>OZ035961.1:13531242-16144441 GCA_964034945.1 Chrysopilus asiliformis | reverse complement strand
AATTGGGCAATTTACGATATACCACTGGAAAAGCCGCTCTTGCCAGCAATACCAGAGTTGAATGTGGGAAATGTGGCGACTATGGAGTTCCCTAAACCCATGCGGGTCACGATAGCGGAAATTCGCAGAAAACACACGACAGGATTGACCGAACATCATCAACGCAACTCAAGGACGATGGATTGATTCTAAGAATTTTCTGCACGCCGATCGTGTTTTTATATTTTTTAATTGATGCTCTCTTAATTGCTACTTAAATAATAATCTCTGCCTCCTTTTCCTCGTTATTTGTTTTATTTTATCCTATTGTATGGAAAATATTTATATAAAATTATTTATTTTTTATTTATTAAATTCTTAGATTTAATTTCTAAACATTTATAAAAATGCTTTGTAATATTTAATAGCGAATAAATAAAATGCTTTTTTACATTGTGATTTAAAAATTGGTTGCTATTAATTTAGAGTATGGTTGAAATTAATTTTTATATCCAATAACATGGAAAAAAGAATTTTAAAAAATTGTCACCTCCACTTGTTGTTACAAAAAATTACTACTCTTAGTTTACTCGTAACAATACCGGAATCGCACGCTGTCCAGAGTACCGGAAATTAAACTTTTGTCCCGCAAAAAATAATAATAAATATATCTACTTTATAATGGGAAATCGGGACTATCACTAAAATAGTTAATTTCAATTGTAAAATAGTTAATTTCAATTGAAAAAATATTCAAATTAACTACAAACTAGTAAATTTTACTACTAAGTAGTTAAATTTCTTATAAAAACTGTCGATTTTGACTATTTTTGTATTTGAAATCCACTAATTTAGTAATAGTGACGATTTCCCAGTATAAAGTAGTGAAATTTACTATCTTTTCTCGCCGTGCGGATGATTAAATTTAGTGTTGTAATTCATCAAACGCAAGGAAAAACTATCACCAAATATGCAAAGCAAACTCTTCTGCAATTGAGAGTTTGTTGTAACTTAAACGTATATGTTTACCTCCTACGGCGTATTTTTTCAACGAGTATTCATTCGGGGCTCATGTATCCCTAAAGTTCTTACATACCAAGCTTTCCTCTTTTATTATTGTAGTATTTTACAATTGCATTTATTTGGGTATCATGAAAAATACGAAAAATTGATATAATTTACTATTGGAACTGTGTAGCTCTGGATTTAAATATTTACGCCAGATTCTGTAAAAGAAATTTGGAAAAATTTTATATTTATCACATACTTGCCCCTACCCCCCTCGTATGTTTGGAATATGAAAAAGTATATTTCGAATATAAAAACATTCAGACTTATAAAAATAATTTTAGAAAAATTTTTGTTTAAAGAAAACTCATCTAATTGCTAATTATGCTAGAATTTCTTTCTAAGAGAATATTTAAAAAACTAAAAAACTTTCTTGACGCGGAACATCCTTTGGGACGAAAAACGAGGGATGGTAAAAGTCCTTTATCCAATTGTAATAGAATAAACTTCTGAATCTGGCAGTTAGACGCAGTGTTCAATGGTTCTTCGAATTCAGGTTAATTTCTTGTCAAATTTAATTTGAAGATGTGACTTGAATCTATTTTCTTTTACTACATTATAGCTTTTGTATCGCAAAAACAAAGTTTCGCGCCAACATTCAAAAATTGAACTTCAGTACCTCCAAGTGCCAGGTATTGCAACTATTGGTGCACTCAAAGATTCGAACCTTTTGGTTTGTGAAAATATTCACAATTAGGGCTTTACGAATATGCACTGTAAACACCTCACACACTATCTATTTAGGCTTGTCCACTGATACTGTCAGCAACAGAAAATCAGAACAGAAAGAGAAAGAAAATCGGTTGTCAAAGTTTTTCAGACTTGTTCCCTTGAAATAAAACGAAAATATCGGGAAATGCCAGAAAATAGCAAAGAAAAGTGATAAGCAACTTCAGAATTCGGGTGTGCACTTCAAGTGTGGTTACAATTTCCCCGAAATACCGCTTCAGCACACGAATGAACAGTTTCACGTTGCTTTGTGGTTCTTTTGCCAGTTAATCAATCCGATCGGTAAATCGAAATGGACCTCCAGCAGCACTTTTACAGCGAGTCATCCTCCGACGAGGACTTCCCCCTTGAAAATGAGGAAAATGAGATTACGCCGAGCAAATCCAAGGATTCGCAGGATGAAAACATTTTCTTTAAGTTGTTGAATCGTGAGGTGAGTTCGCCTGCGAATATCCTTTTTACAAACTAAAACTGGTTTCTTTCAGCGGAGTGGCTACCTGTCGACGAGCGTGATGGGAAGGAGCAATCAGCCAGCATTTAACAAAGTGCCAAGTAGACTTAGGTTTTGTCTTAAGGATATCGTTCCCTACTGCTATTTGCGGGGGTAAGGAGGCACAATCACATTCATCGATTATAATTTCATTTATTTGATTTATTGAAATAGCCTAGAGGATTTTTTTTATTATTAATTACGGACAATTTCATACCATATAGGGGAAACTGGGGTATTCTGGACCACGGGGAATTGCGGACCAGCGTCATTTTCTTTCCCCTAGTAGTGGTTGGTAGCTGCAAATAACTGTAATCAGTTTGCCTCATGTTAAGCTAATTTTCCTAACAGTACTCGACTTGTGTATACGCACTATCACCTCGCTTCGATAGCAAATAGAAAAGTGATACTTCGAAATTTTTTTTTTCACTTTGTATTTCGCTTAAATTTAACCACATTTTTGGAGAATCAACTCAAGTAAATATATTGATAATATTCGCGGAGCCTTAAGCATTCGACACTGACAAGAAATTTTGCATGAAGTTTGCATTGTGTTACTAATAGCTGCCATATTGTAAAAAAGAGCATTCGGGGAATTGTGGACCACTTTTGTCGGGGAATTATGGACCACTCAATTCTTGACATTTGACAAGCAAACTTTGTGTATTTGATGCATAAAAGGGTTTTTTCTTGAAAAAACACAGCATTAGATTTTCGGCAATCATACTAATAAATAAAAATGAGTTGGTGTATGTCTATCTGTCTGTCTGTCTGTTCCTCTTTCACGCGAAAACGGCTGAACCGATTGACTTGAAATTTGGGATGAGTGTCTGTGGTAGTTCTGGTTCCAACATAGGCATACGGAAAAGGAGCGCGAGTGGTGGGGGGAGCAAGGGGAGGGGGTAAAGTGATTTCGAAACCTAGTTTTCCCTCTATGTTACTCTTTCGCGAGGAAACTACTGAACCGATTGGCCTGAAATTTGGCATAGATGTTCGTCGTGGGTCCAGCCCCAACATAGACCCATTAAAAAGTTTTTAAGTTCTTTCCGGTTTTCTTCGTATTCTAAAATTTAGACAAAAAGCTTAACCCGGCAACGACGGGTATACAAGCTAGTTTCTAAATCGGCCGTTCTGACATCGCCAGAGGATGTAAATGACCTTCGTGAGAAGGCTGATATGAAGCGAAAGAGATTGGAGAGAAAAGGTGATAAACCATAATCGAAAAAGCAAAAAGATCGTGTCAAATCGAAGACATCACAGAAGAAAAACCATCTTCAACCTATTGTGAGGTGGAAGAATACATCGATTTCTGCATAATTTGTAAGAAAAATATGCAAAAAAAAATGAACCGCCGAAATACCATCCATTGCAACGTGTGCGATCGAGCTGTTCACTTGGGATGCTCCGGAATGACTGCAAGTTACTGGACTTGCGAACATTGCGTTTCGGACTGATTTTCATTGCAATTTTTCACTTCATTTCACTTTGTCTGTTATATAATAAATATATGAATCAAAAAAAAAAGTTTGTCTATCACATTTTTCCATTTTTAATCGATTTACAAAGTGGTCCACAATACCCCGAGATTTTTCAAAATCGCAAAAACGCCATTTTTGCGCCGACTGATAAAACTTGTATAATTTAATACAATTTGACCGAACTGCTGTGACCCAAAGAGAGGTTATTTATCGTACTACAAATTCAAGCTTTGAAATTTTCAGAAAAAGTTATTTTTTTGCGAGTTTTTAGCCAAAATGAAAAAGCGGTCCAGAATACCCCAGTCTCCCCTACTTATTTTACATTAAATTACGAGTATCTAAGGAGCCCCAGTGTTAATCATTAGGGAGACTCGAACTGATCTTTGAAAATTACAAACCGTTTCCTGTTCTTAATGCGAAACTAATCGAAATCATTCATTTGTAAAACCTTCAATTTTTAAAACGCACTAAAAAAAAGCTTTAGTAAGAATTGGAAAAAAATATTTTATGAAAAAATTGCACTAAAAAGAAAGAAACTGCTTTAGTAAGCAAAAAGTGTGATTGAAATTGCTAAAAGAAACTTAATATTGGTTGAAACGAAGAAGTTTTTGGGTGTCGTAAAAGTATTTTATCTAGTTTTACCAAATTTTCTTTAGTAAAACCAATTAAAAGTTTCATATTAGTTTGGGGCTAATTTTTGACTAAAACTTTCCATTTCACTCTTACTTTTCAAATGGAAAGCAAAAATTAACGTCACGGATTTTATGAGCAATTCATTATTTTCTCTCTAAAGTTCTAACTCGAAAATTGCCCAATTAATGTTGCAAACCATGCAAATTGTATTTTTGAAATGTTATCGAGGTCCAAAACGTTCACAAGTGGTTATCACATTCAACTATCACTGTACCCGATTCCACCTCATCCCAACGCTATAACAAAAATATATTTTCTAGTATATTTAAAACGAAATTCCACGTGAAGAATTGGAAAAAAATATTTTATGAAAAATTGCTCTACAAATTCTTGTATTTAAAAAAAAAGAAAAAAAATCGCTTTTAAGAAATGTTTTTCCGAGAAACTTGAAATTTGTGTCTCATTTCCACAGAAAAAAAACTCGTGGAAATTCGCCTTACGTTGAGTTATTTTGTAAGTAAAACAAAAGTATTTTTACAGGAAAAAAATCATGGATTTTTAGTAATTTTTTCTATTTTTAATTAAATGGGAAGTTTCTCAAATCTCAATTCACAGAGATACAAGGCAAGAGGAACTAGTTATATCGTGAAAATATGATAATATTATGATCGAGTTATGACTAGGCATAGGTTACTGACAGTCTCTAGAATAGGGCCCTTAGTATAACGTTTGTAACGCATCGAACGACTATTTGGACACAACAATGAAATTAACGTGTTCGGGCCGCTTAATAACTTTCCAAAGGATTGAGCTAGAGACTTGAAACTTTCTACCGTTGTGTTTTTTGTAAATAGCAAAGCTAAGTTCTTGAACGCACAAAATCGAGTTATTTCTTCCCCGTCTATCTCTCTCTCTCGGCACTACAACCGGTTTCCAGTCTTGGCCTGCCGTAATATCTCTCGCCAGAGGTCCCGGTCACGTTTCTTCCCCCCTCCCCCCTTTCCCACATACACAATTTTCTACGACTTTCTCGGAAACGGTGAGTCGTAGCAAAAAATTTATAAAGGTATAATTTCTCAGCCCTCGAATAGAGTATTTTACGATTACTCCCTGGCAATTGTAGTTTTTCGTATGTTTTTTAATAAAAAAAATCTCATTTTAGTCACATTTTCATGGGATTGACGATATGTGGCCAATATTTGCTAAGCTACAAAGTCTGCTACGATGAGGGTTCGCTATCAACGGACTACAATTTCAGCACATATTATAAATACACGTAACAGTTTTTCATTTTAACTAAAAAAAAACATTTCATAACACTCAAATCTTTAATTTTAGATTGTATTTTTGGATCTATCGTCCGCATTTACCACTAGGGAAATATTTCAAAGTTTGTCTGTTTGACGATCACGGCGTTGACAATTTGAAGCTCGTCACAATGACACAATGGATGAATAATTCAAGCCTATTGGTAATTCATGGTGGTTCGGAGTGTGAAAATGAGGATTCCTATCTAACAATAGCCAGAGTTCCTAAATTGGGTTGTTTGGACTGCAAAAAGTTACGCGATATTGATTCGGATGGATGTAAGAAATTTTTTTTAAATATTCTCTTTTCTTGGAAAATTTTTTGGAGGTCATTAACGAACAAAAAAATTTAACTGGAAACGAAATTTCAGTGATTTGATTGCTTTTCGGTGCAAAAAATCAATACTTAGAAATGTTTAACAATTAGAAATGTTTTTTTTCTCAATTTTAGATGCCCTCTGCATAAAATGCAATCTAACAATTCACACGAAATACTCAACGACCGAATCGGATCCAAATTTCAATCCGTTCATAACGCTTACATGTCCTGAGAAAATTGTTTTCCTAGCAAACGGCTTTATTCACATGCTGCATGTTGATCTAGAAATACAGAAGCAACAGCCGCCATCATCATCGCCACAGCATCATCACAGTCAACAAGCGACAGCTTTGTCAAATCTTGGAATCACTCCGATCTCTTACATGGGACGAAGTGGTGGAAGTGGTGCTAGCGGGAGTGGCTATTCCGGCGTCACAACGCTTCAACAACAGCAACCGCAGTGCAGCGCAATGACGTTCGATTCGAGCAATTTACCGAAACCAGATAAGACTGCTTCAGATTTTAGCCAGGATGGCAGCGAAAAGAAATCGCCAACATCCAGCACTGAAATCGGTTGTGATAACAAAAATAACATAGTCGCCCGGATATTAGCGGACTTTTCGGAATTCGATATTGAATCGCCATTGAGTCCCGTTGAAAAGGGTGGCAATCGCTTAGCATGCGCCGAAGCAAATAGGAATAAGAACTATAACGAATTGATATTCACATGTGGTTCGAGCACCGCGTCCAGTAGCAGTACGAGTAGAAATAGTTTAAGTTACACGGCAAGCAATACAGGGAATGCGGCCACGAAGGGTAGTTTGGTCAGCCATCATCAAGGCAAACGGAACCATCGCATCGTAACGAAGTCGTATCGTAACGGCATGGCAACCGATGGCCTGCAGACGAGCGCAAGTCGCGGTGAGGCGTGCAACAACATTGACAAGGCTAGTGCATATGAATTCTCTGAGGATAATGAGAAGTGCGAGAAGATCGGAACGTTCCGGAAACGTCGATTGGCTGATAAGAAGTATGAATTCTCGGAGGATAATTCGGAGAATATAATTCCATTCACGAAAGCTCGTCTGTCGATACAAGCGCAGATATCGCGTCTGCATCGGTCACCACACACGTCTAGTCACCATCATTCGCCACATTCAGGGACAATTTATTTGTCAGGATCATCGTCGCAATCGTACGAGACTACGAGCCATTTGCATCGTGCCTCCCCAAGTCAGGGATTTCGATCGCCATGCGGCTCGCCAGTTGGAAATAACAGCCGCTACATGAGATCCCCCACTAGTCGTACAGCGAATCAATCGACCTCAATTTTCCATCAGAAATCCCCTCCGCCATCAATGTCCCCATCGTACTATCAACAGCAGCAAGCAGTCACTAAACCACCAAATACACTCTCCCCACGACAAGTCTACACAGCGAAGCGAGCTTATTACGATGTCGGCAACGTTTCACCGACATCGCCTTTTCTATCACCGCGACGGGATGATTTCGGTGTTTGCGGTAGGGCTGGAGAGAATTCGCCACTACCGCATGTGGATGGTTCTGAGAAGCCGAGCTGCACTAAGAAATTCAAAAGGCGTTTTGTCGAAGAGGATGACGCGGCGTCGGTTATCACCAGTGAGGAAGGTAAATTCGGTTTTCTTTTATTTATGGCAGATATAACGAAATTTTCTGCGACCGCTAATTCCATTTCAATTACAGACGATTGCATTTCGCCAGGATATCACACTTTTCTACCAGTGGAAGTGCATGGCTCATGCTATTCGGTAATGCAAATGATATCGCAGACATCATACCAGAAACTCAAATGTCCGACTGTGATAATAACCCAGCACTCATTCGATTTAGAGACTTTTACTTATCATGTGATTAGCAATCTATGCCAGACGAACAACAAATCGTACGATGTTTTTTATGATTGGGCATGCGAAGTTATCAATGTAAGAATTATTAATATTTTTTTTTGGAGAAATAATTTCTAACAAATTAATTTCCAGGTTTGTCCGACAAGTAGCTTTATAACCTGCATATTAATGGCGCATTTCACAGCCCGCGATCAACTACCAACAAACATAAAGCAATGCATAAACTGTTCCCGAAATATCGACTGTGTCTTTCACAGGAAACAATTTGAGTGTAGAATTTTGTTTCGCTGGAATATGGACACCGGTGACTGGGACGTCGTTGATTACGGGGAACTCCTGGAGGTGCCGTCTAGCTCAGCTATAGGAAAATCGAATCGCTGCAGCCTCACGAAGGTCGCAAGAGCATTGGCCGTAGAGCTGGCTACTAGCCTAGATAGAACTCATAGTTTTGCACATAGTTTACGAGTCCTTGACTCAAATATGGATAAATCAAAAGCAAGTCTAGTTGATGAGCACAATCTAATCGAATTTTATCGAGGAAACGGATTCCTTATGAGATATTAAATAACGCTAAGTGCTAATTATATTTAATCACTTATTAAATAATTTTTTTAATATATATTTATATATATATATAAAATCCATGATTTTTAGTCTGATTCGATTACACAGTGTAAAAATGTGACGAAATTTTAGGATTTATCACATACATTATAGCTCTCATTATATTTCTTTTGACAACTATTTTGACTTATATATTTTAAGACTTATTAATTATTTCAAAGAATCTGTTCACGTTTTTATAAGAAAACCGTAACAGACGTCTAATAAACTGAATTTAATTTTAGTGATAACATGAATTGTACAGAAATCGGGACAAAATTTTACTTTTATAATTAAGTGATTCGTTTTATTTTGTTAAAAATGTGACTTTTTTGAGTGAGATAAATTTGAGAAACAATGGAATATACTCTTAATAACTCTTTAAAATTGTTTGTTTTATTTTAATTGCGGGCTGCCTATAAAACATGGTAAGATACGACTTTTCATAACGCATTTTTAGGGTTGTCTTACGATGGGATTTCCGTGGGCGCCATATCTATTTCTACTAAATAATTCGGCATAAAAAACTAAGTCCTTGCCACACCTTCAGAAATTTTTGATTGCGCGCAGGTTTTTTGCCCGATCATTATATCTTATGCCCGCCACACACGTCGTTTTCCACAATCTTATGCCCGCCACACACGTCGTTTTCCAACAAAAAAGTTGTTGCTTTTTCACGACACTTTTTTGCACGTTCTGTTGATTTGGGTTGTTCCTTGTTATATCGGGTCTTTCAACAAGGACATAACAATTTTGTATTTAAATAAAACACAGAATAATTGAGATATTGGGCTGAAATTTATTCCAGGTGTAGTGGACATGTTACATTTAAGTATGAAATTCGATGTCGTTCATATGGCCACCGCGAGCATTGCACTGATTGATTCTTTGGAGCTAATTTTCCACCACTCTTCCACACATATCGTCCGGAACGTTGTCAATTTCGCGTTCGATATTGTTGGCATAAACCAACGACTTAATATAATCTCATAAAAAGAAATCCAACGGCGTTAAATCGCATGAGCGAGGTGGCCATTCGGCCGGACCATTTCTCGAGATTACACGATTACCGAACTTCTCCTTCAGTAAGTTTTAATAATTTCCAAACGTTGCTCGTTCGTGAACTTCACCATGATAAAAATGTAAACCTTGACTGACGTTTTAGCAGTGCCAGATCATAAAAAAAGTTTTAGGGTGCGTTTTTATTAAAATACAAAATTGTTATGTCCTTATTGAAAGACCCATTATAACTACCTGTTAACGAAACAGAAAACAAGGTACCTGAAGATTATCCTTTATGCTACACAATCAATGGACGTTATAAAGAGTAGGAAAGGACTAAAATTTTCGGAGGCTTAACGTTCAATTTTTGGAATCCAAAAATCCTTTAGAAAAACTAAATGTACTAGACTAAATGATATTTGGAGTGATGCTATCAATACCGTTATTAAAAGATATCCCGCTACATGCTGATGCATACGAGCCACATGAGATTTTTTCAATAATTTTAGACACAGATTGAACAGATTGTGGTAAATTTTTTGGTGAGGTATTTATGTGTTCGATTTACTAGGTCTGGGGAGGACTGGTCTATGACCGCTGGTCAGTGTACTAATTTTTTATTTGATTAACTAATTAATTTTTTAATTTTATTTTCCTTTATTCCGAAGCTCTTTTATTCAAGATCCCATACGATGGATACTTTATTAGTTAGATTTGGACACAGCGGCGTCTGCCGGCTGCCATTTTGTTTCTTCTCATCGAAGCTACGTAGTGTGCAAAATTTCAAATCAATCGGATGATTGGAAGTTGGTCAAGATTTGACTCTAACAAACTAACAAATGAAACTAAAAAAAAACTAGTAAAAGCTGTTATTTTTCACCCTACCTTATGATTTTTTCTTTTAAATAAAATTAATACAGTGGTTTGTAAAGTTGTCTTAGAAATTGTGTCCTCTTTCGGGTTTTATCTTCTCTTCCTTGTTTTTCTTTACCTTTTTGAACTAAAAAACGAATTGAATTTCCTATTACCAAAAACAAAACTTCTCAAACTTCAATACAAACTGCTGTAGAAACAATAATATCACACCCTAGACCACCATCTTCATTAAAAATTATTAAGAAAACTCTTCTAACCAGTTACCTGTTGCAAAATTTCATCTAGAAACCATAAAAGTAAATAAAACTCCATCACATCGGTTTTAAACATTTTTTCCTTCATTTTTTACAATATAAATCTAAATTTGTACAACTAAAAAACAAACAAAAAAATTTATTAAAAGTTAATTTATAATTAAGTTGAAAATAAATTAATATTATTTTTGAATTTTCCGCTGTGTTATCTCGGCAGGTAACTCTCCCCGTACGTAATAATCGGCCGCCTTATTCGCTGTGCCATTCGATAAAATGCCATTAAGTGAACCGTTTGCTGAGCCATTCGCTATTGATGATTTCGTACCACCATTGGCAGCGCCATTTTGATAATAGGTTTCAGTTGAATCCTTTTTGTTGCTAATTGTGCCGTTGCAATGGCCGTTGGTCTGGGCATCTTTAAGCAGTTTCGCGTCTCGTCGCTGCAAAAAGAATGACCATAACGTTCTCTATTAGAGAAATATTAATTATGTGTTGCCATTGTTAATATTTGTTTGTTTAAAAAAAGCATAAAAAATAATTATTTATTTTTAAACGAGTATTAAAAAAAAAGTTTAACAAAATAGCGAGTTTAGTCAAATCTATAATTGTTTAGAAGGTTAATTTTGATCGCAGAAATTTAAAAAAAAATTAAGAAAATATTATTAATCCGTCCTTCGATTTTTGGCGTTAATCCCGATTGTGGGAAATTCAATAAAAGCCAATTTTTCAAAATAATTAATTTTCTGAAAAAATATTTCGAACGCAGTAAAAGAAAAATTCATATTATAATTTTTATAAACTAAAATTTTATTTGTCTGGTTGTAGTATAAATTGCGCAAGAAGGTAGATTTTGTATAAGAAAGTCATGTGCTGTTCACATTAGATATTTATATTTAATGGGTATACATTTGGAAAGTAATCTGTCATTTTTTCGTTTTTGAAAATAAACAAACCTAGAGGTTACAGAGTGGTCGCCACAACCACAAAGTCACAGAATTGGGCAGAATTAAAGACGCGGCGCCCAATTTTGCCCGCGTTACTTAAGAGTAAATCCACAGGCAATTTTTTTTAATGGACCATACATTATTAGGCCTTTGTACAACCAAAATTCCGAGTAAAAGAAAATATGTATACATTATTATGTCCTTTTAAGGATAACACGTGGGTCATACTATGTCCATTGTGTGTTTTACAACATGATGTTTAGTAATTTCCGATATCTATTTAGATAAGAATACCACATGCAGCGGCCTTGTCGTGACTAGCCCCCATCATTATTATCAACACATATCAGTTCACGAAGAGGGAAATAGATTAATAATAAAAAAAAACCGAAAAACAAATAATCCATCAAAAATGAAATAACAATGGGACATTATCGATTAACGTAAAATTCATTTTCGGCATTAATTCCCCTGGCGAATTTATAATAAATCAAATTGTAAATCTCGTAAAGATTCAATAAATCCCTCTCACACCTTCAATCCTGATTGACATGGAGTTGATCAACTACGCTACATTCTACTAAGAAAAAAAATCTATATTCCGGACTGGGATCTGTGTTCCGCACGGGCTGAAAGTTTTTATCTTCTCCTGGACCTTTGGATTAAAGTATTTCGATTTAAGGATATAGAAGGATCCGCAATCCATTCCACGGTCATATATTAGGAGGGATTTTGCATATTACCTAGACCGCTAGTCGTGTATGCGATTTTGCACGTTTTCGGTCGATTTTTTTTAGCCCAATTCCTGCTAAACCCGATAAAACAAATGATCCTGTACCTGAATTTCTTGCTCTTTTAGGATACCCTGATAACCGTAGCAAACCCTGAACGCCTGACTACTTTTGCAAGTTTCAAATATTCCGTGGCGACTGTTGTTAAAACCAAGTAACCTCATGAATAATTCACAATATCGGATGTTGCCCAGATTATGGTAGAACAGGAGGATTTTCTAAGGTTTTTCGGAGTCACCCAAACGAACCGCATTGAAATTGTTGAGCCTCTAGAATACACAAAATTCCATATACTACATCATCAATTGTTGAAAGTTTAATTTTTCTTTCCATAAAAAATATTAGATAGAAGCTTCATGTAAAGTTGGAGACGACAGTCTTTAGAATTTAGTAAATATTTCAGTGGAATCGAGATGATTTTCGGTTTTCATATCAAATGATTTTCAATAACGAAATCCATATCATAATCATATCAATATACACAGGTATTTTCACCTGAAGATATTCACTCAGACCGCCTTCAGTTGACTTTTGGCTTCCATGTCTTGGGGGCATTAATAAATTTTCGATATCAGAGGCATTTTCCCCATTGATTGGTCGGATAGGACAGACCTATGACATACGACGAAGTACTAGCTATGCTACAATCTTAACTGACATCAAAATTGCCACCTCTTTATCACCGATGAGAATATAAGATCTAAAATACACGTGTATATGTTTGCTTCCTTATGAATGATTGCTCGTTCGATGAATTGAATTTTGTTACTTTGATCGTTTGCCGATTACCTGAGGTCATGGATTTAGTAAATTCTTGTAACTATAAAGAAAATTTTATTTTCATTCTTTCGCCTAACTCGAATCTATGAATAGGTCGTTGAACGAAAATCAATATCGATATGAACGTCAAACGAACGAGGTCATTAATCAAATCATAAAAAAATATACATATTTATCTTTTAGTCCAAGCGAATATTTGAACTGGTTTTCCGTTAAGATGACAACAATTGCTGCAAATATAGAAATTGAACGTGAAATTCGTTTGTTTTTTTCTCGATAATTGGTTTGTTTGTCAAAAGCATAAATTTTTATGTGATCATAATTACAATGTATTAATTTTGTGTTAATCCGGAACAAATCTGGAACGAAACGAGCGGAAGCTTGAGAAGGGTGAGGGAGGAAGGGGCACAAAACTTTTACATACTAAAATTAGAAAGCACTTTTTTGCGTTATTTTATTGAAAAAGTTTCACATAAATTAGTTGCGTTCCAAATCCGGTAAAAATAAATATGTGTTGCGTTGCAATTCCGCCGGAATTATTCCGGTACTAATAAATATACGCCGCAGGGCAACTTCTTTCAACAAAACAATGGCTTGATTCAAAAACTGCAAAACTCCAAGCGCAAATAAACTTCAGTTTTGCATATGTGAAAATACCAACAAATACATATGCGCCGCAACCAAAATTTTTCGAAATATATGTGCCTTAGGTGAAAATTCAGCATATTTAATTATCGCTTTTTAACGTTTAATAAAAATATAAACAGAAAATTATGTAATCTAGGACAAAAGTTTAGCTTTCGAGACGCCGCGGCAACATGTCTAAATCCGAAACTCTACCGGTTATTTCTAGACGTAAGAGCACCCCTAATATAAGGGACTGTTTTTAACTAGAACCACACTCAGAAAAATGGAGGCTAACTCGACGACCTACATCCGGCGTAATTGGCCTCGGGCAGGCGCGCGTTCGTCTGCATGTGGGCAAGTAAAACTGAGTTGACCTGTGGTCGGAGAAATTCTGAAATTAAGCCACCAGCAGGTGAAGTAGGGCATTGGGAGCTGCACGAGTTGACCTTAGATAGCTTAACTCTGACCGCTAGCTGGCTTACAGACACCTCTGTAAGGTCAGAGTTAACCTGACAAAAAGTTGACCTGGACATTTTTCTGAGTGTAGTTTCATCCATAGACGGCGTCAAGCGTTACCGGATTGCAGGGGTATGGTGAGGGGTTAACAAACTTTCTCCATGATTTCTGTGAAAAATCACAAGAAAGTTCGTTAACCCCTCACCATCCCCCTGCAATCCGGTGGCTCTTGACGCCATATCGCACATGGTCCCGTAGACTGTAGTATCTCAAAAAAATGTGTTTTTGAGTAATTATTCCATTATGTAAAGGAAAATTGACTGAATCAAATGAAAAACAAATTTAAATGTAAACGTAGTCCTAAAATTTATTTTTTTTTGGTTTTTTAAATTCCCATTTTTTAAAATTTAAATTGATTTTGTGGAAAACAAACCTATCTCTATCTTTTATTATTGCAAAAAAAAAAAAATGAAGCAAATGATCTGTAAATTATTATCAAAAGAGTAATAAATTGAAATATTACTGTACAGACAACAGAAAAAACAATTATTCATAAACAATTATTTTGAAATGAAAACTTTGAATGCGTTTTTCTCAAAATGGCCGATTTTGAGATACTACAGTCTACGGGACCATGTGCGATATATGGATGAAACTAGAGACTGTGCCCTTTCCAAAAAGTCCTCAACCAAAGTGAAAACTACACGGGTTCAAAAGTTAGTTTAGGGGGGCAAAATCGTGCATCGTTATTTATACATATCCGCACAGCAAAAAAAATTGTTTTTTTACCAATGTCAAAATTTGTTTCTCGCCAATAGGTATTCAACACCGTTTTCGTTCTGTCAAAATTTCGCGGATTCGCAGACAGTCAACGTGGAGCAAATCGACAAAAAAAATCAAATAAAATAATTAACACCGTTGGGCAAAAAGGGCACTTTAAAACGGCACATTTTTTTTTCTTTAAAAAATTATTAAAAAAATCGTTTAAACAGTTTAGTCCAACATTTCCTAATAATAATATTCTCATCATTTCTCAATAATATCCATATTTGCTGACAGATCAATTACACCCTACAATGTAAGCTGTCTTCACCAAAAATACGGTCAAAAATTATCAAATATTAAATTAAAGCCAATCAATCATCAAGTCATAAATTAGTTGGGAAATATTTTCAATTATAGTAACGTATACGATTTTTTCTTCTCATTTTTTCTTCTCATTTCTCTCTGAACAAAAAAGATATTGCAATTTTCTTTTTGATGATCGAAACATGGAAATGGTGAATATATAGGTGAAATTTATTGAGGTTATTTGATTTGAAAAAGTGAAGAAAAAAAAAATCATTTGATTTCATTATGATCGAACTAATCAAGCGTGGCGAGCGTGTGTTAGACCGTATATTGCATCGTTGAATGCCGCCACAATTGGACGTCTTACTACGAAACATTTGCCAATATTTGATATAGCATGAATTATTACAAAATATACGATATTTGTAATACTTGGCAACACTCAATACACCAATTCAAGACTTGTGAGTCAATAAAAATCGATCATCACCAACTGTCTTTATTATCATCATACCGTCTATCATCATAATGTAGGTAAATTAAAACAGGTAACAAATCAGGTGAGTAACACCAATAATAAGCTCATGGGAGAATAGCTTTGAGAGAAAAACAATCATCCACTAGCAGGTGGGGTAACCAAATCAAAATAATCAAAATACTCGTAATAAAAGGAATACCTGTCTGATGCGTAAGAGACTGACCCCCACAACGGGAGCAATTGCTCTGTTCGGATTAAAAGTGTAATACCCTAGGAATACATGAAAGAAGAACCGAGGAAAAATTGAAGAAAAGAAAAAAAACCGACGGGCCACACTTTGACTACACATTAAGCATTGTAAATTAAATATTGTGTAATAACTTTCACCTTTACATTAATGCCATGTAATCTACTGTCGCCTTCGGTTTTTATTTACACATTTTTATCGATTAAATGTGAGCCTATCATATAGTGGATCGCCCATTTACCCCGCTAAATAGCATACTTGCTACATTTCTACACGAGGAATGGTTCAAATCGAGGCCGTACAGATCGAAAATGAAACGATATAGAAACAGAAACCTAAATTATTGATAGATAATTCTGTGCCTACCGCAATTCAATCAAATTAAATTCACTTGAGGTTTTGTGCGTGGAACACACATATTTCGAACAAGATAGACAAATACCTTCAGATGTCTGTCCATCCACCCTACATTGTCAGGCGGGCGATAGTAGAGCTCCTCTGTAGCTCTAGAGACGCGAAGCGCACATTGTGCACAAATCCGCTTCCATTGGAAATGAAGCATACTATAAACTCTACTAAGCCAGACACTACCTTTAAAATAGCTAGAATTACGGATTATTTAGTATAATCTCTGCACGCCGCAAATTTCCATAGCCATGTGCTGTGTCTTTAGTTGTATCTTGTAGATACATATATCTAAACAAGGTGTTGTCTTCAAGCCATTGTTGATGGCGGCACATCACCTGGTCTCCGTTGTGACCAATTTGGCACTGAATCGAGCGTGCCTACACAAATCTCATCATCTATTACAGCATTACGAGTATTACGGACGCTATTCGGTTAGCATGATGGGAGTTTTTCGAATGTGATCGCGTGTGGCGCCAATACTTTGCCCGTGGCGGCATCACCTGCATTTTATTTCATTCGGTAATTCATTGGGGTTCAGGATCAACATAGTTTCGTGGTAAATTTGAACTTCTACGTGTGATTTACTAAAAGCTATTCATAAAATATAAATTTGCCTGAGGATGAAATTAGAAAACTAGGAAAAATCGAAAGTTTTTTTCGGATTTAAAAAAAAACATATCGTAATTTTTGATCTTAATTTTTGTTTAATTTAATCAAAAAAAATTTCTTTCTCAATTTTTGTCCAAAAAATATGTCCAACTAATTTTCGCCTTTTCAAATCCCCCTCGTTCAACTACAGTGCACTCAGAAAAATGGAGGCTTAGGTACTCGACGACCTACATACGATGTAATTGGCCTCGGGCAGGAAAATTTAGCGTATGCGAGGCGCGCGTTCGCCTGCATGAGGGAAAGTAAAACTTGTGTTGACCTGTGGCCGGAGAAATTCTGAAATTAAGCCACGAGCAGGTGAAGTAGGGCATCGGGAGCTGCACGAGTTGACCTTAGATAAGCATTTCGAGGATGTAATGTCATGTAATGGAAACCTCTGTCAGCCAGCTAGAGGTCAGAGTTAACCTGAGAAAAAGTAGACCTGACATTTTTCTGAGTGTGGAGTCCGCTTAAGAGCACTATGGCTTAAAAGAACATCCCGCTTAATAGTACAATTTCTTGTGGCAATCTTTAGGTGCCTCGGTATCAAAAACATCGCTTAAAAGAACATCCCGCTTAATAACACCATTTCTTGTGGCAATCTTTAGGTGCCTCGCAATCAAAAACATCGGTTAAAAGAACAACCCGCTTAAGCGCACACATTTTGCTGACATTTTCAATGTTCTTTTAAACGGACTTTCACTTTCATACACGAAGTGTAATAAGACAGAAATACGTTTTTGTAGTAATGCTCCAATCGACTCAAGAGTGCTCGGGAAATTAGGCATCGAAATCGACATTTTAGCTTATTTGTTCCCGCTAAACTCCGGAACTGCTGGAGGTTAAATTGTGAAAAACATGGGTTGGAAAATAGTCTATAAATAATTGGGATTAAAAATCTCCACTTGCTCCTATAAAAATAGAAGGTTTTTCTAAAAAAATCCCATTTAAAAAAAAATTAAAAAAAAATAAAAACAAGAAAATGTTTAGGTTTTAATTTGACTTGACGGTACCATACAGTTTAACTGAATTGGACATATTAATAAAATGTTATGCCCTGTACAAAAAAACTACCGCTTATGGATAAAACAACCCTTCCATATTCAATTTCTGGATACTTAAAAGAATTCATTTATAAACACCCCAACAATATTATATACTGAATCGATTAGCACGGACTCGTCCAAGTAAACCAATCTCTTGATACCAATACCGAATAATTGAATGGGATTGTAGCGCATTTTAGGCTCATCTGATTCCACATCGTTCGTCTGCATTTACCAACGAATACAATTAGAAATATTGTCGAAAATCCTTAACAGACTCCCATGGGATCGATCACCGATGAAAATGACAAAAAGGACGAAAATATCCTATCAGGCATATCACAAAAGGTTGGTTCAACGGATATCCAATCGAATTGTGGTCGAGACAGGTGTACACATGTGTGTCTGTGTCCATCGTTTCATGGTCTCATCTGTTAATATATTTTATCGAACAGACTTACCTATTAATCCCCTCCGTATCTCACATCCCAAAAATTCTATTCTATGGCGTGTTTTCGTGTGTCTATCTTCGGATAGTGAAATTGTGCGAACGAATAACATTTATCCATTCCAGCAAGCCCTCAAAAAATTATACAAGTTTGTTATTCCAGCATGACTGCTCAATTCATTTATCCGAGAGCCAGGGGTAACAGGGTAGTGTAGACGGATCGGTTATACATGTAATATCGATAATCAATTCAATTAATATCTTCAGGCGCCTTTTTGTGTACTCGAACATATTTTTATATCCCTATATTCCATATTCATGTTAATTTCTTATAGTATTTCCAGTTCGTGCTTCGATTCCGTGCTCGGTTACTTTGCTAATAGGGTGGATAAGAAGAACGAAGGTAAATCCATAATAATAACTAAATGGATTGTTGGGCTTGACAAATAGGTCATTTCAGGTGAGAAGTGAAACTTATTTCCAATTAATTAAAGCTGATATAATATCAATTTAATCATACTTTTAACATTCACCTTTAAAGTTTGTATAGAGCTTATAAGCTTTAACTTTCAAAGGCGAATATTGAAGATGAAAGTTTCGACAGCAATATGCCATATGTCTGAAAAGGGTGATTCATAAATAGTGTTACCGTATGCCGGGACAGTCCCGGATGTGGGCATGCTCTCCCGGCGTCCCGGAAACTAAACTTTTGTCCCGGATTTCTCAATTTAGTGTTCTAATTTATCAAACGCTGGCAAAATATATTGCTATTTTTTTTTAAAATGCTATGGTATTTTCTTAAATATGCGTTGCAGAAAATTAGGGTATTTTTCGCTTGAGACTGTGTAGCTCTTGGCTTAAACCAGGGGTCATCAAAGTAACTGTCGCTCCCTTTACAATCAAAATTTATAACCACTACAAATTAAAATACAGTTCAATGAAACACAACCTTCCACGGCAATGGCGTCACATGAACTGATTTCAAATGAAATGCGTCATGCTAATAATGCACCGATTCCAACTTAAAGCACGATTCGTTTTATTCCTGCGATCCGAAGCCGCAACACACAAGCATTACAGCACACAATAAAAGGTCGATTATAGTGGCTACGCTGTTAAAGCCAATCTGTGTGATGAGCCAGCCACTAGCTGATGATGCCTGGCTTAAACCATTGTACCGCAAACTCTTTGAGAAAAACATTTCTAATTTTTTTTCTTGTTGTTCGTCCAAAATATAAAATTAGTTGTTTCGCTGGTGCTTCGATTCAGGCACCCCCTACCCCAACCCTCTTCCCTCAGATCGACCCAAAGTAAATATGGTCACCCTACTCATGAAATTCTTTGTTGAGAATTTTAGTTAAAGCAAAAATTTTTATGTGCTCGTGATTATTTTAGATGATATCGCGGCACGTGAATGAGCCCATGTAGGATATGTCATATTTTGAATGAAATTGGCTACATAAAACAACGTCTTCTTAAATTTTCGAATTTTACGAAATTCTTTATCCTAAGGTATTTTTACAATCTACCAACTCCCCGCCCCCACTTGCGTTTTTTCGACATGTTTTACCTTATCCCGAACAATTTTAGGAAAAAATATAAATATACTTTGTTTATCAAAAGACGTAATTTTTTTTACTATATTTGAAAAGAATCGAAACTAAAAGCTATCATCATTGGATATTCCTGGTGATTATGTCTTATCATGGCATTCATAATTCATACCCAAATAACAAAAAAGGGCATAAAGTGGTCGTCGCAACCATGCAGTCACGGCGATGAAGTTGGGACGACCAATTTACGACCTTTTGTGCACCTTGGGTACAAATATGTAGTGTTGTTGGTCATTGCCAGAGCCTATTGAAAGAAAATTTTTGTGTGGCTAAATTTAACTTTCTAATAACAAGGAAATATCCAAACATTATCAAGGACTCGTTGAACATTGAACTTTGTGGCGTCTAAAGAAATAAAGTTATTAATAAAGAACATGACAATTCAGTTTCTTTTATTAAAAGGAAGTGTCATGACAACAGACCCATTACGATGGTGATCATTAAGACTTTTGGCGTGGTAAACCAATAAACAGTTTACAACCAGTCACGGCAATAAAACGTGTAAATATTTCAGGTAATTCAAATTTTTTTTTATTTCGCCAATACTCTCGAATTATTTTTTTTTTCTACCTAACAACTTGAAATTGTAGTTTTGTGACCTGACAAAATATAAACAGTATCGTATTTCGATCGCGTTAATGTGTTTTAAGACTCGTTTAAAAATAAATTCAAAATATATTTTAAGGTAGTAATAGTATTTTTTTTTTCGATTGCTTACCTTCTTTGCTTTGTATGTTGATTTGTAGAATTCGTTAAATAGGAAGAAGAACATAACGGCATGCATACCAATCCACCAGACGAATGCCCTTGGGTAATTACATTCGATGAACAATAATTGAAAGGCGTGAACCATTATTAATACAAATTGAACCTATAAAAATATTTAATTTAATCAATAAGTTCGAAATGTATGAAATATTAATAAATAGAAGGAACTTCAACAAATTTGCAACTAAACAAAATGTCATCGATAAAAAAAACCCCTTTTAATAAAAAAAAAACTACTCAAAATAAAAGTCATATAGATCCAAACTAATTATTTTAATCTAACAAAAATTTGTGCAATCTTCAAATCTTAATTTTTTTAAATTTTGTACAAAGAACAGTGCTAATTTTTTTTCGAAATAAAGATTTTACAAACCATTTGGAGGGCAGTAAGGTACTTCTTCCACCACACGAATTTTTGGTATCTTGGGCCCATTGCAGCGAATAAGTAATATGTGTACATAACTATGTGAACGAATGTGTTTAATAATCCAAAGAATGTACTGTGGCCACCTAAAAAAATGTGTAATTTTTAATTGCTTTATTTTTCTTGTGGAATTCATATAAAAATTAATTATAAAGAATATTGTTTAATGGAAAATGTGAAAGATGCAAATTATAAGGATGTTTTATTTATGCAGTCGACTCTTTTAAATTTGATTTTTTTTTAATTCGTGACGTTTTTTTTAACAGCACCCATTATCAATTCAAAATATTGGTTCGTATGCATAAAAATGAAGATATGCTAATACTTAACTTTTTTGGTACTAATTTTCCATTTATTACGAACAAAAGTAAGCAAACGCTGTACCACGAAAATAGGTGTTTTTTTTTTAAATCTAAAGCAAGCGTATTTGCCACTCTTATTCATACCAACTTGATAATTTGCTTCAAAAAAGTTGAGCATTAGCATACGCTCATTTTTTTTTTGTAAACAGCCCAGTGAGTGTATATTTGGTTTCAAAAACTCCAAAATATTAGTAAAAACACCGTGTATATTGCATATGCACTACAACTTTTTCCATGCTGTTTGCAGATCAATCTAAAACAGTAGGTTTTGATGAAAAACCTGTTGCACTGCGATTTCTAAAATTTATACTTTTTTGAAGTATAGCAATACGGCATAAGGTGCCGTTTACACCGAACACTTTATTCCGCAAATTTTATTCTTCACCATTAAATTTATGTTGCATAACCGTTCACACTACAACACAAAATTCAGAAATTTATTCCTAAAGGCTGATTTACAATGAAGCAGCAACGTCGATGTTTATGAATTACAATGAAGCAGCAACAGTAACAGCAAAAATTGACGTTCCCGAATTGTTAGAAGTTTTTTGGGGATTAATCTTTCTTTCATGATTACCTAAATTAAATTTTTATTAATTAACAATCTTAAACTTCATTTTAAACACAAAATTCGCCACCAAATTCGTTCCTAAAATGTCAATCACATGTATACATAACCAACAAAAACCAGCTATCAACGTTGCTGCTTAGCGTTGCTGCTCAAATTTAGGATTAGAAATGAATCGGCAGCAGGGTTCCCACCCCAAAAGTGAAAAGCGGAGTGTTACTGATCGAAAAATAGTAGTGTCAGAGGGATTTCAGTAGTGTCAACTTTTTTAACCGTCATTTGGAGTTTCATTGACATCGCGTCTTGATTTGGGATTTTTCATCGCAGAGATTTTTGATTGACCAATCAGAGCTCGAGTTGACGGCGATAAAAAATCCTAGAGATTAATTTCAAGAAATCTTGCAATTGCAAAATTTCTTGGAATTTTCCAATTCAAGATGGCGGAATCTAAATTCTCCCGACAAGTAGTTGCGAAAATAACTAATTTTTACAAACAATACGATACAAAAAGCTTTGGAAGAGAATGTATAACATTAACCCCTAATTTATTCACTAGGAGTTAAGCCGAGTTAGTGAGTTAAGGGAGTTAGCTAACGTTATTTTCCATGTTAAAGGTGAGTTAAGGGAGTTAAGGCGATTTAACTCCTAGTGAATAAATTGGCCGTAAGAGGTTTTTCTTTTCGTCTGTTCTTCTGTTTCAGCCTTTTCAATTTCACGTATTGCATTAATTGCGAGAGCGGCGACTATGTGTTTTCTTTTCATCGCCATTTTGAGTACTAAAATTTCAAGAGATTTTCGGCCTAGCTGTCAAAAAAATCTCATTGCGGTGAGATATTTCTTGGGATGAAAAATTGTTAATCAAGACGCGGTGTGAGACAACACATTTTGAATGTTATGAATAAAATTCGCAAAACAAATTTTGAATGAAATTCGCGGAGTTATTCAAGAAAAAATCGCAAGTGTAAATGGGGTCTAAAAAACGTTTCTAACGACGTAGGGTTATTATTTATTTTATATACAGGCCCAAATATACTTTCCTTCCATATCCTATAAGGATAAAATCACCTGCTTTTTATACGCAGGCCTAAACATACTGGCTACGAAAATGTAAAATAGATAGCGAAATATCTAGGATGGCTCGGAAAATGTAAAATAGATAGCGAAATATCTTCATTTCAATTGCCATGCTGTTTCAAATACTCCTAATTTCAGAGTTCGAGCCTCCCAAAAATGTCAGATTTTTGAGATTCAGTTGCCCGGTGTAAGAAAGTTTAATTGCAAATATTGATAACCTAAAAGGAATCGACGACTGTCTTTTACTCTTACAGCCAGTTCAGTCGCTGTTTCTCTTGTACACACCCACTATAGTAACATTTATCTTCCTCACACCGTCATGAATCACTTTTATCAGCACTGGTGTAACGTTTATTTTAACCCTAAAAAGCACGAGCTATTTTTACAACGTAAAATCACTATATTCGCATTATCCTTGCAGGTCCTTGGGACCAAAATATCGAAATTTGAGCATGAGATTCGTGATCAGCGGTCCCTAAAACCACCTAATATAATTTTCCCGGACAAAAACGGGAGAAAGGATATTCGCGTTGTCCTTAGAGGATCTAATTGAATTTTGACACATTTGAAACCTAGCTCAATCGTTTCCGTGTCCTTGAAAACCTTAAAATTATAAATTAAAATCGGTTAAGCAGTTTTCAAAACAAAGGAGGTATGCCTGAGAGGCACACCTTGTGCTTTTATGTAATAAAAATTTGGAAGAGGTCCCTAAATCTAAAAATGGACGAAAAATGTGATTTTTTGCGGTTCTTTAGACAAATGCAAAATTATAAAATAGAAACATATGTCATATAGTAAAACAGCAACACATTTATAAAAATATCGTGTTTGAAAACGTAATGTGCTCCTGAAGCACATCTCGTGCCTTTTAGGGTTAACATAAAATTTGTATGGAATGAAATTAAGCGGTTTTAAGGTTAAAATTATTCGTACATTCATAGTTACTAAAATTTGTTGTTTGGATGACATTTTATTTAAATGTATTGTAGGATTATTTTCAGGTCAAACTGGTGTATCGAAATGCATTGAAAGGCCTGAATTTACTCAGGGTTACGATTAACTAATTAACTACCGATTTATAGATATTAATTGTAATTAATGGCCATCTTAATAGGCAATTTCAATAATTTTTTGCATTATCATCAATTACTTCATCGCATATTTTAAAAATGCAAAGCTATGCAATAGTCGCATTGTAGTCATAAAAATTATGAAGCTATGAAATGCAAATAATATGTTTGTAAATATCAATATTCAAAAAAATAAACTCACAATATGATAAAAAAAAATCGTTTCTGCTTATTGGTATTAGGTTGTTTCCCACATTTTCCCATTTGCCGTACGACTAGGAGTTATGAATTTAAAGAAGAAAAAAAACTTTTGTGCTTATTAAGGAGTTTATGTTGCCGCTGGGCTTCTTGCTACCATCATAATCGCATTGTAGTCATAAAAATTATGATTTATTGCTGTCGAAGTAGTAATTTGCCGTCAAGTGCAAAAACCAAAATTAAATTAACAATTAACTTGACTCTGTAGCAGAATGTCTCGCAAATTGCTCAATGGAAAAATAATTCGCTAGACCGATTTGCCATTTAACTTATATTCCAGTGTTATCTTTTTCTGAGTTATGCAAGAAATCATAAGCATAACAATGACAAAATTTTCAAGTGGTGACTTTGGTTGAATTAAAGTGAATTCCTGAATTCATTTAGCAAATCACATTATATACTTCACACCTTAACCCCATTGTAGACAAGCAGAGATTTTTAGTGACTTTCAAACCAACAAATCATTGTCAAATTAATCGATAATATCGACGAAAAATTCATCATGGAAAACGGATATGCTCCGTTGAGGATTTGTGGAAATTTCTGGCGATACGTGAAATCGGCGACAAATCTGAATGCCATTCGAATTGGATTTCGCCTAATGAAAGGTTTGCATGTCTTTTAAAAGTGTGTTATGGTAAAAATCAAATTTAAAAAAATCCTCCGACTAAAAAAATCTTTAAAAAATTGAAAAAACCCCGTTATATAAAATATAAATCCTATAAAAAGGATAAAGAAATAATATCGTTGGAGTAATTATACCCGTATGGTGAAACCAAAGGGTATATTAACTTTGCCTTACCGTTTGTAACGCCAAGATCCCGTCATCGCACAAAAAAATGAATTACACCAGTGTGTTTAGAATGATAAAAATATTTAATTTTTGCATGTCCGTCCGTCTGTCCGTCCGTCTGTCTGTCTGTCCGTCCGTGGCGCGGATTGCGGGCGCACGGATTGAGCTAGAGACTTGAAATTTTGCGTGGATCCGTTTTTCGTAAAATGCGAGGCTAAGTTCGTTAATGGGCAAAAATGGACCATTAGGAGGGGTACCCCCCATACGAACGAAAACGTTTTTTGTAAATATCTCAAAAACAGTGCGTCTTATCAAAAAAGTGCAAGAACAAAGGTTATTTAGGATATGATTCTACATAAAACTTCCATACATCAAAATCCAATTGGAATAAATTTTAAAAAATCTTATTGGAAAGTTTGACTTCAAATTGGAATTTTGGTATAACTGTTCGAATTTTGATACAAATATCACCATACGGGTCTCCAATGATTGCCAGATTGGCAATTATAGCTTTTGTTATGTTTTTAAAATTGGTGTGCGTTGGGAAAGCCTATTTTCCGTTGGAGTTGTATAGGAAGGCTTTCCCGACCCACAAAAATATTATGTTCAAAGATTATATTATTTAACATTCTTTAAAAGATTTTTGTTTTAAATCAGTGTTTTTAATTTTTTTTAAGGATTTGTTTTAATTGGGGGGTTTCCTGGATTTTAAAATTTGTTTTTTTTTTTCATTCTTTCAAAGATAAGGGTGAAAAAAACTTTTAATATCCGATTGAATTTCAAGTTTTTCTGCCAGCAACTATTTTATTTTTTGGTTGATAATTTTTTTTTTTTCAAGATGGCGAAAACGAGATTCAAATCGGTTCAGTGAATCACAATATAGTACCAGGAAGACCGAGCCATGCTCGGTGACCTCAAAATCCTACTTTTGCTGATTTTTGGGGAAAAACTAAATTCACATTACCTTTACAGAGATTTTCCAGAGTTTTTAAATTCCCGACCTAGAAAGCTATAACTAAAACTAACGCACGATAACAAAATTTCATAGAAATCGGTTGAGTGGTTATTGAGTAATCGCTGTCAACGATTTTTGAAACGTTGTTTTGAGACACCAGGTGAGGGTTATCGAGGGGAGCGAAAAGTCAGGTTTGTAGTGGAAAAATCGAAAGCCCTTAGCGCCCTTAGTAATACTGTAAAGTTTCATGACAATCGGACCACCCAATTCGAAGACACCAGGCGAGGGGTATCGAGGGGAATTTTCTCAGAGGTGAGACCTATCTAGATCGATTCCTTGTCCCCGAAAATCCCTAACCTCCAAGTTTCGTGAAAATCGTTAGGCGGGTTTTCGAGATCGTTTGTGCAGACAGACAGACATTCCTCGTATTATATTATAGGATAAGGATATGGGGTTTAAAATGGGTGCAGGGCGAATTTTTATGCACTAAAACATACCTTTCATTATTTCCAACCGAATGGCAAAAACAAGATCGAAATCGGTTCAATGGATCAGAAGATACAAGGGAAGGGGTTTAAAATGTGGGGGACAGTGATTTTTTAAATTTCCTACCGAAAGCCACAAACAGGACTGAAATCGGTTGATTGGATCAAAAGTTATGAGGGAAGGAGAAATAAATAAACACACAAACTCTAACCCCAAACGCAAACACCCCCTCCGTTCCGTTGGGGATAAAAAAGCTAGTCGAGAGAAAATCATTGACTCCGTAATGCAATATAGTGAATCGAAAAAAAATAATTAGTGTTTATTTTTCTATCAAACATGGTTGGTAAATAACTACTAAAATGTTGTGAAATAGATTTGGATCAATTGAAATCCCAAATTATCCAAAACATTTATCGGTAATGATGGTCAAAAACGCAAGACAACATTTCGACATTGACTATTATTTTTTTTCAAATTTATGCTAGGTTCAAAAGCTTTAAAAATTGAATCCCATACTAGTGAAGTAATAATTTATTGAGTTAAAATAGATAATTGGATGCGGTAACCAGTGTTATTAATCAAATAAATTTTTCAATAAATTTAATTAAGTCGATTGCTACAATATTTGAGAAATACATAATTCTATACCAAATACCTGAACCAATAAATTAAGTAAAAGTTTGGAATTCCGAAACGAAGACAGTAAAAATTTAAATTACACAATTTTTTTTTGCTAATTTTACCCTCTTTTCCTTACAGTCAAGCGATGTGTCTAACACGCACCGACGAAATCGTTTAAAAATAAAGATGGTCTACGAAAAAGATTCACGTAGATAAATTAAAAGTTCACAATTAGCACGTGAAATTTCTTACTTTCTGTATAGCAGACTATCGAAGTAATGAAGAAAACTGTTTACGGTTAATTATGGAATTTTATGAGCGGCACATGTGTGTGCAGCATCAATTTCAATATTTAAAGTGTTTTCGAGAGTTCATTAAAAAAGAATAAAAAAAACGATAAACAAAAATCGAGTTTAAAAAAGTTTGGTTAGCAAGTAGTAACAGACCGTTAAGCTTTCGCCTAACTATGCGCATAACATTAATATTTCCGCATGTTGAGTTTTATGAATTATGAAAGCAATAATTGCAGAATTTTAAGGTAGATTCTCTGATATCAGAAAATTCAATTGCAAGTAACTCGGGGTGTTATAATTACAGTAACACAATTATTAATTTTTCTAGTTTGTTGGTTTGAAGAGATGGTTTAAAGAGATGGTGTTGGTTTAAAATATGAGTCCAAAAATGTGGTTTAATAAAAAAAAATTAGGTTTTTTACTGCATTTTTCTTGAAAAAGATTTCTGAACCGTTTTGCTGGCTGTGACTGAAACATTTTTCTTTCTTTTCACCCCTCCAACAAAATGGAATTTCGTGTCACTTCTTATGGTACAAGCAGAGAAAAATCATTCGTTAATTGAATTACGTTTCGTAATTAACCAACCATACAAGAAACGTGATGAAATTAACTACGATCGTGATTAAATCAACTATGCAGGGTGATTAAGTCAACTATCGACTCATATCTATCTATCTGTATATGGCGGTATATCCCAAAGTGGGACTGGGCCTCCTCAATTGCGGTTTCATAACAATATTCTTCCCTAGTTCGCACCTACATTTTTGCATGAATTGAGAATTATGGATGAATTGCAAAGAGTCATAGTTGACTAAAACTTTTTTTTATGAATTACGGAAATTGCTCGATTTTTGATTGATTTTTGCTTGACGGAGTTGATTTAAATACGGATTGATGATACACTGACCACGAATATATTAAATAGTGAAACCATGTTTAATACCTTTAGAATTTAAGAAAAATGCGCAGCAGTTAAAGTTTCTAAAAATACGACGCAAGGTAAAAATTCTTCTTAGAAATTAGGCTTCTCAAAATTAGAATTTTATAGCAGTTTTCTTCTCCGCTACCGAACCTTCAATTTTACGTGAATTGCAAACCGAGAGTAAAGTCGTTGCCTTAAATTGAAAGACTTTTTTCAGGACATGTATTTTTAGGGTTTTTAAAAAAGGCGTTTGGCCAATCAAACATAAATGTGAATTAAATTTCTCACATTTTCGAAATTATCATGTTTTTTTATTTCAATTACCAAATCCCATTAGCAAACATTAAAAATCCTCTTGTTACACGACAGCTGTGTAAATTTGCCGCAATACTAGACCCCTAATTAAACAAAAATCTAGGAATTCATCAATTCGCTTTGAGAAAATTTCAAAATAGAATCGCAATATTTTTGTTGCCATCATACAAATATCAAAAATTGCAAATAGGTATGTCTAATAATATTTTGTTGTAAATTTTTTCACATCCCCCACAATCATTTTAATTGAAGCCTGAAAGCAACATTATGGTAAATTGTTAAATGTGTATAACCTACTTTGGTAACATGATGAACCGGAAAAATTGCATGTTTCATAATTTATTGTTACCTGATGGTATTAAGAAAGATGAATGAGATAAGATCAAATTAAAGTGAAATTGAACATTAGACAGGGGGGAGATAAATAGAAAGAGAGAGAGAGTTCACCCCCCTCCCCCCCGAAAATCTATTAATACAATTTTAGTAATAAATGAATAATTGCTTACCTGGTGTGAATTTAACACCGAACCACACCGACATTGGCATACACCCATGATGAATGACATGCAACGTTGACACCTGACTAGTTTTCTTTCGTAACACGAAAAATATCTGAAATTAATGAAATTCATTTCGTTAAGCGACTTTAAGTAAAATTTCCACATAAAATTTATTTAATTGAAATGAAACGATCTTTCGTTCGTCCGTACATTTTAGTAATGGGATATAAATATCACCTTCACATTTTGCGTAAAAGTCTCATAACGTTAAATTTATTGCAAAATTACTTCTTTTCTACTTCCCTTGAACCGAACCCTTTTGGTGCTCAGAAAGCTATACAATTTGCGCCAATGCAAGTCCAAGGGCGACCATAATTCAGTATTACTTGTGTCTGATGGAAATTTAATTGAAGCAACTTCCAACAGGAATTCGCCATGAGAATCAACTGAGGAGCGGCCGGGAAATTTTTTTCCCTGATGAATGGGAAAACTCGAAATCACTAACAATAAATCGGTCCTCAGGCTCAAGCAATAAAAGTTTTCAGACACCCGATAGCCGCGAAATTGCCGCAAGAATCGAACCGCTAACTGACCTTAAAGTTTTCCCCATGTTTATCTTCTCTAAATGGGTTTTTTAGCATTTTCCAGGCAAAACATCTGAACATACATTTTGGTGAAAGGAAATACCTGAAAGGCCTAACAGAGCACAGTGACAATGTCCACGTGGTCCTCTTTTAAACCCACCAAAAGTCATTAATTGTGACTTGACTACGTATATTCTGGACCCGCAGAAAAGTTTTGGGCGCGTTCATGCAAAAATGAAAGTAAATTTCTTTCAGATTAACACTGAGTCAGTGTTACAGATGAATTCGGTAATCAAAGCATTTCACATAAGTGACGGTAAAATGGGAAATTCAGATAAAAACTGCTGTTTACTGGCGAAAATTTGTTTATGGAATTGCGATTTATTTTTATGGTGGTAAGTAATCGTTGATAAATAAAGCGTTCAAATTATTATTGAGTTCAGCCTAAAGAGTTTATAGAAATCACTTTATTTAGTAAGAAATACACATTATTTAATAACACTTAAAATTTTGAATGGAAATGTGGTCAAATTTTTGAGCCGTTCACATGAAAATAGGTTACTGCGCGAACCTCAAGAACTGTTGAGCAGATCTTGAGGAAATTCGAAATGTCAATTAAGTGTAAGGTGGATTCAAATCTAGAATGAAAGTGTTGAAATGTTAGATATTTCAACTCGCCAATATAAATGCAGAGTGGGGTTTTTTTTGTTCTGACAAACATTCCATTTCTTCGCAAGGTTCTAAACGCAAAATATATTTAAAATAGAATTATGGAATATCCATAAAATGCGTTATACATTTAGGGTGGAAAGAAATGATGTGATTTTTTGTCAATTCTAAAAACAAGATTATTAAAAAAAAATAAAATCATAAAACTATTTTCACGATAAAACAAAAAAAAATCGTTTAATCAATTAGCAGAAAATTATGAGCAGAACAGAGATTCATTCAAGTTAATTAAATGCACGAATGCAAAGCTGTCTTAGAAAAACCACACGATATTTAATTAATGTTTAACAAAACGCGCCCATATATTACCTAAAACAATCGAACAAATTGTATCTAATCTAAATTTTCCACAAGCATTCCTCACTTAATTACTCCATTTTCATGAAATTGTTAATGTGTTTTGCTAGTAAGCTTATATGCTAAATATTTGCGATATAATTCCATTATTTTCGTAGTTTTGGAAACAGCTAAAAATATTTACATGATTTTTTAAAACCAAAATTTGACTTTTAGGTAGGGTGACCATATTTTTTTGTGTGAATCCTGGACAGATTTCCAGTAGTGAGCGAGGGGAGGAGGACAACGAAGTATGGGGAAATTTTTAATGTTTCTAAATTCATTTAAATTTAAATTAATTAATTAATTAATTTAATTTCTAAAGACACTGTGCCGCAGACGAAATTTTTTGGGTTTCAAAGTCAGTTTTCTAGTAATTGGGAAATTCCAACAGTAGATTGTATAATTCCTGGACAAAAGTTTAGTTTCCGGAATAAAAGTTTAGTTTCCGGGAAAAAAGTTTAGATTCCGGAAAAAAGTTTAGTTTCCGGGACGGCGGCGGGACAACATGACTAAACACGGGACTGTTCTGGACATTTCGGGATGTATGGTCTGGTCACCCTACTTTTAGGAGCTGTCCAAAAAATACGACTAGCCAATTTTACCCGTTTCAGGCTCGTTCTCCTTCCCCACTCCCCTCGTCAAACTTTTTCAAGAATTTTTATGCGGGATTTTATATTGCAGTCACACCACTTATTTTATAGACAACCTGTTTATCAAAATTTTTTAATAATGGTAATTCACGCTTAAAAACTTTTCATATTTTTTAGAAAAAAAATCAATGAGGGAAAAATCAAAAGACGTATTGCTTCATGTAATAAAAAGGAAGTAATTTTACAAGCTTTGATCAAAATTTTTTCAGACTTTTTTTAAGCGTTCTTAAAATTTTCGTTTAAAGTAAGAAACAATTTTTTTTTAAATTTAATTACTCACCGTGTCCATGAATTCTGTGAACTTTGAAAAATAGTACCACCAACACGCGTGCACCATCTATAAATGTTATAAAAATGTTAATAATGCAACGTCAATCAATCTGTTTTTTAATTATCCTGCAAAGTGCAATAAAAATTGAATATTTTTTTTCTGTTTAATGCAATAATTCATGTTAATAAAGTATTCATTTATTCGTAAATATTTAAAAAACATAATTAATTTTCATATCAAAAACTGGTTGCTCTCTCGAAAAATCAAAACAATTCCTATAGGAAATATTGGAAAAGAATAACATGCCGAAACAGTTTTTTTTTTCTCAATTTAATTGAAATATTTCAACCATGTTAATTAGCTATGCATGCGTTAATTATGATCACCAGGGCCCGGATATTTAAGGCAAAAAGGCATTTTGCCTATTTTGCTTTTTTCGTTCATTTTTGTATAATAACTGCCTTTTAGGCATTTTTGCTTATTTTCCCACTTTTTCGACCATTTAGCCTTTTTTTTATGCCTTTTTTAATAGTTCCGATCTTAAAAAGATTTATAAATTCTTTTTAGGGTAATTTAAGTACCCATAAAAATTATCATTATTTTTTTTTTGATTTGGCAATGCCTATATTTATGACAGTTGCGCCAATGTGCGATCAGTTTAGTTTTGGTAGTAAATTGAAATCTTAGAAATGCCAAAAATCACACGAGAAAACCGCCTTATACTCGTGAACCTTGTAAATACATTTGGTAAAGACTGTTTCTCGACAGACGGGTGTTTGCTTTTCTGCAAAATTTGCGAAAAAGTAGTGAATCATTCAAAAAAGTATTTTGTGACACAACACATAAAAATTGCCATACACAAGAATTTATTGCAGAAAGCAAGTTCAAAAAAAGTCGGGTTATTCAAAAATGCAATCAGCAGAAGAAGCGACTCATAATTTTTTAGAGATTTATGTATGGCATTTGTTAAAGCAAATATTCCACTTTGGAAATTGAATAATTATATTTTGAAAGAGTTTTTTCAAAAATATTCAACGTTACGAAAGAATTGGAAACCTGCTATTTAGAAACAATTTCGGGGATTAGAAAAGAACTTTTAGGTAAGTTTTATTAGTTCACTTAATTATTTCTTGCAATCAGTATTAGATCCGTATTACCTATTATGATTCTCAATGCACCTAAAGTAACGTCACTATAACAAGTTGTAGGTAAAAAGCAGCGAACACTCATATTACTTAAATGAAGTGAGACTCTTTATACGGCTATTAGCTTTTTATATATTTTTTTAAATTTATTTATATGAATTTAATTTATCTGAAATTTTTTGCAAGCGTTCTGCGTTCAATTTTGTGATACATGATATGTAATATTCGTGCAATGAAAATGCCTTTTGTTTAAATAAATGCCTTTTTTTTGAAAAATTAATGCTTATTCAGTCTTTTATACTGCCTTTTTGCCTGCCTTTTTTCCCATTTTATAAGTGCCTTAAATCCGGGCCCTAATGATCACCAAAGTATGTGAAAAACGAGAACACCAAAGTAAGCAGGAAAAAAAATTATTGAAATATTCAAAATTATTAAAATTAATTAATTTATTCGGTTTTGGATACACGATGAGAATAGGCAGATATAAATTGCGTTCAATAATAATCCCTTCACGAGTTACTCTATATGATCGCATGATATATGGGCGTAAAATTTTGGAAAACCGCTGTTCATTGATCCGGTATACGACGATACAATTACATGGCAGTACATTCGTGTTTCTCTTTTTATTTTTTTCATGTTTACTTTAGTAATCCAATCAAAATACCAAGATATACGAGTATGTTATAATGACAGATATACCGTCGCATATAGGCACTTTGTAAGAATTAATAATTTAGAAGGGTTGATTGTTATATCCAACAAAAGTGATATCCCATTATATAGGAAAACTTTGTCTAAGGCCTACCATCCGAACTCTCATTAGTATGTAAATTGTTATTCTATTGCTGTTAGTTGATATAAAAAGTGTGGAATATATTGGTTTTTGCTTAAATCAAGTTATATATGTATAAAAAATACTTTATATTACAATAACTTACACGTTTTGGAATATTTAATTTTGTTTACGAATAGTGGAAATTCGAGCTGTGGGAAACTGATTGGATAAAGCGCAATGAATACGATTCAATCCCATAATAAATTATTATTGTTTTTATCCACCCCAATTCATTAAATTTGTTTAATTGTTTAGTCCAATTGACATCGCACCGCATTCCCATACAATTAACGATTTAAGTTATGAATAATAAAATATCCCTAACTGAGCATTAACTAAAATCTATAGTCTTTATATGTAAGCTGGAAAAACGTAGGTTTTGGAAAATGTAGAAAAAATGCGTAAAACCACTGATTCTCTCAAAAAATATTAATTTTCATAAAAATATTCATAAAAATTTCATAACATTTAATGATACATATATGAGAGATTTTCGTCTCAGCTGCTCGATTTACCATCCACTGCTTTGGATTTCTTTTATGAAAATCTGGACGTACCTGACTGTTATTCATACAGTAAGGCAGGGGTTCCCAACTTTTTATACTCTATGTAAGAATTATATAGGAGTATATTAGATTTAGTATACCATTTGTAACGCATCGAACCAATTCTATGGAAATTTGCCAAAACTTGATAACTACACTTTTCAAATTTCCAATGAAGCAATTTAAAAATTTCAAAAAAAATATGAAATGACCAAATTTTACATTTGCTAATGATTTTAAAGTTTATAGTACCGTTTACAATTTTTTTTATTAACAAACCAACTAAAAATTTTATTATATCATATTTTTTTGCCAAAACTTGATAACTACATTTTTACAATTTTCAACGGAGCAATTTCAATCGTTGAAAATTTGAGAAATGTTTGATAACTACATTTCTCAAAGTTTTAGAAAATTTCCACACAATTGTAGGACACAAAAATCTGCTAAACCGAGGTGTTTTTTGATTTCCGTATTTTCGTCCGTCTGTCCATCCGCCTGTCCGCCCGTCTGTCCATTTGCCTGTCCGCCCGTCTGTCCATCTGTCTGACCGTCCGTATGTCCGTCTGTCCGTCCGTCCGTACGTCCGTCTGTCCGCCCGTCTGTCTGTCCGTCTGTCTGTCCGTCTGTCTGTCCGTCTGTCTGTCTGTCTGTCCGTCTGTCTGTCCGTCTGTCTGTCCGTCTGTCTGTCCGTCTGTCTGTCCGTCTGTCTGTCCGTCTGTCTGTCCGTCTGTCTGTCCGTCTGTCTGTCCGTCTGTCTGTCCGTCTGTCTGTCCGTCTGTCTGTCCGTCTGTCTGTCCGTCTGTCTGTCCGTCTGTCTGTCCGTCTGTCTGTCCGTCTGTCTGTCCGTCTGTCTGTCCGTCTGTCTGTCCGTCTGTCTGTTCGTCTGTCCGTGAACACCATAACTTTCGAAGAGGTTGAGCTAGAGGCTTGAAATTTTGTACACTTGCGTTTCTAGTAAATAAGAAGGCTAGATTATTTTACAGGCAAAATTGAAACATTTCTTCCCCCCTTTCCCATAAATATATTTTTTCGCAATTTTCTCGAAAACGGTGAGTCGTATTGAAAACTTTATACAGGTAAGATGTGTTTTAAATATAACTTTACATAACTTATCTATACATCAAAATCCAATTAGACCACTCCTTACCCCCTTCACCATACAAATGGAATACTTTTTTTCTATTTTCTCGAAAACGGTGTATAGTATCGAAAAAATTATTAAGACGAAATTTATTTAAAATATGATTTTCCATAACCATTTCATACACCAAGCCAAAATCCAATCGGACCACCCCTTCTCCCCTCTCCCACACAAATAGATTTTCTTTAAATTTGACGATTTGCCCCTGGCAATTGTAGATTTTACAAAAGGTTCTTATGTCCATACGGAAATTGCTTATCGTTCCTTAAAAATAAGTTGCAGCAGCAACGCAACGCGTTCGGCATGTCTTACAACTGTGTATTTAAAATAACGAAAAGCTATGTTTTATACCTATTGGCCTCTCCACATCTGTCCGTCATTTCACAAAAAAAAATTCTTTCAAAAAACCTATGGCAACAAGCAATAACCGCTTAAGTCGATTTTCATGTGAAGCTAAAATATTCTTTTTGCAGATAGAGTTCATATTAAAATTCGCCTTAACTTGTTTAAGCGGTTATTGCTTACGGATACAGAAAAGTATGTTTTTTTTTTAAATCCCTTTAAAAACTGTAACTACCCAAACTAATCACAATATGATAAAAGAGCAAGTAGATGAAACCATGAATGATAAAAACTTAGAAAAATCGTAAATTTTAAAAATGATGTCGCTCATTTACAACAATAGTCTCATAATTCAAAAATGGAATATTTTTGAACAAATGAACCAAATTTCACTCATTTTTTAATTTTTTCCTTAATAAAACATATCTTATATCAACCAGAACAACGTTATTCAGTTCTTAGACTTAAGAACCGGGTGCCGGTACTCGGTTTCTAGCCAGACAGTAAGTTTGTACTCACAGATTTAGTACCAAATCACACAATTCAGAACCTTAAAAAGTGTCTTCTGAAAAATCACGTTTTTGAGTTATGCCACTGTTGTCGTAAATGTGCAATATACAATAAGTGATTTGAAAATTTACATATGTAGGATAATTATATAAACAACAAATTGAGACATTAAAAGCTAGAGTGGACCAACCCACATGTCGAAATCGTGAATTTTTTTGTGTTTGAATCACTATTGCGAGTGAGTTTTTAGATAAAAATGTTTGGATGCACAAAAGAACATTTTACAAGTCCACAGACATTTTTTTTTCCAAAAATTTACAGTCAATAATAGTACAAAAGTGGAAAAGCTTCAAAAACTCGATTATGTAGCTTGGTCTACTCTAGCTTTTAACGCCTCAATTAATACATTAGAAAGTACAAGGATTATCCATGACTTTACTACGTTTCCCAAAAAAATCCAATTAATTAATAAAAATAAATTGCTTAAAATTAATGTTATGTCGTACACAATTTCCTGATAAATACAATACAAATTAGTTAAAAGTAGAAAAAAAACTACAACTACATACTGCTACAGCTTTGTTTAGTAGATCAATTTTAGTTTGCAAAGCAAACCTTAATCCTTTATTAACATGAAATCGCATATTAATTTAAAATATTATAATTTATCAAAAAAAAAAAAAATTAAAAGCAGCAAGTATTGTATTTTGGTTATTCACATGAACAAACATAAATACCACATACCCTTAACGTTCTAGGGTGATTACTATAATCAACTGGCTGACATCGAAAATTATAGTGACCCGTTAGCCAACCGGATATAGCGATCTGTAAATTGTAAAATGTTTTGTTGTACGAGTTTTCATTTATAGAAAAATCTTGTTTGTTACCAATTTTATTTTATTCAATGTTTCTTTTTGTTTTTGAATGATGGTAAATTGTTTTTGTTTTTATATTTTTCTCTTAATATTATTTCATTTATGTATGTTACATTTTATATGATCGTCTGTTTGTATTTATCACGTAATTTTGAAATAAACTTTTCTTTTTCTTTGCTTAGCAAATTTTTCAAGCATTTCAACAGGCACACATAACCAAAGGTCTTTTATATGATGTTAAATTGATTTCATTTTTTTATGTAATTGTTCGTAAAAAAGTCAATTAAAAATTAATTCAAATAACATCTTTTTGCTGCTCATGTGTACAGAGACTGGTTATTGCTTAATAAAAGTAAACACGATTTAAAATTTTTCATCTCAATGTTGCTGTTGTTGTTGTATAGCCTTTTTCTGGTCTTTATTTTAATTTAGTTTATTTGCGTTTCAGAAGAGCAAATGATGAAATCGTTTCCTTTATTTCAGCATAGAATTTATTTCTTTATTGAAATGTGTTACATGTGTTAGCATAACCAGGTACAGTGAAACCTGTATAAGCCGGAGCCGGATAAGTTCGAGTCCGGCTTGTACAGATTTCATGGTAGTTGTAAAAAGAAATTTAGAATTTACTCAATAATTTTGAAATGCTTGAACATTTGTGAATTGTTTTTCTGGAATTCTTATAGAATGTACGTTTCCCCAATAAACTGCATAAACATTTCTAGAGAAATTACACAAGAGTACACCCAAAAAAAAAATTTAATATTTTTAGTTTCACAACTTAAGCAAATGCCAAAAAATCAGATAATCCACAATTTTGACTCCAAACTCTCGCCGACTGAAAGCCAACCTCGGTCACGGATGTCAAAATGGGCACTTGTTTAAATAGAATCCAGTCATTCGGCCTAAAATTCCGGTTTTCGATATAAAATATTTACAATATCGGAAATCGGAATTTTAAGCTGGATAAGTGGAAAAAACTTAATTTGATTTAATCAAAAAGCGCCAGTAACTGCGATTCGCCTGCTTTCGGTGACAGTGTGGAGTAGGTATTAAAAATTTTATTGATTTGAAAACAATTTAAACTGATTTTTTAACATTTTACATTTATCTATAAGAAGTTTGCACCAGATAATAAAAATATATAATCAAATGGTCGAAGGTTATAATTATGGAAATTGCATTTTCAAACGGAAAGCATAATTGGACAAACCACCAAAATGTTGGCTCAACAGGAAGGCGTAAAACTTGAAAATAAAATTCTCTGAAAACTGCTCTTTCCGTTCCGTTTAAGATTATTTAAAAAAAACCCAGACATTTTTTTTATTGTTTATTTGCAATTTTTATGAAACTAATTATAAGCCAAACCCCCTACATTGGTCTCATTTTTTTTATTACCTTTTATCAGTTTTAATTTCTTTTATCATTTTTATTTTTTTGTTAGATAAAATATTTGGAGTTTTGATAAATCGTTTTATGATAAAAGAGAATTAAAAATACTATACAAAAAAATACCAACCTTTAACCGTTAAGAGTGTGATAAAAAAAATAATATGAGGTGAGAAATAGCTGTAAAATATTAATTTCAATATTTAGGGTGAAATTCCCCATTAGATGTCTTTGTTTGAATTCGGGGGAAGAAAAGCGTTACATTAACCTAGGTTATATATCTAGGCTTTGCAGCACTTGTGCTGGTTGTCATTTTTTTTTATTTTGACTTGCTAAAAAATTAAGAATATGTCAAATCTACTGGATTTTACTTACAATTAAAATGTAAATTAAGAATAGCCATTTAACTTATGTAGAAGAAGCAATTAATTATAGTTTAACTATTTTTTTATTGAAGACTTGAACTACTATGTATGTTTTTTAGCGCCCCTTATTGGTTCTTTTAGCGTTTTTTATTTTGCAGAAAGTTTTTTTTTACATGTAAAATTTTTGTTTTGAACGGAATTTGTGTAAATTTCGAGAGGGCATAGATTTTATTTGATCCAATACTATTTCTATCGACATTGAAAATCATTTGCTCAAGTATAACTACTACTCGTTATACACAAATAATATGATTTCCTAGTCGATTTAACACGCGAGATGCTTTTATGTTAATTACAGAATTCATTGAATTGCAAAACTTCAAGACAAAAATTGATATCTTTCAGAAAAATTGTTTTCTAAGAAATTGAGAATTTAAATTTTCTTGGAATAATAGATAAACTTGAAAAGCAATTTTCACTGTAATTAATTATTTTTACTGAAACTGTTGTACCTATACAAAAAGTTTTTCTGATAATTACTAAAATCAATGTAACTATTCTTCCGATGATAGAGTCTAATTATTGAGCAAACCACAGTGCATTAAATAAAAACATGTCTAAAATCATGTGTTCAATTACGTTTAAAGTCTTAATCTGTATTCGCTAATATGCAAATGAAACACGGAAATTATTGTAAATGCATGCTCAAATATTTAATTTAATGTTAAATATTTTGTAATACGATGTTGACGAAATAAACAACTTAATCGTTGGTTTTCTGAATATTCCTCCTTCTGAATATAAATTTTCTTAAGAAATTTAAAATGTCAGGGAAAATTCGAATAGTATTGGATCAATAAATTTTAATACTTTGAAAAATGTAGTACTTTTTTTTAATCAATACGCCACTTACTCGCCTCGCTGTCGCGCTGTCGGTATAATCCACTGGTTGGCATCGGAAATTGTATTCGCCCCACCAGCCACCCATTAAACACTATATAATTATGTAATTTGGTATTTTTTTTAAATTTGAAATTTGGTGAAAGGGTTCAATGAAAAAGAAGAAGTTCGTTATATTGGTTTTCAAGAGAAATTTTCCAGTAAAATATTCGAAGAAATCTATTAAAACAAAAGACTGAAGCGAGAAACTTGCATTTATTTAAGTGATCTTTGATTATTTTACTGAAACATCTCAAGCATTTTGCTAAATTCTTGTCCAAGTATTAAAAAAATTATTTCAAAATTATCATGATAGTGATGTGATTTAAAATGTATTCGATATTGATAATGATGAATGAATTTAAAAAAGATCAGATATAACTTACCTCATAAAAAAGCCACGCACTAAAAATTACTTGTGAAAAATTATATACTATGAGTGTATTTTGTAAGTGGAATGGTTTTCTATTTTCCATTAGTCGAGGTCCTACGACCTGAAAGTAAGAAAAGAAAAAAATTTTTTTTTTGAAAAATATTGTTACTTGGGAGCTATCCATAAAATATGTGAGTTTTTCATGATTTTTTGTATGAGATTTAATATTACCGGTACACTACTACAGACCCCACCCTCCAAATGTGTGACATATTTTATGGACAGCTTCTTATATAAAATAAATCATATATGTTAAAATTAAACTAAGTCAGTTAATATATAAATAAACTGATGTTAGAAACTTGTACAATGTGTTACGTCAATCTATTGAATTATGCTAATTTTATGATAGTCTAGTTTTAAATATTTTTATAGCGTAATTATAGTATCATTCCAGTTTTTCTTCTAATAGAAAGGTTTTTTTAAAATTGTTTTACGCAAATTTTGATATGGTCTTTAATGTTTTTATACTTATTACTAGGTAAATACCAAATAAATGCCAATAAACTTCGCAAGCTTAAAAATATGTACAACAGAAAGAATTCTAATTACTTTTTGGTAAAATCAATAATTACAAGTGATAGAAAAAGTTCGTATTCATGAAACGAAATGTGCACCACATTTATAGCACGGGATTGTAAATGTAATTGAGGTCTATTTAATCATTGACTCAAATGAATTCTGGAATCAATTACATGATGTGGAAATTTATTTTTCTGGATAATTATTTCTAATTAAATGCATGCAGTAAAGTTGAAATACTGGTAGATATTTATTTTTTATTGGACAGATTGATATGAATTTTATAAGACGATTTAAAAACAACACAGAATAAAATTAATCTGCTACAATTTAATAAAAGTTAAATAATCTTAAACCTCATCTCTATTACACATAAATGGAAATTTTTGCCATTAAAAACGGGAGACAGCATTTGTCAGAATTTTTTTGATATCATTTTCATGGCAGGAAAATTCTTATTTATGCCTAATCGAGACGAGGTTTATGCTGTGGCGGATTTTTCCACTACTAAATATTTATTAAGTCTCAATTCCGGACCATTTTAATAACTTTTCATTCTTCCTTTTAGTCTCGAAAACCAAGGATCCAAAATTTTAGTTTCCATATTTTGAACTTAAAGCTAATGAAATTATGACACTGGACTTTTAGCCAACATTTTACGTGTAATTTTTACTTTCCTGTGGTATAGAAGGAAAGTATTGCTTTTATGACGATGACCGATTCGCGATCGGAGGCAGATAAAAACATTTTGATCAGTATTAAATTCCTTTTAGGAACAATGATGAGGACGTTCGTGTACCCGTCTTTGGGTCTGTCTGTCCGATGTACGTATCTTATAACTCGAGAACTAGTTGAGCTAGCAACTTGAAATCAGAGTTTTCTATCAATTTTGGAAAAGCAAGTGATATATAACTAGGGTGACCATAGGTCCCGGAATGGTTGGGGAAGTCCCGGATTTAGGCATGTTATCCCGGACACTAAACTTTTGTCTCAAAATTTTCAATTTAGTGTTAAAATTTACCAAACGCTAGATAAAACGATGACTAAATATTAAAAAAAATAATCAACTTCGATACTTTTGATAAAACGCACGTTGTAAACTTGATTAGAAGGATTTGGTCACCTGATCTATCACATGAACTTGAACTATGCTTTTCCAAGAACACGATTTGTACTTGCTACTTCAGATATCTTAAAGATATATTATGAGATTGCTAATTAAACGATTGTTTATCTAACCAATATCATTAGTATCTCTTAGATAATTATAACTTGTAGTAAACTTATAATATCATTTATGATGAAAATGTGGAGAAAATATCATGCAGTCATACGTTTACGCTTTTTTACTTACCTTAACAAGGTAAATATAGGCTAAACATACAGCTAAGGTTGGAAATGGGGATGACATCAGCGGCCAATCTTTCGTCCGAGGATCTAAAAAATAAAAAAAATAAGTGTTTCTTTTAAATCAAGTCATCAAATTATTAGTGAAATTTTTTTGGAGGTTTCATTTCTTATTTGAGTGAAAATTTCAAAGTAGAATTGTTAAGTACTGTTTTCTATAAATATACTTACTTTTTCTGAATTTAGAAAAACAACATTGGTCAAATATTTACGAGAAAATTATTCCTTACGTTTTTGAAACGAATTGATTTTTTACCTACTTAAATATTTATAATACAGGAAAAACATTATTAAATTTTCTCTGACAACATTGCAAATGGAACAAAAACTGGTCACATCGAGAGAAAAATAAACCTTAAGCTTTGTGAACCTAAATCAAAACTTATAGCAATATTTCAACAATTCTCTGGAAAATTTATTCGAGCCAAAGAGCATTACAAATTTTATTTTCGTTACTTGTAACCTTTTCCCAGAATGAATGTTTTTCCTGTGTCTGACATTCACATATGTACACTCTGAAATGCGAGTATAGTTATAAGAAACAGCGAATAATCTTGAAATAAACGAGCTAACGTAGCTTTTAAATCTTGTCAAGTCAGACATGTCCTTAAGGGATGTGTGACAATTTATAATAGTATATCGCAATAGTCGCTTCAACTCAAGCAGGAAAAAACAAAAATGAAAATGTCAACAGCGACGAATCCGAAGAAATGAAATGGAAGAGTAAACTGGGACCATGTTTAATAATTTACCATGCGATTCATATGACCTAAACCTCAACTGATGTGACATCCTTGAATTCCACTCCCAGAAGGGACCTATTTCTTCTTGTGTCAAGAATATTTATTTGGGACAATCTTCATTTTCATGGACGTATTTGCCTCTCTATTTTTAGTACAAATTAGAATCATGGAGTTCAACATTTTCGTCGAATGCTAGCACACCTACACTATAAAATTTACAACAATCCAAGATGTGTACTTCTAATGTGAATCACATATTGACGCACAACCTTCAAAGCGTACGTGGAAATTCGAACCAACATAAAGCGTAATTGTGCGTAGGGCAGTAGAAAAGTCTCAGGCTTGTTTTTTCCCATGATTTGCGACAAATTTCAGAAACTCGAAGTGCGAGAAAATCTATTTTTTTTAATTCATTTCATCCTGTAAAAATTAAGAAATAGAAAATCTTAACCAAAAACGAACGCAAATCCTAGTCAGTTGTAAATAGTTTTAGCCGATTGAGCTGAAATGTTTGCTCATATCGTGGTGAGTTCAGACGAAAGAGGGGGAAAAATTCTTCCCCATTATATATTTTTCTCGCTAGACCAGAAATATTTTCGCCCTCTTACGTATACTGATTTAGATGGTGCCACTCGTATTTCCGTACATTATTTAATGAACTTTTATTTTTGTAGGGGAAATTTAATTAAATTGTGGGAGACAAAGGTTTCGCTTATGTTTGCTAAGCCATTATTACAAGCACCTTATGAAATATTACACGAATCATGTTAAAAAGGACAAAAGGGAGACAGAGAAAAGATATGCTCTGCCATTCATGTCAAACAAACTCCTCCGGCCCCCTAAACAGCAAGCATCAGCTATCGCATCAACCGAATTTTCCATTTTCCTCATTTTCGGTTGACGTTGAACATAAGTGGAGCGTGGATAATGAATAAAACATTGTTCTTAGTAGGTATAGAAGGTATGCTGGGCCAACAACAGCATAACCAGAAGCTCCAAGGACTCTAATTCCATTTGGCAAAAGGAATCCAAACTTTTTTGGATAATGGTGTTTTTCCACGTTCCTGCTGCCCACGTTACATAAAATGAGACCACATTTTTCAGAGGTTTCATTTCAAAACTCATATATCTGTGTAATACGGCAAAATGTAAAACATGCATCAATTCCTATAGGGAATAATTTAAGAAGTTTATCCCAAGTGTCGTTAAAAGTCATTACCGTAAAAGAGAACGTATTTCATTTTTAATGAATCCTATGGGATAATGAGGTTCTGATGGGCGTGGAAAATTTCTATTCTTTTTCAAGTGATTTGAATCGGAAATTTAATTTTTTTTCCACACGATTTTTCAAGTGATTTTTTACGATATGAAATCTGTTGAAAAACTTGTTTTGTAGTTATGCTCGAGGTTAGGTTGAAGAGTTTTTAGTTTAAATACAATTTGTGCCAATTGTTTTTCCCCTCTCTGATAACATGAAGTAAAATTTTAAATTAAATGATCAATAGATTTTGGAGCTTTAACGTATATTTAAAATGGTTTAAATCTGGGCTTGGCCAATGTTTTCCACTCTCTTAGCACGAAGATAGCATGAAGATAGCACGACCGATTTAACTAAAATTTTGAATAACATGTTCCGAGAGAAAATAACCAGTGAAGGATTTTGTTTTTAATCCGGTGTTTTTCTTGTCAGTTCCGGACATTTTATTTAAGTTTACCCAAAAAATTTAAATCATATATTCTTCAGCCCAGTTCCGATAGTTCAATTTCTAGCAAAAAACTATGTCACTTGTCGGTTTTTTTTTCTTTTGAATTGATTTTACTAGTACTCCGTCATATTATCGCAAGCCCCCCTTTTTCTACGATCTCTTTTCTAATTTTTAAAAATATAAAGTTTAAAATTCTTCTGGAAATCACCAGATTCTCGTGTATTTTTCTTTCAAAATCCAAATCAAATGTCTTAATTCGATTAAATAAGATTACGTAAGATGCTTTAAACTCTATCAAAAATAAAAATGAAGGAAACTTTAAAAACGTATTGATTTTATCTACGTTAAACACGTCAACGAAAAATTTTCATAAAATGCCACATTAAAAGATAAAAAAATTTTACGAAAAAAAAAACAATTTTTTTAAATACACCGGTTTCGGTGAATCCAGCATCACACATTCAAGAGTCAGATCGGCGGTAATCCAAAATTTTGTACCTACGATCAGGTGCTAAAATTCTGTCACCATATGTGCTCGAAAAGCAACAGAAACGCGAATAAATTTAAATTAAAAAAAAATCTGAAAACGGTGGTAGTGAATATGGTGTGTCGTCTATGAAAAGATAACCAACACGAAATTTCACTTTTACTGAGGACTTTCGGATGCTGGCTAGAGAGGTAAGCGGAATTACGCGGAATACTGGCCGCTAAAAAGCCGGGAGTCCGGTTTACGCATCCATGTGGCGGATCTGACTAAAAAACCTATGGATTTGATCTTTCACGTAGACCTCATTGGAGGCCGAAATTTTTAACCTTCCATTTCGTTGAGCTGAAATTAAGGTAAACGAACCAATTGACCACTTCAGGTACTCAACGCAAACCACAGTAGAGTTTTTGTAAATTCGGACGTTTTACTCAATTTTTCTACGTGAATATGAGTGGGTCCATATTTTAAAAAAAAGCATCGCCGTATAATGAATTTTGTGTCTGAATAATGTTTAACTTATGATTTTCGCTATGGGAAAAAGTGTTAAATGAGCCACTAACTGAAATTATTTTCTTTTTATTTGGTTGTGAATGATCTCATATGACAAACTTTTTATGAGTTTGCGATTATTACGTATGCTTGATGTTTGTACGGCTTACAACATTTTAAACTTTGTCTTTCACATATTTTCTGGTATGTTTGTTTGTTTGTTTGTAAAGCAATTTATGTGTCATATATATAAAATATTTAAATAAAGTTTTTGTTAAGAACCCATCGACGAATTCGTAAAGCTGTGAATGGATTATAACTTTGGCTTCGCAACAAATTTATTTGAATTTTTGTACGTCAAATATGGCAGCACGTGTTTAAAAGAAGTTATTCATTCATGGATTTTATACGAAAATTTTATTTTTTGAAGAATTTTGGGTGCTCATTATCAGCAAAATGCCGAGCAATAACCTTTGAAAGGTTTGAGATTTTTTTTCATATTGACAAATGGTCTTTGATTAACACAAAATGACAGAAGTGTAAACGTTTTTATAAACTCAATTTAAGTGGTAGCCATCGCAATGAAAGAATATTAATTTACTTGCCCAGACAAAAAAAATCGTGAGCCCAGCATATCTGCTATTTTTTAGAAGAAAATGCAAATCGAATATGTGAGAAAATCTAAGATTTATTATAAAACCGTGAATTGAAAAATGACAAGAGAAGTGTTTTGATATGTAAAAGTTTGGAAGCTATGAACCTCTTCTAATTAATAAATCAGAAACACGAAAAAAAACTTACTAATCGGGCAATGGCCTTTTTTTAACAAATTGAATAATTTTTTCCGAAACTTTTTTGATCGAACAATAATGGGGGGTCGTGAAACATTCTTAGGGGGTGGCGATATGCATCACACTTTTTTTTAACATCCTTTTACAACCCTAAATATCGAAAAATAGATGCGAAAGAAAAATGGTGCGGAGCCATTGTTTTAACTCGTAAATCATGACATAATTGAATTTTCTTTAACACGTTGACCGCCATGTGCCCACCGGTGAACATTTTAATTTTCCAACAAAGGACCAAGTGACCACCGGTGGTCATTATTGGATGTTGATGGTGGGACAATGTGACCACCCGTGATCTCACTGCATGTTTCATGTCGAGACATCGTAACCACCAGTGGGAACCTTTTACATATATTTAGCTTTGAGAAATATTAAGTTTGGTCGCAGGATGTAAACCAATTTTACTTGGAATTGGTAGTAGATACTTGCAATAAATCAAAAAGCACGCGGTCTACTGTGTAATTCAAAGAATGACCACCGGTGCGCACGTGGCGCTCAACGTGTTAAAACACTTAACAAGAAAGTACTAAAAACTTATGTTAGTTTATGCAAAATAATCTTACCTCCATATGAGTCCATGTATCTGTTTATGCTGTCCATATATTTCATTATTAAGGCCATTTTGCTATGCTAAAATTAAAAAGAAAAAAATATATTAAAAAATGTTATAAAATCCGAAATTTTTTTGTAAGTGGTATAAAATATTGTTCCTAATGTAGCAGGCTCGGGCTGTCCATAAAATACGTCACGCATTTAGGAGGATGGAGGTGAGCGATAGTACGATGATTTTACCTACTTTGACAAAAAGAACTTTTTGCGATATTATGTGCGAAACTTGCATGGTAAGCTTTATTTACGATGTCATCACAGATCCAAGAAATCAGAAAATTTTGAAAAACACTGATTCCAATCTGTTGGCAGCACTTGTTTGAACTAATTATCACTTTTTTGTTACCAAGTACAACCTGACATTTTAAATAAATAAAAAAACAATGATCTTTTCGGGAGAACAACATAACGAAAAAGTCCAACACATGATAACCAGTTCTTAACCATGAGTTATATTTTATATTCGATGATTTCGAATATATTCTGTTACTTTGCAAGATACATTCCAAACAAATATATCTAACAGATACTTATGTAAAAAACCAGCATTTAGGACCGGTTTCATCTGTCGCTTCTTTTATTTTGGTACTTAGTGATCCATAAAAATGTAGCTCCGACCAAAGAAAATGCTTCAAAAAAATATCTATCAACAAATATTCAATTCACTTATAATAAAATCGAAAATCATCTCACCTGAACGTAGGTATCGATTAGAATTTATTGTAACAACTTTCGCTTTTAAATGTATCTATTGAATTAAATAAGTTAAGTGGTAGGCAAAAAAATGAGCGGGAAAAATTCTTACGAACGCCAGAGAATGGCAAAGAATCGGGAATGAAACCGGATTGAAAGAAGTAGCATAAGATTTGGCAACCTATTTGGTACCCTATACGAGTGCCTGAGAGATTCAATTTACTTTAAATTAAAACCAAACTAAAATGTACTATCAATATGTGCACATTGCAATTTCACAAAACACACGTTCATTTCACCAGGTGCGACACAATCATTTCATATCTGCGTACAACATAGTTATTATTACGCAAATTCCCATAAAAACACCAGGCGAATGTATGTCGTAGGATATTATGCTCGTTATAACCTTACTAAGTGGCCTATTTACATTTCATAGAGAATGTATTTTAATAAAATCCACCACAGTTTTATTACTGTCTCGTGAAAGCACAGCAGCGCACAACTGGGGCAAATTCTTAGAGTCATCCCTCGCATAATTTCATCTAAAAAGCATGAAAATACATAATTTCGCAATTTCCTTGTGGGTGGGTATCACAGGATAACTTTCTGGCTTGCACTAAAGAGTTACGTAACTGCTCGGTCGATGCAAGCGATGATGTTGGCTCTACATGTTTGCTCTTTACATAAAACCGTGCACATAAGGTGGATATTTTACAATAGTTTTTATTATACATACTCGTTTCCGAAAAACGTTTTCCCGATTACATAAGACTCTCAATCGTTCATATCCCTCCCCCAATGTAAAATGGCAAAGAGGAGTCATGGTCATATGGCTGTTGTACCGCTTAAATGATCCTTTTTGCTTACTTGACTTTACTTTTTATACTTTTATGGCATCCGTTTTCCTCCAAGGAGAAATCTTTTATCGATTCAAGAATGGTGGCGTACAAAGACTTTTAAGTTAGATAATTCCACAATTCCATTTAATTCTGTTTTACTTTCGGAATACTTTGACATTTTTACAGAGTTTCAGATAAGAATAATAAAAAAAAAAGGAAAAACATTTAATGGGGGAAACTCATGACAAGAAATATGAAAATGTTCTGTCCTAAAGGGACTTTCATTAAAATTCATCTGAAACTAAATATCCATTAAAGAAGTTTATCTTTACAAAAATATTATGGTAAAAGAGATTTTCTTTTCTTAGTTTAAGTGATAGAACAAAGCTTTTCTTTTTATTTAAAATCTTTTAAAACAAAAAAGAGCGTGATTTAAAAACTTTTAATTTATTATTAAAAGGGGAAAATTTATTTTCATTTGCAAAATTTTACTATCTCTAAAAATGTATTAAATCTACTTTACCACTTAAACCCACCAAGCCGCCACAATCAAATAAAAATCACTTAGTACGGTTTGCACCGAAGAAACTTAGCAACTTATATCCAATTAAATTATTTAAGTTAAAAAATTTCTACGGTTTAAGTGGTCTAAGTCCAACTTAATTTTTTAAGAATAGTACGCGCAGACGGGCTTTAGAAATCTTCTTATTTGAAATAATCACTACTTCGTTATGAATTTCCACTTCAGAAATTACGGAAAATGAGCGTCTTTTTTTATTAAACAATCCTTTATAATTTCTAGTGAGGTTGCAAAAACTTTTAATGAGAAAACTTCAAACTCACAATTGAAATAAAAACAAACTTGCATAAAACAAATATAAAAAACAATATGATGTTTTTCCCGTAATTTAAAAACGTTTGTACTCAAAATGAAAAAAAAAGTTAAAAGGGAAACTACTTTTAATTTTAAAACGTATCTTATAAAGCAATTGAAAGAAACTAAGTGCGAAAATACTGTAATGTTCAATATGTACCTAGTCTTTGTTGCTATAACAAAGGAATAGTAAATTAAATAAGTTATCTACTATAATCAATTCAAAATATAAAAACCCAAAATTTAACAAAACCTGTTGCATTGAGACCTATTTACTCGAAAATTATCAAAAATCATTACCTTTACGAAAATTAGTGACGCATGTCGATTTAGGTATTCAAAAAAACAACATTTTTCCATAAAATATGTTGATACTAGAAAAAATTAGAATTACAAGTAAATCGTCAAATGTTCTTTTTTCAAATTTTCTTATGACTTACAATAACATTTCTTTTTTTTTTCTTTTTTTTTTTTGGAAAATCAAATTAGTAGCACATGTTAGAATATCTCACGTCTCCGTTAATTGATTTTTGATTGAAAATGTTTCATTCTAAGAGCCGTTTGCGCGCATTATTCTTAAAATATAAAGTTCGGCTTAACCTACTTAAGTCCTAGAAATTCTGAGACTTAAAAAATTGAGTCAAATATAAGTTCCTATGATCCCTTAGTGCAAACGTACTATTCTTGAACAATTAAGTTAAGCTTAGCCTGGAAATTCTAGGACTTAAATAATTTAAGTTGGACATAAGTTGCTAAGTTTCTTTGGTGCAAACCACCATAAGTTTGTTCAAGTTGAATAACACTTGCGGATTTTTCTAGATTTTATTTTTCTAGAAACCAAAAATTTCATAGAAAAATGTTGTGAACATGACAAAGTATTTTTCAAAACGAGTCTTGTGGTTTTAAATAGAAAAATTTATTGTTCTCTAGAAGCTTAAAATTTAATGGATTCTGGTTTTAAATGTGATTCGGAAACTTCAAGCATTTACGGCCAATCCAGTTATTAAATAAGTTTTATAAGAAGCAATTTGTTCAAACCAACTAGAATCCGTTCGCGCATACTATTCTTAAAAAGTTAGGTTACGGTTAGCCTACTTGCACCGTTCTAAGACTTAAATAATTTAAGTTAATATATAAGTTGAAAGTTTTGTTGGTGCAAACTGCACTAAATGTCATTGGCAAAATAGAAATGGACGAAAATTAAGAACGTTAAATTAGAACTTTAGTTTGTACTAAAGGTAAACTATACTATTTATAAAATTTAACCTTTAAGTTTCTTATATCCTTATCAGTATCAAAAAAAAAGCCACGATAACCTTTCATATACACGACAAAAATCATCATTTACGGTTTTTTAAGTGAAAATTCAAGTATCTCTGATAAATCGTTCTCTAAGAAATGAAAAAGTCTTTGAACTTTTGCGATAAGATAAAAAATATTCCACAAATTTTTACAAGCCCCGACAAGAGATTGACTATTTAAGACTTGATAGCATTAAAATACATTTATCGCATAGATTGAGAAAGAAGTATTAGGATCAAAATCGGTTTCCAAAAAATTGGATCAAAAATGGTTCAATGAATCAAATCATATAAGAACAGGGGGTATCAAGTTAGGGGAAAGCGTGAATTCGGGTACACTTAAACATTCCTTTCATTATTTCCAACCGAATAGGGAAAACGGGATCAAAATCGAATCAGTGGATCAAAAGATACAAGGAGAGGAGTTATAATGTTGGGGGGAAGGGCGAACTCTTGTACGCAAAGACATTCGGTTCATTATTTCCAAGGAAATAGCGAAAACGGCTTCAAAATCAGTTCAGTAGATCAAAAGATACTTGAAGAGGGGTTTCAAAGTTAGGGGGAAGGGTAAATTCTTGAACACTATAACATTCCTTTCATTATTTCTGGTTTTACAATTTCCGTCGCCATTATTTATGGAATGTAAACAGCGCGAAAACTTAAGTAAATTTTCGATCCGGACTGTGTAACTCTTGATTTAAATCTTTGCGCCGCACTTTGTAAATTTCACTTGCGGCGTACATTTATTTATCCTTTGACTTTGCTTTTTGTCCTATAATTTTTTTTTCGGTGGAGTTCCGATTCAGTCATCCACTCCCCACCCCCCCCAACCCCCTCCACCTCCATTGCTCATATTATCCCGGATTTCCCCAAAATAAATATCGTCGCCCTAAGTAAAGTGGGTGATAGGTTCTTGTGAAAATAGAATGACGATCTGTCTTATAGGAAAAACCGGATCAAAATGGCTTTCACCGTTTAGAAAATAGCAAGAAAGAGTTAAGAAGAAAGGCAACTTTGGAATACAATACCGCTTAAAACAGCCCTTATATTTCCCGGGAAAAATTTGCCCGAAGAGTGTTCCGATTTAATTGATTAACGAAATTTTCAACAGTTTAATCGCCAGGTGCGCCAGATGGATCACAAATTGTAGATAAACTGCGAAATTTGTATTGTTTTAGTTGCAAATCAATAACATTGTTAACACAATGACCCCAACTATGTTTGAATACATGTATGGAAAATAATATTACAAAGATAAAAATTCTATAAATTATGATAAGCTTCAATTAATGCGATAATAGAGATTTATATACCTCACACAAGTATCAAATTAGTAATTACTTTAATATCAGTGCCTAATGAATATCATTATTTAACATTCGCATATTATGATAGAAATCAATATTATTCCACCCCATGAAGATTTCTTGATAATAATATCAGAACATCCAAATATTATTTGAAATTGGGAAAAGTCTTTCGCTCACATTCAATCTATTATAACAATGTGAAGAGTTTCAAAAGTTTTGGTGCAAATTCAATTCAAAGAGCGAAAGCCAAAAAAAAAATTGTGGTCCTGCTTTTTGAAATAGAAATTAAATTTATTTGAAAATATTTTGGTTTGAAAGAAACCACACAGTCATGCATGAATGAAATAAATTTCTATACCAAATTTTATACACGAGTGAACTATATGAGAGTAATTCCTTTGGTTCTTAAATTTAATGTTCAACTTCAATTGGCTGATGTACTTTTTCTCCAACAACAAGAAAATTTCGATCATGGTTTTTCCTGTTTTCGCTTCCTTACGATTTCATCATGGGAAACAAGAAGGTAAGTGTTTTAAAATATCTACGACTATATATACGAGTCTTCTAATACGGTCTGTGGTTATATAATCGTCTCTAGAATTTTCTTAAAGCATTCAAGACAAATAACTCGATATGGAATGAGCCTTAAAGCGAACGAAACTCTCAGACACAGCACGGAACATTAAATATTGTGTGCAAAATTTTGGTGTGGAAAAATCGATAAGTAGCATGTAGCCCACCCCCATTCTAAATAATTCGATATCTCATTTCGCCAACATTTCCACATTTACATTCATTCCTGCGGTAAGTCGAGCAGTGTGAGTATTCATTCAACAGGGACTGACTTTACGGGCGAACTTTTTTTTCAATGTATGTATTTGGAAACAAGTCTGTAAAATTGAAGGAAAAATTGGCGCTGCTGTGCGAAATAAAAGCAACAAACGCATAAAGAAAATCTTGTGTAGCCATCAAAAAGGAAAAAAAAAATTAACAAAAAAAATATTGTTGGAAAAAATTAACAACGGACATTGTGTCCCGATTTCCCGCTTTCGAACAAAAAATACGATCAAAGTGCCGAAAATAGATGGGGCGCACTGTATATAGGGGTTGGTTTTCCATTTCGTTCCTCATTCGCGATTATGTAACCAACCCCTATATAGCTGTAGCTCGGATGAATGAATGAGCAGGCATAAAGGCAGCAAAAAGGATATGAGGGTAGCTACTGACTGACTATTTGGCTGTTGTTTAGCTTTTTATCTCATCGGGTCCATAACCGGGCAAAGCGATTAGATTGTTGCTCTTAAAGGGTTCGTTCGTCTCTCATATCTACTGAAAAATCGACCCGATCTGATTTAATTTCCCAAAAGTTGGGTATCGCACAAACAACATCAGATAGAATAAAACATGGGCAAAAAATTAGCTTGTTGAAGGTCTAAAGTGCTTACGGGTTCAGCCCATTGCTAAATAAATATATTTAGGATAACACAAAACTGTTTTGGTTTCGGTTACTTCCGGTTTTATTATATTGCTACATCCGTCAATCAATATTGCTGAAAAATTGGCAATTTTGAAAGACATAAGACTAGGCAAGATAAATTTATATGTGAGAATTGAGTTGTTTTTTTCCTTCGATAAGAAAAGAATTTTAAATTTCCTTATTTTCGTTTGTTTTGCGATTTTTATAGCATTTTTTTAGACAAAACAATGCGAGTTTTATAGCATTCTTTAGACATTCATAGAAGATTTTCATGTGAACGGGTAAAGATTTTCCGATTTTTTGTTTTACTCGTGTTTCTTGAAAATGGCTCGAGATATTGCAAAAAAGCGGAAGCAGAATTTATGACAAATCTAATATCTTAATTTTTTTGTTCATTTTATTGTCCAAAAATCAGGGCACCAATCATGCCATATCAGCATCTTCAAATTTCCTGGAGTGACAGTCAGAATCACGTTTCGATTCATAGTGACGATTCCGCGAAATTTCAAGCTGCAGATATGGCGAAGTCAAGAGCTAAAAGCTGCGTCGAAGTCGAAAGTCAGAGACGCGTCGGAATACATGATTGGTGCCCAGTTTTTTTTTTTCGAAAATATTGAGAAAAAAACAAAGATGAAAGTCTTAGGCAAAAATTTAAACTAGGGCTTATATGATAAAACTCAGAAACTGATCAACCGATTGAGGTACAACTATGTCTTTAATGCATTCTAATGCTACATTTACACGAATGACAAATTTGTCATTTTTTTCTTGTCATTATGTTAATTCCCGTGTAAATGGCATAATTTTTGTAATATTAGTTTAATATTAGTTATGACAAAAGTTGAATACTAAAGTTGTCATAACTAATATTGCGTTTGCACGAATGACAATCTGGCATAAAAGAATGGACAAGTTCATTCTTTTATGAGAGATTGACATTTTCTGACAAAAAAAATTACAAAAATTATGCCATTTACACGGGAATTAACATAATGACAAGAAAAAAATGACAAATTTGTCATTCGTGTAAATGTAGCATTAGTAGGGAGGCCATAGTTTTTTTGTTGGAATCCGGGACAGATGGCTAGTTATATGACGAAATGCTACGTGAAACTCCAAAATTTTGAAATAAAATGCGCGAAAGACGAATTTTTTACAATAAACACAAGATGGAAGGTAGAAACTTATGAAAAAACTGCGCCGCAGGCGAACAATTTCCGCTCCAAAACTAAATCGAATGATCCGTGATAAAAATTTAGATTCCTGCATATCCCAATTGACCAATGTTGGAATTTTTGTACCGGGTCCAAATGTACCACGCAATTTTCCTTTATAAAGTTTAAGAATATTTGTGGGAACATTTGGAATTATGGACCTTATGGTAGAAAAAGAACCATTTTCACAGGAAAAAATCTTGGATTTCCAGTCAAAATTCCATAAATCGTACCTTCGGTACTTGGTACAAGATGATTGGAAATCCAATTGCTTTTCCAACCAATTTGGTCAATTGGGATGCCTAAATCGGGGACTGCACGGTAGATTAAGGACGTATGGTCACCATATGAATTTAAAAAAAACCTCGGTACTTAAAATTTGTCGACACATTGATATAGTATGCTTATTTTCTCCAGAAATATCTATTGAAAGCATAAAAAAAGCAACAATAAACGTGAAATTCCATAAAAATCTCATTTAAATGTCTCACATAGCATCATTTGTGTCAAACACTAATCGTTCATAGTTGTCTAAATCAGAATAAAAACGTGATATAATTTTTAAACAAAAATTTAAAATTGATTAAATGTCTTAATGGAATTTCATGTGGAAAATAACAGAATTGCACACAAGAAAATTATGCAAATTTGAGAATGGGGGTGTATACCACAGTTTCATGATATACACGGAGAGAAAAAAATAGGACAGATTCCTACAAAAAATTGGAATATACGAGACTGTCAATTTTTTGGTGATTGCTCTCAAACAAAAAGGGAATTCACGCCTAAAAATAGGAAATTTTCCGAAAGTTATAGGAATTATTCGTTATTTTTAAGGTATTATTCCAGAAGAGTCCACTATCTCGTATATTTCTAGATTTTTCTCCGTGTAGCTATACGCTTCGTCAAAAAAAAAACACCCCACTATACAACCATGTCTTTATCAGAGAAACAGAAACAGAATTTTCCATTAATATTAATATTCACATTGTGTGGAAAACTGTTTCATTTAATTTTATATTTCCCACTCAGCGACAGCAATTGAATTATCATGAATTCTTTAGCACAAACGATTGAAAAAGGATCAGCCGTTGAAGGCATAAGATTAGAAATGAAGAAAATTCCCTAAATGAATGTTTGACGGAAAAGAATTTGCGGTAAATGTACGTGAATTCTTTGCATCGCTCCGAATTTCCACAGTACCACAATTTCCCGCCTTTCTTACTGGCCAACGAAATACAATAAGAATGCCAGAGTGGTTCTTTTTCATGGCGAAAATGAAGGTCAAAACAGTGACCTATTTGTCTACCAACAAAGCGAAGGTGTAAGAGAAGTGAAAATTTTTGGAATGAGGGGAAAAATGTTACGACATGTGCAAAGGATCAGAGCCCTTTGCATATTAAATGAAACTCCTACGTGCGGAAATATCTGACAGAAACGAGAATTACTTATCGCTCTTTTGTCTCTGTGAGTCATCTTTAGTGACTAAAAATTTCGCGATTCTTTCTAAAAACATACATCAAGGATTTATTCAGCATTGTCGGAAAAAGGATTCAAAATCATGTTTTACTGTCAATTTTTTGAATTATGTGAACTCAAATGCGGTATAATTTACTCAACAAATAATTTGGGTAATGAAGTTGATATTTTTGTTTTAATATGATGAGAAAATATGAAAAAATATTTCACAAGTTTTGGAAAGATAAATCAGATATGCCAAAAACTAACTTACAACACCATATATTGTTAACACTTGTACGAAATTTACAGTATCCATTATTTCGACTGGGATTTGATACTGGGAGAACTGAGAATATTTATGCCAACAAACATTCTTTAGTTCGTGGTATAATGTGTGTGTATGTAAGATACAGCACAAAGTTCAAATGGTACGCCCGAAGCTAGAACGGAGAGAAAGATTCCAAACATTATTCGTAATCCTTCACCAGTATATTTAGTTTCTGCCAAAAGACGAAAGGATCAAGTTGTTTACCCTAAATCTCATCCCTCACGAATCCACTCCCGAATAGTCAGTCAATACCACCCACTTCTGTCAGTTGGATTCAGTCAGGCATTCTACAAAACTGAAGTGGAGACAAAGAAAGAAAACTCTTAATTCCATTGTTCATATTTTCATTCATGGGAAAAATGAAAAACTAGTTCATGGTACAAAGATAAACCTCAAAAGACAATTCATTTTTTCCACTTTTTCCCTGAAAAAGTTTTTCCCGCGAGGGCATACAAACGAACCGAAATGAATTCATGATAGATGGAAAAACTGGAAGAAAACTACCCTTCGAGCGATTTCGTTCGGTGACGGTTTCTACAGCGTGTTCTGTTGAGCAACACATTCAGATTTCCCAGGGGGTGGCACGGATTTTGCAGAGCATCAGCAGTTGATTTGTTTCCATATGCTTCCATTTCACTCGTTCACAATTCCGTCAGCTATGTTCGAGTAACGTACTTTGGCAGCGATTGTTTTTCATACTCATGGCAACCGAGTTAGGCTTAAGGGCAGGCGAAATTAATTTTAAACACATGGCATGAATGATGGTAACAAAAAAAATGCTACTGGTTTTGTGAATGGTCAGAGATTTGCTTTGAGAAACATTACAAAGGTGACTAAATTTAAGAAGCAGTATAGTATTTCTCGCTGGAATTCCAATTAGAGAAAAATTTGCAGAAAAAAGTTGAAAATTTGATAATAGGCCTCGATCGGTCTAAGACGGTTTTGATATACACAGATTAATTTGGCTGTGTGAACTGCGGATTTAATCCATTTTTTTTAAATTTAGAATTTTTACTTTTTAAATCCGGAAAGCTGGATAAAATTTTGATTGTGGATTTAACACAAAAATCTAAGTCTATCATGACCATAGATATACTAGATCGCTCGATTTGCTGTCTCAAATGGTCCCATTTCAATACAATTCAGTGAATCAAAACGAGTCAAGTAAGAGTGAGATAACCGTATGAAAATAAATATAGTCCTCTCGTTTAAACCGTGAGCTGTCAAAGGAAAATAGACTTTCGGAATGGTGTTGGCGCCTAAAGTTATTTGTTTGCGCCTAAAGTTAGTCTCAAACTTGTGAAATTTGAATTTCGCGGCAAACTAAATTTGAATTTCGCAACCTTATACAGTTCAGTGGATGCGTTCAAGTACGATAAAGAGGGAAATACTTTTGGGACCATTTTTCAGCAGAGCTTTGTATGGTGACAGTTGTCTATGTTATATAGTTCTGTGATCATGACACTAAAGGAGAAAACAAATTCAATTGTGGACTTCTTATTTTGATAAAATTGTGAAAAATCTAAAATGTTAAAAAAAAAACTAGAAACCGTCTTTGTCTCCATTCTCCCTTTCTGCGGACTTTTATAAATATTCCGTAAATATAGTTTTTATGCTTTTATCTTTGATACAAAACGCCCAACTTTTTTTCGCCTTTTATTTTAATTTTTTTCCATAACCTTATCTTTGAGATATCCTTACGGATTTTTTGAATCTAGAATCGGATTCAGCGACCACAATAACCTCTAGACCAGATTTTGTTCCGGAAAATTTGAGTAATATTCTAGCAACAGCTTCCGTTATCTTTACAAGGACCAAGTAGTGAGAATATTGTATAGTCGCCGGAGTTACATATGTGTGCAAAATTTCAAGTCAATCGGATTAGTGAAAGTGGGTCAAAATTAGATTAACAAACAAACTGACAAGTGAAACAAAATAAAAGCTTGTAAAGTGCTTTGATATATATATATATATATACAGCCATGTTCAAAAGTGTTAGGCACCCCCATTTTTTACAAAGAAATCATAGATTTTGATAGATCATTTGTGGAGTATTTTGAAGAAAAATATCCGGAAACACAAAAATAACATCAGAAGATACCCTGAAAAGGGCTATTCAGGAGGAATGGGATTTTATAAGTGACGACACGAAAATAGGCTTGTAGCGACAATGCCGAAAAGACTCGCTGCTGTAATAAGGGCTGGGGGTGGGCCCACCTAATATTAGTCAGATAAATAAATTTTGATGTTCTTAAAATCACATTGTTTCACTATCATATTATAAACAGGAAAAAATTGATTTTGAAATGGTGCCTAACACTTTTGAACATGGCTGTATATATATATGTGTTAGTTTTCTACGACGTTTCGATATACGACGCAAAATCACACAATTTGGCACGCGCAAAAATACGATAAATCTTTGAACGTCTGAATTTATTAAATAAGGAGCTGTTTATAAAAACATCACGATAATTGTAAGCTTTTCTGACAGCCCTCACACTCACTAAAAGTGTGACGTATTTTATAAAAAAGTTTGTAATTAGTTTTTAGTTTGTTAGGACTGTTGCTGACACCCTTTTCGTAGTTGACGGGTTGTAAAACCCCACAACAGCAACAAAATCATGCAAATCCTGCGAAATCTTACTAAAATTGCTATTTATTTACTATGTAGAGTGAAAAAGATGTAATAAATACTGTACTAGAAATTTAGCAGGTTTTTGTGCAGGATTTTTATGTAATTTCGTACAAAACTTTGCAAAATTACCAGTAAAAATATTTGCTAGACTTTATTCGCTCTGCCAATTGCACAAAATCCATGAAAAACTGTTAGTGCGATAGCAGAGAAGAAAACTTTTATGGAACCTAAATTGGGAAGGTTTTATCCTACTTTGAAATGCATTACCCAGAAAAACAAGGATTTGTTTTAGATCTTCCATAGTAAAATTGTGTGTGAAAAAATCAATAAACGGTTATAAAAATTTTGTTGATAGAAACTTTTTTTTTGTGTGGAAAATATTGGCAATACTATTTTCAACCTAATCAGGTAACTAAATTAATTAAAATGATTATATGACAAAATGTACGTTTGTAGATTTTATCAAACTGTCTACAATTTATAAAATTAGCACTGGAAGCTGTCAAGTGTTCTGTTATCGAAATTAAAACAATTAAAAAAAATTTTTATAATCACGATCTCCATCCGACCACGATTTTGACAATTGGTAGAGCGGAGAGAGACAAAAAGTGATAATTTTTGAGCACTTTCAGTTCATATTTATAGAAACACGAGATAACCATAGATTTTGGTAGATTTAAGTAAATGTTTAAAACGTGAGGATCATGCGATAATTCCAGTAATTGTTTAAGAGGTAATATTCTTGAGTCACTTAACTCACCTTATTTAATTTTTTTTCCTTTCTCGAATTTTTATTGATTTAAGTGTCCGCCTTATGTTCTTTAAGTCCACTTGAAGCTAAGTAAGCCCACTTGAAAGCAGATTTGTGGATAAATTAGAGGGGAAATAGTGGCAATTCTCTCGATTGCAATAAACCACTGACGTAATCTATTTATTTTGTTAAATTTTTTTTTTATTGTCTTATTATTTTTTCCTATTACTTTTTGCAAGGTATTTATATTATTATGTCACTTCTTTCTGTGGTTGTGCGGTTTTGTTGAATTGTAAATTTTCATACGAAACACGTGGTTTTCAATACAATTTGGTAAATGTTTAAAAGGTTTTTCCCTTTTCCAATTGAAAAAAATTATTGTTGTTGTTGTCCGGTGCTTTTTTTCGTAAAACGATTGGTTTTCGTGTTGTTATATTATTTCAGTTGCTTATTTTTTGTTTAAATTGACAGCATTTTATTATAACAACAACATAATAGGCGTTCTAACGAGCAAAATAGATAAAAGCAAATAATTTCTCCTATTATACTGTCAAATCTAATATTTAAAAAAATGACTGGAAAAGTTTTTCGAGATTTTTATCATGAACACATTACACGCGATTAGAATTTCGATACAAATACACCACTCAATTTTTTACTATTATTGTATTTTTTTTTATTTGATTCTAGTTGTACACTATTTTAGAATTTAATATTATTAATAATTTTTGTTCAATTGCATTTGATTTTTAGTTAAACGATTTTTAAAATAATTTTTCCAAGCAGCGTCTGTTTTTTATTAAAAAAAAATTTAACTATCGACCTATAGTCATTAATAAATATGTATATTTTAATGTTATTTTTTAAATGTTTTGCACATTAACTAGTGAACACTTATGTATGGAACTATATTTTATATAATAGAATAATTTAAAATAACTACACTTTTAGTGTTGTAATAAATTTTGCATTTCTCTTTCAGTTATAAACTATATATTTTAATTATTACTTATGTAAAAAAATGAAAAAATAAAAATATACGAAAAACTGCATAAAAAATTATAGTAATATCACGTTTTCTATTTTATTTCCACAAAAGAAACGAAAGCACGATAAATAGATAAATTTTGTGTGATTTTTTTTTTCTTATCGACTTTTGGAGGAAAAAATATTACTTTTTTTTTACACATAAAACTTTCAATTTTTCTTCGTTTAGATATCGCGATATATGTATATATAGTAAGAAAAATCTGTAGTAAAAAAATCTTATCCACGAATCGTTTCTCTTGTTAGGTAGCTCGGTTGCTTGCTGGCTTGAGCGCTTATCGAAAACCTACTAAAAAAAATTGAAATTGGAAATAACTTTTTTGCACTAGAGACAATTTCCTACTCTACTGAATGATAGCTGATAGATATCGATGAGACGAGCGTTATACACCGCCGAGTTATGTATATATCAATCCGTTCTCGAAGGCAGTATTGAGCGTTTACGTTTCTACGGATTCAGTGCGATATGCAGCAAGAAGCAACACCGAATTCACTCTGAACGGCCAGCTAGCGAGCGAGTTGTTAACGAATCGCTTTGGTGACAAAATTTGACGAGCACTCGCCGCATTTGGGAATATGAATGCAACCCACACTGGGACATTCTATCAAACTTCGAAGAGTTTCATATCCGTATATCGTGTTAAAACAGTGTAGCGTGTTTCGTATGCGTACGAATGTAAAATTGAGGGGCGATTCGCCAAATCATATGGTAATTTTTCTCAATGTACTTTTTTACTGAACTTTTTTGTTTTGAAATCTGGCGGGCGACATACTTATCACACATCAACGCGACTCAAAGCGCCCAACCGGCAAATAGTTTAAAAAAATCAATCTGAAATACACTTTTTATAACCTTGAAAAACCTAGAAAACAAACGCTGGAAAAAGAAAACACGGGGGATAAAAAAGGAATTACATACAGCGGTGAATCGAGCGGAAGCCCATATTTGACAGGTAACTCCATATCCAGCAAAAAGAACCGTACCATATTTGTATTGGAAAAGGTAAAAATTCGTTAAAATCTTCACACAAATGTGATTTTTCTTTGTAGGGGATAAGATTTGAAATACAAGTTGAGAGCCATGAGAAAATCCAAATGATTTTACACAACATGACGTCATGCGCGCTGAATGTGCTGAATATGTTTTAACCCTGAAAGTTGCCAGTTGTGACAAAATTTATCTAATATCCGAAATTGGATAATAAAAATGAACTCATGGTGAATTTTTGAATGTCGACCTCAAAAACGATCAATTGGATTTTCCCAATTAATGAAAAAGTTAAGAACTTAAACCGGTAAGTTGTGAAAAAAATTTCGAAGGAAGTCTGAAAATTAATGTCTTTTGCCATGGCATTATAGATTCATCTGTAAAAAACACACACTGTCGAAGGATATTACTTTTCAGAGGTCTTAATTGGTGGCAATACCAATATCAACGTAGAATTTGGGAACAACTGGACTTTTTTTCAACCCAATATTTCGAAACTTTATGTTTTTAAATAATAGCTGCGTTCCCGACCCATGTAAAAACTACTGTGCAGTACTTGCCAGTAATTTTTGTCGGACTGAGAGGATGTGTAGATGCGAACGTTCCGCAGTACTCCGCAGTAGGTTCTTCATGGATCGGGAACGCAGCTAATATGTACTATTTTTTCAAACAAAAAAGAGCCATATTTCTAATAGTTTTTAGTGAATGAAGCAACAACATTTCATCCACACGTCCACACATGGAACCAAGTGGGTAACATAAAAAGTAATTTAAAATTTGTTCTGGATTTTTTCTGGGACGTTTCTTCTGCATTTATCGTTTTAAAAGTTAACTGTCTACCCTTTTTCAGGTTTTGTTTTCTTGGAAAAAAAACCCCGAATAGTAAGTAAAAATGAATAAATCGTTCAACTTTTAACAGTTTTTACTATTAAAAAAATTAAATAATGAGAGTTTTTCATATTCAAATAGTTTTAAATTTTGTGAAATGTGATAAATTACATAAGTTTTCAGTGTAAAGTGAAGCTTCTAGGGAATATAAATACAAAGGTAAATAGTATTTTAATTGCAACCCTTTTTTTAATAAAACTTTTTTTTTGTCAGGAAAATCTTTTGGCATGAAAACCTATATTTGGCAATGAAAATCAATAGAAGTAAAAACATACTTAATTTTTTGTAAAATTTACCATTTTTTGGCAGTTTGACAATTTTTTAATTATTTAAAATTTAATTTTCACAAATTAAGGCTTATTAATCATTGTGGAAAATTTGTTGTTTTTTTTAAAATTTTCAGGTTTTCTTTAGAAAAATCTGCTTTTATCATAGAATTTTCACATTATTAAATTTTTCACCTGGCAACAGTATTTTTCTCGACGGAAATTCAAAATCAACATACAAACTGTCGAACTTGAATTTTTTTCTGTAAATTTCTTACATATCACTAAAGTTCTCTCTGCATTTCTCTCCACTTTTGTTCAGTTTCGTTGAGTTTGTTTCAATTTCGATTTCGTTATGCTCACACAATTTACTCAATAAAAACGCACATATACACTCTAAATTTTTAGATATGTGGTTAATAAAGGCGACTCATAACATAACTTATGTAAGCATCATAATCGTTTGAAAATTTAACTGCTTACCGTTTTGCTCGCCCATGAAGAGAAAGGAGGGAATCATCATGTGGCTGAATTTCGTTCCCATTCATTCTTCCCGAATCAACGTCACACTATTCACAATTAGATTTAAGAACTTTGGCTTCAACGAAAATAGATGCCTACTTGTGGCATCCAGATATTTTCTTTATATAGTTTTTTTTTCGCTAATTGTAGAAAATTTGAGTGACAAACTAAACCTTCTTAAATAGTGAGGAGCTATTTTAATTAGAGAAAGAATCAGAATTTACATATCATCAAAAACTCAATTCAAAAATCCGAAAAAAATGTTTACAACACTCTAGAAATGATAAACGAAATTCACACGACGATTTTCTTTAACTATATTTGAGAATTATATCGTCGGTGATAGTGCAATACCGCGTATGAGCAGTTTGTAAATACCGCGTATCTACATTTTGAATATTTTACAGGGGGAAGAAAAAGTTTGGATTTGCCACCAACTTCACAACAATGACAGATACGCAGTATTGTTTCGTTAGCCAAATAGCGCTTACGTATTGAATAATTCAGATTGCATGGCTCCTAAAGTAAGCAATTCATCACTTCGAACATTCAGGCCCGAAATCTCTTAATTGCTACTTTTGTAGATACGCGGTATTTACAAACTGCTCATACGCGGTATTGCACTATCACCGACGATATATTAATAGCATATTAGACTTAGTATACTGTTTGTAATGCATCGAACCAACGTCAGATAAAACAATGAAGTACACTAGGTTTTTAGGATGATAAATTTTGATTTCCGATCATCCGTCTTTACGTGAAGACGAAAACTTTAAAAAAAATTGAGCTAGAGACCTGAAATTTTACATAGCTAAGTTTTTTCGTAAAAATTTAGGCTAAGTTCACTCATAGAAACGATATATTTTTTGCTTGTTCTTCGAAAACTGTGTTTCGCATCGAAAAATATGTAAGAATAAAATGTATTTGGAATATGATTTTACGAAACTTTAAATATTGCAGAGGAAAGTCATATGCTGTTCACATCAGATATTTTATAATAGTGTTAGGCGCCGTTTACGCCGGACGCTTTATTCCGCGAATTTTATTCTTTAACACTAGATTCATGTTGCACAACCATTTACACTACGACACAAAATTCAGGAATTTTTTCCTGAAAAACTCCCAAACTCGATTTTTTCCATATAAAACTGTCCAAATAAATTCAATTTTTGACAACTTTTGCTAACTGATTTTATTCTGCAATAGATGAATAAAATTCGCGGAATAAATACTGAATAAAATTCGAAGAGAAATTCAAGAAAAAATGCTAAGTGTAAATGGCGCCTTACGCTTGCTTTTGCATAAAAATGAATATTTAATGAAATTTTTCGAAAAAATCGAAATAAAATTTCGCTTGTCAAGCAAAAACCTTAAATGCTAAGTTATATGGTAAGTTATACACCATATGTGACAATCATTTAACTCCTTTTGACAAGGTGTACTAATTCTACTAGCAAGTTTTTGATTTTATTGATTAATGAAACTAAGTCAAATTACGACCAAAAACTAGAATAACAAATTTACTAGTATAATTAGGAATTCCTATTGGTATAACTAGCAAACCTACTTTATTTATCCTGTGAGAAAACCACGTGAATACAATATTCGTGAAATAACAAATTTTCCCTAACGAACCGGACAAAAACTGGCAAAGTAGACACACATAAAGGTGAAGAAATGAAAGAATTATCTTAGGGCCGAATCAACATGAATTGGCATTAAGGAAACTTTTTTTTTCGGTGTTATTCGAGTTAATATTGTAATAGATTCTGACTTGGGGCGATGTACAAGGAATACAAAATGACATTGTTTATTGGCCCCTACAGGTAAACATATAGATATAGTTAAGAACCACACAAGTAGGATGATATAGTAAAACAGGGTAAAAAAAATCTCTACTGAATTGAGCATGGGCTTTCTTACTAATTACGCTTGTGTTTGTTTGGACGTCAATATTGAACTAAGGAAAATAAATGAAAAACTAGGATATAGGCGCAAAGGTTTTTTCCTTTGGTAATGTACGAGTAATTGAAATGGAAAATGGATTGATGGACGTCTATACCATAAATTCATTCTGCTAAAATATTGATGAGGCAATTTTAAAGTTTTACGATTTGTTGTGTTGGCTGGTATTCGAAGAATTGATTACATTTTCACGAAAATCGTGTAAGAAGTTTATTGACCAAAATCAAGTGTTTTCGTTTTATCGGTTGTTAGTTCAAAAGTTTTGAACGAGTTTATCAACTATGTGTCACGTGTTGGTGGTAGACATTAATTTTAAATGTTATAAAAGTTACTAATTTTTGGAATTAGTTTTGAAATGTAGTTTTAGAGTATTTTTGATGTATCGCTTGTTAATATTTGGTTATTGTATCACGTTTATAACAGAAAATTTCCCAATGGGATGCGATATAAAATCACATTGAAATTTGGTGCGATTTAACAAAATCTTTCACTTTTTTGTCATTTTGTTTAGGTTAATGAAGTTTGCTATAAAGGGTTGTGACACAGGTCATTTTAAAAATTATTTTGTGTCTAAAATTGTAACCATTCGTTTTGTTAGGAGGGGGGCTCACCAGGGAACCCCACGCACGTAGGCCTCAAGTTCGGCCCATTCGCGTTGTAACCATTTAAAATTCTGAATCATGGTACAAATTCGACAATAAATCAGGGAAACTGGTGGATATGGAATAAACTAAACACGCTGCAGAATGTACAATTCAGATTTTTTCAAGCGTTTGGGGTCATTCTAAAAAAGCCCCAACTCCAACTCCGCGCATACACAAAAAAAAAATCCCACTACACGACTCCGACTCCACCAAAATTTACTGCAGGAAGCCCATTACGCCGTACGCAAGTTGACGAATTTTAGTCAATTTTTCTGAGTGTAAAAACAGGAATACTGTGTTTAATTTTTAGAAATGAAAATAATTCCCACACTATCATTTTTAATCAACAAAAATCAGTAATAAATTCAATAGAATTCATAGAAATGAAAATGCCCCAACTAGCATTTTGGGTGCAAGGCTACGGCAAAAGTTTTTTTTTGTCAATCCAGGACAAGATGAGAGCATGCAGGGGGTGGGGGCGGGTTGTGGATGACTGAATTGAAACATCAACGAAACAACAACGAAACAAAATTTTATAGAAAGAAAATCTTAATTGGACGAAAGCCAAGGATAAAGGCCCAATAAATGCAACTTTTTTAAAACAAAGTGTGGAGCACATATTTAAATCAAACACTACAATTGACTTAATTTTTCGCGCTTTTTTCGCGAAATTGTAAAACCAGAAATGAAGACAAAAGCACCGCAGTCAAATTTTTATGAAATACATACGACATTTGCGGAAAATCGATATTATAACAATATTATAACATTTAATTGAAAAATCCGGGACAAAAGTTTTGTTTCCGGGACGCTGAGACCGTATTGTATGGCCACTCTATGTATGGTACATATCTGCCACTATAAGTGAATGATATTTAGTGGCCAATACGTGCCATACACCAAAAACTCTAGGAAGGATTGCATAGCAGTTCACAGGCGAAATGTTCTCCTTCCTGTACCTTTTGCCGTAATATAACTTCCTTGTGACAACAAGAATATTTAGAGAATTTTCTAATTACGAAAAAGTGAATTTACCCTAATGAGTTTAGTGTGTGTAACTGAGAAATTCAAATGTAATTAAACATTTAATGTCCACAGTAAAACAGATTTCATCAATTTTAAATATTTTTACCATAAAATCGCAGCATGAATGCTTTTTTTTAGAGCCGCATTACAAATATCTCGTCCACGCAATCTTTGTAGTGTCAACAGTAAAATAATAAAATCTGGACAAAAAATACAGACTGGCTGAAGCAAACGAAAAAAAAAATAGAATCCAATAAAACAATGAAATGTGCTAACCTGGGAGCAGGTGTATCGCGTGTCAAATCTCATAATACACGAGAGTGTGTAAACATCACAGCCAATTGTGGGTAAAACAAAGCGAACCGAAAAATATTAGTAACTAACCCAGGTAACAATAAAAAGTCTGTTCCCCACCTCTTTATCACCACCAACGATATTCAATTTCCCCCATAAAATTTAAAATACTAACAGAATGAACAAGTAGGCAACGAATACACCCTCAATTTACCACAAAACAATGCATTATTGCAAAATTAATTTCATCAGCTGACGCTATTCATGATTTCGGTTATAAAGTACTAAACTGTTGATAAATCGTTACACTATTTAACCATAATTGCTACATTAAAGACCTGCATCATCTTCACCGCTACACAATAAAAATAAACATCAAATCGAAACATAAGAAATGAGGCGCGGATAATCACCTGGAATACCGTACAAAGATAAAAGTGTCACTGCTGTCTTTGACATCGATTCTCATAGGTAATAATTCTCTTTTCTTCTTAGGATATCGTAAGACTGTATATATTAACAAGCCATGTTTGGCACACCGTCCTCCCATTTATCATTCCATTCCAGACCAGGTGAAGTACACCTGATAGATTGGTATGTCTGTCTATCTTTCGTACCTCCAAAAGAAGTCTTTCGAACCATCATCATCGTCAGGCGATGTGGGGCGTTTGTATTGCATTTGAATGTCCGATGGGAAATAGTGAGTAAAAGCCGTTTCACTTTCCGCAAGGAAAATCCAAGTCAAGGCCATTAGGTTGTTTGGGTGGTGGTGAAGTAAGAAGTCTTTGCCCCATTCTCTCAAAATCGTCGTCACTTTTTCTTCTTCTCCATTATATTATAGTCGGATTTTTCGTTACCAATTATACTGTTGTATTGCCTGAGCTAAAAGCTGACAGTATTTTTAATAAGTTTCAACTAAATTTAGTTGGCTCAATGGCTAAATTATTTGAAACACTTGCTGTTATTACCTGTGCGATGTCCATTTCATTTAACCCTCATAAATATTATTTTCGATTCGATCCTAATCGTTTTGATTGGGGACAATGTTGGCGCAGCATGGCTTCGAGCTTTTATTATTTTGCATGCGCACGCATATCGAAGTGCACGAAAAAGTTAACTAATAGCTGGTCGACATACCGTCAACTAAGTACTAGGATTGATTTTAGAGGCCATTCTGTATTTTGAAATAATTCGCATGAGCATTTTTTAACGTCTCGCACATTTAAAAAGGCGTCGCTTTTTTTCTGTACAACCACAATAATAAGAAAGCATGAACCCAAACATTTAAAATCAAAATAAAGATTTTCCTACAACATTTCACATCAATCAATTTATTAGCACCTCCGCTTTTGGAAATTTACAGTTTTCATGCAAAACGATTTTAATACTTTCATCAAATATAGATTTACCTAACCTACCTTCCCTTATTTGGAAATTGAGAAAAAAAATGTTTAGGCTCAAATGTTTTGTTTGCATATCACTCTAATTTGTCTTTATTAAAAAAGGTCATTTGGGATTATTCGATTGATTGCATAGATGATAATTTTCTCCGATCAAATTTGGAAATTAATTTCAAGGTAGACAACAATCGTTCGCCAAAATAATTATGATCACTTTCAAGAAAGGTTGATAAATAAATAATTTGATGCATTTATTATATTACAATAAAATGTCAAGGGTGTGTTGTTAATATGTCACAATTTTTGACTGATGTAATCCTTGTATGAATTAGCGATGCACGTTCCAAATTAGGAAGAGTCCTCAAAATTTCTTACAAAATTGGACTTTCTTGAAATGCAAAGCTCGACTAATGACACCATTTGTATTGATTTGTTGTGGCATTGAAAATATTTGATTTACTTGGGTATCATCAAATCAGCCTAGTAAGGACCCCAAGTTCATAGCTAACAAGGAATTTAGCCGTGAAAATTACATTATCATAAAATATTGGAGCCTTTTTTTTAGAAAATAACCTAGAAAAAAGCAGTGACATTTTATTATTAAGAAATGAATGTCTAAGAAAATGCTTTCTGGAGCTTCTTGAAAAAAAAAAGTTTTTTAACATATTCTTTCAAGAGCCTGAAATGTTCTGCATAAAAAAAGTAAGTCGGTATTTAAATTCTTGTTACCTTAATTTTTATATTGTAGGATATAAAAACAGGAATTATATTTTAAGCTTAACAGATTTTTAAATCAAAATTTTAATCAAAAATTTCCAAAAAATATACTGTGGTAAAAGTATTTTTTAGAGCCAAGATACATATATAAGAAATATTATGAACAAATTGCCACCAAGAAGGGAGCGGTCTTTATAGTCCCGGAATGGTCGTGGCAGTTCTGGATTTAAACATGTAGTTCCGGCGTCCCAAGAACTAAACTTTTGTCCTGAAATTAAGCACTCTAGGTTTCATCTACCCCTCCCCCCTCTCCTTCAGGAATATGTCCCGGACTCACACAAAAAAAGATATGGCTAGCCTATGTCTATAAAATATCCTTCCGCCCCCACCACCCTTTCGATCGACTTTTTCGCGATTTATTGTATGGGAGTTAACATCACCGTAACACTACCTAAAACCTCCCCTAACAGTGTTACGGATTTTAGGGACAGTTCTTGAAGAAAACTTTAATTACAAATTTCTTGTGAAATTTTGTTTGCCCATGTTTTCAGAATTATTCTAATTGGAATGTAATGCATGGAAACGTTATACCAAATCACGCTTATTGATTTCACATCTGAATTTTTTTGCGGAGGGCCCAAGTTTTGTAGTTACTTTATTGATTGAAATGCAAATTTTTCAGTACAAAAATTGTGTATAAGCCAAATAGCGATAAAAATTTGGCATGGAAACTCATAGGAACTACGATTTGTGGTCGTTTGCACCAACGAAACTTAGTAACTTATGCCCAACTTAATTTTTTTTAAATATATAGTTGGTGCGAAAAAGCCTTTAAAAGTTGTCTAGATAAATTTTTTCCTAAAATTTGTGATCGTATCAGTACAAATTATTTTTCAATCTGTTTTTATACCCGTATGGTGAAACCAAAGGGTATATTAACTTTGCCTTACCGTTTGTAACGCCAAGATCCCGTCATCACACACAAAAATGAATTACACCAGTGTGTTTATAATGATAAAAATAATTAATTTTTGCATGTCCGTCCGTCCGTCTGTCTGTCTGTCCGTCCGTCTGTCCGTCTGTGGCGCGGATTGCGGGCGCACGGATTGAGCTAGAGACTTGAAATTTTGCACAGATCCGTTTTTCGTAAAATGCGAGGCCAAGTTCGTTAATGGGCAAAAATGGACCATTAGGGGGGGTACCCCCCATACGAACGAAAACTGAATATCTCAAAAACGGTGAATTTTATCAAAAAAGTCCAAGAACAAAAGTTATTTAGGATATGATTCTACATAAAACTCTTATACATCAAAATCCGATTGGAATAAATTTTCAAAAATCTTATTGGAAAGTTTGACTTCAAAGTGGAATTTTGGTACGAATATCACCATACGGGTTTTCAATAATTGCCAGATTGGCAATTATAGCTTTTGTTATGTTTTTTAAAAAAAAACGTTTGAAAAACGTCTTAAAAATTCCAAAAAACAATACCATATGAGATAATTTTTTCAATAAATTTGAAAAAAATTAACTGTGCAGTCTTTTTTTGCTTTATCAGAATTTTCTTAAAAGAAAAAAAAAACATGGAAAATCCTGTGTGAATTCATAAAACGATTACCCAATCTTTTTATATAAGAGGAGTGATTTTACAAGAACAACAATTTCGGACCAATTTAGGTTAAACAAAAAAAATATTTTCAATTTCCCAACAACAACAAATTTTAGTATCGGTAGCACAAAAAAAACTGTCACCATCGAATGAAAGCATTCTTCGCTACATTCCTCGATTGGAATTGTATCAGCGACATAATTACAGGTAAACTATTAAGAATTAACGTAACGAAAAATACGTAAGACACTGAACCCGTAAAACCAGACAACCTCGTCTTGTAAAATGTCTTTGCAGCTCATTAACTGTGTGTGGAGTGCGTATCGAGATTTTTTTCATTATTTTTGATATTTTTTTTTTCTTCTTGAAATTTACTTTCACCGATTTGTAAATATTTGGTACATAATACACTGATTGAACACACCAAAATCGAACTGGAAAGAGCATAAAAAGTATTTTCTTTGTATTCTTGTATCTCCCCACACAGAGTGTAAAAAATCATCCAACTATCATCATATCAGCGATACTCAAATACTAAAAAACACTCTTGTCAAGTTACAGAAAAAAAGTATCACATTGCTACCTACTATTATTCATAATATTCCGTTCGGATCCGATTGATTTCTTAACCGGAATTCCATTACATAATAGCAGATACTCTGATCTTACTAACAGAAGACAAACCAAACGAATCTTAACAACGAACAAATCAAATAAATTGTGGTATTATTACAAGTAGTCAAATATATGTATATTATAACACTATTATCGTTTTATTTCTAATATCAGTTGTTTATTTCAACCAAAATATAACTAAAATTGTCGATTAAAAATATTTATGTTTTTCACAATAAATCCAATAGTCTAGGTCAGGTGGCTTAGTTATTTTTCAAGACGCATATATAAGGAGATCAGGAAGCTGTTTTGCATTTCAATGTCTCCCAAATTGAAAATATTCGACTGCGTTTTATTAAATTGGATTTATGGATGGAGTTAAAGTTTTTCTTTGAATTTTTCTTGGCGCGATTTCTCACCTTGTGACCAAATTAGAGTTAAACTTGTCGAGTTTCCATAATATCCCATTAATAAATATAGGAATTGGGCATATGAGTAACTTCGATAATTATTTGTACAAAAATTTATGGAACAAAAATCTTGTCTGATCAATAAAAGTTTAACCGTTGACCATATGTATAAAATGCGATTGGGTGGAGTCAAGATCATGCAAGTTGAATTGTAAATTAACACCGGAAGTGCTTTTCGAGGAAGAAGTTGGTACTTGTCTCAAGGGAATTTATAAATTATTACCGCAGGCGACAATCAAAATTTGCAGGGCCAACAGATTTTGTGTTTTTAGTCTGCATGAGTAAATCAATAAAATTCTCTTAATATCTGCAATTAATATCATCTTGTTTTGCAAGGACTTTTTTATTAAAAAAAATTTTGTCTTGATATAAAACCAATCGAGTCTGTGCAACGCGGTCATTTCAAGATTACTCAACTTGTTTTACTTGAATGAGTATTAATGCTTTTAGTAATGTTAACGACATCAAAAGTCTAAACTATACTGTTATCAGGGCCTTTAATGTTGTTAGTTTTTTACAAGGCCTTAACAATTTTGCAATCCCTACAATTATTAGTATCACATGCAGAGCTGCGAGTACGGTAGTGGAGAAAAAAATGTAAAAAAATTTATTTCCATAAAATTAGTAAACTTCACTTTTCCAAAAATTGATAAAAAACTAAGATTTTGGTCAAACACATCTACAAAAAAATTTCAAATCGTTAGCTCATCGCGTTCTCAAGTTATTTAAGATACGTACATCGGACAGACAAACTGACATACTAACTGACAGACTGACAGACTGACAGATGCACGGACATATTCATCATTTTTTCCTAAAATTGATTTGGCATTGATCAGAAAGTTTTTATCTGCCTCCGTTCCTGCATTGGTCACCGTCATGAAGACAATACTATCCTTCTATACACGTAGGTACTCTTAAAATAAACTTATTGTTTTTGGACGGAATTAACAAAAAAACATAACAAAAGCTATAATTGCCAATCTGGCAATTATTGAAAAACCGTATGGTGATATTCGTATCAAAATTCGAGCACTTGTACCAAAATTCCACTTTGAAATCAAACTTTCCAATAAGATTTTTTAAAATTTATTCCAATCGGATTTTGATGTATGGGAGTCTTGCACTTTTTTGATGAGATATTCACAAAAAACGTTTTCGTTCGTATGGTCCATTTTTGCCCGTTAACGAACTTAGCCTCGCATTTTACGAAAAACGAATCTGCGCAAAATTTCAAGTCTCTAGCTCAATCCGTGCGCCCGCAATCCGCGCCACAGACGGACAGACAGACAGACGGACGGACATGCAAAATTCAATTTTTTTTATCATTCTAAACACACTCGTGTAATTCATTTTTGTGTGTGATGACGTGATCTTGGCGTTACAAACGGTAAGGCAAAGTTAATATACTCTTTGGTTTCACCATACGGGTATAAAAATACTACAAAAGAGACAGAAAGAATCTTAAAATATAGGAAAAGCTACAACTGCCAGGACACAATCGTCAGATACTCTATATGAGGACAGGCAAAATGTTTGTTTAAAACAAATTATTTGTGTTGGAAAGGAAAGAAGGAGCTGTCCGATTAGATTTTGATGTAAGGAATGGTTATATAGATTGGTTATAGACTTTTTACTACGATGTGATGCTTTCGGGAAAATCACACAAAACTTTTTCATTTGTATGGGGAAGGGAAGAAGGAAATATCCAATTAAATTTCCATGTGAGGAAAAGTTATGTAAAATCTTTTTCTAAATACATTTGGTTTTTATAATTTTGTCGATAAGACTAACCGTTTTCGAGAAAAGTGCAAAAAACTGTTTCATTTGTATGGAGGAGGGAGGAAGGAGTGGCCTAGCTTTATCCATTCAAAAGCTTAGCCTCCCTATTTATGAGAAACGTGACTGTAAAAAATTTCAAGTCTCTAGCTTAATCCTTTCAAAAATTATGGTATTCACGGACATACAGACAGACATCCGGAAATCAAAATCTTTTGTCATTCCAAACACCCTGATGTAGTTCATTTTTGTGTCCGGCGATTGATTCGATGGGTTACAAATCCAAAATACTTCTATATGATTTTCATATAGAGTATACATATACATACTCTTCAGAAACTTAAAAATCTAGAAAATATCAAAACAAATTTGCCATTTCGTTGAAATTAATCCGGAAAAGCTTCTTAAGATTCCCACGTTCTAATTTTAACTTCCGTAATTTTAACTTCCGTGCAATCCCCATTTACGGAAAGCTCCATAATAATCCTAACTCATCCATAAAATGTTATTCAAAGATTTCCCATACTGTTGCATAATGTGTCAGAAGCACACAACAAAATGCTATAATATCAAACTGACCGTGGCATAATTCCAATTTTGCAACATCAGTGCAAGGTCTCCGTACGGAAGATTTGTCACAGCAAATGCTTTTTAGGTCATTTAGAATTCCGTTAGTGGCTTAATATGTACCTACTGCCATTTATATTATCATAAAATTAAAAATCTTTTCACGGTACCGACATCGAGCAGATTTGTTCGAAATGGAAGATGTTACCAGCGTAGGAGAAGAAATGCTTTTATTTATTACACGCCGACCGCTCTGAATATAACAAAGTTCGATTTCTTACGACATTTGCTATCATTGGGCTGATCATGGGCATGTAATTACCTTGAAATCATTAAAGTAATGCATGCCTACACGTAACCAAATCATTGTAAATTAATCTGAAGCAATCTGAATCATCATTGACTTATCGATGGAATTGTGGAAATTTTGGATGCGTTTCTTGAACTCTGTGTGATGTGTAGTCAGACTAGTCCACCTTTAAATCTCGAAATCTCGTGATTCGAATTTATATAAATTTCATATTGAATTAAACCGAATCAATGATAAACGATTGACAGATATGCAACATTAAGCACTCTAAGTGGAAATCCAATGGAGTCGCTGAATGAATTTTGATACGGGCTGACTTTCATTTCAGATTTTTACTTCATATCAACTGATTGACTGATGATGTGTTTGTGATTTTGATTCATATGGAAAGTACCGAATATGAATTTTTGCACGATTGAGTCGACTATACTGACTACCACATCAGAATAGCTACAACTCGTCCGGGATGGTGTGAGGAGAGTGGAACGAAATTATGAGAAGAAGGACGTTATATGATGATGATGATGATGATGTAAACTCAACATAAGATGACAAACTTTCGAGGGGTCTTCGTAACGCGAAATCATAAAAAAGCCAAAAGAAACTTTAATCATTCTTCGCTTAGCAATCTAGTGAATTAATTTTCGGAGGGGTTGGGGAGTGACGGCTGTGTCTGCAAAAATTATAAATAGAATGCTTACTATAATAGAATCTTAAGTTCTGATGGCAAAGCAACGTCACTTTCCGAAGACTATGCTAAAAAAAACATTGCAAAAAATAAATAGAACTTTCAGTGGCATTAATTATGATTTTAATTGTCTGTTAATTTGATTTTATTACATAAACTTGCCGAATATGAAATTTCAGCGTAGCGAATTTACCTAATAAAAATTTGATTAAATAATTCAATCAAATACTTTATGGGAAATAAATGAAAATGAGAAGAAATCTCATTAATTTTATATTTTCAGACGGTGCAGTTACTTCCGTAATATAATTTTTAAGAAATTGTTTGCCGGTAAAACTAAAATTAAATAATTGAACAAAAAATTATGCTTATTTACAGCATGTTTTAAACTTTTATATGCCTTCGTTCTTTTTTGGGATAATCACGCTATAATTAAAATAGTTCATGTATAGTTTTTCCTATTTTGATATACGGTTTAATGATACATTCACACTCTTGGCGAATGTATGCGATTCACGGCAAATGCGAGAATGTCTTGATCTGTTGTGATTCGCCTAAATTCGGCTACGTTCTGCTACAGTCAGACGAATGAGCCATCCGCTCTCGCACCTGTAACCCCTTGGCTAAATGAGCTCAGTTCTGTGTTTGCATTTGTCAGTACTGTGCATTTAAGCGTGTGAAATTTAATGTAATTTTGACATTTGTGAATTTGAAAATGGATGCATTTATGCAATTATCAGATTTGCATTTAGGCGTACTCTACTAAATATATTAGTAGTGTGGGATGACTGAGTAGTCAAATGCAAAAGTATTTAAGTTTTTGGAATTTTTGTGGAAAAAAACTAAGGCGCTGTTTCCACCTGACACTTTATTCCGCGAATTTTATTCATCGACACTAAATTCATGTTGCTGAACCGTTTACACTACGACACAAAACTCAAAAAAATATTCCTGAAAGACGCCCGAACTCGATTTTTTCATATACAACTGTCGGAATAAAGGCAAATTTTGACGACTTGTGCTAAGTGAATTTATTCTGCAATAGAGGAATAGAAATTTTGAATAAAACTTGTGGAGAAATTCAAGAGAAATGAATTTCTAAACGGGGGTCTAAAGGGAGCGTAAAGCACCAATTTTAGCAGATTTTCAATATTTAAGTGACGGCTGATCCACTCGGCGAATGTTGGCGAGAATTTAGATCTAGATGGATGTGGATCGCTCAAATGAGTTTAATTCTAATGCATTCGGCGAGAGTGTGGCATTATAAAATCAATCTCAAGTTATGCTCAAGCCCAATTCAGACTGCCGATTGCGATTACGATTGAAGCTTTTCAACCAATGAGATCAAAGCTTTCAGTGATAGGGACATGAAAGCTTTGATCTCATTGGTCGAGGAAGCTCAATCGTAATTTACACGGTCAATATTTTTGCTCGATATATTGAGGAGTATTCGAATTATATAAGAGTACCAGGGAGACCGAGCCATGCTCGGAGATCTCAAAATCCTACTTTTGCTGATTTTTGGGGAAAAACTAAGTTCACATTATCTTTACAGAGCTTTTCCAGAGTTTTTAAATTCCCGACCTAGAAAGCTATAACTAAAACTAACGCGCGATAACAAAATTTCATAGAAATCGGTTGAGTGGTTATTGAGTAATCGCTGTCACCGATTTTTGAAACGTTGTTTTGAGACACCATGTGAGGGTTATCGAGGGGAGCGAAAAGTCAGGTTTGTAGTGAAAAAATCGAAAGCCCTTAGCGCCCTTAGTAATACTGTAAAGTTTCATGACGATTCGAAGACACCAGGCGAGGGGTATCGAGGGGAATTTTCTCAGAGGTGAGACCTATCTAGATCGGTTTTTTTGTCCCCGAAAATCCCTAATCCCCAAGTTTCGTGAAAATCGTTAGGCGGGTTTTCGAGATCGTTTGTGCAGACAGACAGACATTCCTCGTATTATATTATAGGATACGTACAGCGGACAGACCGACTGACAAATGCACGGAGATCCTCATAATTTTGCCTGAAACGGATTTCGTACTGATCAGAAATTTTCTATCTGCCCCCGTTCTCGTGTCGATCTCCGTTATGAATTAAATACTTTCCCTCTATAAAAGTGGAAAGTAATTACTATAAATTCATATTTTGTATTCAACGTATTTCAACTAAATAAACTCAAATACCATAAACTTTCATTTTCAAGGATCAAGACACTTTGCTAGGTTTTCCAAACACTTGTACACTTGTAAACAAAAACATTTTCTTGCATAAGTTTTACAATACGAGTATTTCAGTATTCTTGTACTATAAAAACCATGCCGTAGCACCATATTTTACCAACTAATATGTCATCGGCCGTGTGTATATTTTTAAAATAAAAGATTACGTCAAATAATCAAGCCCGCCTACTTGTCTCTGCAGTATTTCAAGTCCAAAGCATGAAGTTTTCTTGTGAAAACCAAAAGTGTCACTAACCTTTTTGTAATTTTATTATTTTCCGTTCTCACGTGTGGTGTCCAAAAAACAGTTCTAAAAGTAAAGAATTGAATATTTGATAAGAAATGGGTTTAATGCAATTATTTTTAATAGGAAAAGTATAAAAAACTTTATAATCAAACCTCTTTCAATAAACATCGGAGTAAAACTTTATGATTCTCATTTTATTTTGAAACTAATAATAATAAATTTACTATTTATAATCTTATATCGTCATCGTAAGTCACTTGATAGTGATTTCTATGCTTCGATGGTGTATGCGATTTTCTGGCATATTTCCAACTGTGGTATTTTGTCAAAGATTATTTCAAATTATTTAATTTTAAGTTTTGCAGATACTATTTCGGTATTTAGCGATCAGTAAACGATCTTATTTTTGAATCGGAATACTTTAGGGTCATAGACTTGGCATTGTTTTATTTGTGAGACTCGTGCGACGATCCGTTCAGCACAGGAGGTGTGGTGTTTTGGATTTCCGTGTCGAAATTTATGCAATGAAAATAAAATTTCGGCTGACACAGTTTTTTGACTCGGCATAGGAATTTTAATATCATATTTTACCGGCAATTTGTTTGTAAATAATTAAAAAAAAAAGTGTTTCTTGTACGAAAGTTTCAATCAAAATTTTAAATCATTATCGAAAAAAAACTTTTGCTTTTGCGGATGTCCATAAAATACGTCACACTTTAATGGGGAGAGCGTCTGCGGTAGTGTGACGAGGACACAAAATTGCATACGAAAAATGCGAGGGGAAATCCATAAAACACATAAGCTTATAATTAGTGTTATGAGTTTTATGGACAAATCGATATAAAAAAAAATTCATCTTTTCAGCAAAAGTTTCTCTTTCCGACAAACCAACTCGACACATAACTTTTGAAAATTTGTTAAACCAAAAGTCATAATCCTTCATTCATTAAAGTGAAGTGACTCTTCAAAAATCAGGTTTGCATAAAAACCACACCTAAATAAACAAAACCATCTGACGGTTTTAAAAATGTTAAACAAACCCTTTGCAGTGTGTTTTTGACTTTTCAAATACGAATTGAAAGCAAAAGTGCAGAAAATCTCTTAACTAGATATCAACACTTCAGGTGAGCAAAAAATGAACATTGGTCTATGGTACACCTGTAGGTGCTGAGAGAGTGCCTAATATAATGAATTGTCGTAATTTTGCTATAGCGCTAGGCAAAGGCATAGTGAAATCGCTCAACCGGCAACTTCTTTCGCAGTGCGATATACCTAGAAATTATGTAACACGAAAGAAAAACACTTTCGGTATGTGCTTTAGATGAATTAAGAGCACATTTCACCGATGACTAGGTTAAGCCCATGCCTGATGGCTAAATGAGACACCTGTTGGAACCTAAAATGCTGTCCAGTTAAAGCAATGACATGATGATCGATGCTGTCTCGATGCGAACAGTGTGAAATACTGTTTCAAATATGCGTTGATAAAATGAAACTACAATTTTGATTCATTGATAGGGTAACCATATTGATTTTGGGTCAATCCGAGACTATATTAGGGGGGAAGAACGGTTAAAACAGAACACCAACGAAACAACAAAATTTTAAATAATCTCAACGGGAACTATAGACCAATATAGAGAAATACGCCGCAGGCTAAATCTATTGAGGTATTATACATTGTGGAAAATCGTTTGTGGCGCTCTTTGTGGGACATGTATGGTTTCCATTGTTGTTTTTTATTTTTTGAATATTTATGATTTAGTCAAACCATTTCGTTATCCCAAAAAATAAAAATAAAAATTATTTAAAAATGTTCTTATGGTTATATCGTGATTATGACGAAAACTGCAATACATAAAACTTCAAGACTGTTTAATATCAAAGAAATTGCTTATATTATCAACCATAATGTCCACAAATATCTGAATGTAGATTAAATCTCTACATACTTGTACCGGTTTAAAAGTTCTGGAGCATTTTGAATGCCTAACGCTGAGCATCCAATCCAATCAAGTAGCCATAATAAGGCACTTCCGACCACGTTTGGTCAAAACACTCATGTTGGCATGATGTATGTATAAGATCTCATTTATGAAAAAATGTTGATTTATGTGGTTTTTGTTATTGTTTTTGTTTAGCTTCAATAAGTGATTCTGTCTGGAAGTTTTGCTAAATAATAGTGGGTATAAAAATAGTTATATTTATTCATTATATTAGTGGCATGGATAGAGAGTACAAGGCAAAGAAATGGAGGGAGCTTCAAAGCTTCGGATACTGTGAAGATTAAAAAAAATTGAATTTTCAGTCGCCTAAAACCAAAAATTTGTAGAAAAACCTGACAGAAGATTTTACGGATTGGTGAGCAACAGGATTGGAGAGGAGGAGGGGGCACTCTGAGTTAAGCACTTTGTTTTGTAAAAAAAAGGTTGCGTTTGTTACTTTATTTCGCTTCTTCGTAAAAATGGCTGCACCCAAACTGGCTCCAAATTTACGCAACATATACTTAGAATATCAATTTAAACATACATCAACTAAATTTAGCGAAAAAAAATATTTTGGAAAGGTTCTGAATGATTAGGAAATCTTAGGGCCACATGAAGGTAAAGTGAACATTTTGGAATCCGCTTGGTCAATAAAATTTTAGAAGTTCTATTATTTATTTTATAATATTGACTTTAAATCCATTCAAAATATTGAGTTTTCCAGAAAGTTCCTTAATTAGAACGTGCAAAAATTTACACGAAATTCTTACGATAATCAAACTGACAAAAAATATTTTTCGAATAAAATTTCTTGTAAACAAAATTTCAATGAAACCGGACAACGCGAAATCTACTTTTGACATGAATAGAAAAATGTGAGAAATTTTAACCACATATAAATGAATCAGTCCTTGCTTGTATTTTCTTAAATCATTAGAGCCAAATGTAATGAATTTTGCGCATAAGTTGAAACGAAAATGAAATGTAAATTTACTTAATAGATTCTTGGATCATGAACCATGGCGTTATTATATGAAAAAAAGTTTTTCATTCAAGATCTTCTTATTTTGAATGTTACAAACATTTTTTTCATGTATTGAAATACCAAGTTGAAATGAAATGGGTAACTTTAAGTGAAACGATCCGATTGAATGCTGGTAGTGACACTTTTTGACACCAGAAGATGAGATGGTATAATGAGTCTTTGGCTACTTAACAATGATAATAACGTGTCATAATGACAGTTTAAACAAAAAACATCACCATCAAAGAAACATTTAAATGCATAAAATAATCTGAAGGGTGGTATTTCCAAGTAACCAAAAATTATTACATTACTGATTTCGCGACGGTCGGACAACGTGAGTTGCAAAATATATAAGATTACATCTTTGTTGCTGCAACGTCTCAACAAGGTTGCTGCAACATTTCTGCAACTGTTTTTGCGCAGTTTTTTTTTGTTACCGCAGACACTCTTTTGTGACTATCGTTACTAGATACCTGATGTGCAACCGTTTTCGCAGAAGCTCTATTGTAACGAAGTATAACAACCGGGAGGAAGGGTGGTAAATTAGGTGTCACTCGAATGTAAACTTGTATCAACTGTGTACATTAGAAAACGCTGAAAATATGAATTTCTTCGTACAACGTTGACTTTTTATACCTCGATAGCAGTGGTTGTAAGTGAATTGTAAACGAAAACAACAGAAACAACGAAGAATAACAACCACCTCTCAACTGGTCACAAAGTAACCGATTCGCGACGGCTTTTTTGCTACCGGTCACAAAGTAACCGATACGCGACGGTTTTTTGTGACTGGTCACAAAATAACCAATTTGCATAGCTTTTCTGAGACCATTTTCAAAGTAACCAATTTGCAACCTGTTTTATTAGGACCGGTTACAAACCCACCGTCACATAAACTGATTTGTAACCGCTAATTTGCGGCCAGGATCAGATTGTAACCTGAGTCGCAAATGGTTGCTTGGGTTATTGTGTGCATTATGGCAATACTAACAGTAATATCTATCAGATAAATCATATAAATTAAGTGATGAAAATACATTTCACTAATGAAATTTTTGCGATTGTAAAATTTCACATATGATAAGTAAACAACTTCGATTCACAAGCAACGCGATATAAAATATCGAGACGAGATTCATTTGGAAGGAATGCGCGAACATGGTGTGCCTTATGTGGAAAACTATGCAAAGGTCAATATCTAAAAGTGAAGTAAGGAACATTATAAAACCAAGAAACAAACAGGAAAAAAAAAGTTTGTTGTCATACTCTGTTCGATTAAGGTGGGCTGTAAGATAAGTAGGTAGGTGCGTTACCCAATCTTAAACTTCAAAAATCCAATGAAATTCAAATAACGAAGAAAAAGACGCAATCATATCTCAACTAGCGAACTAGTCAGGTGTTGAATAACACCCCTTTTCGCGGGGATTGAATTTTATACCACGTATACGATCATGACAACACAACAACAACAACAACAACAACAAATCCTGTTGAATTTACATCAGAATGTAAGCAGATTCAGTCGATGGTAACAGGTACGCATATACCCCGTCATCAGACAGGTAGATACCTCACCTGTTTATTTGAATATTTTTTAGTTGATTGGAGAGGCCTTACGCAACTTTTCTCAGTCGTTTTGTTGCCGCTATTTTGGGTGTCGGGTTTAAAAGGTGCGCAAGGTGTAAAAGATTTTAACCGAACGCAAATTGAGGCAGAAAATGTAAGTATGTGGAAACATATCAACATCAGATGAATCTACATATTGGAAGCATTTTACTGTCGGCTAATAGAATGTTGATTTTTAACCTTTCCGGCCAACATATTGGGTTTTGTGGCTAAAATAGTTGAAAGGCGACAGTCTTGAAATTCCTTGGAACCAAAAATTCGCACGATCAATCAAGAAAGTGTTGACTGTGAACCATCAAAACGTTGACGGTGTTAGATTGACAAAAAAAAACAATGAAAAATCCCTTGAAGACCTATATTATCAAGCATTAAAAGAATATTCCGTTGACTGTCAACGTGTATCATTCAAAGTATAGATTCGGGATTGACTATGTGAATTCAAGCATTTTGAGACCCCCTTCCTTCATTGTAAAACTTTTTCGCAATTTTTTTTTTTAGAATTATGTTTTGAGGCACATTTCCGGAGACCCATCAAAAATGTAACGCTTTTTACGAACTATAAAGTTTTATGAAATTCAATTTTTATTTTAAAAAATCAAATTTAAAAAAATAAATATAGATACTCGCACTGAACAACTCTGAAGAGGTTAAGGTTACACCATCAGCCACACAAGATTTCAATTCATTCAGCAATCTTTACTTGGGCCTCTACAAATATCTAATAGTACCAAAGATACTTTGCATAGATGGCCGGGAAGATGAACAGATCAGCGATCTGGTCCATTCCAATTGAATGTCGAGTCGACCGCGCCGTGTAAATGATCTTGCAGTGGTGGCGTTTGTGCACATCTGAATGTTAAGTAAGTTTCTTCAATATTTAACTTGGCTTAATTGAAGGCTAAACTCGAGAGGTTTTTCACATAAAACGAATAAAGTAAGTATTTGTTGATTTTCCCATGTTGAATTCTTCGCTCGTTTTATGCACTATGATCGTGAGGAAAATCATTTGAAGGTCTACTATGAGTGATTTGTTTTGACGGGTTACTAAATATTTCATTTTATTACTTAATCATCACGAGAAACTTTTTTATTCTTTTATAGAAGTTTTCTTAATAACAATTGGAGAATTCTTAAATACTGAATTAAATTTTCATAAAAAAAATTCTGAATTCAATGTCACGTATCAATACAAAAATTTATGCTCAGTAAAACACGTCTTGGAATGAAATAAACAAAAAAAATCTCGCATAAAAAAGTCGATAAAAATGACAAGAAAATCCGTAGAGTGAAAAAATTGGATTTTGGTGCATGGAAGAATTATGTAAAATATAATACTAAACACCTTTTACTTGTATTAATTATCCAAACGACTAACCGTTTTCGAGAAAACCACCAAAAAATATTAAAAACTATTTTCCTGCTGTTCCCTAAAAATACAAATTCTCATGCAATTCGAATGTGTAAATTTGATTTAATTTCGCGATATTATGTAATCGTTTTATCATTTGTAAGCATAAAAATTTATAATCTTTAAGGCCAATGGGTTTATCAGTATATATCTAAACAATCGCGGTCGGGAAAGCTCGCCATGTCAAACATTTTTGATAAAGAGTTTCAAGAAATGCCTAAAAAATACACACTCTTTGGTTTATACAATAAAACTTGAACTACGAAATTTAGATAAGGTATAATGGAATTAAATTAAAATTATAAAAGTTTTATATGCTTTTGGCTGCTTTACCCACAATAAATTTTAATAAAATATCTAAATTGCATTATTCACATGTAAATTGCAATAATTTTTTGAATTGCATCACACAGCAATGGATTTTTAGAACGTCACAAAAGGTTTTTATACTCTATATGATATATCATATAGGAGTATATTAGATTTAGTATACCGTTTGTAACGCATCTAACCAATCATCGGACACAAAAATGAACTAATCCAGGGTGTTAAAGATGACAAAAGATTTTCATTTCCGCATGTCCGTCCATCTGTCTGTCGGTCCCTCCGTCTATCCATGAACACAATAACTTTCGAAAGGATTGAGCTAGAGACTTGAAATTTTGTATAGTTACGTTTCACGTAAATGGCTAGGCCAGGTTCTTGAACGGGCAAAATTGGATCATTCCTTCTCTGAAATTTTTCATCATTTCTTCTAAAGAAGAGCGTGAATAACTTTGGGACCACCAATTAAATTTTCACCCTGCCAGGCCGAGAAATTTTCAATAAGCATTTATTTTAAAAGCTGACTCTTTTCAAATAATTTTCTGTTATTTGAGCTATTTTTAAACAGAATTTCCAACCAGATAAGCTTCATGTTTTATATGTCAGCAATTGCTACGATATCCCGCTGTTTAGATCAAAAGGGCATTCGTTCTGTTTGTACAACATGAATAAACCATGATCGGATACAACCTATCAACCACCTTATAAAATCATACCCAAACCCTCGCTGGTATTCGATTCGATTAAATCAAAATTGATATTGGCAGACAAACAGCAGTCGGAATGACAGTCAACCAAAGTCTCCGTCTTGTTGTTGGCAAACAGGAAACTCATCTACTTGCAACTCAATCGAAATCAACCCTTTCGGATATTGACAAATTCCACACATCCCCGCTACCCCGATTAGATACCGTCGTCATAGATAGCCACATTTCGCCCATAGCTTCGACTAAATCCCCGGGGTCGCCTTTTTTACGGCAATTGGGGGCAAGTACAGAGCTTTCAGACTCGTTGGCGCCAATTCACTGCACGTATTGACGGATTCTATGGAAACTCACGGAAACAAAAACTGATTTCCGCTCGTGGGGATGGTTGGTGACCTACCGCGACCTAAAATCGTCTGTTTTATTTATTTTCTAATGGGTGGTGAAACAGGTCTGAAAGAGACTGGAATAGTGTAATTTTAAAGTTCATTCCTGGATTTACAAAGTCTCAATTAAATTTTCCTAACGGTTTGTATGCGGTTTGGGCAACCATTGCCTTCATTTAGGTAGGGTTGCATTCAGATACGGTAGTAGGTCCTTTAACCACCCTATTTTTACTGCACCGCAATTATATTGCAAAGGAACGTTGCGTTTTAAATTCAATCGCATGTACATTATAGGCCAGCAAGTAATTTGAATTAATTATGCAAATGAACATTTAAATTGCATTAGGCGCTTAGTTTTATTTCAGCACATACTTGTTTTTATAAAAAAAATGCTTTTGAGATTTTCATGTGACAACAAACCCATTATTTTAGATAAATTATTGTAGACTTTGATAAGAAAATAACACAACTAATTTGTCGTTTGAAAATAATTTTGTTCCATATGCCATTTTTTAAATCTTAAACGAATGGTATTTGAGTGTAGAAGGGGAGGACTTGCGTTTCAACTGTTTAAACTGTGCTTAGTTCTATGGTTCTATATTAATTTTGGTTGCCGAGAGTATGAATTTTGTCCCATATCCAACACTTTCAATCTTTTAGGAACGTATAAAAATTGCGTCACTCTTTTAGGGAAGAGGATCAGGAGAACATGATGGCGTTACTAAACTCCATACAAAAAATCGCGAAAAAGCAAGACGACAGGGGAGAAGGGCGGGGTATTTCGAAAGGGTGAAAATTAGTTACCCTATTCTAAACCCATACTTGTTCCATTGTGGACGCGACAGAATAATTGTCCACCATTTAAAACATTTTCAATAGTTTAATGGCAATTAATTTAGTAACAAACTTTTTCCATTTTCCTCTTATTTGCTTCATCACTTTCAATAGCATGCGACATTAATTGATTCCATCAAATATTGCTAATGCATTATTAAAAGTTTACCAAATTTTCTTCAAAATTCCTTATTTCTTAGGGGATTCTAATTAGGAAGTTTCTTAATGATAATGAGTTCAATGAATATTCAACAAAATATTCACACTAATGATGAGAAGAAGATGAAGAAATCGATACGCAATTCATTTGATTGTTGTTTAAGAAAAGGGGCCATATTAGCCTTAAAAAACTTTGAAAGCTGAATTTTCTAATTAAAAGTTAATCAAAAATTACTCCAATGTCATCAAATTATAATACAGAAGAATTAGCCAACATTCTGTTGATACAATAAAGCCAACATGTAAAACCAATACAATTGTGTGTGAGTTCTTGTAAATGCATAACAAAGGTGTATACCTTCTATACTTGAATAATTTCCTAATTTTCAGTTATCCGTCTTTCAACCAGAGTCATTAAAATTAAGTGAATTTAATTTTTCTTTTAGGTATTTTTCAGTAGATATTTTCAGTACACAACAAATGTGGCAATTCATTTTGATGGCATTTGTTATATCTGATGGCGGTAAAAAAAGTATTTCAACATCTATGATTTCGGCACCATAAAAAAATTTCAAGTACGTTAATGTTGCTTCTTTTTAGCATAATAAGAGAATTTATTGTGAATAAGCTAGGCGCATTAAAGAAATGATGTATGACGTATTTTTAGCTGTAAGACGAAACAATTGTAATTCCAAGCACACAATTTGCTTCGCTCCAACGCTAAATTTTTCCTCAGACATTGCAAAAAAAAAGTTTTTTAAATAATCTCAAACTTAACCTCCCCTCTATAAAATAGTACGTTGTCTCCAGTCAGCGATTAAATCACTAATGCCCAATAAATTATCACGTCAGCTGTTTGATGGTAAAATTGCAAATTTACGAAATGCTTTGTTCTTAAGTTGCAATTTTATGGGAAAAACGAAAGGGAATTTTATAATAATATCATTGTGGCATAATAATATTCAAATTAAACAATTTTTTTTTGCATTTTTTTTGAAATGATTCACTTGAAAAAGTTATTTAAACTAATTTTATATTTCGTTATAACAGTTTTGATGAGAACTTTTTAGATTCATATCAAATAATTGCTCAAAAACAGGCAGTTGAAGTAATTTTCAAATTATTTTGGCGCCAACACAATGTAGAAATGGATCGAGAACTTAAGCATATAACCCATCGAGCCATTCGTGAAATCGTTGAAAATCTAGCAAAATTGGGTTGACAGGATGGGCTACTAAATGTGAGGCAATTTTTAATGCTTTGAAATCAATCGTGAAAATGTTGAAAGCCAGATCAAAGAAAAGCGGGGTTCTTTCAATTTTAGCATTTTGTTTGTGTTTTGCTACGAAATTTGCGCCGCAGACAAAACTCTTAGAGAACGAACATGCCAATATCGAAAGTCGTCTAATAAAATGCACCGCAGGTGAATTTTTTTAAGAAAAAATGCGCCCGAGGCAATCTTTTTGAGAAAACGGCGCTGCTGCCAACAATTTTAGGGTTTCGAGGTAATTTTTTAACGATTAAGAAATTGTAGCACTATATTGCTCAATTCCGAGACAAAAGTGTAGTTTCTGGAACAAAAGTTTAGTTTCTGAGACAAAAGTTTAGTTTCTGGGACAAAAGATCAGTTTCTGTGACAAAAGATTAGTTTCCGCGACTCTGGAACATGCCTAAATCTGGGACTTTCCCGGGTATTCTAGGGCGAATGGTCATTCTATTTAAGATCTCACATGATTGGAACATGGTGTAAGACACAAGGCGCCTGAAACCCACCATTTTTATTATTTTTATGAATGCATAATCCTATTGTATTTTCATCAGACATATATAAGTGTGCCAAGGTACAAATCAACCAGATATGCGGAAGTGCGTTAAAACTATGTTATAAGATTTGGACATAAGTAACAAATGCAAATATTCGCCCGCGGCGCATTTCCCATCTTTTATTCACTGTGAATTTTTGTTGATTTTTTTAGAAAGTAGTCTCACAATTTTACATTAATCAAGTATGTGCTAATATTATGCCTACAGTAGTGCAAAAAAAAAAAACAAAACACGATAAGCAATCAACACTCTAGGGAGTTTTGAAAGTTAAACAAAATATTGTGGATATGGCGATCTATTGCATATAACATATTAATTTATGAAAAAATATACAATATTAATAAACAAATCAAGCAAAAAAAAAAAGTTATGAAATTTTTTCATTATGTGAAATGACTACTGATCGCGCATATCAAGTAAATAATGCTATCAGAATATTAATACGTCACAAATGCGGATATTCTCGGTAAAGGTCCAGTAATATACGGATGCCCGCGTAAAGGTGCAGCGAACTGATCATTTGCATAAAACACTCTTGAAAATCCGATGAAATAATTTAAATCTTGACAAGTAAATTCCTCACGGCATGAAATTTGCAACACAGAGAAACCTGTTTAAGTCGGACACTGGATAAGCTGGAAACCTGACTTACAATTAGCCGAACATATTTCACAAACCCGCGATTTCAAAATCCCATTTTTCAAACTTGAAGACGTTTTTTATACAAAATGAAATTAATCTTAACGCGAACCTGAGCTTAATTTTTTCTGTGTAAGCCGGAAGTTTTTCAAAACTCAATTCATAGAGATACAAGGCAAGGGGAATTATACCTTGGAAATATGAGAATTTTGTGACCGTGTTCTAGGTAGTCATCTGTAATTGGCAGTGCCAGAATATGACCCTAACGCTGAGAACTGTTTCTAACGCATAGAACAAATAGATCTATTTTTCATAATAAGCGAGGCTAATTTCTTAAGTGGCTGAAATAGGACTACTTTTGTCCCCCGGTCCTGTGCGAGCCTGGGTTATACAGATTTTACTGTATAATCTTTTTTAGGCCGGTTTTCGTTAGCAAGGTGGTCTTCTTGAATGCTCCAATAGTCAATGTCACAATAAATTGTATTTTAAAAACAACTTATAGTATATTTTCAAATAATCTAACTACATAAATAAATAGTGATTAACAGAAAACTAGAAATGCATTTAAAAAAAATTGCAAATAAAACAAAATTAGTAAGTAATTAAAAACTTAAAAACGGTTTTGAAAAATTGTGTCAATGTTAGTTCAATTGAGTGCCATTAATTATGTCATTCGTGACAGGTGCGAATCGAGACTAGATGAAACGCAATAAGAAATTTGTTAAGATTTGTAGTCACTTGAATTCACTAAACCTATCGATGATGTAGTATGATTATGCAAGGTAATTTAGCACCATATTGTAATCATAGTGAAAAAGACCGATCTCTCAAACGCATTGAACGAGTTTTGCCGGTTTTTCTAGGAAAATATAGTCAAACTAATAAACAATTTTCTAAAATATCTCACTCAAGCGGGCATCTATCGTAATAGCATAAGTTTTCACGCATGTCGCACAAATTGAGAAATTTTATCCAAAAAATTATGTGGAAGTTTATGGCCTTTGGAACTGCACCCTTTAATTGACACTTTTTTAAGATTTCTTATGAATTCATAGTATTTCACATTAATTTATTGATAAAAAGTTTAACACAAAAGATTTCAATAAATTTCATGTTAATTTAAACGCTTTGAATATTATTTTAATGGGCCTAAGTTAACACCTTTGATTGTTAGATTTGTTCAATTTTTAATAGCGATTTTTTCATAAGAGAAAGGAAGATATGGTGGTGTATAATATAATAATACGATTTTATATTTTCCGAAACGGGGTAATTTTAACCTACCCACACTCAGAAAAATGTCCAGGTCAACTTTTTGTCAGGTTAACTCTGACCTTACAGAGGTGTCTGTAAGCCAGCTAGTGGTCAGAGTTAACCTATCTAAGGTCAACTCGTGCAGCTCCCAATGCCCTACTTCACCTGCTGGTGGCTTAATTTCAGAATTTCTCCGACCACAGGTCAACTCAGTTTTACTTGCCCACATGCAGGCTAACGCGCGCCTGCCCGAGGCCAATTACGCCGTATGTAGGTCGTCGAGTTAGCCTCCATTTTTCTGAGTGCAAGTCGCATTTATGTGAGCGGTACACTTATAATGTCGTGGTTAACATCACGATTGACATAAATGCCGCTTGAGTATTTATTTCCAAATAATTCTACAAACAATAGTTAATTTTTCTCATGAAAAAACTTTTAAATCAAGAGATCAAATAACTTCCAATCTTGTCTTCTGTTCGCTTAAAATTTCTACACCAATCTCAATTCTCGTTTTAAGAAAAAGTAAAAATGAAAAAAAACTTTCACAACCAAATAGCAGTGGGAAAAAATTGAAATAAAATGAGACTATTTTGACAGTGTTTAGAATTTGTACAATAATAAAGAATCGGAAAACTGTTTCATTTCAGTTTTCATAGAACACGAATCGATCCCCAGTACATTTGTAGAGAGAAATTCATTAGTAAAATCAACTTTTTGATCTTAAGTGAACATCGTTCGTGTTTAACTCAACCAAGTATTAAATGATCACGTTCATCATCAATTAGCGATCACGTTCATTGTCAACTTGAGACAATCACGTCCCTTGCTAAACAAGGACTATAACCTCTATTAGAATTTCTGGACTTACGGATCACACGGATCATAAAAAAAAAGTTTTTTTTTGTGGATGTTTTCACATCCGAAAAGTTTCTCCTAATAAGTCAGGCCTGTCTGCTCTGAAACCCACTGCCTTTTCTGGCATGGAAGCTCAACTAATTATGAAAAGGAACAAAAAAAAAACTCAGAAAACTGTGGCATTTTTCTCTAAATCAAAAAATCGAATGGAAGTGCTAAAAATTGTAATAAATACGTAATTCAAACCCTTTTTCTTCCAAATTGAAATCCTAACGAATTAATGACTTCAAACTTCATGAAAAACATCTAGAATTCGTTGAAATGGTGAATGATTAAAGCAATTACATCAAGGAATAAAAAAATATTCCAGTACACTTCAGAAATTACGTAATTCGCAAAATCTCAGTCGATGTTTCGTAACTAGGAAATAAATTTATGTTTATTATAATTTTTCGTACGCATCCTGATAGCTTAATTGCTTTAATTTGGCACAGAAAATATGTTCTACTCTCTAAAGGTGATATGTGAAAACCTTGAGTGAATTACATGTGAATTATGGATCAAGAATCTGGGGAAGTACACACCACGGGCTTAAGTATTTTCTTGGGACGTTTTAGTGGCTAGAAAAGTGAATGTGAGTCCAAGTACCCCTAAAGCATGTAATGGCACTAACTAAAATCAATTTGTACGTGACTATATTATAGAATTTCGCTTCCGACGGTTTTTTCAACATAAAAGAATCAGATTTGTTACCACGTCTTATAATCTATGAGTCATTTAAATTCTGGCTTCCCCCATTGCGAACCAATAAATTGCAAAATATAAAAATTATTATCAAGAGTTTATAAACTTTTTATATTACAGTTTCAAAAAATCACTCTAATTACCATAATCACTAAATAACTTAATGTCCAAGCACTACAGATATTAAGAAAAATGTGTTTTAGGGCCATACGCTCCCATAAGTTTTTTTTTAAATCTAGAAATATTTTTTCTCCGTGTATGTAATTAACCAGAATGAAACTTGCAAGCTTTTATCTAATCTAAAGATAAATTCCAATCATTTTGTCTACAATTTTAATACATTTTGAATGATTTTATTCCAACAGACTCGTACTTGAAATTACACATGTTGTTGTGGCTGATGTGGTTAGCAGGGAAACCGACCTTTCATCATAATACGAGCATAATGCCAGCCCCATGGATTGCAATGCAGTTTATGTGGAAATTCGTACAAACAGACGATTTATTGTCATTACTAATTCCGATCAAATATTGCTTGAGTTGAAGAAATATCTTCAATTACAACCAAACTGATTTATTTAATGCTTACCGATGTGGTATTATTTAAATAATTGAAGACCAATTCAGTTACATGATAAAAATGGGGTTGCTTTTCTTAACCTTGACCAATTTAACTATTTTTCAGTAAAAAAATATTTTAACGATTTTTAAATAAGTAGATCAGGAAATGCTTGACTGACTGAATGACTGACTGATTGACTGACTGATTAACTGACTGATTGACTGACTGATTGACTGACTGATTGACTGACTGATTGACTGACTGATTGACTGACTGATTGACTGACTGTTTGACTGACTGATTGACTGATTGACTGACTGATTGACTGACTGATTGACTGACTGATTGACTGACTGATTGACTGACTGATTGACTGACTGATTGACTGATTGACTGACTGATTGACTGACTGATTGACTGACTGATTGACTGACTGATTGACTGACTGATTGACTGACTGATTGACTGACTGATTGACTGACTGATTGACTGACTGATTGACTGATTGACTGACTGATTGACTGACTGATTGACTGACTGATTGACTGACTGATTGACTGACTGATTGACTGACTGATTGACTGACTGATTGACTGACTGATTGACTGACTGATTGACTGACTGACTGATTGACTGACTGATTGACTGACTGATTGACTGACTGATTGACTGTCTGATTGACTGACTGATTGACTGATCAACGCCCAGCCCAAACCCCTGAAGCTAGAAACTTGAAACTTTCACAGTATGTCCCAACCATCACGTATCACGTAGGCGCTCACTAAGGCGGGATTTTCCCAAATTTTACCGCCAAGGGGGTAAACCGGGGGTAAAGGGGATTTGGGTGTTTTTAAACCGTGATTTTCGCCATGAATCCTACTCAATAGGAGGCTGAAAAGTTTCACCCGGGGGTTTTCGGGGTCGCTGATCACGAATCTGGTGTTAGATTTTCAAAATTTAAAACGGAAAGTCCTGTAAGAATAATGTAAATATCCTTTTTCCCATTTTTTGCGGGAAAAATTGCATTAACGGCAACAAAATTAAAATTCTGGTTTGTTTGTCACCGAAAAACTCAAAAACTGTTGAACACAATTTTTTTGAAACCGCGAACTTAAATTGACAGTCAAAGGATTTGAAAAAATGCTACGAAAGACTTTGTCTCCTCCCCTCCTTTCCTTCCTTCTTTCCTTTAAACTGAAAGGGTTTTTTTTCGATATTCTCTCAAAAATTATGCTATTTTCGAAAACTCCAACAAAACCGGTGTCCAAAAAATCTCTAATTTCCACCCCTCCAATCCCACCTTCCTCCCGTTTTGCTCTGTCATCACAAATCAGGTTTTTTTTCGTGCAAAGGATTTAATACTGGGGTACTAATTCAGATCCCCTCCACCTAAACGTTGTGACATCGCTTTTGAACAACCCCTTCATTGCACTTTCGGAGTGTTTGATCGTTTAGATGTACTTGTGTAAAAACTGTAGAATTATGTTTCATAAGATTTTCGTAATACCATCTGAAACTTGTACTACTTTAAGCTCACTTGATATAAACTTGTTATAGTAATTTACATGATTTTCCCAAAGGCTAGCCTTATTGGTTTATTTAGATCAACGAAATCTATCAAATCATAACCATAATTATAATATGTACTATAATTATTAAAGACTTATAATCATAGTTAATGATCATCCCAATCACAACAAGTGTCTTTCGTGTGTGCGAATCTGTGCTCAAAATGCGTCATAAAATTATTTTATGGATCGTTACAGTGTTTGGCCGCTCAATAACTTTGGATTTATGTATTTGAAGCATATATATAGTGCATTTAATCTTTTACGATGGTCATATTCACGCTCAAATGGTTAAGAGCTTTATATTAGCTATCAAAACTTTTCGAGTTAATAATAATTAAATAGAATTTGGCGGCATTTTTTTTTTAAATTTTGATATACCACTACTTTTGAGTTAATTAAATCTGCAATTTCAAGTAACATACATTTTACACTGATTTCTCATAAGCAGTAACGAGACTAATTCATATTTTAAAGTACGTAACATTTTTATTCAATTTGTTATATAATTTGTTTAGCAATAAAAATCTTGGAATCAAAAAAAATCGGTATAAAATTATTTTCTTTGATAATGCAAGGTGTTGAAAACCCATAGCTAATAAATTTCATGGTCCAAAAAACTATAAAGAATAATGCAATTAACGAAAATGATCTTCGGTTACTCAAGAGTATTTTTGGTGTGGAAACAATTAATGGTAATAGTTTTGTGATGTTTATGTATGGCCGTAAAGCTCTATTTCAATGAAAAATAAACAAATTGTAATCATTTTTAGATTTTTTTGTTTTTTCTCGAACATTATGTGAAGTAGTTTGAAAAGTTTGCAAAAAATTTATTGGATGTGCTCGAATAACAAGTGGTTTTTATGCTCGATATGAGAATCACATAAAAGCATAGTGGATTTAGTATTCCATTTTTAACGCATCGAATCAGACGTCAGACACAAAAATAAACTATACCAAGTTTTAAGCATAACAAAAGATTTCCATTTTCGCCGTCTGTGAGAATGATAACTTTCGAAGGGATTAAGGTAGAGACTTGAAATTTTGAACGCAGACAAGTTGGGCTTGTCATTCCCCCCCCCCCCCCTCCTTCATATACGGAGAGAAATCCGAGTAGGAATATACGAAACTGTGTACTCTTCTGCATTGATTCAATAAAAATAGGGAATTATTCCTATAATTTTGGGAAAATTTCCAATTTTTTGGCATTGATTCTCATTTTTTTTGGGAGTCATTAACAAAAAATTTCACTGTCTCGTATATTGCTATTTTTTGTAAGAAACTGTCTTATTATTTCTCTCCGTGTGTAAATGAAAAATCTTTTTGCAAACTGGAAAACGTTGTGTCGCCCAAACGTTTTTTAGATAGAAGCAACCTTTTTAGAAAATCGTTAAAAAAATCCACCGCAAACTGGAAAAAAATGTGACTTACAACAACCCCCAGCCGAAGAAGAGCCTTTTTTTTGGCATGTTTAGTGATCGTTTTCTCTAGCATTTGATAAATTATTGAAAAATCCGGGACAAAAGTTTAGTTTCCGGGAAGCAAGGACAACATGTCTAAATCCGGGACTCTCCCGGCCAATCCGAGACGTATGATCACCCTACATATAGAGTTTTTTTTAAATTAAAATTAATCCCATTAAATTTTTAATAAATAAATTTAATAAAAATTCTCTACTCCTCATGGCCCCTTTCACAATTTCTTTGTATAAGATTTCATAATGCTGCCACCCTGCCGTTTTTTCGGGTAGATTTTTTTTTCAGGGGTTTTTTCAGGTGTTTTTTCGGGTAGATTTTTTTTAATGGTTTTTTCGGGTAGATTTTTTTTGAGGGGTTTTTTCGGGTAGATTTTATGAACACCCTTTCCAGATGATTTTAATGTATGATGAATTTGTTTAAAATTTTATTTTAACCCCCTTTGGTCTTTTTTATAGGAGGCTATACATAAAATATGTCATGAATGGCTATTTCGAACCAACCCCCTGCCCCTTCAGAACTTTTTCGTGATTTTTGGTGCCAGATTAAATACTTCTGTCACACGACCGTATAGTGTCCGTTCCACCTTAAATATTTGAGGTATTTTTTGCACGACGCCTAACATAATTTGTTAGAAAAAGTTCGAAATAAGAAAAAAAAAAACTTCTGTGTACGATAAGAGAAAAAAAGTAGTTACCTTTATCAATTTTGATCCAAAACTTTGGAAAAACACACACCTAAAGCATTCGAATCTGTAACCAAATTTCTCAAGTTATGGATTTGCTTGAAAGATTGATTTATGTTTTTCGACATGATAGAAATTTTTATTTGCAGTATTTTAGAAATTTTAAGGTACGTCGTTAAGCGTTTGTGCAAATATCGCAATTAGGTATGGATCTTTAAAAAAAACCAAAAACGCAAATATTTCAAAAAACCACGTCACATATGCATATTATATAAGCGGATGCAATCGGCGTTATTTTCTTTTTGAAATTTGAGAATTCACCGCGTATCATCTTGCGTAAAATCAATAGAAATCCAAACGCCAAACACATTATCAACGAATTCAAATTGCAAAAAATTTCATCAAATTGATATCAACAAAAAAAGCCACAAAATTATGAAACCAATCCCCCATTTAACTTATTTTAACTTTGAACTTGATAGAGATCAATGGACGTCATGGAACTCTGTTCTTTGACACGAACATTAGACGTGTGCATAAGAAATTTATGAACAGCGAAAAAAAAAAAGTTGACGAGAAAAAACTTGGTAGAGGTTAATGCTGTTATGCTAATATATACTTATGTATGGAAAAAATATCAGAAATTGTAAAGTTTAGCTGTGAAAAAATGAAAACAATCAATTTGATGCCAAAAAATTATTGACTTTTACAATGGATATCGTATTGGCATGTGTTGAGATTTTTGGTAAATTTTTAATGCAGTTCAAAGTACGGAAGTGAAAGCTCGTCTTTTGTAGATGAACGACAAACACCGGCAGTTTTTAACAAAATTTTTTGAATCCCCATTTTGAGACACATGATATGAAATGGAGCCACACATCCAAACCTGCCACCAATATTTTCCGATGCGAAAAAGTGAAGGGCTTCAAACCCGTCATACCACAGACCATCAGAAGTTTTTTTCTCCAACAATCTGATTTTTTTATCACTTCGAAAACAGGCCTTTTCAGATGTTTATTTAGTTTTTCATTACATATCCGTACATAAATTTTTTTCTCTTAATTTTGCATAATCAAAATTCACATCTTTTAAATGATTTTTTTATTTAATTTTTTTCATTTACGTGGATACGTTTTTATATCAGACAGTGGCTAGTGCTGCATGAAAAGATGTGATGGCAATCATAGAAGTCAAGTACAAGGCTGTACAATGGTACCTTAATTTTTTTTTTTTTTTTGCTACATGAGTTTATTAACACAACGGTATCGTAGCGAGAAAAATCCCCTCGGACTCGTCTAGGTATATGTATCTTGTCGAAGTAAATGTCCGGAGACAAGGACAGTCATTGTTTAAAACCGAAAGTGCTCAAAAATAATAATAAAATGTAAAAGAATTATGTATGGAATGCATATCACTTGATACATTTAAGTGCCTTTCGATCCGGTTTTTAAATTACCTTCGTTTATTTATGAAATTGGTTGCGAAGTGGTTTTGTGTCACTGTGATTTTTAAATGATTTTTTCTCTCCACTATTGCAATATTTTTTAAGACCAGTAAAAAGAGTTAAAAAAGACGTACTTTTCATGTGTTGTCCGACATTGCAAAGTTTGATTTTGGACCAAAAAATTGAAGATTTTTAAAAATTTGATTCAAAATCTGAGTAGAGTCTCGGTATGGCCAAAACAATCCCGGATTTGGGCATGTTATCCAGGTGTCCCACAAACAACACTTTTATTTCGTAATTATGCAATCCAGCGGCGCATTTCCTTTAATCATTTTCAATTGTGGGATGTTGGTTTATGAAAGTTTTGCCTGCGGCACAATTTGTTTTTGTATTTTGGAAATACCATATACCCATAATACTTTTTATAGAAAAACAACCATAAATAATATGAAACAAACCCTCTTCCTTCTGATCGGGCTTTCAAAGTTTTCACGATCAATTTGGAAACATTAAAAATTTCACTTCGACGTTACCCTCCTCTCCCCTCCTTCTTCATCTGCTTCCAAGGGCAATCTATCCCGGATTTACACAAACAAGATATGTTCGCCTTACTGTTAAAGCACTCAGCTAGTAAAATGAAGGTCTCGAGTTCAAGAGCAATCGAAAGCACTTCGTCCTTCCGAGTCCATTCAACTTGCTTTACAGAAATGAGCGGTGTTAGTTTAAATCACGGTCTCTGCTTTTCACGGGTACAACAAAACCTTACAAATGTTGAAATTCGTCCGCAATTTGCAATCCATGTAAAACTGTTGGTGTGGGCAAAATACAATGGTGGTAAAATCTCATTTGACGATGATTATCCTGCCTTTGAAATGTAGTTCTGTAGGAGAGGACAAAAAGGCAGTTAAGAGGATGTCTATAAAATACGTCACCTTTTGAAAGCTTCCTCCCCCTTTTTAGCCTACTTTTCGCAATTTTTTGCATGCGATTTTATACCGCCATCACATTACCGCAGACTTAAGGCCCAACTATGATAGACATAAGAACGCATATGTAGCTGCATATGTCATTTCCAGAATAAGAAAGTCAATGTTATTACCCACAATAGACATGTGTCAAAGTGTTGCCACTTTCAAACCTTCGCTAAACTTTTAAACTTTCGTTAAGCATGAATAATTCGATACAAATGGAACTGGCATATGTAAATAGTGAACATAACCTAAAATTTTAGTGTGAATTTAATAATATTGGTGCCATATTAATTTCCACTTGAGGTAAAATGAAGATTAGCTTTTATGTTAACAGCTATGTATGCCAACATTCGTTGGGAATCTGACATTAACATATGCGCTGCTATGTCGATCGTAGTTGGGCCTTTACTCTTCAATGTATAACGTATTTTATAGACGGCCCCTTACGTAGAAAATTCCATTTCATATTATTTAAAAGTCTTAAATAATATGACATGGAATTTCTCCGATTTTTTTGTACACAGAATTCTCCATTTATTTAATTTACAGATTAGGAGATAGGGGCTTGTGGCTACAAAAAACCTGGATTAGAAAAGGCTGGATTAGAAAAAACTGGATTAGAAAAAATTGGATTAGAGCAAACTGGATTAGAAAAACCTGGATTAGAAAAAACGGAATCCATAAAAAAGGGACAATTTGGCTTAGTCGTCACGACATTTTGTCGTCACGACATTTCGGAAAAACTATTTTGTTGTATCAACATTTCGGAAGAACAGTCTATATTTTTTATGAATTGTTACCATAAAATTCCAATATTTCATATTTTCCAATTTTCATGGTATTGTGTTTTGGTCACTGACAATACTAACAGAAATAATCTCCATTATTCCTTTTACTGGAACTCCTCATGATTAATAAAACTTCTTTTTTTTCCCAAAAAAAAATCCGTACTTTTACTATTTTCAAATCAAAATTTTTCTGAATTTATCTAAAAAGACAATTTCAAAAGGAAAATCACTTTTCACTTATCTTTAAATACGTTATCAGCATTAAGGTATAAACACTGAAGTCTTGGGTTTACTGATATAATCTTTCGCATCTGATAAGATTGCAACACGAATCTTTTTGCTAGATTACGCAACACATTAAATTGTAAAAATGAGATAATATTCAGATTGTACTTTGATTTGAATAATTTTGATAATTTTAACACATTCCCGAAATCAGATCCGCGTGTTATCACTAACAGAAATTCGTTTCCCTTCTCCCGTCTCATATATAATCACTGATAAGATTGAGATAACACTATGCAGGTATAAATGTATTTAAGATATTTTTAGATATTGGCTCTTTTGATTAATGAAAATTTTTTGACTACACGGAGACGATCGTAAATTATACTTAACACATGGTAAATTTACTCTAAGATTTGCGTTTACTTAGCCGCTGACGGTATTTGGATTGAGTAAATGTCTAAAGTACAAAAGTTATTTTCGAGAATGATATGCTGAAAGGGTAATCAGCGATTTTGAAAAAAAAATCATCAACAAAAATCTCCATCTGGCTATTAAAAAAAAGTTAATGAACTTTTATTGCTATTTTTAACCAGACATCGATTACCTGGTAAAATATTCTGTAAAATTAGTAAAAATTTTTGCGTAGAATATGGTATTTAAGCCATATTAATAGATGATTTATCAATTTTTGCAAAGTGATGTACATAAATTTAGAATTTTAAGGCCCGTTTGCGCGTATTATTCTTAAAAAATGAAGTTGTGGTTAGCCTACTTAACCCTTTCAGACCTGAATTATTTCTGGCGGTGGAATATTTTTTTTGATGTGAGATTCTTATGTTAGAGATCAAAAACAGCTTAAATTTTAATTTTTTTTTTTTGTAAATTACGTGTCCATTTTCGACGAAATATGAAATATTTCTGACAAAACAGTCAGATAATTGGTTTTTACGGAGTTGAGTAATTAACAAAAGGCTCATTCGAGGATTTAAACAGTAATTTCAACATCGGATAGCTGTAAAAACTAGTTTGAGGAATTGTCCCACTGGTGGGACATCAGGTCTGAAAGGGTTAAACCATAGAAATTCTTCGACTTAAATTTTTTAAGTTGTACATAAGTTTCTAAGTTTTAATTAAACTTAATAATTAATTAAAAAACTGAACATAGGTTCGATTTTTATAAAAATTGTAATATTTTGGTAATAACACCAAAAAAAGAGAATTCACAGCAAAACAAATAGGAAGTTTTCCCTAAGTTTTAGGATAAATTCCAAATATTATTCAGAATCATTGGCCAATAAATCCTAAGGCAGCCAGAGAAATTTAGGGAGGGTTTAACGAAATTTTTAGCGTCCGATAAATCTAGTTAGCGGGCGAATTTCCACCAAAAAGAGCCTGCTACCAGCTTCGTGAAACTGGCCAGTAGACATTTTTTACTCTGCAAAATGTTCTGTTTTGCAGAATCTTATGGCTAGATCAGATATGGCTACTTTCGCTGCACAGCATGCAGAAAAACTGTCCATTTTTGCAGCCGCTGGAGTTTTTCGGACGGTTTTTTTTTTCGCGCTACGCAGTGAGAGTAGCCATGTATGATCCTAGCATTAGTTATTCTTATTTTATTTGGTTGTTAAAATTCGGTTGTAAAAGTTCGAAAAATCGGAAAAGTTTCATATAATGATTTGAGACGATAATCCGGGAGGATTGGCCTGGTCAGTTCCAGATTTAGGCATGTTGTTTGGTGTAAACAAATCTCAATTTAGTCTTTAAACCGAAAATTTTTGCATGCAGAGCAGTTTTTTCATCAGTTTCTACCTCCATCGTGTTTTTATTTAAAAAGAAATCGCCTGCGGCGCATTTTATTATAAAATTTATGATTATTATGTAAATTATAGCCGTTTGTAGTTTTTGCGAAAAAAATTTGGGTGGCTCACGGCTCCCCCCTATGGCCGAGCGACTATTTTTTTTTTATTTTTTAAATTCATTTGACCCCATAAAGCTAGGAAAAAAATATGAAGATCATAGTCAGCCGCGCCTCTAAAGTAAAGTTTAGCCTATTTTTTTTCCTGAAAAATTTCCCTGTGGCGCATCTGTTCTACTACAAAAAGTAACAGAAAAATTCATTTTTTGGAAAAAAGTTAGGACGTAAGATTTTTTTTTCGCTTTAGATTGTTTCGTACTTTTCGAATGATTTTGCATTAATCAGGTTCCTTTCCCCACCCCCTTCCCTCTCGAAAGTATTCGAAGAAATAAAATATGGTGTCACCCTATTTATATCCCTAACCGCAGTAAATTTAATCCCTAACCGCAGTAAATTTAACGACGGCCTCCCATTCTTCCACCCAAGTTACATCTTTTTCGGGATTACCGCAAAAACTAATCATAGCAAAGTAAAAAAAATTTACATACATCGAAATTCAATCACGAAAATTTTCCTAAAATTCCAACTGAGAAATTTCACCCAAATTGAATTTATTATTCCAAACGTTTGAACCATTCCAAATAGCCATGGGCAAAAAATGCAGTAGAAAAAAATATGAAAACAGAACTCTTTCCTATTCCCTCACTTTTGGTCAAACACTTCACAAATAGAGCATATCTTCAAAATTGATAACCCGATTGTAAGAAAATTTTTCTAAGATTAGTTTTAATCTATCAGACAGATCCCATTAAATCATTTTTAAAATAAATTTAGAAAATTCAGATAAAAACATCAAAAAATTTTTTTTTGAAAATGAAAAAAAACTTTAGTTTGAATTTTGATAATATGTCGACCGTGTAATATTATTTATATTAGTTTGGCGGGCTTACCCCTAATTTATTCACTAGGAGTTAAGCCGAGTTAGTGAGTTAAGGGAGTTAGCTAACCTTATTTTCCATGTTAAAGGTGAGTTAAGGGAGTTAAGGCGATTTAACTCCTAGTGAATAAATTGGCCGTTAGCGGTCCAATTTTGATAAATAAAAACAAAAATTATGTTTAATTTTCTAGCCTGACGTTTCGAGCCTTGTTTTTGGCTCATCTTCAGAGGCCTTTTTATAATTTTCTTTCTTAATTTGAATGTTAATTGGCTCCAACAAAACACCTATTCTATTAAATCTTGAACGAATTTTGCGAGAAGAAAAATAAATAATCTTTCAAATCTTCCGGATAAAAAAATGCAACATTTGTGAAAATTTCCGTAAATGGTTTTTATTGATTAGTCAAGAATTTTAATTTCCTACAATTTCTTTTAAACACGGAAAAATTGATATGTTTTCAACTTTTAGATAACCTTTGAAAATGAATAAAAATTGTATCACCGATACTCATAAAACTTTAATTAATTCTGAAGAAAACAAAAACACAAAAAAAAAATTAGTAGATAATTACGGTCAATCACTCATGGTGAACGACATTCTAAAAGATCTTATTCTATGGGCCTACCAATGAACTTTTATAGTAGTTTTATAGTATAGTCTATGTAGTTTTAAAGTCGAGTCTACGTAGTTTTGTTTAATGGTTTAATGTCAACCATAGACCCCTACTAGATCAAGTGCACTGTCACAAGGTGAGGTGGTCGAACCGTAAATAAATTTTTACAATTAATTCAATTTACGTTTATTCAAGTTAATTTAATTGAATTCAGTTAAACCAGTGTGTATTACAAATTAGCTCAAACCTTTGACCGCGATACAAATACGAGTAGAGACAACAAAAAAAAATTAGCTGATGACCTGACGAAAAATTTATGCAAATTTCGTGAAAATTAATTGGAAAAGTTCTTTCAGTAATTTTTGAATCAATTGGAATTTGCTGCGATGACAAAACTGTGGACAAATTGTATAATGTTCGTTGAATATTATTAAAAATAACGAAATAAAGGTTCTTGAAGAGAAACACAAAATTAATCGATTTTAAGTATTCAGGTTTTTTTTTTTGAGAGATTCAAACTGGACAATAATGAAGACCCATAAATTTTTTATGATAATTTAACGACAATGCACCACAATATGTCCGTGAGTAGGAGAGATTGCATACTTTTTAATCTTATATAATGTCAAAATACCACAATCACTATTTTTGAGTTTTTGAATTTTCAACTTATGCACTCGGGATCGATACGATATCCTGTTTCCAAAAATCCCATTTTATCAAAATCCCGTTTTTTTTAAAAAATCCCGTTTTTTAAAATCTCGTTTTACAAAATCCCGTTTTTAGTGTATCCCGTGGAAAATGAGAGAAACGGGATTTTTTCGGTCATTAAAAAAAAAACAAATAAAAATTTTACAATATTTAATCAGAGTTACTTATTGTATATCTACTAATTTAAAGCTATATTGTAAGCAATATTTTTAAGAAAATCTATTTTTGGCGATAAATTCATGGAGACTTTTTGTGGGGTATTATTTTATAATGGACTTTTCTTTCGATGGCATGGCGTGATTTTAGTTGCAATTAAAAATTTTCGACAATATTGAATCAATATTGATTGCTTTTTTACGTGAATACTCCATTATATGAACAATCCAGTAACATGAACCCCTTCGCTGTCAACATTGAGTATCTTACAACGTGAACAAACAAGAAAACTGGTACTCTATAATGTGAACAAAAATTACACTAACTGGAGTTACATATGCGGAACACAACTTCTTTTCCATTTGTATATGTATGGAATATAAATATAATGAATAGTCTTCTGTATAGAGTTGAAATCTTTACTCGTGCTGTGCAATGGGCCGAAGATCGAAACCTTGAATGGGGTATTATTTTATAATGGACTTTTCTTTCGATGGCATGGCGTGATTTTAGTTGCAATTAAAAATTTTCGACAATATTGAATCTGAAATTTAAACAGATTTTAATGGGCCATCAAATTATTTAGTTTTTAATGAAAAATTTCTTTAGTTTTATCCTACCGGTTAAATTTATTTTTTCTTTTGCAATGAAATTTTGATGCCAATGAAATTGTGCTGTTTCAAAAATGTCTCCTATCCATCTTTTATACAATTTCCTTCAGTTATTAGCCTGAAATAAGAAATATAATTCTCGAAGTGAAACCCTTTGCATCAAATGTCAATGTTGAATATGGCGCTTCAGCATCAATTTTTTTTTCTTTTGTTTGCAAACCGGGGACTTTGAGGTAACTCTAAGGGCAACCGGGTCGACCCTGTTCCCATCACACCCTTCTTCAAAGCGAAACTGGCATTCAGGCTCCACAACTAATCACTGTTTCGACCCGAAAACCATCAAATGCTGCTCTATCGCCGCAGGATTTTCATGAAGCGAATGTTGCCCCAAAGACGAACCGTCGATCACCAATTTCCCCACTAAAGCAATTGTGGCTTTGCAGACGTATTATTAATCAGTGCGTCGTGCTCGTCACTTCTTACGCTTCTTGTACGCAGATGTGAATTATAGGTGTAAATTTTTAGTCCCGATTGCGTAAATTGCTGATTTTAAAGTCGCGAAGAACAAATCTCATGTGCCCGTGCCTTTCGATGCTATTTGGGTTGTTTTTTCTCCGAAAAATGTCAATATAATAAACAAATGTTTTGGGAAGTTCATTGCGGTATTTTGGAATTCTAGTTAGTAACCTCATTCAAACCTTTTATCAATGTCGTTTTAAAAGACAAAAATTACTTTCATTAATCAGGCGCCTGATTAATGAAAGTAATTTTTGTCTTTTAAAACGGAATTTTGAAAAACGGGATTCTGAAAAATGGTATTTTAGAAAACGGGATTTTTTTACACGGTGTTTTAAAAAACGGGATTTTGGAAAACAGGATTTTAAATACGAGATTATAAAAAACGGGATTTCGTACCCAATCCATGCACTCACCTGAATATTACGGAAGTAGCCAAGTTTTTTTTTTTTGTATAATTCCTCAATGATCAACAAAGTGAATGATTTTTATTATTCTTTGAAATCGATATTTCTTTTTAACTTTGAAAATAAATTCCTGATTGCACAGTAAATAATTCGCCTGTACTAAACACTTTATTTTAAATTAATTAAAATAACCTCAGTACACTATTAGCTGAATCTGCTGTGAACTTGTAATTTTCAATAAAAACTTTTTGAGAAATTTGCACCAAAATCACTGTTGCTTAATGATCCCAATTATCCAATCACTTTGTAAATGGAAATTTTCTTGTTGTTGATACAAAATTTATCAAAAATTTTATGTAAAATAACGACTCCGTCACGTTTGTGTTTTTTTTCTCTAGAATTGCTTCTAGTGTGATGCGAATTTTGAAATCTTCAAAAATGTTACTTTTTCATAAATCGTGAGATAAGAGAATAAAACATAAAAATTACATAAAAAACACGCCGCCAAACGAAATGAAAATATGGATAAAGATCACTCGGTCAATTTGTGAATGAAACTGAAATGAAATTATAATTTGTCCACCGTTTTAGTCGGTCTGCCCCCTCTCTTTGGAATCTGCTGGGGGGTCAAATCAACCACATACAATGCAGAAAAAAAAAACAAAACTTGCTACCAGTTTACAGTAAATGACATCAAAATGCTGACCAACAGTAAACGCAGCAGCACACTTGGGGAAGTCAGAAGAAACGACGACGATTCCAATTAACAGAAATCCAACCGCGATTCGAAATGAACTGAAGAGATTTCAAATAAATGAACTCAAACCGAATTCGAATTGAAATCTCGAGATCATTTGCCCAAGTTTAAATGTTGATCGCTGAAATATGAAAGGTGGTGGGCGATCACTCATGATCACTGATCTCATCATCAACATATTATCAGCAGCGACACATTAATATGGCCTGCAATACCAGTAAGTAGTCTGAAGGCAGTGGAGGTGATATTGAAGTCTGTAAATTAAGGCTTGATCCACCACCATAATGGTGATTTCAGGGGAATTGGAGGTCTGAGATGATCTCAGACATAATTGGATGGGGCAGCGTGGGGCAAAGTCCATGTGAAATTCCCCATTTTCCCCAACGGAATCCACATCCGACAAAAGTCGAGATGCATTTTGAAAGTCGAGCGACCTTAAGTTCAGGCGCTCTTAAGGTGTGAACTTTGGTTTATTATGATGTTGCTGCGAATCTTTTAACCCTGAAAATAAAAATCCCAAACATTAACAGCGGATATGCATTTTTGTTTAATTAAATAATTTAAACAACATTACCGATTCTTTCCTTAGAGCTATAAAAAAGTTCTTGTATTTTTCCCAAATATCCATACTTTATAGCACTGTCTGACAATCCGTGGGTCGCAAAATTTAGGAAAAATGCGAAATACTTTGCTGTTTACACCTGACACTTTATTCCGCGAATTTTATTCTTCGATACTAAATTTATATTGCACAACCGTTTAGACTACGACACAAAATTCAGGAATTTATTCGTGAAAAACTCCCGAACTAGAATTTTTTCACATAAAAATTCAAATTTTGACCACTTTTACTAAGTGATTTTATTCTGCAAAAGATGATTAAAATTCGCGGAACAAATTCTGAATGAAATACGCAGACAAATTCGCTACTGTAAACGGGGCCTTAGGCTTTTTACAAAACTATCTTTAATGCAAGTAATAAAGTTTTTGGAATCAGAAACGTCCTCTTCAATGGTTTTCTACTAAATTAATATAAATTTAAACGATGAGAGCTATCGCCTGGGGCGTATTTCTATCAAAGAATTTTACCGAGCTTCATAATTTTTTTTTAAATTCGTCTGCGGCGCATTTATGCTGAAAATTTTAAAGTTCAACTTTTAGAAGAATGCGCTGCAGGCAAAATTTTGTCTTCGGAGACGGTGATCGTCGACCCATTTATAAATTTAAATTTCTAAAAACGATGTTGCGAGAGGAAAACATAACAAAAGCTATAATTGCCAATCTGGCAATTATTGAAAACCCGTATGGTGATATTCGTATCAAAATTCGAACAGTTGTACAGAAATTCCACTTTGAAGTCAAACTTTCCAATAAGATTTTTTAAAATTTATTCCAATCAGATTTTGATGTATGGGAGTTTTATGTAGAATCATATCCTAAATAACTTTTGTTCTTGGACTTTTTTGATAAGATGCACCGTTTTCGAGATATTTGCAAGAAACGTTTTCGTTCGTATGGGGGGTTACCCCCCCTAATGGTCCATTTTTGCCCATTAATGAAATGAATCTGCGTAAAATTTCAAGTCAATCCGTGCGCCCGCAATCAGAGCTGGGCAAAATACTCAATACTCAAGTATCAGTACCAGTATATGGTAATGATACTTTTAACCGCATTTCAGTATCATTACAAAGAGTACTGGTACTGAGATTTCAGTACCAGTAAATTTTGTACTGGTATTGCTCTGACTGAGCAGTACAAAAATACCAACATCGGTACTGGTACTGAAACTCCAGTACCAGTGCTATGTACTTGAAAAATATCAGTACTTTCGCGAAAAATACTTGAAAAAATTCCAGTACTTTTGCAAAAGTACTTGAAAAAGTTCCAGTACTTTTGCAAAAGTACTTGAATAAATTCCAGTACTTTTGCAAAAGTACTTGAAAAAGTATAAAAGTACTGGTACTGCAAAACTCAAAACCAGTACAAAAAGTACTGGTACTGCAAAAACCAATACCAGTACAAAAAGTACTGGTATTGCAAAAAACCAGTACAAAAATACAAATATTGTAAAAAACCAGTACCAGTACTTTTTGTACTGGGACTGGATCCGTGCATCGATTACAAGTACTTCAAGTACTGGTACTGATCGTGCAGTACCAATACTTAAGGTATTGATACTGGTGGCAAGCCCAGTACAAGTATCTATGTACTGGTACTGCTCGTGTACTGCAGTATCAAATGTACTGAAGTATGCCCAGCTCTGCCCGCAATCCGTGCCACAAACGGACAGACAGACGGACGGACGGACATGCAGAATTCATTTTTTTTTGTGTGTTTAGAATGGTAGAAAAAATTGAATTTTGCATGTCCATCCGTCCGTCTGTTTTTTGTGTGTGATAACGGGATCTTGGCGTAACAAACGGTAAGGCAAAGTTAATATACCCTTTGGTTTCACCATACGGCTATAAAAAGTTGTGTATCTACGCTCTATAATTAAGGACTGTTCAAAAAATACATCACATTTTAAGGGTAGCGGGGATTTTCGATAGTGTAACGGTGGGTACTAGAGTCCTTACAAAACATCCTCGAAGAGTGGGACATGAGGAGGTCCGAAATACTAAATTTAGCGTGACGTATTTTACAGACAGCTATCTAAAAGTAATTTTTTTTTTGTAGGAAAAGGATAATCACGTTATCCCTACAGGACTTCTCGCTTTCCTTACGGACTTTTATCATCAGAATTGGATTCGGCGACCCCAAAAATCCCAAATGAGATTTTTTAAGGAAAAGGATAATCACACTATCATTACAAGATCTTCCGTTATCATTGCAAGGACGAAGTAGTGAAATTATTGTATTGTCACCTGAGTTACAGGTATGTGCAGAATTTCAAGTCAATCGGATGAGTGGAAGTGGGTCAAAATTCGATTACAAGATTTGACCCTGACAGACAAAGGCATACAAAAAAAAACACAAGCTAAATATAAGCTTTTTAAATATCGTGCTTTCAGCCCGAGTATATTTACAGTATTTTAAAACGAACATTAAAAACACGAAATTTCTTTTAAAAAAAGTCTGGTATCTAAAATTTCAAGGATTAAAAAAAACAAGAGAAGTGATTGATTTTTGTGTTTTTTTAACGATTTTAAGAGTTTTGGTGTACGGAACGTATTTGCCACTATGCTAGTATAGGCGCGCACTTTAATAGTAAACATTTGTAAGTAAGTAAGTAAGTAAATAAGTACAACTTCATTTCGACATACTCGTTTTCATGTGATTCAAAAACTCCAATTACCACTTTAGCACTATTTTAAATGCTTATTATCACAGCGCGTCGGCGGTAATACACTAAAATGCTAGTAGGGTAATATTTTATTATCTGTAGAGACAAAAGCTCATTTGGAAATTAAATGATTGACCACTGGAGTTCACTTCCCCTTGCCCAAGCGACAAATTGTGAAGTGTCTGTAATGAAATTGAGTCAAAAACATTAACCTAATTGTTATTACCATTTTAAATATAATTTTATTAATAATAGAAACTATCGGTTTTGTTTTATTTTATTGCTCAAAAAAGAGTGTGACAAAAAAATCGATTTTTTGGTGTCCAACGAGTTTTTCTTAATGAACAAAATTTTCTTTCCGCTTCTTGATCTTCTTCGTTTCTTTTTTTACAATAATTGGTTACTTGAATTTATTTGATTACGAATTCGCTGTTATGCGTTTTTGTTTTTGTTATTGTTAAAGTTACTCGTTGTAACGTGACAAAATATTGGGCAATAACACAAAAAAAAACTGTGAAGGTCTGTTTGTTTCTTGCCAAGCTTTGTTTAATTTTTAACAAATTGAAGTGATTCTATTTCCTTATTTTTTGTTGCATAATTTTGTAAAAATTGTAAATAGTGTCAGATTTATGGTTGAATTACTTTTGATTACATTCTTGTTAAGATGTAACAGCTATGCAGCATTTTAATCTAATTGAATGTGTGTTCATAAAATGTGTGTTCATAAAATGTGTCATGCTAATTTCAGGCTTTTCGGAACCATTCATCCCTGTGAAATTTTTTCGCGATTTTTTGTATGGAGTTTAAGTACAGCCATAACCGTGCTACATACTTCTCTTCCCCCCGCCGCCCCCCCCCTTCCCCCTTCTCATAAAAGTGTGACATATTTTATGAACAAACCCGTAAATGGAATAGCAATTTTTTTTTTAAAAAGACTACGTTTTTTGCGATAGCGAATTCAGATCTATGGCACAAATGTTTTGCAAAATGACTATAAATGTCTTCAAATTTTTATAGGTAGAAATTAAAACTCAACAAAAAGTTTATTCCGTACATTGTATTTACCAGACTGTACATTTTTGTTCAGGATTCATTGGAGATCCCAATTCACATTGAAAAGCATGCGAAAAATCTTCAGAGTTCTTCAACGCTCCATGAACGCGAATATATTCCGGCAGATGATCAGGATCACTCTCTAAAATATCCGAAATACTCTTAGGTCGAATGTAGGCACACCACATTTGTCCATAAGCCAGGAAAAATGTCTGTTCGTTGGTCAAATTCATACCTGGTAACTGCTCACTCTGAGCATCTTCGGGATTATCAGCCAGCCATTTTTTGTAAGTTGCAAAGGACACCGCAAGGCCACTATTATCTGCTAGATTTTCCGCTCTCGAAGCGTATCCATCTATTTGGATACCGTCAAAAGTATAATTGCTGTATTGTTCGCTGAGGCATTGAACCACTTTCCTAAAATTCACTGCAGTCTCAGGATCCCACTGTGCTGGGCTGTAATCTCCATTGTGATCAAAGAAACTACCAAAACTGTCGAACGGATGGGATAATTCATGGCCAAAAAGTGATCCTATCGCTCCATACTGCAAAGATTTGGGAAAGCTTGAATGGTAAAAAGGAGGTTGCAGGATTCCACTAGGAACCACCATTTCGTTAGTGTTGGCTCGGGCAAATGCATTTACCTCGTGAGGATTCCTACCCCAAAATTCCCGTCCCAAATATTTACCAGATAATTTCTGTTGTTGCCTGAACTTCCATCTGATTGCATTGAACAGAGTTTCGAAGAAGTGGTCTCTGTTCACATGTAAATCTTTGTATTGATCATTTAATTTGTCGGTTGAAAGGACATCCTCCGAATGACCAATCTTTAGTCCAATATTTGAGAGCTTGTTGAGGGCTTTTTCTTTGGTAGAATTTGTCATCCAAGTGTTTTTAATTAAGTTTTGCTGAAAAATGGTTTTCAACTCGGCAATCAAATTTACAGCATCTACCCCACTTTCTGAACGATAGTATTTCTCTACAAACATTCCTCCTATCACATCACCGAAGTAGGAATCAAGGTAATTAATGCAGTTTCTCCAAAGTGGTATTCCATCTGTTCCGCCCATTTCAATATTTCCAAGAACCGTCGAATACTGTTTGATTGACTCCACGAGACTATCATCGAAAGTGTGAATAAAATTTTTCACCATTTCCCATCCAATGTAGTTTGCGATTGTCTCCAGCTTTGTTTCGTTCACGATAGCTGGCAATCCTTTAAAATATTCTATGCGAAGGACTATCACTTGAGTGGATTCGTTAATAGGATTTCCGTGCAACTTCGATATCAATGTAAGCCAATCAATTTCAGGAATTTCATCCCTTAACGATCCGACTGTTTTAACTGCAAAATGACTCTCAGGTGTGGAAGAGTTTTGCTCAACGCTTAATTGTAAATTCCTCAACTTCTGCTGGAATTCCAGAACTTCCCTGGACGCTATATTTGCTTTTTCTTCACTAACATTAAATATTTTCATTACGTCGATCATGTAATTTCTGTAAATCTCCACTCCGTGTGTTTCATTCCCATCAATTGCACGGATTCCAAGATTTAGAGGTATCTGAAGATGAACTTTTTGCGTTTTGTCGCCACTATAATCGATATACAAGGACCCACAAATCATAAGATTAACCCAAATTTGATTAAGATTCGCAACAATTTCCACCCAATTAAAACTCTCTGGATTCCAATCGTCCTCTAAAAGCGGCCATCCACCAAAATCTTCCAGAACTTTAAGCAAAGGCTGAAATCCATCACTTTTCCTCTGCTCCATATCCATACAAGAGTCATAAAACCTCACTGCTTTCCATTTAGCTTCATTTGAATCATAATCCGTGGCATTTCGGTCTCTAAATTCAATTAGTAATTTATTACTGGCCATTGCTATAAAATCTTTAATCATTTGAAAAACATTGTAGATATTTTCGTTGGGTCGAATAGAGTGTTGTGCCACCCAATTTCCACATGAAAACCGGTAAAAGTCCTCACAAGGATCGACACTTGAATCCCAATATCGCATCATAACTTCTGCATGTCTCCTCTTGAACTCCATTTCCGTTGCCTCATCATCAAAATAGAAGTTTAGCCAGTTTGTAAATCGCCTTTCAACATCATGAAAATCATCACCATATGATTCAGCTGTACTAACGAAAATCGTAACTTTATTTTGATAAGTTATCACCACAAACTTAACGCATGACTTACAAATCTAAAGACCTCTCCAGAAATCTACCCGAAATGCAATTATTTAAGCACATCACATAAAAAATCGCAAAATATGTTTTCATTGTTCGTCTAAATGACTTTCTTTAAGTGAAAACAGACGATGTCCACGATGATTCTTAGCACACTATTGAAAATGTCGAATTGGAAAACAAAAATATTTCGTGGTGATAACATGAAGCGACCTCTTAGATTCTATCGCAATTTTTTTCACATGGAATTATATATAAAATCGATTCAGTATCTCCAGAAATTTCATTTAAATATTAGGAGTAAAAGTAGGGACGACTGGGCCTTGTTAAATCACTTTTTAGAAATCCACAAAGAACCAATTAAGCTAGAAAACTTGAAATTTTGTATAGCCGCTTTTTTTCGTAAAAAGGGAGATCATTTCCGTAAACTAACAAAATCATTCCGTCTCAACATACAAATGAAGAAGGTTTTTCCGAAAAAGTTATAAAGATTTAATGGTTTATAATGCAATTTCACATAAATATTTCGTTCATCAAAATATAGAGGCACCGGTTTTAAAAAATCTCAATTAGAATATTATGATTAAATTTAATTTATTTAAAATATTAGAATCATGCAACATCAGGTATTTGACGATTGCCTGGCAATTCATTTCGTTTTTGATTAAACATGCCCGTAGAACTTCGAAGAAACTCCAATTTGTTGCATGTGCGTAATTACTTACATCATTTGAGTGAATGGAAAAACCAAACAAAAAAATAACCTGAAATCGCGATATTGACTCCAAATTGACGAATTTCTATTATCACTAATTACTATTATTTTTTTAATTCATTTTTTAATAGTTTTTAAAGCTTTGTTAACAAAGTTTTGTCACAAAAAATTGTTTTCTGCACATAAAACAGGAGTGGTATTCCGTAACTTGTTTCAAGCGCTTGTTTCGAGTTAGAAGAAAAAGTGGTATTCGCTATCTCGGTTTCTCTCTGTCATTTATTTCGGTCAAATCAGAGACAGCGAATACTTCTTGTTCTTCTAACTCGAAACAAACGTTTGAAACAAGTTACGGCATATCACTCCAGGTTTTCTACATTTTCTCGAGAACGACGCCTCAGATCGAAGAAACTATAGGGATATAAAATGCTTAAAATATATTTTATTTAAGTTTTTCCTATCTGAAAATTCAATCGGACCACTTGTCTGCCCTATCTTAAACGAATGGAAAAGTTGTTTGTCAAATTTTCAGATCTGGAAAGTGTTTTTAATATATAATAATTTGACATAGGTTTTCCATACATCAGAATTCAGTTCCCGATCTCGATATACGACGGCAAAAATTTGATATATCGTCCCTTGAATCTTATCTTGTACGACAAAATGTAGTTTTGAGAAAATCGACTTTACCCACGTGAACCATATTTTTCCAACACATTTTTGAAATTATCTTTTATTTTAATTTTCTTTTTGTTGTTATTGTTCTGGTCATTTACTTTAGTTACGAGTAGTTTTTATAAAATAAAATTACATTCAATCAAACTCATAGCACCCGTAATGCAGCACTCATTTAGATTAATAAAATGCAGAAAATCGATTTTGTTACAAAGTAATTTATCCGGAAATCGTTCTACCAACCGGAACAAAGTACGACAAATATTGCTCAACGTAAGTCAACCATTAAACAAGAAGTACCTTCAAATAGTTTCCAATAAAGTTGAATCACATTGTACTTTTTATTATTGTTGAACGTGACAACAACCACTATGACCAAAGTAGAAGTACTGGCATCAGCAGAATTTTACGTAAATCCAAAAAACCACAATTAATTACGCGAAGCTATTTTGATAGTCCACATATGAATTGCCCAAATGAATCTACCTTGAAAGGTGAATGAGAAGTTCTTAAGATTTTTAAAATATGCCTGTCAACAAATTGAGAAAAGTCAATTCGACTTAGTACTTTTACATCCTCTTAAATAATACCAATATCTCCGAAATTAAGTTTTAAAGTTCAAAATATGTGTTTTTTTTTGTCGTTTATTTGAAGTTTTGGCATCACAAATTTGCATTTTTAAGTAATTTCGCGTTTCGATTGGCTTACATAATTACAACTATTCTGAGATTTGGTTTTAAGATTCTAATTTATCTACAAGTGTTTATTGAATGCAAACACTTAATGTAATTTCCCTTACAGCTTTGGTGCTAATTGAGCATTTGTGTAGATTTTGTCAATAGATTGAAAAGGATGCGCTATTTAAATTTTTTTTTAATTCTATTTGAAATTTTATTATCTAATTGCATGCGCACATCTTTTATTGGCTTTTTAGCTTTAGAGCTAAGTAAATAAATAAACAATTCCTCGTAGAATATTATCACATTCATAAATTGCTAAATGCAATTTAATTTTACGGCGAAGTTCTAAAACATGCAAATTTTTCAAAAATATTTACATTCGTTTCAGCGTATTGCATACCATTAGGCAGTATTATAATTAGATTCAAAACAAAAAAAAAATATTGGCAATACTAGCATTTTAAATACAGTGAAATTTTTATAGATTCTATTTTTATAGAAAAAAAAACATTTGAGAACAAGGTTCTAAACTGAAAATTTTACTGTGGTCAACTTGAAATTAAGCATCAAAGTACGAAATCGACGATTGAATATTGGATTGCCGTATGTCGGTATATGGAAATTCCAATTTATGCTGTATTCAGCTGACGAAATGTGATAACTCTAATAAAGAGCTGTTCATAAAATTCGTCACGTAAATTTTTGCCTTTTTTTGAACTCATTCCGCCCATCGTCAGTTTAAGTAGATTTTTGACATCTAGTTTAATACCGCCTTACACTATCGCAGGACCCCTTCTCGAAAACGGTGTCTCAGATCCAGAAAAAGCGTTACGTATTTATGTGTGACGTTTTTGTAACCAAATCCTCGTTTACCTAACCATTTTTACTTTTTTAAATGTGATATAAAAAATGTGGTTTCGTTAATACAGTGAAACCTTCTAATTGAGAGATTCTGAATTCGGTCCATCGGACATATTTTTCATAGACAACATCCTCTATAATCGGGACACCTCAGAATCTCAGACTCTCAGTGTACTGTAGTCTCCTCAATCGGGACTCTCATAATTGGAACATGAGGACATGAAAATCATAAAAATTACTCAGACGTTTATGGATCAACTGGATTCAAATCAGTTGCATTTGATTTTAGACATTCATTGTGTCTTATTCGATGTGTGGTTAACTAGAAACGGAAGTGGAATCCTGACACATTACCAATATTTTTTGAATTACGTTTGTGTGAAAATGTTGATGCCTTAAGATTTTCCAATCTCTAGTTATGTTATTCTGTCTTCAGGGAGTTAGATTCTTACCCATGTGGGACAAAGGTGGTTGTATCGTGTATATGCTTGTATATTATATTTTTTGTTTTTCGTATTTTTTATTTTGTTTTCCATATTTATGTGTATTTTCTTTATAAAAAATATAACACATACAAAAATGGTAAGTTTTATACATAAATATAGCACTTTAGCAATCAAGAATATAAAAACCATTATATACAGTGCATTTTTTTGCAAACCTTTCGAATCGGGACACATCGAAATCGGGGTAGGGAATGGTCGGTCCTCGCGAGGTTTCACTGAAATTTATGCCAAGATATTTAGCGACGGCCTGAAATCCTTCAAAAAAATATTTGAAAAAAATCCAAGACCAGCAGATAGTTAGATAATTTTGAGCTTGAAAACTCATTTTTTATGTCTCACCCTTAATATTGAAGTAAAGGAAAAACATTAAATATTTTTATTAGTTTTTTAAATATTTTTATTATTATTTTGGAGTTTGATCGTTTTAATCAGAAACTAAACAGAAATGTAATGCCTTTTGCATCAAAACGATTATAAGGGTATTCAGGCACCTCGCAAATCCCTCGTGAACAGGGGGTCTACTATGGAATACGATAGTACTTGTAACGATTGGTTGAAACACTAAAAACCTAAAGTAGTCCGATTTGACAGATTCGATATCGCATTGGATTCGCTGTCGCGTTTCACAATAGGCTAGACCTTGAATGCGACAAAGCGATATCACATTTAATAATACGAAAATTCAAAACCAGCACCAAAAGTGAAGCGCAGAGTATTCTATAATCGGGCCATTGATCTACTTTTTTACAGTACTCGAATGCTCGACACAACACAAAAACATTCTATTCGATATCTCTAACGACATAGAATCTAGCAGAGGAGGGGATCTGGGGGTATAGCGTCACAGGAAATATCTAAAAGATCCTTTTTGGTGTTATTCTGAACCAACAATAAAAGTCTTAAAGCCTCAACCACAATTACGCGTTCGTGCGTGCGGCACCCACGCGGTGAAGGTAAAAACTACGCATTTATATGAGTAAATGTATAATTGCGCGTTGCTCAGACGCGTTGCCGCGTCCCTGCAGCGTAGAGTAGGCTCAGTCTCTACTTTTAGACGCGGTGACAACTACTAGATGCCAGAACAAAATCATGCCGCACGCACGGACGTGTTTCTGGTTCTACCTTAACTGAATGAACAGTTCGTGGACATACATACCATACTTTTTCACAGTCGGGTAAAAAGGAAAACATAACAATTTAAAGCCATGCACAGTAAACCTTGCTGATCTAAAATGTATTAGTAAACTTTGCATCAGAAAGGTAAATACATAGAAAAGTTATAATTCGTAATCAACTGCAGTATGATGCTTTTGAAATTTATTCAAATAAAAGGAATGCCAGATTGCATCTAAAATCTTTTAATTCCAATTAAAAGTATTAAAAGTTGTTCTTCATCTGATGTGATTTTTACTGATTTTTTTTAACAAAATAACACTATTTTGGAATCACATTGGGCCGAGTGGATAAAATCTAGTAAATGCATAGAAATTCATCTAGTTTTAATACAAAATGTATATGGAAATTCGCGACAAAGTGTGTTAAATTACTAGTAAAAGCATTTTCTATATTTTATTCACTTAACCCATTGAAGCAATTTAATTAAAATTCGTAAGACTAGCGAAAGACCATTTTTTTCCATGGACAGAAGAATAAAAACAAAATCCATTATAAGTATATAAACCATTTTTGGTAACTTTTTATTTTGTAAGCCCACTTTATACAAAATATTACAAAGTATTTATAATATAGAAATAACCCACATTTATCGATTTTTATTATGAAAAAATTTATACTTAAATAGAGAAATGATCATTTAAAAATTTTATTTTGTTGTTGATGAATTTTAATTTAATAAATAACATACAATCACTTGAGAACCACGTAAAAGTTCATTCTTCAACGATTCCATATTTTATTCAAATTTCGTTATTAAATCTCTTAAAAATACGTTCAAAATTTTAGTCAATTGATTGATCCTAAATGTTGAATTTTTTTTCTGTTTGATTTTTCCCATTTGCTTGTTTCAATTCCAAATTTTTTTTTTTCGTTTTTTTTTCTCAAAGAATTGTTTTTTTTTTTAAATAATCAATCATAACAAAGTAACTAATAATAATAATATAATTAATAAATACATTTCTTGTTATAATTATTATTTTCTAAAAATAATATTTTCATATAAAATAAGTTTTATTTTTTTCCCATTTACTTGTTTTGTGTTTCTTCACTTATTCAATGTCTAAATAATAAATTTCTTTATCGTTTTGTGGCTTCATCCATTTACAAACATTTTGCAGTGTTCTATGGATTTTTAGTTTAATAATTAAATTAAATTTTTAGTTATCAAAACTGAATTGAAATTAGTTTTATATTTATTAATAGTTTGTTGTTGTATTTTTGATTTTGTTGTCCCAAACAAAATCCCTTTTAACACCTAAATATTTAACAGTAAAAAAATAAAAAAAAAGAGAAATATGCAGCAGTAAGAAAAGTTCTTAACTTAGAGATATATTGTTATTTGGCTTTTTTCGGATCGAGCCCGAACACAAGGAGACCATTACCGCCATTCGTGACGCCATTCGTTTTATGATGAATGTGGCCATTGGTGAAACCGTTCTTATATCCATTCACGTGACCGTTCGTCTTTGTCGTATGATGAGGTTCCTCGTCGTCCATGACAGGCTGAAAATGGAGTAAAAAAAGATTTTTTAAATGTTTAATCAAAGTAATGTTAACAAAACATTTACAGTAGATTCTCGTGAACTTAATTCGTTCTTGGGGGCCGGCGTTCAGAAATCAAAGTGTTCACAAACCGACGTGATACTAACTAAATAAGCTTATTGATTGTCTTTCATAAATAAACTGAAATATTCCCTTGGATTGTAAATTTTTTGCAACACATTCAGATTCTAACAACAACTGCGTCACAAGACGATAATTACTATTTCTCTGAAAGTGTTTTTTTACCAATCATGATAAGTACTTGTCGTTCAATTTATGCTAAATTCTGAATCCGGATATTGAACATTGTTGTATTATTTGATATTTTTATAGTTGAAGCGCAAATACTAAAAAAAAAGATCAGTTTCGCGCTCGTTTGCCACTCTGAGATATTTCAACTGAAGAGGTTCGTGAAGCATTCAGCAAATTCGTTCAAATATTTGCTTTCTATTGAGGGTTCAGTTTGGATAATCGGCGATAATTAATGATTGTGACATGAAACGGAATCACTGAATGAATGACATTCGTTCGTCAATGACAAAAAGGAATGGCCAAAGTCTAAGTGTTCACGCGAAATTTACCTTTCAATGAATTCATTCTAATATTCGCATATTCAAAGATTTTTTGATGATTGAAAAAATAAGTGACGATTTTCTTTATTAGCGGGGACGAAAATTCACTTTTTTTTTAGAATTTTGTGTGACTTTTGAAAAGTACAAAATCAATAATTTGATTTTTTAGTTTTTACGAAGTTATAAAAAAAAAACTAATTTTGAGATTTTCAGACCACCCCCTCCCGCTATTTCATTCTTTCGACCACATTTTTGTGGTGGTCTTTTGTATAAAATTTAATACTGTCATGACATTTTCCCTGAATTTAATACTGTCTTGACATTTTGCCTGAAATCCTCTCCCCATAATTTTGAAGCAAAACGGTAGCCTTTACTAGTCTTTTAAAGTATTCCAGTTTTATTTACAGAATAAAAATGTTTTTGGTGACATTTGACAACATTTTTTTTTTCGAATAAAATGCATAATTATTTCGTTACGAAAGTTCCTTAACCGAGACAGACTGCATTTAATCGATGCAAATTTTCGATTGAGGTGTTTTTTCTAGAATGGAAGGTATGCGGAAGGGCATGTCTTTTAAAATCAGTTTTTTTTTCGCGTGAATAAATAAATAAAACACTGAACTGTTCTTTAACGTTGCGAAAAAAAATCAAAAAAAAAATTTTCACTACTTACCATGCATGCACCCTGATTACTTCCATTTGTATGCACTGCTGAACCATTTGAAATGCCATTCGATGTTGTACCATTTTGTTTCAATTTTAATTGTTTTGATTTTTTGGCTGAATTGATGTATTTTGCTTTATAGAAATCGGAGAACAAGAATAAGAACATAACGCCATGGAAACCGATCCAAATCATGAAGCTCTTTGGATAATCACATTCTCTAAACAGTAATTGGAATTGATGTGCAAATATGGCAACAAATTGAACCTAGAAAATGAAAAGAATTTCAAAAACGTTAACCGAAATTCAAATTAAGTGAAATAGAATTTGATTTTTACCATTTGGAAAGTTGTAAGGTACTTCTTCCACCAAATATATTTTTGGTATTTTGGACCCATAGCAGCCACCATGTAGTAAAAGTACATAACAACATGAACAAATGAATTTAACATAGCGAAGAATGTACTGTGACCACCTGGAAAATAAATAATTAACAAATATTTAGAAAATTCAAAAATGTTCAAATTTTTATCAGTAATATATATATTTTGTTTTTGAACAACTGTTTTAGCGAAAAATTGAATTTTTAGGGTGAATTTTGTAACATTTTATCACAAATCAATTGTTGCGTCAAGAATAACATTTTTTTTAAAAAAATTCTATTAGGTTTTACCCAAAAAGTCTACGACTTTTTTAACATCTAGATAAAACAACAAAAAAATTCATCAATTTCAAGCGTAATTTACCAGATAAAATACACAAAATTAGAACAAATGCAACAACTTTCATTTTACAGAATAATCTCTTCGTTATATTTTCTCTAACAAATACAAAATCGAAACAATTGTGGGTGAATGAACTGAAAAAACGTAGACGCAAACATAGACGGAAAAATTAAAGTGAAAAACATTTCAAAAAAGAATATGAAAAGAATGTTTTTTTTTCATTCGTCTACTTCTAAAACTAAATAAAAATATCAATTCAAAAAGTCAATTCACAAAAAAAAAACGTTTTTAATACATTTCTAAAAAAATAGAATACGAATTAAACATTTTAGGAGGAAAAATTTATTACCTGGTGCGAATTTCATGCCCATCCATACAGAAAATGGCATGCAACCATGATGAATGACATGCAATGTAGAGACGTGTTCATTCTTTTTTCGTAAAATGAAAAACATTGTATCAAAGAACTCTGTGAATTTAGCTATGTAGTACCACCAACAGGTGCGAGCCATCTACAATGAGAGATTTTTTTTTTGTTTGTTGATTATAATGAATATTCAAGCGAAAATAAAATAAAAATTCAATCAAATATCAAATAACATGTTTTATTCAGAATGGATAATGATTCTATTTAAGAACAAAACTATTTCTAGGATTAAAGTTTATGTAATGATTTTTTTTTAAATTCTTGCCACAAAAAAGCTTGCCCACAAAATACGTCACACATTTAGAGTGGATTGGGGTAGACCCCCGCGATAGTGGGCCGACAGTTTTCAAATCCACACGAAAAATCTTGAGAATGTCTGATCAGAAGCAACGGTGGACACGAGGGGGGGGGGGCTACAAAAATGTAAAAATTGGATGACGTATTTTATGGACAGCCCTTTGAAACACGATTTCCAGTGTACCAAATTTCTAGACGTCTATTTCATACGCTAGGTAATTTTGCACGCCAGGCAATGAATAAATTTAACAAAATCTAAAGAGGACTTACTATGACGAGCTTTATTTTTTAAAAGGAAAATCTCAGTTGAAAAATAACTAGTATTTCCTTTGTTGGTCATTAATTTTTCAACTGGAACTTTCCTTTTAAAAATGAGGCTCGTTAAAGTTTTCCGATAATTCAAAAACTATTCATTATAGAAATAGCAGGGCAACGGATTTCTTTTTTTTTCATCAAAATCCACTGTTTTTGATTAACCTGCAAGCACCATGGCAAAACTTGCCCTGCGCATGAAATAGACGCAATTTCTAGCATCATTATTACTTCATCAACTGTATTTGGAAGAAGTTTGAAAACTTACTCGCATTCCCAGCGGACTTCTTGTATAATCTACAGGTTGACACTTAAAGCTATAATGACCCCACCATCCACTCATTAAATACTGAAAAAGAATAAAAATTTGTTTAATTTTCGTTAAAAAAAAATATTTTTTATGGTTCAGTTTTAAAACATTATTCTACTTATGACTGTTTCTTGGAAAAAAAAAACACTGATTTTGAAAATTCTTTTAATAAAATCACCTTTTCTGAAGGATTTTTCAAAAATTGCATGGCGTGTTTTGCACACACTAAAACTATTATTTACTACTCGTATTGCAATTCTGCAGAGTTTTTGCTCCAGAAATCTTCCTTTGGTTAAAAAATTTTCCATCTTCAAAGAAATTTTCCCTACAAAATATTTAATTTTCAACTACAACGCAATTTTTTAACATCTTATCACAAGTTTTTTAGTCCAAATTCCATTTCTTACTTATCTACTTATCTATTTTGCAAATTGACTATTTTGCAAATCAAATTCGTGTGCAAAAATTAGCAGTTTTTTCTTTGCCATAAATTTGGTTTTTCGTAAAGATTTCTGATATAAACAATTGGTGTTCTGTGATTTGATATGCAAAATAGGGAATTTGATGGATAAAAGGCTGAATTTGCATTAAAGAAGTTTTTCTATTTTAAAGAAGTTTTTCTATTTTCAAGAAGTTTTTCTATTTTAAAGAAGTTTTCCTAAAAAATAGAATATAAAAATTAGAACTTATCTAGTGTGTAAAAAAGAGTTGGATCTACACGCATAAAATTTCGGTCACGAAAAATGCGATGGAAAATGTGAAAATTTGTCTTTTTCGAATTCAAAATTGTAAAAAAAAAAATTGCACCATATTCAAATTTTCTGTGATTTTTTACTTTGTCATGTTTTCAAAAGGAACCATAAATTTGGTGAAAAAATTATATAAAAAAAAGGTATACTCACTTCATAAAAAATCCATGCACTAAATATTGTTTGAATAAAATTGTATATAACTAAAACTTTCCTAAGGTCCATAGGTTTTCTTTTTTCCATTAATTTTGGTGCTAGAGATTTACTAAAATAAGCGTAGAAGACACATAATGCGAGTGTTGGGAATGGCGAAGACATCATTGGCCAATCTTTAACTCTAGGATCTGAAATTCATTAAATTTTATTAGTAAGCGAATTAAAAAATCATTTTTTTTTAATTAAAAAAAACTAGTATTACTCAATCGATAACAATCCGATTGTTTGCAGGTTAATTTTTATGGTTCCTGTAATTTTTTTTAATAATTAAACATAACAAAAGCTATAATTGCCAGTCTGGCAATTATTGGAGACCCGTATGGTGATATTCGTATCAAAATTCGAACAGTTTTATCCAAATTCAACTTTGAAGTCAAACTTTTCAAAAAGATTTTTTTAAATTTATTCCAATCGAATTGTGATGTATGGGAGTTTTATGTAGAATCATATCCTAAATAACTTTTGTTTTTGCACTTTTTTGAAAAGATGCACCGTTTTTGAGATATTTGCAAAAAACGTTTTCGTTCGTGTGGGGGGTACCCCCCCTAATGATCCATTTTTACCCATTAACGAACTTAGCCTTAAATTTTACGAAAAACGGATCTGTGCAAAATTTCAAGTCTGTAGCTCAATCCCTGCGCCCGCAATCCGCGCCACAGACGGGCAGGCGGACCGACAGACAGGCGGACGGACAGACAGGCGGACGGACGGACAGGCGGACGGACGGACAGGCGGACGGACGGACAGGCGGACGGATGGACAGGCGGACGGACGGACAGGCGGACGGACGGACAGGCGGACGGACGGACAGGCGGACGGACGGACAGGCGGACGGACAGACAGGCGGACGGACGGACATGCTAAATTCAACTTTTTTTTTTATCATTCTAAACACACTAATTCATTTTTGTGTGTGATGACGAGATCTTGGCGGTACAAACGGTAAGGCAAAAAAAAAAAAATTTTTTTTTGGTTTCACCATACGGGTATAAAAAACGATGCGAAATTTCCTCATGCCCAGTAAATTCATAACTAATGGGTCATAGGCCAGCCCTCGTATTGCACTTTAAGATGGAAATAAATACTTTCCGAAATTAAAGAAAAAAAAACATTTTCAATTTGGATAAAATCAAAGTGAAAGACGAACTGGATCAAAAATTGTCCCGAAGCACAGAAAATACTAACTCTGGTATCATTCTTTATTCACTAAATATCTTTTTGCCATTTGATGTCTAGTTTTGAAAATTTCATTCATTTCTAATGTTTTTTTTCATTTTAATTTTGTCAATGAATATTCGGTTAGTACTACTACGAAAATTGACATATTAGTTTATTGCCATTGAGAATTGTTAATTCATAAACAAAACCGAAATTAGGTAAAACTGAAAATATTCGCATATTGCTTATCAAATAGAACTGAATTTTCTTATGTCATTTTACGGCGATCAATTTACGGTTCAAAATTCACATGGTCAACCAATAAATTAACTAAACGATGAATACATAAAAAGTCATTTAGCACTTGGGCACAACGTCACAAAAATGAATGAAAACTTAAATGCCCTTGAGCCTAATAAAAAAAAAAGTGCGAGAATTTAAAGTAAAATACATATTTAATATTCAAATAAGATTTATTTACTTATTTCTTAATATCACTGTGCGATGAATAAAGAATTTTTCATAGATGTGAGATAATTTTTAACGAGGATCATGAAAGAAATAGATTTGTTATTCAAAAATTGACACTTTGCATTTATTTACAAGCACGCAATCATTAGTTTGCCATAATCAAGACGACAGGAAACATCTTATGGATGCTGAGAATTTCCCTATTGCGCAACGAATGTAGTTGTTCTTCCATTAAAATGAAAATATTTTAAAATAGTTTGAATTTTCTTCAAGGTTAAAATATGTAGGTATATATATATTACAGGTTCTTATTTTATGGAAAAATGTAATAAACCAGGTTTTCAGTCGTCAATGAATTAGCTTGTTCGAAATATAAAATAATCCGGATTACTGGAGGTCCGGACTAAGAAGGTTGCACTGGATATTCAAGAACGTCAACGATCAAAATAGGACCTTCTGGTAACTGAAATGCCGTGCCGGGAGAGAGATAAAAGGAGTGGGATCACCCCCCTCCCCTCCCCCCGCCACCTCTCCGGCAAATTTTAGGATCAACGCTTAAACTGCATTTTGAATCATTTGAATGGACTAATTATGAAGCTGCTTTGCTCTGACTACTGAGCAGCTTTGAATTTGACAGTGACAGTGACATCTAAAAACTTCCATATGTTGGGTGTTCTAAAATTTCAATTCATTTTCTTAACCCCTTGAGGCCGCGGGGTCATGTATAGCCCCACCAGTATTTTTTTTATAGTTCCAGCCAGCGCTTAGGCGAAGATCCTTTAATGCCGAAGCACAGCTCAGGATGGTCGGAAGGACAAAAGGAGATGTCGGTTTATGTTCTCTAGGGTGTTTTATTTTGTTAGGCAAAAAATAAAATCTAAAATTTTTGCAGACTTTGCTTACGCCCCGAGTCTCAGTGATGAAAAATATATATATGCCAAATTTTAAGAAGATTGGATAATATTTAGGGGTTGTACACTTTGATCACTTTTCGTCAAACTACCTAGTCTAGCCATAAATACTGACACAAGGAAAAATTGATGCCAAATGAGAACGCATTGGTATTTTTCAAAACTTTTTTTTATATTTATTGGGCCTCACAACAGCCACAAATCATAGATCACATTATTCAAAAATACCGCCATTTGATTTAACACCACGCCTTTAACGATGGAGCCAACAGGGCTGCAAAATACGCGCTCGATCTATTTGAAAGTTATCCAATGTTTTTGTTGAAATCCTTCTTAAAGGACTGAATATTTTGGTGTCTTTTTGGCAAATCATGCTCACTACAGTCCAACGGGTCTATAGTTCAACGACTTAAGGTCTGAACTTTCGGGGGCGGACTTTTGGAGGCATGAAGTCATGAAAATTGTGCAACCCCTAAATATTATCCAATCTTCTTAAAATTTGGCATATATATATTTTTCATCACTGAGACTCGGGGCGTAAGCAAAGTCATATGAAAATCACATCTTTGGAAAAATGAAACACCCTAATGTTCTCCTTGAACTTTTGCGGTTTATAGTCCGGGGGGAACACATCGGATGGTAAATCGTACCAAAGTCTTGTTGTTCACGGAATGAAGGACCTCCTAAACTTTACTGTACGAAAACGGGGGGCTCAAGGATGAAGTCGTGTGCGCGTTCAACTGCACGAGAGGGTCTATGGTAACATAAACATACTGTAGAGGAATAAGTTGGGAAATTTCTATGGAACATTTCCCATGAAAATATCTATAGAATATGCTGAGTACAGAGCGACGATGCTCGAGAGACGGTAATAAATCTGTCGAAGTCTTGTCTCCAATCAGTCAGATTGCACGTTTTTGAATTCGGTCCAGCAGTTGCAGGACAGTTTTTGGTGCTCCAGCCTAAATGTGCGAATTATACTTAAGCCTCGGTCGAATGTAGGTCTTGTAAATGTTGAGCACGTCAATTGGAGCGAAATATTTTTTGCAGCGTCCCAGAAAGCCTAGGCACTGCGATTTTCTACAAAAACTCTAATTTACCGGAGAAAAATGCTTCAAATTTATTTTTGAGTTACTCTCCGACAAGGTCTGCATGTAGCGGTACTTTTTACTCACACATTTTTTTTTTTAACTTTTTTATCATATTTAAGAATGAATTCATAAAAAGTTTTTCTGCATCTCACGATTTGTATACCTCGGTCTCAAGAGAACCGAACAATTTAATTAAAATTTCGAGTAATTCTAATTTTAATTTTAAAAAAAAATCTACATACCACCCCGATTGTCCATAAGGTCTCTATACCAGTCATATATTTCATCTAAAAGTATTAGCGCCATGTTGACTGAAATAAAAAAGAAGAAAAAATTATTTTTAAACTTTAAAAATTTTAAACAAAACTCAATAAACCGTAAAAGCATTTTCCATACACGCGAAAAATGTCAAGGTATTCGCAACATTCAAAGAATAGAAAAACAAATTTGTCAAAATTTTCGGTCACAATTCAATAAAAGTAGAACAGCCAATTTTTAAAAGTGAATTTATTTTGTAATCCGATTTTATAATATTGCTAAGAAAATCAGATTTCCACACATCACGAAAACAATTCAATTTTTCAATCGTTATTGATTGGGCGCTTCTGAAATAGGGAATATTTCCTTATCGGGAAGACATTTATGGAAACAAAAAATAACACAGATAAATAATTCCGTCTTTGGCAATTCAAGTAGGTGTAGATTAGATGAAAAAAAAACATTTTCCTCGTTTATCTCTAGTCCACATTTTATCAGACTTCTTATATAATCGAATTTCCATGGTAAAAGTACTTTCTACTCGCCATGATTTGCGTGAGCGGAGAGGTTAATCTAAATATCCATCAGGCACAACAACGAAGACCACAGAAAAAAAAATACTTTAGCCAAAAATTTAAATCCACGCTACTTTGTAATTCCATTCCTATCTTAATTCTTAGCTTGTGGCCACAATAATCATCATATGAGTTAATTAGCCTTAATGGCTATTCAACTCATCCCATTACAATGGTTCCTTGAGCACGAAATCTTCCCGGCTTTAAGTCGAAAATCGTATAGCATAGGTGCCAGCCCCGAAAAACAGCACTCTTTAAATCTTTACGCAGTATAAACAAATATAAGACGACTAACTAGCGGTGTTTGTTGAGTTGAATTGAAAATAACCACAAATTTTTTTAAGGGAAATATTATTTAAAATTTCGTTTGAGGCAATGAATTTTGTAAAGCACCTAAAAATTCAATTGACATTTAGAATTAAATAACTTTGACATTATTATGAAATGTAAAAATGTGCCATTTAGAAAAAAACATAATTTTTACAAATTATGCAAAGAAAAAACCTGTGTGTAAAATTTAATTTTTGTTAGCCACAAAAAGGGAGTAGGTACAAGGCGTTCGATGGCGACAATTCGCTATAAATTTAACAACACAAAATTTTTAGGGCCCGAAAAAAGTGAAAAATCGTGTATTTGAAAAACCTACAAAAATTACAAGAAAAACATAAAAAAAAGCAAAGACTGACAGAACGCCACTATCAAGAAGTTTTTAAGGACCATAATATACGTCACACTTTTAGAGAATGGGTGGGCGAGTGGCGGGAGGAGGGAGAGAACGTGAGGAGGGAGATGAACGGGAGGAGGGAGAAGGGCGAGAGGAGGGAGACGGGGTACTGGACTCGTTACAAAAAATCCTATAAAAATATAGCGAGGGTGGTAGTTCGAGAAGTAGGGTTGTGAAAAACCTGGTTTTTGCTTTTAAAAAGCCCAACACTGGGTTTTTAGGTGGGTTTTTTTTTTATTTTATTGGGTTTTTTAATGGTGTTTCAGAGCATTTTTTGGGTTTTTTTAGGTGGGCTTTTTTTCAAAAAAAAACCCCAGTGGGTTTTTTAGGCTAGGGAAAATAATATCAACCCTGCCGAGAAGCCATAAATTAGTGTCAAGCAGTTTATAGATACCCCTTAACCTTAGGGAGTATTCATAAAATACATTACGCAAATTTTTACCATTTTGTAAAATACATTACGCAAATTTTTACCATTTTGTACCTCCTTTGTTGAAATTTTTTCTTATATTTTTTGTCTAGGTTTGTACCGCCGCCTATTCCACTCCCCCTCCCCCCCCATCCCATACACCTTCCACTCTACTCGAAAATGGTGATTTTTTTTGACAGTCCCTAAGATATTTTTCTCGAAAACGGCTTTTTTGGCAGCCTGGAAAAAACTTTGGCATAATTTCTGATTCAACCTAAAATTTGCCAACCATTAAAATATAACAAAATCTTCATTTTTTCCGTTTTTTCCCCTTGGATATTTTGCGGGCTTTTCTCGAAAACGGCAGTTTGTTCAGAAAATCGGTCAAACTTTTGATTCAACCTAAAATTCTGCTAATGTGTGCATTTTCATTGATATTTACTTGAAAATGCTTGACGAGAGAAAGCGGTACACTACTGACCAGGTAACCGTGTCTTCAATAATTGCAAGGTGTCTGGAACGGTTCGACGCGCTACACAAAACCCACCATAGCCTCGTGATATTCAGATATGAACAGTGATAAGGTGCATGCCTCCCATTAAAGAAAATCACCAACGGAATCCAATTCAATTGACTGGCTGAGCTTTAAGAAGTTCCTGTTATTACTCAATTACAACGACTTTAAATGTTAAGGTCGAAATTATGACTTCTTTCCGCAATGTTGAATCAAGATATTTATTCATGATCATCGGTTTTAGCTCAAATGTAGATGCGTATGGAACATGAATTTATTCTCCTACACTAGGAAGAAATTCGTTGGTTAGTAGCGATGGTTTAATGAATGATTTAGCTTAGCGTTTCCCAAAACACGGAGGGGTGGTTAAAAATTCATTCATTCCTCATTTCATTCATTAACGCGTTTGATGGGCTTTGAAAATTACGATCGGTCACTTGCAAAATAGTCAACACTTTAATATCACTATTATTTGCTATTTAAATGAACTTTCTACAAAAGTAACTTCTTATTTCACCAATTTCTTCATTTATTTGCCCATAAGTCATGATCACACAAAATGAGGCTAAATATTTGCGAAAAAAAAAACAGCCACCATTGCAAGAAATTTTCATCATTTGACATTGATCGCGCCAAACGTTTTGTGTTTTAAAAAAAATATATATTCTGGTCAATCGAATTGAAGCAGAATGAGCGTTAAATGATGGCATGGCATACTGTGTGTGTACGTGGAAAAATTTATAAAACAAATAACGGGGAGTTGACAAATCTTTCAATTACAAATAGTTGAGGTGATCGAGAATGTGGGGGTCAATCAATCAGTCCACCGAATGAGCACACGAACAACGACTATTTACGGAAATCGGAAACAGATATCAACGGTTTATTAATTTGTTCACCTGTAATTAATACCAATGGGCAAGGTTGCTAATTTATAGATTAATCAATAAAATTGTGATACCTGAAAAAAAGAGCACTTTTATAGCTATGCAAATGGACTTGATATCGAAATTATCCTTCATAAAACAAAATTCTGTGTGAAAAATTTGAAATATTGCGAAATTTCGCGACAAAAACATTTAAAAAAAATTTTTGTTGTCCGAATAAAGAAAAAATGTTTTAAAAAAATATACAAATAACAGCAAAATGTAAAGAATTGTAGAATTATTTACGAAAATGTCAATTTGATAATCAAATAATACAAACTTTGTATTGTATAACACAAACTAATTAACATAAACTAGTTTTTGTTCAGCGAGAATGACCATTTATAAAATATATCTAACCTTTTTAAAACTAATTAATCATTTAACAACAAATGAACTTGTATCTAACAATATTAAAAAATATATTTGAAATATAGGAGATTTGCGTGCAACCAAGGACGCACGTTTATCTCATTGAAATTTCGCAATTATCATAAAATCATTAAATAATAACAATGTTCCATTTTTTAAAAATGCTTTGTTTTTTATAATACTATGCTTTGACTTCAAATCTCAGAAAGTGTTTCACTTTGATGAGTTCGTCAACTATTTGCCAAAAAAAAAAACATTTAACCCTTTCATGCCCAAATTTTTTCCTGCAGTTTGGACAAAAAATGTTTTTTCGGTCGATTGTTCTTTTGTCCTAGAGAGGTACTTTGCAAAATTTGAAATTATTTTCACTTTTGCATGCAAAACTGTTATAAGAAGTTGCTTATAAACAACATCGGGGATCAAAGGGTTAAAGGGGGTATTTAGGCCTTTTCACAAAAAAAAAACACAAATCGCGATTGCGTGATTAGAAGAAGCGACATAGACCCGTCCACGTGCCGTGCTGTCATCAAAATGCAAAGCAAATGTTAACGCATAACAAACCACTTTTTTGGTTTTATAACAAACCACTTTTTTGAAAAATTTTTGTGAGTCGCGGAGGTAAAATCCTTTTCAAATCTTTCGGTGGCCGAAGATTTCCACACTCAAAATTTGACAACTTGTTTAAGGAAAACAAGTTTTGACCCAGAACCTTGCTGTAACTTGTTTTTTGATATTGCATCCTCTAGTTACGCTGCCATTCAAAACATGACGCTCTATATTTCTCCCTGCTGTATTTAGAAAATCGGATGATTTTTTTTTTCAACGTCTCTTGGAAAGATTCCATCAAATAAAATTCTGGCAACCAAATTTCTAATAAATTTCCTATCAAAAGTCTAAAGTTTAGTTAAGTGCAACAACCCAGACGTGCAAATTTAAAAATAATAGTAAATAAACATTTTTAAATGAAAAGTTTGTTTGATGCGTGGGAAATTGGCGAAAAAAAACTATTTTTAAATTTTGCTGCTGCGAAGAAAAACTCCTTTAAATTGCAAATTTTAGAGAAGAATTGGAAACCATCCAAATTAAAAATTTTTTGCGAGTATTTGAGGAAAATCTCGCTAAAATGTCATTGTTGAGTTTCTTTAGCGTCAAAATTTAATTGGCTATTGCCTCACTATTGTGACGAAACACGAGTTATTTGCAATTTTATCTGGCAGAAATTAATTTTGATCAAAAACACTGATTTTATAAACATCAAAACTAATTCCAACATTGTGGAAAATCACTGCTAGCCAAGAACTGTTTTGAGATTTTCGAATTTCCTTAGTATGGACATGCACTAAAATTTAAAATCTACACAGCATTTTTTTCTTCTATTTATTTCCATCACTCCAAAAACCTATAACTAACGGAAATATGAACAATTTTTTCCCTTAAACATTGACAACTGCTACAAAATGCCAGTACAATTTTCTTTAATAACAGTTTGAAACAACGTACCCAGATTAATTAACTTCTACTAATCACCAAGAATAAGCACTTTATTTTCACTGTAAATTTAAAAAAAAATATGTATTCCGGCAAATTGCTGAGATTTTCACAGAAAATTCTGTCGAGGTTGGAGAATTATTGATAAACCAGTATGAAATTTGAAACTGTGTCAAATAAACACTTGTCCATAGTGGTAGGCAATTTTTACGAGTGTCATAAAAAGTAGAACCATTTAAAAACACGCGATCAATAAAATTACTGGCAAAATTATTTGCTCAAAATATCGAGCAACTCTTTTAATTCACAGACACAAGAATCGTGCACGAAGCGTAGCGAACCGCACGGACAGGTGAACGATACAACACTATCAATCTTAGGCCTCGCAGCAAGTCATTTACTCACCTGAAGTTACCACCTCGCATGTAAGCAAAAATCAAAGTCTAAGCTGGGTGAGTTTTATTACGAGGTGGAAGGTGGTCTTGAATCAAGACTTTTGTTGACCCATTTCTCAATATTATTTCCTTCCTTCGCTGCTTTTGATGTTTTAACTCAAATGGCGCGTATTATCGGCATGGAATGCACACCAAACTGAAGAAGTTTTGACAAAATTATGCCTTGCAATGATGATAACTGCATGACGACGTCAAGAGAGAAAAATCGGGATAATTCGAAAAAATCGACGAAAGTTCAATCTGCAGGCCCACCGAAATTCAAGCTAAACTCGAAAACTTGTTAGGATCAACGCATGGTTTTCTTATTGCATCGGAATAATACGAGATAAAATTGCTCAAAATTAAATTGAGGAATTGCTGTGAGAAAATTTGAGAAAGACGTATGCAAAATATCTCGAAAAAGGTATGAGATATTAAATTTTCGTTGAAGACAAAATTAGGTTGAAGACAAAATTTATGCGAAATTAAAAACAAAATTAGGTATAAGAAATCGAAAATTTGAAATTTCTGAATATACAAAATCTCGATAACGGTTACAATTTCAAATATGTGTAGTTGAAAGACAATCGAAAAGAAATCGTTTTTTTGATGAAAAATTTGGTAGAAAATACCATTAACTTTTAAAAAAATTACCAAACACGTGAAATTTGCAAAAAAAAAATGTGATATCTGAATAACAGTTAAACTCATCAAACCACGTAGGAAAATACCTAAGTGGGTTGTCGACAACATACGTCCATTTCGAAACCAGGCGCCTTTTTCCCGGTAAATGCCTATCCAAATTTTACTGGGGAAAACAGTAAATATGTGTAAAATCGACTTTTTTTTAGTTTTTTTAGTTTTTTTTTACTCTTCGCTTAGTAAAATTGACTGAACGACGGTTACTAAAAATACAGTAAAGTATTGCTGATGAATTACTAATTTCGTCTACAGCCATTCTTTAATAAATAAAAAACATAACAAAAGCTATAATTGCCAATCTGGCAATCATTGGAGACCCGTATGGTGATATTCGTATCAAAATTCGAACAGTTATACCAAAATTCCACTTTGAAGTCAAACTTTCCAATAAGATTTTTTTAAATTTATTCCAATCGGATTTTGATGTATGGGAGTTTTATGTAGAATCATATCCTAAATAACTTTTGTTCTTGGACTTTTTTGATAAGATGCACCGTTTTTGAGATATTCACAAAAAACGATTTCGTTCGTATGGGGGGTACCCCCCCTAATAGTCCATTTTTGCCCATTAACGAACTTAGCCTCGCATTTTACGAAAAACGAATCTGTGCAAACTTTCAAGTCTCTAGCTCAATCCGTGCGCCCGCAATCCGCGCCACAGACAGACAGACAGACGGACGGACAGACGGACGGACAGACGGACGGACATGCAAAATTCAATTTTTTTTATCATTCTAAACACACTGGTGTAATTCATTTTTTTGTGCGATGACGGGATCTTGGCGTTACAAACGGTAAGGCAAAGTTAATATACCCTTTGGTTTCACCATACGGGTATAACAAGGAACAGAGAATAAAGTCAAGAAAAGATTTCCTGTAACTATTTTATATGTGTTTTTTGTCGAAAAAGTATCACACTACAAAAAAGTTGCGTTAATCGAGTCAACCTTATTTGGAAGTTGCGTTTATTGAGTCAACAGTGTAAAATTTTAGGTGTTGCGTTAACCGATTAGTTGCGTTCTTCGAGGGTTGCGTTTACCGAGGTCACACTGTATTCATTTTTCCCAAAAACGCATAAGTTCGAGAAATTTTCAAAAAAAAATATCAGTTGTGGTCAACACAAAACTTTCTTCTACAAAATCTACGACCCTGCGCAATTTACGTTAGAGCACTGTCGCGTTGTCAACCTAAGACGACCTCCCAATAAATTCTTGGTTTATTCAAAAATATCAAAACCGTACAAAATTTCAGATAACTTGAGAACTGTAAAAGATATCAATTTACGGTAAATGGCAAAAATGTAGAAAACGTTAACATCTTTAATTATTCTTTTAACTGATTTGTCGAAAAACCGTTAGTTTGCAAATTATTCGCAAACATATGATTTTTTACATATTAATGAAAATATCTCAATAACGGTAAAAGATAACGGATAACGGTACGAAACAAAATTGTGCAGAATGCCATTCTCATTAATTCACTTCATACATTCAGTCAGCAAAAACCCGTTAGTTTTCGAGATAATCGCAAAAAACTGATTTTTTTGGAAATAACGGTTTATCTAGATAACAGGTTGAGATATCGAGTTATAGCTAAAGACAAAAGTGTGGGAAATTTTATTTTCTCCAAGTTTTGTCATACTTAAGGCCACTAAAAAACGCGTAGTTTGGGAGTAAATCGAGAAAAACGAAATTGCGATTTTTGAAAAACCGCCATTTTGGATACTTCCGGTTAACGGATTTCCACCAAAAGTTGATAGGATCGTCCCATTTCAGGACCCAACATGCCTATAAAATTTCATGGCGCTAGCTCTATTAGTTTTTGAGAAATCTTGTACACAGACTGACAGACTGACAGACAGACTGACAGACAGAAAGACATTTTTTAAATATGACTCCAATCGACTCAGGAGTGATCGGGAAATGTTTTTTAGGCAAAATTAAGGGGTCGAAATTTTTCATGAATACAATACTTTATTATACTCCGTAGAAGAAAGTAATAAATGTGTTGGAGGTACTCGTTATAACTACCGTTACTTTTCCAAATGTTTTCCAAAACTTTTTCTTTACGATTTTTGCAAAACTCATTCACAAAAAATATCAAGTCGCTAAATCAACGCGTTCTCGAGTTATTTAAGATACATAAAACAGACACAGTGACAGATCGATAGACAGACAGACCGACAAGCAGACCAACTAACAGACAGATGCACGGACATCCTCATAATTTTGCCTGAAACGAATTTCGTACTGGTCAGAAATTTCCTATCCGTGGTTGCCTCATTTCTCGCTCCCAGTAAAATCTGGTTTAGAACGTACTTTTATCAGGATGAAAAAGAGGAGTCCGCATGAGGGTCATGGTGGTATATAAACTAAAAAAATTCTAATTTTAGGCTGTTCGGATCCCTCGCCCTGCTTCCATTTTGTCATGCAAAAAAATTGGTCGCAAGAGGGAGCGGGGTCGAAAAAGTCTAGTATGACGTATTTTTGTTGGATAGTTCCTGTTTTTAATAAATAAATTTCCATCAGTTTAATTAAACGTTTCGTGTCAAAATCAAGACGTCGGGACAAGGTTCCGCCTCCCTGAAATTATATAAAAGTAATATAGATGGTGACAGTAATATCGTTATGTTTTGATTTTTTTTTTGCTTAATCATTTCTTTTACACACACACAATTTTCGGATAGAGCTTGATCTCCTAAGGTGCTGCACGAGACAACATCCGTGGCGCTCAACTTGAAATGTGTAAATCGAAACCGGGTTCCAAGCCCAAAAAATCCGATCCAACCTGACATGAGCGGCAAAGTTCGCTTACGAATTTACGGTAATCGCCAGCGGGCAGACGATTTTTTCAGATGATAAAAATGAGATTTTTACTTTCGATTTTTACCAATAAAACTTTCTTTTCGCCTGAGACAGTGTCTCAGTTATTCAGGTGAATATTTTATTGATTGTTATTTCCGATGATTATTAGTTTGTCTTCATTGGCACCGGTTGGTGTTGAGGTGAAGTGCGACGATAGCCAGATGTTAAAGAGAATTTCTTCATCGCCGTAACCGAACTAAATCGGCGGTGGTGCGTTTTGCGAAATCTTTTCCTCAAGACTTCTTTCAATTCGCGAATTTCTTGGAGACACGTCAAAAGATATGTTGCGAAATTTCTGGAGTTTTTTTTTCGTTGTTTTTGTTTTCATCCGCTAACAATTTCATTTTCATTAATTTTTTTTTTGCTGTTTCAGTTCGACCTTTTGTCTCGGCGATACATTAAAGTGTTTGTTTTTTTCTTTAATATTTTTTTTAATATTTCAATTCGTTTTTTTTTACATTTGAAATTAGTGCTGACAAAAATTACAAATTCCGGTAAATTTTCTTCAAGATGAATGATGGTCAAAACGTTTTTTTGTCTTTTTAAAGGAAATTTGATGAATTGATTGAATTGACATATTAATTATGTTTTAAATCTGAATATAGCTGTACATAGACAGAGTCGTGGAGTTTTTTTTAAATTGATTAATTGTAAACCATCAGCTAAGTAAATATTAGTTAGTGTTTAAAATGACTGCTTTGAATTTTAACTGGTTTTTCCATGAAAATTTAAACCGGTCCACTTGGTTATTTTTAACAAAATGAATTGAGATTTCGACTCATTTAAAAGTTAAAAATTCATTCTGATAGAATGTGTTGTCAGGTAACAAGTGTACGAAGAGAATGATATTACAAAAATATTTATTTATCTCAATATTTACTTTGGTAACAATCTTTAATGCTAGAAAATGCAGTTTGATATTCTTTGTTATTCCAGAAAATCGACGATATTACAGATATCGTTAAAAATAGTATTCTGGAGCATTTTCTTTCAATTTTTAATTATTTGCAAAAAACATAAGAAAAACTACAATTGCCAGATGGCAGTCGTCAAAACTCTATATGAGCGCAGACAAAATTTTTCAATAAAAAAAATCATTTGTATGGAAGACGTGGGAAGGATTGGTCCGAGTGGATTTTGATGTATGGAACGGTTATATAAAATCATATTTTAAACACATTTTGTCTTTATAAATTTTTCGGTACTATGCACCATTTTGGAGAAAACAGGAAAAAAGTATTCCATTTGTATAGGGGTAGGGGGAACGATTAGTCCGAGTGGATTTTGATGTATGGAATGGATATGTAAAATAATATTCTAAACACATTTCACCTTAATAAAAAAAAGTGTTCGAACAAGTATTAAAAAACGGTTTCGCTTGAATAGGTGAGGGGGGAAAGGATGAAGCTGATTTTGCCCATTCAAGAACTTGGTCTTACCATTTACGAGAAACGGAACTATACAAGATTTCAAGTCTCTAGCTCAATGCCTTCGAAAGTTATAGTGTTTACAGACAGACGGACGACGAGCAGACAGACGGACGATGGACTGACAGACGGACGACGGGCAGACAAACGGACGGCGGACTGACAGACGGACGGCGGACTGACAGACTGACAGACGGACGGCGGACTGACAGACGGACGGCGGATTGACAGACGGACGACGGGCAGACAGACGGACGGCGGACTGACAGACGGACGGACAGGCAGACAAACGGACGGACATCCGGAAATCAAAATCTTTTGTCATTCCAAACACCCTGATGTAACTCATTTTTGTGTCCGACGATTTGTTCAATGCGTTGCAAACGGTATACTAAATCTAATATACTCCTATATGATATATCATATAGAGTCTAAAAAGAAGGTTGTGCATTTTAATTGTCAGCCAAACGACTTATTTCTTATCAAAAACTATCAAACGCTACATAAAATATGTGTTTAATTATTTTTGAGGCACACGGAAGTATTCAAAAACATTTACTAATTAATATTGAATAAATCAAAGTAAAAGTAATTTGCTAAATTATTTTCACAAAACAATCAAACAAGTAAAAAAAAAAATGTTAATGAAGAAAAATGCCGATAAAGATCTAAGATTTTCCCTGATAAGTTTAAAAAAAGCTCTACAATTCTTACAAGTCCAAAAAATCGTGGTTTTTTGACCGAACAAAAAAAAATCTAATTGAATGTCAATCACGTTTCAAAGATAATAAACTACAAACATAAACAAACTATAGTTTACTCGATTTAATTGACCTTAAAAGTCATTCAAGTTCAAAGAACCATTTTAAGAATGCTTACATCTGATTCCAACTCTGCTTTATAAGTAGTTAGTGTTAAACGGCATATAAAAATGTATATTTTCACATCTTTTTTGAAAATCTGTTTGAAAAAGAATCCCGGAACTTATGTATGGACGATGAGCAAGAGATCGTTTTGATAAACATTTTATCTATTTCTCTCGTACGTACGTACAGGGGCTGAAAAATAAAAGGTGTCACATTTTGGGGGCATGGCGGTGTTGAACTCCATACGAAACAGCGTGAGGACGAGGGGATTGAAACGCTAAAAAAAATGTTACATAATTGTATTTATTTAAACGCAGTCTTTTTTTTTAAAGAAAATAAATATTTACTTAAAATATACAGACCAAAAAGTTTGACAAAACCAACTTGAATTTTGATTTTTTTTAGATAACCTTGTAAATATTTTGTTCTTGTGAGTCGTACAAACCAATTGTGGATAAAAACACACAGACCTCCGAAGAAAAACAATCTCGGTTTCTATTAATTTGGTTCTTCCGCCTCTACATTGTTCGATCTACAGTTTCACACGGATTTCCAATCATTTGTAAGGTTTTCCAAACCACCAACTGCTGTTTAGACTCGATACGTGAAAAATTTCACCTGTAGCTGCTCGTTTTGTTTAAAAATGTTGGCGTCCAGAGTAGATTTTTCAAAAAGTTTCACCTGCGGCGCTTTATTTTCCTTTGTGTTTTGAAATTATGTAAATCTTTAAGTTGATTTTCAGTGCTAATATTATAGAGCTGGTACCGTAATTTTTTTGTAATGCGACTCGCGGTTCGGTGCAGACAACTTAATTTGACCCTTGCTGGTGATTGAGTTTGCAAACCCTGCTCTAGACTGATACGATAACAGCACTCATTTGTAAGGTTTGTAACCTGTCAACAGTAGAATCCAAGGCAACAATTTGGATAAATTTTGAGTCCAAAATATTTTCGAATACTACAAATGACTGCAACAAGCTTCTGATCATGTTACCAATTTTTGAAAAAGGATCACAATAACAAAATAGTAAAGTTTTATAAAAAATAAATAATAAATAATGTATTTGTTGTATAAAAATGGCGTTTTGCGAAAAAAAACCATTCCTTAAAACCAAGCAAACCGTAGATTAAAAGTCACTATGTTGAATTTAAATGTTTCAATTAAAATACATTGATAGAATGCGAATTGCCCCTGAACTGCAGTTAGGGAGCATTCCGATTATTCTAACCTTTCTAATTCGAAAACAAAATAAAATTTTCATCTACTACAAAACACAAAGTTCTTGTCTTAACAGAGTTTGATCAAAAGTTCAAAAAGTCCCACCGCTCGGTGCACAACATCGTCTTGCTTTGGTTAAGAGCTCTTCCGTCTAATTCAATTAAGTCTCAATTTTAATTTTAGCAACATCAAAGATTGAGCGGGTGCTGTTGCGGTGGACCCAGCAAGTGTCCGCTCATCAGACGCAACATACATTCATATATCGCCAGCTATATTACAAAAAAAAAAGCCCGCGTCACTTCAACATCTCAAAATTCTTACGTAATCCGATTTTTCTTGGACGCTGTGGCGCTCACGAAAACCAAGCCTCCCTCATCGAGCATATATTTTAGCATATCAACTTTGATTTCATTGAAATTGAAACTAAGATAGAAACTCAAGCCTTTAGAATTTTTTTTCTTTTGTAGCGGGTAAGTTTTACAGATCAGAGAATAAAGTTTTTCTTAAAGAGAAGTCCAAGGTAAATCACTAATAGCCAAGAATTCATTTATATTCGCTTTTTCATAACCACTTTTTCGATTTTATTGCGAATTTTTCAAACGCACTGAAATAATCATGGCTATTCTGGAATCCAAAGTTAAAACGCATAACCAAACTCAGTCGATTCGCCACTCCGTCGGTATTCGGGTATTCTTCAACAAGTAATTCTACTCTCAAAACGTTACCAGATCTTAGGCGATCGAATAGAAGTGAAACGCAGCGGATTTAAGAATATAAATTGAGGGGAAATCGAACAAACTTAACGCTACTTCGGATTCCAGAATAGGCATGAATGGTTTTCATAAAAATTCAATCTTAAATTTGATGGCTTCTGCAAAAATAGATTAAGTGGTTTCAGATAATGATTTTTTTATCAAAGGTGATTTACATAATAAAGCCAACTTTATTTAGGCGCTGCCAATAAAACGTTAAGACTTTTTGGACTCCCTCTCACACTCGTAACACGTTTTCGTGATTTTTTGTATGAAATTTAAGTAGTAACTGATGTTACACTATCGCAGACTCCCTCTTTTTCGGATAGCCCCGACTCGAAAAGGGCAATATCGCCTGATCTTTTGGTTCTTACTTGTATTTCCTGATTTAGGGTGCGTTTTCCACATCAGATAAAAACCCACTTTTCAACAGCATTCATAGATCCTGAGACAATTTTCCCCCCTAAAGTACAGAATTCTAGGCTATCAGGGACTTAGACTATCCTAAAAGTTCAAGAGAATCCGAAATCGGATCATGAGACGCTCATTGCCGCGGGCCGGCAACGTCTTTCGATGGATCAACGCCAAATTCTATTTCTGAAATTTACCGCGTGCTGTACTTGAGATTAATAAAATGAAACTCACACCCAACAGCCCGACGACTTAAAGTGAGTCATTTCCATTTTGATAAGAACTGGAGGAATATTTATAGTAATAATAGTCACGGGCCAATCTCTACTTGTTGCATGTGATGTTCATGGCCTCATTTACGAACACCTCCGGAATTTTGAAGAGTGAAAAGGGGACGAACTTGCGTATTAATTGTACTCAAAAATGCTGAGTAATTAATTGATAACTTAAATTGGTAATATCTATCTTCATATCAATTGTATAAGTGAAAGGCGATAAAATTTATTTTGCACAATTTTACACACCCATCTTGTGTTTATCACGAGTTTGATTAATTTTGCGCACTCACACAAAAATAAAGCTTTCATTCTTATCGCAAGTGAAATTCTTGATTACAAAAATTCGCGGCTTTAGATTTAGGTTTGAGGTGTTTGATAAAAACGTATTAATCACGGGCAGTTATAGGGAATCTGGGAATTTGTTTTAGTAAAATGTTTCGTATTTTCTAAAATTTACATTTGTTTGGAAAATGCACTGCGTAAAACAGGGGTTTCATGCGTACATCACTAGAGCCACCAATAATTCAATCTTAAAAACTTTTGGTTTGAAAATTTTCGCATATGTTAAACTGCGCGTTTAAGCCTATATGCACCCCTCGGGCCTCGAATTTTTGAGTCCTTAAATTCAAGATAAGAGTTAACACGCACATTGGCATTTTCGGAGGTTGACGCAATTTTAACTATTTTTTACAATTTTTTCTTTCTGTGTACGAACCATCTCTAACAATTGGAGAATCTTTGTGCTAAATATGGTCTTAGTAGCAGAGATGCAAACCGGTTTTTTGAACCGAACCAAAAACGACTCAACCATTGCAATTTGAGTAACCAAAACCGAACTATAAATCGAATCACTTTGAAAAAAGATGACGGAACTGAACCACGTTAAAAAAAAATATAGCCGAACCAAACCAAAACCAAACCAGATTTAAAAACATAACAAAAGCTCACGGCATAGAGACAACCAAGGTATGCCATGAACTCAAATCTGACATTTCGTTGCTACGTCACTTGTGCCGATTAGTTCGTCAAGTGCAGAAGGAATTTTGTATTCTGGATGGTTTTTTTTAAATTTGTGCGATCTAAATAAGATATTTGTAAATTAGTGGACTCATTGCATTAAATAGTGATCAATAAATATAAAAATTAATTAAAAAAAAGTCGGCACAAATGACGTCACACCTGACTATCAAAAGTTCATGGCATACCTTGGTTGTCTTTATGCCGTGACAAAAGCTATAATTGACCATCTATAGCTATAATTGCCAATTTTTTTTAAATCCAGAAACGTTGAGGGAGGGAATGAGGGAGGGGGGAAGGAATGGTCCAATTTTGCCCGTTCAGAACTTAGCCTTTTACGAGAAACACAACTGTACAAAATTTCAGGTCTCTACCTCAATCCTTTAGAGAGTTATGGTGTTCACGGACGGGCAAGTGTCACTGACCACCAAAATACAAAAATGCCTCAAAATGCAGTCTAAAAAAGTGTCAATAGGAATGTTTTTCAACCAGAAAAAATCTTGTGTAAGATCTAAAACCACTAAACCATTAAAAATTCAGTGATCCAAAACTAGAACCAAAAGCATATTTTTTGTAATTTTAGAAACCAAACCAAAACCAGAACCAAATTTTGAAGTCACCACTGAACTAAGCCCGAACCACATTCAGAAAACGTTTGGTTTGCATCTATGGTTAGTAACTGCTACTGTTTTTGTGTGTTGGGATTCCAAAGATTTCATGGTGCGGCGTAGGGAGAAGGCGGGCGGGAAGGGCGGGATGTCGACAAGGTGAAAATTTGTTCGTGCAGGATCCTGTAATGCGATCTGATAAGGGCTTGTTGTTCTTAAAGATTGGTTCCGTAAATGAAAGAGGCTCCAAAATCGGGCCCTTGAAATATCGGTTGTGAAAAAATTTAATAGATTTTAATTCTTCGGGAACCCACGAAAAATTTTTCCTTCGGGATAAAGGGAAGAGGGGAAGAGGGGAAAGGGGGTGGTGTAATTTGTTACGCTAGTGGCTAGTGGTAAAGAATATTTTTAAATAAAACTGTTTTAAAAAAATCATATAGAGTTGTGCCCTTGGACAATGACTTAACTACAAATTTCACCACCCAAACCTGCGACTCCCTTCTACAATAGTTACGCCATCGGCCTTGAGTTTACTTGCACCTCAGATTATCCAAACACGTTACTGCACCGATCCGGTCTTAACATCTGACTTATGCAATATGCATTTTCCCAGAAATTTCTTTTCAACCGATTTTTTGCAAAAATGAAACTGGGAGAAACAAAAATATATGTTGAAATTATCACATATGACCTTAAATTCTTCTACTGCTGCTTTCAAAATGACCGGATATGACAAAATACGAAAAAAGCAAAAAAAAAAAATCACCCATCATAGCTGAAGTTCATGGACTGACTGGAGAGTTTAATTTAACCGATGCTATGATATGTAATAAAAGCCACATAAAATTGCCTCTTAACACTGCCATTGAATGTAATTGCATCAAAAGTAACAAATTTACACTCAAAAATATTAATTCAGTGACTCATATTAACGCCATTCAATTCCATCGAGACAAAACTCATCAAATAATATAGTGACAAAAATTTATGTGTATCTGGAAATGTTGTTTTGATCCAAACAAAATTTTTTCATAAAAAAAAACAACACCTTGTGATGAAATTTATTTATTTCAAATGTTTGTTATGATTATTAATATAGTTAGTATGCAATTATTGCATTGAGTTTATTATGCGGCAGAAATTAATAATGTCGGAATGGAATTTGCTGAAAAAAAATAGTAGGGTTTAAGGCGTTTCGCAATCATCTTGCACTTCATGGCATAATTAGATTGCACTTCATTTGGAGGTTTTAACACAATTTTGAAGCGCAGACAGTTTAACGTTTGATGAAAATATGGGTACGTTTTTGTGTAAAATGCGATTGCATTTTGATTATCTGTGGGGCATACTATCTGATGTAATCAGAAACCTGTGTAAAAATACGACGGCGATGATAAAATGATTTTCATTTGGGGTTTCCTTGCAAAACCAGTTCGAGAAAGCTATTGAATTCACTTTCTACATTACTTCGTCATGATCAGAAAACATATGCTGGATATTCACAGTTCCATTTGTGAATATCATTTTCATTTTCGTGGTTGGTGTGTCTAGATGGCTGAACTTTGTGAATTATTCCTAAACTTATTGCTATATCCACATCCATAATCCACGATGGCAAACGGAAAACGCATTTGTTTGCTCAACATATTTAGCAAGCATAAAATTCAACTCTTTTCGCACTTTAGTGCCGAGTGCAAACATACATAATCGCGACTGGCTATAGGCATGCAATAATAATAATTAAATGTAGGCAACCATATCTATAACTTCTTGCCACCGACTTGGCATACTTTTAGATAACTCGCATAGTTCGGTAGCAATAATGTGGTCTCGTCGTCAATTCTATGCCGCCTTTAAGTGCAATCTTTGCGGGAACATAAAACTAGACCTCGTTGCAGAAAAGTATTTATAAAGAAACGTGGTTTTCATCATACTATGGTGTGTATATGAAAACGACTTTACGTCTGCCCGTTGGTTATTCTTTAACGTTGAATCATCTGAACCGATTGATCTAAAATTTGACATGGATGATGTAAACAAAAAAGTTATCTAAATGTGATAAAAATTCACAAATGTTATTCCATCATAGTGTATGTAGAGCTGTCCAAAAACAATACACCAAACTTTTAAAATCGAAAGGGGTAGTGTCTATACAGAAAACCGTACAAACGTGTAACGAGGGAAGAAGGCGGTCCAGAAAGCGTAACAGAAAAGATTTCTTCTTCATAAAAAAAACATAAGAAAAGCTACAATAACCAGGGGCCAATCGTCAAATACTCTATATGAGGACAGACAAAATGTTTATTTAAAAAAAATTATTTTATAGGAGAGGAGGAAAGGAGTGGTATGACTGGATTTTTATGTATGGATAAGTTATGTAAAATCCTATTCTAAACACATTTTACCTTTATAAATTATCCAATATAATTCACCGTTTTCGAAAAAATTGCAAAAAACCTTTTCATTTGAATGGTCCCATTTTGCCCGTTCAAGAGCTTAGCACAGCCATTTACGAGAAACACAACTGTACAAAATTTCAAGTCTCTACCTCAATCCTTTTGAAAGTTATGGTGTTTACAGACAAACAGACAGACGAACAGACAAACAGACAGACGGACAGACGGACAGACGGACAGACGGACAGACGGACAGACGAACAGACGAACAGACGAACAGACGAACAGACGGACAGACGAACAGACAGACAGACGAATTAGTGGAAATCAAAATCATTTGTCAATCCTAACACTCTTCTGAAGTTAATTTTTGTGACCGATAATTGGTTCGATGCGTTACAAACGGTACACTAAATCGAATATACTTCTATATGATAGGGTATAAAAATCGAAAAAATTATGGGTGATTGATGGTGTTGTGAGATCTTCTCAAAGTTTGGAAATTCTTGGTTTAAAAATTTTTGAGAGCGTCCTGAAATTTAAAACTTCTGTTAAATCTTTTTTCGGCAACTGAAATCTGATAGGAGTCGAAATCAAAAGAGCTATTTTTAAGGTGACTGCCCTTGGAAAGCCTCCAAAATTTTAATTTCCCCTCTGCGGAATTATGTATTGCCTCATCGCCACTGATTGGTAAAAGAGCTCTCAGAATTCCAATCTAATTAAAATGTAACTGACCACCAAAATACAAAAGTGCATCAAAATGCGTTTTAAGAGTTCCAGAGTCCAAAAAATCACATTTCAGCGATTTTTGTTTTCCCGGTGGGATACGTGTATTTTTTAAGTGCGGGGAAGGTGGGGTGAGAGGGGGGGGGGGTCGCACCGACCGGTATCAAAGGAGTTTTTGTACACACGTCTTTTGACGTTCACTGATTAAATATCGATTGAAAAATAACAATTTTATATTGGTTTGAAATATTCGGAAAAAAATTGGGACGCTCGTGGCATAGCGACTCAATTTTAAAGTAAATTATGACAAAAATCGTTGTGCATTTAAGCGTGTAATACTGTATATATACTCTTGTGATCCAAATGAGTTAATAAGAGCACTCAAATCACAAGAACTTATTTTCCAAATTCTACAGAATTAAAGGTTGTCTAAGAATTTGTAATTTAAAAATAGTGACAGTCGTATTTTTCAAAAAAATAAGACAGTTTGCTTTAAAACGGGTATAATAATTCAAATATTTAAAATACCCGTATATTATTTGGTATACTCGTATATTATTTTATTTAATATACTAGATACAAAGTTCTAAAAGAGCAAATTGTTTCAATAGAAATAAAAATCAACACACGATTCTAAAGCGGAATAAAAAAAAACTGCCATTCGATCGTAAATCCTAATTACACTTGAGGTAATTGCACACCAGATCTAAAAATAGAACTTTACGAAAAAATTAAACTGGAATTTGATTTCATCACAATTCTGTGTGCCCAACTCTTTACACATTGAATTCAGAATTTTTTGGAAACCTTGAACAGTCATTAAATAAGCCGAGAGTAGTCAAGAATTAAAAAGAAAAAAAAATCTCACTTGCAAAATCATCCATTCATGTTAAAGTCACCACCAACGTGCCCAAAATTTTTTTTTGCACAATAATTATATTTGTGTGGCGAAAAAATCCCAATGGATTTTGTAAGATTGGATTTTCTGTTTCTTATGCGATATTCAGGAACGTACCGTTTAGTAATATATGAGAAAATATTTTTCCAGTCAATTAAGTCTAATTATCAGATTGTTGCAGAAAAATTTCACCTGTACCTAGGCCAAACTGTTAGTTGCCGTTGAATTGATTTACATAAGATCATAATGAATGACGATTATTAATAAAAAAAAAGAAAAAAAAACGCGCACCCCGTTTCTCATCTTCAAATAAATTAGCAGTGATTTAGCGATTTCATGTTTTTATTATGCATTAAAACAATGAAATGAAATAATAGTGACACAATAAGCTTTTAGCAGCCGTAAACAATGCGAAAAAAAACTTCAGCCATTTCGAGGCAACATGGGAATTTGTTTCTTACCACCCGGAAAGTACATAAACAATTAGTTCAGTAAATAAATCTTGAGAATCGTTAATCCAAGAATTTTCTTGCGACATGGAAGTTAAATTTATAGAATTTTCTAGGTATCACAGATAAGGTATCACAGCATGGTAAATTAAAATTTGGTCGCTATAACTCTAGAATCAGTGGAGCGATTTTCACTCAATTCTAGAGCGAGTACCACAAGCGGTCGTAAAGTGGAAGTTGCGACTTAAATTCGGACCACTTACCTAACATTGTGGTCGTGGCGTCTATTGTGTGCCCTCTTGTGTTAATAGCGTCCTTGATATCAACGAGCGAGTATAGGCTTTTTGCGAACTTGCAATTCCCCTTTCGTCTTACCCCCTTGCCTACTATTTTTTGAATCGTCAAAGAAATTTTGATCAGGTTTTTACTTATTTAAAAAAGTCGGTCCTAAGGAAAATTTGCCACCACTAAAATTAATCTTTTTCTCTCCACTTCTTTTCTGTTATTTGATGAATCGCTAAAGAGATTTTGATTTAGTGACCAGGGTTGGGATTATTTTCCCCAGCCCAAAAAATAACTTACTGGGGTTTTTTTTAAAGCCCACCCAAAAAACCCACTGGGCTTTTTTGAAAAAAAAGACCCCCAAAAAGCCCACTGGTTTTTTTTTTAAAAAAAGGCCCCCAAAAAACCCACAAAAATCGCACTAAAACACCATTAAAAACCCCAATAAAACCCAGTGGGTTGGGCTTTTTTAAAAAAAAAATCCGGGTTTTTGAAAACCCTGTTTTAGACCGAGATATCCGGCATGGAAGACTGATTTAAGTGGGAGTGGCTATCCCAATCCCGCGGAGATGTTAGGCACGTTTCAAGATTTCAAACTGACTCCTAGTTGGTTGTTCTAAGATAATCCGCAACGTCACGTTGAAAGGAATATTTCGGCTGTCAAAGCATCGACAAAAAAAGTGTAAAATAATACTGAAATTATAATGGACCGGCAGCGACAGAGGCAGCAAACTGATTTCATTGGCCGAGAGCCACTCTTGACATCTTACTCGCACCGCCACTAATCCTAATTTTGCTGCGCAGCAGTTTGATTGGTTTTATTTTTATAGAAAAAGGCGAGATTTGAAAGCTATTTAACGAATACTCATTACAAAATTACCCCCCATACAAAAAAATTGAAACCTCGATACTCTATACCCTCGGTATAGTGTACCCTCGATAGTGTATACCACGTTGGTTTGATATCGGTATACGGTATCGAGGTTTCAACATACTCGCAAAAATACGAGTCGAGAGGATTCCAAAATGGCAAAATTTTGGGTCATAGACTTTATGGATACCCGGTAAAACAATATATCTCGTTATATATCTAGGCGAACAATTAATACAGAAGGAATAAAAAATTTGCCCATAAAAACTCATTCAAACGAATTTTCGATTGAATAAACTTCCGCTCAATCTGTTTAAGATAATACTTCAAAAAAGTGGCATTCCTTTCGACAAACGATTATTCAATTGATAATCAGAATTTTATCTCGAGCATTTCAATGGGGCGTAAATGCTGTTGATTCGCTAAAATATTTTTTAAACGATACAGAGTCAATTTCCTTGAGACAAATTCACCAGACGTTGGCTCTTGTTAAATAGAAAGCAAGAAACTCGATTAATTTCCTTTTTTACGCAAAATCCCAACCAGTTTCGTTTTTTTGGTTTGCTTGTGTTTTTGTGTCTTTTTCCAATATCAAAACAATTTATACAGCCTGGTTGAAGTGTACGTAAGCTATTAATGAAATTGGAGATCATGTGAATTTCCTGACAACTCTTCAAAAAGAAAATTCTTTTTTTTTTTTCATTTTCCAGGAACAAAATCTAGTTCAGTGGGCTATCTTAGTCGATGTCTCGAGACTCGAGACGTTTATATAATAGAGAAATTGCACATTATGAACAACACAGCATGTGTTTTTATTAAGAAGAATGATTTGATGCAAAAAGTTATCAAACAGCGACATTTTTGTGGAAGATAATTGAAGCGAATGACCGATACGTTGTATTGATTTGTTATTAATTTTAAATTTCGTCGGTTTGGAAGCAGAATCCACTAAAAAGAAAACCTCGCGAGGTGTGACTCTCAAATCTTTATGGAACTTACATTTACATATCTTATCTTAAAGAGACGTATTTTTTGATCGGCAACCAACCCTGTTTAGGATCCTTTTTGGCCTCCCTAAAAGTATGCAAATTTTCGTTTTTGATGGAAAGAGTTGTCCGATTTCAATGAAATAAGAATCAAAAGTGTTTTTTCGTCGAGTAGAAGAATTTTAGATTTTATTTAATTTGATGACCGCCCATAAAAAAACTACAGCGTTACAAAAAAAAAGATACGCTGACCTCCCCCCTCACCACATTAAAGGCAAACACATGGTCGCAGGTTTCGAGTCCCGGTAGACATGCAAGATAAAGCAATTTACGAGAAACTTAACTATACAAAAATTCAAGTTTCTAGCTTAATCCTTTCGAAAGTTGGAATTTCAAAATTCTAAACGAAAAGTCCTGTAAGGATAACGCAAATGTCCTTTTTCCCGGGAAAAATCGGCATAAGGGGGTTTTCGGGGTCGCTGATCACGAATCCGGTATTATATATGTATTTAAAATTCTAAACGGAAAATCCTGTAGGGATAACGCAAATGTCCTTTTTCCAATTTTTCTTGCAAAAACTGGCTTTGGGAGGGTTGCTTATCACGAATTTCAAAATTCGAAACGGAAGGTCCTGTAAGGATAACGTTTTTTCCCAAAAATTCTTAAGTTATTTATGGTTTTTTGGTATTCTACAATTTACACAAAAAAAACTTTAAGCTGGCAACGAAGGGTCTGCTAGTAGAATATAAAAGCACAACTCCTCAAATGCTGCTTGTAAAAAAAGGGCTTTTGTGAGGTGAAATTGTTTTGTTTCTTTAATTCCTCAAATAAGTTGGTTTAATAACGAAAAATTGTTAAAAATTATCATCCTGCTGTGAACTCCCTAACCCGGAGTTGGATTTTCTCCGAAAGATGATGGATTCCCTCAAACTCCGGTTCGGTGTGGGATCGACTCCGTTTCTTCGACAGTGTAGTCGGTTAAAAAAGAAGCTGGTTCACGTATTATAACTACTAAAAATCCCAAAAAAAGTGACTTATGACCGTCTGAACTTATATTTCATAACAATGGGCCTGTAGGCCTCCGAGTGTAGCGCTGTGTTCGCGACTGGGCGCGCGCGGTCTTCTCAACCTACATTTCTTAAAAAATTAAGTTCAGCTAAGCCTACACAAACTAAGAAAATTCTGGGCAAAAATAATTAAAGTTGCGCATAAATTGCTAAGTTTCGTTAGTGCAAATCGCACTAATTTTTATTTATTTTAATTTTTTACCGTTATTGTTTTAACTATTGCACTTTTAGAAGACCTAAAACTTCAAAATTGCCAAAAGCGAAGAAAATTCAAAGGGCAAAGATTATAGTAAGGTATTTTATGAAATGGGAACTTTTACGCACGCGTTAAAGTTAATTGAACCCAATTAGACATGCGTTATCAGGAATGTGCGACACAAACCACACATTAATTCTATATAGCCTGAAGAAAAGATGAGATGTTAATGGACAACAACAGTAGTGACGCAGTTTCATTATAATCCCATCAAACTCGAATCTAATGAAGGTTTCAATGCGTCAAAACAGCATTGAAAACCCGGCTTTTCCGCATAAGCCCTAATTTTTCTTTGATGAAGGACTCTTGTTAACGTCAAAATCGTTGCAACCTGAAATTAATTTGACGTAAAAAAAATCGCTCATGTCACTGAATTCAGCCTCGAGCAATCTAATTAATAGGAATTGACTTATTTTACATCAAAGCGATTCCAATGATATTTTTGTTTTTGAACATCAGAATCAATTTTTCATAAGATTATAGAAATATTTTCCTATGAAGTCATTGAAAAACTGGACAAACAAAAAAAATATATGAAAATTTAATAATAAAAAAAACATTGTAAAGTTAGTTTCTTAGTAAAATGCATCTTTAGTGACCATCGTCGTCGTTTCTACGTCATTTGCTTCCGAATAAATTAACCTAAAAAAGTCAAACGGTTACGGGAAATTCATAAAAATCAACAAAATCATTTAACTGTTGGTCCATTCATTGAGTGTGCGCGCGGTGACCTCTATAGAATAGCATAACTGAATGGATAGTTTAAAAGAGTGAGGGAAAAAAACATAAAATATGTAAGAAAAAAAATTCATGTTGCACATTTTTATAATTTATTGAATGTATTCAATTGATCAGGGCGAAGCGGAAGGATGATGGAACAGCATTTAATTTATTAGCATGCAATATGCGGACCACGTCAAGAAGCGCGTTTTCTTATAATTTCTTTTACATCCCGATAGCCTCAGATTCCATTCGAAAGTTCGCATGTACTCAAATATAGCAACATTGTCAATACGGTTCGTGTAAGCATAATCGCCTATCCAGCGCAATCTATCCGTCCATCCAAGTCAATATATGGGTTTGCCTATTCAACTTGTTGGTATATGCTCCGAATGAACTTTCATTGAAAAGACAAACCACCTCACCGTCCAACACCTTATACTCCATATTACTTTTTAATAGTCGCGCCAAACAACTTCAGGTGTATTTTTTTTTCGTATCTCTGACTCTGACAACGTGCGGTGATATTTTTGTCTCCAGTTTGCGCTTTCCTCAAACAATCCGTTGGAATTTCAAAAATTTTCAACAAATCGAAATTCAACTTTTTTTTTCGTTCGTATTTTATATTTTGGCGCACAGTTCGGTTTTTAAATGTGTTCAACAAAATCAGTGAGCTGTGAGTGCGTAAACCATCTTCTTTGTCCAGCCTACACCTGATATTTACCTGAGTTTTGTGTTTTGAAAACATTACTAACAAAGCATAGCATAATATGTACGTGGATGACGATGGGAAATGCCCACAGAAGACTGGTTTTGAAAAAAAAAATATTCGTATAACTGAAATATTAATTTTTAAATAATTGCGCATTGATCATTTTTGGAGCGGAAAACATTACCGAAAAAAATAATTGATTTTTTTTACGATTTTACTGTCCAAAATATAGAAAAAAAATAATATCACAACATTTCCTAATCAACTAAGAGGATGTAACTTAATAGGGTTTACTAATTTCAAAAACCAACGTGCCCACCTTTACCAATAAGGACAAAACTCGAATTTCCAAAATCCTCTGCGAAAATCCGAAAATCCTCTGCGGTAGTGATGGTGGCTCCTCGATAGAAAGCGTAAAAATTAACGTCACACATTTTAAAATTTTCTTAAAACTGCTATAGGGACTGACTTTTAAGAAAAATTATAAAAAAGGAAAGGACATTTTTTTTTACATTTCACAAAATTTTAAAAAAAAAAATTTTATAAACATTTATTTTATTTTTTATGCTACATTTACACGAATGACAAATTTGTCATTTTTTTCTTGTCATTATGTTAATTCCCGTGTAAATGGCATAATTTTTGTAATTTTTTCTGTCAGAAAATGTCAATCTCTCATAAAAGAATGAACTTGTCCATTCTTTTATGCCAGATTGTCATTCGTACAAACGCAATATTAGTTATGACAAAAGTTGAATACTAAAGTTGTCATAACTAATATTGCGTTTGCACGAATGACAATCTGGCATAAAAGAATGGACAAGTTCATTCTTTTATGAGAGATTGACATTTTCTGACAGGAAAAATTACAAAAATATGCCATTTACACGGGAATTAACATAATGACAAGAAAAAAATGACAAATTTGTCATTCGTGTAAATGTAGCATTACGCTTTTATCTGGCTTATTTTCGATACACAGGGCTCAAAATATTGGCGGTATTCACAGAAGCTATTAAAATAGCTGTTAAATCGTAGTAGTATTTGATAAAGTTTTTTTTTGTGTAGTATCCACAGGATGTAAAATATTAAAGAACCATGCAAGAAATGGCGTTTTTCGTGCCCCTAAACTAACTTTTGAACCCGTGTAGTTCTCACTTTGGTTGAGGACTTTTTGGTCTCTAGGTTCATCTATTAATGGCTTCAAGAGCCACCAAATTGCAGGAGGATGGTGAGAGGTTAACGAAGTTTCTCGTGATTTTTCACAGAAATCATGCATGCATTTACGAGAAATTTCGTTAACACCTCACCATCTCCCTGCAATTCGGTAGCTCTTGACGCCATTAATAGATAAAACTAGAGAATGTGCCCTTTTCAAAAAGTTCTCGACCAAAGTCAAAACTACACTGATTCAAAAGTTGGTTTAGGGGGGCAAAATCGTGCATCGTTCTTTGGGTAAATATTTAAAATAAGCAAAAATATGCCTAGTGAAATTAGCTATTCGCTCATATTTGACAGCTTTATTGATTATAAATACAAAAAATGTTGAAAAAAGTGCAAACTTTCATGTCAATCGGTTGATTGGAAGTGTGTTAAAATTATTTGAAAAATCGTAAAAAAAACAACTATACGCATCTTTAACGTTTGATGTATAAACGCGAAATACCTTTAACGAAAAAAATACTTTGAAGATGTTTTGGATATTTTCAATGAGAATAAAAGTTTTTTTTGTGTTCTTAGAAACATTTACCAACAATTTTTTCATAAATAAATTTCATTTCTAATTAAATCTCGAGATATTTCAAAAATTTCTACTATCAATTTGTTCTTGACTGAAAAAAAAGTTTCAAAGACAAAAAGATTAAGTAATATTTAATTCCTTTTGTTAAGATCAAATCATCAAAGGGAAACGAAAAGTCAGTGAATCTGACTGTGAATTTTTCGTATTTACATAACTTTCTAAATACATAAGAAAGAAAACATATCTTTGTACTGAGTTTGATATATGAATACCAAATCCCACGCAAATTGAAACTTAAGATTCGTCACACATGTGCTGTCATTGTCGCTTCAACTTCATTAAATTATAAACAATAATATATCAACATTTACATCATCATCGGGCAATGATAAAAGGATGAAAATTAGGGTAGGATACCCTCACCTCTAGTAGCTGTTCTTTTTCAAATTAAATTTCTTCCAATTTAAGGGTGCGAGCAGCATCAATTCTAGCATTTCGGCCCTTGTGAATGAGCATCCTGTCAAGTGTTTTATATCGTTATATGAGAGATTCACCTGTTGTCTGCCATCCTCACATGTGAGGGCATCGAAAAGTTGAATACTGGATTTGACAAAACAATTTCAACATGTTTTTTCAACGACCTACGCTACCTGTTGCACGTACGTAAAAAATGAAATGCCTTTCTCTTCTTGAAAATAAAAATGTGTCACATTATCATTGCTAAGGATTCGTTTGTGTATAGGCAGATAAAAGTTATGCCAACGAGAAATTTATATTGTTTCAAAATTCGTCATTAGTTTTTTTTTACATATATTGTTAAATTTGCTCGTTTTCGGCAGCAGAATTTTTGATTTTGAGTAACTTTTGGACATGTTTTCATATTTTTAACCGACTTCCAAAAAGGAAAAGGTTCTCAATTCCACCTGAATATTTTTTTTTTATGTATGTTCACGCCTAATTAAGTTTTATGTTATAAAAAAAAACCTTTTTATAGACTTGTAAAAAGGGTGATACTACAAAAAAACCTTTTAAAAAGACCACATCTTAAGACCAGAGCATTCTGTAGGTTTTTTTTTAATGAAGCCAAGAAATTTTAATGCAAAAACTTATCATTTGAATAACGTTTACAAAACAAAAAATACTCAGATTCGGATGTAGTTAATAAAAAATCAAAGCAATGATGACTTTTACCTTCGATTATTGAGATTTTTTGAATTTAGCATCCCTTTCGCCTGTACAGTATGTCAATAAGGAACCAAACCAACATTAAGGCCGTGACATTTTATAGACAGAAAACACGGCGATGCAATTCAAAGGTTTTGCTAAATTCTGCTTTTGTGATTCAAGAAAAAAAAACGAATCAGAATTTAGTGACAACCGGATTTTAAGCAACCATAAAACCAATTTTATAACAACTTTTTTTTAGTTTCGGTTGATAAAAACATCTAATCATAAATTAAGAATCGAATTCGTGAACTGACCTATAAAAAAATGTGATTTTCGATGGCAAAATTAATTCATTGCTATTGAGTGCATAAGGTCGGCAAAAAAGGCATCAAATTTTTTTAATGACTTTTTTTCATCCAATTTTTTTTTAATTGTAATAGGAAAGTAATAAACTTTATAGACTGGCAGGGAAGCCACATAATTTATAAAATGTTTTTTCCTGTTTCCTCTACCAGGTTTTGGGCAAGAATTTCAGCCTTATTGGTTGATTAGTTTTCGAGTTAGAATATCAGAAAGTCCTTTAAAGGATTTTTTCGCATTCGAATTTGGTGTTAAAGTTCTTGAAATACAACAATTTTTTCATGTAAATCCTTAAATTTTTTACCGTGTAATGATCTAGAGGCGAAGTGTGCTCTTATGTGAGTATGGTATTAAATTCCCATCGAAAAAGGTCACGAAAAATCGTAGGATGGCTCGAAAAAGCGAAATTTAGCGTGAAATATTTGATCAACAGTCTCTAAGTCAAAACTTCAAATAAACAAGTTTAGTATAATCGATGTCACAAGCACTGATTTAGTCAATGACATGAAAAACGACCAAAATCGACTATAACCATTTTTACCTGCAGTGTCTCCTAAATATTTAATCCTAACGACCTTGGCCCACATATCCGCCAAGATACAAAAGTATATTTTTTCCATCCCTAAAACCCCTCTAACAAACAAGTGACAACACAGTAATTGTCGCCACTGTCATTGTGAATTTGGGAATAAAAATAGGGGATGGATTTTGTCCACATAATGACCTTCCAAAGGGACTTATTTGGCATTAGTGAAATGAACGCAACTGAACCCAATTCTATGCTCCAGCATTTATTTGATTGTGTTTGTGCAAATCGAGTTTTTCTGATGAATCATTTTCATTCAAGCTTTCATCGTTGTTGAAGCGATTTTCCCCCCATTTCGTCCGTCATTCATTGGGGTTGGTTTTTATCACTCGGAAAAACGTTCTGAAAGCCAAATCGACTCCACTCGATTAACATGTGGAAAACTCGATTAACTCGAAGGACATGTGGAAAAGTGCGATTCATACGAGCATAGAAAAAACACTGAAATTACATGACAGTCGACAGTTAATCGCGTGTTTTATGCGGTGGGTGAGTCCCTTTCGTTGGCTGACTAGTTGGACTGGGGGAGGGCAAGAAACTTACTGGAGCCCGTCTGTTGTCTGTATGTCATTCCCCTTGATGGCCTGGCGACAGATCAATAGTTTTAAAGGACATTCCTTCCATATTGGACGCTCGGACGATCCTTATGACGTTTCTTGGCTCTGCGGTCGACACGAAAGCCACAGAAAGCCCTACGAAATTGAATTGCTTGAATGCTGGAAATTTCTATTCGAGTTCAATTGATAAGAACTTACAGAAAGGATTGATTCTCCATCGAGTAATTTTTTATGAAGGTGAGATTCGGGGTTGTTGTCAGTTGGAACAATTACAAATTACAAATTTATCAACAAAATAATTGAACAGAAATTAATGTCTAGGGAGGCAAAGGTAGCATAACATGTACAAGTTCCTTCAATGTTTGAGGAATTTGATTTCGAGGACGAAACAGGTGTCAAAATTCACAGAGACTGTTTTGATTTTTCAGTTTTCCTCGATTTCGTGGACATAAAAACGAATTGTAAACAACAAAATTGCTACTTACTTTAAAATTAATCGTTTTTCTTCTAATTCTGTTGTGTGGAGCACGAAATATCATCAGTTTTCGTATGATTCCAGAATTTAGGTCAAGCAACAAATTTCAGGATTCGAACATATTCCGTTTCGGGAAAACGGCGGAGGAAACAACCACACGAAATTCACCACGATTTATCAAATATTTACACAGAACTGAATTTTATTTGCCTTTTCTGGCTATTTTTCATTGCCGCGAAATCGCCGCAATTTTATGATTCAGTGCTTGCTTACTTTTTTTTCTTCTAATTAGAAAAAATGCTCCAGTTTTTGAGGTTATGAATGCCGAAACGGAAAGAGAAACAGCCTCAAGAGAGGAAATCCTAATCTGACGAAATCGAAGAGAAAACGCAATGGAATTTCGAGGAATTCTCGGGAAATTTTCTAATTCTTACCTTTTTTTTAAGAATTTGTTGTTCCTAAGAATATCCCGAAGGCACACTGGACACTGGAATTTCAACAAAAAAAATTATAAAACTGGAATCCTTTCCGATTCGCAACTATCGAAACAATTTCGCCACACACAATGAAACACACTCGCGATATCACTGAATATGGAGGTAAATTGGGTCGGTGGGTGTGTCGAGGATCTCTTTCCTTCCAACAGGATACGATTCGGCCATGCACTCAAATTTCGTACTGGGATTTTCGCGGGTTTTCTTGATGTTTCCAATTTCCGAATGCACTTCAAATTAAATGCGGTTTTCGTGCGACAACCACCTCCGACGGGAAATTAATTCAAAATCACTGAGCGGACAACCTGCTACTGGTTTAAATGGGATATTTTTGAAAAGAGCTGGGTTCGAGATCAACTGGTCGAAACTGACTTTAAGTATAACTGAGCTGAGTTCGAGGTCAACTCCAACTGACTAATATTTAAAAATGAATTATTGACCCGATTCAGAAAATGTGAGACGTAACTTTAATTATACGAATTATACTTTGACTTTCTGTATCTATTAAATTGTCTGTATAGTTACGCTGAGTAAAAAGGTCTGTGGAAAGTCACATCAGTCTCTGATCCTAAATTTAGTATTAAAGGCTTAAAAAACTTTCCTAGACGGACTAACACCTAATTTTTGCAGTCCAAAACATTTTGGCATTGCATATCGTCGGCTAAAAGTGAAATTGTGCTAAGTCCATTATACCAAATTTGACAGAAGAACAATAAAAAACCTTGTTAAATCATTTTAATTTTCATTTAAAGAAAACAGAGTCTCATTTAAAGAAAACTGAGCCCAATTTTTCTCATTTTAAGAAAACTCAGTGTCATTGAAAGAGAATTAAAACGATTTAACAAGGTTTTCATTGCTCTTCTGGAAAATTATACCAAATGGACTTAGCACAATTTCACTTTTAGCCGACGATATGCTGTTTCAATCATTTTAATCATTATATTGGCGTAGCTAAATTTACAGAACTAGAATACCAATTTTAAACGTTATGTAAATATTGTGTATATCGTATGGAAAATGCAAAGTGAAAACACAAATCACATAAGTATATGATTATATAATTTGTGGTTAAAGTTAAAGAAACGTTCTAATTTGTGAAATTATTTTTATGAAAATTATTGCTTTTTATAGTTTTGTGGTATAGTTTTATATCCGCGTTAAACTGGCAATGCTATATAGTTTTGGAAAGGATAAAAAACCGTGTGGTTTGTTCACTGGCACTATTTTTCCATCATCTACGATACATATCACTGTGATAAACACAAATTGACCAAAATGACGTCATTTGACGTTTCGCTCCGAGTTAGATTCTTCGTGTGGACTTATTTGTTTCTTTGCTATCTTTAATTGTTTCTTAAAAAACTTGAGGCACTTTTAATTAAAATTTTAATAAGAACTTCAGGTCATATTTGTTGTCATTGAGAAAAGTCGCATTGTTTACATTTAGCCTAACCTCAAAGCTTAGAAGAGTCTCAAGGAAGCCTTACATCCAAACAAGTTACAAGACGTGGAAAGCACCAAAAAGTAATACTAGTGCGAGATCCTACTGGCCAACTTTTATCTTCATCCGGAAATCCATCACTAAATTAAATTATAGGCTGGTAAAATTAATTTGCTCAAATTCTGATACTTTTAGAAGTTTTTTTGCCAAAATCTACTAAAGATTCTATTGTAGAAGAGGATAAATTCGTCACATACTCAAAACTGTTCTTTGGGCTTTCCGTATTTTCTGCTTCGTTGGATGAGGATCCCACGGAGTTAGTAAGCATTCACTTTCATAGTTTAATTAACTATTAATGAGTATTTTGCAGATGAAAAAACTAGAAAGAAATAACTTACATCATAGTAGCAACAATAAAATCTTATAACGCTTCCATTTTATAATTTAACTTTACTTTATATCGAATTATCAAGCAGTTCATATTAATAAATAATATTTAAAGATTCCATGCTATTATTTATTCATTTTTCCATTTGAGACATAAAAACGGCCGTTTTCTATGGAGATTTGTTCCTATCCGTGAATGAAGCAAGTGAAGATAACTTGAAAATCACTTGGCGATATAACAATCTTTCACAAATCAATTCGGAATAAAATATAGTCTATGTTGGCCACAACTTCGAGTTGACAAAGCAAGCAACTCTATCGAATGATTTAGAATTTCCATTGTAAGAATTTTTATATTAGCCATAAGTCTCAATATTGCCAATAGATAATCTAATCCACGGATTTCAATGTTTTTCTTTTATACTTTTATTTTAGTTCAAATTATACCGGTTTAAAATAGTAAAAAATCATCTGAATTTGAAATCCTGTAAACGTCTGTAATTAATTTACGAGATGTCCATAAAATGTAATATGAGCGAAAGAATTTGTGCCTGCTTTTCTTTAATCGGGGCTTATAGTTATTAAATTTTTCAAACATCGACAAAAAAGTTTGATTCTTTTAATTTTTCTCGATCTTTTTAATCAATATGCCGTAACTATACTCGTACATACCTAAAACTTCTCAGCAGATCCATAAAAATATGAAATTTTTATACCCGTATGGTGATGTTTATCAAAAAATACCTGTAAAATTTGAAGCTTTTTTTCCTAAAGGTAAAACACATTCCAGGTTCGTTGCTAGATAATCAAAAGTGAGTCATAATTTCATTAAACAGAACATCACAAGCGTAATTCCAAATTGGTTTCTAATAAATCAATTTTATTTTGTTTGTTTAGAATGAATTGCATAATTATTTTCACGACATAATTAAGTGGTTTTCAGAATCAACTGAGAAGCTTGACTTTTATTACCACTTGGACTTTAACACGGAATATGCAATCGTAATTGGATAATAAAATATGATGTTAAAAAAATAAAGTGAAAATGTTTGTTCAAAAATCAATAAACATTTTCACTCCACGATTCATAAAATAAATGTTTACATTAATTGCAAATTATTGTTAAAACCCCCATTTCACTTATTTCTAAAGGGTGGAAAAAAGTTTCCCATAAATAAAAAGGTAACTATAATTAAAAGATAACTCTGAAATTGTTCGAAATGCTACTTCGATCGCCACGGCGTTGCCACCGACTTAAGTGTCTGTGGAGTGGTTATTTTTTTCATGAATCCAAGAAAACATACATTGCGACACTATCAAATAACCCATCATTTTACGTTACTATGAGCTCTTTGTAGTAAGAAAATAACAAATAATAAATGTTATAATAATTGTAATAATTGCAAAAATAAATTGTATTGAATGACAAAAGTTCTGATTAGTAACTTCTGCTATTGGAAAGTTGATTTAAAATTCAAAATACCATTCTTAATGACGTCGTGCTATGTCGCAATCTTGTTTTCTTTGATTCATGGTTGTTTTCAGCCCTCAAAATCGTAAGAGAGGATTTAAGGGCAGGAATGAAGCCTGACATATTAGAAGCTATCCTTTTTTTAAGGTCAAATTCCCAACAATTCACTTTTCAAGCATTTTTTAAAATATTGTTAATTAAGTCAATTTTTATAAAAATAATAAGTTTATTTATTGCGATCAGCACTCAGGCTGGTATAAACAAAATATTACAAAACTTTAACATTTAGAAAAATATTATATTAATTTCAATTAATGAATTTTTAGGGTATTAATTGAAATTAATATTACATGTTAGCTTCTACAAAAATGAGCCATTTGTTTTCCAGTATCTTTGATTTTGGTGACAATTTGAGGCGCTAAGTTATCCAACATTTTTCGGATCATGTTCCAAATCAAGAGTTTAAAAATGTTCGTCCTCCCTTTGTAATAAAATAGCTGAATAAGATTTAAAAAAAACAACAAAAGAAGAATGCGCCGCAGAAGAAAATTTCCCCAAAAACTAATTTAAAAAAAAATGCTAATTTTTGGGTTTTGCTGTCATAAATCCCCCAATTCAAGTGGTTTGTATATGCTTAAAAAATAATTTCGGGACCCCAAAGTTCAGATGGAAGCCCCAACAGGCAGGCGGGGTCCCTAGTACCCAACTGGGAGGCCATGTAGCCGAATTAATCCCTATAAGAGGTGATTTTCCATTTTCAAAACAATAAAATTCCAAAGTTTTGAACTAAGAGTTAGCTTTAATTTAAGAATACTCAAAAAAAAAACATCTTTAAAAAAAAAACAAAAATTCTTTAGAAATATATCGTTTTATTACTAAAACAAGTTATTTTTTTAGGTATGTATAAAAGTTTTGCCAACAAAATAACAACTAAACTGGATCATCTTAAAAATAATTTGTCTAATTAATCATACGTTAATTAATAATATTACCATCTAATTCACAATTATTGCAATAAGACTATTTATCAATACACGATAATTAAGAAAATTATGATCAAAATCTATTGAAACGAATTGCAAATAAAATGATTTTTTTATCTTTTGTTTCACATCAAGTACAATGAATGACTATTATTTTGATACTGGGACATGTGATATAATAAATTTTATAAAATTTGTTTTAAGAAATCGAAAACTATGAATAAATTTAAGTACTAAGTATTCATTTTATGATACTAAAAGTTGTGGCATGATATAGAAATATTCAAATCTCAAGCCTGTTAAACAAATTAATTTCAAAACGTATTTTGTCATCTGAATATACGATTTTTAAAACTAGTAATTAACACTCTGTTAAACGCTACTTAACGTTGCTTAAATTTACAGCACAGTTTTTATGTTGAGGGACATTAAAAATAGTAGCAGGAAAACAAGTTAAAGCTGTAGAATGAATACACATAACTGTTGTAGATCAAATTTATTTGTCAAAGTTTTTTGGTCAAATCGAAATCATTTTCAGTTCATTTAATATTTGATGAATTTTCACACAAAATTTCGAATTTTTTTCAATGTTTCAATTTTTTGTTGTGAATCTGATACTAGAATCACATAATTTTTGGTTTTTACTTTGTATAAACCATTTTTTCACAAATAAAAAATTATTTTTAGTGCAAAATTTCTTTTTTCGGATTTTTTTTCCCCTTTTCGTTTTTTTTTTTTTTTTTTTGCCAGAATTATAGTTGTTATGGCTAACGTCGCTAGCTCCATTGCTACCGACAATCTTCTGTTGCATAAAAAACAAATTTTTGGATAAAATTTATTGGATTGGTATTTTTGGACAAAATTATTGGATCGCCAACGTGCAGTTTTGGGTCATGCAATTTACTTGAAAAATCTATACCCAAAATATTTGACAAAAAAACTTTGATCATTTAAATGGGACCAAATGCCAAATTAGACGTTTCCGTTCTACAAAAGGTTTATATTTGCACTACCAAGCAAATAAAAAAGAACAAAAAAAGATTGTGGAAATAAGAACCTTTTGTAGAGGGAAAAGCGTCTGAATTTGCGTGTTTGCCTTTTAAAATCGCGCAATGCGACAGCATAATGCATTTGGTATATCAAAATCTTTAATTTTAAACTTTTCCAGAAAACTATATGCTCGTTTTTTGAGGTTTATTTTAAGTTTGTGGCAAATATCTGTGGTAGTAAGTTAAAGTAGCTTAAGTCGATTTTCAGACGAAGCCAAATCACTTCCACACAAATGACTTTTTAAAATCGACTTAAGCTACTGTAATTAATTTCCACAGAATTGTGGGAGAAGGAGGGAGGGGGGCTTGTCGGATACTTGGTTTTCTTGCTACTAATTCAACGCAGCCTCAGAAATGTGGCAATTCATTATGAAGTAGGTTTTCTATCACCTGCTTAGCTCCATCTTCTGTATTACAGTTCTATATAAATTAATGTCCTTAAATTTATCATTGAAATTAAAATTAAAATTATTTGGTGGTGTCACAGTGGCTCTCCTAATTACGTGTTTAATTATTTGAACCCACATAGACTCTATGCCTTGTCGTCGAATAGCTATCCTCAACCTTGCCCATAGACTCGTAGAATTGCGTGTTTCCATTGATCTCTTGGATCGCCTTGCCATTGAGATGTTCTGAATCGTCTTTTTTGGCGGCGGCAATCCTTGCTTTTGTCTTCTGCTAAAATATATAATTTTTGAAAAATTTAAAATCGTTCAATTTAAAAAAAAAAATCATTGCAAATTTTTACCTTCTCCAGGTATGCCTTCTTGTAGAAACCAGAGAACAAGAAGTAGAACATAACGGCATGGGCACCAATGAAGTATGCAAATGCAATTGGATAATTGCAATCGTTTTTGAATAGCAACTGGAATGCGTGGACCATGACAAGGACGAATTGGATCATCTGAATGACGGTCAGGTATTTCTTCCACCAGAGATATTTCTGCACTTTGGGACCCATCGCAGCCAACATGTAGTATGTGTACATAATTATGTGGACGAATGTATTCAAGAAGCCAAAGAATGTACTGTGACCTCCAGGTGTGAATTTAACGCCCCACCAGACCGAAACTGGCATAATTCCATGATGGATCACGTGAAGCGTTGATACCTGATCGTAGCGTTTTCTCATCACAAAGAAGAACGTATCAAAGAATTCTGTGAATTTTGAGAAGTAATACCACCAGCAGCCTGACGCAATCTAAAATTAAAACAGAAAAACAAAAGGAAAATTAGAATTACACCACCATCCATTTACTACTATTGTCTAATGGTGTTCTTATTACTATTTCAAGTGATAATTCATAAATTGCTTGCTTTTTATATAAAATCGTAGCAATAAAAGTGAATTGGAGATGAATGGATGGCAACAGTTGATTAGCAATTTTTCTTGAAATGCTTGAGTTAGTTTTTAAAATGTCAGACAGTAAATGATGGGTTGAACGAAGTGTGAGGAAATTTTTAATGCTTCGAAATTATTGACGATTTTTGAAGGACCGATCAGAGGGAAGGGGGTTTTTTTTTAATTTTTTTTGTTTATGATTATATAAAAAGTCTTATGGGGGTTTTATGTTTTGGAAATACAACAAAATTTGCGCCGCAAGCAAAAATTTTAGACGCAAACATCACACTATTGCAATCTTTTTAATAAAAGGCACCGCAGGCGAAATTTAAAGAAAAAATGCGCCACCGGCAGTGACTTCGCAGAAAACTGTGCCACAAATGAAAATTTTTGTGTTTTGAGGTCAATTTTTTTATTGATTAACAATTGACAAAATTATATTGCATAATTTCGGGACAAAAGTTTAGTTTCTGCGACGCCGGAACAGCTTACCTAAATCTGGGACTATCCCAACCATTCCGGGACGTATGGGCACCCTAGTCTGAATATTTATTCCGGCATCGCACGAAAACGGCTCATCCGATTTCGATCAAAGCTTGTACACAGGTAGAGTTACTTACAGAATAAAGGATAGCATACTTTATATTGACCATTCCCCTCTCCTTCGATACCCCTCCCCTGATATGTTTTAAACCATTTGACCCATAGCGATTGTGTGTTTTATAAAGAATCTCACAGACAAATATATCCCTGTAAAAAAATCCCACTCCTCTGTACGTCAACTCCCCTCCTCTGATATCTACTAGATTGTTGTAGGGATTTTCATCGGATTCTCACCATTGACTAGGTCGTGCCTAAAACAGATTTTTACAATAGGCACAAAACAAACCCCTTTTTAGGACTTTTTTATATAGATTTTTTTCTGTTCGTTTCATAAAGTTTTACATGCTGATTATTTTAATTTACTCGGTCTCTAAGTTTTACATGCCGTTTTCCATTTTTCTTTTTAAGGTTTCAATAACATTTTAATAATTTTCAAAGAAAAGTTTTTAGGTTAAAACTTTTTCTTACCCTTAGCGCGCTTGGATTATTTGTATAATCGACAGGTTCACATCGTAAACTATATCCGTTAAGCCATCCCGTTATCGAAGCCTAAAAATTATTCAAAAAAGAAAATTTTAAAATCAATCATTTTTTTTGTTATTTATTAGAAATTTACCTCATAAAAAAGCCAAGCGCTGAATAATACTTGAATAAAGTTATAAACAATTAAAACCTTTCTCAACTCAAAAGGTTTTCTGTTTTCCATCAATTTTGGACCAAGCACCTGGAAAATTTAAAACAAAAAAAACAACGATTAGAAAAAAATAGATGAAAATTTAAATTATTTGCGGCTTTTTATAACTATATCAATTATCTTTTAAGGCAGGCTAAAAAAAGATTTCAGGCTAGCAAAGATATTAATTTAAACCAATTAAGATTTCGTCACATTAAAATCACGAGATTGACACAATTTTTGGTGACATTTTTTATGCATTAAACGAGATTCAGGTAAATCAAGGTGAGAAAAAAGTTGTCGGGAATGCAATGCAGATTGCAGACAAATAAACCGGCAACTGCTTGCATTTTGAATCTTGCAGCAATTTTTGCGTCCAAGGTCAATCAAGAGACGATTATTGTTGCCGATGACCTTGCATTTACTTCTTCTTCTTCGTTTTGTTATTATTGTTGTTGTAAATTTTATTTTCAATTTTTCGGCTGTCTTTGATTTACCTGCCCAGCCTCACATGAAATTTTTTTGAGGGGTGGGTAGGGGTTTGGTTTTATAAAACATTAATTTTTGCCATGAAGTTTGTCCGTTAGGAGGCTGAGAAATGTCACTGGAGAGATTTCGGAGCCGCTGATCACAAATCTGATGTTGGAATTTCTAAATTTGAAACGGAAGGTCATGCAAGAATAACTCAAATATTCTTTTCTCATTTTACGTCGGAAAAACTTGCAGTAGAGGGTTTTCGGGGTCGCTGGTCGCGTCTTTGGTGCTAGATTTTCAAAATTCGAAACAGAAGGTCCTGTAAGGATAACTCAAAAATCGTTTTCTCATTTTACGTCGGGAAATCTGGCAATAGGGGGCCCGCTGATCACGAAACTGGTGTTAGAATTTCAAAATTCGGAACGGGAGGTCCTGAAGGCAGATCGATTTTTTTCAAAAGTTTTGAAGTCATCTCATTGTTTTTTGGTGAAAAAACTTATGCAAAATACGTTAACCCAACAACGACCGGTATGCAAGCTAGTCATGCCTATTCTGGAATCCAAAGTCTCGTTAAGTTTGTTCGATTTCCCCTCAATTTGTATTCTTGAATCTGCTGCGTTTCACTTCTGTTCGATTGCGTATGATCTAGTAACGTTTTGAGGGTAGAATTACTCGTTGCAACATTCAGAATACCAGAAAACCAATTATTGAGTGGCGAATAGAATTGACTTTGTTTGGTTTTACGTTTTAACTTCATATTCCAGAATGGCCATGGGTATCTCATAGTCCCCTGCGGCTCATTTCATTTGCAAGAAAACGCTTTGGAGGTAGAAAACATTTTAAACCAATTCGGGAGAAAATTTACGGTCTCGAAAATAAATCAAATAATTCTGGGCAAACATTTTTCTGGGATGCCGAGCAACATACGTAAATGCGAGACTGTTCCAGATAATTCAGGAGGTGTAGTAAGTCTACCAAGGGCCTTAAATTTTCAGACGACGAACAAGTTGTCGATTTTCTTTCACACTCACGAAGTTAAATGGAAATTAAGTTACCTGGATTGTCTATATTTTGCCAAAAAAGTAAAAACTTGTATAAATCAGAAATTACATAAAAAAATAAAAATAATATTATTAAAAAACACTTTTAATTTTTAAATTATTTTATTGCCACGCATTTTTACGTATCGTTCAATGCTTTAAAAAGTTAATTTTATTACCGAACACAATCAGGTTTAAAACTCAGAATTTCAGATCTTATAAAAGAGTGTAAGATTAAAAGATTATTTAAGAATCGCTTAACATGCGAAAGGCAAAATAAAATTACAGCATTTTCTTTATTTCTATATGAAACGCAATGAGGGTTATCGACTTTTGGTTGCAGAAATAGCCGGCACTGTAGTAAATTTATTTCAAGTTGATTGCATAAAATTTTTACCTTTTTCGATTTGTTCTTATTTCATTTTAATTCACATAGAAATGTAAAACTAGTTGGATGGAAAAATCCTGTCTGTAATCGTAGGATATTCCAGAATTTACTCTTCAATTTGTCTTATTTTTTGTACCATCTTAAAAAACAGGAATATCAACTTCTTATTCTAGCTGTGGTTTTTTTGGGTTAAGTTTTTACTTTCTGAAGATACGCGTTGCGTAGAACTATTCTTGAAGACTTTTTAAGATGTTTGTATCTATGAGGATTTTGCAAGTTAATGACTCTCGCTGTGTGTTTATTTTATTACGAAGAATTTAGCAACAATTTTCGAATGATGCATAAAATAACGAATTTGATTTGAGATAAATAAAAAGTCCTGTCACTGATGCAATTAAATTTTATGTAGTAACAAATATTTTGAAAACATAAAATTTTCAAAAAAAAAAACCATAATTTCTTTACCTTTACGAAATATGCATAGCACAGGCTAAGTGCAATTGTTGGGAATGGTGAGCTCATCATCGGCCAATCCCTTGTCCTTGGATCCGATTTATTATCCATAAGATCCCTCCAACCATCATAGATCGATGACAATATTGAAACCTGAAAATATTCCAATAGAAAAAAAACTAATATAAAAGTGAATTTGTTAATAAAATATTGCGATTTTATTACATATTCTCGCACAATCAAAACTATGAAAAAACATTTCCACACACATACACAAAAAAAATCAATTTCATAATTCTCGTATGAATATTTTAAAATTTATTGGTTTTCATTCGCCGCTGATAAAATATTTAAGTTAATTTTATTTTCTTCATTTTTCTTTTGTATCTTTCATAAAAAAAACGTTTACCTTGACAGTGAAATGAATGAAAATTATCTCTAGGTTTAAAAAAAATTAATAATATCTGTTAAGTAGGCATTTTTTTGCCTATTTTTGTTGTTAAGACACAAAAAGTGTGTGAAATTAGTAAGGTTTGGACAAGATACATATAATGATAAATACAATAGCGAAGTTGAATGAATGGAATGGTAATCAGATTATGATTTTCGGTGAAGAGTTGAAGGTGAAATAAGTTATAGCAAAGTGTTTTGTTGTCGTATTATATGCAGAAAAACCGGCTGCAGCCGATTTATAAATTAAGATACAGCATATCTTAATATGCTTAACAGCCTTTATTACGAACCCACATTTTGTTTACATTATTAATTTTACTTTTGTTTAGTTGTTTGTTTTACTGTTTTGGTTAAAAATGTACGAAAAGAGATTCTTCATACATTTGGAATGAGTTGTAATTAAAAATTTAACTCATGTACTTTAGAATCATCTCAGGTTAAGGTCCATTAAAATATTTTATAACCGGTAGGCACATAAAATTAGCACAGAACCTACGTAAAATTTTCATTTTTTTTTTACAAGATAAGAATGTTAAAAATTCATCAGTGATCCGATCATGTATTCAGAAATACCAGTCAAAAATATTTCAGAATCTTAACCAGGACCCTTCTGATTGAAAAGGGATGGTTAGGTTTTTTTTATTTAAAAAAAAACATTTGATTTATTAACAAATTTTACTATCTGCTTTATGGGCTTTTTTCTTTAGAATAACATGCTCTCAAATTCCAGCTCAATCAGTGCAGGAGTTTTCGAATAAGGGATTGTGAAGTCGGAATAGATTTTAAGGTCGCGGTGACCAGGAAGCTGAAAAGCCACCAATCTATATAATAAAATCGTTTAACATGAGTGACTGACTGATTCATCAACGCCCAGCCCAAACGCCTGAAGCTAGAGACTTGAAACTTTCACAGTATGTCCCAACCATCGCGTGGGCGCTCACTAAGGTGGGGTTTTCCGAAATTTTACCCCGGGGGTAAAGAGGGTTTGGGTGTTTTTAAACCGTGATTTTCGCCATTAATCCTGCTCAATAGGTTAGGTTAATCCGGTGTTAGATTTTCAAAATTCAAAACGGAAAGTCCTGTAAGGATAAAGCAAATATCCTTTTTTTAATTTTTTTCTCAAAAGTTTTTAAGTTGTTTCCGGTTTTCTTCGTATTCTAAAACTTATACAAAAAACTTAACCCGGCAACAACGGGTATGCAAGCTAGTCCCTTATACAAAAATGAAATACAAGGAGTATTGAAAGGGAGCTTACTCCCACACTTGATTTTATATTGTAGCGCACATCCAAGTCTACTTTCACTTATCGTATTGCATTCTGAATGCGTTGCGCTGTCGCAGGTCCATATTTTTAAAGAATGAGAAACAAATTTAGACTCCTTTTCCGTCAACAAAAGCATTAACTTTACATAAAGAAATTTTTACTCCTTGAAAATTAGAAATAACGCAGAAAATGTTGCCGGCGAACAGTCGGGCATTTGCGATTTTATCGCTATAAAGTCAATGTTTGGACTTTTCCCGATCTGAAATTTTTAACAACAATGATTGGAAACTGTCTTAGCTGTATTCTCAAAAAAAAAAAAATTGAAAAAACTTCGTCCGTTTAACTCTGATTTACAGTCAAAGTTATAAAGGGTGTTTTTTTTAGACGTGTGGTTTTCAAGAAGAAATAAAACGCATATAATTTAATTTTATGGCCAAGAGTTTAGCTTTATTATAAAGATAAGGGTTTGCCATTATGTTTTAAAAACGATTTCGGGCAAGTGGCCGCCGCGGCTGGCTCGAATAAATTCCAGCCGAGAGGTCCAATTTTCGACCACTTTTTGTAGCAATTGGAGCCGTATGTCAGCAATAACGCGCCGAATATTCTCTTCCAAGGCGTCAATCGTCTCGGGCTTATCTGCGTAGACAAGCGACTTCACATAACCCCACAAAAAATAGTCCAGCGGTGTTAAATCGCACGATCTTGGAGGCCACGCCACAGGCCCACGACGCGAGATAATGCGCTCACCAAAAGTTTCCTTCAATAAATTGATTGTTTCGTTGGCTGTATGGCATGTAGCGCCGTCTTGTTGGAACCAAAGGTCGTCCACATCAACATCCTCCAATTCAGGCACGAAAAAGTCATTAATCATGGCTCTATAGCGTTCCCCATTGACTGTAACATTATGGCCGGCTTCATTTTTGAAGAAATATGGACCAATGATTCCCTCTGCCCAAAAAGCACACCAAATAGTGACTTTTTGAGGATGTAACGGCGTCTGAAGAATGGCTTGTGGATTACCATCCCTCCAAATGCGACAATTTTGCTTATTGACGTACCCATTCAACCAAAAGTGAGCTTCATCGCTGAACAAAATTTTCTTGTGAAAATCGGGATCGGTGGCCATCTCGTTTTGGGCCCATTCACCGAACGTGCGACGCGCTTGATGGTCGTTTGACGAAATGGCAAACCAAACTGAACATAAATCAAGTGACAACTGTCAAAAAGACCAACTCCGAAAAAAGTAGTGCCAGATTGAAAACCACACGTCTAAAAAAAACACCCTTTAGAAAAAACATAGTGATATTATTTTTTAACCGAGTATACTGAAAAAATCATATTACTTTCCATAACTTTTATGTTTAAATTTCTGTTACTTAAAGTGGAAGCATAAAATCAATGATTGCCGTTTTTTTTCTAAATTAGAGAAAAAAAAACTTAATCATGTCTATTCTGGAATCCGAAGTAGCGTTAAGTTTGTTTGATTTCCCTCGATTGAATGCAATTTGCATTCCTGAATCCGCTGCGTTTCACTTCTGTTCGATTGCGGATGATGTATGATATCTCTGTATGATGCGTATACCAATTGAGTGGCGAATCGAATCGACTGAGTTTGATTTTACGTTTTAACCTCGGACTCCAAAATAGCCAAGAATATCTGAGAAGTCATCAAAATTCCTCTAACCGTTTTCGAGATTTGAAATAGCAAACAAACAAATTTTTTCGTCAAATCCCACAAAATTTTGATTGAAAATTATACATTTGAGTTTACGAATAATTTCCAAATGTTTTTTTTGTTCGTAATATCAATTTAAAAATTCTCTCTCCACGATCCAGTGCGTAGAAAAATGTCGCAACAGTGCCATGTGAAAAATTGTTTCCCCCGTAAATTAACACCACAAGATCAAAACCACGAAACCTACATAAATAAAAATTATTTCAATGTTTCGCATAATAATGAAATTCTTACCATAATTTGTTATTACCGAACAATAGAGCTAACTTTGAGCTTGAACGCCACGGAAATTTTTTTTGTACAGCAATAGACCGCGTTACAAATTTTCTTAAATATCAAACAATATTGCGGTTGTTAGATGAATCAATCATTTGATTAACCTGGGAAATTAGGTTGCATTCACCTACCAACATAAAAAAGAGCTAAACAAATACTCGGTGGTGTCCAATCTAATTAGCGACCTGACTGTGAGTTAGTGCTCGCGTTGTGGTGATACCGTAATTGATCTTCACTTTTGAAAATTACCCGCACCTCGATTTTTTTTTAGTTATGAATTGTCGTTTTTTTGCCCATTGGAATCGACGAAATTAGATGCAATAGACGACAAGAAGGTAAATTTTATTGCGAAATAATTTTTTGTACATCTTAAAATTAAAGTCAACAAACAAAATTTTTATTTCATGTTTGCATTTTATTAGTGTGATTTTTTTTCTTCGAATTCAGAGTTTAGATTCATTTTCTGGTAAATCTTTTTGACATAATTTTGATTTGTGGGAATCATAGGAGGAATTTTATGTATTTATGATTCGCTGTTTGTTTTGAAAAGATCTCATTGTTAGAATGATTTTTTTTTATTTGAAAGCAATAAAAATGGAGGCAATGACACTCGTTATACAACAGAAAATCTAAAACAATTTTATTTTGGTCGTGCGAAAATTTCAACGAGTTTTACGGTAAGTATTTTGACGGATAATAATAATGCTTGTAATTTGTTTGGGGGCTTGTTAACATGAAAGAGTGATTTGTGCTTATTCGATATTTTATGAGTGGATGGAATTAAAATAATCTTGGGAATAATTCCAATATTAATTTTTAGAAATGCGGCAGTTTTACATTGATTCAATTATCTTGGCTTAAATTTAAGTTACGAAGTAATTGGAATTATATAAGGGGTTGTCTATAAAATACATCACGCTAATCTTAGAATTTTCGGACCTCCCTTCGCCTTCGTCAAGCGTTTTCGTGATATTTTGAATGTTTTGTTAACACTATAACACCACCATAACACTACAAGCAGACTTCCCCCTCTTAAATTGTGACGTATCTTATGGACAGCTCCTAAGATAGAAAAATGATTTATTGAGTATCTCCCGGATAACTGCACATGGGAAAAATCCTAAATTTGTTGTGCAGTTACGAGGGTTTGCGCTTATCCGATACTACTGTAACAGCAAAAATTGTGCACTTATGCAGGACCCTTATTACTGCACGGAATTGTGCACCTATCAGAGTCTCTAATTGCAGAAAATTGTGCGATTGAGCTTCCTCGACCAATGAGATCAAAGCTTTCATGTCTCTATCGTTGAAAGCTTTGATCCCATTGGTCGAGAAGCTTCAATCGTAATCGCAATCATAATTGCAATCGTTAGGCTGAATTGGGCTTTAAACTGGAAACAGAATACCGACTAGCAGTAACAACAATTGCAACGAAATGTTGTTTCAAAAGTATAACAGAATTTTGATAACGGACTCGTAAACAACTACAGCATTTAACATTGGGCTTGTAGAGCTTAAGGAAATTTAACAATAGGCTAGCTATAGCTCACCTCACTGGACTTAAGGTGACGCTCCACATGAGAGTAAATACGCGAGTAACTCTCAAAAACTCTCGATAGTTACTCGCAGGAGGTTGTCCATTTGAGAGTTAATTTCGGCGATTTTTCTATCGCTACTAGCGAAATCGAGCTTCTAGCTTCTAGCGTTCTCGAGAGCTACTAGCGAAATTCAAACGCTGTTCGTATCTGGCGAGCTACTCTCCGAGAGTTCAGTGGAGGCCTGTCGACTAGAGAGTAGAATCACTTTTGACAGCTTGCAGAAACTAGCTCGCGAGTTTTTGCGAGTTTCTGCGAGCGACTCTCAGAGACGTGTCCATTTGCGAGTAGCTGCTATCGAGAGGTTCTCGTCGGCATTTACTCTCATGTGGACCGGCACCTTTAAGTACTTGTTCTTCTTGTTTCACAAAAAAATTATATGCGGAGCGTAAAAAAACTGATTTTTATGAAGTATTATATTTAAATCAAAGCAAATACATTCTTAAAAACAAACGTAAAAACATAGAAATGTTTTAAAACTCTTCATGAACGAAAACGTCAGAATTGATAAATGCTTCAAACAATAAATCTAATCAATCACTAGATTACTATTGAATTGTTTTTTAAAGTCATTTTATATAAATTACACACCGAAGAGCATGGCAACTACAGTGTAACGATTGTATTACATATGGGAATATTATGAAAATTAATAAACATTTGTGAACAACGTCCACTTGAGATTCACCTACCCGTTTTGTATCAAACAACTTCAATTTATCGCATTCAACATGTTGTGTGGATAAAGTAGCAATTGAACCTCCTTCAGGGTAATTTAAAATTCGCACGTGGAATTCCACTAAAGTTCCTCTAAAATGTGGTTTGGGTGGAGAGTTAAATGTCGTGGTGTTGCGATAATTTAACCAAAGTCATGTATCTGCTTGAAGCCGTACTTTACAATCATCAGGTGAGCACCACAAAATTATTTAATTTTAAAATCCCATTTCGACTTAATCTGCCATGGGGGACGTAGAAAATCGATTTTTTCTTGGATCTCCTTGCTTTACTCGTCAAACGCCTAACGATCTTGAGCATGTAACGATCGTTTTGACATTAATTTCACGTTTGGCGTGGTGTGGCGGGGCGGGATTCATCCGCAGTGGCACTCTGCTCATCAACGCGCAAATTTCAAATTAAAACGAATGAATTATGAAATTCTTTGACTTTAATATACGTTCATTTAAGGTTAGGGTTAGAAGTTGAATTCGTATCATTTGTGCAGTAAACAAGGAAAAATTAGGCCATCACTTGAGTTGAAGTGAAGCGAATGGCATTTGAATGTTTTTTTTTTTTTGAAAATATTAGCAAATGATGTGGAAATCTCACTTGACAGATTATTACCCTAATTACTCTTATATGCCAAGAGTTTATCGATTATATAATCGCCCAGCTAATAATTAAAAAATTAATTTATGCAAATATTTCAATATAAGCACATTTGCTGTCAAAAAGCATTTGCCAGCTTAAGGGGAAATTTTTTGCTAATTTTTTGAATTCGTGGTGACGGCCTAGATTTATTTATAGTATGTTGTGATTTTTTTTTTTGAAAAGGGATTTACATTTTCATGAAAACGTTTTTTTTAAATATCTTGGCTTGTTGGCAAAATATAGATTGCTCTGTATCTGTTACTTTACATACAGCACCAAAATTGACATTCAAAAACTCGATTTTCGCCATTCTGTTAACCAGGGCTATGGTATCGGAAGCTGAACTTTCGACTCCCACTTAAAATTTTAAAATACCCAACTCCGACTTGGGAAAGTCTAGAAGGTCTAACTCCTCAGCTAAAAAAAATCCTCAAATCACCTCAAACCAAACATTGTTTTTGGTTGGAAAACATTGAGGTTTTACCTAAACTAGAAGGACAACAAACTAGAGAGTGGCCAATGGAGGTAAAATAACCATTTCAGAGTTGGAGTCAAAAAAATTGCTCCGACTCTTAAACTCTCTTGTGAAAATTGACCGATTCCGACACAAAACGCAATAATTTCGTCCCGGCTTCGAATCCAACCCATCGATTCCGACTTCACAGCCCTGGTTTTAACTTCCTTTGACATTTTTAAAAAAAATTATGCCCAAATAGAAATTACTGTAAATTTCATACAAAAAAAATCATTTACATATAATTATTTACATTAACTAATTTCAGAAAACTTCAACAGCCATTATTCCTTAATTAACGTAACATTTTTAGCAATTCTAAGAAGGGAATTCAAATTTTTGCCACGGAATGGCAAAAAACTAATTCGAAATATCAGAAATTTCAGTAATGATGCAATGATGTACGTTGGAGATAAAGAAAGTTTTTATGTTACCTTTGTTTTTTTCGGGTGCTTGAAAAGGTATTTTAATGAATCTACAAGATCTTTTGTAATCACATTTGGACCAGGTGGACAAGTGCCATATAGTAGTTAAACATCTTACGTGTTTTTTTAATATGAATTCGGTTCGTTGACAGCAAAAGCAAATTCCAGTGTCAATTTAATGACATTATTCAATTTTAAGCATTTTAAAATTAGTATGCGTTGTAATTTAAGATTATTTAAATCATCACATCAGAAAAAGTCCTCATGTTATACAAAAACCGGGTTTGAAACCCGTGCATTTCAAGATACTACCATTTCTCTCTAAAAAATAAGATAAACTAGTAAGACTGAGAAGAATTTCTTGTGAGAGAGAACATTTTTCTCTTCTGTTCAATTTTATGGCTGTAGGGTCGGGTAGGGTGCAGTGGTCCGTAGGGAGAAGTGGTCCACCACAATTTTTGTTAGTAATAGTGACATTAGAACAGAATATGCAACTCTCATCGGTTGCTCTTGATGACAGCTTGGTTTTTATTACTCATTGAAGTGTGCAGACGTATATTTACTCACTCTCACAGACCAGTGCAAAAAAAACATTGTTGAAAGTTTTTGCAAGTATGTATTCACATTCAACAATATTTGGACGAATTCTTCATCAATTTCAATATGGCAATTAATCTAAAATGTTGTTTACATTATGTACTTTGTAAATCCACCGAATTTCTGCACTTTTTTCCACAATTGTTGAAGCAGCGTGATTCCGCGCAAAATAGCTTCGGTAGGGAGAAGTGGTCCACGTTTGGTAGGGTGAAGTGGTCCACCCTGTCAATGTCATATTTTGTGTTTTCAAGTTTTTTATGAGTTATTTTGAGTGTTTCAAATCGTGGCCGCAAATCGATGCGAAGCTCGATTATAACTTCTCCCAAAAATCGAGCTGAATTAGAGTAGCAGAACAAGCCGCCTGAAAACAACGCTTAACAACTATACCTAAGAAACCAACACCAAAACAGACCAAACGCTCATTTGTTACTTTCGAATAAACCATATTTTTGATCAAACTTCATGATTATACTTTTATTTGTCATTTAGGCCCGTTTGCGCGTATTATTCTTAAAAAATTAAGTTATGGTTAGCCTACTTAAACCGTAGAAATTCTTCGACTTAAATTCTTTAAGTTGTACATAAGTTGCTAAGTTTTGTTGGTGCAAACGGCACTTAATTTTATGTTTTTGCGATTTCTGGAAAGTTTTTGAGGGTGGACTACTTCTCCCTACCATTTTGAAAAAATCGAAAAATCAAAGTTTTCGAAAAATGCCTGAAAATTAAATTTAGTGACAAAAAGTTGGCAATCTGTGAATGCAGAAAGTTAGCTTAGGTCCTGCGCTTGCGATTTGCCTATCTTATCATTCAAAAATTCAAATTTTTGAGCATTTTATGGCCAATAATAAAAACGTGGACCACTTCACCCTACCTGACCCTACATAAAATACGTCACCATTTAGGGGAGGAAGAGGTCTGCCGTAGCGTGCCGTCAATATTAACTCCGACACAAAAAATCCCAGAATAACGTGACTTTTGGAAGAAATGGGTTCGAAAAGGCGAGGTTTGATCAAAAGATTCCTGGGTTTTGTGTTATAAAGGCTGATTTGTAACTATTCTACACACATCTTAATAAAATAAATTTAACAAATATAAAACTTTTATTTTCATCACAAAAAATTGGCTTAATGATAACGCACTGGCCTGAAGCACCGAAAAACTTGTAGTTAAGACACGTTTTAGACAAAGTTACCGCAGTAATAAAGATTTGCGCTATTATAAATGCTAAAATTTTTTTTTTTTGATATTTATTCTTATAATTTTCACATGCGTTTTTGGTTTTTATGCCGTCAATCCACGTAAATTCATTGAAAATTTTTTCAAAATTTTATTGTGACATGAAAATTGTGTAAAATTAAAAAAAAAGCATCAACAATGTCAATTAATATCGCGTATGTGATTTTCACACGTTTTTTTAACCACCACAAATTCTTGTTGGCTGAGATAACCACAAATTCTTGTTGGTTGAGAATTTTAAGGAATAATAACCAATTAATATTTGATTTTTTCAGTGTACATTTTTTTGATTATAAATTTGTTAAGTTTTACACTCGCAACGTTAAGAGTAATTACCTTAGTCTTTCACACGTGTACAAAATAGGTTTTAATTATATTGTCTCGCATTGTCATATCACATAAACAATATGGGTATTCATGAAATCTTGAAAACGACTCGTAAGTTGCGTAAACCGCGTAAGGTTATCTCCTCGTAAAAGAACTGTCAAAATTTGTGCCGGAAATCTCTTACGCAACCCTCGTAAGTTAAAGTTTACGCGACGATTTTGGTATCCAAACAACCTCGAAAACTTGCACAGACGTTAAATTTTGGAAATTTCGAGAAATTATGGACTTCAGCTCAAATAAAAAGATTTTTTTTTTCAATTTGTTCCCATATTTTAATTTATTTGATATTGTCACTGATTCTCGATTTACACCAAATATTTGAAAAGTGTGTTCATGAAACACTCCCCGAATAAATACGTATTCGGTACACTTATCTCGTTGTATGAATACCCATAATATTTTCACTACAATTTAATTGTTACAAAAGAGGTTAAAAACTTTGTTTTCTTGCGATTCTCCATAAAAATTATATGAGCTACTCAATGTGTTTACAAGTGAGGAAAAACTATAAAATTGGCGAGAATTTTCTTGAATTAATCAATTCCAAATAAAAATACTGACACTTGCTTCTTGATATGCATCGAATAAGGAACTTTATAAAAGTAGCATTTAGCAATAAAACTCATAAGCTTCAATTTCATACAGTACAAATTTATGAACTGTACAAGAATAGGTTTTAGGATCTTGTGCAATATTTTTTCATATGAATCAAATTAGTCGCATTTTTAAGCCATAAACGCATTTTTAAGCCATTGATTTTATACAAGCTTTTATAGTGAATCAAATTGTATAGTATTTCTTATAATATTCTGTTGGGATTTGTATGGCTTTAATTCGTAGATCACGAAAAAAACAATTTTCTGAAAATGCGAAAATAAGCATATGAACTAAAGAAAAATTACATGTGGACAGAAATTTTCTTGATTTCAAAAATATTTCTCCGCATTGCAGGAAAAACGTTTGCTGCTCGAGTTAACTCGAGTATGCATCAATCTCCCGAATCTCCCGATTTTATGCGCTCGAATTTTGTTGTGTCCTTGCTATGGATAAAAAAAACCTTTTTTTTCTCAGAAAAGTGAAGAAATTTAACGATCACTAGACATTTTTTAAATTATGGTTTACGAGATCATTAATAAAACACACTCACCAATATTATAAAAAGGTCAAAACAGTTCTTTGAATCAAAAAGCTATTGGCGCGAGATCTATAAAATGACCGCAATTATTTAATTATCATAAATTTTCCAACGATCGTGAATTGTAAATAAAACTACGATGCGGTTAAAAAATCAATATCTTAATTACAAACAACCACAGCAAATTCAACAACACCTCGATATGAAAACTTTGATATGACTTAACAAATTATATCGCATTGTCAAGATCGAAACCTGATTGAATTAAATAAATTTTTTCTCGATTTTTTATTATAAAATATTAGAGCCTAGAATTTATAATAAGTAAGACTTGCCGTTAGATCTTTTTTTACATAACTAAAATATAAAACCTGGGATTTGCGGAACTTAACTGGATTTTTCCAACAAAGTTTGCTGCCTGTGGAAATTTCTATACGATAAAATTTGATCTGATCTTATTGTGGGCTTGTCAGTATTAAAGTATGGATTGCATATAATTAATATTTATTTACGTCAATGAAACTAGAAATGTTCTATTAAATAGACTTGTGTCGATTTAATTAAACAATTTAGATGTGAGTTTTTAGTTTATTTATTAATTATTGCTAATGCTTGCTAATTTGAAAAAAAAATATGAATTTAATATAAGGGAAGTTCAATTAAAAGTCTATTTGATGTGTCTGCGTTCGAGAAAAATTATATATTATATTGCAACTGATTGTAGGATTTTATTAGCAATTATGAAATATTATGTCGCATTTAGCACTTGAAATCTTGTTTCTGTTTTATTTTTACTTTCTTATACAAAGTATAATAAGGTATCGTATTCATGAAAAATTTTGTCCTCTTAAGTTTGCCTAAAAAACATTTCCCGAGCACTCCTGAGTCGCTTGGAGCAGTATTACAATTGTACCTTTCTGTCTGTCAGTCTGTTTTCTCAAAGATTTCTCAAAAACAACTAAAGCTAGAGCCATGAAATTTCACAGGAATGTTTGGTCCTGGAATGGTACCAACATGTGGAGAATATTAATATCTTAAATTCTTCCCTTGTTTTTCTTTTTTTTTTTGAAAAACCCGTAGAATGCAAGGCACTTGCAGAAATCGAATTATTCACTTTTTAATAAAAATCTCTCGACAACAATGAAAAGAAAAATCGAAATTGCGACTTTTAAAAAGACGCCATTTTGGTCACTTCCGGTTAATTTTTATTCTCGTTATCATATATCAGTACCAGGAAAACCGAGCCATGCTCGGCCACCTCAAACTCGTCCTTTTGCTAAAATTTTGGAGAGGTGAAACCTATCGATCTAGATAGGTCTAGAGGGAAAAGTCAGGTTTGTAGTGGAAAAATCGAAAGCCCTTAGCCCCCTTAGTAATACTGTAAAGTTTCATTAAGATCGGACCACCCAATTCGAAGATACCAGACGAGGGGTATCGAGGGGAATTTTCTCATAGGTGAGTCCTATCTAGATCAATTCCTTGTCCCCGAAAACCGCTAACCTCCAAGTTTCGTGAAAATCGTTAGACGTGTTTTCGAGATCGTTTGTGCATACAGACAGACAGACATTCCTCGTATTATATTATAGGATATAGGAGTATATTAGATTTAGTATACCGTTTGCAAGGCATTGAACCAATCGTCCGACACCCGAGTATTTGGGATGACAAAATATTTTGATTTCCGCATGCCCGTCCGTTTGTCTGTCTGTTCGTCTGTCTGTTTGTCTGTGAACACCATAACCCGTGAAGACTTAAGATAGTTGAACACCATAACTTTCGAAGGGATTGAGCTAGAGACTTGAAATTTTGTGTAATTAGTAAATGGCAAGACTAAGTTCTACGGGCAAAATCAGCCCCATCGCTTCCCCCCTCCCACACAAACGATACAGTTTTTTACAATCAGTTCGAAAACGGTGAGTCGTATTAAAAAATTTATTAAGGTAGAATGTGTTTAGGATATGATCTTACATAACCGTTCCATACATCAAAATCCACTCGGACCAATCCTTCCCGCCTCTCCTATACAAATGGAATACTTTGTTTCTGTTTTCTCGAAAACAGTGCATAGTATCGAAAAATAGTATCGAAAAATAGTATCGAAATAAAGACAAAATGTGTTTAGAATTTGATTTTACATACATCAAAATCCAATCGGACAAATCTTTCTTCCTTCGCACACACAAATGGATTTTTTTTATAAAAAAAAAAAATGCTCCCTGGCAATTTTAGGTTTTCTTATGTTTTTGTATGAGATTGAATGCCGAAGCCGTGCTATCGCCAATCTTCCCTCCTCCTAGTATGTTTCATGTTTTATGTTCGAGTCCCTTACCAATAAATTCATGAATTCGACTTTGTCATCTATTGAAAAAATATTTGGCAAAATTTTTTATCTAAATGCGTTTTATCATTAAGAATGTACCATCAGACCAGAACCAAATTAGTAAATTTTGTAACTTATCCACACAAAAGCACTTTCATTTAGTCCATGACACTCACCTGAAATAAAAGAAAAACACCTTTTAATAAAATGAAATAAATAAAAAATCCAGTAAATATTTTAAATATTGACCTTGCTAGTAGTCACCCCAATGAATTGTATCAATATTTTTTTTTACAAATTGATAATAAAATGAAATATTCCTAATTTTTTTTTATCTCAAAACAGGTTTGAACTACAGATTCTTCAGTCAAAAAATCAAGCATTTACAGATACTTCATACAAAAAATCAAGCATTTTAATCAAAAGTGGTACCGGATTTTTAGTGTTGAGACATTTTATAAAGGTTTACTAGGTCAAATTACGTCATTTAAAGGCAACGCGAACACCATCGCCTCAGACAGTTTTAATAATATTATCAAATAATAAAAAAAACTAGTTTTTTTTTGCACAATACGAATGTACTTGTGTCTGATTATTTTGTAATAAATTTCTGATTAAAATATGCTTTATAATTCTTCGATATCCAGTTTTATTCATTGTTGGAAATATTTTTGGCTTGCGAATGAATGAAAATGAAAATTATGCTATATTTTGGTTGGAAAAATTTCTAACATGATCTGAGATTTGTGATGAAAATTCAAAGTTATTTTTTTTGTCAAATTAGTTCATTTTCAAGAAATATTGAAAAGACGATGATCGACAAAAATGTGATCAAAAATATTATTAAAAGGCGGTAACAAAGTTTTTAATGACGAGAAAATATTTATCCACATTAAAGATATATTTAGATATTAGCGAGAAGTTATTGGAACAAAAAAGATAAAAAAAGAAGTAATTAACGTTGCATTGATGGTAATCAAATTAAATTCGAATTCACTTTCATTGCAACTGGAACTGTTAGTCTGTAACCCAGAAATGTTCAAAAAAAAGCACCTCCAAGATTGTGGCAAAGCAAGTAAAAGAAATTATGGCATAAGTGCTAAACAAATCAAGGTTAACGTTTATATGGTATTACAAAAATCTGTCTGATTGTTAATTTAATCAATTGTGGTCGTGCCATCGTCATCGCTGGACCAGTAGTGTAGGTGATAGAGTGGTAAATGCACTCCAAACCAGTTGGATTTGATTTGGAAAATTTCCAACATGTTTTCTTTTATTTTGAAATTATGATTTTTATAATCTATGATCATTAGTTTGACGAAGGTGCGTAGTCTGTGCAGACTTAATAGCTGAAATGACCTCTAATCTGATTATATGACTGATACATGGCGCCTGGATAAAGTTTAAATCTTCAAACAATGTAATAAAGTACAAAATGCATTTCGGTTGATATATTTCAATTAAAAAATAATAGTCGATATACAACAATTAAATCTTTTAGATAGTCAGACAGAATAATGATATATAATCTCATGCCAACAACAACAAAAAACCCTAAAGATTGATTTGAGGGTCTCCTTCTTGATGTCGCAGTGTTAGTTGGTAGCGCCAGCAACATTTATGTGGGTACCTGTGCAGCATATTGATGAAATCAAATCATGATGCAACATAAATTTTACAACATATTGTCAAGATCGATATCTAAGAAATAAAATTATCATAAGACAACCATGTTAAACAGGAGTTAAACATATCTGTTTCAAATATCTACCGAATATTTCTTTTGTTAAGGCGTTCGTTTATTATTTAGAGTAGATTAGATACATTCTCAATGCGTTGCATAATTTATTTTCGACACCACTTAAGACCCACCCTATAAATCTTGTGCACTGTCACAAATGATCAGTTTAGCAGGTTGTAAAAATTATGTTTTTATTGAAAAGTCGTGTGGGTTGACTGTAATAAAAATGTGGACTTAGTGGGAAGCGATTTTTGTTCACCTGTATCTAATATTGTAGCATTTCTTATATAGTTTTTACTTTCCTCTGCAATAGAGGGAAAATATTATATTCATGACGTAGAGCGATTCTAGAAAGGGGGCAGATAGATGTTGCTTTCTGATCAGTACGAAATCCGTTTCAGGTAGAATTATGAGAATGTCCGTGCATCTGTCTGTCGTTTTTTCCTTAAATGGTTTTTACGTATCTCTAACGGTGCTCAAGATATCTGTAAAAAATCAAGTTTTTGGAAATTTTGTAACTTGAATCCAAGAACGATTTTTGGCGCCAATCGAATGCCTTTTATGAGTATTGTCGGGTAAGTGATTCTTCGCAATTCGAAAATTAAAAGGAATTTCCGCGCATTTCGACAAATTCCGTGCAATTCGACAAATTTCGCGCAATTCGAAAAATCGGAAATCTTAATGATTTTCGTCTCGCCAAAATCTCGTGAAAAAGAATAAAGTTAATTTGTGTCTGTTGAAGCTTTGTGAGCTGAATCGTTGGTGCTTGGAAAATTTGTGAAAAATCAAATTAGAATAGAAGTCACTAGTACCGACTTTTACAAGAATCCACCCCAAAAATTCCCCATAAAAATCGCAGGAAACTGCTAAAAGTTTTTTGGCAGTTTTTAACCCTTAATTTATGAGGTGAAAATCATGTCCAATGGATCCACATGATCCAAATGCACTACGTTCTAATCACATACCAAATCCGTGCTTTTAACTCGGCATGCAACACCATACTGTATGAAGGTAGGGTAGACCGGGACTAGTAGACCCACTTTTTATAATCTACTTTATAGAGGTTTTCCTGTAATTATTTCAGGTGCAGTAAAGACGTTTTTGGTTGGTTTATTCAATTGTGTTTCTTAGTCAATCTTTTATTTTGACTAATTATAAGTGTTTCAAATATTTTTTTTCATTTAAAAAAAAGTTGTTCGATGAGTCGACTAACCCCGTGTCTGGGGTTTGTTGACTCTGTGAACGGGGTTATTTGACTCTATACTTTTTTTGGGAAAATGTGTTGGAACATATTAAAAAACTGTAATAATTCTGAAAAAATGTATTCTTTAAAAAATTAATAACATTTCAGATTAACATAAATTAACACCGATTGCGAGTGTCGTGTCGTTTTCGACAAGAGTCGTTTCACGTGTTGTTGTTGGTAGAAAAACACTAACAACAACACGTAAAACGACTCTTGTCGAAAACGACACGACACTCGCAATCGGGGTGTAAATTTCATCTAATTTAAAAAAATATAATTAATTAACAAAAAAATATAGGTAATTCATATCGAGTCATTTAACCCCAGTATACTGTGAGTCAACTAGCCCCAAGCCGCCATTTTATTTTTAACACACTCGTGAAAAAAAAATGAAAAAGCATCGATCAGAAAATGCTTCACTAACTTGTTAACTTATACATAAATTTTCACTTGAAATCACTGACGAGTTCAATACAATGAAAGTGTAAGCTACAAAACAATTTAATTAACAAGAAAAAAAATTCCTCACACGCTTGAAATTTCGTTTTTCCCCCTCACAGTTCGTTCCAAGAGCACTGTGGTCTAACCACGTTGGTTCACTCAAAGCTGTCAGTCGACTGAATAAACAGTCCAATTCACGCAGGTTTATTCTCAACCGTGGTTGAGTTATTCGCAATAAGTCTACTTACCCCTGAAGCCAACTAGCCCCGGTCAGCCCTACTGAAGATTTCAGAGTCATTGTGCTGAAAACATGAGAGATAGCAACGAGAGAAAAGTCAATGTGGGTCCACTGGACCCACCTCATCAATTAAAAGTTAAAAAATTAAACAACGTTTTTATCCAAAAAAAAAACAATTAAATAAAACTTAAAATTTTGAAAAAAAGGAAACCGATTAGAATCATTAACCGACTTTTTAGGACCAGCAGCAAAATCCAATAAAAAGGATGTCTGACGGGACAATAAAATCAGGTAAGTGTTCTGTCGCATATGATTTGGTATATGGAATGAAAGGTTTTGTGGTCCTTTTTTTCATTCCAGTTACATCTCACCGAGGAAACACAGCCACCAGGAGACGAAGCTCCTAGAGCGGCGTACGTTTCAATTTCTCGGAAACTATGCGAAAATAAAATTTTCTGCATTTTTTCCGATAGTTTTTACGTATCTTTAACGGTTTTTGAGATTTTTGAAAAAAATATTATTTTTCACATATTTTTGTTTCAAAACTAAATATTGCAGAGGTGTTGATCACAAATGTTGCTTTTGAGTGCAGGCATAAAAAAATCAATTTTTTCAATATCTTTTTTGTTTTGGATTCAGAATTTTTTGCGTTTATTCTAGAAATATCTATAATCGTGTATTTGTTTCATTTTTAGAGTAAATCCTGTCTGCGACAGAACAAAAAATTTCCGTATCCGGGTTTACAAATATTTCGATAAACGTAAAAAGATAAAAAAAACTCTTGTCAAACCATTTAATTGTTGATATGCAAAAAATAACGCTAAATTTAACCGAAAACCGGAAATTGTTGTTTATATTTTACAGTTTACTCAATATAGACTATTTTGAATATAATATAGACTATTTTGAATATAATCAAGACTCTATGAAAAGAATGTTATGGCTAATAGGTTTCTTATTAGGTAAAATTATCTTGTTCGTGTGTGATAAATTATTATTACTGAATGGAAAAGATCAAAAACCTCGTAAAAATACACAACATTTTTACTCTTTTACAAGGACGCTAACCAATCGTTGCACTTGACACCTTATAAAGTTATTTATTGATCAAGACTAAATATTTCTCTTAATTTTGCAAAAAAAAAAAATTCGACAAACATCAAATTAATACCGATTTTTGTTGCCCACTCACCGCCAAAACCGATTATTGGCATTATTAACCCTGGCATTAAGATCCACCAAAATGGTAGCAATGTCACGACTGACGTCGTAATTATTTTACCTGTCGGTATTTTCCGCGAAAATATTCTTCCTTATAACTGAATAATTTTCTTAATTAGGCTTTGCTTTAGGTCGGCCATTCAACTCATCAATGGAGTGATTATTATTGTCGACTTATGATGAATTTAAAATGGTTATATTTTACGTATAATTTTCCAATTGATTGGATAAAAATTATAGACATTTTTCATGTTGTAATCTGTGTCAAAAACTTTACAAAACTGTTTTTAAACATAATGCGTAGATTAGTATAGAGGATTTCCATTGCATGTGCAACGCATTCACAATTTTTCAACAATATTTCTTTTTTTCTTTCAAATTGATTTGATTTTCGGGTTGCATTCATTTGATGATGATGATTGAGCAAAATTTAATCATGACGGAGAATTACTGCATTGTACAGCATAACTTTACATGTTAAAGCAACACTTCAGTTTTGAGAAATAGACGAAATCCAGTACTGACCGCGTGTGCAGCTCATAAGTACATAAATTGTGCCTGGTTCAATTATTGAAAATGATTTTTTTTATGACTATACCCTGTTTCCTTTGGTATTTCTCTGGGGTAATGTTTTTCCGTGCGTTTTTTGCCTCTTTCAAAAGATGACCAAATAATTAATTTTCCATGCGAAGAGTCTAAGCTAAGTCGTTGCCCAACTGCTGAAATGGTCATTTCGAGTGGTTTAAAATACCAACAAGACAGAAAAAATCATTCATAATACTTATTGACTAACTGATTTGGAAAATCATATATAAAATCCCCTCTCCTTGCGTGCTTTTTTTTGTCTTTTGTCACTGAATGGTTCAGCCTATGCCTGATTGTCAAAAAAGCATATTCAAATGTCGCACAGGTGACTGTTTTGAATGGCTCTTAAGAAATACTCCTAGAAAAGATCAAACATGGTTCACAAAACCTCCAAGACCCAACGCATTAGCTTTTGACACCTAATGACGTGTAATGATGGAATGAAGGACTTTGTTATATAGACCTCGATCGGACAAACCGCACGGACTTTACTGGCTAGACTAGTATCCCACTCTCTGCATTTCTTTCTAATTGAATGTTATATCGGCTTTGTGTTCTCTAGGCCACCTTAGAGAATTACGGAATTCGCCACCTTCGTTTTTGACCAAAATTGCTTGATTAACAAACCATAATGACGTTTGTCAAAAACGTTTAACGGTTGGTTGGTATGTCGAAGCGGTTAGCGAATGTCGTGTCGATTGACAGTTTTGACGAATCAAACTTGCGCCGCTCCGTTGAAAGTGAAGTTGATCTTGAAAGTGAACTCGCTTGTGGCGACTCTGTCCAGTTCACCGATCGGTTTTTATGCTGCTATGTGAGAAGAAAAAAAAACTGGTCATTGGTCTCAAAATTTTTGGCGACGTCTTTCTCGTGATTATGCATGTGAGTACCTGTGCGACAGCAAAACAGTTTGGACCAACATTTCGCTGCGATTCATCTTCAAAGGTCGCAAAATTGATATTTCGACAATTTTACAAGCTGGGCGGAATTTGTAAATCAAAGCCGGTTTTAAAGAAACCAAATACACGCATACTTAAGATGGCAAAAAAAAAATCCTTCATAGAGGTGGTGGCTTTTCTTAGGTCTCTTCTTAAAGACATTGCGTTTACACGGTATTTTGGATGATTCGTCTTGGTCACTGGGTTAGGGTTAGTATGTATGTGATTGCGTCAGTATTTAAGAAGAAAATTGAAAAAAATGTCTGCAACACCTTACTTAAGATTCGAATAGCTTTCTCTTTTGTGGGAATTTTGACCTAAACTGTTTAATGATTTTGGCTACTTTAGTTACATACAAACATGCATATACGAGTAGATCACAAAACCTATAAACGTGCGTACCTATAACCAATATTACATTATTTTCTAACGTTTTTTTTTCTTTCTTTATTTCTTTCTTGGTTTCCTTTTTAAATTGTCTATGGCGGCTGCTGTTGCTGTGATGCTGACTGACCAACAATCATCGCATTGATTTGTCCGACTCATTATGGGAATTTTGTAACACCATTTAACGGTGTTAATCGTTTTCTTAAGCATTAAAAAAAACATAGGTAAATTCTCGATTTGGATCTGTGAGTTGCTGGTGTGTGGTAATGATTATGGTTTTTACAAAGAATTGTTATTCCGTTAAACATGTAACACCAACTACAAATTGAATACGCCTATGAATCATTCAATTATCGAAATAGAAGTGGATATTAAGCGTTTTACATACTCAAACTGTCCGTACTTTGCCGAAGATGGTGGTTAAATGTAACAAAGTGGTAAGTTTTATGCTAAATCATTTTAAATACTTTATGTGTTGATATTCTATATGAGAATCATATAAAAGCGTATTAGATTTAGAATACCATATTTTCCGCATCGAAATAATCGTCGGAGACAAAAATGTATTCGGGATCATAAAATATTTTGATTTCTGCATGTGCGCCCTTCTGTTTGTCTGCTGTCTGTTTGTGCGTCTGTCTGCCCATCTGTCTGTTCGTCTGTTTGTTTGTCCGTATATCTGTCCATCTGTCGGTCCTTCCGTCTGCCCCTCTGTCTGTTCGTCTGTCTGTCCGTCTGTCTGTCCATCTGTCTGTCCGTCTGTCTGTCCGTCTGTCTGTCCGTCTGTCCGTCTGTCTGTCCGTCTGTCCGTCTGTCCGTCTGTCTGTCTGTCCGTCTGTCTGTCTGTCCGTCTGTATGTCCGTCTGTCTGTCTGTCTGTCTGTCCGTCTGTCTGTCCGTCTGTCTGTCCGTCTGTCTGTCCGTCTGTCTGTCCGTCTGGCTGTCCGTCCGTCTGTCCATCTGTCTGTCCGTCTGTCTGTCCGTCTGTCTGTCTGTCCGTCTGTCTGTCCGTCTGTCCGTCTGTCTGTCTGTCCGTCTGTCCGTCTGTCCGTCTGTCCGTCTGTCCGTCTGTCCGTCTGTCCGTCTGTCCGTCTGTCCGTCTGTCCGTCTGTCCGTCTGTCCGTCTGTCCGTCTGTCCGTCTGTCCGTCCGTCTGTCTGTCCGTCCGTCTGTCTGTCCGTCTGTCTGTCCGTCTGTATGTCCGTCTGTCTGTCCGTCTGTCTGTCCGTCTGTTCAGGTGTCTGTCTTCCCATCTGTTTGTTTGTCTGTCTATCTGTCCGTCTGTCTGTCCGTCTGTCTGCCCGTCTGTCTGTACGTCTGTCTGTCCGTCTGTCTGTCCGTCTGTCTGTCCGTCTGTCTGTCCGTCTGTCTGTCCGTCTGTCTGTCCGTCTGTCTGTCCGTCTGTCTGTCCGTCTGTCTGTACGTCTGTCTGTCTGTCCGTCTGTCTGTCCGTCTGTCTGTCCGTCTATCTGTCCGGCTGTATGTCCGTCTGTCTGTCCGTCTGTCTGTCCGTCTGTCTGTCTGTCTGTCCATCTGTCTGTCCGTCCGTCTGTCCCTGTCTGTCTGTCCGTCTGTCTGTCTGTCTGTCTGTCTGTCGGTCTGTCTGTCTGTCTGTCCGTCTGTCCGTATGTCTGTTCTTCTGTCTGTCCGTCTGTCTCTCCGTCTGTCTGTCTGTCTGTCTGTCTGTCCGTCTGTCTGTCCGTCTGTCTGTACGTCTGTCTGTCAGTCTGTCTGTACGTCTGTCTGTCCGTCTGTCTGTCTGTCCGTCTATCTGTCCGTCTGTCTGTCCGTCTGTCTGTCCGTCTGTCTATCTGTCCGTCCGTCTGTCCGTCTGTCTGTCCGTCTGTCTATCCGTCCGTCTGTCCCTCTGTCTGTCCGTCCGTCTATCTGTCGGTCCATCTATCTGTCTGTCTGTCCATCTGTCTGTCCGTGTGTCCGTCTGTCCGTCTGTCTGTCCGCCTTCTCGTCTGTCCTTCTATCTGCCCAACGGACTCTACTGGAGATGACGAAGTATTTTATAGTTGGATCTTAACTCCTTTATTTAATTGACTAGGGTAATAAAATTCATAATTTAGTATCATTGATTTGATATCTATACATATTCCGTTTAAGTAAAAAAAGTACATAAAGAAATTGTCAGATATAATTCATAAGTTGATGAAAATTCATTTTAGCCATGTTATAGTATAAGTAAAATGACATACTAATTACGGACAAAATTACTTACTGATTTGGATACAAAAATTATGTACATAGTTCACAAATAAATGTCTAAATTTAGCAACTGTTGAAAATGATAAACGATTTTCAAAGCTGAAGAAATTTTTAAACTGTGATGAAACGCTTGTTAATATAGTTGTTTCGATGCAAATTCTATTTAAGTGGAAAAGTTTTCATTAAATTTTACTGTGAATTATTCCCACTTAAATGTACACCATTCGACAAATCAGTTAGCCTAAATTCCGATTAATCGATTTATTTTAAACGTGATATTATAAAATTTTATTAAAATTATCGTAGGCATGGACAAGAAATTCTTTACAAAATTTCGAAATAGTTTTTTTTCTCCGCTCCACGTCTCGCATAACGATCAAACGATTCATTTGTATATAAAATGAAAAATGTTGTAATAAGAAATTAACTACCACACAAATATTTAATGATACACCTAACTTAAGTAGAATGGTATTGCAAACTTTGCCCACAATCTGAACTCAACATCGCACTATTAAGCGAAGGGTAATCATTTTAAAATTAAGATAGAAATTAAAAGTTTTCCAGAAAGTGCCAATTTGGTTGTTAAATTGATTTAATTATCATTAATCCTTTATTGCACGAATATCAAAATACACAAATACTTTCATTCTTTTGAAATAATGTGTAGCATCCTCTGAATCAAAATCACCGGTTAATCTTAAATGTTCAACGTTTCATGTTGCAATCCAATGGAAATTGGTTTATTTAAATCGTTTAAAACGAGAAATGCATTCATAGTCGGGTCTATTGGCGGGCTCACATGAGAGTGAATTGATGCCATGATGCATGGATATCTTAATTTTTATGGCTTTCTATTACAAAACATTTATCTATTTTATGTGAAAGATTTCGATGGGTTATGATGTAATGTTGAAGATATCGAAAACGAAATTCCCGGTGATGACTTTGAAAATCTATAAACAAGATCCAGTGATTTTAGGTCAAAGTCACTGGAGATAAAGTGATACGAGAAAAAAAAATGAAATCGAAGCCAATATGGTGTGGAAGGGTGTTAAATAACTATCTAATAATATTAAATAACTATATTTGGGTTTTTTTTCAACTAATTTTTCACATTTTGTCTCCATTGATAAAATGTTTCCAGTCTTTTTATGGAAAATTTACATAAATTCGATGTCAATGTCTGGTTCTTGGGCGTCTCACGTTAAGTACTATCACTATTATGGTTGTTATGAATGGGAATCAAAGGAGTTCAAATTGGAAGATATATGAAACTAATTTTAAATTTAGATAGTTATCAATTTTGACCATAAATAACAGTTCTTAATAGTTTTCTTTACTGTGGCCAAAAGGTTTTGAAATATTTCGGTCAAATAGAAGCAGGTGTAATTTTTACTTTCCTCTTCTATAGTAGGAAAGTATTGTATTCATGACGCAGACCGACTCGAGAACGGGGGCAGATAGAACATTTCTGATCAGTACGAAATCCGTTTCAGGCAAAATTATGAGGATATCTGTCTGTCGGCCCGTCGGTTTGTCGGCCCACAGCTCAGGATAGGTGATAACGTGAGAAAAGTGAGTTAGTGCTAAAAATTAAGGGGTGCTCTGTATCTCGTATTTTAGAACTGGGCCTGGCCTTTGGTGGTTTCCGGTATGAAAAAGCATGTTTTAAAAACAATCTGACAAAAAAGCGTATTTGTTCGGCTTGCAAAAAAAAAGATTAGAAGATTTCCAAAATATTGTTTGATTTTTCTTTGTTCAACTTAACTCTTTTATGGTGCATGGCACGTATTTGCCACTACAAATTTTTGTTATTTAGCATGAAACGCACACTATAAAAATGCTAATAGGGAATGTAAGAAGATCTCATCAATGAATTTCAGTTAAATTTTCGGGTAGTAAAATTCAATAGTATTACTAAAAAACTCGGACATAGTCGAGTTTTTTTTTTATTGCATAAAATATTCTGCAATTTATGCATTTTGAGGTTTTGGTAAAATGTTCAACCAGCAAGTTATAAAATATTATGGTCGTCATTCTAAATAGTGGCTAACCAAAGCTTAGAAGGCGTTTTTAAACATAAAGAGTTTTCCAATGTCTGTCAAGTATTTGAAAATATTTTCAATAATTGATACGAGCACGTGTAAAAGTTCCAGAAACCGCATTTTCGGTTAATGAATTACAAACGTTGCATAACCGGTGTGCGGTATTTGTTTTGAAATGATCGATTTTCTAATATGAAAATTTTTTTTAAATCTATAAAAAAAATTATTGAAATAATTTTCGTACACTCTTGTAACGACAATCGACAGATACATTAACCACATGATCGGGGGTAATAAGATTTGTTTACAGTCGGCAACATTTATGATCGTGAAGCATAATTTTCAATGGGATTATTTACCAGCAATGTTGATTACTACATAAATAATTTCGATTTAATAAATTTCGTGTACCAATCAATTTTAACGCCTTACTTTTCTTTTATTGTCAATTCATTAAAGAAGAAGATAATGCCCTTTTCGGTCGCAAACACGAGCGTAATATATTTTATGTTGCAATGATGCGCACCTTCGAGCCAAGCATAAAACATGCTCGGAAATCTTACATAAAAAATTTGTCAGATGATGGGGTTTTTGATTGTCTACCAGTTAACAGAAGACCCCCAACAAGTAAGTGGCAATGAGTATGAAACCCAAAAAAAAAATCGTCAAAGTTTTCGCGTAAAATTGAAGGAAATAAAATGAAAATTCCGAGTAAATGGTGGTGATGTGCTGGACCAGATGACAGGTGCTAATTGTGCACGTAATCGTAATAAATGTATTTAAAATGCGCGGGAAATCTAAGGTAAGTGAATATGAAACAAACGTTCAAGAAATAGTTGAAGAAATTTGGCAATGTTTGCAGCGAAAAAATGTCGAGTTTGGTTTTTAAAAATCCATTTGAAATGTATAAAATAAATTCGCAGTTATTTTATATGCCTAAATAACATACTATTGTAATTAGTATTCAAATTCGTACATAAAAAGTTAGTAAACAAAATTATTCAGTTATGAGGACAACGTCATTTATTTTAAAGTTGATTTAATTGAAATATAGTGCGACACTATAGCCATCCAAAAAATTAAATCTAGGTTTTACTTTCATTTTATACCTCTATGCGGTTTGCCGGCTTTAATCTACAGGTAATCCACAGGTAGCCATGGGCTAGGTCTGAGGAGTAAGGTGTATGTTAAGTGACTCTATGACTCTACATGCGTAAATATTTAAATCGGTTCGCTAAAAAAACCCTATAAGCATCTTTTATGCGAAAAAATTATGTCTTTCTTATTTCAATGTTATGTCAGTCCGGGGGCTCGAGCGATTCGTGGCTTGGTAGATAGTTGGAAAATTTGTTTCCCAACTGGGCTACTTTGGTACCCGCCTTGTCTTATGCTAGGATAAGCAGATTGAAAAAAAAAAAACACAACTGATATATGAACTGATAAGGTAAAAAATGTTGTTTTTTCCTGGATAAATGCTTTCTTTTATTTTTCATAATTCGATTTTATTGACAATCTGACAGTGTCCTTGATCGAACTGTTTTGATAAATTTATCATGTGCCAATATAAAGTGCAATCATACATTGTCAACCCAACCGGAAAAATAACAAAAATCGGTTTGGTTGTTACTACAAATCCCCTTAGGCGTTCTTAATTTCAATTGACCAATTGCACTATTTGTTAATAAGTATTTATTTACATTCAATTTAAAGCTCGAGGCCGACATACGGTTTTTAAACTGTTTTTTGCGGAAAAATATGGTGCAATGATTAATTGAAAAACTTATTAAAATTATTAAATACGCGGCAAAAAGTTCAAAGTACATATAATCGAGTTTAAGGTTGCTGTAGCACGTGTTGAATAATTACGGAGTGAAGCAATGGAGTAAGAAACCTAAATGCATTAGTTGAAAAAAAATTCATATTAGTAGAACGTAAGGTGAGGTATTTTTGGAAAATATTTTAATCAGAATTTTTCAAATATTCAAATGAAGGCGTGAATCTGAAGGAACGTTTTTTTTAATGTCTCCATCTTTCAATTTGAGATTCTGTCGAAAATTTGTCAAGGGTATATCAAAAGCCAAAGAAATTTTGAATATTTTTTATCTATGTACGATATAACATCTCAAAGTGAGGGCTTCTTCAATAGAGGCTCCTCGTGGATTGCAAACCATAAATGAACTTCAACATTTGCAAGGTTTTGTTACAACTCATTAACAGCAGAGTTCATATTAGTAGTCAAAAGCGATGGTAGCTTTTGCAGCTGACCGAAAATTTGAACACATTTAAAAAAAAGGGCCTTCAACCATTTTTTGCGATTTACAACTACTTTTGGTGATAGCATATTTACGGTGCGAAATTCAGTAAGTCAAAATCAAAATTGCCTTGTAATTAAAACAGGAATAAACCAAATGCAATTGCAGACCAGAAATAAAAAAGAAATAGGAAAACAAAAACTCGTCTACGTGCCGCGATGTCATTCACAATTACGACAAGTGTTCACAATTGCGACAAGTCGTGTCAGTCATTTGCACATAATAATCGAAATTATTCTCTCTGATGATAAAAAAATTTCATTATTTATTTAGAATATCCGCCCTTTATATTCCGTAAGTAACATACCAGGATGCAAAAAGATCCACACCAATTCATTGACTTCTTCATTGAATTCATTGGTGATTGTAGCTTCCACTTTGCGCCTTCTTGTATTACAAATGAAGCTTTTTTAAAAAATAAAATCTTTGATACTGTGAATAAATGAAGGGTGGCGACAAAGAATGATTTTAATGGTTCGAAATTAATCGTGAAAATTGTGAAAACCCGAAAAGAGTTGTTTTAATTTTTTTTGTGAATATACAAAAAGAGTTATGGGTATCTTATATTTTCAATATAGAGCAAAATGTGCATCGTAGGCAAAACGTTTAAGCCTAAACCACAATTACGCGTGCGTGCGTGCGGCACCCACGCGGTGAAATTAAAAACTACGTATTTATATGAGTAAATGTATAATTGCGCGTTGCTCAGACGCGTTGCCGCGTCCGTGCCGCGTAGAGTAGGCTCAGTCTCTACTTTTAGACGCGGTGACAACTACTAGATGCCAGAACAAAATAATGCCGCACGCACGCACGCGTAATTGTGGTTTAGGCTTTATAAAAAAACATCCGTTTATTGAAAATTATTTAATCAAACCCGCCACAGGCTATTTAAAAAAATGCACTAGAGGCAATTATTCCTGAGGAAATTCTTTAGGTTTAACGTCATTTTTTAGTAATTAAGAAATTACAACACTAGAATGGATAATTTCGGGACAAAGGTTTCGTTTCCGGGACGTCGGGGTGACATGTCTAAATTTCTGTCAAAAGTATTGAAAATTTTATTAAGATGCCACAGAAAAACAGTTTTTCAAGAAAACACGGTCCAAATTTTGATTTTCAAATACGTTTTTAGAAGTTAACGAATTGTTTGACTATAAGATCGATTGAATAAAGATGATAATGTATTTCGAAATTTGTTTTTTCGATTATTTTTCGTGGTTTCTTTATTTTTATCTATTCTCGAAATTCCCGCCATTAATTACTCAAGGATCGGGAAAACATATTTCTCGCGAGAATTCTCGAGAAATTTACAAAAAGAATTCTGGAACCCGAACTCTAAGCGATATGTCCCACTGGCCATCAGCTGCTGCAGCTTACTGATCCCGATATCAGTTGCACATGTAATCCAATGGCGCATGGCACACTGCAAAAAATGTGCAGCTGCATGTCTGCGACACAAAGCTGAATTTTTGACATCTCCCTAATAGTCGCCCTATTTATTTATCACCTAATCTTATAGATTGCTGGAAACCATACGTAGTTTCTGTATACGTCGCTTTAATATACGCTGTCATGTTGTAGACCAATATTTCGGTTAAAAATTTTGTTTTTTGCATTTTTGAATAAAAGTTATTTTCTTTGTCTATTCATAGAATATTTCTTGAGACACAGACGCATGTTTCTTCGTGTAATTATGTGTAAAGATCACAAGTATTAAAAAACACAACACTCAGACAAGTTACAAGATTAATTTAAGATTGATTTAAAGCCACTTTAATACACGATAGGTGGCGAGTATTCTCCTTATATAAAATAATTTCATTGTCAACAAGATTTTATTCAATATTAATCCAAATGATATTAAAGCTTTTGTATGAATCGTTCAGTACATAAACAATGGACTTATGTTTCGCATTCTGACATTTACTTCCTATTGCGTATTTTTTCCGAACAAAAACACACACACACACATGATATCGATGAAAACTTGTTTCGAAGGAAACTATTTCGAGTTGACGCTTTTTCAGCTGATAGATATTTATTTCTGTATTGAAGAAAAAAAAATATCTGATGTGAACAGCATACGACTTTCTTATAATACAAAATTTGCGTTTCTGCACAATTTATTTATACTATAACCCGACAATTGAAATATTAGTTTATATAAATATCTAAATTTTTATGTAAAAAAATCCGAAACATCTCGATAACAATGAAAGATATGCAAAAATGTAGAGAATTTTTATATCTTTAATTCTTCTTTAAATTGTTAGTTTGCAAGCCATTCGCAAAAAAAAATTTTTACATGAAAAACAGAATTTTGCAAAATATTATTCTCTTTAATTCATCTCAAGCCTTAAATCGTAAAAACCTGATATTTTTGAAATACCGGTATATCTCGATAACGGTTTGAGATACGTGGTTCTAGGACCAGACAAAAACAAACTAACAAACTGACAGACAGTCTGACTGACAGACAGTCTGACTGACAGACAGTCTGACTGGCAGACAGTCTGACTGACAGACAGTCTGACTGACAGACATTTTTGCAATATGACTCCAATCGACGCAGGAGTTCCCGGGAAATGTTTTTAGGTAAAATAAAGAGGTCGAAATTTTTCATGAATACAATACGATATTAAACTTCGTATAAGAAAATAAAAATTGATCAAATGACACTAAATGTAAAATTTAATTGTTATTATTTTTTAATGCCAAAAGATGGTCATTCTCAAATTGATTTAGCATTAAAAATACTCGTTTCTTTTCGAAAAAAAAAAATTTTTCCGTCTAAAAATGTTGAATCTATAAAATTACAAGAATAATATTCAAGCATGAATTTAAGATTTAGTTCTAATCGGTAACCTTTTTGCTAAAAAAAATTCTATAATCAATATTAATTCACTGAACGACATAGGAATGCAAAAAAAATTCCAATTCTCATTTGTGTTACCTCATTTCCAAACCTGCCTTTAAATCACGTTTATCGTTATCATCGTTAATATGCAAAAATTTGTTTATTTTCTTGGGAAATATGTGAATTTGAATATGATCAAAGAACTGCTATAGTTCCGAACAAAGTTCATTATGATACGAATTTTTAAAGTTTTAGTGTTCATCGATCTTCGACGATATGTCGTCACTTTGCGTTCATTGAAATGTTTATTTTTTTTTTCTTTTCGCATATATAAAAATTATTTCGCAAATTGTATGAGCTTTGCACAATATTCATAGCAAATATCGTACGATTTTAACACTTGGTCCCTAAAATTTTAAAGTCGTTTAATATATGTGAATATTAATGTTTTCACAGACTTTTTTTGTGTATAAAACTTTGATCATTTGATAATTTGATATAAATTCCAAGGTTTCAATTAAAATACATTCTAAATTTAGGCAAAATTCTGACCGATCAAATTCTTGTTATTGCTATTGCGGCTTTTTGTTATTAAAATGATGAAAAAACCTCAAGATTTTATATCACTTTTATTTTGAATTTAGTACCGATTTTAAATCTGTTGGTGGTATATTCGAAGTTTTTTTTTTTGCTTTTATATTAACAATAGTTAGATCCGAGTTTTATAACTTCCTTATAATAAATTATTCTTGTTTATATTAAGAAAAATATTTTTTATTAAGAAAAATGTTTTAGACGAGCAGTGGCGTTACTAAACTGAGGGAAATCGGGCATGTATTAGAATCAAGAATCGTTATTTGATTTAACCTATTCTCATTTATACTCCAAAATCAAATATTTTTTATTTGAATTAAAAGAGAAAGTAGTTAAAACAAATACCAAATGATTCATTTGAAATGAATGTATTTGATTTTAATGCATCTAAAACTAATGCATTTTCTTGATCTGAAAATCGTCAAATCTCAGTATGTTTATGTTACTTGTATATCATACTTCATACTAATATATAAAAATGAGTTGGTGTCTGTCTGTCTGTCTGTTCCTCTTAAACGCAAAAACGGCTGAACCGATTGGCCTGAAATTTGGCATAGATGTTCGTTGGGGGTGCAGCCCCAACATAGACGCATTTAAAAGTAGCCCGAGAGGTGCGGGAGTAAGGGGAGGGGGTAAAGTGATCTCGAAACTGAGCTCTTCCTCTATGTTACCCTTTCGCGGGGAAACTACCGAGCCGATTGGCCTGAAGTTTAGCTCTAACATAGACCATAAAAAAATAATAAAATTTTGAAAAAACTTAATCCGGCAACGACGGGTATGCAAGCTAGTTTTTAATAAAACTTAAAAAAAATATTTCCATTTTGAAATAAATATTAAGTGCAACCACAGATAAACATATACCAAATACATCTCATCAACACACACTAATAATAAAGAAAAGAGATAATAAACAAGAAGAGAGGCTACTTCGTTGTTGCGTCGCGTCGTTGCTTTCTCTGGCAAAAAATGATCATTTAGTTTAAATAATTTTCATTTAAATCAAATACAAAAACCGTTGGCGCAAATTTAGCAATTTTTTATTTTTTAACTGCTTTTTGGTGCAAATTTAGTGATTTTTTTATTTGATTTAACTGTTTTTTCGTTGAACCTAATGACAATTTCCCTCAGTGTAATATGCATTTCAGGCAGAAGTTTTGCTAGGGTGGAAATTTTTGTATATCGAAGTCATGTTTGAAAGCCTTACTATTTCCAAGGAAGCTTTGTTCCTTCTCAGCTCTTGATTTGATGGAACGAATTTCTAAAAAAGCCATTTAAAGTCTCAAAAGGCCATTTAAAGTCTCAAATGATTTCATCAATTTAAAAATTCATAAAAATTCGATTCAAATCTGGATATTTTTGTGACTTATAAAAATATTGCGAACCAGTTTTTATTATCAGCATATTTTCTAAAACTACAAATTTTATTGTAAGGTTGGAGAGCGGTAATTTGACACCAATTCGGAAACATCGGAAAACTGTCAGGAATTTTGTTAGGAAACTAGGATTATGTTTATTATAAAATGAAGAATCAAGAAGTATTTTATTTTTACATAATTATTTTTACGGATCGATATCACACAGTAAGAATTTAATTTTCAGAGTCGCTGTAATTATGGCAAAGAAGTATCTTGAAAACAAATACACGTTTTAGGTTTGTTGTTTGAAATCACAAAGTGTTATTCAATACTTAAAAAAATCACAATTTTTTTTAACAAATTCGTGTAAATTAATATTAATTAAAACTCTAATGTACTGCAAAATGCCTTATATCCGGTTTACAAGGCTTTTTAAAGTTTTTAGTTAAAAATCCGCATCTCAGCCTTGACATATTCATGTCGTGATGGTGGTTCCACAAAACAAAAAACATAAAAAAGACAAAAATTAAGTGAAAAAGAAGAATTTTTTTTTTGTGAAAAATTAAAAACAACGCAAAATCAACAAGTTTCAGTTTACAAGTTCATACTTGAATCCTATACTACAGGAAATTAATCAATTTTTTGACTGATTTTCAATATTCTGTCTATAAACTACGAGTATGATATCACATTTTTAAATTTTTTTTACGGATATCCAATGATTATTGAAATGATTAAATGCCATACGATGACCGGCATCAGAATTCTTGTGCAGAGGGGAAAAGATATTTGAATAATCTACGAATAATTAGTGGAATGTTAGAAATTGAATACTTGTTTTAAAAAATTAATTTGACTTTAAGCTGCTTTTGACATATTTTTTGTTCCATCTGCAGTTTAAATTAAAAATAGGAGACCTTGTAAAGTAATTTCATTACTGAATGTATTTTCAAGATAACATGCAAGAATCTGATGATGACGGAATTTTTGAAGAGCAAAACCTTAGATTTTCGTAAAATTGATTTCTTCTTAGTCTTATGTGTGTCAAAATATGGACTTTTGGGGGTCAACATTTTACCGTTCTTTTTAAATACTTCTATAAAGGTGAAAATATTGTTTAAGTCGGAAGTTGAAATCGTTTTACCTTCAAACATAATTGTTTTTTACGGGAAAACTGAAGCGAAACGAAGAGAGACCTGCAGAGGTGCAGAGGGGGCAGAGGGGAGCTGGAAATGTTTGGGGCCCGCCAAGATCGGTCCCTTTATGACTTGTTTGTGAGAAACAAAGGCATAATTTTTTGACGGAAGTCTAAAACAATTTTCCCATAAAAATTTAGACCATAATTTAAGGTAAAAATACAATAAATTATGGCTGGGGAATTGCTGAATTCGTCCTAGTATTTTTTATTTTATACCCATTTTCCAAAAAATTCTACCTGGTACTAACACTTTATTGTTTTAACCCAGTAAATTTGTGATTGTTTTATCCCAGTAAAGGCCACTCACGTTTAGAATCAATTTCTCAATTTCTCAATTTCTCAATTTCTCAATTTCTCTAGAATCAATTTCTCAGTTCTCGGATTCGAGTCTCGACAGTTGTAAGAGATTTTACAATACGATATTTAAAAATTACATATCTAAAATATTAATAACAAATAAAAACTAATGAAACTGTTAACAAAACCGTTAAAATGCTTTAAAAAGCTGAAAAAAAAAACATTAAAGATGCTTTTAAGGTTTTACTGTAAACCCAGTAAAATCCAGTAGAGGAATTGGAAATTTTTTTGGAAAGGAAACATCAAGTTTCGATCCCGAGAATCAATGGCTGGATCTCATCAGAGTAACACTGAACTGACCACGAAGGATTAGGACGAGGGAGGAGAGTTCAAATTTTCTCTATCAACTAGGAACTAACTCCTCTATTTCTGAATAAAACTGATGCAGTATTATTCAAACTAGCTGACAGAGTTTTATTCAAACTAAATGTTTTATTCAAACTAGCAGAACTTTAAAACTCGGGGCGGGTTCCGTGAGTTTTGAAATGCGTACCGCATTTCTATAATATTCTGGACATACGAATTTTCGTGTGTATCTCAAACTCACCCTTGAAAGACTCGACCCCTGCTTTTTAGAACTTTTTAAACCAAAAAAATGCAAAACTTAAGGATATCGGGACGCGACCTAGATTTCTTGTGAGAAATGTTGTGGTAGGCCAAGGTCTGAAATCGCTACAAACCAATGTTTTCAAAAATATTCATTTTTTCTAGCCTCATTTTTAATTTTTTTTTTTTAGATTTTTCATTAGGTAGCCTAAACCGTTTTTGTCGTACTAAGAAGCTTTACCTAAAATTTGATCTAAATCGGTCGAATGGTTCTCGAGTTATAGGTACATATACATACAAGCCGATTATTTTAATAGATATTCTAAGTACGACAGTAAAAATCTCTCATCTACCTCGTAATTAATATCACCAATGACATTGTCTAAATAAATTTTACGTTAACTACCAAATGTCATAATGAGAAAATACCTTAAAAATTTGTGGTTTTTCACACCTTAATTAAATTGAGTTTGGTCATAAACCCATCGAGAGTGTATCATTTTTCCGCAAATAAATTTCGATTATATAAAATTAAATAAACGTCAAATAACATCAAATATTAACTTACCATTTTAACAAAATTTTATTGATTTATGTAAAACTGGACAATGTTACGACTTAGTCTAAAGTCTCTATTTCTCTTTATTTCTGTTATTCCCTATCCTCGAAACACTATTTCGCCGGTATCTTCAACAAATACCAAAAAAAAGGTATCGTAACCGAAAATTATTGGAAAAACTGATGTGAGTATGAGATAATTGAACTTTCGTTAAAGTGTTTACACACAAAAAAAGTTGAAAACAATACTTTTTTCCGCGTTTCTTTATTTATTTATTTTTATTTTTAAACAAATTTTTACGGTTCTGCTTTAACTTAAACGAACTTCCTGTAAATTTTCCACTTTAAATTCATTCACGAAGATTTTGTATCTTTTTGCGAATTTCACTTTTATTTTTTATCACATTAGACGGTTTTAATTATAGTACAATCATATTTTATTAATGACTTAATCCAAATGTTTGCACTTATCATATTTATAAAGTATCAATGTAGATTTAAGCAATTATTTGTCGATTAATTTCTGTTTACTTCAGTTAATCAGTTTACTTAAGAAACGTCGACAAATACGTTTGAGTCAAAAAAAAATCACTAAAAGTCTGGAAAAAATGCTTTCCGATCAACTTGAAATTTTTGTTTGATTTTTTGAATCTGTTCGACGGTTTCACTATTTTTGTTTACATTGAAAAAAAAAACTTTACTTTAGAACTAGATAAGATTTTGCACCTTGGGGGTCCTTGCTAATGTTTTCCAGGTGTCTTTCGCCGATAAAATTCTTTGCTTAGATCCTCGATTCACACAGATTTTTTTCTTGGATTTTTCCTGTCCTAACTTAACCGTTTTGATCGAGATTAAACGACGAATTAAGGCTTAAGGCTGCCTAACATCTTGGTTTTATATGAGCTCTCGCCCCACCAATATACCGCAACTGACTTCAGGTATTATACTATCAGTTGGGCCAGTTGCTGGATCGCGTATCGTATATCGATCTGCCGGGCTTTAAGCTGAGCTACCTGAATAAAAAAAACCACCGTGGCTAGTCGTTGTCGCGCATTCGCTCACCTTCCACCTGATTGAGAGGTGTTGTTGTGCATGGAAATATCCCCCACTCCTTCTTTATGACCAGCTGTTTATATATATATATTTTTTTGTTTACCTTTGGATACAATTTTCATATCAGATAATTTTTATATCGCTGGATACACGAAAAACCGAATCATATTCCCCGCAATTTTTCTATCTTTTCACTTTTCACAGAAAATGTTACCGTCCATGGAGTGAATCAGGTGAAAATCTATTCTTTGAAAAAAATAAACATAACCGCCAAGAATATATCCAAAAATTTGTTAATCTCTACACATACGACTACCGGAACAGCTGTTATTCGATCCATATTTGATATACACTCCAGAATCGGAATTTATTAATTAACTTTTTTTTAATATATGGGGATTTTTGTGCTTTTGGAAGCATAATAATTAGCAACAGGTCATTGTTCTTGAAATTCAAAACCAGTTTTTTTTTCAGTGAGTCGATAAATAATTCTTCGTTTTCACTTTCCTCTGTGAATATCTGTTAAGGACATTTACTTACATGGGAACCGATGGTAATCTTCTTCGCTGGTTTGGTAGGGGCTTAATTTGGTTTTAATTTCGTGTTTTTGTTTAAGGAAGTAGATTAAAATTAATGGAGCCATCAGACGGAAAGTCAATTAATTATCAATGACTTCAAGTTAACGGAAAATTATTTGGGATTTTTTATTATAAAATTTTATTTAGCAAAAATCACAGATTAAAAAGAATTTATTTAATTTCATGGGAGGATTTACATCATTGGGCCAAGTTTTTGGTTTTCCCAAGTTCGGCCCGAACCGAACTTAGACGAATCACAGAAGATCAAGACGAATGCGCCATCGACACTTTCGCGTTTGCCGTGCTTCGCATACATTCGTCACGATTCGCGACAAGATATGAGGCGTTAAAAGCTAGAGTGGACCAACCCACATGTCGAAATCGTGAATTTTTTTGTGTTTGAATCACTATTGCGAGTGAGTTTCTAGACAAAAAAGTTTGGATGCACCAAAAAACGTTTCAACATTGAGTAATAAAGTCCACAGATTTTTTTTCCCAAAAATTTTCAGTCAATAATAGTACAAAAGTGGAAAAGCTTCAAAAACTCGATTATGTGGGTTGGTCCACTCTAGCTTTTAACGCCTCATATAGCATTACGAGCCAGTGATTAAATATGGATTATTTTTAGCCTATTGAATCTGAAGAAATAATTTTATCCTTCTTTGACGCGTCTGGATTTCACAAAAAAAAAAATTGCGTCTACTCTCCATTTGCGAGAGTTTGTGGTTCTAAATTTTGGGATCTGATTTGGGTTGTCGCTCCATTGAAGAAGAAAAAGTGTGAAATTTTAAGAAAGTTTAAAACGCGGATTAATCGGTTGGGCTCTACTGACCACCTCCCAGTTTTTTCCCACCAATTTTTTTTTTTTTTGAAAGATACATTATTCATTACACTATTCAAATTTTGAGACTACCTTAGTGTTTTTTGCGCTTTTTTTATATACGTACATATATGGTATGGTAATGCATTTTTGCATGTAATTTGAATGACTTGACTTAAGAATGTAACTTTAATTTGTGTGGTATTTGCAAGTATTTATATTTGCAATTTTAATGTTTTTTTAGTATCAGCAAACGAATTGCAGTAAGTATTGTACTCTTACAACGAATTTTTGTTTATTGGAAAAATTAAATTATTTCATTAAAGATTCAAGGTTTTCTGTGAATCTATAATCAATGTAATTAATACTTTGATGACATATTGGACTATGACAAAGTAAAAATTAAGTAAAAATTGCATTTGATTAAATAAAGGCAAAAAAAATCGATACTAAAGAAACTGTATTGCTAATTTATAAAAATATCAAGGAATATGTTTTCACTGACATTAAAAAAATTTTAATTCTTTGTTTTGACTTGAATTTTGGAAAAAAGTATCTGTGGTGAACATCACATAGCTTCGCTCTGCAATATTTAAATCTTCGGTAAAAAGATGTAAAATATAATGTTTTTTTTCAAATATGGGAAGAACCGTTAGAGACACGTAAAAATGTTGGACTTTTTATTTCCTTTAAATTTGGTTGTATGCATTTTTTCTCACAAGCAAAAAGTTTTCGACAAATTTTCAAAAAAATGTATTTTTCAAAAAAAGTGGATGGGTGGTATTTTTCCAAGTTGTTAGTGCGTCAAATTTTACTAGCGGTAAGTTTTAAGAGCGACAAATTTCCATTTACTTCTATACGACCGGCAAGTTTTGGGGACGCAAATGTTGGGCGTTAAATTTAAAGGCCGTCAAATTTAAGAGCAACAAATGTAGGGGTGGCAAATCAGAGAAGCGATAAATTTTGGGGTGGCGATTAAAAAATGCGACAAAGTACCGGACGGTAAATTTGGGGGCTGTATGCATCACAGTAATCTTAAAAACTCGTCTATATTACTCAAAAATTGTGACTTTTTTCTTGGCCTGCCATTGAAATATCTCGTAGACACGCATTTGTCAGAATTTTTTTTTTGAACATTTTTAAAAAAGTTTTTTTGACCAAAAATTAAAATGAAAGTTTTATCTTAAAATTTAAAGAGCGCAAATTTTTCGTCTACTTGGGCTTAAATTTGAGAACTATCTTCAATTGTAATTTGCTTTTTGCGCTGAAGTTTATCGTGTTGCTGTCTCCTCACACATATATTTAACTCTCTCTCTCTTACCAATAAAATATTCCCATTTAACCCATTTTTCGCCGCTCCTAGACGTGTTGAATTTTTCTTGAAAATTTTTGTAGGCACTAAACATTTTCAGAATTTTCCAACCAACAGTGTTCCGGAAAATTTGTGGTAAAAATTCTTAAAGAATGGCGAATAGCCGATACTTTAATAAATACCACTTTTTTCAGAAAAAGGTGAAAATTTTTATTGATAATGGAATAAAAATTAGCTAAGGGCCCGGCCCCTTACCGCTTTGCTGTACATTCTTCGAAAAAATAAACAAAAATGTGAAAATGGTTTAGTGGTAAGAATTCTAACCAACACGGCGCAAAATGAAGTCTTTTGCGTTCCTGTGAAGGTTTTTTGTCTGTTTTATGGTCAAAAATGGGAAAATCCAATCAACACGTTTTTCGCTTTACTGTCAAATGATCAAAGAATCTATATTAGCACTGCAAACAATGAAAAACTAATTTGATGAATTTTGATGAATATTTCAAGTTTTGGTTCTTAAGAATTCTTACTGGGTGGCCAAAAATGGGTTAAACTAAATTTTCAGATCATTTGGACTTATGTGGGATAATACCTTAATCAATACGAGGCTTATTATTTTTATTGTTTAAAACAATTTTCTAGTCTGTAAATTTGAAATTTTTAAAACATGTGCAGCTTTTTTATGAATTTTGAACATTATTTTCTCAAAATCAACAACATTTGCGTTCAGAAAAAAAATCTTATCCTCACATTCATTCATTCAAAAAGTGACAAAAATGAAGTAATTTTTGTCACTAATATAAAAATTTGTTAGCTAATATTTCTTGCCCTTGTACCCAATGAATTTCATCTCATCTCTCGTACATTCGTATTTAGCAACATTAAACAATGGTAGACATCTTTTTTCGGTCAACTAATTCCCATAACATTTCATTGTCAATAATTAATCTATGTTTGTACCTTTTCACAATTATTTCAAAAATCGTGCTTAGGACGTATCATCTTTTAGGTTTCAAGTTGGGATTTTTCGTATGTGTGTGTGTCTGTGTATGTTTGATGGTGCATTTCAAGCACTTTGAAAATTAACACAAATTTCTGAACATTTAACCTTTCTTCGTAGATTTCATGGCAATAATTAAGTAAATAAGTCTCGGTTAATGATAGCTAAAAAGTTTTTTCTGCTGTTTCTCAGCAAAGCCACTGAATGGACATTGGAACAACAAGAAAATTTTCTTGTGTTCTATCATGTGTGGATAGAAAAATTTGAAATTCCGTTGAATAAATGCCACAATTCCGATAGACGAAACGTTTTATTAAACAACCATAATTGATGTCAATGTGTTTGATGTACTCCAGCTACAGTACAACTACAACATATTGATATAATTAAAGTAACATTTCAGTGATAATTATAGGTACATTTATAACGAATTTGACCGTGATTTTCATTGTACGAAAACGATTATTTTATTACTAAACCTCTTCGACTTGGTGCGGTGTGCATTTCATCATCGTCTCCATCATCATTTGCAATTATTATGTTAATAGTAGTAAATATCACTTACAAAAATTCACATAACTTTCTCGGAACAATTCATGGTCGATATTGAATATAATTAAGAAAAATTCCCGTCGATAAAAACACATTCTGATGTGAATAACCCACATCGTAGCCGGAAATTTTCACCGAAAAGGACCCACACCTACCGGCTATAAAAACTGCTCGTCCGATGATTATAGAAATGATCAACGTCTCGAGACAGGTTGAAGAAACCTCTAAGGTCAACTAGAATTCTCCACAGATGATACATTGATATATCGTTTATTTAAAAAAAAATGAACTTCAAATTATGCCTGAAAGCAACCGTAATAACAACAAAAACTTTGTTCTCTTCAAGTCATCCAGTGTTAAGTTGTGCCCTAAGCCGAACCTCTTGAAATGATTATGTTACCGCAAAATCCCAAGGTGGTCACGTATTGCTCTTAAAACGACATCTTCAAATGTATCTAACCGTCTTTGATCGCAGAAGATTGAAATTTTTATACCACATAAACACCGTTATCAGATTTTTTAAGTCCTTGGTTAAACTCAAGGATTTATCGAAAAGTTAAGTTCAAGAGTTTAGTCCATCTTCCTTCCGACTTAAATGAAACCGTAATAAATCGCTTCTAACGGCAATATTAGTATAGATTTTCATGTTTTCTCAACATTGATCAATCGGTGGATTGCAAAATTCAAGGATTTTATTGCATTATCTAACCGGATTTTTTTTCAGATTAATTGACGGAAAGTTTATCAAACTGAACAAAGCTAGCCACCAAAATTCTCATTTATATTATATGCATCTGCGAGTATGATAAAAAATTCATATCGATTAAATGTTAACACCGCCAAATACTTAATTAGCCTTCAGCACATTTGAATTTATCTTTCTTTCTATCGATATCTTTCTTTTAGTATAACTCAGGTGTTGATCTGATGGTGGCCGCTATGCATACAATTTCGAGGTAATGTGGGGCACAATATTTACACAATATTTTATCTTAGGAAATAATACTGAAATAATAATAATGATAATACCAGCAACACAACCAGCTGAATAAAGTGAGCAAAATAAAAAAAAGTGTAAAAAAAACTAAAATCTACGAAATATCCAAGTAGAAATGACAACAACAAATACAATAATAACAATAACAAGTCTGTATAAGAAGCAATCTGGACAAGATTTGCAATCGACGATGACTAGAAAGTAACAAAAGATATTTAACAAAAATTTTAACCATAAAAATGGGGTCGCCGATAACATCGTCAAAATGGCCTTGTGAATCAAAACGCTTTACTAACCAATCTGACTAAATATATTAATGACGATTAGGTTGGGTTTAAGCACATACGACTATTCAGATTGAAGGTATTTAACGTAAACTCCAACGGATTGATTACTATAGTAGCTATGCTACTACTTTACAGATTACAGATGGTGAGTAGTAAAATCTCCTCCCATATTAAACTAAACCAATCGAGTCGAAATAATGCTGCTGGTTGACGTGTCTCTGAGCCTTGGCGAATAATTAAAACGTTGCTATTGAATAGAAAACACACATCATAATAATGAGCCACGGCGAAGATTTGATAATCGCTAAAGTGTCATCAGGAGGCGAGTTGACTCCGAAGCCTAAAAACCGATCAGGCCAATAATCTTTTACTCAAAGCTAATTTGATCGCCTAAGGTGTTTAGTTAAAAGTTAAAAAGGCACTGCCATCGTACAGTGAAACCGTTTTTGTTTCTAATCATAATTTTATGTCTTCCAGAACAAGATATGTTGAATTTAAATTTAAACATAAGAAAAGCTACAATTGCCAGAGGCCAATCGTTAAATATAGACGACATACAAAAAGTTTATTAAAAAAATCCATTTGTAGAGGAAGGGGAAAGAAGTGGTCCGATTGGATTTTGATGTATGGAACGGTTATGTAAAATCATATTTTAAACATATTTTAGCTTAATAAATTTTTCCATACGACTCACAGTTTTTGAGAAAATAGAAAAAAGTATTAAATTTGACTGAGGGAGAAGCGAAGGAGTGGTCCAACTGGATTTTGATGTATGGATAAGTTACGTAAAATAATATTCTAAACACATTTCATTTTTATAAATTTTTCGAAACGATGCAACCATAGTTGTGTCATTTGTCCTGCGTCAGCCATTTTGTTTTTCCTCGAGTTCGAAATGATAATTATGTTTCTAAGCCATTTCATTTAAGATCCGACATGTTGAGTTCTCCGTTTGTCCGATTTTAACAAAATGTCGTCTGGAGTTTTTTTTCTTGTTTTTTTTTGTTTTTTCTTGAGTTTCCAAGTGACTTTCCAAATTTTTCTTGAGTTTCCAATACATTTCTTTTTCGAAAATCTTTCGTTTGAGACCCTACACGATGAGTACTTCTTTTGTTTGATTAGATCAAAATGTCATCTGTCAGTTTTTTTTACGTATGCGTGCAAAATTTTAAGTCAATCGGATGAGTAGAAGGAGATCAAAATTAGATCACGAAATTTGATCCTGACAGACAGACAAACAGACAAAAAAGCAAGCTATATAAAAGCTTTTAAAAACTAACTTTGTGCTGATAGTCCTCAGTCTCAGTTAGGAAAATCAAATTATGCCCCAGAAACTCCGACTTGTACTCTGGACCAACACTGAAATGTAACTATTTTTTTACTCCTCCTTTAACCCTCATACTGTCCTCGGGTTATTTCTGACCCAAATTCGATTTTAATTAAAAGTATCTTCTCAACTACATGAACAATGTTTGTATGGTGTAGGCTCTGTGAACAAATTTCTTTTGAATACCGAAAAGAATAATCTATTTGTTCATATTTTAATCCATTGAAGAGCACTGTAGTCTTCATGGGTCATAAATGGGTCATAATGGGTCATTCTTGACCCACGAAGACATCATACGTTATTTTTCTTAAGGACAGTATGAGGGTTAAATATTCCTCCGCGGTGGTGTCTTTGATGGGGATGAGGCTTTTTTCTGGAGAAAAAATTATCCAGTGCCATATCTATATAGAACATTTCACGTTCGAAAATCTAGTGTTGTAATTTGTTAATCACTAAAATTTGATCTCGAAACCTAAAAATCTCATCTGTGGCGCAGTTTCCTCCGAAACAATTGTCTCTATCGCATTTTTCCTAAGATAATCTGCATGCGGCACATTTTATTACATAATTTTCAATAGTAAGATTTTTGTGTCTAAGAGTTTTGTAACATTTTTGTAAATGAAGCGCCCAAAGGAAAACACAAACACTTAAAATATATTAGTTTACTTTTAAAAATTAATTTTCTTTAACAAAAAAAAATCTGAAAGAAATTTCATTGTTTTACACCGATTTTGCTTAAACAGTTTGATTTGCACAAAATTTTTTCTTCAGACTATGGAGCGTTAAATTTTCTTGTCCATTGGATTAAAGGTCGACTGTTTGAAAAATTAATGGGCGTGGATAACTTTAGCATGTTTTAAAGTTAAAAAAGAGTGACCTTGGCAACTGATAAAATGACAAACACGTTTTATGTTTTCAACTGTCCGAATCATCCCGCCACCTACCAATCATTCCACAAGATGTTAATATAATTTAATGTTTTTTTGATACATAGAGTATCTCAATCGATTAGTGATTAATAAAATTTAGTCTCTTAACAATTCGAAAACTCGTATTTCTGTGCAACAACTGATTTAACTTTTGCCCTTTAATTCGATCTGTTTTTGGTGGTTTAATCGCAATTTTTATACTGGATATATTAGAATCATATCGAAGTATATTAGATTTGGTATACCGTTTGTAACGCAACGAACCAATCATCGGACACATAAAAGAAACTACACCAAGGTGTTTGGGATGACAAAAGATTTTGATTTTCGCATGTCCGTCCGTCTGTCTGTCTGTTTGTTCGTATACAACAAACCTTTCGAAAGGAGAGAGCTAGAGACTTGAAATTTTTTACAGTTTCTTTTCTAGTAAATAGCGAGGCCAAATTATTGAGCGGGCGAAACCGGATCATTCCTCCCCTCCTCCCCCATACAAATGAAACATTTTTTGCGGTTTTCTCGGAAACGGTCAAACAAATTGAAAAAATTGTAAAGGTAAATTGTGTTTAGAATATAATTTTACATTTTTACAAAATTCAAATGGAACCCCACTTTCCCGCTTTACTACACAAATGGAATTTTTATATACAACTTTTGCACCTGGCAATTGTAACCTTTCTTATGTTTTTAATGTAATTTTGTTTCTTTAAAATATATACCACTATTATTTACTTACCATAATTTAAGGCAGCAAAAAAAAATCCAAACACTTTTTTTTATTTTATTTTACCAATTATTGTTAAACCGATCTTTGTTCACCACCGTGTGTTATTCGACACCGTGAAAACTTTGTCCTAGTTGTATTTTTAGAAGATCTTCCACACTCGATAAATGTCGCGTAAATAAAAATCTTGACATAAATGTTTGTTCAGAAACTTATACTGAATTCAACATTCATCTCGGTAGTGTAACGAACAAAAAACAAACTCAAAAGCACTTCAAGATGAATTTTAAATCTGTAAAGCGAATGAAGCGCGTCACTAATGAATTCTCGTTTAGAACTAATTTCAGATAAGTACGAAACGTTAGCAAAAACGCAGTGTTTTTCTGCTTATTCAGTGGCAATTGAATAAATTTTTATTTTATATTCTATTTAAGGTTCCAATCCAAAGTAATTTGATCATTTTACTTTTGAGGGAAAAAATATGTGAACGACTTTACAAGTGGCCCTGGCTACTAGCATCATCGAAGCAATGAACTTCGTTAATTACAATGTAAGCATTTTTTGTGCAGTAGGTATTCGAAGAAAAGCGTTCAATTTAATTTTTTTTAACAAGTTTTTAATTAAAAGAAATTGTTCTAAAAAGGATTTTTTAAGAATTTCAATTTGGATTTAAACTTCTATATAGATAGTTCTTAGGTTTACATCTATTTGGCTTTAAAACTTTGGAAAACATTTTTTTTTGAAAGTTTAACACTAGAAAAACGGATGAAGTAAATTTGGCGCTATTGAAAGTTTAAACTCAGATTTCCTAGAGTTAATAAGATAACCGCCTGAACAATATAAGCGCCGGAACGGGCAAACCGACATTAGTTTTTTAAAAAAAACTCTTTTTTTCTCTTTAAATTCATGGTTGAATTTGTGAATGGGAAAAATCGGCCAATTCCTTATAAACATAAAACGAAAAGTGTTTAAAGTACGACTCACATAACTCTACCATACATAAAAATTCAACTGAACCCCTTATGCGTTCCTCGCTGATTCAAGATGAATATTTTTTTTGTGATTTTATCGAAAACTGCACCTTTTATCAAAACATTCAACAAAGTGCGCGAAGCAAGGGAAAAACTGATTTTAAAAATATCCTTAAAAAACATTCACTTACTACAAGCACGCATAATATAAAGGAGGAAGCGGGGAACAAAGTGCAAGATGTATTGGTAACCTTTGAAGGCTAGTTCCTTCAAAAAGGTGTTCAAATTTCTGGGTCTCCTCACGAAAGTCTTTAAATCTTGGGTCTTCGATATACGAGACTATGCATAAAATAGTCACGCTTTTTGAGGGAGGATCTGCGGCAGAGTGATGAAGGCACTACAATAAATTCTATAAAAAATCGCGAAAAAGAGTGAGAACGGTAGAAAGAAGTTTCAAAAGGAGAAAATGTGCATGACATTCTTAAAACCCGGTACGTAAAGGATAGGTTTCGGTTAAAGTTTGTTTGTTCTTTCCTCTCAACTTTTGATCAACTGAACAGATTTCAATCCGTTTTTTTCCATTCGGCTGGATATCACGAAAGGAAGGTTTTAGTTCATAAACATAACAAAAGCTATAATTGCCTATCTGGCAATCATTGGAGACCCGTATGGTGATATTCGTATCAAAATTTGAACAGTTGTACCGAAATTCCACTTTGAAGTCAAACTTTCCAATAAGATTTTTTAAAATTTATTCCAATTGGATTTTCATGTATGGGAGTTTTATGTAGAATTATATTCTAAATAACTTTTGTTCTTGCACTTTTTTGATAAGATGCACCGTTTTCGAGATATTCACAAAAAACGATTTCGTTCGTATGGGGGGTACCCCCCCTAATGGTCCATTTTTGCCCATTAACGAACTTAGCCTCGCATTTTACGAAAAACGGATCCACGCAAAATTTCAAGTCTCTAGCTCAATCCGTGCGCCCGCAATCCGCGCCACAGACGGACAGACAGACAGACGGACGGACGGACGGACATGCAAAATTCAATTTTTTTTATCATTCTAAACACACTGGTGTAATTCATTTTTTTTGTGCGATGACGGGATCTTGGCGTTACAAACGGTAAGGCAAAGTTAATATACCCTTTGGTTTCACCATACGGGTATAAAAATTCAGACTTCCCCGCTTTTAAAACTTCTTATATCTTTTGTTTTTTACCCAGTTCTATCCGGTTTTCGTCTTTCGGTTGATTATCAAAAAAAGAATACTAACTGCTGATAGAAAATCTCCAATAATAGAAAATCAAATCTCTTTCAAACGAGTACCAAAAAAAACACCCCGACTATAAGAAATCGTCCTTTAACCTCCTGCCTATAGGTAATCTTTTTTCTATGGTAGATTTATGAAACTCACAAAAAATTCATTGAAGTAAATTTAAAAGCGGTGTTGCTAAACAAATCCAACAACAAAATAGGCTTTTGAGATGCATATAACTTTTAAATTTACTTCTATGATTATTTTATTTTTTAAAGGATTTTTTTTATAGTCAGGCTTTTTCAAAGAAAATTAATTTTGTTTTTGTGGATAGACCCTAAAAAAAAATTAAAAAGTTTTTTAGTTAACAAAATTTATTGTTTCGCCTATCTGCGTGGATCTAACAGTTATTTTACTATAAAAATGGGACTTTTTAATTGTTTTAAAATTTATTCCTTTTTATTTGAAATTGACAGACTCTATTATGTTCCAGCTCAAATTAATAAATTCCACATTTCTCTTTTGTAAAAAACGGTTGTGTCCCGGCGAATCCGAAGAAATTTCAATTCATTTAAGAAATTATTTGTCATATTCGCGCGATGTTTCGTCTTTTCAAAAACTCTTTATATTCTAACAAGACCGGCACAATACACATTTTGACAAAGCATTTTTTTTTGTCCCGGAAACCTGCGGAGAAAATATTTATTTCTAATCGAGACGCTCTTTAACCTTGCGCTTTTTACATTTTTATCATATTGCTAACTAATCATATTTTATGTTTTACATAAGATTGAAGCAACAATATTAAAGTAAATTTATTACCTTTAGGTTAATCAAGAGAGGTTTTCAAGTTCACGTCCGAATTCTTACATAATTTTTTTATTAAGAACAGTAAATTCATTTTTAAAGTCGGTTGATATAAACCGAACCGTATTTCAAATGTTGTTCTAGTTGCAATTCAATTATATTTAATTTATGATGATTAAAGAAGTAATAGGGAAAGATCAGCATATTTGAAATTATAAAATGAACAAGAAGGATTTTTGAAATTGACAGGTTTTTTTTTTATATATGACTTTTGTGAAGAAAGTTTAAAAAAACGGTGTAAGTTTTTTTAAAAAAACTTAGGGACTACCTAAAAGGAAAGAAAAAAGGAAAGGAAAAAGGAAGATCTGCGATAGCGTGACGGCGGTATTAAACTCTATATAAAAAATCGTGAAAGAGCTTTACGAAGAAGGGAGGAGAGGGTTAGAAAAGCCGAAAATTATGCGTAACATATTTTATAGACAGCCCCTTAAATTATGAAGAATTCAATTTTTAAGGGAAACAAAAAGTGTAAAAGTCAAACACCCTAAAGTTTTCTAAAGTAATTTTGTAACAGCTAAATTTTTTTGCATTAAAAATTCCAACTCAACAATACAAAAACACACCATTTCAGAAACTCGTAAATTTTTTGTGTTAAATTTTTTCGAATAAAGTGGAACAAATCCGAAATTTACCAATGGATTTGCAAAATCCTTTTAATTGACTGTTGACCTTGCGATAATCAAGGTCGAACGGATAGCGTAATATTTATCATCATCGAAACAAAATGTTTTAAGCCATCTGCAATTTACATTAATCAAATGGGTTTAAAACAGGCCATGATAAATGCGAGTTTCGGAAATCGCTCGGTAAAAAGGTTCAACCAGACGATCAAATCAAACTTTAAACAAAAATAAAATTTCATAATATGTCTTTGGATTTGTTCATCGGATCTCCGCCTGCACTATGTGTTTTTCACATTATTCAATTCGTAATAAATTTTTGAGTCTCATTCAAACATCTTAAGTTCGATTCGAAGAATGGATATTTACAACGACTTTTGAAGTTTGAACTATGCGTAGATCAAATTGTTTGAAGATTTTTATCAAATTATGGTAAAATTAGAATAATATATTGGTATTTGAGTTAAACATGATTTTCAGTAAATCGTCGTTTCCAAAAAATTTTTCATTACGTGGTTATTATTCATTGTGACAATCAAAAATTTATTCAAATCGACACTTTAATTAAAATTCAGTATAAAGATTCTTTGAATTCGTTACGAAACAATTAATTTAAGAAATTTAAAAAATTCTTTGACCCAACGTTTTTAATTGAACTGTCTTGGGATTTCAATTTTTTTTTCAAAGAATTGAAATCCCAAATGTAATATAAATCTACCCGAAATTTTACTGTAACTAAATTTTTAGCTCATTCAAAATGCGGGTAGTAATTAATTAGCAACAAATTAATTATCACCCGCATTTTGAATGAGACAAAAATTTAGTTACAGTAAAATTTCGGGTAGATTTATATTACATTTGGGATTTCAATTCTTTTAGAGCAGGATTTATTTTTGCAATAAACCATCAAATGAGTCATAGTTGTTGATGGTCATGGCCGATTATGTAAAGTTGATCTATCTTAAAAATTTTGGAAACCTCTTTGTGCAACATGAATTTCAAAAAGCATTTTTTAAAACTTTGCGAATTACATTAAAATGGACGCCGAAAATACTAACAAAACTATGGGACGTATTAATGGTCGTTTTTAAACACAGTTTTTCTTAATGTGAGTTTAAACTGACAGAAAACCATATAGCAAACTGTCAATTTAAACTCATATTAAAGAAAACTGTATTTAAAAACGACTATGAATACGCCCCTATGTTTTTACAATATTGTAACAAAAGTTTTTTTTTATTGTTGTTGTATGAATATTATAGATGGTTTCAACAGAAAACTTTTTACACATTTTGAATTGTTCAACAAGTGAATATTATAAATTAAAAAAGCTAGAGTTTCAACAGCTCGGTTTGTTTTTTTTTTCAGAGTTGTTAAAATGCATTTATTTTAAAGTTTTTATTTACCTTGAAACTTGTATAAAAACTTAATTTGAAAAAAAAAGAAACTAAAAAGCTGCAACTATAATCGATTTGAAATAAAACTTCTGCAGAGCGTCCAGTTGGGTTTAAATATTGAATACTTGTTGTTTATTACCAGAATTGAAAGAAGAAATCGCTGAACTGTAAAAAATTTCAAATTCTGGATTTTTTCTAATTATTTTTCAAAAATCCAAATTCTCAGAAGGGGTCTGTTGTCTGCCACTGTTTTTAGTAATTATTTTAGTACAACAAGTTACCAACAAAGAACTATAAAGTCTATTCTACACTCTATACTTTCTGCACACTAGCTAGTTTTGCTTGCTCCACATTCAATAACAGAACGAACTAGTGGGAGTGCAATAGAAGGTAAATAGATAGAGAAAGCAGTGCTGTCAAACGTTTCATGGGTTTTTAGAGAAATTCTTGCTTGTTTAAAATGCTAAAACAGCCGGTCTTGGCGGAGCTAAAGTTCTTTATTAACGCAGTATCGAAGCACCGAGGAATAGCGCAAAACATCACTTCGCCGCAATTGATCCGAAGCAGCCTGAATTTGCTGGAAGATCTTCCGGCAGCCAAAGAAGTCGTTCTCGAGTATTTTTCACTAGTTTTCGACGTTTCCGTGGCCAATTATGTCCAGTTTGTGGCGAAGGACGGGCAAGGACCGCCACCCGAAGACGAAGTTATCAATGATATTCAGGAGGCGCTGGAGAATCTCGTTAGCAAAGGTTGGCAAACAAACAAATTTGCATCACAGCTAATTTCCAAAACATTTTCTATAGCCTCATGGAGTCTCATAGCGTCGTGGAGTCTCGAGCTCGTTGGCCACTTGTCTGACAAATATTGGCCATCGCGGAAAATGGACATTGGAGCGGCCTGCAATCTCTGGCTGAATTGTGGTGCAATGCGGTGTCTTTTGGGGTTGATGGCATCTTGTTTCCGAAAAATGGGCAACACAGAAGCTGAATCTTGCATCGATACGCTTTTGGGTGAGACTTCTTGTTTAATATCGGGACTAAAAAAAGAATAATGTTTGGAATTTTGCAGGAACCTTCACGAAGTACAACATGACATTCGATTGGGTTGTGGCGCGGCTGGGTGGATGTTTTCCACTGAAGATTATTTCACAGTAAGTTTGAAATCTCGCGTTGTGTTGCAGAAATTCATTAAATCCACTTTCCAGGATACTTCAATGCGGTTTAAGGAGATTCTCTGAAGATTTACGATGTCGATTAGACTCTGAAATTGGGATTTTAAGCTATCTTTCGTTTGCCCACGAAAAAGACTTAAAACACGCTCTTAAAGAGTTATTGGAGGTACATTTAAGCAGTCGAACGGTTTTAGAATTTGTTTTCTAATTAATATGATATTTTCAGGATGGATTTACACCCAAAAAACCGCTTCACACAGACATAGTTCCATATATAATGCAGTTATCTACATTTTCCGACCAATTGCTGCAGCCAATTGTTAGCGTGTTTCTGGAATTGTGTAAAAAAATCACCTTATTTATTAAAATTTTCAAAAAACATTCACCTTTTTTATAGTTAATGACAGCCTGCTGGAGAAAATCACCAGAGAGACGAGTTCTTGGCTGAAAAACTTCGTATTCCGAGACATGCAGCCTTCATTAAACAACATCGCACTAAAAGTGAAGAATAATGGAACGAAATTACTACTTACTGTTGCGAGTATAGCCGACAAGTATTTCTGGTGTCAAGATTTCATAGAATACACAATTCAAGAGCTGGAGCAGCTCATTTTAGAGAACAGAACGTGTCCATTGCTGGCAGATTTATCTCGAGATGAATCCAAGGCCTTGCTGTGGAAATCGAGCACCAGTGCTGTTTTTATTGAGCAGCAAACTTCGGTTCGGCTACTTTTGTTGGTTTGTAAGTAGAAATTTATGATAGAATCAGGAATTTGTTTTATCGAGAGACCCTTTTAGCTTCACAATATCCACACATTTACCATCAGACGATAGCAGAACTCTTATTGAAGAGCTACGAGATCAACAAACACAGTGTTGGTGCTTTGATTCGCATTCTGGGCGGGTTAAGTGGAACTGTTGAGTTTGCTGAGATTAAACCTGGACTAGAAACGGTACTGGAGAGAGTTTTATTGCAGAAACAATTTCACTTCAAGGATAATCAGGACGAGTGCTTGAATGTTATTAAAAATTTGGTCACAATTGCAAAGTAAGTCTTAATGGTTGTTTCTTAAATTGGGCTGTCCGTAGAATACAAGCCATACGTTCAGGGAGGGATTAGTTTGCGGTAATGCCACGTCAAAATTTAATCTATACAAAAAAGGCCGAGTTTCAAAAAGCAAAAATTAGCGTAACGTTTTTTATGGACAACCCATTAAGATTTTTCTTCCAAAAAATTGTGCTACTAAATCCTTTAAAATTCACATTTTAGACTCGAGAAAACCAACTCATCTCCATATCTCAAACACCAGCCAGTGACGACGGCTCTGAATGAATGCCTGCCGAAATTATTAAACATTTTGGAATGTTTGCTAAAAAGACTCGCCTCCGAATTGGACATGGTAAAGGTGAACGGCAATATTTATCCACCGAGCTATAAACGCCAGAAAATAGAAAAACTCGACCTTATGGAAATCGACGAGCCGACATTCTCCCTTCAATACAGCAATCTTCCGAAATGTGGAGATTTAGTACACAATTTAATTCATTTACTTAATATAATAGATGCTGGCGCAAAACACCAAATTATTAACATGATTGAGGTTTGTTTAATCGCTTTCAAAATCCATAGAAATTCTGTCTAAAAATCGAATCTCCGGTAGGTTTTAAAAATGGCACATCTGACTGTGAAATATTTCTTCTGGACGCTCACTGAAAGGAGTCCAACGTTGCGATCGACGTCAGTGAATCGTGCATACATTTTACTGCATCGTCAGTGTACGGCTCGGAAGGCAGCTCGATCTGCTTGCTTACGAGATTTAGTCGAGGGTGCGTTATTTTTGTATCCAAATTTATTTGGAGCGCAAGCAGAAATCGATTCAGTGGATCAGGATAGCACCGTTATTATGGATAGTGAAAAATTAATTACATTCAATCAGAAACAAGGATTGGCACCGAATGCGAGTCGATCGGTTTTGCATGCTGGCATTATTGGGAAGGGATTGAAGCCCGAAGTACCAGAAATTATCTCCGAAAAGCCAGATCCAGAGATTCAAAGTATGTTCTTGAAAGCAATTGATTCGTGCTGCAAAGATCAGGTGGAAGTTTTTTTTTGTTAAATTATTTCTTAATTTTGTGACTGAATGATTTTTTATTTTTAGGACAACGCAAACACAGTTGATTCATACTCAACAGTTTCGCTGCTGCTGGTTGAAATGGTCTCATCTGACATTATGTATAATGGTTTCCCATTCCTTGAGGAGGATTTCCTGAAAGTCACAATGGAAAGGGATCTACAGATTCGACGAACGTTCAAAAGCTCCCCAATTTTGTGGGGCATAATCTCACTTGTTGCGATCCACAGGCCTGCAATTTGTTTCTCATCAGTTTTGTTGAGAGGATTATGTGCCTCGTTTTTACATCAATGGCGCGCAAAAAATGGTTAGATTTTCGTTTTCATACACGGTTTAAAAAATACGTCATACTTTCAAGCAGGGACGGGGGCCTGGAGTAGTGTTATTAAACTCCTTACGAGAAATCACATAATAGCTTGACGAGGGCAGGGGAAAAACTAAAAACATAACAAAAGCTATAATTGCCAATCTGGCAATCATTGGAGACCCGTATGGTGATATTCGTATCAAAATTCGAACAGTTATACCAAAATTCCACTTTGAAGTCAAACTTTCCAATAAGATTTTTTAAAATTTATTCCAATCAGATTTTGATGTATGAGAGTTTTATGTAGATTTATATCCTAAATAACTTTTGTTCTTGCACTTTTTTGATAAGATGGACTGTTTTTGAGATATTCACAAAAAACGATTTCGTTCGTATGGGGGGTACCCCCCCTAATTGTCCATTTTTGCCCATTAACGAACTTAGCCTCGCATTTTATGAAAAACGGATCTGTGCAAACTTTCAAGTCTCTAGCTCAATCCGTGCGCCCGCAATCCGCGCCACAGACGGACAGACAGACGGACGGACATGCAAAAATTAAATATTTTTATCATTCTAAACACACTGGTGTAATTCATTTTTTTGTGCGATGACGGGATCTTGGCGTTACAAACGGTAAGGCAAAGTTAATATACCCTTTGGTTTCACCATACGGGTATAATTAGCGTGACGTATTTTACGGGCCATAAATTAAGAGAGGGAAAGGGGCAGGCCCAAGCGAGACGAAGGAAATACGGCGGTCGAAAAGTATCAAATCAGTGTGACGCATTTTATGAAAACTTTCTTAATTGAAATTCCCTTCTGATTTTTTCCCCTAATTGAAATTCCCTTATTATATTTCCTCCCTTAATTGAAATTCCCTTTAAACCAATAGTTTTTCTATTTTCAGTAAATCGATATCAAGCGCCAAGCGAAAGTCAAGAACTTTTGACGGCAACTAGAAAACTGCTGGAAGTGCTATCGATAGGTCAACTTCTTCCTCCGCCGATGAATAATTTTCATATGTTTATCGAACATTTGGATGCACCTGAGGTGAATTTTTTGCGCTAATTAAAAAGAAAATTAAAATAAATTTTTGAAATATTTCCCAGATCGCTTTGGTGCTTAAAGAATGCGTTTGGAATTATTTGAAAGATTTCGTTCCATCACCAGCGCTGTTTCAATGTGATAATAACGGTTTGAGATGGAGAAATCCAAATTTGTCGAAACCACCGCCAGCATTTGTAGATCCACTAAGGAATATTATGCAGAAGAAACTCCCAAAACTGGGAACGTATTATTATCAAATGTTTGGCATGCCGGCTATAGATGAGAAAGAGAAAGCTGGCAGTCGTAGTTAATAAATATATTGAAATATTTTTTTTGAAAGTGTTTTGATTTTAGAATATAAGTCTATTGGTATTTCTCGCCTTACAGGTCATAAAAAATATAAAATGCTATATTTTTTTGTACGTGTTTTTACATCCGAAGGAATACAAGTTTCAACTATAAATCGAGATTCAAAAAATTGAATTTCTAGTACCTTGGTTATTATGGTAAACATGTTTATTTTTCCGTCTTACATCCATGATACTGCAATTATCGCATCAAATATCAAATGTTCTTTATAAAGCTGCGTTCATGATTGCAGAAATCTAACGTAATGTTTTAATTTACTAAATGTCACTAAACACTTTTCTTGAAATTATTTGCTTTCTCTTGATCTGGTCTTACGCGAAATATTTTAGGAAATTTCTTATTTTTTACGTCACGATTTTTCCCAATTCTTTTGAAAAAAATTCTGGCTTGGGGCACAATCAACTGTGTAACGCATCTAAAACATAATCATTGCTGTTGTCGAAGAAATGCGAAAAATCCTCCGAAATGGTCGAATTTATAAGTGAGTCCATTAGTCAAACTGCTGGGCATCGAAATAAACGAGAAGCCCTGGGCTTCTGTAAAGCTCTGGTTTACTGTTTAGATATAAGTCTATCCAGCAAAACGGTCAGGATCTATCCTGAACTGGCTCACTCTGACTCACAGCTAAGTACGAGTTTCCGGTATTTACATTTCTTAATTAATAAAATAAGACAATTTAAGGATCGCAAACATTTTTGCTCATGATTTATTTAAATTCTTTATTTAACAATTTTTCTTCTGTTATCAATTGTTCACATTTTTTTCACTATTTTAAATGAAAAATTTAACAAAGTAAGATAAGTTAAAACACATTCTTAACCAAAAATAAAATAATTTGACTACGAATTGGCATCAAATGCTCAATTTTCATTTTGTTTTTCTCAAAATTCTACAAAACTAATAAGAATAATTCATATTTTATTTCATTTCTATGTCTGACCAATTTAAAACCAATGGAAATACAGCAAAATCTCAAAGCCAAAAAAGGAATTGAATTTAAAAATCAATAAAAACATTAAACGAAATGGCAAAGGAATGCTATACTAAAACTCTTTTGTTTTTCAAGTCAAAGTCTATGATTAATTGCACAGTAGTAAGAAATTTTTATTTTTTTGGGAATAAAAAAATTAAGCAAAATTGCAAATAGATATTTTTTTTTATGTACAACGATTTGAAAAAAAATCTTTTATAGTTTATTTTTTTTTGTGGGTTTTATTAAACTTTTATTTCAGTATTTTTTATTTGTTTTAGAATTTAATGTTGGTCTGGAGTGATTTATTGCTTTTAATAATGGAAGTTTTAAGAGAGAGTCGTCTATGTATCGGTTAGTAAATATAAAACAAAACAGAAAAAAAAGGTTTAACATAAAATATCGTTTTTTGATCTTCCATTTTTATCGAATAATACAAAAAGTATATTTTTTTTTGCCTCGAGCATGAGTTTCAAAACAGTATTTTCTGGTATTTTTTCGCCAACTTCTTTGAAAAAACATTTTTCTTATTTATCTAATTTTTTTTTGCTTTAATTTTTTAGTTTTTAATAATTTGATTGAAAAAATGTATTTGTAAGATCAACGTACAAAAAGACTAAATACAATGACTAACTAAGCATTAAAGTGATTTTTTTTTGCTATAAAGTTAAACCAAGACTAATTTTCAAAATTAAACCAATACCGCATGTGGTTTTAGCCAATTTTCGTTTTTTTAATCCGCAGGCAAAGTTTTGACCTACAAAATCCTGGACAAGCGGTTTCTGTGCATAAAATCAGATCATTCAAACACACCAAACAAAATTATAAATGAAATCTAATTTCCATAAAAAAAGGTGTGGATACCCACCTATTTAGAAGAAAATTGCACTAAGCGAGGTCAAACACTGCCACCGATTGGACCGAACTTTTCTATGACTGCCATTTGCGCAACTTATGGATGTAAAACCAAACGTATTTCAGTATTGTATACATTTTGCTCAAGCGTAGAAATTAGATTGTAATAACGAATGTAGTAAATAAAAAGAGCGCAGAGTCGAAGAGTCTAAATTTATTTCGATGGCATTAAAATGTGGTTATTGAAAAAATAGTTCAAATTTTATAATTAGGTTCAATTAGTGCATTATTCCGACAAAATGCTCCTCAAGCATTTTTCAAAGCAGGAATTCTGTAAAAAAGGAAAAAATGCGATGCAAGTCTTAGGCCTCGTTTCTAAAGGAAAAAAAACTGAAGCTTTGCCCTTACTGATATGCAAGTAAAAACACCTGAAATGTGTCTCCCAGAAGGGTTTTATATAGGAAAATCAATAGTCCTGATTTATGAAGGTTTTATATAAGAAAATCAATATTCCTGAACCTCAATATTCCTGTTTTTTACGAAAATTTGAGAGTTTTCATCAGTGGGAGCAACCCAGAATCGACCCACAAAAATGTCAAATAAACTCCTGAGTTTCGGTAGAAGTTTCGATTTTCAACAAAATAAAAATTATGGAAAGAAAGACAAAAACAAAAATTCAAAGCCAACATTTAAATTTCCATTCAATATTGATTTAAATTTGAAAAAAGTATGGCAGTTAGTTTTAAGCAAAGGTTATTTTTTTAGTTGTGAATTCTACAGGAACAAAAATACGTCAGGGAATGTGTTAATAAAAAGATGCGTCACCTCGAAATTTAATAAAGCGACTGTCCATAAACTGCGCCATGAAAATTTTACGCCGTTTCTGTTGCTTCGTCGCTCTTTTTCCGGGTTTTTTGTATGGAATTTAGTACGGCGGGCACACTACCGCAAGTACGACAAATTTTATGGACAGCCCCAAAAATAAATAATTTTTTTTTGTTAAAATGAATGTTGTCATAAAAATTAAGAAAAACCTCGAAGAAATAAAGCCTAAAGGCGTTTGTGTCTTCTAAGAATAAAAATTTAAATTCCACTTAAGGATTTTGTCAATTTTACGAATCTATGGCTTAAATTCATTTAAGTGAAACTTATTTTTCATGCCTGCTTGGTTCAAACGCCACTAATTGTAAGCGATTAATAAAATTAATACTTGATTGGATTACAGAAATTCATATTAAAACTATAGAAAATAATAATTATGTATAAATTTTCCGACACAAAATTACAGGACTAGAAATGATTTTTTTTTCCATTAATTATAATAATTTTTTGTAATGTTTTACAGATTACAGATTTTTTTCAAAATTTCTGACAAATCATACGTGAATTGAATAGAATTAATGATGGAAATTTTTCCCCCACCAAGATGAGAGCAAAATAGAAGAAATTCATGTTATCTGCCAGCAGACACAAATTTGTAAAATACACCGATAAACAATAAACGAAATAAAATATCCGTTTTAGGTAGTTTTCGAAGAAATACTACCTATTTGTTCTCAATAATATAATTTTAATTTTTAAGTGACTCTAATTTGTTTGCATGATATTGTTTTGACTACTTTTGCAAATACACTTAGGCCCGTTTGCGCGTACTGTTCTTAAAAAATTAAGTTGCGGTTAGCCTACTTAAACCGTAGAAACTCTGGGACTTCAATAATTAAAGTTGTACATAAGTTGCTAAGTTTCGTTGGTGCAAACGGGCCTTAATGTGTTAAAAAATGTTCTTTTACAATTATTTTAAAGAATTTAATTTTTACTATCATTTTTGTTTATTTTCATTGTTGTTGCAGTAATTATGATTTTGAATTTTCCATTTACATACATATTAAGTCTTTGTTAACATTATTTCTAATTAGTACTAAGTTTTAATTTTGGTTTTGCATAACTATTTGTTTTCTTTTATTTTATATCAAGTGGGCAGCATTGCAGAGCTATCAGAAAACAAGCATAAATTTCTTAAATTTTATTTCACTCTGGCTATTTTTCATGATTGCACAGTATTATTTTTTTTCTTCAATTTCGGCCAAGAAATAACTAAAATATTTCAACGCAAGCTATTTTCAATCTTTCCTCTATTTAATTTCCGTTTTAAGAGCTATGACATATCGAATGTGTTACGTTGCCGCATTATTTGATTTTTAAAAGGATTCAAACAATTTTAGATAGTGCTCTTAGAAAAAAGGTTTTTTTTTGGCAAAATCTTTATGGGAAAGCATCCAAATTTGTTTGAATGTCTTTAAACATCGCTCTGACTGTTTTGAATCTACAATTCTGATTTCCAAAAAAAAAATACTTCGTTCACAAATCAAGCATTTTCTGATCAATTCAAATGTACAGTAATATATAAATAAACAGTTGAAATATAACTCAATGAAATGACATAAAATCATAGAGGGGAAACAAAGAAAAAAGAAATTAATTTAAATTTGTTGTCAAGAGACGAAAAGACGATACGATACGTTAAAAATTGTAGAGCATCTACACACATATCGATCAAAAATGATGTTGAATTAATGATGATGATAAAAAATTGTTTTTAATGTAATGGCGATGCATTTCACGACGGGCGGCAATTTGTTAATTTCCTAACCGATATGCACGAGACCGATTTCCGTGAACGTCTTTTACCGCTAGAGCCACTCTTTTTACTTGTACCCGAGGCTGAATTCGTACTATTCGCCGCTGCTGCTGCATTTTGCGCTTTTATTTGCGCTGCGGCGGCCGCTGCTTGCCGGGCTAATTCCTCTGAAATAATGAAATTTTTTTTGGTTATTTTTGTTTTTCGGGTCAAAAATGAATTGATTTACGATTTCTGTCATGCTCGGTAAAGTAGACTTCCTCAAGATCTCGCTCGGTCTCATAATGATAGGCTTCTAAGTAAGGCAGTACTGTGGAACATCTTAACTCATCATGTTTTAACGGTGGGATCGGTATCGGTGGACCTTTTTCCTCTGGAGCGCTCAAAAACCATCTAAAAATAATGACAAATTTTTTTACATAGAAATTTCAATTTGGGAACTCTCCCTAAACAACAATCTAATCCGAGTAGTTTTTCAGGCTGTGTAGAAGATTTGTGAAAAACTACTTGAGAAATATGAGAAAAATCTGGCATAAATAATTGATCTGTGGAATGACACGACCTTTTAAACTTTTAATGGAATGTCGTGAACTGAAAGTGACCAATATGACCACCGTTTTAAAACCCAAATCTCGTTTTCGCCTATTTACGTCAAAACTACCCGTTTTTCAATTGTCTAATGTATGGCAAAAGAAAAAAAATACGAAGGTTTCCAAATGTTAGGCTCTTATTAAAGTTTTACATCTCAAATCGTCCCTGGGTTAGAATTTTTTTTCACTTTTCTCGGGTTTTAGAGCATGGGTTAATCTTTGATGCCCCTTATGTCTTACCATTCCCCGATTTATGTATATTTCGATATGTTCGCCTATGAATCGATTGGTAGAGAACCTATGAATCGATTGGTATAAAACTTTCAGTGGAGCTTATCGAATCAAAAAATCAAAGGTTCCCCGCTAATTCCAGCACATTAGCAACCACTAACAAAATGCGTTGGAATTCAGAGGTTGTTTGTATTTATCGCATTAAGAAATCAAAATTTTGTCACAATTACTAAATCAGGTAGAGCTCCGATTCTAGTCAAAAATTTGCAACTTTCTTCCGGTGCAATTTCACCAGGTTTCTCATAGCGTAATAGTTTTCATTCCTGTGGCTTTAGTATTTAAATGTCTTAGCTGGACCCTAGATAACCCGAAAGTCTGCAAAAACCAACATAACTGTTTATTTGGGTTTCCAGAATCAATGAACCTGTCTAAAGGTGCCGCTCCACATGAGAGTAAATCCGCGAGTAACTCTCAAAAACTCTCGAGAGTTACTCGCAGGAGGTTGACCATTTGAGAGTAAATTTTCGCGATTTTTCAATATCTTGACCAATATCTTGATTTTTTTGACATCTTGATTTGGCGAGTTCTCGAGAGCGACTCGCAAAATTCAAACGCCGTTCGTATCTGGCGAGTTACTCTCCGAGAGCTCAGTGGAGGCGTGTCCACTAGAGAGTAGAATCACTTTTGACAGCTCGCAGAAACTAGCTCGCGAGTTTTTGTGAGTTTCTGTGAGTGACTCTCAGAGACGTGTCCATTTGCGAGTAGCTGCTATCGAGAGGTTCTCGCCGGCATTTACTCGCATGTGGATCGGCACCTTAAGCTACAACAGCGGCATGACCTGTCTAAGCTACGACAAAGTACGACATCGGCTTATACAGGTTTCACTGTGCTTATCCAGTCATAATTATTTTAAATTTTTCAACCCAAACTTTTTGCAAAATACAGTAAAATCTGTGTAAGCCGACCCTTGTATTTATAAGTCAGAAACCCGCCTTTTTTGGTGTCGTATGACTTCGGTGTATACAAGTTTTTATGTATTTGGATTTCCGCCTGTTCGTCTTTCCCTGTTAGTCTGGCCGTTAACACGAAAACTCGCAAACGAATCGAATTAGAGATTTGAAATTTTGCACAAATTCGTGTCTCTTCTAGTTTTTTGAACGGGCAAAATGGGACCAATCTTTATACCTCCGCCGCCGTACAAATGAAATAGTTTTTTACAATTTTCGTGAGAACGAAAAAAAACAACTTTCCCACACATTGAAATCTAATCGAATCACTTCTTCGCTCCTCCCCCATACAAAAAACTTCTATCAAAATTCGATCTGTTCTATCAAAATTCGGTCATATTTATAGTTGTTTTAATATTTTATCGAAGCTTTTTTTTAAGCTTTCAGAATAACTGTTTCCGTTTTTTTTTCGAAAACACTTTTCACATAGAAATTTCTTATCACTTCAAAACGATTTTTGCTTCGACTTTATTTACAATATTGCTTAAAAATGTTGCTAATATTACGAATTAGATGCAGAAATTGTCAAAATAACTAGAAATGTCTTGAACTGATAAATAATAAATATTTTTAGCGCACATTCTTCACACTTGTCAGCGACATTTTTGCTATTTATTTACCATCATTTGGGGAAATATTTTATGGTCACATGATTTAATCTTGTACCATCAACAAGCATCTAAAAATATTTTTACAAGAATACAATTTCATGACTTTTTATTTAATTCACGCTAAACAAATCAAAAGAGCAATATTATAACCGCGTCGACGATTTTAGCGCTGAAAAAAGCTAGTATCAACTTTATAATTGATTGAAAGAGCAAACAAATGTCATTCAAATTTGCGGTTAATATGCTTTAATAAAAAAATCATTACCACCTCATCCATGGTTTCGAAATTCGATTATTTTCTGCTATCAAAGTCAAGTCGATTCGCATTGCAAAAAAAAAAAATGGCAACCTTCTTAAAAAATTAGTCACTCACGGCTGGCCTAATTGGTCTAATTAATTAAACACATTTAAACCATTATGTGGTGTTGATTTATTAATTTGGTTTTAATTTCTGCTTTTCAAATATAGAAAAATTAGATGTCATTATTTGCGAATAAATATAAAAATACTCGAAACTGTTGGGGAATTGCGATTGAAGACTAAATGAAATGTCCTAAAAGTCAAATTTTTGATATAAAATCAAATTTCCTAGATTTTTTTTTAAAAAGTCAGAAAACGAAAAATCTCAGCTCCCCAAAAATGAAAATTCCCGTTATTAGTAAAACTTTTAAACAATTTTTCAAGAATTTGTGAATATTTCTGTCAAATGACATCACAGCTATGAACATAACTCGAAAAACTTTCGTTAAATCCACCTCAGCCAATCATAAAAGTATTTCTAGAGATGACTTACGGTTGATAGCGAATTTGCTGTAATGTGAATCTCTTGTCCGGATCGGTTTGTAACATTCCAAGCACTAATTCAGCTAAATTATTGTCCAAATCGTAAAGCCAGCTGGGAGCCACCCACTGACCTTTCCCGATATTTTCCAATAACCTATAAATATTGTCACCCTCGAATGGATAGAGACCAGTCGCTATATTGTATCTAATAGGAAAGAAAGAAATGCTGTAAAAAAAAACAACAAAATCACAGTCTAAAACATCTTACAATGTAACTCCACTGCTCCAAATGTCCACTTTGAATCCAGAGAATGATTCATGTCCATTGGCAATTTCTGGTGGCTGAAACGCTGGTGATCCCTGTCCAGTGGTGCATGTATCGTCCGAGGCGAATGTTTCCAATTGCTCTGCCACCCCGAAATCTGATATTTTCAGCGTGTGATCAAGCGTGAGGAGAAGATTTCCTGGCTTTATGTCTTTATGTACAACGCCTCGGGCATGCAGGTATTCCAATCCGTCGATCAGCTGTTGGAAGTATTTATGCGCTTGAAAAAGAGGTAGTTTCTTCTGTGGGGCATGATCCAACATCTCCTAGAATTTTAAAATACAAATCACGTTCCTGAAAAACGCCTGACGAATTGTGCAACTTGCCTGTAAGCCCCCAACGCAATACTCCATTATTAAATACATTTTTTGCTTCTCCTCATTGTACAAAACGTCCAACAGCTCAATGACATTCTTGTGTTTTAGATTCCGCAGCAATTGGATCTCCCTCCGCACATTCTGCTCACCGTTAGGGATTCGTCTTAACTTCCTTTTTGTTAATATCTGGAATGAGAAACACATTAAAGCGATTCCAATGCGATTAAAGCCATTTTCAACGCACTTTCACAGCCCGTCGATTAAGAGTCTCTGAGTCAAGGACCTCCTTGACTTTACCGTAGGATCCCTCCCCCAGAATATCCCCCATCACATACTTTCCGACCATTTTGCACGTCTTTTTCTTGGCATGGTAGATGATTTCGGCGCTGTCCACTCGGTTGAAGAACATGTTGCCTGGGTCTGCGATCTGCGAAAAGTCCAACCGCTCAATGTCTTCGTCGTCTAGCCAAGTGACTGGGGGCACTTCTTGTGAGTTCTGCGGGAAGTCGCCACAATCAGCTACGGTGCGGCCAACCAAACCATTTTCCGAGCTGCCGCCGCCGTAGTAAGTGGGATTCGATAGTAGAAGGACATCAGCGTCATTATCGTCGTCGTTTAGCTCGTTGAATTCTCGACACATTTTTGGAGATCTTCCCGCTCTTTCATCCATTATTACGGTCATTTGAAAGAGTTTTGCCTCGCTTCTAATTGGAGCTTCTAGCACGGAAAAGAATACTTGGGATTGGCGACTTTCTAGGGCGATCGGCCAGTCATTCGTGTTTTCTTGTGGACACTATTTACAGAAATTAACTTATTCCATCTAATTGTAGTGTTTTCCAAACGCTCTAGCCCTAAATTCTACTCCTGAACTAAATTTAAAAACTTCACGAAAATATTCTGAAACTTTTTGACACTTCCGTTGATGTCAGATCGTGGGATATTTACTATGAATGATTAGGCGACATCCACATGGTCAAATTACTTGTCAAATTCTTTGAACCAACTAGAGAGCCTATAACCTATAGACTGGGACGCTATCTCCGTATTCGATACGATTGGTTCGAATTATAAACTCAATGTAGCTGTTGCTATAAAACACTAACAAGAACATTTAATTTTGGAATTCGTCGATAGGGCCCTCTGGACAAACGAACTTAATAGACTCCCCTGCTAAATGATATACCATTAACTCCAGTTAAACAGACTATGAGGCCAGTTCGAACAGTTTTTACAGCGGATTAGAAGAGTCTGTAAACATCTTATCAATTTATGAAAACAACTACACTTCGCAAATTTAGATACCTCAGACATGCGTTTTTTACCTCAGACACTTATATTATCCGATTTCAGTTATCTTGGCAATTATTTGTGAGTATGAATCAAATTTTTAAAGTTTTTCCCACTCGTTTTAGTCCACTCTTTAGATTGTAAGCTCTCAAATCTCTATTGCTAACAACAGCTTCAACTACTGCTAGAAGAGAATGTAAAACTGCGGAAAAAAGCATCAACTGCAGCTTGAAAATTAAAAAAAAAATAGCCTTTGTTGACTATGGAGTCACCCACAGCTGTACTCTTCATTTTTACTCAGTCAAGCAGAAAACATCCGCTCGGCAGCAATTTTTACACGTCGGATTGTCCACTCCCTATATTTTAGGCTCTCTAGCTTATAATACAGAAAATAGCCAATCACAAACTAATCATTCAAATTCTTGGAAGAAAATTAAAATGAGTTTCATTAAATGTCATATTTTTTGCGCTGAAAGGTCCCTTTTATGTGACATTAATTAATAGGCTAAAATTAACTTAATGTGTGAAAAGCGAATCCTCGGAAATTTGGTCTTAAAAATAGGATAGCTTCTAATATGTACGGCTTCATTCCTAATTCTGATCTCACAATTTTGAGGGCTGAAAACAATAGTCTTAAGGTCGATCCAGACTACACGATGTACGGGGTACGAGGTTGGCACGTACCCCGAACATCGAGTGTTTGGATGGGAAATTTGCACATGGTTTCACCTAGTGAGTAAAATCAGAAGCTGTTTGATTATCCTCGTACGTGGTAACCGCGTACACGAATGAGCAAAACCCTGTGCAGTGTGGATGCAGTTCCATGTACGAGAAAACCAAAAACCTCGTATCTCGTACCCCGTACATCGTGTAGTCTGGATCGAGCTTTATAGACACTTGAGTCGATGGAAACGCCCTTGGCGATGAAAGCAGAATTTTGAACAATTTCAGGATATTTTTTGAACTATTTGAAGTTAAAAATTTCATTTTTAGGCTCTTGGATTTAGTTTTGAACTTTTTATTTTAAAAACTAAACTATTTGTTTACGAAATTATATCTTGGAAATTTTAACTTTTTTGTTTAAAATTAAAACCTAAAGTATAAAATTTAGCTTTTGAGGTTTCAATTTTCAACTAAGTCGATTCCTAAAGGCATATTTAAACTCTAAAAAGTTGAAAAACGTCAACCTAGAGGTTGAAAATTTTAAAACTAAATAGTTTAGTGAAGTTAAAAAAAGTCCACCTAAATTTTCCGCCGTGTTTGTTCGAGAAATTTTGAAATTTTTGTTGTTCACATTTTTTTATTGGAGTCGTGGCTGCTATAATGACTCCAACTTCGACTCCGGGCCAAAACTAATAACTCCGCGACTCCGACTCCACACCCCTTTTATTTTCATATATAAAATATCACAATAAAAAACTTGTTTGTATATATAAGAAAAATATATATTTTTTCGTTGAATTTTTCATATACAATTACATTTACAATATAAAAATAATCTTTTATTTAAAAAATTATTTGGTTCTCAGTTTTACATGTATTCAAGGCACTTTCAATTGGACATCTCGGGAGTATTATTTATCATTTAATAATATATTACACATTAAAATTATTCTTATTACAATTTGATTATTATTTTTATCAATTTATCATTAATACAATGGATTTTTTAATATGTATACAAATAAAAGTTTTAAGAAATGCCATTTTACAAGAAAATTATTTTAGAATTATCACTTATTGCTATTTAATAAAAATGTTTTTTTTTTTTAAATTTCTTTTTCTTTTAATTTACTTTTTTCGTATTGGTCTTCAACGGGAGTAATTAATAAAAAAAAATGTAATGTAGGACCATTTTTATAACGAAGGAGATACCTAACTACCTTGAGACATTATTTTAATGATTGCACTTAAGTTTGAAGATTTCTATGTTACACATAATGAAAATAGATATTATTACTTATTTTCAGGTTTGAAGAACAAATTACTCTATATTCGAGTTCATTTGAAAAATGGTTGATTGGGAAATCAAAATTTTTTTTTAAAAAAATCCGCAAGATAAAACATTTTAATAAATTTAATAAAAAAATCAAATACAGTGGAACCTTCTTATAACAAAATCGCTGGGGGGACAAAAAACGTTTACTTTTTTAGGTCTCGAATAGACATAAATTGCGATTTTTTGCAAGACCTGCCATTTAAATGAGCATTTTATCCAAGATTTGATAAAAATCTTACAAATATTGTTTTTACAGAGTGGGCCGAGTGAACAAAATTTAGCAAGAACTCGGGCTTATGTTTTTACTTTCCTCTGGGTAACTAAAAAGGGAAACTTTCCGTTTCAGAAAAAACGTGCATGTGGGTCCGTCTATCCGATGTATAACTCAAGAACGTGTTGGACTAGCGACTTCAAATTTTTTGTGGGTGAGTGTTACCGAAATCGTAGTTCTCTGTCAACTTTTAGATGTTTTTGCACAATTTTTTTGATACTATTTTTTCAGTTTTTTTTAAAAAAAAAAACACGGTTTTTTGAAAATTTATCGGAAATTATGCACTTTTGGGAAAAATTCATGTAACCAAATTTGAAGGGAATAGAATTTCCTCAATTTTTTGCTTCAACTTGTTTTTTTGGATCTCTAATGGTTCTTGAGTAATTTTGAAAAATGTTGTTTTTTACATATTTTTGCCGAAATTTTCGCCCAAGAAACAATTTGTAACCGTGGTTACAAAAAAACCTTCAATTTAGGTTACATTTTGGTTACCTTTTAGATGGTTCCCGAATAAACTCGCCAAAAACGATTATTTTGAAACCAGCTTCTAAATAGGGTTTCTAAAACGTTTCTGAAAGGTTACAGAAACCAAATGTGAAACTTTTGAGTTTTGTTACCATGGTTTTACATACGTTTCTTAACCGGAATGCAACCTCAAATTGTTACTTGGGCGTGTTGACCTAAACTGATATTTTAGTGTAATTATAATAAATGTCAACCAGTTTCTTTGATTTATTAAATGAGTTTCCAGTAATTTTAACTTTAACAAATCTGTGCGCTGAAATTCGGCCATTCTCCAAAATATTTCCGGATTTCCCCATTTCTTTCTAAAATAAAATTTGCTAAAGATTTTTTATTTTTGTTAATATGAATGCAAATCTTCAAGTAAAAAAATTCATCAAAAAAATTTAATGGAGTAAAACCAAACACGTTTAATATTTGTTTTTTACTTACATAACAAAATTCAGAGATTGCTTTTGACCAAAAACAGCTGTTTATTGACGATAATTTACATTCTTTACGATTATTTACTATTGATTTCGTAAACAATTATTGTTTAATGATTTTTTACGAAAAAATGTAACGACTTTTTGTTTAAGTGTAAATGCACAGCACTGGTTGCATAGAGGTTTCCTTATATAAAGGTTCTACTGTGTTGTATTTTTTTTTTTTTTGAAAAAAAAAGATCCGTTTTTCGTATATTACTTAATAGAAAATATTTGTTAACTGCAAAAATAAATCTTGCAAAAATCTGTATCTACAGATAAAATTTAAAAAAAAATTTACTTTAAGTTTTTTTATAATAATACACTAACTACTCGCATTTTTGGTGTATGGCACGTATCTGCCACTTAATAAGATACACTTCTAGAGGCATATGCGTGTCATATAGCAAAAATGCTAGTAGAAGATAAAGCTTTACAAAAGTGCAGTAAAAAGTTTAAATTTGTGATTAACTCTTAAGAAACATTCAAACCAATGTGCAACATAAAAAACTGTATATGTAAAACTATTTACATTAAAAAGTACTTTTTTTTTAACTTTAGAACACTAAATAAATTGTACTTTAGACTAGGGACGAGAAAAATATTAATTACTCTATATTGAAAAGAAAATTCAACCAAAATTCTAAACAGACGCTCAAGTGGTAAAATCTGAAACATGCTGATAATTAAATAATAACCTAACGGGTATCTATATTTAAAAAAAAATTAACGATAAATACTTAACACAGAATAATTTAGCTACTACGAAAAAAATCGTTAATATCAAAAAAAGATATTTAAAAAAAAGAATCATCTACAGTCTGAAAAATATCGGATCGTAAAAGATATTCTTTTTTTTTTGTTCTTAATTTTGTCGATGTTTTTCTTAACCACTTTTTTTAAATTAAAAAATTATGCGATTATTGGTTTATTAAATAAAACCAATTTTATAATTTAAACTACTTTTAAATATTGCTATTTTAAAGCGCTCAAAACAATAATTATTTCTTTCCATTGTTTATTACTATATTATCTCTATTGTGCTTTTTTAAAATATCCGCTCTAAAGATAATTTAATTTTTTCTCGCATGTAAGTTATCAATTTATTTATAAACAAAAATCTCTCTGGCAAGTCACAAGAATTTCTTTTAATTTTATTTTAACGTGTACTATAATATCTATAAAATAAAATTAATTTGATTTCTTGGCAATTTTTATTATGATTTTTTTTTTGTGATTTTTTAACGTTTTTTTTTATTATTAATATTTAAAAATTAAGTTAAAATTAAAATAAAGCTTGCTATTACTATTCAATTTTCTTAAGTGTCGTCTCTTGTTTCTTCTTATAGGCCTGGATGTAGAAGTTCATGAAGAGCGCAAAGAAAATGGATGCGTTGAGTAATAATAATCCTGAGACGAACTTTGAAAATTGGCAGGATGTTGTAAATAAGGCACGCAATGTATGGAAGATGCAAAGAATAAATTGAGCCTGAAAAGAAATTGAAAAAAAATACGTAAAATTTTATGTAAAATAAAATATATATACAATATATTTTAATTGTGAGCGCCGCAATTCTACAAAATGTTTCATTAAATACACTTCCTCAAAACGTGAGTTTGGAATTTTAACCAGGAAATTTCAACTAAACTTGATCTAGACCTAATTTTTTTTTGTAATGAAAAACAAAAAAAAAAACAAATCAAACGAAGAAAACTTCCTTATTCGCAATGGCAACAAAACCCTGACCCTTTCAAAGAAATCGATTATTAGCCATCTTCTACCGCGATGCATGGTTTTTATTTCCATCACATTTGAATGAATTTGAAGAGTTTTTGTCGGTCTTCGGTAGCAAAAGGTCCAGTCCAATGTTATTCTTGAATCAAGGTCTGACAATGAACACAATTTTGATGATGATGATGACGGTTTGGAGACCTCGTCTTAAGGTGAGATGTTGTGTTGCTGAGAAAATCGGAAGTTGACATTGATAAAAATCGAAATTAAATAAAAATTTGTCGAAACTAATGTGATACATTAGTTTTACGTGATAACGGTATGGCTGTTAATTTGAAATTTTAATGGGTTGCCTTTTCGATGGTGATATCAAACCCTACTTTAAATCACATATGATTGAATGATTTTTTTTCTCGTTAACACATTGATTGGACGATTGAATTAAAATATGCGCACGTAATATTTATTAAGTTGACTTTTAGAAGCCTTTTAATACTTGGGAAACTAGGAAAAGTATGCCAATAGATGTGATTTATCTTATTATTCAATCAGATTTAAATTCAACTACCAAAGGCCCATACACCCAAATTATACAAAGATTCAAAAGAGACCTACAGAAAATATGAAAAGTTCGAATTAATTGTTTGGCGAAAGGAAATCTCAAGTGTGTATATAACTTCAATATTTCGTATTTCACTGTCTAGTTAAAAATTTCATCAAAAATTTTACTCATGATTAGATAAATTGTAATATGCAATGACTATTTTCACTTTGCTGAGTTTTATAATTGAATTGAATAGTGATTAAGTTTGTTTTTGTTATGTTACGTGGACTCGGACGTTATTATAGTAATCCATGCTTATTAATCCCTTGTAAGGTGAAAATGACAGAAAGGAATTACTGGAATGCGATTTCGACAAGTTTGTATGTTTATGGTTCGGGGTGAGTATCCTCTACTAATATTTTAGGCATATGTATGTTGATCATATTTAGTTTGGGTTGATCTCAGACCAAAAAGGAAGAATGGGGGGGGGGGGGGGCACCGAGGAAGGCTGTAATGCAACAATAACATATCAAATTTAACATAAGAAAATTCTGGAATACAAAATATAATTTAGATGAAAATCAGGAAATCAAATATGGTGGAAAAATTAATAAAACTGGTGGATTATTTTAAACAGAATGGTTAAAATCAAGAAGGACACAGGTCTAAGCGTAAATGAACTCAATTTTTCGCCCTTTTCATGTTCCATAAATAGATTCAATTGTAAAAAAAAACTTAAAAGAGACATGCACAACATACGAAAACCTTTGAGATACATATGCCCTAAGTGAAAATTCGATGAAGAAATGCGCCGCAGGTAAAGAAAATGTAATTCTAGTTTTTTCTAGTATTTGATCAATTGGACGGATTAAAGTTACAAGAATGTAAGTCACTTTAAAAAAAAAGTTGTTTTTCGGGTTGCCGGGACTGCTTGTAAATATAAATCTAGAATTGTTCTGGCTAATTTGGGGCGTATAGTATATGGAACGTATCTGCCACTTTCTGAGTGACAACTAAGTGCCCAACACCAGAAAGGCCAGTAGGCCGCCATCAGGTGGATATTAAAACAATTAAATTTTAGGGTCGGTGTAAAGAAAACTTAAAAAAATAATATTAAAACAATTTTTTTTTGTTTTTGGCAAATAATGTGAAAATTTCTGATAAAATTGAATATCTGCTAGGCTATCTACTTTGCAACGTTTTTTAAGGGCTTTTCTTGAAAAGTGTTTCAAAACAAACATTTTACAGAAATTCTTCCCATTAAAAATTAACACCACAATTAGAATACGCTTATATTTATCTATAATAAAATTATACACAGCAAAAGACAAATCGCTCGTTTCTATAATGTGTACATTTTCTCAACTTAATGAAAAGTTGAACATATGTTATAGTACATCGTTTTACAGTATGCAGTTTTTTGTTAACTAATTTGTTTCTACGATATGCTAATAATATATTTGTAACTTTCCGCTACATCGAAGAAAACTGTAACCATTGCACAATCTTTAAAGATTTTCAAATTAAAACTATGTAAAACATGCAGACACGTAGTGTAATAATTGATTTCCTTCATCAGCCGGTATTGATTCAATTTACTGAATTATAGTTCAAAGTTTGTAGGAAATTCACCTTTAATTTTATAGACATAGAATAATTATTTATTTACAAATCATATAGGGTGGACATGGGCTTGGGCTTTGATTATTGCATCGCTAAAAAGTTTCCTGGGAAAAAAATAAAAATATTTTTGCAATCAAGCAATTGTTTATAGGACTGTTCATAAAATATGTCTATATATAGAATATAGAAAATATGTCAACAGGACAATACGCAAATTGTTACGGCCTGAGGGAGAAGCGGGAAAAGAGTTCTAAAAGAAAAAAAAACATACTGTGTGAGTTATTTTATCCACAGCCCTAAGTAACTTCATTTCACATAGACAAAAGAAATTTAAACGACTCATTAGATATTCAGTCGCTTAACTTTAATTCATACCCACCCTATAAATATTTTTTAAAATGAAAATGCAATGAGAGGAGGGCCATTATTAAAATCGATTAGAATTATTTTTTTTATTTAATCGACGTAATAAATTTAATCACTTCTAATAATGTAACACAATTTTCCATGTTTTTCTCATTTCACATTTTTTTTTGCGATAAACGCTTTGAAATATGCTAAACAGTTAAATCGTAAATTTTCCATAAAATAAAGTTGTAGTAGAATGACATGCAGTTTGCAAGATTTTTAAGGCATAAAGGTTAGATGCATTGAAGGCGATGGTATGATTAAAGAAATGTTCGCAGTTCTGTCCTCCTAAGTAATTTTGGAGGTATATTGTATCTATTTAAGCGTGTTTTTTGACTGTTTGTTGATCACTCGAAAGTCACTGAAACGATTAGAAACAAAATTTTAGTCTGTGAGATCAAGAAGGCGTTCTGATTTCAAGAGACACGTTCAAGGTAAAGAATAATACAAGCAAGACGGCGAAGGACCTTTGAAAAAAATATAGAGGAAGTAGGCTGCAAAATAGGGAAATCGATGCGGGAGATGAAGGCGCTGACCGCCGAAACGGAGAATTTGGGACAAATTTTTGAGGGGATTCCGATTACGTTAGGCATAAGGAGGAAGAGAAACAAAAAGAAGAAGAGATCAAGAAGGTGTTTATTGCAATGCGCTAATTTAGGGTTACATTTTACCCCCTTGCCAGCTACCTTTTGAACCATTAAAGAAATGTTAACACGACTTTGACTATTATACAAGTTACTTCCCGGTGGAAATCTACACTCCCTACATCTTGCCTGTGAACCCCTTTTTGCTATCCCCTAAAGTTCTTTCGGGATTTTACTCCAGTTTTAGTCTTGGACTGATCGTGGTACGAGGGTCGAATGGTGGAGGGGGTAGAGGGGGGAAATAGAATACTATTTTGATCAAATCAGCTTCTGTTATTCGACAATATAATAACTCAGGAAAAGAAACGATAATATTTTTAAAATAAGCTTTTTTAGGTTTTATTTCGCTTCATTTGCTAGTTTGTTTGTTTATTAGTTTGAGTAAAATCTTGTAGTCTAATGTCACTTTCGAAAGACTAAAAAGCATAAAATAAATAAAATTAATAAGAATTGGATCTAAAAACAAGCTTTTAATTATGGGAATTTCGCATCAACCATAAAAGCAAGATGAAAATGAATTTTCAAAAACTCTAAACGTTTTTATCTTGCTTTTATTTTTGAGGCCAAGTTCCTACGTAAATTTTGTTTTTAAATACACTTTAAAAGCCAGTTTTAAAAAAAAAAAAAAGATATATTTATTTTGTTATAAATGAATACAGAGATCCGGTATAAGTGAATTAAAAATTGGTTTCGAAAGAAGCAAATATTATTCACGATTATAGCCAAGAAAACACTAAGTTTCGAAATATTTTTTGGAATTTTTGCACAAACCGACAAGTTTTTGAGAGGATGCCAAATTGAACTATAAACGGAATTGCGCTATAAAGTTAACAAGAGTTAAGCACGGGTCAAATTTTGTTCTATATGATTTTTTTCGATTATTTTCCTTTTATTCGATTATAGATATTCGCCATCGCCAATAAACGATTTTTATGAATTTTCATGCAATTGCAGCTGATATCATTTAGATAAAAAAAATCTGCTAGTTTGTTGTACATTTAATGCCGATCCTTTTCAGGTTTTTTGAGTTTTTGTTTAATGTATTCGATATAGTTGTTTGATGCTATTCCATTTCTTTCACAACATTTTTATTTCGCAATGTTACTCAATTGATGCTTATGAAATTTTTTCGTTAAAAAAATTCTTGGAATGGCAATTTTATATTTTATAAATTTAATTAGGACATGGTCATTTTGCAAAAAAAAAAAACTGGTTATCGATTTTGTGTTTCATTTTAACTTCCAGTGTGACTTGAGTGTAAGTGAAATGTCCAAGTGTTAACCAGTAATGGTTGAAAATCATTTCGTTGTAATTTGCATCCAGAATTTTTATCCCATTTGCAGTGTCAATGTTCGCCGAGTGGAATTACTAACCTAAATACGTAATTGACCTACAAAACAAACCATCGGTCAACGATGTAATATCCATTACCACGGTAATATACATTGCATAATACTGGCGTGCACAAGACGTTGAACAACTTCTTTCATTTATTAGCCTTCTTGGTAAAGTGCATTATTCGCCAATGAATTCACTTTTCGATGAACAGTTTTTTCCTTAAAGTTATCATTTCTCTTGAACGGTAAAGTTGAAACTTGAATGAAATTATATAACTTCCCTTGGGATCCGATCCGATGCAGTCTGACTATGGTCCAATGCGAAAACTTCACCGTCAAGAGCGTAATCAAAACTATACACTTGATGCCTGCAACTACTAGTTTCCAAGATGCAATACGCAACAGTGTGACCATGCTGACTGGATATTGACTTATTTCGCGATGTGATTCGATCAGGAGACCAGCTGCAACCATATGCAGGTGAGGTAAGGCAGATTAGACCATCTGGTCAGGTAGATATAGGATACGAAGAAGAGATAGACGATGCTTCGTGTTGATTTCTTCTGCATCGAGCTGTACTAGACATTCAACTTGCCAACTTGAGATCCAAGTATTTGAAGCTCAATATTCACGTAATACCTGGATTAGTTGCTGCTCCTAGGTAGGTTACCTGAACGTAGCTTGAGTGCCGGCCAACATATCTCATGGAAGTTATTCACTTAATATCGTCTCGAGTTTTCTTGAGAGGTGTCTACTCATGCGTAAGAGTTGTAACTGAATGAAAGTTTATTCCAAACAAACCACAAGCATTTAATACCGAATCTCGGATGCTTGGATCTTGGTCGTTGTTGCATGGATGCTGGCTGATCATGACGTTTAATTTTTTTTATTTAACTATGGTATTGAAGATCTCTATAGATGGATGGAATTGAATGTTTTTCGATTGGAGTGCTGGTGAAGTTTTTAAATCTTTAATGTCGCTATATTTATTAAATTGTATCGTATGTATCTTATAGTTACATTAATCTGGTATCTTGTAACTCCGGTTTTGTTCAATTCACGGCACATGTATGCGTTACCACACCATAATTTCTGTTGGCAATACCTTTAAATTCATTTTGAAGTGTGCTTGGTGCACCATGCACAAAAATTATGAAATCGGAAAGTTCAGTTTCCAATTTGGAACGTTTACTTTTGTACCAGATTTACTCTCATCCAAACTGAATCTTGAATATGCCGAGGTAAGACCATACCACCAGTAAATATTTAAGATTTTTTTTTGAGTACATGTATAGGATGAAGTGGAATTACTTTTTCATTTTTGGGTAAATATGTCTGATTTATGTGTTAGTTATTGGCACCCGTACTATCGGATGTAGGTCAATTCTGTTTGGTTAAATTTTTATTGATTTAAGACGTTGACTTTTTTTCTTTTCTTTCAATGCGATTACTGCACTGATGTTTGTACGCATGTGTAGTTAAAAAGCCATGATTACTGACTGGACACTGCTGACTGTTATTGCAAAGACAAGTTAATATGTGATAATTATAACAGAATGTTGCCGCAATGGTATATCGTTTAACAGGAAAGATTTTTTCAATTTATTTTAACACATAGATACGAATTATATAGAAGGATATGCGATTAGATTTAACCGTTCTGGAAATTCAAAAAGTGAGTGGTTCAAAACATTTGGAATTTATGGTCAATTTAAATTGAATTCGATTAAAAAAATATAAAACTTTAGATACGGAAATGGGTTGCATTTAAAAGTCCGTCGATCTGAATTGCTAACCCACGTTTGGAAATTATTTAATACTAAAAAAGAGTAATGTAGGAATTTTTAGAGTCTGAAAATGGAATCAGACCTAATTACACTGTAGAAACCATTCACAGTTTTATAACATTTGCTAAATGAAAACGTTGGTGTGATGAGGTGATTTTTGTCATTTTTGATATTATTGAAGGATTTTTGATGGTGATCTAATAGTAATAAATCTTTAAATAAAATAAAAGCATAAGAAAAGCTACAATTGCCAGGAGCTAATCGTCAAATACTCTATATGATGACAGACAAAATGTTTATTTAAAAAAAAGTCCATTTGCATAGGAGAGGGAGAAAGGAGTGGTCGGATTAGATTTTGATGTATGGAACGGTTATGTAAAATCGTATTCTAAATAGATTTCACCTTAATAAATTTTTCAATACGACTCACCGTTTTCGAGAAAATAGAAAAAAGGTATTCAATTTGTGTGGGTGAGGGGGGGGAGGAGTTTGATGTAGAGAACTGGATTTTGTTGTACAGATAAGTTATGTAGAATCACATTCTAAACACATTTCAATTTCATAAATTTTTCGATACGATCCACAGTTTTCGAGAAAACAGGAAAAAAGTATTCCATTTGTATGGGAGAGGAGGGAAGCAGTGGTCCGATTGGATTTTGATGTATGGACGGATTATGTAAAATCATATTCTAAATACATTTTACCTTAATAAATTTTTTTAATATGACCCACCGTTTTCGAGATAATCGCACAAAACTGTTTCGTTTTTAGGAGGAGGAGGGTAAGGAATTTCAAGTCTGTAGCTCAATCCTTTCGAAAGTTATGGTGTTCTGGAACAGGCAGACAGACGAACAGACGGACAAGCAGACTGACATGCGGAAATCAAAATCTTTTGTCATGTAGTTCATCTGATGATTGGTCCGATGATTGGTTCGATGCGTTGCAAACGGTATATTAAATTTAATATACTCCTATATGATATATGTAGAGTATAAAAAGTCAGTGAAAATGTGACGAGGGTGAAGGGGGTTGAAAAGCCTAAAATTAAGGCCACGTATTTCATAGATAGCCCCCAAAAACAATTTTGTGCGTAGATCTTTTTTGGTATTTAGACTCAGAAAATGAAAAATGTATCTGTTTGTTAAAAAAAACGTTGAAAAATAGTTTTGGCAACACGATATTACAAAAATTGCTAGAAACGCACATCTTAATCAATTAAACTCGCACGCAGATACAAAGTTATTGAGCTAAACCGAAACTTTATTAATAGTTGCGACAAATTCTCGTTAGAAAAAGGCCATCGAACGACCCAATGAGTGTATTTATCGGTATTTTATAGTTGAATACTATGATCACTGTAAATAAGCTGTCGGCTGTTTTCTGCATTAAAATATTTCGAAACATTTATTTCCAGTTTCACTATTGCTAATAGTTTTGAGTAGAATTACTGCTTGGCGGGAGATTTTCTTTAGCTCGAATTTAAAAAAAACAAACGAAAGGAGATACGAGTACATGCGCTTTGGTTGCTTGGTTCACTTTGGATAAAAATAAAGAAAAAAAAACTGCAAATATATCAAAATGATTTGCAAATTGCATTAACGTAGATAGGGTCTAAATATTGCACGGCGTAGTTTCCGATTTACTCGCTAAAAGTGTAAGTAGGTTACCTGGACTTGGACTTCCAATAAGTTATTGCTGATGCCTATAAACCATAAATCACACGTGAATCAGGTGCGTGTTTACTGTGCAAATGAATCCAATGAATTTATTGCATACCTCTGCAACAATTCAATGCTTTTAAAGGCGAAAACAACTTCAATCTGCATTAAACTTATATCAAAATGTATTTACAAATCATATTCTTAACTTGTTACTGTCCGATTTGACTGATATCCATCTCCGATGTTAAAAAAAATAATTCCTGTGCCTAAATGCGCATTTATGTTGCTAAGACAGCTTCTGACAGTGAAGAGTTTAGATTTTTACTCAATTAGTTAATAGTAGCAACAAGAAAATACTTAAGTTTCATATGGCATAAAGCTAAATTCCACATTTCCATATTTATTCGCCTGTGTTCGGTGCATACATTCGGGTGCAGGTTGGCATGAAAACATCAAAAGGGGTGACTTTTAACTGATTGTATTTTTGTTTATGGTTTATTGAAGAGAGCTTGTGCGTGTTCGGTATGGAAAACCGGTAGGGAAATGCTCATTAGGCACTCAAGGTAGTTCAGGTCTAGTGATTTTTCTCAATTTTCCATTATTATTGCTTAATATTGTATTTAAGGTATTTGCATGGAAGTGGAAAAAGCCTTCCGAAAATCAGATGTTTTACGTTTCTTGGGACAACGACATGAGTGTTAATTAATATCGTATTATTGTAACTGTGTATTATATACTCTCTATGAGGTAACGAAAATGTTATTAATGGAACTTTACATGATTACTCATAGCATGCGTCTGATTATAATGACATTGTAAGTTTATTATTAAGAAATTTTACGATGAACTGATATCTGGGTGATTAACAATTTATTGGCAATATAAAAATTTATTCAATAGGAACTAAGTTTATTCGTAAAATGCAAATAAGGTTTGTTTGGGGTGCGTCGGTAAAAACATTTTAACCCCAACAAGATTGGAAACGTACCAAAAAGAACGTCTTTGAAGGATAAAGGAGAATGAATTTACGGCAGTGTAACAGTGGTACTAAACTTAATACAAATAAATGCAAAAAAAACTTGTCCGGTGGGTTTGGGAGAGGGGGTGGTTGTCCAAAAAGGCTAAAATCTTTTTCAAGTATTTTATAAATAGATTATAGAGTAGTAAAGCATAAAAAAAAGATTGTCAAATCAGCAACATTAGAAAAATATCAAGAAGCTTTCTCCTAAATCTTTAGGACTGTCAAGTTTTGATTTCTGTGCAAGATGCGATTGACTCTTGTTGCTACGCACTTTTTTCACCCACTGCAATGGATTTCTGTTTAAAAGTTTTCTAACTCAGCGCACATCGTTGATTTCAAAAGAAATTTGCATAAAAACGAAAGATTTAAGCGAAGAACTGGATTTTCCATTGAATGAATCGCAAGTATAATGAGCGCCTTGTTATTTTTATCAACTCGAATGGTAATTATTCTTTGGAAAAAGCTATTTTTTGTGTTTGCGGTCACTTATTCTGGGAGTCTACTGAAATTTTACGACGAACAATAACTTCATATTAGTATTTAAATTTATGATCTAAAACGGTTCTGTAGAATTTGATGAAATAGTTTTAAGGGATGAAAAAGCAATTATGCTGGGCTTCTTATCAGGACAATTTGATATAAGGATAACGGAAATGTATTTTTTCCTATTTCTACCGAAAAACTATAATTAGGGTGGTCTACGCGGTCACTTGTCACGAATCTGATGAATTTAAAAATTAAATACGTTAGATCCTGTAAGTGTGATGCGAATATCGTTTCAGTCCCCTTTTCTCGGGGAATTTGCACTGGGGGTTTTTTGAGGCGGTGATTTTAAATCTCAGGATTCCTTCGAGAAATGAACATAAGGATGATTTCGAGTTCGAAAATGTCTGAGTTTCCCACGGACAGAAATGAAATATTTCATGTTGTGAAATATTTACCTCCTTTTTGAAATATTTCATTGCAAATTTCATATCCGCTATGGAGTGATGTCTAAATATTTTAATAGACTTGTCTACTGGGGGATACTTTACTTTATTTAACGAATTTATTCAACAATCTTAATTAAGAATGCTAATTAGTAAAGTTTCGCTTGACTTAATTCAATAAAAAGCATTCGTAAATAAATAATAGAAGACTATTAAATAGACTTAATTTTCCATTGATTTTTTTTAAAATTATTTTTAACTCGCAAATATCTTTACGGAAAATTTAACTACATAGTACTAGCTTTACACTTAGTTAATTTTATAAGAGTTTATTAGGTGTAATCAATAGACTTGCTAAAAAATTTAAATTAAAATTTGCAAAAAAATCATTTACATTTAAATTAAACAAACTCGAACCAAACCAAAAATGGAAAAGTGTAGAAAACCGAAAAAAAGAAAAGTAAATTAGGGCAAATATTTTCTAACTTGTTTTTTTTCAACACTTTCAGTTACTCCATTAATTTGCAGACAAATATCATAGCAAATATAGCTAAATGGTTAAGACGAAAACCTTGCAGACACAATTTTCCGGTCTTCAAGTAATTGCATAATATTCGTAAGAAGTCAGTTAGTATTATCCAAAGAATGCAATGTTGGTGTTGAGTATAATGAATAAATTGTACGGATCTAGCAGTATGATAGTCCATTGAAAGCTTAATAACTGGTTTCCAGAATGTTTTTCCAATGGAGCTTTGAAATATATCGATTGAATAAAATTTTTGCAGGCACTGCAGATCAGCCAATGCATAATTTTCCTTTCACACATATGTGTAAGTAATATATGGGGGTTTCCGCTAGAGAATACATGTAAAAATGGTAACATATATTTTATGCTAACCTAGTTGATAAACAACCAAACAGGAATTTTTACAACTCACTTTTTACACAACATCGAAATTTTTTTTATGTCAATTTTGCACTTATCCGACATCTGGGTCGAGAGAAAAATTACTCGTGGAGCTGGCAGCCAATGACGTTAGCATTGGTGGTTTCATACCAAAGAAATTTAAAAAAAACATCAAAATTATGTTGACGCGCGTTAGCGATGCGGTTATCGACCGATCAACCAGTAACCATCCACCAATCAAGCTATCAACCAGAGCAACGCCATCCAGCGAAACCGCAAGTACGATTATCTATCAGCTGTTTTGATGGTGTTTTTGATATACTTTTACCTATGTGTGTATCTACATATCTTTTTCATCTTTCTTTTTTGACGTCTTTTGTGAAAGATAGGAGGAAAATTGTTTACAATGGTTACATATGATTTAATCGTTGTGTCGATTAAGTAATATTATTGGTCGATACTCACATATAACTGTATATTTCAGTATCTATTTTTTACTGTTTATTACTATTTTGATAGATATAATGAATTAATTGAAAACTAATATGTCTATCACTTACGATTTGAAGTTCAGTCATGTATTTTTTCCACCAAAGATACTTGGAGTATTGTGGTCCCATCGCCGCCATCATGTAATAGAAGTACATGCACACATGGACGAAATTATTTAAGATATTTGGGAAGGTCGCATTTCCACCTAAAAGTGATTATTTATGTTATTTTGAAAAATTAAAATAATACACGTAGAATAAATTATGTATATAAAGGAAAATTGTGAAAACTGGGGAGAAAATCGCAAAAAAATGTATTTTTTATTTAAATTATTTTGTTTTATTTATATATTTAACCCTTTCATGCCCGACTTTTTCCCTGCAGTTTGAAAAAAAAATTTTTGTCGGTTGTTCTTTAGTTCTAAGAGTCACCATGAAAAATTTGAAATTTTCACTTTTGTATAAAAAGTTATAAAAAGTTTTTTATACGAAACATCGGGGATGGAAAGGTTAATTTTTCAATAAGTAAAGTCCAACTTACCAGCAAGGAACTTAACTAGGACCCATGTCTCCAAAGGAGTCAATGAATGATGATACAGATGCAGCCATGTGATTTGTGACTTCTTTTTCCTTAACACAAAGAATATCGTGTCGGCAAATTCAGTCAGTTTTGATAAATAGTAAACATAGCACAAATTTAACATCTGAAACGAAAAAAAATTGTCTTTATTTTCACTGATATTATTAAAAAAAATATTGAGATGATTAAGATAAACGTCTCTTATGTAGGTAATTAAATTTTTACAACTGGATATAAAAACAATTTTAATTATTGTTTACAAAATACGCGTGTACGCAAATAAATTTTTTTATAAACGCAGAAGAAGGTAACTAATCTTTATTTTATAAATCGATGGCATCTGGTCAGATTTTTAAATTTGCCTTAAGTCCTGATTTGAATCTCAGGGTGAAAATAATCCAGTATTTTTTCAATGTATTTTTTGGATTTTCCCATAAAATTTTCTTGATTTCAAAAAAATCTTCCTGATTGTTAACAATTTAATAACACATAAAAACGTCCCGCACAGTGTAATCAGCCCTCCCCCCTCCCCCTCCCCCTCCCCTCTGCCCTTTTTTCTTGCATAACCACCCCTTTCCGCTACAGCGAGCGTTCAGCCTGAAAAGTTAAAATAGCAATAGAAATACCATGAGAGGGCTGAAATCTATAAAACATTTTAATGATTTCCTTTTAGCATATTTTAGCATATTTCTAATTCAGAAGTTTCCAAATTCTTAGAACTACTCACTTTTTTGAAATTTAGAGTATTACTTAAAAGAATCGGTGACCCCTTCTTCGATTATGATCGATAGATTATAAGACAGCTGTAAAACTCTCTGAGCAAAATCAATGAACTCAAAAATTTCATATAAATCGGCTAACGTAAAAATATCAAAGTACCACAGTAAAAGGCCACCCAAATAAATCAGTATTTCACAATAATTACTATGAAATTGAAATCGCCAAATAGCAACAATCAAGTCGTTTTTTTCACTTTGTTTAATGTTTTCTAAGTAATTGCCAAATCAATAGCACAACATTTTTAACGAACCGTGAAGGATGAATTGGAATACGATATTCCATGGTTGGTTATTTACCTCGGCAATGATTTGAGATTTAATTTTAATGCACAAAAATCTATTTTGAGGATTTTAGAAATGATTGAGGAAAATAAATCTTGTTTTTTTATCCACATCTGTGAATTAACGTATTTAATTTGTTTCTACTTTCTAGTTATTTTTGCGACAATTTGTTTTCTTTTTGTAAAAAAAAAATTTATTGAATTTGTTGTTCAAAGAAATAAAGAATAGTTTTAAGGTGAATGAGGGGTATTTTTAGAATTCCTGTGTCTTTTAATATCTATCTTGAATCTGCGTAACAAAAACTTTCTTGTGTCTGAATCAGCCTCATTTATGGTATATTTCTGGCTTTATTTTTTTAGACGCTTGGTCTCAACTTGAACTCCGGTATTTTATACCTTTCTGTAATAACGCAATCACACTGAAAACATTACATTTAACTTGGAAAAGAATAAACAGATACACAATTAAAACATCTATGAAGATGGAATTAAAAATGAAAATCAAGTTCCTGTCTTAAATCTTTCGTTTGAAATGGTTCACTTTAAAGGTCATGTTGAACAACTCATAATATTTAGACATGTGAAGTTTTGAAGCACCTGGTTGTAATCACCATTCTGATTTTTTTTATTGAAATCATAAAATTGTTTACTTGATTTAACTCAATTAAAGAAACAACGCTCTTGTACTGAAACGTTTAGGAGAATTACATTTATTCTTTGTTTAGGCAATAGATTTCTAATAGCGTGTTTTGTATTACACTTTTCAGCGATTTTTTACGAAATTCTTTGATCATGATAATGATGATGGTCATGATGATTGTCATTATCGCACTATGACGATGAGATTTCGATTTTTAGCTGTTTACAAAACCGGTATAGTTTCATGAAATTTTTTGTTTTTTTTTGTGTGAAATGAAAGCGAAACTGTTTTCAAATACAAGTAATAAATTTGCGTACTTTAGCCGTTAGAAGTTTAAGTTTCTAGTTATCACTATGATAAGCAAGAATTTAATCTAAGAAATGTAAGAACGACTTGCAAAAAATTACAAAATCATGATTCGTATGAACTTTTTTTTTTTGGGAAAAATCAATAGAACAGAACATTAATAATAATTTTATCATATCATGCTAAGTGAGCCATAAATTTTTGACATGGTAAAACCTACATAAACAACGTAAATTTCTAATTGCTGATGATCAATTCGGCGATCATTGCCTATAAATTTACTTGTTAACACTTCAAATAGACAAATTGATCAGTGCTATGATTAATTATACCTAATCATTTCTTGTTCATACCCGTCACCTTGACATCATAAATGAAATCTTTGAGTGCTAATTGCGGTAGTTAAAACATTAAATTTCCAAATAAAACACTCATTATATTTTAGGCTACTGAAATTTTTTGAGTGACGGCAGCAATTATTGAGATTTTGGCATTTTCAGATCAATAAAATGAAAAATTCGCAATCGTCATTTCGATTAAAAGGGGTGTAATTTGGAAGCACTAATTGTAATTGGTGTCGATGTGAAATATGAATAAAATTCCATTATTGGGTTTCCTGCTATGTATATTACGATTTTTCCTAAAAATCACGGTTATCACGGAACCTTAAACTTTTGATTGAAGATGTGTCAGATTTTTTTTTATTTGCTTAATCATTTTTGTCGATTTTTGTTAAAAAAATGACTTGTTTGTTGGAAAATCTGTTATCACGGAACTTAAAGTTTTTTATTATTAAAGTTGCGTCAGAATAAATTTTTTCTACTACATAAGTTTTTTCTACTACATAAGTTTTTAGTTCTAGAATAGCCTTGAAGATCGTATATGTTTCCATGGGTTCCGTACTTTTTTGGTATTTTATCGAAATTTCAGAATGAGAGTTTAAACTCTGCTCCCGACAGTGGATAATTTGAAAGTCACCACCATACATATCACGCCAGAAATGCTTCTGAATATCAAACATTTATGACTATTATTATAGGAATTAAAAATGTTCATATGTCAAATTTCAAGTTCTTAGCTCAAACTATGCGTTTGGCATCGTGTCCCCTAAATTTATATCCCATAAGATGATATTTGTGGCAAAAAGGCTTAGTCGATGATTTCAATTGAATTGCATGAAGTTGTTAAAAGTAAAATAAACTATTATTATGAAATATTATAAAATTACGTCAAAACCCAATTGGCTGTCCATAAAATACATGAAACTATTTTTATACTTTCAAACGTATTGTATTCTAAAAACAGTAAGAAGTCAAATACTATAAATTTATATTTTTCTTATTTTCCATAGTATAAGAAAATCGTGTACTGCTCAGATGAGGTATTTTTTACATCACTTATCATTGTGAGAAGTTTCAAAATCAGAGGATAAAAAAATCATCTTAAAACTCACATTAGAAATTAAACTGAAAATCGAGTTTCTCTCTTGAATCTTTCGTTTTTTTTTTTTTGCTAATATAAATATAAGCTTTTCATTGCAAAATATTTTTATAAATCTTTAATTTAGGTTACTCAAATCCCAATTTTTATTAATTGTGAAAAATTTAGTTTAGTGTAAGTAGAGCAAGGTTATCTAAAAAAGAAAACCAGAAAATTTCGTCAATCCTGTTGATATCGCTTAATACACGTCGCGCCGCAAGTATGCACAGAAAGTATACAAAAAAAATGTCAAAAAAGGAGTGAAAAATATTACGTATTAGGATCGCAAATTGATCATTTAATTATTTAGTGACAAATTCGTGGGAAATGTACAAATTACAAATATTACAAAAGAAAATATTTATATTGTTTTATATCACATCCGGCATCATATCGGTGAGAAAATTATGCTGTATGTAACACTTCCGTTGTCGATCAAGTGAAATATTTTGGAGATTCATTATTTGCATGTTCACATGTTGTATTATGTAAACAAATGATCAGTATCAAGTTTTGTATGTGAGAAACTCACAAAAAAATAACACAGAATCAAAAGAAATGGTAAAAAATTAATGAAAGAATTTTTTGAAATACAATATTTTGTAAACTGTGAAAATTGAAAACAAAACATCTTCAAATGGAATTTACTCAATAAAACTTCAAACTACATCAAATTGGAAGCTCGTCAGAGAGCTTCAATGTTGAGAGGTGCTTCAAAGGAAGACGAATTGAAAATTATGGCAATCATTTCAGCATTACAAGCATGTTGACAATTAATGCATGCTAGCTATAATGAAACAAACGCAATGTTTTTAACTTGGCGTTTTCGTTCTTTTTTCTACGTTTGTAACATTTTTTTAATTGTTAATAACGTAAATTGCTAAACATGAAGGTCGCCATGGAATGTCGGATATTTACTTCTTCTTTAACTTGAAGTTTAAGTGTTTTTTTTTTGTTACTTTCTTCATATATTTTTTTGTTGGTTGAAATTTCTGTCTGTCGTTGAAACTTGTATCTTCTACCATCTCTTCAATTTCCCAAGGTCGAACGTTTATATCGAGCGCGTCATATTGATAATGCGAATAAGCGAAAACCCAGAAAATTATGTAATTATATTTCACATCGCATTCAGGAGCTCTGATAAAATTGGATTTTAGGTAAGAGTCAGGTTTTTGCACTGTGTTGAACTTTTTTTTTCTTTGAAATAATTTATACAAAATTTTTATTTGTTTTCGTTTGACTTTTATCAATCCAGTTTATTTTTTTTTCTTTAGGTATAAAACTTTCGGTGTGAAATTCTTGACGCATTTACCGTGAACTAAATATTATAACTGACATATGCAATATGGTATGATTTAAAATTCACTCTCATTTTCAAGAAAGTGAAAAAATGACATTGAATTCGTTTTGCTTATATCCGTTCTGTTAGCTTATCCTGATTTTTTTTTGGTACAGATAAAATAGTTATAGATTTAATTTCGTTAGCACATTTGATTAAAAGTCTTAATATTTAGTGATTTACCATTTAGAGCCAAAGAATGTGTTAATTGATGTCGGGTAAATGTCTTAAATTTTTGCAATATAAGTTAACACAGTTGCGCGATTTTTCAAAATATGGCGGTACAGCTCTGATTTATGGGGTACATTTTAACAAGGTGTGAAATTTACTACAATTATCGCTAATTACACCGTTCTCAATTTAATAAACTCACTAAATCTGTTTTTATAAATAGAAATGTTAACAGATATGTTGTAAGAATTAAAAAAGAATGCTTGAAATTCTTGCCCGGTATTAACTGACTTGACTTTTTATTTGCTAGACATTGACTTGCGTGTTTTTTAGTAGCAGTTCAAATTTTTAAGAACATTTTCAGGAATCTCAACAATATGCAAAGAGTTTTACAAAAATTTGTTTCTAGGTATTGGAATTTGTGATTTTTGTTCATTAAACTTGTTAGAAACCATACCTTATAATAAAATTGTAGGAGAGTGCTATGTAGAAAATGAGATTAGTATTACTCTGATAGTTAGTAAAAACACGCCAAAAAGGCGTAATGTTTGGATCTCCGCATTCCTATCGTAAGTATACGCAAAAACTGTTTAAATCCACCCCAAAAAAGGAAAAAATTCTAAATCAGACAACCAAAAAACCAAAAAATATTTAAAATTACATCTAAGACGGGATAAATGGTAACTGCTACGCCCTTAAGGTCTTAACTTCATTATCATGTCATTTAAATTTACCTCAAATCTACGTAAAATTACTCGAAAGAGTTAGTAAAAATTAAACTGTTTTTGATTATTTTGTTGATGCGTAATTTTACCCCTCTTTAGATAATTTTTGAACTGCTTGACCTGCTTTGTGTTAGAAAAAAGATTTGGCAGACAAGTAATTGCGATCATAAAAATTGCTCCTTCAGGGGTGGATGGTAGAGAAACCCTTCGCCTGTTATCTCCTAGATCTCTGAATAGAGTTTGGTCGGGTTTTATACTATTAAAAAACTCGCGCTTAAAAAAAATGTCCTTCCCACTAAAATTTACCCAACTCGTACTAATTTAGTCACCTCGTACAACACTGTCTTCCACACCACAGGAGCAATTTTTATCAAATTTTTTTCAGTAAATAGAAGAGATGCAAATCAACAAGTTTCTGAGTATGGTACAAAGTAATTTACTGCACGTATTCGTTAACAAGTGTAAAATTTATTGTCTGCAAACTAGGTTTTTTTTTATATTTTGCACTATAAATATGACTATGCAAATCCTCAATGTTTACATTCAGCTACAATATTGATAAAACATATATGTTAAACTTTTGTTACGTCTAGACCATGCAAAAACCAATCGCATTGATTGATTTTTGTAGCTTTTCAATTATCTAAGCAAGTCACTATCTGGTCTCAAATATTTTTTAATTACATATCACTAATATTATAAATAATTGATATGCAAATGAAATATTTTTATAGCAGGTCTCGAATTAATGTAGGAGATATTGAAGTAGGTGTGTTACTTACTCTTCTTGACATGTAGCCATCGGTATAATCAACAGGCTGACATTTAAGATTGTAATAATTCAGCCATCCGGCCATTAAGTGCTGAAAAGAAAAAAGAAAAAATAAATAAATAAAAAGAAGTTACTTTTGAGGGTTTCAAAATAATTTAAAGATTACCTCGTAAAACATGTACGCGCTTAAAAGTACTTGGCAGGCATTGTAAACTATAAGCGTATTTTTTAAATTCATTGGTTTCCTATCTCTCATATAAAGTGGTCCTATTACTGTTACCCATACTAAATATGCTAGTACCATAGCGAACGTTGACATTGGATTTTCCATGAAGGGATAATTTTTCGCTCTTGGATCTGAAAAACAAACATTGGAATTAAAATTTTGAAAAAAAGAAATTATGTTTTTTTATATGTCATTTAAATATAAAAAAAGTAATAGTAACTTTTATATCGACAACGGTTCTAATTTTTCCGATGAAAGTCGAAAAGATTTTTGTGGGTGGAGGAGAAGGAGGGGGGGGGGGGGGGGGTATAGAAAATTTAATTTGTTATGGTCCTGTGACATTGTTTTTCCCAACATTATTAAAATCTTTATCCCAAAACAAGTTTTTTTGATAGTTTTGTTTGTACACGCACAGTCGTCATTGCAAAAATGCGACTCAACGGACTATGATTTGTATTTATTATTTAATCGGAATTGTTTTTAGTATGATTATTCACAATGCTCTGTCAATAGTGACGTCACAACAATTTATGCAAAGTTTTACACTTCTGATGGAAGTTTTTATATCAATAAAAAGTAGAAGTTTTCAACCTATTCATTATAAGTAGTTGATTTTCTGATACATTCAGTGATAATAAGTATAATTTATCATCAAACAGATTTAAGATTACAATATTGTGCGGTAGAAAAAGCATATTAAGCGATCATAGGTTTACAAGAGAGTCAAGGTATGTACAGTACGTGAGATGATTATCTGCATTTTATAGTAATTGTAATAAAATAAATTCTAACTCAAATCTCACAAACGGTTTAAAGTTTATTTGTTGTTGAGTAAAAACGTGTTTTTCGTTATTAATGAACGATGTTGTGATATTACTTGTAATAATTTATTAAAGATGCACGACCAGAATGAATCACATCTGAATAAAATCGGTATGTAAACAAATGGTTACATAGAGTTTAATATAAAAAGGTTCTTTTTTCTTAAAAAAAAATATTAATAAAATTTGATTTTGTTAATTTTCGACCTTAAACATGTTGTGACTTATTTGATTATTCAAGTTTTCTGGATTACAGGGGATCTTTTACTACCCAATTAATTTTAGGTGAATTTCGACTATATTCAAATTTACAATAACTCTATGGGACTATCCATAAAAAAACATGACGCTAATTTTCACCTTTTCGTGGACTCTGTCCCTCCGAATTTTTCGCAATATGGGATTTAATATTTTCGTCACTCTACGTCAAACCTCCATCTCCCTAAATGTGAGTCGAATTTTATGAGCAGGACGTACTTTGAAATCTGAACAATCGATTATTTTTTTAATTTTACTTTATTTAATTCTAGGAAATTAACTCGCATACTGTTCAATGCAAGTGCAATTGAATTTTTTGCTGTACAAAAAAGCAAATATTTTTTGGTAAGAACTTTAGTCCTTGTAAGTGCTTTCTTTTAATTTTTGGAAAATAAATTTCAATGTCACTAGAAAATTTGCAACTGGATTAGTGTGATTGGTTTGCCATTAAACAGCAGAAATTCACAAAGAATTTATAATAGAATATCACAAGGAAACCTAGTAAATTACAATAATATGAGCGATCCCTTAATATTTTATGGCTGCTTTTTTAATAGAATATCGAAAAGTCGCAAGTATTATACATTTTAGAGCTGTTCGCACGTACTATTCTTAAAAAATTAAGTTGTAGCAACGAAACTTAGCAAATAATGTACAATTTAAATTATTCAAGTCCCCGAATCTCTACGTTTTAGCAACTTAATTTTTTAAGAATAGTACGCAAGAAACACACAATTTTTGATCTGTCACATTATTAATTTAACTTTATTACATTTTTGTCGAATTCTAAGAATCATGACAGCAATTCCGTATATAATATTTTAACAAAAAATTAAAAAAAAAACATATTATATAAAAAATTTACATAAAAGCAAAAAAAAAAATTGATGGCGCGAATCTCTTTTGAATTTTTTTTATCCGTACACGTTGGAAGCCGGTTCCAGACTTTCCTCCACAATAAGAAAAAACTCTTATGATTCAATAATTCCGTGAAAGAGGGCAAAAAATTGATTTCCATTAAAACAACAAATGATAGGTGTGTTTTAGGTCTGCTCAGATCTCTATCAGATGAGTGAAAAATTCGGCTCATCCATGAGATAGTCAGCAGACGTAACAATCATTTTTATTCAATAGGTTACGTTTTTATACTCTATATGAGAATCATGTATAAGTATATTAGATTTAGTATATTGTTTGTAATGCAACGAATGAATTGTGCGGACTCAAATACGAACTGTACCAGCGTGTTTGGGATGACCAATGATTTTGATTTCCGCATGTCCGACCGTCTGTCCGACTGTTTGTTTGTCTGTCCGTCTGTCCGTGAACAACATAACTGTAAAAAAAATTAAGCTAGAGGCTCGACATTTTGTACAGTTGCGTTTCTAGTGACTAGAAAGGCTAAGTTCTTGAACTAACCAAATCGGACCATTCGACCATTTCTTCTCCTCTTCCATACAAACGGGACACTTTTTTGCAATTTTCTCGAAAACGGTGAATCGTATTAAAAAATTATGGTAAAATGTGTTTAGAATGGTATTTTACATAACCCATCCATACACCAGAATCCAGTTAAACCACTCCTTACGCTTCCTACATACAAATGGAATACTTTTTTCCTATTTTCTCAACAACGGGGCATCGTATTGATAAAATTACAAGGACGAAATGGGCTGAGAATATGATTTTACGTAACCGTTCCATACATTAGAATCCAATCGGACCGCGCGTTACTCCTTTTCCACGCAAATAGGTTTTTTGAATAAAAATTTGGCCTGTCCTCATATAGAGTATTTGACGATTGGCCCCTTGCGATTATAGCTTTTCTTATGTTTTCCAATAGATTTTTTTTGAAAATTCCTCCAAATTTGTGACTGTATATGTTTAATGGTGGATATTTGTGTTTGCATTTTGTATAAATAATAGATAAAATCGATTCATTGTGTTTATGCACATACAAATACTAAGGACGAGTTATGCACATGTGCCATGATTTCAACATTTGTTGTTTTTATAATTCATTGCTTAATTTATATTTTTATGTGTCAAACGGTTTTATACTCTATACGCACAATGCCGATGCGTAAAAACATTTCTATTAATTGAATTTTTTGGTTAAGTAACCGGCAAATTGTGACTCTTAACTTTTTTATTTATTTTTAAAACGTTTAAATTAAGGAAAAATTAAAAGAAAAATTAAACTACAGGAAATTTCACTTACACCACTTCTTGAGCACAAGCAGAAAAAAAATTAAAAATTAAAAAGTTTGTTGCAACTAGTGTGTGGATATTTAGCTTAAATGAAAATGGGATCAATTACGACAAACCGGCATAATTAAGGGAAAAAAGTAGAAGAAATTGTGCAAAACTCATAGTTCAGGGAACTAATACCCTTAGGCTGATGTGTAAAAAAATCTGCAAAGAAATTACACGCATTAAAAGCCATCTGATCAAAAGTAGGTCTGCCCATGGCTATAAAGAAATTATGATTGTTGTACCAATTTGTTAAATTGATTTGGATTATTGTGTTGTATCAAATGTTATTATAGGTTTTGTGTGCATCAAGTTTTAAAAACTTTGGTTTTTCTATGAAATATTTTATTATCCGCTTTTTTTGAATACAAACTAAAAAAATGATTATGGCTTGTCCTGAATATCTGCTTTAAAAGCGACATGCAAAGTATTCATAAGAATTTTTTGAAGATCTTTCAAGAAAAAAATGTTGAAAAACATCTCAAATCTTTCTTACGTTCTTATAAAACAGTTAAAATAGTTTTTTTTTAAATTGGTATGAAAATTCGAGGAGAGGTTGAGTTTTAGCAGCAAAAGAAGATTTGTTAAAACATTAAATAAAACGTTTACGAATTTGTAAGATTTTTTAGTGAATAAAAAATTTAATTAGGACTGAAATTTTTTTTTAAAAAAAGCGGGCATGCCCTAGTTCTAGAAGTGGTAGTTGAGGTCAAGGATGCTTGCAAAATTTAAAATCGATCTTATGATAATACAGTCCAACAAAAACGGAAATTATTTAGCTGTATCAGCTCTATATATATCTGTATTATTTGGTGATACATCCCATGGGACATGGTCTCACAATAAGGATTCATAACATATTTTTTCGAACAAGTACTTTACTACATGGACCACATTGCCACTTTTTGAGATATAAAAATTTGTGAGCCGATTTTTGAATCACCATACATATATCTAGAACTAAAGCTGGTCTAGCCAAACCACTATCAAATTCGGAATAAGTGACACCCAATTACCCGAAAAAGCCTCTGGTCCTTATTATGAATGTCACTTTATCAATTGAAACAAGAATAATAAATGGGGCGAAAATCATAAAATTTAAAATTAATTTCTTCACTATTCAAAAGATTTAAAGAACTTAAAAAATGAAAAAAACATTATTGGGATATTTATGCAGTGAAATACTTGCAATTTAAACTACATTCTCTAAGAAATGAAAAAGAGAAAAATTTTGCATTATTTATGCTCAACGATCTATAAATGATCAAAATGTTAACAAATACTGCGTTTACATCATGAAATGGCAATACAAGTCCAGTAAACAAGTTGAAATTCGATCTCTTTACAATCCGGAAAGCATGTAAATTCTTAATACATGCCTTTATTGTATTCACGTGCAGTATATGGTTATGTATGACCCACACAAAGGCATTCTCAGTAAAAGCATTTGATGAATGAGCGAATGGAATTTTCTTCTCAGTTTCTTTACTTTCCATTTTCAAACGATGGTTTAATTCTTGATTGGTGGTGTTTTTTGTTTACGTTCTAGAAAGAAGAACAAATCAAAAAGAAGAATTTGACCCAGAGAATGAGACTTGAAAAAAAAAAATTATATTATCAAATTTTCAGTGTTATTATTTTTTTTTTCAAGGTATAGACGAACTTATTACAATGCGACTTATAGAAAATAATCAATCGCGTTGTAGGAAACGCTTTTTGCATATAAAAATGGTGGTTCAGTTGCTAACAAAACGCGTTGTAGGAAAATTTCCGCGATTCTTGAGTATCGTGTCTTGGAAGGTTTCCCTGTCAACTTTTAAAATTTAAAAAGTTTTAATTGTGTCCATGGAAATTTTGATAAAAAACGGAAATGGTTCTAGTACTTTCCGTATAAATGGGGTTTCAAAAACGATTTTTTTTTGGAAAAATTTGGTGAAATTTTATTGAAATTTTATTATTTGGAAAGGAATGTTTTATAATCTAAAAATTTTGTTTTTAATAAAATGGTTAAGCTTGAAGTCATTAACATGAACCGCTAAAATTATTATAGTTAGAAAAAATCAATTCAGAAAACACCTACCTCCAAATTCTTCTTCAAATAATTTATAATATTGCTTAATTAATCCAGTATAATTTCGACTAATATGATGTGTCTGGTATTCCTCTATTGCAACTCTGTATATTTCGGCTGCCAGAGAAAAGTCTGTGTAGTTATCCATTTTTGTTTGATTTTTCCGTTGTTATCGAAGGAAAACGTAGAATTTTATTTTTTTTTTATTTTCGATGAATTTTTATTTGGTTTGGTTTGATCACTGGTTTTATTTATCACTAAATAAACAGTCCAAGAATTTTTAATTATTATTTTTTTTTGTCAAATTTTAAAAGAAACAGCAATTTTTGGTATCACAACTACTATGAAAATTTTTAAAATTATAGATTTGTTTTTAAATAATTATTTTCCATAATATGTACGACATTGTTTTCATTTTCTTTAATTTGATATTATTGGACACATCCTTTAAAAAGAACAAAATTTTCATTAAAAAACAAAATCCGATTTAAAAATCACATTAGAAATTGACAAATTTTCTCACAATTAAACACTAATCAGTTTATCACTTTTTCGAAGAAAAAAAAATAATCAAATTAAATTTAAAAAAGTCAATAGAGAAAAAAAGAACTAAAAACTAATTCGCAAAAATAAAATGTTGCGCACAATTTAAAAAAAAAATCCTTTAATATCCTCTAACAAACTCGATTGATTATTTGATTGATCATTAATTGATTGTTAATTCGATAATTGAGTAAAGACGTTCATAAAAAAAAATCATAAAAAAATAAAACATTAAAAAAGGGGTCTTTATTAGCGAAGCCTTTTTTCAAAGTCTATCAAACCGAACCGTACGAAAGCTAACGTTAAACTGACTATAAAACTTCTTGACGGTTACAAGTTAAAAAAAATTTCGTTAACTGACGAATTGTAGTATCAAAAGCACACACGAAAAAATCGTTTTTCCCCAATAATTTTCGCCAAGACAGACCAAAGCTGCTACGGTCCACGATATCGAGCGAAAGACCCACCACTTAGTTTAGCACAACGACATCCAGCAACTATTAAAAAAGCTAAAAAAGATACAGGTAGTAATCTCACCAACAGCTACTTTAAGAGCATATAGTCGCGAACTGTAACCAAAAGCCAAAGATATACTTTTACTAGGTTAAGAGCTTTTTCATTTCCCAGTTTTCATAAGCATAAACATTGCCCAGAAAATACTATTTAGTTACTAAGAAAATTCTCTCAGCTTATAAAATTGTTTACAAGACGTTGTTTGTAACGGCAAGTGGCTTACTACCTGTAATAGCTTTCAAATAATAATTGTCTTGTCGATTGAAGATTGACCGTAGGATTGATGGCTGCTGGTTACTAAAGACGATACGATTTTATTCTAGCAAAGATCGATCAACAGCGGATGCCAGTCAACACGATTGTAAATCAAGCCATCATACAAAATCATGATATAAATCAATCGATCGTCCTTGATGGTTCATTTGTCTGTTCGTGGTTTCCACAGTTTTGGCGAATAGCAAGTTATGTTGTGTCGCATTAAGTGCGTATTTCCAGTGCTGAGTTTGGGGGATTGTAGTGAGTACAACAGGTTACCACCGATGTGCCCATGGAGTTAGCTAAAATTGTAACGCTTTCCCCTGAATTTCGTAAGTATACTTTGTTGCATACAATTGTAATATTCTGCAATTATGAGATATGGAAAAAATCACAATTCTCAGTTGAAGATCAGTTGAAAATCCTACTCAGTTCGATATAGATTTTAAATTAATATTTTGAAAGATACTGTCAGATCACGGAAGCTTTTAAAATATAATAACTAATTTTTTCTTTTAAATTTTTTGAAAATGCATACACATTGAACTTTTGGACAAAAAAGTATTGAAATCTTGATCGGAATTTCATTAAAGCGAACATAAAATTGTTATGATATATTTTTGAAAAGGTATTTAGAATTCTTAAAAAATACAAAAAATAAGGTTTTACACGTTGTTTTTAGTATTCTTTATTAAATTTTCGTGAAAGGCAAAGTAGTATATGAAATTTTTCGTTCGAATAACCATGTTTCAAAGCAACATTTTTGTAAATCGTGACGTTAGCGGTTGACATATATGACATATGTTGGCATGTGAACCCCTAACGCCACGTTTTTCATAAATCCTGCTTTGGTTCTCGAAGTTTTGGAACCAGTTATCTATTTTTTAATATTCAGCAATCGGTGAAAATTAAGGAAGACTAATTACATCAATTGTAAAGTAACAAGTATCTTTCAAAGTAAGGATCAAGCTTAGATACCGTAAAATAGTGTTTTTTTGTCGTTCATTTCGAAGATCTGTACAATACAAAAGTTCTTGTACTTCAGAAATGAGAAATTTTACGCGAAGAGAATTGGATAGCAAAACTGGAGAACATCGGCACGCGACCAGGTCTAGAAATCGATTGTAATGCCTGTGAAAATTGTGAGCTTTTAATATCCTTTGTTTTCCAGTTTTTTTCATTTTACACGATCTTCAAGATGATAATCGACGTTTTGTCGTGTGTTGATCGGGGTTTTACAACACGTGGTGACAAATCCTGTCAAAAGTCCGTAGTTTCTAATTTTCTTCAATTTATGGTAATCCCTTTTGTGTATTTGTGAAGTTAATCCAACATTTTGATATCACTTATTTGTAATTCACGTTAAAAAACAATCACTTTTCGGAAAAGTTTCGGTGGTTTTACTTTTTTTTACAATTTTTTCCACAACAAGGACTTTTTGTGCATTACTCAATTTAAACTTTACTCAATTAAACAATTCAATCATTTATTTTTAAATTACGCTTAATTGTGAGATATTTTGTATTATTATTAAAACATAATCCAATATTTTGAATCCTGAATTGTGAATTCACGTTAGTTACGGTTTTTCTTACCACTTTTAAAATTTAATAGAAAAACCCGCGGTACGCGATAACCGATTTTCGGTAAATATTTTAAGATCGACAATAAAATCGCGCCCGTTTTGTTTCGCTGTCAGTCAACATCTGATTGAGTTTCGATTTTTCCATCGGCATTTGTCTCGTTTAGTTTAACACTTTACCAATTAACAAAAAAACAATCAATAATTTTTCGATAAAAAACCGTCTGTCTTGGAAAAATTGATTATTGTTAGGGAAAAAGAAAGCATGTTCTCACATACACCATAAAATAATTAAAATTTCGATATTACAGAACTGCATTTGAATGTCCAAAAATTCCATCTCTGTGTTGGTGATATTGGAAAAGTGGTCTTTTTTTTTATTGTAAATCACTATTTTAAATGCCATAAGGCCAAAACATATGTTTTGTCATTAAATCGGTGATGGTGTTGCAGAGGATCGTTGTGGTAGTTATTCTGGTGGTGGTAAAATGAACTAACGACTTCCCGATCGCCAACCTATCAAGGAAAGCTCTTCTCTTAGTTGTGGGTTTTGCCCAGTAAAATTACCTTAAACTTTTTTTTTCCCAACAAATTTGAAAAGAAGTTTTTTTGTTGACTTTTTGCCGGTCGATCAGTCTGATGATCATAGCTGAATTTTTTCAAAAGTTCATCTCCATATCACATTGATCACGTGTAGCTGTTTTTTATGTTCGCATTAAAGTTTTTTTTCCGTTTTTTTTTTTTTGCTAATGAATTCCCGCATTGATACAATGTGAGCATTTTGTTGATCATCACGATCGTGGCCATGTTGCGGCATCATTGTTGCCAAATATACGATGTGTATTGGAAAACGATCGCGGCAGGTCATTCACAACAAGTGCATAGTCTAAGAAGAGGTAAAATTTTTGGTTTTCTTTGTGGCTTTTGAAGTTTTTTTTGTGATTTTTGAGGAAGTAATTTAATTGATTTTGAGCTAAATTTTTGATTGATCGATCAAAGTCACATGTTGTCGTCATCATTGACTAAGGTTTGTCGTCCAGCTCAGTCTTGATCTTGTTTAGGTGATCGTGAAATGTGATTTGTTAGCATTTTGATCATTGATAGCGCGTCGATGATGGTAGGGTACGAGACATTGAACAAGGTTATGGTTAAGTGGAAAATATTAGAAATGTAGAAAATATTTTAATTAACAAAATATTTTGGTGGGGTTATGCTCTCGCATGTGTGGCTAGTAATATGTATTTATATATTGAACTTTGATCAAATTAATTTCTGATCAAACAGTCAGGGTGGTTTAAGAGTATTTGCGATTGTATTGAACTTTTACTTCCGTATAACAAAAATTTACAGATTTTACTTGGTACGATTTTTGATTCTTTTACTTTTTAGGTTAGTAGATCTTCAGACAAATGGATTATTGCTACCTGATGAGACTGAAAGCCACTGAATTAAAAAAAAATACATTGTGTGAAAGTTCAAGTACGATTTCTTAACCACATTCGATGCGGTTATTATGAACTGAAAAAAGATGTACGTATCGATAATTTCGTATCGAGGGTAATAATTTGGCCAAGGATTCCATCACACGGAAAAATATATCCAACTGATTCAACTGTCATAACAAAAGAATGTCTTTTTCGGTTGTCAGAATAATTTGTTTTGATTTTTTATATAATATATATTTGAATTAACAAGATTTTATATTCAACAATAATTTGTCAACGAAATTGTTTTAAAGGCGTTCTTTTTATTTTCGATACGGATTTTTAGGTTTGGGTCAAGTTTCTTTCCAGTGGTAGGGTTGTATTTTCTATAGCAAATCATTTAAACGTTTTAACAAAATCATTTCTATATCGATTACATTTTAGTATTAAATTTTACTTTGTCGAATGTAAACGTCCTTTTATTATTTTTAAGAACAATTGAAAACTGTTGATGTACATTTTAAAATCTCTACTAGTGAAAAATCATAATTTTTAATTTGCGTTTTTTTTTGCATTAACAAAGAGTGATTTATTGTGTTATAGTGAAGAAGTATTTTAAGTGTAAATGTTGTAAAAACTTTTATCCTTGTGAATTTACCTAAAATTTGATTGATGGAGTAATTTTTTTAATGGATCACATTTGTTTACCTTGCTGTGTATTTCAACTGGGTTTCCATTTCGATTTGGATAGACGGATGGCTGCTGAAATACATGAAGGAGGATTACCTTAAAATGTTACAAAGATAGTTGAATGCTAAATTGTGTTATTGGTAACTGGATTGAGCCTTCGGATAATCAAGAAAAAAAATTCTTCTAATATCGCAAATGTTTCAAGTCCAGGCCAACCATCTTAGTCTCCAAAAAAAATATTTTAAAGATGTCATATTTTTTCTGCTAGATCGAGGATAAAATAGTATAATGTGGCGTTTATTCATTGTCAGGGTTCGATTTTTCGAAAATTTTGAACTTGAAAATGGCATAGAGGTCAATTCTTTGCTGATGGATTAAGAGGTTAAATTTTTGGCAATTTAAGATTTTGGGTTGAGATGGAATGGACCTTGTGGAAGATAACGTTATAACGGTGATTTTGTTTTACTTAACCGAAACATATGTAAATCAAGCAGACAGCATTGATCAGAAGACCGTGGCTGTGTTCTTTAACAAGGCAAAACATATTTAAATTTTTTGGGAACGAATATAATGTGGTTTTGCACGCAGTGGACATGTGATTGAAATTCATAATTTTAAGAGTAAAACATCTTTCTAATATTTAGCTCTAATAAATAAATTTAAAAAATAATTCAAAATTGAATAGGTTATGATTCATAACATTTTGCCACATAGAATTTCTAATGCTTACATATTTTTAATCCAAACATAAAATTTTACACATGAAAATGACTATTTTGCAAATAAAATTGACTATTTTCATATCACAATCTAAAGGTTTATTTTAAAAAAAGTATTAGTAGTTTTTTTTTAAATAAAGATTTTTCATTTCGAGTTTCAAAAATATTCTTGACGCATTTTGGCCCAGTCTTGTATTTTCATAATACCAACATAGATTTCAATGTTGTAACTGTAAAGGAGCGTCCACACGTTCAATGTTACTTGACAAGTATTATTGATGAAAATTTTCGTCAAGTAACAATGATGGAAATTGCCTGCAAACGTAACATTGAAGAGCATCCAAACGGTCAATGTTACTTGAAACATGAGTCATTCAAGTAAAAGTGTCAAGTAACATTGAACGTGTGGAGGAGCCTACACGTTCAATCTTGCAGTCAATCATCGCATGCTGTGTCAGCATTTTGAACGTCTATGGTGATGCTGTCATGCAAAATTCCATGATTGCCAGCATGCTGGCCAATATCAAAATCATTTTGAAATTTTTCAAGGGAGCTTTGTGAATGACAGCATGCTTGAACGTGTATGGCGATGCTGTCAATCAATTCGTCATTTCAGCGTAATTTTAGTAGTGAAAAGATGTCGCCTATAAAAGACAAAGTTTTTTGGGAATCCTTTTTCGAGTTATACAGACAAAGAAGTGAGTTGTGGATGACGAAAAGAGAAAAATATAAGGACAAAAATTTTTTAAACTGATATTTGTGCTGTCGGTTTGGCTGTTTCGAATTAACTAATGCTTGTGTGCATGATTGAGCGTCTAGTGCAAATAAGCTTTTTGCTATGACAGCATGATTGACTGCAAGATTGAACGTGTAGGGGCCGCTTTAAGGTTTAAAATTGCTCAAAGTAATCAAAATGAGTTTAGTTGAAAAACATTTTTTTTAAAAGCTTTTATTTAAAAAATAGTGGTAAAAACATTTTTTCTTGCCGATGCGTATCAGAATTAAACCCAAAATAAATATTTACTTTATTTTTTAATCTATTTTTTTCTTCTTTTAGTATTATTTCTTAACTAAAGATTTTTTTTAAAACAAAATAGTTTTTTTTTATTTGATCCTTTTTAGTCATTTTGTATTTGATTAGTAAAGAGCTAAATATTCGAGTCTAATATTATTTTTGGAAATAAGGGGTGTGGGATAGATTTTAGGGAAAATGCAAATAACTTTAATAAAAGCTGGAAAAATTTGTCGTGTGGGGCTGTTTGTAAAATAGATTATGGTAATTTTTGGCTGGGTTAAAGTTAGATTAGATTGCCGACACATTAGAATTTCAATAGGACTTGAAAACTCTTTGTTACTTTGATTTTTGACTTCATCTTTACGCAAAATTTTGGGTTTCTATGATTAGCTACTATTGCAGACCTACGACTATCAGTACATGTAATATAAATGTCGATACGAACCAGCCAATTTCTAGTTTCAGATGAATATCTCTTATCTTAAAATAAGACTAAAAAAAATCCGCCACATTTCTCGCTGTCGAAAATTAGATAATGATAAAAATTGAAACAATTTTTCGTTATGTTTTTAGGAATAGGAAGAGTGGAAGGGGAAAAACGCTGGCGAACGTTTTATCAAAAAAAAAACATCATTTTGCATTTGCATTTCTATGGAAATTAAAAAAATGTGATTTCAAAAATACCACATTTTAACCACATAATTAGACAGTCACGTCCAATATAGGAGAAAAACAAAAATATCCGAAATAATGTTTGTAACTAGTCCGTTTGCCGTTCCAAAAATGACCTTGAATCGAATCGCATAGAAAACCATCTTTGAATACAATTTTTAATAGCTGCACATGAAGTAATTTTTATGATTCAAGTGAATAAAGGTTTAATTTGGGCTTTACCCAACGATTGAAATTAACACTAAATTTTAAGTATTTTTTACACTTTTATGTGATTTTCATATAGATATGTCTATTACATACACTATAGTCACATTCTTTTATCACTGTTGCCTTTAATTGTGAATTACGTAGCGGTCAACTTGATATATTCGGTGGGTTCAAGTCCACATATTGCGGAATTAAACGAGAAATTCATAAAAATTCAACATTTCAAGTTTGACAACACGAGCGCGCGTTTGAAAAGTGTTAAAAAATGTTGAACAACGGATTTTGATAATTTTTATTTTTCTGAATCATTTTAAATTTGCACTATTGAATGTCTTTATTAGATAGTTTATTGGAAATTAACAAAAACCTGCTAATTAATTTGACGAAAATTTTTATCTCTTTGACACCTTAGAAAATTTGAAGGTCAATATCGAGCAGAATTTTGATTAATCACGCGTCAAAACAATATTTTTTTGAAGAAAATTTTTTTTTTTGACTCTGTCTTCAATTATAAGAAAAACTACAATTTCCATGAAGCAATCATTAATTTGTCTATACATTTTTATTAAAAAAAACCCCTTTTATACGGGGGAAGGGAGAAAGGGTAGTGGAATGAGATTTTAATGTGTATATTTCATACGCAGGGTTTGTCCTGCTGCTTGCAGATCAATCAAAAACTGGGTTTCGAAGAAAAAATAAGAAATTCGTAACCCTGATATTTCTATATAATTAATAGTTTTTGAATTGTTTCCTTTGTACGGGGAAAGGGGGAAGAAATAATCCGATTTTCCCGTTCTGATTTTCCCGACCATTGCCCATTTATAAGAAATGCAACTGTACAAAATTTCAAGCTTCTATTTAGTTCAATCCTTTCGAAAGCTCCGTATGCAAAATTCCAGAATTAGATTTTCTTAGTAATTTCAAATGGAACCATTTTTCTTGAAATACTAGAAACGAATACCAAAACTTTTGATTTCATCACCAATTCAATTTGTGTCAATAAAATTACATTCGAAAACGTGGTTTCAAAATACAAATTTCTGTTTATTCTATGGTCAACAAGTTGTAGTGTCGTGCATATGAGAAATTAACTTGTTATTATTTTATGATATAATACCCTGGCCGAAGGAAATACATTTGACAAAAATTAAGGGCTATAATGAGCTGCAATGTAAACATAGTTGAATTTTTCCTCTCCTTAGCTGTGATTATGCAACAAGTTAACAAAACACTTATGTCAATTCACCCAAAAATTTCTTTTCTTTTACTTTCATTCTTTTATTATTACTGACTGATGCTGTGTTCCCAATCTAGCATGCATGTAATCTCAATACTTTTAGAGGCCATCACGTTCACTTTATATACTTACCTTCCTTTACCTTTTGGTTAAAAAGAAATACGAAAAATAATAATAATAAAATAAATTACTACTACTTGTATCATACATAGTTCCTGAACATAATTCCCTAATTACTACGTACTTCTGGTGTTTTGAAATTCACCACATATCTACAATTCGGAAATGTAAAAATCTTGCAGATTTTTGCTAACGAATCACCGAAATAAAGGTAGGTAGCCCGATATCATTTTTTTCACTTATATTTTCAAGACGGTCTAACGATTTCAATTAAATATTTTACTTTTATACAATGCAGAGGGAGAAAAGAAAAAAAAATGTCTTGGGTTACTTGAGCTTCATCTTCTTGATTAGACTACACGAAGAAATCTTCAGTAGTATTAGCGATTTTGTATTGATGTCTCATTTATGAAAACATTCCCACAACACATTTATACGATTTATACTCTCCAAGATGATAAATTTTTTTAACTTAAATTTGAAACTCTGGGCACCAATCATTTATTCCGACGCGTCTCTGTCTTTCGACTTCGACGCAGCATTTAACTCTTGACTTCGCCATATCTGCACCTTCAAATATCCTGGAGTGACAGTCAGAATCACGTTTCGATTTATAGTGACGATTCCGCGAAATTTCAAGCTGCAGATATGGCGAAGTCAAGAGTTAAAAGCCGCGTCGAAGTCGAAAGACAGAGACGCGTCGGAATACATGATTGTTGCCCTGTATTATGATTTGATTCGGTTACTTGGCCACTCTTCCGATTAACATGGGAGTTATCTTTCCTGTGCGTCCGATTCTTGTTCATAGTCAATTAATTCCAATAACTTCATAGAATTCAATTATTATGAAATAACATTCCGGTGAGTAAAACTTATGTTTATATCTTTGTAACGAACAACCTCTAATTTAACATAAATCATTACTGATATTGCGTACATGTATCTAATCACAAATATCCTGTAATAATCAGATTCTGTGGACGGAAACTACGAGGGCAGTCCGATAAGTACCTACTTAGCCTACAAAAAAAAAACGAAAATTTTGGAAATGTGACCATTTATTTCTCAACATAGTCTCCTTTTAGCTCGATACACTTGACCCAGCGTTGCTCCAACTTCTTTAACCCGTCTGAAAAATACGTTTTCTCGAGGTCTGCAAAGTAGGCCTCCGTAGCGGCGATGACCTCCTCATTCGACTCAAATTTCTGCCCGGCGAGTGACTTTTTCAAGTTTGGAAACAAAAAGAAGTCGCATGGGGCCAAATCTGGAGAATACGGTGGATGGGGTAGCAGTTCGTAGCCCAATTCGACCAATTTGGCCGTGGCGACGGCGGAGGTGTGAGCCGGTGCGTTGTCATGGTGGAAGAGCACTTTTTTCTTCGCCAAATGGGGCCATTTTTTCTGCAATTCGGCGTCGAATCGGCCCAATAATTCGGTATAGTAGAGCCCTGTGATCGTTTTGCCCTTCTCCAGGTAGTCGATGTAGATCACACCTTGTGAATCCCAGAAAACGGTGGCCATCACCTTTCCGGCAGATAGGACAGTCTTCGCCTTCTTCGGAGCACGTTCGCCGGGTAAAGTCCACTGTTTCGACTGTTCCTGAGTCTCTGGTGTGTACCAGTGGATCCATGTTTCGTCGACGGTCACGAAACGACGCAGAAACTCCTTCGGATTGTGCTTAAACAGCGTCAAACACTGCTGTGAAGTGGTTTCACGGTTGCGCTTGTTGTCCGGAGTGAGCAAACTGGATTTTTGTTATGTTATCCTCCGTGGTAGCCGTTTTCGTAGCACCTGGGCGTGGCTCATCAAAAACAGACGTGCGACCACGTTGAAACTCGTTACACCAATTTTTGACGGTCGCCATCGAAGGAGAAGAGTCACCGTACACAGCATCCAAGCGCTCTTTGATTTCGCTGCGCGATTTCCCTTCCAGAAATAACGTTGTGCAAAGTACCTATTTAGTCTTGAGATAATTTACACGAAAACGGCGCATCTTCTTGAAGTGTTAAGAAAGAAAAAGTATTTGGAATAGAGTTTTGCATAACTTTTCCGTACATCGTAAACTAATTGGAGTGACTGCTAAAGAATCAAAATGTCACAAGCTTTTTCCAGAATACGGGGAGTAAGCAAGAAGGGCTAACCACGATGGTGATATCTTGGCTTCAAGAAATGTTAGGGCGATTGCATAAATGTAAACTAAATCTTAGGTATTGAAAAACAGAACCATTAAAAGTTTTTTTTTAAATGCCTTTGCCAACAAGGAAACCTTCAACTCTTCATTATTACCTACTATCGATAGCGGAAAGTGAGTATTTATTAGTCATCGATGTCGCTGTCTGCCAGTTATAGAACTTTTGTTGTGGAACTAGTTTTGCTAGCATCTTTGATCAAAAATCGCTAAAATTTATTTAATTTTCATCATGTGAAGGACAGATATTTTCATAAAAAATCTTGCTAAGCGACAAAGAATTGCTTTGTTGATATCTGAATCAATCTTATGATTGCGTTTTACTAAAATTAATTTTCTTCCGTAACCATTTCAGTTATGAAATTTCCTTTTGATTTTTATTAATTTTTCACAAGTGGTTTCAAAATATTTTAGTAAACCCATAAAACCTTGCCCAAATAGTTTCAAATGATAACAGAAAAAAATCTCTTCTAGGAATTTACAAATTAATCTTTTGAACAGAGACTTTGAAAAAACTTCTTAAATTATCTTAAGGAAATATATTTGAAAAAATCGGATCTCGACAGCAAATTTTAGTGTGTACCAAATTTTAAAAGAAATCTTTTATGATTTGAATATTTAAAAAAAATCCCATTAATATTAGTTATAACTTCAGAATCGAGTTTGTAATACAAAAAAATCGATCAACTGATTTCATGAATTTGTAATCAGGAATTTACAGCAGTATGTAATTGTATAGAAACCAAAACTATTAAAGATACGGAAATTAGCATTTTCGATTTTTTTGTGTGTTGTCAAGTCCGTGAAGATTCTCACCGATGATATTAATGAGTAGTGTCGTGATACGATACTGGTGTGATCATGGCAATATTTAAAAAAAGATTGAAAAATGCAGACTTTGAGACGCTTTGGTGACCTATGATTTTTTGAAATATGATTATCATAAAATTGTGCACGTGTTCAGGAGCCTACTTATATATATATATATATATATAAGTCAATGACATTCGGAAAGGGCTTTTTAGCAGGGTTAAGGAAAAATGTTAGAAAAAGCTCTTCTTCCGGGTGAAACGATTTTTTCACTATTGGCTAATTAGGAATTCATAGTAAATTTTTTATTTAGCCTATTTTTTGTAGGATGATATAATTAAGAATTGTTAAATGTTTATGTTCGAAAAAGTGGTTTCTTATGTGACATTTTATTTGAGCTATTTTCATATATCAGGTTTTCAATAATTTTTTACTCTTTTAAAGATTGGACTTATGGAATATTGTCAATACACAATATATAACTATATGTGTGACTGTCATTTTGCTTAAAGTCGGCCTCAACATTTTAAAATTCTAATACAATAGTAAAAAGAATATGTGGTTAAAAATACTTCCTGTATTCTCGTTTAATCAAATTTTCGTGTTTTTAACGATTTGTTTTATTTTGCGTTGGTTAGAAAACTGGTTTGATTTTCAGTTGATTTTTGAATAAAAACAGTTTTTTTTAAACTTTATACAAATGCCAAAAACGAAATAAATATTCTGCGTAGAAAACGCAATGCCGAAGTTCTTGGTTCAAAAACCACGCCCGACATCGGGGTCCGAATTTGATTAGCAAAATTGGTACACCCTCAACATCATCCTCCATACGGATTTTTTTTTAATTTTATTGAAAAGAGTACGTCAAATCGAAAAAATTAAGAGCATAAAAAATGTTTAGAATATGATTTTACATAACTATTACACAGAGATGCTAGCCAAAAAAAAATTGGAATCAGAACCTTGGTTTTCTTCTTGTTACTCTTTCGAGGGAAACTACCGCACCGTTTGGCCTGGAATTCAGCACAGATATTCCCCATGATCAATCTCTAACATAACCCCATTTAAAAGTAGACTGAGCGGTATCGGAAATAAGGGAGGGAGTTAAATGTATCTAAATCCGAATGCTGGAATTTATTGTCGTTTTGCTAACTTTTTAAAATGATTTTTCGAAGAAAAAAACTTTAAAAAAAGCACCGACCGCCCTACTAGGCTATCTAATTTATAATCACCTAAATTTTATTTTCTTAGGTTTTGTTCTACTTACGCTTTTAGCCGGTCGAAGCCGGGTCCAAATTCTAGTAAAAACTTATAATTTTTGTGACTTTCCGAAAATGGTGTTTTTTTTATCATGAAATGCTTCCAATTATACAAAAAACTCAAAAGTTCTATAAAAAGGGTTTTTTTTCTTTTATTCGTACTAGCATTCTTAGAGTCTATGGCACGTATCTGTCACTAAATAAAATACACTTCTGTTATGGAAGATACATGGAAAAATGCTCATAAGAATGTTTGTGAAAAAATAAAAAAAAATCCCTTTTGAGTATCGGATACTCAAAGTTAGTTGTGAATAAACTAAAATATCATTTCATACATATACTCTATGTCTGTAATATATTAAGTTTTCCTTCAGTGAATACTGTAATAAAAAAACGGTTTTCCCAACAAGGAAATAACTTTTCACCAGCCGGAAACTTCACAATTTCTTTAAAATAAATAAATCTTACTTGAAAACATCACATTATAAACAATTTTATATTCCTGTTTATTAATAAAAAAATCATAATCATCAGATATCGCGGTTTTTACAGCTCATTGTGCCATTGTTGAAATCCTTGAGCATGTTGTCTTCACACGAAGTTGTTCTGAAGCAGGTTCCTAAAGGGCGTCGCCAGACCACTTTGCCACAGCATCGAAAAATCGCTAAAGACATATTTTCCAATGAAAGACGAAAGTAAGATTCGATATATTTTCCCCGCCAATTTGAGTGAAAATAACAAAAAAAACTCGTAAATTAAAATCAAAACATGGTTCGATCAGTTCAGGTGGACTACATGGGCTTGGCTATGCGGAACTAGTGTTATCGTCGATTTTACATCGAACGGCCTTTTAGATTTTTCAACTTCTTAACTGTCATTAAAATGGGTAAAAGAATCTTAGTTTGCCCTTCATGAATTTACCTGAATTTATCAAAGTACACAAAGCGATTAAGACTGTGAAGATGCTTTTGATTTAGTCTTCATTTCTTTATTATTCATCAAAAGCGGATCTGCGCAACATATTTCGTATGTTTTTTTACGGAATTCTAAAAAAATACATCGAGTATGTCGGTGGTTTCAGCAATTTAAATGTTGTTGATTTCTTCTTGTCTCGTTGACGTGTTCTACCAGCAAAATCATAGTAATGTTGACTTGGCACCACTAGGCAATTATAGCGTTCATGGTCTTGAAATTTTTTTTCCGTACTTTATATATTTTCATTTGTTTTCATGCATCTAAAGCTAAACAATGAAAAAAATTTAAAAAACCGAGTAAAAAAATGATGTAATTAAAGTACGAGCAACAGCACTAGACTAATAGTAAGTGTGAACCTTGACAAAATATGTCAATTTAATAATTACAACTGGGACTAGATGACAATAAATGCCAAGTTAGTATGATTCCAATATGAGGATTGTTATGTGTCCATCGTTGAGGGGGTTAGTGGGGTTAATAGTGACGATAGTTGATTTGTGATGATGGTAAATTTAATTTTCGTTTACACTTTTATGAATTTTTGCTGATAGTGCGAAGTTTTTCTATAATATTGAGTTTTTATCTTTAGAATATCGTTGGTGACCATATTTATTTTTAGTTAATCCGGGACATGGTGAGGGGAAGCAGGAAGGATGTGAGGGAATGCCTGAACCGGAACACCAACTACACAAGAAATTTTTTTCGAGAAAAAAAAATTTAAAAATGCGCTGCAGGCGAAAAACATAAAATTTAAAGTGACAACAGGCCCAAGTCCGGGACTGTTCCGGTGATTCCGGGAGGTATGGTTTCCCTATCTTGAAACCACTAAAAAAACATTCGTGAATAACGTTTCTACAGAATTAAATCCGGTTTGCGCACGTATGCGATTATGTCGATTAGTCGTAAATTTCACCTATGTCTATGTTGTAGGATTAAAATGTTCCTGCCCAAGAAACAATTTGTAACCGTGGTTACAAAAAAACCTTCAATTTAGATTACATTTTGGTTAAATTTTAGATGGTTTCCGAATAAACCCGCCAAAAACGGTTATTTTGAAACCAGCTTCTAAATAGGGTTTCTGGAACGTTTCTGAAAGGTTACAGAAACCAAATGTGAAATTTTTGAGTTTGGTTACCATGGTTACAAATACGTTTCTTAACCGGAATGTAACCTCAAATTGTTACTTGGGTGGAGACAGGTTTTTTCACAAGATCATACTAATATATAAAAATGAGTTGGAGTCTGTCTGTCTTTCTGTCTGTCTGTCTGTCTGTTCCTCTTTCACGCAAAAACGGCTGAACCGATTGACTTGAAATTTGGCATGGCTCTCTGTGGTAGTTCTGGTTCCAACATAGGCATACGGAAAAGTAGCGCGAGGGGTGGGGGAGTAAGGGGAGGGGGTAAAGTGATTTCGAAAATTAGTTTTTGCGCTATGTTAGTCTTTCGCGGGAAACTACTGAACCGATTGGCCTGAAGTTTAACTCCAACATAGACCATAAAAAAAAAAAAATTTGAAAAAACTTAACCCGGCAACGACGGGTATGCAAGCTAGTTTTTTATATTTGTTTCTAATTTGAAAACCAGCGACATCCTTCAGACGCAGCGTTGACGGTTGTCTCCATGCATTATACGATTTTTATGGATAATTACACTTTCCACATGCGAATTATATACGAACGACAATTTAATGTGAGGGGTTGGCCATAAAATAAGTCACATTTTCAGGCGGTGGGAAGAGAGTCTAGTGCAGTATCCCGGCAATACTGAACTTCACACAAAAAAAATTGTGGAAAAGCGAGACGACAGGCAGAAAGAGAGAGAGAGGGGGGGGGGGGGAACTCTCAAGTTATGGACAATCCTATTTTACAAAAACATATTTAAAAAAAAAAAAAAACACTTTTAAGGGTGGTGGTGGGAAGCTTGAATATTTTATGTTGAAATGCGTTTAAAAACAATTTCATCTCCGTTTTTTACTGTGTATAAATCAAAATGTTTGCATTAAAAATTTCGCGACAAAAGACATCCATTTAGTCTCGGGTCAATGTCAGACTGCTCAGCTCATATGCGCAGATTTGCAATTTATGTTCGATGTTAAAATGTACAGACATAGTGAGTAAATGAATAGGTATGAAACATCTTTAAATGAACATAAGTTGTTAATAAAAGAAAACAGTTATGATGCATTGATGATCTCTGCACTACAGTTAACAAAATGGAGCTTTTTCGTAATCGGTATTCAGTCATTTAGTCAATTTTTAAGCGAGTCAAGTTAGATTTAATAGCCTAAAAAAATTGCTGAAGTTTAGTAGAGCTTATCCAGTTTTTTTTGTGTGTTAGGCATATAAGTTGACTATTGAGGATGAAAATCAAGATTTTTAAAGTTTTAATGTCTGTAGAGATTTCACTCAGATTGAAAAAAACATATTTGGCGCAATGCAGAAGAATCCAGTATGTGTATGAAAAATGTTCGTAAATTTTCGCTGTCTTACAATTCGACCTTGATGATAATATTTTTATGCAATAAATTTTCTGTGTCGTTCCATTATATCTGTTCTGTTGTTGAATTCAACGATTGGATATTATGTGATTTCATGAATAAAATTTAATCACAAATGGATGTCCACCAAGTTGAAATATCAACAGACATGCGAATAGCGAGTATGAAACCAGTTTATTAGGCGATGTTAAGGATGTCTCAAAGTATTGTATATAAGTAATAAGTTTTTCTTTCGAGAAATAATTAAAAAAAAAATACAACGAAACTTGTTTAACATTGCGTTTAAATCTTGGTGGTGTCACCCACCCATAGTTGGGTAGTTTTCGTAGATCACTGACATTTTTCGACAATGTCGGCTTCAGGTAGTTCCAGCTCCACACGTTATGACAAATTCAACGACAACTGTTTTTTGTTTCAAGAATTTTTTATTTAATTTGCTTGGTCATTTTCTAAACTAGTATGTCATACATAGATTTGATTAGATATTAATTAATCAGCCCTATTCCCGTAACCGGCGGGACGTGTACGACGCGGGATTTGGCGTTTCCCGCAGAAAATTTGCATTCTGCTAAACGCAATTGTCCCGGCGTGTGCCGTGGTGCTGAAAACGTTTTACTTTCGGTATTACACTAAACGCACCCGCCACAGATATCGTACTATTAGACTAAATCAAGCCATTTGCTATCTCAAATGGACCACTGAAACGTCAAAAAGCTATGACGAAAAAAAGGGACAAAGCTAGTAAATTCTGGGAAATTTAAATTCTGGGAAATTTAAATTCTGGAAAAAAAATGCTTATGCAAACCCCTGACGGAATATTATTCAATCCCTATACCGATTATTCATGTTAATATTCAGAGCTGCCACATACATTAATATGCAATTCCCTAAAAAATGTTTGCAACCTGTGTATGTCTTATGAGTTCGACGTAAAACATATAATTCTAGTGTTATTGAGTTTGTTGATTCGAATATCTGACATCACTAAAGTTCGAAGAAAAAATGAGACAACCATAGTCACGCTGTCCCATATTTTTGCTATGGAATTGTTCGAGTGCCGCGATCTAGCAGTACGATATCTATGGCACCCGCGAATGTTTTGGCTTTTCCATACATTTATTTCCCGCGAGTAAATCGTTGCGGGACCAATCAATTAAATAGAAAGTTTGAATAAAAATGTGAATTTTATTTATATATTCAATGAATTTTAACTAAATATAAGTTTTTGAAGGTCAGGAAAAACTAACTAGACGCAGTACAATCATTTAACCCGTTCGGTACATGTTTTTTTTCTATGGGGGTTAAAAATTCTCTCTATACAAATTAATGATGTTTAACACGTTGGCTGCCAAAGCCTTTTCAGGATTTTGATCGTGCAGTGCCAACGTCTTTTCAAGATTTTAGTCACCTGAGGCCAACTTTTTTTTGTTATTTTTTGTTTCTTTGTGCCTAAAAATCATTTTTGACTACTCGCGACTTTATTATTGGTCCTAATTTTGCAGTTATAACGGTTTTTTTGTGTCGCACGTTTTCGTGCGACATGGCCTGGGAGAACATAAAACATCCTGTGGGGCCACGTGCGACGCGGCCTCAGGGTAACATTTGGGTGTCGCACGATAACGTGCGACATGGCAGCCAACGTGTTAAGCTATTAGTATTCATTTAAAACAAAAAAAAATTAAAAATTTTTATTTTTTACAAATACGTCCACTGTAGTCCAGCTTTTTACTCAAAAAATCAAAATTGGGTCACAAATGCACTTAAAGGTGCACTGAATGAGAATAGAGTGTTGAAAATAAATAAATAATAAGTCAATTCAAATTTTGAACTGCGTTGCCATATGACATCAAAATGCCGAATGGATTAATCGAACAAATAAAACGTATCAAATCAGCAAAACTGTCAAAATAGTCAGCGCGGGGCTGAATAAAACTGCGTTTCTACGTCTACTAGAATAAGAAAATTTCATTCGATCGAGATAAAACTTGCGTGGCGTATACACGTCCCGCCGATTACGGGAATGAATAAAAAGATACTTTTTGCGGGAAAAAAAAGAAGATAAAAAGATACTTTTTGCGGGAAAAAAAATCACTGTTTATGATAATTAATAATCAAATAGTTAAGAATTGATATCTTGAGCCTCGATCCATTCATTTAATAAAGTTGTAGAATTTTTCGATTGCGTAATTTCTTACTGTCAAAATTGTTTATCTATTAACGATATATGCAGACAGATAATCAATTTTTTTTTCGTCAATTCCAGAAGAAGAAGCTGTTTTTAAATATTTTAAGAATTCTTTGGAAGTATAAAAAAAAATATAGTTTTGGAAACATTTAACCTTTGTAGTGATCCTGTTCTTAATGATTTATTAGTCTCAGGTTTTGTTTAAGAAAAATCTATTGAAAAACACTAAAAATGTTTAAGTTTAGGAGCAAAAAATTACCAATAAATCGAAATCTTTCGTAATGCGCCACAGTATCTTTAGAATGAATTCTTTTTGGTCTTTATTTTAAAAAATCCGGGAGATTCTTCAGGTTAATTTATGCGTACATTAGGATGAGCGGGTATTTTGGAAAGTTTTGGGTTTTGTGACTTTTTTATTTCTAGTACAGTAATCCCTCGAACTGCGCGATTTCGGACTGCGCGGTTTCGCAACTGCGCGGTTAAGTTTTTAATACCAAAATTTCGAATTGCGCGGTAAAAATTTCGCAGCTGCGCGGTTTTTTTTATAATTTTCGTATAAAAAACATGTTCTGAACATATATTTTTGTGAATCCCCGATAAGAAGGAATCAGATGGTAATTTGGTATCTTCGTACATATTTGGTAATTTCGTGCTTATATTAGTGTTTATATTTAGTGGAAATCGTGACATTTGGTAAGACAATTGGTGGGGACGAATTTGAAGACTTAGGCCTATGTTACACATGGCAACTTTAAACCGATACTCGATACAAAAAGTTGCTCGTTTGTGCTACACGCGGAGACAAGTTGCCGGAAACTTCTATATATTACACAGTGAGTGTTTCATGTGTGTGTGAAGTTGTGTGAAGAACGAACCCGTTCTTTGTGATTTTGTGCTTGTGTGCGTATTTTATCGCCTTGTTTCTACTTTCGAAACTGGCGACATTAGCCACCGCTTCCCTCACTTCTCGCGCCTATACTTAAGAAAAGTCGCCGCTTAAAGTTGCCGTGTGTAACAAAGGCCTTAGAGTCAGAAGATATCATGGAAGTCCTTGCAAGATATTTTGACACAGTTAGGCGATAATTATAGCCATGAAAATGATGAAAGTGAAGTTATAGAGATTATAAGAAAGAAAAACCTTACGCACGAAAAACTGACAAATTTTTTAATGCTTGGTAGTCAACTTTAATAAGAAGCTCTTAATATGAACCCTGATATGGAGCGTGCCTTAAAATTTCGGTGAAATTTGACAGCCGCTTTAGCCCCACACGTAGAAATGCATAATGAAAAACAAAAATCGGGTAATCAATCACTAATTTTTCAAAAAGATTAGTAATACATATCATATCTTTGTATTACTTTAAATATGTCGTTAAATAAAAACTTTTTTCTATTTTTTTTTTGGAATTTTGCTAATATCTGGGACCTAACCCCAATATTTCATACAAAATAGGGTTCACAGTACGCGTTTTCGCAGTGCGCGCTCTTTTTGGGGAACGTATCTACCGCGCAGTTCGAGGGATTACTGTACTGTTTTTTATAACATGTAGAATAATTTTCGCATTCTTGGGACCGTCCTCCCACCTCTTCATTTACTTTTTCGTATTTTTTTCGAATTTTTTAACGTTCTCACACTACTATGCTGACCACTCCCTCTTCCCTTAATGTGTGACGTATTTTATGGTGAGCCCATTATAGCAAACTTAATATTCTCTAGATTTCATGCTGCTGTATCGACAAACATCCATTCGCGTGATCATTGCAAAATAATCCTCACTATGGACCAGTTCAACACTTAACTTGGCATACGATTTTGTTTGCTTCAATTACAATCCGTTGCAAAATGTTTACTACTTTGAATTTTTTTTAGCAATCTTCAAACCACAAGGTGAGTAATATTAAATATACAAATAAAAGATTTTGCAATGCAAAAACAAAATGTAATTCAAAAAATTCAGCTGAAAAATCTACATCTATCTTTGATAGTCTTAGTGTTGTTAATGTCTTATGTTTTTCATCATTTTCGCCTTCATTCCAATATCGTTTGCCCGGCAAGATGCCAAAGATCGCCTCAATATGATTATGTAGTTGAATACATTGCAGCATCATCATCTGGTGATCCTCCGCTATGAATTTTTAGATAAACTCGGACTCATATCTGACAAAAGATAAACACGTACATTACTCGCATTTTATACGACATATCAAGATACCATGAATTAAGTAATGTGGTTCACGGAAGTATGTCATGGTACAATAAAGTTATAATGAGAAAAACCTAACGAAAATTTACCATCACATTGTCCGAAAATCATTAACCTTTCCTTTCGTAGGTGGCGATGACAATATTTTGTGTGAAAATTAACATCATTTTGTTTATTAGAAACAAATGGGTCCACGTTTAAGATATCAAGATTGATATTTCATTCAAATTAATGAGAAAATCTATCTACAAGTTCAGGTAGGTATAGAGAAACTTTTTTCCTTACAAAAATAACAGACTTATGCGTAAGTTGAAAATTCGATTAATGCAAACTGGCTTTTTCGCAAGTAAGTTTGATTTACACTCATACCTATATAATTTAATACATGATTTATCATCACTGCATTTTTCCGATAATCATTTTGGGGGTAAATAGTTAATGAGTATAGTGTGGATTTAGTGCGTGTCAGATGGATAGATACGAAAGATAGTTTACGAAGTGAATTATTGATGACAGGTGTAACTGCTCGTTTTGCATCTACGTGGACGAGATATGGACCTGTTGATGATATTCATGTACATATAGTCTTAAGATGGCTAAATTACAAGATGATTTGCAAGTTTACGAAATAATTTTTAAACCACGAAGAAATTTACACGAATCTTGTTATATAATGGCAGATTTTTAACACTGCTTTAACATAAATAACCGAAAATTACTGACAACCATGTGTGGCATTTCTTTTTTACTTTTGGTTTCTTTGTCTTTTTTTTTATTTCTTATCTTTTCCTTCGCTGTTTCTTGTTTTTTTTTAAATAAATTGGATGCGGTTTTTTATTAAGGAGACGATAATTTTTTTAGGAACCTTTTCGTTCCGAGGGTTTCTTTTTGGTTACATTCCACGTAAAATTTTGAAACATGTTTTTAGTTTGTTTAAGTCTTTTACGTCACACATTAAGGGAACAGTTTATATGCAAGCTGTGTTTTCGATTGAGACTGCTCAATATATTATCAAGTGCAGCGAAACCTAGATGATAAAGCACTGTACTATAAATATTTTTACGTGCTAGGGGTGCACGAGTCAGAGCGTAATTAGTTTTCTCGTCATAATTTGTGCGAAAAAAATAATTTTCCAAAAATCATATTTGATAGCAACAATATTTGAGTCGTAAAACATCTATTGATGGAAGTGTTTTTAAAAATTGTTTCCAATAAAAAATTCTTTGTTCGATATTTATGAATTTACTGAACAGACTAAAACTATTTTGACAGTAAAAGCTTTAAAAATCCAGTTTTAGAGTGTTTTCTGTTATAAATTTTGTTTTAAAATGTTGATACGATACAAATGTTGATACCTGTGCGACTATATTAAAAACGATTGTAAGCCTAGCTCTCTGAACAAACCAGACCAATAATTCTCACACATATACGAAATATGTCCGGTCTTCCATTCATTAAAATAATAATATGACAGCCTTCTTAGGCTTAAAATATCTGACAAAAGTCTAAACGGAATTTTAAAATGTTATCTTTGATTTCATGGACGATTTTTAAAACATATTTTCAGATCTTTTTTATCGACATCAAATTCGTGTGTTAAAAATTTATCGGTAAAATGATGTGTGATGATGACCAATCAATGGACGACCTTTGTTTCTTTCAGGCCAGGTGGCAGAAAATACTTTAAAGCTTACTTGTATGATGAAAATCATATGAACACTAATTTTATGTGCACGAACCAATTTCATAAAGGTAAAATTTCATACTTAACATATTTTTTGTCTGCAATCAGCGCAAGAAGGAAAAGAGAGAGAAATCAGAAATTTTACTTATGTTGGTTTACAAAATATGTATGTATATTTATTACATTTAAATGATTTTCAACTTTCCTCTATACGACCTAAAGGATAATTATTGAGTTCTTGACCGATATCCAGTTCAAGGTTCACTTATCAATTAAATTTCTGGGCAATCATCAAAATATCACTGGGATGGAATGAAAAGATTCTTAATTAAAGTTTTTTTTACTCTTTTATGCAATCGCGAGGGCAAGAAAAAAAATATATGGCTAAGAAAATATACGATTTGTGACCAATCAGTCTGGATTTCTCTGCAATCATACTAATATACAAAAATGAGTTGGTTTCTGTCTGTCTGTCTGTCTGTTCGACTGAACCGAAACGACTGAACCGATTGACTTGAAATATCTGTGGTAGTTCTGGTTCTAACATAGGCATACGAAAAACTAGCGCGAGGGGTGGGGGGAGTAAGGGGAGGGGGTAAAGTGATTTCGAAACTTAGTTTTTGCGCCATGTTACTCTTTCGCGGGGAAACTGCTGAACTGACTGGCCTGAAATTTGGCATAGATGGGAGGGGGTAAAGTGATCTCAAAAACTTAGCTCTTCCTGAAACTACCGAGCCGATTGGCCTAGCTAGTTTAGCTCCAACATAGACCATAAAAAAAATGAAAAAACTTAACCCGGCAACGACGGGTATGTAAGCTAGTTAGACATAAATAAAAATTTCAGCCTAATATTGAGAAACATGCACACAGAAACATTTGGGGGTGTGAACTCGATTCTTTTTAGAATTTTAGTTTCAAATGGAGTTTTTTTTTACTTTTTTAACTCCGCAAGCTGGATTTTTTTTACTGTCTTCAAAAGAATAAAACTGGAATGAAAACAGCTCTAAATTAGATAAAATAGCAATTTGTAAAAAAATCAAACGTTTGTAGGTTTTTGGTTCGCGTAATATTAAATCTATTATATAAAAGGCTTGTCTGCCTGTCTGTCTGTCTGTCTGTTCACTTCAAAACTCAAGAACCACTGAACCGATTTAGACGAAACTTTCTTTTCCCTTTTTTCATTCCACTTCTTTCTTTCCACATCTTTCTTTCCACTTCTATCTTTCCACTTCTTTCTTTCCACTTCTATCTTACCACTTCTTTCTTTCCACTTCTTTCTTTCCACTTCTTTCTTGCCAGTGTCCTCGATTTATTATATTGCTTCTGTTTTTCTGTCTTTTCTTTTATAACTTGAGAACCACTGAACCAATTTGGATAAAACTTCCAGGGGAACTTACAGGTATCAATAAGGGTGTTTAGGTTATAAGTTGACCCAATATTCCCCGCCCAACCCTGCTAACTCATGTGCCATGAAATCATTAACTCATCATTAACAAAAGGCGTTTGTGTTGATGTCATTAAGAACTCAGAATTTTGGCATAATTCTCCAGTTTTCCGTTTTCTTGAAACGATGTGGTGAAAAACTTCAAAAATTGGTCTGAAATAGGTACAAATATAGATATAGTACAAATATATATGTAAATGAATTTATTTTAAATTTCGAATGGATTCTTTTAAAACTGCAAATTGATAATGCTTAAACCCAAAAGGCTCCAAATTTAAATACCAAATTGGAGTTTAAAAAGCAAGTGATGGATTCTTTTTTGTACCCGTTTGTGTTCGTCCAAATGGATAAAAATTGCAGTTACCCTATTTTTTGGAGGTAAATACACACTAAATATTTTCTCTGTGTGTAATATTTACATTTTCAATCCTAACAATAAGTGTTTATGGGGTTAAGACGTGTTCATTAATGTACCACAATGTTTTCTTAGAAAAAATTTATTTTTATTTTTTGACATAAACTGTATATTAAATAGGGGCCTCTTCTTATTATTATTCTCATTATATTCCTACTGAGTTATTGTTTCAGTTGTCGACAAAAGCACTGAACTTGACATGATGACATTTTTTGATAAAATCTAAAGATATGCGTAGAATAATAAATATTTCCTTATATTGTGCTTAAAAAAACATCGCTTAATTAATTTTAATTAATGTTTCAATCTATTTACTTAATATCCGATTGATTCATCATTAAATTAATGAAATTTTTAAATAACTGAAATATGAGCCAATAATTTTCCTTATCCAAGATTGTATTTTTGGTTGAAATTCGCAATTAGAAAGCTCACTGAACGCCCCAATTACGACTCGAATATTGAATTTGAGTAGACCATGAATGGCCAATATATTTAAGACTCCTATGTCCAAAATTTTTTTTAAACTCGAATGAAAGGTAAGGCGTAAGCCGCGCAATTGAATGCCCAGTCAGGCGTAAGTCGCAAGGTCGTTTAGCTGGTAAGGTAGCTGCCTTTACCATTTTATATCGCTGCTGTCATCAGTTATGCCTGCGATTTTTACTGTACTCACTCCATTCGTACCTGTTTTTACCTTTTTATGATGCTGCTGCTACTGCACTTAGTTAATATTACGCAGTTTTATTGCTTGTATTGGACAGTCGAACCTTACAACATTTCGTTCGTCTAATATAAATTTCACAGATTTGGCCTATATCGCAGGTGTACGATAATCGGAGGCTGCAGGTGACTGTGATATGGTTGAAATTTAAGATGCCTTACCTGGTTGTCTTGATGGTCCGATGGATGGACTTTCCCGACCTACGGTACCAAGCGAAAGTGTTTCAATTTCTTGCTGAATTAAAAGATCAAAAACGTTGTCTGACCAGCGGTGAAAACTGGCTCTATAGTGGGTTATTCGTGGAGGTGGTAATTTTTCTTAACAGACTCGATTTCGTTGGAAATGTCTGTAGCCGCTGGGACATACACAACACAATCTGTAGACCAGTTCATCAAGATATAGCGGTATCGGGACAATGTCAATGTTCCCAGTAGTGCTTTCGAAATGTCAAATAATTGAATATTTACGAAATTTTACATTTTTTTTGTCAAATTGGCATTAATTGTCGACCTTGAGGTTGCGGCGTCCTCTTTTCGCCCTATTGTGTTATTAGGGAACAATTTGCCCTAATAAAAACTTAAACGTTATTTAAAAGTATAATTCTATAACAAGGAACTTTTAGGAGACCATCACAAAAAAAATATAAAAATTGGTTATGTTGCCAGTATGTCAAACAAACTAATATAGCGTAAAATATAACAATAAATGCTTATGTAAATTCTATTAATCCCTAGAAAATCTTCAAACATGTTTTCATTTGTATTCTTAATCTTTCTTGGCCATAATAAACTCATTATAAGTTCATTGGGTTCAATGATTGTAAATGTATTAACATTTTCTAGAAAATATAATTTTCTTAACCTTCCTTATTGTGAACTTTCAAATATAAACTGAAACAGTAATCGCAGAACTCGATTATTAATTATATATTATTACATTTAAGAGGAAATTTCCTCAACACTTTGAGCCTTTAATTTCCTGACACTATGAGACAATGATTTCTTGAGAGCTTCTAAAAGCCTTATGTTTTTATTTGTTATAATCCGTAATTATTTTATAATCTATGTTTTTTTATCATGCATGAATCGATTAAGTCAATGGTTCCCAACCTTTTTTCGCTCACGACACCATTTTTCGAAATTTAGAGGCATGAAGGCGACCCTTTTGCTGACTGTGGTCGATAGATTTTGTGATAATTGTGTGATAACTTCCTAAGAAAGATACGCCGCAGGGGAAACCTTTAAAAATCCTTTGAATGTTTTGTGCTTATTGGTCATCTGGAATATTTTTGTTGTTTTCGAAAACTTTTCAATTCAAATACCGGTTTGCCTTTGGTGAGCTATGATGGGATACAATTAAATTAATTTTATATTGAAACAATGGGTTATTGGTTTTCTTTCTTTATAATTTTGCTATTTCGTTGGTGTTCTATTTCAGTCATCCACCCTCCCTTCCCCGCTCTCATCTTGTCCCGGATTGATTCAAAAACATAACAAAAGCTATAATTGCCAATCTGGCAATTATTGAAAACCCGTATAGTGATTTAAGTGAATGGCGAACAGTTTTATCAAAATTCCACTATGAAGTCAAACTTTCCAATAAGATTTTTTAAAATTTGTTCCAATCGGATTTTGATGTATGGAAGTTTTATGTAGAATAATATCCTGAATAACTTTTGTTCTAGGACTTTTTTGATAAAATGCACCGTTTTTGAGATATTCGCAAAAATCGTTTTCGTTCGTATGGGGGGTACCCCCCTAATGGTCCGTTCTTGCCCATTAACGAACTTAGCCTTGCATTTTACGAAATACGGATCCACGCAAAATTTCAAGTCTCTAGCTCAATCTCTAGCTCAACTATAGGCCCTATTCCAGGATCCGATACGAATGATTCAGATCGTAAACTCAATGTTGTTGTTGGTATAAAACACTAACAACAACATTGAGTTTACGATCCGAATCATTCGTATCGGATCCTGGAATAGGGCCTTATATAAAATATTTCATGTGCCATATCGCGACCGCCCTATAATACTTTGCGCTTGCGCCTCGCCGTTTGGGAAACAGTGCATTAAGCCATCGTATGATGGCACATATCACATAGCACGGCGATTCAATTATTATACGAAAACTTTTTTGTCCAACATTGTTGCTAATTTGAGACTGTTTGGTTGTCTTTATATTTTCAAGAACAAGAATTTTTTTAAAATTGTTTTTATATACACTACCATTCATTAGGTAATGATTTCCTCTTATTTATATGTAGATCTTTTTATTATAACTTAAGTATCTCTACTTTATATTTTTAATATCCCTCTATTATAATTTAAAAACCATAAAATAATTACTGTTTACTTCGTACATATCGTCACCTGAGCGCTAGTTTATGCCATAGGTTTACGTTTTGCCACACACATGGCCCAAACTAGCACTCAGCTGACGAATATGCTATTAGATTCTATATGCTACATTTACACGAATGACAAATTTGTCATTTTTTTCTTGTCATTATGTTAATTCCCGTGTAAATGGCATATTTTTTGTAATTTTTTCTGTCAGAAAATGTCAATCTCTCATAAAAGAATGAACTTGTCCATTCTTTTATGCCAGATTGTCATTCGTGCAAACGCAATATTAGTTATGACAACTTTAGTATTCAACTTTTGTCATAACTAATATTGCGTTTGCACGAATGACAATCTGGCATAAAAGAATGGACAAGTTCATTCTTTTATGAGAGATTGACATTTTCTGACAGAAAAAATTACAAAAATTATGCCATTTACACGGGAATTAACATAATGACAAGAAAAAAATGACAAATTTGTCATTCGTGTAAATGTAGCAATACATTTTAATATTACAAAATGACACAGGGAGTTTGCATTTATGTTAATTAATTTAAATATTAATCAATTTGTGTGAAAATGATCTAATCTTGTTGCTACACTATATAAATTTTCTATATTGGGTTAAGGTGCAAAGTAAAGTTATGCGAAATTTTAATATCTTCAGATAATATTTTTCTGAAAGTACAAATTTATCCTTTTGGAGGAAAGTGTTAGTTAGAAAATGATTAGAAGTGTAAAACAGGAATATTGTTTAATTTGAAAATTAGAGTTTTTCTGGCCATTTAGCCCCAGTGCACAAAAAAAAAGATTTTGTTTTACTCATTCACTTGACATGGATTTACACTTCTGTATAAACATAAGAAAAACATTAAAAAATACTAGAAAAAACATTAATAAACACTAATCTGACGAGACACTGGGCGACTCAAATCATTTTCAAGTCGCCAGGTTGAGTTTTCTCCAATTGATTACCAATGCGCTAGTGACTGGTAAGTGATCAGTAGCGCCGTATATAGTGTCCCATTCAATTACATAGGTTCGGACTTACCGCGGACTGGTTAGTAATTTGCGTCAGTGATCAGCAGGGAGGACAAAAATATGCACGAAAAATCACATTTTAAGCGCTTAAATATGCTCAAAAAAGTTAATAAATATGCGCCAAAATATGCACGAAAAAATAACAAAAAAACACAAGTATTATTTTTTATTTACTTTATTCAAAAACAGAATAATTTGAGTTGACGATCATATGTTGTTTTAAATTTTCGAAGAGCAAATTTCGTCGATTCTCGGTTAGAAACGTTGAATATATTGAGAATGATCTCTCCACATCAACGGATGTCGTTGGGCAATATTTAAAGTTCAATACTTCTGAAGGGGTTAAATTTTCAATATATTCATCCATTTATTTGGAATTATGAAATTATGACACATAGCTTTCCGACACTTCAAGCAACTTTAGACCGTATATAGGAGCCTCCATACGTTCAATGTTACTTGACAATTTTACTTGAATAACTCATCTTGCAAGTAACATTGATCGTTTGGATGCTCTTCAATGTTACGTGTGGAGGGAATTTCCATCAATGTTACTTGACGAAAATTTTCACCAATAATACTTGTCAAGTAACATTGAACGTGTGGAGGCTTCTTATCAAACGGCATTACATGCCTTTTGTCACGCAGAAACAGATGGAAAAGTATTTCATATGTCAAATTGACACAATACCAGAAAATCCCATATTTTAGTGTTAATTGTAACAAAATTAAGTTTTCTCAATTGAAATATATTTATCATTATTTTTTTTATTGAGAAAAAAATATACGATTTTTACCTTGGGCCAAAATCTCAGATCAATTTAATAAAAAAACAAAGAAAAAAGGGGATTTGAATTCGAAATTGTGTCAAATTGACACAAAATATGGATTAGGGTTAAAGAAAAAAAAATGCTTTCAAATACCCAATAACCAAGTTTTTGGGTTCGAAAATCGAATTGATAATTCAATACAACCAAAATGATACAAAAATATGTAAAATAAGCATAGAAGTATAAAATATGCAAAAATTTTAGAAAAAGCTGAAAATATGCAAAATAAGCATTTCTAAGCAAAAGCTTAGATTTGTCCTCCCTGGTGATCAGTATCTTCTCAGTAGCGTCGTGTGTACTGGGCCTTACTGTTCATTTTATTAATATGGTGACGGAATATCGGAATTAAAATGGCCAGTTTGCGATTTTTGTGATCATTGTGTTATCTAGCCAAAAACATACTCCTGGCCAGAACTATGCAGAAGAAAAAGCGGATCCTATGGGAAAAATCTGTATTTTAACAAAAAATAGATAAAAATGCATCTCTGTGTGCTATGAAATATTATAACATAGAGAGCATAACGTTTGTCTGAATTTTTGTTTGTGATTAATACATCCATTAGTTCTTCGGTAAAATCACACCGCAGGCAATTTTTTTCATAAAAAAATGCATATGGTCTAATAAAAAAAATATTAAATCCAAAGATCAAAGACACCCTTAAATTGACCTAACAATTGCTATAGAATCGTATCTCCATGTTTTGTTTTGCAAGAAATTTTGAAACAATTTTCGTCCTGTTGCAAAATAATATTATTACTGAAAATAATTTATTCAATTAGAAAATATCGTTACTAAAAACATGCATTAAACTTTTATTATCTTTGCGATGCAAGATAAATTTAGCTAATCACGGTTTATTAACATTTTTATGCATTTACTAAGTAAAACTTATATTAAAGCTGTACAAAATCAAGTTTAATTAAAACTAGAACTAGTAAAAGTTTCAGAATAATTCTTTTCTAAACAAGTAGTTTTACGCAGTTCTTAAATAAATTACTTTTTGTTTCAATCCGGCAATAAAATAAGAGGTTTTTAATTGTTTTTAGAATATATGGGAAATTTCTACAGCTCCGCATGGACTATAAATGACTACGAAAAAACCCCCAAAATGAAACACGACTTTCGGCAATTAATAAAGTTCTTTAACATTTGGTAAACTTTGTATTTTAATTTGCTAAATGGTATTTAATGTGAGTTAATACGTCAGAGAAATTTTTCTCCATTAAAGACATTTTGAAGACTCCGAAAGACTATTTATACCCGTATGGTGAAACCAAAGGGTATATTAACTTTGCTTTACCGTTTGTAACGCCAAGATCCCGTCATCACACACAAAAATGAAATACACCAGTGTGTTTAGAATGATAAAAAAAATTGAATTTTGCATGTCTGTCCGTCTGTCCGTCCGTCCGTCTGTGGTGCGGATTGCGGGCGCACGGATTGAGCTAGAGACTTGAAATTTTACACAGATCCGTTTTTCGTAAAATGCAAGGCTAAGTTCGTTAATGGGCAAAAATGAACCATTAGGGGGGGTACCCCCCATACGAACGAAAACGATTTTTGCGAATATCTCAAAAACGGTGCATCTTATCAAAAAAGTCCAAGAACAAAAGTTATTTAGGATATGATTCTACATTATTCTCCCATACATCAAAATCCGATTGGAATAAATTTTAAAAAATCTTATTGGAAAGTTTGACTTCAAAGTGGAATTTTGATACAACCAACTGTTCGCTGTTTACTTAAATCACCATACGGGTTTTCAATAATTGCCAGATTGCAAATTATAGCTTTTGTTATGTTTGTTTTTATTTTTTTTTTTTGCTTAATAATTTAAAAACTTGTAAATATAAAATCGAGAAATTTTTAAAACGTAGATCTTTAAAGAGTTTTTGTGATTGTTTAAGGAAAGAAATGAGAATTACAAATGTTCAATTAAATTTTTCTGTGATGACAAATGAGATATCTCGTCAACTTGTAAATATAAAGGTAAGTAAGGTATTTTAATATCTTTTAAAGATCTTTCAAAAGGAAACTCAGGTAATGAAAATAATAATAATTATGGAAATTGTTTTGTAAATACTAATTTTAACTGTTTTTATGTATTTTAGCCCGTTCAGAATCAATGGAAAGCTCTTCAATGAAGCCAGAACTAGACCTAATTGTAGGAAGGAAAAGTTCAGATTTTTCTTTTAAATTTTAGGTTGGAAAAGCTAAAATGTGTCTAAAAACGTAATTAGATCAGTTATGAGAGGTTTGAACATTTCTTTTAATGTTTGAGGGATCTCCAAAAAATACATAAAATGCGTAAAAATGTGCCAACCTGTGGCGGGAGAAATTCGAAAATTAAACCAAGCAGCAAGTAAAATAGAGCACAAGGAGCTGGACGAGTTGACCTAAGATAGGTATTTCGAGGATTTAATATCATGTAGTGTATAATTCCGTCTGCCTGCTACAGGACTTAGATCAGCTTTATTATTTTTATTTGTACTGTCATATCCCCGCGAACCCCTCTCTCTCTGCTAAAAGCTGTGACGTATTTTTTGGTCCCTTGATGAAATCAAGCACACATGCACGCTGACGTACTACACGAGCGACTTCGTTTGTGTGCGTAAAAGAAGACGAGAAGAACACTTTTTGAGTGGCAACTTTTCCCCTCTTGCCGAACTCGTTTTTTTCCCACAATTTGGTAAAGTTGCGGCATCCTGATGCCCGAAAGTTGCTCCGTGTACGACCATACTAAGGTTTTTTCCCAATATCTAGAAAAGTTATCTTTATTCTATTCTAGGGACTCCGGAAAAACCCGGATATAACAGTTAACCACGTTTGTGCAATAAAAACAAATTTTTAAACTTGATAAATCCAGTCCAGTAAAAATTTGAGGCCAATTTAAAATGAAATTAAAAGTGGTAGTTAATTAACATCTTAGAAGCTAAGAATTGTTGTCGCCGCCCAAAAATAAAACTCGTACCATGTCGATCTATTGGATTTTCAAAAATGAACAACAAATTATCATTGAAATGACGTTGAATAGGAAAATTATTTCGATTTCTGGTAATTGAGCGTTAGTCGCCAATGAAGAGCTAATCAGAAATCCGGTCTGTATCTATTCGACTGAAAACAAAACGACTGAATCAAATTAAACGCCTTGAAGACTTTTAACACTTTTTAATAGGTAAGTAAAGTACTAATTAAAGGTTAATTAGAATAAATTAAAAATGTTGTACAACAAGTTTTGATTGTTTTGATTTCAACACAAATGTAAGTATTTTTTTTTCTTACAGGTACAAAGAGAATTAAAAAAAAGTACCTTTTTAATTAGAATTATTTATGTTTTTTACCGAATACAAGTTCAAGGCAATATTTTATTGCGTTAACTTAAAGTTTAAAAAACAAAAACAGTCATGCAAAATAAACAATGTTATTTGCCCAAAAGGTGAAACAAGTTAAATGGAAAACAATATTTCTTTATTAAAATAAATTACTTTCAAAATTTTATTTATATCCTATCTCGAATTTATAATTTAAAAGTATTTTTTCTTAGTATTTATTGTAGAAGAACGCTTGATGAACCGTGAATCACACATCTATAACTTTGGAAAGTTTAGTTGTTCGTAGGTAGATTATGGCAGCTTAATATACCAGATAAAAACAGGGATGTGGAGTCGGTGGTTCAATCTTCGAATCCGACTTCAAATCCGACTCCTGAAATTTTAAAATATCTGAATTTTAAAGTATCTGTTTTTGATTGCAAAACATTAAGGCTTAACCTAAACTTGAGGGGCGGAGTTAGTATAGATAAATTTTCTCCGACTCCGACTTTTAAACTCTGTTGTGAAAATTGGCCGACTCCAAATATCGTCCATACTCCCACTTCAACTCCTCAACTACAGCACACAGCCACACCCTGGTTAAGAGGCAGCCCATAAAACACGTCATACTAATTCTGATTTTTTTCGGAACTCTTTTCCCTCCCCCCGACACCGCACTTTTGCGTTGCTATTATTTGTATGGATTTTAGCCATTACATACTGGAGCCCTCCCCACTCCCTCCCCTTCTACCTTCCCACAACCCGTCCTAAAATTGTGACTTATTTAAGCACCCGTAGGTCTTTTTTTACATGAATTAAAAAGTCTGCATGGGATTGCAACATTTGTAAGGTTTACTACACTTCAATAGCATAAGCGTAGTGGTTAAAGCCGCCACATGATAGTGCAGTGGAACTTCTTCGGTTCGTGAACAATATTTTGGTTTGTGAACAAAATTAAGTGCTTAGACAGTTGCTTTGGTGTGTGAACACCTCGGTGGGTGAACGTTCTTCACCGACAGATTCAGTTCACAAACTGAGGTTCAACTGTATCAACTGCATTTATCTAAACCATGGTCTCTAAACCGGTAGGTGACGATTTATAAAATTTATACAACAAGATATTGCTAATAAATATTTTTGAATTGAATATTAAAAATGGCATGCACCATAAATTGTTGCAATATTTGGGTACAAGAATTTGAATTAAAAAAATTTCAACTATTTCAATTGAATAAAAAATTTGGCCATGGAATTGTTGACAGAAAAAGTCAACTTACTACCTTTTCTTTGGTTCAATGGAAACATTTGGTTAAAAAAATAAAAATGAAAATAATCCGAGCGTATTTTACAAGTGGCAAATCAGAGCTGGCTGGTCCACCTATAAAACTATCATGTGGAATATAAGATAGATATTTTGATCTACGCAAATCTAAGGTAACCGCGATTTTGTTCGTATAAATAAGATTTTTGTCCATTACGTCGTCTAATATATCACATTTTCTCGTTAATTCTACCTGTGTAAATGTAGAGATATCGTAATCTGCAATGAGAAGACGTTTGCGCAAAATCGCCAGCGAGTGAGAAAAAAAATTGCACGCACCTAAAGAACTGACCTTTAAATTGTGTTTTCACTTTTTCACAAGTCTATGCTAGCTTTAACTCTATGCGAGTTACCTGTGCGTATTTAGATAGACAGGTAAACAGATAGACGAATCAACGGACAGGTGTTAGGTGGCTAACAACGAGGCCGTTAACACGTTTTTATTTTTTTTTGAAAATTCAGAAAAAAATAAACGTTGTAATAGACAAAGTACACAAAATCCGCTTTAAAGAAGTTTAACGAAGAATCTATCATTTTCTTGTTGCCGGGGAGGTGTAAACATACGCAAAGATTCCAAATTGAATCATTCCGGGAAGTTTCATTCTTAAAATATGTATGAGCACTTTAAGCCTTTAAAAATGGGAAATTACCGCAATTTATTTAAGGAATAAATTAAATTTTTGTTTAAGAAAAATTCTTAAAATTCTTTTCTAATAACGACAGGCGACAATTTCGTTCTACTGATAAAATCAATGTCACAAAATAGTATTTCCTAAATGCCACCTCGACTACACAAAATTAATGGCCCCATTTAGAAAATACTGATCCCTAATTAAGATACAAATCTGTGAATTTGATTCAAAAATTTCCGACAATACGCCATGTTAAACAAGCGAAAATTAATTGAGAAGTCGCTAGGAGGTTGGCGTTGAAAGATGTCTGATCATTGATTGATTTTAAACAGTTGCATTAATTATATTTGAGTAGCACTTACTGAAGATCATTATCATTATTTAACAGCAGGTGTAAATACTCGTACGAAATCGTGTTTTATTCTTGGCAATAACAGGAAGTTTACGATTTTATTCTGAACAAAACCGATTTTATTTTTGACTTTTATTTCAATGATCTTTGACATGAGCTCGTTTTTATTGGTTTTGAATCGGTAATAAAAGTTTTGCGTTTGATTCGGTTGTAAAAAAGTTAGATATATTGGATTAATTACTTCGAGTTTTAATAAGACTACGGAAGTTTTAAAAAAAGTGTGTTTTTTGGTCAATCAACCTGGCTTGAATTTAAGGCACATACGCATATCGGAAGTAAAAGCTTGGCCGACAGTTTTGGTTAACAGGCGCGGGAACTGCTTGGTAAAGGGGTTAAGTTGACATTATTATACCAGCTGCTGGTCGAACTAGCCTCAAACTAATGGTGACGGCTAATTGAAAGACAGTAAAATATCACAGGGTTTTTAAATCTATGAAGAGTGGGGATGTTGCGCACAGTTCTTAATCGTTTTTCGTTGAAACCGAGCATTCTATGTAAAATTTGTTGTTTTTTTTAGGGCTTTAGAGTCGGAATTGAGGATTTCGAGTCGAGGACTCGAGGAACCGGAGTCGGACACAATAGATGCATTATGAGTCGGAGTGGGAGTCGGTCAATTTCCACCAAAAAGTTTAAGAGTCGGAGCCCGAGAAAATTTGTTGACTCCAACTACGAACCCCTTTTTTCCTCCATTGGCCACTCTTTAGTTTGATATCCCTCTAGTTTAAGTCAAACCTCAATGTTTTGCAACCAAAAACAATGTTTGATTCGGGATTTGAGGTGATTTGATGACTTTTTTTAGCCAAAGCAGTTGGAGTTAGAGACCTTCAAACTTTCAGAAGTCGGAGTCGGACATTCTAAAGCTTCCGGAGTTGGAGTCGAAGGTTGAGCTACCGACTCCACAGCCCCATAAAACCCCAGCTTTTAACCCAAAACTCTGTCAAATTATCCGAAAATCGAGGTACGGCTTTGTGAGTTAATATATTTCTTAACTTTAGCCAACAAGCCGTAGAAATTCTGTGACTTGAATAATTTAAGTTGAAGATAAGTCAAACTAATTGCGCCAACAAAACTTAGCAGATTATGTACAACTTATTAGGCCCTATCACAGAATCCGATACGAATGGTTCGGATCGTAAACTCAATGTTGTTGTTAGTGTTTTATACCAACAATAACATTGAGTTTACGATCCGAACCATTCGTATCGGATTCTGTGATAGGGCCTATTATATTTTCAAGTCTCAGAATTTCTCAAAATTTTTTTTACATATTAAGTGAACCTAAGTTAAAAAAGCAAAATAAAAGGTATGTATTTAGGTAAAAAGTTTACAACTTGTATGGTAAGTATCTATTAGCTAAAAGTTTATGTTTCGATTTTCCAGAAAGCAATATTCAAGGGGCGGATAAAGGCTATATAAGGCACTGGGCAAATTATAATTTGATAGCCCCTATAGAATGTCCAAAACTTCTTAAACAATTTTTTTGTTTTGAATTTTTTCGGTGCTTGTAAAAAATGCAAAATTTCATATTTTTTTCGCAGTAGTTTCAGAGTTACAGTGCTTTAAAATCTATAAACATCTCGGTTTTCTGCTCAAGTGCAATCACAAAAAAATATTACTTAGGTTAGGAATGGCATATACGTTTGATGTTTGAAAAATTGTTACTGCAAACTCAACATTTCACTAAATATGCACAGGTAACTCGCATAGAGTTAAGGCTAAGTTTTTCAAAAAAAATTAAATACGTCTTTTTGGGATATTCAAAGTCAAATGTCAAATGGGGTCCAAAACATGTCCAAAACACGTGATGTTATGTTTTAATTTCATATATAAGATTACGTGTTTTGGACAAAATTCGTAAAATTAGGTATCTATCCCACTCCTAGCCTGAGTTTTTGTGAATGCACTTTACAGAAAATTGCGATTTTTGGAGAATTTTAAAGCACTGTAACTCTGAAACTACTGCAAAGAAAAATCTAAAATTTTAACAAGGCCTGTGGGTACATTATGTAAGATAAATTTTAAAAAAATCCAAAACAAGTTTTTTTTACTTGTTTACTTGGCATGGAATCGCCCATATGTTTTACCAATTATGTAAAAATAACAACAGAAAGAATTGCGCCGCAGGTGAAAATTTTGAATACATTTCACGAGAATATTAACTTTTCGTCGGGGGTTCCTTGTTGGGCCTAGATTCTGCCTGAGCAAATTCCGTGTTTATCCATATGATGATACGCCCCTGTCAATATTACATATTTCAAAGAAAATTGTAATAATAAATACCAAAAGTGTTGAAATCTAATAGCTAAGAGTTAAGACGTCAAAAAAGGAATTTCATTTTCGAGTCTAAATTTTGTGAATGAGATTATTTTTTAAAACCTTGTACCCCAATTGCTAATGACACCTCTCATATGGAGATATAAAGATAAATAATAAAAAATCCCAATTTTTTAAAATTTTAATTTCCTTGTGTTTTACTTATATTTGTTCACAAAAAAAGATCCAATCAAATTGCAGATTTGCCCCCACAACTTGATTGCTAAGCATGTAATTGAATTATCTAAAATTTGGAGTAAGTCAATGTCATTCCTAAAGCTAAAACGCAAATGAATCTATTAAAAAAATCTTGATCTTATGATCTCGTAATGGTTTATTCTGATAATTCAACAAAAACTGTTCCACAAAACGTCTAATGGTTGGTATGTAAGGAAGTAAAAGCTAAAATATCAGAGTAATTTTCATGTCGAGGCTAAAAGTGCATATTATGTCCGCAAAGCAAGACAATGTTTCCTTTCAATTTGATAATGACAGTGGCACCAATATCTGCTACACACCCCTCGTCTTCATGCTGCTAGCTATGTAGCTGCTGTACAAAATCGCCAATAAAGCAATCAAAAATTTTACTGAAGAGGAAAAAACTAATAATATTACAATAGTATAAAGCATTTGAGGAAGGAAAAAAAATCACTGCATTTGTGCCAAGGAATATTCTTGACTATCCCAAGCTAACAGTCCGAAAAATTAGTAATAGTTGAGATTTATGTATATAGTGGCAATGTGGCTAATGTTGACGATGTATCTGGTGGATAAAGGAAAAAAAAAACACCCGAAAAGATTTTTGTGAAAAGTGGATGCCCTTAAACTCTATTTTTTGTGGTAATTGCGCTTGGAACACGCAAGAAACACAAGACAAATTCACCACAGCATGTATGTATGATTCTGAGCCAGATACGGAAAGGGAAATCAAATGTCCAGTTTGCAGGCAAGTAAGACATAGTTATGTGCCACAAAAAGCGAAATGATGAAAATAATGAATTTTTTATCTAATTTATTATCAAAGACCATACTTAAACTTGACCCTCAAAATTGATTATTAACTATGCCAAGAAACGAGCCAAGATGACGAGGCGGCGAGGAGCCCCGCTGGCTAATCGAAAATTGAGCTTGTCAGTATTATGAAGGTCTTAAGATAAAACTCTGGGGTACTAAGAGGCATTGGATAGCAAACATCGAACTTTGGCCAGACGGAAAACCACCTATTATGCATAATGTCTGTTGTCCAGCAGCCATGGTTAAATACCGGCTTCGTAGTTTTTCTTTTTTTCACCAACTTTATCTTGGAGTGATATCTGCGCCGAAAAATCACTAAATAAAGTAAAATCTGTGAAAATTTCTTATATCCAAAGCAACGAAGACACCTTTGAATGCTGAGGTGGCCGTGACTCTTGTACCCATAGGTTATCATCCAAAAACCTGTGTCCTCAGTGATCTTCAAAAAAAAAAGGAAAAAAAGTTTTCAAAGCTCGATCCGCGATCGTGGTGTCATTGATACTGGGGTCATTGTCTTCTTATAAATCATCTAAAATCTAATATTTCAGAACTTGTTACGACACTGTCCGCTTATGGTTCTAGAAGTTCTAATTTGGTTTTTTCTTTTTCAATTAGCCTTTGCAATGCCAATACACAATTTTGTAACAAATAATCAGAATTTGCCTTGAAAAATAATTGATTGTTGTATGCTCTGAAAAGTGTTAAATGGAAACCATTTCGTGGTAAATTAAATTTTAGATTCACAGAAATAATTATCCTCCTTCATGACTGCAATAATTAATATGGTGGCCATCGGGAAATGAGTGTAATATGGATTGCTCAACTGTTTGTTATTTTGATCGTATATCTTAAAGACCATTAACTACATCGACAGTGTATTGCACAAATTTGTATGATTTCTCATCGCATTTCTGATTATGATGATTCAGTTTAAGTTCAAATTGAAGGATAACTCTTCATATTATACGCTTTTCAGTGAAGAAATTTCCCAATGTTTTAAACCGCATAGTAAAATTACTAAAAGTAGTTATGAGTAGAAGCAAACTTGCATTGCGTCGATTCCGACAATATTCCTCATCAATTTCTATTCGCATGAGCAATTTTTCAAGGTACAAAGTCACTTTGTGATCTTGGCGATGCATGCAAGACACATTGCAGATAGTTAATGTGAAAAGGGCATCATTTTACTGAACACATCACGATGTTAATTATTTTCATATTGCATAATGATTGCAATAGGCGATAATATTGACCCAGTTGTCCAAATTATTGCATATAGCTAGCATTCACCTTTTATTCAAGTGAAATTGACTGCAATGAATTCGCCAGATTTTATTTGATCTTGTAACAGATTTGATCAAAATGGTTTCTTCTTCGTTTTTATTTATTTTTTCGAAAAATTGTTTTCACCAAACATTTCCGAGTCTTGAATTTATCTTAACTGAATATTTCTTTTTTGTTATATTTTACATGGGAAATTTGAAATTTAGTCACCACACCTGGATTTCCCATATTTGTTTCCTGTAGGGTTTTTCCATTTCACCTTCCGATCGTTTCGCAAGAAGTTTTTCAAAACTTTTTGTTTCAATTATGTTAATTAAATAGGATTTTCTCTTTTCGAATAAAAATTGTTTTTTTAACACAATTCAGTTTTTTTTTATTGTTTTCATCTATCATGACCAAGTATTCGCTCGATTTGAATTTGTAAAATTATTGATTACAAAAAAAACGGTTTTCTGTAACTCACAAACTGGAATTTTTAAATTTTCGGAAACTCTGAGGGTAGGTTCACACTGCAATGGTAAAAGGTGAAAACCAGCATGTCGGCATGGATTAAAGTTAACTTAAGTAGAAGCGAACTTAGATTATATGAATTTTCACATATTTCAAAAAAATAAAAATTACCACTTTAGCATAATTTCAGATGCTTACCATAGCAGTGCGCGTCTACACTAATAGCAATGTATTCAACATGGTTTAACAGAATTTTTTACTTTATTTTGATGAACTAAAGCTGACCCAGTCAAGTCACTGCCAGATAATCAAAAAATACTCTAATGCCGCGTACACACCGGAGTTTGCAAACTGTTCGTATTTTGTGGCGAACATTTGTGTGAGTTCTTTTGCAGAGGTATCCACTTTAAACGAAGTTTTATTAATATTCGCGGAGCGGTGGTTTTTATACATCAGTAACAAAAAAGATTAGTATAAGGGATGGCGAGACATGAAAGCGATTGATACGTGACTGATTGTTTTCACAGATTTCCTTTGAAATGTCGGCAAATTTTCCTTTCAAATGTTCGGTCCAACAGCGAAATCGGACAAACTGTTGGCAAACTGTAATAGAGATGGTTTGCCGGTTAGTTCGCGAATAGTTCGAGAAATGTTCGTTGGTATGTAGACGGAATACATTTCGTTTGACATTTAACAAACAAAAATAAAAATCATGAAAACAAGATGCCGGACTTTTCAAAAAATCATGCACTATGGGGTTTATTAGAATTTCCAAAAATTTTCTTCTCTGCCATGAACATTTCATTTATCTTTTTTTCGTAAAGATAGTTTTCGAAGCCCCCTCTTCCCTTTCTTTCGCTAGTAATGTTGTCTCGCGAATTCTTGTATGGGATTTAATATCTCCGTCACACTACTAAATCCCAAGTAACCAAATAGGGCGTAAAGTGGTCGTGGCGACTTTAACATCGAATCTTTATGGTCGCGACGACCACTTTACGCCCTATTTGGTTACTTGGGAAACCTCTCTCTCCCCTAAATATGTGACGTACTTTATGGACGATATATGATCTCAAAAGTTATAAAATCAAATTTATAAAAATTTGTTTGTACAAAAACCGCAATACCCGGTTTGAAGTTATTATGAAAGAAAATATTCGATATTTAGTCGAAAATCCAATCAAATATCTTTAACTATATGTACTCTAAACATTACCACAATTATATAATTATTACAGTGAATCCGCCTCGTGGCTAATACGACCAAAAATTTCTATTTGTCATTTTTAATATTGACGATAAAAGAGAAATTTCCACACTTGGTTTACATATAATTATAATCCAAATCTGTATAAGTGTTAAATCATGAATTTTCAAATTTTTTGAAACATAATTCGAATTTTTTTTGTGGCAATAATAATCAATTTCCAATCAAAATATTTTTGTTCACTCATTAATAAAAACGCACACACTTTGGACAAAGAATTTCCTATATTTCTCCTACAAATTATCATACTGTCTGTAAAAATGTCATGCTTTCAGTAATTCTCCAAAAAGACGAAAAAATGAAAGAAATACTTCCGGCATATTTCGCATTTCACAAAAATCCCACACCTTAAGAAAACGCAACTATTGGTAAGAAAAATCTTGTCTATTATAGATTCGTTTTATTGACACTTTTGATCAACTGGTCAAAATAACACTTTAACTACAGTATTTGCAAATTTCGAAAGCAAGGACAAAAGTCTTGTCAAAAGTTGCTTCTCTTAATCTTTATCTGCTTGCAATCGAGAAGTAAAACAATTTGAAATAAGTAGCAACAGTTCATGATTAATTACTTGTGTAAGATCACTGCTCTTTAATGGACAAAATTTTAGGCTTGAAAATCTTTACAAATATTTTACAATCCATATTTATGGCTGCTGAGTTTCCCGAACTTTTCTAAGTTGTTGAAATTTTCAGGTCCAAAACGATGAATGTTTTCTTCTGCTTAAGAAACTCACGCAGATACGAATTTCACATGGAAAATAAGTGAGAAAAAAAGTCGTGTGTGACCACGACCGTCAAAAGGGAGGTCAAATAAAGTTAACGTAAGTGAAACATATAAAATTATTAGTTGCTTTATTTCTTCATAGAAATGAAAGGATGAATAACCTGTGATGCCATTCACTTTGCCTAAATGAATTTTCAAAGTCCATTTTTTCTTCATTTTTATTCTTGCGATTCATTTTTGCTGTAATTTACAATATAAAAAACAGCCCATTCTCCTTGTCTTTAGTGATTTTAAATGGTTTCATGTTCCAAATTCTTATAGCAATGCGCTCAAACTGTCATATTATTAATTTAGATATGGCCTAATTCGTGTATTAAAATCGTGTTACAAGCTATTAAAAACTTGTACATATATGTGTGTATTTTTTTTTTATAAATTTTTACTCAATAAATTTATTGCGAACTGGAGAACAGTTTATTTGATTGAAAACTATCGTCAGATGTAAATTTAACAAGTTAAAATTTTCTCACTTGATTTGGTCTATTTACTTTAAAAAGCTAATCGGCTATAGACATTGAGGCTGGGTTTTGATAAAGGCTCCCACCTAGGACGCTATTTTTCTAAGGCGGCGGGTGCCTTGGGCGACATTTTGAGACATTTGGAAGTTTACTGCGCTCAAATTCGAATACCTTACAAAGGGCAAAGCATAGAAATGCGCTTCTCTAGCAACTGTTAAGTAAATTTAAGGTAGGGTTCCCTTCCCGTACTATTTTTCCCAGACATTTTCCTCTATTTAAGGTGTCCGGGGCACTGACTTTCTAGCACTGCATTTTGCTGCCCTTCACTTGAGAAAGAGGGCGAGATGGCAACCCTATTTTAAGGATATATTTGACCTCGGCATTTTAAATTTTTCTTCTGCGGCGTAATAATTTCTACTTGTATGCAATTTTAAAATAACAAATTTCCTTGTGGCGCAATTTTTGTTGCATACCAAAATACTTTAAAAAAAAACTGTAGATGCGCAGCAGGGCATTGGGCCGAATGAATAAAATCTAGGAATTTATTAGATTTTAGCATAAAATTTATATGGTGCTAAATTATCGGATGTAGTCCGATAGAAAGATAAAGACTGCTGCAAAAATGGTGTAATTTATCGCAAAAAATTTCTAATTAGAGTAAATATATTAAAAAACGACGAGTTTTGAAAAAAAAAAATTTTCATGAAAATATTTTCACTGCAAAAACTTTGTTCACAACATTTAAAAAAAATTAGTAACCGGCTTGTTTCTATAAAGTAAATGAAGAAAAATGTAAAAAAAAATATTAAAATTATAATATGGTGTAATTTCGAAATACCACTAAAAATTACTAAGCTTCAAACGCCCATGAAACAAGAGATACATATGTATAAAAATTATAATTAAAATCGTGAGCAAAAATGACGATTTTTTAATTAAAAATAAAGAATTTACTTCCTTAATATGTTACCTTCCAATTGAAGATCGTTAAAATCTAGATCTTAGTCCTAAATACCAATCTTCAATGTAATGATTGTGCATTTCCCTTTTGTTCCGTTCGTGAAAATATGAAAAAAAAAAATCAATAAAAACCTCACATAAATTTATTGAATTTTTTTTTCTAAAAGTTGAATGATCAACGATTACTTCCGAACGTTGTTAAGTTTTTCGTCTAAGACGCCGAAAAAATACACAAGACTTTGACACACTTTTCAAAATCTTCGATTGAGAGATGAAAAAAAAAACTGAGACGTTGGTCAGACTTCCCTATGAAAAATTAATTATAGTTTTGATAATGACCTTCAATCGAGGAGGATTTACTAATATATAGCCTTGCAATTTGGTCAAATACTTCCGAATAGTCAATAGCAATTTTTTGTGGTTCTGCAAGAGACCTACCTTTTGAATCTGTGCCAATGCAAGTCTCAGAAAATTGAATTATTTTGGTTGAGTTCCTAGAAAAACCTTTGAAATCAACCCATCAAAAATTTATGAATACTGTCTTCAGGCTTTATGTTTTATGATGCAATCGAATGATTAAAACTTGTCTTTGATTATCAAATCTATTGATGAATAAATTGTCATCAAAAATAAATTATCTAATCGTTGCGAAACGAAGCCATTGACCAAAAGTTCTAGACATTTTTGATCATTTGATATTTTGGCGAAATCGATATAAAATTTAAAATACTCTTTTGAACTGATGTCTTTTCAGTTCTTTCAGGTTGTGTCAGACATAATGAATTTTTTTTAAAGTCAAGCTTTTAGACGGATCTTGGTTTCAATATTTTTTTTTGATTTTATCATCGAATCGATATCAGGTTTTAGCAGGGATCGTTTTCACTTTTTCCATTTAGATTATAATAATTTTTGGTTAAAAATGTGTGATTCAAGGTCAAGAATTCAGAACATCATCTGGCATTGAAGACTTCTTCTTTTGCTGTTACTACATACGATTTGGTGTTAATGCCTCTGGGAATTTGTGAATTTTTTAATCCAAATGCGGGTTATATTTATGGCGTTATTTATCGAAATTTATGTGAATTTTTTTAAAATTCTATGGAAAAACCGGAAAATGGTTGAATGATATTACAGTTTAACTTCGCATCTCTTAAGGCTCAACTATGATAGACATAAGAACGCATATGTAGCTGCATATGTCATTTCCAGAAAGAAAGTCAAAGTTATTACACACCTTCTTTAAGCATGAATAATTCGATACAAATGGAACTGGCATATGTAAATAGTGAACATAACCTAAAATTTTTCCAAAAAGGGACTCAAGCAGGACAACAGATAGTTAAAGACATTTGTGGTCATTCTCGTATCAATAAAAAATTGATCCGGATCAAGCCTTTTTATTTTTAAGAAGGTGACTACGTAGTATCCGTGCATTTTCCTGTCGCGATTGATTTTTCGTACGTCACATGAACGCTTCTTTCTGCCGTATCCATCCATCAGTTCATCTTTCAGGTCACTTAATTCTTTTAAGCACTTCACAACTTCAAATATTTCTTTAATTTTTTTCAATTCACTCATTTTTTCCTTCAACTTTGTCAATTACTATCGAGAAGAATTTGACTTTACTTATGTCAGTCTATGCCTATTATGGTTAGCTTTTATGTTGACAGCTATGTATGTCAACATTCGTTGGGAATTTGACATTTACATATGCGTTCTTATGTCTATCATAGTTGAGCCTTTAGACACGTTTGGACTATGTTAGACTTTGAATTAAGGAAAATTTTGTCAAATTTTTGTAAAATTTAGTTTGTAATATTAAATAGTAGAATCTATTTCGCAAATAAAGCAAATAAAACTTTTAGACTGTGTATTATAGTCAGATTTAAATGGAAATCTGAAAGAAAGTTTCTATGCAAAATTGAGAGATCTGGAATCAAAATGTTGTCTCAGCTTCCCGGAACCTCAACTTTTGCCCCGGAATTTTCAATTTAGTGTTATATTTATCAAACGCTCCAAAAAACATAAGCGAAAAATAGTCTACTTTGGTTCAAGGTTTCTGTAAATTATTTTTTTTTCACCTGCGACATATTTTTCTCACAAATGACGTATTCATTTCAAAAGTTTTCGCCTGCGGCGCTTTTGTCTTCAATAGTAGTTCTTAAAATTTCCGTGGCCATAATATATGGAATGTAAAGCGTTAATTTTTTATTGGGAATTAGAAATTAAATAATGTCTTGTTGGGACTGTGCAGTATTTGATTTAAATTTTTGCGCGTCCCATTCTGTTTAAAAATTTTTAGCTGCGGCGCACATTATTTAAGTTCGAAAGACCAAAAATTGATATATTTTATGGGCAGCCCCTTAGGAGTTTTTCACCTTTTCTTTTCAGATCTTGAAACTCCAGCAAACTTTTATTAAAATTCATTAAAGCTTTGTTTCAATAGCTAATTCCTGTCCAAGAACCGGAAGTTTGTTCACAAACCGAAATATTGTTCACGAACCGAGGTATATTTTGGGCTTGAAAGTGGTTTACGAACCAAAACGTTCACAAAACGTGGCGTTCATGAAGGATTCTTTTTTTTCAAAATGTTTATAAAAGGTTTGGAATTCCCACAAAATATTTTGGTGCCTAAAATAAGTTTAATGCAAAAATCACTCTATTGTGTGAAAACCTTTCGTAATCTAAATTTCATTAAACGAATTTTGAAGGTTCTCTACATCTTAACTACATCTTGTGTAATTTAACATATTTTCACTATTCTACTTTTGTACGAAGGTTTAACCCCAACTCATATCCAATATTCTATGAAAATTGCACTTATTGCAATTATGACACACTGCAAGAAATTTAAACTTCACCGACATCATGTGTGATTTGTTTCATCACGAAATTTTCAATAGACATAGCCTTCAATGGGGTATTCGCAGGTACTTGATGTCACTATTTTCGAAATAAATGATAGATCTTAATGAACCTTCGCGGCTTCTAATGATAATTTCGCCGTTAAGTTGAATTATAATTGGGAACTAAATGTTTCAACTTCCAACTGTCTTCGGTATTCAGAAAACAAATTTCCAGTCCCATCGTCAATTAAAATAATTACTTAAAAAAAAGTAACGAGATCGAAGAGAATTCCTAAGATGAATCATTTTTTTTTCATAACTTTAAGTGATTCGAGGTTGAGAAAAAATTTATTGACGGAGGAACCTTTTTTAAATTTTATGGTATGGACCAAATTTTTTAAATCATAGTGCAAAATTAATATCAGAGAATCTTATGTAATGTAATAATTTTGATTGGGGTTAAATAATACTGTTTAGTGTCACATAAAACCCACGCGCTGAAATCTGATGAACATTCAAAAATGCCCACGCAATTAACTTTGGACCTTTTTGAACGAATTTCTATAATTTTTGATCTGGATTGGAAGATTAGAGATATTCAAATTTTTTGTATAAAAAAATTTAACTTTATTGATAAAATCGTAAAATCGTAAAAATGCAAAAAATTAAAAAACTTGAAATCAAAATATTCTCTAGCTGGACCTTAGATCCTCTCAACTCAGCTCGATGAATTGACAATCTGTGCCAATACACTTCCATTGAAGTTCGATATATGGAATGGTTCTATGTGACATTATTACCATTTTTTGCCTCCACAACTTTTTTTCAAAACTGACACAAGTAAATTTCTCACAAGAAAAAAATATTTGAATTTCTCGACTTATGGCATTTTAATATTTTATTTTTAATAATTTCGGTAGAAGCAATAGTTAAGACCTCAAGAGTACCTCCACCTGCCATGGAGTCAGCAAGGCGATAGCGATAATTTATTAATTTTGAACCGCAAATTACTTTCTTTTGTAACTTAAGTATCTGTTAGAATCTTGGTGTTAATAACCTGCTATTCATATGTCTTGATTAAGTATTTCTCTTACTGAAAATTTGTCAAAATACGCGTTAACCCAAAATTAAAACACGAATTTGAATTTAAAAAACCAAACAGAATTCTGTCAGTTAAATTCAAATGTGAAGTAAAAGCTCATGAGCGAAAACAAATCGTTCGCCTGAATATAGTTTGCTTTCGAAAAGCTTTCGATGATTTTTGGATATGAAAAATTCGAGGCAATCTCTTTACATAAACGAAGGCGTTCAAAGTTGATTGCGAGATAGAAGAAAATATTAACCCCCAACTTTAAGCGTTTGTATGGACAAAGAGACATCATATTAAACTCGGTCAAAGTATTAAAACACGAATGTTCGACAGTAATTTCCTTATCGGTTAAATACCGAAGTCAAAGATTTCATTTCGTAAGAGTTCAGCCTAAAAAATGTCCAAAAATGCCAAAAAAGATCTCTTGGGTCGACTTAACTTTGTTTACATCGATTTTGTTTTTATTGATTTTGTTTACATCGATTTATCACGCGGCTTAGAAATTTCTAAGCTCACGTTGAAAAAGTTTTTCCTCGTTTTACGTCGAAAAACGAAAAAAATCATTGAAAACCAGTGAAAAAAAGTTTAAGTGTGCAGCCCTCTCTTAAAAGGCGCGGTTTTTGAACTTAAAACTTCATACCGAGAATCTAGGCCTAGTTTTTTTATTCGCTCCATCAGCGAACAGATCGAACAGATTTCGATCGACCCTAAAATAGAGATAATTTTGGTACAGTTCGCGTGGATCTCAGATAACCTGAAATTTTAAAACTAAACAGATATATTTTTGCATAGAAAAAAATATTTGAAAACAACAATACGCGTTAAAACTCTTTAAACTCATAAAACAACATTTGATTTCCACTTTTATTGCTAACTATCTGAAAAAAAATATTTCCATATTTTAAGTATTTTTAACCTCTGAACTCTCAGATAAGAAATTGGTCATATGGATAAAATCATTGATAAACTAACCAATTTTTTATCCTATATCAGCCAACAAAATAATTTTGTTAAACTAACAAAGGGAAATTTATTTCTCGGTAAATCATAAATTGGTTATATGGATAAAATCATTATTAAATCAACCAAATTTTTGTTAAAATCACAAAAAAATGAACAATTGTCTAACACAATTTATTTTATTCTTTTTAATTTATGAAAAATACCAATCTGTAGAGCTGCCTATTACTTTGGTGAAACCCGCCGCTGTGCCCCTTGTTGGACGATTCCTGAAGCCTAGGGTCAGATCCACTTCCGTTTGTGAGCAATGTCACAGACTTAAGGCCCAACTATGATAGACATAACAGCGCATATGTAAATGTCAAATTCCCAACGAATGTTGACATACATAGCTGTCAACATAAAAGCTAACCATAATAGGCATAGACTGACATAAGTAAAGTCAAATTCTTCTCGATAGTAATTGACAAAGTTGAAGGAAAAAATGAGTGAATTGAAAAAAATTAAAGAAATATTTGAAGTTGTGAAGTGCTTAAAAGAATTAAGTGACCTGAAAGATGAACTGATGGATGGATACGGCAGAAAGAAGCGTTCAGGTGATGTACGAGAAATCAATCGCGACAGGAAAACGCACGGATACTACGTATTCACCTTCTTAAAAATAAAAAGGCTTGATCCGGCTCAATTTTTTATTCATACGAGAATGGCCACAAATGTCTTTGACTATCTGTTGTCCTGCTTGAGTCCCTTTTTGGAAAAATTTTAGGTTATGTTCACTATTTACATATGCCAGTTCCATTTGTATCGAATTATTCATGTTTAACGAATGTTTAACGAAAGTTTGAAAGTGGCAACACTCTTGACATATGTCTATTGTGGGTATTAACACTGACTTTCTTATTCTGGAAATCACATATGCAGCTACATATGCGTTCTTATGTCTATCATAGTTGGGCCTTTACTGACGCTTCAGCTACCTCTCAACCACAGCGACGGGCTACCATAACCTCACAACCTCTAGTGTTGTCAGAGTGGCAGTTTTTCAATTCAGTCGGGGATTTTGACTTAATTTGCTTACAATTGGAACAAATATTTTTAGAGGGAAATCTTTCTTCAACGAAAAAATGGTTATTTTAGCAAAAATGATGTTTTGTTAAATCAATAAAGCAATTGTGAAATTAACACACAAAAAATTGTTGTATTCACAAATTTTTGTTTTCAAACCATTCTGTTATCAATTTAACAAAAAAAAATTGTTGAGATTCAGCAAAACAGCATCAAAATTCCATCGCACTCCTTTCCTTTCTCCACACAAGTGGATTTCTTAAAAATCGAAATTCGGTCTTTCCTTAAATAGAGTATTTAACTGTGGCCACTTGGCAATTCTAGCATTTTTTTGTTTAATACAAAAATTCTCATTGGATCACCTTGGAGATAATAAACAAATGTTTCAATCTTCAGAACGTTTTTTTTTTACCAAAAATCTGTTTATCAAATCGAATCTTCCATTGAAAGTAATTTCTGGTTGTTTTTGTAAAATGCAAAACTTTTTTTTTATAAAACTCTGTTGTATTTTTAAAAACACAAAGATCAAAGAACGGTTAAACGTTTTTTTATAGAAATTTTTTTTGAATTCCAAATGCAAAACAAACACTGCATCTCTAAATTCCGAAACAACAACAATGAAATTTGGAAAATAATTTTTATTACTTACAACAAATTAACAAATCACAAACCCTTCAAGTTCACCCAAATGCACTATTATTTATGTTATTTACAATCATATCTCGTATTTCACAAAAACTCACCTGTAACAAGCTTGTAACAGAAAGCCATCCGAGCATACAATTTGAGCTACTTTTCATTTGTCGTAGCAGCATAGATTGAAAATGGCTAAAATAAGAAATATGATTTATAATGGAGGAAGGGACCAAATCAGCGGTCAAAATCACTTGAAATTATTTTGCAATATTGTTGAATTCGCGTAATGTGAAGTACCTGCTATAAACCCCTGAAAATAACATGTAAATTCAAATATGATAAAAAAATAAATTTTAGTATGAATCGAATCATATAGGAATCATAGTAACATGAATGTAATACAGCTACTACCAGAAGGTAATTGTAATATTAGTTTAAAACTATCTTCAACAAAAGCCGGGTGAGTCAATTATTTTATGTTGATTAAGCGTCAAAGAAGTTTTCTTTAGTGGGGTGAGCAACCTGTCGTAAAATCTCCAAATTCAATTCAATAATTCAAGTTTTGCTACCAAGGACTTTATAAGTTTCTGATGACGATTAAAAATTTAACACATTTTTTTTAAAATCGAAGATTGTTTGGATTGTGCCACCGATGAATTAAGGTGTGGAGTTAAATTTCCAGTTTTACTATCACGGAAAAGTCTTGAATAAAAACTAATTGCAATATTGGTAGGTAATTCTTTTGACAATTTTGTGGTTTAGTTATTTTACTATGATTTAAATATTTCGCAAGTTTAGATATATTTAAAAATTGTTTCTCACGTAAATTAATTTAGAGATTTTGATAGACAGAGGAAATGCCAGATTAGATATATGGCATAATTAATTCACAGCTTCAATATATAAATTTGTTTACAATTTCTTCTCTCAATAATGAAACCGGCTTTTGTGGATTTTTTGCTTACATCACCCAAAAATTTTGGGATTTTTGGTGGATTAGTTATGCTTTTGCCTTTTGCATTTCTAATTTTTTTTAAATTCTCATTCTTTGACCGTTTTTCAAGTCAACTTTATATTTTTGCGCATCATAGCCAATTGAAGTGATGGAATTTGTTGTGATTTTGGAGGCGATCAATAGAATATGTGAAGGTAATTTTTATTTGATCCGAACCCCTCTCCCCTCAACCCCAGTCGATTTTCACCAATCCATTTCGACATTTTTTTTGTATTGGCTTTAATGTTGCCACCCTGGCACAAACGAAGATCCCACTTCCCTTATAAATATCAAATACTTTATGTTTCTTCAAGTACTTAGAATTTAGGCTTGCCATTTACGAGAAACGCAACTATACAAAATTTCAAGTCTCTAGCTCAATCCTTTCGAAAGTTGTGGTGTTCACGGACAGAGAGCCAGACGGACGGACATGCGGATATCAAAATCTTTTGTCATCTCAAACACCCTAATGTAGTTGATTTTTGTCTCTGATTATTGATTCGATGCGTTACAATCGGTATACTAAATCCAACATACTTCTGTATGATTTTCATATAGACTATAAGAAAACTTGAATCTTGAATTTATTTCCCCCTAAAAAAGTCGATCGCGATTATTTTTGTTTGGTTACCTTCCATGTAATGACCATGACTCGCTATATTTGAACGGAAATAATTTTAAAGTCCAAATATCCATGAATGGGGGATATTACTAAATCTTTATTTTCATCTTTCTTACCTGGACAATTTCTGTTTATACTTCTGATTCAGGTAATAAAATCTGTTTATAGAGTTTTGGGCGACAAATTCCAACTGCACTATTATTACAAAATTATATTTAAGTTGCAATAATCTATGACCCTAATTAGCTAAAAATGTTGCAAATTTCATTCCTTTGTGAAAGTTTAATTGGTTTTTATTAGATTCTATTTTTTATTAGAAATATTTTTTGCAGTGTAAATTTTTTTTCAAATCAACAATTTTATGTGTCAGTCATAAAATATGTGACACATTTAACGGTGAGATGGTCTGAGAAAAATCACTAAAAAAAGCGTACAAAGCAAAATGGATCTCCGAAAAAGCGAAAATTAGCGCTACGGTTTCTATTTTATAAATAGCCCCATATGTATATATTTTTTATCAAGTTTTTTCCAGTAAAAATCAAGATTTTCAAAGGAAATCGATTATTTAAAAAAAATAGTAGAAATCTGCATGCATATTTTTAACACACATTTTTGAAATTTCCAACTCAATGAATGAAGTTTTGTTTACATTTTATAAATATTTGAAGTTATGAAAAATTCATTAAAATAAAAATGATAAACATCGAAGTCAAAGTTCTCATATTTTTAAACTAACTTTTCATCCTATAATGATATTGAAAAAATGTATTTTATTTGCTAAAATCATAACCTTCGATGTTAAAATTTGCATAAGCAAAAAAAATTTGGTTTTTTGTTTTCATATAAAAAAAGAAATTATGAAACCCTATCGAATAGAACTAAAATCCTAAAGCAATATTATTAATTAAGCGACTTTATTCGACATCAATCGTGTAGAGGACAGAGACAAATAAAAATACAAGTTATCGGCTCGGCAGTTACATTTATTCTGATCTCAATAGACGAGATGATATAATATTGAAGGTCCTGTTTATATGGACAATACTAAACAATTATAAATAACGCCTACAATCGAAAATTGGGTCTAATGTGAAAAATCTTAAGGTATATTTTGCCTCATAAATGTCCAAATTTACCAACATTTCTTTCCTCAATTTCAACAAACCGACAGTTTCCATTTTTTGAAATATATTAAAGGACAATGAAATATCAAATTTATTGCCTGTACTATGAAATTCTTCGATCATACGGAAGCGATTTCTTCAGGTTATCTTAAGGCATACCACATGTGCAGCTATTCTCTGTAGAGATTTTCTTTAGCCTTGACACCTGATAACATAAAATATGGTTGACAATACGCGGTTTTATGGATTGTGCTTTGCTGTTGTCTCATCACTTCGCCATATTTCAGGTAGTGCCACGCGAGTATCTTATTTGAATGAGTATTGAACGAATTTCATGGAAATGCGATGCTATTTGGTCGTAAAATATTTAGTAGTTGATCTTCTTATAACATACTTACATAGTAAAAATTAGGGTTATTGAAAACCGTGATTTTCTGGATCCGGGTAAACATCTTGTCAGAAACCTGATAGCCGGTTCCGAGTTCCAGAAGCGAGAAGTGTTATACACATGAGAGTAAATGCCGGCGAGAACCTCTCGATAGCAGGTACTCGCAAATGGACACGTCACTGAGAGTCACTCACAGAAACTCGCAAAAACTCGCGAGCTAGTTTCTGCGAGCTGTCAAAAGTGATTCTACTCTCTAGAGTGGACACCCCTCCACTGAACTCTCAGGGAGTAACTCGCCAGATAAGAATGGCGTTTGAATTTTACGAGTCGCTCTCGAGAACTCGCCAAAGCAAGATGTCAAAAAAATCAAGATATTGGTCACCGGAGGAGATTAGTCGCCGAAATTAACTCTCAAATGGACAACATCCTGCGAGTAACTCTCGAGAGTTTTTGAGAGTTACTCGCGTATTTACTCTCATGTGGACCGGCACCTTTAGACTCGGAACCGGATACCCGGTTGTCAGTTCTCGGTTCTTGGGTACCTACTAGAATTTATATATTTTTGGTACTAAAAATGTACGTTATTTAGTGGCAGATACGTGCCGTACACCAAAAACGCAACACATTTGTTAAATGAAAACTTCAAGCTAAGTTTCGAAAGAAATTCCAATTGTCTCAGTGAACGATTTAATTTCAATTGGAATGTGATATATAGAAACGTTATGTGAAATCATATTGGCGTTTAAACTTTAACTACCTACTTTTTTTGAAAAAAAAAAATCTTGAAAAGATTCTTTTTTCGTATCAATGTTATTAATTTAATTATTTTTGTTTCGGGGAATGAGTTCTTCCGGAACGGTTCAATTTTTTTTTACGGTCCAACAGTTAGAAGCCAGAATTTTGATATCCTGCAAAACTTATTGGCCGAATGACATGAAATTTTATACAGATCGCTGGGCTCCGGAAAAAAAACCCGGTTCAACTTTTGTAATAAGTGATCGCAATCATATTTTTTTATGCCAATGTCTACTAAATCGAAATACCTAGGATAAAAATTTAGTTTTTGGGCAAAAATGTCAAATTACGCGCCCGTTTGGATAATTCGGGACGTATGGTCACCTTAATTATAAGTAAAGTTACAATATATTTTTTGTGCCAATCTGGGACAAGATGAGAGGTGAGAGGGTGGATGGCTGAAACACAAATTTGTCGAGAATTTAGACGAAAAAGAAAACAAAAGAAAAAAATAATACTTAAGAAATCCGAATGCGATCTTTTAAAGAGAATGTGGCACAAAAATGTAAATCAAGACCTGCACAGTCTTAAGCTAAAATTAACTTAATTTTCTGCTATCTTTACATTTCATAAATTGTAAAAATGTCAACAAAGACACGCGACAGGCGATCTTTTGAAATGCTTAAGAGAATCATTGAAAAATTGCGCCGCAGGCGAAAAAAAAGTGTTTTACAGCAACCCCGAGCGGAAATAGTGTATGTAGTTTAGTATCGCCACATACCACATACCACATACCTCCCCCCAGCCCCTCTCTTCTTCTCTCCACCCGACATTCACATATTTTATAGACATCACCGAAGGACGTGTATTGGGAGATTTTCAAATTTTTTCAAACACCCTCTAATTTTTGTAAAACAAAAAACAGAATTTTACTTATGAGTAAAATCAAGTTCTGAACACTTTAGATTTTTCGCTAAATATTATGGAAATGTTAATTATCAAAATGTTGTTAAGTTTTAAAGATTTTTTTAATCAAAAAATCCCCAGAGTCTTGTATTTGGGAAAAAACCAGCGAGTTCTGCAATAACTCTGTTTGATGGAACTTTTATGCATTTGGTAGTTATTGATCCGAAAAGAATGCTTCGATTAGCCAATTTAAATCTACGACATATAATTTATATTTTTCAAGGTTCTCGAACCGGCAGGCAACAGGTAAGCATCAGTAACCTACCTTAATAAGTTACAAAAAGCTATACACACAAGCCATTATTAAATTCTGTTTGAACTGATAACACAGAAAATCGATTGAATGGACCTATCCAAGTTTCCGGCATCTCAAGTTAGTTTCTTAGCCAGAGGCTCACCAAGAAATCTCATCTCCACAAAAAAACCTGGGAGAAAACCTTCATTCAAAGGCTAGTAAAATGATCAAAGTGTCTAAATATACAATCATAAACATATTCAATCGATTCATTCGATTTTACTAATTTCTGTTTTAGATCCACACAACATAAAACATCATCGAGATCATTAGGGAATCAAATGTTGGGTTTAAAAACATATTTTTTTGCAGAAGAAATTGAAACAAAGTCAAGGTCGTTGGTTGAAGTTGGTGTTTTTTTTCTTTGACTTTTGATTTTTGGTTGCAGTTCATTACTTCTGGGGCCCACAAAAGCCTTCTTAGCCGTTGGGCTCCATAGTCAATAAGACAGTCACGCTCCAATTTTATTACAATTTGATGCGGAATTTTTGTTTTACTGACTTTTGGTACATTTGTTTTTTGTTGGAAATGCACTCGAAGTCAATGAAGATCAATTACAAATCGCTGGTTATGGCCAGTAGGTCAACTTACATCCTAATTATATATAAATCAGTCTCTGTCATGTCGACAAGGAAGTCCTTGGATCGAAAAGTTAAAATTAACATCTTTTGGTGTAATTTCATGCAGTGAAAATTATGATCGTTTAGATAATTTAATAAAATACTGATTTTTGGCATGTTCGGTTAATTATTAGAAACTTTGATTCTTTTTGATGATGCTGTGGTTAAATTTTTGGCACAAGGTAGTTGAATGGAAGTTATTTTGGTTACCAATACATACATATATATCTACTGAGATCATTTCAGTAAACTTTTTATTCAGTTGTGGATCGAAAGATTGCTTCAATTGAAGATCGGTTATCCAACAAAAGCTTCTAATTGCGAAAAATTGTTTGTTTCAATAGATTTGCTATTTCAATATTTACTGCCCTTATGGAATATATTGTGTAAATACTCGATGCATATTTTATTTGTTTTAATATAATTAACTTCATGGTTCAAAGTCAATTAGAAGAGCTTTTGTTGCATAACACCTATTAAACTCTTGTCTACATAAGAGTTTGAAAATTGTAAACAATTTAACGGAAATATGATATTTCAATAACATTTGCCATGGGGTAGTGATTTTTTTCTTTGACGAAAAAATTGCAGTTGTCTTAAGTCCGTTAGATCGGAAAGACACCTTTTCCAAGGTTAGTCAAAATCGTTTGAAACCCTAAGGCATCACATTATCAAATCTCTTATTTACGGAAGAAAGAAATTTTTTTTTGAAAGCTTTCCGGATCTTTTAGGGGCCATTCGCATCTGACAATTTATTCGGCGAATTCTATTTTGTGTCATAAAATGCATGTCGCAAAAACGTTTACATCACGACATCGCATTCCAGAAATTTATTCTGGAAAAAAAGGCTTCAGGAGTTTTTTTTTGTATGCAAAATTGCGAGACTAACTTTAGTAATAAGTGTCGCGGAATAAATTATTTTTCTTCTACAAGCTTTGTGGCTTAATGCGTGCGCTAGCAGACTTCAATAAGTTCTAGAAGAGAAATTCCGTCTGAAACTGCAAATGTAAACGGCCCCTTAGTATAACTGGCTGTGGAAAATATGTTTTTTGCAGATCTTTTATACTTTTATGCCCTGCACAGTTCCGGTTCGATGTGTGTATTTTTGGGCAAAATTAAGTGTTTGTGGCTTTTCAGGCACATTTTTTTAAAACATACATCAAGCATATTCAGAATCATATCTCAGAACTAACGTTTAAGAGTCCGAAAATTATTTTGCGCGACTTACTTTTTAGTATTTGATATTGACACATTTTTTGTGCCAATATCAAAGATATTGAATTTTAGGCTATTTTGACGTCGCTAATTCTGAGTCGGACTTTGCTTTCGCCAGATTTACTCTACTTCTGGAGACACAAAAAAAAAAATTTCAACACCAAAAAAGTTACTTCAAAGATTTTCTTTTTCGTATTTTCAGAAATAGAGTGAATCTGGCCAAAACAAAGTCCTATTTGGAAACAAAATATGATTAAAAATACTATCGTAATATTTTTAATTATATTTTATGCTTGTAGGTCTGGTTATACTTAATGTACTTTTCACAAAAGATAAAATAAAGCAAAAATAAATAAATAACGAAAAAACGAGATCATTTTTCTGATTTTCGTTAAGTTACGGAACTAAATTTCTATAACATTATAACGCAATTGTGAGAAAAAAAAACAGAAAATCGTTATTTCGTTTCGTTACGTTACGATAACGTTTTGCATCCCTGTAAAATTGTGTACTTATTTTTATTTGCAATAAAGTATTTTAATGTGATAGACTTATCACATAAAATAATAAAAATTATTTCGTGAATTATAAAATTTTTCACTTTCCATATAATTTCGTCTAACTCGACGTTTTAAGTAAAAACGAGTAACATTTGAACTTCGCCAGTCAGTTTTCTTGAAATCTTTCCATAATGTCAACGACTCAACAAATTAACAAAGAATTCATTGATATAGCCCAGAAATTTTGATTAAAGATATAAGTGTGAATTTGATTTCTAAGAAAATTTTGAACTTCCTGATCCGATTAATATCGTAAAGTGTTAATGACCGCAATATGAATTCAAATAGTTGAGAATTTGGGACAATATCGATAAACTATACATTGGTTGCTCACCTTTGCTTGCAAAGTGATTTACAAAGTCATCATTTTGTTGTATTCCACGGTCAAAAAGAAACAAAAAAACCGAATCACATCGGAAATCCATATGGAAAATTTAGTAAGGGAAATAAAGTGAAGCATCAAAAATATTAGCATCAATTCATTCTCATATTATAAATTAAATCAACTTGTCTCATCTTTGACCGAAACATTTTCAATGTCATTACACAATTTCAACCATGGCGGATTCAATCAATTCTACACTGATATAATTTTCTACCTGTATTTTGATATGTCCTTCCAAAAACTTTCTTCAATATACTTAAGCCACAACTTTAATCAATCAAAAAATCACCAGTGAAGCTAATGATCCGGATTAAGAAATTTTTTATAAACACTTTTAACAATTTTCGGTCGAAAATTTTGGTCACTTCGGTCATAGATGTTAAAAAAACTATTGGAGTTGCCTTATTTTTGGCATTAACGTAACTTTTGTAAATTCGTTTTTACTTTTCTTTGCATCGCTATAATAGGAAAGTATTACATTCATGAAGGTGACCGACTCGAGAACGGGGGCAAATAGAAACTTCCAGATCAATGCGAGAAACTTCCTGATCAACACGAAATCCGTTCCAGGGAAAATGGTAAGAATGTCTGTCTGTCTGTCTGTCTGTCTGTCGGTTTGTCTGTCTGTCAATCTGTCTGTCTGTCTGTCGGTCCGTTGGTCAACCCGAGAACGCAGTGAGCTAGCGACTTGAAATTTTTTGTAGGTAAGTTGTACCGAAATCGTAATTTTCGATGAATCCTTGGAAAAGTAACTTCACTATAGCGGGTACCGCCGGTAAAATTGTTTTAAAAAAATTTCTCGAAAAATATGCGATTTTGAGAAAAAAGCACATAACTATAACCAAATTTAAAGGAAGGGGGAGAGGGTTTCATTTTTTTAGAATAATGAAAGATTTTGTTTTTCAATTATCCGTCCGTAAAGACGATAATTCTCGAATGAGGTGAGCTAGAGACTTGAAATTTTCCACAGATAAGTATCCGAGAAAAGTATGGTGACCACACGCCCCGGATATGCCAGGACATATTGTTTCAGCGTCCCGGAATTTAAATTTTTGACCCGGATTATTTGATTTAGTCTTTAAGATGAAAATTTTCGCCCGATACGTAATTTTTTCATATACTTCTACCTCTATTGTGTCTTTTTTCTTCTTCTTTAAATGGCTTGCGGCGCATTTTAGTATAACATTTTTGAGTATTACATGTATTTCTCCTTTTGTTCTTCCGACTATCCTGAGTTGTGCTTCGGCATTAAATGGTTTTCCCCTAAGCTCTGGCTGGAATTATAAAAAAAAGTGCGATTTCTTTAACAAGCAAAACTGGACCTTTCCCTCAGATACAAATAAAATTTTTTTTTGCATTTTTCTTAAATGTTGTGTCGGATAGATAAATATAATAAAGGCTAAAAGTGTTAAGAATATAATTTTACATAACTAATCTTGCAGGGATTAGTTCATTCGGAAATTCATTCGGAGATAGAGTTCAAAAAAATGTCTAGCAAAATTCGGTATGAAGTTCTCACAAAATTCGATCTAAAGTATGTTATGATTACCCCTTCGGGTATTGAAGCTTCTCCTTTCATTTAAATTTGAGGCGGACTTTTTTTTTTTGACGAAATCGCATTTTTTTTTCAAATTAGACGTGAATTTGTTGTTTTTTGTTAGAATATCTTTTGAAAGTTCTGTTAAAACAAAATGTTAAGGAGAACATTTGTTAAAAATTAATTTTCGAAACGTACAAAAATATATTTTAGAGTGTATCTAAATTTAATCAGGAATAGAAACTGCTACACAAGTAAAGATCGTGTTTGGTTATCATTCATTGCGAATCTTCAGAGGGCTTATCAAATTTTATGCTAATTTCAAAATTCTGTCACACAATAAACCAAAAGACGTATCAGATCAGATCTCATATCTCGAGCATTTGTCTCATCTTTTTCCGCTCAACTATGTAGAGTTTGAAGAATTTAAAGATAACGATTTGGGTGGAGAACCTTTTTTTTGTTATGCAAATTTAATGGGGTGGCATTTCACCTGTCTCGCCCAATATTTCTTGAGCCGCTTTGCAAATTGCCTATCAACACCGATTCATGCGTTAGTGTTGTCTTGTATGCCTAATGTGTTGTTGCCTGACAAGGTGAAACAATACATGTTAAGAAAATTTACCAGTCCAAAGTAAGAAGTTGTGCAACCCCCCGGTCGATTTTATGATGACGTTTTGGTGGTGAACATACCTCCGATATGCTTGCGCTTGTCCATCTATCCATAAATGTCTTCTCCTCTATTGTAAGCTTTTCGATGCCCTCGTACATTTCGTATACTTAGGAACGCACTGAAGCCATTCGAAGCTCAGTTGTTAAACAGATTTCGGGATATTCATATGGTGTAGCTGAGAGCCTGGGCCGAGAGACGGTTCCTTTTCGCGATTTTTTATATAATTTCACAAAACGTTTATTATTATTTATTAAATTTTGACCTAATTTGCAAATTTTTTTATAAATTTTCGATTAATCGTCAAATGAGAACATTTTATTGAACGTAGCGGAAAAACGATAAGAGCGGTTGTGTCAATTATTTTATGTGAAAAAAAAAACTAAACACCTGTGATTAAAATACGGGTTGTTAATAGTGATTATTAAACATTAGTGCTTCCCAAGCCATTTGGATAAAAAAAAATCCTTCGAGCAATTTACACGGTAAGAAAAATGAAGAAAACGGCAGAAATCAGGGAAAATCCTTAGAGTGAAAACTGGGTGAATGTACGTACATTTCAATATACAAAATATATAGCCTGTCAGTTCAAACGGATTTCCGTACCATTTGCTTTTTAATGGAGTTTGTGGATATGCGCGCCACGAACCGAAAGGATTCGGTGTGTACTCTCGCCTAGTGCACTTCTAGCCATGTGCTGGAAAATGGAAATGGTGCATTCACCGGCTGATGAGTGAATAATGTTTATCCTGCAATGCAGTATTAGTATGTGAAAATATTGTTGTGCCTGTGGTAAACTGGATATTTTTTTTCTACTTATCGATGAAGCCGAAAAGTGGTTCAAGTTTTCCATAATTTCCGTTAATAGATTTTCACTATCAGATATTGTAAGCCGATAACTTGTAACAAATCGAATCAATAAAAAGCCTTTTGAAATTTGAAGATATATTTGCTGTTAAGCATTAATAATAAAGATTGAATTGCAGTAAATGTATTGTGGTAACGAGACAGGAAGGCGATGTAAAACACGATTTAAATTTAGCTAAATATAGGCGTCTGCTTGTCTGGGATATTAAATTCTTTTTTCCTTATTTAGAGGAAAATCATTTTGGTTGACGCTTAGGTTTGATTTATGGATGTAATTCGCTTTCCGTAAGAATTTTCTCATGTACTGGCGTGTGGGTGGAATGCTGTGTATATTTTTAGGTTTGTTCTACAGGTGGGATGAATAGTTAAAAAAATTATGCTTTCTTTCTTAATTTTTATCGATTTTGTGTCAAAAAGATTTTAAAATCTTCATTGGGTTTATGAAAAAAGTTATTTTTGTTATTGTTTTGGAATCATATTACCGTTAAAATAGTGTAAAACAAAATATTTTCAAATCAGATGCATAAAGTAACAGAAAAAATGATTTTCCTTACTATGTTTTGAATAACAAAAAAAAAAATGAAATGAAAAAATATGAATGACAGAGAAAAGATGACCAATTTTACTATTTGATAATGGGGAATCGTGACGGTCACTGAAATAGTTAATTTCAATCAAAAAAATATTCAAAACCGAGAATTTTTGCATGAAATTTCACAACTTGGTAGTAAAATTTTCAGTTTTGTAGTTAAATTGACTATTTTTCCAACTGAAATTGTCTATTTTGTAACTGAAATTGACTATTTTAGTGATAGTCCCGATTTCTCATTATAAAGTAGTTAGATTTTCTTTTTTTTTGTCTCTGCATGTACTCGTCTGTCTGTCTGTCTGTCTGTCTGTCTCTCTTTCCGTATGTTTCTGGAAGTGGGGGAAGTGGGGGACCTCCGACTTCCTCGTCTTCCCTGTAATTTTGGGGGACCCTCCACTTCCTCGTCTTGCCTGTAATTTTGGAGGACCCCCCACCTCCTCGTCTTGCCAGTAATTTTGACAGTTTCGTTCATGGCCTGGCGCCTGGATCGGCTAATCTAAACAGCCTCTTAGGTAAAATTTTGCATGCTTGCTACAAGCTGTGACAAAAGACGCGTGCTGCACGCTACTTTTGAAGCTGCAGTGCAAAAGCAGCGCAGCAAAAGTAGCCAAGTCTGATTCCCTCTATAATTATTACATTCGCGCGCCAACAAGACGGAAGGCAGACAGAGAAACATACCAAGAGACAGACCGATTTACAGACATAGCCAGGCAGGCAAGCATGCAAAGAAATAGACCTAGAGTCAGACAGACATACAAACAAATAGACATACATGCAGCCAGAGAAACAGATATAGTCGGACAGAGAAACATAGGGTAAAAGAGACAGACAAAGGACAGATAGTCGGACAGAGAAACATACGGAAAGAGAGACAGACGAGTACACGAGTACACAGCTTGCAGCAAGCAGGCAAAAATTTGCAATCGTAGTCACGCATACAGCGGAGCTTTGTTGTTTCACAGCAAAGATTCGCAGTTTTGATGGACACCTGGATGAGTGTTCGCACCATGAGTGTTCGCACCGCCTGGAAAGTATTTTTTAAGGGTTTCGCTGTAGAAAGGTTTCTTGGATTACGAATTTGCATGAGGTTTTTGCCATCTGAAACATTGTTATCACAATATACAGGTAATTAACATAACATAAAAACAATTTAAAATCACAATAAACTTTATACGTTTTTTAATGATTCATTTAGATCTGTTAAAAAACAGTTAATATGTTTGAAAATAGTGATCCGTTGATAGCAGCAGGTTGTTTGGTCCTTACATTGTTTCAACCAGATGAAATTTTTTCTGACAGCGAATACTCTGCAATTTTATGGTTCACACGTACATGCTGTTTAGCAGCATTTGAAAATACTGCAGCTGTTTTCAAAGTTGCGCAGTTTTCTGGATTGCAAAATGCTTCTGATATTGTATCATGCAGGTAGCGCAGTTTTTCGTCATGCTGCGCAGTAAAAGTAGCCAAGCCTGACACTAATTTTGCTCCAAAGAGCAATTTTTGGTAAAAGCGAAAATAAAACCCAGATAAAATCAATTTCGTTGGTGCAACACTAAAAGTGTTCTTAGAAATTTTATCGAAACCGATGCATCGTACAAAAAAGTTACTACGGGGTCCAACACTTTTTTGTGACGCTTTTACTCGATTTGTTTTAATATAAAATTCTGTAAATTTCATTTTATATCCACTTTTATCACACAAAATTCTGTAAAAATGAGAAAAATACTCAAAATGTGATTTGAATGTCACAAAACAGTAGAATTAATATTGACTGAATGATGTTTAAAAATTCACATCAAATTGAGAATTTTTATATAGTTTTCGTGGGAAAATGTGCGAATATAACAAATGTGATCTATTATACCTTTAAATTGAAACATTTTAATTTTATCTGCTAATTTTTTTTTATATAATCACCACACCTTTTAATTTGAAGCCGTGGCAACATATCCAAATTTTTGCATATCTTTTCATATTCGTATTTATGTTACAAGTAACCAGTAACCACATTACTTCTTGACAAATTGCTAACGAATAACAAAATCAGTCATAAGCATATTGATAAAAGTTATGTAACCACCGCATTTTCTTAGATAATTGAGTTTTTTTTACTACAATTGAGTTTAGTTGAATGGATCTATGTGGATATATGTATGTGGTAAAGGTACTTCGTAGTTGAAGGAAAAGAAGAAAACAATAAATGCTTAAATCTTTATTTATTCATGATTGTATAGGAAAAAAAATTAAAATAATCTTTTAATATTTCTCCGAGTGCGTACGTACATACTATCATATGTGCTACTTGAAGTCACTTACGTTTTCCATATCAAAACCCTAGTATTGTCCAGCGTATAATTTTTTACAATAACAGCGGGCCGAATATTTCTCTTTCATTTGAAAAAAAAAAATTCTTTTGCATTTTCACCGGCAAGACAATTGTCTCCGCGATCTATGATAACTTGTTCATGTTCACTATTCGACATGAATACATTCGGTACGTATCAAGTGAAAACAATGATTTTACTATAGTAAAAATGTGTGCGAGGAAACCAGAGTTATTTTAAATTCAAATCCTAAACTGGTTCTTGCGATCCCAATTAACCCAAGGTCTGAGTTTTTCAAGAAAAATTTATGATTTTGTCCATTCATATGTTGTCTTTTCGGTCAAAATGTAATTTTTTCAATTTTTATTTGCAAATTTATAATGCCATAAAATGTTTTTTTTTTTGCTCGAACTCACATAATTTCGCTTCGACGGTGAAACATATTCCCTATTTACTTTTTCTGAGCATCTAACGACACCTTGATTTTGGCGGTTATGTATTTTTTTTTTAAATTTCAATTCATATTTAAAACATAAGAAAAGCTACAACTGCCAGATGGGTTTTTACGACGCTGATGGTGGGAAAGTAGTTCTTAATAAACCCTCACTGACAGTATGGAACGATTTTTTTTATAGTTTTAGCCAGAGCTTAGGGGAAGACCCTTTAATGCCGGTTATGTAAAATCATATTCTAAACATATTTTACCAATATAAATATTTCAACATGACTCACCGTTTTCGAGAAAATAGAAAAAAAAATCCATTTGTATGGGAGAGGGAAAATCATTAGTCAGATTGGATTTCAGTGCATCCATGAGTATTACAATCCTATTATAAAAACATTTTACTTTTATGAATTTTTCAATATAACTCACTGTTTTCAAGAAAATTGCAAAAAACTGTTTCATTTCTATGGGAGAGGGGGGAAGGAATGGTCCAATTTTGCTCGTTCAACAATTAAGCCTCGCCATTCACGAGAAATGTAACTATATGAAATTTCAAGTCTCTAGCTCAATCCTTTCGAAAGTTATGGTGTTCACGGACCGACAGACGGGCAGACAGACAGACGGGCATGCCGAAATCAAAATATTTGTCTTCCCCTGGTGTAGTTCATTTTCTCCATGGACTGTTACTGTTACGCTAAATAAGAGAGAAAACCAAAATTTTGAAATTTTTGGAGCGAAAACCAAAAGTCAGAAATCCAATTTAATCGTGAACCAAAACCGAATCACACATCGAAAACTTTCGGTTTGCTTCTTTGGCAGTACATACGAAGAATCTCAAGAAACCGTAAAAATACCGAAACTAGCGAAATGTATTTGTCCCCAATGATTATTTTTTCCAAACGGAGGTAATTTTGGGAATTTTGCCTTTGATTCTCTTTACACTCAGAAAAATGGAGGCTAACTCGACGACCTACATACGGCGTAATTGGCCTCGGGCAGGCGCGCGTTCACCTGCATGTGGGCAAGTAAAACTGAGTTGACCTGTGGTCGGAGAAATTCTGAAATTAAGCTACCAGCAGGTGAAGTAGGGCATTGGGAGCTGCACGAGTTGACCTTAGATAGGTTAACTCTGACCGCTAGCTGGCTTACAGACACCTCTGTAAGGTCAGAGTTAACCTGACAAAAAGTTGACCTGGACATTTTTCTGAGTGTACAAGAGGAGAATGGAATTGCATATCACTAAAATTTTGTTTGTGACCTAGGGTTTATAGAAACCAGTTTTGAGTTCTTTAAATTCTCTGACCCTATTAAAACAAATACCTACGCAGTGAAAATCAGTTTCGTACATTAAATGACAATTAAAATAATGTTTTTTTCCCTTTCTTAACAAATATTAATGGGTCCTTGCCTCAATTCGTAAGAGTTTATAGTGAAACTTTCCCAGAAAAAAAACCAAAATCCCAAAGCAACGAACGATTAAAATCACGAATCAAGAGGACTTAGTTCGGTATTTAAAACAAACCCAAAAGAAAAAAAATTAATATAGCACTTTTTTTAATTTTATTCCAATTCTTGACATTGCCAATTTGCCTTGACATTGCCAATTTTTAAATTCTAGAAAAAAAACTGGTTTCGTGAATCCCATCGACATTTTCACACCGGATGATCATAAAAACAATGCAAAAGATGTAAACAATCAACATTTCGCTTAAATATCAATAGTCACCTATATGAGAATTGATATTTCATAATATTTATCCCTCTTCATCTTAGAGACCAAAAATGCAATAAAAATATGTAAAAGAATCCCAAAAGAATCTTCTTTTAGGTAAGAAATCCAGTTTTCAGATGCCACACCTATTTATTGTAATTTTATTATGTTTATTTTTTATATCTGATATGAATTTGAATCGAAACCCCAAATAAATGAAATTTTAGTAAATCGATTTGGCTGGTCATGGAAAAAGAGATCCGGTTAATGGAAAATGAAAGTCATTTTTACGTTTTAAACGTCATCGTCGTATTCTAAAATGAGACGAATTTTCTTTGCAATTCCGAACCCCAAAAATTCAACGTTCTAAGTTCAATCTAATGTCAAGCATTCTGTTTGGGACTAATTAAAATTTTTAATTTCTTCATGAATTCGTCAAGTAATTGGAATTACCAATTCGTTTTAACATACTTTCGATATTTTCTGTGCTATCGTCTTAGAAAAAAAACGTTTTATGGCAATTTATGCTGTATGTGGCGAAATGTGATGTGCCATGCGTATGTAAATTGCACTGAACCTTGAAATCTATCAAAAAACTGAAGAAAATCTTTAAGATCTTTGCGTAAATGATAGCTGAAGCTTCAGTTAATTTTGATGGTCAAAGATATTTCCTCTTGTTTGTCTTTAATCAATCAATATTTAAATACCTCAATGGTGTTTGAAAAGTAACTATCGTTGCTTAAAATGTGTCAAGGCGATTGTTTCACGTTAAATCTTATTCCGATTTTAGGTTTTTTAATCTCTAAACATTTTTATGACTTCCTTTGAAAGAACTAAAAAAGGTAATTAGCTGGAAAAATTTCTCGAGTCTATCGTTTTTTTAACGAAAATAATGAAGGGGGCTGCCCAATGAGTTTAACTGTTAAGGGGGTTTGCAGTACTTTGATTAAAAAAATCGAGAATATGGTATGATACATTTTGTAGTCATCCCCTGAGACAAAACATGGAACACAAAATTAAAAATTTCAAAAAACCCCCAGCTAAAAAAAATTCTTTAAAGAAGATAAAATATTCGTTGGAGTAAATTTAAAATTAGTGTGCGTCGGGACAATTTTGCTGCACAAAATCCAACAACAAAACGATTTTCGCAACGCAAACTAATTCAAGATTTAGACCAATGATTATTTTATCTTTTTTAATAGATTTTTCAGTCGGGGAATTTTCAAAAAAAAAATTATTTTAAATTCATAATTTTTTCAAGTAGTTTTCATCACCAACAGAATGGGGAAAACCTGGTCGACATCACTTCAGTGGATCAAAAAAAAAAACACGGAGAAGTAATTTAAAGTGAATGTTTTTGTATGTGTCTTTGCTCACTATTCACTTACAGGGACAATGTGTGATTGTAGTAGAAATCGCTATAAAAAAGTTCAAGTCCGTCAACTGCAACCATAAAATCGCCATAAAAAAGAGGGGAAATTATTTTTGCAGTTGCCGACAAATTTTTGCAGTTGATTCTAATCTCCCTTTCTCGCCAAGGTATCTTCCCATAAATGTGTCTCTATTTTTTTGCAGTTGGGAAAAGTCATGGTAATGAGGGCCAACTTTAAGGGTGAATCTTCATACACTACTAAAACCTTCTTTCCGTAGTATCCAGTCGAAAACCACAAACAGGTTTGGAATCGGTTCAGTGTAACAAAAGTTATGAGGGAAGGGCAAACAAACTAAAAAACAAACTCTCGCCCCAAACGCAGGATATGTGGGCCCTTCCCTCATCTCGCCCCAAACCCATATACCCTTTCCGTTTCGTCGGGGGTAAAAAAGTGTCTAGAAAAGAAATCATTTCCATAAATCACATTCCTAAAATTTAAAGTCGTAACATACTCAGGGTGAGGAGAGGGGGGTAAGGGATTCTAAAAAAGCGAGAGTTCAAGAAAGTTAAAAAAAAAACGGAAATCGCGTATCAAGTACCACAAGAAGTCGTAAATTTGACGTCGCGTCTTAAATTAGCACAAATTTCGTGACTTTGCGATCGTGGACCACTTTTTGCTTTCATGTATTTTAGAGAACTGCAAATTTTTAGGTACAATAAAACAAATTTGGTCCCACTAATAAACTTATTAATTTAATTAATAACCTAATTAAGTTTTTGTTAGCCGAAAAAAAAATTTCAAATTTCCAAAAATTTAAGATCTAAAATTTTAATATCCTTTTTTCGGGGACTGAAAAATTGATTTTGTTGGCTTTTTACGCCACTGATGGTGGAAAAGTAGTTCTTAATAAACCCTCACTGAGAGATTCAACGGCTAATATTAGAATAATTTCAAAAAATATAGCTTGTAGAATTAAAATGTTGCCTTATTTCATAAACAACTCAATTTCCTTTGAATGTGAATTCAATTTGAACTGAACAATTTTACTTCAAATTAATCGCCTCAGAAATGTATCTCAAAATCCAAATCAGTCACTCAAAAAAAAAAACTCACGTCAAGTTATGCGAATCTAATTACAAATCTTTACATAAATGGTAGCAATTGTACTTGTAATCTATGCGTCTCAACATATAATTACATTTTAAGTATCTAAGAAAATGATTTGCTTGTCTCGCTCGGTTCGGTGAACTTTCCATTGAATTTATTTGTCTGCATGACTGAGTGGATTTTTTTGATAAATTGCATGTTTTACTGACTCACCGCACCACACCTTTGCCATCTAAAAAAAACGTTTTTATATAGAATTTTTTATGTGAATCAGATCTCGTTAAGAAAATATCAACAACCAAACTTTCAGTTTCATTTTCACACTTCCAGGTCAGTTTTATAATTCCGACAAAAAAACGGAAATAAATATATGACATTTTTATAAGGTCATTCATTTTCTTAAATCTTCGGCTTGATTAATAACTATTCTTTTTAAATTATGTATTTAAAAAATCTTTGTTTATAAATTATCGATCAAATTCGATTCAGATTATTAATTAATCTGGTAAACTATAATAAAAAAAATGACAAAATTTAGGAATAAATTATCATACAAATTATGAAGAATTTGTAAAAATCGTTTGTAGGTCAATATTTTCAGGAAGGAATCAAAGGTTAACAATTTGAAGTTTTGTTGACTTTTGTTGTTTTGTTTACATATGAAAATGTTTTTCACTTTCCGGATTTTCAATCGATTGATAAAAACGAGATTGACATTGGCTTTGACTTTGACTCTTTCTCAATATTCCACTTAAGAAAATTTACGCGTGTATGCAAATTTTGTGATTTTGTTCGTAAAATTTTGTAAATATGATTAGTTGCATATTATAATGCATTAAAATATTGTATTTTTTTTATAATTTTCAGATATATTGATGTGTAAATTTTACATCTTGCTTCTGTGAAGTTTGTTACACTTTGTTACACCGTAGAAATTACTAGCAATTTATCAAAATGGATATAGAAACAAATCATACGCAAGATACCTGGAATTACTTATTTACAGAGTTAGCAGGTAAGAATTTTTTTCACCAATAAAATTTTAGTGATTTTCAAACCAAATTTTAATAATATTTTTCAGATCCTCGAACTAATGATTGGTTCTTGATCAAATCACCACTGCCAACGTTGACCATACTAGTGGCATGGTTGTATTTTGTAACGTCATGGGGTCCCAAATATATGGCAAATAGGAAACCTTTCCAAATGGAAAAGACACTCATTGTATACAATTTTATCCAAGTTGTACTTAGTGTATACATATTTGCTGAGGTAAGCTTTCATCAATCGCATTTATGGTTTTAGAAAATCATGAACTTTTAATGATTCCTTAAGTTGTGTCACTCTCTAGATAAGATCTCATAAATATATCAACAGTTTGTTAAAATTAAAAGCAAAATAATAAGACTTCGAGGGTCTTTAGCCATTAGAGCGATAATTTCGTGGAAAATCAATGCAATAAAGTCGCACATTTTCTAGATGGCAATTTCTATTAAATAAAAACCCATGCAATTCCCTATGCTAAAAAAAGATCTAATAAAATTGCCTTAGCTTTTCGCGCCGAAAAACCACGTGCCTTTTTCTCCAAATTTTAAGTGTTAATCGGGGCATTGAGGTTAAAATAAGGAGTAAAACTAGATCATTTTCAATTTTTTCAAATTTTTCGTGGCTAAATTGCAAGAAAAAAACATATCAGTTGTGTTCAACACAAAATTTTCCTCTGCAACATTCAGTTTCGGAAAAAATATGTAAAAAAGTAATATTTTTTCATATACAGTAATCCCTCCAACTGCGCGGTAGATACGTTCCACAAAAAAAGCGCGCAAACCGAAACCGCGCACTGTGAACCCTACTTTGTATGAAATTTTGGGGTTAGGAACATGTTTTTTAAACGAAAATTATAAAAAAACCGCGAAGCTGCGAAATTTTTACCGCGCAGTTCGCAATTTTGTTATTAAAAACTTAACCGCGCAGTTACGAAACCGCGCAGTTAGAAACCGCGCAGTTGGAGGGATTACTGTATTGTGAAAATTTGATTAGAATCACTTTAGCGGTTCAGAAGATAGCAGGGAAGGGCTTACATTGGGCGGCGTAAATCAATTTAAGTTAACAAAAAACATGTTGAAGGCATGACCAATTCAGTCGTGAAATTACGATTAAAAACCATTCAGCGACTAGGAGACGGCAGAGAATGCGTTGATGGGCAGTTTTATTTCCGGGCAGAAAAAGGGGTAAGGAAGGATCCTGTATCCAATACAGAAAAGCATTTTTCAATGGGTCAAACGGGGAGGGGCAATGAAAGAGAAGAGGAGGTAAATATAAAGTAATCCATCCTTTCTTTTGCAAGTAACTCTGCCCGTGTACAAAATTTCAGAACAATCGGTTCCGCGGTTTTCGCGTGATTCCGGAACAAACATTTTTCTAGAAAAAATATATATTTTATTTTTGACTTCCGGACGATAAAATACAACGATGTAATTTTTTTTGGGACAATAAAGCTGTAAAAAATACTGCCCCCTCCCGCTCTATCCCTCCCCAATTTTATTATATATTTTTTTACCTATAACCCGAAATTATTCAAAAAAAAAAATATTAAAATCCCTTTCAAATAATATAAATAACATATTTCACGAAATATTTTGGCATTTTAATATTTAAAAAAAATTGCCCAAGACAGAGTATTTTTTATAAACATTTTTATACTTTTAAAAAATTTTCCTTCAGGGATTAGATGCTGCTTGGCTAACACGTTATAGTTGGAGATGTCAGCCCGTGGATTTCTCAGATACACCACAAGCCATTCGAGTATGATTGAAATATTTTCTTTTTAACAAATTCAAAAACTTTTTAATTAATGGAAATTATAATTTCAGGAAGCACGATGTGTGTACATTTACTTCTTGGCGAAAATCAGTGAACTTCTGGACACTGTCTTCTTTGTGCTAAGAAAGAAGGAGCGTCAAGTAACATTCTTGCATTTGTACCATCATACTGTGATGCCAATGATTTCCTGGGGAACGACTAAATACTATCCAGGTGGCCATGGAACTATGATTGGTTTGATCAACTCGTTCGTGCACATTATTATGTATTCGTATTATCTGTTGGCTGCCATGGGACCATCACTACAAAAATATTTATGGTGGAAGAAATACATCACCAATTTGCAAATGGTATGAGCTTACACAAAAATCATTACAAAAGTTGAACAAATAAATAATGGTTAAAAAACTCTATATTTTTCAGATCCAGTTCTGCATTGCCTTCTTGCATTCAGCTCAACTTTTGTACACCGATTGTGGATATCCAAGATGGTCAGTGATTTTCACAATGCCAAATGCCATCTTCTTCTACTTCTTGTTCAATGATTTCTACCACAAATCATACAAACAACCAGTGGAAGCAAATAATAATAATACCATTACTACGAATAATAACAATGATTCAACGAAAAATAAAAACGCACCAGTCGAAATTAAGAAAAAACTGTAAAAACTCGTAGATTAAAATTAACAAAATAACCTTTAGATTTGAATTCTTTAAAATTAAAAAAGAGAAATAGTTTCTTACCCAATAAAATAAACTATGAAAATAGTACAGATTAAATGGCCCATCTAGAACATAAAATAGTGATTTGAAAACTACCTACCTATAAAAGATGTGAAAAAGATTCCCAAAAACAGTTAAGAAATCTCTTCAGAATTGTGGAATTTTATTTTCATAATTGGGTTATGTTGAAGATCTGTTATAAGGCTTAAATGCATTTAAAATGTTCTTTTATATTTTAAATGTGGCAGTATAAAATTACTAAAGAGTGTTCATGTACATAAAGAAATACACATAGTTAGGTAAACTTTAACTAAAGAACTTACCTTTATTTTGTATTTAAGTCGATGTAAGGTAGCGTAAATGATAATACGTATACAGAAAAGATGATTTTTTTTCTTTGTTTATTACGTTTTATTTTATTATTATTTTTAATATTTAAAACAAATAATTGAGACGTCTTTTGAAATAACAAATACGGGATCTTATTGTTAATTAAAAAAGAGTTTTATAAATCAAATTTTGTATTTTTATTTAAAAACAATTTATGATAAAGAAATAATAAGAAATTACATTTCTTCAGTAAGGGAGTCTCCATAAAATACGTCAAGCTAATTTTCGGCCTATCAAACTATCACGCCACCCCCTTTTACATGCTTTTTCACGATTTTTGTATAAATTTAGTACCGCCGGTACAGTACCGGGCCCCTTAAAGTGTGACGTATTTAATGGGCAGTCGTTAACCTGTGAATTAAAGATTGATAGTATAAAAAGCAAAAAAAAAATTAGTAGAATGTTAAAAAGCTTTACTGGCATTGTTCATGTTTTTTTTTTATATTTTGGGTCCTTTTAGGCTCGTCCTCCGGCAAAGCAGCGCTCGATTTGTGTCCCTTCGGCGTCTCGGTTTCATAAAATTCAAACTACTTTCTGCTCTATTGCGCCCTCCGTTCAGTTTTTCAGGATTTTTTGTCCGAAGTTTTTGACTTTTGCCAACCGGTCGGATTGTGCTAATTCCAGTTTTTATTGGGAAGTTTCCAGTTCGATGCGATAAATAAATGAAAGCGTACTAGAATTAGCATCCATTTAGACTATTTCGGATACGCCCTTAGGACCGCAACCCCTCTGCCTGTTAAAAGTGTAACATATTTTATAAAAATTCGTTAAAAAAAAGTTTTTGCCTAGTATTATGGTATACATTGCAAATATTTGCATAACTTCAGGTAAATCTGTTTTTGTGATATGGAGAAATGAAACAATAGTGCAAATAAAATTAAATACAATACAAAATCAATATTTATTCAATTCCGGTATATTTAAAATGTCTTGACAACAAATTCGTTGAGATAAAAATTACCTGATTTTTAATCCTACCAGGTGTCGGATATCGTGTCGGTGTCGAATGTCGTGTTGGTGTCGAATGCCGTGTCGGTGTCGCATGTCGTGTCGGATTGTCGTGTCGGTGTCCGACACCATGTCGATTGAAACTGTTACACAATCTATATAAATAAATATAATAATCACCATACGGGTATAAAAATGGATGTTTGTTTGTTTGAGATTACAAAACTCAAAAACTACTGGACCAATTCTTACGCGGTTTTTTGCATAATTTTTTGCGTTGCCAGGAGCAGGTTTTTAGCTATGTTAGATTATCAAAATTCGAAGCACAAGGTCCTGAAAGGATAACGAAGATATCCTTTTTCCCGGGAAAATCAGCATTAGGGGGTTTTTGGGGTCTCTGATCGCGAATCCGATGTTAGATTTTTAAAATTCCAAACGGAAGGTCCTGTAAGGATAACGCAAATATCCTTTTTCCAATTTTCCCCTCCAATTTTCCCCGGTTTTTGGGGTCGTTGATCACGAATCCGGTATTAGATTTTTAAAATTCGAAACAGAAGGGTCCTGTAAGGATAACGTTTTTTCCCAAAAGTTTTTAAGTTATTTATGGTGTTTTTTGGCATTCTAAAATTTATACAAAAAACTTTAAGCTGGCAACGAGGGGTCTGCTAGTATATATATATATATATGTATATATATTAAATAAAAATTTGGATTATTGTTATCAACTCCTTAACTTGAATAACCTTGAAAACAAGAAATCCGCGCCGTCTAACATACGGCCATTTGGCATGACAACGGATTTTTGTATTTGAAAGTGTCACTATTTTTATTATAATTTGCAATTTGCACATTTAATCTATTGAGGTTTGAACCACGATATTCATATGATAAACATCAGAAAAGCATGAAACACGTGAAAAACATCAGAGCCAATAAACCGCTTTTGAAATTCTTTTCCAATTTAAATTTAAATTTTATTATCATGGTTTTAGATCATTTTCCATGCTTTTTGATTTTAATACCATGAAATCTATGTTGAATGATTTGTAAGACTTCGGATTGTGGTAAACCATGGAAAAAAAATACACGCTCGTATATTGCTAGCAAACACGTGTATGAATCTCTTTTATTTGGTAAGCAGTATTTTCTTGCAGTTAATAAAATTTTATGTTGAAAATATGGATTTATGTATGTTTTGAACCAAATTTTTGCAAAATTTTTTGTTCCAGATCTGAATGAAAAAACTGGATTTGGTGTTTAGAGATTTTAACAGGTTTCTTTTGATGGTAGTTTCGAGCAATATTTTTTTCTGGTTCCGATTGTTGTGTTACCTGAAATATGGATACCATTTTTGGATTTTCGATTGTTTCCAATATAATCCAAAGATCGAACATAAAATCTGTTATATCCTATTCAGGACATGTGTCCTGAATTAAATTTTTTTTATGTTTCACATATTCACAAGAAACACCTGTTGCAACAGAAACATATTAATTAAGTAAGTGCCTTCCACATAATTACCTATAAATGTAAATGTTCTCTTCTGCCTCAGACGATTTTCTTAGAAACGATGCGTAAGATCCAAAGATAGAAATAATGTGTTTAGAATATAATTATACCCGTATGGTGAAACCAAAGGGTATATTAACTTTGCCTTACCGTTTGTAACGCCAAGATCCCGTCATCGCACAAAAAAATGAATTACACCAGTGTGTTTAGAATGATAAAAATATTTAATTTTTGCATGTCCGTCCGTCTGTCCGTCTGTCTGTCTGTCCGTCTGTCTGTCCGTCTGTCTGTCTGTCTGTGGCGCGGATTGCGGGCGCACGGATTGAGCTAGAGACTTGAAATTTTGCGTGGATCCGTTTTTCGTAAAATGCGAGGCTAAGTTCGTTAATGGGCAAAAATGGACCATTAGGGGGGGTACCCCCCATACGAACGAAATCGTTTTTTGTGAATATCTCAAAAACGGTGCATCTTATCAAAAAAGTCCAAGAACAAAAGTTATTTAGGATATGATTCTACATAAAACTCCCATGCATCAAAATCCGATTGGAATAAATTTTAAAAAATCTTATTGGAAAGTTTGACTTCAAATTGGAATTTTGGTATAACTGTTCGAATTTTGATACGAATATCACCATACGGGTCTCCAATGATTGCCAGATTGGCAATTATAGCTTTTGTTATGTTTTTACATAACCCTTCCATACATTAAAATACCATTCCTTCGCCCGTGCAAATGCAGAAATTTACATTACAATTCGGTTTGTTCTCATATAAAGTATTTTTTAGAACAGTGTTTCCCAACCAAGCGTACGCGTACCCTTAGGGGTACCTGACCTGATTTCAGGGATTACGAGAGACTTTAGAAACAAAATTATGGTAATCAATTCTTGAAAAAGTGTCTGGTGGTGGTTTTATTAGGGGCTTCGCGGTCCAGCCCTTATCCTTGGGTCGTCTTTCGACATCTCCCTATCGAACTTGGAAATTGATAACCAAAACTGTAAAATTTATAATCGAAACTGTTAAATTGATAATCGAAATTGTTGGGGATTGTGACCTTTTTTATAAGCTGAAAAAATCTAATAGATTTCAATGGTAACTGGTGAAGTAGCAACTATTATTAAACACAAATAGTATAATTTGAAAATACATACTGAATTTATTTCTTTATACAGTTACTACAGTTTAAGGACATATTTAACCTATCATATTGTTAAGGGCATACATGAATAAATATTAGTTCGCTAGTGGGTACGCCAACGAAAAGGGTTGGGAAACACAGTTTTAGAGTATTTAAATATTTGATTGCCTCCTAACAATTCTGTTTCTTGCGTTTTACACTAATTTTAGAGCCTGTGTTATTGGAAAAATCTAATTTTCTTTTACCTCAAAGTGAAAAAAAAATTATCATCAAATTATAATAAAAAAAAACTCTTTTTCGTTTTACTAATTGGTTTATTGGGATTTTCGTCTTATTCATCAGAATTGTTTTTTTTTTCATATTCTTAACGAACAACGGCACATAACCAAAGCTAACAAAGTGTAACTAAAAAAAACTTAATACGGGAAAAGATCAAAAAGAAGCTACTTACAACTATATTTAAATAACTCTTTGACAAACATTTATTCTTTCAACTTAAAAAAGAAAAATTTGAATCTATAGACCAAAGTTGCAGAAGTAACTCTTCTTAAATATCTTTTTAAATAATATTTTATCATTTAATATTAAAATTAATAGCTAATACAAATATGAAAATATTACAGTTCTTATAATAGCGGCATGCATACAAAAATAACGCATACAGTCAGTCATTCATTCATCATCATTGTTTTTTTTATGACTAATAGATATACTCGAATATCTCTAATCCTACCAATATGGTTTGTTTCAATCTATTTTTAGTATCTTCAAGCTTTTTTTTTTTACTAATTTCTTATTCCTGTTTCAATGGCTTACTGCTAGTTTCATTGTTGTTAGCATCATACATGGTGGCTCCTTTACGCATTTCTTCGTCCTTTCTGGCGATAAGTCGTTTCATTTGATCTCCTTCGGCCAGGAGGGTGTTCTTGACGACTGGCTTGTCTTTGCCAGCCTTTTTGTATGCATTGCGATAGAAGTTACCGAACAAGTACAGGAAGATGACGCAATTTCCGGCGAAGAAGTATGTCAGGGCACGTGGCAGTTTGCAGTCCATGGCGACAATGGTGACCAAATAGCACAACATAAGGCAGAATTGGACAAGTTGGACCCAGGTCATGTACTTCTTCCACCACAAGTATTTTTGGTATTTGGGTCCCATTGCGGATAACATGTAGTAGAAGTACATAATAATGTGGACGAAGGAGTTGAGGAGACCAATAACGATTCCTTGTTCACCTGCACAATAACGAAGAAAATTAAATTATTTTTTACAACATTTTTTTCATAAAATTATTTATTAAATAACCAGAAGGTCGTTTCTATAATTCAAAAAAAAAATCGAAAAAGTTTCTCATTTTATAAGTGCCAAAGAATTGAAGTACTTTAAAAACATTTATTTTTTAAAAGATTTCTGTCATGCGGTTATTTTTGCTCTTTCAAATCCCTCCCTCTCCCCTTTCAAATTTTTTTGTGGAGGTTTTGCATGCCCAGCATACTACAGTAGACCCCCTCTTTGACCTAAATTTACTTACAGCGTAGAAAAACATTTCTGTCTTCCAGCAAAGTTTCCAAAAAAATGAGATCTTTGCGTTTAATTTTTTTTCTATCGCTTTTGAATTATATATTTTGTAACATTCTTTTAGCCACGAAAACATTTTTCGTAATTATTTTCTTTCGCATCAAATCCGTAATACTTTTAACAAAATTTTAAAGTTTCATCCCATCTCATTAGGAAAATAATTTGTGCGTATGCTACGTAAATGTGTAATATCTAAATTATTTTTTTACCTGGCAAATATTTAAGATATCCCCATGAGAAAAGTGCGGTGATTGTATGATGATACACATGCAAGAAAGTCACTTGATTTTGCTTCTTGCGTAACACAAAGAAGACGGTATCGAAAAGGTCGATAATTTTCGAGAAGAAGTACCACCAAGCTCCAGTCCAGACCTCCATCCGGAAGTTACGATCGACTGCGTTTTCCGATGCGCATGTATTGTTAAAGATGCTAGCAATACTAGCGTCAACGCGGAACGCCTAAAAAGATATTCTGATTAAAAATTCTATTCAATTTACGATCGTTAAAAAAACTTACCCTTGAACACAACCAAGCTGAGAAGATCACCTGATATGCATTATAACCTACCATAATCTTTTGCAAATTATATGGTTGCTTATTTGTCATAAATAGTGGGCCTATTCTAAGTACAAATAATAAATAAGCAGCTATAATTCCTAGAACTGGACCCGGTCCCTTCATTAGAAACCATGTGTCTATTTCTGGATCTGAAATTGACATTTTTTTTTCTCAATAAAATAGAAATCGCATAAAATCATAAAAAATTGTTCTTACCAATTCCTACTGACATATCGTCATACTTCGATTGAAAGTTTTCAATTAAACCAGACATTTTGGCTACCTGTAACAAGAATTTTAAAAATCCAGTAAATATCGCTAATTTGAGGATCTACAAAAAATATACTATATTTATAAATTCCACTATAATTACTATTTAAATTTGATCAACCATATTTTCTGCTTGTAATCACATCAGAAAAAGGTTTCTCCCATCCATAAGAAACTCGCAACAAAATCATATGATTCAGAAGCGACATCCGCATGTGAAGAACCTTTCGGAAGGTCAATAAAATCGAACGTAAAAACCAAATGAGAATTTTTTTTTATCATTTTCACGTGTCACAGCAATTTTTTCAATCGATCCGGTTATAACAAATTAATATTAATTTTTTTCGCCAATGTTAAAACCATATATTCATAATGTTTTATGACCCCGGTTCTTTGGCTCTCACATTTTTCTAACAAGTTTCCACAATGAATCTTTTTATACATGATTTTTCCCCGATTTTATGCTAAATTGACGAATTCTCGTTTTATGGGCGACAAGCTGTCTTGGCAACAAATTCAGGGGATCATCTTTCTGGCTAATCTTTAAAAAAAACTAAAGTTTCGTTATTTTAAATATTCATGGATCTGAAATTATGCTGGAAAATTACATTTTCACACCCAAAATATAAATCTGAAAAAAATTAGAGTGCTCGGTTTTGTATGATTACTTAGTAAATTTACACCATTTTCATGAATTTGGTCTTCCACTATATTTTTTATCTGTTGTGTTAGGGCGTAAAACATGTTACGCATTTAGACGGGTGGGGAGGAAGCTTTCGTGGTGGGACAGTGGTAGGTACTAAATTTAATGTAAAACATAACAAAAGCTATAATTGCCAATCTGGCAATCATTGGAGACCCGTATGGTGATATTCGTATCAAAATTCGAACATTTGTACCAAAATTCCACTTTGAAATCAATCTTTCCAATAAGAATTTTTCAAATTTTTTAATTTTTAAAAAATGTATGGGAGTTTTATGTAGAATCATATTCTAATTAACTTTTGTTCTTGCACTTTTTTGATAAGATGCACCGTTTTTGAGATATTTGCAAAAAACTTTTTCGTTCGTATGGGGGGTACCCCCCCTAATAGACCATTTTTGCCCATAAACGAACTTAGCCTCGCTTTACGAAAAACGGAAAACGGATCTGTGCAAAATTTCAAGTCTCTAGCTCAATCGGTGCGCTCGCAATCCGCGCCACAGACAGACGGACAGACAGACGGACAGACAGACGGACGGCATGCAAAATCCACCTTTTTTTGTCATTCTAAACTCACTGGTGTAATTAATTTTTGTGTGTGATAACGGGATCTTGGTGTTACAAACAGTAAGACAAAGTTAATATACCCTTTGGTTTCACCATACGGGTATAAAAATCACAAAACTAGATGAAGGGGATGGAAAAAGCAAAAATTTACGTGAAGTATTTTATGAACAGCCTCTTATTTCTCCCTCTTGGGTGCAATTCCTAGTGGAAAAATATTATCAACAGCCAATTTTCTAACCAGAGAAAATCTTCAGTTTTAGAAAAAAAATGGCGGTAAAATAAACAATATTTGAAAATTTGCAAAAAACATTTTTTGTGTGGGGAACATGTAATAAAAGAGTTCAATTGAATTTTATATATTTAGTAAAAATACGTAAAATCACATTTGCAATCGTTTGGATAGGGGAGGGACAATGGAGAAGTCGAAACATAATCACTTGTGCATAAACTGCAGTATCAATAGCATAACAGTAAAGTTTCATTAAATTCAGTTCACCCGATCTTTACTTTAATAGTAAAAAATACATAAACCAGACATTAAAGTTTCATACTAGTGGGAAAAAAACTCTGAAATAGCACTTTTTTAAACAGATACACAGGCACACGCCAACCTTTTATTTATTTAGATTTATTATAAGTATTTTGTTAAACTTTTATTCTGGTTTCATGGCTTAAAAACCTACTTTAACTACTGTCGTAATTGGGTTGTAGTTAATAAACATGCAAGTTTAAATTAAATAATGGAAACAAATTGCGAAATCTTATTAATACTCAAGAAGAATGGTTTTATTTTGATAAAAAAAACTTTTCTTTTTGTCAAGACGGGACCATTATAACGACGGCCAGAAAATAAATTGTTTTCGCAAGTTTTTTTATTAATTACGCAAACATGCCGTCAAGGGTTTAACGTACCCTTGTAGCATTGTTGGTGTAATCCACGTGTCTACCTCTAGAAGTGTATCTGATATAGTAGCAGATACGTAGTAGTGGCAGATATAATCAAAGTGAGTGAGTTCGCATAAAAAATGCGTGAAAAAATATCTTTCCGGGGAGTATAATAAAACCAAATTTTGAGTGATTTCACCAAAAATGTGCGTTTTTGAGATATTTCGAGATATGCAAAAATTTCGAGATATTTTTTCGAGTTTAAGGCACTTGGCACACCGAATGCGAATTCGCACTGCATTGCGAAAAAGTTCAAGTTTACCACGCGATCTTATGTCATATGTCATCTACATGAGCTCTAATTTTGTATTACGTAACAATGCGGTCTCCCCAAAATTGCAGTTTGTGCAAAGTTAGAACTCATGTAGATTACATACAATATAAGATAGCTTGAAAAGTTTGAACTTTTCGCGTTCGGTGTGCCAAGTGCCTAAGGGTGAAATTTTAATATGTAAACCGAATTAAGAAATAAATATTTGGAAAGCTTCAAAAACTTATTGAAATTCAACAGATTTTGTAAATAATTTCAATAGTACTTTTTTTCACAAAAAAATTGAAGTTCCAGATATTTTTATTTGAAATTTTCGAAACCTCTGATTTTATTTAAAATCGTGTAATTTTCCTAATTTTTAAACTTTACAAATAACTTTCACACCCCGATTCTGATAGACTTATTGTTTTCGACAAGAGTCGTTTTACGTGTTTTGGTTGGTAGAAAAGCACTAACAACAACATACCGAAAACAACAAGTCTATCAGAATCGGGGTGTAATTCATGTTTATATTTAATATTTTGGACACCGAATTTTTCACCTTTCAATAAAGTAGCACTGATCACTTTGAGATTCAGAATTAAACTGAACTCTCCTGTTTAATATGTGTTTATCGTTAACTTTTCGTGTAAATTTTAACCTAATATAATCACCTGGAAATATTGTAAGTAGTAAATAATTAAAACACGATGGATGTCTTAACATTTCTGATGATGAAAGACAATAATTGTATTTCAGTAAAAACTTTCTCTCGCAAACATTTTTGGAAAAATTTCTCATTAATTTGTGTTTTTCGAAAAAAAGGTCAGGTAAAATTGTTTATTTGTTAGGAAATTCAAATGCATTTTAAAATTTACCAAATTAACAGTCTCATATTAGACATATTGTCAATAAACCTCAACAATATGGTCGTTTTAACCGGATATCATTAAATGGTCTCAGCAAAAAGGTGACAATTTACTCGATTCTAATCGATTTAAGTACACGTCGAAAAAATGATAATAATTTATATATGAAATGTGAGAAAAAACTTGAGACATGCTTGATGCACATTTTAAGATTCTTGTTGCAAATTCGCCGCCTCACAATAAGTCGTTTAATTTGTCAATTGACATTGAAAGAAATCTTTTAGTCAAGAACTGCAATGTCAGCTGCATATCAATTTTGAGCTTAATTTTCAATCAAATTGAGAAAATATGAGCCTCACGGTGCCTAGACGTCAAGGTAGACCGCAAAAGAAATTTGTTTTTTTTTTATTTTACCTGAACCACGTTTGGAATCGATGCAATTTGATGCTTGGCGTTGTCTAATGATCTTTGGCCAAGCAACACCTTTATGCACCTTTTTTGTCAACTCTGTAATATCTAGGCTATGCAATGCAATTTAAATAAACATATTTTATGTTGCCAGCAAAGAGAATTAGTTATTTGTTTTACAAATAATGAATATGTGCAATAATATTTTAAGTTTGACTTATGTTTTTTGTTAGTAATTATCATGCTACACGTTGTGATTTGCAATTAAAGATTATCATAAATCATAAGTGGATTTTATGCAAGACCGCACATTCGCATAATTTTCTTATTTTTGGGTCAATCGTGTTGACAAAATCTCCCATACGTTTGGTTTTAGGTTTTTTTTTTAAGTTTTCATGTGAAAACCATTGTTATTGCGAAACCATCAACAATTAAACAAATCATCGTTGAAGATGCTTCGATAGATCTTGGCAATTTGCGGCTTTCTGGTAAAGAAGTCAAGAAAACTTCCCAGAATCCGACGGATGTGACTGATCTGGCACTAACAAATATTTCTATTTTATTCAAAATCTTAGTGACCAGATTAATTTTACGTGTTTAAAAAAAAATATAGATTAGCCAACGAATTATGCTTTTGACAATGGGAAATTGCACAAATACTTGTTTGTACCACAATTCGCCCGCCACCTTATATAACATGTTTGAGATTATTCCGATTGAACATTTTTTGCCAATTTGCTAATTTTTTTCATATTTGCCATTTTTCAAAAATAATGCTTCTATTTCACCCGAAATTCCAAAGTACTTAATCTCAATAAATCTTGTCATGAAAAAAAAAACATCAAAAATTCATACAAAATCGGACAAATTTCTAAAAATTTCGGCATCTTTTGAATTTGGTTTTTTTTTTCTTTTCCTTCCTTCCACAAATATTAATGACTGAAATAACTTTCATGTAATAATGTTTGTTAAATTACAAAGAATAAAGAAAAAGTTTAACTGGCCATGTAAGTGGAGCCAAGATATACACGAGGAGAAATGATAATTTCATATGACATAACAACAAAAGATAGTTTTTAGATTGAGTTGCCCCCGTGATGCTGCTATGCCAGAGGCTTTTCATATTTCTTGTGGAAATAAGCCTGCGGTTCGGAAGTTCCACGGTTTCGTCTTATGTTTTGACCACAGAATCTTTAAACGAAGTGCATATTAAAACGTTTTTTTTTGCTTTTTTGTAAATGTTTAATCACTCATATCACATATAGGAGTAGTAACGGACATAAGTGAAGGGTCCACGATGTTGATTTCATTTTTGGCTATTTGTAGATATTAGAGGAAGTTGTTGTATGTTAGTAAATTATTGGAACAGGTGTGTTGATGTCGAATATTTTGATGTTTTCATCATTGCATAACTTTGATTTTTTCCGAATTGGAAATTAAGCTGAAATATTTTTTTTTTTTGAAATATTTTAATGGGTTTGATTATTATTAGGGGCTGTCCATAAAATTTGTCAAACGTTTAGTGAAGGAGGGGTCAGTATACGATAATATGACGGTGATATTAAATCCCATACTCCAATACAAAAAATCACAAAATTGTGGCATGGTTTAAAGAGACAGGTGTATAAAATTACGTATTAATCGATATCCTTTATGCTTGAATCTGAATTCAATCTAAACATTTCGTGATCCACATACCACATAAAACCTTCATACATAAAATAAAACCATATTTGAAAAAATTTGTTACATAACACATTTTTCCACTCGTGTTTTCAATTGTTTTTAGAAAAACGACAAAAAAAAATGATTAGGAAAATTAAAGGATCGAAATTTGATGTTTTCTATCAAAAACATAACTAAAGCTATAATTGCCAATCTGGCAATTATTGAAAACCCGTATGATGATTTAAGTCCACTTTCAAGTAAAACTTTTCAATAAGATTTTTTAAAATTTATTCCAATCGGATATTGATGTATGGGAGTTTTATGTAGAATTATATCCTAAATAACTTTTGTTCTTGGACTTTTTTGATAAGATGTACCGTTTTTGAGATATTTGCAAAAAACTTTTTCGTTCGTATGGGGGGTACCCCCCCTAATGTTTCGTTTTTCCCATTAACGAACTTAGCCTTGCATTTTACGAAAAACGGATCTGCACAAATTTTCAAGTCTGTAGCTCAATCCGTGCGCCCGCAATCCGCGCCACAGACGGACAGACGGACAGACGGACAGACGGACAGACGGACAGACGGACAGACAGACGGACATTCAAAAATTACTTATTTTTATCATTCTAAACACACTGGTGTTATTCATTTTTGTGTGTGATGACGGGATCTTGGCGTTACAAACGGTAAGGCAAAGTTAATATACCCTTTGGTTTCACCATACGGGTATAAAAAATTTGTCCAGTTTTCCATTGTTTAGATTTAAATTTAATTTCACTGCATTAACCAGTTGGAGCCATGAAAAATCTTGTACTTGAATAGAAATGGTTTTGATAGAAACAAAAAGATTCCAATATAACCCATAGCTAGGGGGAGATTTATATTTTCAAAACTTTTATGCTTTCAAAAGTTTTATGTTTTCAAAAGTTTTATGTTTCCAAATTCAAGAAAAATTGCGCCGCAGGCAAAACTTTTAGAATTAAGCATTCCGCTATCGACAATTATTTGTTGGAGGTAAGTTTTTTTAAAATCCGCTAGAAGCGGTGTATCTGAAGAAACTGCGCCACAGGCGGAAATTTTTGAATTTCGAGGTCAATTTTTTTAATTATTAAGAATTTTCGAGACTAGATTGCATAATTCCGGGACAAAATTTTAATTTCCAGGACTCCGGGACACATGCTTAGTTCTGAGACTACCCGCCGTTCCGGGACGTATGGTCACCTCACCTATAGCCCGAAAAATATCAAAATAAAAAATATAAAAATCGGTTTAGTCAAAAAGGAAACCTAGGAACTGTCCATAAAATACTTCATGGTAATTTTCGTTTAATTTTTCGTGATTTTTGTATGGAAATAAATCCGTCCTTCACACACAAATTTTTCCCGCTTTCCAAAGCTTTTACTTGAAAACGACTCAACCAATAGCGCTGAAATTTTAGATCATGTCATTTAAAACTTGAGTGAAGCTTGAGGCAAGAAGAAAATTCCGTGAAGAAAAATCTTGCATTTCCTTGCTATCGTAAGGAATGTATAACATTATCGATAGCTGTTCATAAAAAAATAAATTTTAAAAGATAGACTTCACACAAGATCTCAAGCCCTTACTTATTAAAAATGGCCTGTAAAAATGTCCAAATATTAAACATCCGAAACAGTTCTTATAGAATAACCAATAGTTAAAATTACCCAACATGAACTTGAAAATTGGGTAACTTCCTCAAAGCACTTAACAAAGAGACTACAAAAATTTCTTACCAAAATCTTAAAAACCATTGAAAATATCGATAATTTTTTTATATTGATGGCATAATTCTTGTAAATTTGAACAAAGGTGGTGTTTCACAAAAATTGAACTTGAAATAAAAAAAAACTTTATGGTTCATATTAAACGAAATACAAAGAGAACCTTGGTGGTATACTTTATGCTGCAGATGACCTTCTTCACCATCTCGTGTGTGTTGCAGTTAATTTTTTTTGTCAAATTCGGTTGCTACATTTGATCAATTGCTGCTGTTAGAAGTTTTTCCGAAATATTTCTGTGAAATATACTAATAGTAATTGCCCAAAATCTTTAGACCTTCATTAGTTCGGATCTGTTGTTTTAAGTAATTCAAATTTACCCTGATTTGTTGAAATAATTTAGAAACACTACATTTTTTTTTTAAATTAGAAATCCCCCAATTAGCTCATAAAAGATTCGAAAAAAAAATGTTTTTATGACATTCTCTATACTGATTAAATCATGCAGACTTATATTAGTGAAACGTTACGACCTTAACTTTTTCTTGGTTTTGACAAAATTATAGGGACAAAATTAATAATGTCAAAGTCGGAAGGTTAAATGTGTTGCAATATTTTATCACCAACTAGGTTAAATTCTATTTATAGCAATTTTGCAATGAAAATAAAAGTAAAATTTGCATTAAAAGCAATTATTGCAGTTTAGAGCCTTGCAAGTCCAATATGATAAACTCATTTGCGAATAAAAATTGACAATTTGGAAGAAGTCAGCAATAATTCATTTTTTTTTTTGAAGAGAATACAAGGGTAGAGTAAAAAGTTCTTCATTCAGCGAAACATTTGATCAATCTGATAAAAATAGCTACAGATCTGATAAAATCTTTATCAATTTTGTGTCTGAAAAAGAGGCTTTATAAATAGTTCAAAATTGAAACGGTTGATTGTTGCTCGGAGTAGTTAAAATATTGCGCGTCAGTAAGACATCTTCAGTGGTCCATGATGGAAGAAGTTAGGAACATTCTACATGGGGTCCCATATTCTAATTTGGCCACGGCCCAATAAAATCTTAATCCCCTCCTTCAAAAGATCATTTCAAGTGAAATGTTCGATCATATCTGCTTAGAGGAGCAAAGAAGGGGGGGGGGGGTGCTAGAGTAAAAGGGGAATACTTTTTACAATTCATGAATATCTGTTGTCAAACTCAGAAAAGCTTCTCTTTCGTACAAAATAGAATATTAAATACTTTTTGTACTAATTTAAAATTACCATGAAAATAATGAACTCGAATTTAATTCGACGAAACTTTTTTTTGGTTCATGCAGGGTGACCATACTTCCTGGTATGGCCGGGACAGTCCCGGAATGATGCACATTGTCTATCGGATTGGTGGTCAGGAAACAAAACTTTTGTCCCGGATTTTTCAATCAAATGTTATAATAGTGCTATAATACCAAGTGTTATAATAGTGTTATAAAGTTAGACTTTGTTTCTGGTTATACCATTTCTGTCGCCATTATTTATGGAATGTAAAGAGCGCGAAAAATTAAGTTAATTTTCGCTTGGGGACTATGTAGCTCTCGATTTAAATCTTTGATACCCAGTTTGTTTAAAAAATGTCGGCTGCGGACTACATTTATTAATCCTTTTGCTACGTTTACACGAATGACAAAATTGTCATTTTTTTCTTGTCATTATGTTAATTCCCGTGTAAATGGCATAATTTTTGTAATTTTTTCTGTCAGAAAATGTCAATCTCTCATAAAAGAATGAACTTGTCCATTCTTTTATGCCAGATTGTCATTCGTGCAAACGCAATATTAGTTATGACAACTTTAGTATTCAACTTTTGTCATAACTAATATTGCGTTTGCACGAATGACAATCTGGCATAAAAGAATGGACAAGTTTATTCTTTTATGAGAGATTGACATTTTCTGACAGAAAAAATTACAAAAATTATGCCATTTACACGGGAATTAACATAATGACAAGAAAAAAATGACAAATTTGTCATTCGTGTAAATGTAGCATTTATCTTTGGTTTTCGTCTTAATAAAGATTTTCTTTCTGTAAAATTTTGTTGTTTCGTTGGTGTTCCGATTCAGTCATAAACCCCCACCTCCACTCTGGTGTTATCCCGAATTGACCTTAAACAAATATTCATAAAATTGACAGACAGAGAGTGCTCAGAACACAATTTCACATAACTTTTCCATATGTTGAAGTATTAGTACAAACATAGAGAAACGCATAACGGACTTGAAGGCATTGACAATCACAAGGAGTATATTTCAAGTATGTGAACATAATGTTACAATAACTAGACTGCAAGTAATTTAGAATTTCAATAAATTGGCTAGAATTTTGAAACCTGGAAATGTTCGGTGCTTTAAGATTTTACAATACAACTTTGCTGATTATTGTTACCAATATTTAAGAAATATTCCTCTATTTGTTTTGCAAGATTTCTATCAATTAAAACTGTGTTGTGTGTTATTTCGAAGCAAATAAAACTGCGTTGTTTAAATAGAGTAATTGAGAACCAACAAAACCTTTTTTTAACGGAAAATACCTTCATATAATGATTAATTTACGAAATACACCCCAATCTTTCCACCTGTCTCGGTCGCGGTGTTTTCTATGTTTTCTATGTATCTCTGCTGAATCGGATATTCAAACTGCTAATCATATTAAACGGCTTGCTTGTTGACCATTCACCATTTAACTCCCGAAAAATCCATTTTGGTCGTTTTTGATCATTTTAGCCCGGTCGGCAGGCAGTTAAATTCGTCACGTTACTGGTGTGTTAAACCACGAAAAAAGCATTTCCAGCAAGTAACCATTTCGAATCAAAAGACCAGGTATCGCCATCTCCACGAATATACGTTCGGAATGATGAAGCGGAAAGGGGGAAAATGCGATCCCAACTCTTTTCTTATTACTAATTTTTACCGAAATTTTTTTTTCTGTGTTATACATGATCTCTAACCTAGACGAAAAAAGCCGGAAGAGAAATTTATTGCAGCATCTTATATAATCGAAAATTAAGTTCAATTTATTTTATTACATAAATCGTGACGAAAAAAATGCTAGAAGAATCCAAAGAAACCATCGAAAACTAAAGAAAATTATTTTTTTTTCTTTGTCAATGTCTCAGAAATGTGTATACAATCAATTTTTAGATATATTGAATACAATCTTAATGGATATCAAGTCGTAATTTTCATTGAATAGCCAGCAACATATACTGTTTATAGACCACCTGAGACACTTGAAACGCTTTTTTGGAGACACAAATATTTCGGATTCTTTTGAATTGAAAGAAATTTTCAATTGACACAAAAAATCGCTTTGATGCAATCAGCAGATTTTACACAATTGAATGTTCAACTGCATTTGACATAAAAACTTTATTTCAGCATAATTTCGCATAATAATAAAAGTCCATTATACACGATTGTTTTTTATAAAAAAAAAAAAAAAAATTGAAGCCCTAATTGTGTCACGAAACGTGTTGTATTTGATATGATTTTGTTACGATTACGAAGTTAAAATGATTTAATATTAAGACGTTGTAAAATTACCTTTTTTTATAGAACTATTTTCAGTTAAAAGTTTAAACACTATTAATTTATTTTTAATCCAAGGATATAGTAATCCTTATGCCGGTAATGTTATATCACTATAAATCCTTTTGTGCACTTTTAGTAAAGTCGTGCACAATTGAAATTATCCACACAGTTCACAAAAAATATAATCCGTTTTATTTTTTTCTGATATATCCGTTTTGCTGGAATATCCTTAGATCTCCTCACTTTTTGGTCGATCGATGAAACTTTTTTTTTCTATGTTTATTTTTTTTTTATCATAAACTGTTATAAGCAATCATGCTAAAGCGATCAACCGGTAACTGATCAAGCCAAAACACCACTAATCCCGATTTGGACATAATAGCGAATATATAAAATGTTTCGGCGCAAGGTGATCATTGCCGACGACCAAGATAGCGAGATATAAGAAAGTACTTTCTGTTTCGTTTCTTTGCGTTATGTATAGTTAATAATAGTATGTTGCTAGACAGACGATGTTGGTTGACCACAACATCAGATCATTTCTTCTCTATATTGGTTGGATCTCTGTTGCTGTTGCGATGCTCCGCCAGGTGTACGGATATTTGGGTATGTGTTAGAAACGATCTACCGTCATTCAAAAATTGACGGTAGATTTGGGAGCATAGATTACAAGGCTAGCAAAATTGACAAAAAAAGAAAGATCCAAAAAAAATATGACTCTATGCTCGATGTTTTTTTTCCCAAATATTTATGCTTTTCGAGTATAAAACCGAACTTCTGGCCGATATTTGTGGTAGGGGCGACATGAGAACCTCCCCACATAACTATGAACTATGATATGAGGTCGAATTATGAAGTCACAATATAGTATCAAAAAAATGCATGATTGGTATGTTGTTTCCATAGTTGTTTCCATAGGCGTTAAATTGTGGTTTTTCACATTACGGTCAACATCATAATCCTCATTACGTTCGTCATCATTATTTTATCGTAGCCACTATTCGACCCAGACATGCGTTTCTTAGAAAACGGAAATACTGTGATGTGACATACTTTGGAGGCTGCGAAGGACTTTTGCTTCATTTGATGTTTTTTTTTATCTCAGGTGCATTGATCTAATGAACAGTTGGTAGGCTGATTTTTACCACTTTTTTTTTGTCTTGTCTCGGGTCAATGTTTTATCGATGATTACTTTTATGCTACTTAAGTGTGTTCGATTTACTTTTACTGCAAATAACCTTACATTTACCTGTTTTACGCACAATCATCTATAGAGGAAGAAATTAAGCTATTTTGAAATTTTTACGAAATCTCTGTAAATCTAGTGTCTGACATAATTTTTTGATGGACAGATAAATTTATTCCTTACATGCCGAAAGAAAAAAAAAACCTTAGACACGTCAAGATCATCGATATGATCGGCATGAAACTGACCAGTAACAACATTTCACTTTCGGTTATTTCAATTATATTCGAATATGTTTCTGTTTATTGAATATCCGTGTGAAAAAATTGAATTTTTTCCTTATTTGGGGTTTATTAGAATTTTAATTTTAGGGTCGGAAATTAGGGTAATTGAATATTTATGATCTTTTTTATATAACGGAATAAATAAGGAATTTGGAATTGTGTTGAAAACAAAAAATAAATAATTTGTGGTCTAAAAGAAAAAATTTCTAATTATTATAAGAAATCGAGATAGAGTGACCCTATGCACCTGAATTATTATACCCGTATGGTGAAACCAAAGGGTATATTAACTTTGCCTCACCGTTTGTAACGCCAAGATCCCGTCATCGCACAAAAAAATGAATTACACCAGTGTGTTTAGAATGAAAAAAAAAGTTGAATTTAGCATGTCCGTCCGTCTGTCTGTCCGTCTGTCTGTCTGTCTGTCTGTCCGTCCGTCTGTCTGTCTGTCCGTCTGTCTGTGGCGCGGATTGCGGGCGCACGGATTGAGGTAGAGACTTGAAATTTTGCACAGATCCGTTTTTCGTAAAATGTGAGGCTAAGTTCGTTAATGGGCAAAAATGGTCTATTAGAACGAAATCGTTTTTTGTGAATATCTCGAAAACGGTGCATCTTATCAAAAAAAGTCCAAGAACAAAAGTTATTTAGGATATGATTCTACATAAAACTCCCATACATCAAAATCCGATTGGAATAAATTTTAAAAAATCTTATTGGAAAGTTTGACTTCAAAGTGGAATTTTGATACAACTGTTCGCTGTTCACTTAAATCACCATACGGGTTTTCAATAATTGCCAAACCCTCTGTTATTTGGTAACCACAGATTGTTTATTAATAAAAAATTACTTTATTAACGTCACAATAACGAAAAACGTAACGAAAACGGAAAAAATTACTTCGTTTTATTTATTTTTCCCTTATTTTGTTTTATATTATTTTTTCATGAAATTTTCCACAAAAATTCATTAAGTTTAACCCCACAGAGTTGCCATCTGCTTAAATTATCATTAAAAATATTGCGTCTATTTCATACGCAGGGCCAGTTTTGCCATGCTACTTGCATGTCAATAAAAAACAGTGAGTTTTGATGAAAAAACAAGAAATCCCTTGACCTGCTATTTCCATAATTAGTAGTTTTTGAATTATCGTGAAACTATAACGAGCCTCTATTTTGAAAAGTAAAGTCCCAATTGAAAAATTAATGACCAACAAAAAGAACACTAGGTATTTTTCTAGTTATTTTTCAAGTTTTTTTCCTTTTAAAAAAAACTTCCCTTTTAAAAAATAAAGCTCGTCATAGTAAGTCCGCTTCAAGCCTAAACCACAATTACGCGTGCGTGCGTGCGGCACCCACGCGGTGAAAGTAAAAACTACACATTTATATGAGTAAATGTATAATTGCGCGTTGCTCAGACGCATTGACGCGTCCGTGCCGCGTAGAGTAGGCTCAGTCTCTACTTTTAGACGCGGTGACAACTACTAGATACCAGAACAAAATAATGCCGCACGCACGCATGCGTAATTGTGGTTTAGGCTTCAGATTTTGTCAAATCTAATCATTGTCTGCAAAAATGCCCTGCGCATGCAATAGACGTAAAAACATTGGGATATTATTTTGATGGGTTAAATTTTTTTTATGGTAACTGAACTGAATTACTTTATGATAAATTATTATTAATGTACTTTTTTTTAAATGGTCGGATTCAATACAATGTGTAAGGAAATAATTTTTTTTTATCGTTTCATAATGAAATAACGTAACAAAACAAAAATTTGACTTGCATAACGAAATCTATAACGTTACGACTTTTTTTTTCATTTACCATTCCTATAAAGTACTAAACAAGAACTGCATAATATTAAACTATTAGACAAAGAACTCGGCCTTTGGAACTTTTTCGATTCGAAAGAATATTAAAACGTACTGTAGTTTTCCAAATTTTCAAATTTCCGACAAAAAATTCAAATAAATTTAAGTGTCCTAAAATACAAATACTTTAATATCTGATTTGTTGCAGGAAATCAAAAATTTACTATTAAATTTTAAATCCAAAAAAAAAATCCAACGGATTCTGAAAAATGAGCCTTTAACCGAATAACAAATTGAAAGCAACGGATCAATGCCAAAATTTATTCCGACAAAAATCTCAGCAATTTTTTATCGCATTCGTGAAGAAGATTCAAAAGTTATGAGGATACAGACAACCTTGTGATTCTCTTGAACATAATCGCCACAGTCTAATATCGGTAAGTTGTCAAAAATTTCAAGATTAATTTCTTAATATCATATCAGGGAGCATTGATTTAGAAAATTATACGGTGTTGATGTTGCATTTTATCTTGCCCTTAAGTGTTTCCAATGCACAAAAACTCTGAATATATTAGATAGGCGACATCTACCATTGAATAAAAACGATTTTTTTCCCTCAACAATTTTTTTTTGACATTTATAGAAAAATGTAAAAATAAATTCGACATATCAATATTTTATGCATTTGAAAATATTTCCTCCATTTTGCATTGGAGATTAACTGTTTTAAATCGCTAAACATTTATGAAATTTTAGATGCTTATGTACTATTGAATAGCGCTAAAAGATTTACTATTTTGTCGGAAAGGGGAGAAAAAATGACCACGAAAAGACAAAAAAAAATTATGAAATATAAAAAGAGTAAATTTGATTCTTTTTCAAGCCTATAATTACTCTCACCTTGTCAATGGTTTATTATTTATTTTTATTTTATTCACTGCGACCACAACATGTCGTTGATCATAAAAATCACACCTTTGTTTTCATAGATTAGACAAGAGAATCTAATTTACGTGCTGTATGTTAGTTTCTCCGATAGACCCAATCAAGTGGTTTTTTTTAAATCTTTCAATTATATTATTTTTACATAAGCATAAATATCTTATGGATTTAATAACAAATTGGATTCTAAATAAAGAAGAAGGAAAACACTGAATAAAACCAATGAAAAATTAGTAAAGTTCAATTTGAAAAAAATATTAGTCGGCGAATTTCTACGATTGTTTACGAACTTAGTTAGCTAGAATTGTCAGAAATTGGACAGTGGTATTAAAGTCCACAGAAGCGAAATATCGTAAAGGGATGAAGTGGGGAGGAATGGATAAATGAAAAATTCATCGTGTAGGGTCCTAACCCTTAAAGGCTTGGTAATACATCAATCTCTATTTTCGAAACAAATGCTGCATGGTGGACCAAAATTGGACCATTGATTAAAAGGACTTCCATTGATGCATGAAAGCTTTGAAATGGTGACACTAAAAAAAAATATTTGCTGTTTTTCTGTGCCTCTAAGGGTTAAATGAATAGAGCTTGAAAAACGAATCACGAAAGGCATGCTCAGAAAAAGAAAATATCGAATGACAAAAGGTTGTATTTGATTTTTACGTTTGGAAAAATGAAAAATTACTAAAACGGATAAAATAAAAAATAATTAGAGACCATTTTAGAGATTTCTTTCTAAAACTTAAGAAGCTTTTATCAAATTCTCATTAATTTTTATTTAGTTTAAGAGCCAGGACAAAAGCAAGATAAAAGCATAATAAGGGTATTCATGAAACAAGATAAAATTACCGATTGCATTTTTGCGTGTTTTTGGGCGGAGTGTTTCATGAATGCACTGTTGAAATAATTTGTGCAAATCGAACAGACGTTCGGCAGTCTTGTTTCAGCAGTCACAAAATTAGAGGTTAAAAATACTGAAAATCAGTGAAAATTGAAAAAAATTGAAATATTGTAACAAATTGCACAATCTCTCAAAATCTTCCTATTTGAAGGTTGTGCAGTTCATTTACGAGGTGGTAAATTTAGGCAGTTTACGCGGTTCGAGGCATTTTTCAGATTTCATGTATCCCCTTTCAATTTGTGCCACATGTTTATTTTTTTGTTTTACTGCTGAGGCGATTTTTCGCGATTTCTTGTATGGAATTTAGTACCGCCGTCACACCGCCAAACCCCCCCCCCCCCCTTCCTTTATGGACTGCCCCTAATGACTTGAAATTTGACATAAATATATTTTTGGTATTTTTATATTCCTTAATTTCATCATCACAAAATAATATTAAAATGATTCAAAATTAATGTATGAAACGATAATAATGATTTAGTATTCAAGATTTCCAACTTTTCAAAAGATTCCGTTTGTTTTCTCAAAAAATGTCCCTACCTTATTCTAGCAAAATGTGGGAAATTCCAGATATGTTGGTCATCTAGAGTAATTTTTGCAACGGAATCTTTTTTTCTAAGTGATACACTAAATTTTTTGGGATTTTTATTTGAATTTCCGAAACCCCGTTTTTGCAAATTTTGTTTGCATTAAGTTTTAGGATTTCTGCACCAAAGACAACAGTAATATATAATGTGGTGTGAAAATTTAGACAACTTTGACAAAAACTCGTTTCAAATATTTTTTTCCTAATGGTAAATATTCATATGCAGCGACAATATCATGCGAATATCAAGGTAGAGATCTTCAAATTCCTCAGTATCACATTATAAGCGATTTTTCCTTAATAAAAAAAAAGTTCCTCTCATCCACTAATTAATTAACAAAATAACTCTTATACTTTTTATTTTCATATTGAATTTGTTTATTTGATTATGAAACTTTTTTTTTTATAAAAATGAAAAATCGAAATCGTATACTCAGCTGACCATCATATCTGACTCACTGTGGTGGCCGAATATAAAAATTAAGTTTAAAATATTCACATATACGAGTATTTGATTAAAGATTTTCTACACATTGTTGAGTTTGTTTTTTAAACAAAAAAAAAATGTTTATCTTTTTATTAGCATTTTATATAACGAAAAACTAAAACAAAAAAGTTTGATTTACCATCAAATTTGATTCAGTGATCGGAAATTGTTTTTTTTACACTCGGTTCGGTTTGGCCCTACTTCAAGTGGAACATTGTTTGAATTTCTTTAAGATGATCAACGTCTTAAAGAAATCTCTTTATTGAAATGGACTAAATACACTACAGATTTCATGCGCATGAAGATATTTTACTGCTGATCAACGTTAAGGGCTAATCAAAGAAAAGGTAATAAATCAATTAAACAGTTTGTATGTCCATAGTTCAAATTTGATAGGAAAAACGTTAAAACTTAACTGGAAGGAAATTAATCGAAGGTTACCCAGATTTATATCGTCGAGAGCGGTTTTACAGAAGCATTCAGCAATATGTGTCCGTATCTTAATAGATACAGCTTGATATTAAGAAAAGATTAGAAAGCACCGTGACATAGAAACCGTCAAGGTCGTTGAATGTCATTAACAAGATCGAATCTTGAGCATCTTCAGACTTACTGTCGTAGGGGACCATCGAAAGGGCCTTAAAGGTCAATAATTTGACCAAGGCTGGATTGAGTGTCCGCGGAAATTGGAAATTACTTCGGGTTTGTTTGATCGTATGGAAAGGGCTTTATTGTGCATTCCTTAAAAAGCAATAAAAATATTAACTCACAACGCAACCAACGGCGTTGAGCAATGTATGACAGGAGTTTAATCAGATGTTCGTTAGTGTCCTTGACCGACAGCTTCTAGCGATTGACGCAGACAAAAACTTTCAAGTAGTAGCAAGACTATAAATACTATGAAGACGAAATGGAACTTTGGCTTGCAAAAGAGCATCCGGAAGAGGAAAACCCCATCGGCAGCTATTGGTAAACTTTTTAGCCGAAAAACCATTGCTTTGAATGGCGCGTTTTTGACCGACTTTTCGAAGTTTTGGTGATGGTCAATTGTTTGATTGGGGGATTTCATAGACGATATGAAATCATGTCTAATCTACCGATATTCGTTGAATGACGATTTCATTATTAAATGCATTGGTTTTAAATCGTAATAAAAAAAACATTTTTTTTGTACTTTTTTTTCATTGGTAATTCGAATTTTTTATTATGCTAGATTTTATATAATCCGGTCATGATGGTTTCGTTCTAGATTTTTGACTGTTAATTTGGAGGTTTCAAATGAACTGTAACCGTATATGCGGAACGGATATAATTCATACCACATTCGCATATCCCACCATAGTTTAAGAATGGTGTGCTGGCACCATAGAAACGAATGTCTTGTTTGTCTTATTTATTCCTTTTTGGCGATCAACGTGCATGAGATGAGGGAAAACAGTTACTTCTGAAAATACTAGAAAGAAAATTACCGTCGAAATTTCCGTAAAAAACGAACTATTCACCTCATAACATACCAAACACAAATGCCTAATATGGTTTCGTAATATGTTACAAATAATTTCGTAAGATTTTTAGCAGAGAGTCACAGTGTCAACTAAGCAAGGAGGAGGGTAGGGCGACTATCGGTAGGGAGGTTAGGCCGAAACTGTATGCAGGACAGGTAGATATCAATGGATATAAAGACATCAGGTAGGTAAAGGTGACGATGACGACGATGGTTGAATCGCCGAATTTATGCTGTTAGTGCTGTTAATCGGTGAAGAAGAAAAAAAAAGAGCCCGACTGCATCTGGTTTTTGTCAGTTAGGTATATAACAATCGGCATCAACATTTAATATTTGAAGAAAGCACTAATCATATAAGATTTTGACCACTTTCTTATATTATACTGGAAAGAAAATTTGTATCTATATATATAAAAAATTAGATATGAGAAAGTCCCAAATGATGCTGTGATGACAATCATTATGTTAGATATACAATAGTTGGTAGTATAATCCACAAGACATACCAAAAAAACATGCAGAAGACACGAGAGAGACGAGACAATCCTAAAAATATGACATCACTTTGATAGGTTACGAGAACATGCAAAAAAAATCTGTGATAAAATTCATTTTCATGCATAATACACTGAATAATCAATGAAAATAACAATAGAAGATAAGGTAAAAGTCACTGGACGTGATCTAGTTTAAACGGTCAAAGCGTATTCGATTTATTGCAACTATTTGAACGATCTTCTTGTTGTAAAAATGTAATTTTTTGTTTTGTAAATGTGAAAAAGTTTACTTTGATTGGGGAAAGAGCGGAAATTTATTGTTGTGCTATTAAACGCACATTTTATGTGATAAATCTTTTGCACTACAAAAATTATTTAGGTAATCGTAAGCGGCTATAATTATAGGATTTTTCGGCCTTTATCATCATTCCTTTTCACGACTTTTTGTATGGAAACACTCCCGGATTTAAACATGTCATCCCTCCATTCTGGAAACTAAACTAACCTAAGTTTCGAGATCACTTTACCCCCTCCCCTTCCTTCCCCCACCCCTCACGCTACATTTCCGTATGCCTATGTTGGAACCAGAACTACCACAGATACTCATGCCAAATTTCAAGTCAATCGGTTCAGCCGTTTTTGCGTGAAAGAGGAACAGACAGACAGACAGACACTAACTCATTTTTATATGTATGTCAGTATGTATAGATTTAGTATACCATTTGTAACTCATCGAATAAATCGTCGGATACAAAAATGAATACACCAAGATGTTTGGAATGACCAAAGATTTTTATTGCAGCTTGTCTGTCCAACGGGCTATCCGTCTGTCGGAAGGATTGAGCTACAGACCTGAAATTTTTTACAGTTCCGTTTTTCGTCAATACGAGCAAAATCGGACCATCCTTTACCTCCTGCCCCATATAAATGAAACAGTTTTTTGCAATTTTCTCGAAAACGGTGCATCGTATTGAAATTTAGTGCATCGCATTGAAAAATAGGAGACCAAAGTTGTTGAGAATATGATTTTACATTTCTGTTTCATACATCAAAATCCAATCGAAACTCTCGTTTTCGCCCCCCACATACAAATGGACTTACTGTCTGCCCTCATATATAATATTTAATAGAGTATTTGAATTGTAGTTTTCCTTATGTTTTTTTTAAATTCGGCTGCAATACTTGCCAATGGTGCTGAAGGACTTCTAAATACAGTCTATTAATTCCCCCCCCCCCCCTCCCGACTCTCTTCGTAGATATATAAAAGGATCGGCGATCCCCTTCTAAAATTATCGTTTATATAGGTTACATGGTTATTGACAAATTGCTTAAGTAAAATGAGCCGCAGGTGAAATTTCCTAAGCAAAATGCGCCGCAGGTGATTTTTTTTTTAATAAAACGATGCAAGTTAAAATTTTTATAATAGAAATGCGTAACAAGCGAAATCATTCATCGTTCAAAGTGAAATATGAGTAGTTGGAAGATAATGAGTTAAAGGACCGGAATATAGTATTTTTTCACATATTTTGTGAACTCCAGAGTGATTTTTATAAAGGGCATACACCGAAAACAATAAAAATGACAATCTACAAAAACATTTTAATAAATTTATTCGATATAAAACATAAATTTTAGTGAACTTTAAACATTGCATATCTTCTCGCTATATCATCTGATGCTGCACTTATACTATCACTTAAAGATTCTTCTTTGATATCATTAGCAGTTGTGGGTTTTTTCTTTACGTATGTTTTATAATAGAACTCAATAAACAGAACTAATAGAAAGAAATTCTGAGGTATTAATAATGCCGATATTAATTTTGGATATCCGCAAAAAGGATGAACAGCTAATGAAATCCAATGCAATAGTACCAAAGCTAATTGTATCTGAAACGATTTGTTATGATATTCGTTTAAAAATTCGGAAAATAGTTTCTTAGTGTATTTAATGAATTTATTTAACACGTTCGTGACATCGTGTACCACTGGTGGTACATGCATAGTGCAATCGATTTTTGAATATTCCTGACAGTCGTAAGTATAAAAACATAGTTTTAACATAAATTTTTTATGATTTTTTAGTAATATAAAAACACGCACCGTGTACCACCGATGGCGCACAACCGCCAGAAAACAAATCGCTAGTGTACCACCCGTGGTACACGATGTCCAAATGTAAAAAAAAGTTGAAAAAGCAAATGTCACGAACGTGTTAACTTACAATTTGTAACTGCGTGACATGTTTTTTCCACCAAAAATTGTTTTCGAATTTCGGTTGCAACAGTGTTAATAAGTAATATGAATACATTATTATGTGAACTACACTATTTAGAAGTCCAATAAAAATTGATTGACCACCTGAGAGAATTTTTTTTCAGTTTAGAATTTTTTCTTGCAATTATTTTGTGGTATTTTTTTTTATCAAATAATATAAATATTTTATAACTTGGTTTTCTAAACTAAAATTACCTGGAAGGAATTTTGTAGCGCCCCATACCAATGCCAACATACCGGCATGATGATAAACGTGTAGAAATGTTATTTGTTTATTTTTCTTTCTTAAAACGAAGAAAACTGTATCCAGTAAATCTAGTACTTTAATCATGAAATACGAATGAACTCCTTTTGCAATTATCAGAGCTTTTTCAGAGTTTGAATAGTCTACTGGCTCACAAAATAAATTATAGCCTCCAAAACCGTATGTATATCGCAGCGCCTAATATGAAAATTATAATAAATTTTATTAAAATGCTTTTTTTAGATTATATTAGAATGAATACTGGTAAAGACTTTTGTAACACTAGATTATTTCCTTTTTTGTTTCTTCTTTTTAAAAAACAAATATGTGAAATTCAAAATTCAACGCCCCACAATATCACAAAAGTATTTTTTTAAACTTTAAAATAGATACAAATTTCATTTACCCTTATAAGTATTTCTGTAGATAAATATATTTGCCAAATATTGTACAGAATGACGATTTTATCAATATTAAAAGGTTTGCGATTCAACATAAACTTTGGACCCCATTTTAGTACAAACATTAAATATAATCCGAGTACTCCAAGTGGAAGAAGGGGATTTCTCATCAAGAAAAAGTTTTCCACTCTGGGATCTAGAAAGGTAAAATATTTCTTTTTGATTAATAATGAAAAAATAAAACAATCGAGGGCTAACATAATATTTTTTCCCTTTTGAAGCAAACGAAATACAATAATTTAATATTATTAATTAAGAATAGATTATTCGAAATTTTTAGATAAATATATTCAAAATTCTTGATTTTCTACTACCTGCGAGTTCTATAAAACATTTTTGATACAACCAAAATCCATTTTTTAGTATAAGAAGTACCATCTTTAAGATTTTCTTTTATTGGTGAATTTGGTTACCACAATTGACCACTCATTTCAAGAATCTGACAAAGACTGAATTGAATTTCGAAAACAAACTTCCTTACTGTCGCATTTCTAAATATTAATTTAATTTCCGTACTTAAAAGGCAGTGCAAATGTTTGGAATTGAATAAAAAAATTGCATTGCAAAATGCCATACTTTAGTCCGTGTTAATGAATTCGTAATGCAAAAAGCCGATTCATTCATTTCAGCATTAAAATGGAAATTTTTATATATACATAAATGTGAAAATCGTACTAAATAAAGTGAACATTTTAATTGTATGCAATCATGTACATTAATTGAACGACATTATATATTTAATGAATGAGGACATTAAAATTGGTTTGTTGGCCTAGGTTGTATTATTGTTAATAATGTCGATTGTTTTTATGTGACTGTTTATGATATTTAATTTAATCCTAAAATTTCGATGCCGCGCAATTTTCGAGATCGTCGCAAAAATCAAAAATTTCTGTACTCCCTTACTTTCAGGATCTCGAGTTAGATCTAACCTGAATCCTTATTCGAGAATTGTATTCTTCGATATTAAATTCATGTTGCAAAACATTTTACACTACGATACAAAAGTGCGAAATTTATTTCTAAAAGACACCCGAACTAGTTTTTTTTTCATATAAAACCGTCAAATTTTTACCACTTTCGCTAAGTGATTTTATTCTGCGATAGATAAATACAATTTCTGAATAAAATTCGCGGAGAAATTCAAGAAAAAACCGCATGTGTAAACGGGGCCTAACTCGGAAACCACTCGACCGATTGATTAACAATTTTAAAGCACAATACTAAAACATAACAAAAGCTATAATTGCCAATCTGGCAATCATTGGAGACCCGTATGGTGATATTCGTATCAAAATTCGAACAGTTATACCAAAATTCCACTTTGAAGTCAAACTTTCCAATAAGATTTTTTTAAATTTATTCCAATCGGATTTTGATGTATGGGAGTTTTATGTAGAATCATATCCTAAATAACTTTTGTTCTTGGACTTTTTTGATAAGATGCACCGTTTTTGAGATATTCACAAAAACCGTTTTCGTTCGTATGGGGGGTACCCCCCCTAATGGTCCATTTTTGCCCATTAACGAACTTAGCCTCGCATTTTACGAAAAATGGATCCACGCAAAATTTCAAGTCTCTAGCTCAATCCGTGCGCCTGCAATCCGCGCCACAGACAGACGGACAGACGGACAGACGGACAGACGGACAGACGGACAGACAGACGGACAGACAGACGGACAGACGGACGGACATGCTAAATTCAACTTTTTTCATCATTCTAAACACACTGGTGTCATTCATTTTTTTGTGCGATGACGGGATCTTGGCGTTACAAACGGTAAGGCAAAGTTAATATACCCTTTGGTGTCACCATACGGGTATAAAAAGAATTGGTAGCCTTGGTGAAATACAGAAAACCCTCATATAACGGGGAAGTTAGGCTCCCGAAAACACTGTAAAATTTAAGGGTCTAAAATTTAATTTAATTTTGACATTTGTGAACTTGAAAATGGATGTACTCAATGCATTTATTCGTGTTGAATTTTAGGGTACTCTACTGTACCATTTTATACGAGGGTTTACTGTATTCTTCTTTTTTAGGAAATCGTGAAAAATCATGCGTTTTTTCTCCGAACTTCAAAACTTCTCAAACCACCAAAGTAATTGAAAAATATTTTCTTCTTTTAATTTTATTTTCTAAACCGCTTGGAACCGCAGACAAATAACTACATATATGAACAGTTTTTTGCAGAAAATTTTTGTACAGAAACTCTAATTTACCGGAGAAGAATGCTTTAAATTTATTTTAGAGTTACTCTCCGACTAGGTCTGCATGTAGAGGTATTATTTTTGTTTTTTTGTCATATTTAAAAATAAATCCATAAAAAGTTTTTATGCATCTCACGATTTGTAAACCTCGGTCTCAATGGATTAATAAATCTTAACTTTAATAATTTTTTGTTTGTAATTGTTGCTGGTTTCACGAAACGTTTAGCGGCTGCTAAGTCACTTATGTAGTAGGTTTTTTTTTGCTTGAAATTCGCGCCTGAATTGAATTAGTGGTCAATAAAAATTTCGTGAAATACGCCATTAGGGTTAGTAAAATATCTTCAAAAGTGTTTACATACCTTTGGGCGTTAATTTTATTTCGTGTTTTTGCTGCGTGAAAAATGCACAAAAAGGTAAAATTTTGATTAATTATTCTTATAAACCCAACCGTTAAACATTTTAAATCTCTACACGTAGATTGAAATATTCGTCAAAAAATCTAGAGAAAATCAATCATCGCTTTACCCTTAAAAAAACCATTTGAATCCATATAATATGAAACGTTTATTTCATACGCAAGGCCAGTTTTGTCATGCTGCTTGCAGGTCAATCATAAACAGTGGGTTTTGCTGAAAAAAATAAGAAACTCGTTGCTCTGCTGTATTTAAAATTAATAGTTTTTGAAATATATTTATTTATTTGCCCTGCATTTCATACCCGGCTAGTTATTTTTCAAATGAGATTTTCCTTTAAAAAATTGATGCTCTTCATAGTAAGTCCGCTTTAGATTTTTTTTTTGAATCTATCAGTGATTTGTTATGCCAATTATGGGCAGTGAAAATATCTATATTGGGCTATAAAATCAAATTATTCTGTGCCATGCTGGAATATGAAATGCCCGGCAATATGAATGCATAAAATTTATACGATACGGAGATAACATTATGCGGGTGTTTTACATACTATCAATTTTCAAAGATATAGAATTTCGAGTTTTATTAAAAAAATAAGTGAGATTTAGTTGTTGCTAGAGAAACTATCACTAAAAAAATAAACACTGATGAAATGTGTCAATAAACTTAACTCGAAACATAAAACTTGGATGATAATTGAAATCAAATTTCACTTTCTAGATAAGAATATCATTTCAAACAATGCTTTATCCCACCAGTCTGTCTGCTGAAATTTAATTTGGGATCGCAGCCAATTGTTAGTCGAGAATCAGCGATTGGATTACAAAGTCGAAGTCAGGAAAAGTTGCAGCTATGGCCCAAAAGTAAGTATCGAAAGTTTTTCTAAATATCAGTTTTAAATATTGCTAAAATATTTTTGAAATGTTTGTTCTAAGGGAAAAATATACTTTTTGATTATATTATTAAAATTAGTCCGGTCTATAATTTTAACTATAATTTTAACGGACAATATGGATTTTGATTTTTTTTTTGTCCTAAAAGTTCAGTTGTAATTTTTTTTGATTTTTTTTTTTCAACAATTGAGCATTTAGAAAATCTGTTTGTTTCTCTCAAATCTATTTGAAATTCAAAATTGAACATATTTTTTTAGCAAAATTTTTAATTATGGTATGAGTCAAAAATGTTTAAAAGAGGGCGGAATTTGTTTGAAAAAGGGGCGGATTTGATAAAAATTGTTCGTATCAGCTTCAATTGAATAATTCTTTTGAGGTAGAAACATTTAGAATCTCTCAAGGATTGTAGTCGTTATTTTTTTAAACGTTATTGTTCGGACTATTGTTATGATCAATTAAAGTGATTAACTCGATTGAAACCTGATTTTTCTACAGTTTCTTGCCATGTTCCGTGAATTTCGTGGAAAACATCACACAACCACTTCAGGATAACGACGCTATTTGTGTCCTGGATCCAGAGGCAGTGGATGTCCTTACCCCATACATTACCGAATATCGAGCATTCGATAAAGCTTTTGATACGGAGGTAATTCTATAAAATATCTTCAGCTTTCTAATGTAAAAGATTGCGTCTCTTATACAGGTATCTGTTTTTAAAGCAAAGGAATTAAATGTTCCGGTTATATATGCTCCGATTGGTAAAACCACTGATTATGATGATGTCAGAATTTTTAAGGAAGCTGCTGCTAAAGGTGTTGCACGAGCAGTTAAGGTATTAACACTTCCCATCTTCACATAATTTTTATCTAGCAATGTCTCGTAAATTAGAATATTTCTGTCTTAATCGAAACTTACTAAAGAGTTGAATTTTTATGACTGGAAATTATAAAATTTTTTATATTTTTCTCAAAAATGTTTTAATATTTCAAAAAAAATATGTATATAATCTCAGACAGGTGCAAAAAAACTATTATTCGTGGCTACCAATAAAAAGGAGTATCCGAATTCGGCATTTTGTTCGATATTAGGTGCACTTGAACAACTCTATGTTGTAAGTATAAAAAACAGTTTTTAATAAATTATCATAATAATTACAGCAAAGGGTAGCTCTTCACGATTGCTAAGAGAGAAGCATTAAATAAAGGCTTAAAATAATTTTGAAACAAATTGCAATTAAAGTTATTCGATAAAATTAAAATCATTTCAAAAGGATTTTGATATGTGGAAAGGTTGTCTAAAATCGTATTCTAAATACTTGTAAGATGTTCCATAAAGGATAGTACTTTATCCGAGACGCAGATATCCACCAAACAGCATTGGCAAAGATGGGTTAATTTGAAAACTGATAGATTCAAAAAAAGTCTAAACAGAACGACCGAATGTGGTGCGAGAAAATTCTATTGCCTATAACTGTGATTAGGGAGTCAAAAATTGTTTTTAGTTCTTATAAATTTTGTCAAAATAGATTGAGACCCCGATCTTTGTCACTGAACTTCAGTAGATTTTTATCCCCAAAGAAAATTTTGAGCATTTGCTTCAGAGACGTAAATTAAATGTTGGGCAATTCTAAAAAACAAACTTGATTTCTAGAAAGAATCTAAACATTTTAACTCCTTCTCTCTCTCTCTCTCTCTCTCTCTCTCTCTCTCTCTCTCTCTCTCTCTCTCGCCACTACAATCGGTTTCCGGTTTTGGCCTGCCGCAATGTCTCTCGCCTGAGGTCAGGGTCGCGTGCCGATGTCCTCCAGTTTTGCATCCCAATTCTCTTCGCGTCCTGATCAACGCCGTCGTCTTGCCATCTGAGGTTGGGTCTTCCTCGTCCCCTTGTTGTTAATAGCCTACCGCAGAAGACTTTCCGAACCGGGTCACTTTCACTCATTCGAGTCTATTGAGTCGTATTTGCCGATTTCCTAGCAATTGTGGTTTTCCTTATGTATTTTATTTTGAAAAATCTGACCTATACTGGAAAGAACTCACACAAATTTCAATTCGAAATAGCCAATTCAACTGCGTGAAGAAGTTCCAGCTAAAAAGGAACAATTGGAGTTGCTTTCAATTCATATTCCAAAACTTAGCCCCCAAGACGCTCACACTATGTTTGAAGAAGCTCTAAGAATTGAAGCAGGAAGAATGATAGCACGTGACATTGGTACTCTAGAAATAAATTCAATTATTATTTTAACGTGTGATATTAATTTGAATTATGTTACAAAGGCGTTGGGGATCCCGAACGAATGGCGCCACCTCGTGTTGAAGAGTACATAAGGAAAGCTTTTCCTGAGCTTTGCATCAACGTAATAAGCGACACTGCTGTTCTTCAGAAAGAATATCCTTTATTCCAAGCAGTAAATCGTGCTGGTTGTTCTGTACCTAGACATCAGGGCCGTATCATCTTTCTGGAATATAAGCCCCCGAAACCAGCCAGAAAGAGTTTGTTGTTGGTTGGAAAAGGAGTCACCTACGACACTGGCGGTGCGGACATCAAGGCGGGAGGGATTATGGCTGGTATGTCGAGAGATAAATGTGGAGCAGCAGCCGTCGCCGGATTTATGCACGTAAACACCTTAGAAATCTCTTTAAAAAAACTAATTCTAAAAACGGTATTTTTTTTAGCTAATACAAGTGGAGAAACCAAAGGATATTCACGCCATTGCAGCACTTTGCATAGTTCGTAATTCTGTTGGCGAAGAATGCTACGTCTCGGACGAAATCATAACTTCCCGTGGCGGAGTTCGTGTTCGTGTGGGTGATACGGACGCTGAAGGACGAATGGCAATGGCGGATGCATTGTGCAAAATGAAGGAACTGTCCAAGGATTTGCCTGATCCGCACTTGTTCACGGTCGCCACCTTAACAGGACATGCTTGCATAAGTGTGGGCGAGGGTTATTCGATTGTAATGGATAACAGTGTCGCACGTAGAGAGGGGCATTCTCAAAAGTTGCAAAAAGTTGGAGAAAGTTTCGGCGAACCTTGCGAGATTTCTGTTCTGCGAAGTGAAGATTTTAAATTTAACGCCCCGAAAGTAATCGGAGAGGATATTGTCCAATGTAACAGCTTGCCATCATACATGACTCCACGTGGTCATCAGGTGAATTTTGTTTCATATTAAGTCTCTTGGCCTGTGATTAGACTTTTTTGTCCACCACTGGTTTTCACTATATGTGTTAGGTGTCTTTTCAGAAAGACTTTATTTACAAATTTCTTTTTCAGGCTCCTTGCTCTTTTATGGTAGTTACGTCAGGTTTAGATAAACATGGAATAAATTCCGAGAGGCCGATAAAATACAGCCATTTGGATATTGCCCCGAGTGCCGGAGAATATCCTAAGATGCCAACGGCTGCTCCAATTTTAGCGTTGGCTAAAATGCATTTATCTTAAATGCGAGAATCTTCAAGATTTAATTTTTATTCATTTGTGCATGAATTTTTATCAACTATACTCCTTCCATGGTTATCGAATTGAGCATCACAGAGGTTTTAAATTGAATCAATAAATCATACTGAAGAATAACATGTTTTTATTTAAACAAGTTGGTAGAAGTTGCCCATAAAATACATCGAACTTATAGGTGAAGAGCGGGAATCTGCATTACGGTATTACTAAATTCCAATAAATAATCCAGAAAATAATCCCGAAATTTGTGTAACGTATTTCATAGACAGACTTTATACTGTAGGGGTATTCACATTTGCTTTTAAAATAGTTTTTATCGTCGTAAAATAAATTATTTTGAAAAGTTCTGTAAACAACAAAAAAAAACTTTTCAAAACTCCTTGAACACTTGCATATACTTAGGCGCAAAACTAATGTTTTTAGTGTTGAGATATTTCATATTTTATTGAAAAGTAGAACTCTTATTTATCACATAAAGTTCTTGACAAATTAATTACAATGATCCTTACCAATGAGCTGTAACTAACTTAGTAGCAGCTTTTGGTGTGTGCGAAACGGGCTAAATGCTTGCTAATTTCGGTTCGAATTCCAGTTTTTTTGGAAAGTTTCCAATTCGCTGTGATAAATGAATGAAAACGTACTAGAATTAGCATGCAATTAGACCGATTTGTATATGCTTTAAGTTGTTACTAAGTTAGTAACAGCTCATTGGTAAGGGCCAATGTCGCTTAAAAGATCAAAAATATTTTAAAAATATATTGAAAACTGGTATAAAAAATGTTGAATCTGGCAGTACGTAATGAAATTTTGTGCCATTTGAGACAGCAAAAATGCGATTTGACAGTTGCTGGAACAATTTTGACCGCTCAACCATAATCTATTTTGTGCTGTGTAAACTGGATACGCGGTATATTTTCGCTTCGCCCTAGTATTTCAAACAACAAAATTGATGTCGTTGGAGTGCAACGGAAGCAATGAAAAGCGAGAAAGAAACTCTTTTGATGGGTTTTTAAACAGAATACTTGCCACGAAAAATGATAAAATAGTCGGCTTAGCAGCCTTTGTTTATCAAAAAATAATAAATCTTTTTTGAATTATAATCGCAGTTGTATTGCTAACCAATTACATTGTAAAAATAAGTGTAATCAAGGATGCTTGATAATTAATAAGGAATTGGAATTGAATTGGATTTCTCCTTTGTAAAAACAAAGTAAAGCAAATACTCGCTAAATAAGTCAATAAATCAGTTGAAACATAAAACTTGAACGATAACAGAAGCGATTGCGATACAAAAATATTTGCGATAAAATTTAATCTCGTCAACTTGTATAAAATTCAAATCATCACAAGCAATTGCTAGTCAATAATTAAGAAGTGAATTATAAAGTCGACATCTAGAGAAAGTTGCAACAATGGCCCAAAAGTAAGTCGAAAAGGTTATTCTAATTAAAATAGTTTCTTTTAAAAGTATATCAGAACAGCTCTGATTAAATTTGAAAAATGAATAGGTTTGTCTACGGCTTTACTTTCAAAGATGATTTCCAGACAGAATGGACACGAATTTAGGGAAGTCTCCCAAAATACCAGTTTTCAAGTGTCCACGAATCAAGTTTTCAAGCCAATTCTTTTATATTCTGAGATAAAATTTCATTGTTTTCTATTAACTCATAAATTTTTGGTCTTAACTTTATTTGATCTTATCCACAAAAATTGTTTATTCAATTTGTCAATTTCTTATCATTTTATTATATTTGGTGTAAGAAAAAATTTCTTTCGCACAAAAGATAACTTTGTACGCTTGTTTTGCTTGCAAATATAATTTTTTTCAACATTTTTTAGCACTTGTTGCTGGGTGACTATCCACAAGAGTTGCATTCTAATTTATATTCAAATCCTACAAAGGTCACGTCTTTGGAGATTTCGAATTGCAATTGATAAAATGTAATAAAGGTTATTGAAATGCATTGAATTATTATGAATCATTTTAAAAACAAACAAAGGCAGCGCCTTCAGAGATCAACCGAAAGTGTTTTATTGGAAATTGGCAGATTTTCTAGAATATTTCTATCAGATATAATAGGTTTTACTAATGAGGGTTTTTTAATTATGGTAATTTTAAAATTACACTAATTTTCCTGCTTGTCATCGTCACGGCTATTTGTTTTTCTGTCGAATATCAACAATTTTCGAAAATTCCTATTGAGGCAGGAATTGGATTTCGATGTATGATAAAGTTATGTAAAATCATAATGCAAATACTTTTAGTTCTGGAGACAATTTTGATAGAATAAACCGTATTGTGACGTAGGAGGTCTATCTTTGACTTTCTTAAGTTTACTCGGTTTAGTCCAAGTTCCCCAATGTTGAAAGTAGTATTCGGTGTGTGAATGTGTTGTATGAAAGATTGAATGAATTACTTTCTAAAATTTATTCCATTCGCAGCTTCTTACCATGCGCCGTAAATTTCGCGAAAGACATCACAAAAGCAGTTCAAGATATCGACGCTATTTGCGTTCTTGATCCGCAAGCAGTGGCCGTCCTTACTCCATACATCACCGAACGTCGATCTTTCGACAAAGCTGTTGATTCGGAGGTAATTCTATGCCACATCTTTAATATTTGCACCCCGATTCTGATAGTCGTGTCGTTTTCGACAAGTGTCGTTCTCGACAAGTGTCGTTTTCGACAAGTGTCGTTTTCGACAAGTGTCGTTTTTGTTGGTAGAAAATCACTAGCCACAACACGTAAAACGACTTGTCGAAAACGACACGACTACCAGAATCGGGGTGTTAATCTATAACTGACATTTTTTTTTCAGATCTCTGTTTTTAAAGTAACAGAATTTAAAGTTCCAGTCGTATACGTCCCAATGCCAAAACCCAGTGATTATGACGATGTCCGAATTTTTATGGAAGCCGCTGCTAGAGGTGTAACACGAGCGATTAAGGTATACCCAGTGATTTTTGGTTTTATCAAGGAAAATATTTGAAAAAAGACATTTTTAATTTTTTTTTGCCTAACACACAAAAATTCACTGAACTTCAGTAAAAAATATTCGTTAACATACGCTTTTGAATCATTCTACGATGTTGGATTTTTCAGCAAAAAAAAATCTGTATTTCGCCCGAGGTTTTGTACTCCGTAAAACCTCTCTCTCAACTGAAGTACAGTCCATTTTTACGTCCCTGGATTTTTCTTTTAATTAAAAATTTTGCGTTTCTAGAATTTGTCTAATAACCTCCATAGTAATGCGATTTCATATAATTTAGTATAACCAACACTTTACGAGCAACCCTCCATCCCTTTTAATATATGACGTATTTTACGACCCTTAATTTTGAATTTTGATTCATATTTTCATGAAAAATACTTTAATTTTTCTTTAGGCTGGCGCCAAGAGAGTGATGCTTGTGGCTACAAATAATCAGCAGTTCCCCAATTCGGCATTGTGTTCAATTTTAGGTGCTTTGGACCAACTCTATGTTGTAAGTTTTGAAGAACTCTACTATAAACAAAAAATCAGAGTTTTATTAAAGTTTGAGATTTGATAAATTTACAATTATCTTAAAAACCGAACACCAAAATAGTGTTTTTATTAAGAGCTTTAATTATATCTACTGTAACGACAGGTAATAAGAATTTATTTCTAACAGCCAATCCAATTACGTGAGGATGTACCAAGTAAAAAACAACAATTGGAATCACTTTCTATTCACATCACAAATCTAAGTGCTGAAGATGCACACACGATGTTTTTAGAAGCCCTTAGAATTGAATCAGGAAGAATGGTGGGACGTGATATTGGTAGTCTAGAAATATATTCGATTATTTTGACATATGAAATTAATTTGAATTTTGTTACAAAGGCGTTGGAGATCCCGAACGAATGGCGCCACCACGTGTCGAAGAGTACATAAGGAAAGCCTTTCCCGAGTTAAGCATCAACGTTATAAGCGATCCTGCCGTCCTTCAGAAAGAATATCCTCTGTTTCAAGCAGTAAATCGTGCCGCTTGCTCTGTACCTAGACATCAGGGTCGTATTATCTTTCTGGAATACAAGCCCCCGCAACCAGCCAGAAAGAGTTTGTTGTTGGTTGGAAAAGGAGTCACCTACGACACTGGCGGTGCTGACATCAAGGCGGGAGGGGTTATGGCTGGTATGTCGAGAGATAAATGTGGAGCAGCTGCCGTTGCCGGATTTATGCACGTAAGCACCTTAGAAATTTTTAACAAAATCAATTCCGAAAGTCGTATTTTTTAGCTAATACAAGCAGAGAAGCCGAAGGATATCCGCGTTATTGCAGCACTATGCATGGTCCGTAATTCCGTGGGTGAAGAATGCTACGTATCAGATGAAGTAATCACGTCTCGAGCTGGCGTTCGCGTCCGTGTTGGTAATACGGATGCTGAAGGCCGAATGGCAATGGCTGATGCATTGTACAAAATGAAGGAACTAGCCAAGGTTTTGCCTGATCCGCATTTGTTCACGGTCGCCACCTTAACTGGACATGCTTGCATAGCGGCTGGAGAGGGCTATTCGATTGTAATTGATAATAGTGTTGCACGTCAAGTGGAGCACGCGCAAAAACTTCAAAAGGTTGGAGAAAACTTTGGCGAACCATTCGAAATTTCCGTTTTGCGAAGTGACGACTTTAAATTCAATGAAGCTAAAGTAATCGGAGAAGATGTTGTCCAGTGTAATAATTTGCCTTCAACTCGTACTCCACGTGGCCATCAGGTAAATTTTCCTTATTACATTTGGTAGAGTATGGTAAAAACATTTTTATTTTAGGTGCCTTGTTCATTTATGATTGTCGCCACTGGTTTAGATCAGCATGGAGTAAATTCGGAAGAGCCAATCAAATATTCCCATTTAGATATCGCCGCTAGTGCTGGGGAATATCCTAAGATGCCGACTGGAGCTCCGATTTTAGCATTGGCCAAAACACATTTGTCTTAAATACAGGAATCCGCGATTTTTAATGATATTGTGATTTTTTACACATTTATGTACTTATGCATACATATGCTGTGGAATACTAAATTCTATACGTCTTAAGGGTTTCAATTAGTGTTTTCTTTTTGTGGTTTGTTATTTTTTTTAGGGTTTTTATAGACGATTTTTTATATAATTTTAATGTGGATTCTACCTGAACTCATACTCCATTTGCATGAAGCTCAGAAGTCACCTAAATTCTCATTTTTTTGAGTTTTGTTGGGCGTCTAAAGTCTTGTTAAGCGTCTAAAAAAAGTTACCTGGATTTTTTTGTTTGATGTAATAAAGGAGGACGTGGGTTGGAGGGATCAAAATCATTTTTGTGATTGAGAAAATAGCTGGTGTGATGGTTTCAGAGGAGTACTTGGGTACTCTATATACTAATTCAGAGTCCAAGTACCTATCGGGGTCATCCCAATGGACCTGTAGGGTGAAGTGCTGTGTCGTCGCACGATGAATAGCACGCAGGGTCTTCTCAACCTAATCTAACCTCTGGTTTCAGTCAGTAATTGCTGTTGAGTAGAAATTCAATCTAATATACAAACTTTTCTTATATTCAACATTTAAAAGACAAAAAAAAATTAAACATATACAACTCATTTACCTCTAATTTTTTTATCGGATTTTTATGACATCTGCATAGAAATTTACATGATTTCAAAAGGAAAATATGCCGCAAATGGAAGCAATTTAGCGATTGTCTCGAAAACGGCTAATTTTTTTATTTCAAAATAGGATTCTATGGGAAGATAACAGTTTTCGAATGCAAAAAAGCGTCGAAATCGTTAAGGTTGACAGGTAGAAAACGATCTTACAAATTTCGTCACATACATACATGTTGCGGGCTCATCGAACTGAGTCGATGGATATAATATTCCCCGGGGACATGCGGGGCTCAGTTCTGATTTCGGTTTTTGAAGCGATATTAATACCCTTATATGTATGGAAGGTAACAAAAACGAAAAAAATAAAATTGAAAAGCTTTTATTTAGAAAAAATGCATTAAAAAGTAAAAATAAATTTTTTTGGTGCTGTGTATTAGAAATAAAAGTGAGATTTGTCTCGCTTTTATTTTTAATAGACAGTACCCAAAAAGGTATTTTTTTTCCTTTTTAGTGCATTTTTTCTAAAAAAAAAATTTTTTTAAATTTTTTTTCAATTTTTTTTTTATTTTATCCTTTTTAGTCATTTTGAATTTATTAGAATGACTAAAAATTCAACAAAATGACGTCTGTATTTGAGGCGTTAAAAGCTAGAGTGGACCAACCCACATAATCGAGTTTTTGAAGCTTTTTCACTTTTGTACTATTATTTACTGTAAATTTTTCGAAAAAAAAAATTGTGTGGACTTTATTACTCAATGTTGAAATGTTCTTTTGTGCATACAAACATTTCTATCTAGAAACTCACTCGCAATAGTGATTTAAACACAAAAAAATTCACAATTTCGACATGTGGGTTGGTCCACTCTAGCTTTTAACACCTCATTTCGCCACGCCTGTTTATACTTTGTACTCTTCAAATCCTTGATGCCTTTGAGATATTTTAACGGACTTTTTAACTCCAGAATTGGATTCAGCGACCTCAAAAACCCCCAGATGAGATTTTTTCCCGGAAAATTTGAGGAAAAGGATAATTACGTTATCCTTACAGGACCTTGCCTTATTCTTACAAGGACTAAGTAGTGAAAATATTTTTTTTTTTCGTCGGTCCTACGTATATGTGCAAATTTTCAAGTCAATTGGGTGAGTGGAGTGGGTCAAAATTAGATTGCAAGATTTGATCCCCACAGGTAAACAAACGGACACATACGAAGGCAAGCTAAATAAAAGCTTTTAAAAAGAAACAACATTTAAATAATAAAATTATGAAAATTCAAATCTTTTAGTTCTTTGATTTTGCGATGCTGTACACATTTCAATAGAAGATATCTACAAAATATTTAATTTAAAGCAGTTTTTTTTGCGTTTTCACAGATTTTTTGGAACTTTTCATCAAATTTTCATATATTTTTGATGTAAAAATAAAATTATCATAGGTTTAAATATTGGGGATAATTAAGTTCCTTCAGACATCAGTAATTAAAAAAAAATCATTAAAGTACAATAATTCTAATTGAATCGCCAATAACTGATTAGCTTCAAAAAGTCGAAAGAAAAAAAAATTAAATTGTTTAGTTGCTCTAATCAGTATCGGCAAATCATATCGTAAAGAATCTTGCAAAAGTCTTTTTTCTGGCGATTCCAGAGAAATGCATTCGACTAACGGTTGTCCAAAGGACGACACTAGGGCAGTGTGGAGTCACATATCGTTTATCGAACTCTTCGTACCACACTCCAGACAGGTAAACACGTAGTTAGTTTGTAAATGTATGCCTAGCCTGTACCTACTTTTATATGTTTTGCTAATAAAGTAAACGACGATGATGATGTCTATAGTAACATACTCTGGTATATTTATGGACTTTTAATACCTTCTACTATACTTAACTTACCGATGCCTTCCTAACTTTAACGGTAAATCTTCTTTTAACTTTTGTACGGCTATGTTGTGTGTAGCCATCACATATGATCGGGGAATTTTTGCAATAAAAATCAGTTACGTTATATTGTGGAATCGACAACAGCAACAAAAAGAAGATACTTACATGTTGGCACTGTTGGCCTACTTTAGCCAGGTTAGTTTTGTACCTTGCCCGCCGCACACCATTGAGGAACCTAACAAGAAGCGGCCCATCGATATCGGATGAAAGACTGCCATTACGATAAAAACAAATCTTAGGCGACATAACTGCAGAAAAGATGGGCGCGGGTGGCAGGTGCGAACCGAACCGAGTCTGGTCTGAAGCTGAGGTGACCAACCAGATGGATATCGCAAGTGGGTAAATGGCAACAATTACCTCCAACGAAGCAAGGTGATGGTCACTATTTACAACGCGACCACAACGGCACACAGAGTTTCAAACAAACATTATTGACGTATATTTTGCAAGAAGTTCCTTTACATGCACTTTGTTGATGCGATCATTTAAATGTTTTCATTGCTATTCAATAGATTCCAGTTAGTGATCACATAAAAAAAAAACTATTACTGGAAGTTTTGCTTGAATACTTGATCAGTATTAGATAATTTACGTTTATGCTTAAATATGGTGGTAAAATTAAATAGAAAAAAAAAGAAAACATTCAAATCCATTAGATTTGTTTACTAATCGAATGTGTGCCGGATACGTGTGAATTGCTGGGTAAACAGTCAAGAGTGGGTATGGGGATATCTATTGGTACCTATTTTTGCCGCAGGTGAGTATATTTCTCTGGATTTGGTTAATTTCCGCATAACGTAATAAGTAGCCGATAAACGGATCTTTATAAATTAACGGTGTCCAATAGTTTACTCCAAGTTTTTCCAGCTAACAGCCATCGGCCATTAGATGAATACTTGGATAGAGATAGTTGGCTAAGTCGCCACATTGCACGTTTTGGTATTTAAATCTCTTCATAATATTACAACTACTGTAGTTGGTTTTTTTTTTTTGCAGTTTCATCTCCGCACTTGCTTAATATGTACTGGTTGAGTTCCTTTGGTGACAACTTGCTTCTTACTATATTAATATTTACTCATCCGTTACATTATTTACAATCGCCATTTTTGAATCAAGTAACGCTTTAGGCATTTTTAACCGAATCCGAATAGGAATCTCACAGATTGAACTGAACTAAAACTAGTCTCCATTGAGAAGTTGTTAAACTATCATTTAAGATAGGTATATCCATTTGGGGTGGAGTACAACTAACTGCACTTTTTTGATTTATATTGTAAAATTGAACAGCAAATTCCATTTGTTTACATGCAATTCATCCAATTCGGGTACGATTACAAGAATAGCTTAGAGACGAACATATGCAATGCACATCCATATTTCATTTGTTTATACGAGTTTGCTCTACAGTTGCGGTATTCTTCCGTAAAAGTGTTTTTCTTTTTTAAATTTCGAAGATAGATCAATACTCACCTGAAGCCAATCATGAATAATTCGCAGTTGGCATCGTTTCAATGAAATCATTCAAATCAAGTATGAAATGGAATTTTTTTGATGAAAGTTTGCTTCATTCAATGCGGAAGTAGTTATTAAGTAAGGGAGGCATGAATATCAACACCTATTACATGTTTTTATATCCTATATGATATAATACCACATGGAAAATGAAAATATGTAGTAAAATTAATAAATTTGGAATACATGCATCTCTCGATTTACGAGATCTTAGTATAATTCGTTCAATGTGTTATTCCAGATTTTTCATATACCACGACAAAAAATTGATTTACAGCGGAGCTTTATTAAAAGAAAAACATTACGAAACTATAATTGCCAGAGGGTAACTGTCAAATACTCTATATGAGGACATACCGTATTTTGATTCTAAAAAAATTAATTTGTCTAGGGAATACGGGAAGGAGTTGTGCGATGGGATTTTGGTGCATGGAGGAATTATGTTCCAAATACATTTTGCCTTTATACATTTTTCGACACGATGATGAACCATTTTGCCAGAAAATTGCAAAAAAGCTGTTTCATAGGAGCAGGTTAGGGAATGCAAAAAAATCGGAAAAGTAGCCAATGGACAAAAAAATGTGCAAAACAAAAAATATCATGCATCAAAAATCAATTAGGCCACTCCCCCTGTCTATATACATTTTTTTGCCTTTGATTGTAAAAATGTTGGTGAAACAGTAATAATAAATAATTGTTTGGAACTCCATTTTGCACAACTTTTCCATACATCATATTCCAATCGGTGTTAAAAAATTTTGAAAATGTTTGATGAGATTTTTTTTTAATCTTCAAGGATACTTCTCATGAAGTTTTTACTTTCTTATACGTAGTATAATAAAATATTGTATTCATGAAAAAAATCGACCAAGATTTCTTAGAAACTTCTGAAGCCACTGACGAGAAATTTTACAGGAATGTTTGGTCCTTGAATGGGATGATCCTATCATCTTTTGGTGGAAATCCGTTAACTGGAAATGACCAAAATGGTGGCTTTTTAAAAATCGCAATTTCGTTTTTTGCTGTTTATTCCGGAACTACGCGTTTTTCAGTAGTTTTATGTATGACAAAAGTTGAAGACAGTAAAATTTTCTACACTTTTGTCTTTTATCAGAATCACATTCTGGGATTGCACTGTTATCTGCTATCTTTTACCGTTGTTGAGAAATTTTCATTAAAATGTAAAACAAAAAAAAAATAATTTTTCGAATTGCTTGCAAACTAATGGTTTTTCGAAAAAATAGTTAAATAAAGAATAAAAAATATTAAAATTCTGCACATTTTTTCGTTTTACCATCAATATCTTTTACCATTATTGAGATACAGTAAAACCCGCTTATATGCAACCCGCTTATAAGGAAACCCCGCTTATTAGCAACGAAAATGCTGCCAAATTGAAATTGCTTATAAGCGGGTTTTACTGTACTAGCTTGCATGCCCGTCATTGCCGGGTTAAGTTTTTTACATTTTTTTATGGTCTATGGTGGAGCTAAACTTCAGGCCAATCGGCTCGGTAGTTTCCCCGCGAAAGGGTAACATAGAGGAAGAGCTAAGTTTCGAGATCACTTTACCCCCTCCCCTTACTCCCCCACCTCTTGGGCTACTTTTTAATGAGTCTTTGTTAGGGCTGGACCCCCGACGAACATCTATGCCAAATTTCAGGCTAATCGGTTCGGTAGTTTCACCGTGAAAGAGTAACATAGCGCAAAAACTAAGTTTCAAATCACTTTACCCCCTCCCCTCACTGCCCCCACCACTCGCGCTACTTTTCCGTATGCCTATGTTGGAATCAGAACTACCACAGACACTCATGCCAAATTTCAAGTCAATCGGTTCAGCAGTTTTTGCGTGAAAGAGGAACAGAGAGACAGACAGATAGACACCAACTCATTTTTATATATTAGTATGATTTCAGATTCCGTAATATAAAAATTCATGTTTTAATATTTTATTCGTCGGATTTTAGTATAAATTGCGCAGAAATGCAGATTTTGTATTATAAGAAAGTCGTATGCTGTTCACATCAGATATTTAATTATGTTTTTTATCCTGTTTTTGCTTGTTTCTCCAATTTTGAGATATTTTTCATGCGAGCATTTTTTGAATTGCAAAACGTTTTTATGGCGATTATTTTTACCAACATTTATAAATTTTCTCACATTGCTTTTCGTATCACTTTGATTTGTAAAGTACTTGAAACATAACTCGGAATGTTAAAAATTTAAAAATCTCGCTAAGAAAGTGAAACTTTTTCAAATTAATGTCGATGACAAATAATTGGTATAGTTTTTCGAAGAAATTTAGTTTCACAATTTTCCGGTTGATATTTAAGTATGTTGGCGTTTTCGTGTTATTAAAATTGGTATAATTGTGAATCATGTTGGCCCAAATACCAGAGTCTAACAGTTACTCGAATGTTTTTATGTAAGCGATTTGTTCGCGATTTTTTTATTATTTTTATTATCTTAAAAAGGAATGTATCTTATTACTCACACTGCAGTTATGTTGAAAATAAGTAAACTATTAACAACGTCTTCATTACTTTAATTTCTTCAGAAATGGAAATTTTTCGTACTGAAAATTAGGGGTATCGAAATTCTAATAGATTTATTTTTGTTCGAAATATTGTTTTCTGTGTTTTAATCTCCAAGTCTAATAAAAATTTCTGGCAATAATGCATATATATTTTCATACGCACTTGGAACAACTCACTCTTGCGGAATTCGACTCCAGGGCCCAGATTTTTCAGGTTCAGTCGGATTCGGGCCGAAATATTGAAGGCTCAAACCCAAGGAGCATAGAAGGTCATAAAGTGGTCATAGCGACTTTAATGTCGTGACTCTATGGTCGCAACGACCACTTAGCGACCTTTTGTACTGCTTGGGAACTCACCCGCGGTCATTTTTGTGTAATTTTTGTTTTGCTCGAACGTATTATTTTGATTCAAAAAAGAACGGAGGAACGAAGGTGTCATAACTCAGTCTCTTATAGCTCGGGTGACAATTTTTTTGTGGTTAGTTTTCGTTACGTTTTTCGTCATTGTAACGGAATTGGATTTTTATAAAGTTATAACGTAATTATGAGGAAAAAGCCATAAAATCATTTTATTATTTCGTCACGTTACGACAACGTTTTCTAACCCTGATATAAGCACGCTTGTTGTATTGAATTTCTCCTAAAATTTTAATCACAAATAATTATTTAGCGTTAAATTATAGAAGAAAAAAATAAAAGTGCACTAACCGATGACACTCGGTTGCAGAAAAAGGTAACATATGTTCATTAATTTGTCTGTATATCATTTCTTTCCTTGTAGTCTTTTATATATAATTTGTTATATAACATAGAATTTATACGTCTATTTTAGGCATGTACAGTACATATTTATGGTGAATCGGATAAATAATGTGGAAAAAGAATATCTTCTGGTCTGGTGCTTCCATTCCTGTCCGATATGCACCAATCGAAAGCATATGAAAAAGGAAAATGAGCTACAGCAGCACCAGCACATCATCATCATCATTCCATAATAATTCCTATAGGATAGTAATATAGCTACAGATTAAACTAAAATCTTAAGAAGTTAACTATAAGTACGGTAACCATATGTCCCGGAATTACCGATACAGTCCGGGATGTTGTACCGGCGCGTCCCGGGAAGTAAACTTTTGTCCCGGATTTTTCAATTTGGTGTTATGATTTATTAAAGGCTAGAAAAAAACCATCACTTAGGAAAGTATTTTTTTTCGCCCGCGGCATATTTTTCAAAAATTTCCTACAAAAAGCGCATTATATCAAAAGATTTAGACTGCGGCGCATTTCTCTTTATTGGTATTTTCACAATTCCCTTTGCGCCTATTTATAAAACGCCTATCATAAAGCGCGCGAACATTTAAGTTAGTTGTTGTCTCTTGTTTTAAATAACCGCACAGCATTCTGTTTAGAAAATTTCGCCTGCGGCGCACATTAATAACTTTTTTCATGTGTTTTCGCCTAAGTCAAATTTTGTTTTCTATATAGAATTTGTTGTTCATCTTCTCCCAGATTGACCCAAAAAAAATATGCTCACCCTAGCTATAAGAGATACACCACCTCCTATGCTTGGCTATAGTTGAACTGAACGTGAATATTCCCACAACATGATTTGATATATGAAAGAAAAAAAGAAAAAATCTTTTTCTACATTTCTCCTTAACTCCACCGTCCACTATCTAGACCCAATGTGGACTTTTCAATCCGTATGTATTTGGAAGAGCAGACGTTGGATGGATATAGATCTATTTAGCAAGTAGATTCCCATATCCACGTTTTGGATTAGAGGCGATCTAATAATGTATGCCACAACCAATTGCACATATGAGTATAATTTAATTGACGTGGATGTATTTGTGGATATATCTAATATAACAAACCCGATTGATATGCTATACTTGTGCACATAACGATATATGAGGTGAGTAACATATATTTATATGTATGTCCGTTGGTTTGTCTGACTCTGACTGAAAAAGATCAATGATTTTTGCAACCGCGAGTAATACGTCACAAGGTGAGTGTACTTGCGGATGTTAGTGGGTCACTGTTTGTACGGTCATCAACCTTTTGGCCGCTTGTAAATAATCACCAATACCAATGATTTTATAAAATTTCTTTACATTCGCAATTATTCGACAAGATATATATATATATCAACCATAAGAGATAAACTGAAAACCATCAACAGAAAGCTGCCAAACTCCCGGCAGCTTAGCCATAGACAGCAAAAAGGTAGAAAGCAGCCTACAGGTATGGATGGATTTAAAACTGGCTCTCCGTATATGATTTGTACATATACGACAACATTTATTTTATCCCATCTCCACGATCATCATCATCATCAACATTGCGAGAACTTTCCCGCAGTAGGAAGTGATCTTGTCCGGATCTTTTGTTTTTTCATATGAAAACCAGTGACATCGACATCGCAATCATCATACCATACTGATAACGATAAGTAACTGTGAGATAATAAAAAGATTTATTTAAATCAAAATTAATTATTTCTAGTGAATTTCACACAAAACGATACTTTCTATAAAATTGCAATATTTTATCACTCCTTATATGAATCTCTTTTTAACCATTTCAATTTAAAAACTAATTAAGAGCTAAGAAAAAACTGCGCAACAAAGAATTTGACAGAAATACTTAATTTTTTTTTCTGCAATTCGTCGGTTTATAGCAGAAGTCGAAAATGTTGGTTTCGAAAAAATCAAGTTTGAACATTTTAAGCAATACTTAATTCCAAAATATTAAAAAAATGGAATGCGACGCAGGATGACATCGGGTAACTTTGGGGTTTCAGCAAACATAAGAGTAAAGGAAGCTTGTTCACTTCTTTTTTTGTATTTATACTTATTAAAATATCAGTTATGATCAACACCAAACTTTCCTCTGCAATATTTAGTTGAGGAAAAAATATGTGAAAAATAACATTTTTTTCAAATATCTCAATAACCGTTAAAGACACGTTAAAAACATTGAATCAAAAAAATGCAGGAAATTTTATTTCCTTTGAATTTTCTTATACAAATTTTTTCTCTAAAGTGCATAATTTTCGAAAAATTTTCAAAAAACTACATTTATTTTTTCATTTTTTGTTTTTTTTTTTTCAAATTTTTTTGTGCATTTTTTTTTTGAAATCTGTATAAAACCGTTGAAGATAGGTAAAAACCGATAAAGCAGAAAATGTAGGAAACTTTATATCCTTTGAATTTTATTATATTCAATTTTCCCCAAAAGTGCATAGGTTTCGAGAAATTTCCGAAAAACTGTATTTTTCAAAATAATTGAGATGTGTCCGTTATAGTTAACGTTGCTTTTCCAAATATTGAATGAAAACTACGATTTCCGTAAAACTTATTTAAAAAAAATTGCAAGTCGCCAGCTCAACGCGTTCTCAAGTTATTTTAGATACGGAAAACGGACAGACCGACAGACAAAGGCAAGGACATCCTCATAATTGTGCCTGAAACGGATTTCGTACTGACCAAAAAGTTTATATCTACCTCCGTTCTGGAGTCGGTATCAGTTATGAATACAATACTTTCTCTATGGATGAGGAAAGGAAAGTAAAAATTGTAATTAGATTCAAAAATTCCAAAATGTGTCAAGAAAATTACATGATTTTAAAATTTCTGTAAGAATTTTCGTGTTTGAAACTTCTGGTTACTGATAATGTACTGATAATTATTACTGATAATGAACTACATAGTCTGTACTACATTATCAGTTATGAAATTCTTCATCTATGAAATTCTTCATCTATGAAATTCTTCCAAGATTTAGGGTGGCAGATGTGCGGTTAAAATCCCTCACAAAAATCGCAAAAAAGCGTTAAAAAGCCTCTCTCTCGTTTGAAAAGGCAAAAAAATCATCGAAACATGAATACCATTTGAATACATTTACTCCTTTTCTAAATAGACTAAAGTCCACATAATTTAATTCTATGCAGATGATGGTCCACTTGTCAATTTATTTAGAATATTGAAAGGCAGATAAATGAATTTTCGCAGTCGACAATATTCCTTCACATTGACTTCAGATTGACTTTTCAGTGCAGAGATATTATAGATACTTGCGGTGCTGCGAATACGAGAATGTATCTAAAAGCGCGAAGCATTCATAGCAAGTAAAATATACGCAGAGTTACTTTATAGCATAGTATGGGCGGTTATCTGGTCTACAGGTAAAACAAATGGAATTTTCCGGAAGATTTGAATTTAATTGAACTCTGCTATTTGTCATTGCGCCGAGATTGTTAAACGATACGCAATATCGCAAGGCACGAAAGTTATTTCAAGGTGGAGTTCGATGGTGACAGGTCAATTCCTCAACTTTGTTGAATCAGAAATTGAGTAAACCGATAGTCTATGGAATTTATTTAAATATCATTCAGATATTATTTTTAGATTGTTATCAAATTGATTGCATGTGAAATTTACGAAAATGTGTTTTGGCGACGAATGTAAATTTATTTTGTTATTTTTTTTAATTAAAAAAATTTTGGAATTTTTTTTGGCAGTGAAAATGATTACATCATAATGTTTAAGAAAAACCGTTTAGGAAATAAATTCCGTTCTTAATCAATTTTTTACATTATTTTTCTATTAGAATTTTACCGATCATAGGTTATAAAATATAAACCAAAATGTTGTTGTATTTTTGTGGTTGTTTTATTTTTCTTAAAATTTTCACGTATTTAAACTAATTTAAACATTCAAAAAGGTAAAGTATAAATTCCTATTATATACTGCAGTTTTTGTAAAATTACGAGAAAGACCGTGTCTTTGTTGTTAACAAATCCTTACAAATGTTAGAATTCATTCATGGTTCGCAATCCATGTAAAAAAACTGTGTATAAGGGCGTAGCCAAGGAAAAAATCTTTACGAAACTCCTGGAAAATTCTGGAGGTCTAGTCCTAATTTGGGATGTCGCGTCAAAAAGACGAATCACTTTTTATTTTTGTGGTTTCAAAATTTGTATGTCCACCAAAATAAAAATTTGCCAGCCTCCTAAAAAATTAAAAATCTTTCTCTCGCCGATGGAAAAGTTTAAGGGAAGAAAAGTTTAAGGAAAGAATTAGTCCGAGGACACCCTTTCCAAATTCCAAGGTTACAAAATTTTTTTTTTCAATTACAGAGCATTTCTTGACTACACCTTTAATGTAAAACCCAAAACTAGTTTTCAAATATTATTATTAAAAATCGTTTCGAAAGGGTTAAACATGATTTATTTAATTTAAAATAAAAGCCTACCTTTAACTAGGATAACTATAGGTCTCGGATTGATTTGGGCACTACTGGATGTTGTCCCAGCCTGCTAAATTCTGAATTTTTGTCTCGGACTATTCGTTCTGGTCTCTTGAAACCTTAAAATTTTCGCCTGTGCGTAGTTTTTTTTAAAGGTTTTTATTGTGTTATTCTTAAAAGCATCATCTGCGGCGTATTTAATTATAAATTTTTCATCCTCAGCTCATTTAATTATAAATTTGTCGATTATAGAGTGTTTTTGCTCAAAATGTTGGCTAGGGGCAATTTATGCTATATTTCGTAGAAACAAAAGTTAACCTTTTTTAAGGAAAGAGTGGGGGTTTCGTCGTGGTCGCCGTTTTGCCTTGCTGAGTATTCCCAAGAAGCACAAAAGGTCTTAAAGTCGTCGTCGCGACTTTAAATTTGTGACGGTACGGTTGCGACGACCACTTACGACCTTTTTTGCTTCTTGGGAATACTCAGCAATTGATTACGAAGTATTAAAATCAGTCATTTGTCCAAGATTCACAAAAAAACAACAAGGTTACCATCAGGGAAACATGACCACAGAACTTTCTAAGCTATTAATAAAAATCGCCTTTTATAGTTTTCAGCAAAAATAAATCTCTAAATTAGAATATATTGAACCAAATCAAAACAAAGTTGTAAATTTTACATATATGGCTATGTTGTCAAGCTATTGTAACTATGTTTACAAATAGCTCGCATATTAAAACAGTCATGCCGGCCGTATGAATAATTATTCATGGAAATATAATTGAATGAGTTGTGAAGCATTACTAGAGATTATTATCGTTAAAAATTTTGACGACGGGCCCCCACATTCAATTTAAACTCGTCACTGGATGTCAGACACTCTTGTCAAATACGAGAAAAGTACGTGAACTCTGATTACCGACAATTCAGCATGACTCTGTGATGTTGAATATAAAATAGCATAAATATGTAGGTATGTGCTGATGCTCAACCCGGCATCAAAAATATTTGCCATTGCATGCGTGTGTGATTAGAAAAACGCACTTCCTCATTTGAAATTGACTTCAAATATTAACAACATATACAGAAAAGGGGGGACTTCTGACTGGATTCGAAACATAAATTACAATTATTATACAGTGTATTTAGTTGGTGTGATTGTGAGTTGAGAAGTATTTTCTCGTGAAACTGACTCTCTGTGGTAAAAGAGAAATAAAATCAAATGTTAAGATTGGAAAATCAAAATATATAAAGCGACAAAATTTCTCAGGTAAGCGATATAGAAAGGTAAACATATTCCACAGGTATTGGTCGATTATATTGTAGTGGGTCTGAAATATTCCTCTAACACATAGTCAGCTGGATCAGCTGTTTTCCCCCAAGTTGAACCGTGGCAGTGGACAAATCGATCCGCGATGCTCACGAGATCAGCTGTACGATCGCTAAGGTGTGCAAACTTGAGTAACTTTCTTATGATTCACTATGAGTACTTCGCTTCCCATTGTACATCATTTAATCGCGTATACTACCTATAAATAATAGTACGATGGAGTGTGTTACCAGATCATATATGCATTTAGAAAAATATTAGGTTGATACAAGTCAACTTTTGAAGTTAACTCTGGCCTGTAGCAGGCAAACGGAGTTATGCATTACATGACATAATAATTCTTGAAATACCTAACCCGTGCACCTTTTTATGCCCTACTTTACTTAATACGGGTTTAATTTTTCAATTTCTCCCCACACAGGTTGACATTTTTACTTTTCCTAACGTGCACAGGCTAAATTTTCGTACAGGAAGTCAAGGAAGTCAACGTAAGTTGACGACTTTTACTCCATCTCTCTGAGTGTAATATCTATTTTATAATAGGAACTCTTGGATCGAGAAAATGCGCAAATATTATCTAGTATTAAAAAATAATGATAAGAACAATTATATTTCAAATTTACTACCCAGAAAACATACTTATTAAATTTCAAAAAATCGACACAGATATTATAAAAGCATTTGTTTTAATATTGAAATTCCTACCTAGTGAATTTTTAGGGCATTTTATCAATATTGTAGTATTTTGAAAATAAATGACTTTCAGTTAAATATAATATTGTATTGATAGGGAAATTTCAAACCCAAAATACACAGAAATCAAAAAATTTTACAATTAAATTGAACGCCTCAAAAAAATCTAGGCTAGAAAAAAATACAGGTTTCGTTGTATCGAAAAATCAAAAGAAGTCGTTAAATGAAAAATGAAAATCTGCAGCTTTAAGAAAGTACAAGTTCATTAAATTTCTTCTTTAAACGTATATCAGTTTCATTCAAAGGAGTCTCTTGGTGTCGGCAAGACATGCAATTTTTTATTCATTGAAAAATATTTAACCACAACTCCATATAACTCTCTCATACATGATTATCCAATTGGCATGGCTTTTAAAAATTCATTTTGGATTGAAATTTTCATTCAGGTTCAAATCACCTCCTGGCAATTGTAGCTTCCCTTTTGTTTTTTCAGATCTCAAAATTTTGGTTTTATACTGAGTATGGTTGCAGCTAAATTATTTTTTTAAATAATTTTCACTACACTGAACCTACCTGCAACAGAAAAAAAGGCTTGATTGATCAAACGAGGTAATGCTGGTGAGAGGTAAATCTCTCTTAAATTTGAACATTGGAGCTTATCACGATCACTGGAAAAAGCATCATATGGCAAGCAAAATAATAAAAGTGTAAGCTCCCACACACCTATAAAAAGCTTTAATTGTATGTTTGGCTAGGGAAAAGCAGACGCCAGTTTACAATCTGGGTCAGAATTTGCCATTGAACCGATGACGTCACGGGGCAATGACCCTATAGTGTTCCTTAGCACAAGAAATATGTGAAACAAATTCTCGCATTATAAAATAAGACAAGAATATATACATCAGCCACATGCAACAGCATATACAGCAAAAGAAATTAGCAAAAGCAGCAGCAGCATGTATGTTGAAATGTATACAGATGGGGAAAATATAGGAAAAGTAAACTTTTATACTCGTGCATTTTACACGAAAATATAAAAATATGTATCAGCCATCATCGGACAGATAAATGAACGAACTGGAAGTACCTAAATGAGAATATCTGCTTCTGGTTGTCGACTTCTTCTGGAAAAAAAAATTAAAGCACTACATCAATGATCTCGAAGATCGCGGTCGGTCTTTGGTCTGGTCACCTTTCTGCACTGCCTTCAGCTAATATTATTTGCTGCTAGTAAGAATATGTCGCGCTTTTGCAGAAATTATTACTTAACATTGATGCAATACTTTTTTTTTTAAATATTTGTATCTTAAATTGATGGGCGTTGAAAATTGAGTTTTTCTTTAAAAAAAAAACGATTAAAATTCTTGCCATACAAATCTTTTATTAGAATACATAGATTTTTCGTGATTCTCTTTCAATTTTTTGAAATTTCTTTAATATACACTCAACCGTCGAAATTTTCCACTATAGTGTATTTATTTTGACTAGCTATTCGTTCGCCAACAATTTATTGTAAGCAAATTTTGGGGGCAACGTTTCAGGTGCCCTGGATTCAGACTAAAGTGCAATCACCTTCTAACGATCGCTAATAAAAATTATTTTGGAGTAAAAGAACTATAAAAGTATTCAAAATGCCAGCTGAATCTAGATAAGAGGACTTTTTGATAGAACATTTTCACTGTTGAAAGGTAGGAAGAAGCATAAGTAGCCAGAAATATTTAATTTAATCGGTCTTTCTTTCACGTTGGATTATTCTTAATATTTTAGTTGTTAGAAATTACGTGTCATAATGTGTTATTAGTTTTAGTAAACGGATTGTAATGCATAGAACCAATTGTCGAACAGATATGGAATGAGGGGCAGTCCAAAAAATACGCTAATTTTCACCTTTTTCGAAAAATCGTCCTCTCCACATCGTTACGGTTTTCACACTTTTTATAGGAGATTTAATACCGCTGTGACATTACTTCAGATTTCCCCTTTTCTTCAATGTGTGACGTATTTTATGGATAGAAAATTGGTCTTTAATCGCTCTGGCTATAATTCGAATAAATGTCGGTTCCATCGTGTGAGGTCTCAAAAGAAAGAGCTTCGGAAAATTAATTCTCAGCGTGTTTTGAAAACTCTAGCGAACACCAAATGGCGGACGATAGGCGCCATTTTGTGCAAATTGAACAAGCGTAGTATACATCGTTTGGACTTTTAAATGAAAAGGCTTCGAAAAAGATGTTTTTCACAAAATATAAATAAATAAATAATTTTTTTTAAAACAAAATTTTAAATAGTAGGTACTAAAAAAATTAAAAATTTATAAAAGCAAGATAAAATCGTCGAGAGTTTTTGCATATTAGCTTTTATCATTGTTTTATTTTTTATTCCCTCAGTAAATTTAAAAAAAATGTATTTTTTAAAAAAAAGGAAGGCGTCAAATCAGGTTTTGTCCCGGACGCCGTTTTTGCATGGCAAAACTCTGGTTATATCGTGAAATATATGAAGACGAAAAGTGTGTAGAATACAATTTTAACTGAGGTATTTTCGCATGTTCGATTTCAAATCAACAATTACCAAAAAGTTGTTTTTTGAAAACTTAAAAAAAATTGCCCATTAACGAACTTAGCCTCGCATTTTACGAAAAACGGATCTGCGTCAAATTTTAAGTCTTTAGCTCAATCCGTGCGCCCGCAATCCGCGCTACAGACGGACGGACAGACGGACGGACGGACATGCAAAAATTAATTATTTTTATCATTCTAAACACACTGGTGTAATTTATTTTTTTGTATGATGACGGGATATTGGCGTTACAAACGGTAAGGCAAAGTTAGTATACCCTTTGGTTTCACCATACGGGTATAAAAATAAACTAAACAATATAGGGTTATATATTGTTTGCCTCGCATGTCACTTTCATACCAGGTTAAATTTCTTGCTTAAAAGAAATTTTAAATTTTAAGGTTAAATGGGATTCTACATAGAACAAATTCGTATTATGTAACTAAACTATTTTTGAAAGAACAATCTAAGCCCGACCAACCAGAAGTTTGTGTTCCGGGTTTGTATTTGCGGAGAACTGCATGCTGTTATGAAAGTGTCCCATCCTACCCTGTATATTTCTTTTGTAAATTATAGCATTAGCCATTGACAGAAGATATTAACGAATTGGTGTACAGAATAATCGGTAGTAAAAGTTCAATAAATTTTGAATCCAGTGAGTAGACTGAGAATTTGTAAATGCGTTCACCAAACTCATTAAAATAACGCCCCTGGTTTACCTGAGAGTTGGAGGATCATGTTTCTTTTAATGTAAAAAAATGCACTTTAGGTCCATTAGGTGAAAATTACCCCCTTCAAGTATATTTAAAATACCAAAAACAAAATTTTGTAAGCCAATATGTGTACTTGACTGATAATATGGTATGAGTACCTACTTTAAATTTCTCAATAGCTTAAACTGCAAGAAAATTTTTCACCCAAGTATGATTTTGCATGGAATCATTTTCGGCACTTTTTATCTCCTCCGATATGGTGATGTGCAGCAGCAGGTGAATAAGTATATACCTGTATGCTTTTTAGGCATGTGGCAGAATTATGAGCGTTTTATTTTTGGATTAAACTGGTAAAATGACCAAAACTGATTCTGTTTCTGATTCCAAATTTTGATATGATCGCCTTCCAATGTGGTCGTATTCGTATTTAATTTTATATAGTAAATACGAGCAGGGAACTCCATAATCGAATCGTAGCTTCGTTTTTTCCGATTTTTTTTATATTGGATTTTCGTTTTTTCCATCGTTATCACTGCGACGTGTTTTGTTTCCGCGGTTCGTTATTTGTTTTAACGATAAGATGAGAGGCATTTTTGAACTTCTTTCACTTGGCCAGATTGCCAGAACGACGAAAGATCAATGACTGCACGATTGTTAAAAACCTGATGCGTATATAATGTCTTATTAGGCCATCAATATGCCCACGATGCGGTTGATATGCCATTTATAATTTTAGTGTAATATTTGATGTAATTTATTTAAAAGGAGAAACTTTTTTTTTAAAAGTAATTTTTGGCATGAAGATTTGCAAAAAAAAATTGTTAGAACTTTGAGGTTTAACAAACATTTAAGACAAGTAATTTTCTCGTAAATGTTCATGTAAAATTTAAAACAATAAAAATACCAGGAAATCCCTAGCACTTTAAAAAAAAATGGTTTAAAAGATTCCTCAGTTCCTCATGCCATCACTTTTTTCTCAATTCCCTTGAAAAATTCATAAAAAGAATGTGCCACACAAGCTATATTTGCATTGTTTTAAAAGAAATTGAGTAAAAATCCTGACAAAAAGCATGGAAAAAAAAAACGAAAACCGTTTAAGTAGAAATTTTGACTTATGTTTTTTGTTAAGGAAAGGCCGTGGGTTTGAACCTCACCCAACTTTTTTGAAATGAGTACCGAGACGTTAGTAGATATTATATCAACCGCTAACGTCACGGTTGACATAAATGCTACTTGGGTAGTGATAATTTACTGTAAGGATGTTGATAAGGACCATGTTTCCGGGAATCCGATTCCTAACAAGACGGGTACCAGGTCCTAGAAAATCAAGGTTTTTATAGCTCTAGTTTAGTCATAGGGTGATGATAGTTTGCGACCTCTGCTGCTCATGGTTTGCAACAAAACGTTTCAAATGTTGCAGTTCGTCCTTTCTCCTTGGATTGCAATCCACGTGGAACTGTAGATCCGCGTAGCAGAGAAGCTTAATTGTTGTGAAACCTGGATTGCCCGGTTCCTTGACAGCATATACTGTCATAGAGAGTTTTCTAAGAAAACTTTTCAGTGTGACATTTTAAGCAAATTAGTACTCTTACTTGCTTGGTCTGAAATTCGTCACTCTCTCCTCATATTTCACAATTGACAATATTTTAATTTGCAATATTTTAATAGAACTTTTTGTCTTACTTACTACAAAATTATGTGTCATCTAGAATTATTTAACAAAATGGTGACCAATCCTTTCGGTATGGTGTCAAAAACGATTTTCTTTATTAACATTGTTGATTGAAATTGGGTCACATGTCCGAGTAACACATAAGTACCACAAGTTTGCACTTTTCTAAGAAAAAAAAGTAGTAAATTTCATATTTATTACAATTTGAATTCAATAATTTTACATTGTTAGCAATATTTCTAACGCGCGCCATCGGTAATATTGCTATCTTCAAAGTGACATTGTCTACGGATCAACGAACGAGTAGTTTCTTTTTGTGGCGACCTCATGGCAACAATAAACAATCAGAAAACGAGAACTTCTTGACATTAGAACAACAATAGGAGTGAAAAACTTTATAGGATTGGTCCCTGATATCTTGACTCAAGTCACAAATAACGAAATCTAACAAATATATATTCCCCATTTCCGTAATAGATAGATAGATACTCGTAGATGGATAGATACAAAATGCGTCTCGCATGTAACATAGATTGTCTATACGAAACACAAAGGCCATGATCATCAGAATGAACTGCAAATGTGCAATAATGATAGTCAACTCGAAGAATATATGTTGAGAAAGTCTCCTCCACCAATGATAAGTTCTTCTCATAACCCTTTCACAGTAATGCCCACAGTTTTCTTTCTCTATGGTCCATGGATCATTAAATGCCCGATTACACGTGGTAAACTGATCTGCATCTCCATCGTTGTCGCACGTCGGCGTCGTTACCATAGATGTTACTTGTATCTAAAATACACGTATTTCATCTTCATCTCTATAGTAGCTCTGAGCTATTAAATAACATTGAGGAAATGGTCTTCGGATCGGATTTGTCTAATGTTGATGACATGTGTGCATTATTCTAAATCACTGTTGCTCAATCTAGGGGGCCGGAAAAATTTTTTAGAAGTGGATTTTTTTTTGGGAGAAGTAGCGGATCTACAAAAAATGAAAAGTTACTATACTTCACTTCCAACAATCAAAATTTTCACCTGCGGCTCATTTATCGTAAAAATTGCTCCGTATTCATTTAAAAATATTTCGTCCGCGGCGTATTGCATTAAAGTATTAAAGAATGACGACATAATTTATCGAAGGAGGAATCTGCCGATTCTTTTATCGTAATCCTGGATAAGATGAGCGGTGTCGGAGGAGGGAGGGGGTGGTGGTGGTGAAGGATGGGTGAAAGAGAACAACGAAAAAAAAGCTGCGTGTCGGGAAAAAATTTTGAAAAATTGTGTATTTTTCTAGAAAACAAAATAAGACTTGGACGAAAAGAAAAAATCGAATCAGGACAAAAAGTTTTTACAAATATGCGACGCTGTGGAAATTTTTTAACTTAGGAGCTACACAGTCCCAAAAAGGAAGTAATTGGAGTAACTGTTTTCTTTTTACGTTCCATAAATACATGGAACTGAAATTGTAAAAATACCAACAAAAAGAAATGCGTGTGACGGATGTGTTCTAGGTAAAAATTCGTTGAAAAAAAAGCCGCAGGCGAAAAAAAAATTACAGTAATTCAACGTCAGAATAGGACTATTAGTGCTGGTTGTTACAGTGTTTAATAAATCATAATATTGCACTACATTCAATAATCCGGGGCTAAAACAAGATAACGTATCTAAATCTTGAATTCTTCTCCTTATCCGGGAAGTATGATCGTGTGTTCTAATAAATATGTGGTTCTCAACTGTTTATCGTTATATTAGAAAAACATGTTGGTAATCACTGTTTTAAACTATAGTAAATTCTATGTCGCTTTTTATGAATGCATTGAGTTCAGATTTACTGCAATTCTTATACCCATTTGTCTAGTCTCAAATAAGTAGTAAATTTGATTATTAAAAAAAAACTTTTTAATGTTTTAAACGAAGAATTTTTAGAACTTGGTGATTATTTAAATTTAAAAAAAACTATATTTTGTTTAAAAAATACTATTCACCAACGTGTTTGGGATTTATACAGTTTACATAGTTTTTTTTTGAGCTTGATATACATTAAGCAATATATAGTGTCCCATATGTACCTACTTATTATAAAAGTACATCCATCGACTATATATAGCCGATTCTAATAATATTTACTTATGCGGTGTCGACAATCGTTAGACAAACAAATAAAATCCTAGGCCTACCAGCCTACCTACATATTTATATCTTGACCATTTTCAATTTTCAATTCTGTCATTGTGTCAAACGCGGTGTTAATAATGCGATTTACATTCTATTCGAACACGTTATGAATATTTAAGTGCATTGAATTGAGTTGACCGATGGCCCTTTTACTATTCATTGATTTTTGTCTGCATATTCAACGTACTTGAATGGTTGATGACACGGTCATCGGCAAAAAAAAAAATGTCCACCTTTGCAAGGAAATATGCCATGCTTTATGCCACTCGACAATGTCCTAAAAAGGTACTTCGCCTTAAATCGGATTAGAAGAAGGACGATGGACATTTGCATGGCCAGATTTTCTTGATGGATTGACTGACCTATCCTTAATTTTGTGCTCATATTTTTGATATCGGTCAGCTTGTAATTCTTTATTGACAAATACTTTTAATTGGCACGTGGAAAGGTGTTTAAAGAAATGTAAGCCTTTTTGATATTTTGTTGAAATTATGTCGAATGGAACTTTTTTTTTGTCAATGTAAGATACTTTAAATTGCAGCTGGTTTTTGTCTACAATTGAGAAAATGAATCGCTTGGAATTTTTATTTTTCATAATGCAAATTCGAATAGTAGATTCAAGTTATTGAAAATATAAATAAAGGAATGTCTAAGGGGCAAAGAGGGGACTGCGGGAGTGCTTTTAAATCCCACACAAAAATCACGGATTTTTTCAAGAATTTTTTAAATTTTAATAAATAAAAAATCTGTTGTATTAGGTGAGAATTAACATTGTATTGAAATCGTAAAAAAGAAGTTAGAAAATGATTAACGAATACGTTGCATGATGTCTTTGAGACATATACCACGTTAGTTAAAGGTTAAAATGGGATTTTACATAAATTCCCCATACATCAAAATCGAATTAAAGCCAATTTTCATAAATCCATCACCTTCAACGGCGATTTTGCAAGTAAAAAAATTTTTTTGTGTTCTTTTTATTATTTTAACAAAATGTAAAAGCCCCGAATTTCTTTATCTGGCGAATAAATTGAATACACACAATATTTTTCTATTAACATCAAATAAAAGGACAATATAATAAAATAATGGATTAGAAAACAGAGAGATACTTTTCCCAACGTCCACACCCTCCACACACATATATGTAAAGGACATGTGTATGTCCTTTTCTACATAATATATGTTATTTTTGCACATTTATGTAGCCCCATTGTCAGGATTTTCATATTTACATAATAAAATAAGGATATATTTGTTATGTTTAAAAGATCAAAAACAAAAGATAGAAATAGTTTCTAGTTAGAAAACTATATTACCATATGAACATACTGGGCTAGCAGAAATCCCAACAAGGAATTTGTGTTAGTCTCAAACTATTTTCGGGTGAGCATATCACAGTCCCCCATATCCCCCATATTCAGATCTAGAACACGTGTGACCACATGTGTAAGTTTACTCACGTCTTATTAGAAACACGTAAAACAAAAGGAGATATACTTACCGCAAGGTATCCTGTTGAAGAAAACACACAGCCGAAACGTAAGTCGAATGTGGAAAAACGTAGTGTGGCTGTGAAAAGCTTAACACACTGGGAGACAAATAAAAAGGTTTTTTTCTATGGCAGAGGCTCTACGGCTTTAAGTATAAACGAAACCAGTTCGGTGCCTTATCCTGAGCAAAAAGGTTGCATATTTTACCTGAATGTAACAGGAACGCAGATTTATCAAAACAATCACATTTAGGGGCGCCGTAGATGATTTCCATAGGAGCCCGGCAAAGATTTACAATCGGATCCAGGTGAAACCAATATTTTAATAACAGCAAAACAATTTCTATGAGAAAAACTTATTTCTCTAATTACAGAAATTCGATAAACTGCTATGAAAAAGATATTTTTCTCTTATCTTACATAACAGCAAATGTTGTGGCCGGCGGTATGTATCATAGCCGTTAGTATAACGTGCAAAAATATGTGTTTTCAAATTGTTCAACACGCTGATATACAGGATATTTTGTATCAGGATCACATACGAATCATGACTGTATCCTTTTAGTATGAATTTTTCTAACAAAATATCGTAGAAAATGTCAGATAGATTGTGAAATAAAACAAAACTAAATTATGAACGTTTTAGCCGTATTTTTCTAATACGAGGAAACTAACATCAAAAAAGCGCATTTGATAGGAATCGATGTTAGAAAATATGTGCAGGATTTCAAAGCCTTCAAATATTAGATGGTATTAGGATCGCAGGATATTCAAACCGTAACAAGGACATAGCAAGTGAGAATTCAGCATGCGTATTGCTAGCGCCAAGGATGTTTTATCTTACTACAATGACGAAAGCGGATACTAACGAAAGGCGAATTTGTTAGACACATGACGCCAAATACATTGGGGTGTAGAAATTAAGGACACAAGGAATATTGTAAGTGGAAAATTCTTTACTTGAATGTTGTTACAATTCAGACTGAGGACACTTTTAGACAGAGGAAATGCAATCTACATTTTTTTGTTAAATGTCGAAAATCAAAAAATTCCATATTTTTTTAAAAGCTTTTATTTAGTTTGCTATTTTGTTTGTTTGTTTGGATTGGTCAAATTTTGCAATATGCATATACATTTAAAAAAAAATATGGCTGTCAGGCGTCATGTTATATAAATTGAGCACTCATGAAAGGGGGTCTGAAATAGGGTGATCATATTTTTTTCGTGTGGTTGAAGAAAGGGGAGGGGGTAGGGATTTGTGAGGAAAAGAATTTTGAAAACCCGATCAGAGGCAAAAGGGATTGTTTCAATTTATGTTTTTTGTTTATGAATATATAGTAGAGTCCGCTTAGAGTCCGCACTATAGCTTAAAAGAACATCCCGCTTAAAAGCACAATTTCTTGTGGAAATCTTTAGGTGGTTCGGAATCATAAACCCCGACTAAAAGAACAACCCGCTGATGAGCACACATTTTGCAGACATTTTCATTGTTCTTTTAAACGGACTCCACTCCCAACTAACAAACTCTCCAGACCAAAACTCTTACGAATTTTGAAATCTCCTCATTAAACTTTCTTAACACACTGGATACTCTCATAACATAGTTCTTGTAATGACACTCTAATTTTTTCTGATAGCGTTCTTTTTATAAGAGTATGACGCTACTAGAGCTACTGAATCTTTTACGCTTATAGCAAGGCGATTTTTGAACTCTTGTAGCGAGCCTTTAAAAACTTGTGTTCTCATTGTATATTTTTTATAAAGTTTTAACACTTAAAGAGTTTAAATCTTAAATAAAAATGTTATGAGCAGTTAATTCGTATGATTCTCATAAAAACGCGCTTGTAAAAGTTTACGTATAAAAATACTTGTTAAAATGCTCATATGAGACAGAAAAGAGTTAAACTCGCATAGCGCGAGCTTATGTTCTTATTAGTAGAATTTTATTCTTAAAATAAATCTTCGTCAACAAGCGCCATATTTTTCCTTGATCTTTTTTAACAGTAAAACTTTGAAATTTCAAAAACAGCTTATATATGTAAATTAGGACCTAAAAACACTGCAAAAAGCTATTTTCTTTAAAAACAAAAACGCATTAAAACAATTGAAACAGTTTGATCAATTATATTAAAAATTTAATTTGTATATATTATATTTCTGATTTTTAAAATATCTCACATTTTCGATTTTTTCGAGGGGTTTCGCGTTTTTTCGAAGTAAAATAAGTTATATTATCAATAAAATTGCATTCCCCGTATAATTTTTGCCTATATATCCGAAAAAATAGAATTTAAAATCTATGTCATATGAAATTCTAAAACAATATTATCAGACGCAAACGTAGACATAACTCGGATCCGAAAATAAATAAACACTTCAAAAATAACTTTTACTCTTTAAAAAAAATACTTTAACTCTTAAAAAATAAAACCGGCTAGATATTTTTATATACTCTTCTCTTTTTAGCAAAGCATAAAGTACTTGTTATGAAAGTTTTATGAGAATATCAATAAACTCTCTTTAGAATTCAAATAGTGTTCTTGTGAGACTTTCGTGACTCTAACAAAAAGAACTGATGTCTTGTTATAAGATAAAAAAAAGTTCTCATAAGTGCGCCATTTAAGCCTCATGAGCCACTCATAAAACAGTTGTAGCATTCTACAAGGGTGAAATAGCTCTGTATGAATACTCTCAAAATACTCTAGTAGAGTCTTATGAGACGAAAATTGTTAGTTGGGCTGTAGTATGAAAAGTGTTATGAGTGGTTTATATTTTCAAAATACAATAAAAATTTCACTGCGGCTAATACCTTAAGAAACAATCACCCCACTATTAAATATTATTTAGTAGAATGCGTTTTTTTTTCTTTTCCTTTCAGTAATTTTTGAGAAAACTGCGCTGGGAGTGAACATTTTCAGGTTTCGATAATAGATCTCATAATTTTGGTATAAAATTAATTTCCGGGAAGACGGGGCAACATGCCTAAATCTGGGACTGTCCCGGGTATACCAGGACTTATGATCACTCTTAAATAAAAAGACAAAAAAAAAACAATTTTTTCAAATTTTTTTTGACAAGGTCTTTAAATTTGATCTAATTTTTACATGAAAGGAATTTTTTTTTGCAAAAAACATAACTTTCGGACAAGAACGGGGATTCTTCTTTAGGGTGGGCCGTAAAAACAAGTCGCCAATGTTGTCGTGGATATTTTTTTTCAGATTGTAAATAATTAAATATCCGGTTCCTTTCCATTTTAGTCTCTGTATGTCTAAAACTGCTCATACTTTTGCCTTACCCTATATTACCCTAAATCGAGAAATAAATCTATATTCGTAAACGCAATGTGAAAGCTAATTCAAGCTGCGCCTGATGAAGGTCTTTGAGGTTCTGAATCAGGTACACGCACCCTGTTTTTTTAATTTTTATGAGTGAAACAATTGGCTATATTATAATACTAGCACTACACTTTTGCCGAATGTAGGCGAATCAAACTTTCGGCAGATCTAGACAAACCCGAGTCAGCCAACCCCATCTACATTCTCGCCAACATTTGCCGAGTACTACAGTTGTCACTGAAGTATTGCAAATGCCCTGGAATTTGTCCTGATAGTGTAGTTTTTTTTTTAAAAATCGCAGCAAAAAAAATTCCCAAAAATTAAAATATTTTTGTGTTTCTGCCACGAAGTCAACTATACTCATTCTGACAAAGGAGTACAAGGGCGAGAGAAATGGGCACATCTGTCTGGTTCAAGCCGTTGGTTCAGGGTGATTGGTTTGAATTCGTAAAGAGTGTAGTGCTGGTATAACAACAAAAAAATGGTATCAGTAGAGATTAAAGACTGGTAGAAAAAAAAAACAATATATTTTACGAAAAGATGTTATTTATTTATTTATTTTTTTGTTTCGGAGATTTCTATTGAGAAAGACTTCTAAGTAAGAAAAGTCCCGTTAAAATAATTCTGGAAATTTTAAAGGTCTATTTATTATATAATTTAACTTTCTGAATTCTTAAATGCGATTCTTAAATCGGGAGATACCCAGATTTACCACACAAACAATCTGAATTTTCAAGGCTCCACTGTATGTTCAAACATTCAAACAAACTTTTTTAACATTTAAAAACCAGTGGTTACAAGTGGTTACCGAATACCAGACGTTACACTAGGAGAGAAGGGGGACGGGTTATCAAAAAAATACAGCGATTGGAATCTTTGAGTAGCCATGGGAATAGTTGGATTTCTTTTTGTTTGCAGGAACTTAGTGTTCCCCGTTTTTTGTTCGTCGAATCGATATCCTTTGGAATTTGGCGCCTTTTGTTGACCGGTATTTTGTTCCATATATTAAAACAGTTTGAAAATTTTCGACGTTCTCGGCGATATGTTGGCCTGGTGGTTAAACATTGCTAGAGCTTTGAAGATTTTGAGGATGTTAAGTTGTTTAAAAACCGTTTGAAGTATAATTTCCAGCAAATATCTGGTACGCTTTGTTAGTTAGCATCAAAGTACTTTGTTGGGCTATCTCTCTAAGAACCTCGTAATGAAGTTTACCATCAAAGCGAATAGAATGTCTTTGATGTTGATAAAATACACGATGTTGGTTTCATTTCTAAACAAGCTTTTTGTTTGAAAAAAAAACACAAAATCTCATCCTATATTTGTGTATTTATTATTAAACACGTGAAACGGTTTTCAACACAAACAAAAAAAACTTCAAAGAAAAACCAAAAATACGCAAAGCAATGTATTTAAATGTTGTTTTAACCTGGAATTAGTTTTAATTTGGATAATAATCTCCGTCAACTCTTTTTGCAATTAAATTAAATTTAAGAGAGACAAGATATTACCACAAATACCAACTTATCTCGTATTTAAAACATCAAAAGATCATGTTGAATAGAATATTAAAAAACCCATATAAGAAATTCTCTTTCATGTTTTGAAAATAATAAGAATTTTTCAAACATTTTACTATTAGGATAGCATGACGCCAGCACACAACTTTAAATAGTTTTCCTGTATCGATTTTCATCGTTTTCCATCAGTTTCGTTTTTTTTAGCAAATGATATCCTCAAACAACAAGTAGAAGAGAATTTTCTCACCTATTTTCATTTGAGGGTAAATTTAAAGGAAAGTTGGTAATTTCTATAAAAAACGAAACAAATTTATAGAAAAAAAATTTTAAATTAAATACGCTTTAGCAGGAATTGGGTAATATTTTTGAATAGAATTAAACGATCGACCTTTTTCTCTGTGAAATGAACTCTTAACGTACGCAAAAGGTATATAAAAAGGAAAAGGCGAGACAGGACCGGAACACCTAAATTGTCTATACCCCACAGGCTTTAAAGTTTTCCATTCCTTAAAGAGCCATCGAAGGGCTTTGGAAAACCCGGCAAGCAGAATATTTAGAGTATAAAATTCTACTTGAAATAAGTATCTTTAGAATGTTTATTTTCATCTTTTTTACACTCTCTAATACTCTAGAGAACTTTTAAATCCTTACGGTAACAAAATTTTCGCAAAGCTTGATTGTAAATATAACAAAAAGACCCGAAAGTATCTTTTAAATCATCATCGTGACAGAGTTCACTATACTCCAACGAATTTGTGGACGTTAACCGGATTCCCCCCAAAAATGGGGAGAAAATTACCACCCTAAATATATGTTTGTCATGCAAACACACATCCTTTAACTAAATTACGTTTAATCCTTGTAAAAGTAGAAAGTGTCTCTAGGGACACATGCTTGAAACCTTTTCTGTTCGACGAACTACTTGAGACTTTTGAATTTGTTTAGCTCTGAAGAGCAAATAAAAAATACCATTGGAAGTGTTCTAACAGGATCCCATGTCCTTGAAAAGGTCAACGGGCATGTCCTTTTTCGCACAACTTTAATGACTGTATAGCTCATAAACCTGTCAAGTCATCAATCTTTCGTCCGATTCTATCGGGTAATCATAAACTTCAAGAGTCGTATTTCAAATATATGTTGTTGCAATGGGTCCGAATTGGCGGTCAGAAATTGGTGTCCTTATTTTTTTTTTTGGGCGATTTTTCGTCGTGAAAATCGACTGGAAATTGTAACATATGAGAAAAGTCTGGATAATGCTAACAGGACTACAGTTCAATCCACCCAAAATTTACCATAATATTTGTAAATAAAATCAAAATCCTTAAATGCCAGAGTAAAAATGGAAAAATTACTCTTAATCTGGCCATTTTACAACTCCATAGAGTTCCATGCGTCTTTTCCATTGTAACCATTATTAAAGTAAAAACTGCTTTTTATCCTTTGGAGTAAAAAGTGTTTGAGCATCTACTTCTTAGTATGATAATTTTCTCAGGACATTTTCGGTTAAGAGTCGAAACACCAAGTTCAATAAGTTTTCGTGACTTTTAGCCAGGTTTTCATAACTCGCAACAGGACAAAAGTAATTTTGGTGTCCAATATGAAAATAAACCCCAGTATTAATTCCCCAAATCAGAGTCCACCCTGTTTCTATGGAATTAACCTCATCGTATAGTCCTTTTGCATATTTCTCTCCTATCGAACATAATGGCCTGGTCTGTTGGAAGTCAAAATGAAATATTGGGAAAATTCTTTTCGTAAAAAGTTGTATAGCAACTTCTCCAAATGTGTGTGAAGTCGTTCCACGGCATACGGAGAATTATAATATTTCTTTTATTTATAACAGATAATGTAACAAAATACTCTTTTCGTATGGTTGTAAAATGTTTGAAATAATTTCTAAGATACATCACAAGCAGCCTGAAACACTTTATTGCCAGAGAAACAGTGTTTTCTGCCGGAAACTTAAGTACTTCGATAAGTTTTAGTCAACACATGAACACGATTTTCCACCAGGCGAACAGGACGCACAGCTAGCGAATATGTAGGGTTTTCCTATGTCCTTTCAATAAAATGGGGCATTTCCACGAGCTCCAAAGGAACACACCGGTGACGAACATTAAAGTGTCTTCTCATGCTGTTACACTGGATTTTGAGCATGCGCGAATTTGAATTTTCATTCACATATTTTTCATATCGATTTTTCCCCCACATTTACGCCCTTATTTTATTAAACAGTGGTGAACTCTCCCCTTATAATGAAAAAGGGTATGTTTAGATACGATTTTTGGCGCAAATTGCTGCCTTTGGGGCTGCTTGCCTGGCCGATAGAAAATGCGAATGAGAATTTGGGAAAATTTCTTTTACAGGCGAATCCAGTTGTTGTTTGTGGAAGTTTTTAAATGAGTGGAAAATATATTTAAAATGAGTTGTTGGAGGGTATTTATTTAATCTTCAATCTCTTTCTTTTATCAAGCGGGGATTGCCGCCAAAAATTTTATTTCACTTTAATGATGATATCTTGTTAGCTTTAGCAGGGAAGAAGAGTTTTACCATTTGAGTGTGCATTTCAAAGGGTTGTAATAGATATTTTATTTTTCTTATATTTATTTCATTTTTTATGTTTTAAAGAAAATTTCTCTGAACCTTCATTAATGTATCAGATCAGATTTTTTCAATCGAGCAAGATCATAATATATTCGTCATTTTCACATTAGTGTCTGTCCAAAAAATACGTCACTATAATTTTAGGCTTAACGATCCCCTTGCCGCCCTCATTCGTACAACCATCACACTTTTTCGCGGTTTTATATAAAGTTCAGGTCCTTTGTCACATTCTTTTTCCCTTTATCCTTCTCGCTGTGTACCAAAGAACTTATACTAACCGTGCGCTGGGGTTGTTTACGACCCCAGACTAAAAACTTCAATAAAATGCATACGGAGAGGTCGAATACACCTTCCGGGCCCACTTTCAAAAGCTTCAACTTGAAAAAAACTCGGCCAATTGACCCGAAATTTCACAGCATAATTCTGGGAGACCTAGAGTACAAGCAAGAAAAATATTTGGAAGCCTTGTTCATTACGAGACTCTGGGTTGGCCGATTTTCATGAAAATTTTCAAATTGAATGTAAAATTATTCAAAAAAGCATTCCAAAAAGTTTTTTGAAATCGTTCCATTCGATTACACCTAAAGTGCAAGAACGTAAAAAAACATTTAAGACCAACGTATTGAGGTTGAGAAAATTTTTATATCATAATCCATAAGAGGTAATTTCGAATGTACTTAAACCATCAGTCAATTTAAGAGTGTCTATATTATGATTCATTGTCATCTACGAATATAAAAACACAGCAATATTTGATGAAATCAACCTAATAATCGGTGGTTTTTTCCTTCGTTCTTATATACGGGCGCATGTCATTTAACAGAATGACATCGGAAGTCAAAGTACAAAATAGGTAGGTAGACTAGCGTAGATATCATAGTTATGTCGAGTGCACGTAGTTGCCGGGGTGCACGATTGACACGAGTACGCCCTAAATGTAGTTCAAAGACCCTGCGGGATAAACTCCACGTGCTGCACTCATTCAAGTACTGAATTCTACACTGAGCGAAAAAGTCATAGAAAACGCATATGAATTCGTATGTTTCAACTATAAAAGGGCGCCATTGCGCAAAATTGTAAGATTTACATTGAGCAATGTGAAACACGGCCGCATTGTGAATTCAACATTTTGCCATATGAATTGATACCCATATTGTGCATTTTAAGCAGCAAATATGCGGCGTTTTCTTTCTCCCTCGAATGGTTACTTAGCTTGGTGAGTGAACAGAGATGAACAAATTAAAACGTAAACAGAAAGCGAACAAGAAAAATCTAATGGCGATAAATTAATCGAAACTTTTTGTGGAGTATTATTTTATAATGGACTTTTCCTCCGATTGCATGTCGTGATTTTAGTTGCCACGAAAATTTTTCGACAATATTGGATCTGAAATTTAAACAGATTTTAATGGGCCATCAAATTATTTAGTTTTTAATGAAAAATTTCTTTAATTTTATTTTACCGGTCAAATTTATTTTTTCTTTTGCAATGAAATTTTGATGCCAATAAAATTATGCTGTTTCAAAAATGTCTGCTATATACTTTTTATGCAATATCCTTCAGTCATTCGCCTGAAATAAGAAATTTAATTCTCGAAACGAAATCGTTTCCATCAAATGTCAATGGGAAATATGGCGGCTGAAGGCATCAACTTTCTTTTTCTTTTTACATTTGAAAATACAAAATTAACCTCACAAAAATATAAAAGTATAAGTTGAAATGCATGATTTTATAGTCGAAAAATGTAATTTCGTATGTAAGTCGAAAAATGTAAAGTCGAAAAATGTAATTTCGGATTTTATTAACTCACATGTATTAAATGATATGGAAAATTGTAAAATTTACAAATCTTCAATGTAAAATTATATATGATTTATATTATTTTGTATTTTACTCTGGGTTTTTCAATAGTACATATCAATTCATCAACAAACAATGTAAAATTTACCATGAAAACATAGTTTTCCCTGTTTTCATATTAATGTATATGTAAGATCAATAAGTTTATATTGAAAATTGCGTGCTTTTCCAATTTGGGGAAAGTTTTTACAATGCGAAGATTTACAATGCATCATTGTAAATATCGCAATGGGGTATTTCTCTCAGTGTACCAATGTTAGGCCTCTAACTAATATTTAACTTTTTTTTTTATTTATTTATGGATTTTTTTCTGTATCTGGTTTTTGTTTTAGAAAAGACATAAAGATGCATTGTCGTGACAAGTTATCCCACCGGTCCACCGCCCCCTGAATTCCACCATTGACCCGACATCATTCAGAGGTGGCTTACACGTGTTGCACTCATTGTGGACTTTTTGTGGTCATAAAATTATACCGGGAAATTAGTTTATTTCCATCAGAGAGGTTATTCTTAGCTCAATTTGTTTAGTGGGCCGTGGTTGAATCCATTTGAAGTTTAAATGTTGTATCAGTTTTGCCCAAGGAGGTGGGGAAAGTGATTATCTGTAGTTTTAATATAAATATAAATGCGTTCTCAACAGGCACATCCGTAATTGAACTTTTGATTTCATTCAGTGGAATGATTGTTTTTTTGTTATAAATTGATAAAAATTATAAAATAGTTGCTGAATTTAAAAAAAATGAAATTATTGATAGATCTAGATCTCTGCTTCATGTAAAATTTGAAAAGGAATATATTTTTCTTATTACAGCAGAATTTTCGTTTATTGGTTTCCAACATTTATTCTCTCGCGACACATTTTTCAAAATTTATACGTCATACTTATGGGGTGGAGTAGGTGGGGAAGGGGCGGTAGTGTGACGATGGTATTAAACTCCATACAAAAGCTCTTGAAAAGGCACAGTAAGGGAGACGGGTCCGAAAAGCCTGAAATTAGCGAGGGCAGCCTATGACTGATTGTGATCGAAATGCGCCGCAGATGAAATTTAAAAAAATATAGGCCCTATTCCAGGATCCGATACGAATGATTCGGATCGTAAACTCAATGTTGTTGTTGGTATAAAACACTAACAACAACATTGAGTTTACGATCCGAATCATTCGTATCGGATCCTGGAATAGGGCCTTATATGATGCGTAAATTTTTGTTAAGAGCTGAAAATATTCATCGTGAAATAAAACTTTTGTGCTGAGAAATACAACTTTTGTGCCTTTGATGTACGTTAAAAAATTTATTTTTATTTGTATTTTTACAATTTCCGTTGCGATTATTTATGGAGCGTAAAGGGCGCCAAAAAAAGTAATTTTCGTTTGAGACTGTTTAGCCCTTGATTTAAAGCGTTGACCACCATGGAAGCGAAAAAAAGGGTCCCAGAGACCAGAAATTTTTTTAATGTATTGCCTTAAAATGTTTTTTTTTCTAAATTGCTGAGATATGTCGCAATTTAGCGCTTGTGGTTCCAAGTCGTAGGTTATTAATATAGATCTTTTGTTACTTCGTAGTTATCCAAAATTGGTTAAAAAAATTCATTCATCTTGACGCGTTCATTACAAATCAGACCAAAATGAACAAAAGTGTGGTAAATAATGGACATTATTTAAACCAAAATTAATAATAACGCTTGACCGTGGCATTTTTTTTTACCGAGTTTGCAGATGGCACGCGTCCTGTGACGGCTGCCACGTGTACTCTTAACAATCCCATGAGTAAAAACTCTTCACTGTTCATCTTAGTAATTGGAATAAAAAATGAATCTTTTATAAAAAAATCCCGAGGATAATAAAATGTAAGGGCATGTCATTACAACATATGCTCAAGATGGCACGAGTCGATCAGTCAGTCAAGCAGAGCACCCTGAAGAAAAAATCACCACCACATGCTCTCTATTTCAGTCGACAAAAGGACCTTACTTTACCTTCCTTCCGTGAATGAAAAAAACGTGCATGACGATTATTTTTTACTAATCTACAGCCCGAAGCGAAAGTGAATGCGATCACGCCGACGATGGTTGATGGTGAATTACCTCAAGGCAAAAATCGGGAAGCGAAATTTTTATATTTCCAATGCGCAACTGTGAAATCTGTGGAAAAAATCGCTCCTCGGGGCACATGTTCCTGAGGGTGTGTAAACCCGCAAATCACCGTATCGCGCGCGTTTCTTTTTGTGTTACCTTAAACAGGAGCCTCGAAGAAATCGAGTTGATTATAAAAAGTGAAACGGATGGGTGCAAGTTTTTTATCCATTTGATTATCGTCTTATATCCAGAGTCCTTAATTTTTTTCTTCTTTGATATCCGCTGTTTAGTATCGGCTCGCGGTTGCTGATGTTTAAAAAATTTCCTGATGCGCAGGACCACAGACGCTTCCGCATTTTTTGTTTGTTTGAAGTCTTTGAAGTTTTTTAAGCGTTTTCCGGAACCTACTCAATGCCCGCTATTTTTTTCAGACAGCTTTTTTTTATTAATTGAACATCCTCACGTCCTTTTGAATTGATCATGTCTAACCATGGGTAACGCTGCGACGTGGCAATCTATTAAGGAAGTGATTCTCATTCAGGGCACACAGCAACTTTTTGGCCACCCTCAAATTACAGTTTTGAGGTTTTTTCTTCTGTTGTGTTTTTATGTTGATTCCAGGATTACCTTTGTTGGGATGTTGTTTTTTTGCAATGTCCTAACATTTTACCTTTCTGATTGTGGGATGTTGTTTTAGCGGACCCAAAGAATTTTTTTGTTTTCATTCATTTACCGTTAGATAAATTTCTCTTTTATGGAAAAGGAAATGAAAAATTCAATCTTGTTTCATTCCAAGGGTAGCGAAATCAATTTTAAATGTCCCTAAAAGTAATTTATTGCCGTGTGCTATGCTAGATTTGGAAAGGAAACATGTGATAATTTTTCAAGGGTATTTTTACACGTCTGTGAATATTTGCTATGATTATAATGTGATTTGGTTCTTTCGATTAATGCTGTGTACATAAAATACGTCACAGTTTTAGGGGCCAAGGGTATCTTCGATATTGTGAGGGCGATGCTAAACTCTAGACACAAAATCACGAAAAAGTTGGATAAGGATATGAAACGGTGAAGGGTGAATTGATGGTGGTTGGAGGGTTCGGGAGGAAAAACCGAAAATTAGGGTGACGTATTTTATGGACAGTCTCTAAACCCATAATTTAAATCCAATCTTTTTTTTAGTACTGCAATTCTTCCATGATTTTCAGTCCGAGTAAAACTATAGATGCGGGTAGCGGAGAAGAAAGTTGTTAAGAAACCCGAAGAAAAAGGTGAAAAGACATAAATTGTTCCAATCGGAGTGTAATTTTTTCCTTAGCTACGTTTATTTAAACAAAACTATTTTGAGCAATTCTTTCAGTCAAGGTGCATAACACATGGATCAATAAGTCCCGAGACTAACCCAGAGATGACGCTCGTAGTAAACCAGTAACCACGTCTTTCTAGAGTACTAACCTTTGCTTGAAACGTGTCAAAATTTTAAGTCGATCGGACCAGAAACAGCTGAGTTATCGAGGTTGGAGTAAAGTCGTTTTGTAGTTTGTTTAAAAAATGGAAAAAACCGAGTTTCGTGTTCTGATAAAACATTGTTTTTTAATGGGTAAAAACACCGTGCAAGCGAAACAATGGATTGAAAAATGTTACCCGGACTCTTGTCCATCAAAAGCAACGATTTGTCGGTGGTTTGCCGAGTTTAAACGTGGTCGTACCGACACAAATGACGCGGAACGCTCGGGTAGACCTGTGGAAGCCGTTACACCGGAAAATGTGAGTGAAGTGACAAAAATTATAATGAAAGATCGTAAAGTGAAGCTCCGTGAGATTGCTGAGATAACACAGATATCATATGGAAGTGCATTTACTATCCTTCATGAAAAATTGAGCATGAAAAAGGTTTTTTCCAAGTGGGTGCCGCGATTGCTTTCGATGGAACAAAAACAGCAACGAGTCGATGATTCAGAAAGCTGTTTATCGCTATTTACTCGCAATAAAAAAGATTTCTTGCGTCGTTACGTGTCCATGGACGAAACATGGATACATCACTACACTCCAGAGTCGAAGCGGCAGTCATCTGAGTGGCGCACAGCTGGCGAAAGCCGTCCGAAGCGTCCGAAAACGCAGCAGTCAGCTGGCAAAGTCATGGCGTCAGTTTTTTGGGATACGCATGGCGTGATTTTCATTGACTACCTCGAAAAAGGTAAATCGATCAACAGTGATTATTATATTGACTTGCTGGTGCGTTTGAAGGAGGAAATCGCAAAAAAACGACCGCACATGCAGAGAAAAAAAATCCTTTTTCACCAAGACAATGCACCCTGCCACAAGTCGATGAAAACAATGGCAAAATTGAACGAATTGGGCTTTCATCTGCTTCCCCACCCCCCATACTCGCCAGATTTAGCCCCCAGTGACTACTGGCTCTTTGCTGATCTTAAAAAAATGCCCCAGGGAAAAAGATTTGGCTCAAATGAGGAGGTCATCGCTGAAACTGAAGCTTATTTTGAAGCGAAAGATAATTTTTTTTATAAACATGGTATTGAAAAATTGGAAAAGCGTTGGAACGATTGTATCACCCTAAAAGGTGATTATATTGATGAATAAAAAAAAATTTAGCAAAAAAAATGTTGTTTTCATTGTTAGTCTCGGGACTTATTGATCCATGTGTTATTCTTCTTTTCATTCCTCGACAGTTTTCGGTGTTGCCCAGCCGTAATGTATTTCACCAGAATTTCCGGTCGCGTGCCGATAACTTGGAGTTTTTTTTATTATTTTTCCGTTCATCAAAGTTCGGTTGGAAAAGATGTTAAAATATTAATTGAAATTTCAACATAAGTTCAATTGTGGTCTCAATATTGTGAATACCAATATTATTAAATACTAGCTTGCATACCCGTCGTTGCCGGGTTAAGTTTTTTCAAATTTTTTTTTGATGGTCTATGTTGGAGCTAAACTTTAGGCCAATCGGCTCGGTAGTATCCCCGCGAAAGAGAACATAGCTCAAAAACTAAGTTTCGAAATCACTTTACCCCTCCCCTTACTCCCCCACCCCTCGTGCTACTTTTCCGTATGCCTATGTTGGAACCAGAACTACCACAGACACTCATCCCAAATTTTAAGTCAATCGGTTCAGCCGTTTTTTCGTGAAAGAGGAACAGACAGGCAGACAGACAGACAGACAGACAGGCAGACACCAACTCATTTTTAGATATTAGTATGATTGATAAAAATAATTTTTTTAATTTTTCAAAGGCATCCTAATTTTTTTTCCAAAATTTTGTTCCAAATTCAAAACGAATATTAGATAAAAATCATCAATCAAAAATATTTTAATTTGAGTAAATTGAAATATTCGCATCTAATTGATAATATCTATTGATTAATTTATTTTGTCGTTTTGTTTCGCTTATGTTTCAATCGGTTGCTATCAACGACGACCATGTATGTCAGCATAGTACAATAATTTTTATGATGACGATGTATGTATGTACACAAGTTTTATTGACATAACTCCAATGTAAGCAAGGCTTCGAAGCGCCAAGAAGCTTGCGCGAGACACGAAAAAGGCCAAAGCTAAAAATAAGAAGGAAAAGAACTTCTAAGTTCACTGGGGCGAGGTTGAATGAACTCAGTTAAATACAATCCACAAATACAAATATAAATGCAAATTATGTTGAGCGCGCGCGATCACCGCGATCGTTGATCGTCCAAAGCCAAAGAAATGAACGCCTCAAGTTCTCGCATATCGTCGAATAACTAAAATAAAATAAAAAATTATGTGGATCCCGAATGCTGCCACACAAACAGAGACATACGCTAAGTGAGATGAATGCTAAATATGGAATTGATGAGCAACTCTCCGGGTACACCACCATTAAAATACCATTTATGAGAAATCAACCAACATATGAAATTTTAATTCTCTTCTCCATCAAGTGAAAATATCACATTTACTCTTCGCCAGGTGCGATTTTTTAAGATTAAAACGCCGGCTTTCCTCATTCCGATTCCAAGCTCATTTCCATTGATCATTCCAAGCTCGACTTAAACTCCCCAAACTCAACATAATTGCCTCATGTATATGAGATCGGTTTACTCCACTGAAAACTCCAAGTTAAATTTTTCTATTTTGCGACTTAAAATGCGTGACATTCGCTTAAGTCGCCTAATAAAATGACTATCGCCGCAGCGATTCAAGATATGTGGTGATCAATTTGTCCAAGAGGATCATTAAATCGCCACTACCCTAAATCACCGACAAATTAATAGCTGAACATTATCCTTATCACAATGGCTCGTGTATCTCATTAAAAACATATTACAACGATGTTGGAATGAATTGGATATGCATTACTTTGTATGCTACGCTAATGCGATCGAGCAACATAGAAACAAGTTGTGCATCTGAAGTTAGAATGGTTTTCCAAGATCGCTATTGTTAACCTCTTCAGGGGTCGTTCTTTTTACCAAACTTCAAACTGCACATTTTGTTCTGGACTGGGTTTTTTTATGATGAGAAACATTGTTTTTTGGTTTGTTCGTTGATCTCTAAATTCGGCTGGCGGCAAAAATGTTAATCTGTGGCAAAGTCCATATAGAAACTTATTTTATATAATTTTCCCCAACATAATAATCCAGGTATATTTCATTATTCCATTCGTAATAGTATCTTCTCAAATATGTATTGAACAAAACGTCGAAAAAACACAACTACTTTTCAAAAGTGCTTCGAACCTTTAAAATTGTGTACTCGAATTATTAGAAATGCGTGACCCTAAGCGGATTCGCAAAAAACACAAAATTTCGTATTTACAATAAATTAAATGGAAGCTTCGTGTACAATGGAAAATTCACACTTGCGGGATCCGGTCCCTGCGCTCCAAATTCCGGTTTAGTTTCGGATTGAAAACATTGTTTTGAAATGTTGAAATCTTTGGAATTGCATAAAAGGTTAATGGGATAAATTAAAACAGGCAATGTTGGCGAATGGGCAGTGGAAATATTCGCTATTACTGTTGTATGATAGTTCGATTTTTTTGGACGGCTGGATTTTATACGTTGTTTTTATTTTCGGTGTATTATTGGTCTTAAGTTATATGTTTTCATTGAATAAATTTAAAAACCGAGTGTATTTTTGTGAACCGAGATGACTGTTTCAATACAAAGAATCAAGAATATCGCAAAATAACTTTTTTGCGATAATCTTGATTCTTTGTGATACCCAGACTCACCATATAACCTAAATCGCAAATGGCTGAATCGCAAATGGTTGAATCGCAAATGGCTGAATCGCAAACAGTGTGAGTCAGGTCGCAAACTAGCCGCTGTAAATGAAGTTGCCTCGTAATCGGTCGCGAAGAAATCGTTACAAATTAATTACATTGTAGCCGGTTGCAAAAAAGCTATTGCAAATCTCTTAGTTTTGTGACCGATTACGCATCGTTACTAGTTAAAAATTGCTTACTTTGTACCCGGTTGCGAAAAAGGTTGCAAATCGGTTACTTTGTGACCAGTTGGAAAGTTGTATAAATAGTCAAAAAAAAAACAGGAATTAAAGAGTTTCTTACTTCATAACCTGCTTTACAAAAGAGCTTCTGCGGTAAAAGTTGCACAACAGTCATGATCCCAAAAAAACTTTGCAAAATCGATTGCACTATTGTTGGAGCGAAGTTCCTGTGACGTTGCAGCAACCAATTCCTACCCTGATATGTTTTGCAACCCATGTTTTACGATCGTCGCATAATCGATAAATAGCCGCATAGGTAGGTTTTAGATATTTTTTTCTTATTTACAAAATTAGTTCTCGAAAAGTAGCAGTAACCATAAAATAATTAAAAAAAAGTTGAAAAAAAAAATGGTTTGCATAATTACATGTGGAATACTTTTGAAAATATGCTTTAGGGTGATCGATTTTTGGAACAATCAAAAAAATATTTTCCTGAAAATTTACCTGTTAAGAAATTATTGAAATAAAAAATTATTAAAATTTCAAAAAATGAACAAGTGATATTTCATAACCGGGTGGTCCACGAAAGAAACTAAATTAATACTTTTAACATAATATGTTTTTTGTTTTTGACACGGTCTATTGAAATGACATATTAAAATTTTTTTCCAGATTTATCTATAATTTCCCAAAAAAAAAAAACATATTTAAACGCTTTTAGTTTGTTTTGTCAGTGATATAAAATTCGTAAAGGTGTTTTGACATTTTTACTTCTTACCATGAGGACTTTGGTGACATTTATAACATTTTTTTCAATATTACCACCTATTCAGGTAATATCTTTAGACATCAATTAAACGGAACCAATCTCTTGTCATCATAAGTGTTTTGCAAAAATTCAAATATTTGATTTTTGAAGTAATTAATAAAGATAATTTTTTTTAACCATATTCTCTTAAAACAATTTTTGTTTGTCTAAACTATTGTATAATTCCAGTCTTATTTTTGCTGTAATGCCGAAAAAATAAAACATTGGTTCGATAAAGGATACTTATTTTATAAAATTGAGCAATGCCATCATCCAAACTATCTTTGTTGGAATATTGTTTATGACATAAAGAAGCCTATGCCTAATATGAATTTGACATATTCATTGAGTAGTTCGGGACGCAAAAATGCCAACATACGACTTTTTAATACAACCAAAAATTATTGTGATATGTACGATGAAAACGCTTTTTTGAATAAATTACTTTTCAATTTAATTTTGAAAAGTGAAGTGAACAATAACTTACCCAGACGTTGTCCGATTTTGCAGGTAATATCTTATCACATTATAGAAAAAAAAACATTTTTTAATAGTTCAACAAGTGTTAATTATTTTTATTTTTAGGGTTATTATACAATCAATAATTTAGTCTCCAATACGGATATAACACCCCAAATTTTATCTCAGATTAAATTGATTTACTTTCAAGGAGTGAGCATTTACCCTAACTTCTTCGTCAAACTATCAATCATGGGAAAGTGTCGTAGAACACCATCTACTGAAATGTGTTTCAAATATTGCGGAATTAATTTTTTTTTAGAACTCATAATCTGGATAAAAAAACTTCATTATGGTGATTTTTTTTAAATTTTAGGGTTTCTGGTTTGGTAATTTTGCAGTCGTTTTAAAAAAAAATTGATTTGTGTTTTATTTATTTATTTTTTATTCAAAATTTAAAAAATACCACTTCAAATGAAATAATTTAATTTTATAGTTACATCATGATAAGATCAGAATATTTTACTACAAACAAGGAAATTATTATCGATACTATTTTCAATATACATACGTAATTTCCCGATCAGTGTCTATCATGAATGATGAATATATAAAATGATGGACATCTGGTAAAAAGAAGTGCAAGCACGTAAAATATCAATGGTAATTTACTGAATATTGGCGCTTACAAGAATTTTTATTCGCATGCAATCAGTGTCTATAATAGTGATTAAAATGACTAATTTCCCGAAAACTTTCTCCTTAATAACAGCTATGAAATTATAGCCAGGTACGTAGGTAGTTAATCGACTAACCAATTCCAATGAATAAAAAAATGCTGCGATTTAAAAGTCTTGATTGATGCCTTTGTGTGAGAATTGATGTGAAATTTCCTGAAACGTATTTTTATGCTCGAACAACAAGCGATAGAGCAGAGAATTTTCTTCCGTGGTGCTATAACAAACAATGATAAACTACAATTTAGAAAATTATAAGAGCATAATTATTTGGACATAATTTTGGTGGTGATGTTTACTATTTTAAATGAAGAAAGTCGGATTGGGTTGTTGGTGATTTAAAAAATGTACTAGAACAAAAGATTTAAGCCAGAAACTTTTTTGTTATTGATTTTTCGATAAATAAATTTATGGAATTAATAAAATATCACAGAATTTTTTGTTTTTGTAATTGTATTGTTTTTCGTTTTTCGAATTGTGTTGTTTCTACAATTTTCGTAAAACTTATTTGCAAAAAAATTCAAGTGGCTATCTCAACGCGTTCGCGAGTTATTTAAAATACGTAAAATGGACACACCGCCAGACAGATTCACAGAGATTCTCGTAATTTTGCCTGAAATGGATTTCGTGCTGATCAGCAAGTTTCTTTCTGCCCCTGTTCTCGAGTCGGTCTTCGTCATGAATACAATACCTTCTCTCTATTGCAGAGGAAAATAAAATAAAGTTTTAACATTTACTAAAAAAAATAATTTTACGTAGGGATTTGCCTTCAAAAGTAAAAGCATTGAGAGTATTAACTTTTGTCTTGCTTTGTTTTTTAAGCCAAACCATTACGTAAGAAAACATATTTAGTACACTTTTAAAGTTTGTTTTTTTTTTCTTCTTTTTTTTTAAAAAAGCCTTTATTTCTATTTTATCCATTTTAGTCGTCATTTTGTTTTTTCCCAAGTTATTTTCCAAAGTTCTTTCCTGGCCCCACACGAGCGATACTTGTTAGCTCGATTTGGACAAAATGGCGTCAGCAGGCCACCATTTTGTGTTTTCATATTGCATTATTATCGTAGCAACGTATGTGTGCAACAGGTCAAGTCAATTTGATGAAATGAAGTGGGTCAAAATAAGATTATAAAGTTTGACCCTTAGAAACAAACAAACGAACTAACAAATAAGTGATACTAAATCAAAGCTCATAAAAAGTACCTGCATATAAAAAAAATAAAAAAAAACTCTTAACCCATGTTCTTTTTTTTTTGGTGAAAAATTAATTAATCGTCCATTTAATTTTAATTCTACTTTCAGACTGGTTAAGCTTATCAAAAGTCCCGTTTTAAAACAAATCTCCAAGATCAAAAAATTTCGTGATTCGAGATATTCTTAATGCAATAAGCTTGAAGGCAAATCGCTTCTAAACTTTCTTTAATCATTAATCATTGCTTTCTTTGCTTTCCACAAAAGAAAACTCAAAATTGTAAGACATCTTTTATTTTTTTTAATTGGCTTTCATGTACCGCAATATTTTTTTTTGAGTATAAGAATATGCTTCAGGTTTTCGTCATTATGTCTGACTTTTTTTGCCCATACAATAAATTGAAATTCGCGTATCATTTGCAACATAATTTCATCGATCTATCATACATAACAATTAAAATCAATGCTGCCCCTAAGGAAAAACTTTTGTCTATCATCAATTCAATTACCGTCAATTGAATAAATCTTCAAATAATATTGGGAACCGTTTTAATCCCACCTTTTCTTTTAGCATCGGAACATTAAATGAAATAAAATATTACATGCACGCATGAAAAACGCGAAAAATCGTTAAGCTTTTAGTAACTGTAAATTATGTTGGTTTTTTATTTGGGGGCTTTTTTTGTAAGCTGTCTATCGGTTTTGGACATATCGCAATGATCCCTATCGAAACATAGATTGATGTCCATTCTTTTTGAGACGTTTGTTCTATGATTTATTATTGCATAGGGCAAATTCTATAATTGCGGACCACATTCGCAAAATTACATGTCAAAGGCGGTCCAGAAAAACGTCACGCGATTTTTCGCCTCTTTGAATTCCCTCTAGTCGCGTTTTTTCACGATTTTTTGTATGGGATTCAATATTTCCGTCAAGTTACTACATTTTCCTTCCCCTCCAAAATTTGTGACGCATGAGGCTATCTTAATGAGGCTATCAAATCATAAACCATATAAAACCCGTTTTCTTTAGTCAAAATTCGCGTTAAAAAGCTCGTGCTCGGAAATTAGCCGACCGATTGAGCTAAAATTTCGATGAATGCCGTCTTGAAAATATACTCACTCAGAGGACAAAAAAATAGAAAGTTTTCTGGAGAAATCGTATGTCAATTGGAAAAATCCAGATTAAATGTCTTCAAGTGGTTCGGAAAAAGGGAGACAAGAGTTTAGTGAGAGGGGAACTTAAAGCACTGAATAGCCCTGCAGGATGACTGCACCATTTTTTGCCTGTGACCCCGGATTCCCGCTTTTATAGGTTATTTTTTCAAATTAAATTTACGGGAAAAGTTTCGATTTGTGAACAACCTTCAGAACTAGAAAAAGTTCGAAACTTGATAATAAAAATTGACGAAGTCAAATTTAAGGATTCAATTTTTTTCACTTTTTTTTTTTAAAAAGCCACCATCTACAACTACTTCCCTATATCAAAATAAATAAGATTCATTAATCTACCAACTAACTAACCTTTCTGGCCTGTAGTTACATTTTTTTGATTGACAAAGAACAAAACTTAAAAGAAAGTCTGCGAAAAAGCAAGAAAATAGCAATATTAAAAAATACTTAAAGTTAAAGGCCCACCTACATTATTACCGCACAGTTCTTTATGCCCAGAAAAGAAATGATTGAGAAATCGGGGCAAAAGAGTACAAAAGAAAAAAAAATCGCACAAAATTCACATAGGTATATTTTTAGATCGGGGCTTTAACGGTCCGCCATTAACAGGTAAACCAGAATTAAACTGTATTGTTCCCCGGGGTACCGTTAATTGTAAAGGTATTACAAAAACCCATTTAATGTTAACCCACCACATTTTGTAAGACATAAGAATCTCTTCCGTCTTGGCCAGACGATGGTCGTCTCATCCAAGTGCGACTTCTTAATTCTACTCGTCCGCCCGCTGCTTCGACTCCTCCTCCTGTCGCTCGAGAACCAAATTTTTTTTACAACATCGTTAGGTGATAGCGTTTGCTTTTTTTGTACCGATGGATTTTATACTTCTTATTACCTTAACTTCTTTTTTTTTCAAGTTTATTTCGCTTCTTTATTTTGGCTTAGCCACTACAGTTTGTAAATTAAAAGACCTCAGCGTGTAACGGTTAACCTACTTTCGGTTTACCGTCCAAATGACATACGTGCTCGTACGAAATGTACCTATATATCAATAAATATACATATATGGAAACGTGGAACGGGCAAAGGAATACACCTTAAGAAGTGACTTAAGGTATATAAATGGCCACCTATATAGAATTAGCTCAGCGGCATATTTCCCTCCATATGCTCATTTGCTGTAAATATGCTTATGTGCTGCTTTAAAGTAATATATTCCAAGCATAGTCAGATAGAACATTTTTTTTTCGCGATGCCAAAGAAAATTTATGACGGTATGGAGACCTTTCTCCGAATGAATGCCTCCTTTCTTTACTGTCGTTCCATAATGTTTCTGTTTTTTTTTCCTCAAACATTGATTTTTTTTTGCTGTTAGTTCTGCGTTTGGCGACAATATGATTCTGGCATGATATTTTTTTTTCTAGGTGTGTCACTGATAAATCGAATGACACGAAGACCGATATTTAAATAAAATACTTTCTTATTACTCACTCAAGAAAAAAAAATGTTGAAGTGCTACGAAAACAAACACGAAAACCATAAATAAGTTCAAACATAAGCAGAAGCACTCCTTTTACTGCTGGACTTTATCCAAGAACTTTTTCTTTGCGTGAAAATATGACGGCAGAAGAATAGCCCTCTATTGGCCATTGAATAAAATTCTGCATTCTTCTCAGGCCTTCGGTAAAATGTGCAAGGCGAGCCAATGCCAAAGCCAACGCCAAGGTGCCTATAAGTCAGTTAGTGCGACATTTAATAATAATCAAACGCTTATTTATCGCCCAACATATTTACAACTATGCTGGACTGATGCTAATGCGCAACGAGGGGGTGGTACAATCTTTATGTATGCTCTTATGCTTATTATAACCCGCAATGCTCCCTACGGGCTCCAGTCGAAGTGCGAAAGCCACGATTGCCGGCAATATAAGATCCCTGGAGCATAGTTCGTGAAGTGCATTTTATAGCAGGCAAGGGAAAACAAGACAATTTATATATAAGTAGGTTTGAAACCATGTTCCCTACTACTCGCCCGCCCCAACCAAGTGTTCGCTATATGCGGGGCAAAGTAACAGTGACCTAAATTTAGGTCATCACTTATGGAGCTCCCGTGCCAGCGCCCTCTTGTGTTCTCTGCCCTCTTGTGTTCAATTTTTCTTATCTTTCACTTCCTCATAGTTAAGAATTTATATTTGCCCAACTGGCTGCATGGTTTTAGTACATTTACCGCGGCATTTAGTGGTTTTTGATTGCAATATAGGGCGACAACCGCGATTTCGTACAATTTTGGCAGGAAAGTCTTTATAGAATTTGTATAATTTTTTGCCTTGATTTTCTTTAAAATTACGTTAAGATGGCTAAAATCATAATTGTAATCTATATGATATGTCATATAGGAGTATATTAGATTTAGTATACAATTTGTAACGCAACGGACCAATCGTGACAAAAGATTTTGATTTCCGCATGTCCGTCCTTCCGTCCGTCCGTCTGTTCATCCGTCTGTCCGTCCTTCCGTCCGTCCGTCTGTTCGTCCGTCTGTCCGTCCGTCTGTCCGTCCGTCTGTCCGTCCGTCTGTCCGTCCGTCTGTCCGTCCGTCTGTCCGTCCGTCTGTCCGTCCGTCTGTCCGTCCGTCTGTCCGTCCGTCTGTCCGTCCGTCTGTCCGTCCGTCTGTCCGTCCGTCTGTCCGTCCGTCTGTCCGTCCGTCTGTCCGTCTGTCCGTCTGTCCGTCTGTCCGTCCGTCTGTCCGTCCGTCTGTCCGTCCGTCTGTCCATCCGTCTGTCCGTCCGTCTGTCCGTCCGTCTGTCCGTCCGTCTGTCTGTCCGTCTGTCTCTCCGTGTGTCTGTCCGTCTGTCTGTCTGTCCGTCCGTCTGTCCGTCCGTCTGTCCGTCCGTCTGTCCGTCCGTCTGTCCGTCCGTCTGTCCGTCCGTCTGTCCGTCCGTCTGTCCGTCCGTCTGTCCGTCCGTCTGTCCGTCCGTCTGTCCGTCCGTCTGTCCGTCCGTCTGTCCGTCCGTCTGTCCGTCTGTCCGTCCGTCTGTCCATCCGTCTGTCCGTCCGTCTGTCCGTCCGTCTGTCCGTCGGTGAACACCATAACTTTTGAAAGGATTGAGCTAGAGACTTGAAATTTCGTATAGTTGCGTTCTTTGTAAATGGCAAGGCTAAGTTCTTGGACGAAGAAAATTGGACCATTCCTGATTCCCCCCCCCCCCTTAATTCAAAAATTTATAAAGGTCAAATGTGTTCAGGATATTATTTTGCACAATTTATCTATGCATTAACATCCAGTTGGATTACTCCTTCTTCTTCCCCCCCATACAAATTGAAAATATATATTTTTTTATTTTCTCGAAAAGTCGTTGTGATACGCTAATGAGAAGAAAATTTATTGTATGAAGACAAAAAGTGTTTAAAATATGATTTTACATAACCGTTGCATACAAATCCAATCGGACCACTCCTTGCCCCCTCACCCAAATAAATGGATTTAGAAAAAAAAACATTTTGTGTGTCCTCATATAGAATATTTGACGATTTCCCCTGGCAATTGTAGCTTTTATTATGGTTTTTTTTTTGAAAATTTAGACTTTAAAATGTTTAAATTATGACCGGCTTTTTCACTGCTTCTCTTTTTGAAAAACCCATAAAAATCTAGTCTCAAAATTGTTGTTGTTGTTTTTTTAGTTAATATTTCGTTTAATTTTCAATGTGCTTCACGGCAATACAGCAGCATTCACTCTATGCACTCCACTCCAGCGATCATTGCCTTTGGTTAATTCGTTAATTCAACATAAATGTGCTGTTTAGCCGCAAAATTCAATTCAGTATTCGACTTTGTCATTTTGCGTACTCCTTCTTCTTTTAGGGTTGGCTGAACCGTTGATTTTTATGCTCGCAATAAAGGCATCAGAAGCCTCAACAATGGATAAAAATTGATTTAGTGCCAATAACGACTAATGTCTTTTAAAACGAGGAAGATATTTTTGATCGTATGTAGATCGTCTTCAGTTAAGATAGAAACCAACAAAAAAAAATACTTCAATAAAAAAATGTTTTTATGACTATGGCAAACAATTTTGACCCACTAACTGTTCAGTTGGTTGAGGAAGATTTCGTTCCGTATAAAAAAGAACTTAACCGACCGGCGACATATTTGTTTGTTTTTAATATTCGCAATACACCAAATTTTTTTTTTTAACTGTCGATGCCGATTCAAATTATTGTTTGTTGGGCCCGGTTTATCTCTTTTTTTTCTAAGAAAACTTAGAGAAGGCGGAAGAGATACTCGTAACCTACTTTTATCGTCTTTTAGGATTGAAGTTTTGGTTCTTTTCAATATAATTGTTGTCTGATGATATTTAAGGTGACAATTATCGACGTTGTGCTATGCTAATGAGAACGAAATGAATTTGACACAGAATATTTGCAAATGATGTCATCACGTTTACGTTTCGTCAAATAACTAACCATTTCTCTACACTCGACATTTCACAATTAATACCTTTCATTCTTAATAATTTTTAAATTCTTACTTTCGTTAGAATTCAATTAGAATCGCATTTAGACTTTTGCTTGTTGAATTTTGCAATTTGAAACAAAAGTGTTACTTTTTTGTCATTCTTAGTGAAGTTCAAATTAACCCAAATGTTCTTTTTCACGACTTGGAAAATTTCATATTTTTGTGTACAAAAGCTATAACTTTTATTAGCAAGACATACTTTTACATAAACTTTTTTCAATATTTTTAGAACAAATTGTATTTCATATTGATTAATGGACAAAATCAATATGAAATACAATTTAATTAAATTGTCAATATTGACGGGATTTTAAAGGGTTTCCTTCAAACTCAACAAGTAACTTTAGTACACCAGTGTCGGAGTCCTTAGATCTTTTCTGCTGGCCAATAGGAGTAAAAACCCCTTTAAGGATTACCAGAAGTCGGTACTAAGTAATAGGCAAATAAAAACTTTTTGCCAGTCATGTGAAGAAACAGAAAATTTTTATTTGCATTTTTCCTTCTCCTAGAAATTCAATGACAAAACATGTTGCAAAACAAAAGGACAACAAGTACCAAAGGTTACAGGAAAAAGATTTTCATCCTTTGAAATGAAATTATGAATAATAATGTAATAGTGAGTCAAAAATGCAAAAATTTTCATTCGGGTGACTTGCAAAATGCATTCAAAATAAATTGTCGGCTAACTAGCATAATTTTAATCCTTCTATTGTGAAATATTGTCATGGTCATTAGTTTGCTTGCACAAGGGATTAGCATGGTTCAAGGAGAGTTAAAAGTATTTTTTTATCATAAATCATGTAAATAATGTTACTGAATCTTAAAATTTTACTTATGTATTTTTCGTGATTTTTTTTATCTCAGAATAATTCTTTAAATGGAACTGCAGTAAAAACTTCATCATCATTTTTTATCAAAGAAAGTACAGATTTTTTGGTATAAAAAATAATTGAAATAAAAGAAAGGGTAACTTGTGCCAAGCACGTGATACCTTTCACCTTAAATCGTTTTGAATTACAGAAAATTCAACAACAGGTAGAATTATTAGGTTGTAGTCAAGTCCAGTATACTTTCAAGCGCCGATTATTTTTATTAGAAAAAAGGCAAACCTTTCTCATATGTTTTTTTTGAGGTTTTTAGTAAATATTTGGAAAAAGGATTCCAGTAAATTTTTACAAAAATGCTGTGGATTTTTTATTCCCTTGATAGTATGAGATACCCATAGCTATGAAATTATTTTGAAAGACTTGCATTTGATTTGCCTAACAGAATATGTCAATATAGCGGGTGGCCGTTAAATATGTTAGGGATATTTTGTCACAAAGCAGACAGACGTATGTCAAACAGGATCCGTCTGACCGGAAGACTAACGCCAAATAAACATGGACAATGTTAAAACATATAACAGTATTGAATAGGGATAAATTTTTGATCTTCGGTGGTTAGATGTTGTTTGTTTTGTTTAAAAACCACCTTGGTTTGTTTAGTCATGGAATTTATGTTCAATCTATGATGTTAAAAACAAAACATATGCGAGAATATTTAGGGTCATGATAGTTCAAATTGGGAAGAAGGAATTAATCGTTGGATCATGGTTGTGTGAATTAAAAATCATCAAAAAAATTTGTGAGATCGACTACGGCCAGAAGAAAGCTTAAGCCGATTCTGATGCGGTTTTTTTTGCATTTGAAAGATGTTATCATTCCATTGAAAGCTATTGAAAAAGATGTGGAAACATTCCAATTGCAGTACAATACGATTCATGAAAATTGGCTCCAACTGAATTTTGATGTATGGGAAAGTTGTATAAAATTATATTCTACGCACCCTTTTGTGCAAACGAATTTTTTGCAAAAATGAGCCATTTTCGAGAAAAAAGCAAAAATTTGAAAAACAGTAGCTCAATTTTTCCCGTTTTTTTCCGCATGTGATTTACTTTTTGATAAGAAAAATCTCAAAAGTTGAATTGAGTAACTCAGTGATTTGCTTTTTGATAAAAAAAAAATGGTTCTTTGCAAAATTTCAAGTTTCTATCTCAATTACTTGCTTTTGTACAGTAAATTTTAGTACACAAAACTTTTTATCCGACTGCTGCAAGCAAAACGAAGGTATTGTTTTCAGCATTCTAGTGTGTAAATTTATTGTTTTCAGCAAAAAATTTTTAATTGTACTGTTGAGTTCTGAGTCACACAAGTGTCACCCAAAATTTCAAGGACTTATTGAGCTTTCCACTGAGAATTCAATCAAAATATATTCGGAAATGTTGAATATTGCCGCAAACTCCGCTTACCCTTAAAAATATGAAAAAAATTCTTCACATTATCGAATAAGTTGTTCAAATTATCGAGCCGAAAATTTCAATTCGGCTCCAATTTTTGATTCAGTTCACCTTATTGAACTCTAACAGTTACCGGGAATTTCAGCATCGAGCAAAATACTAAGTAACATTTTTTTAATGTCACAAAATTCAATTTCCTCAAAATTCGAGTATCTAGTTACTGTTTTGATTTAACACAATTTTTTTGAATGCTGTTCTTTGCTAATCTAATTTACATTCCTAAATTTGATGATGAAAAAAATCGCAAAAATTATTTTCATAAAAACCTCTTCATCATTTTAGTATTTCAAATAATTTTTTTATTCTTTCGCAAATGCAAAAATCGTAATATCTAATATGGGCGTGAAAAAATTCAGCAAAAGCAAATAAAACCAAATAAATCTCTTAACTAAAAAACTATTACTCAATTTTTTTGTTAATCGTAAAAATCATAAAGTAGAAATTCTCATTTCCATATTACATGCCTAGATAATAAATTTTTGGATGAGATTTTAATTTTGCCTTTCATTTTATGCGGCTACCTAAAAGTATATAAAGAATCTTTAATCAAAACGATTGTAGGCGGACGTTTTTTGGACTTTTACTACCACAGTAATAATTTTTCTATCCCTTCTCCAAATTTAAGGTATAATCGAAAAGAAAATTAAAAAGTATCCTCAAATTGATTGGAAGATGACTTACAAAAGAAATAGGCGTTATATCTCCTTTGAAAGGATATGTTGTCTATTTACCTTGCAACGATCACATGTTCCACGAGTTTTTTTTGTCTTCCCAAAAAAAAACCTTCGCAACAGTGCATTGAGGCAATGAAACGCAGGTAAAAGAGCAGCATAACATCCACGTGAGAATGCGATTGGAAGTTTTCCAAAACGTTGCCTTCCAGTGTTGATGGCCTGAAGACCAGATTTTCATCGAAGAGAACACCAAAGAGTACGATGGATCAATTCTTACCTTTGATAGGTGAATATGTAACTAAACCATACACAATTTATGCTCTCTATATACAAACATATGTCGTTTACACCTGAATCCGCCCGCTCATACTTTAGTTGCACGTTCCCGAAATTCTTATGCACACAGCTGAATTGTCATGTATGAAATGGTATCTATCAGATACTCTATCTCTATTTGTACACAGGTACATTGAATGCGATGCATATCGCCGCTTTTAACATAAGATCGCGTCGTCTTTATATACTAAGCACTCACTCTGATCACTGATCGAAAATTGAGTGAAGTCTCGACATCGTGCTCAGATGCGGCTCAACATTTGGCCGCATAGTAGAGGATTTAAACTTCCGACTTAATGAAGATCAATTCATAACACCGACATCGTTCGAGTGGATAGTATCGCTCTCTTATACGATTTCAAATTCAAAATATCAAATTTTTTTAAATAAATTTTATCGTGCGTTCCTTACATCAAAGCGAACTTTAATTAAACAAATAAAGTTTTACTAAAGTCTAATTAGAAGTCAATTCTTAAAAAAAAAATCAGTATCAAAATTAAAGTGATTCTAATCTGAAATTCACGTCGAAAGAAATTTTCTGTAAACAAATTTTTATTAAAAACTGAGTGATATTGAATTTCATTATTCGTTTCCAGTGTGTGGAAGTCAAATTTTGAGCTTGCCTTTAGCCAAATAATTCGCGGGTTCAAGCGTATTTTTATGAGTGTCAGTGACTTTTTGGAAACGTGCTCACCACACTGTGTGTGCTTTTATAATACTTATTTGTTGTCTATATAGAAAGAACGTTGTTTAACAGAAGAAAAAGAAAAAAATAAACTACAAAAACAGATTTAATTTTTAAGAAAATCAAAGCGACCAGCGACAACATCAACCGAAAAATAAAACAAACACTTGAAGAAGAATTTGATAGTCTTCTTGAATTAAGATCGTAAAAATTTTCTGTCACAAAAATTATGGCCGAAGTCTTGGATCCCACTGGACACTATTGAATTTCCCATTATAGCTGGTGAAATAACCTCAAAAAAGAACAAATTTGACAATATCATCATTGATCGTCACTGATCGGCAACATTTTCATTATCATTGGAGGAGGAAGAGCAGCTGATATCGAAGGTGAACCATCTGTGAAAAAGTTATTAAGAAGGCTGACATCACTATATACTGATAAAGTTGAGAAGATTCAATACGTCTTCAACGAATTTCGTGATCAAAAAGGTTAAAAGAATTTGTTTTTAGCAATGTTGAATGTTTTAGACCCAACGGGGCAATATTAATTGAAGGTATTTACGAACAACAACAAAAAAATCAATCAATAATTTTATAGCCGCCAATACCGCGAAAATAAATTGTAAAATCGATAAACAAACAAATTTATTACGAATTGTTAAGATTTTTTGTAATTAAATTGCCAAGATGACCGCAAAATTGGATCCAACTGGACAATATTAAATATTTCTTTTGACGGCAATATTTGTCAATTTTGAATATTGATCAATTCATTTGATTGATTTATCAAATTTTAATTAAGCCGATTAATTCTGTTTAACAAGTATATTGCAACGAAATCACCAATTTTAGATCCAACCGAACAATATTGAGATAAAATCGCTCAAGATATACATAATAATTGCTCACAAGGTCGAATTGATTTAGATTTGATTTTTTTTTTGGTTGCGATTGTTTGCAATTTGGTTTTGAAATTAACTTAAAATGGATAAAACACTGGATCCAACCGGTCATTATTGACTTTGAATAATCATTTTATCTAAAAATACAACGCAATTTTTATTATTTTTAATTTATATTCACATAAAAATTGTCGTAAAATTGGAGCGATTTGCCAAATTAAAACAAATTGAACAGAGCAAAACAATAAAAAACAAATTTTGTTTAAATATTTTAATAGAAAAAAAAATCATCAATAAAAATGTATACTTTGGATCCAACTGGTCAATATTAAGTAAGGTCCTTGAGATCAAACTAAATGCTATGGTAAACAACATTTAAGACTTATTTAACACGGAAACGAACACTGCCAATAATTTGTGATCGTCTTTTTAGATTATTTTACAAAACTTTACTATAAAGTGTAATTTTTTTTACAAAAATATTTCCTTTTTGAAAACATACTGAATTAATTATGAAAATGGTTATCCTTGATCCCACTGGTCAATATTGAACTGAACCATAATTTCCCTACTTATTTTCAAAAAAGTATTAAATTAGATTTTTATTAAAAATTTCATGAGAAAATGGCCAAAAAATTAGATCCAACTAACACTTATTAATAACAATAAGTGATTGCGATCAATTCTTTTGCAAGTATAATTTTTTTGCAGATTTTTGTTAGAGTATAAAAAGCAGTATAAATAAGCCCAGAAAAATGTCGAATTCTTTAGATCCCACAAACACATATCGTCGCCCGAAAGAGTTAAGGTGCAGAGTTATCCTTAAAACATCCTCGCGAGATCCTTTAGATCCAACCGGGCTCTATTAAGGATCGGGAGAAAAATTCAACTGATTTAAATTACATGTCATAATGCATTGTTTTTTTTTTGGGTGTAGCTGATAAACTCCTCAATGTTAAATTGTTTTAAAAAAATTATTAACAATTAATTTTTTTTGTTATGCATAAAGAAGGCTATTTAATCCAACTATTGAGGATGCGTTGGCTAAGTGTTCGAGGTCGGGAGGAGACGTCGAGCTGCAGACGTAGAAGAAAGATGAACACAATTTTTATTAATTAATTATGAAATGAAATAATTAGTGAAATTTTTGTGTTTATTTTTTTTTTTATTATTTTTTTGTAGTTTTGTTTAATTTTTGTTTTGTCTGTTGAACAATTCATGTTTTTTAAACAATTAATATATTACAGATCTTTTTTTTTGAGCAAGTATTAGTATGTGTCATACTACAATTTTTTTTTGTTGAGAAAATTGGTTGAAAACTGAATAAAGCTATTCCCGACTTTATTTAGAATTTTTAATATCATGAAAATTCAAATAAATTCTGTTTTTTTAAAAGTTAACACCTTTTATTGTTGAAAACAGAATTTCTTGTCTGATATTTTGAAATATGTCTCATAAATACCCACCTCGTTTATTATTATTGGTTTAAGTTTAATTTTTTTTAATAGATTTTTTTTGTTTGATATTCATTTGCGTTTGCCACGAGTTAAAATCTAAAACCATTCATTTTTTTCAAATTTCATCGTCACTTACTCATTTAAATTTCAAATCTTTTTCAATTTCTGTAGTAATTTGTATTATCACATCATAATAATTAAAATTTCATAAGCATATTTTCATTCATCTTTCATTGCGCAAAAATAAAAGTATTTCGTTAGGTAAAAATGTTGGCAGTTCGATAATGTTACTAAATAAATCCGTAATGCATACATTAAAAAAAATTGACAAATTGCGGGAAAACTATCTATTAGATAACATACAGATCAGATCAGATCAGATAGTAATGATTATCTCAATACACTTTAAAACTAACCTGTTAAAGTGTACATATCTGCTGCACATATCGACAATACAACAATCATTAAGTTCACATAACTCTCACCTTAAATCAACCGCTCAATCAATTTCTACTCAATTGAGTTATACAGAAAAATACCTCAATTGATCATTTTCTCTCCAATTTCAATATAAAATCTACTCTCCCATAACTGATCGTACATGCATTGTTTGACAAACATCTCGATCGGATCTTAAGTGCTCATTTTATGCTACAATAACATAAGAAGGATGCTCCTCTTATGATTTCGATTGCATTCATACCTTATTATTCTCACCTCTTTATTGCGTGAAATGGGCACTCGCCTTGGATTATGATTATTATTATTTATGCTGCATGTATTTATTTGCATAATTTTATTTGTTCTCTGCTCAATACCAAGCAAATAATCAAATTATGATTTTCTTGGAAAATTAAAAAAAAATCTCAGGATTTATCTCGAAATTATTTTAACTAATTCTTTTATTTTAAAAAACTATAATCATAGTACCTACTATTTAAAAAAAACGTAATGTTGCCATTATATAATCGTATTTATTTCAAAATTGTTTACTATTATTATTTGATTAGAAATAAGTCTTTTTTTTATTACAAAATATATAGAATTTTTTAAATATTGGCTCATATATATCATTAACGTGTTCATATCATATTAGAATACATAAATTTATTATATTTTTATTAAAGAAACAAACAATCATATTGAAAAACAATCAAGGATAAATTTTATTATATTATTGTATCTACTTTAAGACTTTTTCTTTCAAAAACTCGTATTATATGATAAACTGATCTTTAATTTAAAACAAAAGCTAGTATTTCATACATGATCAAAATAACTTATAAATTAAATGAATAAAATGTTTACTCGTATCCTATTTTTTATTAATACTATTACTATTATTATTTTTTAATATTATAAATATTTCTTTATGTATTAAATTGTATCAAATCTATGACTTTTTTTATACATTTAAAAAACGAACAAAATTAATTACTCCAATTTTTATATAATGTAAGAAATACTTATTTAAAAAGAAATTAAATTTTTTTATCAACCATTATTATTGTTTTATTTATTTAGACAAGGAGTCCGTGTTTTGTGATTTGTGTTTTTTTTTCTTCAAATTCTGAAATGTTTTTTTAGTGTAAGTACCAACAATTCATATCAAAGTTTTAAATTTTAATAAAATTGTGAAAAAGATGATTGAAGTTGAACAATTTTTCAACACAAAATCAAAACATATACTAGGACAAAACCATGAGATTGAGTGCGGGCAAAAATAATTAATGAATATGCGCCGCTGGTGCAATTTGTTGAACAAAATGTTATGCAATAATTTTAATAAACAGCTATGCAGTCCCAAAAAGAAAGTAACTTCATTTTTTATGTATTTTCACATTTTATAAATAAATTCAACTAAAATTGTAAAAATAAACATAACAAAAATGCGCCGCAGGAAAACGAAAATATTTTTTACTGTATCCCCCAGCGGGAGCCGAGTGTGTTTTGCTTGTTTGTTGATGGATTTTCTTTAATTGGCTATAATACTAAATTGAAAAATCTGGGACAAAAGTTTAGTTAGCGGGACGCTTGGACCTCATACCCAAATGCGGTAACTTCACCTGCAAATATTACAAAACACGTACAAATAAAATGTCACTGCTTAAAATTTGTCCGTAAAATATTTCATGCTGATTCACGCTTTTTTACTCACCCTTTGGAATCAGATAGCACGGTTTTTCCATACACAGGAGACAAAAGTATTTTAAAGGGATTTGGCATAACGAGTCCATGCCTCAAATAAAACTGGACCACTTCTACGTTCCAAGCGGAAAGAAATTCCCCACAAAATGGTTTTGGCGATTATCTCGATAACGGTTCATTTGATCGGAAAATTTATTGACATCAGAAGTGTTCAAATATGATTTTACATAACTTTCCCACATATGATATTTCAATTGAAGTGACTTTCAAAAGGTGATAACTACAGACCGACAGTTAGTGGCTTACAATAAACATTCGCTTAGGAATGTTTGCCATAAGTCCATTTTTGATTGCAGTTTCGCACATTATGGGAACCCTATTAACACCAAATGTTACGAAGTGGTCATCGCAACCACAAAGTCACAAAATTTATACGAATTTAAGGTGCGATGCCCTTTTTAAGACATTATGTGAGGCAAAAAATGAGGAGATTGGGGAAAAAAATGGGGGAAAAAATCAGGAGATTTGGAATTGATAAAAAAAATGAAATTTCAATCAAATCATTTAATTTTTTTTAATTTATTTCAACTATCTGGTGTAAAAGAGAACTTTCAAACATTTACAAATTCATTAAACAAAATCCGAAATTGATTATTTTTGGAAAAGCAAACAAAATAGAAAAATGTTAATCGCTATTATAGAACATGCACATAAAACAAAGCATTTAGCTGCTGACTGACTATATTGTCACCTTCGGAGCTCCTCGCCCAGTTCCACTTGAATTTATTACTTCCGCACTTGACCAACACGTTTCATTTGAAATTCGATATATCTGAAGGTAGTATCCAAAATTAGCTTAAGCATCACACAACTCAACATGAAACTGATGCTGAATCTCAATCTGAACCTGAACTTTCGTTTTCAACTTTGAGATCTCCGAAATCTAACAAAAGTATAATAAGCCAAAGTGCTCTTCACCATCAAAAGCTAACCATAGTGTGACGAGCTAAACTCATTTACTCGTTAGAAACAATCATTTCGTTTGTCCTCCCCAGTCGATTACCACCTTTGGTGCGGATTAAAAAGTCCAACAGACCCAACGAAATGTCTTAGATGAGATGCGATGGACAGCCGCAAGGTAGAATCATAGGATCATCACTGTTTTCTCTCGATTCGGGCGGAGTATGAAGAATGGTTGGATTACGAATAGTTATACGTTAGGGTGTATTTTTTTCTCACGGGGTTTGAAGAGTGGTGATTGTTGGCAACATGTTGATATATTGTACTTAGTAAGTTGATCTTACAAGTAAGTTTGAGTGTTTTACTATGAGATTTTTAATCGTACAAAGCCGGTGTATCTTAGAAACATATTCAGTTCAGGTGAATTTGAATTGCATGGGTGTGTATGTCACCTTCTTGTGACCATCTTCGTTTCATGTCCATTCCGATAAGTGAATTGAACGATAAAGGAAAAGTGATATTTATATGCCAACAGATATACTCGCGTATATGCGGATATGATTTGTGTAAATTACCTGAATAATTGCGTTTCGTTTACCATCGGAAGATGGCGTATTTGCTGTATGCGTGCGATCATTGTAAAGAAAATAACCAGAAGAGATGACCACTTGTCACATTGATGGTTTAGTTAAGACTTGCTGCATGTATCATCTTCAGTTGCATCGCTCTGTACTTCGTACTCGTCACATTAAATAGTTTCAAATATGGAAAAACTTTGAAAAGTGGGGAAAAATCCGAAGAGATATAAACAGAAAAACGCCACAGAAACGCGTCCATCTACATCATATACGTAGAGTGGATCTCGTATTTAGTATGATGATATTCATGAGAGTTTTACTATACTATATCTACTCAATATGGTTATATTTATATCTAGATAAATATATGGTGTGGGCATATCGTCATTTTATCTGGTATAGTGAAGTTTCAACTTTGGAGAGTTTCAGTTTTACACTCAGCTCTGATCCACGTTTGAATACCGCGCCAACGCCGCTGTGTTTTGTTTTTGGGGCTGTGTTTGGGGATATGAATGTGCCATCGTGCAAATTATATGTGTTGGTTGGGTCTGTACGACGTACGACATTCATGAAAAAAAAACATACAATTCAATCTCAGCCATATGATTCTCGTAGCCAAACATTGGAGTTCATTGAACTAAGCTTTTCTTAGGTGTATCTTCGTTTATCTTAATATTATTATGTTTTTTTTCGTCAGACTTTTTTTTCCGTGCGCCTTAACTTTTTCAACTTCTTGTCGTTGGTTGCTGGTGCGTCCCCCCGTTTACGATAGTACACCTGAAAGGCAAACAATTTAAACAAATTCCACACAAAAAATTAGACGGATGAATGTATGGGTTTTGTAACTATAACGAGATAACAGCTGATCGTATAATGATCGGTGGGTGGGGATGACCGATGACGAACCTGACGACGGTCGCCTATTTCGTCAGGTAAGTCTGGTGTATGTCTGTCTAGCAGCACTACTGATCATTGTTAGGTTTTTCGCCAAGTCTGAGGAGGCAAAATGCGATGCGATATGTTGATCATAATTCCGATAGTCATAATCGTTGATCTTGCTGGCGATGGCGATGATGGATGAGGTTTCCTTGAAAAATGACACCTACGAGTATGCAGCGGAATACACAGCTGGGAAAGTTAGTAAGGAAAAAAAAATCACCAAAACAAAGTTTGTAAAAATTTGCAAAAATATGCGCACCTAATTAATTCATTTTGTGATAAGCGTGTGCAGAAGCTTTTATCGCACAAGGTGACCACCTTAATTATGGCATCTTCCCAATTGCTACGTAGATCCAAAATAAGCATTTCATAAAATTTTTGCTCAACTCTTGGTGTCATATGGGCAAAAATCTCCAGCTAAGTGTAGCGATCGAATCCAGAAATTTAAATGTTTTTTGGCGCGGTGTTAAAAGCATGAAATATTGATGTGCCGGAAGATTACTTATACATCGAATACGCGCCTTTTTTTGAATCACTCACATCTTAGCCTGAGTTGAGATTCAAATATGTTTATTTTACAACACTTTGCTTCTTGTTCTCAGTCATGTACTACTGAGTATTTGAATATATTTCTACAGCTCGGTCGATGAAAACCGTCGTCTATTATTGGTAGACGTTTTACTTGAATAATTTTTAATTTGATTATTTTTCGCCACTAAAAATTCTAATCCACTTATTTAAGTTGAAACCCTTGAAACTTTGTTTAGCAAATCAAATTGAAGCTTTTATATGTTTTCTTGTACAAAACTTAGACGGATGATTGAGATAGGAGCTGGCAACAGGTACTTCAGTGTTTTTAAATATTTTCTTCTTCAATATTCAACACATTTTCAAGATTAATTGGTTAATTTGTTTTTTTTTTTTAATTTCAGGTGCAGATATTGCTGTAATTCGACTAAAATTTGATTTAGAAAAATTTACGATTTTAAAGGATTCAGAATTTCGGGTTCATAAATTTCAGATTCTTCCACCTGGCGAATGCCTGAATTTTTTTCTCAAGAAAACTTTGTTATCCATACGTTTCCCCTAGTGATATACAACTTAAAACTCATACTGTTTTTGTCCTGCAAAAATGTAACTCATATTGTTTTTGTCCTGCTGTTTGGAACATGTCTTCGACTTCGTTAGAAGGGGAACAAAGAGAAGGTAAAGGTCACAAGTCACGCATTTTTCGCTAGGTTGTTATCTTGATGCAATTCGTGTACAAAAATCTGTAGCATGACCTTTTTTTGCCCAGACAAATGATTTTCAGACAAATGATCTTTCGCGGGGAAACTACTGAACCGATTGGCCTGAAATTTGGCATAGATGTTCGTCGGGGGTCCAGCCCCAACATAGACCCATTAAAAAGTAGCCCGAGAGGTGGGGGAGTAAGAGGAGGGGGTAAAGTCATCTCGAAACTTAGTTTTTCCTCTATGTTACCCTTTCGCGGGGAAACTACCGAGCCGATTGGCCTGAAGTTTAGCTCCAACATAGACCATCAAAAAAAAAAAAAAAAAGAATTTGAAAAGACTTAACCCGGCAACGACGGGTATGCAAGCTAGTAGGAAATATAGACAAGAAAAATTGTATACTCTTCCTTAGACGCACATAATTTATTCAGTGGAAATTTCGGGTAGTGGTCGATTGTGACGAATTTTCAGAAAGGTTTTTTTTTTAAATACAGTTTTGCCATGGATTTCGAAATTTGTGCAAAAATGGGCTGCCCTTAAGAAACATCACGCTAATTTTCACTTATTCAAAAGCGCCTGTCATCCCACTACCGCAGATCCCCCTTTAACAAAATGTGTGATGTATTTTATGACTAGCCCTTACGTTTGTAATTTCAATTAAAACATTGAACCCGAATACTAAGAATATTCATCTATTGTTTTTTTCTAGTTCTTGCATAGGTTGCTTAAAGCATTTACAAAAAATCAATTCGACCTCGTTGAAATATTCATAAAAACTACTTCAGTTAATTATTTTCAATTTTCTGAAATTTCATAATTGTCGTCGTGGGAGAACACACACTGGTCCAGGTAATACGCGGCATAATTGGTGTGGAAAATGAAAATTCTTTGCATCGCATTATCACAACATTGAGCGTATAAACAAAAATTTTTCTCCTATATGGTGGGTAAGTGAATAATAAAAAAAAATTCAAGAAATTGCGATGTGGTACCTTTAACAAGCATAAACGAAAAAATTAAAAGTTTTTTGGCCGTACATTGAACTTTAACGCCAATTGTGAAATTGGAATATCAATTCACCAACCAACCAGGTGAGCAAATCCACCAAAGAGGCCCCCAAAAGCCCAAAGCCCCAAACCGAAATTATATGAAGCACATGTGAGAATTTCAATACATACAGAATATTTGTCATCGTATTTTTATACATGAGCCGTCGTCGTTTTACTATATATTATTCACTTTATTTCAGGTGATTTTATTTTCCATTCGATTTTTTTTTCAGCTTTGTTTTTATTTAAAATTTTATTTCATTTTATATTTTTGGGAGTTGAAAATTTTAAAATACAATTACTTGGTCACTTGCTCACTTGTACGAGTCACTCATTTCAATTTATTTTATCACGGCACATAAACATATCAACCGTGAGTTGAACATTCGCCGAAGAGAAAATATAAAGCGAAAAGCTATACAGTAAAACAGAACAAAACAGAATTAAGAACATCAGTGCTTTAGTGATTTTATGCAAATCAGCCTTATTAACGCACAGTATGCAATATACAAATACAATGACAGTTGGACCTCACCTGCGCCCGAATTAACCAAAAATAAAGATTTTTTTTAAATGGTTAGCGTGTTGAGTGCAAGGAAAGAAAACCCGAATTATTGACAATAAAAAAATGGAATGGTAAGAAAAAAATTGAATTGGACAACCTTGCCCAACGTATTTTGCGTTCATTAATAAATATTTTTCGTCAAAAGGTGTTGCTCATACCTTGTCAGTTTTTTTTTCGATGTAGAGGATTATCCACATATTGCTGTCCACAGAAAAAGTTTCGGTCCAAGGCTTCACTCATACATGGCTAATTATTAAGATTTTTTCAAGAATACATTTTTATGCCTGACAATTTCCACAAATACATCCGATTCGGGAATTATTTTATAATAGTTGGTCATTTTTCCGATAGTGTCAGTCATGGGACTTCAGAAACGTGTGCCTAACGTTTTAGAATATCAATAAACCTATCATAAATATGAAATTTTTATTCAAATTTCGAATGTGTTACGCGGAATCTTATACAACGACGACTGCAGCACCGCAAATGCATGGACAACTGCACGTTTTAAGATCTTAATTTAAGCCGGCTAATGCTAGGAAATCAATGAGTTTTGTCTCCCCATTTATGTGTAAATTTATTAATTACATCTATCAGAAAAAATTAAATTTTACGAAATTAATGTTCATAGAATGTATTCAGAGGTGTGAAACGCATTTCGGTCCATATGATTTGATTTGGTGTTACGAAAAATGTGACCTCATGCCGGTGGTTAGCTATTTTGCTGACTTGGAGGGTTCGGTTACCTGTGGGCCGATTGGTAGAATATAAAATTCAGTTAATAAATGCTTTTTATTGTATTCATTTTTATAACCCCTTCCTGTCCATTCATATGAGACTAAACGTGGTTGTATTTGTCTGAATTTGTTGAATTTTGGACGCCAGGGAATTAATGAAGTCAACGTGCAATATAACATGCGTTGCCAAATGTGCGATCGGTGCATGACCGTAATTTTTACTTAGGTTTTTTTTTCTGATATTTATTCAGAGGTACAGAAATTGAAACTAAAACCGAAACAGCAGCAGAGTGCATTGATCCCGAAAATGTCGTTGATTGACATTTTCATCTGAATTATTGACGATATTTTGATTGTGTAATTGGATATTTAGCGATATATGATTTTCTGATTTCACACTTTGTTTTTAGCGGTTCGTGTGCTCATTTTTTGAGTTGTTGGCATGATTACGAAATATGACAGCAGAAAATTGTCATATAACAAAATTATTCATAACATTAATTTGATTTTATTCAATTGAAGTTTGATTTCATTTCTTTCATCATAAATTCATCAGCAAAATCTCAAAACTTCGATTGAGAAGAGTATCGTGCATTTTTTATACTCTATATGATGTATCATATAGGGGTATATTATATTTAGTATACCGTTTGTAACGCATCGAACTAATTGTCGGACACAAAACTGAACTACACCAGGGTGTTAGTGATGACAAAAGATTTTTATTTTCGCATTTACGTCCGTCTGTCTGTCCATCTGTTCGTCTGTGAACACCATAAATTTCGAAAAGATTGAAAATTTTGTATAGTTACGTTTCTCGTAAATGGCTCGGCTAAATTCTTGAACGGGTAAAATCGGACCATTCTTTTCCCCCTCCCCCATACAAACGAAACAGTTTTTATTCGCAATTTTCTCGAAAACGGTGGGTCATATTGAAAAATGTTTAAAGGTAAGATGTGTTTATAATAGGATTTTACATAACTCATCTCTACATCAAAATCCAATCGGACCACTGCTTCCCCCCAGATCTCGGCTTTCACTTGACCGATTACATAGGACCCATATAAATTTTCCTAATCCCCTAAGTGAATACTGGCTTTTCATTCTTTTTCAGACTTCGAAATCTTGTTTGGCCTTTTTTTCAAAAAATACTCTATAGGTTTTTTATGTACGACTTGTCTTTAATTGCATACGATCTCAACTTTTAATAAGAATTCAGCGTTTTGGTTTTGCCAAATATTTGACAAAATCCGTCTAGCTAATTTTCGCGTTTTTGAACCTACCTCGCCCTCCTTCCCTCCTCGTCCACATTTTGGTCGAGGAGGGAAGGAGGGCGAGGTAGGTTTAAAAACGCGAAAATTAGCTAGACGGATTTTTAGCTGTCACTGTTTAAAAATTGTTAAATCAGGTCAAATGAGGTTTTTTTTATTTGTTTTTTAAATAATTTCCATTCAGTATAAAGGATTAGAAAAGAAAACATTACAATTGTAAGGTTTTTTCTATATGTTTTACTAGTATGGAAATCATGTAGAACATAAGGTAATTTTTCGCCTTATTTAAATTCTGTTGTATTTGCCATAACAATTTTAATGCATGTAAATTTAAATTTTATAGATACTAATTATAGTTAGTGGCAATTAAAATACGGAAGAGTTTTGCAAGTTGTAACTTTCAAAGTGCTATAATTAATTTGAACACCTTAAATTTTTCATTACTAGTTTGGTATTAAAGTAATTAATTAAAAACCAGAGTAATTTCACATTAATTTAGGTGAGATCAATTACAGATATAAAAAGTATAATATAAAATTATTCGGTATAAAAATCTCAATAAAAAAGATTGAAAAAAAATCGCATCAAAAAATAAAACCCCAAATTCCTTCACAAAATTGGGGTTTTATTTTTTGATGTATGTATATATTTTGGCTCTTTCTTGATTTTTAGGGATCTATCGTATAGGTCTATCGGATTTAGGGGTCTATTGTGGCGGTACTAAAACTCATACAAAGATCCTTAAAAAAGTGTGTTTGGTGGGGAAGGAGGGGCCGAAGAGCCTGAAATTAGCGTACCGAATTTTATTTAGATTTTCTTCTACTTGGTACTACGCCGCAAAGAGATTTCTGATCTCCCGAAATTTAGTTTTCTAACCATTTTCTCGGCATGATTGCACCTACATTTGTATCACAGATTGCAAATTCCATTTAGGAAAGTAAAATTTGTGAGGCATTTTAACCTATCAATAGCCGAGAACATAATAACAATCTACACCCCGCGCAACAAAAAAAGCCGCACGCGGGTTTTTCGCTTTTCACTGTGAGTAATCCCTCCTAAATACTGCAATAGCGGTTCAATGGCCACGTGGGGATTTTTTAATGGTACGTGGGGATATTAGTTGCAAAATAGCTTCGGTGGTAAGTGAGGTTTGAAGTGCGTGGATTTTATTTGTGGAAAAGTTCTGATTGTGTGTGAAAATGATGCCTCCAAAATTTCAAATGGGGAAGGAGCAGAAAGCAATTATTGTGGCTTTATCAGATCGCAATGTGTCACTACGTGAAATAGCTCGTCAGATCAGATTCAACGAAAGTTCTGTAAGGAGATTTCTTGCAAAATACCGGCAGGATCACATCCTGGAAAGAAAAATTGGTACAGGGACGAAAAAGAGCACTAATCACCGGGAAGACCGACACCTGAAGAGACTTAGTTTAAAAAGCAGGTTCAGAACTGCAGCACAGTTGAGGACAGATCTTCTATTAACCTCTGGTGTTAATATCAGTGTGAGAACTGTCCAAAACCGGCTCAATGAAATGGGATTGATGGCGAGAAGACCAGCGAAAAAACCACTTCTGACTGCAAAAATGAAGCAAAACCGACTTAAATGGGCCAAGGAGTGGCAAAATTGGAATTTCCTGGATTGGTCAAAAGTGGTATTTTCCGACGAGTCTAAGTTCAATTTGATTGGACCAGATGGGAAGCAGGTAGTCCGCCGCAGAAAAGGAGAGCGATATAGCGATGAATGTGTCGCTCGTACTGTAAAGCATTCTCCTTATGTTATGGTTTGGGGATGCATTACAGTCCATGGAGTCGGACTCATAATTATCCTTGAGGGTACCGTTAATGCTATCGAGTATAGGAAAATCATCCTGCAAGGTCTTGTACCGAGCATTGAGGCTTTAAGCGACAAGATATCGGACACCATTTTTCAAGATGATTCAGCTCCTTGCCATAGAGCAAAATCTGTAAGTACCTCCCCTTTATTTCTCTATATTTTGGAGTCTAGAGGTAAGATTGTGATGTTAGCTTGATGTTTTCCTATAAAGGTTAGCAGTTTGAAGGATGAGCTGGGAAAAAACTCCTTAAGTTGGCCGGGGAATAGCCCAGACCTGAACCCCATTGAGAACGTATGGGCTATTATGGGTCACAAAATTCAAAGCCGGAAACCAGAAACCATAAAGGATCTGAAGGATATCATGGAGAAAGTGTGATACGATGATATCACTGATGAGTACCTGACGAATCTTTATGCTTCTATGCCAAAAAGGATTCGAGACGTCATAAAGGCAAAAGGAGGCTCCACAAAATATTAAATTACGTCTATAGCTAATTTTTATATTTTATAATACTGAAAGATGTCTCTTCTATCCAAAACAAATAAAAAAAAATGTTTGCATATTGGGTTTGTCACTTTTAATTAATTTTTTAACTGATTTATTACTTGATAAATATTGATCATTTTAGTCCCCTTTTGCCCTTTCCGTCTTTAATATAAATTCCTTTGACTCAAAAATTCAGCCAAATAAATTTTTAGTTAGTTTACATGATAAGCTTTGTGTTTCAACCAAAATTAAAGAAATTCGACGTTTCCATTGACTTTTTTACCTCATATATCATGAAAATATTAAGTGCGGCTTTTTTTGTTGCGCGGGGTGTAAATCGAATTAGTGACTAACAGCCTTATTCTAGCTACGGTCACTAGTCACAACTCGGTCACAAGAGCCTCAAATTATATGGACTTGTGACTTAAGTATCACAACGCCAGAATACGGCTTTAAAAGTTAGAAAGGTTGAATTCATTTGGAATCAGAGATGCAAGCCGAGTTTTGAAATCAAACCAAAAACCAGTGAACCAGTTTTATTTCAAAAATTTCCAAGTTCGCAATTTCGATTAAAAAAATCGTCCAATGTTTTTGGTTGTCGTTTAACAAAAACTTTCAAAAAAATATCGTTAATACATATGATAAATTTTATTACTTCTGTGGAGCAAAAACCGTCACTCTAGAAGTATTCTGTAACTTATTTTTTTTTTCATTCAAAAACAAATTTTGGCATTCAACTTTATGCTACCAGAACACTATGACGATGGTAGCCAATAGATTAGTTAAAATTTGCATTAATTGAAAATGTTGAAAAATCGCAGGTGAGGAAGTCAGTTCGTATATTGGAACCGCCGCGGGCGTTTCAACAATCTGAAGTTCAAATGATTTAGTATAACATTGAAAAACACCGCATGTCATTGAGATTGAACTGAAATACTTTTACTACAAGCATTGGACATCGATAAGAAAATGGCAAGTACTTAATAAATTTTGGGTAAGGGTATATCAATATATCGAACTAAAATCAACTGATTATGAAATTAAATAAAATTCTCATGATGAAATTTAATTAGCATTGGGGAGGACGATAACCCTATTTACGTATACAAGATTTTCTTAACATGTTCTACGGTTGCATTCTTTACAATTAAACACCCGAAAACCTTAAACCTGAAAATCAATTCAATATGCTTATATCGTGCTAATAAAGTCGTTTATTGGTAACCTTCCACTGGCGGAATATTTCCGACGATTGATTGACAACCTTTCAGGCTCAGTTGCCCCCGCTACATAAGATACGGATTGAACATAAGTTTCTGAAATATCGATTAAAAAATTCTTAATTCTTACAATGGTTCACGTGAATTGCACTTCGTAATAGGAACAACGTCGTGTATGTCTGTAGGTATAGTAAAGATTTATGGTTTCAGAGGGCAGAACTAAAATGTTCTTTCTGTATCCAGATATAACCAAACGGAGAATATCATAACTTTAGCATTTGTCACACATGCGAGGAAATTATAAGATTCGAGTTTCTGATGTGCACGGGAACATTTAAATGATCAACGATATGAACAAATACGATGATATGAATATTACGAGGCATAAAGGCTCAATGAGGAGAATGGAGTTGAAATGGAGTTCCATGAAAAATATGTAGAATTATCGTACGAGTAGCTAAGAAAAGAGCGAAAGCGGAAGAGATATCCAGCTGAAATTATGTAACGCAAATCTGAGTTAACTTCTTATTATGTAGTTGCTGTGTTGTTGTTACCTGGCCTTAAGATCAACCTGGGATATCGTTTTGGCATCTTGCACCAGAAGCCTCTATAAGATCAACAAAATGTCGTACGGCCAGGTGAGTAGTTTTGAGTGGCTGGACTACCGGCCACAGTGGGTTAAAACAAATGATGATAGTTTAATTCGCTTACACGGGCAGCTTTTTGCTCGTACTTACTCAGATTTTTACTGAATTCTGTTCTGTTTCTGATCCGGGAGTCTTACATATACGTTTATCTAGACTGAAGGAGATTGTCTTGCGAATTTTGTCTTATTAGAGGTGTACAAGATTTATCTTGGACAAAATATAGAAAAAAAAACTTGCTCGGATTGCATAGTTTGGTCTAAGCCACATTTGACATATGGTAGATCTATGCACTGAATGAGTGCATATTTTGTTGAGGTAAAGGAAGAACAATAGATTTAATTGAATCGCGATATACTTATATATGTATAAAAGATTAAATATAACTACATTAAATCCGGATACGGTGGGCTACGACTGTCGACTTTTCCCACCTTCATATCTCATTCCAACTTGACATTGCATTTTATGATGTATGAATGTTTTTTTTACTGCATCACAAAAGGTTATTGCGCCTTATGTTGTGATATTTGTTTGGTTCATTCAGGACTCTAGTAAAAATTTTACATAATTATGAAATTCTGAATTTTTTTTTTGTGAGTCGACGACTTTAGCCTCTACATATACGTATAGCAAGAACAGTAGCGTTCTAAAAATTTCCGGCTTTTGCAAAAAATGTATGTTGGGCGTCTCAAAACCTTATTGAGACTTCTTTTAGTGACCAAAAACCCAAGAGCTTCTTAAGATGATGAAAGCGTGGAGATCTTAAAGATACTTACATATCTCTTATAGCTATGTCGCTAATTCTGATTTTTTTTTGTTTATAATATATACATCACGATAATTTTCTTTTTTTCAAAGTCCTTATTCATCCTTCGTCACGCATTTTTGTGATTTTTCCATCTTTCTGATTCAATACTAACGTCACACTGCCGCAAACCCCCGCTGCCCTCCTCCTTCACAAATATGTGACGAGACATTTTTCTTACAATACCAACATTTTTTCTGAAGAAGTAACAACTTTAATTTTTATTTTATAAAAACAGTTTTCATACTTTTTTCATTTTTCAGGACTTTTTTATGCAGGAAAAACATTTTCCAACTTTATAAATGTGTACAATTATTGTTTTTAATTTCAAAGACAGAAAACGTCGATGAAAATATTTTAGATAAATGACAGCACTGCGAAGAGTTCCGTCTTTTCAAGAAGGCATAAAATAGGGTAAAAAATTACACTTTTAAGACAACCAACTTAACCGATTTACATTCAAATCGATCGAATCCACTCAAGAATATTTTTCCAAGTAGATTATGAATGATTAAATATTGCTAGTAATATGAACAGTAATCACTATAAGAATGGAAATATTACGCATATAAATATTTCTGCTTGGAAATTTTTACGCAATTAAGACGCATAGGATATTAGTCAAAGTAAAATGTTATTGAAACCAGCTTATTAAATATATGAACAATTACGAAAATATTCTGCAATATTTCTGATTTTCTTATTATTTATTTATTAAATGAGGATAGAAAATGCCAACTACTGACCTTTGGAATAAAGTCTGGTATATTTTCAGTAAATCACATATCTAATACATTTCTGATTGATGATATTGCATTGGTTATTGTTTAAATCGTTTTTTTTAATTTGTTTAATACAATAATTATATATTAGATCAATTGAAAGTATTATTTATTATGACGTTAATAAGAAATATTTTTTAAATACAATAATTATTACTCAGAAGAAGAAGAAAATGTTTTTTCTTATATACATAGAGAGGTGTCGATAAATTATATAAAACTAAGAGATACACAGTCGCAAACGGAAGTTAACTTAACTTTTTGGGCTCTTTACGTTTCACGAATAACTGCAACGGAAATTATGAATTTACAAATAAAAAGAAACGCGCCGCAGGCTAAATTTTTATGAGATACATGCGTCCTTTGTAGAAAATCGTTATTTATTAATGCGAAAAAGCACGAAACATGAACCTGTTTTTTGTTAAAGACCCTGATGGTGGGTCTTACGAAATTTTTGGCGACTGCTAAACGAATTAGCGGGCGAATTTCAAGTAAAAAAAGGACCTGCTATCTCGATTACGATCCGCTAAATTTGTGTGAAACCCGCCATGAGACTCTTACGCTAAATTATTTCGCTCCAATCTGTTTAAGGAATTTCGCCTCCGGTGCATATTTAGTATTTTTTCCTGGATTTGATTTCTAATTCTAGACTAAGAAAATTTTTCCATTAACAAAAGATAAGATGAGGCGGTAAAATTTTGAAATTTTGTGATTGAATATTTGTTTGTTACTTCCATTCCGGTCATCTAATCTAGAATTGATACAAAATGAATATGGTCACCGTAACTAAAAGTTATTAGTCTCGTCTTTTATAAATTTTTAAAACATTTAAAAAAATACACAAAAAAAAATTATGAAGGAAATGGTGCCTGGCACTTGTTTCACGTGAATGTTGAAATAATTTATTATTATCAGGTTTTTAAAAACTCGAAAAAATTTTCTATATTTAAAAAAAATTGATCAAACAATTAAAAATTGTTCTTATTTTTTGCTTTAATTAAAATAGAGATGTCTTTATTGAGATATCATTTGCCATAATTTATGGCACATTTTCTATCAATTTTTTTACTTCTATATGTTATTGAATGAGAAAATGTAATTTATTATTCAAGTTTTTTGCACCAAAAGACAAGCTATTTTGGTTTGCCGTCATTCAAAACGTTTGAGAAAACGCAAAGTAAAAAAAAACATGTGTGTGCAGTGCACACGCGGTAGAAGTGAAACCTTAGGAAAACTAAACAGCGAGAGAATGAGACGAATGCGGTATCAGGTGTGGGATAGTTATAGAGTTTATTTATTATAATCTTGGTACTAAGTTCAAAAGTCATATTACATTTTTATTGAAAATCTAATACCGGATTCGTGATCAGCGACCCCAAAAACCCTAAAATGCAAATTTTTCCGGGGAAAATGGGAAAAAGGATATTTTCATTATCCTTACAGGACCTTCCGTTTCGAATTTTGAAAATCTAATACTGGATTCGTGATCAGCGACCCCAAAAACCCCATAGTGCAAATTTTTCCAGGGAAAAATGGGAAAAAGGATATTTTCATTATCCTTACAGGACCTTCCGTTTCGAATTTTGAAAATCTAATATCGGATTCGTGATCAGTGACCCCAAAAACCCTATAGTGCAAATTTTTCCGGGGAAAAATGGGAAAAAGGATATTTTCATTATCCTTACAGGACCTTCCGTTTCGAATTTTGAAAATCTAATACCGGATTCGTGATCAGCGACCCCAAAAACCCTAAAATGCAATTTTTTCCGGGGCAAAATGATAAAAAGGATATTTTCATTATCCTTACAGGACCTTCCGTTTCGAATTTTGAAAATCTAATACCGGATTCGTGATCAGTGACCCCAAAAACCCTAAAATGCAAATTTTTCCGGGGAAAATGGGAAAAAGGATATTTTCATTATCCTTACAGGACCTTCCGTTTCGAATTTTGAAAATCTAATACTGGATTCGTGATCAGCGACCCCAAAAACCCCATAGTGCCTATTTTTCCAGGGAAAAATGGGAAAAAGGATATTTTCATTATCCTTACAGGACCTTCCGTTTCGAATTTTGAAAATCTAATATCGGATTCGTGATCAGTGACCCCAAAAACCCTATAGTGCAAATTTTTCCGGGGAAAAATGGGAAAAAGGATATTTTCATTATCCTTACAGGACCTTCCGTTTCGAATTTTGAAAATCTAATACCGGATTCGTGATCAGCGACCCCAAAAACCCTAAAATGCAAATTTTTCCGGGGCAAAATGGGAAAAAGGATATTTTCATTATCCTTACAGGACCTTCCGTTTCGAATTTTGAAAATCTAATACCGGATTCGTGATCAGCGACCCCAAAAACCCTAAAATGCAAATTTTTCCGGGGAAAAATGGGAAAAAGGATATTTTCATTATCCTTACAGGACCTTCCGTTTCGAATTTTGAAAATCTACATAGCTAAAAACCTGCTCCTGGCAACACAGATTATTTTGCAAAAACCCGCATAAAAATCGGTCCAGTAGTTTTTGAGTTTTGTAATCTCAGGCAGACAGACAAACAATAAAACATCCATTTTTATTTATATACGAGTAGATATGTATATATTGCAATTTATGACGAAACATAATTTATCGCCTCCTCTCTCCACTTCCTCCCTCCTATCACTTCTCCCTTCTCCCCTTTCCCTTCCCGTAACCCACCCTCTTCCCCTTCCCCCTTCCCATCAATCTTGTTTACGATAAATTGACTGGCACCCATCTGTATTCTATCTCATTTTCTCGTAGGCTAAAATATCCTATCTCTTTTTACTGTCGCTTTTTCGTTTCATCGAGTTTGAAATCACTCACAACGCCGCTAAAGAAGTTTTCACTTCAAAAAAAACTATTTCAAACGCAACCCTAATTTGCAATATTGTGTGAATGCAACGAATTTTTTTTATGAAGCCAGAACGCGTTTTATGCATAATTTTTTGAATCTTTTGTGTAAATTATGTAACCGAATTCAGTTTTATGTCAATTTAATGTTTCTCACTCGAGTTTTGATGGAGATACCATGGCAAATTCTGTTGAATTTTGTTACTAACTCAACACATTATTATATGATATTGATTTCTAAATGGTCTATTGATAAACACGAAAAAAAAATCACAGTCCGCTTCTTAATAAATGCTGCTTTGAATGCAGTCATTTTGTCTGTAAATAGGAATTTATTTAAACTTAAATTAAAATTATTCATAAGATGCCAATTTAATATTCCCAGTTCTAGATGCGTCTGGCTTAAATTGGCAAATCTGTTTGTTTTATGCTTTGTCCGGATGATCTCATCTAAATTAAGCCGGCTAAATAAAACATAATAACGAAAACAAAATTTTGTTTGGCGGACATATGAAATCAGGTCCGCGGAGGTCAGTTCAAAGTTTAACTAATGAAAATCATTTATTTATCGAGTGATATTCATATTCTATCAATAGCCATAATCAATACGATACCCATAAATAGGAAGATCCAAAGTTCTTTCCCATGAATTTTAGTGAAACATTCCAGGATAGAAAATCGCTTGAATAAGAATTTAAGGGTTTTACGAATTTTTATTGAGAAAAGGAATTAAAACAAAAACAAAATAAATTGTTAGTTTTTTTAAAAATAAATTTTATTGAATTAAAAAAAATCTTACACTGTCAAAAAAAAAAAAACGGATTCGATCATGCACCGAAATGGAGTTTGTGGGATTCCATTACCTTTGAACTCCGGGCTAAGGATTTCACAATAGTTCTTCGTGGTGTAAGTTTTTACATCTTTTCGGTGTCAAACCAACTTATTAGTGTGGTTAAAGCAATAAAAAAATTTCATCGCACAAATGCTTGTTTTTTTGCAAGCATTTGAAATGTTTTGATTTTTTTTACGTATTTCCAAAGTTAAATATTGATTATTAAAAATTCCTTCTTGCATGTCTCTACCGAGACTCGAATTTAGGCCTCTCGATTTCTAAGCCTTTTACCTTCGCAATTCTCTGTTGAAGCCAATTGAAAAGTCTTTTCTTAACGTGAGCATCCTTTGCAAAGGAAATAACCCTTAAAAGGAGTTAAAGTGAATTTTTGACTCCTTTTCGGAGTTTATTCAAAACTTAGGCTAAAAGGGTTCTTTTTTCGGAGTTTATTCAAAATTTAGGCTAAAAGGGTTCTTTTTTCGGAGTTTATTCAAAATTGCGGCCAAAGGGGGTTAAGTGAATTTCTAACTTCTTACAAAAGAACTCCACACTACGGTATTCCGCAAAATTTTTCTGAATAATACCGCGAACTGCTTACTTTTAGCTATGTTTTGAGGCGGTGTTAATTTGTCCCCGGATTTTGTTGAGAGTGAATTTAATAATGCTAAAAGATTTAATTAATCAGAAAGCCCTGTGGGATCTTTGAAAAAATTCTTATTGAAGAATGTTTGTTTTTCTTCTTCTTCGGCGCTACAACTGATGGTTCTAATCGTACCGAAATGTTTTCTCCTGAGGTCGTGGTCGCGTGCCAATGTCCTGGCAAAACGAAATGAAACAAAATATGAATTTCATTACATAACGAAATGTATAACTTCACGATTTTGTTTTTCGTTTTCCATCCCTGTAAAAACTACAAAACTCCGTTATTATAATCCAGCTTAACATAATAAATTACCTGTTAACAAGAGTATAGTAATATACGATTAAAATTAATAATCAATGGAAAAAAAACTTAATGATTGTAGTTATAGCCGCCAAAGTATTAAATATGAATCTAATTTATATGAAAAAAAAACTCTATAATATTTTATATTTAAGACTTGGAAAAAGATTGATCGCCAAAAACAAAGCTGGTTATCCTTACTGAAATTTCAATGTTATTTAGCGGAAGATTACTATTGCAAGGTAGTTTTATTTAAAAAAAGTGATAAACCAAAAGTGTTTTTTATTAGCTGTTAGTTATAACTTTATATACATATAAGTATTAACTGACCATAGTAAGATAATAAGATAAGACTATAAAAATTAAACTATTTAGAAAAAAGAAGAAGAAAAATTTTAAGCATAAAATTAAAACCAAATATTATTTTAAATGTATTTTGGGGTGCATTCGTTAATACAATTTAAACTTATTCTTATACTTGATTGCCTCGAATAGACAACGTTTCTATATATTTGCTAGTTATATTGTAGTTACTTACCATTTAGCGAATATACATCAGGTAAAAAGCCACAACTTGATGAAATACGATTTCGTCACATATAAAACACTAAAATAGAAACATTCTCCTTTTTAATGGATTACATAAAACGCTTGGTCATTAAAACAAAATTCGAAGAAATAATCATATAATATACTATAGAAGAAAAACAAAACTCACGATGCGTTTCTATGCGCCATGACCAGACCAGAAAAAAAAATAATAAGAATAAAACATTAAATATATCAAATATTTGAATAAGGAGGAGATAAAACAAATAAAACCAAAAGAATTTTACCAGGTGATAAAAAAATTCGACCTTGCTGGACTGCGACAGCGGGTATCACAAAATTTAATATGTTTATAATTTGCATATATATTATATATGTATGTTGTATATCTACATATATGTATACCTGAGAAAATCTGCATTTTGTCAAAAAGAAGCAACCACAAGGGGGCCGCGATTATGTTAACAGTAGCGACATCATTTTCGTGTCGGATCACTGTGGGACATTTTTTTAAATATCAGGAGCTAATTTAATAACAAAAGTTTCAAGAGGATTTTCGGATTGATATTTTATTTTCACACTTGAATAATTACCACTTCCTGATAGCAATCGTAAAATATCCTACATGGCGTGATCCTAAACGTTGAATTTTTCAGGCTGGCTAATTGGATTTTAGGTAGATTTCAAAGAAATACTACTTTTTGCAAAGGGTTTCATGTCACAACTTCTAAAGTATTTTTGTGCCCAAACTAGTTTCATTTCCCCCTTCCTCAAAACAACCGTTGGTTAAAATGTTTATATCTACATAAATAAAAGAATAGCATGTGTATGTCTGCTATTTATTTAAACCTGGATATTTTTAATTTTTTTCATGCGATCTACACAAAAATTTCAGATCTGGTTTGTTTGTTACCAGTAAATCCAAGAACAGTTGAATGGAATTTCATAAAACTTCACAGTTAAGCTAACAATATCGCTAGGGTACCCCCCCCCCCCCCTAATGGTCCATTTTTGCCCATTAACGAACTTAGCCTCACATTTTACGAAAAACGAATCTGCGTAAAATTTCAACTCTCTAGCTCAATCCGTGCACCCGCAATCCGCGCCATAGACAGACGGACGGACAGACGGACGGACAGACGGACGGACAGACGGACGGACGGAGATGCAAAATTCATTTTTTTTATCATTCTAAACACACTGGTGTAATTCATTTTTGCGTGTGATGGCGGGATCTTGGCGTTACAAACGGTAAGGCAAATTTAATATACCCTTTGGTTTCACCGTAAAGAATAATATTTTTTTTGGGCATTTACTGAAAATTGAGCATTTTATTTTTAGACATGCCATCGTATATGATAATATTGTATTACACGAAAATAAAATTATTATCTAGCGTGCTTTTTTGTCAAAAATCTTTGAATTCCGGTTCGAAAATCGGGCATGAAAGCTTATCTTATAAATATATACTTACAGTAGAGTCGCGGTAACGTGAACACTCTAATATGTGAACATTCCAGTAACGTGAATAGTAAAATTTCAAATATTTCTCACTCCAAACCCTGTAACTTGACAAATTTTTGAATTTTTGGACCGGAAATTTTACAGGGATGTTCTCAAACAATTACACAAGAACATTCTGCAGGAAAAAAAATCAAAAAAAATCATTTTTGTATGTACGCCAATCTATAAAAAGAACAAGATAAAATTCCATTATGATCGGCTCTACTGAGTTTCTTCTAAATTATTTTTCATCCCACAGTGCGTCGCGTCAGTAGCTATCATATTCGATGCTAGCTAAACTCTAGCAAGTATTATAACGCCAACAGCTATTATAACGCTGTAGATCGATACCTGTGGACAGGTTACTTTGCTATTAGATTTAGTGGATCTTCAACAAGATACTACTGCGATTTGATCATTTTTTGACTGACTATGAAATTGATAGCCTTGACGAATGACAAGACATAAATATTCGCTAAATAAAGTAACGCCCCGATCAAGTTTAGGAAGCAATGGATTATGCAGCTACCGACATGTGCCGCTCCGTGAATCCTCAATTCTAGAATAAGTGGTCCAGCGTGACCGGCAATGCTGTGGATCTGTGACATTGGTGAGATACCTGTATTGCTCATTTTTTCACATACCTGCCGAAAATGCAGTCTTGGCAAGCTCCCCCTGCCGAGTGATTTTTGCAAGAAGGAAAAGAATTGTCATATCAGGGATTGCATTCATAATGCACGGCAGCAGCTATGTAAATATGGACATGAAACTTGTTTAGAATTAACTCAACATCGAACAGGTTTTTTTTCGGATTTTTTTTGCTCGTTTTCGGTATTTTTTTTATGGTGGTTTTTTGGTTTCTGTTTTTTACGAATTGGTGGTCATTTTTTGTTGATTTTTTTTTGGGGAGTCAGCCATCAAGTAGCGAAAAGTTTAAGCAAATTGAATACATACGGATTTTTAACGATGGAACACGTTGATAAATTGAGAATAGAGGAAGTGGACTTGGAATATTTAACAGAACTGTTTGTAGATTTCACAAATAGTCATCGGATGGTTTATCTGTTCATCTATATTTTTTTGAAAATTGGATGGATGCATGGATAAATTATATTTGATAAGGTCAAATATTAGTTACTTTAATAATATTGAGAGACACCTTCGCCTGGGACCAGAACATGCATGAATTACCGATCAAAGTTTAGGTTGGTACCAAATGCATGTGTTTAGTACCAAAAACATCAGATCAAAATGTTGTGAGATATTTTTCCTACTAGTTTTTAATTTCTTATGTGTTAATCTTATTTTCTTAATAAATTACTTCATAAAGTTGTACCATACAAACATCTATAAGTCTTCTTTCCGGCCTTCCTCGTTCTTGAGCAACTATGAGCGCAATGCTGCTCCGGTAGCTGGTATGGTAAGGTCAACTCCAATCATTCAAATCTTAAGCAAGGTCGTTGCATTGTTTTATTGTGCTAAATGTATAGGAAGGTAGATGCAGTTCTGCTTCAATCTTTTAAATTCATTTGAGGTTTTCTCCAGTTTGTCCAATACAGTATTTTGTTCTTAGTTATTTGAAATATTGCTGAACATAAAGTAAGCTTAATGTCAATCGAGTTGAATTCATCAGGTTTTCTCACATCAAGGCTTCGAAGATCTGGACAAATTTTTTTAATTGTGTTTTTTTTTTTATTTAAATTATACAAAATTAAGTGTAAAACTATTTTGTGTATGTTTCTACAAGGAAATTCTTCTATTTAAGTAAATCTTGATTAAAAATGATAAATTTTTAAAGCCTATATGTATCTGTGAAATATACATAGCTAGTTGAGGTTTTTTCCATATATTTTATATTTTTTATAGTAGCATTTAGCAGTGCTTTAAACATAGGGTGATCATACACCCTTAGTTAGCCGGGAGATGGGATCTTCTGTTTGAAAACTCGAACAGTCACTTTGAGCAACTTAGTCTTATTGTTACTACATAGGAGTCAAAGTTATTCTTATGGAATTTGAAAGCCGGATTTGGAGTATTTACGAACTAACTCGAAATTACTTAAATCATTTTATTTTACCTTTTTTTACAGGTTTTAAGAATGTTAAACCAATCACCTATTTTTATACCTACAAAATGTCTTTTTACACGGGTTTTTTTTCGGGAACGTACCTACCATATGAAAAGATCATCGGGTATATTTCATGGATAACCCATTAGACTTTCATATATATTTTGTCACTATGGCTCCTACGAATATTTTTTTTTTTGTTTAATGAAATTCTTATCGAAATTAAATTTTAAAAACATATTTGCGAACCAAAGATGGGATTGCAACATTTGTCAGGTTTTATTGCGACTCATCAGCCGAAAAATCCACTTCAGTTGTAAACATTTTTCCATGCAATTCATTTTTAACCATTTCTAATTTTTGTGAAGAAAACATTTTTCAACTAAAATAAATTTAATTATTGTACATGAAAAAATTAATCAAAATCTTCATCACGTTTAGAGTGAATTATTTACTACTCCTACAATTTATTATGATAACATAAATCCATATCATATTTCATAAAGATAATTGCTTGTTATTAAATTAAAAATTAATTAAACTGTGATTATCGTTATTTTAATGTGTCAGTTAATTGTCACAACATTAAAGAACAATCTATAGAGAAAAATCACTCTCACTTATTTGTGCTGACATGCATTTAATTAAAAAAAAATGTATTTCGATTTATAAATCCTATCTAATACAATTATTTTATTCCGATTCTATAAATACGGCCATAATATATCACTTAAGACAAGAAGACCAAGTCACGATGCGATGAGATACCCTTCAACTATTATACATAGTTGAAAGAATAAAAATCTTCATTGGAAACCTTTCTGTTCGAAATCGATATTTAGTTGAAGGCGATCGGGTTATTTTAGTGACCGACAATCAATAACCGACGACCGACCGATGCGTTGTGATGACGTCATTCTTAAATAATGGGAATAATTTACATGGAATTTACGAAAACAATCAGAAATGAAGTTATTATAAGAGGCATATTAAACCCCATTTCACATAGAAATTCGGAGAATTTGTCAAAATTGTTAAATATACGATTATAGAATTACAAGACGATGACATTTAACTTAGATTCCATAATCGCTTCCAATCGGAAACGAGTTGAGTTCAATAGAATTTCAAGTGGATATAATTTAAACGTGGGAATATTAAGTCCTTTAACGATCGTCTAATGGATTAACAAGTCAATTAGCATAAAGTCGAGCATTTATTTACAATTGCCTCATAAATGAATAAAATCAATGCCATCGCGTTGATGAATTTTCATTGGAATATTGCAGAGTGTAGTTGGATAAGTGTTGTAATCGTGGAAAATATTGATATATCTACTGATAGCCAAAAGAAGCAGTAGGGAAGCTAATGTTTGAAAGAAAAACTTGGAAAATGAAAATCATTTTTTTCATACACAGCGAAAAAAAAAACCGAACAGTTAAAATTCGGGTATAAATCGGAGCAATGAAATTTATATATGTTAGTTCATAAAATATATCACGCTGATTTTCGCCTTCTCGAATCCCTCTCCTTCTTCATCCTGTTGCTCCGCTCCTTCCTAAAAGCGTGACGTAAAACGTAAAAGAAAATCTACAACTGTCATGGGTAAATCGTCAAATACTCTATATCAGAGTTGCCCGCCATTGGCTCATAAGGTCCTCGCATGCTTAAAATTTTTATCATAAGCGATAGATAATTTTACGCACTTATGACCAATATTGTCACATTTTAAGTTGTATCTGGAAAAACTTGTGCAAGTATCAAACAGCGGCCGAAAAATGATGGAATTCTATGACTTACACGCTTCATTTGTTCAGTAGCTTTTCTGCTGTAGATGCGGGCGGTTGTGTGTCGCTTTTGTCCTATGGTACAGTGAGATACAAAAATTCACAGCATGAACTAAGTATGTTTCATTTTTTATTATCAATAATGAAGCACTCATACCCATATTCATATTGGCAAAAACCATTTCTAGGTATTGTAGACAATAATGGAAATTTGCAGTGTTTGGAATTTAATTACACTTGCAAAAAATAAATTAATTTGGAGCGCCATTATAATTTTTTTCCTTTCTATAGCAGAGCACCGGCAGGGTGGACTGTTTTCTTTCGGTATTCGTAAGAGCAATTAATAAAATAAGACGAAAAGGTAAAAAATTAAAATGTTGAAAGTTTATTTGAAAACAAAATTTTGTGGTCCACTGTGTTTATATGACATCAGCTTATCACTGATAAAGTGAGAGCGCCACTTTCTCAATTTTGTTCTTGTGTGCAACCAAAAAATTACGAATAGTGGTAATTCAGCAATAAAAATTAGGCACCTCTATATGATGATCGAAAAAAAATAAAAAAATCCATTTGAATGAGCGAGGGAGAAGGAATGGTCCATTAAATTTGGACGCATTTAGGGGGAAGGGGAGGTAAAAAGGTCCGGATAAAGAACTTACTTTTTTCGAGAAACTCCTCTGTATAAAATTTCAAAACTCTAGCTTAATTACTTCCAGAGTTACGATGTTCACGGACGGATCGGTGAGCAGGAGGAAATCAAAATCTTTTATCGTACCAAACACCCAGGTGTGGTTCATTTTTGTGTCCGACGATTGAGTCGTTGCGTTACAAACGGTACATTAAATCTAATATACCATTATATCATAACAAAAACTCTGCAATAAAAACTCAAAGTGTTGATCATATAAAACGATAAACAATCAGCAAAAAAAAATTGTATTAAGAAGTTTGCAATTAAAAATGCATTAATTGTGCCGGTGCTATTTTAATCGCTCTGGGGCTAACTAGAACCAACTAGGTAGCAAATATCGATTAGCACTGAATACAATCTACCAGTGTTATTTACCTGTGTAACTGCCGCTAGACCAGATTTAAGGCATCTAATTATAAGGCTGTAAGGTTACCACGGTATACACCGATTAATTCCGGATTGTACGAATTCATGTCACCTGTGCACTATTCAGTAATCGCGCAGTGGTAATACTTTTAAACAGGTAAAAAATTATTTTGTTGCCATTGTTCTTATGCTTTATATTTCATCACATTTTATAATCAAAGATTTTCAATGGTGTTTAAATTTAGAACAAATCATTTATAAATACTCGTTAAATAAATTGATGTTCATTTTAAACAAGCAAATGCTTTTATTTTTTCTTATATGGTATATGTTTCCAACTATGATTAATTTTGGACTATGCTGGTATTGTATTTTGCTCTATCGATTGTGTCATTTAATGTTTTGATAAATTTTTGCTTTGTCATAGAAATTTACGCGGACTTGCGATATTAATTCATGAGTCGGTAAGTTTTCTGTTGACACCAATACGGCTATCTAGATTATCTTAAGATATTATCAAAAACAAACGGAATTAAATGCGGATCTTTGAAATTGTAGGTGCTTAATTAAAATGGATTTTAAATCGGCGCTAATTAACACTTCAGTATTTCATTGGTGGTGATGGTGATTTTGAAAGGGAATTATGATAAAAAAAATTGATTTTCCAGCAAAACTGTGGCAAATAGATTTTAAAATCGATGAAAAAAGAAACTTAAACCGAAACCGGTTTGCACAAAATTAGAATAACATTAATGCTTTATGAACGACATTAAATTTTTATCTGTGACACGTTTTTGGGAAAATTTATTTTTAGCTTTTGCTTTCGGATATTTAATCCAGAAATGTTTTTATTTTCAAGTTTTCAGCAAATTATATTTTTGTTGAAATTAGTTTTATTTATTTAGCCATACAGCAGTTCTCAGAGACTTGTTTATTCTTATTTATCTTTAGTTGTTTATATTTTTTATAAAATTTTTATTTTTTGTATTTTTTATATTTTATTATTTTGTTTATAGAGTCGGTAAAAAAGATTTTTGATAGTTGACAACTTTATTAGAGGAATAGGTAAGTGGTGCTTATAAGTTGTGGAATTCTTGTAAACAATCCGCCCCGACATGACTATAAGAAAAAAAAGCGCCTGTCCTCATTAATTTTATGAAAAATGCATCTAATTAGGAAATTTCTGAATTTTTACTTACTAATAACACTGGCTAACACGATGTTTAGAACTTGTCTTGCTGCTCCCAAAACTCAAATCCTAGTGTCTCTTATTTGTCACTAAATAACATACACTTCTAGTGGCAGACACGTGCCATACAGCACAAATGTTGGTACGGAAGGTTTTTGTTAAGAAAAGTCAGCTGCATGCACAATTTTTATACCCGTATGGTGAAACCAAATGGTATATTAATTTTGCCTTACCGTTTGTAACGCCAAGATCCCGTCATCACACACAAAAATGAATTACATCAGTGTGTTTAGAATGATAAAAATAATTAATTTCTGCATGTCCGTCCGTCCGTCCGTCTGTCTGTATGTCTGTCCGTCCGTCTGTCTGTGGCGTGGATTGCGGGCGCACGGATCGAGCTAGAGACTTGAAATTTTGCGCAGAATCGTTTTTCGTAAAATGCGAGGCTAAATTCGTCCATGGGCAAAAATGGACCATTAGGGGGGGTATCCCCCATACGAACGAAAACTTTTTTTCTGAATATCTCAAAAACGGTGAATTTTATCAAAAAAGTCCAAGAACAAAAGTTATTTAGGATATGATTCTACAAAAAAAAATGGCAATTATAGCTTTTGTTATGTTTTCATTCCTGCATGCACAATTGAATTTTTTGGATTAATATAGTATTTTTTCTTTGAATAATTTCCGTCTATAGGTCACATTGGAATATTTATTTTTCGGTATCAGGATCAAATCTATGCAGCCCAGAGTTAAGGACCTCACAGATCTCAAAAACAGTGACTGCCTGATTTGTCATGGTTTGATAAAATTCATATTTGGCTTAATTGATGTTGGCGTCGTTTGCGGCCCGGGCAGCCACCACCTTCCGCACTCAGGCTCGACACGTCGCTGCTATCATAATTTCATAAAAGTAGTATACTTGGAATAGAGATTTTATTGTCTTTGATGTGGTATCCCTGTCCCACTTAAATTTATGTCAACTTCAACTGCGTATTACAAAAAATTTCTTGATGGACACGGATTTGGGATTGTGACCTTTAATTATTCTAAAAAAAAATTTTTCAGAAAAATATTTTTTTTAGAGATTTTTGCATTTATTTTCGTTTTTACTTTGTTTTTTCTTTCTAGGTTAAATTTTTGAGTTTGTGAGAGAAGAATTTCTGATATCAAATCGACAAATGCAACACATCAATGATTCTATTTACAGAGACAAAGGACGCCCATTATGCATTGATTACTCACAATTTTTAAGTCGCACTCAGCTTGATATGTACCAAACCAAATTTGAGTCATTTTCCTAAAATAAAATCCAAAAAAATGCTACAAAAACCAAAAACCACAAGTTACTATGACCCTGTGCGTCTGTCTCTTTTCATACTGGTGCTAATTTTTTTAACCCTTTTCCTCGGATGAACTCACTCGATTAATCATGCAAAAATTTTAATTGCCATTCGAAATTTAGGTGTTAAATGCACAGTTTAAAATCATAATAGAAAATCATTCGAAATGAGCTGCATGTGAAAAATATCAATTCCTCAATCGACGATGAATATTATTTAAAACAAAATGGCTTTTTAATACTATCCATTCAACAAAATATTGATTGATCTGTATTATTAGTCATTTATGGTCATAGACAAGAAGAAGCCATGAAATAGTCGTTTCAAGTTAAACATAAATAAAACGCAGCAAATTATTCAAAATATTAGAGGAGGAACCAAAGAAAAAAATCTTCGTTTATTTCAAGTTCATTATGAAGGCTGAGTATTCTGTTTTCAGTATAAAATCTAAATAAAAACAAATCGAAAAAATCATGATCAAAAAAACTGATTTGCTCGAAAAAACTCGAAAAAATCGTTGTAAAAATGCTAACTTATCATGTTTGAATGATATTTTCGTTAAAATCACAACAGTATCTTTAGATTATTGCAGAGCCCTATCGGTATTTTAAATAGCATCGATCAAATCAAGGCCTTATACAACCATTGAGATGCGTCAGTCCAGACATATTGGATTTTCTGAAGTCTTAAGTAATTTTCAAACGAGGCGGTGGTGGCCACTTCATCAGATGTTTTGGTTGGATTTAACTCAACTACGCTGAATGTGAAAACTTTAACAATTTAAACACTAACATGACGGTTTGTCACTGATTTTGCTACTCTGTTTTGTGGTTATTTACATTAGGAGTTACAAATATTTGATACTTGCCGATTACATTACCGGCAGTCCTACAAAACTTACAAGATAAGTTTATGTCATTCCAATAAAAAAATACACCGAGGTCAAAAAAATATATGTTAATTGAAAAATTTGAATTCAATTGAAAAATTCCCTTAATGCACTCTACACACAGCACATATTCTAAACAATTTTGAAATGCAGATGTGTGTCTTTTAGTTGATTTAGCTAGTGCTGTCAATCGTTAAGTATTATTAACACGTTCGGGAAAAATTAATAATTTTCATAAATCACACATTGCAGTGGTACTCGTACCACTGGTTAAGAACTCCTAATTTATACCGATTAAGTCGTAATGGATATCATTCTCTGTGATTATCGCTTAATGTAAATAAAATAAAGTCAATTATTGCGTACAACCCACATCGATTCAAACAATGATTTTACCTTAAGATAGTTAAGAAATTGATTAATAATAGTGTGCACTAATTTGTGCAGACACCATTGGCGTGAGCGCCATTTAGTATACCCCATCGATATTAAACTTGCACACATGTTCCGGAATTGCGGTCAAGACATTATAATTATATCTGATTTCTGTCCGCCCGGATTCAAACTTCAGGTACTTCTGGTTTCTGGTAAAAACTGCGAGTGCCTTTCAATTACAGATTGTTTACGTTTAAATGACAAATTCCGCTGCTGCTGTTACCAATACAAGTATTTGTGCAGAAATTTATGTTAATTTTAATTGCATCGGGATCTTAATTCATAATAATTATGGTTGGGAAAATTTAAAACCGCAAACCGTTTCCACCCCACATGTGCATGGAAACTGTACAACTATCTAAATTTATCTGTATCTAATATAATAATAAAAATATATTGATTATGTGAATAGTAATCTAATTATGTGAATGGTAAACTAAATAATTAATTTAAATACCTAATAAGATACGCAACGGTCTCTCAGTTGTGCGAAGAGTACTCGTTGTAGTGGTAGAGGTGGTAGGTTTTCGAAACAAACCACGAGGTAGTCGTGATATACTCGGTATGCTGCAATTAAAAAAATTTCGGAATTTTCGGAAAAGTTTAATTTGGGCATTTTTTTTCAAAAATGGTTTGATTTTGGTTCGGTTTGACCATCTTTTTTCAGAATGATTCGGTTTATGGTTTGGTTTTGGTTGTATAAAAATTCAATGGTTCAGTGGTTTTTGGTTCGGCTCGAAAAACCGGTTTGCATCCGGTTTGCATCTCCGGTTTTTAATGTGCGGAAAATTTATAAATCATACAAGATTTCATTTGTTTCCAAAAACTTGGGTTTTAATCTCACAGTGTTTTCTAGGACGTATGGCTACTCTACATATATTTGTGGGAATCGAAGTAGGCCGGTATTATTTTTCGGACCTGAGGAGGCGAGGAGAATAAAACAAATTGAGTGGACGACGGAATTTTAAAAACGACGCACGACGAAATTCAAAAGACGAAAATTGTTAAAACTAATCTTTGTTAATTCTAATTAAAATATAATTACTAACTAACTCCGGTGTTTTAATTGAGAAGCATACTTTTTCCCACATATTCAAACCAATATTGATTTAATTGATTTAATTTTTGGCTTTTCAGACTTAACTTTTGGCTTAAATACCCATTTTTCCACATTAATTTTAAAAAAAAATTCAACAATTTGTCTTTAAATTCCTTCATGATTTGCCCGACCGTCTCGAGCAGCTTCACGCTCGTACGACTGCTTCATTGAGCTCTTTTCTGACCTTACAATAAAATGTAGAAATTCCTTTCTCCCGCAAACAATAAAACTTCGAAACAACTTATCTATAAATTAAAACTTTCAAAGATTTAAGGAACACAAAAATCGACATTTCCTGCCTCCCATCTCGAGCTATGTTGCGGCATTTCAGAGTCTTCCCCTAAACTCCGGCTGTTTTCATAAAAGAAAAATAATATTATCATATGGGGTATAAAAAGTAGTACCGTCTTGTCATTAATAAAAGAAACATTTCGAATGGCCCACATCAACATTAGTATTAGTTGTTGTATAAATTAAGCCGGTGTGTGGCCTTGCTATCTTGCGGTTACGTCATGCGAATCAACGTTACCGGCACCGGTATTGGCTCCGCAACATGATAAACTAAAGCATAATATCTAGTTCTCTGTCACATCATCTCAGGTATGCGGAGATCATAAAACGAATGAGCCAATGTAACGAGCAATTAAACAACACAAAGTTGAATTTTGGACAAAATTTGAAGTGACTGCAATTTTACTATTTTTTTTTTTGGAAAATTGATTTATTATAAGAGATTTTAACCGTTAGGTTTCATTGCAACCCACAGTAACCAGAAGGATGAATATACACAGTTATTGTTTATTATTAATGTGCTTCATTGAGTGTAATTTTCATTAGAAGGACGAAAATCGTGACAATGACCAAGAATCAGGAAGTAATTTTTCCAAGGACTCTTATGCAATTATCTCTGTAGTCAGTATTTTTTTTGTTATTTTACATGTTCGTGATCCTTTATTTACAGTTATTTTGTGACAATGTCCTTTTCGGTATATTTATCTCATATTATTGTTTTACGATATATTTGTTCAACAGATTTGCTTTCAGTTTAAAACGTTTGATGCTGATGCGTAAAATAAAGTTAATTGATTGTTGTTTAGGCCACTTTACGTCAGCGTGTGGGATTTTTTTTTGCCAAGGTAAGGTCAAAAATTAGAGCAATCTTTGCAAATTTGCAAAACGACGAGGTTATTTACTGTATTTTTTTTTTAAATCAAGGAAAGACATATTTTTCGAGATTTTCACAGCATGAGAACAAGTTTTGGTTTTGTGATTTTTTCAGTTCTATAAATAGGCAAACAGAGACTTTTTGTTACAGAGTTTCTTTCATATTTCCTGATTTTTCCATGTGTTATTTGCTGTAGAAAGATATGGGATACCCATAAAATAATTTTTAGGGAAAAGGGGGCTAAGGCAGTGTTCCGGTGGAACCTTAGCCCATGCGCCTAACATTAGTGTGATGTATCTTAAGGACAGTCCCTGACACAATTATAAATCATACTAATATATAAAAATGAGTTGGTGTCTGTCTGTCTGTTCCTCTTTCACGCAAAAACGGCTAAACCGATTGACTTGAAATTTGGCATGAGTGTCTGTGGTATTTCTGGTTCCAACATAGGCATACGAAAAGTAGCGCAAGGGGAGGGGGGGAGTAAGGGGAGGGGGTAAAGTGATTTCGAAACTTAGTTTTTGCGCTATGTTACTCTTTCGCGGGGAAACTATCGAGCCGATTGGCCTGAAATTTGGCAAAGATATTCGTCGGGGGTCCAGCCCCAACATAGGCCTATTAAAAAGTAGCCCGAGAGGTAAGGGGAGTAAGGGGAGGGGGTAAAGTAATCTCGAAACTGAGCTATTCCTCTATGTTGCCCTTTCGCCGGGAAACTATCGAGCCGATTGGCCTGAAGTTTTGCTCCAACATAGACCATCAAAAAAAGAAAAAAAGTTTGAAAAAACTTAACCCGGCAACGACGGGTATGCAAGCTAGTCTTATATAAAAGACAAATACTATGAAATTTTGCACACAGATTAATTATATACTCGCTAAACAAAACAAAATTCGAAAAGGAAGATCCTGTGTAAGAATAATAAAAATATCCTTTTCCAATTTTTTCTCGGAAGAACTGGCTTTAGGGGGTTTTACGGGTTTTACGAATATGAATTTTAAAATTCGAAACGGGAGATCCTGTAAGAATAACGGAAATATCCTTTTCCCCATTTCTCCTCTGAAAAATTGGAACTAGGGGGTTTTCGGGATCCCTGAGCACGAATCTGATGTTAGAATTTGCAAATTCGAATATTCGAAAATAACTCAAATTTCCTTTTCTCATTTTACCTGGAAAAACTGGCAATAGTAAGTTTTTGGGGCTGTTAATCACGAATCGGGTATAAGAATTTCAAAATTTAAAACGGGAGGACCTGAAGGCAAAAAACACCTTAAAAACAAAACAATTTTTAGAAATCGTTTTTATGCTGTTTCTTTGTTTTTTGGAGCAAAAAAAACTTTTGCAAAAAACTTTAACCCGGCAACGATGGGTATGCAAGCTAATATAAAACAATTGGTAGCAAAATCCAAGAAAAAAGTTAATTTTTTTAAATCATATTCCTTAAAATTATATTTAAAACATAGCTGGAAAATATGTTGTTTCTAGTATTCACATTTCAATGGTTTCACTGTATAAGAAACTGCATCGAACATCTTTGGAAATCATTTGGATTGAAAAAGTTTTTAATCATACTAAAATGCAATAAAAATTTAAAAAAACCCACTTTTATATAAAAAGAATGAAACCACCAGACACCTTTATTCAATTCAAACAACCTTGCAAATTTTATTATGCAATCAAATAATTTTATTCTCCGCGTGCCAAAATTGCATTTTTATTCTTCCTTAAAAACTTTAAACATCATTAAATTAAAAAATATTTTTTTTATTTATTTTTGATTTCAGTTTCCCGATCTGATGAATAGTCATCTTAATTCAAAGCCATAAAGAAGACCAAAGTTAAACAAAAAAAACTAAAATTAAAAAAAAATAATAATCGTTAGCAAATTATTAGAATTTAAAAAATTAATGCAACTAATAAATTATTACTGAATCCGAATCAATAGAATATTCGACATCCAAGCGACCGAGTATAAAACTGGTTTTCTCCTTTTATGAAAATTATGTCTGAACAGATTACATATGCTGATAAGTCCGACACAAATTCTTTCATTGTATTATTGTGCTAATATTAAATTATTGTTTGTTTATCGCATATATAAACATTATAAATATTACTATCATATGGTCCCCATATCGGATTTAAATTTACCATGGCAATGAAATAAATTTGGTTTATTATTTGAATTTGGACATGAGGCGGTTCAATATTGATTGGCTATCGTAAAGACGTTAAGTTATCATAATTTTTGCACTGAATTGATTAAATTATGAATTAATAATGTTTGTACTTTGAGATGATGTAACTTTTTCAGCTTTCGGTGGGCAAAATATTTATTTTTGAAGAAATTTCAACATATTTTTTTAAACAAAATAATAAGGAAAACAAATTTTTATAATATTTGTTTTAAAATGTTTAATACTTAAAAACAGGGTATGTAAAATTCGATTCGTGAATCGAAAAATAAAAAATTTATGGTTTATTTGCTGAAATCGTTTATTCGCTTGCCATTCTAGTTTACGCGTTTCCTCGCTCACCTTCAAAAATTTCCCAAAAATTTACCAAAAAATGTTTCCAAAAATTTCACAAAGATCCGGAAAAAATTTCCCTTCTTTCCTCCGCCCTTCCGTTACAACGTCCTCATTCCTTCATCCATTCCAATTTCATCCATTCCAACATATGGATCTGTTTTAAATATTTCATACAATAATTAGATTCGCAAATATTCGTTTGCGATAAATTCTTGACACAAGAATCAAAAAACAAAATTGCTGAATTAATAAAAAAACCGCGACAGAACTATTCGAAAAGAATGACTCTCCGTACCCTGCTTAGAAACAAAAAAAAAACTATGAATTTAAATCTATAAAAAAAATAATATTATGTCTCTAATATTTAACATTAATCGCTTTTGAGTAAATATTGGAATATATTTGGTTTTTCATGGTTTATTAATTGAATTAATTTAATTTTTATATAGTATTTTAATATGAAAACAAATAAAAATCTGCTTAAGGAAATAATCATTGATTTGATAAACATAAGCTTTGAGTCATAAAATGCTCCAATAAAAATTATTAACTTTTTGATGAATCTGATCGAAATGCGTCAATTTAAAATTTATTATGTTGCTTTATATCGCCATAAATATGAAAATATCCATAAACGGTGATTCACTATTGATTTGTTAAGTATTCTCCACGGTCAGTAATATGATTTAAATACAGGTACATTTATGAAATATCTTTTGGTTGATTAAATTGTTCCAATTACATATATACGCGTATTATGATCAGTCAGCAGATTCCATATAGTTGAAGCCTTCAAATAAAACACATATGGAGTTTTAGATGTCACAAAATATGTATCCGGATGGAAAAGTATTAAATTACACTGATTTCGATATCGTCACAAATTTCACTGTCCTGAATTGTGAAATGTATATTTCTTTAACTGGGAGTTTTTTTTCATAATTTTTAAATGAGATAAAAGTAAGAAATACATACATATAACAGGGTTTCGTTCTTGCAGGTATGTAAACTTTTTTCAAAAAGGATTTGGAAAGACATCTAAAATTCAGTGGGTATTTGTATCTTTCATTTCTTACTACTACTTCTAATATAGTCTCTTGAATATTGTTTTGACGTATATACCATACACTATGGCTGATAAGGTATTCGCGTTTAATGTTTGAATGTCATTTAAGCCAAATCTGGCCGATAGAATTTTTTTCAGATTTTCTCGTAAACTAGTTTTGTTAATAGAGTTATAGTGAAACAGAAATTTAGGTCTCGGCCACAATTATTTCTATGATTTTTTTAGGTTTTAAAAATATAATTGGGACCGCGCAAAAATTACTACAATGCATGAGTGTTTTGCCACTGTTTCGCCACAAAGAGCATGAACTTTTTTTCGATTTCTGGCTCCTTAATTTTTTTTTGAGCAATAATTTTTCTTAGCTAAATATATGCAAATCAAATGGACTAGCAATTTTAGAGCAACATTATTATTGTTTTTGACCGCAGAAAATTTTTACAATGAAATTTTTTTATGGCAACATCTGTACCAGGAAACAACTTCGATATCGTGCATGCTCTAAAAACCCTTTGAAATTTTGTTTTCCAGGAACACCACAGTTTTCTGCAATTTTTCGAATATACGTACGTATAACAAAATTCATTGGTCTGTGTGACTTATGTCATCAATAAAAAACTATAAAAACATTCCCATTAAATTGAAAACAGCTTAATTATAAACGTTTTCAAACTGGAATTGTGCATTAGTGTTATAGCTGATTGCAGCATTGATATGTCAGAAAAATCAATTCAATTCTGAATTTTATCGAACAATGCATAAACTATTTAATATTTACTTTAAGATAACACCTAATTTTTTAACTATTGGAAAAAGCCATATGAAAAGATCTCTTGTTTTAATTTAACGATCGAACGTTGATTTAAAATTCAATAGATATTATCATAAAGACATTAAATTTTAATGTTTGCTAAAAATTCGCAAAGATGAAACTTTGGCTAAAGTCTAAATATTTCTTAAAAAATTCCATTAAAAATTAATGAGTTTTAAAGACAACGTGAAATGTTGAAACTTGTTTTAACACGAGATCCTTTTATAATGTAATGCAATATCATATAATAGAACTCACAATAGGGCTATTCACTCTTTATCGTAGTTGATCGTATACTCGTAGAATCGTAGAATCGTAAAGTAGTTTTTTGACAGTTCTCCATATAAATTTTTTTACGACGAAAACTACAATTTACCACATCCGAAGGTATGGTAAAATCGTAGTTTTTGTCGTACTTCTAATAAAGTGAGGTTAAGGCATGTTTTGTGACATGTCAACTTGGTGCCAACTCTAAAATGGACATTGGAAAAGCAAGTAAATTAAAGTATTTATCTGATTTAGTATAAATTAAGAGTTAAAAAATGCTTTAAACAATTTAGTAACGTGACAGGGACCTTTGGCGAGAAAGTCAAAAATTTACGACAAAACCCACAACCTCTAATAAAGCGCTGCTCACGCTTCGTTGTACTTTTCCATCGTAGATGTACAGTACAATCTACGATTTTACTATCTACGATCAAGAGTGAATTGCCCTAATATGTTTAAAATGAAAATATCAGTTGTGCTCAACACAAAATTTTCCTCTGCGTATGTAAAAAATATCATTTTTCGAAACGAATCAAAAGCCGTTAGAGATACGTAAAAATCGTTGAAGCAAATGCAGGAAATTTCATTTCCTTTAAATTTGGTTATTAGCCTTTTTCCCCATAAGCGCGTAGTTTTTCAGAAATTTTCAAAAAACGGTATTTTTACAAAAAAAGGTATGGGAGGTAACCGTTTACGATAATTTTACTTTTCTAAAGGACATAAAAAATCGATTTTGGTGAAACTCATTCAAAAATTTTCTAGGCGCTAGATCAATGGGTATTTTTTTTTGAATTTCTTCCGCCACTGTTTGACACATTTGCACTTTTCTTAATACGGGTGAACGTGCGCCTGGCATAGGCTAATTTTTCCTGCAGTAAGCCGATTACGCCATTCGCAAATTGACGACTTTTACTCAATTTTTCTGAGCGTACTTACTGATTCCTTCCAACCCAATGGAAGCTAGATCGTTTTTTGCTTTTATCTCGAAAATGGTGAGTTTGATCCCAAAAAGCTATGAGACCAAAATATTTTCAGAATAAAATTTTACATAACTTTTACACACATCAAATTCAAATTGAAACGACTATACACAAGTTCTAACTAGATAACGGGACCTCAATCTTTCTCGCCAAAGGTCCCTGTCACGTTACCGGTTGACAAATGTTGTGACATCACGATTGATATCAATGCTGCTTGCGTTTTCATATACAGTACCTGAGTTTTTAGGAGTTTTTTTTCGCAAATTTCTCAAATGGGGTTATTGTTGGTTAACATTCATTCGATGAATTTGAGAAAATACCAAAGGCTTTTGAATATTTTTTTATATTATCAGATCGCGTTTCAAAAAAAAAATGTCTCGATGTTGCTATGCATGCGAAGACTGAATTAATATTGATTTAGGATGTTTTACTATTATATTTCACCTTTTGAATTTTCGTAATTATTCATAAATTTTAAAAAATGACAAAATTAAAAACAACTATTTTGTCAAAATGTTGTCATTTTCACATATGTTTCTATAGTATCAAAAACTAAATACAAATGTTTCCGTGTAGATAGAATTATTGCCCAAACAGATTAGCTAAATTATTTAAAATACAAAAAGACGATAAATCTTTTGATTTCTTTAGTTAAATCGCTTTGATAGATACAATATGTCAACGAAGTTTTTCTAGTAATAGTACAGTAGCAAAACTGGAATTTCAACACATTAAATATCATAGCAAATCACTAATCAATGATTAATCAGATTGTGTAATGTTTCAAAAATTATTTCCATATTAGAAAACTATTTATATACAAAATTGCAGCGAAAAAATTCGTGTTGCCGAATAAAACCAAATTAACATATTAATCGCTTGGTCTTTCCATAATTCAAATGCCAGTTTTAATTGTTCAAAAACATGTTTAACTGTCAACTATTTTGATATATCACATGGTTTTGGGGAAAAAGAACAAATATCAAAAACTACAAATTTCGCCGCAATTTACTAATTCCGTATATGCAGAATTATGTATAAATGAGGAAAAAAATCCAACCTCTTGAAATATCAATTCTTGTTTAAAATGTTTTATAAGAAATTACGGAAATTAGAAACTATTATATGCTGCTCATCTGTGATGTCTGTGATTCTTAATGTTCGTTTAATTTAAATGGATTCGATTCAACTTTCCGGAATGCATTTAATTTCGGAAATAGCACGTATTTGTTTGACGTTTTTTTTATAATTCCGATGTGTGTTTTTTGTGCATTTCGATATCTTTTTCTTTTGGCATAATTTGGCGTCTGTTCAAAAAATCTCTAGAAATAGTCATCGCTCGCTATTCAGTTGGATATTTTTTTTTACTTTCTGAGCAGCAAAATGCCAGAATCGAAGCGTAAAAAGATAGAAAAATTGGATACCATTTGTGAGTAAATCGAGTAAAAAAACATAATTAATTGATATGAATCAAGATTTTTTTTTTCGATGCATTCTGCGTGACGATTTAAACCGATCACTGATCGGTTGGTGGTAGGTTCAATCTTATGGCGCTGATTTTTGGAAATTTTTGCACAAGTCGGTAAGAAAAAAATCCCAGTTGCGTGGTTATGACTGTGGCGAAAAATATCCAAAACATTATTTTATTCAGAGATCGATTTAAAGAAGGCCTTTTTTCTTAAAATTCAATGGGGACCATAATTTTACTCTAAGAGTTTTGCGGTTAATCATAGGGTTCCAGGGGGCGAAACACAATAATGCAATTCGAAATATTTAACGTCGCGTCGTTTTTCCCTTATTTGATGTGTGCTGGTGCTGGTTTGTGGTATTTCTATTTAAATGACTGGCTGGTCGCAATTATGTTAAATATTTTGTGGAAAATAGTGCATTCGAAGATATGCTGTGGGATTTTTGGGGGAATATTTATTTGTCTACAAGGATTAAATTCGGGATTCGTTTTATGTTGATCGTCAATCTATTATCATCATCAAAATGATGGTTTTGGCGATGGTGATCGGATCAATTCGGTTCTTTTGTTGTTCACTTTCAATCCTAATGCATTCAAACGAGACAAGAATGATAAAAATAAAAATGCACTGGGCGGCATACATAACTTGATATAAAAGGCGATCAATCCATCCATCTCGTATATCCAAAAGATTCAGTGATCCATCGATCCCGAATCTTATCCCGAATACATTTCAGGTTGCTTTGTGCGTGTCATAAGATGAATTTCCGTTTAGGAGATCTCAAAACAACGCCGTTGATGTTGAGGATTTCGGCTTGAACTTGGACTAAGACTTTGACTCCTTCGATCAAGTATGATGGCGGGGTGAAATTTACCGCGCAGGGTGCAGACCAGACAATTTATCCATAAGGAAAGAAGCAACAATAATAAAAGTGAAATCCCTATGACCATTTATGTTCACGATCGCATTTTGTATTGCACGCTGGCCAGATCGATCGGATGGGGTCCATTTAGGACCATCTTTTGTTTCCACGGTCTTGTGCCAATACTTTTTTTTTGATCATTGTTGGAATCGTTGGCTGGCATCGACGATGATTGTTTTGAATTTGGTTATGGTCCCATAAAGAGTGTGTGTTATGTTGTTATTCGGGAATTCACTGTATCCGCTGACACGCCAGCTTCTGTGGACATTCACATTGACGACATGAGACTGATGTCTAAGAGTTATGTATATCTGATTAACTGTGTGTACAGTAAAACCTCTCATTATTGGTTTCCTGCGGCTGGAATTCTTTAAAAATGTCGCAGAATATTGCATGATGATGTTTGGAATATCGTATGGAGCTGCAGATTGATATCTCAAGGCACCATTCCTGGAACAGAAATAAATATAAAAATATTACTCCTGTAACCGAAAACAGTTAAAAAGACTAAACTTTTGTGTGTCCATACGTTCAAACGTCAAGCGTAAAAACGTGACGATTTTTATGGGCAGCCTCTAAAGGTGCCGCTCCACATGAGAGTAAATGCCGGCGAGAACCTCTCGATACTCGCAAATGGACACGTCTCTGAGAGTCGCTCGCAGAAACTTGCAAAAACTCGCGAGCTAGTTTCTGCGAGCTGTCAAAAGTGATTCTATTCTCTAGTCGACAGGCTTCCACTGAACTCTCGGAGAGTAGCTCGCCAGATACGAACAGCGTTTGAATTTCGCTAGTAGCTCTCGAGAACACTAGAAGCTAGAAGCTCGATTTCGCTAGTAGCGATAGAAAAATCGCCGAAATTAACTCTCAAATGGACAACCTCTTGCGAGTAACTCTCGAGAGTTTTTGAGAGTTACTCGCGTATTTACTCTCATGTGGAGCGGCATCTTAAGGAATTTTTTGAAGCATTTTCGGGGAAAGTATGTTCAGAATCTCAGAATTGCGAGCAATGCGGCTTTAAAACCGTATGAGCAGGTATTTTTGTGTCTTCAGGTAAGTAAATTTGAATTATACTCTTAGAAAAAAATCAGAAAAGTTCTTCACTATGAAAATTTTTTACCCCATAGTGCACATCTGACTTTTTACTGAGTAATACTTCAGTTGGTTTAATAAAACGTATAAAAGACCGCATGGATATGCTTAAAGTCTCAATTTTTTTTGACCAAGTTAGCAAAAAATGCTTAAAGTCTCAATATATGTCTTAATATTTCACAACAAAATTTCAGGAAGCTTCCGTAATACGTTCCGAAGTATTCTTAGCTCATTATTTTTTTAAAGCTGCTATATAAAATCACATTCGAAAAAATAGTGGAGGCGGGAAAGGAATGGTCGGATTTTACCCGTTCAAAAACTTAACCTTGTTTTCTACTAGAAACGCAACTGAATCCGTAATCGTTTGTTTCAATGAGTAAAAGTTCAGGTGATTTTGGTCAAGATTTTTACTTGTCGTTACAATTAGGCGCTTTTCGAAAAAACAGGATGAAATAATAAGTTTAATCGTTCCATTTAAAATGGGTCGTACTGTATTTTATGGGAATCTTTATAAGTTGATGATGATGATAGAAGTTAAGGGACATTGATGCCCTTAGGAATTTGGTTGGCAATTTTTATTTTCCGTTTTTTCAGTTAAAATCATGAGGTGGGTGCAGTAATCTTTTAACAAACAGGGCCTAAATCTAAAATAAAGTATGATCGATATTTTCCGTATATAAGACTTACATTTTGGCTAGTCAACCATCAAAGCATCAAATATTATTATTTTGGGATTCTGACTCTGTAGATCCTTTCATCTCCGCCACCCCTTTCAAATTTGACTCTGTTGGCGGGACAAATTCCAAAATCGTATCTTAACCTTTTTTTGGTGCCGAAATTGCGAGTAAATCAGCGTAAAAGGAGCACGCCGTATTTGAGTACCTACAGATATATTCGAGTATTATAGTCCGTTTATATCTTATGGAACAATATACGATAAGATGCTTATAATGCGTTACGATACCAAAAATTCTTTGGAAAAAATGTTCAAGGTTCAAATCCGACAATAGCCGTCTTGCCTAATTTTGGATTTTTAGACAAAACTTGTCTTTTAACCGAGGACAATGAAGTTTTTCCAATGCCTTGTGCTCGCGTGCTCAATAAGGAATTAGATATTTTGTCGTCTTTTAACAAGTTCGGCATGAAATAACAAAAGTTTTTTTTCCAACGAAAATTGTGGAATATAACAAATTAATTGCTTATCGGGGAAGTTATGATACGATGATAGGGAAGCAGATTAAATCGAAAATTATGGTGCTTTCACATTTCTTGTCTACATTTGAATTTTTTTTCGAAAAATATAATAAGTAAATATATAAAACTAGCTTGCATACCCGTCTTTGCCGGGTTAAGTTTTTTCAATTTTTTTTTATGGTGTATGTTGGAGCTAAACTTTAGGCCAATCGGCTCGGTAGTTTCCCCGCGAAAGGGTAAAATAAGTTTCGAGATCACCTTACTCCCCACCTCTCGGGCTACTTTTTAATGGGTCTATGTTGGGGCTGGACCCCCGACGAACATCTATGACAAATTTTAAGCCAATAGGTTCAGTAGTTTCCCCGCGAAAGAGCAACTTAGCGCAAAAACTAATGCTACATTTACACGAATGACAAATTTGTCATTTTTTTCTTGTCATTATGTTAATTCCCGTGTAAATGGCATAATTTTTGTAATTTTTTCTGTCAGAAAATGTCAATCTCTCATAAAAGAATGAACTTGTCCATTCTTTTATGCCAGATTGTCATTCGTGCAAACGCAATATTAGTTATGACAACTTTAGTATTCAACTTTTGTCATAACTAATATTGCGTTTGTACGAATGACAATCTGGCATAAAAGAATGGACAAGTTCATTCTTTTATGAGAGATTGACATTTTCTGACAGAAAAAATTACAAAAATTATGCCATTTACACGGGAATTAACATAATGACAAGAAAAAAATAACAAATTTGTCATTCGTGTAAATGTAGCATAAGTTTCGAAATCACTTTACCCCCTCCCCTTACTCCCCCCACCCCTCGCGCTACTTTTCCGTATGCCTATGTTGGAACCAGAACTACCACAGACACTCATGCCAAATTTCAAGTCAATCGGTTCAGCCGTTTTTGCGTGAAAGAGGAACAGACAGACAGACAGACAGACAGACAGACACCAACTCATTTTTATATATTAGTACTAGAATTTGGACCCGGCTTCGCCCGGCTAAAAGCGTGAACAGAAAGAAAACTTAGGAAAACTAAATTCATTTGGTTAAAAATTAGGTAGCCTGCATGCTGTTCGTTAGTTTTTTCTCTTCGGAAAATGATTAACCCATTCGGTATTTTGATGCCATATGGCAACGCAGTTAAAAATTTGAATTGACTTATTAGTTGCGTTTTTTTTAATGTTCTAGAACACGGAAGATTTAAAAAACGATCCAGAGTAAGTGGGAAATTTTATTGAGTTCGAATGGAAACTAACTTCAGGTTGGTTACATCAGTAGGCCGTTACTGGTATATTTTCTTGATATAATCACGATTCGCTATCTCCCATGATTAAAACTATTTCGCTGTCGCACAGAACCAACAAACCACCAACACAAAATCCTCAATTGAGAATAAAATGTCAGATTTATTATGTTGAAGTTAGCAGCATTTCATTACCGTACATTACCGTATAAAATTTCCCTTTGTTCCAAGCGCTGTTCGAGATGGAAAGGTGGTGCAGGATTTTGTATGGAAAGCTTGTTCTGAACTGCTTCAGAACATTAATAAAACGCAACTATTATTTATTTATTTTCAACACTCTATTCTCATTTAGTGCACCTTTAAGTGCATTTGTCACCCAATTTTGATTTTTTGAGTAAAAAGCTGGACTACAGTGGACGTATTTGTAAAAAATAAAAATTTTTAATTTTTTTTGTTTTAAATGAATACTGATAGCTTAAACATCATTAATTTGTATAGAGAGTATTTTTAACCCCCATAGAAAAAAACATGTACCGAACGGGTTAACAAACTAACAAAAAATTCCAGCACTTGCATTCGGTATTATTTTATCCCCCTCCGCTTACTCCCCCACCTATCGGGCTACTTTTTAATGGGTCTATGTTGGGGCTGGACCCCGACGAACATCTATGCCAAATTTCAGGTCAATCGGTTCAGTAGTTTCCCCGCGAAAGAGTAACAGAGCGCAAAAACTAAGTTTCGAAATCACTTTACCCTCTCCCCTCGCTCCCCCCACCTCTCGGGCTACTTTTTAATGAGTCTATGTTGGGGCTGGATCCCCGACGAACATCTATGCCAATTTTCAGGCCAATCGGTTCAGTAGTTTCCCCGCGAAAGAGTAACATAGCGCAAAAACTAAGTTTCGAAATCACTTTACCCCCTCCCCTTACTCCCCCCACCACTCTGGCTACGTTTTAATGGGCCTGTGTTGGGGCTGGATCCTCGACGAACATCTATGCCAAATTTCAGGCCAATCGGTCCAGTAGTTTCCCCGCGAAAGGGTAACATAGAGGAAGAGCTAAGTTTCGAGATCACTTTACCCCCTCCCCTTACTCATCCCACCTCTCGGGCTACTTTTTAATGGGCCTGTGTTGGGGCTGGATCCTCGACGAACATCTATGCCAAATTTCAGGCCAATCGGTCCAGTAGTTTCCCCGCGAAAGGGTAACATAGAGGAAGAGCTAAGTTTCGAGATCACTTTACCCCCTCCCCTTACTCCTCCCACCTCTCGGGCTACTTTTTAATGGGCCTGTGTTGGGGCTGAGCTCCCGACGAAGATCTATGCCAAATTTCAGGCCAATCGGTCCAGTAGTTTCCCCGCGAAAGAGTAACATAGAGGAAGAGCTAAGTTTCGAGATCACTTTAGCCCCTCCCCTTACTCGCCCCACCTCTCGGGCTACTTTTTAATGGGTCTATGTTGGTGCTGGACCCCCGATGAACATCTATGCCAAATTTCAGGCCAATCGGATCAGTAGTTTCCCCGCGAAAGAGTAACATAGCGCAAAAACTAAGTTTCGAAATCACTTTACCCCCTCCCCTTACTCCCCCACCTCTCGGGATACTTTTTAATGAGTCTGTGTTGGGGCTGGATCCCCGGCGAACATCTATGCCAAATTTCAGGCCAATCGGTTCAGTAGTTTCCCCGCGAAAGAGTAACATAGGGCAAAAACCAAGTTTCGAAATCACTTTTACCCCCTTCCCTTACTCCCCCCACTTCTCGGGCTAATTTTTAATGGGTCTGTGTTGGCGCTGGACCCCCGACGAACATCTATGCAAAAGTTCAGGCCAATCGGTTCAGTAGTTTCCCCGCGAAAGAGTAACGTAGCGCGAAAACTAAGTTTCGAAATCACTTTACCCCCTCCCCTTACTCTCCCCACCTCTCGGGCTACTTTTTAATGGGTCTGAATTGGGGCTGGACCCCCAACGAACATCTATGCCAAATTTCAGGCCAATCGGTTCAGTAGTTTCCCCGCGAAAGAGTAACATAGCGCAAAAAGTAAGTTTCGAAATCACTTTACCCCCTCCCCTTACTCCCCCCACCACTCGAGCTACTTTTCCGTATGCCTATGTTGGAACCAGAACTACCACAGACACTCATGCCAAATTTCAAGTCAATCGGTTCAGCCGTTTTTGTGTGAAAGAGGAACAGACAGACAGACAGACAGACAGACAGACAGACAGACAGACAGACACCAACTCATTTTTATATATTAGTATGAAGTATGATGATATAAAATAACTTTCCCTAACAGCATCACCAGTTGCTCGAATATGGCTACGACTTAAATAGTAAAAAAAATATGTCATCTGCCAACGACGCGGACGACATAAATGCTACTAAAATGGAAATACTAAAAAGAACATAATAATTTTTTGGGAGCTGTGTCTTAGAAATAAAAGCGAGATACGTATTTATTTTATTTTTTATGCTTTTATCTTGCATTTATTTATGATACACAGCGCCCAACAGCGCCCAACAATGATACACAGCGGTAGTACATTTCAATAAAAAAACATAACAAAAGCTATAATTGCCTATCTGGCAATCATTGGAGACCCGTATGGTGATATTCGTATCAAAATTGGAACAGTTGTACCAAAATTCCACTTTGAAGTCAATCTTTCCAATAAGATTTTTTAAAATTTATTCCAATTGGATTTTGATGTATGGGAGTTTTATGTAGAATCATATCCTAAATAACTCTTGTTCTTGGACTTTTTTGATAAGATGCACCGTTTTTGAGGTATTCGCAAAAAACGGTTTCGTTCGTATGGGGGGTACCCCCCCTAATGGTCCATTTTTGCCCATTAACGAACTTAGCCTAATTTTTTATTCTTTTTGAGTGGGGTTGGGTTGAGAAGACAGCGCGTTTTCAGGAGTAGACACAGCGCTTCACCCGAAGCCCAATTCTTTTAATCGTTGCGTATTTGAATAGCAAGTCTGAAAATCAAAAATGGGATTGGAAACGTTATCGTAACGTAGTGAAATAACGAAATGATTTTCCGGATTTTTCTTCAAAATCATTAAAAATATTGGGATGATATTTTTAATCTTATTTTGATTCTAAATTGAACTTTGTTTTGGCCAGATTGATTCTAATTCTGGAGATTCTGGAAAAATAAAATATTCCCCCCCCCTCTCCAACCCCCCCCCCCCCCCCCAACCATCCCCCCCCAACCCTCCCCCCCCCCTCCTACCCCCCTTTGACTGCTTTTTCATGGTTTCTTGTATGAAGTTTATTATCACTGTCACAGTATCGCAGACCCACCTCCCTCTCACCCTAAATTGTAACGTTTTTTTTTTATGAACAGACGATAAAATGATATTGTGTAAAATAGACTTTCCTAATTTGATAACGACTTTGACGCTATTTGATAATAATTATTCCAGAAAGAAAGCGAAAAAATATCAATGAATTTGTGGTCTATTTTGTAATTAATTCGTCTCATAAATGTTGGATATTTTATTGCTCCGGTGAAATGGCCATAAAGGCAATTCATTCAATTATTATATGCAATAAAAAATATCTCTATGCAAATTGCATTCAATATAGATATTCGTATCTGATGAGTCGAGTGAAAAGTATGTTTATAATATATAATTGTTTCACTTTTTAAATAAGTATTCCGTTCAGTATGTTAGCAATAACCCGTACTGAATTTCAACAAAACCTAAACAGTATCAGACACGCTAAAATATGCAGTCACTGTTTAATACATTAAATAATAGTAGCATAGATGGGACTGCAATGGTCGACTACCAAATAGAAATGCCATCAGCCACCCTCTCCCGTATGTTACCGAAAAGTACTTTTGCGCTAAACTGAAGAGTGGTCTGTAAACGATAAGTAACCAAGTGCAATTTCTTAGAATCCAAAAAAATATCACATTGTATGGCTAGCACAGTTTTTATATCTTTTCGGTTGAAAATGAAACCGAGGCTATTCGTATGCAATTTGAAGATCATGTATATCTATTGGCGACAATTAATCTTTATTCAGTTTTTGAACTTCTATGAATATTAGATACAAAATATAATAATAGTAATATAGTTTGAAATACATGTGCAAACGTATTAGAATAGAGATATATTATATGGAGTAAACGCATGCAATTTAAATGAGTTAAGTATCATTTTATCCACTATCATACTTTGAGCATAAAAAATGTGTATTTCTACGCATTTCAACATTTATAGTCGTAGTTAATCAGATAGATAGATGGATAAATCTGCTCAGATTGAATTTTCGATACTATGTGTGTAATTTTGTAAGCATTTTCCTACCTAGTTTTCATTACACACGTTGTCGTATATGTGAATATAAAAATAGATAGATACTTAGATGGATAGATACATTTTGTAAGTCGTAATGTATAAATATGCACCGAACAACATGCACTTTCTTGAGAATGCGGAAGGCCATACTTTATGTCTCATCTATGGCTATGGTGTTCAACTATGACGACGATGCGCAGTTCGCTTTCTAAGCCACTAACTACTAAACTTTACTTAAACTAAAAGTGTATAATTATATGTGAGTAAATGTATAGATATTTATTTATAGGTAAAGAAAATTTTGCAGACAAGTAGTGTTACAGTATTAATTCACCGCATGTGTCGACCATATGCTTTTTGCCCCCTTCGTTCTATGCGTACGTGTTGGCAGCTTCATAATATATTAAAACTTTGGCAATATATTTCTCAAAAGATGGCCCACAACAAAGTTGTAATCATCGTCGTATATTTGAGTTGTATTATACGAACATTAGATGAAAATTATTCAAATGGAAATTAAAATTTATATTCCATCAGATACAATTAATTTACCAGTTAATTACATTATTATTCCATCTATTAAGAAAATTTCTGTGGAAAATGATAAATTTATATTTTATGACATTCATGATTTATTTCAATGTAATACAGTGGCAAAAATCTGTCTAAAATTTTCATTTCCTGAACCATTTCTATGCAAAGAAAATAATAAGATGACAAAGAAGTAAAAATGTTAATTCGTTGCATAAAGTTTGACAGTATTGGGATTTTTTTTAGAGTTTTTTGTGCGTTTTAAAAAAAATGTTGATCGGGGTGCGGTTTTAGACAACTATTATAATTTCATATGCGCCATAATTGTTTTTAAATTGTATCATGAATTTCTGTTTATTTTCAACAATTTACAGAAATACATAAGTGCCTTTTTGTGACAACTGCTATAACTACTGTTTTTTAAAAGTTTCACTAATTTTTTAAAATTCTTTGAAAGGTTTTTGGAGAGGAGTATCATCCAAAAAAATTATTCGTCTGCTGAAATGAACCCTAGCCGGTCCCAGTAACTTCCTCTCCTGCTAATACTTTTTTTTTATTTTTAAACTAAAAACCGCGCTTCTGACCAGTTCACGTCTAATCTTCCTTCACTGCCATCGGCCACATACTAAAACTACTGATTTACTTATAAAAATCGGATGAAAATCGGTTTCCCAGCGGCTTAAAACATAACAGAGGAAGGGTTACAAGGGACAGGTTGGTATTGACGGAAATTAGTTTAAGGCACGAATGGTGATAAACCAGTCAAAATCGCTTTCGCGGTCTAAGAGATAGCGAGGAAGGGGATTTATGACCGGAGGAAGGGGTAAATGTTTTACTTGCAAAAGCTTGGCTGCAGAATTCTTTATCGAATACAGAAAACCGCATCTCAATTCGTCATACGGTACAAAAATTAACGGGGGAGGGGTACTGAGAGAGAAAGGGGAGGTCAAAATAAGTCTGCCATCCTTTATTATGCAAATAACTCAACTTGTGCTATTTAGATAGTTTTTTTTTATCTATTTGTCAGGGTCAAATCTTGTAAAGTAGAGTACGCTTAAATGCAACACTGATATTTGTATTAAATGCATAAATGCATCCATTTTAGAATTCTCAAATGTTAAAATTACACTAAATTTTACACGGTTAAATGCATAGACGGATAAATGCAAGTTGCTGTGCAACTTAACACAGTTCCGCAAATCCGATCGGTTTGAACACACATTACGTAGTTCCAAACATGATATATTATGTACAGGGTGCGCCATCTATTCCTCCGGTATGAGAATGTTGAATAACTTTTGAAAGAAACAATAGATTGCAAAAAATGGTGTTTTTTTATTTAGTTCAATCCTTTACAATTTATGTGGACTACTTTTTGAAAACAACATCGATCAAATGACCACCTTTATTGGCCACCGCAAACTGTGCTATTTTTCGGGCATTTTCCATCACTTCTTCGAGCATCTCCGTCGGTATGGCAGCTATTTCGGCACGAATATTGGTCTTGAGCTCGTCAATGGTCTTCGGGTTGCTGGCGTAAACTTTACTCTTCAAATAACCCCACAAAAAGAAGTCTGGGGGGGTTAAATCAGGGGATCTTGGTGGCCAGTCAATATCGCCTCTTTTCGATATCACACGTCTAGGGAATTTTTGTTGCAAAAACCGTATTGTTTGGTCCGCTGTGTGGCATGGCGCCCCGTCTTGCTGAAACCAGAAGTCAGTCAGACCTTTTTCACGCATTTTCGGACACACAAAATGTGCCAACATCCACCGATATCGATTACCATTAACTGTTTCACCTTCATTGAAGAAAAATGGCCCAATGATGGTTTTTGCGCACACGCCGGCCCAAACAGTCACTTTTCGATCATGCAATGGTATTTCATGAATCTCGTGAGGATTTTCTGTCGCCCAAATGCGGCAATTTTGTTTATTAACACCGCCAGAGAGAGTGAAATGTGCCTCGTCGGTCATTAAAACTTGCATCCAAAAGTCCGGCATGGTTTCCAACATTCGGCCGACTAATTTGCCGTATTCTATACGACGCGACTTGTCTGTTGCCAATATTCTTTGAGTTAGTTGTATTTTGTAAGGAAACAAATGGAGATCGTCCTTTAAAATGCGCCGCAACGTGGTTCCACTCATTTTCAACTGCTGAGTTCGGTGGCGATACGAGACATTTGGGTCCTCGGCAACACTCTCTCTCACGGCTTCAATAATTTCATTGGAACGTCTTGGGCGTGGATGATTATAGGTTAGATTGCCTACTGTTCCGTGCTCAAAGAAATTTTTACCCAGCGCCCGAATTGTTTTGTCGGTAGGCGCTTTTTTGCCACGATATTTTGCACGATATGCACGTTGAGTTAGCACAATTGAACGACTATTTTCAATGTATATCGTCACTATTTCGGCGCGTTCTTTCGGTGTGAAGTCACTGGTTTGACGTTTCCAAAACGTGTCTAGGAAAGCAAATCGGTTGACAAATGGCGAAGTTATTGAATGTTTACATACCGGAGGAATAGATGGCGCACCCTGTATATAAGCACACGTCAAAAAACAAAATGGCAGCTGTCCTACAAATATCGAACTTGAAAAAAATGTTTTTTTTTTAAAAAAAGATTTTAACAAAAAATAAATTTTTGTGTGTTATGTATCAGAAATAAAAGCATAGAAAATCAAAAAAAAAAAAGAATTATCTCGCTTTTATTTCTGCACACAAGGCACAAAAATTCACTTTTTCCTTTTTAACACATTTATTTAATAAAAGCTTTTTTTTAAATCGTTTTAAAATTTTAGTGTCTTAAAAGTTCTGTTTGATTTTTTTTAGACAATTCATGTTTTCGAAGCCATCAGAAAAAGTTAGCTTTTCCCGGTAGTCATTGTTAAGAAATACAGGTTTTTAAATTTATGTAAATAATTTAATTTACTATTACATAATTTTAAGGAATTTTAAGGAAAAGTCCAAATTTTTATCATTAAAAAATCATTAAAGCGCAGGCGTATAGCGTATAATTGAAATTAAATCGTAAATATACCATAATATTATATATTATACTAAAATCGCTAATAAAAGAAGAGGAAACCAGTTTATGTCATAAACTAAAGCCCAATTAAATTATCTTTAATGATCTAACTAAAAACCACATTTGCACTATTTTGGCATTAAAAAAAGATGATTTTTTTCCATTTGTTTTTATTTAAAATTCCTTAATCGAAATTAAAGTCTTGACACGAAAAGTCGTTCTTATTGAATTGCATGATGCGCGACTGCATCTGTGCTGCGGTTAAATAGTTATATCTAGTTTTCTTAATAAATATGAACCATAAAAAATTTCGTGTTTTAACTATTTTTAATAAAAATAAAGTTCAAGGTATGGCCAACAAGGCCAAAATGGAATTGTAAGTTTCGATTTAAGATAATTCTGATTGAATTGTTTCTGATTTTATTTTTAGTTTGATATTTATTACTTTATATCAATAATCACACTAATTTGCTGTTGTTATGTATTTAATATAATGATTTACTTTGCATAAAATTGAATATGTTTAAAAAAAATTATTGACTTTTTTTGTTATAATAAATTTTATGATTTATATTAAAGTGACATTTTTTTCGAAAGCCTAATAGAGACAATAAAATCAATATTTTATTAAATACCACTTTTAAGTTATTAATTTTATTATTCACTTTTCAACAGATGATTTGTTATTTATTTCAAATTTCATTCAAAAATTAGTAGGGATACGTTTGTCTGTCTAGCATTCTTTCACGTAAAAAATGTTGAATGACTGGCACGGAACTCGGCACGTATGTATGCTTGATTCCTAAATAGGTGTATTGAAAGATAACCCGTGTGCTGGGAGAAGTGGGGGTAGGTAGTAGGGATTTGCGGAGCTTAGTTTGCCCAATTCAATTGGAAAAGCAATTTATGTTGACTGTGACGTTAACGGTAGGCATATGGTTCATTTGGAATCATTTTGTCCCATAGGAATAGGTATTACATAAGACAAAATGATTGTCAGGCGGCGATATGTCGTCACGACAAACGCTAAGAAAAAAAAATAGTAAATCTAAATATTTTATAATGGGAAATCGTGACTATTACTAAAATAGTTAATTGCAATTACAAAATAGTTAATTACAATTACAAAAATAGTCAATTTAACCACAAAATAGTAAATTTTATTACGAACTAGTTAAATTTATTATAAAAATATATAATTTTAAGTTTTATTGTTATTGAAATTAACTAATTTAGGACCGTTTGCGCCAACTAATCTCAAAAAATTAAGTTGTGCCTAGCTGACTTTAACCGTAGAAATTCTGGAATTTTAATAATTTAAGTTTAACAAAAGTTGCTAATTTTCTTTGGTGCAAACGCGGTTTAGTAACAGTCACGTTATAAAATAGCTAGATTTACTATTTTTTTTTGTCTGTGTGCATCATGTTAACTGCTAACGTCACTGTCGACGAAAATGCTGCTTGGGAAAAGTATCCTGAGTGGTGCATAGTGCGAACTGGGTGAGGAAAGGGGGTAATGTGGATCTGGTGCATAGATTATTCTAAAATGATACTTTTTGGTGGGAAAACTTGCGAACCAAATTTTGTGCTATTCAAACTTTTAACCGGGCAAAGTGGGGTTCAAATTCTACTTTCTCATTAATTTCAGGATTCGTTAAGCCGAAAAAATGGATGTAATATCAAGCATAACCGACCATATTTCCAAATTTTTCTTTCAATTATTTTCAAGACTTTAAAATCCGATTGCAACACGAAAATAATAAACAACTCTTTTGATAGGAAAAATATATTTTTAATAAATTCTTTGACCCCACAATATTTTCTGCAGTTAGCTAACTGTAAAGAAAACATATAAGTATTAGAATATTCTGGAAAAAGACTCTATCAATAATTCAAATTTGTCCATTTGAATGCAATTTGAATGTGGCCCACGTTGAAGATCAACGAGTGAATGACTTTTCACCAAAGGAAATGCATTTCTGGAAAACAATTCAATAATTCACGTGGCATTTTTCAATTTTTCCCATTTCAAGCAACGAATTGACCTACACCACAAATTGTATCCAATCGAGTTTCGTAAAAAAAATGCTGTTGTAGGATAAATTAAAATTTTAGTGAAATTAAATATCATTTAATGTGAATAGAATTGTATCCGCGTAAAATAAAATAAAAAAACGAGAATCGTTTTTAACAAGGTAAGTTTTGCCGGTAAATTTTTTTTTTCTTTTCTATCAAGTATAATTAAATGTGATTTATAAGCCATCTGATTAAGCCATAAGATTATCAAAGAATGCATGCAAATTACTTATTTGCTTTTCATATTGTTTGGGAAAAAATCGAAAATTTCATTTCGACTTCGACTTTAAGATGTTTTTTTGTTGTTGCCGTCCCATCACCTGTTGAGAAAAAAAATATTTGATGATTTTTTTATTTGACATTTTTATCGTGTGCTGAGGTGTTTCTATGGAAATTTAAATCAATAGCTGTAGGAAGGAAGTTCACATCCAGGGACGATTGGACGAGGTGAAAAATTAGATCGAACTGGTTTTTGTCACGATTTCATGGTATGATGAATCTTCAAAATAGCACACAACTTTTCATTAGTTGGACTTTACAACAAAAAAAAGTTATTCAAAAAAAATGTAAACATCGTTATGACATAAAAAAACAAACAAAAAAAAATAGAATAATTAATAATAGTAAAAATGTTTTACGATTAGATTTTTATCGTTTGAGTTTTTTGAGCGATTTTTTTTTATTGCCAATTAAATGCGCTGGAACTGCGAATTCTTGTTGTTTGCCTCGCATTAAAAACAATTAAAAATTAGATAAGTTTTTAAGGTTTTGAATTTAGTATTTTGAAACTCGTTCGCCGTTTTCTTACAAAGAGCTTAGAAAATAGTTATTTTACTTGAATTTCATGACTGATTTATATTGGTTGGTCTCAAGATAACATTTAAAATTCAATCACATTTTAATAATGTTGTCAGTTAGTAACTAAAAAACGGTCATATTAATTCAATAAAATCTTTCCTACATTTAATTACATAATAATTTGGCAAAGTCCAACCAAAACTTTTTTTTTTTGCTAAAAAACTATTTTGCATTACCGGAACAGATGACAGTATGCAAATTAGTTGCTTAAAATAGCATTCGATGCATTCATTATGTCAGGTATGAAGCTATTTCTGTTTATTAGGTATTGTTTTTATATTTTTGAATCCATTTTATTTATTTTAAGGATTTTTTTTCCTGATACCCGTAAAAATGTTTTTTTTTCGGTGGACTTACGACCCACAAACTGATTTGGACCAAATTTTAAAGTAGGTGTCACAGAAACAAGGGGAACTTTGAAGTCGATAAGCTTTTTAAAAATCGCAGTTTCGTACTTCGCAATTTACTGCGAAACTACGCGTTTTCAGTAGTATTATGCATGCCAAAAGTTCCAGACAATAAAATTTCCAACCTTTTTGTCTAAAATTACAATAAATTTTTACGGATTGCTTGTAAACTAACGATTTTTAACAGGTTTTTTGCAAGAAGAATTAAAGATATTAAAAATTTCTACATTTTTAATCGATATATTTTACCGTTATCGAGATATTTCATATTCTGTAAAAAAAAATTCATATTTTTATATAAAGGGTCTTTCAACAAGGACATAACAATTTTGTATTTAAATAAAACACAGAATAATTAAGATATCGGGCTGAAATTTATTGCAGGTGTAGTGGACATGTTACATTTATGTATGAAATTCGATGTCGTTCATATGGCCACCGCGAGCACGTTTGCTGATTGATTCTTTGGAGCCAATTTTCCACCACTCTTCCACACATATCGGCCGGAACGTTGGCAATTTCGCGTTCGATATTGTTCCTGAGCTCCTCGAACGTTGTTGGCTTGTTGGCATAAACCAACGACTTAACATAACCACATAAAAAGAAATCCAACGGCGTTAAATCGCATGAGCGAGGGGGCCATTCGACCGGACCATCATTTCATTTCATCATTTTCATTATCATTTCATCAGACTCAGAATTTCAGTAGTAAGTTTTAATAATTTCCAAACGTGGCTCGTTCGTGAACTTCACCATGATAAAAATGTAAACCTTGACTGACGCTTTAGCATTGCCAGATCATAAAAAAAAGTTTTAGGGTGCGTTTTTATTCAAACACAAAATTGTTATGTCCTTGTTGAAAGACCCGATATAAGCTAAAATTTTATTCGTGGGCTAAAAAGTGTAGTCGTAAATTGCGAAAGAACGTAGATTTTGTATAAGAAAGCCATGTGCTGTTCACATCAGATATTTTTTTTCTGGATTGCTGTCTGTTTTGGTTTGTCCTTAGTCTAGGGCTCCAGACCGTAAAAAAGGATATTGGCGTACAAACTGGACAGTTCATAGTTTGTTCGAAATGCAGATTTTTAATCAAGATTTCGGATTTTTGTTTTCAATTCTTTGAGAATATTTTTATACCGTATTTTCCCAAAAATATTACTTGACGTCTTCAATAGAAAAAGGAATTTAAAAGTTAGAAATTCAATTTTTATTTATAAAAACATAACAAAAGCAATTATACAATTTGGCTATTATTGAAAACCCGTATGGTGATATGGCATTGTTCGAAGTTTTATTGAACAGCGAACAGTTGTATCAAAATTCCACTATAAGATTTTTTAAAATTTATTCCAATCGGATTTTGATGTATTGAAGTTTTATTTAGAATCATATCCTAAATAACTTTTGTTCTTGCACTTTTTTGATAAGATGCACCGTTTTTGAGATATTCGCAAAAAGCGTTTTCGTACGTATGGGGGGTACCCCCCTTAATGGTCCATTTTTGCCCATAGACGAACTTAGCCCGAAAAACGAATCTGCGTAAAATTTCAAGTCTCTAGCTCAATCCATGCGCCCGCAATCCGCGCCAAATATGGACAGACGGACGGACAGACAGACGGATAGACAGACAGACAGACGGACGGACGGACGGACGGACGGACGGACGGACGGACGGACATGCAAAATTCAATTTTTTTATCATTCTAAACACACTGGTGTAATTCGTTTTTGTATGTGAAAACGGGATCTTGGCGTTACAAACGGTAAGGCAAATTTAATCTACCCTTTGGTTTCACCATACGGGTATAAACAGATTAAGAATGGCACTTTTCATCAAATATACGTTTTTTCTATACCAAGTTTTCAAATAATATAAGAAGTTCTTAATGAAACTGAATAATAAGAGTGTGAAATTGATTAAATTGATGTCATATTAGACATATTAATGACACACACGTCAAGAATAGCGAGACCGTTTGAAGTTCTCCAATAGTCAAAAGCCGAGCTGCACGGCAGATTTCGTACACACCTTGTCAATCATTTTGCAATGTAATTTCATTACATTGTAACGCATACTATACAAATGTTTGTTTTATTAACTCGACACCTCAATAAAAGAAAAAAAGAAACTCAGGCCATACGCAAATCAGTAAGGCAGGTATTCAGATATCAAGTGCCTACTACGCTACACCGACTGTTGTCAAGATATACGATGCTGGAAAATTGGCGTGAAATCTAATATTTTTCAATTTTTACGTCGGATTGAGCGTCGCGTCGGAGGTATAAAAGTATCAATTGCTACCGAATATCTATAGATATCTATTTGTAAATAACGTTTTTGCATATTGTTTACTATTTTATGAAATTAATAATCCGTCTCTCCTTGAGCTCCGGGTAAAAATAATACATAATAATATTATTAATCGTTTTCAAGTTTGTGGATTACAAATAATCTCAGTAAGCATTAATTGTGGTAGGTGGCCTGAAAAATAAGTAAAATAGCTGTATGGCTGGTAACCAAATACTGGGTTGAGGGTGTAGATCAAGTTGAATGTAATTTTTCGATACTTTAAACGCTTTGGACACATTCATTTACACCTCGATCAATTTATAGACAACAAAAACCAAATGAGTTCGATTTATCACATCATTTATGTGGGAAATTTAATGATGTTAATTTCCTGTGATTTTATTATCCCAGATCTCAGATGAAAATTTCATTTATGCTGTTCATCTAAGTCTGCTCGCCTGCCTAACATCCATGCTATGCGATATTAACACCTACCGACAAATATATGTACGGTACGAGTAGATATCATCCGGCAAACATGATGGTGATGGTGGTTTCACGTTAACCACTTTCGAGTGACGTGGGTTCGGAAGAGGTGAAATGCCACGAATGCCACTGTCGTTAGACACACTCTCGATTTCAATTCCCTTTTTTTTGCCCAATGCGTTGTTATTATCTACCGCTGCTGTTGGGGTGGTAGAGAGGAAGCAAAAGCCTAACGTATGTCTTCTGCTCACGTGAAGCCTACCTGAAGTGTGTTTTCTCTCGAGCCGTGGCTGGCTTTCTTACCTTTTGGCCACATCTTAATCGCACCATGCCTCAGGTTGGCCATACCAAAGTGATATGTTTGGACGAAGTGGTGTCAGATTGTAAGAAAGTGCTTTCCCTACGACGATATACGATCTACGAATTCCTTCCCGGATGTAAAGTAAATACGGTGCCGATCGTGCAGTGAAAGCCGAAGGAAAGTGTGATTTTTTACAAAGTCACATGTGATTTTTTTTTTGTTTCTCGTTTTCGTACTATTTATCTTTGTTAATAAATTTATGCTTTTTAGTTTCACGGTGGTGGAATTCTCTTTTTCTTCAGGTAATCACTGCAGAGCAGAAGTGGGCTGGCTTGGTCGCGGGGTGATTTTCCCATTTCTATTTGTTTATTTGCAGATATCAGGCTGGCATAGCATAGACTTTGAGGCTGGAGCTGGGGATAGATTTGTCGAATTAATAAAGCGGATGCCATGAAAAACACGTTTTTAAGCCGGCAATGTGAATGAACGCTAAAAGTGTATCTACTATGATAGTTGCACGCGAGCCAAAGTGAACACCTTTCCTTCGTTAGATGAAACATGTGAATGGAATGAAATGAAAGCTTTCTTTTCTACTCAAATGTGTTTTGATTGAATATTATTGATTTTTATTATAAGTGATCTGGGATTCAAGCAAAACATTTTATTTAATTTATTTTTAGATATATGTTCGTTAGTTTTAGAGACGTCAATTCAACTTTCCCCATTTTAACTGCTATTTTCGCATGTCTTTTACGTCAATCGGAAGGTAATTTCTTTGAATGCATGATTACAAATTTCAGTTTTTCGTCATGCAAATTTGAGAGTTGCTGCAAAAAACTTTTAAAAGCTATTATATTTCTTCCTCTTATATACTAATGATGGCAAGTTAAAAAGGCATTAACTTTCGAGTTCTTCAAAAAATCAAAAAAATATAATACTTTTGCATATTTCTGTGAATTTAAAATTGAAAAATCCAGCATAAAATCCGCTTTCAAAAGATTGAAATGCATACTTTTCAAATTGGCATTTCATTCGTTAAACTATTTTTTAGAAGTATTTTATTTATCTGCAATCTTAATCAGGGATGGGAAAAGGAATGTGCCGGAAACCCCCTTATGCCGATTTTTCCCAGGAGAAACGCAAAAAGGATATTTGTGTTATCCTTACAGGACCCTCCGTTCCGTGATAAGCGACCCCGGAAACCCCCTAATGCCGATTTTTCCCGGGAAAACTCGAAAAAGGATATTTGCCTTATCCCTACAGGGCCTTCTGTTTCGAATTTTGAAATTCCAACACCTGAGCGGGGATCAGCGACCCCAAAAACCCTAGAATGCCAGTTTTCCTGGCGAAAAATTGGGAAAAGGATATTTGCGTTATCCTTACAGGACCGTTCGTTTCGAATTTTTTTCAAAATCTAACATAGCCTAAAACCTGCTCCTGGCAACACAGATCATTTTGCAAAAAACCGCGTAAAAATCGGTCCAGTAGTTTTTGAGTTTTGTTATCTCAAACAGCCCAACAGACCAACCAACAAACATCCATTTTTATATATTAAGATTCAACTACTTAGTACTAGTTAGTAGTAAAATTTACTATTTTTTTGTTAAATAGACTACTTTTGTAATTGAAATCAATTATTTTAGTTATAGTCCCGATTCTGCATTGCAAAATGGTTAAATTTACTATCTTTTTATCTGCGTGAATGGTTATTTTATTGATTGACATTAAAAGATTCCAATTTTCATATATATTTTTTGAAAAGGGGATGGACCACTTTTACATCAATGACTTTTCAAAATGTTTGAAATACAAATTTGAAAATACCGTTTTTAACAATTTAGACTGTTAAAAAAAAACAAATTATTATTTAAAACAACAAACAACAGAAGGCAATAGTAATTTAAAGAAGAAAAAAATAATTTGGTTGGTTTCTCTCTTTATGAGTTTAAAATATTTGATTGCTAACGTACAAAGAACAAATATAATCGCCTCAATTGTAAAAAGGAGTTTTCAAAAAAAATCTTTTTATAAATTTTCCATAAAATGCCGCTTTTTGGGATTTTATTTTGTGAAAATTGCTTTGAATTTTGTATGTTCTCATTAACTCAAAGTAATTAATTTTTTGTTCAACAAACTGTTAAAAATCTCCATTATATTTTGCAAATCTTCACAAAAGAGTCTTTGTGAAAAATAATTAACATGTCAATCAATATTTAATGTTTAATACCTTTAGAACTGAGTCTACATCAGCTGCGTTTATTTCCCAGTATAATAATTAAAAGCAGAAGCATTTCAAGCGAAAGCGTTCATTAAAACACATTTGTTTTAATTGAAAGAAAAACAATATTTTTGTTATAATATTTGGTTTCCTGATTGTTTCTATACGTGATATGGGAATACTCGTACATCACAAATTCACTATGGATATGTAAAGTATTTATAGAATTATATGATCCGTATCACGTTTTCATCATTTTCTAAATAAATACTGCACTAGACATATCACAGCAGTTCTGGCTTTTATTGCATAAGACAATTGTTTGTGCTTGAAGAATTTTCAAAAAAAAAAGAAGCCATATGCGAAACAAATGATTGATTTGTGGAAACGTAATGCAGTATCGATTTGTACTTCAATTCAAAAATATTACAAACAATGTGATGACGAATTCACAGAATGAAAAAAATAAATAAATATTGATTTAAATAAATCTATGACAGATCGTCGGATAATTTTGATAATTAATTTAGTTTTATATACAGATTTCAAAGCATTAAATTTTATATTCCTGTGTCGGGGATAAAAATAGTCAAACATGTTTGGATGACACATCATATGAAACGCAAAATATCTTTAACCGCACGATATCAAGTTGGTAAATAGTGTATATAGATGACCACAAACTTATCATGCTAATAGCAAATTATTGTATTAAGTTACCAGAAAAGCATCATCTGCAATATATCAAATTTTTAATGTAGGTTTGAAAGCAAAAGCTTTTGTTTTCCTAATCAGTGAATATTGACGTTGAATTGTTTTTTATTTTAACACTTTTCGCTATAGTAGGCACTTTATATTTTGTCAGACATACTCACAGCAATAAATTCACCGAAAAGTTTTAATTTTGGTGAATAATACCTATTTAACGGCCGATTTCTTCACAGAGTACTAACGCTATTACCGGTATTAGACCAAAATTTGGTACTCAAATTGGTATCAAGTTATTTCTTCACCAAGTACTAGCGCGCCTTAGTACTAACTTTGGTACGGAGTATTAGCTGGTACTCATTATTTCCTGGACCCTCGAAATTGAGGGTCTAGCGATGTTAGTACTCGAATTTATGCCAATTTTATTTCTTCACCTATAATATAATACTGGAGTTGTCGATTTTTATATATTTTTTGCTGACATCGGAAGATCAAAAATACGCAAGTGATGGGTCATCGATTTGACCGCCGAATCTAGTCTTTTCATTTGCAGAGCGAAGGTTTTCGCAACCGCAAAGGATGGTTTTCTCTGAACGTTGGGCGAAATCCGTGCACAATCAAACGATTTTTCGTCATTCCGATGTGCGCACCAAATTTGAAGCTTGCGAATTTGGGAATCACATATTAATCGGTGACTCTGGATACGCGAACACACATGAATTCCCAGATGCATCCCGTGGAAATCGACAACGAACAGCTAGAGAGGAAATTATGTTGCAATTGCAAGAATAAAAAACACTGCGTTTTATTTGATGTCTTTTATTTTAAAACATTTGAATTTTCAGGGTGCACAATAAATCGGTATCTTGTTGACTCCAATTGGTCCAGCGAGGCCTTTTCGCATCACCACCAACCGTATCCTTATCGTTTTCTGCTCCTCGTTTTTTCATTATTTATTTGCTTCTAGTTTTTTCATTATTTATTTTGTTATTTGGACAAATTCACCGAACACAGCGACTAAATAATATTTCGTTTATTGAAAAAATAACGTACAAAAATTCACGGAAATTCACGGCGAACAATAATATTTCAAATTCAAATGTCAAAATAATGTCAAAATCGGTTTTAGACGTATTAGCTTAGTTTTAGACGTATTTGCCGCTAGTACCGGCTGATGAATTTAGCTCCGGTACTAGCGATGTGAAGAAATGCACAAGTACTAACTTTTCGTTGGTACCGAGTACCAGAGATAGTACCTGGACTAGCTGGACTCCACTTTAGTACTCGGCGAAGAAATCGGCCGTAAGTGATTTTGGATTTCAGTGAGTTTAGGTTTCGGTGAGTTTGGATTTCGGTGTCGTTCCTTTTTCTTTTCCGGCGAGTTGGTATTCGTGATTTTATCCGCAACTTTGTATATTTCTGTACACTACACAAAAACCATTTGTCACTAAACAAAAAGAATTGCACAATTCGTACAAGAATGATGAAAAACCTTTTCTAAGATCTAGTTTTAAAACACTTTCTCCCTACCGTTCAATAAAAATTTCACAAGGCTGTAAAAATAGTTTTATTTTAAAATACTGTGACCAAAATTTACTAAAAGTTTGCATAATACAATTTACTCTTCCATACATCGAAATTCAATTAGACTAATTTTACAAACTTCTTTCTTATAATTCTCATAAGAATCCTTTCTAATACAATGTTTGTGGCGCTCTGAAAATCTCCTAAATATTAAAGGTTTTCTGTGATTAGCATGGGCACCCTCAGAATTTTTTCAAGGAGGAGGCCGAAAGTTTTTTATGGGAAAAAATATCATGCAAAGGGCTCGACGGTTAAAAATTTAGTAATACTTTTTTAGTGGACCGGAACTATAGACCTTTATGTAAGAATTTCATTAAAATTCGAACTTTTGTTACAATGTAAAATAAAAACCATGTGAATTTTTAATCATTTTATAAAATACCATTAACATAGATTTTAAGAATATTTTAATCATTGAAGTTGCTCACAAAAATGGTTATATCTATTATAATATCAGAAATACTATAGTAAAAAATGTAATATCTCTAAAATGAACATTAATTTGCTTAAATATTTAAAAAAAACGAACATGATTTGCAGATTCAAATCCACCCTGTCTAGACATTTCCTTTTTAGCAATCACATCGAAGGCTAAATTTATTAGAATAATCACCTATAGGCTAAATGTAATTCACTGTCACAGAATAAAGCTATGAAATGCAATAAGTATGCAATTTGCTCTTGGCTTCTAAATAGATGTTGGATGTAGTATTCTTTGGTGTTTCATCACATGGAGATACATTTGTAGATCAATCGATAGACAATATTGGAAATATGAAATGTTTCGTTAACAAAAGCTTCAAATTCGCGGTCGTCAGTGTATAAAAATTGCTTCAAAGCTTGCGTAGAAACTTGTATACTTTAAGCCGTACTGATTTAGAACGAATTTTCTGGTGCACGTTAAATGAAACGCACTTAAGTGTGTGTAAATCAACAGGTCTTATAGTATTTTATATACAAAAGTCAGACCTATAGTGATCATAGAAACACGAGCATAATTCCATCGTGGCCCCAAGGACAATTTTGCATTACTTCTGGTTTCCGCAGATAAATTGCATTGCGATGAAACTGCAATCAATACATGAACAGATGGGATCAGTTTTTCCGATTTAAACACAAATTTGCACGCACTTGTAATCAAGTGAGTATGCATTAGTGGCAGTATAGTAGTTAAGTTTGGAGGTAGAGGGTAAGTACTGCTGTGCCTTATAATAATACTGCATACCCGACTAATAGACTTCTGGTATGAATCTTACTCTACAAAATCGTACTATAATGTGTGACACTGGAGTCATGGGCTGGTTTTTTTGTAAGTTTGTAAGTGCTGTTGAAGCAGAGAATACTGGTTTAACCCAAGATTGAATTGAGCATGTATTTGTAAGTGTTTTCTGCTGTGGTTATGGTCAAGGACATTGGCTAGTTCTGATGCTGAAGTTGGAACTATCACACCGCCAAACCACCTCATATTTCATTTATAAGCACCATCTCAGCAGCTGATCGGGACTGGCGCGACGACGGCGACGTCGGCAAAAAGTTTTCCCAGAAATCATTAAGAAAAGCTTGAAATATATGACGCCATGACTGGCCAACTGACCAAATTTAAATTGGAATCAGACGATTTGAAAGAGTTCTATCTGTAGGGTGAAATTCATCATATTGGCTTATTCAAAGTGTAATGAAAATAAATTTAGTGTGAAGACTTCTTTTGGGATACAAAAATGTGGTGAAATTAAACATAATTTACCCTTCTGGTAACAAAAATCCCTATTAATGGTTTCACACGCGGGGCACTCGTTTGATGAATGAAGACAAATTGGCCGTCATATTTTACCCCATTTTAACTTTTATTTCTTATTGTTAATAATTTTTTTTAAATCTTTTAATTTCATTTAAAACATTTTTTTTTATCATAATTCTTTTTAATTTTTTTTTCAATTTTTTCGAGGATCTTTCATTTTAGATAACACACGGCGGGTTCTTCGTTCGTTCGATTTGGACAAAATGGCGTCACTCGGCCGCATATTGTATTGCCATGAAATTTACAGATGTGTGAAAATTTCAAGTCAATCGGATGAATTTTTGTGCAAAATTTCAAGTCAATCGGATAAAAAACTCGCGAGAGTTGCTCGCAGGAGGTTGTCCATTTGACAGTTAATTTCGGCGATTTTTCTATCGCTACTAGCAAAATCGAGCTTCTAGCTTCTACAGTTCTCGAGAGCTACTAGCGAAATTCAAACGCTGTTCGTATCTGGCGAGCTACTCTCCGAGAGTTCAGTGGAGGGCTGTGGACTAGAGAGGAGAATCACTTTTGACAGCTCGCAGAAACTAGCTCGCGAGTTTTTGCGAGTTTCTGCGAGCGACTCTCAGGGACGTGTCCATTTGCGAGTAGCTGCTATCGAGAGGTTCTCGCCGGCATTTACTCTCACCGGCACTAAATAAAAGCTTCCAAAAACGAGCTCTTTTTTAAAACTGAGCTAAATTCTTTTTGGTGATTTTATTATTTTCTCGCAAAAAAAAAAAGAAACCAACGTCAATAGAACGGCGGATATCCTTTTCTCAAGTCGATCTAGTCAAGTCAAATTCCTGAGAGTTATGCTCGCAAGCAACGGCTGAAAATATCAAATTTCAAATTCGCCTCAGAAAGCTGCGAGTTACACAAGAACAAATCGCAACGTCTCCTAAAGTGACTCAAGATGTTATTATAGAAAACGAAAGGACAATGAAATCGAGTGAAACCCTTTGACGATTTTCATCATTGACACGCGATCATTCAACTTGGATCGGATAATGATCGCGAATTAGAGGTAAAAAAAGGATTTCATATTGCAGATGGATGTATTACGATATATCGATCACCCACCAATTTTTTTTTCTTGATTTAGATTGCAAAAGTGAAAATCTATGGCTTTGTCTAGAACGCAGATGTCGGCAATTTTGTAGGCTGGCTGCCCAATGTGCGAACTTTTTTGAACATAAAATTTAAGATTGAATGTCTTAAAGGAAGCAAGATGGTTTTAAGAAATCACTAAGGTTGTATAAGAGAATCAAAAGAATTTCCTCCTTTGATAATTCGCGGATTGATCGCGTTTCGATTACAGGATCCGGTGTCATAAAAGTTTTACAAACTGAAACATTTCTGTGACAACAAAAGAATATTTTTTTTAAACTTGCTACACGATTTTTATGTGTCTACCACACGGTTTTTAAAAGGATCAGACCCTAAGAGTTTAACTCTTTTTTTTGTTTCTTTTTGTAAAACAATCAGAAAAAACGAGCATATTTTTCGTTGAATATGAAATGTTTATGGTGTCATTTGGGTTGCGTTTTTTTATTGATTTCAATGACATGTTTTCCTTCCTAAGAATTTTTATTGTTTCAAATTTATTACTTTATGGACATGTGAATTCAGTGAAAGTAATTTCTGTCACGAATTCTAATTTTCTGTCACTTCAACCCTTTTTGCTGAAATTACGTATTTAATGCTTGCGAGTGAAAATTTTCTTTATTTGAAAATATGAAATGCATATTTTCTTTTCCTTAACCCTTTGATTTTATTTTTATTTCCTCTCATAACCCTTTCATATTTTTACTAGATGTGCCACGAGAGATATTTTTACGTCTAACCCTTTCACGTGTAATAAAATAATTTATGGAAGTATAACTTTTACAGGTAAAATTTTGATAAGGGAAATTTCTTATTTTTGTTTGGCATAATGAATAATCTTCTACCTGTCATATGCGTTTACCGAAATTATATTTACAGCATGACCTCAGCAAATAGAATGATTATGTGTGGGCGTTTGAATAAAATAAATTCAATTTTTTTTCTAATACTTGAATTACCATCCTGAGCTGTGAAGGGTCTTCCCCTATGCTCTGGCTGAAACTATAAAAAAAACCAACAAAATCAGCTTCTCTAAAGAATAATTAATCTATTATATAAACGCTTGTGTGTATGTCAGTTTGTTCGCTTAAAACTCGAAAACCACTGAACCGATTTGGATGAAATTTTCAGATAACCTTATTGGTTTCAATGAGTGCGCTTTAGACCATGAGTAACTCTTATCTGAGAGAATTTTCCAATTTAATTCGCGACGATATGGTCAAAAATACATTTTTTTATGCAACAGATTACAAAAAAATCTGTATAAAGAGATTTTGTCCGTTTAGTCAGGCAAAGGGTTTTCATGTCCTGAAAAGTATTTTGAAGTTATTTAAAATAGCCATTTTAACAAAGTCTTTTTGACTTTTTCAACAATCGTTTATTAAATTGTTAAAGATTAACAGTACCTAGCAAATAAAATTCTATACGAAGGTGGATTTTTCTTCGTCGTTTTGAATATAAAGGATTTTATCTTTGAACTATTCTACAAGGTTAACAAAAGCGTAATTCTGACTTGAGGTTTCGAAGAAACGAAAGTTTTCTGACATTGAAAAGTCGCGTTGACTGTTTTCTTCAGAACTTTTTCCGGAGTCCAAGGTTTCAAAAATGTCTTGAAAGAAATTTCCTTCGGGGTCTAAGATTTCAGAATTGTCCAAAAATGTCCTGAAGAACATAGCACAAGAATTGTATGTTTGCTCAGTAGCAAAATATTCATACACCAAAAATGTTACCAGGTTATGGATTTTAACTAATTTATTTCTAGAAAATATTTTTACAGTTTTTAGTGCAAAATCTATAAGAAAATTCAACTCTAGTAGAAGTATTTTATTCACTAAAAAATGCAATTGAAAAAAAAAACGAAATCAAAATTTAAATTATAGTGGAAACGCAAACCAATTTCATTTAATACAGCTAATACTCAAACCAGTTAATACTCAAACCAATTTCTAGTTCTAAAACTCTATCGCCGTGGCTAAAAAAGGAACTTTTCTGTGGACGTGCTACAGGTGTGTGTCTGGGCTAAGGCGCCAGTTTTGAAAAGTCTCACGAAAAATCAAGTATAATAAAATAAATCGCAAGAGAGTATATCAAGAACCTATTAAACGCTTATAAAGTGCAATAATTAACTATAAATAAAGAGTTACTATGTTAAACTGTACAATAAGTTGTGCTTCCTTTCAATATAAGTAAGCTCAGTACAATTGCAGCAAAAAAGAGTTCAAGAAGATTCATTTATCTATATATATATATATATATATATATTATATATATTGATATTCATTACCTGTTCGACTAAGTTCTTAGAATTCTAAACCTGAGTTCGCATTCTAGCAAACTCTGTAATTTTAAAGAATAAAATGAAACAAACATCTGCACAAAGATAAATAATTATATTAAGTTTTATTGCATTCTAAAAATATTTACACAATTCGAGTGCTACAATAAATAATTTAATAAATAATACAATTAATTACCGAATTCAATAAAACTAATCATTCTCTGTTTTCCTAATTAAAATCTCATCGTTCCGCTAAAAATCGATTTTGATAGCCAATTGCTAAGGTTTTCCTTTTTTTTTGGTAGATGATGTCGAATTTCGTTGAGACTTTGTTCATTTTCTAAGGAGAGTACGAATAAGACGACGACGATGAGGGCGACGACGACGACGACGAAGAAGAGCCAGAAGAACTGGAACTTGAGCCAGAATTGGATGAAGAACTTCCAGGATAGTATGCGCTGTAGGCTAGGCTTTGAGCAGACGATGAGCTAGATGGCTCCCAAACTCTAGAATATGGTCCACCGCTTGGTTCCCAGCTTGGTTCGTATGAGGAGGCAGGGGTGGTCGGTGATGGAACTCCATAGGCTGACATTGGTTCAGCGGGGGCCATTGGGGTCATTCCCATTTTCATACCGCCTAATTTCTGGACGAGTTGGTAAATGACGAATCCAAGGACGATTTTGATTGCCAATTTGGACAAGATCAAAGCTTTCATCGCTTTGAGTCCAACCAGTCCGAGCAGAATCGGCGTAATTGCCTTCAATTTGAGTTTCAACAGGAGCAGAATTGGCAACAGAAGTTTTTTCTTCATGTCATCACCACGAGCTGGAAATGAAATTTTAAATAATATTAAATATCATTAAAGAATGTTTTTTTTCATTTTGTAGTTTAGGATATGAACCTTCTTCCTGTGGTAATTGGAAATCGAGTCCACGATCAGCACGATATGTCACGACAGCCTTCTGGAAGAATGTCTCTGGCAATTGGACATGGAATTCGTTGGTGGCTAGGACACGTCCGACTCGATCAAAGATCACTTTGTCGATATTTTTATCGTCGAAGGATCGCGCTTGTTCCTCATTCACTCCGGTTATCGTGTCTAAATAGACGAGAACTTTCTCCTTGATGCAATGCATCGCTTCACCATGGAAACAGTTGCTGATGATCGTTGAGACTAGATCCTCGCCGCTATTAATCCTTGGGGTTTCCGTGAAAACGGAATTATCGATCGCGGCCGCATTCACTGACACCATCACAGCCAGGCCAAAGGCCATTATACACGATAAACGAAATGCCATCTTGCAATTTTAATATATTTTGGAATTTTTAAAGAATCACGCCTTTTCTTTAGAGAGAAAAAAACATACACGGATCAGGTTAGCTACCTAACGACACTTTTAACCGTCAACAGAAGAACGTTTCGAGGAAGATCCTATGGTCGACCAATTGATCAAATTCAATTCCACACGAATGTGCTGTGTAGTGGACAATGCGTAAATGAATGCCAATTGAATGAGGAGTGAGTATTTTATAGTGCCGCTCCCATTAATTGTCGGTTGGTTATCAGCCACGAATTTTTAATCCAATTCCTTCCAATTTCTACGTGAACTTCTTTTGTTCAATTCAATGATGGCCATACAGTTTTACTTACACTATAAAATTGTAACGTAAATCCGGAGACGATAGTCGAACATTACCAATTTGTCGTTAATCCAAGTCCAAAAATGCTTCGAAGCATTTTTTTAGCTCTTTTCTTATTAGTGTCGTCGTATGGTCACAGATTGGTTTAATTCATTCCACCCACTCCAGCCACCTGCCGCCACTTTAACCAATTTAAAACCTGGCAACATTAAAATTGCATAGCAAATGTTGGCTCAATTGATTCAAACCGAACCACAGCAACCGTAACCGTTTGTCGTTTTGGGTAGAAAGAAAACTTATTAATATTCTGATCATTTATCCTGGCTAAAGCACTCATATCGCTTACCTTCCTACTATCACCCATCGGAAAAGTAATTAAACAATTGAATAGGAACACCATCTTCAACCTTGACTATGTATGTTGGAAATTTTTTTTTGAAAAATCTCCGTTCGTCTTTCTCTCTTGTCGAAAACGTTCCAATACCGAAAAAGAAAAGTTTTTCGCCAAGATATTAATGAAAAAAAGAAAATTCAAAATTAAAATTAATTCATTTATCGTTCCAAAGTGTCTGACGCGTATTCGGATATGTTATTACATCCGTTACAATTTCATTTACCTAGTCTCGCTATATAGACAATTTGTACGACAATATCTTTGGAGATATTTTAGATATGTATAGCGACGAGGGCTGCTTATTCACGCACGTTCCCGAAGGTATTTAACAATGTTGAGTTCCTGTTAGTCGATCTGGATTCCAACTGGTCGTTTATGGTGAATCCAATTGGGTTAAACGCCATTGAGAGTGTAAGTGAGGTGGTATCGTTTCATTCATGGGAAAGTGAATATCTATAAGGATTATCGCTTCTGAAGCACTATATGGGAAAACTTAATTAACTTATGTTCTGGACTATTTTTGGTTGTTATAGTAAAGGCCCATTTGTTGAAATTACATCATCCCTTAAAGTAAAAGACAGCCTTTATTATGTTACCTTCAAAATAAATTCTACTTTGTTGTTGAGAATTCCAGATAAAAGTTAATTAAACTTTCATATCAAATCGTTGGAAACCCTTTAATTGATCAACATTTAATATCAAACGAAAATATTCAATGGATTTCCAATTAATTTATCGAACTGAGTATACTTTATCAAAATGTGATAACGACAACCAATTTCAAGTGAAATCAAATTAATTTTGACTATAGTAACGAAATCTATATATATACAAATATCCTGACTGACTAATTGATTCATGAACGCCCAGCTCAAACCCCTGGAGCTAGAAATCTGAAATTTCAGCCATCACTTAGACGCTGACTAAGGCGGGGTTTTTCAAAATTCCATCCCTAATTGGTTAAAACGGGGATGGGTATTTTAAAATATTAATTTTTGTCATTAATTTAGCGGGCAAGCTATGTGCCCGTTAGGAGGCTGAGAAATGTCACTCGGGAAACTAGGGGGTTTTCGGGGTCGATCTCGTTATCCCTGCCGTACCTTCCATTTCAAATTTTGAAATTCTAAAACGAGATTTGTTTCCATTTTTTGAAACACAGTAAACAGTAACAAATTTACCTTGTACTGTGTTCCAGTAAATTTGACTGTGTTTCAGTAAATTTTACTGAGAAAACAGTAAAAAAAAAAGAATATTCGTGGTTTTCCCCAGTAAAATCCCATTAAAACTCTTCTGTAGTGTAGTTTGTGTAGTGTAGTTTGTATAGTTTGTGTAGTGTAGTTTGAGCAAACTAGCGGGATTTAATTGAAAATTGCAAAAACATGCACATAGATTTTATGTGGTTTATTTGTACTAAACAATAATAAAATATTTTTTTAAATTCTAAACTAGATTCAAATGTAAAATTTTGTGGATGAAATTGAAATGTCAAAAATTACATTATAAAGGGTGATCCAATATGACCTTCCTGTTTTTTTTTTTAAATAAAACACATAATAATTAATATATTGAGGAAAATCTGTATTTAAGTTGTCAGTTTGGTTCATGCCATTTAATGTTTAAAGATAATTTCCTTCAAATGTTGCCCACGACTAACTCTTAAATGGTCCATTCTGTGGGTCCAATTTTCGACCACTCTTTCAAGCATATCAGTCGGTATTCCGCGAATAGCACGGGTTATGTTTGCTTCCACAGCTGTAATCGTTCCGGGTTTATCGACGTAAACAAGAGATTTCACATATCCCCACAGAAAGTAATCGAATGGTGTCAGATCACAAGATCTCGGTGGCCAATTAGCAGGACCATTTCTTGAGATGATGTTTTCATTGAACGTTTCCCTCAATAAAGCGATTGTACCGTTAGCTGTATGACATGTAGCGCCATCCTGTTGAAACCACAAGTCAGCTACATCAATATCTTGATTTTTTGGCAACAAAAATTCATTGATCATTGCTCTGTAGCGAGCTCCATTGACAGTAACACGCACTCCTTCCGCATTTTTAAAGAAATACGGTCCGATGATGCCGCCTGCCCATAAACTCATTACTACGGACTGTACGCGCTCTGGTTGATGGATGATTGTCTAATAGTGTAAAATTAGTTCGAAATTTGATGATGGTTTCACGAATAGTGCGCTCAGTGAGACGATTATGACGACCAAAATGTGAACGGAGAGCTCTATAACAATTCCTAACTGAGCACTGATTTTGGAAATAAGTTTCCACAATTAGTAAACGTTGTTCACACGTAAGTCTATTCATGATGAAATGGCACTGAATACTGAACACAAACGTCATATAGACAAGCCAATTGACACATAAGAACTGTCAAAACAACCCTATTGGAAAAAGTACCTCCAATTGGATCACCCTTTAGATAGGTTGTATTTTTTGAACAGGGCTAATAATTAGATAAATCGTTTACCTCGACATGATATTATGATTAAATATAATGAATTAAAAGGATGATTAGATATTATTTAATTTTTAGACAGTAATTAGTAAAGCCAATTAGTAAAACCTTCATCGTTTCTTTTAGAAGTCAAATTTTTTATTAAAATCAAAATAAACGTAAAAGTCCGAGAAGATTAAAAAAGAAAATTAGGGTGCCTTCTTAACGAGATTTTTTTTTAAAATGAGTGGAACTTTTTGCTTGGTATTTTCAGAATTTCCATTTCCAGGATTTCCCATAACAATAATAAAATCTCAAAACGGTTTAGAAAAACGCTACTTTCATTCATTAAAATACTATCAAATAATTAAATACAATTTGGCTGCTCAAAGTACATATAAAGACACACAAAATTAAGTAAATGTGAAATTTCAGATTTTCGTCTATTTCATATAATTTTTCTCTATTAAAACTAAACGATTTAATTCAACTCGCAAATGAAAAACAAGCATATCCAACAAATGATTGTTTAATAAAAGAAAATTGCGGTCTTATGCTTCTTATGTTAAACACGTGTTCCGTTGATCTAAAGTCCTTCTGAATTTTCAGACTTGTGGAAACTTTAATTTAAAGCGGAGTCAACAAACGGAGAATGTTTATGAACTACAACGGATTAAATATTCTTTGCCGTCAATGTTAAAATTAAGTCATTTATTGTGACGTTCAAGGGAAATTTTGAATTTATCAAAGTCTGGAGTGTGACATTTATAGCAAAAATATTGAATATCTAACATTATATTTTATACCTTAAGTGATATTTTATGATTTCTATTACTTTAATTACTCTTTAAGTTACACGTGTGTATGCTGATTTAATAAACTTTTGGGTGAGGCATCCGACGAAATTAATTAATAGGTCGAGAACGAAGCTACATGAATATTAATTATTGAATTCTGTGAATAAAATATATCGCAGACATTAGACATACCTACTTTATAAATAATTTCTTACTTTTATGTAGGTTAGATTCGTGTAATTCAATGAAATTTTTTTTATGAAATCTCTTTAAAGTATCCGACAAGAATAAGAAATAGTATATAATACCAAAATTTCCCTTAATAGTTCTTAATGGTTTATTTTTCAAAGATGTGTCCCATGAGAAGATGTTTTTTTTTGGAATATTTAATGCTATTATGTTTTTTTTCGCGTAATCCTAAAATGTATTGCAAGGAATTGCAAACTACAAATTGGTGAAACTTTATGTTTTGCAGCACTGTAAGGAAATGCAATAAATTTTCTGAAATCGGGTACAAACTATTTGCTGTGGTGGAAAAGTTCCGATAATTTAATTTGTTTTGAACAACTTCGACTGAAAAGTTTTAGAATTCCCATTTGAGTTCGTTGCAAAAATAGATAAAAATTTTATTTTCAGCACTGTTTCAAATTTTCATAGTTTTATCGGCGAGACATAGTTTTCAGAACTAATTATTTTAATTTTGAATTGTCAAGAGAACTTAAAGTTTAAAAAATATGAAAATAATGACATTTTTGTAAATCCCATACAACTTGGTTATGGCAATAATTTTATATTTTCGAAAATGTTGGAAGAAAATCGTTCAATTTGTGATTGTAAATTCTAAACATCTTAGTTTTATCTTTCAATGATTAAAGACTTAACGTTGAAAAACATTGTACGCTATAAAACAGATTTAGCGACGCTATAAAACAGACTTTATCTGCAAACCCGAAAAGAAATTTTGAAAATCCCAAAAAGCTTTATTGGCAAATTTTTGGCAAAATTTTGGCAAAATTGAAATTTGAAATCACGATTTTTTGATAGTAATACATATTCAACGGGGAAAAACAAGGAAAACAAGAAAAAAAAATTCTGAAAGATCCGCCATAGGCAAAAAAGCTATAGAAAAATACGCCATAGGCGAAAATTTTTACTTGTCAAGGTCTACTACTTCTTAATATTGAAGGCTTAATCACTTTGTTAAACTGAATATAATATTAAAAGGAAATCAAATTCAAGTATAGTTTAATCGAATTTATAACTTTATCTGATAAATCAAAAAATCCTTCTCGCACCCCCAAAAATATGTTTCTGAACCACCACAACCTGAAAAACAATAGTAAATCTGACTACTTTATAATGGGATATCGGGACTATCACTAAACTAGTCAATTTTCAGTAAAAAATAGTTAAATTTAATTGAAAAAATAGTCTATTTAAATACCTAATAGTAAATTTTACTACTAAGAAGTTAAATTTCTTATAAAAATTGTCAATTTTGACTATTTTTGTAATTGATATTAACTATTTTAGTAATAGTCACGATTCTCCATTATAAAATAGTTCAATTTACTATCTTTTCTCTATTTTGTAATTAATGTTTGGGAGCCTTCGTTTTAGTCTCTAATTTTAAGCAAAATACGCCGCAGGGGAAGTTTTTCTTCATCGGTAACCGCATCTTCTTTTTACACAACTTTTCCGAGCGCAAAAAGTGACTGTGCTAAAAATACTTGACCCTAAAGGGGTTGGAAAACAGTAATCTAAAATATTAATAGAAACCTTAAATTGTGAATTCATCATTCTTGTACCTAATATTTTTACACAATTTAAATCAGGATTTTTGGTGTTTAAAAAAAATCAAAAAAATAAGGACACACTACAGACAAATTCTTTGAATGATTTTTTTTTATTTCTTAAAACTCTTTAAAAATAAATTAAATAATTACAGACTAAAAATCAGTTTTTTTGCTATTTTTTTTGGTTCGATTAGCATTTGACTATGCGTACGCAGCATAAGCTAAATTTTGGGCATCAAAATCTGGTGTTTCTTCCGCAGTACCGAAACTGCGTCTGTCCCAGGGACCGTGGGCAGCAATGTGACCGTGGTGACCGTCATCAGCGAGCTGAAAGGAGGCGAAAATAATTGTAGGTTGTTATTGAATGCAATTCACTATTTGAATTTCGTAAAAAAAACTGTCATTGCAAAACCATTTGCAAAGTTTCCCGTATTTCGAAAAATTTCCCAAAAAGCTTTTACAACAACTGACCTCTTTTTTGAACCTGAAAAACTTCCTACCTTTTTACATAATTGGAAGATGGCCAATCCAACGGAGACAATGAACGAAATGAAACCAAGTTGAAGTGCATTCCATGCTTTAAGACCAAGGATACCAAGTGCCAATGGGATGAGTGTTAAAGCTTTCAACAGGACAAATACCATGATTGGAATAGCGATTTTCTTCAATTTGGATTTGCGAGCTAAATTTAGAATATTTTCATACAATTATATATATATTTTTTTAAAGATTTCTCTGGGATATTTGGAAATTACCTTCAAGGGAGCTCTTTTGCTCAGCCGCTGGGAATTTGATTTTAAGACTCAATTCATCGTCGTTAATGTTTCTGGGTGAGACGGTGACTTTAGCATCGGCACCGGGTAAGGTGAAGGTCACATCATGACTTTGAAGGTAATTTTCAACATTCTCCAATAGTCCAGCTTGTCCACGTGATGATATCTCATTTGCGTATCCATTCGATCGCACTTCAATGTCATCCGTTAACTACAGATAGAAAATTTATTTTGGGTAAAATTTCCAAATATTCAAGTGAGTTAAATTCCTCCTACTTGGAAGTTATCCTTCTTGAAAATGGTATCTAAGAAACTCATCACTTTGACTTTCATGCAAGCCATTGAATCACTGCCACTGTCACAGTTAGCCCTCATCTCCTCCATCATACTGTCCAATGGGGTGCCTTTCCAGAAAGCCGGTTTAACTGCAGGATTAGCACAGGATAATCCTGCTAGAGCGAGTACTAGGATACACTTCATGACTGCCATTCCGATTGAAAATTCGCCCACGATCAAATGTCCTCTTAATCCAAATAATAAAAATAACTTGTGATGCGAACGCTCGAATGGTACGGCTGTGATTGATATTAGAGACTTATTGTCTTGGATTTTTATACTTCGATACCTTTACCTAAAATAGTCAAGTGGAAACACATTAAATCCCCCAACATAGATCCAAATCAAACTCAATTCGAATTTAAACTGAAACTGCTTAACAAATATAAAACAGTATGCGTTTAATGTCGCTTCAGTTGGACAACGAGTATAGTTTTCTGCATTGGAAGTGAACTCAAGTCCGGTGTCTGATATTTCAATCAGACTTCCGATCGACCGAATTTTTCTTTTGCTCATTGGTGGAAAAATTATAACAAAACTACGACGATAAGACTCTATAAATTCATATAAGTATTGATGTCACGTAGAATTGAATCGTTTTTCGCCATGAATCCAAATGAGTTAATGAACTTGCAGGATTTCGTATTTGATTTTACTTTTCCCAAATTTCCCTTATAGTCTACTAAAAGAATTTCGAAAAAGAAATAAATACAATAAAATCGCAGCGAAAGAGAGAGTTACAGTTTTCGACCACACAAAAATGTGTGCTTGAATTTTCTTTAAAGATTTAATATCACAATCGATTTTTTTTTTTGCCAAACCAGAATTGGTATGTTTGGAAATTATCCAGGCAGTTTATATATATAGATGTATTTTTCATATATATTTAAGTACCTGGATATTTTGACTTCCTTTTCATATCGCTTCTTATTATATTAAATCCCGATGTTGCTCTACAAGGAAATGCTTACGCACGAAAATATATATGCCTATAAAACATCGATATATATATTGTTAGTCATCAGACGCACACATAAATCAAAGGTTGTGCATGAGAAAAGCTTTAAGAAACGGCAAAGCCAAAAAGGAGCGAGAATTTCGTGGGAATTCGCTTCTTTCACAGAGGCTCACCAACCGTAAAATTTTTCCCCATAAATTTTCTTTGGATTTATGAGAGTTGATTCACTCCACCATCGCTTCATACTACCGATTTTCTTATCCTTAAATTTCTTCCTGTCAGCATTTTTTTTATGTTTAGAAGTGGCGGTGTTCACGTCTTTAATATTTTGATAGCTTCTCATAAATGTCTAGTTATTTTATGCGTCCTTTATTTAAATTTATCCGAAAGAGACACGGAAAACGCAATTTTTCCTCTATCTAGTATCTATTTTTGGTAAATTCATTTAATGTTATTTTTAAAGTAAGTATTGTACAATAAGATATTAACCTTAAATTGTTTAATTTGTGTTATTCCTAGAATTTTTATGTAGGTAATTGGAATTTTGGAAATTTTATTAAAATACTGAAACACAAAGGCCAGAAAATTCAATTTGATCTCTTTTAAGTTAGAAATAGCATTTTTTTATGTATATCTTGAGTGAAAGTAACTTTTGTTTTGTTTTTGATATTTTTGCAGTGCGTATCATTTTATATTAGTGAAAATTCAAAATGAATTGCAAAAATTTTGTTTTTAAATCCATTTTGAATTAAATCATTAAAGATCTCCACAAGTTGTACGCTATGTTTACATGAAATGAATATAAAAACATAACAAAATCTATAATTGCCAATCTGGCAATTATTGAAAACCCGTATGGTGATTTAAGTGAACGGCGAAACAGTTCCACTTTGAAGTCAAATTTTTCAAAAAGATTTTTTAAAATTTATGCCAATCGGATTTTGATGTATGGGAGTTTTATGTAGAATCATATCCTAAATAACTTTTGTTCTTGGACTCTTTTGATAAGATCCACCGTTTTTGAGATATTCGCAAAAAAACGTTTTCATTCGTATGGGGGGTATCCCCCCTAACAGTCAATTTTTGCCCATTAACGAACTTATCCTTGCATTTTACGAAAAACGGATCTGCGTAACATTTCAAGTCTCTAGCTCAATCCGTGCGCCCGCAATCCGCGCCACAGACGGACGGACGGACAGACGGACAGACGGACAGACGGACAGACGGACAGACGGACGGACAGACGGACAGACGGACGGACAGACGGACGGACAGATGGACGGACAGACGGACGGACAGACGGACGGACAGACGGACGGACAGACGGACGGACAGACGGACGGACAGACGGACGGACAGATGGACGGACAGACGGACGGACAGACGGACGGACAGACGGACGGACAGACGGAGGGACAGACGGACGGACAGACGGACGGACAGACGGACGGACAGACGGACGGACAGACGGACGGACAGACGGACGGACAGACGGACGGACAGACGGACGGACAGACGGACGGACAGACGGACGGACAGACGGACGGACAGACGGACGGACGGACATGCAAAATTCAATCTTTTTTATCATTCTAAACACAATTTATTTTTGTGTGTAATGACAGGATCTTGGCGTTACAAACGGTATGGCAAATTTAATATACCCTTTGGTTGCACCATACGGGTATAAAAAAACTTCGTTTTCGATTCCTAGCTTAAAATTGGTTAATAGGATGATTTCTTAAAGGCTAAATTATATTCTTCACATAAAATTGAATTCAAATAAATAGGCAAAATAATCTAATTCTTGAAAGAAACGGGTCGGTGCGAAAAGTTGGGTTTGGTTTTTCAAAAACAATATTTTAAATAATTGAAATAATGCAAAGTGAAATATAAGATCTTCAGACCGAATTTAATACGAAATTTTTTAATTTATATGAGACAGTGGTAATGAAACGGTCCGATTGGAGTTTAATGTGTGTATGTAAAATAAAATTCTAAAGACTCTTTTCCTTTACAAATTTTCCGATGCAATCAACCGATCTCGAAAATGGCAGTATATTAGGTGTGGGTTGTGAAGAGAGGGGGAAGAGGGGGAAGAGGGGGGAAGAGGGGGGAAAAGGGAGGAAAAGAGGGGAAAGAGAGGGGGAAGGAATAGTCCATTGTTTTTGGTTCAAAAATGTGGTCTTGCTTTTCACGAGAAACGAATTTTTACAAAATTTCTAATCTCTATCTCACTTTCTTTGAAAGTTATCGTATTCACAGGCGAAAATCAAAGTCTTTAATCATCCTAACGCTGATTTAAAACTTTCGGCAAAAACTTTCCAGGTGTTTAAATCTTCTTGACACCGGAAATTTTAAAGTGACGTTAAACCTTTGGTAAATATGTTAACAAATATCTCAATCCACAAACATGAATTAAACCCCCGGTCGTCGTTAAAACATGAATGAAACAAGTGAATTTTCCAGTGTTTAAAAATAAATAAAAGTCAATTTAAACCACTTAATCGAATGTAAACGATTTTATTTGCATGTTTATGGTTTCGATGACTTTTTCGAAAAGATTTTCACTGATTTCCATAGTCACATATCGAAGCTTTACGATTTTTGTATTCAGAACGCGAACGGATTTGTTTTGACCGAAAATGTTGCCCCAGCATTGGAATAAGTTTAGCTGCAGAAAATTCAAAAATTGTTCACAGATACAGATACTAATCGTGGACGAGTATATCGTCGGTCGTGCCATTGAAAAATTCTCTCACGAAATTTTCGTTAATGTGGACAACACATAAAACGGTACCATTTCTTTTTAATCGCATTTTATATTGATTGGAAATCGTTACTTGTTTGAAAGCAAATAGCGATCAATTGCTTTTTCTTAGCTTCTGATATTCATATTCACAATCACATCTTAATTTATAAATCAGGTAAAAAGAAAAGAATAATTTAGCATAATCACTTGATCTATTATAATAGTTACATTATAATATATTATGCGGAGCACGTGGAAAAAGATATTCTTTTATGCCGAACTTTTGAATATTTTGGATTTTGAAGCCTTATATCATACGACTCTATATTAAACTATTTACTTAAAATGAAAGAATCTGATAGGATCATGAAATCAGTAAATGGTTGAGTGACACCGCTGATAGATTTTCTTAGAAACGAATTGAAAATGACAAAAAAACTTTTTACTTAATGTAAAATATTTGCTCACAAATGTAAATTCCATTATACTGGATATAGATGGAAAAGTAAATGTAACCACATTTTATGAATTGAAAAAAAAAATTTTTTTTCATCCTTTATCTAAAATCTTTTCTATCCATTTCAACAGACTGTCGTCGTCAATGTAAATCTCTCAAATACAATATTTCGCTTAGACTATCTGAATAAAAGTGGAATGGGTTTAGCACATGAATCTATCTGAAATCCTTTTTTACAACTCGTCAAGATTTATGGGATCCATCATGTAAGAATTATTTCCTATACCTCCCAGAACTTTAGGATGGTTTCAAAAGAAAAAAAAAAAGAACTAAAAGAAAAAAAAGGAACAAAAAAAAAAATACAAACCAAAAGGAGGAGAAAAAAAATACGGAAACATTTAGTTATGTCTATTGCCAGGGATGGTCCCGAATCCAGTATAAAATCGATATGTCGAAATATATTATGATTGTTGTTTTGATATCCTTATTCGGATCTAAATAATAAAAAGGGTAATGGATAAAGTTTAAGGTATTAAATGGTGTTTTATCTTCGATCAAATTGTTCTGTAAATCTACCATTTTGTAGAAACTTGAGAAGTATCTTATCACTTGTCGATTTAAATAGAATGTGCTAACAATGCAATCAACTGAAGTTATAGAAAAGGGCAATTTATTTGTTCAGAAACATATACTTTTTTTTTTAAAAAATCTACGGTATTTATTATAAAAAATCTATTTTTTATATCAAGTTTTTTTGTGCTTTATAAAAGTGATGGTCAAATGAATTTGTGATAAAATCGTTTTATATTAAGGATGAATTACAATAAAAAGTTTTAAGGCTGTCCATAAAATAGGTAAAGCAAATTTTCGCTTTTTTGGAACCCTTCTAGTCCAGTTTTTACTAATTTTTTTGTGTGGAATTTAACTAGGACTTCTGAAGTCATAAGACATCCCGGATTATCCCAGACAGATCCGGAGTCCACTATTATTATTATCTTCGGTGCCGTCACACGCTCTATAGTGCCTGCTTTTCTCCTTCCCCCTCCCCCTCATCATCATCCTCGGCGCTTCAGCTCTCGAAGAGCTCGGGCCCCCTCAATTGAGGTTTCATAACAATTTCTTCCCTGCCCCACACTTACAATTTTTAGGTTTTTACGTTGCAACCCACCAACAGCAGAGGCCTTGATAGCAATTTAGACCGATGATGTCGTTAACACCAAGCAGTAACTATCGCTACTCATCTCGTAAAGCAAGTTGAGTGGACTTGCATCACAGCGTGCCACAGTCGGGAATTGAACCACCGACCTCCGGAATACGGACCAAGTACTTTACCAATTGGACTACGCTGGACTGGGATCCACTATTAACTCCGCTTAAATTTTTTCCAATAACTTTTACAATACCTAGAATATTTACGCATAAAATACATTTAACAAAAATATATCAGAACGTATTGCGATTTAAAAAAACAAAAACATATATTTCAGCTTCGAAACTGATTAAGAAATAACGCTATTGATTAAACTTGCTTTATTAACATTTTCGGGTTACATTATAATTGGGTTACTACTCTGCAGAAAATTATGAAAAATCATCTAGTAACCAATTTTCTTTGATTAAACTCCTAAGATTGGTTAGAAAATTTAATTAAGAATTCGCAGAAACCAATCCTTCGGAAAATCTCTCGGGTATCGTAAAACTTAAATGAAAGATGCTGTAAATGAGTTCGAATATTATAATTTCTCAAAAGCCTATTAATAACGACCAAACGAGATAAATAAGCAAAATGCCTAGAATTTTGATCTTAAAGTTGTGGTTTTGTTTGTCAAGAAGTTGTTCAATAAATAATTTATTCATAGAAGAAAAACAATAAATAAATAAACAAAAGATAGTAATTCGTTTGACTAAATTTAGCGGAACCCCTGAGCATTTAAATTTGTCCGGCATAAGCTAGCTGTTGGGCATCATTATCGAATTGGCGTCCCCATCCGTGTGGTGGCTCCCAATGATGATGATGCGGGGGATGGTGCGCAACGTGTTCTACATGATGGTCGTGATGGTCATGATGGTGGTGTGGATAATGAACCACCTCGTAGTTAACAACCTGAAACAATTAATTAATTCAAATTCAAAAATTTCTCCATTGGGTGTAATTTCCGTAGAAAACACCGAATTTGTATATAAAATGTTGCACATGAAAATGTCTTTCGCTTCCGGGGAAAATATGAAAATATGGTAAAATCGGATGGGGAGAAGATGGTAGGATGAATACTACTTACCCTTGGTTTGGCGAATTTGAAGATGACTAGAGCACCGGAAAGGACCAGTGAGAGAAGGCCTAACGTCATTGCTTTCCATGTTTTCATGGCTATTAAAGCTAGAGCAAGAGGAACAAGAACACTTATTTTGAATTTAATTCCCAGCAGGAAAGGTATCATGACTTTCCTAACGAATCCTCGCCCTGTCAATGAAAAACAAAAATAGAAAAATAAAAAAAACAAAACTCAAAGATACGAAAACAAAACAAAATTAAATTAAATTTCCATGGTGTAGAATGAAATGAAAATTTTGTTCGCTGAATATGAAATCAGTTTTGAACATACCTTCGACAGCATTGCCTTCGGTTAGGGGGACTTCGAGTCCTTCAGCTAAACCACCATTGAGGAATGATTCAGGGACGAGGGATCGTGCTTCCTTCGATTTTAAGAATGCAGGTGCTTCCATGCGCAGCGAATGAGTCGCCAGGAAGCTATCAATTCTATCGAAGAGTTCGATATTCGCCTCTTTGCTTCGCTGCTCCTGGGTAAATTCGGCGGGTTCATCGGAGCTCGTCTTCACAATTGAAAGATCATCTGTGATTTTAATCACGTCCTTTTCCAGGGCCTCACCTAGCCATTTAAGGGATTTCGGTTTAATGCATCCCGTAGAAAATTGACTCAGGCAGGTCCTGTAGATATCGATGGCGACATCCGATGCGGATGTATTGGCCTGGCAGGAGGTTATCGTCATACACACCACCACCGCGACCACAAAAACCGATATAGCGAACTGTTTCATGTTCCTCTGATAACTTTAACCTCAAATCACTCTGTCCGTATCCGGCCGGGATGATAACGTGCCAATCAAAAAGAAATTACGGTTAATGTGCTACCAGCTAGAGAACCCAATCAGATTTGACTTTGATTAATAATTGGCGTTGGTTTTTATATGACGGTCAAGAGTTTGTTACAAATTTTAAAATTCCAGCGTTGGCCATCGTTTTGGTTCGACGTTCATTTCAAATGGTCAACACTGGATAGTAGTGGTGAATAGTGGTGAACACTTGATTATTTGACCGGATGATTGAAAAACGGGGGAAATCAGGCTGACGACGTGAACGAAATAAGTAAAATCGCTCAATGAATTTGCTCGTTTTATTTTTATTTTATTCCAGCCGATAGTGTATATTCAAGAAGTAAGTAAATTTGATATGAAACTGATTGTCAATTGCATTTGTATGTTAAACGTTTAGTTCTTAGCCGACGAGAAATTTCGGTTTTGATTTCATTTGGATTAAAGACAATGTCAATCGAAGAAATTACATTACATGAGGTGAAAATATTTTTTATTTACATTTGTGAAAAGTGAAACTGGCTTCATATCTTCATGGACAACTTTAATCGGGCGATTGAGGAGGATCTGATATGACAACAAATCACGAAACTTAAAAATTTGCATGTCTAGCTTCATTTTAGTTTCATTTTTTTTTTTTGACAAACTCTCAACAGTTGAAAATCAAATCAATCGATGAAATGAATTCTTTAGAAATAAAATATAGTTTCAAATTTTTTTCAGACTTTTTTAGCAAAAGAACATTTTGCGGTGACATTCTTTGGAGAAAAAAAAACCTGATGAAAAACTTTAAAATATAGTTCTGCCCGTCTAGCTACCTTTCAAACCTGAATTCATGAGAAATTCAGTATTTTATTGTAATTTACTATACGAAAGTACTCAAAAACCCATCAACTGAGTAAAAACGGGAAAAAATGGACAACTTCTTGACTCTACCCCATACAAATAGCAAAATTTTTGCGATTATATCAAAAACGGTTCATTTTTTCAATGAAAAAGAATTTTTGGGGCAAAAATGGTTTAGAATATGGCTTTACTCAAGTGTTCCATACATTAAATTCCAGTTGGAGCCAATTTTGATGAATCTATTGGATTGCATGAGTCCAATCGGAATTTTTGAAACAAAAAAACAAAGAACTGAATCAAAATTGGTAAACGTCGATCTTGTAAATTTTTGTTACACACACTGACACGCAACTCACGATCTATCTAGATTAATGCTTTAGAATACACTCCGCTGTTGACAGGGAGCAATACCTTACAAAAACTGCAATCCCGATTCTTGCTTTGCAATTCTTACGAAATTGTTAGGATAAAGAAAATTGTTGTGAAAACTTGATATAATTTAAATACCTGCAATGTCTTCATGTTGACAATACATTTGAAATGTAGTATTAATATGAAGAACATGATTATGAATATTCCACTATAAATTTTCTCGTTTTGTAGCGCACAAATTTGACACAAAAAAAAAACAGACGAAGAAAATTCAACTTTCAAAATATATAATTAGACTTAAACCATTTTTAAAATAAACGCGTAGATTTTTTCGTACCGCGAAAAACCTGATAATTGAACAAAAAAAAACCTAAGGAGAATCAGTTGCATAACTAAACATAACAAAAGCTATAATTGCCAATCTGGCAATTATTGAAAACCCGTATGGTGATATGATATTGTTCGTAGTTTAAGTGAACGGTGAACAGTTGTATCAAAATTCCACTTTGAAGCCAAATTTTCCAATAAGATTTTTTAAAATTTATTCCAATCGGATTTTGATGTATGGGAGTTTTATGTAGAATCATATCCTAAATAACTTTTATTCTTAGACTTTTTTGATAAGATGCACCGTTTTTGAGATATTCGCAAAAAAACATTTTCGTTTGTATGGGGGGTACCCCCCCTAATGGTTCATTTTGCCCATTAACGAACTTAGCTTCGCACTTTACGAAAAACGGATCTGTGCAAAATTTCAAGTCTCTAGCTCATTCCGTGCGCTCGCAATCCGCGCCACAGACGGACGGACGGACAGACGGACATGCTAAATTCCACTTTTCTTATCATTCTAAACACACTGGTGTAATTCATTTTTTTGTGTGATGACGGGATCTTGGCGTTACAAACGGTAAGGCAAATCTAATATACCCTTTGGTTTCACCATACGGGTATAAAAATTTCGAACCCCTTTGTGGTGCCCTAAAATAAACGTTAAAACCTTTGTTGAATGTTCTTTCCACGATTGAAGGGCTGATTTTAGGAGACCAAAAATTCAAAGAAAATTTTTTATGGTAATCCATCTGCATGTCTTGAAAAACCCCAATATCCTGATGCTACGGAAAATTCGAATCGCAGATTCTTATCTACATTCACGTAGAGCAGTTGTTCTTTTAACCAACACTTTGCTGGAAAATTCATAAAAACCATTCAATTTGATTAAAAACCCGGAAGAGGATTTTTTGTCCGTTTTAGTTTCTAATCGAATTTCTAATTTTTGTAGCGACAGGTATAGAAATATAAAATACTTTGTGAAAAAATGCTTGGAAAAATAGTTAAAAAATTTAGATAAAAATTAGAGAAACTTTCCATTCAAGGAAAAGTTTTTCAAAACAAAGTTTCCTAATGCGGCAGTCACACGACGCTGTTTTGCCAGCGCTAGTGACTGTTTGGCTGTCAGCAGCCGTTTCAGCAGCACCGTGTGAACCCTAGTGCGTTGCTATTACCAGCACCAGCGTGATAATTTTAGCAGCGCTAGTGAAGTAGAGTAAGTTGTTATTTTACGTTTATTTATTTAAATTTGTGTGTTACGTTTATTATTTTAAAAAAATCTCCCAGATTAAACTGTTTTGCTAATTGCCAGCGCTACTAAAGTAGAAATCGTGTGAACCCTCTCAGTACGATGGCTGCTGTTGCTACTTGCCAGCGCTACTAACCAACAGCAGCCAGCGGCTGGCAAAACAGCGTCGTGTGACCGCCGCATTAGAAAGGTAAAAAAATCACGGAAAAATTGATGACAGTTATTTTAGATAGAATTACCGATTGCGTATTTGGGAATATTCCCGCTGAGTGTTTCATGGACGCTGAGTGTTTCCATGTTGTAAAAAAAATTTTTTTTTTCGAGAGATTTGGAAAAACGTTTATTTAAATTTAAAAAATGTTAAAAATTGTAAAAAGAGATAATCCTCGCAGAGATAAATAGTGAAATCTCGGCGAGGATTATCTCTTTTTGCTATTTTTAATATCGATTGTGTTCCAGATGTTGAATTCAATCGCATACACACAGAGAAAAAAATAGTATGCTACTTCATAATAGCTAATTGGAACTATTACTAAAATAGTAAATTTCCATTACAAAATTGTTAATTTCAATTAGTCAACATAAACACAAATTAGTAAATTTCACTTGCTAAGAAGTTAAATTTCTTATAAAACTTGTCGATTTTGACTATTTTTTGTAATTGAAAAGTAATAGGCTAGTAATAGCCACGATTTCTCAATATTTTAATAGTTAAATTTACTATCTTTTCTCAGCGTGTATTGGTGCTATTTTTCATAATTTTCCTTTTCTTTCCTTCATTTTTTTTTCCTCATAAGGATTTTCTGTCTTTTATAATTTTGAAAGCTCTCTTTTATGTTTACTGTTTTCTTTTTATAAAAAAAGACACACATACTTTTATTTCTATAGAGTGAATTTTCTCATTTCTTTCAAGACGAATAAAAATTTATTCCATCAAACTAAGCCGAAAGAAAGCAAAATAGAATAGAAAATAACGTTTACGAGATTGTCTCTAAAGCATTATTAAAATCCTGTTGAAATCATTTTGCAGTAACGTTCCCTAAAAGACACTTATGTTACAGCTTCAGTATTTTTGTTCGATGTGTCAAAATATATTTAAGAAAAAATTAAGCTTGTCATTTTTTGAAAGACTTTGTTTTTCCCCGGAAAGTTCGTGTTGATAAGTAAAAGAGAGATTAAAGGACCGGAGTGAATGTTTTTACTAGAACTTTAACCAGATTTACGACAAATACGTATATGGAATTTCGCACTAATATGTTTTAAATTGCAAATAAAAGCGTTTGCTATATTTTATTCAATCTGGGACAAGATGAGCGTTGGGAAGAAGGAGGAGGCGGGGGTTGTTGTTGAATTTTCCTTTCATAAGTTATTAAAATGTAAACAATGAAAAAAAAACACTGGGGTGGCTTCATGTAACTTATTTTCGATCGACTAATTGGTCGAAGGAAATCTTTCGTCGACCAAAACTGATTAAACAGGAGGACACTCACTCTGGTGCAGACGATATAAGAGTCTTTTCTGGGTAATTTGGGGTCTCTGAATCCGAATCTGGCAGTGGTTTGGCTGTACCAGCTTTACTTTTTCAGATATGAAGGAAAAAATAATTGTTGATTTCCAGATTATAAACATTTATGAGTTACTCACCATATCGGAAAAAGTAGAGCTGGTACAGCCAAACCACTGCCAGATTCGGATTCAGCGACCCCAAATTACCCAGAAAAGACTCTTATATCGTGTTCACCAGAGTGAGTGTCCTCCTGTTTAATCAGGAGTGATATTCCATAATTTGTTTCAAGCGTTTGTTTCGAGTTAGAAGAACAAGAAGTATTCGCTGTCTCTGTTTTGACCGAAATAAATGACAGAGAGAAACCGAGATAGCAAATACCACTTTTTCTTCTAACTCGAAACAAACGCTTGAATCAAGTTACGGAATACCACTCCAGTTTTGGTCGACGAAAGATTTCCTTCGACCAATTAGTCGATCGAAAATAAGTTACATGAAGCCACCCCTGTTTTAAATTCCAAAGCAAGAAAAATAAAAGCAAATCCGTTGTAATCTTAAACCCTTTTCCAATTCTAGTTCAATATATCGAAGTATTCTAAATGTGAAATTCGTAAAGTGGCATTTTTTATGCCTTGATAAATACATAGCTTTTTAAAATAATAGAAATATTATGAAAATTGATTGATATTTAAATGTTTCATAACACAGATAAAAGTTCATAAAGATACATTGTTCCGCAACTTACCTTATAAATAATTTACTGGAATTCTTACTTAAATGTTCTTTTCCTTTTGATATTTTATTCATATGCGTATCAAGAGGCGTATAAGGAATTTTACATGTTTTTGTCAGGAGGTAATGATCTATGCATAAATTGAGTTTAATGGAAATTGAAATTTCACTTATCTTTTTGATCCCTTGAATTGAAATATTTGTGAGCAATATAAAATGGTATAACAGATTTGTTATAAAATTACAATAACAAATAAATATTTGGGGCATCTCAATTTAATTTTTCACATATTCGCTATTTTATACGTTTCTTAATTTGATAAGGGCGAATAAAAAATTGTAATATATGAGACAGTGGGCTTTTTTATAGAGATTCCTGAAAAATGGGTAATTTATCCTAAATTTTGGAGAATTTCCAATTTTTGGGATGAGTTCTTCTTTTTTTTGGTAGTCATTAGAAAAAGTATTACTTTCTCAAAGATCACAATTTTTATATGAATCTGTTCTATTCATTTCTCTCCGTGTATACCAAATATAGTTATTAAAAAATTCGGTAAAAAACCGCCAGAAATTTCATATGACAAAAGTTTATCTCCCAGTGTAAAATTCTCTTCCTAGAACGCAACTCTTGCTTGGTCTATTGTGAGAAAATTTTAAAAACATCCACAAATATGATTAAAAGCTGTGGAACTAATAGAATTATTGGGTTGATATAATCGTTATTAGGATAAAGACATAATTTTGATTTAAAAAGTCCTTTTGAATTGAGGAGTGGGAAGGAGTGATTCGATTTCGCCCGTTCAAGAACATTGCCTTGTTATTTATGAGAAACACATCTGTAATAAATTTCAATTCTTTAGCTCAATCCTTTCTATAGTCATGGTTTCATGAGCAGATAGACGGACAGATAAGAAAACAGAAAGGTCCAGACATGCGGAAATGAAGATCTTTTGTCATACACACGGAAAAATTTGGCGGTGTTTTTTTTTACAGGAATGACTCTTATATTTAGTCGCTATGTCGTTTTTCCATAAATATGAGAGATCTCGAGGGAAAAGTTCCCATATGTTTTTTCCGTGTGCATAAAATGAATATTCTTGGAAAAAAATCTGAGAGAAAGAACAAAATATCAATCTGAATATCCCAGTAACACAAAAGGATACAAAATAGACGCCGCGACCACAAAGACAAGAAACGGTTGCGAATTACTTACTAGGAATAATTAGGTACAATATATATTGAGATATTGAGTCTTTGAGCAAAGAGAGTTAATACAGTTTTACAATAGTGTAAAAAAATTAATAATTATCAAAAAAAATTGAATTAGTTGTTCCAGTTGAAATTACCTCCATGTCGGCAAAATAAGTAGCTGTAAAATTAACCCCCATAAAAACATTTTTCAAAAGTTTTTTTAATATTTAAATTATCCTCTGAGATTCAAGATTAAAAAAAATTTAACTAATAATTTTTAATATTTATTTTTATGTCTATGGTCAACACTAAATGAAAATATAACAAATAATTTATTTATAAATAAAAAAATTGCAACCAAATTAAAAACATTGAATTTCACAAATTTTTAATCAACAAAAAATGTTTTCTTTTTTTCCATTCAGATTCACAATAATATATATTTAATTCTAAAACCTAAAAAAATGTACTTTTATAACGAAATTTCCCCAGTATTCATCCTACAAAAAACCCACAAAAATAATATGTACAAAAAATTGCGTTTTTTTTTTCAAAAATTTCCTTCTAAACATTATTTAGTCTCAGAATTTAGAAATGTAAACTTTTAACTAACAAATATGACAACGAATTTATAATTTCTAATAAACTTAAAATGCATAATAAATAATGAAAAGCAATATCAGACTATTTACTTTAACTGTGAAATTACATCATAACTATTTTTTAATGAGAATAAATAAATGAAAAAAATGGATTTATGATAAATTATATAAATTACGAAAAATACCATGAACCTCCTATTGAGAAAAGTTCTTTTTTTGGCGAGCACTGACTTAAAGATTAAAATTAAATAATTGTTGTTTATAACAATAAGTGACGTAGATTTAAAGCGATAACCCATTAAAAAATATATTTACAAATTTTTCTACGATTTTTTCCCATAACTAAATTATTGAATTTATTAACTATTCCGTGTTTATTGAACAATGTGCATAAATTCGTAGGCAGTCCCGTTGATCTTGTCCATCCCTTGCTGCCTGCACCATTTTATAAAATCTGATCGCGGCTGGATTTGTTGGCGGCGCCTTTTGAAGTTCACTGGTGTCCCTAAAATTTAAAGAAATTGTCGGTGTTTAATAAAAAAAAAATTTTGAACAAAAATTAACGCATTTCAAAAACTGTAAGAAAATCTCGCCTTGTTAACTATTATATCATACTAGGAACCTCGCTCGAGTAAATTCGAGCGTGTGCATAACATTAATTTCAAAAGATTCCTTTTAGCATAAAAGACGTCAAGTATTTTACTTGAAGAAATTTTTTTTTTCAAGTTTTTCGATGACTATTTACTTGCATTCAGAAACAATCAAATTACTTTGATTATAATCATTTAATTCACTTATCCAAACGATTTCAGTTAAATAATGAGTGCACTTAGCACAGGTGAAATGCAATTTAATTTCATTCAGCTAGTCTACAGCAAATCTCAACGAAAATGTTGATGCCACTTGAGCAAATTGATGGTGGTATAAAAAAAGGAATGATTCAACCATTTTACCAAAGTGGCATCAAAAGGTGTGCTCTACCTGCGTGTACCCATAACTGAGAACAAGCATAAAGAGTTTTCTCTTTTGTGTACTAAATACAATTATTTTGCACGGTGTGAAGATAGCGAGGACAGCCATCCATTCAATTTAATTTAATTCAATTCACGTAACAATAAGAGGGCTCGTGCTCATGATCATCACTTTAGTTTGCTCTTTATTATATTTTATTATTATAAATTCGTCATGTGAACAAAAATTCTTATGCTGCTGCCGTTTTTCCTAGCATCATTTGAGTGGATCTTAAATGTGCGTTTTTTTCTTGAATTCCACGACAGAAAAATGCTTTGCTAAACACAACAAAGATGCAATTAATTTTGTAATCACTTTAATTACAATATTGTGACCAGTTATGTCAGGCGAAAAGATAACAAGAAAGTAATTAAAGTTGCATGATAGTTCATGGTATTCTACAAATTATATCGGGATTTTATTTTAGTTGTAATATACAACAATTTGACTAAAAAATGTTTTTTGAAATCCAACCCTACTAGTATTTTTGGGATGGGAATTTTTCTGTCTCTAAATAGTAATATGTTAAGTATTTGTACTTATATTATTATACTTTTAGCGTCATTTACTTGCAAAATACCAAGCTCTCACACTTGAGCTGCTGAATTAAATATCCAAATTTTTCATAGTTTGTATAAATGATTTATATTTCTTGAATAAAAACCTCTTGATGAACTGCATTTTCGGGAAAATCACAAAAAACTGATCTGTTTTAATAGCAGAGAGAGATTCCACGCTACAATTGCATTCGTTTTATGCAAAAGCCGTGCCAAATTAAATTTAAAATCAAGGGTCTTTCAACAAGGACATAACAATTTTGTATTTTAATAAAAACGCACCCTAAAACTTTTTTTATGATCTGGCAATGCTAAAACGTCAGTCAAGGTTTACATTTTTATCATGGTGAAGTTCACGAACGAGCAACGTTTGGAAATTATTAAAACTTACTACCGAAATTCTGAGTCCGATGAAATGATAATGAAAATGATGAAATGAAATCATGAATGAAATGATGGTCCGGTCGAATGGCCACATCGCTCATGCGATTTAACGCCGTTGGATTTCTTTTTATGGGGTTATGTTAATTCGTTGGTTTATGCCAACAAGCCAACAACGTTAGAGGAGCTCAGGAACAATATCGAACGCGAAATTGCCAACGTTCCGGCCGATATGTGTGGAAGAGTGGTGGAAAATTGGCTCCAAAAAATCAATCAGCAAACGTGCTCGCGGTGGCCATATGAACGACATCGAATTTCATACTTAAATGTAACATGTCCACTACACCTGGAATAAATTTCAGCCCGATATCTCAATTATTCTGTGTTTTATTTAAATACAAAATTATTATGTCCTTGTTGAAAGATCCGATAGTTTTCATAAAACCATTTTTTCACACCGTTCTGCAGAAAATCACAAAAAATATTTCCGCTTTTTTGTATTGGGGAAAATTTTACTCGAATAAAAGTTGGTTTTAAATACAAATAATTTTCTTGTGAACAATCGCGGCCGCTGATCACGAATCGTCGGGTGTGAGAATTTCAAAACTGTTTTTTCGATTTTTTTCTTAAAAAAGTTTTTAAGTTATTTCTTTGTTTTTTGGTGCAAAAAACTTTAACTCGGCAACCATAAAAACTTGTTAAAACAAAAAGCTTCAAATTTCCCATTAGATTAAAATTAATTAATCTGAAATAACTTTAGTTGGGTGAAAACTCTTCCTTAAATTCTATTGGAATAATAAAATTTCGGGGGAAATTTGCTCAAAGTTACCTACAATTATATTGGGTTTAATAACAAACTTGAGATCTAATAAAAAGAAGTTTCAATTAAATTTCACTATTCGCTTTTGATATTTTTAAGTGCAAACTTTTCTGGAAACTTTTGTTTCTTTATAATTAATGTACAGTTTTGCTATCAATTTTGTATCTTAAGGTTAAGATTGCAAAACTCTTTAGTAACCTTTAGTTGTAAAATATCAGTTTAAAAATAATAAAAGTTTTACTGCATATTTCAACTTTAGGATACAAAATGGTTTTAAATCACTCGTTAAAAGTTTCCCGCCGGTGTGGTAAAACAGTATCATCGTATAGCCAAAGATAGATTTTGGTCTTCTTTTAGAAGCAAACTTTAAACCGATTATGGTAATTAAGGCAAGTCAAAGTTCAAAACTAAATTCTGGCTGCGAAGTTTCGTAACAATTTCGCCGAGATGAGGGACATTCTATGACAAAATCAAAAAGAAACTTTTTTTTGTTACTCATGCAATGAAGCCGACACGACACTTGTGTAATAACACCGCCAGAGATCAAATCTTAAGAAATATAATCATTATATCCGTTACTCATTGTGACATCTTGAAGAAATTTTAAGTTATGCTTCTATGTAAACAAAGTCATATTTATTAGACTATAAGCTCATTCAACTTACCTGCTTAATTCCGCTGAAATGAAATTACTATGCGGACTATAACGGCCTGGATTTTTATACATGCTACACACCAGTCGTTCTTTGCAATTGTCATCATTGAATCCCAACTGCAAAAATATTTTATCCATTTTGGCTAGAATTGGACTGAAAAATGGATCATAGCCCTTTGGTGTAATTGGCTGGCGTGGGAAGAAAAAACATTAATAATTTCAACTAAAACAAAATAAAAAAAATCACTTGTGCATCCTGGACAAATGGTTGCTGCTGAAGGATCTTCTGCTGTTGGGAGATCAACTTCTGTTCAGCTTGTATCCGAAGGGCCTCTCGAACGTGTGCCTGGGCCTGCTGAATATCTTTGGGCTGAAAAAAAAAAAAAAACGGAAGTTAGGGAAATTTATTAGTTTACCTTGAACTGAACTTGACCCTCTAACCAATAAAAATACCAATAAGGCAAATCTTAATTACTCATCGAATTTATACTATTTTCAGGCGTGGACGATGGTAATAATCGCATAAATCCTACACACATTGAGGATGACTAAAATTCCAGCATAAGAAAGTATGTCAACGACATCAATGCCGGTCTAGTCGCAATGTTTTTATTGAAATTTCAGTGAACTTCAGTGCAAAGAAACATGCATTGCATACAAATTATCCGATGGGGTCTACGGAATAATTCCAATCCCCATCATAACGCACATGTATAAAACTTACACACCTTAAAGGTACAAAAAGTTGAGGTGTGTTTTTTTTTTGCATTACTTACGCATATGAGAGCATCAACTTGATTTGTTGAGAACAAAAAAAAATAAATAATGGCACTTAATCATACACACTTAATTTTAAAGAGGCATACATAAATGCCTAAGTACGTCGTTTACTTTCTCACGATTTGTTTATGAAATATGCTAAATTTCTTATGTTAGACATTATCGTAAGGAAGGCGGTGGTGATATGCGCGTCTTTAGTAATTTCTTGTAAACTGAGTCAAACGGATGATCAACAATAATTACAGCGATTTAATGACACAGTTGAGACTATTAGAAGAAGCAGCCAAATGGAAGCAAATAAGTTGAAATTACATTTAATTAGGCTCGATTCTAACAAAAACTTGCTCTTCACCTGGAGTTTTAACCTACTTGGCAAAAAATCATAATATTCCATTTTGTTAACGTAAAGAATCGATTGTTAAATATTGTAATTAGTATACAGATTGAGTTTCTAAGTACCTAAAGGATTTTTATGGAACAAAGTCAAGAGAAATTTTCTTAAGAACATTTTCTTGACGTTTTGCAGGTATACCTAATTATTGTTATTTTCGACAAGAGGACAAATATTTAAAAAAAATTACTTTTTTTCTCAGAAAAAATTTTGTCTGCAATAGAAAATAGTGTTTTAAATTCACTAAAATTAAAGGAAAAAATATTCACTTTTTTAGCAGAATTTTTGTACTTTCGTAAAACTATTAAACAAATCAAATAAAAAGTATGTAGAAATTGGAGTAACGTAACTATGACGAATACATGGAAAAATTTCACGGTTTCGGGATCTCAGACGAATACTATTCCTCTAAAAAGGGTCTTCAAAATTTCGGCAGTCTAGGTAAGATTTAAAACGAATTGTAAGAAATATTTTCTAAACTATGGGTAACAATTTTTTATTTCCTGGGGGTACAACTTTTCTAGTACACCAAAACCTCGATTGGCGTCGTTAATTGGGACCAGAGGAAGGCAACGCAAATCGAAATATTACCGACGCAACTTTGTGCCAAATTTCAGGCCAATCGGTTCGGTAGTTTCCCCGCGAAAGAGTAACACAGCGCAAAAACTAAGTTTCTAATTCACTTTACCCCCTCCCCTTACTCCCCCCACCCCTCGCTACTTTCCCGTATGCCTATGTTGGAACCAAAACTACCACAGACACTCATGCAAAATTTCAAGTCAATCGGTTCAGCCGTTTTTGCGTGAAAGAGGAACAGACAGAGAGCCAGACAGACAGACAGACACCAACTCATTTTTATATATTAGTATGATGATATGATGAAGAACACGCATATTTTTCAAACTGTAAAGTTAACATATTTTGCAACACGAGGGTCCTCAAACTAGTTGGTCCAAAGGAAGATCTGAATTTTTTGAAGGAGTTGCTATGAAATATGTTTTTTCTATTAATTAATTTTTAATGAATTTTCGTACATGTAAGGAATTTAGTGATCGTAAAGTTCAGAAACTTCGATTTGTTTATATATTTAAAATATTTTCAAATCGTTTTTATACATAGCAATTTTAATCCCAAGATTTAGGCATTCTTTTTACAAAATCCGCAAATTTTTAAAGGGAAGGGAGGGGGTCTACGGCCGTAGTAAACTCCATACAAAAATTTGTGAAACTGTGTGAAGGTAAGAAAAGGTGTTCGAAAAGCCTAAAATCAGCGTCCTGTTTTTTTATACGCAGCCTCTAAATCAAAATTCTCTTTCGCCAAATCATCCAAAGAAACTCTACACAATAAATTTAGAAAAAATCGGTCAAAAAAACACACAACTAGACATTCTGACATGTGTCATAATAGGTGCAGTCGACACCTAGTTAGCCGTATAGGAACAAATAAAAGTTAAAATGCAAATTTGAAATGACCGCAAAAAATTTTATTTAATAAGGAATGAAAAAAAATAAAGAAAGATGAAGAAAAAATCGGACGTGCTCAAAAACGGAAATAATTCGCAGCGTCCAAACAGCAACCACCGAGATCAAGTATTTAAATCAGAGACATAACAGCAGAATACCTGACCGATGATGATCTCGATGGACCTAATTTTTGGTTATTGCCCCTAATTTGCTTATTCACGTTTGTATGTTTCACATATGTTGACGATATACGTGCATGCATATTTTCTTCTGTTACTATTTCAAAATGAAATTTCACCTGTTGGTTGCTAATGAGCAACAAGAAAGATCTTTTAATATCCATTTTGTTTAAATAACCTAAAAATGCGTTTGCAATACCGTCGGTCAGCGTGTGCGTTCGACGGTAGCAGCTAAAAAGTCAGGTCTGCAATGAGTTTTTCCTACTATTGAAAGTAAGTCGGTCAAAGTACTTGAAATTACGCGGAAAACTGTTCTCAAGGTGTTAATTTTTCGACAAAAGTTTGTTGAAAGACGTTCAAGTCGGGGCAAACCAAATTCGTCACTATTATCCGAGTTTGTTGATATGGGAGATTTCCAAAAGTGAAACTTACCGAATGTTGATGCTGATTCTGCTGGTTGAATGCTGGATCATATTGAGCGGCTATATGGGCGGCAGCCGGTTGGGGTGGTGGATGCTTCTGTTGCTGTGGCACATAAACCGGGCCTTGAGGTCGAATCTTTGGATTCACAACTCTATAAGAAAGAATTTTATTTGTTTTGAGCATTAGGTATAACTGAGAAGTTTAAATTAACAACGAAGTGTTTGAATTGCCAAGAAACTTAATAAATGAGACTTTCCTATTTGATTTTTGAATAAAAATGAAATTTATTGTCAATAAAACAAAAATTTATTGCAATGGAAGAAAGTAAAGATTTTCGCTTAGACACCATCCTATCGCAAAATTTCAAAATACCGGTTTGCATGTTCAAAATAGAAGCGTTGTTTTGATTTTGCTTAGAAAAGATTTTTTTATGTTTGGAAATGTTGCGAATTTTGAACGAAAGGTTTTTCCCAGTTAAACATTAAATGGTCAACTCGACAAACAAAACAATTTTGAAACGAAACCAAGTTTAAAGTATTTGTTGATTTCATGTATACATGAAAACTAGAGCTATAATATAGTAATTTTTTAACCATTTCTAACTCTATTACAAGCCGTTCAATTATAGTAGAAGTTTACGGGTCATGTCACATAAATATTATAACGAAAAGAATCTTTTTTGTTACAAATTATATAAAAACTAATGAAGCGATCTTTACCTAAGTTTACTGTTAGCTTTACAATATCATAGGGAGTGCCTATTTTTTTCCTTTTTTAAAAAAAAAACTTTTTTTTATTATTAACTCTTCTCATGATAAGTGTCGAACCGCTGTATGTATTTGGATCCGAATTTCAATTATTGTTGAAAAATGCCAGACCCTACTTATTTGCGAAATTTTGGCAAATCTGAGACCTGTCGGTCCGATTTACCCGGTAATAAGAAAAATCGCGCTTATGTCATCAAAATTTGGGTTGGTTATATATTTCGAAAGCTGATGAAGCCGCGCCTGAAGAAGTTTTACAGCTTCCTTAGTAGAAGCACTCCTGAGCATCTTTTTTCACTCGTGTTAAAAAACAAGAAAAAGGATTTTTATCGATTTTTGATTTTCCGTCCACTTTGACAAAAGCCAAGCGAAGCTGGGTCTAAACACACTGGTGTAATTCATTTTTGTGTGTGATGACGGGATCTTGGCGTTACAAACGGTAAGGCAAAGTTAATATACCCTTTGGTTTCACCATACGGGTATAAAAAATTGAAAAGAGCTTTCATTAAAAAAATGTACTAAACTTGCAGAACTCCAGAATCTCTGAATCCGATTCTGGAGTGAAAAAGTCCGTAAGAAGATCTCAAAGGCACGAAAGACTAACGCGGCCCCAGACGAGATACCTTGTTTCCAACAATGTTGTCAACCTGATTGTCAGATTTTTCCACAGACGAATCGAAATGTCGGCAACCAAGTTGTCAAATCTCATCCCCAGATGAGATTTTATTTCAGGAAAATTTAAGGGAAGAGTTAGTCACGTTATCCTTACAGGACCTTTCGTTATCCTTATAAGGACAAAGTGAAAATTTCAAGTTAATCGGATGAGTGGAAGTATGTAAAAATTAGGTTGCAAAATTTGACCCTAACAGACAAAAAAACACAAAAAATCAAGCTTTTAAAATAATATTCAAATTAAGACTAACATTTCAACATTTTATTTAGTCTTGAATTCAAAAATCACTCCTAATTATTATGTGATTCTGAGCTGTTCCCCCATTTAAACCGACTTTTTAAACTTTTTTAAAATTTGATATTTTTAAGCAAGAAGAATTCAGATGAATATAAACAATGCTTGAAAGTTTGGTTCAAAAATTCATCCTGGTAGCGGTAGGTAATAGATTAACGAAACCATAACTTAAAATCTGCCCCATGATACTAAGAAGATTTCCCCAAAGTTTGGTCCCAATCGGTTCAATAGTTCTCGAGTTATAAGCGAACATACAGACACACAAGCTTATTATTATAACAACAGATGCCATCTCTAAAATCTCAAAACTAAATTAAAATGTACATATCTCACACGAAAAAAATTTAAAAAAAAACTGTATTGAATTCACTGTAAAATGAAAGTTACTTTCAAGTAGAATAAACTGAAAGGCTTAAAATTAAAAAACCCAGAGCCAAAGCGGCATAAAAAATACTTCAAGAGAAAAGAAAATTTCCAATGTTTCAATCCATAATCCACAGATCTTAAGATTTAATTTTGAAATATCAATTGACAAGAATTATCAACAATTACACGATTAGATCTGCCGGACTTCGTGAGTTAATGACTTGATTTCAACACTAAAAGAAATAATTAAGCAGCTTAGAAACTTACCTGTTAGGATCTTGCTGGATAAATGGATTTACATGATAGCTTTGACTCGGATTTTGGTCTGGCGTTGTTCCTAAGCCCCAGGCATGGATGTCATTAGCGTCATCTAATTTCGGCTTGAATCCACCGCTGACTCCATCGACGAGAGCGTTTCGATGCACGTCAGAAATATACCTAGAGTCACAGGTGAAATAATCAACTTCAATAATCGGGAAAAGTTTTTTGTTTCCTTACTCTGACCCTAATCCTGGCCCAGAGAATTCCCAATCGGGTTGATGGTGGGCATGCGGGTGAGGGGGGTTCGGCGGTACCCCATGCAAGTACTCGGCTGGATGGCCCTTTGGCGGATGGGTGAAGATCAGTTCAGGTCCATTTGGCAAAGCGACACTGCTCTGATGATCGGGATCCGCATACCATCCAGGTAGAACCTGTAAATTTTGATAAAAAAAAGTTTGAATATCTTCGTTGGTGCAAAACAAAAAAAAAACCTGTCTGTCTGTCTGTCGGATTGCCTCACGATTTTGTTTGCTCCCGAAATTCGTGTTGCACTTCTTGCAAACGCAAATGCAAGAACGGTGAAGTTTGGGGGCTTTTAGCCAAAAATCGATAAACAATTTTTCAGTCGCACGTTTTTTCGGCATTAACTTTCACTTCGAGTTTGCCGTGTTAACGCGCCAAGTAACGTCTTATTTGACCGAGTTTTTGCCACGCCAGTCACACAGTCTCAGCGTTGTCCATGGAAAACATGAGCATAATAATGCCGAAGTTCCCATATTGAGTTCTGTGATCTTTCTTTTCCAATAACTTGAAGATTTTCAGTTTGAGGCCCACACCAAAACGGCAAATAGCGAACTACACGCCAAAGAATACCAACTACTGTGGAATGACACCGACCTACATATTTCTATAGTTCGAGTTTTGATTTGTTTGGGTTTTTTTTTCTTGGCCCATTCAGATTGTTGTTCCGCATTATATTATATTGATAATATGATTTGTTTCTTCAATTTGATAATAATGGGTAGCTGGCTTGATCTATAATCGACACACGTCAGACAGATAGGCAGATAGAGAGTAAGTAGATGATCATTTCGATTATTTGCTCAATTTTCACTAATACGCGTTACAAAAGCGGGCGGGACAAGACTTTTGTGAGAGAAAAAAACTCGCTTTTCATCTTCAGTAAAATTTAAAATCTAAATACTCACCGTATGATGATGATTTATAGAATGGTGATGATGATGGTATTTGGTTTGATGGTAATTAGTGTGATAGTATGAACACAATTTGAAGATATGACCCAATGCTGGGAAGAAGAACAGCAAAAGTTTAAGAAGTAGTTTTTTCGCCGTAGTGACACCAACAATAATTGGCAGTAGCCAGAATAATTTGATCTTGATCAGTTTTATGATTAGGATGAGTGCCAAAAATGAAAGTAACAATTTGTTTTTGAAGAACTTAACTGCAGATTCATTCAACCGGAAAAAATAACAAACAAAAAATCCAAATTAGTCTCAGAAAATGTTTAAGATTTATCTTTTTTTTTTTATCTTTTTATCGAAAATATCTGATTTAGCTTACATATTTTCTTTTTGAATATTCGACCTGTATCTCTGACTTCGATTTCGGATTTCGGTATCAGTTCCAGTTTGACAATTGCACCATTTCCTTCAATCGATCGCGGCGATATTCGAAATGTAGCACCGTCGAACATCATTTCCGGCATCTTGATCTCAACATCGTGCGTCATCATGAATTTGACACTTTTGCCATAAAGTGCGTCTGTCACCTCTTCCAGTGGCGATTCTGTGAAATTCAAGAGGTTTAAAAACTTTCATCAATGATTATTCGAATGTATTTGATTGGTGGTATAGAAAGGGAATTTCTATTTGATTTGAAGGAATTTGACAGTAATGTGGCTTAATTTGTAAATTTATTCACCGTTGCAACGGAAATGGGAAATTCGGCAAAATTATTTAAAAAAACCATATGAAAAGTGAAAATTTTGCAGTATTCTTATTATTTACAAATATGTTATTTTATTTTAATTAAATGGCAAACTTTGGAAAAATCGACTTTTTTTTGCATATTCTTTATGTACAACATTTCGGCTTTTATTTCTTTAAATATTAAGTTGATCGGAAAAGAATTTGCCGAAGCTATGAATCTTTAAAAAGTATCTGTGCATTACAGTGATTTCCTTGAAATTTAGCATAATTATTACGCGCTAGTTTATGTAACTAGTTCTGGATGGAAACTTTTTTTTAAATATATATCTCGAGAACCGTTAAAGATAAATAAAATCTGTTAAGGAAAAAATGTAGGAAATTTAATTTCCTATGGATTCAGTTATATGCATAGTTTTCGAGAAATTTTCAAAAAACCGTATTTAAAAAAAAAATTGTATGGGAGGTACTCGTTATTACAAGTCGCTAGCTCAACGCGTTCTCGGGTTATTTAATATACATAAACCGGACAGACAGACAGACACCGACAGATACTCTATTTTTTACTCAATATAATTTATGTGGTTAAACATGTACTTACTAAAATGCAAAAAGACCCGAAACAAAACAGTTTAAAAATACATTTTTCTCAGGTTTTGCAGGAAGGTTTAACCCTGAAGGTGAATCATATTAGACTGAATACAAGTGGAAAAGTATTCTGCAATTTGTTAGACAAAAAGTCCAAATCATTAAAAGTTTTCTGGTTAAAAGCCCCCCCCCCCCCCACACACTCCCCTCATCAGGTTTTCAGGGGGGAAGGTGAATATCGGAAACGAAACCACAAGTTTGATATAGAAAATAAAACTTGATATCGACGAAAACTAAGGAAAACGTTTCAGAAATGTGCGCCGCAGGCGAAACTCTTCAAACAGGATGCGGCACAATTATTTAACTCAAGGGTAACACAGTTCCAAGCGAAAATTATAAGAATATCAATAGAGAGAAATGCATCGCAGGCCAAATCTTTTGAGGTCCATGCACCTTGTTTGGAAAAACGTTGAAAAATTTTGCTCAAGTTATTTACAGCGACTCCAGCCGAAGTAGAGAACGTTTTCCTTAGATTGGATAAATTATAAAACTGGAACGCCGTGACAACTTGCGTAAATTCTGGCTGTTCCGGGACGTATGGTGCCCTTACTTATTCTTTTGTTATTTTCTTAGAATCAGTTCATCGAATTTACAAAACGTAACTTCAAAACAATCTACTTAAATTGCAACCTCCAACATACATTTTTATCAACCGAGGAAACTGCAGCTAGAAATTTTCATAAAGCTTTTTATTCATGTTTAAAACACATTTTTGATCTAACTTGTCTGCTAGTTCTTCAAAAAATATCAAAGTTAATCGAATTAAATCAATGATGGTGATCGAAGAAGATAATTGGAAAGCGATTGACTTTTTTAGCTAACAAACAATTTTGATTAAAATTGACAGAATTCTAATATTGGAAGAACATACCAGAAACAAATTATTGACTTTGTTATCTGCAGTCATGCGGTCAAGTTTAAAAACATATTTCTCTGTGCTTAATATCATACACGTGTAGCATTTGTTGAACTTGTTTTCAATATTTTTCCTCGTCAAAATTTTATAGAAAATAGCCTGAATACGTAGAAAATAGCAGCGTTAAAATTTTCGTTGAAGTCCAGATAAAGGTTTTTCAAAAGTTGTTTTTAAATTCTATGTTTTCGTGAAAAAAGAATAGTTTGGTAAAAAATATAATCGTTAAATCCTTTAATGTTAAAAAAAAGTCCATATGTATGAGGGAGAAGGCAGAAGGGAGAGAGGAGGGAAGGTTTGCTGTTTGGATTTTGATGTAAGGAAAAGTTATGTAAAATTCCTTTCTAAATAAATTTTCGATTCTTAGATCTTTCGATGTGACTTACTGTTTTCGCATAAATCGCGAAAAAAATCACTATTTCATTTGTATGTAAACAGAGAGGAGATGACAGAGAGGAAATTGAAAATGATATCCAGCCATTAGATTCTCGGGATCGGAACTTGATGTATCCTATCAACGATTTTTCTAGTTCCTCATTGCTTCTATTATGATTTAATTGTATTATTAAATTAAGGCTAAGAGACATCTGGAAATCATGATGTGTATAGAGAAAAATGTGATGCCAAAAGATTAAATTTTACATGTTAATATTAAATTTTACATATCTTTGCCATTCATAGGTAGACATGCCGATAGGCTCGGAGCTCCCTCAATCGATTTTTGTAGAAGCTGTGGGGATGTGGACGAAGACAACTCATCTTCTGTGTCATTGCCCAGCACTAGCTCAACACAGAAGAATTCATTTGGGTAGTTTCTTCCTAAACGATCTGGAAGACCTAAGCGCCACAAGCGTCGCAGATCTACTCCGATTCATCAGAAGCTCCAAATGGTTCGAGTTATAGGAAAATGGATAGATAAGATTCGAGTGGTATCATAATGGGTCATTTCTGGCCTAAGTGTGCCTTTTTGGCAGCCACTCCAACCTAACCTAACCTAACCTTGCCATTCATGAAAATCCACTTTGACTACATTCTCGCTCACTCGTCTTACTCTATGCGCGGTATTACACACGGCAACTTTCGGGCTTACTTAAGCCGATTTTCGGGAGAAACGACTGAGGAGGGAAAAGTTGCCACTCGAAATCATGGCTTATCGACAATCTGCATACATGCAAAGCGTGTGAACCGGTTTGGGAAAAGTACTAGGCAGAAATCATTTTCGTTCTGACCGTCAGCAGGTAAAGATCTTGGGAAGTATATGAGCAGCAGCAATTTCAATGGTTTAAGTCCACACACACACATGTAAACTTGTGTAGCATATGCAAACAGGATTGGCTTATTTAAGCCACAAATGTAAGCACATTGGCTTATTAAACCCAAAAGTTGCCGGCTTAAATAAGCCAAGTGTAATACCGGACTATCTCTTCCTATATCCTTCTCTCTCTCTCTCTCTCTCTCTCTCTCTCTCTCTCTCTCTATTTTCTATCCAAAAACATAACTTTTTTTCTTTTCACGAAATTTTTTCATGTTAATTTTTCCAAATTAAAAGTTTTATGGGCGACGAAAAAAAAACTAACTGAAAAATCAAGCATGGCTAGAAGATATTACTAATAAAAAATCACCAATAAAAATGCGCAGATGCCAAGACTTAATGTATGACAAGAAAAGGGCGTCGTTTCCGGTTTTTCATTGCAAATCAGAGTATCAGTTTTCAAAACATGATTGATTGAGAGAAAACTTTAATAAAATCGAGAATGACTTTTGTAATATTTTATGCTTAAAATAAACATTGATCAAAAAAATGAAAATATCAACCTGCTCTCTTTTATATTATAATGAAGAATTTCAAGAGCACCTCAGGTGAAATTCGTACACATAAATAAAAAAAAAAGTAAAATACGAGATAAAAAAACTTTCTTTGACATGCACGCGATACGTTTGATCTAGCATAAGATTTAACACAAAAATGATAATAATAATAGAATATAGTAAGAGTAATGATGAAAAAAAAATGAACTCACTAAAATAATAATATTAATAATGCATTTCACCTGATCGTGCTTCATCCGGTATCTCATTGTCCATTTCATCATTTTCATGATTTTCATTCGCCTCCCTCGTATACTTCTCATAATCAACTTTGTTCCTAAGAAATGATAGACGACTAGTTATATTCACATCGCTAACATCTAGATTTTGGTCCAAGTAGCCAAACACGTTCTTTTGAAAACATGAAAATGTCGGCTGTTTGTAGCAATCTCTGATGATTCCATCCCATAACTCATTGCCAGTTGACAAAGTACTTTTTTTGGTTATCGTATCGTTATTTATTTGATTATATTTAAAGTTTCTGCTAATGCTATCACTAGAATCATTTTTTCGAGATGGTGACATTGGAGTTGTGTTGATTGATTCGGAATCAGATTCAACTTTGGCGCCATGCGAGCCACCAATACACACGTATACCAGACATATCACTAGAAATGCACGAAACGTTGTCCTACTGACCATCATTCCCGGCATCATAGCCGTATAATAATTTCTTCGTTTCATATTTACTGCACTTAGCGAGTTTTAATCCGCATCGAATGCAACATGCACACTTTCTATCTGGAAACCACGTCAGGATCGAGATCTCCTCTCCGCCGATACCGATGCGAAACTGGTATTTTCGGTTAGTTATTTTCATTTACAGCATCCTAAATGGATTACTGGCACTCACCCATTTGCTTGTGATTTTTGCAATTAACATTAGTAAAAGTTATACGAAAAAATCCGATTTTTAACATTTAACAAAAAACTTTCAATTATTGCAATAAATTAACATTTGCAGTCGCGTGCACAAAATCACTAAACACAAACGTTTATTATGTTGCGGATATTTGATGTTGTTTCACCACTCCAGCAGCATCACCAGTGATGATCATCTCAATAATGTTCAGACCTCAGTGTTTGCCGTGGCACTACTGACTTACTCTGGATGGCCGAGTTATCATCGAACCTCTTCCAGCATACCACGAAAGGCCAGCTCAGTGTCTTTGGATTTGCGCGCGATCACCTGAAAGGTGGACAGATTAAAGTTAACGTCGAAGTCGAAGATTGAAGTTTTATGGCTAAAGGTATTAGTGATGACGGTAACCGATATACGACAAACATGCCGTGAATTCGAATGAATACTACCTTGGCATTGCCTACCTTTGCGTGTTTTCACTACTTTCATGATTCGCTGATCTTTAATACTGGTGTACAATTGCTTTATGGTTAAAGATTGTCTCACCTGAGTTAAATACAATAATAGAAAAGTGAGAAAGCTGTCACACAACCGAGAGACGAATTCTCTATTATTAACAAACCACTGATCTTTGGCTCTCTGTTATAAATTTTCATTACCATCGGTTTTTTCCTCTTCATGGATTTTTACTGCAAAATTACCTCATACGTGATGAACGATTTGTAAGGTATCCAATCTTTAGCAAATCAAAAAAAAAAAAAACGCGACCAATATTTAATATTGCGGTTGGATTAGAATTAGTTCAATAGGCATAATAAAGCAATTTGTTGCGTATTTAACGTGAATTCATACAAAACCAATCAAAAAATCTATGGTGCGTTCGTTACGCCCTGGAATCTATTATTGCGATAATTGTAAGACTACTCCTTGTTAAAGATTAGTCAGCAATTATCTAAATGCAGAAAATTTCTCCAATTTGAATGAAAATGTTTTATGAGTTTTCAGTGACATCTTTGAAATAATTTTTAAGCGACAATTTGCCCATTTTTATAGGTACTTTATATTTGCCCATTTTTATAGGTACTTTATGAATTATATGGGAGTATATTAGATTTAGTATACGGTAACGCACACTAGTGGTTATAAGGTGACACAAAATTTTGAAGTACAGTAATTTCTCCAACTACGCGGTAGATACGTTCCACAAAAAGAGCGCGCAAACCGAAACCGCGCCCTGTGAACCCTACTTTGTATGAAATTTTGGAGTTAGGAACATGTTTTTTTAACACGTTGGCTGCTTTTTTCGTGCGACACCCAAATGTTACGTTTTCGTGCGACACCCAAATGTTACCCTGAGGCCACGTCGCACATTTTCGTGCGACGTGGCCCCACAGGATGTTTTATGTTCTCCCAGGCGACACAAAAAAACCGTTATAACTGCAAAATTAGGACCAATAATAAAGTCGCGAGTAGTCAAAAATGATTTTTAGGCACAAAGAAACAAAAAATAACAAAAAAAAGTTGGCCTCAGGTGACCAAAATCGTGAAAAGACGTTGGCACTGCACGATCAAAATCCTGAAAAGGCTTTGGCAGCCAACGTGTTAAGAGAAATTAATTTATACAAAATTTCAAGTTTCTAACTTAATTCGTTCGAAAGTTCTCATGTTAACAGACATACAGACGGAAGGATAGACATACAGTAATCCCTCCAACTGCGCGGTTTCTAACTACGCGGTTTCGCAACTGCGCGGTTTCGCAACTGCACGGTTAAGTTTTTAATACAAAAATTTCGAACTGCGCGGTTTTTTTATAATTTTCGCAAGAATTCACACTTAATTGTCCTTGGGCAAAATAAAAACGCCTATTTTATACGCATGGGAAGTTTTGCCATTCTGCTAGAATGTTATTTAAAAACGATGGATTTTGATGAAAATATAAGAAACCCATTGTCATCGTATTTCTAAAATCAATGGTTTTCAAAAATCGTAAAACGATATAACAGACGTTTCTTAAGCAGGGCTTTTATTTATTTGCCCTGCATGTGAAATACGGTTATTTACATTGCCATACTGCAATTTCTAGGTTTCTCCGAGTTTTCAAACCTTAGAAAATTTTGATACGCAGGGCAAATTGCCCGGTATTTCATATGCCGGACAAAGAAATTTTTAATGTTAGCAATGTTTTCACATTCGAAAACTTGCAGCACCCTAGGCGAAATCGCTATTCTAGCACATTCCGCCAGAACTCAAGGAAATCTCACAAAAAAATATCTGGTATGAATTTTATTATACAAAATCAGTTTTTGTCATATTTTTATACCCGTATGGTGAAACCAAAGGGTATATTAGATTTGCCTTACCGTTTGTAACGCCAAGATTCCGTCATCACACACAAAAATGAATTATAACAGTGTGTTTAGAATGATAAAAAAAAATTGAATTTCGCATGTCCGTCCGTCTGTTCGTCCGTCCGTCTGTGGCGCGGATTGAGGTAGATTTTACGCAGATTAGTTTTTCGTAAAATGCACTTTTTTACGCTAAGTTCGTTAATGGGCAAAAATGGACCATTAGGGGGGGGTACCCTCATACGAACGAAAATGTTTTTTGCAAATATCTCAAAAACGGTGCATCTTATCAAAAAAGTGCAAGAACAAAAGTTATTTAGGATATGATTCTACATAAAACTCCCATACATCAAAATCCGATTGAAAAAAATTAAAAAAAAATCTTATTGAAAAGTTTGATTTCAAAGTGGAATTTTGATACAACTGTTCAAAATTCCACTTTGCCCATTCTGGAATTTTGCCCATTCTGGAGCTTAGCCTTGCCATTTACGAGAACTATCCCAAATAATAATTTGAGGTTACATTCCGGTCAGGAAACGTATTTGAAACCATGGTAAAAAAAACTCAAAAGTTTCACATTTGGTTTCTGTAACCTTTCAGAAACGTTTCAGAAACCCCCATTTAGAAGCTGGTTTCAAAATAACCGTTTTTGGCGGGTTTATTCGGAAACCATCTAAAATGTAACCAAAATGTAACCTAAATTGAAGGTTTTTTGTAACCACGGTTACAAATTGTTTCTTGGGATACAAGTCTCTAGCTCAATCCTTTCGAAAGCTATGGTGTTCACGTACTGACAGACGGACAGACAGACAAACAGACAGAGAGACAGACAGACGGACATGCGGAAATCAAAATCTTTTGTCATCCCTAACACCCTGGCGTAGTTCATTTTTGTATCCGATGATGGGTAACGCATTGATTACTGAATCTAATATACTCGTATCTGATATACCATAAAGAATATAAAATTACCACGTTTCCAGATAAAAATTTTCATTCCCGATTTCCAGGATTAAAAAAAGTCCGGGAACAGCACACACTAGGTATAATAGGTTTGCTCTATCATTTGTAACGCATATCAAACTGAGTATCAAACAAATTATTGTGTGTAATCATCGTTAGATTTAGAATAATTAATGAACTTGATTTTTGCATTTCGGTCTGCTGTCTGTCTGTCCATGGACATGATATCTTACAAAGAGATTAACTAGAGATTTGGAATTTGGCAAATCTGTCAGTTTTTCGTAAAATAGGAGGTCGAGATCGTAAATGGACAAAATCTCACCGCTCCTTTCCCCGTCACCCACACAAACGGAGACCATTTTTGCGATTTTCTCGAAAACGGCACATCGTATTGAAAATCTTAGAAAAACAAAATCGATTATAATGCAATTTTACATAAGCATTTCATAAATTATAAAGGGACCGGTTTTTAAAAATTTCAATTAGAGTATTATGATCAAAAATCAATTTGAAATTTGAGATATACGCATGATAGGGTCTTCACGCCTGATAGAATGATGGTCTAACAATCGTAGTTTTCATTACGTTTTTATAATATTGTAGAAACACCTCACAATTTGTAAAATTGATATCATTTCATGTAAACTTCTCCGAGCCGTGTTTTAGATATTTTTAATTCGACAAATAAAACTGGACGAAGTTTTGGCGAGAGCAAAACTTCTTCCAGTTTTATTTGTCGAATTTTCAGAATAATAATTTGAAATTTCTTCTGAAGTATGTTAAAGGATTATTAAAATAAATGCGAAAACAAAAACTTCTTTTCTAAAATTAACTTAGGTATAGAATGATATGTTTTGAAATATATAATTTTTTCTACAAATTTCAGTAACTAATTCTCCATAGTTTTAATGTTGCTAATTAAAAGGTGTGACAAATCTCTCTCGTTAGTACTTCTTGACTTAATTATTCAATAAAATTTTGGTTTTAACTGCTTTTTCTGCATTTTGTCATGTGATTTGGCTCATGTAAGTCCAGGGAAAGTAGCATACATAAAACGATGGCTATTAAAGTTTACTTGAATTGAATATAAAATGTGACAAAAAGCTGGAAATCTTTTGATTTGTTATTGTTAAAATCTTGGAAGAAATCTACTTTAAAAAATATTAATTTGAAAAGAACTTTAATTCAAATGGAACTATGTCTGATTCACGTGTACACTTCGAATTTTTTTTACAGGTAATGAAAGCAGCTTGAATATATAACGATTTTTTATTGGAACCAAATACGAGCAACTCATAACAAAATTTTTTTTCCTAATGGAAACCATAATCCAATTGGGATATAATGACAAATAATGTGCATTTTAACACATACAATTACCATATCAGTGGCTTAGTAAAAAGTCACACACACGCGACTTTTGGTGACTGGAAATTGCCTCAAGCCAAATTGCTTGAGGCCTTGTGAGTAATGAATTTATTAGACAACTTCGAATTGATCCATTGGAGGGGTAATTGCTTTATCGAACCTTTGAAGAAGAAAGTAATCAACATTTATTTGTAAAATTAGCGATAGGTTTTGCTTTGTATATTTTTTTAGGTTTTAGGTTTTTTGTTTGATTAACTTTAGTATTCAGATTAATTGGATTGATTTTAATCGACACGTGTTGATTGATTAATAGCATTTAGCTTTGTATGGTCTAAATATGGTTTCATTAAATGATAGAGCGAGAAATTTTGAAACTATTTGACAATTTTATTCTTATAATTAGCAAGACCACCCAGTTAACTCAGAAAATCTGTTTAAAAACATGAACTTTTGTTTTTTTTTGCAAAAAAATGTTCCGAATATTGAAAGACATTCACGTACAAATTTCCAGTCAAAATTTTCTCATATAGAATAGAAGTTAATTTCAAAACATAAAACATCAATTTAAGGTAGCTTTTCTGAAAGTCACAAAAGTTAATAATATCTGAAAGTAAAAGGCAATGAACTTGTTCACATGCGGTAGTTGAATTATTCAATTTGTGTCTTGATATCATCTGAAAAGTGGGTCATAAAAGAGAGCAAACTACAAATAATCGTACAAAATATGCTGGTTGCATGCAAGTATCAAAAAATACAAAATGTCTACATATTTCTCAATATAAAGTCATTTGTTTGTATTTGTGTTATCAAAAATGTAAAGAGGATTTTCCAATCCAACTTAATACTGAACGCAAATTTAAAAGCGAAAAGCATAAAAAAAACATCTGATCGTGAAGTGCAAAAAATCGATTTTAACAGAATTACCTGTTGAAAGTCAGGTGGTCATCAATTTGGATTTTTTGCTTGTTTAGGCATAGTTGTGTACAGTTTTTGAGGCAATTTTTGTACGATTATTTTTTTTAGGGAGCTTCTATCTGACTCGGAGTCTTTAACCTATGAGATTAATATTTACTAGTTTTTATTGTAGAGAACGTACAAAATAGGTAAGAAGATGCTGTTATTAGATTTTATTTGAGCTGAAATGATGATATCTATATTAACTTTTTTTTGAAGAATCGATATTATATCCAACTGATTTCAGATGTGATAATTTAATAAAATTACGCGAAAATCCGTGGTTTTTGATTATTAAAATCAGTTGGAAAGAACGATATCATCTATCCAAAACTATCAATTATGGTCGTTTGATTAAATTTAAAAATCATTTAACTTTTTTAAAAAAAATATATTGAAATTGCATCAATGGTTTTTACAAATCGAGTAACCATAGATATTGGTGACATTTGAAGATCAAAAGAAAAATTTACGTCTCTTAGGGGACACTTGTACAAAACCGGGTGGGCGGGAAAAACCGGGTAGGCGGGAAAAACCAGATATCTAAATTACAAAATAAAAATATTTGCTGTACGAGAGCTGAGATAGTCAAACAGTTGCCGTCCTTTCTAAATGGCTCTCCAGTGTAAAACCGTACGGGGTCAAATCGGCGCGCCCTCGCCTTCTCAAAAAATCCATTTTTGTGTCCTTGAAAATTTTGAAAGACCGATCAAAGAGAAGTAGGCTTGTCTCAATTTTTATTTGTGATTATATCGATAAAAAGGATACCTTAGTTCTTCGGCATACAACGAAGTTTGCGCCCAGTCTAAATTTCTGTTTGAAAAAATCTATATAGACAGAAATTATTTAAAAAAAATGGGATGCGGCCGAAATTTTTCAAATGACAAGTTCAAATGCACCCTTTAAACGATCTAACAGTTGCCCGAGAAGCGTAGCTCCTTATTTTGTTTCTTGTGAAGCCCGAATTTGATGCAGCTAATGTCCAAATGCCGCCTAAATGGTCGCCTCAGAAAATTGACGTGTTAGGTGGGTACCATTATGCTAGAATTTAATCTGAATGTCTGGTCGATTAGCTCGTTAAAGTAAATTTTTCAGGCCCCCATCCCTTCTTGAACTTCACGCTGTCAAGATGAAGTGGAATATCCCCGGCGAAAAAAAAATACTGACAACTCTTAAGCTGATCGATTTATTCTGGCTCATATTGCCGGAGGGAAAGTTGAAAACCTTCTGGGCGAAGGAAGAAAGAAAAATGTGTTACACATCATATGTTATCTTACAAAAAACTGGATTTTTTTTACTCTCACGTTATTAGGATTTAAAATATTCCACAGATGTAAGTATTTGATAGCCGGACGACGGGACTCACGTAAGGGATTAATTCAGGAGAAAAAAATGGGCGCTCAAAGACAAAAATACGATTTTTAAAAATTACGGCAAAATTGATTATTTTTCGAAAGCCTCGCAAAGTTTTCACACATGACAATGCACTACTTATATCCGAAGCTAAAAAAATTAGGCTCACAGTATCTTTGAATTAACAGTTTTTAAGAATTTTCTGCGAATATCTGCAACGAATTGATCAGACATTAATATAGCCTATTCAGTTTTCTATTAGCACATAAATTAAACTAATTTTACCCATATTCTTTTAAATAAATCTTCTGTCCTAACACATCCAAAATGCATTGTAATAAAATAAAAATTTCAATTTCAATCAGATTTGATCGAAGTTAAATCAAATATTTTGAAACCATCTCGTTGTGCATTAGAGCGAAATCTAGAGCTTGTGATCTAGATAAAAACAATTAGTGAATTCTAAACAAAAAGTGTCTCGCCATGCTGAAGCAATTTTATTCGTGCCCACCAACCAATTCTTCATGAAAACTTACTGAACGCAATAAGTCAATGCCAAGGTAATTTTCTTTTTCTATACTTGATGATCAACGGGTAATATTAAAACTCGCACAGCGCAGTGAAAACCGCGATATGCCGAACAGAATAACTTACTTTACAGGCTTAGATTTTAAATGTATTTTTCCGGAACATACTAACACATATGAATGCGTGTAGTAAATTTTATTTTGAAAAAAGATTTTCTCTTTCTCACAACCACAAATCCTATGAATTCATAATAATTCAATGATCACTCATCACCGATAAACTTCATTTAAAACACGAACCAAAACAAATTTGCTCACGTGAAAATTCAATTTAACTGAAAACCAAACATCAGGGAAAAAACGTTACAAGAATTTCCGCAGAGGTGTGACTCGACTGTCTTGGAATTACCGGCAGACTGAAGTGATGATCATTGAATCCACTAGTTTTATCAACCCGTAAATGTTTCTTCTTTGATGCTCTTGATTTGTAATCTTGGGATCCCAACATACTGATTTTCTAGGTTTCTTCTCGTTAAGATCGACAAGTTTATCTAAAATATTTCGAATCTGTGGTTTAATGCTTAACCACTGTCTTCCAGAAAATTAACGTCTTCATTTCCTAAGAAAGATGCTGAAGACGTAAGAGAATTGTCCATTTCTCTGTTAGAGTTATGTTAAATTTGATTTAAACCACTGCCAAATGACATTAACTTTTGACTATGATATTGGAGATATGATTTACTTTTAGTTTTTTGTAAGATATGAATTTCGTATAATTTCATGACCTGCCATTAAAATGACACTTGGAAACAGATTTTTTCTGAACATTTATGTCCAAGACATCAGAGTGTCCTTAAAAATTCTGTCTCCTAGGATTTTTTTTTTGCAGGTAAATCTTTACAGAAAAATAAATATGAAATAAGGTTGACCACTGACCCAAGGAACCAAAATGGGTTGCATACCGGCTACGCGACGGTCGCACAACTTGGGTTAAAAAGGTTACAAATTGGTTGCTGCTACGTCAAAGCAACGTTCCTGCCACATTTATGCAAGCATCTTTGCACAGCTTTTTTGTCACAAAATAACTGTTGTGCAACCGTTTCCACAGAAACTCTGTTGTCGCGAATTTCGACAAGGGCTAAGAAGGTGGAGGGGGGGGGGCTGTCAGATCAAACCAAAACAAAACAAAAAATCTTTCCGACTGGTTCCAAAGTAACCGATTTGCAAAGAATTTTTTTTTTGTGAACGGTTAAATGTAATCGTTTTCTAATAGTTTTTCTGCGACCGGTCACGAAATAACCAACTTGTAACGGGGACCATTCCGTAATCGGGCACAAAGTAACCAATTTGTAAGTGGTTTTTTTTTGCGACCGGTACCAAAGTAATTAATTTGTTAGACATCAACCAATTTCCAACCGATTTTATTGTGACCGGTCACAGGGCAACCATTTTTACATAAACTGATTTGCGACCGCTACTTCGCATTGTAATTTGAGTGGCAAATTGGTGCTTGGGGATTTCAGTATTTAAAATCTTGTTGGTTTGTAATTGTTTCAAAAAAGAAAATGCTTGAGATCAATAATAAAAGCTGTCAGGATAAACGAAACCTTAGATTAAACTGTTTATAAATTTTTTGACACGATTTACAGTTTTCGAGAAAACAGGAAAAAAGATGCCATTTGTGTGGGAGAAGGGTCAAGTAGTGGTCTGATTCGATTTTGATGTATGAATAAGTTTTATAGAATTTTATTCTAGACACATTTTACCTTAATAAATTTTTCAATATGACTCACCGTTTTTGAGAAAATTGCAAAAAACTATTTCATTTGTATGGGGGAGGCGGGAAGAAATGGTCGAATTTTGCCCGTTCAAGAACTTAGCCTAGCCATTTACGAGAAACGTCACAATGCAAAATTTCAAGTCTCTAGCTCAATTCTTTCGGAAGTTATGGTGTTCACGGATAGATAGTCGGACGGACAGACAGGTGGACACACGGTCAGACGGACCATGCAAAATTTCAAGTCTCTAGCCCAATCCTTTCGGAAGTTATGGTGTTCACGGATAGATAATCGGACGGACATGCGAAAATCAAAATCTTTCGTCATCCCTAAAACCCTGGTGTATCTCATTTTTGTGTCTGACGATTGGTTCGATGCGTTACAAACGCAATACTAAATATAATATACTCCTATATGATATATCATATAAAGTATAAAACGGTACGAGTCAAAGGAAAATAAATTTCTTCCGCATTGTGTGCTAATAAGCTTTTCATATTTTAAATGAATTTAATTTCTGCGAAAAATCGGACTTTGTGAATCGTGAAAATATTCACTCACATCAGACTATTTTCATTCTCTTGCCATAAAATGTTTAAAACGTGTGTTAATAAAAGTTTGTTTTTGTTTATTAAAAATTTCCCCAAGTAACTATAAAAGTGAATATGTTTTTCTATTTTTTTTTTTGAATTATTTCCATTAACTATGCCCTCATTAAAGATCACAAGGGCAATTGGACTTAACGACAGTTCAGTTGTGCATAACAAAAATCAAAAGTAAAATGGAAAAAAAAAATTACAAGAAAATAAAATTATTTTTGCCTTAGTTGATATTCAAGACGAGTTTCTTAGCTTAAAAGAAAAAGCTTTCGTTCTGGTTTGTCTAGAAATTTAAATAAGAAAAATGTCTTTCATTTTCATTTCATTTCGTCGCATATCATTGGACAGAGTGGTGTCGATGTTACTTTAATCTGGTTAGCAATAAAACAAATTTTGCTTTCGCTGTTCAACCAATCCCCAAAATTTCCGAAAACCAGTCAAACATTTCGATTTCTTTTGTTTACACTATTTTAAGATTTTTGTCGTGATGATTTTACTTAGCGGCCAGCTACTATAATAAAGAAAATAATTTTTTTTTTCAATTTTTGACATAATATTTGGATGTTTAAAAAATACAATAAGTAATTTTACCGCAATTGCAAATTTTCCACCTCATGGCGGCGGGCTTTTTTTCTTGCAAGAAAAATCTCTTCAATTGTAACTGACGTCGTTTTTGTCTCAAAAGTCGTGTTATTAAAATGCAAATGAAAGTGCGTATCGATGATTGCATCCGTTAATAGTTTAGAATATGAAACATACAATAAATAACGTGATCTTATCATTAATACAAAAAACACCAAATCATAAACGCAAACCGCAAGTGCTACCAATAAGATTTTTCCATAGAGACATTTTGGAGCATAACATTTTGCACCTTTGTAAATGTTAAAAAAAAGCTGTTGTACAAGTGTAACACACCGTTGTTGAATAAATGGAAAAAAGATTACCTGTTGAGTGGATTTTCACAATGCATAATGCATTTTAACAGGTGCAAACAGTCGCAAAAACTAAATGTCATTAAAGGAATAGGTTGCTTTTTAACACATTTTTCTTTTTCACATTTGACCGCCTATGTTGCTTCCCATACAATAATTATCATCAATCAAGAACAATATTCACCACTATGATGAATCGTTTGCCAAGACATATTTCTTTTTTTTTGCCACGAAATAGAACTGACCTGTGACTTAGACAAAAAGCAAAATATGGGGGAAAAAGTTAAATCCGGTACTTCAGGTAATTACATTATGTGTGAAGGTGGTGAAGTGCCTTTTGTAGCAAGAACTAAGGTAAATTCAACGGGATTGTCAGGAAAAGCCACTTGATTTCCCTTTGATGCAATTAACTCATCTTGAAAACTAATTTCACACTTTCTAAAACATGATTTTCTACAGGAAATTGTCTATTCTTACGAGGACAAAAAGAGGTTCGCAGAGCAGAAATTAAGTTCTTTGGTTGTTATCAAAAGATTTTAAGGATTTAAAGGTTGATGCATCTGAGAAAGACGACTGGCCTCGTTAAATTATAATTAAATTCAGTTCAGTTTTTGTTAAAGGTAAAAATAATTTATTTACCAAGACTCTTATTCGAGATATTAAAAGGTGCCAGTCATGATTATATAAAAATTAATGTAGACGCTTTGAACAATCATTATTAAATTATCTTGTTTTGTATTTCCAACGCTAATTTTATTATCCCTTTAAAAATGCTGAAAATATTTTTTGAATTAAACATACAGGCAAATAACGATTTATGCACGAGGTAAAATTAAAATCTCTCAAATACTTGCGAAAAAAACAAGTATTTATTTGTGAGGTGACGTTTATTTTAATTTAATAAGTTAGTTTAACTCTTTTAATAAGTTGGTTTAACACTGAAAAACTGTTAAACATTAACATTGACAAGAAGCTATTGTGAACACCTTGGGTGGGGTTAGAGTTAACACCGAAAAGACTAGAAGTCCCTAGAACTTCCTTTCGGTGCGTGACTGATTATATTTCGGGACGTGATTGACTTCGTTTTTTCAAGGGTGCGAAGGCATGGAAAATTACAAAAGGGTTATCCACTTAACCTCGCAATACCTTCGCCAGCGTCGCAAATGTCGGAAATTGGCCCAAAAAACTCAGTTTGCGATGGTCTTGCGGGGTGAAGTTAACCCATTCGGTATTTTGATGTCATATGGCAACGCAGTTAACGATTTGAATTGAGTTATTTTTTATTTATTTTCAACACTCTATTCTCATTCAGTGCACCTTTAAGTGCATTTGTGACCCAATTTTGATTTTTTGAGTAAAAAGCTGGACTACAGTGGACATATTTGTAAAAAATAAAAATTTTTAATTTTTTTTTTGTTTTAAATCAATACTAATAGCTTAAACATCATTAATTTGTATGGAGAGAATTTTTAACCCCCATAGAAAAACATAACAAAAGCTATAATTGCCAATCTGGCAATCATTGGAGACCCGTATGGTGATATTCGTATCAAAATTCGAACAGTTATACCTAAATTCCATTTTGAAGTCAAACTTTCCAAAAAGATTTTTTAAAATTTATTCCAATCGGATTTTGATGTATAGGAGTTTTATGTAGAATCATATCCTAAATAACTTTTGTTCTTGGACTTTTTTGATAAGATGCACCGTTTTTGAGATATTCGCAAAAACCGTTTTCGTTCGTATGGGGGGTACCCCCCCTAATGGTCCATTTTTGCCCATTAACGAACTTAGCCTCGCATTTTACGAAAAACGAATCTGCACAAAATTTCAAGTCTCTAGCTCAATCCGTGCGCCCGCAATCCGCGCCACAGACAGACAGACAGACAGACGGACGGACGGACAGACGGACAGACGGACGGACAGACGGACGGACATGCAAAAATTAAATATTTTTATCATTCTAAACACACTGGTGTAATTAATTTTTTTGTGCGATGACGGGATCTTGGCGTTACAAACGGTAAGGCAAAGTTAATATACCCTTTGGTTTCACCATACGGGTATAAAAACATGTACCGAACGGGTTTATAACTCTAAAGTAAATTTCGAATGTTGCAAAACGTCCAAAAATCGACCGATGACGCTGATTTTTTTTTCTTTTTTTTCAAATAATAAACAACTTTATATTCATGGCGAACAAAATTTGTTTGACCCAATTGTAGGAACATCATTTTATTTTAAAAAAAATATGTCAGTAGTAATTGTATATCAACTGCATGAAAAAAAAAAGTTTTCCGCCAACAGGAACGATTTTTATCATGGTCGATTATTTATTTATTTCGCTTAAATAAATGGTCGATTATTTATTTATTATGTGTTTTTTTACAAAAACTAATGATTTCAGCAAATATTTTCCTAGTTAGACCCTGTATTGAAGCTCTTTTGAATTTCGTATATCTTTTCTATAGCAGATCTTTAGGCGCTTAAAATGAGCTGTTGATTTCACAAGCTTTTATTTTAGCAATAATTTTGGAGAAAGCTTCAATGCTACAGGGGAACCTCGGTTAATGAACTAGAGTTATTCAGTATGAAATCAAATTTTCTTATAAAATTCAATTTTAAAACTATGAATCTGAGGCTCCCAACATTTCTTGTTCAGCTGCGTGCCATTTCTGTGCCATATTTTTTTGCGTGAATCGGCGACAGTAGACCATTGCTGAAAGAGTGGGGATGGGATGAGAAAGGGAAATGTTTCATGTTTCGAAATCAATCCTGATTAACAACACATCCTGCAAGAATTCTATCTCACGCTTCTTCTTTAGAATTCAGTACAAATAGCGGCGTAGACAAAAATTTGAGGTAAAAATTATTTCATCATCGAAAAACTTCTGCGCCGCAGAAAATTAGTAGGAAAATTTCAAAATTTGATAAAAATTGTTGGTTTTAATAGTAAATCAAATTTGGTTTTAATACCAAATTAATAATCCGGGACAAAAATTTTGCTTCCGCAAAAGTTTCCGCAATTTTCTCGAAAATTTGGTTGTTTTTTTAAAACAGAGGTTTTGTCTACCTGCAAACTTTGGAGAAATAGATTGTTTTATTTTTTGCATATTCTTAACCCGTTCGGTATTTTGATGCCATATGGCAACGCAGTTAAAAATCTGAATTTACTTATTACTTATTTATTTTCAACACTCTATTCTCATTCAGTGCACCATTAAGTGCATTTGGGACCCAATTTTGATTTTTTGAGTAAAAAGCTGGACCACAGTGGACGTATTTGAAAAAAATTAAAATTTTTAATTTTTTTTTTTCAAATTTTTTTTTGTTTTAAATGAATACTAATAGCTTAAACATCATTAATTTGTATATAGAGTATTTTTAACCCCCATAGAAAAAAACATGTACCGAACGGGTTAAATTACAAAATTTCGAATTTTGTTCTTCAATATATTTAGTTGATCGGATGAAAATTTCCGAAGTTATGCGACTTTAAAGAGTGCCAAATCTGGCAGTAGTTTGGTTGTACCATATCTACTTTTTCAGATATGATGGAAAATAGAATTGTTAATTTTCAGATTATAAATATATAAACAAATTTATGAGTCACCCTTCATATCGGAAAAAGAATAGCTAGTACAGCCAAACTATTGTCAGATTCGGATTCAGCGACCCCAAATTACCCAGAAAAGGCTCTTCAGAATGAATGTCGACCAGTTTAATCAGTTTTGGTCGAAAAAAGATTTCCTTTGACGATCGAAAGTCGATCAAAAATAAGATACATGAAGCCACCCCAGTACACTCGCGATTATATGAACGTGAAATTTGAAGCTGTTCATATAACAGAGTATTTAATTTCAAATATTTTCTATGCATTTAATCCAGCTGTTCATATAATAGAGTGTTCATATAATCGCGTGTCTACTGGTCTTAATAAAATGTAAAAAGAGCCGAAATACAATAGTTCTGTACCCCAGAGGTAAACTGTCGTAACTGACATTTTGCAAATTTTACAGGAGAGCCATTTTTAGTTCGGAATTGCAATTTTTATTGTGTATGATTTTCGGTAATTATTTGAAACTTTTGTAGTTTATTTTATTTTAGGACATTGTTTAAACAAAATATTAGTTGATATATAAATTTGTAATATACATCCCAGTTAGTGGGGGAGCAGTTACAACCTTTTACCTGTAACCATTTTGCTTTACCTCTATCCTGGCATGCCAGATACAACTAATACTCATTGGATATCTCGTCATTCATTGACTGTGTAGATACGATACTTTGCCAATTAAAAATATACGTCCCCACAATGTAGTTTCAACAATAACCCCAAAATCGCGGTTTTGTCAGTTACGACAGTTAACCTCTGGGGTACAGAGTTTTATTTAAAAAGTCTTCAAATTGCCAAAAACACGTTTTTTTCAAGCCTTGCAGGTAAGCATAACCCCTTAAGACAAAAAATTTGACAATGTTGTTTTGTTCTCCTAAAATATATTTAGAACCCTCTGCAAACCAAAAAATATTTGCAATGATATCGCGATAATATTTTCCTCTCGGGATGTCAGAAATATAAATTTTACGTGTTCTAGCGGTTTTGGAATCCAAAAATTAGTTCCAACTCCGCTATTTTGGTAAACAGACTAAAAGTATAAAATTGTAAAAAATAAAGAGATGTTCCACCGAAATTTCCCAACTCATTCCTCCACGGTATATTTTCCCTAGACTTCTTCCTTGAGCCTCCCCGTTTTCGTGCAGTAAAGTTTAGGAGTTCCATGAACAACAAGACTTTGGAACAATTTACCATCCAATGTGTTCCCCCGGACTATATATAATCCGTAGAAGTTCAAGGATAACATAAACCGACATCTCATTTTGTTCTTTCGACCATCCTGACCTGTGGTTCGGCATTAAAGGGTCTTCCCCTAAGCTCTGGCTGAAAATATAGAAAAGAAAAAATGTTTCGTAAAAAATTTTTTTGTGTTTCTATTGGTTTATATCTTTATTAATGCAACTGACAGCTATTGTAATGATTGTCTTTATTTTGTGATTCGTTTACAGATATATGTATTTATTAATTCACAAAAAATTCTATTAAAATTAAGCATTCGTACAAGAAAATATTTTCCTAAGAGGATCACAGCGTGGAGGAGTTATGTTGTAATGATATACATAAGAAATCAAAAACTATTTAAATTATGCAATAAATAAATAACTTACAAAATCAAGTCATATCTTTTAAAATATTTCTTTAGTTTCTTAAATACTCGTATAATAAATAGATTGTAAATAAATTAATTTGAACAATATTTCGATTAGATGGAATCTCCTAAGAATTATGCTTTGGCATGTTGTGGTAGTTCGAAATTCAAGGATCTGGCATATCCCCCGTATCCGCTATGTCCGTGTCCACCGCCGCCACCGCCACCGCCACCGCATGAGCATGAATATCCTCGTGACTAACCGAATGACTATGAGTGGTCGCGTAAACTGGCTTAGCGACAATTTCATAGGTGGTAGATTTTGCACCCCCACCGGACGTTAACGATTTCAATCCAATGATGGCAGACAACATCAAGGCCATTAGGCCGGTCATTAAGGCCTTTCCGGCCAAAAGTGCCAAACCGCCCAGAGCGATAGCCATTAGAGTACCTAAAAGTAATTTGAAAAACAAAACCGTGAAAACAACAATAAATTTCCACCCAATTAAAGAAATGGCTTCGTTACACATTTACCTTTCATCATCATTGCAGCCGCAATGAGAGCCTCCAGACCACCTTTCTTGATCTTTCCCTTTCGTCCCGTGAATTCTGAACGAGCCTCTTCTACGGACGCTGAATCTAGAAGTTTTAAGCGTAGCGTGTGGGACTGAAGAAAATTGCTCAGTTTGGCAAATAAATATCCATCTAAACGTTTTTCTGCATCGTTTGGAAAACTACGTGCCATTTCTGTGGCTCGAGGAAATTGGATAAAATTAATTAATAAACTTTATGTTTTTAGAGAAAAATAATTACATAAAAAAATGTTCGTTACTCAAATTGTTATACAAAAATCTAATTTGAACCTCAATGTGATTTCAAGGGTAAAAACCGGCCCAAAATTTGCTTAATAAATTAAAAATTCATTCTCATTTTAATTCTTCTTTTATGATAATTTTTAAAACTCAGCAGATTACGCTTTTATGTTAATTTTTTGCATTAATTTTAAAAAATGTGAAAAAATCAATGTAACTGTGTTTTAAAGTCATAGAGGGGTTTTTTTTAAAGATACTTAAGAGTAAGTACTTCAAAATTAAATTTAAGTTCTCGTTAAATATAAATGATTTTCCGATAATCGTCCACTACATAATTTTATTCCACGTAAAATTATTTTGGTAAATCTAGAATCATAAGAAGTATTCACTGCACCTCGCAAAATCGTCGCAAACTTCGAGTTTTTAGGCCCATTTTAAAAGTCTGCGACGATTTGGCGAGGTGTAGTGAATACCCCTATAGAGCTGTTTTTCAATTTCAAGGATTGTATTGTTATTGCAAGGTTTTGTTTAAAAATTTAAAATCATTTTTAAAATAAAAAAAAAACAGTTGGAACAATAAAAAATCGCGTTTTGAAAAATATACGGATTTTAAAGCTTGAGTCAAATACCAAACTCGGTCGTAAAATGGTCGTCGTGCCTAAAATTCCGACCAGCTCAGTCATTTTATGGTCGCGGTGACCATTTCAAAACTTATAAGGCCGTATGCATAAAAATGAGCATGTGCTCATACACCACTTTTTTAGTGTGAATTTTCCAAATTTTGGAACAAAACTGAGCAAATGTAGTTCCCCGAAAGTAGGTGTTTATTGTCAAATCTTAAGCAACCCAAGTAACCAAATAGGGCGTAAAGTGGTCGTGGCGACCATAAAGATTCGATGTTAAAGTCGCCACGACCACTTTACGCCCAATTTGGTTACTTGGGAAGCGTATTTACACACTTTTTTTCATACAAAAATAAAAATTTGCTCCAACCAAGTGGATTATAAGCATTTGATCATTTTTCTGCATTGTATTATTTGGGTACCCTTTAATTCAGAGTTGTGTTCGTAGTAAATTTTTCCACCTTATTTTAATATACACACTTTTTTTTGCTGCAAGTGCGCTGCGTTGCCGCATTGTTCGATTTTTAGAGACAATCAATAAAATTTAAAGGTTTACCTTCTATCAGAGGTTTGTTTTTGTACATACACACAAATTAAAAATAACAAATAAAGATTAGGCAAAAAAAAGCCTTTTGTAGATGGAAAGACGTCTAAAATTGTTTGGCTGTCTTTAAAAATTACACGATGAGGCAACGCATCGTATTTGGTAGGCTATAGCTCTAAACCCCTTCACCCAAATCAAGGATTTTTTTTCACTATTTACCGGCAACAATTTCCGATGTTTTAGGATCAGTGCCATTAACATCTCGTACAACACTAACACCAGGCAAAATATCATATTCCTTTGTATCGGAGAACTTTTCCAAAAACGATATAACATCAAGTTTGAAACACGTCACACTATATCCTGTATCGCAATCATTTGTGATTGATCGTTTCGTCTCGAAAACGGTATTATCCTTTTGATTTGGGGTCGTATAGGCGAATCCTTCCACAATCAATGCGATTATAATAAATCCTTGTATTAGTTTCGTCAACATTTTCGCCAATTTTTGAACTTCCCGCGTAACTTCGAACACAACGCCTTATTATCCTATATTTTAGTGGTAATTTCCGTTGTTTAATCCAGTACTGAGTAATTGAGGATAATTTAAATGCGAAATGTTAGAAATTCACTGAACAAATGGAATCATTTGAATGATGGCCAAGTAACAAGTGTTCCATCTTTTTATACCGCTTCTAACGATAATTCGCTGAACCACAAAAAAAAACTGCTGTACAATCGACAAAGTTTGTTAGTTATAGTTAGTTAGTTTGGAAGTTTCTTTGCTTCATGTACTTTTCCATAGTTTTTTCCTTTTTTGGCGGTAGACTTTTCTAGCTTCTAAACGCATGAATTGCTTCGACTTGGACTTTGAAAGGGAGGGGACCGTGCGGTGTCACGAGATTAATTCGGATATTTTTTTTGCCCTGGACATTTTCAGATACAATTTCTTTATTTTTTTTTTTGGAGATTCCAATTGGTGATCATGAACTTTTCTTTTTCTTATTTTGCTAGTTATTAATCTGTAAAACCAGAAACATAAGTACACAATCAAGTGTAAGTTTGCCGGTAGACAAAGCGATAGATCGAAAATCGAATTCAACTTCAATATAGGTATATATATAGAGATAAATCTGATAGAATTTGATGTGCATGATGTACAAATAGACAGGCAGATATAAATAAATAGACTCCGATTTGATCTTGTAGATCCGTACATATAACTATTGCCATTTTGGTAAGATGCGATGGACCTAAACAGTCCAAGTCCAGTACGTCCGCGATAAAGTGAAGGTAACCGTAGTAACTGAATCAATGGAACGCACTCAGCTTAACATGTACCTGATTTATGCTTCTTTTTTTTCATTTTGATCGAATGTTATTTTGAATTTTCGTCTTAGTTCCAAAGTAATATCTAGCCCGAAATATGGTGAACTAGAGCAGCAAATCAATAATAATAGTGATTTTTTTGTCACTCAAGTGAGTTGTTCTATATTCTGGGATTAGATGTTTTTGGGGAATATTCGTATCAATCGAATGGTCTCAAGTGAATATCACTTTCTAATTTCTGAACTCAATTGGTAAGCGGAATTGAATTTTTTTAGTTAAGTTTTTGTTCGTTTGATTAAATTAATTATGCGATTGCAATTTGTGAAATTCTAAGCAGTATGGAGAGAAAGCATGATTTTTTCTCTTTCCGTTGTTGTTTTTTTTTGGACAATAATTAGGGAGGTGTTACTCCACAAACAAGATCAATTTGAAAGAAAAAATCTAAAAATTAGCTGACCGCATCTAATCATAAAACAATTTTACTAATCAGTGGGTAACTGTTTTGTGTCATGAAATTATGAAATTTAATAACTCGTTTCCGAACTACTTGTACTGGTTTGATTGATTTTTTTATGTGAGCTATTTTTTTCGGGACTTGCTGATCTATATTTAAAACATAAATTGGTTGATTATTTAATTATGTTTTCCGAAATTGAATAGCGGTTTTTTTTAAATTGTTTACTGTAAAACAATCTTGGAAAAAGGAGTGCACAACTGTCTGTACTTGAATGTTCTTTTAAATTTTACACACATATTATATTATATCTGTAAATATTTAGGTTAAGAATTTGGTGTTATAGGAATTAATTAAATTTGTTCTTCAAAATAACTTTAAGTATACATACGTTTTCCAACATAATTTGGGTTTTTTTTTGCAGAAAACTCTTTTTACCGGTCCAAAATTACAGAAACAAGTAAAAAAATGTAAAAAAAAATTTATTTTAACCCGGTACCCAGGTACGGTACCAAAGTACGGTACGGTACCAAGTGCAAGAACAAGTGCAAGAACATAAGCTATTTAGTATATGATTCTACATAAAACTTCCATACAATAAAATCCGATTGGAATAAATTTTAAAAAATCTTTTTGAAAAGTTTCACTTCAAAGTGGAATTTTTATATAACTGTTCGCCGTTCACTTAAATCACCATAGGGGTTTTCAATAATTGCCAGATTGGCAATTATAGCTTTTGTTGTGTTTTTTTTTATTTTAAAAGCTTGTCTTCGATTTTTTTTATTTTATTTTTTTTTAAATTTTTTTATTTTGTGTTTAATTAGTATGACGAAAAGTCCAAAATTTCGTCTCTCTTTCGCTGCCTTATATATACCTTTTAATCTAATATAAATCCTTACTATTGAGATATCCTTACGGAATTTTTGACTCCATAATAGGATTTAGCTTACAGAGGTGTCTGTAAGCCAGCTAGCGGTCAGAGTTAACCTATCTAAGGTCAACTCGTGCAGCTCCCAATGCCCTACTTCACCTGCTGGTGGCTTAAGTTCAGAATTTCTCCGACCACAGGTCAACTCAGTTTTACTTGCCCACATGCAGGCGAACGCGCGCCTGCCCGAGGCCCATTACGCCGTATGTAGGTCGTCGAGTTAGCCTCCATTTTTCTGAGTGTATAAATCCTTACTATTGAGATATCCTTACGGAATTTTTGACTCCATAATAGGATTTAGCGACCCAAAAATCGCCAGATAGGATGTTTTTCGGGAAATTTGAGGAACAGTATATTCATGTTTTCCTAACATGATCTTCCGTTGTCCTTACCAATTTCTTAAGCTCAGAATCAGATTCATCGACCGCAAAAAGATACTTTTCCGAAAAATTTGAGGAAAAGGATAATCACGTTATCCTTACAGGACCTTCCTTTATCTTTACTAGGACGAAGCCATTGGAGTTACGTATTTGAGCAAAATTTCAATTCAATCAGATTAGTGAAAGTGGATCAAAATTAGATAACAAGATTTGACCGTGACAGAAAAACAAAGAGACAAACAAACAAACAAAACCACGAACAAAAAAGCAAGCTAATTAAAAGCTTTTAAAAAACAAGTTGAATAAAAGCTTTTAAAAAAAATTAGTTCAGAAAATTTAGACTGAACTTGAAGCTGATACCCGAAACATCTGCAGGTCAATTAAACAGCTTTAAGGACTTAACCACCCGAAAAAATGAGAAAAAAATTCTTTCAATTTTCGAATATCTTTTTTACACAAAATTCTTAGAAGATTGCCAAAAACCGAATGTTTCTAGTTATTCCAGAAGTGTTTTTTTTCATGCAAAAAAAAGCGCCCATCTGAGGCGGTGCTAAAAACGACATTCTGAAAGATTTGGAAGTTTGCTGCGTTGAAATCGAACGTTACAAACGACAAAATATGAGGCTACGCTACTCTGTCAAATTTTGGGTCAATTTTATCGTAAATTTGACCATGACGGCACAATTTATTTTTATAATTACTTCCTATAAAAATTTCTTTCTTCGAATAGTCACTGTGAGATAATAAAATCATTTTTACCATTTATGGAAAACCAACACTCGACATTTAAAATGCTGCAAAGCTAATGTTGTAATATTATATTTGATTGACACATCCAAATAATGTTGTTTTGTAAACAAAATTTAATCCATCTAAAAGTCAGCACCTAAGAATTTGTCGAAATTCTTGAAATTTTTAACAATTCCTCTTGATTAACTTCCTTCGCTTCTATATTGAAATACTGGTATTTTATTTCAATTTAGACCTAAAATAGTCATTATTGAAGATCGTCTGACAGGTTGTTTCCAAGATAACATACGATTGTTTATTTGAGAATTTAATTAAATCACAATCTGAAGTTAAAACGTAGAACCTAAAATAGGGCTGACAATCCTTAAGATAAAGAAAATTGACTTGTTTGTTAAAAATACAGTGGAACTGACATTTTCGAAGTATATTGTTTCGCTCTAGTTTATAGTGGGTTAATTTTTGATTTCATGTTTGTGTTTCCAACCCAGATAAAATATTTTAAATATTATTGAAATATTTTTCGGTTTCAGAAATTATTCAATATCGATTGGGATAAAAAAAGATTTTTTGTAGAGTAATAAGAGTTAAAAAATTATTTTTAAAATTATCATTAAATTAGTTTGAAAATTGAAGAGCCGGCATCAAGAAGGGAAACTCCACTTTTGGCAAAAAGGAGTTAACTCCAAAATTTAAAAGATTTTCTCCCGTTCCGAATTAGTTTGTATAATTATCGTGGCAAAACATGTGTAAAGGCATACACCATATGTGGGAAAATTTTTCTTTAAAGAAGTTTGAAAATTGAAGTTTTAAAACGTTTTTTTTTTAAATTTCCCAAAAGTACCAAAAATGGAGTTACCCCTTCTTGCTGCAAGCCCTTCAATTATGTATTAATCATTTTAAGTTTCAAAACAATCTGCTCAATAATATATCAAAATAATCAATAACCACAAAAAATGTCATTTTCCAATTAATTATTAGAAGTTTCTCTTGCTAAAATCTGCGACTAAATTAATAACTTCCTATCGGAAAGTTATTTTTTTGTACTAATTAATAAATGATACTTTTCTGTTTTAACTAGAAAAATAAGACCAGCGTTAATGCCATATTATCAAGAGTGTTGTAATTTTAAGTTAGAACACATTAAAAGGGTAATATTGCGTAGATATCCAATAACATTTTTGTTTACATGTGCCAATATTTGAACTTTTCGTATAGGAAGTTAACCTGGGTTTAGTTTAAGTGCTGTTGTTAATTGAAAACCTTAGGTATATATTATGTGTATATAAATAAATTGTGTGTAGGTAATGTTTACTTCTAGCTGGTACATTTAATTACGTGACACAACATAATTAAGACTTGCATGTAAATAAACATATTTCGTATTAATTTCATGCCTCATTGTTTATATTTACTAGCATTTATTTAACGTTGGGTAATTTCTTCACAGTTTATTGTAATCCGTTCCAACTCTTCATATCTATAGGGATTTAGGTGTTTAGAGCAGTGCTGGGAAATGATATTAGGTGTGCCGCGGTAAACATTTCAAAACCCTATTTAATAATTCTTTCAAGATTTTTTTTTAAATTTTTTCATTATAAATATTTTATACACAATTTTTTTTATATTTTCTTTTGTGGTGTGCCCCGGATTTCCAGAAAAAAAAAATTGGTGTGCCGTATGCAAATAAAGGTTGCGGAGCACTGGTTTAGAGTACAAAAATTGCTTACACTATCATTTTAACGCAATTTAAAATCAATTAAATTTCGGTATCACACCCCGAGTAATAAAAAAGGGTCGCAAAAGTGTTACCACTTTTTAGCCGCGGCGAATACTCTACGACACCTTTTGCTATTTTAGATGAATAATGTATTCGTTGCCGGTCGCATTTCGTTCGACTGAAAATTGCGTCACCGGCATCAAACGTGTTAATAATTGTGGTACTAATTTAAAATATTTTATGTTTTGATTTTTTTCGCAATTGGCGTGAAATGTTGTTAACACAGTTTCGAAAAACTATCAAATAACCTCATTATAAATGTTTGTGTTTTTAAAACCAGCAAGGGAGGGGAGAAGGGCTCGACGAAGGGTGAGGAATTATTTAATTTTTCGAAATTATTTGAGAAAATTTTGAAATTCCGATCTTATGGCAAGAGTTTCAATTTTTGTTTGTGATTACATAAAAAAGTGTTATGGTTGTCTCATATTTCCAAAACACAACAAAAAATTGCGTCGCAGTAAAACTTTTAGAAACTAACATACCACTATTAAAAATTTAATAAAATCTGCCGCAGGCGAATATTTTTAAGAAAAACACGTTTGAGGCAGTAATCTTTAATGAAAAAGCGCGAAAATTGTGGGGCTTCTAGGTAAATTTTTTTAGTTATTAAGAAATTACTCGTATAACACTATATTGCATAATTCCGGGACAAAAGTTTACTTCCTGGGCCGACGCCGCGCCGGGACAATGTGCTAGAATTTGAGTCGTACGGTCACCCTACTATTATGGGTCAATAATATGAAGTAACTTTATATGTATGCGAAATTTCAGCATCTTTCGAATAACCGTTCAAAATATATTAACGTAAACTTTTCTAATGCAAAAGCGACCAACAAAGTAAGGTAGCCCCCTTCCCTTTTTTGAACGAAACCTAAAAAATAAATTGCCTACATCTGGAAAGAAAACTCTTTTTAATTCTAATTATCTGATAAAAAAAAAGTCTTGAAAATTAATCATGAAAAAATTATAAAGCAGAACCTCCCATTGTTATTGCGCGAAAAATCAGAATAACATCACGTCGATTTCTTAATTGAAATTTTTTTCGGAAACAATTGAACGATTACTCGGCTGGACGAAAAGTAAAATTGAACTTTCAAAATCCGATAGTGCCGCAAGGAAGGTAAAAGTAGTTCAATATTTGTAACAAAACACTTTCTCGTAAAATTGAAAACTTCTAATCGCTCATTCACGCCCAAAAACTATAACTATATTTTTATTGCACAAAAAAAAAATACGAAAAAGGGAAAATTGATCGCATTTGCAGCACGAAAAATCGCAATCAGTAAAAGTTCACATGATTGTCGAAACGAACATAAAGTGAAAGAGGAAAAAATGTTCAAAGCTGCCGATGTACAAGTAAGAATACAACATGAACGGAAAATTAGGGTTCAAGTTCGCCTCGGCCAATCAATCTAAATCCATCCATCTATATTGTAGCAATCTGAAAGATCTTTTCACCTGAAGTATTACGCAAGCGAGAAAAAACGCACCTTTACACTATCGGAAGGCGAAGATCTGTCACCTGCATAGTATATTCTCATATCTTTTGCTGGTTTGAGGTGTGAAATGATTTTGCTTTTGGCCTAGAAAGTCAGTCGTTTGATCGTTCGGTTCAATTAAATCGGCGAATAAAAATTGACAAAAAATTCAACCAGCCACAGTAATATAAAGTTGGGAAAAAATGATCTAAACGAAAGGTAAGAATCTTGTGAATAGTTCGCCATCAGACCTTAAGATCAAGAAAGTTTTCGCTGTTGTTCTGTATGAACGCACTTGTCATGTAGGTCGAATTGTTTCGTTTTATTTTTGTTTTGTTTGTTTTTGTGCCATTTCTCTGGACACTCGTAGGGACAAAAAAATTATACAGAAAAGTGAAAACTCAAACTAAAAATGTAGATAATAATTACTGAGATGCAGAGAGATAATAAGATCTTACCTTTAGGCATTAAATCAATTATAGTTTCCAGTTAAAATTTGATCGTGCGAAAAGACACACAAGTTTTTGCTATAACTAAACAAAATTTTACTTCCTTTGCTACAAATTACAGTAATTTTTGGTCTAACTAACCGACAAATAAATTACAAATAAATTAGAAATAAATAAATGGAAAAATCCAATAAATCCTAATATGGGTTAGAAAAGCTTCTAGCCCGGATCTGTATGGATTCCGTAGAAGCATTTAGTAGGTAGTTTGGGGGAGGGTGTGATAATTGTAGGCCAATTCCTGGGCTGATGCTTGGCCATTGCGATTCCAGTCTGAATGGTGTACAATTTCAGCGTTGATTGGTTGTCCGGTAATGTAGGCAGTTGTAACGTGGTCTCGTTTCTTAGCTAGTAAATCCTTGAAGAATGTTGCTCCTGAAAGGTGAATTTTATTCTTCGAATGAAAAGGTTTCGGAATGCAACAACAAATTTGGGCTTACCAGAGAAGACGAGGGCGAGAAGACCAATTGCCAGACCCTTGAGGGAAATAAATTTAAGTACCATGAAGGCGAGGGGAAGGAGGACAGCCAATTTGATTTTCTTAAGTAGGATAAGTGGCAAGATGATTCTCTTCAATTTCGAGCTGCGTTCTTCTGGAATGAGAAATATTGTGTTTCATTTTAATTATAAGCGCCAAAAAATATGTGAGATTTTTTTCTTTCTTTTTTCAATTTATATATTTAGTATAGTTACAGGGGGAAGTAAAAACCATTTTATTGTTAATATTGTTAGAGGGCGAAATTTTAGGCGTAAAAATTAATGACTCAGGGCTCTCACTGTTATTTTATTTTATTTTAATAATGAGTTTTGAACTGTTTAAATTTTAAAAATCTTTTAAATTACGAGAAAATAAAATTGTAATGCTACATTTACACGAATGACAAATTTGTCATTTTTTTCTTGTCATTATGTTAATTCCCGTGTAAATGGCATAATTTTTGTAATTTTTTCTGTCAGAAAATGTCAATCTCTCATAAAAGAATGAACTTGTCCATTCTTTTATGCCAGATTGTCATTCGTGCAAACGCAATATTAGTTATGACAAAAGTTGAATACTAAAGTTGTCATAACTAATATGGCGTTTGTACGAATGACAATCTGGCATAAAAGAATGGACAAGTTCATTCTTTTATGAGAGATTGACATTTTCTGACAAAAAAAATTACAAAAATTATGCCATTTACACGGGAATTAACATAATGACAAGAAAAAAATGACAAATTTGTCATTCGTGTAAATGTAGCATAAAAGTCATTAAAAAGAACAAACAAATCCGAAACTCAAAAACATGTTTTTTTTTATTAAAATTGGAAGGAATAAAGTTTTTGGTAAAATGTTGTTCTGGATTCAACCTCTTCCTGAAATGAACTCGGATTTTAAACTATTCCTCCGGAAAAATAATGTACCTATTTATACCGTGTTCATGAGTCCTAGAGACTCACTTTGGTCTGAAAATTACGCTTTTTAAGCACCCTTGGCTCAAACTTTAAAACGCCAGTACTGGAAGGTACACGAGAGCATGAAGTCGTCAGAAAAAAAAATTGTTGGAGCTGTTTTAATTTGACATGTGAATCTTAGGGAGTCAGAAGACTAATTAGGCATTAATTAGGTTCACATGTATCCCGGAGGTAAACTGCACTGGTCGAAAAAAAAGTAAAACCTGCAGGTGAGCGATTTTTATTATTTTAAAACAATTAATTATTGTTAGTGGGAAAAAATTAGTGCGGAACTGTCATTAAAGAACATAGGAAAAGCTACGATTCCTAGGAGCCAATTTTCAAATACTCTATATAAATACTGACAAAATTTTTATTTAAAAAAAAATCATTTGTATGAAAGAAGGGGGCGGGGCAGTGTTCCAATGGGATTTTTATGTATGAAAGAGTTATGTAAAATTATATTCTAGACGCATTTTGCCTTTATATATTTTTTAAAACATCTCACCGTTTTCGAGAAAATTGCAAAAATCTCAAACCTATTTAAAAAAATGCGCCGCGGGCGAATTTTTTCAAGAAAAATGCACTAGAAGCAGTAATCTTTGAGGAAATTAGGCCACCGGCAAACATTTTTGGCTTTTCAAATCTTTTCAATTTCAACACTAGATTGCAGATTTTTCGTTTCGACGGCGATGAAGTGACAAAAGTTTAGCATCCTGCACAGCGGAACGCCTGGATAACATGCCTAAATCCGGGACTGTCTCGGCCATTCCGGGACGTATTATCATCTTATGCATATGTTAAAGTTTTTGGAAACGGTTAAGTACGGCCAACTTTAATACAAGTAGACCTAGAATTACAGTCGAAAAAAGAGTCTTGTTAAAATCAGTTGCATAAATCCTACAATACTGATATAAAGATTTTTGACTTTGTAATTACAGTTCCATTGTAATACATTTTAAGATCCAAACTCATTTTCTGAAATTTCTTCAAAATTTATTTCTAGAGTATTTTGATTCTTTCCGAGAACATGATAAACTATTACTCCTCCTCCTACTGTGCCGAACCCTGGATGGTTTGCAAAATTTGTAAGGACTTAAATTATAGCCACCAAGATTTTAGTATTATTTTCACTTCCTAGAAATAGTAGCAATGCATACTGCAAGCTTTATCTCAAAGCATACTGCAATTTCCAAATGGCTCCTGTTAAGAGTCAAGAAAAATCACCCTAAGTGCTCTTAAATATTACAAGCACGAATTGGGCGGAATATTAAAATTGGAAGGAATAAAGGAAATGCAAATTTTGCAATTGTAAATTCAGGAAATTCAGGAAATTCAGTAATTCCTTTAGGAATTCTTAAGCGCAAGATGCAATTTTGTTGCGGTTAAAATCCACAAGGATATGCTAAATTATTTCAATTTGCATTTATATTAAGGATTATCATTTTTCGGAAGTTAGTCGTTACTGATCCCAAAGCAATCTCATTATGACGATAAACAGAAAGTTGTTTATATTTATAAACGAAAATATTCTGTTAAAATAGAAAGTTTTCTGTAGATGCTGTTGTTTTGCCATTATGATTACCACCTTGACAAGGTATTCAGTCTCGAGTGAAAGAAAAAGAAATTTTTCAAATAAAAGAAAAAACACTGTTGACGGTGTTTAAGTGTTAAATGGGATTTCAGGTGTGAATAGCAGTAAAAATATTGCTGGAATTTCTCTCTTTCATGTTCACTGCCATTGCCATCACCACAGTCAATGCTGAATTTTGCTCAACTGTAAATAAGCTGAAGAATTAACACACAATCATAACACAAAATCCAACAACAAAAAAGGTCGTCATCGCGGCTAGGCACGTTCACCACATACCGAACAAATACCTGGTTAAGATGGGCAATCAACCGGTGAGACTTACTACCTTACTTTAAGGTTTATTAAACGTTCACCTGAATTGTGGGGTGCAATGCATCGACGATGGGTGAACGTCTTACAAACACAAATTCCACCCGTTCAAGTCTGTCTCAAACGGCACTAAGTCGGTTGATGGAGTTTGCCTAGTTACATACAAACTTATATTCGATACCTGCATGCTGCTCCCCACCTGTGTAATTCACCGGTGGGTTTTCGATTTCTCTTTTTATCGGTCGCGGAAGCGAAAAGTGGCACAGAAGTAGGAATGTGTGCCACTAATAACGACATGAAAATATGCTCGTGCATACTTAAGAAAGCCGCGCTACCATTAAGACGAAGTTCCGTTTGTGGAGTCTTGAAAATTGAATAAAAAAAAGAATGAAAAAAATGTCATCGATGCCGACGGAACTTGATATTGTCATGAAAATTGAACATTTCGCGGTTCAGGGGATTTTCACTTCATCGCCGCCGAAACGAAAAGACATTGAACTTGGGCTTGTGGCCTTTTCGGGGAAATCTTAAGAATCGAGGGGACTCTTGAAGCTGCTTTCTTTTCCATTAATATAAAATGGTAAGAAAATTTCAATGAGTATAAGTGTGGGTTTGTGGTTTCTTTATAAGTATATAATTTTACATAAACTCTGACCAATATTAGATAGAGTCTAGTGGGAGCACATTTGTATGTGATGACATTAAACGTTTTTACATTGTTGGAAGGGGTAAAAAAAATGTGAAAACGTTGACTTATTAATGGCAGGAGAAAATGAAACTTAACAAATAAATTTGTCTTTCTGCTTTATGTTATTTACTTAAGATTTTCATTCTTTTTATTAGGTTTTTGGGGTGTAAGAGACACTGGAAAAAACAATTTTACGATAATGCAACCACTTTTGCTGTTACCGGAGTGTCCGGTGTCCGGTTGAATTTGTTTTGTGGGTCATGAAATATATTTGTATTAACAGACTGAGAAATTTGTCATAAATTGATTTATTTGACAAATTTAAGTGTTTTTTTCTGCATCTTTACAAATATGTAGAGATAATATTTATTCTTATTAAAAAACCCCTTAAGGATCAAGGATTAAAATTAGAATCAATGGAAAAATTTGAACAACTAAAGTTGTAAATACATGTTGATGCGATTTTAGACTTAAAACATAAACCTCGAATGCGTATAGAAAGCTTTAAATTGTATCCTATATCTTTTCGAGCTTCATAAATTTGAAAACATAATCACAATTTTTTAGAAATTCCCCAAAAAACTGACTTGTTTTTATATGGCATGACTTGGTTGAATAAAAACACCCAATGTTAAAAAAAACCTCAGAACCTCAGAAATTTTCTTCCCGTTTTGAAACCCGAATTTTACAAATAGTCAAGTTTTCCAATTCCGACGTACTTATTTCACTTAGGACCGTGTGCACATATTATTCTTAAAAAATTAAGTTACGCTTAGCCTACTTTAACCGTATAAATTCTGGAACTTGAATACTTTAAGTTTTACATAAGTTACTAAGTTTCGTTGGTGCAAATGGCACTTAACGATCGTATTTAAAAAAAATACATTATAATTCGATACGACTACATATTTTGAACATTAAATCATTCCAAGTAACAATTTGAGGTTACATTCCGGTTAAGAAACGTATTTGAAACCATGGTAACAAAACTCAAAAGTTTCACATTTGGTTTCTGTAACTTTTCAGTAACGTTTCAGAAAGCCCCATCAAAATAACCGTTTTTGGCGGGTTTATTCGGAAACCATCTAAATATAACCAAAATGTAACCTAAATTGAAGGTTTTTTTGTTACCACAAATTGTTTTTTGGGATTGAACATAAAAAATTGTCCAAAATTGTGACATTGGACATAAATGTGTTAAAAATTACAAGGGAATACTTTAATGGAACATTAAAGAATGCAATAAATGTGTTTTATTTCTTCTTTTATTTTTTAATACTTTATTTGTATTTTCTTGATCATGTTTATGTATCTTTATCCTGAAGGGTAGAAAACAGCTTCAGTGCCTGGCAGCACTTGACTGTTGATGTTTTTAAATGCACAAGTTTTTGCGATTGGGGGTCCCTGATAAGTGCACAAGTTTTTGCTTTTAAAAGACTATCGGATAAGCGCAAACCATCGTAACTGCACAACAAATCAAAGAGTTTTTGATTTTCAGTTATCCGGGGATCACTGCACTTAATTAGCAATCTAATAAAAATCCTTCTAATTGAAGGTTTGATAAAAACTACAAGAGAAATTCTCTTTTTTTGGCACTATACAGAAGCCAAATTTGGGGTACCTTAGTAGGTAAAATTGTCGCCCGCTGATCAAAGCGACCACAGAGTCATAGAATTGGTGCGCGACGACCTTTTTTCGATCGTTGGGTGGCAAAACCGACATCGAAAAAGTTTCTTAAATTTTTGCTTTCCTAAAATAAAGTTCAAAGTCGCCCAAAAAACTATAACATGGATTTTAATTTTTAGGAGGCTCATGATTTTTTTTCGGTATAGAATTTTCATCCAGAAAAAAAATTATAAATTGGCATTTTTCCAAAAAAAGAAAAAAAAAACTTGTGACAATTAGACATGTGTACTAGAGACTGTTGAATATGGGTTTAAAATAATTTCATGTCTAATCAACATTTTTTAATGTCAAAATTACCAACAATTTACAGGATTTATTGTCAAAACAACAAGAAATTCCTGTTTGCTGATAATATTTTTTTTTTGTCTTAGTGCAAAGTTTTAATTACGCTACTGGTATAAGTAGGTACTAAAAATTTGTCACAAAGAAAGAGGTTGAAGGATCAAATTTTTTCATCGAAAAATAATTTTTTTTTATTCAAAAAGCAATTTTTTTTATTTAAAAGCAATTTTTTCAATAAAAAAATACACAAAAAACAAATGTATACATAATTTAAGTGTTTCAAATTTTTCGAGCGACTGAGATAGATTTGTAATTTAAATAACCCATAATTTTCAAAAAATTTTAATTTCCAAAAGATATTTATAAAAATTCAGTAAAATCCCATTATTTAGATTTGATGAAAAATTAAAATAGATGCAAGTAGGAAATAAATGTATGTAGAACGTAAATGCCGTGCAATATGTCGTAGTGGAAAGCAATATATAACAGCACCAGCAATAAGAACTTCTGAGACTTTAGCGCGAATTGGTGAAATCAGAAAAGCGGATCAACCGATCGTAAACTACGAGAGTAAAAGACGGTAGATGCGTACATTCGAATTAATGTTAAATGCATGGATGAATGGCATCCCAACCTTTCTTAGCCATAGCTTGGTATAAATTGAATAAAATTCTTAAGGAAATGATCATTCCGCAACGGGCTGTTATCTGACGCTATTCAATGTACGTACAACAAAATCATGCGGAATCCATTTGCCCAAGAAGAAGTAATAAAAGTTACTAATATTAGCTGTAGCTGTACCCAACCACGGGATCATTATCACTTCAGCATCTTATAGTGATCACAGGTTCAAGCGCTTAAGGTTAGAATAGATAGATAGATAGATAGGTGATAGCCAGCTGTTAGGAAGATCCGTACAACTTTTTCGAACAAAAAAAAAACGATCCTCCTTAATATAATTAGTTAGAGTTTTACCTTCAACTGTATGGCTACGTCCATTTCTGAGATTGGCTTCATCATCACCTCCAGATACGGTAAATTTGAGTTCATGTGAGCTCAGATAACGTTCAACTCTATCCAACATAGTTTCCGATTCTATGTTGGACGTCGATCGTCCAGTTTTAGATTTTTCCACACTTAATCCACCGAATAGAGGTAACGATCTTTCACTGTCGATCTCATTGATCGCTTCTATTAATTCCTTGTCTGAATCTTCGGCGATTGCAGCACACGCCAAGCTAAGGACGATCACTAACGCGAATTTGAAATACATTTTAATAAATATTTTTTTAATAATCCAGATGGTTTTTTAAGCGAATTAAATTAACACGATCCACGATCAACTCGAAGTGTGATTGACAAAAAATCTATTGAACTATTTATTTATTTTGTTAATCGATATCAAGTACCGGGTATCAAAGGTGGGGTCTAAATAATTTTACTGATATCTATTGTATTTGCATTCATTTAACTCATTAATCATTGGAATTCATTTGATGTTTTCATAAACGTTAACAAATTACGTGATCGTTGTACAAATTTTTTTAATTATTAGGTGTTTAAGTATAGGCCCATATTATAACGAAACACCTCGTCATAGACTTCGACCTGGTAAAAAATTACTACTTAGTATACGTACATCCTAAGAGGATTTCGTTTTCATTTCTTTGGTAGATTGAGATCGAGTATTAAATATTTTTCTGTGACATTCTATTATGCTAGGTGTATTAAGATTTCCGATAAGGTAATAGCTTGGAATTCGAACCTCAGGAAAGTGTACCATATTTTGCATATTGGTCAAAAATAACATCGCAACTATAACCGGATTTTGTGCACCATTTAACAATATTTTCTTTTTGACACATTCATATTGTACTATAAGAATTTGTGTTGATTTGAGAGTCTACCAACTTAACATTCATTCTTACGCACCGCAAAAATAAACATGTGTTCGTCGTTCCAAATTGCCTATTGATGATACCAAATTACAACGTATTATTTCCTATCTGAAAAATAAAAAAATGTTTTTTTTCCTTTAAAAAAAACCCGAAATTTTGCAAAAGTTTGTTAGTAAAAAATCGCGTATTCATGAAACCTGATAAAATTAGACATATTACGTGGTGTATTTCATGAACGCACTTTTCAAATAATTTGTGCAAATCTATCAGCTGTTCGGCAGTCTTCTTTCAACAGCCACAGAATTAAAAGTTGAAAATCCCAAGAATCAGAGAAAAAGTAAAATTAATAATAAAGTGAGCAAATGGTACAAAATAAATTCTTATTATTTCAGCAGAATTTCACGATTTCTCAAAATTTACGTATTTGACGTTTGCTTAAGTTTACGAGGATGTTTATACATCAAAATCGTCGCGTAAACTTACGAGGGTCGCATAAACTTACGAGGATCGAGTAAAAGATTATCAATAGTTCATTTACGATGTGGTAAGATTACACAATTTACGAAGTTAACGAGGCATTTCCGAGATTTCATGAATCCCCCCTGTTTCAACGATGCCTAGAATAGTTAGATGAAAGCTCTTAACAATTTCTTAATGAACCTGGATATTTTTCAAACAGTTCTTTTATTTTTTTTCTTGAAATCATAATAATATATAAAAAATGAGGTGGTGTCTGTCTGTCTGTCTGTCTGTTCCTCTTTCACGCTAAAACGGCTGAACCGATTGACTTGAAATTTGGCATGAGTGTCTGTGGTAGTTCTGGTTCCAACATAGGTATACGGAAAAGTAGCGCGAGGGGTGGGGGGAGTAAGGGGAGGGGGTAAAGTGATTTCGAAACTTAGTTTTTGCGCTATGTTGCCCTTTCGCGGGGAAACTACCGAGCCGATTGGCCTGAAGTTTAGCTCCAAAATAGACCATAAAAAAATTGAAAAAACTTAACCCGGCAACGACGGGTATGCAAGCTAGTTGTTTTATATTTGATATGGTGTTTTCCCTTTTTCAAAAGATATCTTATTTAATTGATTTATTTTATCGATTTTTTTTACATTTTACAGAATTTCGCTAAAATAAGATTTATCCAATTTTTTCGTAATGACTTTCATATAGAAACGTTTCTTTCTACCAGGAGTTTTCAAATGTTTTTTGTAGTAATACCCAATTTTTCATCATATTGGGTTGAATTGTTTATGAAATGTATGCCTAAAAATAAGGATATGCTTATAATCCATTTTTTTTTGTGTAAATTATCCAATTTTAGTGTACAAAAATGATAAAATGTACTTCGGAAGCAGATGTTTACTGGAAAACCTTAAACAAGCGCATTTGTCGACTTTTGACAAAAAAAACTTGAAAATTGACTCTTAAAAAGTGGAGTATAAGCATTTGCTCATTCTTAAGCATAGCCCAAGCAACCAGATAAGGCATAATGCCTTAGATTAGGGCGTGGTGTCTTAAAATTGGTCGTTTTTAAGATACCACGCCCTAATCTAAGGCATTATGCCTTATCTGGTTGCTTGGGAGGGCTCAATATCTCAGCGCTAGGTGGAGTAAGCTATGCTTTAGTAGTTTTTTTTTCACAAACAAATTTTTTTAACTACATTCAAAACTTCAAAAAGGATTTTCACAATTATTTGAAAATGTTTTCTTGATTCAGGAAACAAAAAAATTATGTTTCCTTGAATGACGAGAACATTGGATATGGGTTTTAAAAAAAATCATCTTATTTTGTACGTAAAACTTGGTCTGTAATATTTCCTTAGCTCAGTTCCTTTTATGGCGAATTCGAATCATTTAAAGCAGGGGTGGGCATTAAGTCGATCGCGCGTCTTAGGTCTTTACTAAGACCTAAGATGCGCATACTAAAGGAAATATAATATTATATTTGTGGAACACCGACACCAGCTAGACTGGAGAATCGGCTTTTCACAATCGATGCGACTGTGTTTACTTAAGCAAATGATTCGATGAATGTATAGATGACACATGTACCTTCACACCTACGCCACTGGGTGGACCACAACAAATTGAAAAAATTAGAAGTAGCCCGTACCTTGGAAATGTCTGCCCACCCCTGATTTAGAGCATCTAGAGTCGAAGAGTGCCTACTTAGTTCAATAGATTTTATTTAAAAAGATTTGTCAACTATTTCTATTCGATTTAATATCTAGATCGAGCAATTTTTGATCAAAAAGAGCAGGTAATTCGATTATGTTATTTGTAGTATAGTAAAAATAAAAGGGCCATCGGCATCTGATTTCATTGTACATTATATTCAATTAAGCCTTGGCACTACAGATGGTAAAAATAGTTATTTTCCTCGATTGGCCCCGGAAGGATATTCGAGACTTATCAACAGGATTTGCTTACCATATTATATGTTGAATCAACTTATTTTACTGAAATAATAGGTGGTGGTTTACTTTTCCATGGCCACTGTTATTGAGGGATAGGGAAAACCTTTTAAATGTTGGACCAATTATATTAAAGGATGATTTCCTTGTTTTATTTTAAATGGCAAAAAATCTATTGAACTATACCAAAAATACCAAAATATTCCAAAAAGTGAAAATTTCAGCGAATCTATAAAAATAAACCCGTTAATATTTTTTTTTATTTCAAAAATTTTCCTGATTTTTGAGAAACGTCTCACATTGTACTTTCTTCAGTTTATTTATTTATCTTTTAAATTGTGTCTATCAAATGCCAAGGCCGATAAAAATATTTGACATGAAATGAGCTCAAATCAAATGTCTGTTACAGACCATTAAACACATTCACAAATTATGGATCAAATTCCTATATTATTGGAAATTTTTAATTTTTTAAAAAAAGTCTGATATTTAAATAGAAAGTCAAATTCAAAACGCGATATTTCCATTGTTAAATCTACGGCCAAATGATATTTTTTTATATAAACTACGGCTTTAATTGCATTTAATACAAAATGACTTAAAATGTTTTTATCGGCCTTTGCATTTGATAGACACAATTATTCCCATGTATGTTTGTAATAATAAAAAATGCACATCAGTACTAAAGAAAGTATTTATTTCATTTTATTATAAATTGAATAAATAATATTCATTTTATTGCTTGGAATTCTCACTCATACTGAAAAACTTCTCTGGTGAACAACATTAAGCTACGGTTGGGATTTGGCATCGCTTTCTTACATAAATTATACAATCAAAAAAATAATAAATTAAAAAACAATTAATTAAATGGTAATCTAACGGTAAGGTAATAATTCAGTGCTTTATTGAGTCTGTGGTGCCTGTGCACTGTAGGCGAGGTCCTGGGCATCGCTGCTGCGGGCATAAGGATAGCTGGAGGATCCTGAATTCCACCCGGAACCGCCTGAAGACCATCCGCCGCCATTAGAAGAACCCCAGCCTTGACCACCGGTCAGACCACCCAAACCACCCAGACCACCCAATTTTCCCAACACGTTCAATGATGAACCACCACCCACGAGTTTCTGGAGGCCAACGGCTGCGGCAAGAAAGAATGCAATCTTGGCGACGATCAATGCTTTGGTGGCCAATAACACCAGTCCGCCGAGAAGAATTGGAATGAGGAGAACAAATTTGGCTCCAATGGCCAAGATCAAGGGTCCCATGAGTTTCTTCATTTTGCCACGGCCTTTAAGTAGAAATAAAGTTTAGTTAAGCTAACATTTTGATCAAAAAATTATTTTTATTGTTATACCTTCTTCAAAAGCACGTGCCAATTCCTGGGTAGATTCTGAAGGTAATTTCACCTGTAAATTGTGGGTACTCATAAAATCAGCTGCTGATTGCATTGCCAAATCTATCAGGCGTCCGGTTCTTTCTTCTGAATCGGCAGGTAAAGTTGAGGTTATCTCGTTCTCCGAGATCGACTTTCCATTGCGAGCAACCGCTGATGGATCTCTGCAATTAATCAAGAAAATTTGATTCATTCACTTTTTCTTTTTCTGGAGAGTAATGGAAAAAAGCTCAAATTGATATTATTGATGTGATTCATTGATAAAATTGAAAGTTTCCTACTATTTTAAGTGAATGAAATCGAATAATATTGTAAAACAACTTTGATTGACCACACATGACTTTTCCATGCAACCATGTGTATTAGCTATCATCCATTCAACCATCCGTCTGACGTAATAGGTGTTTTCTTTCATCTGCACTGATAAATCACTAGGTATGAGCACATCATTTAAAACTTTGCTTCATCTTCTCCATATAAAATTCATGCAGTTCATGCACTTTAAACGGGTTTATTCACAAGATGTATCGTCATAAAAAATACTTTCACATTGAACCATCGAACAATCGATGTAAAAATAATACAAGATCAGACCTTTATTAATTTTGTGATGTAAGATTTTGCATGAATAAGGAATATTCCTCAAAAAATATTCTAGGCTCAAAAATTCTTTGCATTATTATAATACCCCAGGAACTTTAAGGTAGGTAACCAATATTCTAAAAGTGAATTTTGAATTTTAAGGAGCATAATCCATGGTTTAAAATTAAAACCAAAATTGAAACCTTCTCATGAGTGAGTTTAAGACAAAAAAAATATTTTTTTTGAAGTTTGTTCCAAAATTTCGCACCTGAAATTTTAGAAGTTCGTTTTTCAAAATTTTATCCATCTTATTACCGCATATTTTTTCAAATTCTTCAAAATTTTGGAGGCTTGTATGTTTAGGTTATTGTCAAATGAATTTTAATATTTGGTAATCGATTTTTCTAGATGTGCTGCCACCTAATCTTGAGATTATTACCAAATAAGGACGATTAGAATAAAAGGATAAAAAAATCGGAAAGAAAAATATAATTAATTTAGAAAGTTTTGGATATTTGCAAGTATTAAATTTTGGTATTTTAAAGATTTTGGAATACTGGAAATTTTTTGTAGTACTCCAAAATTTTAATTTTTGCGGAATTTCTTTCACCTAAGTTAACCTTTTAAAAGATTGTCTTAAATACGATGGGAATTTCAGACTACTTTGGGTCCTTGGGAAGTTTTGTGATAATTCACAAAAAAAAATCAAACTCATTTGTCATGAAAAAAAATTCTAACCGTCACTAAAAATCACTTCAAAATTTGATTAATCCTTAAAAGTTTATTTGTAAATCCAAGGCTAATGTTGTACCTTTCAAATGATATTCCAGGAATAATTTCAATGCTATTACTCCTAGCAAGTCGATTTAAAGCTGTGATCCCTTTAACGGCCAAACAACTTCCGAATTCACCACTTTCAGCACAATTTCCAATCATTCTAGCCAATATAATCATGCCTCCTGAGGATCCATCTCCGTGCACCTCCTCATTATTATCGATAACACTTGGAGCCGCCATCGCCGCGGCGAGCAACATTGCAGACACAATAAACACTTTCATTTTTAACAATTAAACAAGTTTTCGTTATAATCAACAACAAAAATTAATAGCCGTTTGCGGAAAATCCTTACTCGGAAGTTGAAGCGCGTAACTTTTATGGAACACGGGGACACGTTACACCTGAACGATCGAATCGATTTGATGTGCCTGTCCAGCCTTCAGTACCCTTATATACTATAATTTTTTAAAATAAATGTAGATGACTCCCGGTATGTCGTCACAGTTTCAGTTGAATAATAATACACGAAGACGCCGCTCCGACCAAACAGTTTAAAGAAAAGATACAATTTGGTTTTATTTCATTTTTTTTACTGAATTTTACTTCACATATTTGTTGATTTTTCCCTGGCTTTAAACGGATTTACAGGTAGAGGTATGAAAGATCATTGTCAGCGAGCAGAATAGTATGATTTACCATATGACAAGTTCAAGTGAGATGGTAACAGGGCGGAGCTCCAATTTGAATCTTTAATTCTTTTTTTTTGTCTACTTACGCACTGAGGTGAGTCTATAAGTGCAGATTGAAGTTTAAAATGGGATTTGTATACGGATGGTGTGCGAAGTGTCCCCACCTTAACATGTCACACCTGCACCTTCTTGCAATCATAACGTACTTTAGCAATTATGTATGAGAATTGAATACACAACAAACAATCTGGAATGAATGAAATATCTCCATACGGGAAAAAAGTAAACCCCAAACATAGCAAAACAGAATTCAGAAAAATAACCAAATCGAAGACGATAAGTAAAGAATTCCAACAGTATAAGATATGTCAAATACACCTTTCTTTAAAAAAAATGATGACAATCGATATGTGATCTGTAAACAGTTTCACTATGCGATGCGAGTTCGCATTTTGTCACAGAATATTTAAGTTGAGGTGTACTACTGTGCCGGTTAAACTAACAATCAATTGTTTACTCGTACTTATTGTTAGCCACAGAAGAGTCCACATACGATCATCATGACATTATCCGGTTCAACAAGGCGGTTAAAGAAGCGTTTCTAACTTCCATCAATTGAATTTTCATGTGTTTTCCCGTGAAAAATTTCATAAGGGATGAATACTTTTTTCACAGAGAGTTAAAAGCTTTTCAAGGACACGAATGGTTTTTGTCAACCTCAAATGAAAATTAACCCTTTTAACTTTGTTATATTCTGATGCTAATGTTTGACATATTTTTACTTGCCTCTGCTATTGAGGGAAAGTATTGTATTTATGCTGGAGACCGACTCGGGAACGGAGGCAGATAGAAACTTTCTGATTCGTAGGAATTTCAGGTAAAATTATGAGGATGTCCGTGAATCTGTCTGTCGGTCTGTCCGTTTTATAAATCTTTAATAATTTGGGAACGCGCTGATCTAGCGACTTAAAATTTTTTGTAAATGAGTCTTACGAAAATCGTAGGTTTCTATCAACTCTTGGAAAAGTAAAGTAAAAATGCATTTTGGAAATTTTTCGAAAATTATGTACCTCACACAACAGACAATAAATATGACAAAATAAACATGACGAAATTTAAAGAATACATTTTCCGCTTTTTTGCCTTAATAGTTTTTTTGTATTTCTAGCGCTTCTCAAGAGTTTTGAAAAAAGTTCGATTTTTTGAAAATCTCTCGAAAACTATGCACTTTTATGAAAAAAAATTATAGACTAAAATTGTGCGAAATAAAATTTTCTACATTATTTGCTTTAATTATTTATACAGTACCATTAAAACCGAGCCATGCTCGGCGACCTCAAAATCCTACTTTTGCTGATTTTTGGGGAAAAACTAAGTTCACATTATCTTTACAAAGCTTTTCCAAAGTTTCTAAATTCCCGACCTAGAAAGCTAGAACTAAAACTAACGCGCGATAACCAAATTTCATAGAAATCGGTTGAGTGGTTATGGAGTAATCGCTGTCACCGATTTTTGAAACGTTGTTTTGAGACACTAGGTGAGGGTTATCGAAGGGAGGGAGAAGTCAGGTTTGTAGTGGAAATATCGAAAGCCCTTAGCCCCCTTAGTATTACTGTAAAGTTTCATTAAGATCGGGCCACCCAATTCGAAGATACCAGGCGAGGGGTATCGAGGGGAATTTTCTCAGAGGTGAGACCTATCTAGATCGATTCCTTGTCCCCGAAAATCCCTAACCCCAAGTTTCGTGAAAATCGTTAGGCGGGTTTTCGAGATCGTTTGTGCAGACAGACAGACAGACAGACAGACATTCCTCGTATTATTATAGGATATCTCTAACGGCTCTCAATATAATTCAGAAAAATCAGGTTTTTGAAAATTTCTCGGTTTTTTTTTGAATATCTCTCGAAAACTATTATGAAAAATTCATATAACTAAATTCAAAGGAAATAAAATTTCCTCAATTTTTCCCCTTTACCATTTTTGCGTATCTTTAACGGTTCTCAAGATATGTGTAAATATTTTTTTTACATATTTTTTTCTGAAACTAAATTTTGCAGAGGAAAGTTTTGTGTTGATCACAACTGATATTTGTATTCTGCTTTAAATATAAGGATTTATTTATTTCATATGAATGTTATCAACTTGACCATAGAAGAAAATAATATTGAAAACTGCTGTGCAATTTCTTAAACCAATTTTTTTTCTGTTCATTTTTGTTTTTTGTCAAAATACACAATTTTCTATTTAAAATTTTTGAAAGAAGAAGAAGAAGATAGTTTCTGTGATTTATTAATGTGAAATACATAGTTTGAGGTATACATTCTTGTCACGTTCTCATCTTTTGTAAGAAGAGAAAAAAATTTCTCCAATTTGAAAACTTCTAGAAAGTCGCTACTGAATGTCGAAGTTACAAATTTAAGCAAGTGATGCATTCCATACAAAATGTCTGGTACTGCTCTTAAAATAGGATTGGAACTTTCTTCCAAGTGGTTATTTTAGTCATCCATAAATCGTTTTCAATTCATTTACAGTCAGAAGCAGACTACTCTACAATTCTACAATTGATGCTATCTTGGAAATTATTTTGCTCAAGGACTTAAAAGGATCTCTGCATACCTGATGGCTATTTATTTTGTACAGATGTGCACTTTTCAGATTTATAAAATGTTCTTTCCCTTGAATTCATGGAGATGCACAACTAGAAATAAAAATGCATGTCCCTGGAGTATTCTATATAAAAAATTGGAGTTTTTTTTTAGAATTTATTAAATCGTAATGGTGGAATTCAACCCAAAATAAAAACGCAATCTAACAATTCAATGAGATATTGTGCTCCGAAAACACTAAACCCCTGAATAAAGTGGAGATAAATCACTTTGTGGTACTATGTATTTATTATCAAACAAGTGTTGTTGATTTATCCCAAAAAAATTCTCAGTTGTTAGTCGAATAGCTTTCTTCACAATTTCGTTGATCAATGTGAAAAAATAATATTGACATGATGTGAAAGTGCTTGTTGGATTTGCTGTAAGCTAGAGTGAAGTGTTCGCAATCAGAAGGAGTTACGGGTGGATATAATATGCTAAATAACAATGTTTACATTTGATTTGGATATCTATCGTTCACTGCGCTGCGTAGAAAAATCCATATCTTTTATTTCGACATACTTGCGTTTTCTGCAAATAACATTAAAAAGTACTAGATATGATCATACAAATGTTGGAACAGAAAATGTTTGGAATTTCATTCATCTTAAGTACAGAAGACGACAGCTTTGAGTGTCTTATGGTGTAAAAATGTTTTCATTTTCATTTTCATTCCGATAATTCATTCATATTCAATTTTTTGGTTTCTAACTTATATAATCGAATTAAAGACAAAATTTTGCTGTAGATCCGTCACACAAATTTAACTCTGTTGTTAGTCATTCGGAATTTAGGTGAGATTCGATGAAATTTTGATTAACGGACGATGTTTTAAAAGGCAAACATTGGTAACCATATTTAGGTCATAAGTAATGTGACAATTTAATTTGGCGGAAAATTTTAATAAAATTTATACCATATACTACTGAAAAAAATGATCCTCTTAAATTAATTTTTTTGTGATTTATCAAACATGTTAAAAGCTAGAATTGAAAATTTTAGTATCTGAGATATTTCAGATAAATTTAACCTCTAACGAATATCAATTTACTTACAATTGAGGCGTTAAAAGCTAGAGTGGACCAAGCAACATATTGACTGTAAATTTTTGGAAAAAAAAATTTCTGTGGACTTTATTACTCAATGTTGAAATGTTCTTTTGTGCATCCAAACATTTTTATCTAAAAACTCACTCGCAATAGTGATTCAAACACAAAAAATTCACGATTTCGACATGTGGGTTGGTCCACTCTAGCTTTTAACGCCTCAATTTACCTTTCATTTTACGACTGAATCAATTTTTTCACTTCATCCTGTTGCTGATTCAGAGCTATCGCATACCGAAAACGTTGCGTTGCAGAATTACGCGATTTTTGTAGAGCCAAACAAATTCACACAGATTTCTCTTTACAATAGGTTCATATGGGCGCAACCAAATAAATATAATAGGAATAAAAAAAGATTGCTTATATAAGATCCTTTTTAAAAGAAGGAAAAATGTCACGCAATGTGGCAATCTAACACATTTGGTACGCCATATCTCTGGCTTACATTTGAATTCTTTATCTATAAGAATTTCGAAGACATGAGTTTTCGTCAGTTTTTCGACCTTTATGGCGTAATTTTGAAACCATTTTAAGTACTGAAAATCAATCCTTCAAATTTTATGTCCTCGGATAAATGATAAATAACCCAAGTAACACAAGAGGCCACTAAGTAGTTACTGCGACCATAACAGAATTGGAGTGAATTTAAGACGTGACGAACATATCATGATCTCATTAACCTTAGGAACTTTGGGGATTTATTTTCTATCCACAAAAAAAAATCTAGAATAGAAACTCAATCGGAATCTAGTTTTCCCTCGCATTCTATGAAAATCTCTTTACAATGAAAAACTTTCCATGATTTTTTTCCGACCATTTTTGTTATTGCTGAAAACTTTGTATGCGTTTCAGTATAAGGACCGTGTATCTTCGGAAAAACTTTCACAACAAATATTTATATTTTTGAAAAAAAGTAAGTTTTAGAAAAGTCGGAAAATTCGTTGATAACTTCTTCGAAAAAAACTGTGGGTTAGTGATTTATCCTGCTAGACCTTACCTAGATGCCAGATTTTGGTGGAGTCTGATACCCTTTGGATCAGAACTAAAATTTGTAATTAAATACCTTCAAATATTAAATGTTACTTTCTAAAACGTAGTATCAACACAGAGCTTCTATAAGAACAGAGGTTCAAATCATATTGAGCAGCAAAAATATGGCGTGAAATTTGGGAATTTATCATTAGCACAAGAAGAAAAAAGCTTTCGTAAAGCTTTCGAGCTAATGATAAATTCCCAAATTTCACGCCATATTTTTGCTGCTCAATATGATTTGAACCTCTGTTCTTATAGAAGCTCTGTGGTATCAACAAAAAAATTATTGAAATAATAAACAAAAGAAACATATTTTAGTGCAATTCATCCAACTGCATATTACCTCATGTCTGCACTCACAACTCCATCTCGTAGCCACAGAAAATGAAATGAAAATGCAAAACTTAAAATGCTTTAAAATGTTTTTGGTATGCATCACAATTTCGAAAATGCGGTAACGACCTATTGAGCAGATTTAATCAGGTTCGGTTGATTCGTATTTGTTAACGACTGCGCGTAAGCAAACAGGATGCAGGCCCACTTTCGATACGACTGGAACTTCTGTACCTGTAAAGGTAACCGCATCATCGATGGTGGCATCATATTATGATTGATCGCCACATCTGGGCATGGTAGCTAAAAGTATCTTATAGGAAAAGCCAGCAAAAATATCGAAAATTCGCTAATTTTATTTGCTATTAAATCCATGACTTAGTCTTTGCCACTTTCTTTTGTCTTCAATGTTAAACACCTTTGCTTAAAGTCAATATCACGTCTAGTCTATGACAGTTACTAACATTGATGTAAATCGGTGAATTTTATATATAGTGAGGTGGCTAATATATGTGTAATTTTCTAATTCGCGATCTAGCAGATAGTGGATTTATTGAAATGCAACAGTGACAATAAATGCGTAATTTTTCGCTTTTGGAATTTTGTTAACCTGAAATGTGACACCATGAAGCCTCCTAAAGTTTGTTGTCCAACAGTTTATGTTGAGATGGTATGCACCAGGTAGGTATCTTGAGACGGAAGGTTTGTCCGCTTTCACGGCAATTAAATTCAGATGAGCTAAGAGGATTTTGTACACTCATCGCAAGTCCAATGTTATGTTTTTAAGACTTTTTTAATACCTCTTTACTTCACTCAAGTCGATGTTGACGGAAAATGGTAGAAATTACTGCCATTTCAGGTTGTCGAAAATTTCTTCTTTTTGTTTTACGATTGTGTCTTATGATGCGATCGTTGACCTAAAAATTTCACTCTTGTTTCGATGACAATGTTTTTTTTTTTGACGTTAGCGTCTCAAATTCATGGAAATCCGTGAAATCATGATTGTGTAATACTGAAAAGCGGTATAAATTTTGACAACTCTCGTTAAAAAAAACTTCTTTACGTAGAACATAAAATTGAGTAAATTCTTGTGGTTTCAAAATATTTTGTTGTTCCATTTTTGCTAAAACGAAATATTTTTCCAGAATTTCAATCCCGTTGAAGACCAAATGAGTAGATCTTGAAAGATTTGCTTTTTAATAAAAAAGTCACGCGCCTAGAATAGACTTGTGCCTTTTGGCAATTTCAACATTTTTAACGCGTTTTTTTTTCTTTTATGTATTTATTATTTATTTATTTATTTTTTCACAAAAAAGTCAAAATCAGTTGCGGCGAAAAAAAAATATTACCTTCCCCAAAAATTGGACTGATGGGTCTCAGATTTTCGTAAAATGTCGCATGTTGCACGGAGAAAAAACCAAATAGAAATATAGCAGACAGTGGAGTCTTCTGCAATGACTCCCAAAAAATTGGGAATTATTCCTATAATTTTGGCATAGAAAAATTTGCTATTTTTGGCATAGATTCCCTTTTGTTTGGGATTACCAAAAAATTTCACTGTCTTGTATATTTTTTTATTTATTTTTCTATATCTCCGTGTGGTTTTGAGGTTTTCTGACAAAAATAAAATTAAAAAAAAATTCTAGTCCGCAAATTTTCCGAGATAACTGATCTGTTTCAAAGAATTGTATCTCGTGAATGATTGGTGGTAAATACATGATTATTGTGTCAAATTAGAATAAAATTGTACAAGCTCTGTGAAAAAATAAAATTAGAAAAAATGTCCCACAAAATTTTACATGCCACGGAAAAATTGTGGAAATTTCCATGAAGAAACCCTTTTCCTACCTACTGATTTTAATAAAATGACCTATAACTTAATGTATTAATGTATAAGAAAAAAACGATTTTTTTATTTTTAAATATTTGAAGTTCCCAGACGGTTCATCGTACATACACAATCTTTTGATCAAAAAGCAAAAAAAAAAAAAAATCCATTGAATAATGCATCAAAATATGCTGTATTTAAGTAAAGCGGGTGAGCATCATACATCCCGGATTAGCCTAGTCCCGGATTTTTTTCAAGTGGTCCCGGCGTCCCGGAAACTTGAACTTTTTTCCGAATCATTCGATTAAGTAATTTTCGCCCGCAGCGCAATTATTTCAATAGATTTTGTGTGTATCGTATGTAGCAGTCACCTGGAAGACAGAAAAAAGAAATTTTTAAAAGGTAGCAAATTTAAATGAGTTTCGACTTATCTTAAGTTTGGCTCCACAAGCGCGTTCTTCTGTCGCCTAGCATCCTCAATTTGTAGTCCATCCAATCGATAACAAACGCACAGAAAACAATAAAAAACTTCGAAAATTTCACATCCAATTGACAACTGGATTAATATAAACAAATAACTTTCCAGAAGCTGTTACTGATTTCTGAGATTAATTTCTATAGACAGCGTTTTGTATTTTTCTTCTGATCTTCTAGTAGAGATCCATGCCAACAGCGTTCAGTAATTTTAGCTAAAAATTTGTATTTGAATAGATTCACGAAAAAAAAAAATAATAATAGTAGGAACTTACTTGAATAATAATCAGGACACGTCGATTTTTTTTCGTTTAATTCAGCCTTTTTAATTGCACAATTTTATAATTTCAATGAATGGTACTTTAGATCATTTTGCTTATTGGGTTCATTCAACCTTCTGAGGTAAATTTGATCTTTTAAACCAATTGCATCAAGGATGAAAGTTCTGTATTGGACTTACCAAGCATGGTTCTTAATGCAACTTGATCCCAAAAAGGAAAATTCGTAGAAATTGCCTAATTGAGTGGGTTTAATGTGTCGTTTTCGACCAAATCTTGGAATGATCTACTTTGCCAAAAGGAGAGGAAATCTCGGTCCATTTCCTGGAAAGTGTTGGTCGAGGTAATATCGACGGGGTTTTTCCTCCCCTTTTTATTCGAAAAGGAATTGATTTTTTTGGTGAATAAATAAGTTTAAATCCTCGCCAGCAGATCGTGATTTTGTGAGACACATCGTAAGTGCGTTTTTTTAAAACCCTTATGTTTAATTTAATTCAAGTTAAATTGAAAGGTTTGGTTAGGTATCCAGAAATTATCTTCGCGTGGTCAATTTGTGAAATCCGCCAATTTGGCTGACCACAGCTAGGATTTTTCCAAGTTCTGCCTGAGCATCACCATCATTAGCCGTTTATTTCGGAGTTTTAAGTAATTTCTGTGATTTTCTCTATATAAACTTTTTTCTATTTCCGGGAAAAACGTGTATTTTTAGGAAACTTCTGAAAAGGGGAGGAAACCCTGTAATAATTTAATTAAATATTTCGTTTTATAAAGATCAATTTTATTTGATCCTTCCACCGCTGTATCCCAGTTTGAAGGAAAAACGTGTTCCCGTTTTTGTCCTGTTTGGCTGATTTTGGAAATAGGGAAGAAATCAGGCAGCAGCTACATATTAGCTTGCCCCTAAATTGCATCACCTCTGGTTTGAGACCGAGTTTATTTTGGAGAGTCCAGACACCGTAGATTCGATTTTTGGGGAGAAATCCTGTGGAGTAACAGAGAACAAAGAAACATCCCTATAAGGTTTCCCGGACTGTGGTGCATTTTCTTCAATAAGCAGTTTCCATCCTGTCTAATAAGAAAAAAAAGGAAGCCGCTAGATCGAATCAAAACTGTAAGTTTGTTCATTCTTTTTTTCTATCCGGATTGGACCTCGCATTTTGGGTGCTGAAGACATATTGGAACCCGGTTTTTACTACATCCTAAATTTAAATTTGTAAATCGTTAAACTAAGTAATTTCTATATAATGCAAGTTTAAAAGGAAAGAGGTTTAAATTAAATTAAACGACTTTTGTGAAATTTTCACCACTCGACAGTTTTCGAGTAAAGGTTATGTGTGCGAAACTTATTTTTATTACGCACTTAATCATAGGTGGGCCCAGCTATTAGAAATTTCAATTTTTTTTGCGCAATCGACGATATTTATTTACCTGAATACCAGGATTATTGAGTGGTGTTGATTTTTTTTTATTTATTCGAGTCGATGCTCCAGATTTTTATTTTAGTTTTAAGGACATTATTTATTACATTTTTTTTTATTTAAGAATGTTGCATGTTTTTGCTCTTTAATGTTTTTAAATTTCGATTATACTATTTATACCGAGATGGTTTATATTGGCCAATGATGTTATATTTATAATTTTGATACGAGTTTTTGGATCCTTTTAATAAACATTTGTATGTGTGAAATCGGATTTATCGTTTTGAGTATTTGTGCTATGATGCACTAAGGTTTTTCCCGATAGTGGTGAATTGAGGGGGGCGACGTAATGCCTACATGCTTCTTCGAATTTGCTTGATATTCCCTTCCCGTTCCTTTTCCCTATCCTATTATTTTATTATTCCTTAATTACAGGCACGAATTCTTTGTGGTGTGGTTAGAAGTGTTGAGGGGGCAAGATCCCACTCCATTGCCGGCGAAGCTAGCCCGATGCAAGCGTGCCTACCCGCCCTTATTTAACACTTCAAAATATAAAAGGATTCACTGTCATCGAATCTAATATTAACAACTACCGCACAACACGTACATTTATTAAAATAAAATTTGCCTGTGGCGCATTTTATCATATTTTTTTTTGTTTACATCATTTCTCCATTAAAATTTTGTGTCCGGAGCAACTTCTGCAATGTTCTAAAGAAAAAAAACACAGCAAAACGTGAGTTTTAGAAAAAGGGTATTTTAAGCTTTTCCGCGTGCGTCACTTTCAATTTTTTTCTATTTGGTTAATTGAGGCAGTGAAAATTTCACATTCATCATCCCTCCCCCTCTTTTCCTGCCAGATTAGAACAAAAAAAATATGGTCACACTATATTTAAGTAACTTCAGTAAATCTGCAAACAAATATGTTGGAAGAAAATTCTTATGAAAAATTTTGCATGGTTGACGATAATCCTAGAAAAATTGGGGAATTTTCTTTTACCTATTTAGCTCCTGGTTAGGAAACAGTCTTCTCCGGAATCTAATTGAGTAAAATTTATCTGTTCATTATAAATATTAACATCTTTGTTAAATTCGCGTTATTCAATAGAAAAATTCGTTCTGAATCAATTTAACGCATTCCAATTCTCTATTGAATTCAAAGAAAATGGTTTAATCTTTGTTACATTTAAATCGGGTCGTCATATGGAAATCGTATGTAATATATCCGAGCATTTGTAATGATAAAAGCATAATTACATACCACTGAATCCACTAAAATGAATAATATGCCACCAACTTGTTATTATTAATTTTTTAAACATTAAAGACCGTATCTTAGAATTTCTAACAATTATTATGAAACATAATTATGCTTTTCATCTAAACATTATGAAAAGAAAATAAATTTTCTAGAAAAACTGTTAATAAAGAGCCATTGGCTAGAACCAAAGAAACCTACAAAACATTATCCGAATCACTGAAGCGATTTAATTAGCTTCATATTATATTAGTTGAGTACTTTATAATCTGATGGTGACCACGACGCAGTCTCATTCTATTCTTAAGTTTTGCAATGAAAGGATATTAAGTGCAACTTCACAATTATGTATCAGAAATGTTTATTGATTTTACTATTTTCAACATTATTTATTGTGCGTGGTGTTTTTATGAAAACTATTAGTAAACAGTGTAATAATAATAGTACTGTTCTAAATCGATCGTTGGAATCTAGATCCCGTGTTGATGGTCAACCCAATCAATTTGTTGATAAATTGGGAAATTTTTTAGCAGGTAAATTGAAATTTTGTGACAGAGCTTACTCTAAATACCGACTTTTAATAGGATTTATTCTGTGGATTGCTAATAGTGTACGTTAGTGGTAGTTTGTGTGTTTGCAAAAAACTAACGCCAAGTTGTTAAGAATCTATTTAAATTTTATTGAAAGATTTCTGACTAAATCAAGCATGGGGTTTATTCCATGTAACAAAACGATACACTAGAAAATTTACATAAAGATCCAAATTTTATCTAAAAGATTTGCATGAATTTCATTCCAACAACAGCATTAATATTTATTTTTTACTTAAATTTTAGCACGTGGCAAATTCCATAAGCAGAAGAAGCTCCTTCGTTACATTTATCCACTCATCTTAAGCGCTATTATCGCAAAAACAGTCATAATTCCACTTGTAATTAAGGCATTAACAGCAATATCGACATCATCATTGATTATGAGCAAAATAGCGCTTGTTACGTCAGCAGTGGTGCTATTAAGATGGTTGTTCGGATCGAATGGGCAGGTGAATGAGAAAACCAAGCTGGAAATTGTGCAGATTCCGTTTAAGAAGAACGACGGGTGGAAAAATCGTGATACGCAACATAAATACATACCAATTAACAGTATTTTTTATGACACCCCTGTAGAGCCTTTGGAATTTGCTGAGAAACCTTTTCTATAGTTCTTCTTAGACATATTTCTCATTATCATAGAGAATCGTTAATAGACTTTAGTTGAATTTGTAATTATCATAATGTTATTTAGATTACTCAAATGTAATTTAGTTTGTGAAATGTAAAAGACTTTTAAAAAAATTTAAAAGGTTTTTTTTCGGATATGCACTTGACATAAAAAGACCACAACCACCGAGACAATTACCCTATAATAAAAACTTTGAAGAAAATCAGTCTCTCCCCTATGTGACAAATATTTCCTTCGGTGGCGCCTCCGTAACATGAATCCTTATCTTACCACCGGTTCTTTTTTGAATAATCGCGTTTTTTCGTTTTTCTTCCATCCTCTAAACTTTCCTGGAGGAAAAAGCTCAAAACGTCTAGCGTTTATTTACAAGCAACATAATGCAAATTACCACATGTCGATCCCACCCACAGTTTCATTTTCGTGGTGATTTTGAACGTTTTTTTTTGCTATAAAATCGTTTAAAAATCTTTTATCTGCTCCTAAATATGATTTTCATAAGTCACACATATTTTTGGGCATTCAAATACCCATTAGGCCTTAATGGGTTAAGAAATTTTTCGATATCAAAACATGTTTTTAGTAAACTTGAAAAGCTTGTAAGAATTTGTTTTTTTTATCTCTTTCACCAAGCAAATCCATTGATTCAGATTACTTTTGCTCGTTAAACATCTATAGATCCATTTCGATTAAACTGATCAAAAAAAAAAAACTTCGATTTTAATTTTGGAACCTTTTCAAAATCACAAAATAAATAACAAATATTTGATTAAATTTATTTGATTTATCTCTTTTTTTGACAAAGTATTTCGATTTCGTTTAACATTGGGAAATGTAAAGGAAAAGTATTAAATAAATAAACAGAGACAAATACAAATTAAATAAGAAATCCCTCCAGTTTTTTTTTCATCCTTAGATCCAATTGATTCCAATTAGATTTTCGTTTTGCCAAGGACGAAAGTTGACGTCTTAATGGTGATGGCGATGATATCCAGTTGATTTTAAGCTCATCACAGAGGCAAAAAGGGCAAAAAAGAATCCAGCCATTCCTGTTGATCCGGCTAAAAGGACCAATCCGCCGAGCATCACCGGAATTAGAGTGAAGAATTTCAACTTGTATGCCATTAGCAATGGCATCATGTACTTTTTATAGGAACGTTTCACCTTGACATATTTCAATTTACCCTTCTTAGACTTTTTCTTTCGGCCTTCAAATGGATTGCCATCATCTAAAAGAACATTACACAAATTAATATTTACTCACAATTAGAATAACAGCTGTGTTTATTAATTAATTATGATACATTAACTATGAGATTAAATTTGTTTATATGTATATAATGCAAAATGCAAAATCGTATGTATTCTAAATTCGAAATATTTTTAAAAATATTGTATATACAGTAGAATCCCGATAATTCGTATGAATTTGCTGGTCCCTTGAAAAAAATCCCGATAATTCGTACCCCGATAATTCGTATATCCCGCTAATTCGCATGAATTTGCTGGTCCCTTGAAATACGAATTATTGGGATTCTACTGTATTAATTTTTGGTTTTTAGGAATGGTTTACACTTGAGATTTTTGCCCGAATTTCTCTCTAAGAACTTAAGCCGCGACACTTTATTATCTATCGTAGAATAAGTTTAATTAGCAAAATTTCTCAAAATATTCCAGTCTAGAGTCTTATTTCAGGAAGAAATTCTAGAATTTGGTGTTATAGCACCAGAGTGGCGAAGCATCAAAGTAAACAGCATGGACAGGACATAATAAAAAAATATTATTTATTCCGTAAAAATTACAAATTTACTTGCGAAGCAACAATAAATATTACTATTATAACATTTTCAATAGTTTCTATTCCTTTATGTCCTTTTTTGACAAAAGCTCAAATCAGAACCAAAGCAGATAGCCGGATGCCGCAGCTAGAATTTGAACACCATATAAATGTATGACGTTTGACACAACCTACCCATCGGCGTCTTCGCAAGAAAAAAATGCTAGCTGCAAAGTTTGCACAATGTTCAAATTGTGATGCTCGCCCAAGCAGCACAATAGGGCGAACCGTGGGCGCTTCGTCTACGAATTCGTAGCTATTGGGCGAAATGTTGGACGAGGCGCCCAACATTCGTCCACTTAAGTGGACGAATATTCGACATTGGGGAACGATTTGAAGCCCAATAGGGCGACGCAAAAGCTTTATAGCTTTGTGCGACAGCCCGCTCTCAATATCTCGCTCTGGCACTGAAACAAACATCTCAGAACGATAAAGCAATCTGAAAGAATGAGAAGATGTATGCGTACGGCTGAAATGAATATGGAACGAATTTAATGGCGAAAATTATTTTAGAATTTTTGTAAATGGACATTTGTAATGGATTTTTCATCATGTTATATGCTGCCATTTTAGTTGCAACTAAATTTTTTTTGACAAAGTTCTATCTAAAACGCTTTAAATTGAAATAGGCCATCTAAATATTTTGTTTTCAACAAAAAATTTCTTTAATTTAATTTTTCGTCAAAATTTTTTTTCCACTAATTCAATAAAATTTTGATGCCAATAAAATTGTGCTGCTTCAAAATTGTCTCCCATCTATTTTTTATGCGATTTCCTCCAGTGATTAGCTTAAAATAAGAAGTTTAATTTTCGAAGGGAAATTATTTGAATCAACATCAATGTGGAATATGGCGGGTGGAAACAAGTGCGCCCTCAAAGACGCGTCAGCTCATTTTCGCGCCCTATTAGACGTTAAGTTCTAATGGGAGGGCGTGAATACCTTCAAATACGCCTAAAAGGGCGTCTAGTGGAATTCAAGTCTGTTAGGGCGCCGAAATATTTTTTCAGAGATAATAAAAAATGTCACCTTAAGGGATTTTAATAGGGCGTAAATTGGACTTCTCGAATAAGAATAAGGCGTGGAGTCTTTCAACAGGGCGATATTGCCCTACGGTGCTACTTGGGCGCTGTGTAGCTAGGATTTCAAACATTAGCGGAGATATGTTAGGATATGTTGTAAGGATAAAGGGAATATTCTTTTCCTCAAATTTTTCGAAAAAAAATCTCGTCTGGTGTTTTTGGGTTAGCTGAATCCGATTCTGACGTGAAGAACACTGTGTCGATAACGAAAGGTTCTATTAGAATAATGTGATTGTCTTTTCCTTAAATTTTCGGGGAAAAAAATCTTATATGGGGAATTTTGGGGTCGCTGAATTCGACTCTGGAGTCAAAAAGTCCGTAGGATATCTCAAAGGCAATCCAAAATGTCGTCTGTCTTCGAGTGGCGAAAGATAGACGACATTTTGAATTGTTAATTATACTAAAAAGGATAAAAAAAACTTTTTTTTTTTAAAAAAAGGTACTGAAAAAGAAAAAAAAATTTTTTTAGAAATAAAAGCGAGATAAAAGCATAAAAAAATAATTTTCTCGCTTTAACACTCTAACTGCCACGTCAGTCAAAAAGACCTTGTACGCAACGGCCACAATGAAAATTATTAAAGTGTTCGCTGCAATCGCAACGATTTTTTGTAGTTGCACACATTTTATGGTAATAAAATAACATTTAGGTATCATTTTGTTTCAATTTTTTTTTCTCTTAGTGCCTTTTTGACTGACAACTAAATATTCGAAAAAGGCTTAAAACTGTCGTGGCAGTTAGAGTGTTAATACATGCCAAATATCAAAATCCATTCATATCTTCTACGTTTTAGATGCTAGAATTTTTTAAAAATATTTTTCCCAAATTTAGAACATAGTTTTCCATCAGAAAAAATATTTAACCCAAATATAAGAATTCATGCAATAAAGGGTTAAAAACACGCCTGAAGTAAAATCGAAATTGCGATCACAGCAAATAAAAATTAATTTAATTTGATAGAAAATGCTTCAAATTTCAGTTAAATCACAAAACTTGATATATTAGATCGAAATAGTGAAACAAGTTTTCAATCGTAAGTAACTTCTTTGAACAAAGTATAAAGTTTCAAGACGTTTCAACTAAATCTTCGAAATCCATCTAATTTATTGGAATCTAATACATCAATTGGAAAATTTCTTTTTAAATATTGTTTTTCCTTAATTCACAAAAGTTAAATTTTTACAAAGAAATTTGAAACACTTTACGGAATTTATGCAATTTAAAAAAGAATCGATTTTTAAGATAACCTTCAGATATATTGTTTTCTGCAATTACCTGCATGAAATAAATCCTGAAAAGTATGTTTTAACACTTTAAACTTCTGGTACCAATCGACAATGAATTTACTTAATTCCTGGATTTCTTTTTTGGTTTCTACATTTTCTTTTGAGGAAATTAATTTCTCTAAAGGTTGTCTTTTCGTAGACTCCGCTCTTATTTGATTATCTACTGTAGCATTTTGAAATTCGCTATATGTCAACTTCCTGTTGTTGTAATTGTAGGTATAATTAGCATTGTATACAGGTGTTAATGAATTCATTCGACTGGCAGGTAAAATGATCCAATTATTCCAGCTAATTGGGGTCCTGCGGGATCCCAACACGAAAACATTTTGGAACAGGAGAAAAATTAAATACAATTTATTTAGTCTGTGTGCAAACATTTTAACACTAGTCACATTATTACAACTTTTACAGCGAGTCCTCTTTTTTTTTAAATATTGCACCTCGAGTTTGACCGATCAACTTACATTTCACGACTGTAATGAGTTTTAGATTGAGCTCAATTTATAAATTTCAAATTTGAACGATATTCATATTTGTTGATCATCTTCATAGTTTCTCACAAAACAAAGCAACGACAATTTATTATTGTTGATCAAAATGCCACTTTAACATTTCATCCACCAATTCTCGGCTTACCATGACGAATGAAAAACTAGCATTAAGACGATCAAATATTTAAAATCAAATACGGCTACGTCCACGAAACGGATATTTATGATTTTTTTTTAGTGTTAAACCAACAATTCAATCAACTTTTTTTGCAAATGATCATTTATGAGCAAAGACAATAAGTAAACTGAAAGCCAAACTGAATTTAGCCAACCAACCGACGAACATTATTTCCATAAATTCTTAAAATGATAGACTTGGCACATGAAAATGCCAGGAAAATTCACTCCTCCAACAGTTCCGTGGTGAATATAACTTTACACAGAAATGCTGTTCCATAAAACCAACTTGAAAGAAAAAGCGTATTTAATAATAATAATGATATCAAGGCAGTTAAGGTTAGTTAGCATATTGGGAACTCCTCAGAAGATACAAAAATAAACATATGTTATTAGTGCTTGTCATTTATAAAATTGGGTCTGCACATATTTTAAATACGCTTGGTATAAACATTCATCTTTTAATTGTATGCCGTGTGCAAGATTATAACTAAGAAAACTACAGATTTTTCGACAACCGTTAATTCTGAAAAGATTTCCACAGCAGATTTGAAGAGATTTCTGGAAAAATAGTATTAAATGCCAAATAAGTTCTTCTGAGATTGCTTAAGTATAACACGACATTAATGTATAGTTCACGTGTACATAATCCTTAATATATGAGTATATCAAATTGAAATTATTATTATAACCATCATCAGACAGCTAGCTGTCTGAATTCTAAGATTCCTTTTGTAGGTTTTACTTAATAAGACCAACTTAGGTATATGTGTTAAAACACACAATAGAACACCTAATCTTTTCATTTTACCTACGTTCATGCCGAGATTTCAGAGATAATATACATCTACGCACAATTGAGTCAGTTACCTTTTTTTTCCTAGGTATATCAGATCTCGATGTGTAACAGATTTGTAGCTACCGATACAGGAAGTAATAATGCCAATAGGAAACAGCACGTTCTCTTTCGGGAAGGTATATGGTGAATATTAACGGTCATAGTTATTGGTATATTGCGGATTATATCTCAATTCGTGATAAGAATTCTAAAATATTTAAAGGGAAAAACGATATTACTATATTGATGGTAATGTTCTCATTCTATTCACAGTGTCCATTAACATAACGTTTTTGCCCATCTAAAATTCGATTAACTCTCCAGTCAATGACTGAAATTGTTATTTTATAATTCGATTAACATGATAATTGTTACTGCCTACAATGATTATAATAAAATTTAGAGGAAAAGTCTTAATTAAATTTAATAACCCTTAAAATAGTATATTCTACAAGGGTGTTTTGAAATACCCGATTTGATGGCATGCAATCAAATATTACAAAAAGTTCTAATTTTACTTAAAATCTGAGTGACCATATTTTTTATGTGGAACCGGGACAGAATACCAGTGGAGAAGTGAAACCATTTATAATGCTTCGAAACCAATTATAAAAATTAAGGGGGTTTGTTTCAATTTTTATTTTTTGTTTGCGATTATATAAAAAGTATTATATGTGTGTTAAAAGACAACAAAAATGAGCTACAGGCAATAATTTTAGAAACAAACATCCCGATATTGAAAATTATTTGATTAAATGCGCCGCAGACGATTTTTTTTATAGAAAATTACGATAAAGGTAATAATTTTTACGATAGAGGCAGTGATTTTTACGATAGAGGTAATAATTTTTTCGATAGAGGCAGTGATTTTTACGATTAAGGTAGTAATTTTTACGATAGAGGTAGCAAACTGCAAAGCATGCGCAAATTTTTGAGTCTAGAGGCCAATTTTTTTAGTGATTAAAAATTGCAATACTAGGACCAACTAAACTAAGCAACTTATGTCCAACTATAATTATTCAAGCCCCAGAATTTCTTTGGTTTAAGTAGGCGAACAACAACTTAATTTTTTAAGAATAGTACGCGCAAACGGGCCTACATTACATAATTCCGGTACAAAAGTTCAGTTTCCAAGACCCTGGGATAACATAACTAAATCCGGTACTGCTCCGACTATTCCGTCACGTGTGGTCACCCTATTTATAATCTATCTATCTTCTATCGATCTATACGAGAATAAACAAAAAAACCTTCCAAGTCTGTCTGTTTGCTGAAATACTGCCATTTTAAGCCATTTTCAGATTTTTGGGCTGTTTTACAACATTTCACAATGATTGGCATCAAAATTTCATTTCTGGTTTGTTTGCTACCAGTAAACTTAGGAACAGCTGGACGAGATTTTAAAAAACTTCACATATCGTTTTGTTTGCATAGGTTCACGGGGAAGTCTCAGGCATACTAAAAATATGTTTGCTTTTTCATGGAAACGGTGCGTCGTATCAGGTAAATTATAAAGATCCGGAGTGTTTAGACTGTGATTTCACATGTCCCTATTATACAACAAAATTCAAGTGGGCCATTTTATAACGTTTTTTTTATAAAAATGTATCCTTTTTTTACTGAGCTTGTCAAAAAGGGTATTTTTATACTGACTTTAATCGGTTTTAAAGACTATATTTAAATATTGTAAGCCCGCCAAATCATCATACTCTAGAAAATTAAAAAGCATTTTGATTTTCATTCCCGTATATCATAAAAATGAAGTATTTAAAAACGTCATTTTGTATGATAAAACTGAATTGAATTGTCTTTTATGTGAAAACCCATATTTTTAATTCTACATAAGGTTCGAAAATAATATTTTGTAGAATCAAAGCGTCAGAATTTGTTCGGCTACTTTTAAAAACCGCGCCAAACGGCAGCGCCACATACTTAGTGTGGTATAGCACTCAGTTTGGTGGTGTTACTTTAACTCTATTACGATTTTATCATGGCGGGTATAGGCATTCTTGATAATCTGAATAAATTGCCACTCGAAATGAACAATTGTATATTTTAAACAATTTTCAGTTACAATTTGATTGGACTTTATTTAATATAAGGTTATTGTTCAATTAAATTCCAAATGTAAAATTATATAGAGATATTTGGAATTAATTAGACAGATTATAATCATTAGCAATGAAACTTTATTCTAGAAAACAAAACCTTGATCAAAAAAAAAACAAATCGTACAACAAAAAATTACTGAACGCGTAATTAAATTAATTTCACATTCGGCACTACAATAAAATTATTTTTTTTAGATCGAATTATATAGAGTTGGATCCTTTTTAACATTTGGCGTGAATATACTATTTTATCCTTTTTTTTGGAAATCAAATCAGTGGTCACAAGTTGTAAGAGCCTAACTCGACTTTAGCCGTTTTCAATGTTTTTACAGAATCGTGTTCTCCTTCCAAAATGCTCTTAATTCCACTAACCCGTTAGTTTCTACGACAATTTTTGACCGTTATAGGCTACTACATCAAATGGCTAAAGTCAAAAAATTTCCAAGTTGCATTTGGAAGAACGGCTAAAGTCAGATCCCATATATTTTTGTATAGACTTAATCCACTCTTATGGGCGCGAAACTGCATTGATTTGATCGTTTTTGCACGTGGAATAGTGGCTTAAGTCGAATTAGTTCATTCTTCGGTTTTAATTTTTCCGAAACGAGCAGGCTAAAGTCTGTTTTAGCCTCTTTTTCAAATCGGGGTATAGGTTTTTAGGGGCCTAACTTGACTCTAGCCATTGATTGTAGCCATTTCTAAGATATGAAAAAGTTTTGAAAGAGTGGCTAAAGTAAAATAATCCTTAATTTCTCTGAAAATATTAAGTTTTAATAAACCAGATTAAACCAATCGTAAAACGCTTATTTTTCATAACATTTTGTAGTTATAGGTTTTTGAATTCGGTTTGTTATTAAAAAAGGAGCTGGTCCTGACTTGGTCCCTCCTGTTATCCTTAAGAATTGTGCGAATAGTTTAGCCTATCCGTTACACCTCTTATTCAATTTTTCATTAAAAACTGGAGTTTTCCCCTCAGCTTGGAAAATCTCTTACATAATTCCTGTCCTCAAAGGTGGCTGTAAAAGTGATGCGTCTAACTATAGACCAATTGCTATCTTGCCTACGATTGCCAAATTCTTTGAAAAATTGATTTGTAGCGTTCTGACTTCTTCGTTTAAGCAACACATTTCTATTTATCAGCACGGTTTTGTTAAGGGTCGGTCAACTACCACGAATTTATTAGAGTTTACAAATTTCTGCAGTAACAGTATCGAAGAGGGTCATCAGGTTGACGTCATTTACACGGATTTCTCGAAAGCGTTTGATAGAGTTAATCATAATTTACTCTTGACAAAACTTCAATTAATTGGCATGCATTCTAGTCTTCTTAAGTGGCTAACGTCTTATTTATTTAATCGATTGCAATTAGTAAAAATTCACAATTATTTGTCAAGAGCGTTTGTCGTTCGCTCCGGGGTTCCTCAAGGAAGCCATCTCGGACCTTTGTTATTTATTTTATTTATTAATGATTTATGTGATGTTCTAATATCGTCCAGGTTATTATTATATGCTGACGATGCAAAACTTTATCGTGTCATTGATTGTTTGGAAGATTCTTTTATGTTGCAAAATGATTTCAACGTATTGTCTACTTGGTGTGTAGAAAATCATATTAGTTTAAATGTCGCTAAATGTTCAACCATGTCATTTTATCGAAAGATTAATCCAATCATTTTTAATTATAAAATCAACAATGTTATTCTCAACAGAGTCTCTATGATAAAAGATCTTGGGGTGATTTTTGACACCAAACTAACCTTTGTACCTCATATTGACTATATTATCTCTAGAGCAAATGGATTACTTGGATTCATCATTCGATTTTCCCGAGAGATTTCTGATCCTTATGCATTGAAAAGTTTATTCATTTCAATTGTCAGATCGATCTTAGAATATGCGTGTGTTGTATGGAGTCCTAACTTTGAGGTTCATATAAGCCGTATAGAGTCAATCCAGAGGCGTTTTCTCAGGTTTGCTCTTCGTAGGCTGAACTGGGACAACGCTCTTGAATTGCCTCCATATGAATCGAGGCGTAAGTTAATTGACCTTGACTCCTTGAGCTCTCGGCGGGATTTGTTAAGTGTGTTATTTATTTTTAATGTAATCTCTGGTGTTGTTGATTCTCCAGTCCTTTTGTCAAAAATTAATTTTAATGTGGCTCCTCGTCAGCTTAGGCACCACATCTTCATAAATTTGCCTTTCCATAGAACTGTTTATGGGGTGAACGAGCCAATTACGAATATGTGTGCTTTATTTAATAATTGTGCAGATGTTTTTGATTTTAATATTTCGCGTAACATGTTTCGGAGAAAAGTTTTAAGTAAATTATAATTTTCTTTTTTTTCTGTTTTTTGCATAATTTTTCAATATTTCTATTATCTATTTTTATTTATTTTATAATTTTCTCTATTTTTATTTATTTTATAATTTTTGTTAGTTTTCTCTTTGCTTGGAATCGGCCGGTTAGGAAATTATACCTGTTGGCTATGTATATATATAAATAAATAAATTACCATTTTGCCACCGACAGTTAAAATTTCATAAATATTAAAATGCTTCTCCTGAAAAATCAAGAAATTCGACTTAAGCCCTTATTACTTGTGACCACAGAAATATCCTTTTTTTGTTTAAAATTATACTTACCAGAGAACATGGAAGTATTTAAATTGATTATTCATGCCTATTCTGGAATCAATTTGAATTCTTGAATCCACTGCATTTCACTTTTGTTCGATGGCGTATGATCTAGTAAGGTTTAGAGCATACCTCGGCACTGCTTGGCTCGTCTAGCTCCTCAATACGATAACATTTTTATTCAAATTTTACGAGGTTACAATCAATGCATGAACATTTTTACTCGACTCTCCAACGCAATGATACGTGTTGGTAGACGACGGCCACTTCGGCAGCCGAAATCAAACGATTCACTAACAATCGATGGAGCGAGCCTACGACAGTCATTCAGTATGATTTCTGCTGTTGATGCGTACGGGTGTATACATTTGCTCCCCAAAACCTTAATTGCTTCCCAAAGAACACTGACATACGAAATTTTTTCAGAAATTTTATTTTTTTAGTTTTCCTTTTCCATTATGAAGCGCTCATATTCAAATTCAAATACTATGTCGTGTGATTGGGAAAACAAATATTTAATAACCACAAATAATGAAAACCGTCAATGTCTAGTTTGCAGTTACATGTCGAATAAAAAATTCAATCTAGAACGCCATTACAACAGCTGCCATAAGTCCGATTTTGCCCGATACAATGAAGTAGAAAGAGTAAGACAGGTTGACAACTTAAAGAAAGTTTTTTTAGAGAAATTTCCTTTAGGCGGAACAAATGATTCTGAAATTGCATCTGTAAAGGCGTCCTTCATTGTGTCTTTTAATATTGCTAAAGCGAAAAAGCCATTAACTGATGGTGAATTTTTTAAACAAAATATGGAACAAGTTCTGAAATGTTACGGGCCAAAAGGTAAAGAATTCGCCGAAAAAGTTAAGACCGTTTGCCTATCCCCCCGAACGGTAACTCGAAGAATTGAAAAAATGAATGAATTTGTTGTTAATGGTTTGAAAATATTATTGGCTTCTTCTGTTTATGTTTCAATAGCGCTTGACGAATCCACTGACCGTTCTAATATAAGTCAGTTATTAATATATGTTAGAACTATAAACACAAAATTTGAAACGCAGGAGAAAATGTTGAGTTGTGTTAGCCTCCATGGAACGACGAAAGGATGCGATATTTATAACGCAGTAAAAAATGTATTGGAAGAATACAAAATTTCAGAAAAACTTTCTTCGGTATGCACAGATGGCGCCCCTTCGATGATAGGAAAAAATAACGGGTTCATAGGTTTGCTGAAACAAAATGGCATTGACGTAATGAATATGCATTGTGCAATACACCAAGAAGCCCTTTGTGCCAAAGCAGTATCTTTGAAAACCACAATGCATTTTGTTTCATCTCTTGTAAATCGATTGAAAGGGGGCCATAATGCTTTGACTAATCGCCAACTTAAAACATTTTTAGCAGAAGTTGATGCCGAATATGGTGATCTACTGTTATATACAGAAGTTCGTTGGCTAAGCCGAGGAAAATGTCTGCAACGATTTTTTGCAATTAGAAACGAACTGGCGAGCTTTATAGGAAATACCAATACAATAAATAACAATAAAGTATTGCAAGAGAAAATTCTTTCTTCTGAATTTAAAATTTCATTGGCCTTTCTCACCGACATATCAGAAATATTGAATGAAACTAATTTGAAAATGCAAGGTAAAAATAAAACAGTTTTTGACTTAGTCGCCGCAATAAGTGCTCTAAAGAAAAAACTGTCCATTTTGAAAAATTGTCTTTTAAATAATAACTTGCACCACTTCAAATGTTGTTCGGTAATTTCTGAAGAATGCGAAAATGTCGACTTTTCTGGTTTTGCTGATGAACTTGAAACTCTGATTACACAAATAGACAAAAGATTTGTGGACTTCCAAAAAATAAGGGAAGCTAGTGAAGTTTTCACTAACCCTATTTCATGTCGAATTGAGGACCAGCGTTTGGAATGGCAATTGGAACTGTGCGATATTCAAGAGGACATTTCTTTGAAAAATATCGTTAGAAATGGCATTGACTTTTGGAAAAACGTCCCTTCTGAAAGATATCCAAAGTTGCATAATGCCATGTTAAAATATTGTTCCATGTTTGGAAGCACTTATGTTTGTGAAAGTGCTTTCTCGACCCTAAAAAACATTAAAACTGAACATAGAACTTCTCTATCCGACATACATTTAGTGGATTTGCTTCGTTTATCATTAACAGAATCTTTCGAAATAGATTTCGATGTCCTTAGTCAAGGCGAACTGAAATGCCAGATACCGATTTAACTTCGAAATGGCAGAGGCGAGGGGGCCTGCCAGATATCAAACTCCCCGATTTAACTTCGAAATTGCAGAGGCGAGGGGGCCTGCCAGATATCAAACTCCCCGATTTAACTTCGAAATGGCAGAGGCGAGGGGGCCTGCCAGATATCAAACTCCCCGATTTAACTTCGAAATGGCAGAGGCGAGGGGGCCTGCCAGATATCAAACTCCCCGATTTGGCTTTGAAAACTCTTGGGCGAGGGTACTTCGTCCCCATCACGTTCACATGTATCTTTGGGTGGTATGGCTTCAAAATCATTACGTATGGCTGGAGTATAAAAGTATGAAAGAAACAATTTTGAAACAGTAATTTTTCACAATTTTTATGAGCTTTTTAGTCTTTCAAGTTCATCAATAGCTTTCCTATCAGGTAATATAATGCAATCTAGCGCATGTTTTTTCGAAGCACAGAACCGGAAAAACGTCCCCACAAGTTTTTTTGCACGACGGAACTTATTATTTTTTTGTAATCGCATCATGATAAATTCTGTAGTCCACTGTTCCTAGACATCTCCATCAAAAGCGAAAGAGCGTAAAAAATGAAAAAGATGCGTTTTCTCATTTTGTGTTATAGTATATGAAGAAACATAAAATTTCTTCGAGTATTAGTAAATCACTACATACATGGTGCCGAGGCCTGGTTTAGAGGATAGAATTACTCATTAGAAATTTCAGAATACCAGAATACCAATTGATTAGCGAATCGAATAGACTAAGTACGGTTTCACGTTTTAACTTCGGATTCCAGAATAGCCATGATTACTCCTTTGATGATGTTCCAGCTGTGAAAATATTGTGTATCTTTAAGTAATCAGTAGCTGCCTCGTTTACTGAATTATAGTTTTTGCTAAGAGTTTGCCCAAATACTCAGGACTAAAACAGTTCAAAGTCACTACTAATAACAACAAATTTATTTTATTTCATAGCATACCATTAGGCGTTGAACTCAACAACTGACGACCGACACCTCAAATTGTACAACTTTACCTGAATGTATTCCGCCTGTTTCCATCTACTAGTATTAACAATCTATAAAATTTAGCGAACGAATGATAAAAGGTGAAGGCGGAAATGAAGGTTGATAGGTTAGTGTCATAACACATGTAAATATTGTGCAATGTTTAGTGCGGATAACTCCGCTAATGAATGACGAACTTCTTTCGAGATGACGAAGCAAAACAATTTGTCAACTAAGCACAATAAACTATGATAAAGTATATCTTGTTTCATATAGATTCAATGAAGAGATATTGTAACAGTTTTTTTTTCCTCGTTTCTTATTTCTTTCTTCACTTTGTGGAGTAATGCGATACTAGTGTAACAGGTACCATAAACCAGGTAATGTACATTAACATTGAAAAAAACTAATTAAAGTATCATAGCGGTGTAAAGATATTACGCAGGCCCACATACGAAACTCAATTCAAGTGCAAGTTCGTTGTAAGATCTGCGGATGGGTAGAAAGAACTCAATGGGATTGATTTATTTAAAAAAAAAAAAACAGAAAATAATTCGATTCTTTAATACAATTAAAATATTACAGTGTAACTGCGCATTAGAAATATTCTTCTATTCCACCATCACTTAATCATGAGAAAGTGAAATTGTTTATTTGAATGAAATGGTTTGAAATGTATATCTTCTGAATTGCATTCGTCTTGATCGCTTCGGCTTTGACGAAATTAAATCTTTTAATTAGGTTAATAGCAGAGTAAAAGAGATACAGTTTTCTGGAATGTGGATTTTAGAATCAAATACATTTTGGACTTTATTCTCTATTTAATTGCTGGCATTTAATTTGCGAGAAATAAATTAAGATGTGGAGAAAATATAAATCATACATTTGTCAAAACGGTCGCCCTCATTAAAACCTCATAAACTTTTTTTATTAATTTAAGATTTCTGGAGAGTTTCAAACTTTTAATTACAGCAGTTTATTCTAAAAAGTTAATTGAAGAAACAAAAAGACATCAGAAAAGCTACATTTACCATCAGAAATCTAAATTAGTCCCGAATGAAACGCAAAAACATCAAGACTTCTAGTTTATTTATGTTGTCAGTGGCCGAGTTGAGCTTATCCAGTTTGATCTCATTAGCAAGTCCTCTAACCCACTGTTTTAGGGAAAACCGCAAAAAACTCTTTCGTTTGTATGGGGGAGCGGAAAGGAATGGTATAATTTTCCCAGTTCAAGAATTTAGCCTAGCCATTTACGAGAAACGTAATTGTACAAAATTTCAAGTCTCTAGCTCAATCCTTTCGAAAGTTATGGTGTTCAGAGAAGGAGAGAGATAGACATACAAACAGGCGGGCAGACGGGCAGACGGGGAGACAAGCGGAAATCGGAATCTTTGGTCATCCCTAACAACCTGGTGAAGTTCATTTTTCTGTCTGATGATTGGTCCGATGTCTTTTTCTGGAAGGCATCGCAACGCGACGGAAACATGTTTAAAATTCATGTTTTGAAGAGCGGCATTTTGTGTTTTGACTTAAAGCACTCGAAAACATTATGGCAAAATAAAATTTCGGAATATGTAGGAAGGGTACCTTTGAAAATATTTTAATAAATCGTATTTTTCCAACTACATACCTACTTTCCTTTTTTTGTATTACCCAAAAATTACATTTCATAAAAAAAAATCTTGTTTTAAATAAAATACTTTATTACAAAATACAATAAATAAAATGTATTATTAACAATAGACATTTCTTATCATTTTTTAAATAAAAACAATAAATTAATCTTATCGAAATTAAAATAATGAACTAGAAAAAGAGTTCACTTTTGCTCAATATGTGCAAACAGGTAACCATTTACATAAGAAGGTTTTTTTAAGAAAATAGATATTAGAGAAATACATTAAAAATAGCAGTCTGTTGATATGTGTATTGGTAGTAGAAGTAAATTTTTATAGAATGAAAAATATAGATGAAGGAACGATAAAAGACGATAAATAATCATAATAAATAAATTATTATAATACACAAAATACTATGACAACTTAAAACAGTTAATCAAATTTGATTTTTCTTTTGTTCTTTTATAAAATCGAAGGTGATTTTGTTGGATTTACTATTAGAAATTACAACATTAAAAAAAATAATAATAATAAATTAAAATGTTCTAATGGCTTATTGGCTAGTGTACCCACGATACGCTAATTCTTGAGCATCGTCCATCGATCTTCGATCCCAGCCACCGCCGCCGCCGCCGCCGCCGTGTCCACCGCCAGATGACCATCCACCTCCACCACCAGCTGCATATCCGCCACCAACGCTCGACCCGCCACCGCCAAGGCCGCCACCACCTCGTCCAGACAGGAGTTTCTTGAGACCCACAATACCAGCTAAAAGAAGGGCAATCTTCGAAACGATTAACGCTTTTCCGGCCAACAGATACAGGCCAGCGATCGCAATTGGGATTAAACCGACCATTTTCATCGCCATCCCCATCATCATCATTCCCATCATTTTCTTCATTTTACCGCGGCCTGTAATTTGAAAAACAATTGATTTAGTTGAACATTTTTTCAAAAAACTCAGTATAAAAGAAATTTGGTTTTTTTTAGCAAAAATAAACATTATTTTATGAAAAATTCTTCGCAAAATTTAAATCAATTTTACGAAGGGTGCAAAATGGGATTTTTTTATTGAATTTACAAATGACCCTAATCTTAGTGTCTTTAAACAGTTAATTACACACCTTCTTCGATTCCGCGCCCCAAGTCATCGGACGACAGTTTCGGGAAACTGACTTGCATCGTGTGGCCATTGAAGAAGTTTGCAATTCGTTCTACCAATAAATTGGTCAAGGTATTATCACGATCTTCGATTCCTCGTGGCAGGCTCAATTCCAGTTCATTTTCACTCAGGGCTCGTCCAACTTCGGCACCTTCCAGACGGATAACTTTAATCCCTTCGCCAACATTGATGGCATCGATTTTCGATACGCGATCCATAAAGGCGATAGCCTTCTTTTTCAAGCAGGGAACAAATCCACCGTCCGCTTTCGAGCACTCATCGTAGACACGAACCACGGTGCGTAATCCTGGGCTATTATAATCCTCTGTGACGTATCCCTGACATAGCGATATCACCACTAGCACTGTTACAACTTTTAGCACAAACATTTTCGTCCGCTATTTGTTACGTTTTCGTACGTTAATTACTGCGTTGCGTATCAAAGATTTTCACGCCCGAAATATTTTCCTTCAAAATATAGAACAAAACCAAAAAAAAAAAAATATTGCTGATGTTATCCGCGTAAAAAATTTGGAACGTCTTCTCTAATTGCGTACTATTGCAAATATGTCAAATTTTTTACAACAGTACGACGAATATTGCTGTACAACAGCTTCAAGATAACTGATGCTGAATGATATCAGACATGATTCTTTTATAGAGCCCGTTGGAAAAAAATATAATCATCAACGGGAAAATACGAATGTTTAGGCACGAATGTATGTATAATGAATGCCTGAGCCTGAACGAAACTAAACAGACAATGCACAACTCCAAACAAAATCTCAAACTTAACACACTATCATATAGCATAATATGGCATAGCATAGCATAGTAAAAGATTTTAATATAAGAATAGAGCTAAAGTTCAGGCAAAACTCAAAAAGAAGACCAGCCAGACTATGGGGCAGAAGGAAAACGGCCTGGCCATGGCAATGGTAACCAACCACAAAGATGATGCTAGTCATAGCTTAGGTGATTGCTATATGAAGAAGCACCACCAATAGAACCAACATCAACTCGCCCGTTTAGCCCACAACCCAGAAGCAATAATAATACAACGATTGAAAAGTTTCAAATATTAAGGAGCCAGAGCTCCATCATCATCATTATCATCCACTACCAAACATGGTTAACAAAATTCTCCTATAGTTTAACCAGGAAAAAAAACCTCTTGGAACAACACTTGGTGCTGGAGCGAAAACATATCAAAAATCTTAGCAGTAGTCTTGTGTGTTGAAAAAAAAAAAACAGAACCAACAGCGAAAATCTTCTTCATCGTCTATGGATCGCATGTGAACATATTTTTATGTAGTGTAAATATATCAAGATTTTGATATCATTCGCTATATGTGGTGATGCCGGTCACAATCTAGAAGAGCGATAGGTAACTCTTCAGCGAGTTGGGGTCACCGAGTTTCGATTTCGATTCGCACACTAAGTAAATAAACGATATCCATTGGTCTGGAATCGTATAAACGAGGAGGAGGGAAACTCCTTGTAGTTTTCCCAACCACAAAATTTCGATGTTCTTCTCCATAGCTCCGGTTCATAATCTTAAAAGATAGTTAGATATTTAGTGAGCATCTTCGCGTAAAGCAGCAATTTTCACAATTATAGTTTTTCACTTAATATCCATCCACTGTACGCTAAACGCGGTGGCGCAGTTTGTCCCAGGTTGTCCCATTAATATTATTTTATATACGAATAACTTTTGGTTTCTGGTTTTTTTTTCCAGGAGTTGTTCGGCTTCTCTTAAACTAGCATTTCAATTTAGTCGAGTAATTTAAGCCTAAGCAGTTGGCACGCACCTATTAAATTTACTATTCTATAAAAGCAAGAAAACACAATAAAATGGCATTTGGAGAAATGGTCGAATTAAGCTTAGTTGGCCAATTTTCACTAATAAAAAAAGAAGAAACTATCATCCAGAAGAATGCCACTAGAAGTGAAAAAAAAACTACACCAGTGCGAAGAAGCACCAAAAACAGCATAAACAGCATTAATGATAATAATGTTGATGTTGTATGATGAGACAAAAAAAAATGTAGATAACCCGAAATGTATTCCCCTTTGCGACAAAACCAACATCAGCTCCGACATCAACAACAGACAATCGTGTCCCGGTTTTTTGCGATTTGACCTTTCTCTATGTAAATGACTGATGAGGATGGCCACATCGTATTCTATACTAGCCAACCACAATATACTTCATTTTCCACTATAGGAGAACATTAGCAGTTTTTTTGATATAAACTACAGTGAAGTCCATAGAAGAAAATCTGTGGACACATTTAGATCAACCAAATTTATTTAATTGTGAGTGTTTAAAATTTATTTCTATGAGCAGTTATGAAGTTCAACCAAGTTGAAATTGGTCTTGCACTGCACTTGGGTTTTGCATCCAATTTCCAAAAATAAACCTGACTAAGGCCCCGTTTACACTGCGATTTTGTCTTGAATCCTCTGCGAATTTTGTTCATCTATCGCAGAATAAATTCATTTAGCAAAAGTTGTCAAAACTTGAATGTGGCGCAAGGATTTAAATTAAACGCTACACTGTCCCAAGCGAAAATTAATTCAATTGTTTATACATCATTCAGTAATCAAACGCAACGAAAATTGTATAAATGCCAATAAAGAGAAATTCGCAGAGGGCCAAATCGTTTGTGATGCATGGAAATTCGTCGATAAAATGCGCCGTAGGTGAAAATCATTTAATATACAGTAACCCTCAGCTCAAGTAGAGTGTGTTTTGTATATTTGTTGATCGTTTTTTTCTAGATTTTGATAAATTATCACACTGAATTGAAAAATCCGTCGCAAAAGTTCAATTTCCGGGACGCAAAGACCACATGCCCAAATCCGGGACCGTCTTTGGCATTCCGAGACGTATGGTCAACCTAGCTCTAACCAATATGAGAGCGAATTGAATAGATAAAACACATATGGAAGTATTTTTCCTCAGACGACTTGTAAGTGGGAATTACAATTCGATCGGTCGGAATTTTAACACGTTCGTAACATTTGCTTTTTCAACTTTTTTTACATTCGGACATCGTGTACCACGGGTGGACTGGTGGGTGGGTGGTTGGATTTGGACTTTGCACTGATATACTTCTTGATAATTCAGAAATAAAAATTTACGTCCACAAAAAAACTACCGCACTATTTACTCGCGCGGTTTTAAAAAACTGTACACCAGTGGTACACGATGTCACGAACGTGTTCTCCTTGGAAATGAGCAAAATTTGTTTTTTTTAAAGAACAATTTTTTGACAGTAAAATATTTAAAAAGATTTAAATATCTGAGAGCTTATTACAATTAATACTTGCAAATTGTTTTTCGATAGAGAAAATTGAAAAAAAAAAAAATTTCGATAGAGAAAATAAAAATAAAATCTTGATCGGAAAAACTGAAAAAATCGATAAACATAATTATTCTACCTCCCTCCGTTTAGCAATCTCTGTATTTTATCTTAAAAAACATGCTTTTTTCAAATCCTCGGTTCGTATTATTTGATGTATTCAAGACACTGTCGATAAAGTAATATATTATGCTAATTTTAGCCTTTGCGAACTCCCGTCACACCTCCTAGTACTTTCTTGGGATTTTTTTACATGCAGCTCATACAACCGGAGATCTCACAAATTTTTAGAAATATGACGTATTTTATGAAGAACTTCCTTTTTTGATTTACGGTTTTTAGTACTTTGATAATAACAAAACTTTTAAATTTTTTTCAAAGTTAAAAATAATCGAAGAATGATTAAAAATAGGAATCAATTTCATCATAATAATATTACTTTGAACAAATTGACACGAAGCGATAATATTTTCAGATTCTACTGTATTGTATCTTCTTTATTTAAATGAAATTCATGCCACAAATGCGAAATGTTTACAAAACCCTTTGCTAGTGGCGTAGTTCAAAATTACTTTCTATGAACTTGTCATACTCCACTACAACCAGTTCTATCACCTGTACAAGGTTTCATCTTACTTATTATGTTAACAATGTATTGGTTAAGAATAGCAATAGAAAATAGATAATGCCAGCCAGAAAACTGGCAGGAGAAGTTGCCAAGGGGCATTTGGCGGTGCTAAGTTGGTAACCTGCAAGAAAATTCTGACCTCCAAACGTAGATTTCCCATGAAAACGTTAAAAAGGAAGACAAGAAGCACCGCCAGAGGCTAATGACGATCATTGCCAATGTCATTGATGATGTCTTTTCTGTTTTGTTGTCGTTTTTAGGTGGCCATAATGTTACTTGCTTTGGGTGGATAATTGCACCACTTTCGGAGAAAAGTACAACTCGGTGATGATGGAAATGAATAAACAGATTCTAAAAGTGTTTTTTAGAGCACAACAATATGTCGAAAAGAGAATTTTAAACTAGTGCTATTTAAATGTTAATTGTTAATTATTTACTGTTGATAATTTGTTATTTACTTCAATTTTTCACTTATGGCTTTTCAATTATCATTATTATTGGAATACTAGCTACAAAATCAAACAAATGGCATAGGTAAAATTTAATACATACAATAAATCTGTCAATTAGGATCTTTTAATCGACTTGAATGTCATTAATGTCACCGCATAGGCCAAGTATTACACAGTTTAGCTTAACTAAACTTTCATCGACCGAATAACTGGCCAGAGTTACTCATTTGAGTAGGTTGATAAAAGAATGTTGTACAAAGGTATGTAGAATTATCATCACAATAATGACCATCTTCTCATCAAAAGCATCGTCATCTTCATCGCCGTGACACTGAAAAGACTTTTTTTTCCTTTTTTTAAAAATTCATGTTAAAAGATAGAAAACCTGCAAAATGCTTAGGCTGTGAGAATGCTTACGCTTGATCACTATTTGTGTCTGTATTTGTCGTGGACACATAAAAATCGAATATAAAAATGAAATTTTTATTCCGCGTCAATAGAAAGAATTTCTGAAAATCGTGGCGATTTGAATATACTTTCCATACTTAAAATCAGAAAAAAAAAATTACTGTCTATGATGTTGGAAAAGTGAGCGAATAAAAAAATATTAAACTGTATATAATTTCAATCAATAGTAACCCAGAAATCCGCATTTCTTCAACTTTTGAATTTGAATTGATCACAGATCGAACACATTCTCACTTTGTTTGCGCATCAAAATGAATTGGACATTAGAAATAAATATCTGGCATTTCGCTCGTTTCAGAAACTATCTTTTAATCTATGCAAAAATTATGTTTTCTTTTTATTTCATTTCTGAACAATTCAAATCAATTCATTTCAAAATAACTTTTTAATCATTTGCATATCGGCTAACGAATCACACATATACACTATTATTATTTACAACATATGGTTGTGATCGCATTTTTATGAAAAGAAAATTCAAATAAATTTCATATTAGAAAAAAACATGAATGAAATTAGTATAAAAAAAAATAATGCTCATCACCACCAATTAGTGGTTGTATACTATACGAGTAAGCTGACTACATATCGGGAATAATAAACAGAAATGAAAACGAAAACGAAATTCATTTTACCATTTTCGGATATGAAGAAGTGGAAGATTGTCTTTCCAGATATGGTCGGATTTTACGGGAGAATTTACCTGTTAGATTTGATCTTGTGTGGTAGAGCTTCATCCGAATCACGTGCTCTGGGCAAAATTCTCATAAAAAAAGGTAACATTAAATTTTCCCAAAATAAAAATTTTGCGATCATTGTATTTAAATTTCAAGTAATGTGGGCTTTAGGTTAAACGCATTGCTTCGTGGGTGTTTTAGTACAATTTACATTAATTTTGTGGGCCTACTGGGCATTGGGATGAAGTAGAGAAACTCATAAAATGTTATTGCCATTTAAAAATGAATTAAACACTTCAGAATTAAACACTTCAGATTGAGAAACACAGGTGTTAATTGTATCGTAAATAGAAACATTTTTATTTATGTTGTGTTCACATAACAATGCTACAAACTATATAAAATTTAATGATATTTGATAAATGTGTACGATGTTTGATTACCTCGGGACTGCTTGAAAAGGCAATTTTCATAATAAACATAACAAAAGCCATAATTGCCAATCTGGCAATCATTGGAGACCCGTATGGTGATATTCGTATCAAAATTCGAACAGTTGTACCAAAATTCCACTTTGAAGTCAAACTTTCCAATAAGATTTTTTAAAATTTATTCCAATCGGATTTTAATGTATGAGAGTTTTATGTAGAATCATATCCTAAATAACTTTTGTTCTTGAACTTTTTTGATAAGATGTACCGTTTTGGAGATATTCGCAAAAACCGTTTTCGTTCGTATGGGGGGTACCCCCCCTAATGGTTCATTTTTGCCTATTAACGAACTTAGCCTCGCATTTTACGAAAAACGGATCTGCGCAAAATTTCAAGTCTCTAGCTCAATCCGTGCGCCCGCAATCCGCGCCACAGACAGACGGACAGACATACGGACAGACGGACGGTCATGCAGAAATTAATTATTTTTATCATTCTAAACATACTGGTGTAATTCATTTTTGTGTGTGATGACGGGATCTTGGCGTTACAAACGGTGGTTTCACCATACGGGTATAAAAACCACATCGGAAAAGCCGCATTTAATAAAACGAAATTTTCATGTATGAACTAGAGACGTTTAAAAGATCCGAGTTTCCATAGAAACTTAAATTTTGGAATTTCAAAATAGTGGTCTCTCTATAAAATATGTCACGCTACACTCAGGAAAATAATAAAGTTGATTTGACAAGTCATTTCTGGCCAGCAGCATGAAGATGGAATTATCCATTACCTGACAGTACCTCCTTGAAATACCTACATATCTCAGGTCAACCCGTGCATATCTTTACGCACTACTTTACTTGTTGCAGGTTTAATTTTTGAATTTCTCCCGCCATAGGTTAACCCGTTCTAACGCCGGTGAACACATATGCCTAGCATAGACTAAACTTTCCTACACGAAGCCTAGAATGCTGTACTCAAATCAGCGACTTTTACTCCATTTTTCTGAGTGTATATTTCGATTTTGTACGTAATTTTTTGTGAAATTGTATTTTAAATAAAATTGTTTCAGATGTTTATACCCGTATGGTGAAACCAAAGGGTATATTAACTTTGCCTTACCGTTTGTAACGCCAAGATCCCGTCATCACACACAAAAATGAATTACACCAGTGTGTTTAGAATGATAAAAAAAATTGAATTTTCCATGTCCGTCCGTCTGTCTGTCTGTCTGTCTGTCTGTCTGTCTGTCCGTCCGTCCGTCTGTCTGTCTGTCTGTGGCGCGGATTGCGGGCGCACGGATTGAGCTAGAGACTTGAAATTTTGCGTGGATCCGTTTTTCGTAAAATGCGAGGCTAAGTTCGTTAATGGGCAAAAATGGACCATTAGGGGGGGTACCCCCCATAGGAACGAAAATGTTTTTCGCGAATATCTCAAAAACTGTGCATCCTATCAAAAAAGTGCAAGAACAAAAGTTATTTTGAATATGATTCTACATAAAACTCCCATACATCAAAATCCGATTGGAACAAGTTTTAAAAAAATCTTATTGGAAAATTTGAATTCAAATGAAATTTTGATACGCCGTTCAATTAAATCACCATACGGGTTTTCAATAATTGCCAGATTGGCAATTATAGCTTTTGTTATGTTTTTTTCGAGAAAATGGCTGAAAAATACTTCTTTTGTGTAAAATATAATCCGATCAGTAATCCTACATTGATGATGTATGGGAGAGTTATGTAAAATTGTATTCTAAAAACTTTACGACCACTCCCTCCACCCCTCAAATCAAAATAAAAGTTTTTGATATTTTCTCGAAAACGGCTTTGGAAAAATAATAGAGATAAAAGGTGTTTAGAACATATGATTCACCATTACTTTTCAATATATTGAATTCAAATTCGAAGAATAAAATTAGAAAAAAATTGTACTGGAATATGGGGGCTGTTCTAAAAATTTGTGACAATTTTTTTAGTGGAGGGAGAAAAAACAATCCCGAAAAAAGAGGACGAGGAGCAGAAAGGTAATCCGAAAAGCATGAAATTTGCGAAACATATAGACATCCATTTATGATAAATTTAGTTTTTTTAAGGGAATGACCGCTAAGAATATAAACAACATGCAATGAAGACTTGGATGCTGGTAAAGACTGACGAAAAACGAAAGTTGATGTGAGAATTTTCTTGAAAAAGCCAGAAAATTTCTGTAAAAATTCATCGATGCAGACAAATTCAACTTCAGTTCTTACCTGAAATTTATAACAAAACTATTAGGAACATAATTAAAATTTATGAAACTAAACACTAAAGATACTTTAATTTTTATATTTTTTATTAAAGCTTGAGGTTTTCGTCGAAATATGTGTTTCGAAATATTTTTTCTCTTTCAAAAAGAATTTGCATTTAAATTACATCTCTTAGTAACCACTTTGCATATATAGTGGAAAAACTAATTTTCCTTTTAATACCGTAACTTTTCCAGCAAAACTTCATAAGGTCACAAGTTTTATTGTGTCCCAAAAATTTATTAGATCAATCCCATTATAAAATTATTACAGTTGTATTGTTTTCATTATGGTCGTATATTCTTTGTCGAACATAAATTAATTGTTAAGTATTTGTAGACACGCAAGGTAGAAGATATTCATGCTATCTGGACATCTTCGATAATACTTTCTTGGCTTCCGGTAACCATCAGCAATTGGCGAAAGTTTATCTTCGGAATCTATAAAATTGACTAATTTTACTTTTCATCAAATAAATTTTTTGCGACCACGAAATGTCGGTTGAAGCATATTATTTGTTGGTAGTCGAAAAAAAAAATTTATGAGAATCCAATTTGGATCGGATATTTGGAACTAAATTTTTTTTTGTACTGTGGAGTAAGGTTAAGAGTAATGTTTATCACATACTTGGTTTTTTTTATAGGATGTCAAGAAAAAATTTAAAACCGTCTGAAATTTGAGAAAAAAAAATGTCTATAATGGTTTAATTAAACTATAATTAATTAGGTGATAATATTTTATTGCTAGTTTAGACACTAAAAACTTTCATTAAATCCATTAATAGAATCTAATTTGTTTCTAATCGAGACTGTTTTGATTTTATGGTTAAGTGAGCAATAGAAAGATACGCCTAGACAACGCAAACCAAAGAGATAGCGTTTATTGCCAGAATAAATCCATTGAACAGACCGAAATGCTTGAAAATTAGCACCTATGCAAGATATTTAAGATCGTATCAATTCATCTTTTTAATGGGGAGTAATTAAGTTTTTCTCATGAGGTTTTTTTTCCAACGTTTAGAAAATTAATTTCCGACCTAGGCAACATGTAAGACTCTTATGAATTACTCTTAATCTATTGCCAATTTGTATTTTATGAACACAAAAACATTTTCAAAAATCACTTAAATATCATTGAAAAGCAATTTTCACTCTAAATTGAAATCTACACCTATAATACCCACCCAAAGTCTTTTCAGGTCTACTTTAAAACATTTTTCAAATCAAACTCGACTACTTAAGACAACACTTGTGTGCAAAATCTTAATATCGGTTCCTTTATAAAAGTTTAACAATAACATACCATAGAAAAGCAAGAAAGCATTTCACTTTTGATGTAATTTGAAAACTTTCGTAACGGTTCATCTAAAAAATTTATGTATATCGGATATATGGAAAATACTTCGACCACAGGTAATAAATCAGTGTAATTAAAACATTAACTTAAGTTGTATGTTGTGTTGGGTGAAATTACAAACCTAAATTTACTCGACCATGTATACCACACAAAAAGAATCAAGAAAGGAAAATGACTAAAAAGAATGAAAATCAAGAAAAATTAGAAAAAAAATATGTACAACAAATTTGCGGTCAATTCAAAACTTGTTAAAGCAACACAAAAAAAAACATTTTGAACTTTGAAAGTGAGCTTTCGGGTCAAGTCAAATGTCTGGTAGCATTAATTTATGATATTCATTCAAAATGAAAATTTAAATGCATGCCTTTGTGACCATTAAGAGTATTACCCACTTACTGAATTAGAAAATTAATGTATATCTCGTGCGTAAATGATATTCAACTGAACAGTTTTCAATTGGTATTTTACAATATTGGGAATTTAATAATTTTAATTCAAATTAAAATCAGTTTTAAGTTTAGTCAGAATTATATTTACGGCAAAAAAGCATAACATTTTTAGTTGATATTCAATTCATGCTAAATTGCTTTGTCTGTGAATGCAAATACAGATTACTTTGACTTTGTTTGACAAGCGAGTTAAGATGTTATAGCTATTTGCTACAAATTTCTATTTTAATAAAAAAATCATCTTAACATTATTAAAAAAATGAAAATTCCCCATCGAGTCAGAGATTTGCAGACATTCTCAATACCCCTTTAATATTATACAGAGACGGAGATACGACTAAAAAAATCATACAAACATAACAAAAGCTATATCTGGCAATTATTGAAAACCCGTATGGTGATTTAAGTGAACGGCGAACAGTTGTAGCGCGAAATTTCAAGTCTCTAGCTCAATCCGAGCGGCCGCAATCCGCACCAAAGACGGACAGACGGATGGAGAGACGGACAGATGGACAGACGGACGGACAGACGGACAGACGGAAGGACAGACGGAAGGACAGACGGACAGAAGGACTGACGGACAGACGGACGGACCGACGGACGGAGAGACGGACGGACAGACGGACAGACGGACGGACATGCAAAATTCTATTTTTTTAATCATTCTAAACACACTGGTATAATTCATTTTTGTGTGTGATGACGGGATCTTGGCGTTATAAAGGGTAAGGCAAATTTAATATACCCTTTGGTTTCACCATACGGGTATAATAATCACGTTAATTTTAGTAACTTTAATTTTTCCTTTTAATTTCCGGAATCAAATGACCCGTGCGTTTTCTTTCTCTATAACACTTTCCATAAGATGAAAATTCTTTGACCAATTGATCTTAGCTTTTGTTACCACATCTATGCGACTATGAGCTGGTATGTAAACGATGAACTTGTCAGTGTCATTATAATGTCTCCACTCCAGCATAGCACCGCCGACATTGAGTGAGTCTAGTATTTCATTTAGTATGCAGCCGGCGATTTCTTTAAGATTTGACACGGATTTATTCTTGATAAATATCCATGCAAAATAATAATTTCTCGCTGTAAATGATTTCTTGATCGCTAAAATCCATAAGCAATTTTCACTCAAGTTTAAGTTTTATTTTCAATTTTTTCTCTCTCTCAAGTTTTTTAGCACACCCGGAAAATTCTGTTTTATCATCACTTTAACAGATGAGTGCAACAATTTCTATTATTATTTTTGAGTTTTAATGTGATGAATTTTAAGTTGAAATAGTTTTTTCATTTTCTTAGGTTTTCATTTCGGCTGTGGGAACTAGATTCAAAAGAATCATATAAAAAGAAATGAGAATAAACTTTTAAGCAGTGGCACATTTTTCTTAAGCCTCTCGATTTTCTATTGTCTTGACTTTTCATTTCGAACAAAAATAAAATTTCTTTTTCTCATGATTAATGGTTAAGCATTTAGTTAGAATTTTCAAATTAATTTTTATTGTGAACATAATAATAGGTACAAGGAAAAAATAGTATAAACATTTCCGTAGACAGTCAAGTTAATTGAATTAAACATTTTCGGAAAAATTGAATTTTTTATTGAATTTTGCTTTTTGAATGTAAGATAACTCTCTTGTAATGCAGCAGTTAAGTCCCAAAAGTTCCACGTTATTAGAAGCACATAATGCGAATTTCTATCAATCAGATGAAAATTACTTTTAAAAATCGTGTGAGTACGTCTAAATATCCGCGTTAAGCCCAATTCAGACTAACTAAGATTGCGATTACGATTACGATTGAGCTTCCTCGACCAATGAGATTAAAGATTTCATTTTCCTATCGTTGAAAGCTTTGATCTCATTGGATGGACCACTTCAATCGTAATTGCAATCATAATCGCAATCGTTAGTCTGAATGGGGCTTTATGCGGACCTATACAGATGGTGCTGTATAACGAAATATATCCTAGAATTTTGGGAATCCCCTTTGCTTCGAGTTATTACCAAAAAACGACACTGTTTTGTGTATTCCTAATTTTTGTAGAAATCTGTCCTACAAAAAATAGGAATGTACGTGTAGTGAAAAGAGGAAGGGGGAGGCTGTAGTAGTGTGATTACGGCGGTGGTTTATAACTCGATGGATATTTTTTTTTCAAAATCGTGAAAAAGCATGATGAGGAGAGGAAGGAAGTTCAAATTTACGTGACATATTTTGAGTGTACAAAAATTTTGGGTAATTTTCCTTGCCGAGATCGTGGTTTTTTCAAAGAATCCTAACTACACATTAACAACTCCTTTCATTTTCAGTGTACATAAATTTAATTTACAATTATTATATTATCAGCAATTACAATGATAGTGAAAATATAATTATATCAATTGAGGTGTAATTAAAGAGCAATTCACTTTCAACTATGTAAATTGAATTTCAGAATTTCAAAAATCTGGGAAAATTCATAGCAAATAAAGTTTCGATTTAAATACAATTCACACGTGCGCATGTTTAACATATCAAGTGTACGCAACAAATCATTTTATAAAAATGAGATCAATAACTGTATTATTATAAATAGAATAGATTTTATATGAATAATTCAACATATGTACAATGAGATGCATTTCCCATAGACGCGCATAATTTGAAATACATTCGTAAATGCTAGAAAACCTTTTGTTTGTAAAAATTTTCTCTGATTTCATTTGAATTCATCTTAATTTTGTAATGCAAATAAGCTACCGATTAAGAGAACGCATCTTGATTAAAAAGAAAAAAAATCATTATATTCATTTTAACATGCTTTACTGATACTATAGTGACAGTGTTGTATGCGTGTTTCTTTTTTAAAAAAAGGCATAAAAATTGCTTTACAAAAATGTATAAATAGAATGTCTTAATAAAGATGCATTAAATAAAATGTTTTAATACAAAACCTTACCAAATTGTATGATTTGAGGCGCCTATCCAGGCATTTAATAAGTGAAATTTTATCAATGCAGGTTGAAATTGTCAATGAAACTGGTTTTATTTAGTACACTTGATTTTTTTTTTATTTCAGTAACAAAATTAAATAGAGATCTATATTTGTATTGATTTGTCCACGCATCGAATATTTTTGAAGCGAAAAAAAGATTCACTGAAAATTAAACAAGGTGAACAATTTCTGTCTGTCAGTCTATCTGACTTTCTGTCTTTCAATCAGTCTCTCCGTCTTTCAGTATCTCTTCAGTTCTGCCTCTCTGTCTGCCTAATTAATTATCTCCTGTCTCTCTGCCTCTCTATCACACTGTCTTTTGGTTTTTTGTCTTTAGTGCGAACGTATACGCTTCTTCTCGTCGCGGCGACTTTTAGTCCTCAAAATGTCTTTCCGACGTACACGCTTCTTCACTTTTTAGTAGGAAAAACTTGTGTACAACAGGCGATCGCTCATGTGTGCGTGGTTCTCATATATGTATTGTATTTCCAGCTCATTCCTTTAATAGCTAGCACCGAGGCAACATCAATTGCCAAAATAGAAACTGCCAACAATAGAAGAATAAGGACTGGTAATTTGTTATTTACCTACCTACCTGAAAAATAAAACTACCTGCAATTGGGATTTCACTATTTGCATTCAATTTTTGTTTTTTTTTGGGATATGTTTTCGAGTCGGTGGCTAAACACCGACTGACTCAATGAAATTACGCACACATGCAAGCTGACGTGCTACACGAGCGACTTCGTTTGTGTGCGTAAAAGAAGACGTGAAGAACACTTTTCGAGTGGCGACTTTTCTCCTCTTGCCGCACTCGTTTCTTTCCTACAATTTGGTGAGGCTGAGGCATGCTGATGACCGAAAGTTGCTTCGTGTACGTCGACAGTTAGAGACATGTCTTATGTTTTTCTATCTTTCTGGCTTTCTGTCATTCTGTCTGCCTGTCTTTCGGTCTTTCTGTTTCTTTGTCGTTTTGTCTTTCTGTTTTTCTATATCTCTGCATCTCAGACTCTCCGTTATTGTTTCCTGTCTGTATATTTGTTTATCAAGCTATGTATTTGAAAACTTTCGGAAACATTGAGCTGGAACCTAAAAAAATAGTAAAAAAGCAAAATTTTTGAATTTACAATGTGACACCTCCTCCCCTCCCCGCTAACCAAAATAAAATTACATTTGCTCGGGTCTTTTGAAATATTAAGTTGTGTTGGAAAAATTGTGGAGAAATTCTTATTAAAATTGAATAACTATCTAGTAACGTGTTTTATGAACAGCCCCTAACTCTAATTAAGATTTCCATGAAATTTTTTTTCGAAGCATCTAATTTGGGTACGCGTCCTGAAAATTCCAGCTTTTCTAGTGGGTAAATTTTAATTGAAAATATGCATCTCGGATTGTTCATTTGTCTTCAAATTTTGTTTATACATACACAAAATTGTTTATTTACGAATTCTGATGAAAATTACAAAAATGAAAGCAACAGTAAATTCTTACCTTAATCTTAATTCATCAAATTATCCATTCATAATCCGCATGGAAAACATAATCAAATCCAAAACAAACGAAAAGTCATTAAGTTTCTTCCGCTCGTGCCAGATTTTCATCACAGAATACCATCTTGGCGCAAAAAAAAATTGATTTCAACTCTTAACAGTTTTTCTCAAGTGAACCAAAGTTACAGAAATCGAAACTTTCTCCGTATCTAAAGTTAGAATTGATTATGAAATGTTGTCCATGGTTCATTACTATCATATTTACAGTGGATCTCCCTACGACCACATCTACGAGAATGTTTTTGTCTCATCATTTTTGAATTAGTGGCAGTATCTAATCTTCTCACAGTGCAAAAGATGCTTTTTGTTAGATAAAATGACAAAATACCAACCAACCAACCAAACCGGAGATCATGGGCCAGCCTAGGTTTTTAAAAACCCATCACTTTCTCCAGTCCTCGGGAACCTTTCGACGATGCGGTTTTTACTGATTGTTTCTCATTTGTTTTCTTCAGTTGGTGCCAAAAATAATACCTTGCGACTTTACAATACACGCTCCACCATTAAATCCATCGTTACTAAACAATCTTCCCATATACTTGCTCCACTCGTATGTGAATGAAGAAATTATGTTCCCTTGGAAGTTGGTGCCGATGCCAATGTCAAGATCGAGTTCGCTATTAAAGAAAAGACATATGTATGGCGAAGATAGACACGAATTGACCTTTGCTTTAGGCGAAAATGATCTTTTCACGAATGTTCTGCTGATATTTTCGCCCAAATCAAATCTTTAAGACTTTAAAAAGTATGATAAACGATTTCACTTTCCCTGTTATTGTGCTCGACGTCTACTATTAAGGTAGTCCAGTCAATTAACTGAAATTTTATTTTCGCATAAAGCTGTTGCAGAAAATTGATTTTTACGGGTATTAAATAGTTTGAATTGGTGAGTGCTCTACACAATAATAACAGATTAAATGTTCGTTGGCATCAATGAAATTTTCTTGAAACTGTTTTTTTTTCTAGATCTTAAAGATGAATGTGGTTGAAGATGTGTAAAATTCCTGCATTTTAGAGACTTTCTACGCAAGCACCACAAAATTTTAATAAATAACAGAAAACTGTAATTTTTCTTTCAAAATAAAAATTCACATTCTTAAGGTATTATCGCACATAAGTTCAAATAGTCTGAAGATCGTGAAAATGATGAAAAAAGAATGATATATCAGTGAGCAAAGGAAGTCCAATTGACATTAAAACTGCGCGAAAAGTCGGCCACAAAAAAATTTGTTTTATTTTCTTTGCTTGATTGAATCAAAAAGTCATGCCAAAAATAATTTTGACCACTTCAGTGGCACTGGATTAAAAGAAAACACTTTAGCGTTAGTTATTGCGGAAAACATTTTCATTTATTGTTTCCAGAAAATTAGACGAATTGAGAAAGATATTTAATTTTTGTACGAGTTTGATTGCCCAAAAATTAAAATCAAAATTTGGTCTGATAACTTAAGAATAGTTTTTCTGACAGACAAACGTAAATTTTACGTCGCTGACTTGGTTTAAATTCAAAGGTCAATTTTAAGTTCAATTTTGTATTGCGTGTCGTAGTCGTCTCACAGATATATTTCTGTGGCCACAAGCAATAACCGCTTATGTCGAAAATTGCGATTTTGAGTAATCGGAGTACAAAGATGAAAATCATTTTCTGAAAAAAGTTTGAATGATAACTGGATCCGGATTTTCATTAAATTAATTCCTTTATAAGGGCAATAAATCCGTGCTACAGTAGACTTGAATGATCTTTTATTTTATAAAATATTAAGGAAAAAACCACATAGGCGACATGTAACTAAAGTTAAGTGTTTATTGAATGTGTAATACATTATTATTGGGACATAGGCGATTATGTTTTTCGACCAAAGCTCCTGGTTAGAAAAATGATAGGAAGAGCAAATTTTTTGTGTACATAGATTACAGCATGGAGAACGCAGTAGTATTAATAACTCATTTCGTTCTTAAATCGACATAAGCGGTTATTGCTTGTGGCCACAGATTTAGCTACTTCTTAACAATGAAATATTCCCATTTATCATCTTAAGCTCAATTTTCAGACCATTTGAACTTATGTGGGATAATACCTTAATGTATAGAGTTATAAAAATCGGAATTTTAATCTCGTTAAAATTTTTTTTAGGAAAGAAAATTAAATTTCAAAAATTTAACTTAGAAAGTTTTTCGCGTTCTTCACATAGAAAGTTTATTGTATTCTCAGGTTAGCAATGTGAATCTACAAAAAATATTTCGGAAGAATCGATCATATTATCTTGAGATACTCAGTAGGGCTGTTGAAAAAAACCGGGTGCTCTGGTTAAAAACGAGTATTCGGTTCCGAGTCCGAGAACCTAAAAATTGAGGTTTTCAACAGCCTTAATACACAGTGTATTATTTGCTGCAGATAATTTCGACAAATTTGGTAATATGAGGCAATTTGGGAAGTGATTTCAGTAAGTTCGGGGATTTACATGAGTTTTTATTTCGATTTGTATCCAACTTTATAGATTTTAGCAAAAAAAAGTGTCTTTGGATACAATTTCAATTTTTAAAAAAAAATCTATCCAGAATGATATTTACATTATTTTCAAAAAATTGTGACAGTGAAAGTTACAGAATTTGTAATGTTTTTGAATGGAAAATTTTCGCATATAAAACAAAGTTCTTCCACACACCAAAATTCTTTCGAAAAAACCCTCCTTCCCTCATATTTACTTTTTACAATTATTTCAACAACAGTAAATTTGATTTAAAATAATTTTATATTACTTTCTCATACATCATATTCCAATTGCAAACGAGGAGTGGCAAACAAAAAATTCCCACCAGAACTTGAATTGTCGAGGTATCCGCCATATGCTATTATCTCCCCTGAAACATGAAAATGGCGTTGGGGCTGCCCTTGAAATGCGTCACATATTTAATCAGAGAGGATCTGCAATACCAAACTCCATATAAAGAAATTGAGACGTTGTTGAATGGTAAAGGGTAGGGGTTCAAAAACTCTGAATTAGAGAGACGTATTTTATTGACAGTTCCTTGTACTCTGTAGCTTGACTTTATGTTACCTCGAGACTTTTTTTTACATTTTTTGAATTTTATAAAATCGTTTTCGTATGGGTATCATTTTTCTTTTCTTTTTCTTTTTGACAAATACCAGATTTTTTTTCCCATATTTTCTTATTGTTGGAGACATTTTTTATTTCAAAACACTGAGACATTTTTGGATCTGGCTTTAAAATACTTTACGTTAATTCCGTCTGATTTTTCCGCGATTTTTCGTATGGTGTCTAGTATCCTATTCAAATTATCGCAGTTTTCTCAAGATCATGAAAAATGATAAATGGCTGGAAAAGGACTAGACAAATTTTTTCATCCGAATATGACTAATTTTTTTTTTCGAAAAAAAAACGGTTAAGCTCATATTTTAAGATTGGTGTCACTAATCAAAAGTTTTTATCGTGTAAATTTTATTAAATTTAATTGAATTAGACACTAATGAAAATTTATCCATATCCAAATTTTCTTCGAGTCTCTTTAACGTTCATGCAAACGATAGTCACAGCTAATTAGAATATAAAAGTTGTAACGTAATGACCCTTAAAATGATAGGAATTTTCTCCACGAATACCCTCGGGATTGCAATAGATTTTTAAACGAGGACCGAAATACTGGATCGTTTTTTTTAAGTTTGTTTAATGTTATTTAGTGCAAAGACAAACAATTAGCCTAAGGAAAATGAAAATATTTTCTTTTTTATTTAACAAAGTGATTAATAAATGTAATAGGCTCACGTTTCGTTTATTATACGAGTATAGCATCATCCCTAATAACTTTTGGTCCACAACGGCCCATAAAATTTACTCTTCTTTCTACATCATTATCTTAATAGCCTCAACAGCCGACAAATTAATGATTTTTATAATTAGGTTAGCGCGTGCTTCCTTAAATAAATAAGAAGAGCAGGTAATTAAAAATGCTAGAAAAAATTATCCGCAATAGATAGACATATCGTTCAAGTATGCAACTATCCACGAGCATCAATTTTACTGCGGTATAAATTTTTCATAGAAAAAAATCATTTTTTTAATGTGCACACATTGATTTTAATCCAACAAATGGTAATAGTGATCTGATTTTATTAAAAGGTGTTGTGTTTTCGAAGTATTTTAAAATCAATTCGTTGAGCTAGAAATTTAATGCGATTCTGTTCAAGAAGATGCATTACACGCTCTAAAACGTTTTATAAATCTTTTAGCGTAGCATTGCGAGAAATCGCATAAAATTCTGTTGCATCCGTAGAACAATCCGCATTCATATAAAATCAATCGTTGCGATTATATCTGGCTACTACTTGTAACATTTTTTTTTGTGGTTTTTAATCAATTATCCTTAAGCAATACTTCAGGAAGATGAAGAAATTTTTAATCGGTTTAATATTTCTAGTGAGTTTAGTGCATAGTAACGAAATTTTGAATGGTGTGACGGATAGTAATGCACTTCGGGCAGTAACTCGTGTTTATAATCAATGTGAGGATAGTGACGATATTCTGAGATGTCTTAAAGTGCAAGGAATAAAAATTATGGGACGTGCTCTGAAAGTACAAAACATAAAACTTTTGGAAGGACTGTCCGTCATTAAGAGACAAAATGCTGAAATTGAAAGTCAGAGATCATTTAATGAGCCACCATTGAGCAATCGTGATATAGAGAATTTATCACCAAAGAGTTTAGATAACATATTCTACGAACGATTTAATAAACTTATGGATAATCATCAGATTCAAGTGAATGTGCCTCGACTGCTGGTCACTGGAAAAGAAGAAACTGGTCGATTGATAGAGGAAGGAAGAAAAAAGATGAAAAAATATTTGGGCCCTTTTATTGCGGCGATGATGTTGAAAGCGGGAATTTTAAAAATGGCATATCATTCAATCGCCATTGTTGCGGGAAAAGCATTAATTATTGGCAAAATAGCTCTAATCATTAGTGCGATTATTGGTCTCAAAAAGCTTGTGACGCCCGAAGGACATGAAAAAACCACTTACGAAATTGTTAAACATCCCCAAGTACAGCAGAGCCATACATATTCCTCAAGTCATGGTGATTATGAAGGCTCTGAAAGTGGAGGCGGTTCGTATCATAGGAGTTTAACTGAAGATGAAATGATGATGCAGGATAAGGCGTATCGAGCACACATACCAAGATCGTAATATTTTCCATGGTTTGTTTTTTGTAGTTTTCTTATACAAGTAGAATCGAAAGTCTAAATGCATGAATAAAAAAATCTTTAAAAAATTAATTCGATGTTATTTATTTATAGCTTATTTATAATGAAGAATTTACATAGATTTAAGATACATAAATGTTAATAATTTAATAAAATGTTAAGAGCGATAGAGTTGTGTTTTCAAAATAATTAATCCTTCCAAATTTAAATTTTTCTAGAGGTTTTTTTCAGAAAAAATATAGTAATTAGGCCTTCCAAATTGGTTTAAATTTATTTAGAGGTTTTTTTAGAACAGGGCAGCAATCATGTATTCCGGCGCGTCTCTGTCTTTCGACTTCGACGCAGCTTTTAACTCTTGACTTCGCCATATCAGCAGCTTCAAATTTCCTGGAGTGACAGTCAGAATCACGTTTCGATTCATAGTGACGATTCCGCGAAATTTCAAACTCATTCCCATCATTGCAATACCGTCAAGAGTTAAAAGCTGCGTCGAAGTCGAAAGACAGAGACGCGTCGGAATACATGATTGGTGCCCAGATTTTTGAGACAAATTTTTCTAATACACAAACGTTGAGGAAAATTTTGCCTGCTTTAAAAATATGAATGCTTTCAAAGTTCCTTTTAATTTGATTAAAGTTTTATGTGGTAAAATTTGAATATTTAATATATCAGAGGCTATATTTTCAGTTACTTGAGAAAATTAATGCTTTTTCTTTGTAATTTTTTGATTTTTTTCATTAATTTTTTTTTTTTTTGGTTTTTTGTTTTGATTTTTTTAAAATTTAGAATAATAAAGAATAGGATCGATAGTATTTAGAAAAAATACAGACTTTTATTGGAAAAAAAATCTGTTTTACGAATCAAAATTGTTTTAAACAATTTTTAAATAAATAAAGAAAAAAAAGTTCGAAAATATCCTTAAAACTAAAAAGTTACTTAAAAAACAAGAAAATTTTCGATTGTGTTTTACCCTGTCCAAAAATGTAAGAGCTTAAGTACTTTCTTCGTGGCCATAGTGGTCGTCGCTATACGAATGATGATCGTGTGACACATGCCTAGGAACACTTCGCTGCCATCCACTACTGTGACCACCACTGTCTGCATAAACTACATGACTGCTGCCTCCTCCATCTCCTCCACCACCACCGCCTCCCGATTTCTTCTAAGAAAATTCATGTTTTATATCAAGAATCAAGGTAAATCTTTTTTAAAAAAAACTCACCAAAACCGAGAAGAGTAATGCCATTTTGGCCAAAATGAACGCTCCTCCAGCCAGCATCATAACTTTGCCCATAAACATTTGTGCCATCATTCCCATCATTGCAATACCGCCCATCATCGCGTAGCCCTTATCACCACCCTTATCACCACCACCACCTTTGCCTTTTTTACGAGCTGCATTAAACATTTATTTGGTAAATGAAAAAAATTGTTCAAAAGGACAGTGAAAGATTAAAGATTTTATTTTCTGATTTAAGGACCTAAAATGATCGCAAGGCAGTCGCCGCAATAATCGAGATAAGATATTTGAATATTAAAAAATATAAATTTCTTGCTTTTATATCAAAAAACGATGTTAGCAGAACCGATTTTTAGATGGTCACATTTTCATCTTCGTAAAAAGTGATTTATGACCATTTTGCCCCCACGGGCTTCTGTCTTTAGACGACATGAAACAAAATTTCAGCTTTATCGGTCAAGTGCCTTTCGAAGTTCAGATTGAGAACATTTTACAAATGATTGTGATGGCAACTAAAGGGTAAATAATTTCCGAAACTGGAAAATCTAAACTGCACTCTCGAAAAAATGGAGTCGATTACGCACCGAAAGGGAGTTTGAGGGAGTCCATCACCTATTGGAGAAAATCGAGCACCGGGCTAGGAGTTCACAACAATTCCTTATGGGTGTTAATTTTTAACAATTTTTCGGTGTTAAACCAATTTATTACCAAGAAAAAAAAACCTCACAAATTCTCTTTTTTTTGCAAGCATTTGAGATGTTTTGAGTTTTTTTTTGTGTTTCCAAAGTTAATATTGTTAAAAACTTTTCTTACATGTCTCTGCCGGGACTCGAACACGGGACCTCTCGAATTGTAAACCATTTGCCTTCCCAATAGGCTGTTGAAGCCAATTGGCAAGCCTCTTCTAAACGTGAACGCCCTTTACAATTAAATAACTCCTAAAAGGAGTTGTAGTGAATTTTTGACTCCTTTTCGGAGTTCATTTAAAATTTAGGTCAAAACGGTGTTAAATTGAATATTTAGCTCCGTAAAATACAAATGTAAAAATAACTCCGCGCTACGGTGTTAAACTTTTAGCTATGTTTTCAGGCGGAGTTAATTCGTCCCCGGATTTTTTCGAGAGTGTGAAACTGAAACTTGGTTCTAATAGCTTTCAGAAGATTTAACTGGTAAACGAATCGACCGATTGAATTATCGTTTTGACACAAGTCTTTCAAGAAGAAGAATGATAAATAAACTATATTATTTTGGCATATTCGAATGACACCATATTTTTGTTCGAAAATTTCGCGATTTCGAATTACAAAATTTAGAAAAGTTTGACCCCTGAAGTGAAAAAATTTACACTAATAAGGACTTTCATCTAATAAAATCATGAATTGTTAATATTTCCCGTCGCCTGTTCATGGTTTAAAAAAAAAAGAAAATTTGCCTTTGGGGGCCAAACTATCAGTTTGCTCTCAGGGGATAAATAGATTACTTGTGAAAAAATTGGCTTGGCTCAAGTAAACTCTTTTTTGTCAGTGAGGAGTTTATTTGTCATTTTTCTTCTTGTATCGATTGAATAGCAAATATTTTCCACATAATAAAATATATAATTTAAGTGACTTTTGAACGTTTTTTCGTTAATTTCATGCTTAAATATATTTGCAACGTCTTTAACTTAAAAACCGGTAGTCTAATCTCAAATAAACTAATCTCCCACTTATAAAACTTTGTTCAATATAAGAAAATATTATAATTTAATATAAAAACAAAATTACCTTCGGCTTGTACTAATGGGGACATTCGCAACCGAATCGTTCTCGATTCAGCTAAATCACGCACTTTATTCACTAGAAGATCGGTCAAATTGAGGTAATCTTCACCACTTCTTTGGTTCGTCCAACCGCGATCTTTCTCCACCATTATGTAGTCATTCAGTTGCCACGTACCATTGTCATTAATAGCCTCATCCAATCTCTGAATCATTTGTTTCTTAAAGCAGCGCATGATCTCCGGCTGCATAATACAATGACGTACCGTTTCACCTACACCAGGTGTATATGGTTTGTACATATAATAAGAATCCTTGCGATCTAATCCATCAGCATTGGCCGGCAGTGCAAAAATCACATGATAGTACAGCATCAAAACACAACATATTAAAATCACTTTGAAATTCATTATTTTAATCCTTAAATCCCAGAGAATATGAAGGGTGAATCCACATAAATTTTTATGTCTTGCTTCTACCGATTTAAAACAATAAACTAATTTTGATTTATGCTTACATGGCTTTTATACCTCGCTTTTAATTGCTGCCTTACATCAATTTTTTGACAATTATAGTTAACAGTTTACCGAAATTCTTTGCTAATTGTTTTTACTGAATTTTATGTGTTCTGTTTCCCAAAATAATGAAGAAACTTTTCTCCAAATTCAACCGAATTGAAAACACAAAAAAAAATCATTTTAAACCAATTAAGGAATGACATTGAAATGATATCAGTATTTAAAAATTTGTAGTGCCATGGCATCCCGGTGGAGGCGGGATATCAGCATAAAGTCATCATGTGGAAAATCGATTCGCATAGTCACAGTATAGTTGTTTGACATGGAATCATATCAGACATAACGATATTAGATGAAAAGATCATATCAAGCTGATAATGTTATTCAGGCCATGCAACAGCCAAATCCACTTGATTTTCATTTTTCTTGCTGTCTTCTGCTGGCTCATGGAAAATTGGTTCATGTCAGGAATTTTTCACTGTCTGCACAAATCAACAGCACGAAATTTTCAAATCGATTCAATCTTAAATAACCCAATTCTATTTCTTTCTTTTTTTGTAGGTCTTTTACAAATGGGGATAACATATACTTTGCCATAATGAGAAGTTTACATTGCATGCAATTTATGTGCTTAATGTTGTAGAACAATTCAATTTGTTGCTCACAATCGGTGTGAAAATAAAATCCATTTAACCATGATAAAATGATAAAAGAATTGATTTTAGATATTGGATTTTCAGCATGGCTTTTTAAAAATGTTTATACATTATTTTGTAATCGCAGTTAATTCTGTCACAAGATATGAAAGCCACGAAGAGACAAATTTCCTTTTTTCACAAAATCAGTATACTGATGTCTAAAAATTTCTCTTAAAGGGCCCATAGACGGCCAACTTTGTTGCCAACCTGGTCGCCAACCTGGTTGGTAGTTTTTACCACAGACGAAACGGAATGTTGGCAACCAGGTTGTCAATATCATTTTTAACAAGATCCCGTCGACTTTAGGTGATTTCTCTAATTTTTTTATTGTTTTTAGTTTACTATATGGTTATAGGACAACTATAGGGTATATTTTGACTAGTGAAAAATGAGTAAGGATTTGTTATTGGTATTGGTTTTAAACGAGTTGTGCGAAGATGAACAACTCAATGCAACTGAGATTGGCAACCAGGTTGTAAACTTGCCTACAGACACCCCAACATGAACGCCAACATGCTAAGTTTTCAATTTTTTTTGATTTTACAACAACCTCGTCGACAACATGAAAAACCAACCGCCAACTTGGCAACAGACGTACAACATCGACTCCAACATTGCATGTTGGCGACCAGGTTGGCAACAAAGTTGGCCGTCTATGGGCCCTTTTACGGACCAGATTTTTTTGCAGTGACCACAAAAAAAAAATTAAAACATTCCCCTTTTTCACAATAGCCAGACTTATAAAGTTCGTTTATATTCATTTACTAAATTTACGTCCCGGCTTTTCTCGGGAAATAATCAATAACGTATTTTGATATATAGAAAAATTATGGGAAAAATCGTAATTTAAATAAGTTTTATGGGAAAAATCGTAATTTAAATAAGAGGAAGGGTGGAGGGGAGAAGAAGGGGGTTTAACGGGTGAAGGTAACGATACCACAAATATCCTATAACCTTATTGGCAACGTTTAACAAAAAACCGCATCAAAATCGGTTGAGTGATTTTCGAGACGAGGAGTTACATACAGACATTCGACTTTATGTAGTATTTTTAATTAATTATATAAGTAAATGTGACAAACATTTTTGCGCAAAAAATTAAGTGCAAAATTTAGGAAGAAAAAAAATCTTAACGGCACGGTTTGGGTGAAGTAAATGGCAAGACACGATGTCTCAAAAAATAACTTCGAATAATACTATATTATTCGTTTAAATTTAAATTTTTGATTTGAGTTTTTTTTCCTAAAAGTAGACTACAATGTAAAAAGCTGGAAAGCTTTTAATAAAAAAAATCTGAAACAGACTACTTTTAGGTATTTCAAGATAGAATGGTTTGAGTCTAGAAAAATTGAAATTTTAACTTAACAATTTTTAACTCCTAAAATAAATAAACTATTTGCAAATTAATACTTTAAAACTTTATTAACAAATTAGTGCTAAAAACAAGGTATTTAGGTTAAAAAATGGTTTTTCTTATATCGTTTTCCATGCAAAACTTCTATAGCCAACCACTGGATCAGAAGCCTCAACACCTAAATCGTCGGATTCTTTTTCAAATAACTTCGTCTTTCGATCCTGCAATAAGACATTCTTCTCATAGTTGTAAAAGTGATCTGGTGAAGGTGTGGGCTCCACAAATTCTCGCGGGTCTTCAAAAACTGGTTTTCCTGTGTTTGCGTTTTTCAGATACCCTCCTTGGTGGTGATGTTGATCGCCAAAGCTTCCGAGTCCTGTGCCAACGGGCTTTATGTGTCCATATCCTCCAGCGCCGTGAGGAAAATCATATCCTGCTCCCAGACCACCGAAACCTCCTCCAAAACCTCCGCCAAAACCACCGCCTAAACCACCGCCTAAACCGCCTAAACCGCCGCCCCCTGCTAATGCTCCTAGTGATACTGCAGCTCCGCCAAAACCAAAAAGACTCGCAATGTAGAGTGCGATTTTGGCGAGGAAAGCTGCTTTCTTACACAGGAGGATAACCGCTCCAAATATCAATGGAACCAGGACCACCAAATTGAATTTAAGACCCAGTAAAAATGGTAAAATAAATTTGTGTGTCAGTATGCGAGCTGGAAATTGAAAAAAAAATTTTTTTTTATTGGTTAAATGTGAAAGTGAGAACATGAAAAACTTTTTCGATTTTAAAAATTGAGCAGCAATAAAGTTAATATTTTAAGGTTAAAAATGTCCATTGAAATCATCAAACCTCAATAAAAATATCAGTTGTGGTCAACACAAAACTTTCTTCTACAAAATCTACGACCCTGCGCAATTTACGCTAGAGCCCTGTCGCGTTGTCAACCTAAGACGACCTCCCAATAAATTCTTGGTTTATTCAAAAATATCAAAAACGTACAAAATTTGAGATAACTTGAGAACGGTAAAAGATATCAATTTACGGTAAATGGCAAAAATGTAGAAAATGTTAACATCTTTAATTATTCTTTTAACTGATTTGTCGGTAAGAAACAAAATTGTGCAGAATGCCATTCTCATTAATTCACTTCATACATTCAGTCAGCAAAAACCCGTTCGTTTTCGAGATAATCGCAAAAAACTGTTTTTTTGGAAATAACGGTTTATCTCGATAACAGGTGGAGATATCGAGTTATAGCTAAAGACAAAAGTGTGGGAAATTTTATTTTCTCCAAGTTTTGTCATACTTAAGGCCACTAAAAAACGCGTAGTTTGGGAGTAAATCGAGAAAAACGAAATTGCGATTTTTGAAAAACCGCCATTTTGGATACTTCCGGTTAACGGATTTCCACCAAAAGTTGATAGGATCGTCCCATTTCAGGACCCAACATGCCTATAAAATTTCATGGCGCTAGCTCTATTAGTTTTTGAGAAATCTTGTACACAGACTGACAGACAGACTGACAGACTGACAGACTGACAGACTGACAGACTGACAGACTGACAGACTGACAGACTGACAGACTGACAGACTGACAGACTGACAGACTGACAGACTGACAGACTGACAGACTGACAGACTGACAGACTGACAGACTGACAGACTGACAGACTGACAGACTGACAGACTGACAGACTGACAGACTGACAGACTGACAGACTGACAGACTGACAGACTGACAGACTGACAGACTGACAGACTGACAGACTGACAGACTGACAGACTGACAGACTGACAGACTGACAGACTGACAGACTGACAGACTGACAGACTGACAGACTGACAGACAGACTGACAGACTGACAGACTGACAGACTGACAGACTGACAGACTGACAGACTGACAGACTGACAGACTGACAGACTGACAGACTGACAGACTGACAGACTGACAGACTGACAGACTGACAGACTGACAGACTGACAGACTGACAGACTGACAGACTGACAGACTGACAGACTGACAGACTGACAGACTGACAGACTGACAGACTGACAGACTGACAGACTGACAGACTGACAGACTGACAGACTGACAGACTGACAGACTGACAGACTGACAGACTGACAGACTGACAGACTGACAGACAGACTGACAGACTGACAGACAGAAAGACATTTTTTAAATATGACTCCAATCGACTCAGGAGTGATCGGGAAATGTTTTTTAGGCAAAATTAAGAGGTCGAAATTTTTCATGAATACAATACTTTATTATACTCCGTAGAAGAAAGTAAAAACAGTGATTTTTCTCAACTTTTAGGTCAACAATCAATTTTATTTATCATAAAACTAAATTATCATCTTTTCATTATTCAAAAAATATATCATGTCAACCCAAATTTGATAAATTTCTTTTGTTTTATGATGGCTTTAGGAAATGGGGGAAAATCTTATTAGATTATAACTCACCTGTTGATGTTTCTTCGGCAAGGTAATGTCGTTCATCTATTTCTTGGCCAGGTGCCATCACAAATTCTAATACACTCGTAGAAGTCGCTGAAGGTCCAATTCTCATATATAAACCAGGATAAATTCTACTTAAGTCCCATTGTAAACTTCGTTGACCAATTACAGCTCCTGCATTTTCCAAGATGCCCCTTTAAAAATTATATTTTATGGCCATGAACAAGGAAAAATTTCCATCATATATTTTAATTTTTGCTATTTTAAATTCGTTTTTCCGGGATGTAGAGTTTATCGCAATCCCTTTTAACGAAAATGAAAAATTGTTTCAGGAAATCCCAAAAGTAAACCGAATCCCAAGAAAACCGTTGTTGAAAAAAAAAAATATGAAAAATTATAATTACCCCTCACATTAAGGAAGTCTTTTCTTCCTTTTTGGTTTCTATTCTCTGCTGTTACCAAATACCGGGTAAAAATAGGGTTTATTTCCATGGTTTACATTTTCAGTCTGTTTCTCCGTTTCTGTGCTTTTATACATTTCTGTTTCATTATCCATGAATTTAACGCTCAAGCGCTGCGAAAATATTTTCACTTTTGCGAAATGAAAATGTATTAATAGGGAGAATGTAATTATGTCGTAAAAATGTTGCCAAATTAGTGTGGCTCAAGCTTTTTGAACGCAATCTCCAGTGATTTTTTACGGATTAAAGCTGTAAACAAGAGTAATTAGTCACTTGGAATGTTTTACGATTCACCATTTCTATGTTGAAATTACGAATCTTATTATTGCTACTAAAATTTCAAGATTTTGTAATCCTGTGAATAGTCTTTGGTTGTGGTACACAGATATAGTGGTTTCTTCGAACCACATACTTTTACAATACTCTTTAGACTTTCCAAATGCCTTTTTGTGACCTTTCATTAACATTTAATCATTTTAGAAATAATCCTTGCTTTATGTTTTGTTTCAATTTTAAGGCAAAATGTCGAATGGATAAAGATCTATTTTATTTTTATGGAATTAATTGTGAGACCAAATTATTTTGAGGCTCAGATAACATTTTGACAGCACTCGATGTCGTCGGTTTTATTTGATTCCAAGAACTTGGATGTAGAGGTCTCTTAAAATATAAAGTAATTAAATAAAAATTCATTACCCAAGGTCACAAAGACTTGTTATTAAAATAAATTTCTAATATACATTTTTAATTATTTAAGAAGTTGAAATCTTACAATCTTTACATACAATAAAATGGTAAGAGAGATAACTTTTTAAATCTTGTATTTTCTCAGAAATTCTGGTATCTGTTCCTCACTCTCCTTAAAAAACCCTCGTCTATTAACTTTTGATTAGGATATATTTTCTTGTGTTGATTAAAAAATATCAGAGACAACGATCTGCCATTAAAAGAATCTTTTTTCCTGTCTCTGACGGCCTCTGCCTCTGCCCCTGATATTTCATAGATCGCTATAGATATGTTGATAATTTAAAGAAATTTGAATTAATTGCATTAATTCATAAACTGCATAAAATGTTTAATCTATTAATATTGTCTTCTCGTTTTAAAAATATTTAAAGTCTCCTTTGAAATATTGACTGAACAGAACTTATTTGGGTTGTCAGTCCTGGCGTCACGGAAGTTCATCCTTTGTCCCGGATTTTTTAATCTTATGTGAATAATTTATTAAACGCTGAAAAACAAATTGTTCTATATATGATTTTTGAGATTGCATTAAAGGATCATGATAATTCTTAGAGCGCGTGTTTTAATTATTATCATGTTTGTGTGAGCGTTTTGATTTAGGGCAGGTGTAAAACTCAAAGATGGAGGAAGAAAAAGGTAAACCGTAACCGCTCCGCCTCGTCCTGCGACTTTAAAAGAGTTCCTTCCCCTTCCCCTCCCAAGTAAATTTTAAAAGAAGATGAGCTATGGTCCCTTTTTCTTGGCACGAGTTTATTTGTAGCACAGAGTGGTGATAGGAAGGTTGGCAACAACCGACCTCATGTCGAATGGATAAAGATTTATTCCATCACATCAACGTAAATAAAGAAAGAACTCGTCACTATGGCTGTTACAAAATTGGCAATGTGCAAAATATCCTTTACTTTGGCTATATGTATTTGGAATTTTTGAAATGTTTGTAAATAAGATTTGTTGTTCTAAAAAAATTTTTTCTTGATAATGCCCGGATCTTCCCAAAATAAAAGTTAAATACAAAAATTTACATAAATCAACAAAAAACCTTTCAGCCTAAAATTATCTTTACGGTTACTTATAAATTTAATTTAAATAAAATACATTTTGAGCATTACCAGTACCCTAATGTGGTTGCAATAAAACAAAAAACAAAAAACAAAAAAAAATATACTTATTTCGCATTCGCCATAAGAATCTCTGATAGAATTAATTTTATGTGCAGAAATTCTGTGGAAAACAGGACAAAAGTTTTATTTGATCCATCAAATATGTTCTTTTCTCAAATAAAAAATATCCCAGCTTTCTAATTGTTTTCTGAAGTTTTTTTTTCCAAAGTATCCTTTTTCCATTATAAAAGGTCTTTTTACACATTGTGGTTAAAGGGTGCTGCATAGCTTCTCATGGTCATAATTTTAATAAAAGGTCAAGAAAGATATCTTAGGAATTAACACGGGCACATGACTTCCTTGAAAGAAGCTGTTAAAGGAATTTATAATTTATTTGAGGTATGTATTTATGAAACCACATTTAAATACAAGAAAAGCAAAATGTCTCGAGCTTTAAAATTTAAGAACTTTTCAACTGCTAATTATAATTCAATCCTCCGGGGGTGTTTTTCTTGCATTAAATATTTGAAATTTAAAAACACTCTTCAAGGATATGTATTGTAAATGTTTGGCAGTATAGATATAACACATATATATTAGATTGCCCACAAGATATATGAAATGTGCAAAGTTGTAATTTTTGTTGCTCCCCGTCCATTTTCGTGAAGTTTAGGTCAAAAAAATAAGATTTAAAAAAAAAGTAGGAATCTGTAGTGGAAAAAACCCAGCCGGTTTTTCATTGAAGTTTCAAAAATAGACTTTAAAATGGTGAATCGCTTTAACTGTCCGTAACTCCTATAATATTTTATTTTTCGTTGATGGTCTAAAGACAACTTTTGTAGAGGATAACTAGACGAACATCTAATTAACAGGTTGACTGCCATGGCCATCATATTCGATAGCCAGTGATGTTTCTCTGGGGGCCATGGCTATCGTATTTGATAGCCGGTGATGTTTCCTTGGGAGCTATGGCTTGCAAAAACTATGAAATTTACGAACAAATCGTTTGGAATTTTGAATACTGGGTCTCCGACTAACTGTTACGTATACTTGGTTTGCGCAAATTGCTGAAAATTTCAATTTTATGAGCATTTCTTCATGGTCAATGAAAAATAAGTTAAATTAAAACATAACAAAAGCTATAATTGCCAATCTGGCAATCATTGGAGACCCGTATGGTGATATTCGTATCAAAATTCGAACAGTTATACCAAAATTCCACTTTGAAGTCAAACTTTCCAATACGATTTTTTAAAATTTATTCCAATCAGATTTTGATGTATGGGAGTTTTATGTAGAATCAAATCCTAAATAACTTTTGTTCTGGAACTTTTTTGATAAGATGTACCGTTTTTGAGATATTCACAAAAAACCTTTTCGTTCGTATGGGGGGTACCCCCCCCCCCCCCCCCTAATGGTCCATTTTTGCCCATTAACGAACTTAGCTTCGCATTTTACGAAAAACGGATCTGCGCAAAATTTCAAGTCTCTAGCTCAATCCGTGCGCCCGCAATCCGCGCCACAGACAGACAGACGGACAGACGGACAGACGGACAGACGGACAGACAGACGGACAGACAGACGGACAGACAGACGGACAGACAGACGGACAGACGGACAGACGGACGGACATGAAGAAATTAATTATTTTTATCATTCTAAATACACTGGTGTAATTAATTTTTTTGTGCGATGACGGGATCTTGGCGTTACAAACGGTAAGGCAAAGTTAATATACCCTTTGGTTTCACCATACGGCTATAAAAACGCGAAAAATAAAGACGATGGTTAAGGTCGAGGTCCCAAAATGCGAAAATTTGCGTAATCTATATTATTAACTATCCTTATTCCAATTTTAACATTAATCTTTTCATAACAAAGTTCTCGAGTATGTTTTAATTTAAGCTTAATTTCCTAAAAACCGATTGAATGATTGACGCACACCACATTTACAAAAATTCGTCCTGGTAACACCGTTTGTAATTCGTTTGTAATTCTTTCCTGTTAGGATAATTTTTTTTTATTATATTTTCAGCGACCATTTGAGTTTTCGGTTTTGTGGAAAGTCAATTTTTATAATCCATTATGGATAACTGCCCAACAAGGCCAACACTGATAGCATTTGATTGATGGGCCAGCAGCATCTTTTTTAAGGGTTCTCACAGTTTATTTTCCCTCAGTAATCCTTTAAATGGTGTATAATGCGAACAAAAAACGATACCATTTTTACAAATTCAAAGCGAAGGAAACTCAAACATTTCCAAAGAAGATTAAAAGAAATATCCCAAAAAAAAAAACTTGTTTCACTTTTTTCACATTATTTGCAACGTTTTTTTTTTTGGAGAAATAACGATAAATAAAGGTCCTGTGTAATCACAACGTACTAAATATCGTTTTTCTGAGATATTTTTCCACTGCTTTTGTTTATCTTGCTTTGAGAGGCGATTTTTTTTATACGCACTTCGAAAAAGATTTCAGAGATTAATCAAAATTTAAGGAGCTTTTCGGAATACTTAAATAAATTTCCTTTTGTTGGGGTAAAATCTGTTCTATAAACATACCGAAAATCCATGGGATCCTGTTCTAAGAAGTTCGGTATTGATCTGAGTGAGGCGTCTTCATCCTTTAACATCACTAAACCTTTGGTGATGGTGAAGTTTTCAGCATCTTCAATGGATTGTAAAGAATGTATCGCCTGCTGTCCCACACAACTTAATAAGTTTGGTTGCTGTGACATTTTCAGGCAATGACCCAGAACGTTTAAATCGCACTTGACAGTAATACCAACATTCAAAATCAACAGACTAAACAACATCCACATGAAACTATTACAACTACACATTCTGAATCTATTCATTTCGTATTCTTTGGTGAATTTTTTTTTGTGTAAATAATAATAAAAGGTTAATAAAATCTCTTAAGAATCACAGGCGAAAATCCTTTTCCGAAATACGTAAGTAAAATTCTCTGCCGTTCGTCACGTTTTTTCGCAATCACCTGTAAGACTGTTAATCTTTGGTGGAATACCATTGGTGTTATATATAAAGTCTGATATGTTTCACTGAACACCACAGTTTGTTATTCCTTCATGAAAATGAAACCGAAAGGCCAAGAAATCTATATGAGGAAAAAGAATCACATGCGTTTAAATATTGCGGGTGGTGAAAGTAATTTTTCAGTTTTCATTTTTCACTTTTCCGTTTTTCCATTGAATTTTTCGTGGATGGGTCAGTAACCGGAAAGCACCACACAATGTTATAATTGGCCAGATACTATATGACCAACAAAATGTCCATCATCCGTAGAATTCCCAACATCCGAGCAAAACTTCAGCATAATTCACATAATCAAATGTTTTAAATCTTATTTTCTCAAAGCGAACAATGGAAGATCTGAAAAATTGGAGTGAAATGAAGAAAATACAAAAGTCTGCTTCGCCGTCTGAAACGTAAGTGATATGAATTAAATGAAGAAATTACGTATATCGTGAGTTGGTAATTAAATTAAAATCGCGTAATTATGAAAATCTTGAGGTGTTTCTTTGAGCCCATAATATATTCTATTACTCGGAGGGCACAAATTTATATCATCAGACAGGTTAAATCATAAGTGAAGCCCTTCGAATGTGATGTGGTAACCGTTTGATAATACGTCGCAGCAATACGTCTTTTTTTTTTGTTGTTGTTTTATATAATTTTAAAGAGCTTTTATTTAGCTGCTTTCGTGTTTGTCTGTTTGTCAGGGTCAAATCTGGAAGAACCTGTAAGGGTAGATCCTGTAAGGGTAGTCACGTTACCCTTTTTCCTGTAAAGATAACGTGACTAAATTTTACGGAAAAAAATCTCATCTGGGGGTGTTTGGGATCGATGAATCCAATTCTGACGTTAAGAAATCTGTAAGGATAACGAAAGGTGTTGTTGATTATCCTTTTCCTCAAATTTTCCAGAATAAATCGAATTAGGGGTTTTGTGGCCTCTGAATTCGATTCTGACGTCAAAAAGTCTGTAAGGATAACGAAAGATTCTGTAAGGATAACGTGATTGAAAGAGTTGTTGATTATCATTTTCGTCAAATTTTCTGGAAAAAATCTCATCTGGGGATTTCTGGGTTGTTGAAAATTATCAATTATTCAATTGTGGCCATGAGAAATCTGGCACTTGAATACAAATGGCTCCGATAGAACTTTCAAGCTGAAAAAAAGCAGTGGAGATAAATAAGGAGAAAAGTCTTTCAAATGCCAGCTTCCTCGGTGGCATAAGATTTTTTTACTATTTTCGCTCTCCCTTGGTTCGTTGTAAAGCATTGTTTTTTTCCTTTAGATATTCTTATTTATTAATCCATAAAATATCTCAAAAGTTCTTGTGTGAAAATTGTTGCCAGGCGAATCCTGCTATTATTCTACACGCAGAGAAATAATAGGACAGATTCTTACAAAAAATAGGAATATAAGAAGTTTTGAAATCTTTTGTAATGACTACCAAACAAAAGGGCAAACAACGTTCAAACAAATAGGAAATTTTCCCAAAATTATAAGAATAATTCCTTATTTTTATGGAATCAGTGCAGAAGAGTCCACTGTCTTGTATATTCCCATTTCGATTTCTCTGCGTGTACCATTTCTAAAATTTGCATAACTACACTTTGATTATTCAAATGGTTTGCAAAAAATAAAGAAAACCCCTTACAAAATCATAACAACTCAATCAACTAAAAACAAAGCTGGCGCTATTAAATTGTATTATTATGCGAGCCGAATAAATTAATTGAAAAGCACAAAGAAAATGCTCGTGAAAATTATCGCAATGTGAATTCATCAGAAAATATGGAATTCATCTTAAACGAAAAGTAGAAATGACAGACGGATAAGCCATATTTTCAAACAATTAATTTCACTTTTTATTGAGTAAAGTGTAGGAGTAATCTCCATTCATTTCGCGAAAGCTTTTTAAATTCATCTCAGTGAAATTAATGTCTCCATCCAATTGGAACGCTTAGCCAAAAATATACTTCATCGGTAGGTAACTGAGGAAAAAATCTTCAAAAGAAATGCTTTTTTTACAAAGAGATTTCGTTTTTTTCTGGTTGCCTAGTCTGAGTATCGTTTTAGTAATTCTTTGTTCACTGTCGGAAAATGTAATTGATTCGCCAGGGAAACACGCTCTCAGATTTTTAGTAAAAGCCTTTTCCTCCCATTTCATTCGCAAAATGTAATTGGCAATTATAATATATGCGCAGACAAGAAAGAAACGAAAACTCTTTGAACGCATTTTATGTTAATATCACATACAAATGGTTTGTATTTCATAACCAAAATTACAAATAATGATGCACGATTTGGTTCTCCACCATGCCTGATTTAAAAAGCTTGGAAAATTATTTTTCTTTTAACTCGACAACATAAAATTGGCTCGTTTCGGAATACAAAAACACGTGCCTAAATTTTCATATGGAAATTATGACACGGCTTAAAATAATTTTGATGTATTTTTTAGCTTTATTTTAATCTCGTTTGTCGATTAATTTTAATTTTTGGGAAATTTCAAGTGGCTTTCGCATAATTTTTTATTATACAATTATTAGTTTTTGCACCACGCGCATTTCCTTGGGTTGCTTTTATTTAAGCTCCGGGCACAAGAAAATCGAGATTTTAAATAAGAAATCCAACATAATCATAATTTCCAAAAATATCACAAATTTCCATTTTCTAAAAACTGAACCAAATACATTGTAAAGCGGATGCCGATGCCGGTACGAAGGGTAGTTCTATATTTTAGAATGTTGAATCTTTCTTTTTTAACCACCATGCTTGGGTTTTTTAACCACCATGCTTTTTTTGTTGTAAATTTGGTAATATGAATATTTTTTTGGAAGTTTTTAATTGCTATTCATGGCTATAGGGTGGGAGGGGTCCTAGGGTAGTGTACCAAGATTTTACCAAGTGGTAAATCCTATATGAAAAATGATGAACAAAGCGTGGTGTGGAGGGTGTCCGAAAACATAAAAAAATAGCGTGACGAATTTTATAGGCAGCCTCTTACCAGTTAATATTATTACCTGCAATATTAGAATTAACAATCTTGTTCAGTTGTTATTTCTGGTGATGTTAAATTAAACACCTCTATATAGGCAAAAGATCAGTTGCTCGCATACTTTTAGGCACTAAAGCCTTTGTGATCACAGTCACCGTCATCTAAAAAGACTTCTCAATTTTAACAACTTATTTTTTAATTAGTTTCAGATTCAGACCACTTTTACACTTACTTTTCCAAATTTCATTCAGAATTTATTCCGCGAATTTTATTTATCTATCGCAGAATAAATGTACTTAGCAAAAGTTGTCAAAATTTGAATTTATTCCGGTAGTTTTATGTGAAAAAATAAAGTTCGTGCATCGTTAAGGAATAAATTCCGGGATTTTATGTTGTAGGGTAAACGGTTGTAAAAAGTGAATTCAGGGTAGCGGAATAGAATATTCGGAATCTATTGTCAGATGTAAATGGCGCCTAATACATTGAAATCTGTCTCAAATGAACTTTTTTGTAAGTGGAACTTGTTAAGTCGGAAATCTCTCTAATTCTATAATGCCGCATTATAGTTTTTTTCGTGTTGCGCAGTAAAAGTAGCCAATTCTGATACTAGAATAAGGCAGAAAACTTCTTGGTCCCTGTGTCAGAAAAAGAACCGCCTATATATTCCCTTGAAATTCACCCTTCATTGGTGTGGTGGGATAGAAACCAAGAATTAAAAAGCCGCCATTTTGGCTACTTCTGGTCAACGGAGTTTCACCAAACGTGAACAGGATTGAGCCATTGAATGACCAAACATGTGTGTGAAATTGCATTACTGTAGCTCAAGTAGTTTTGGAACAATTTAATTCTCCGTAACTATGATGGAGTATGTCATATTCCACCACACCAACTAAGAGTTAAGGAAATTTGTGTGAAATAAAATTTAAGAAAATTAAAACACAGCGTATAGTAACGGGTATATTCTGAAGGGAAGGGACAAAATCACACACCGTTTATTTTAAATCTGGAAAATATTTTTGAGAAAACTGGGAGATTTATGAGCATACAATCGTATATGCAAGTTTTTAAGTTATAACTTCAAAACGGTGTGAGATCAGATTTTCATGTCTTCAGAAACTTTTTAGATAATTACATCATAAATCTATAAAAAGAAAATTGTGGAAAAAATCCAGTAGGAAAATTGTGTTTCGCTAAATTTTTGGAATTCTCTTTCCCCGTATAAAAGTTTGTGTGAAATATTTTTTTAAATATTTTTTCCGATTTTTAATGAAATTCTTTTGTATAAAAAAATCAGCTTCGCTGAAAATATTATTGTGATAGCTAATATGACATTATAGCCGGTTTCTGCTGTATTCTCCAAACCACGGTTTCGAGATTGCAGAACTCCTAAAGTTTATGCTGCCCCCGAAAAACGGAGGCCTTCACAGCAAGTTGTTTTAGCTGATCTGTAAAGACTATTTCTAAGCTGTCTGGGATAAAGGTAATTTCGAGTAATCGAGACTTTCGAGATATCGTGGGTCAACTTATCAAAAAGGGAGTCCGAGGGTTTGTGACCAAAGGATGATATTTTTTTGCACGTTATTTTTTGGACCTCCTCTCCCCTTCTACACCTCTGTTCTGATGCTTTCTGTCTTTCTTCGTCATTGCCACCACTAGAAATATGTTTGATAAATAAAAATATCTATAGGATTCGTAAAATGTTAATAGAACTTTAAGTTCGTGCATTCAACGATTTAGTTGTTAATATGATTCGTATTCAATATACGATCAGTAAGATCACTTTCGAAGAAGAACAAATTTTTCTGGAAATATTTTTGAAACTAGTAGAATTTTAATTTCAGACAAATAAAAATAACTAACAATAAAACCAAAGTTTAGCTGAAAATCTGCTAACATGTTCAAAAGATTTGCAACACTAGATAATTCACTGTGAATAGGAAAACCCAATCACGATAACGAATGACCAATTTAAGTCCTTATATGAAGGCCATCAGATTGTATTAAAGAACGACCCTTCGGATTTTCCGTAAAAAGTAACGACACGATGTGATAACGGGGACCCAAATTTTATTCGCACTACGCAATTTTACCCCTAACATTAGGAAAACTACTCTCTCAGCAAACGGAACTAAATCCAAACGAAATCCAATTGAAAACGCCCCAGCATCCATTGACAGTATTCTGAGAAATGAGACATCTTGAATTCAAGTAAAAAAGTGTTAAATAAGGCAGTGAAAGTTTTTTCTGTTCTCGAAAAACTTTCACATGATTGCGAAGCGGCAAAACTAAAAACAACAAAACAAAAACAGAAACAGCAGCAAAAGTATATCCGAATCCGCTACAGAACCAGTGTGTGGACATCCGAAAACATAAGTGACAATATTCGACCAGATCACAGCATAAACATAAGCATATATATATAATAGCATGACAGAATGAAATCATGAGACCGTGGACCGTGGGACAATCGCATATGTGGGATATATGTGTAGATATGTTACTCATGCCTGGTCCACATCTATACGAATTAATTCAAGTACTTGTTCTTGTCTCATGTAGAGCCTTCGTGTACAGATTTAATCCCAAACTAATGTGAAATAAGCTGTACTGCCTTCTATTAAGGTGAAATTGCCTTTCTTAACATCGTATAGTTTGCGGTCCATGTTCGCATGGTCGTATGTGCGAGTATAATAAGAAAGCTTTTTCATGCATTACTCATGCCGACTACAAATCACTTATTTATTACTATTTGTTTGTGTCAACCTATTTTCAATCTCATCAGCATCTTGAACATTTCTACTTCTTTCTGAATGTACATAAATTCCATTATCTACCGGATATACAGCAGGGTGTGTACTTTCATACTCCTTTCTTACACTTTAAACTGAATAATATGCGAAATTTTTCGCAAATTGCTTCATTTCTGATTGCTGCCAATCTTATATGTGTCCGCCTTGAAAATGTGATTATTAAGAGATACGTCATACATGCTGACAAATGATAGAATTGAACGTGTTCCAAGACAAATTTGAATTACAATAATGCTTAATGCTTATTATGCTGCTAATTCGGACTAAGAAGACATCAAAAATTAATAATCTTACGACCGAAATGAAATTCATGTGGAAGTCAGAAACGTACTAGTAACATTCAAGACACATAAAAGAAACGCCGTATTGGAGAAAGTGATTTCATCTTTGATCACGGCCGCGCTATCATCATCTTAATTATCATCTTTGCCGTTCTTTAGAGAAAATTCAATAGAAATAAAACAAGTAAAAACTTTCGGTGCCACAATTTAGGTATGGTTCATTAAACCCCGTATTGTAATGTCACGTAGATCACGGATGAAGGATGTGTGTACAGATAAACACATTATCAAACACATATATTTTCCGCATAGGAAGACATCACGTTGGATTTGTCATCGACTAAGAAAATTCAATAAGAATGAAAAATCACCTTCGTTTAATAAATAATAAAATTACAAGGAATGGTAGACAAATCTTTCAGGGATACAAATTAATTTCTTTTACCACGGTCTCAAATTTTTCTTCGCGAAAAAATCTTTTTTTATAGTTTCTGTCGGTATAAAACTTCCAGTAATTCAGGGCACCAATCATGTATTCCGACGCGTCTCTGACTTGCGACTTAGACGCAGCTTTTAACTCTTGACTTCGCCATATCTGCAGCTTGAAATTTCGCGGAATCGTCACTATGAATCGAAACGTGATTCTGACTGTCACTCTAGGAATTTTGAAGCTGCTGATATGGCGAAGTCAAGAGTTAAAAGCTGCGTCGAAGTCGAAGGACAGAGACGCGTCGGAATACATGATTGGTGCCCAGAATTTTTCATATATATTTTGCAAAGTTCCAAATTTTCTTTTCTGTGCGAAATTGCGCGTCGGAAAAATCTTCCTTTCAATTTTAAGAAAATGGTTATCTTTCCAGTCATTAGATACCAATTCTAGTGCCTCCACGCGACTGCCGATTTCCTGCCCCTAAATGCGAGAATTCTTCGGTACAACTCGTTCTCAATCGATGTGTCCTGGGTTCTGGGAGGAAGTCCTTAACATTTTAATGGCAGGAGGGAGGGTTGCTACACATTTTTAGAGGGTGTGGAGGTGTCGCAAAATATATGTGAATATTCCATTTTTTCTCCCTTTGAATTGACCATGGAACAATTTTTAAAAGCAAAACATTTCTTGCAAACAAAGAGACATGCGCCGCATGCAAAATTTTAGGCACTTTTGAAAAAAAGTGTTTTACGTTTCTTTATGCCTTGGTTTTATGAAGTAAACTTATCAATTGGCTCAAACTTCTACAGACACGATTCAGAACCCCGGATACAATCAAAAGAACTACCCGCACGTTACCGAACTCTCTTAAAAATAGGACACATGGCAACCCTTGTTGTAGCTAACTATAATTGTAGTGAGTTTTGTTATAAACGATGAGAATTTTCGCCTGCGGCGCATTTCCTTTATAGAATTTCACCTTGCATAGTATTTGTTTTACAATACAGAGATATGGTGCTACATTCCAACTAGGATAGGAACATTAAACTTTTTTACAATGTTTCCTTTTTGTTTCGCACCTACAGCTTTACACGGGTTGCGAGGAAAAAAAGGACGGAAGGGAAATTTGCAGTTTTTAAGACCTCATTGAACTTTCTTGAAGGTGGCACGTAGCGCAATCGTTGTTTTTATTTATTTATTTCTTTGAAAGAATTCACGCAGAGAAAAAGTAGTAAATTTAACTATTTTATAGTTAAAATAGCAAGAGAAAAAATGTTGGGAACCACTGCTAAAGGCCGTATATCCAAGATAACTTAAAAAAATATTTAAAAAGAAATTATTTTATCTAAGATTAACTAAAAGGCACAAAAATTTTCAAAAATTTTTTAATTGACAAAAAAAAACAAAGTTATTAAGAATTTGTAAAAAAAAAATTAATATCTATAATATGTGTACGTTATTCAAAAACGTTTAGTTGGTCTTCAATACTAGCGGGAAATTTCGTAATGCTGGAATGGTTCGGTTGATTAGGGAGTTGGATTGTCATAAGAATATTTTTTTTTAATTTTTTTTAAATTTTTATCATGTTTATCCGTACAGATTAAATCCGAAACAAATGTCTTCTAGTAAAATCTTTAAAATTCTCTTACCTAATTGAACATTGACAATATTATAAATATTTTCCCAAAATTTAAAATACCCTCTTTGAAGTTTTACTTCAAAACAGCAAAACGATCTTGACCTTATTCGTGACTGTTGTATGAAAACCACGCTTATCCTATATTCAGCTGAAATATGCATATGAGTAAATGATGACGTACCTAAACAGATCCTGTTTTCTTTTCTTTTTTCACATAAATAAATAAATGTCTCACGATTTATTTGTGGGAGAGAAAATAAAACAAACAATTTCTTTTAACACTTTCTTTTTTCATTCTGTTTTCATTTATTTCTTGATTTTATTGACAAGCGGAGTTAATTTACAGAGAAATTTATCCATTTTTAACAAACTTAGATAAGTGGTGATATCTATAGTTTAATTAAGGAAAATTATTGTAATACTGTAAAAGATATTAGATATTGATAGATAATTCTGTTGTCATTTAAATACAATATTATTCTTGTCTATTGTTACATCAAGTATTTTGTATAGCTTTTGTAGATTTCTTTAAAAAACTAATTCTCTATATAGATGGTTTTCCAAAATTTTCGTTAATTTACAGTCAGTGTAGAGAATTTCCTTAATTTGAGTTTTCGAAATTGTTTATAAGCAAAGGTAGATTGACATGAATATAGATAGAAAAAATTATAAATAAAATGTGATAAAATTACGAAAGAAAAGAGAATAAAAATTAACGAAATGAAATGAAAATACAATAAAGATCTTAATGTATGAATTTTCATAAAGTTGTTTACAGGAATATGTGAATCTTGATCGTGATCATGATCGTGACCCAGAATGCAAGTATAAAATACCCAGATAGCAACCAGGTAAACGAACAACATTATATTGGAGTTCCGTTACTTAAAACGCATGCCATGATGTTTGATATTGGTTTCTTAGCGTCGATTCAACTTGTCTGGTGATGTTTTATGTTTTCAATCGTTCGTCTTTGCCTACCCAACATATTTCCTCGTCATTTGGTCGATTTTCTACATACTATTGGTATACATTGTGTGAGAGATCGCGAAGAAAATGCTATGTTTCGTTGATATGTTTATATTTTTTGTGTCTTTTGTAAGTCATTGGAGTTTCTGAAGTGAATCAAATGCAAGAATCATTGAGGATCTAGAAATAAGTTACTCTGGTCTCGTGCGATCGTTTACCACTGATCGCGAATATAAAAATCTTAAGTGAAAATATAGGTAGGCTACTCGTCAATATAAACGGTTGAATATTTATGTTATACAGAGAAAAAGTTAATACTCGTAATTCCCTATTGTACGCAATATTATTGCTTTGGTCTGGTTTTTTTTTAAATTCTTTATAATGAGTACTCGTAGTTATGTTGTGCAGATCTACTCACGAATCGATTGAGTTTTAAGTTCATGGGAATTCATCATTATTTTATGTCACATACACCTGAAGCTACCGACTGGGCCGAGCCCACTGATATATCGTGCTACCGCAATCTTAATCGTATTTAAAGTCGTCTTACTACCATCTTATAGCCAAATGCGGCCATCGATGCTGGTGCAAGATTATTTATTGGCATGGTCTACTTTTTATGTAGTGGCATCCGATTGACTGTACTTACGGCATAATCTATCGGTCATAAATTAATGCGTACGCGAAAAATCGAAAATGCGAAGAAAACCCGAATCAATAACCATTACGCTATTGTGAATGCGATTGAAATCCGATTTCATCGATTTTACTTTTCCCCAGGCTGAAAAGTAGGATTTGATTAAAAAAATTGAGGTTTCCGCGGAAATCCGTACAGATTGCGAATACGATGTTCCACATTAAAATTAGTGGTGAAAACTGGTTTCTAGACTTGATTTTCACATAACTAAATTCGTCTTCGAGAGGTAAAAAATGATTTTTTTTCTCGAAATTCCGAAAAAGTCGTTCAAGTTTTCCGACTCACCCAAAAATGGAAAATTTTGACATTCGTCCAATTTGGCTTTCACCACCAGGTTTTTTTGAACGAATAATGGACTATTTTGGTGTCAAAAAGTTTGACCCGAAATTCATTTATCTCGTTTTTTTGAAAAATTAGGTCACCGGAAAAATCCCAAAATAGTGAAATATTTTGGTCGAAAAACATATCGGCCGTAGAAACTGACAAAAAACACTAACATATTTTAATGGGTAATCAATTAATAATTTTTTTTTTTTGTTATGATAAGAATTTTTGAAAAATGCATTTATTTTAGACAAAAAAAAATGACCAGACGTGATTTCGCCAAATAATGCAAGCATACGTAATTTGAGCGACGCGCCTTTAACTTCCACAAATTTTTCGACTTTGTGGTCGCCGCGTCCACTTTTTGTGGTCACCGCATCCACTTTTTGTGGTCGCCGCGTCCACTTTTGTAGAAAACAGTTTTATTCATACATTTAGTTTTGAAATGATAGTTTGAAATTAGAGTTACCAAAGTTTTTCGGAAAATAGCGACAAAACTGGATATGAGCTAGAAATTCAGAGAAATCTACGTTTGTTAATACAATGTATAAAAGTGGTTTTTCGATGTGCTTTTCTATTGAAATGGTAGTTAAATATTAGTTGTACACAACAAACTTAAAAAGAAAATAGCATCATTTATGACAGTATAAAATAGATAATTCTGCATGAAGGATTTGTTTTTTCTTAAATCTCCGTCGTACAGATATATAAAAATTCGTTAAAATTAATTACAAATTGTATTAAGTCTTTGTATTGTAAATTGTTTATCTTCTACTTCAACGTCTGTCTAACAAATTTAAAGATTTTGGTAAAAAAAAATATTAGAGTTGATGTTAAAAAAAATTACGTGAATTTCATGAAATGCTAATGATGTTCTCGAATATTTTTCTAAATTTTCATATATATTTTATTTAATTAAAATTTAAAAAAATATTTTTTTTTGTTTTTTAAATTAAAGCCAATGGCTTTTGACTCGAATTAATTTATAAATAAATTAATAAACATTTAACAAATAAATTAAATAAATAGAGAAACAAACCTAATTTCTTTTTATAATCGTAAATACTAGAAATGTTTTTTTTTCGCATTACCAGAAATTTACTGTTAATTAGCATATGCTGAATATGCTAGATTTTGTGCAGCATCGGACGACCTCTTATAGTGGCCATGCTCATCATGTGAATAGTGCGGATGGGCGACCACCTCATAACTTTGGCTCGAGTGTTTCGAATCGAAGAGTTTCTTCAGTCCGATGATACCAGATAGAAGAAGTGCTAACTTACCAATGATCAAAGCTTTGAACGCGATCAATGCTAAGAAACCGATGGCCAATGGTAGAAGAGCGGCGGCCTTCAATTTGAATAGAAGCAAAAGTGGCAGAAGTAATTTCTTGCCTTTCTTCTTGCCACGAGCTGTTAGAAATAAAAGAAAAAAAAATATATTAAGAAATTCACTCTACGGTACGAAAATCTGTGAAAATGGGAGAAATGGTAGATGAGGAAATTCAAGCAAAACTAAAAGAAATTGTAGAAAGAAAATCTTCAAAGAGGATTTAGCATGTTTTATGTTGAAATGATGACCCCGATTAAAAGTGTAACGAATTCGTATGTGAGAAGAAAGAATCTCCTTTTTTTTATTAATTTATCTTATTGCATCACGTATGAGAAATAACATCAAAATCGTCATTATCATAGTATGCACTATTGTCAATGGATAGTAGGCATTTTTAACTTATATTAAACCGGATTTCACCAAGTGTTTTTTTTTTGATTGTCGGAGAAGATGCTAACAATCTTAAATCTTTCTACCGTGCTTTTATGCTGAAAACATATATGTTGTACAAATTATGAACTGTAAAAATTTTAAGCAACAGCAAAGATCGCATGCTTGACACGGACCTTTTTTTTGAATACTTCTAGAACCAACAATATCAAAACATTAAATTTCCCGCCACAATGACGCAATCTTGAGGTCGTCGTGAAGAAAGTACTATCTATAATGCGCAACATTTATATAGACATCATTAATAATATTGCTACTCGTTTGATATAAGAAGAGGTTGATATTTTCTGATGCCGTCACATCAAATCGACGACCTCATCAAACTAATGCCTTCTTAAATTGATTATTTTCTCATATTTTTTTCCTACATAGAAGATGAGAAAAAAAACTGTCTTCGGAATGGAAACACGATGACTTAAACATAATAAGACCAACTTTGGCCGTGTTATGTAACTGAGTTTACCAAAAAAAAAATGTTTTCTTTTCTTATTCTTTGATATTTTTTCCGTGGTAGATTTGGTCCATTCTTACGTGATCTTGGTTTAGATTTTTGTTTGGGAATTCACAACTGTTTCGAGACATTGAAATCGAAGATATACCAAGTACGATGTAAGAAAAAATTGGGTGGTATTAACGCACGCCAGTTGTACTCCAGCATATAGTGTTCTTATTATGAATGAATGGTATCTGATTTAATGAATGAAAGGGAATATGTAAGTAGTTTAACAAATAACTGATTGACGTAGTGACTTTCTTATTTTCGGAGGGGTTTTTTACATATTTTTTTTAAAGTGAAATTTACCTTCTTCGAGTGACCGCTGCATTTCTTCAATGGAATCTTTTGGTACCTTGAACTGTAGAGTGTGGGTGCCAAAGAATCTAGCGACACGTTCAACCAAAAGTGAATCGACCTCATTTTCGCGTGCATCTGGCTCATTTGGTAGGGTAATCTCGTTCAATGACCGACCACTTGGAATCTCATCGGTTTTCAGCAGTTGAATACCCTCGGATAATTTTATGTCCCCATTTTGTGAATCAATGAAATGTAATGCACGTTCCTACAATTAAACAAAACAACATTTTTTTATAAAACATAAAGAAATAAAAAAAAAATAATGAGCGGTTTTCATGTAGTTTTATGATAATAGGGTGGTCTCACCAGTGGAGGGGCACTTCAAAATTCAACAGACATATTTAAATAACGTGTGTTAGTGTGTGTGTATCCTTGAGGTCAAGGATGTGTGTAAAAAAAATCCAGGTATAATACAGAAACTGTTAGGTGTTTATAATTAATGCAAAAAACTACAGTTATCTATCATTTTATTAAAAGAGGGGACCTAAATCTGTATTGGGAAATTTGACTGAAAACTTTATCGTTTGGTAAACCTGAAAAAAATCTTTTCTACCACAGATAAAATATTTCAACTGAAGGTTTTAAACTTGTACTTCCACCCTATAGCACCGCATGGATTTTGTTTTTAAATTGAAAAACTCACTCACCTTTAAACACAAAATCATCGAATTTTCACCACAATCCTTAGCCATTTTCAAAGCTGTTGTTAGCAGAGTATCATCCGATTCTGAAGCTGGATTAGCTGACACAGCCACAATTGTTATTGCACATAAAAACCACCTCATTTTTATTGTTATTATTTTATTATCGCCTTATAAATGTCTTTTAATTTCAAAGAAACTGATCAATTATATTATAATCCCAAATATGCACTTAATCCACTGAAGAAGATATCAAACCGAAACGATTTTATCACGCTTCCTTATGCCTTCAGGTACATCAGTTTTAATTTTTCTTTTTAAAAAAAGGTACGTTTTGTCTTATTGCGGTTGTAAGTGGTCAAAAGCAACCGGTGAACTGTGACTAGAAGACACTGATGTCCGCGTTTTATTCTCTCCAGATTGCGACGACGACGTTATAGAATTTAAATTAATGTCCGATTTGAAGTTTATAAAGTAAATGAAAAAATCCAAAGGAAAATAAAGAAGTATGATGTGATGTGTACTAAAAGACATAAATAAAAGCAAAAAAAAAAACCATAAGACGCAACGCAACAACAACTAAATGTTTATCAAAGTATTATTTTGACCATATATAAAAAAAATGCGTATATACAATATTTTTTTTTCTATATATCTTCACTGAGGGGAGTTTCTTGGTTTTTACATTAAACCATGTGCGCCTTGTTCAGCAATTTCTTTCTATACGCTGCTCGTACTTGCTCTTCTTGAGATATTTCTCTTAATATTGGAAATATTCAGGTATATTACAGTGCATCTACCATTATTCGTAAGTGTACCTGATTCCGTCTTCTCTGGCATCTTCTTATCCTATACTATACTATACTATACCGGTCTTAAATAGTAGAATTGAGTATGTTGATCGACGGGTTCAACATCATAGTGTAGAAAGAAAGAAAAATTTCCAAGACAGTGAATACTACTAATATGTGACTGCCTATATCTACCTTCCTATTTGCCTTCCTTCTTTAAAAACCATTATAGCGTTTTGCTTTTTGAACTGCGCTAATATATATTTGTATTGCTTTAAAATAAAATATAAAAATATAAAAAAAAATACGAAAAAAAAATTGTACAAATAAAGAAAAAGAAATACAGTTAATTGGTGGGATATATATAACAACATACTGAACTTCGTATGGTCACAATATATACGAAATACAAGTACCTTCAGTGGAGCTCTTTTGAATCATATCTACACACATATGGTCTACCATGTGACGCACATATGCCTAAAATAAAAATTACAAGAAAAAATAAAGAACTCATTCATGAGACACAGGTGAATATTTAGCTAGCAGATCCCCCATATCAAATGTCTAACTACTTAACACTTAAATCTGTACAGAAATGGGGAGAAAAATTAACCATTCAAGATTCGCTTTTCTCAGCCAACACACGATTTTCAGTGTTTATTGATGCCAAGATTTTAATACAATACTTATAAAGTCTCTGCATTAACTCATAAAAAATAAAGAAACGATAAAATTTTTGTGATTTTTTAGGATTTTTATTTTTTGGAAAATAGTGTTATCCGAATTATAGTCAAATTCGACTGATAAGTGGGGAAAAAATAAAAAATAATAATAAATAAATATTTTAATCGTAGTTTTGACTACAGTTATGAATAAAGAGAGAGAAAGAGAGAGAAAAAGATAGAAAGAGAGAGAAAAAGATAGAAAGAGAGAGAGAGAGAGAGAGAACGAACAGATCTAAGTAGAAGAAAAGCGACAAAATTAATCGGTTGAGTAGATTCACAGTTAGATATTTTGAAAACGACTCAAGAGCTTTTCAAATTTTGAGTTCTTATCGAAAGATGATAGAATTTTCTGTAAGTTTAAAGTTTACACTGTTTTTTTACTCTATATGATATATATATGTATATATATTTAGAAGTATATTAGATTTACTATACCGTTTGTAACGCATTGAGCCAATCATCGGACACATGACAAAAGATTTTGGTTTCCGTATGTCCGTCCGTCCGTCCGTCTATCCGTCCGTCTGTCCGTCCGTCTGTCCGTCCGTCTGTCCGTCCGTCTGTCCGTCCGTCTGTCCGTCCGTCTGTCCGTCCGTCCGTCCGTTGGTCCGTCCGTCCGTCTGTCCGTCTGTCCGTCCGTCTGTACGTCCGTCTGTCCGTGAACACCGTAACTCTAGAAAGGCTTGAGCTAGAGACTTGAAATTTTGTATAGTTTCCATACAAATGAAACAGTTTTTTGCAAATTTTCTCGAAAACGGTGAGTCATATTGAAAAATTTATTTTGTGCAATTTAAGATTAGATTCGTGAATATTGTAGACGCAACTGCGATGATAAGCATATGAAACGATTCTACATTAGCAATTAGAGATTTTGAAACAAATGAAAATCACTATGGTAGCGCTTTTCGAAGTCTTTTTCTACTTACTTATTTACTACTTATCTCTTTCAGACCCAAAAATTTTTTTCTTCCGATCGCTACAAAAATTGCAATACTATTATATTTGAATACCAGAATAACAAAAAAAAATAAAAAAAAAAATGTTGGGTCTGAAAGGGATAGAAACTCTCGACAAGAGGTAACACCGATCACTGCTTTTGGGATTTTGAGCGAAATTTTGAGTCTGAGCCGAAATATAAACGTATTACGTCACCTAACACAATCGTATACGGTGGGTCTGAAAGGGTTATACTTACTTCCACTCAAATCTACAATACTTTTTTGCTTGATGCTTTAATTATTTCACAATACCCGACCGCCACTTTAGCACCAGTCTATATGCTTATCATTGCAGTGCGCATCTGCACTAAGATCATTACTTCTTGCTTTCTTGTATTAAAGATTTTCTCAAAAACATGATGTTATATTTTCCATTTTACATTAAAATATCACTGATGCAATAAAAAAGATCCTTTAAAATGATAAAATAAACCGGGGAGTAAATTTGAAATTGGTGTGCGTCGGGACTGCCTTGGTACACAAATCCAACGACAAATAGGCTTCCTTACGCCGACAATTTTTAAATTTTCTCCAATGAATATAGTTATTATTAAAATTAATTTATGTACAGACAAAGTGCAATGAAAATTCATTGGTTTTTGTTTGGGTTTTTGATTTTTATGTGTAAGAACTCTTGAAACTCTGTTCGACTAAAATTCTAATCTGTCAACACTGTAACCATAAAAATTACCATTTCTTTAATGTCTCATTAAATCAAAGGAAATAAAAAATGTTTGCGAAAAAAATGCATAAAACTAGAAAATTAGACGAGTAGGGAAATCAGAACATCGGAATTATTATCTCGCAAATTATGATAGTGTATTTCTTTCTCTCGAAAATTCAAAGCTAGGTTTAAATCGCCAACAAATCAACGGCCAAGTTATATTTTCTAAATGTGCATTTCAAATTCGCATTTACCGCTCCTTAAACATTGGAGATATTTTATTTGCAGACATCTTTCTAATTACTGCTCGCTCAAGTGGTATTTATCACTATATCACCAATTAAAAGCGCTAATAACATTCACATACTGGGGAGCTGTACTAAAATCATCTCTCTAACAATTTTCAATGTTCATTAAATGTTCTTTACGAAATTGAAAGTTTTTATTTCGGTTTCTGTTCAGCCCAACATACATACGCTTTTGGTTTTTCGTACGTGGGAACCATTTCAAGAAGATCACTCACCGTTTTCAGTTTTTTGGGGAAAGTTTTGAGGAAATTGAAATATCGTAGGGTTCATGTCGTGTTAATTGCAAGTGGATGTATGCGATTGGAAAGTTTTTCTTAATATTCACAAAAAAAAGAATGAAATTCCACCATTGTTTTATATATGAATCTAAGAGATTTAGACTTTAAAGGATCTCACATATAATTGTTTAGGTATCCTTTTATATTTAATGCCACAAATAAGTGTTTTATAACTGAAGAGTAGAGAATAATGTTTCAAGCTTAAAACATGAAAATATTAGTATCTGAAAGTTGATTGTTTTATACCCAAACTAAAATAAACACAATTTATAAATACTGCCAAACAATAGCTTTAATTACTAAATCCAATTTTAAATTTATTCTAGAAGAGAAATTAAGGCTATTTAAATTTCATTGTCCTCTGAGATAAATTTCAGAGTGACCCACATAAAACCCTATGACCCACATTAATAACAAATCCCGTCGCAGTAATTTATTAGAATTTCTACATTTGATACTCACAAAGGTGAATAATATATTGTATTCAAATAAATATTTGTTAAACTTGAGTAAATTGAAAATCCCAAAATTTATTATTCGGATTATGACATAAGAAGGTCGTTTTGTAAACAATAAAATGTGAACAAAATCCAAGATATTTATACTCTAGATGATAATCATATAGTAATATATTAGAATTATTATACCGTTTGAAACGTATCAATCCAATCGTCGAAAACAAAAATGAACTACACCAGGGTGTTTGGGATGATAAAAGATTTTGATTTCGTCTGTCCGTTCGCCTATCCGTCTGTCTGTCTGTCCGTGAACACCATAACTTTCGAAAGGATTGAGCTGGAGACTTGAAATTTGGTATAGTTGCGTTTCTCGTAAATGGTAAGACTAAGATCTTGAATTGGCAAAATCAGACCATTCCTTTCCCCGTATTTTAAATGAAATAGTTTTTAGCAATTTTCTCGGAAATGATGCATCATATTGAAAAATTTATGAAGATGAAATGTGTTTGGAATATAATTTTGCACAACTGTTCCATACATCAAAATGCAATAGGACCACTCCTTCCCTCCACCACACAAATGGACTTTTTCAAAATAAAAATATCTGTCTTCAAATAGAGTATTTGACGATTGGCCCCTTCCCCTGGCAATTGTGGCTTTTCGTATGTTTTTCATTACGAATTTGGTTTTGTTATTAAATACTTCTCTATGTCTAAAAAATTTAATTTATGGTAGATCGAAAAAAATTGGGAACTTGAAATTTTCAGAATTTAAACCATTTTTAATCATACTATATTAAGACGAGAAAATAGCCAGCGACGTGCCATCAAAAATATTAATTTAGGTTTCATCCTTTCTGTTTTTTTTCTCCTTTTTTCTTGAGTTTTTATAATATCTTAAGTTTTTGAGGGTAAAGCCGAAAGTCCTGTAGATTAATCATCAATATCATGTTCCTCAAGAAAGTCAGCGAGATTTTCAAGGGGTCGACCATTCGAAAAAAAATTTTTTCCTTTGATATTTTGATCAGCAACTAAATATTGCTTACATGTGAATATTTCTAAACTCCAAATATGTGAAAAATAAATAAAACTTTATAAAAAAGAAAGTTCGTAGAAAATATTTGTCATATATAAAAGTGTCATGAGATATTCCGGCAAGTGAACTAATTACAAATTAATTATAATTTATGTTCCTGAAACAGAAAAAAAAGCAAATAAATAATTTCGTTCCGTAAAGTCGACTTTCAGTAAGAAGACCAAATAAATTATTCACGATGAATGGTCATGAGAGACAGTAAGATTGTCTGACTGATGGCAATAGTTGGCAAAATCACAAAAAGCGCAAAACTATTTTCAAATAAAACGACAAAGTATGTAAAACTTTCAGATAGACTTGACTTGCCTGGCAGTAGTAAACCAAATGCACACAGAATGATTTATTGTTGTCAGACGAGGACAATAAACTCAAAAGAAATTACTAATTACTTTGAATATTGTATTGAATTTTTACATGTTAGTCAATTGACTTAAGTATTAATAAAAGACTTCTTGCAAAAATTAACAATCAATAAATTGCTTTATTTAAAAACCTTTTATGGTTACTCTAATTGAATTGCGAAATTTTAGAACCCTTTCTCCTTCTTCTACGCTTTTCACGTTTTTTTCGCGATTTTTTGTATGCGTTTTTTTTTGTCACACTGTCAAACATACAATTAGCACTACATAAATATTAAAGAGAGATTGTAAAAAAAACATTTGATGTGAATAGCACATGATTTTCTTATACAAAATCCACGTTCTGGGCAATTTACCCCATAACCCGACAAACAAAATATTAGTGCACAAAAAAAAAATCAAAAAAAAAAAAAATAAAAAAAAACCAAATAAGGGTATTCACAGTCCTCTTTTAATTTTAGGTATTCGGTGTTTTTGGTAATATTAAAAGACTGAAAATATTCTGCTGTGAACATCCCAAAGCACAGATTTGAGAACAGCGCTTTTATTGGATACGTGACCAAATCATGAACTGCGAATTTGATTGTCACATACCTTTAAATCCATGTTTGATGTATTCTTTTGAATTTCTATTGTGCAACGGCTATCAAAATTGAAAAAAATTGCAGTCCGATGAGATAACCAGCGAGAAAATTTGACAACTAAAAACATTACTAGCGCCACTCGCGGTTGATTCTTGTGTAATGGTATCGAAATCATAAATTAAAAACAAAACAAACAATCGATGACAAATTATGACATGACCATAAGTATGCATGCAATGGGTTACTCGTGCTGTGAACTTCATGACTCAACATAAAGTCCACAAGCATACGGTAGTCAAGTGCATTCAAATCGAAGATGAAATTTGATTCGGATGACACAATTGACGATTTGATAATTTATGATTTCGAACCTAAGACAACAAAGTGCACCGTGAGAAAAAGTTTACTTAACATTTAAGAAAGTAATTATGTATTTAAGAATTAGGGCACTTGTAGAATTATGTGCAATATTGTAAATAAGAAAGCGGCGCCTATAAAAGCCGTATTAGCTCTAGGAAGAATTCAGAATTAAACTTACGCTTTAATTGAGCAGTTCGTCTTTTTCTCATTAACATTCTGGCAGTCTTTTTAGACGCCTGTTAAATTGCTGGTACCTCCGCCAGCAGGATAAAATAAATAACGGAGCTATAGGCAACATTATTGGACTTAGTTAGTTAGAACATCATTTATTACATGGCGATCCTGCGGACGATCTTGCGGACGATCCTGTGGACGATCATACCACGCGAAATGGACTGCAACGATGAAGACTTTCCCCGCGGCCAAAAGCTGGTCACCAAAATGATTTTACTGGTGGCCGATGCGAATGACGAGGAATTCAATGTAGTTGAGGTGCAAACAGATAAAGACTCGGAAATAAAAATTCCAATTGCCGTATTAAAAGCGAGTGAGACAAGATCCATTAATCCCGACATCGAATCCTACGACACATCATTGACATTCAAACTAATGCAGGCGTTGTTCCCGTTTACATCCTTGGGACAAATGTAAAGGACGGAGGCGAAGTTGTCGATATGGACGAAGACAAAGGCGAAGAGGACGAAGGCGAAGAGGATAAGGACGAAGGACAGCCAAAGAAGAAACCAAAATGGAAAAATAACACAGATGCCAAAGGAGCTATAGGCAACACTCAACGAATTGAACTTCGTTAGTTAGAACATCATTTATTACAACATCATTTATTACATTATTTTTATAAAAAAAAAAAAAAAAACAGAAACATTGAAAAAAAAAAAAATGAAAAAAACAGATGCCAAAGGAGCTAAAAATAAGAAAAAGTAAAAATCCAAACAGCACCGAATTAAAAAATTAATTTAACAAAATAATAAAAAAAAAAAAAAAATTAAATAAATAAAAATAATTAATATTATTATTATATAATCACAAACAAAAAAAAATTTCTGAGATGTTATTTAAAATAAGAATTATTTACTACAAAACAAAATAATTGAATGAAAAAAAAATGAAAAAAAAAAAAAAAAATGAAAAAAAAAAAAAAAAAAAATGAATATGAATATTAATGAATTGACTTAAATTTATAAAAGAAACGAAAGAAAATAAGAGAAACAAGTCAAATATATTCCATATGTATACAAAATGTAATTTTCAAAAGTAAAGTGAAATGAAAAGAAATCATGTAAAAACAAGAAAACAATTTGAAAATCGAATATTAAAATGTAAAATAAAAATCCGCTAAAATTTGAAATAAAATCAAAAAGCTGAAGAAAAAATAAAAAAAAAAACTTGTAAAAAAAAAAATGTAAAAACATTTTTATTTTTATAAAAAAAAAAAAAAAAATAAACTGTCATAATCTAGATGGATGGATTCCAAATATTATTAGACAAAACATAAAAAAAAACCCCCCGAATAGGAAATTTTAAACTGAAACGCTAAGTGAAAAATTATCATTAGCAAAAGAAATTATAAAAAGTTTTGATAAATTTATAACAGAAAGCAACACATCAGCTTCACTTACACTGATAGTGAAGAAAAAGATAACACTGTGGAAGAAAATAACATCCAACGAAAAGGAAAACTTACAAATAAAATGGCAAATTTCATTATGGAAACGGCAATCAAACCCATCCCTAATTTTAATGGACATTTCTCAGAATAAGTATGAAGTTATAGAAAATTTTCCAAATCCTAAAAATGCTGACGAAGTCAGAAGATTTGTTGCACTATGCAATTATTACAGACGTTTTATTAAAGATTTCGCAAAAATTGCAAAAAATCTAAACGATCTCCTAAAGAAGAATCATACTTTCAACTGGACTGACGAATGTCAAAAAGCCTTCGAATTATTAAAACAAAAATTGATAAGCCCAGAGATATTACAATATCCAGATTTTACAAAACCTTTCATTGTAACCACTGACGCTTCAAATTATGCTCTAGGCGCAATTCTATCACAAGGTGAAATAGGTTCTGACTTACCTATATCTTATGCTAGCAAATCATTGCAAAAGCATGATCTCAATAAATCAGTAATCGAAAAGGAACTTTTAGCTATACATTGGGGCATAAAATTTTTCAGACCATATCTTTACGGAAAAAAATTTATTGTAGTAACTGACCACAGACCCCTTGTTTCACTATTCTCACATAAAAATCCATCATCGAAACTAACAAGAATTCGTTTAGAATTATCAGAATATGATTTTGAAATTGTCTATAAAAAGGGTAAAATAAATACAAACGCTGATACACTATCACGCATACCGATAAATTCAGAAACATTGAAAAAACTAATTCCTGAAACAGATGAAAATTCACCGAAAAAACTGTTCGCAATTACAAGGAGCATGAAGAATAAAAATGAAAATATAAGGAGCATGAATAATAATAAAAATAAAGAGTGTAAAGAACCAACGAAGCCTGATCAACTTCATATTTGGGACTGCACATCTATATCTGACGTCAAAAATGTAATGAAATTAAGATTTAATGTCGACAAAAAGGAAAAAATAAACGTACGTATAATGAAAGATGAAGTAATAGTAACTTACAGTGATAATCCTGCAAAACTAGTTTTGACTATGGAGAAACTGCAAGACTTAATGATAAAAAAGAATATAAAAGAACTAGCGCTAGAAGAAAATGATAAAATATTCGAATATATTGAAAAAGAAAGATTTAAATATGAATTTAATATGCTGCAGCAAGAGAATATAAAGAAATTGAATATAATGATATATAAAGCTCCAATTCAAATAAAGAACAAAGACGAACAAATAGAATTGATAAAGAATTTTCATATAACACCACACGGAGGACATACAGGAATTAGAAGAACGATATTAAAATTAAAACAACGATATATTTGGAAAAACATGAGAAAAATGGTAAAGAAATACGTAAATAATTGCACTTTATGTACCAAAAATAAAATAACAAAACATACAAAAGAAAAAATGATAAAAACAGACACACCTACAACAAGTTTTGAAACAATTGCAATCGACACTGTAGGACCTCTAAGAATATCAAATGACTATCGATATATATTAACAATTCAATGTGAATTAACAAAATACATAATAGCACATCCAATGGAATCTAAAGATGCACGTACAGTTGCAAAAACCCTAGTCGAACAATTTATTCTTAAATATGGAATGTTCAAAGTTTTGAAATCCGACAACGGAACAGAGTTCAAAAACGAACTATTTACAAATATATGCAAACTTTTAGATACCAAACAGACATTTGGAACACCATATCATCATGAAACATTAGGATCTATAGAACGAAATCACAGAGTCTTAAATGAATACCTGTTATCATTCTCTACAGATCATGAATGGGACAAATGGATACCATACTATACATTTGCATATAATATAACACCACATATAGATACAGAATATTCTCCTTATGAACTCATATTTGGAAAATTGCCATACTTACCACACGACATTATAATGAATAATAAACCAATCTATAATATCGAAAATTACGCAGTAGAACTAAAAATGCGATTAAAAAGAGCTCTCGAAAAAGCACAGAGTCTCATTGAAAGTGCTAAAAATGAAAGAATAAAAAACCAAAAGAATTCAAATCCATCTAATTTCAAGGAAGGTGATTTAGTATTTTTAAGATCTTTTAATAATACCAAAAGAAACAGTCCATATAAAGGACCATATAAATTAATTAAAAGAAAAGGTGTAAATAGTATTATAGATAAAGATGGTGTAGAAACATTAGTTCACAACAATAACTTAAAGAAATACAATAATTAAAATTCGTTATAAGACAATTAATGAATACAATTATCAGATAAGAAATTTAAGATTATTCAACATTTCAATAGTATGTTAATTAGGTTAAGCTAAAATTTTTTCATGAAATATTGTAACACATTTCATTCATAAATTTTATCTTGAGGATGAGGGTGTAATGGTATCGAAATCATAAATTAAAAACAAAACAAACAATCGATGACAAATTATGACATGACCATAAGTATGCATGCAATGGGTTACTCGTGCTGTGAACTTCATGACTCAACATAAAGTCCACAAGCATACGGTAGTCAAGTGCATTCAAATCGAAGATGAAATTTGATTCGGATGACACAATTGACGATTTGATAATTTATGATTTCGAACCTAAGACCACAAAGTGCACCGTGAGAAAAAGTTTACTTAACATTTAAGAAAGTAATTATGTATTTAAGAATTAGGGCACTTGTAGAATTATGTGCAATATTGTAAATAAGAAAGCGGCGCCTATAAAAGCCGTATTAGCTCTAGGAAGAATTCAGAATTAAACTTACGCTTTAATTGAGCAGTTCGTCTTTTTCTCATTAACATTCTGGCAGTCTTTTTAGACGCCTGTTAAATTGCTGGTACCTCCGCCAGCAGGATAAAATAAATAACGGAGCTATAGGCAACATTATTGGACTTAGTTAGTTAGAACATCATTTATTACACTTGATACCGAATAACCGGGTCGGAAAACACGACTCAAGGCATGTCTACAATTACCGAATTCGGTAATTCATTTTGACATGAACCAAGTTACCGTCTCGGTAAAAATCTGTTAAATTTGACTGAATTACCGAGCGGTAAAATTACTCGCAATTTAAAAGAGGACTGTGAATACCCTTAATGTCAAGTTGACCCGCTTAGCAACACATTTAATATCATGAAGCGCAGAAAGAAATTAAAACTGAAAAATTGTAAAAAAAAATGTTTAATATTTTTTTTTCAAATTAGGGTATTTTTTATATTCTTTTCTATTCATAAAATACCACAATAGGTATAAAAAATCCCAGGCGAAAGTATTTATTAATTTTCATTCCGAAAAGTTATTTTTCATGTCTTCGAAAATTTTGTTGTGTTTTTACATTTATTACGTACCTAGTATTACTCGTAAAATCCCTGGAAAAATCGAACTGATTTTAGAAACATGGTTCTGAAAAAATCATGGTTAAAATTATTTCGTAAATGCTCCAAAACCGACTGTACACATGACTTTAAAGCGCCATAAGTTCGGCAAAACATACGATAAACTTAACCTTTTGACAGATAAAAGTCGAGAACTTTAAGAACATGCAAAAAAAGTCGATTTCTCCAAGATAATCCATTAGCGTGGTATTACACACAGCAACTTTCGGGCTTATTTAAGCCGGCAACTTTTGGGCTTAATAAGCCAATGTGCTTACACTTGTGGCTTAAATAAGCCAATCCTGTTTGCATATGCTACACAAGTTTATATGAGCGTGTGTGGACTCAAACCATTGAAATTGCTGCTGCTCATATACTTCCCACGATCTTTACCTGCTGACGGTCAGAACGAAAATGATTTCTGCCTACTACTTTTCCCAAACCGGTTCACACGGTTTGCATGTATGCAAATTGTCGATAAGCCATGATTTCGAGTGGCAACTTTTCCCTCCTCAGTCGTTTCTCCCAAAAATCGGCTTAAGTAAGCCCGAAAGTTGCCGTTTGTAATACCGCGCTTAATATTTGTTTTTCAGTGAACCATTTTCGAGCAAATTTCAAAATTTTTTCTATTTGTATGGGGGAGAAGAGAAAGACCGTCTCAATTTTCAAACGATTTTCGTCAGGTCTTCAAGACCCTTTTTCTACCTTAGCTCTGTATAACAGTTATGTGAGACCAATTTTGGAATATGCATGTGTTGTTTGGTAACCTTTTTGTATCAGTCATGTTCGTAGACTTGAGTCTGTTCAAAACATATTTGTAAGATTCGCATAGAGACGTTTGCCATGGAGAGATCATTATAACCTTCCGCCGTATGAAGAACGCTTATTATTACTCAATTTGCAATCACTTTTAAAAAGACGAGAAATAATTCAAAGTTTGTTTATTTTTAAAATTTTAACTAACGAAATTGATTCTCCAAACATACTTTCAATACTCAATATTAATATAAAACGTCGTAATACACGCCAATTTAATTTCTTTTATAATAATTTCGCCAAGACGAATTATGGGAAAAATATGCCTATTTCTTCGATGTGTAATATTTTTAATAAAAATTTTTAACAAAATTGACTATAATATGTCATCAGATGTGTTAAGGAAGGATTTATAAAATTGTTAAAACTAAACCTACTTTACTTTTATTGTTTTTATTGCATTTTAACTTTAATTTGTACAGTCTATGAGAACTGCTCTGTATGGCTGATAGTAAATTAATAAATAAATAAATTTTTCCCGTATTTGGACGGGGTTCAACTTTGCTTAAAAAACGGATCGGTCCAATTTTTACTTTCTTACATAAAAATTCAAAGATTTTTTATTAAATATTAAACAAATATGTTGTTTTTGAAGAAATTTAGCGTCGTATATCAAATTGGTGTCGTCGGTTATCAAGACCGGGAACAAAACATTGACATTCGTATAATAAAACTTCTTATATCAGAACATCGTAAATCGAGGAACGCCCGTATTTGTAATACATCAAGATTCAAAAAAATCTGATAAAATGTGAGCAATTTATTTTAACCGATCGTTCAATATTGCATTTAAAAAATAAAATAAATATTTATCACACGTGGAAATAAATTAAGAGTATTTTTTTTAAAACACAATTGCGAAATCAATCTTATTGTTTTACCTATACGAATAATTTTTACTATTACAAATGCGTATTCCGTATACGAGTTAGAATTTATTCAGAAATTTATCATAATTCAATGGCATAAACATCTTTAAGAACATTAACACATGACTTATATTCCTTGCCCTTGTCATAAATCGATTATGTTGCTATTCATATGATTTATGATTTTTTGCCCGAAAGACGATAACAAAGCAATGAAAAAATAAATGAAAAATAACATTTTCAGCGACGCATTTTCATTTTCAGCTTTTCTTCAATTTCATCATTCAACGAAGGTCCTTGGCGATGAAAGATTGGGTTGTCAATAAACATAAAATGAATGATTTCGACTACTGACAGTTTCATGCTATATATGTAAAATAAATATAGATAATTGAGTATAAATATAGGTATTTTTCAAACTCCCCAAATGGCGCTCCGATATGTCACTCGTCGCGCTAACATTAACTATGATGGACAAGAATATCAAACATATGGAGTGTTTGTTTAACAGGGAATTCATTTACCTTGTTTAGGATTTCCAACAAAAACCAAAATAACGACAATCTGTTATCGTTTTCTCTGCATATTCCTACACGTTTATGTATAAATTGAACTATTTGCACATGACGACTAGTGAAATACGAGATATCTTCTAATAAAAATGAAGCAAACATGTCAAGATGGATCTTTTCCACATATTATTCTTTATGTATCTATTTCTATCCATCATAGATATTCTGTGGACATGTTGCTGACGTTTACCTGGTGGCAAACACCCATGATGTCGGCATACATTATGGCATATTTTATGTTGCTATTTCGCAGCTGATGCTGAACTACGAATAGATCTAGATTTGTTTTCCTATTCTTCCTAAATAACACTTTTTCGTATTGATATAGCCAGACATTGTTGCTTTTTCATTTCTTTGGTTACACTTATTCTTCAACAGTGTTCTTCTTCTTTTCTTTTCTTTTCAATATTTAAGCACTTGGAGTTTGTATTGTTTTCGATTTGGTGGCGAAAAGACGACCGCGCCGACCGGAAGGAAAAGTTTATGCAAATTCACTATACTTGGCTCAGTCATATCGATTTGAATGTGCAATTTGGCCCAATGAAGCATTAACCCAGATACCCAAATTGGTATTTATGCTTTTGTTTGATCAAGTAGATCACCACAATATCAAATATTCTGGACATGTTCTATGACTATTTGGACGGCGATTTTATTTCTTATTTCCATTTGCCGCAGCCAATCCGCAATTTTTCCACATAATTGTTACGATTCTCGGTTTATCGGTCATTAGTGGTTTTTTGTTAACGAAATGGAAGTCAATTTATACTAAGTAGAAATTTTCTGCTGCAAGTCGTTTTCGATGTCAATAAAATATGAATTAACAATAATAAACGCAGTTATTTGTCTACGAGTTGTGTCGTCGCTTAATCAATTTCGCAATCAATTTCGACGATTATTCAATCATATAGCAATAATTTTTGATGTTCCACAATAAAATCAAAAATTCTATTTGGTAGCAATGATTTCGTCACTACTACAACAGTCTTTGCTATTGATAGGTTGCAATATAATCCTACAAATTCTACTACAACAGTCTTTGCTGTTGATAGGTTGCAATATAACCTTACAAATTCTTCTACAACAGTCTTTGCTGTTGAAAGGTTGCAATATAATCCTACAAATTCTACTACAACAGTCTTTGCTGTTGGTAGGTTGCAATATAATCCTAAAGTTCTACTACAACAGTCTTTGCTGTTGATAGGTTGCAATATAACCTTACAAATTCTGTAAACGATATATGGTTTAGAATTGATGTTAAGATCTATCCGTAAAATATTCTTAAGTTGTGCGGAGTCGTCGGCCGTGGTAAACTCGAGAGTTAGGGGGTGGAAATGCTGAAATAAACGTTACTTATTTTGACCCTCGACGGTGTGGGTATATGCGTTTGGGATGAAAATTTGCCCTTCTCTCTCCTGGAGTCAAAAAGTACACTGTAGAAAATGTATTTGAATTTAAACCGAAAAATGGGGTAAAAACGGGGTAAATTTGCAAAAACGTCGTAAAATTTCGAAAAAAAATCAGAATTTAGCTCGCACACCATTTAAGTTGTAAAATCACCCAAAAAACATTAATCTTACACTAGAAATAGGGTAATTTTAAACCTTGCGTAAAATTTCGACCAATATTCGTATTTTTACTCTCATTTTGGTGTAAAAACACGCTCGCAGGGTATTTTTGCATTATTGTACGGACAATTTAACCTTAACCTTATAATTCGCATAAGGTTTGTGGCATCGGAGTATAAATACTCGAATCGAGTTTTACTCTACCAAAATCCTGTGTGGCGCCTGCCACATGGCAGACATGCAAAAATAATATAATCTTTTTGTTTTTACAGACGGTATAAGCCGAGAAATTCTAATACCATTTTCGGTGTAGTTTTAAACAAAAAATGTCGTAAAATTACACCTTTAAGACGCGGTTTTGCTACCAAATAGGAGGAAAATTACAACAAAAATGTGGTAATTTTAAACATCCATGTCGTAAAATTACACCCGTATTGTACTTTTACTTCTTATTTAGCTTAAAGTTCCCCCGTAAAAGAGGCTTTTGTACGCCACAAAATGAGTAAAAATGCATAGCTTTTAAGCCATTACGACTCGGTGTAATTTTACCCCTATTATCGTAGGAAAATGGTTTCCTACGATAATAGGGGTAAAATTACAATAAAATTTTCTAGAGTGTATATTCGAAAGATATATATTCGAAAACTAAAGTGTATATATAAGAGCAGTGAAAGATAGACGCCATTTTGGATTTTTAGTCATACTAATCAAATACAAAATAATTAAAAAAAGATAAACAAAAAAATCAGAAAAAAATATTTGGAAAAAGCTTTAATTAAAAAATTGTACTAAAGACGAAAAAAAAATCTTTTGAGCGCCGTGTATCAGAAATAAAATCAAGATCAAAGCGTCAAAAAATAAAATAATATTTTTCTGGCTTTTATTTCTAAGCGCTGCGGCAAAAAAAATAAAAATTTTGTTCTTTTTTAGTACCTACATTTTTTAGTTTTTTTTTTTATTTTAACGGTTTCACTTTAATCTGTTTTCCATTTATTTCAATGAACTTAAGAAAAATCACGGTTTTAGCACAATTGAAGTTTTTCCAAAGAAAAAAAAACTGAAAAATAGGCCTCTTGAACTTGTGACCTTGAAAACCAATCAAACACTCTATAAATTGCAATTAAATTTAATTAATAAATAGATAAATTACAAAATATAAATATTTTCCTATCTACAAAGAGGTTTTATGGTCTCAGAATTACGTCTCCATCGGTTGTTTGGGAGCATACGCACTGTACGCCAAATCAAAATCACGTCCCCATCCAGACCCAGAGTGACCACCGGAAACCACAACTTCATGCTGGGATCCTTCTTTACTTCCGCTTAGTAATTTCTTAATGCCAATAATCGATGCTAACACCAATGCCAATTTTGAAACGATGAGAGCTTTACCAGCCAACATAGCGAGTGCTCCATAAGCGAGTGGAACAAAAGTGCCACCCAACAGAAGTGGAATCATTACCATAGCGCCATTGCCTTTCTTCTTTTTCTTTTTATCCCTGCCCTCTTCACTCCAAGAACGTTGCACGTCTTCCAATGTTGGGAATTTTATCTAAAAAAAAATCCCATAAAATTTTAAATGTGCCTATAAATCTTCAACATATTCCAGGGAAATGTCGCGTTTTAAATATAAGTACCTGAAGTGTGTGACTTTGCAGAAACGATGCGATTTTCTTGAATATCATTGAATTCAATTTTCCTTCCTTTTCATCAATTGAACGCGGCAAATTTGCTTCGATATCCTCGTCACTTTGGCCAACAAAGTCTGTATTTGGTACGGATGTTGCCATCTTATCTTGGATAAAGGTTACACCCTCAACTAAATTTACATCCCTAAAGTTGCGATACGCCGTATCCATGCCCTTCAAGAGCTTTATTTTTAAACACACTGATATATCCTTATTGGAGCATTCCTGATATATTTTATATAGTAAAGAGAAATCACTGAGAAATCCTTCTGATCCAGATTTATGTTCAGGTTTTTCCACTGCTAAACTTTGGGTTATGTGACTGGCAGCACTACGGCAATTCACTGTTGATATTAAACACAAAGATGAAACTAGTAAGATTCTTAACATTTTAGTATATTTTATAGATAAACTGAGAGAAAAAATTAATATAAAAATAGGATATTGTTGTGATGCGTTATTGTAAAAACTCCGAACCCGACTGCTGTAATAAATAGAACTCTTTTCAATTTATAGTTGGAGGTGTTTTTCTTATATCACATTTAAAATAACGCCCATCAGACTTCTTTTCTAAAGGAAATTTAGAAAACTCTTGAACGCATCCAGTCAACCATTAATCACGCCAAACATTTATCTTAGAAAGATGCAAGAAAAGTGGTGCATGATGCATTTTCGTTCTAATCTAATGATTTCTTATTTTGATATTATTGAAAATGCTTTGATGCTTACACAGTGTAGATCCATTTTATTTAGTTAACGAATTATAAATTACAATAAATGTTTAAATGCACGACTTTTTAAAAGGGGTGCGACGTTTACTCCAGATATACACAACACAATTAGACCGAAAAGTTTTTCTTAATTACCAACATTTTCACGATGAAAAAGTTTTATTAATTAATTTACGCCACGACACAACAACTGCATGTAGTTCAATCAAATATAAAAATGGGTACTAATTTCTACAAGCTGCATTTAATTTTGTTTTCATTTATAGATTTTTACTTGAATCCAATTTTTATTGGGAAAAGTAAAAACTTATTAACAAAATTTAATCTAAAATCGCCTTAAAGTTTTGGAAACTAGTTTTTTTTAAATTTTAAAGGGATTATACAAAACTTTGGGTTTGTAAAACATAAATTTAGCTTGATTTTTTGTCCGTTTTCAATATGTATATACACAAAATGGTGGTTGTCAGGTCCCATTTTGTATAAATTAATTATGCTAACCCAAGAAACAATTTGTAACCCTGGTTACAAAAAAACCTTCAATTTAGGTCATGTTTTGGTTACATTTTAGATGGTTTCCGAATAAACCCGCGAAAAACAGTTATTTTGAAACCAACTTCTAGATGGGGGTTTCTGAAACGTTTCTGAAAGGTTACAGAAACCACACTCAGAAAAATGTTCAGGTCAACTTTTTGTCAGGTTAACTCTGACCTTACAGAGGTGTCTGTAAGCCAGCTAGCGGTCAGAGTTAACCTATCTAAGGTCAACTCGTGCAGCTCCCAATGCCCTACTTCACCAGCTGGTGGCTTAATTTCAGAATTTCTCCGACCACAGATCAACTCAGTTTTACTTGCCCACATGCAGGCGAACGCGCGCCTGCCCGAGGCCAATTACGCCGTATGTAGGTCGTCGAGTTAGCCTCCATTTTTCTGAGTGCAAATGTGAAACTTTTGTGTTTTGTTACCCTGGTTTCAAATACATTTCTTAACCGGAATGTAACCTCAAATTGTTACTTGGGAAGTACTTAACATGTGGGGTCTCAAATAAAAGGACTTGGAAAAACATTTATAAAATTCAAACTTCGGGAATTTTTTTTTTTTCAAAAAAAAGCTCAAATGAAAGGACTTGGACAAAAGAGTAGAAATCAAGCGTTTCTAAAAAGCCAAATAAAACATTAACCCCCGGACAATACCAACAGCAATCGGAAGGAAACTGATTCGAAAAAGCCACTAATAGTCAGCAATCGGAAACACTTTTTTTTTTTTTTTATTTGGGATAGGAAAACTGAAAATTTTTTAAGAAATTAAAATATACAGGAAAATTGTTATACTGAATATTAATGTTTTTACAAATGAGGTTTACCACTGATTTTAAATATTTCGACTCTTAAGCCCAATTCAGACTACCGATTGCGATTACGATCATAATTGAGCTTACTCAACCAATGAAATCAAAGGTTTCATGTCCCTATCGTTGAAAGCTTTGATCTCATTGGTCGAGAAACTTCAATCGTAATCGCAATCGTAATCGTAATCGCAATCGTAATCGCAATCGCAATCGCAATCGCAATCGCAATCGCAATCGCAATCGCAATCGCAATCGCAATCGTAATCGTAATCGTAATCGTAATCGTAATCGTAATCGTAATCGTAATCGTAATCGTAATCGTAATCGTAATCGTAATCGTAATCGTAATCGTAATCGTAATCGTAATCGTAATCGTAATCGTAATCGTAATCGTAATCGTAATCGTAATCGTAATCGTAATCGTAATCGTAATCGTAATCGTAATCGTAATCGTAATCGTAATCGTAATCGTAATCGTAATCTTAATCGTAATCGTAATCGTAATCGTAATCGTAATCGTAATCGTAATCGTAATCGTAATCGTAATCGTAATCTTGATCGCAATCGTAATCGTAATCGTAATCGTAATCGTAATCGTAATCGTAATCGTAATCGCAATCGCAATCGTAATCGCAATCGTAATCACAATCGTAATAGCAATCGTTAGTCTGAATTGGGCTTTAGGCTCCGTTTACATCTGACACTTTATTTTGCGAATTTTATTCTGCGACACTAAATCAAGTCTCACAACCGTTTACAATACGACAACAAATTCTAGAACTTATTCCTGAAAGACAATGGCGCTAGAATTTATTAGTTTGATTCGCCTGCATTATTGGTTGATTCGCCTTTGATTCGCCTGCACTCGGCGTAACTACATTCTATTAAATATTGTATCATATTCTTGTAAATACTACTTCCAAGCTAAAAACTGGAGAGACTAAATTGGTTCTTAAAAAATTGTTCATAAAAATATGAATGTAAAGCTGATTGTTATTGAAAGTGAGCAAGTTTGAAAAACTCTGCTTTCCAAAAAAAAAATTCTTGTGTCTCGATATTTTCGATAAAAATCTTCAAGTACATTAACCACTGTTTTGATATTATTTTTAATTTTTATCTCGCGATCAGACCATTTGAACGTGCATGATTGCCTCCAGAAATTCACGTTTTTCTATGAATCACTATTTTAAAATAATAACAGTGACCCCGTTGAAAAACGTGCACGTAATAAATGACTGGTTTTTTTTGAAATTTTATGTGAAATTGCACATTGTATGATAATTTCTTTAAAAATGAATCAAAACTGTTAAATCGTTCATTCACCTTTCGAAAGTGAAACCACTCAAAGTTCACACCGAGCGCCGGTTTGAGCATAATAAAATACAAAAATACATCAATAAAATTTTAATGCTCAAAGTACATCCGCTACATTTATGTCTCTATAAATATGCAATTATTAGCATACGATTGTCAACAGGTAGATTATATTTATATACATATTAATGCCAATATTTTATGAAACCTCTATATATTTATGAATGAAAGTAAATGGGAACGATGCTAATGAGTTGAGATTACCATAAATGCTACTCTGGAAAATGTCTTCACTTTTCAACGCCATAAACCGTTTTACTTTCCATCTGACGAATTCGCCGCAAAATGACGTGCGACACAATGAACTTTAAAGACTGCAACAGTTTCCCACTTTGCGGTTAATAATACTATATTGGAGACAATGTCGCACTGTTGTTGGTTCACGTTGGTCTGCCAATGGCTTTTTCTTGTAGAAATTTTCTTAAAGCGGTTAAGAATATTATTATTCATATATAGTTGAAGACACTTAAGCATTCATTGTGCGTAAAATTCAAATATTTCGCTTGGTCGACTGTCTCCCGATGGTGTTAAGTAGAAAAACGAGGTGTGGATTCGTTATAATCGGATAGTGATGTTAAACTGTACTAGCACAGATACAGATAATTGAATAAATACGATGTATATCTGCCTAAAAGTGCGGTAGCAATAAACTGAAAATCACAATTCTTTATGGGGGTTAGTATGTCACCTAGACCTCTTTGGCCCGATATTGTGGGTGATTACAATGTAAGGTAATCTATTGAGGTGCTGCTGTAACACGATTTTTAGGAAAAATTCATTTAAATTATATTTACTTAAACGAAATTGATATGATTTGTATACGAAATTCTTCATGCATATTAAAAATCTAATAGTGGGCTCCAATTGTTTTTGTTTAAAAAAAATTAAAAATCGTGTTCTAGGGACTTAAAAATCTCAGGTGGCGCTATCGTTTTAAAAACTCCTCGGCTACTTATTCCGAGAAAAAAATTACAAGAAAGATACCCGCTTTATCCTTACCACGAAGCCAATTTTCCTGGATTCCATACACGTCGTTGTCGGGTTAAAATTTTTAGTGTAAGTTTTAAAATACCAAAAAGACCGGGAAGAACTTAAAAACTTTTGGGAAAAATCTTATCGTTGCAGGACTTTCCGCTTCGAATTAGTCTAACACTAGATTCGTGATTGGCATCCCCAAAAACCCCCAAATGCGATTTTTCCCGGGAAAAGCGGAAAAGGATATTTGCGTTGTCCTTACAGGACCACGAGGGACTCTTTTCAGCCCCCTAATGAGCAGGATTTATGGCGAAAATTAAGATGTCAAACCACCGAAACCCTCTTCTCTCTCCGTTTACCCCCTTAGCGGTAAAATTTCGAAAAACCCCGCCTTAGTGAGGGTCTATGTGATGGATGGGAGATACTATGAATAGCTTCAGGTGTTTAGGCTGGGCGTTGAGGAGTCAGTCAATCAGTCACATTAAACGATTTTATATATATAGATTGATATTTTCTATAAATTTTATATAAATTTTTTTGTTTTTAAAATTTTCACTTTAGTAAAAAAAAATAAATAAACGCCTAAAAGAATACTGGCGTAAAATTGATGAAATAAACAAACAAACTTGGTGGCGTTTATTGAACGACTTTACAAATAATTGAAAAACAAAATTATTTTCTGTTTTTGGATTTGCTTTCAATATCTTCAGGCGGAATCTACGTTTTATCACTTATGCCAATTTAGTTTTTTATATTTCATATAAATATCTACAAATTATCAAATTATGAAATACAACTACTTTTTGTATTAATAAATATAAATCTAATGAAATAGAAAGAAAGAAAAAGGTAATTATTTCTATTTTATAAATAAAATTCGCCTAACTTTATGCGAAATTCACATTACTTTAGAGGGGTTAGAAACCCCGAAAAAGATGTATGCAAAATTAAAAATATTTACTTACTGGAAAAGTTATGTGTAATGATTTTTCTATGTTTTTAACCTGTTAACTGTTTTTTTTTTCATCTAGTTTTTTTAAAAAGGTTTCTACCTTTTCACATTTAATACAACACGCTGAAAACAGTTCATAAAGTTTAAATTTCTAGTCCTTTTGGAGTTAAAATCTCCATTTATAATAATTAGCAACTGAAAGAGGGTTGTATAATAATTAAAGTGAGCTTGACAGGTGACTGACACGAAGGTAGACCTAGAAAAGGTGGTTTATCGATCATCGGTTCACAAATTTTTATACTTTATATGATATACCATATAGAAGTATATTAGATTAAGTATACTGTTTGTAACGCGTCGAACCAATCATCAGACACAAAAATGAACTATACCAGGGTGTTAAGGACGACAAAAGATTTTGATTTCAGCATGTCCGTCCATAAGTCAATCCGTCTTGAGCTAGAGACATGAAATTTTATTACGTTTCTCATAAATGGTTTGGCTAAGTTCTTGAACAGGCAAAACTGGACCTTTCTTCCCGCCTCCCCAATACAAATGCATCAGTTTTTTGCAATTTTCTCGAAAACGGTGAGTTATATTAAAAAAATTATTAAGGTAAAATGTGTTTAGAATAGGATTTTACATAACTCATCCATTCACCAAAATCTAATTGGACCATAAATGTGATACATTTTTCCACCAAAAGGATAATTTTATGGTTAAGGCATTATTTACAAAATTTGAAACCGGTGGTTGCTGTTTAAACGTTCATCAAATTTTGAGACATGTAGCATGTTTTAGCATGTTTTACCTATTACTAACAATCCCAAAATGCCATATTTTAGAACATATCAAACTATTTATGGGATTTTCTTTGACACCATTACCCGCCAGTCCAGCAAAGTTTTCAAATTATAAAATTCAAGTACTTGCCTGTGCTACAGTCAAATGATATGAAGAGAAAATTTTCATGTTTTGGGGGTTTTTCTTTCATATATACAAGTATTGCCAGAATTTTTCACAAAAATATTGTAAATGACGTTTGGTATGTAATATTAGATATTTCCAGCCATAAAGAAAATTCAAAAAAGCTTATTAATATAGTATTCCATAAATCATATCATGTTGGTATGATAAAAATGACCGCTTGTTAAGCATTCAACTGTAATAGTGTAAAACGTTATACTGACCTGGTCATGTTTTGTTTATAGATTTTCATTTGATTGTTTTGTTTATAGCACGTGGAAACATTCTTTTTTTTATTGCTATAATCATTTGTTATTCGCTTCGTTTTGTGTGTAATCTTTATTCGCGCATATTCATCATACTGTGTGTGATGAAAAAGCCATAAAAATATTAAGATTTTTTAGCTGTAAGAAATAATATCTTTATGTTTCAAGAAGTTGGAGAAATTCCTTTCGGCAAAGTGCTACAAATAGATTATGTGCAATATTTTATAATGTACCTACATATATGAATTTCGCCGTTCTGTTTGCTTACACTCAATGGTATGGTAAATACCTGTCGGACTGAATTTTTAACAGGTATGCAATTTGTATCTTTTTCACATGATGGCCTTTTGAACATTTTAAGCAAAAGTCACTAGACGGAAATTGTCTGCGCAAAGTATGTATTCACATTTAGATATTAGTGGAGTATAATACGAATTACCAAGTAAACTGGTGGCCAACAGCCAGTAACAATTTTTACTTTAATTCACCTGGATTGGTAAGTTGGCTATTTGGCTCATCGAAAAAGTAGATTAGAGAAGAGAATATTTTCGTGTATGTTGTTCTTGCCACCAGTTTACCTACATTCTGCACTGGAAAATTTTTCGTATAAAAAAATAGAGAAAAGTAAATTCAAACATGAATAGAAGCAGAGAATTACACTTAAAATCCCGTCGCTTCGCCGTTTACACATTCGTCATAGATATATTTGAAACGTATTACAAATATATGTGCGTAATGTTTAATAACGGTTAGTGAAAATGCGTTTTACTGCGTTTTAAAATCTGTCACATTGCTGTGATTGCTCCTAATATTAACTAAAATTCAAAATAATGAGAAATGAATAAAAAAAACTACAGAAATGCGAAGATGGGAATAAGACGAAGTAATTTATCTACAGATTCGAACGATTTTAACCTCGAAAATTTTTCGTTTACATTTACACGATTAACAAGTTGAATTGATCGCTTTGGGTGACTAGGGTAGATCTAGATAGCTATAGATTTTCTCGGAAAAATGAAAATGATGCCTTCGAGTAGTTAACAGAGCGTAACTGGAATTTAAATTAAATTCAACAATTATTGCATTTGCAGTTGCATATATCATGAACTAAATTTTAAATGGATACGTCATTTGATTAAAGACATGTCAAGCGGTGTATCGCGATATCAGAGCATGGAGAGAATATAATGTTATCTCGATTTAAATGAAGCTAGATTCAATAAATTAATAGACAGATTACAGGAAACAACCAAAGATACCTACATATTCTATCCGCATAGAATAAAGCATTTTTCATCCCTGGTATTTTTTTAGCTACATTTTGACCATAAAATACGTCAAACTTGTGCAAAGCGGCGGAGGTATCTGCGGTAGTGTGATGACGGTACTACACTTCACACAAAAAATTGTAGAAAAGATAATCAAGGAGTCAAGAAATTAGTGCGCATCAAAGGCGCGATGACATCTTTATAAATTTCTCTTGTGCTATTTGGAATGAGTCGCATTTTTAAAATAATACAGTGGAACCTGGACAAGCGGAACCTCACGAGGCCGCCCCGCGAATCCGAATTACACATAGATTTTTTCCAATTATCTAGGTCCCACTTATCCGGGTTCGACTGTAAAAGTGGGAACGCGAAACCAGGCTATGTGATAATTTTTTGAAAAAGAAAGCGCATTGTTTCCCTGACTTCTACTTTTATTCGCTTTAAACAAAAACTATTCGATTTTAAAATTCGACCTTTTGCCGAAATTCGAATCCTTTTCTGAAATTCAAAAAAATACTTTTGTGACTAAAAACTAACGTCAGAAATCTGGGTTGACCCAGGATTTTTCAATACAATGTGATCGACTTAGGCAGGTCTTCGATTTATCCAGGATTCGACTTAAACAGGGCACCAATCATGTATTCCGACGCGTCTCTGACTTTCGACTTCGACGCAGCTTTTAACTCTTAACTTCGCCATATCTGCAGCTTGAAATTTCGCGAAATCGTCACTATGAATCGAAACGTGATTCTGACTGTCACTCCAGGAAATTTGAAGCTGCTAATATGGCGAAGTCAAGAGTTAAAAGCTGCGTCGAAGTCGAAAGACAGAGACGCGTCGGTATACATGATTGGTGCCCAGGATTCACTGTATTTTGAAACTCAATGTTTTTTGTACATTTGTTGGAATCATGCAGCTTGAAAACAACTTTTTCATAACACATGCATCGAAAATATGCCTTTCGATGCCTCCGTAGCGGGTCGAAAGTTGCGTTTTCGGCCCTAGGGGCGAAAGTGCGATTAGCAGGCCGAAACTGTGTTTTCGCGACGTAAACCGAAAATTTATGAATGAAACTGAACGAGTGAAGTTAGCTATACGAGCGTAGTGTGATTTACAATAGTTGCGCATTGTCGATTTCCATTTTTTGTTATGTTGATTTTTCATTTTAGTGGGGAGAAAAACTGAAACAGCTGATCAGCACTTTTGCATTTCACATTGTATTTTGCGTGTGATTTAGTTGAGCATTACCGATTTCCATTTTTTGTTATGTTGATTTTTTATTTCAAAGGAAAGAAATTTAAAAATTAAAATCTGTTTTGACCAACATTTCTTAGTAATAAAACGAATTTATAGAATATAGTTGTTTTGTGTCTTTAAAAAAATTCACTTCTGCTGAAATCCGCCCCTGGACCCCGCATGGTGGGCTTCGCCGCCCAAACCCCCTTTTGCATTACTCTCCAATATCAAAATCGCGCTTAAATGGCATCTCAAGGCATATTTTCAATGAGTTTGTTATGAAAAATTGTATACGCAACTCGTAGCGGAGTCACCGATTTCACTCGTGTGATATCTGCCCTCGCTTCGCTCGTGCAGCTAACTTCACACTCTTGAAATCGTTGACTTTCGCCCCTTGTTGCGTAATATACTATTTTAGTACGAGATTTCGCGTTGAATATTTTGAAACTAATCAAACAGAGCAACAACTAGACTTATGTTGGTGACTTGATAGTTTGCTTACGTAAAAACTAGGTAAGCAAACAATCAAGTGTATGACACGTATCTGCCACTAAAAAGTTATACCTGTAGCGGTAAAGAAGTGCAATATACCTAGGGTGACCGGAATGGACGGGACAGAGCCGCTTCTACGCATGTTGTCCCAGCGCGACTAAATTTTAGTCCCGGAATTATACAATCCGTTGTTGTAATTTTTTAATCACTAAAAAATGTGGCCTCGCGACTCAAAAAGGTGGCCTCCAGACCTGCGGCGCAATTTCCTCCAGCAAAAGACGTATATATTATCGAGGTGTACACACTACTGAGGGGAGAAAATATTGGTATGGTTTCAATTATAAATAAAATCGAATGAGACCTTTTGTTTTTGAGTATTTGCCGTAAAACGCTTTTGTGCATGAAGCTCCATTAACCCTAATCCGCATTCGCGGTGTCTTTGAGACACCGATGCAGTTTTGAGAGTGATTGTTACGAATGTTAAAAAAGTTGTTGCATTCATGCTCCTTGACTTTGTTTTTTTAAGCCAATACTATTTAAAAACGAAAAAAAAAATTAATTTTTTTTACTACAACAATAATATTTCGCTTTTATGAAATTTACCCTTAATCCACGCAGGCGGTGTCTCAAAGACACCGTAACGGTTTTACCAGCAAAGAAAGGTTATTTTGGTATCACTTTGCTTCTATTTCGCAAAATATCGGACTGTAGTAGGCGATAATAACTGTAGCACTTCCCAAAAGAGAAAACGTTGCTTCCTGTGTCCCCATTTCTAAGGTCGCGCTTTGAAGCAGATAAGTGCAAATCCAAGAAAAATGTTTGTAACGAAAATTCTTAAAAATCAATTTTATGCTACAATTATAAAAAGTACGAATAATGTATATACAAATAAATAAATATTATTAACTGAATTAAAAAATGCAAACTCAAAAAAATTTTTTTTTATTAAATTATTCTATTTTTCCGGCATGGTGTCTTTCAGACACCGCCTGCGTGGATTAAGGACAAAATTAGCCTGAGCTGATTAGGGTTAAGGGGGAAACCCCTTAAGACTCAATTACTGGCCAGATATACAGTATCAAGGTTTCGATGTAGTTTGTTTCTAAAAGTTTTCAGAATTTTAGAGGGGGTAGTTCTGAAAAGGAAAACACTTTGCTTAACGTATGGCATGCACAACCCCTTTAGGTAACTCAATAAAAAATTTACACCACATTCGTCTCAAAGTCTAATGAAGAAATTTCTTAAAGTGTATTAAAAATGTTTGTCTACCAGAAACAGGGAAATTGCAGCAAGTACACATTTTTTTCTGTTACAAACTGCAGTAGGTTAATTGCTGATGCTGCTAATGTCTGACAATTGATTTAAGTTGAGAGATAGTAGGCCTCTAGGTAAACAGTTGTTCGATCTTAATGTGGCAAGAAGATAACGAGCCAATCTATACGATACACAAAAGATTCTTCATTATCAGCATTTTATACGTTATATGCAAAATCTATGCTATATTTATGGTTAGATATCAGTTAATATTCATCTTTTATAATGATATTCTCACCTTATTTCCATTTGTCTTTCATCGATGTTGAACAACAATAACAAAATGGAATACCGAATGAAATTTTCATATTGAAATATGCCAAGCTTAAGTTAAATTCAGAGCCATTCATGACCGTATTCTTGTACATTTTTACCATTTTATATCATCATGGTGTCGTTGTCCACATTTTCTTTTTTTTTCGTATATTTTTGTATATATTTATGCATAGGTAGGTAGGTAGGTATCTTAAAGATGACGGTCATATGCTTTCTTTCAGGTATTTCCTCTTCAGGTGAATAAATTAAGTCCATCACTGCTGGCTAACATAGGTTGCAGGCGAAATGTAAACCTATAGTAATAAAAATAATACGCTATATGCTGTTATACTGTTTTGTACCTACATTATAATATAGAAAACATCGGAGATATGGTTTCAAGAAAGTCCATCGGAGTTGGCGGTTAGAAGTTGGTGTTCTCATGACACACTTCCAGTTTAGTTGTTGGTCCAATCTTTGAAGACAGTGACAGTGAATTTTTTCTCGGATTATTATTAAGAAAGGTATACTGGGAAAAAGCACACGCCAACAACGAACGATAAGAGAAGAGGAAAAAAAATGCTAAAGCTAAGCAAATACGAGTATCTGTAGAAAAATACATGCCTAAGAAAAGAAAACAACAATCTGTGGAGTTTTATTCACCTGGGCAGTGGAATTTTGTTACTGTAGGTGATCCTGCTGCCGCTAAATTGCTGGATTGTTGGTGGCCGATGATGGAGGTGATATCTTCTGCGATACGCACTTTATGATGATTTGAGTACCTGTTTATTGACCCATTGGAATTTTTTTTTATAAACATCAAGGGGAGAAAATAATGCAAACAAGAGAAATTTTCTTTTTTAAATTATTTATTTTGTGTTTTTTCAGTATTTTTTTTTTAATTTTTTTATTCATTTTAAGATTTTTTTAGAGTTTTTCATTTTCTTTTATGTTTTGATTGTATAAATGATTTTTCGTATTATTATTATTATTATTATTTTTTAACAATTTCTAATGAAAATAGTATCAGTCGAGAAAGAAATTGGTGTAGAAATTACAAAATTTAGAGGAAATCAGTGAAAAAATTAAGAAATTTAGACAGTAAATTAGAATAGAGATTTAGGCAGATTTTTTTTTTAAGATACAAAAGATAGTAATAGTAACAGAGTTGAGAATTTAGGAAAAAATGATGTACTATGGCAAGTTATGGCTCAATATGACCAAAACCTATTTAGAATACTATTTTTAGAAAATACATTTTTTTTTTAAATTAAAGTGAACTAGATAGAAATAAGAATTGTTTAAAAATAGTTTTAAATAAGATAAATTATAAAAATCAAGACTAGAGTTCAAGTTTAAAGATACTGTAAAAGTGAAACAATATTTAAAGCTATTTAGAATACAGATTTGTAAAATAAAAAATTATTCTGAAGATTTCAATGAGAGTGAAATAAAGAAGAAACCTTTAAAGAAATATTAAGTGAAATAGCAGATAAATAAAATAGTACAGAAATTATGAGAAATTTAAATAAAAATTGATGATAAAAATTTTTGTGATGAAGAGTTATAGAGAATTATAACAAAAATAATTTAAATAATAAAATATTGTTGAGCATTACAATAAATATTACAATAAATTATAAAACTAACTTTGCTAACATTTTCGAATATAAATAAATGCGCAAAGCCCCGAGTATTAGCGGTACCAAGAATTTTTTTCATCTTGTATTCTGTTCATACGTGTTGATTTTTTCAATTATTAATTTTTCGTCGTTTCGTTGTTCTGTCGATTCTGTTTTACATAAATAATTAAATAAAATTAATAACAATTTTAAATTACAAATTTAAACGAATTAAATAGAAGGAAAGAAACAAAAAAAAATTGGGAAAATTATTTATAAATTAAAATTCCTCGAAATTGAGGAAAAAAGAAAATATTTGTTTTTACGAATAAAAGCTAAGGATAAATCTTGTCTTAAATTTACTGCTGTGGTTTTTGTCCCTGATACGCCAATTCCTGAGCGTCGATGGAACGTCCCCAACCACCATGGCCGGAGCTTCCGTAACCGCCGCCGCCAACATCACCGCCGCTGTATCCGCTTCCGTATGAGTCGCTGTGACTTGCCGAGTGGCTGGCCGAGTGATGCGGGTGGGCAACAACCTCATAGGTGACGTGCTTTTCCTGTGACAACAATTTCTTAAGACCGATAACGGCCGACAGGACGAGAGCGATTTTGCCGACGAGCAGAGCTTTTCCGGCGATCAGAGCAATGGCACCGAGTAAAAGTGGCAATAGGGCGGCAGCTTTAAGGGCGACAAGGGCAAGAATTGGTCCTAAGATTTTGGCGGCCTTCTTCTTCTTGCCTCTGCTCTCTTCAGTTCCAGATTGATCATCACCGAACAACGATTCAGAAACATCCTCCAAGGCTCGACCAGTCGATGAGACGGCATTCACAATATCGGATCCCTTAAGTTCAACTTTGATTGTGTGAGATTGCAAGAAGTTCGATACACGACTTAAAACCAACGATTCAATGGATTCATCGCCAGAAATGGTTCTTGGGGCACCGGAAGTTCCTTCGGTGCCAGGTGTTTTCACAACAGTGACACCCTCGGTCAGGGCGAATTGATCTCTGGCACCCATCATTTTGTCAACAAAGTTGAACAATTTGTATTTCACACAAGACACTGAATCCTTTCGCAGGCAATCATTGTAAATACTATCCATAATATCGCTTTCCGTTCCGACAGCATTGCGAGCATGTCCCCGTGATTCCTCAGCTGGTAAAGCTGTTGCCACTGCCGCCACAATACACAAAACACCAAAAACTCTCTTCAATGCCATTATTTTCACTTTTTTAAGTTAAAATTTTCCTTTAGTTTTCTTCCTTTTTGCGGGAAATCCGTATTAGATATTTAAAAAATATTTTAAGAAGAATTGTTTTCTCTTCTTTTTTGAGGAAAAGCAAAAAAAAAATGAGAAAAAAACGAACAAAAAAATAACTAAATTACGTGTGGATTTTTTTTTCGAAGTTTCGCCGAATGGACGTAAGGATGATATGATATCGTTTGCAGAATGAACAGTCAATTTATATATGGTACCTGTTTGGTGCGATTCCCCACCAAGCTTTCTTCTATTCCCTTGCTTTCAGACTTCATTTCTTCGGCCAAACGTCTTAAGAAAAACGTACGCCATCAACAACATCAAGAGAAGATTATGTACCTACATACAACTACGGGAAACTGTCTTTCTTCCACTAGGTAAAACTCTCTTCTTGCATTCAATACAATCACAGCGAAGTTGGTAAGCAAGCAACCAGGCAAAATATGATGATGATGCTAAAGGCCTATACAGACTTGACTTTCATATCAGCATAAATGCTATATGCGAAAAAGCTGTCTTCGCTACAAGAACATGTATTATAAACTAATATCCATGTATATCACTGTTAATATTAAGAAAATTCCGAAAGACTCGAATCTCGACCTAAAGACGTTGGTGACGGTGGCGGTTGGGCTTGAATGGTAACGACCAGCCATACAACTAACCCACCAGCAAATCCGAACGAAGAAACCATTTCCAAACCCCGAAAGATATTAATATACAAAAATATATATCTATCTATAATATCTCCATAGCACATTATCCGACTTACTTTTATTGTTATTAGTTTTCAATCTCTTCCAGCATTCAAATTTCCAAATTAAGTATAATGAAAATGTCTTCAAAAATATCACATGGTATTCAATTCGTCTATTAGTAACCCGTCTCTGACAAGCCTTGTACCCTTTGACCAGTAGTAGTCTGGATACGATTTCCAAAAAAATCCCCTTGCCTATATTAATCCTAGCTCAAGCACCCAATTCCAATGCCAATGTCGCCGCCAAAAGCAAGTTGAAATTTTATTCATACACATACAAATACTTACCTGTCTAATGATGGAAAATCCAAAACGCATTTCATATACTTACTAACCAACATCTGTCAAGATTTGCTGTTAGGCTAAACTAGAAGATTCGATTCTTGTCGTTTCACTCCTCTGATATATTTTCCTTATTAGAAATCAATCGGAAAATGTGTGACGAAAGATATAAACTTCTGTTCAATCAATATAAGTGACTACAGTTAAAATATCTTTTTCTATATCTTTTTACTAACTGATGGTGATGGCAAACGGACAAATAGTTTTACTATTTACAAAAATTAGTCGTCTTCTTGATCGCTCTCACCGTTTTGAATTCAAATTTAAATTCAAGACGATAAACTGAACTCGTCGATTCACACAGGTTTAGATATAGCAAAATCGCGGCATCATTAGAATTGTGATTGTCGCCATAATCGTCGTCGACATATTGAAATGTTTTCATCTTATAGGTTTCACATGTGAAATTTCTTCCACACTGATAGAAATATCATTAAGGGCATTTCATTATTAGTTTTGAGAAAAGCCAACCAAACGTATTACAGTGAAACTAGTAAAAATCAGCGGATTGTAATTCTTGTTTAAGAGTACGTCACAAATTTATATTGAGAAAAGTAATATTTCTTAGCATTCCAAAGTTTATAGCTCGCAGATAGGGTCGAAAGTTCCAAGATGGGCACAAAGAATGTATTTCAATTGTGTAAAAAAAATACTTTGGCCTGTGGCAAAAATCGGCATTAACATTCAGGTCTAATCGGTGAAGTCGATTTCAGGCCTCATATTTGACCCAGATTTTTTAGAACGATTTTTTAGATCCGCTTAAGTCTGCCGGAGGCACTCAATTTTCTAAAATATGGCTTGGAAAACGGTTTAAGAATAAATGCTAGAAAAATTCTATGAAACATTATTCAGTCTACTCTCGTTGACGCAAATGTTTTGGGTTTGTCTTAGGCGTAGAACAAAAACAATTTTACCTGGTTTCAATAGCTGTAAGGGCTTAAAAAATATGTTAAATTCTTAAGGGGAGGGAGGTCTGTGGTAGTCTGATGACGGAAATCCATATAAAAACACGGGAAACCACATAACGAAGAAAAAGGGGGTTCAAAAAGCCCAAATTAGTCCACCGATTGAGCCGAAACTTCACGAAATTTTTGAAAAGCCGTATTTGTTGCAAGGTTCAGGACAAGTCCCTGATACACTCATTGACGGCGCTAATAAGGCTAATAGCTTAATTAGGGAGGTAGACATCACAATACGAAGGAACTGAGAGGGTTTGGGGCCTTGGGAGGCCTTTCACTTTCCATTCTTATTTCAACAAGGGTTTTAGTTTTTAAACGGGATCAAGATAATTCTTTCGGGGAGGGGAAGGGGTAACAAAAATTTACGTACGCCCCTAACTAAGATGTCAGTTAGCGGTAAAAAAAAATCAGCAGAATTTTTTCTGACCTTTAGTTACATGGTCAAACCTTCTTCCCTCGCTTTTATGCCTTGATTTTTACGATAAAAAAAATTAGAATTTTTCTTTGGGTGGTATTCATTGGCATTAAAACTTCAAGAGGAAGTAGTAAGAAATAAAGAGAACCTTGGATTAACCTTTAGCTTATAACCCAGTTCTTAATGCAAGTAAGCTTCCCTAATAGTTTCGTTCAAATTGGTTCACGAGTTCTCGCGTTCTTGGCAAACATACCGACGCACTTTCCAAAAATTCGTATTGGTAGGATTATCTAATAAGTTAAAATGTAGTCTCAATTTCAACTGTATATTATTCCAATTGTGGAAAGTTTTAAAACCAAAAATAGTCTTTTAAACTTTCCTGCTTGTACTATTTTTACTGCAATTCTCAACCTATTAAACCACATGTCATAAAAAACGCCTTTTTTCGAAGAAATAAAAACGAATAAAGCTCAAAGTCACGGCCATGTGTTAGGAAGATCAAAACAATTCGATTAGCTGTCTAATTCCATTCATATTTAACGTTTTTTGAATTAATCAAATTCCAAAGATTTAGAAACTTTTCCTAAATAGTCAGCCTCCTATGACTTTTGTTTTTCAAATCGTTTTTATTGTGTCTATTTCATCAATAAAGTATATAAAACTAGTAAAATTTGGTAAAAAAGATGGAAATCTTCGAAATAATTCGAAAGATATGGTAAGGTGTGTGATGAACTTTTTTTCATATATATTTTTGGACAAGGTAGAGGAAAACCTTTCCAACATTTCCCATGGGTATTCAATAAAAAGGCAGTCGAGATGCTGCCGTTCGTTGGTTCGTTTCAAATGTATATACAAATTACTATAAAGAAGCGGCACAATTTAACTGGAGAAAGTCAATCTCTTCTGATGGACTTTATCTCACGTCAATTGAAAAACCTTCAAAACTTTTCATATTTTTCACCATGAATGAATAAATGGCTGGGTGTTAAACGAATAAACGGAAAAGGGAAAATGTTGGGATTTTTTTAATATTTGAACCATTGAGCTTGAAAAAGGGACAAATTCAAATATGTTGCCTGAATTTCGGTTAACCTGACAAACCTGACATCATTGTGTGACATATTATTCCGGAGATATGAGAAATATGTTATGGGCGATTATAATTTGAATGTTATGCTTCTTGATAATTACTATTAGATAATATTCATATTTTAGTGATGTATATTGCCATAAGGTCAATGATTTGTCAACAATTTGTCAAGCGTGTACGTGGTTTGGAATTTTGGGTTGAACTTTTCCAACGTAAACCCATAATTTTATTCTGTTCTCTCCTCCTAGGTACGTTGTGAGAATTTTCATCCGGTTTCCATTTTTATTCTAAAAAATATATCTCCCCCTCCCTAGTAACCCCCGTCCAAAAATTGCAAAAACAGCAGACTTAACAGAACAGATACATATGAAAAAGTTTTGATGAAAAAAACTAGGACCGCTTCGGACTGGTAGGAAGCTCCCCTGAAAGTTTCATCCAAATCGGCTCAGTGGTTGTCGAATTTTAAGCAACAGACAGACAGGGACTATTATATAAATGTATTAAAAACAAATAAAGTTTTAGGCGTTTTGTATCAGAAATAAAAGCGTAATAAAAGCATAAAACTATCAAAAAAAAATCGCTTTTATTTCTGATACACAACGGCCAAAAAATTGTTTTTTTTACTTTTTAGTACATTTTATCAATAAAAGGTTTTTCTCTATATGTATCCCGAATTTAATCCCAATTTAGGTGCCCAGTAACACAAAAATCTGAAAATAGACGCCCCAACTACAAAGTGAGTGCGAATTTAAATTGCAACGTACACTTTCCGCCTTTCTATGTTTCTCGGGAGTTTAATATTGATTCTATACAAAATGTCGATTACTTTCAGCTTAAGAGGAATTCTGTGTAAGTTGTCGGATAAACTGGTACCATTTATGAGTGTACTTTCAATAGAAATTCTAAATTTATTCTAACGCCAGAAAAAGAAATCTTCAATCCATTTCTTTTTCAGGCAATATGATGAGCAGGTATATCTATTTCCAATTAGTAACATGGCTAACAAGAGTTCATGTTTTTACTTTCTTATACGAAGTATAATACAGTATTGTATTCATGAAAAATGTTCACCTCAGTCTGTCTGTCTGTCAGTCTGTTAGTCTGTGTACAGGAATTAATAGAGCTAGAGCCCTGAAATTTTACAGGCGTATTTGGTCCTAGAATGGGACGATCCTTTCAAGTTTAGTTGAAAATCAGTTAATCGGAAATAACCAGAATGGCGGCTTTTTAAAATCGCAGTTTCGTTTTTCGCGATTTACTTCGAAACTGCGCATTTTTAATTAGTCTTAAGTATTTCGAAACCTGGAATCAATAAAATTTCGGTTATCAAAACATACCGGTATTTGTACAAAATTAAATTTTTGCCATTATATTATATCGAAAAATAGTTATAAATATAAGATGAATTAATGGGAATGACATTTTCCGCAATTCTGTCTTTCCCCGTTATCCTCTACCTTTTACCGTTATTGAAATATTTTCATTAAAATGTAAAATGTTTGATTTTTGGAAATTGCTTGATAACTATTGGTTTTTTGGAAAAAAACGGTTAAAGGAAGAGTTAAAGATATTAAAAATCTCCACATTTTTTCCTTTTAATGTTAACCGTTGTCTTTTACCGTTAACGAGATATTTTAGATATAAAATAAAATTTATTCCTTGGGGTATACACTCAGAAAAATGTCCAGGTCAACTTTTTGTCAGGTTAACTCTGACCGCTAGCTCGCTTACAGAGGTTTCCATTACATGACATTACATCCTCAAAATGCCTATCTAAGGTCAACTCGTGCAGCTCCCAATGCCCTACTTCACCTGCTAGTGGCTTAATTTCAGAATTTCTCCGACCACAGGTCAACACCGTTTTACTTTCCCTCATGCAGGCGAACGCGCGCCTGCCCGAGGCCAATTACGCCGTATGTAGGTCGTCGAGTTAGCCTCCATTTTTCTGAGTGTAGTGTAAATTATACAGAAACATAGATTTTGTATAAAAAAGTCATGTGCTGTTCACATCAGATATTTTTCTATTATATTTGAAGTTACAAATGAAATATTACATTTCTTTTAGAATTGCAGATACATATTTTTCTTCATGGAGATTTTTTACGCTGATTCTATAGAAAACTAAATTTTCTTGTATCTCGAGCTATTTCCTGGAATTTTTTGTTATACCTTCTAGTCGTTAAAATAGCTGAAACATTCCTTACTTTTACATAAATAACAAATTCCTTACTTCCGTAACTATAATAATATAATTCGTTATAACCTTTTCTGAAAAATTTTTCAAGACAAAAAACACACTATTGATAAACTATAAATGTCTCTATCTGAGTGAATTCTTTTAAAAGCGGAGTTTAAAAGAAACACAAAGCGGAACTTTTCAAACAACCAAAGTTTTAACCAGGATTCAACATAAGTTACTTATTTCTCAAAATATTATTTTTTTTTGTTCACATTGTTAAATTGTCTTAAAATGCTCAACTAAATATAAGAATTTCTTTTTTATGTCGCTTATTAAGAACAAAATCTTTACATTAATTAATCTTTGCATAAGTTTTTAATACAATTTCTTCATACTTTGAGGGCGTAAACTTCTAAAATTTACTTTCAATCTAATTAATTAAAACCCGGTCGTAAGTTATATGGACTTACCTTAAGACATTGACTTTGATCTTGTGTTCAGCAATATATGGGCAAATTACATCATACAATATGAGCTGAATACTCGTAAACTGGTGAAGAAAAAAGCAATTTGAAGACAATTACGGAACAATAGACATTGTTCACGATATATGTAGATCATATATCAAGTCATGCACGAAATATGAATTTTAAATATTATGAAGATCTAGTTTAACAGTTTATTTTTTATTCTTTCATCGCAACAATATGATTGACTTTTATTTTGTTGATCACAGAAGGAAGGATGATGGGAAGTAAGTTACATTTTCAATCAGTCTGTAATCAGCATCATTAGTTCAAATTTCATGTAATAAAATAATTTTCACATTACAGCATTTCATGTGAGTGAGTGCATCCGAATGTGAGAAATGTTATGATGACATTGATTTTAAACAGTATTAAGGGTAAACTAGTTCAATGTTTTTCCACAGAAACATAAATTTATTATTTAACAAATCTTACGCTTTATAAAATTTCCTCATTAAAATCGGGTAATTATTATTATTAAATATATTAAGTAATTAAAAAATAACGTAAGATTTGTCAAAAGCAAATTAATTCCCCCAAAATTCTTTTATATTTAATGTTATGCCAATTTTAGACTACGACTGTATTAACTCAATGAAGATTCATTAACATGTTGGCTACTATGTGATTCACCGGTGTACACACACTATTGTCATTACCGTCAGTTTCTCAAGTTCTATGGTTGAGTGCAGTCGTTAAATTGAGCTTACTATACATTCCTATAGTTTCGATGTTCACCGGTGCCTCACAGTGTGCAAAAGTGAAATAAGAGTTTGAGTCACCGGTGACTCACAAAGTACAGAAATGATTTTTGCGTTTTTTCCCAGTGTATACTAGCGGAGTAAGCGTTTTTTTGGCTGGTAGCCAACGTTCAACAGTTTTATGGAAATTAGAATGAAAAAGTTGTTGATACCCACATCGTACTTGCTGAGTTAACTTTGGAAAATAATTTGAGAGATGAGTTAAAGTTAATTTCTAGAATGGAAAAAGATCAGAGCAAATTTGGGAATTTCTTAGAACTTATTGGAATTAAAAGGCTTTAATTTAGCTAAAAAGTGTCGAAAAAGAATAATTTTTTATGCATTTTTTATGTCACTTTTATTTCTAATACACAGTACTCAAAAAATTATGTTTTCCCTTTCAGCACATTTTTTTTTCTCGAAAATTTGAGAAAAAGGGTAATCACGTCATCCTAACAGGACCTTCCGTTATCCTTACAGAATTTTTAACATAAAAATCGGACAAAGCGACCCCAAAAACCCCAGATAATTTTATTTTACAAAATCTGAAACACCTGGATAATGGTAAAAGATATTGATTTGCTGTTAAAGGTGAAAATGTAGGGACTTTTAATATCTTGAATTCTTCCTTTAACCCATTCGGTATTTTGATGCCATATGGCAACGCAGTTAAAAATTTGAATTGACTTATTATTTATTTATTCTCAACACTCTATTCTCATTCAGTGCACCTTTAAGTGCATTTGTGACCCAATTTTGATTTTTTGAGTAAAAAGCTGGACTACAGTGGACGTATTTGTAAAAAATAAAAATTTTTAATTTTTTTTTTTTGTTTCAAATGAATACTAATAGCTTAAACATCATTAATTTCTATAGAGAGAATTTTTAACCCCCATATAAAAAAACATGTACCGAACGGGTTAACCATCTTTGCGATGAACCGTCACTTTGCAAGCAATATTTCTGTCCGAAAAAACCAAGGGGCTGTCCATAAAATACGTTACGCTAATTTTCGTCGCTTCGAACCCCGAAACCTCCTTTCTTGTTTTTCGCGATTTTTTGTATGAAATTTAGTACCGCCGGCCGTCGCACTACCGCAGAACCCACTGAATTGAAAAATCCGGGACTAATGTTTCGATTGCGAGACTCCGGGACAACATGCACGGATTTTCGAAATCTAAATTATTTCCAAAGCACGAATTTTCGAAAATTTCGGCCAAAGCGCGAATTTTTGAAATCCCGATTATTTCCGGACTTCCGAAATTTGATATGAATTTAAATTCTAAAGAGAATAAGGACTTGCGAAATATGTAGATTTAAACCAAAAACTATCAATTGTCTATATCTACAGTATTAAGCAAAAATAGAAACTTTTTTTTACTCGTATATCTATGCATTTTTTTAATCTGCCATAAATCAGTGTGTGCATTAAAAAGTGAAAAAGATAACTGCTTAAAAGAAATCTTACTTAATTTGCAGTTGAATCGACATAAAATTAGTATACATTCAGAGTGTGTTAAAATCATTTACTTCTCTATTTGAATAACAAATTTCCACTCTAAAGATACCAATTAGACAAGCATCTCATCAACGATAAATAAGCGAAAATTTTGGTCAAAGAATCGAAAGTAAATTAACTTTTTTCAATGTTATTTTTACCTTTTTGGGTGCTAAAAAAATGTATTAAAAAAAAAGGCTGAAACAGGTCTACGCTAACTGAAAAAAAGCCATAGTAGCATAAAAGCAGAAGCTACACCATCATTTATATAGCATAAAAGTACAAAATTATCAGCAATTTAACTTTCGATTTTCTACAACACTGGCAGCAGGCTGCTATAATCAGAGAGAAAATGAACTTGAGGAGATCTTGGGAAGCGCAAGAATTGGATTATCACGATTTCTCGCATCCGTTATAGTCGTCAGCAAAAGAGGCAAACATCAGCAGCATCAACCGGCAAAAACAGCACCTTCTCCATTCATCATTATTAGTGTTGTCCGTACTCAACAACAATATGAAAAGCAAAAGTTGAGAAATTTCTTAAAATTTTACTTTTAATGATCATCTCCGTGATGTACTAGGCTAAATCTAAGCCAAAAACATGATGCCGAAGAAAAAAAAACCTTCACCCGACCATAGATACATATCTGTTTATCTATCTACCTACCATGCGATAATGAACCCAACATAATTCCGCTAGCTGACCCTCAAAAAAAAAAAGCAACAATATTTTTTCCACTAGACTTTATGCGCATACACGGGGGGCAACGGCATCGAAAACATCAGCATCATCACTGAACACCATCAGGTAATGAAACTCCTAATTATGATGACTTGCGAGGGAGAAATGGAAAATTCTGCTATGCTTTTAAGTAATTTGAAGAATCATAATTTTATTAATAATTATATATTTTAAGATGGTCATATTATCGTTAAGGTTGGTGGTCATTTCGTTTCTTTCCAATGGACTATTTCCAAAAGTCTTGATTAAATTATGGTTGGCACAGCAGCTGGCAGGAATCACTTGGCCACTACACCCCACCTCATCTTAGATTGGTTGCTCATGAAATTCCCGGCTGTCGGTCGCATTAATTTGCATATTTTTCGATAATGAAGTTTTCACTTGTTGCCCACATACCAGAGCTCTTATGTGGCACCCAAAGTATGTTGGATGCGCGCAGCACACCTTTTTATATGCCATAAAGTACGCTGACGCATGCACGGGTAATATTCGAGTAATGATTAAGCTCCGGCCTCTGGTCACTGGCACTAAAGTAAATTTCAGATTACTTATCGCCCAACTCCACCAATCTTACGGACATTTTTCTACAGCGAGTAATGTACTTGTATGTAGATAGTTTCGGTCTGGTCCAGTCAAGTTTAAGTTCAATGTGGCCAAGATCCAGGGTAAGATCGCCTGATGGACTTTAAAAATAAATACAAAAAAAATGCTTTGGGTGAGATCAAACCGGTGTTTTTCGTATCATTTTACATACGTTTTTTATTTGAATCTGACCATAATACATAAATGAATATCCGGTGTGAAATGCTGAAATACATTCGTTCATCTGTTGATATTGATATGTTGGTATATAGAAAAATTGGAAAAGAAAACCATTGCTAACGGCTAAATCATTTTATATCCGGACATACGGTATTAACACTCTTATGCTTTCTTCACATGAACTACCATCAAATTCAGACACTGTGACATGTTAAAAGCTGATAATTTTACATGTAAGGGATTGTGGGCAGTACTGATGAAATTAGGTAAAACATTCCATAATTCGTTCTTTAAAACGAATTTACTGATGATAAAAAGCACAACGGAAATAACGATGCTTTCCATTCATAGAAGAAAATGTGTTTTTTTCATGTTTCAAAAACAGTAAGCTGATTTTGCTAATTAAATATGATATTGTACTATTTTCAAATTTCGCAAGGTTAATTTCTTCCCTAAACCCCCAATTTTTTTGGCTCAATTTTCCAGCCAAAAAAATGGAGATTTTGTATACGAACCGGAGGGAAAGAAGACGAACCAAATTAGTTCTGTATAACTAGACTATTCATGAGAAATCAATTACACCTACAGCCATGTTCAAAAGTGTTAGGCACCCCCATTTTTTACAAAGAAATCATAGATTTTGATAGAGCATTTGTGGAGTATTTTGAAGCAAAATATCCGGAAATACAAAAATAACATCAGAAGATACCCTGAAAAGGGCTATTCAGGAGGAATGGGATTTTATAAGTGACGACACGAAAATAGGCTTGTAGCGACAATGCCAAAAAGACTCGCTGCTGTAATAAGGGCTAGGGGTGGGCCCACCTAATATTAGTCAGATAAATAAATTTTGATATTCTTAAAATCACATTGTTTCACCATCATATTATATACACGTAAACAGGAAAAAATTGATTTTGAAATGGTGCCTAACACTTTTGAACATGGCTGTATTTATCTTAAATATAGCACACGAAAGTTATTATGTAAAGTTTTGTCATTTGTGGAATTATTTCTAATTTCTAAGGCGGTCGTATAGACTGTGGTTTACTCACTAGTTTTCCTACTTGGTTTTCCTTTTCGTGCATGTGTGTAATAAAATGGGCATGAAAAGTTGTATTACAAACACGTCCCACATTATCTGAAAAGGCCCAAATAATTCTTGTACACCATAACGTCTGTGGCACCCATTAGGGGCTGTAAAAAAATACGTAATGTTAATTTCCCCTCCCCCTTATTTTCATGTTTTAGGTTTGGGATGAAATATCGCCGACACACTACCGCTCTCTTCTACCCTCTCTTCCTAAATGTTTATCGTATTTTTTGGATCGCCCTAAAAAGAACTGTTTTTGAAAACATAATGTATCAAAATTTCATCAAAATCCTTCGAGCCGTTTTCGAGAAAAAAATTTAATATCTTAATAAAATTTAATATCTTTAAAACAAAACGGCTCCAAGGCCTTTTTTTATATGAGGGCCTTGTAGTTTCCGAGAAGGTGGTTGAATTATATGCCACCTTTAAGAGGAAATATGTAAGTCTTAAAAATATCACGTAACTATCTTTAATTCTTGTTTTCTAAAATGAAATAGCGATCAGCTCTTCGAGATTGCCGATCTTGATTTTTCAAGTAAGGGATCGTTTACACCTGACAATTTATTCCGCGAATTTTATTCTTCGACACCAAATTCATGTTGCACGACCGTTTACACTACGACACAAAATTCAGAAATTTATTCTTGAAAGGGGCCGGAACTCCAGTTTTTGTACCCGTATGGTGAAACCAAAGTGGAATTTTGATACAACTGTTCGAATTTTGATACGAATATCACCATACGGGTTTTCAATAAATGTCACATTGGCAATTATAGCTTTTGTTGTGTTTTTCATATAAAACGGACAGAATAAATTCAAATTTTCACAACTTTTGCTAAGTAAATTTATTCTGTGATACATGAATAGAGTTCGCGGAATAAACTCTGAATAAAATTTACGGAAAAATTGAAGAAAAAATCGCAAGTGTAAACGGAGCCTAAAGTGAGCTCAAACAATATACTTAATTTTATTTTCTAATAAGAAAAACTGAACTTGAATTTGGTAGGTTTTTATTTACAATGCGATGTAATGAAACATTTTTTCCAGTGTCACATTAAATGCATTTTCTCAAGATGAGTTTTCCAGAAATACCTCTCTATTCATTCAGCCACATTGCCCGACTTTCCCCTCGAATGGGGTTTCTTTTAATTTATATCCGGTCCATCTAAAAGACACCAATATTTGCCAGCGTAAATCTTATGAAATTTGTAGTTCGCCCCTATTACACACATAAAATCAATAGATGGTCAACTAATTTTAACTTTGTTGATCTTTTATGTTTACCTTTTGTGATTATTTTATGTTACCAATGTCTCGAGACAGTGCATTGTCCTCTAGTGTATCCATCAACTCAACACGAACAGATTTTATAGCATTCCTCTGCTTCGACTAATTTTTGAACTTGCCATACCGGTGAAAAGATACTTTTGCTTAAGATTGCCATTTTGTTTCTTAGTCATTTGATGTTAGAAATGTGATTTTCCTCCAAAGCGCAAAAATCCCTCGGTATACCTTCGAACAGCACAGAATGGCATATTTTTGCTTTGAATTTCAGATTTCATGGATGTAAGAGACAAGTTCATGGCTTATTTATTAACATACCAATGTCAAGAGCAGTCAACGGCAAAGCAACCGTAAAACTTTTACGATATTTACATTCCATTCGGTAGTGGAGCATCCAATATAAGAAAGTGTTGAGCGTCAGTTAGTTGATGGTTTTTTTTTATCCACAAATATGTATTTAGGTGTAGTTTTTTTAATACGTCTTCTTATATAGTTTCTTACCGTTTTTAATCATATTGCTAAATACTAGCCTGCAGCGAAATGACTTTAAGATCAAGACGAAGACCGCTTGCTGACTTGGCTGACTGCAATATCATTCCTGAACCAGGCAGCATCAGCATAAAAGATGTATGCCAATTATGATTTATCTCTTAAGTCGATTTCAATGTGGTTTTTCACGATATACCGTGCAAAATACACTCAAAAATTGTGTACTTGCACAAAATACGAGTTTACGATATAAAAACTGGGTTCTGCATACATTTTGTGAAATTAGGCCAATTCTAACAGTTTATCTGGATTACGAGCTCATATTTTGCCAACTTGTACAGGGATTTTTCAATTTCCATCCAATATCTATAATTGATTCATTGTTTTTTTCATATGCAATTTCCCTATTTGTGGTTCCTTCACCAATCGATATTGCTAAAATGTTTTTGTGATGTATCTTCTGAAGATGAAAAGTGAAATTTTTCAGAGAAAGTTGCAGATATTTATGTAGCTATTTTGTTTTCGATTCAGTTCTAGACGGACACGAATGGATATCAATATATATTTATGATTGCATATAAGTAAGAAAACCGGTTGTTTCATTTATCATAGTATAAGCATAGTGTAGAAATGCTGTCGACAGCATTAGTAAGAAAATTTATTCTTAATATTAAAAAAAAAACAAAATCGTGCAGATGAAGAGCTTTTCGAAAACAAATTGAATGATGAAATCTATAAATTACCGATTCGTTTTTACGTGATTTTTCCAATTCCGCAAGGTTTCGTTTTATTCCATTTAAATGAGAAATTTTAATTAATTTCTAATTTGGTATTTTAGACGTTTACTTAAAAATTATTCGCTGGAAACCATTTTTAATTAATTAAAACTGTTATGTGTTTTATTGATTTTAAATACATATCTTCCTTAATAGTTATAAATCATTTTCCAGTGCTTTCAAATCACATCCATAAACCGTCAGGTGTTTTTGGAGGGAAATAAGTAAATATAGGCAAATCTCGATTATTTGAAATAATTTTTGCAACCGTAGCTCAATAAATCTAAATGTTCAAATAATCGCAATAAAAAAAATCTTCAAGCAGCATTTAAGTAATAAAATACCATTTTATTTACATTTATATCGATAACTGGTGATTTCCCAATTTCTTCATATAAAGGGTCTTTCAATAAGGATATAACAATTTTGTATTTTAATAAAAACGCACCCTAAAACTTTTTTTCATGATCTGGCAATGCTAAAACGTCAGTCAAGGTTTACAATTTTATCATGGTGAAGTTCACGAACGAGCAACGTTTAGAAATTATTAAAACTTACTACCGAAATTCTGAGTCCGATGAAATGATAATGAAAATGATGAAATGAAATGATGGTCCGGTCGAATGGCCACCTCGCTCATGCGATTTAACGCCGTTGGATTTCTTTTTATGGAGTTATGTTAAGTCGTTGGTTTATGCCAACAACGTAAGAGGAGCTCAGGAACAATATCGAACGCGAAATTGCCAACGTTCCGGCCGATATGTTTGGAAGAGTGGTGGAAAATTGGCTCCAAAGAATCCAAGAAAATATCAAAGAAAATATGGCTCGCGGTGGCTATATGAACGACATCGAATTTCATACTTAAATGTAACATGTCCACTACACCTGGAATAAATTTCAGGCCGATATCTCAATTATTCTGTGTTTTATTTAAATACAAAATTGTTATGTCCTTGTTGAAAGACCCGATATTATGTAATTACCAATTCTGAGAAATTTTTCATTTTTTTCGGTTTGTTTCATAATTTTATAATTTATTTTAAAAAATACACATAATTTATTATATCCTTCAAGGATATCCTGTGAGGATACGTTATCTGTCCATTTTACTCACCAACACAAACAGTTGACTTAATAAAAATAGGATGCTTTTACCATAAAATACTGGAATATTTGAAATACTTTAGCGAAATTAACCTAAAAAAAACATACGAAAAAGTGATATTATTTTATACCATCGCCCTTGAAAGGGTTAAAGTGAGTCCGGAAAAAAAGCTCGCGATCGAATTAAGTTATAGATTTCAAATTTGGCATAGCTTCATAAACGGTCGGCAAAGTCAGACAACTTCACGGTTTTTTTTGCAAGGAAATCGGCACGGGACTGGGGCCTCTGCGCAAAGCCAAGACCGGAAACCGGTTGTAGTGCTGAAGAAGAAATAGTGGGAAAACCAAATATCTCATATGATTAACTTCCAAACCCCGTCCATTTCTGTTTGCTCTGAAATCGTTGATAAATTATGTGCAAAAAAAATTCAAACCCTGGTAATCCATTACCGGTGATAGCTCTTTGCAATTCTGTGCTAAACTTTTGAAGGTTATCAAGGTTTCATCATGAGCAATATACAAGAACTTACTTCTTAAGCTTTTTTCCCCTTCCCTGCTATCTCTTGAATCGTTGAATGGATTTTGATCCAGTTGTCAGCGTTAAGCCCAATTCAGACGAACAATTGCGATTACGATTGAGGCGTCTCGACCAATGAGATCAAAGCTTTCAACGATAGACACATGAAAGCTTTGATCTCATTGGTCGAGGAAGCGCAATCGTAATCGCAATCATTAGTCTGAATTGGGCTTTAGACAAACGACAAACTTTCGGCCAACTAAATTCCCAAAAAAATGTAAAAATCAGTTAACTAAGGAGTAAAAGACTATGGGGGTCTTCATAACCATTTTTAAACACAGTTTTTTCTTTAATATGAGTTTAAACTAACAGATTGGTATGGTTTTCTATCAGTTTAAACTCATATTAAAGAAAAACTGTGTTTATGATGCGTCTGAAACACAGGTTTTATTAGGCGATTTTTTTCATACTCTTAGAGTACAGCAACTGTTAAGTTCCTCGGATGTTAAGTTCATCGGATTAAAATTGTCGAAGTTATGTGACTTGAAAGGGATGTGTGCAGCCGGAGTTGGAGCATTTATGAAAAAAACTTGAAACTTTAAACTCGATTTTCTCAAAACTTTGTTTCCAACATCTGAGACACCGATTACTCAATAACCAAATAACCGATTTCCTTGAAATTTTGCATAGTCATGTCATGTTAGTTTATCTAGTCCTCGGCTGAAGCTTTTTTTAAATTTATAGTTTTCTTAACAGTCAAAGTTTTTACCATAAGATCGAAACTTTGTTTTAAAACGACCGCCATTTTGTTTATAAATGATTTTTTAAAATTCTGGCTCGTCCAGGAGAGAGTTACTTAATAAAAATGATTGATTTCAGATTGGTTCCAGATACCTCACAGCTGTCACAGCAAATCACCTCAAGAAAAAGATTTTTTCGTACGCTTACAAAAACGTTACTCTATTTTTCACATAAAAACATCAGAAACATGTTACTTAATAAAATGTTAAAAGAACCAAAACGAAATAGTGTTTTTTAAAAAGTATATAAATATCCAAAAATTACGTTTTTTTTCAAGCCTTGCAAGAATAACCCCTTTACATAAAAAAAAGAACTTTGAAGCATAATCGAAGTTAAAGAAAGAAGTTTTGTTCACACATTTAACAATTAAAATGAGATGCGAAAAAAGACTGAAACGAAAACATTAGTCAAATGAAGATGCCAATTTTTCATTCAGTCCATCGATGTAATGTCCGAGATAAGCAGTAAAATGAAATATGGGCGAATGTGCCTAGGCCTTTTTTTTACAGATATGTAGTGAATATAGCATAACAATATTATATTCAAGGTAATTCATATGTTTTACCATTAGATCGTCTTCATTAGCCATGCGGAGTACTTACCTACATTTGACAGTACACGTTCTATTAAACTCGTTTCAAATAAGTTGTGTCACTTTCACACATTTTGTCGCTTTCTGTTACATTTGCCAAATAAGTTTATGATGTAGAAAGATTTAACAAGGCCATTATTAGACCCTATTAACAATTTACTATAAGAGGCTTTTATTGCGGAAAATTTCTAACATCCATCCTATTATTAGTGATTAATATAGAGATATATAAGTTAAAAATTATATATGGATGCGTTTATGATCATCGTTTAATAGCGAATGCTAGCGTGACTATAAATTAATTGTCTAGACATTAGTACTTAATAATTTTTCCTTTCGTTATCCAATTTCAAGTTAAAAACAATTTACTGTAATTCAGATATCAACTTTAATAAAATTAAAAAAAAAATGCTATTAACTTTAATAGGTCAATCTAGAAAAGGACACTGTTTATGAACGAATGGTCAAAAAAATCATAATTCAAGAAAAAAATTGCTTAAAGCTACTATCACACTTAGCGAATATTTGCTAAAAGTCGTGTTTGGCAAACACCAAAGCAAATATATTTGAGCAAATATATTTGAGCAAATATTTGATCATCACACTGTATAGCAAATATTTGAACACGATTTTCAGCAAGTATTTGCTAAGTCTGATAGTAGCTTAAGACAAATATAATTTATCTGTGGCGAAATTCGAGAAATTTAAACACAATAAGGGTATTCATGAATTCAGATAAAGTTATCGATTGCGTATTTTTTCACGGAGTGTTTCATAAATGCACTCTTCAAATAATTTGTTTGAATCGATCAGCTGTTCGGCAGTTTTCCCTCAGCAGCCACAAAATTAGAAGTTGAAAGTGCAAAATTTTAATCAATTAAATTATGGAAACAAATGGCGCAAAAGAATTTCTTATTAGTGCAGCTGAATTTCACAATTTCTCCGAAATTTCCGTATTTGACGTTTGCGTAATTTTACGAGGTTGTTTGAATGCGAAAATCGTCGCGTAAGCTTAAGAGAGTTGCGTAAAAATTTTTTCATGGAAATTTTGACAGTTCAGGTGGTAAATTTACACAGTTTACACGGTTTGAGAAGCACTTCTAATACTATATGAATTTTCTTAATAAAGAAAAATTGAAATTCTATATTTCACTGGTTTTAATATTTACAGAAATTCGGGTCAAAAACATTTTCATACTTGGCAGAATTGCAAATGACTACAATGTTTCCTAAACATTCAATATTATTTCATCACTCCCCTAATGCAAATATGTAAATGATCTGATGTGGACGCATCACACATTTTTAACGAATTTACTCTACTGACCAACTTGGCAGTACATCAAAAATTTGATAGAAAAATAAGATTAGTTACATTTATGGATATTTTTCTGGTTCAAATCTCACACGTTTCGCAGTAGCTTTACAAAAATCTAAATGAAAAGTAAACAATATATATCGAGAAAAATCTTAAAATGAGAAGAAATTGAGATATGAAAAACAAAAAAAAAATACTGAAAAGAAAAATTGCAAGTAAAATGCGGTCAACCAAATACTGTTACTTTCGAAATTGATATAAAATTATATCCGTAAATGTCCATTCATAAGGCAAATGGCATATTCACCGCAGATTATTGCGTCGCGCTGTCTCTTTGGCTCCTTATCTAGATATTCATAAATGGGCAGATCAGATACAGATATGTGCCTCACATTTGAAAGAAAGATCAGCCAAAGTGAAGCATAAGTTGGGAATATGTCATACCTGTCTTATAATGTTGATTGTTTTTCATATAAACGATCAGGTATGAATATCGTTTGGGGACTTTTGATTTTCTCTTTTTCTTCTTATAGTTGAATATCTGACTGCATATAGCAGCGCAATATAAAAACCTAAAGAACGGCATCTGGCGTGTCTCTTTCGCCGGTGTGGCGCGATCGCTTCTATGTAGTCAATTTTGATCGATCGAAATGATCGATCCAATCATTGATTGAGGTGAGATCGTGTCTTTTGCCAGGGCGGTGGATTCTTTGGGAGACCAATCTTAGATTGAGATGTAAATTTTGACAAACAAAAGGTTAACGGAGCCACGGTGTTATGCTCTAGACAAACATGTCAATATGCGCGCTAAGTTATTATTATGTAGGCAGAACGCTAGATGAAAGATAGATCAGTTAGCGATCATACAGGTAGGGTAGATAAAGTATGTAGACCTCGATAAAAACCTCAGGTATTGACAATAGAAGTTGACGCATAATTTTGTTTATATTTTTTTTATGTATTTACGGTTCAAGCGTTACGTTTCACTAATTCGATTTCATAGTTTTTTTTTTGTTTTTGTAATAAGCAGTGATCATCATCTTGACCGATATGTCATTTTATAGCTGTTGACACGTGATTTAGATTTCTGAGATTTTCTTGGAAAAATTCAATTTTACATTCTCGAAATGATTTTTGCCGACATCAAATTGGTATTTCCTTTTCTTGGACACTTAATTGGAAGAGAAATTTTTAATTTGAAGTCTTTTTAAAATCCTTTTTTTGTGATGAAACGAAGTTTTCGTTCCGTGTTAAAAAAGAAAATATTGCTCGCTACATTCATCAAATGCCTTATGTGAAATTTATACATTTTACTAATTGAAACAAAAAAACATCGTTTTCTTCTTATGGGTTGTCCTTAAAATACGTCACACTTCTGGTGGATGGGAAGGGAGTCTGCGATAGTGTAACGTTGGTACTAAGCTATAGACAAAAATATGGTTTAACACGATGACTGCCAGATCAATTTTGCAAAAATGTAAGGGAGATGCCAATACATGTAGACGTATGTAGAATGTACGTATGTATGAATGTATGTATGTATGCATGTAGATTGTAGACCCAGCTATCGAAAATGATAGCCTTGGCCGCTCATCAAAAATGATAGCCATGGCAGTCAATGTGTTAAGGGGTTTGAAGAGTCTAAAATTAGCTTGACATATTTTAGTGACAGTCATTTACATGTAGTTTTTCACCTCCTAAGCTTAAAATCTTCGGGCCATCCGAATACACCCAAGAAATTTTAATTTCAAAAATCAACATGAGTGTAAATGAGAAACGCTATTTACCTCTCTCTTACTCTTGCTGCTACTCGGTTTTCTAGTTATCGGAAAGAAAAATCTAACCACGCGAAGAAATGAACAGGAAGTCATGCCAACAAACAGAAGAATAGACGACGGACTAACTCAAATCTAATTTGTTCATAGTTCTGAGAAGTAAAAACTATGTACTGAAAAGTCTTTCTAAAACCCCCTAGAAAAGTCTTTCTAAACATAAATTATACTTTTGTCTAAGCCTGCCATGCTCTGCCATTGAGATGTTTTGTGGAGCCCGCTTTTCTAGGAAACTTTTTATGCCTTGGGCAAAAATCCAAGACATCGATGAAAACATCACGGCGGAAGTTTTCGAAGATAAAAATTTGACAGGACTTACAAATAGTGAAGTTGAGGCCGTGAAATATTAATGAAAAGGGTATTCATGAATTAATTAATGCATTCAGAGTTCGATAATTGTTTAATAATAAGACATTTTGTGAAAAACTGTTGTGTTCGGGGAAATTCGAAGATGTTGCAGTTCTTTTCTGCGTGACGTTGTTGTCTTTACAAAATATTTTTACAAATGGAATATTCTGACAAAATCGGTACACATTTAGACAAAACTTTTTTTTTTGTCCCAGAAATCGATGATGAAAAGATTTAATGCTAATCGAGACGCGCCAGAAGTTATTAATTAACAGAATAACCTTAAAAAGTTCTACTATATATTTGGAAAATTTTCAAACAAAATTTGATCCCGAATTTATAAAAATTCAAATTGAATTTTTAATAAGATTTTTTTTCGAAAATACTTTAGCCAAGCTTTTGTAAACGGTTAATATTATATATGACAAGGTTGTATTCATTTTATCCTTAGTCAAATTAATTTAGTCTCTCTTCATTATTTATTTTAGTTATATTGACCCTGTTCAAAGTTGTTGCCAATCTCTTGTGTTTAATTGAAAGCTTTAACAGTTGGAAAAGTTTTACGTATTAATTATATTGACAAATCAAAACTTTTACCTGTCCGAATAAAATGCTCAACAGTTTCTTAATATGATCAAAAAAAGCTAGCATAATTCTTGAACTTTTTTATTGATACTTGAGTTACGTCATTAATATTTTAGCTTCCTCAAATTCAATTAAGAATAAGTATTTACTAATTTATTAACCGTTAATATGGCAATATAATATAATTTCGTATAATAAAAAATGTCCATTCCGAAAATTACCTAAGCTTTTTTTTGAAGTTACAATATTTTATCTATTGATAGGCGTTTTAAATCTTTCTCGATGTTGAAAGTCGTATACAAAATATTTTGCCTACAACTTTTATTGCATATCTATGGGAATAAAAATACAGTAATTACAAAATATTCACTTCAAAAAATATTTTAGATATAAATGCTTTCTATTAATAATCTTTGTTTTTTCTTGAGTTGAAGCTAAAAAACACACCAAAGTATATGTTTTTGAAATTATATAATAGAAAATTCCATTAATATGGCTCGAAATATGATAGTTGAATAAACGTTAAATATTGTTTCAAACAAGTACACGATAAATTTATTTTCGCGACATATTAATATCTAACTTATTGGTTTTACACTCTACATGTATGAGAACCATATAGAAGTATATAAGATTTAGTATACACTCAAAGACAAAATTGGTTACATGGAAAATTTTTGTTATAAATCTTTGTTCAACAAAAAAATAGTTAATTTAACAGAAATAAACTTGCAAATGATGTTTTCTTAAATCAATAAAACAATCGTGAAATTAATAATACCTAATTTGTCGAAATCACCAAAAATTGTTATAGTTTTTGTCAATAGGAAACAAATTTTGTCAATAAGAACAAGGTTTTGGTTATTATTTTTTTGAGTGTACAGTTTGTAAAGCCAAATTAAGACTAACGATTGCGATCACGATTGCGATCACGATTGCAATTACGATTGAGGCTCCTCGACCAATGAGATCAAAGCTTTCAACGATAGAGACATGAAAGCTTTGCTCTCATTGGTCGAGGAAGCTCAATCGTAATAGCAATCGCAATCGTAATCATTAGTCTGAATTGGGCTTAACGCATCGAACCAATCATCGGACACAAAAATGGAGTACACCAGGTTGATAGGGATGACAAGAGATTTTGATTTCTGCATGTCCGCTTGTCTGCTTATTCGTGAACACTATAACTATCGAACGGATTGAGGTAGGGGCTCGAAAATTTTTACATTTGCGTTTCTCATGAAAAGGAAGTCTAAATACTTAACGGACAAAATATGCCTATTCCTTTTAACGATATTTTGTTGGTCACAGAATTTTTGTTGGTCTCCTGGCCTACTGATATTCGCATTCTATGAATACTGTAATGAAAGCGTTTTCCCATCAAAAGTTTGCTTTTCCGATTGTGTTTCGATTTTAAAAATGTTACACACTGTCAAAATAATCTCACTTTTACAATAAAACAGAACTGCCACACTTTTCATGAGAAAACTTTTTCATTTCAGTTACCATACTTGTAGAACGCAAATCAACCCCCTGATCGTAGTGATGAAAATACAAGCGACCCTCGATTTACAATGTCTCGATATAAGACGTTTTGATATACGACGGATTTTGGTCGAACCAAAAATATCGTAAATCAAGAGACGCCTGTATAACACAATGTTATATTATTATTGTTGATATTCTCACATCCGATAAGTTCCTCCTCAAATGTCAGACATAACTGCTCTGCTCTGAGTTCTGCATTAGGAGTCTATTTTTGTTTGAGAAACTACCTGACCGTCATCCTGTTAGCCTGTACGAAGCTATCAGAGCTGGTTTCGGTAAAACAATCGTTACGAGCCGTCACAATAAAATTGAATATGTTTTTTTTTCGTCAAATTTTTTAATAAAAATTTCTTACTTTTCAAAAGAAAGTTTGCTTGTCTTAAATATGCACTAAATTGAGAAAATAATTATTTCGGGACTATAAATCAGAAATAAAAAGATAAATACAGTAGAATCCCGATAATTCGTACCCCGATAATTCGTATATCTCGCTAATGAATTTGCTGGTCCCTTGAAAAAATCCCAATAATTCGTAATCCCGCTAATTCGAATATCCCGATACTTCGTATTTTTACGTCGGTCCCTTGAAATACGAATTATCGGGATTCTACTGTATATGTATATAATTTTTTTATAATTTTTTTATGTTTGAAAGTTTTTCAAAGTTTGTCAAGAAATTTTCTATAATGGAACAATTTTTTTAATGGTTTTTCCTTTTTCAGTTTTGTGTTCATTTGACGCAAGTGTGTGAAAAATTCCGTTTTGTCAAAAATAATAAAATCACAATCCGTGGAACCAGGAAACAAAAAGAAAGTTCACGCAAAGGAAGAAAAAATCTTTGATTTTCTGAATTAAGCAATTAGCCATGCGTCACCTTCAATGTAGACAGATTACAATGTCATCACTATGTGATCGTTAAAAAGTCGTATTGAATTATACAATGTTTGTACAACATATTCGAGTAAAAGAAAATTTACCGTGATCACGCACATTTATTGGTCACACATGATGGTCAGATTTAAACATGAAGTGAAGAAAAGTTTAGCACTTCGGATAGACTTTAGATAGAACATAAAAAAATATCCATTAGGCTTTGAAAGTACAAGTACGAAGAAGATTTTTGGATATACGGAAAGAAAGTTAAAAAATGTAATTATTTTCTTTTCGGGTTCCTCATAAGTGCCGAATAATGTTCTTCCGTTGACATGACCATTAACCTGTAAGTAACCAAGCCTAATGCACTTTCATTGTGATTTGTGATTACTTAATTCCGCAGTAAACACGAAAATGATTATGGCTGGCCTGAAATAACCGGCAGAAGTTATACACAACTGTACTAAAACATGGTATAGAAGACTCCCAAGACGGTAACCACAATTCGTTGTAGTCAATTCAATTTTGGTCATTTAATGGAAAGTCTACTACGATTAGAAGAAGAGAAATCGATGATTTATTAGAATTAGTGATAAAAGCGCGAAAAAGGCGAGGAAAAAGCTCCATTTCCGGCCGCTACTATGGTTCACTGAACTGACATTGACTTCTTCTTCTACCCATCGAACTGGTTGATATACAATAATATTTCTCAGAAATGTATTTTCTTTATTTTCGTACCTGTACGAATATAGCTAGCCTTGACACACATTTTGTAGTCATAGTGGATTGAATTGATCATTAATAGGTCATTCTACATAATTGGCTAATTCTACCAGCCTCCAGACAATTCTAATAGGGACATTTGATATGTTGAAACAACCAGAAGCATTCACAAAAATATGTCCACGAATATTTTATGAGGTTACCGTTCTCACACTCGTATATGGTTTTAAAAAAAACAAATGATGAAGATTTTTTCTTTATTTTAATTTACATATTGACATCAATGTGAGGTTTTATTATTCTCGTCTTTGACATGCGTTCCATCTCTTATTTTATATATATTTTTAGGTATTTTTTTTCTGTGCAACAATTGGTAAACATATATCTTTGTAAATTAATCATATGGAAAAAGAAAAAGAAGGGAAATTTCAGATAAGAAACAGTTAAGGCGATAATAGTGAGGAAAAAAGTAAGACATAAGTTTAGGTCATGAAAGTCCAAATGATAAAGAAAAGACTATGAAATTATAAAAGACAATATAAAAGCGATTTGATTGGACAGAAGATTAAAAAAAGAAGTCACAAAAGTGAATACAAAGATAAAAATATCTGATTGGAGAAGATTTCCGAAAAACATACAAGAATACAGTAGTATATGAAAATAATATTAAGAAATAGAATTGAAATGGGAAAAAATAGGCTAAAATTCTTCTCTCAGATGAGATTAACATAAAAGTTGAATGTTTTGAGACTAGTTAACAACAATATTGTTTTCTTTTGGACCTCCTTTAGCATAAAGAAGAGTAATTTATGTAATTTATTTACAGCACCGCTTTTGTTATCATTCTATTGCTGAAAGTTGTCTAAAATATTATTAGACTTTTTTTATCGTTCGTTTTGCTTGTTTTTTTTTAAATGCATATAAATAGATTCAAAAATGATTCGAAATATTTAAATATTTATAAATTATTAAACAATAACATAAATAAATTAGATCCTAAATTATCAGTGTGTGTGTGTGTATATAAATCGATTCCCTTTGACGATACTCATCGCCTTGAAGGTTTCTGTGCGGAATAGGCGACCGATTGAGCTACTTGCTGGCTGTAGGCTCCATGAGAGTCATATCCACCACCGCCGCTCGACCATCCTCCGTGTCCGCCCCCGCCTCCTGAGTAGCCAACTCCAGCTCCTGATGACCATCCACCACCACCACCACCTACACCTGAACCGCCTGCCGAGTATCCTCCAATTCCTGACCCTAAACCACCTCCGAACAGGCTTCCTAACCGACTGAAGATTCCACCACCACCTCCAGAACCACCCAAAGAACCAAGTCCACTAACGCCGGCGAAAATCGCTAGGCCAAGGGCAATAACTGACACTACCAAAGCCTTCTTGGCGATAAACAGCAAGCCGAATAGGGATGCAAAAATAAGGGCGACCAGTTTCACTTTAAGTCCAATAATGATTGGCATCAATTTCTTCATCAACTTTCTGCGTTTGCTTCGTCCTTCGACCACCAAATCCCTGATATCATTCTTGATTTCATCGGGAATTGCGTTCGAAATGCTTCGAGCTGCATTTGCAAAGTTGAACGACAAGGATCTTTCCTGGAAGAATCTCTTTGCGTTCGTAATGAAGTAGGATTCGAGTTCGTTATTCCTGGCCTCGACTGTTTTTGCAGATTCTACGGCCACTGAATTGTCTTCTAAGGATTTGGCTTGGCGGCTATCAGCGCTCTTCATTAGCGAGAGTCCTCCAAAAATCTCGATACTTGGTTTTTCAAAGAATGATTTGGCGTGTCGGAATACCTAAAAGTAAAATAGGGGTTTTAATTTTTTTTTTTTGTCAGTCGAAATATGTATTTTAATATTTTTTTTAAATATTGTTCAAAATATAATTTATCTTTTTTAAATATTGTTCAAAAATATGAATTCTTTTTTTTTCAATTTCAAGCCATTTTTTGACTTTTCCGACGGAGTTTTTTTTTATGAAATATTGAAAATTTAAAAAACAGTGGATTAAACAATTGCATAATTTATTATTGTATTTTTACATATGTAAAATTTTGCATTTTCAAAACTCTCAGGTTTTTACAAGGGAAGTTTTTAGAACAAAAATCTTTAATCCAAATTTTGTTTTAAAAATTTTGAGTCATTCTTCGATAATTGATAACGAGTTAAAGCCATAGAAAAAATATTAAAAATAATAACTATGAGTTTTTTCAAACCTATTCTTTTTGAAAAATGTTGCACTCTTTCAATTTTCAAGTTATTCACAAAAAAAATTCGAAAAAAAGTTTCAGAATGAAAACCTTTGATTCTGAAATTTTTTTTTATTTCTCAAAATTTTTAATATGTATTGTAAGGATTAAAATGGTTTTTCTTTTTTTCTTTTTGGATAAAAAACGATTTTTTGGGAGAAAGAAAAATACTTTTTAATATACAAGTGATTTGATTAAACAGAAGATTAAAAAAAAGAAGTCACAAAAGTGAATACTAAGATGAAAAGATCTGATTGGAGAAGATACGATTTAGAAGAGAGAGGGAAAAAAATACGATTTAGCCTTTGCCGGCGAGGGCGTTTTTTCTTTGCTTGAAAAAAACTATCTTACACAACGAAATTAATCACAAAAAAAATTTTATTTTTTTTTTTTTCAATTTTTGATGATTTTTGGAAAATTTTCATTTTTTTATAGAGTTTAAATCCCGAAAATTAAAAAAATATTTTTCAGACTCCGTAAAATTTTCAAGGAAAAATAGACTGTAAAGTAGAGTTATATAATACTAAGTTACTAAGAGCCGTTTGCATCAACTAAACTAAGCAACTTATGTGCAACTTAAATTATTCCAGAAAGTCCCAGAATTTCTACGGTTTAATTAGACTAACCGCAACTTATTTTTTTAAGAATAGTACGCGCAAACGGGCCTAAGTTACAACATAACTCATGAAAACTGAATTTAAAAAAATGATGTTTCAATTTTTCCCCTTGAAAACTTTGTCAATCTGCGTTCAAGATTTTTTTTTTTTAAATTTACGACATCTTTTTTTAAAACCATTTTTGGTCTTTTTGATCAAACTGATCTTTGCAACTTAAAAATCGTTAAAAGTATCAAAATCTTATCAAATATCAAATCTTTGACCGGTTCTTTTTGTAAATTCCGTATCTTTTCACTGGTAATCCATAGTGAGGTTTATATTTCCTCTGTGCATTTATTTATTATCACTTGATATATTCACAAATAATTCCACTGCATGTTTTTTTTTTGAACAATATAAAAATAAATTAGTATAGATAATATTTAATATCCATACCGCCATTTGTACACAACCAATAGAATCCGTCTCGAAACATTTCGTAAAACTGTCAGGATCCTCAGCAATAACACTTGTGCTTATCAGCAAAACAATTGCAAATATAAACTTCATTTTTTACTAATATATACTATTATTTGGCACCTTTGTTACTATCAATTTTTTTTAAATTTATCTATTTGTATTCCTGAGTTATCCTTAAGGTCTAGATAAAGATTTTATGTTCGTTCGCATGGAACAAACTGTGCGCTTTGACAACTTTTCCACATAATCAACGTGTTTTTAAAGACTTGGACATACAGGAATGGATTTTACACATAGATCCGAATTATATCTCCCACTCCGGATATATTTTTTTTAGAGTTCGGTGCTATTCAACAACCTCCATGCGACTTCTTGTTGTCTACCTTTTTCGAAATATACTTCAAGATGAAAAAAAAACCAAAACTACAAAAAGCAAGCCTAAACGTCAGAAACAAATCACACGCGAAGCCAAAATTGTAAGAACACAATTTCAAATTTCAAGATACCCCCATACAAATATAACAATAAAGGCCCCCATCTTCTGTCTCTTGTGTAGTCCAACAAAGTGTGATAAAAAAAAACCGTCAACAGTAACGAAAAAAAAACCTAAATAACCAAACTTCTGTGATAAAATAGCAATATGAATATGAATTTTTCTAAGATGTTTTGATTTGATGGTGTTTGAATGGACGTCGCGGATAGATGGATGGATGGGTAGATGGTTGGTCTCCTTAGCCACAAATGAAGATGAGATTGGCATAAGGTGGAGATGATATTTGCTGCGTCTTTAATCTGTATTGCTTTCCATCTTTTGTGTCAAACGGTATATTCATCTTCTCTTCATTTTCATAAATCCCAGTCACACACTATAGGAACCGGCATCAATTGTGGCCCAAGATGGTGCAGATCGTTTTAGTTCGAGACTATCGATTGCCATGGCTGAAGACAAAGGTGAAGTTCAAGATGAAATCAAAATGAATGCTTAAGAGATATGGGTAAGTTTAACCACGACAGACATTTAAAGTTTAATTCTTCGTCAGGGGTAATTAACATTTTCGTTGATTGATGATTGCGGTATTTAATAGTAATGCACTGATAAAATATCAACTGACGATTTTCAGACAATATGAATTTCCTTTTTGTTTTGACAAACATAAGACTTTTAGCGTGGTGGCCACTTAACCCATTCGGTATTTTGATGCCATATGGCAACGCAGTTAAAAGTTGCTAAAAAAATTGAAGTGACTTATATTTATTTATTTTCAAACACTCTATTCTCATTCAGTGCACCTTAAAGTGCATTTGTGACCCAATTTTGATTAGTTGAGTAAAAATCTGGACTACAGTGAACGTATTTGTGGAAAATTAAAAATTTTTAACTTTTTTTTTATTTTTTTTTTAAATGAATACTGATAGCTTAACACGTTGACTGCCAGACCAATTTTGCAAAAATCTAAGGGAGATGCCAATACATGTAGACGTATGTAGAATGTACGTATGTATGAATGTATGTATGTATGCATGTAGATTGTACACCCACCTATCGAAATGATAGCCTTGGCCGCTCATGAGCCAATTTTCACTGGCTATCAAAAATGATAGCCATGGCAGTCAATGTGTTAAACATCATTAATTTGTATAGAGAGTATTTTTAACCCCCATAGAAAAAAACATGTACCGAACGGGCTAAACGAGTTAGGAGGTTCTTTTTGTTTGAAGTTCGCTCCCTTACTCGATTTAGTATGCGCCATAAGTCGTTAAAATTTCGTGAAATTTTAATAAAACAAAAAAAAATCGTGTGAAAATTACATGAACAACGTTTCAAATTTATATTCAGCTATGTCAAATTCGCATGATTTTATGTTTCAATAGCACAAGAATTAAAATGGAAGTTTGTAGAAAAAATCATGTCAAATTGATCTTGTAACTATCATTTAATCCTAGTATTTGCCGTCACTTATATTTTAGTGGATTCAAGAATTTGTCATATAATATTAGGGGTCCTTGTGTTATTGTCAGAGGAGCGCTGTTTCCATTTTGGACCCCCAAAAAACAATTTTTATACCCGTATGGTGAAATTAAAGGGTATACTAACTTTGCCTTACCGTTTGTAACGCTAAGATCCCGTCATCACATAAAAAAATGAATTACACCAGTGTGTTTAGAATGATAAAAAAAGTTGAATTTAGCATGTCCGTCCGTCCGTCCATCCGTCTGTCCGTCCGTCCGTCTGTGGCGCGGATTGCGAGGTCACGGATTGAGCTAGAGACTTGAAATTTTGGGCAGATCCGTTTTTCGTAAAATGCGAGGCTAAGTTCGTTAATGGGCAAAAATGGACCATTAGGGGGGTATCCCCCATACGAACGAAAACGATTTTAGCGAATATCTTAAAGACGGTGCATCTTATCAAAAAAGTGCAAGAACAAAAGTTGTTTAGGACATGATTCTACATTAAAGTTCCATACATCAAAATCCAATTGGAATAAGTTTTAAAAAAATCTTTTTGGAAAGTTTGACTTCTTACTGAAATTTTCATACAACTGTTTGCCGTTCACTTAAATCACCATACGGGTTTTCAATAATTGCCAGATTAGCAATTATAGCTTTTGTTATGTTTTTAAATTAATTACAAGTAATGTGCTTTATGCCTCCCTACAAAACTATATTATTTCTCTGGAGCTATAAAACTTTTCTCATCCATGGTACGTTTAACATTTCTGCAGTTAAAAAGATTTTATTCTCCTCTTATTAGTTGGACTTTAAAACTTTTTGGTGGAAAATCTAAACTGTTTGGTTTAAAAATTATAGAAATTCAGTTTTTTTTGTTTAACACTCTAACTGCCACGACAGTTTTAAGTCTTTTTCGAATATTTAGTTGTCAGTCAAAAAGGCACTAAGAGAAAAAAAAATTGAAACAAAATTATTCCTAAACGTTATTTTATTACCATAAAATGTGTGCAACTACAAAAAATCGTTGCGGTTGCAGCGAAAACTTTAATAATTTTCATTGTGGCCATTGTGTACAATTAGATGTCAGGTCTTTTTGACTGACGTGGCAGTTAGAGTGTTAAAAACTGAAATTTGGATCAAAAATTCAACCAAACATACGAAAATTTCAACAATTTTTTGGAAAAGGCTTTCTGATTTTATTGTTTACACATTTTAAACTTTTTGATTGAAAATTTAAACTCAATTTAATGCGGTTAAATATATGTATAAACCTAAAGTGTTTGAAAATGCAAGCCAAATTTTCCACTATATAATATTGTGACTCTCATTCTGATATAAATATAATTTCGTCGTCTGAAATAAAAGAAATATTTTTTCGCCCTCCATGAACCGTTTTCAAAGTCAATACTAAATAAATATATTCATGGTAACATATTTTTGCACACAATTTTGATCGGAAAATAAATTCCCAGCTTAAGTTGATAAAGTTTCATGTCCTTTCACAATAAAGGAACAAAAACACTGTAGCGCGAGGTGATTGACATTAATTCCGTCATTTATGGATCATCGAGCAATTCAGGACGTGCCGAAAACCTGCCCGTGGGAATTACAATATTAATGTTTCTTAAATCGTTATGAATGCGATAAGCAACTACAAAAGTCGTGAAACAACTAATTTCTCGAGATAATTTTTTTAAGTTTCAGATTTTGGAAGGTAAATTCAAAAATATTGCAGCGGCTTGTTTTTATAAGGTTCATACATTTTTTGTTGAGCTCTTTGGAAGCTATGTTGAGCGTATAAACCATAATATCTCGGCATTGTATAAAAACCATTCTTTATTCATACCGCAAAAAGTTTCAAAACACCTGAGCAACGAGTGTACGCGTCTTTGATATTACATTGATCGTTGGTATTACATTAACCGTAGAAGACATTTAACCTGAGATCATTTACCTACCTATTCGTACCTTGTTTTGCCTTAACTTACTCTACCGCCTGTTTATTGATTGAATAATATTAATTAGTCATCAGTGTATTCCTTGCAGTGATTCCGTTGGAGGATTGTCATACCTGAAACCAATTAAACTGGTATGGGTAGAGGTGTCGCAGCACATGACTACAACCTCGTGACTTACATACCAAATTCTTAGCCTTCTTCCTCCACATAAGAAAGCTTATATTATTGCCGCCCTTCTTACACCTACCCTCTTTCTTCGCCAGATATTCATCACAATCATCTCAATCAAGTAGAATCTTACCTGGATTTTACCTTTTGGCCCAATGTGCCTGTAGGAAATTTTTTCTTGGCATCTCATCTTGCATGTAAATTTTTTCATTTCATTCCGGTATAGATGGATTCATTATTGAAATGGCAATTATTGACGGGGGCCCCAAAGATCCAAACGGGCAACGAAATAAATGGTTGAGAAGTGAAAACACCGAAAAAATTTATTAATATAATATACAAAAAGTGGTTTTCTTCTTCTGTTGGCTCTTGCATTTTTTCGGTTAAGTTTCTTATAAATATTTTTAACTATGCTGTTGTTGTCATTGTTGTTATTGTGGCGGCCGGTCGGTGGGGTTCGGTTTCGGGACTTTCTGGGGAGGAAGTTAAAAAAGCAATTTTCTGATGCTTTAAATCTCATCTCCGGTGCTTTGGCTCATCAACACATTGACATTTATAATTTTATTTTCGATTTTTGTATGTTTCGGGGCCACAAGGCTTATTTTGGATGCGACTTCACTTTGGTTTTCCGTCTATTTCGAAAAGAAATTGAAATTTCTTTTTGACAAAATGACCAAAAAACACGCGTCAAACAATATTTCACCGGAAAAGAAATAGGAATTTGCTAAAAGAAAAAAAAAACTTATATGTTTATTAAAATGTTCGAGTATGCACGAGCCACCATCAAAAATATTTGAAGCAAAATATGAAACTCGTCTTCTATCAAAATTCAACTCCAATTCCAACTCCACCTCGAATATAACCTGATGTTATTTTACTCGTATTTCAAATGAAAGTTCTGACTTTTTCGTCGTTTATTTATGATTAATTTAAGAAAATTCGTTTTTTTCGAGCATTTTTCGGATTTATGACCGACCTTTCATCCCGGAAAGGTCGAATTAACTTGATTTGATCACATCCGAAAGAATGGCAACCAAAAATTTTCACTTTTTTAGGCGTCTTATGACCGGGTAGACGTTTGATAAATAATTGACGGCTATACGCGATTTGGCTGCGTGAATGAAATTATATTGAGAAAAAAATTATTAAATTTATCTGATTATTAACCACTTTCCATTATGGCACGGCATGCTGGGCGATTAGGGATCTCCTGCCTGACTGATGATGATTATCTTGAAGCATTGGAAATAATCTTCGGATTTTGGTGTACCACATAATTAAATTCTGCAAATGTATCTCTTTTACAGATAGTTAGCTGAAAGCATACATTTAATTTCAAATTAAGCGGAATTTCATGTAATTTTGCACTCAATCGAAGAATATTTTATTGGCATCTAAAGATGGTTATTAAGGGATTTAGATTTATTTGAAATTCGGTAGCAATTTACTGTGTTGAGTAAATATTTTAAGACTATTTGGGCAAAATAGAGAAATTTTGATGTAATTTAATCAAACAATTTTAATTCATAAAAAGGTAAGGAATTTTTCTTGGAATGGTGATATGAAAATTATATTCAGAACTACGAAATTCATGCATCTCGTCTATAGACTAATTTTACAAATGGGCTTTTTGTGTTGCTGTTAAAGTGTAATTATATTTACACATTTTTCTGCTAAAGTGTAATTCTTTTTACACACCGAAATTAGCGTAGATATTTGTTCGAGTAAAAACATAGTCAGTTGTTCCCACCTGTCGGTGAGATACATAACTAAACATATTTTTATTAGTAAAAAAGAGTTCTAATAAAATTTACGGTACGAAACCACTCAAAAATTGAAGAGCTGTTTAAGGAAAAACTCGAAATTTATCACATAGCCGAAACTTTCAAAAGTCAAGTCACCTCCAAAAATAGGAAAAAATGGATCCACGTCCCTCACCCTCCGAGAAAAATGGATAAGTTCTTCAAATTTTCTTAAAGAATGTTAATTAAAAAAAAATTAGCTTTGTTAATCAAAAATTTAAAAAATGCAAGTTTCAGAAAGAATTAATTCATAACTAACATGAATTTTTCATTACAACTAGCAACATCTAAATGCAATAAGATTTAATTGAAAACATTTATGAAAATCAAACTCAAGTTACCCAACCAAGTTACATAACTAAAGAAGATTGTATGACTTTGCTCGTGCGAAAAGAGGAAAATGATCGAAAACGACTACTTACTAGCATTTTCACGGTTCATCGAACAAAATGAAAAGCTTAACGAAAATCAAGTATTTCAAGAAATTCAACTTCAAATGCACCTGTCCGCCATAAGCATGACGCATTTGATCAACGTTCTATCGATTTTATGCAAATAAAGCAGTAAAAATTCCATTGCCGATTCGTAAGTGGTTACAATGTACGAGTAAGTGATGCTGAAGCATATTTACTTTTCAATTGTTCGCTTTTTTCATGTTTTCACCGATGATCCACTAATCCAGTAAAAATTGAGAAAAATACCAACGATGTTGATTTAAGAAATTATGCAAATTGGCGAGCTATGCGTGCATGAAACGATAATAACAATAATGATGCCGATGAAGGTTTAGCTCAGATGGGTTACAGAACCATTTGCCAACCGTGCCCGCCGTGTCCAAGAACTTGGCTATTGAACTGGAATCAGTCTTGCGAAATTCCACTATCAATATTACAGAATTGTGTCGGTGGTACACACACGACACATTCGAGTAAGTATGTATCTCGGTTCATACGTCCTTGAGCCTTTCATTTGTGCCGCCGCCCCGGTGAAAGTGTTGGCATACTTTTAGGCCGGAAATTTTTTTTTCGTAAGTAAACGAGCACAAAAAATTCCAGAGACGATGACATACCGGAGTATTAAATATTCAATATTTTCGATAAGTAAAAGCGAACCTGTGAAAAAGATATCTGCATACTTTTATTTCATATATTTATTCACATTTCTCGGAGGCAGCGCGTATTGGGAAAGATATTTGGGTCATAATACGTCTTCGATTGGGGTTAAATTCCGAAAATATCAACATCAGTTGTCGTCTTGGGTGGATTCTCGCGGTATGCCATGCAGTGACACCCAATAAGAATAAGTACGGAAAATGTGTAAATTTTTAAAATTCACATTCATATTGAAATTTGTGTTTGTCGTGTATGGGATCGGTTTCATTCACACCTGACCTTTAATAATTAAAAAAATCCACTCGAAAGAGGGTTATCAATGGAGCTTTGTTCGTCATCTGCACAATTTCCCATACGATTTTCAATATCACGTACTGTTGAAGGTATGTCAACGTGCAGTTATCCGTCGCTTATGGACCATATTTAGAATTCTATGCCTTTTATCCTATTCACATACATGTCGGACAAAAAATAATTTGCATGCATCGTAAAATTAATCTTTATTAGTCGGTCATCCATTGACATTTGGATTCGTTCAGACTTTGTTTTCAAACCGAAAACTTTCTCCATATTTATTCCACGTCAAGCTTTTTTTTGTGTTGCTAAGAAAACTGGAAGAATCCTCAAAGTCGTGGTTGAAACGTGAGCATCAATAATCTGATGTTTGACATTATTGGCCGACTAGTCATCATCATGTCAATGTTTCACTTTTGCATCTTTCCATAACCTCACAGGTAGGTACCGCACCCCCCTTGGGTATTCCCTCGATCACAACAACAAAAATCGGTGCCTATTACGGATCTATTAAAGTTCAAAGGCAACATAAGCGTGATATACTGCCATATACTATAAGCTCAGGTGAACTTCGCTGTAAAACATTAATTTCACATAAATTCATTTGAATTACTCACCTCAGTAAATGATTTTTCGTTTTTATTTATGGTAAATGATAAAATCAAGATAAAACTTATTGTTGGAGAAATTACTCTGGGCTAGTTATGATTTTTTTTTAAGACAAACATAACTAGAGAATTGGCTTGGGGCACGCATAAAATATGATCAATGGACACACCGTGAATTTAAGCCATGCGTGGGAGCATTTCATTTAAGTGCATTATAATGAAGTTTAACTACTGACCATTGTGTGAAAGAATAATTTATGGGAAATTTTGCGCTGACAAACCCAAAGTGGGTGATCGGTTTCTGATTAAGATAATCTGAAAACTTTCACTTAAGACTATGTTCGATGCGGGCGGTATTAATTCTTTAGGTGCGGAAATACAATGCCTGATGACAATTTACTTTGAATGGGCAATTCGGACTGATTTGAAAGTGATAAATCAAGTTTTTTGGTTATTTTTTTGAATGTGTTTAATTTAATTTTGTTTTTTTAAAAATATAGAAAAAAATCTGTTTTTTAAGTATTTATAAAATATTTATTTTACATGACTCAATCGATGATCAATAGAAAGCGCAAGAAAGCACAAAAATACGAGTAAAAAAATTTTTTTTTGGGCGTTAAGGCCTCCCAAACAGCATCGAAAAGTACGGAAACATGAGATTTGTTCTTTGCGACTTGAAAGAGTAGAAATTTACACAATCGGGATTAAAAATTTACACCTATAATTCACATCCGCGTAAAAGAAGCGAAAGAAGTGACGAGCACGATCTTTGGGGCAACATTCGCTTCATGAAAATCCTGCGGCGATAGAGCAGCATTTGATGGTTTTCGGGCCGAAATAGTGATTGGCTGTGGAGCCTGAACGTCAGTTTAATTTTGAAGAAGCGTGTGATGGAAAAAGTGACGAAACTGCTACCACTAAAGTTTCATTAAAGCTCCCCGTCTGAGAAACACCAAAAAAAATTGATGCCTTCAGCCGCCATATTTCTCACTGACATTTGATGGAAACGATTTCGTTTCGAGAATTAAATTTCTTATTTCAGGCGAATGACTGAAGGATATTGCATAAAAAGTGGATAGCAGACATTTTTGAAACAGCATAATTTTATTGGCATCAAAATTTCATTGCAAAAGAAAAAAAAATTTTACCGATAAAATAAAATTAAAGAAATTTTTGATTAAAAACAAAATAATTTGATGGCCCATTAAAATCTGTTTAAACTTCAGATCCAATATTGTCGAAGAATTTTAATGGCAATTAAAATCACGACATGCAACCGGAAGAAAAGTCCATTATAAAATAACACTCCACAAAAGTTTCCATTAATTTGTCGCCATTAGATTTTTCTCGTTCGTCTTCTGCTTACGTTTTTATTTGTTCATCTCTGTTTACTAGCAAGCATTCGAGGGAGAAAGAAAACCCGCTCGATGATTTGTGTAATTGTGTGATATAATGCCGTCAGATGACGCTCGCGCATGTGGCAACTAATTACGTCCCTGTCGTTATAATTGCGACGTAGCAAACCGCAGAAAAGTGTTCCCCACTATGGGTCTCGTTGCGCGTCTCGTTGGCACAACTAGATACGTATTTGCGACATAAATTGCTTATCGCCGCGACTTGCATGGTGACGAAATATGGGGATAAACACCATAATTGCTGCTTAAAATGCTATTTGGGCTGTGTCCACATGGAAGTTTATTTGCAGAAGTCGCTTCTAGCAGAGACTTCTGGAAGTTTTTTCCGTGGAAACACTAACTGCAAGTGAACTTCCAGAAGTTGTGACACCAGAAATCTCTTCTAGAAGCGACTTCTGCAAATAAACTTCCATGTGGACACAGGCCTTTACGTATCAGAAATAAAAGCGAGATAAATATTTTATTTTATTTTTCATGTTGTTATCTCTTTAAAATCGTGAATCACTTTTTTTCATGTTCGGAAGTTTTTGTGAATAAGTTTACCAAAATCTCCTGAAACGATTTTAATGAAATTTCGGCGATAGGTTCGGAGTCAAGCCCATATACTGCTTTTTGAAGTTCTCCTTCTACTTACTCTCTCTTGTGATATATTTTGAAACGCTGAAGAGATTTTGATCCGTTTTTTTAAATTAAAAAAATAAACGGTCCAGAAAATGTAGCACCACCTAATTTATACTACAACTCTTCTCAATGAACATTCTTTTCCGCTATCTCCTGATATTCTAATAAGATTCGAAACAGGTTTTCACCATTACACACTCAGAAAAATGTCCAGGTCAACTTTTTGTCAGGTTAACTCTGACCTTACAGAGGTTTCTGTAAGCCAGCTAGCGGTCAGAGTTAACCTATCTAAGGTCAACTCGTACAGCTCCCAATGCCCTACTTCACCTGCTGGTGGCTTAATTTCAGAATTTCTCCGACCACAGGTCAACTCAGTTTTACTTGCCCACATGCAGGCGAACGCGCGCCTGCCCGAGGCCAATTACGCCGTATGTAGGTCGTCGAGTTAGCCTCCATTTTTCTGAGTGCAGAGGTCATTAATTATAAAAAATTTATTTTCTCACTAAAATCTACCCTAACCCTTCCATATATACCCCAATTTCATGCGAAAAGGTCTTAAACGCGAAAAGAAAAATGGAGGCTAACTCGACGACCTACATACGGCGTAATTGGCCTCGGGCAAGCGCGCGTTCGCCTGCATGTGGGCAAGTAAAACTGAGTTGACCTGTGGTCGGAGAAATTCTGAAATTAAGCCACCAGCAGGTGAAGTAGGGCATTGGGAGCTGCACGAGTTGACCTTAGATAGGTTAACTCTGACCGCTAGCTGGCTTACATACACCTCTGTAAGGTCAGAGTTAACCTGACAAAAAGTTGACCTGGACATTTTTCTGAGTGCGAAAAGGTCTTAAATGCGAAAAGGTCTTAAACGCGAAAAGGTCTTAAACGCGAAAAGGTCTTAAATGCGAATAGGTTTTAAATCGACTTACCGATTGAACATTTCCCTGCCTCTTCTTTGTTAATCATCGCTCGATAACCGATAACTTTTCAATCGATTGAGTATTCCGAAAAACCAAATTTGCTCATTTAACCCAAATCCGCATTCGCGGTGACTTTGAGACACCGATGCAGTTTTGAGAGTGATTGTTACGAATGTTAAAAAAGTTGTTGCATTCATGCTCCGTGACTTTGTTTTTTTAAGCCAATACTATTTAAAAACGAAAAAAAAATTATTTTTTTTTACTACAACAATAATATTTCGCTTTTATGAAATTTACCCTTAATCCACGCAGGCGGTGTCTCAAAGACACCGTAACGGTTTTACCAGCAAAGAAAGGTTATTTTGGTATCACTTTGCTTCTATTTCGCAAAATATCGGACTGTAGGAGGCGATAATAACTGTAGCACTTCCCAAAAGAGAAAACGTTGCGTCCTGTGTCCCCATTTCTAAGGTCGCGCTTTGAAGCAGATAAGTGCAAATCCAAGAAAAATGTTTGTAACGAAAATTCTTAAAAATCAATTTTATGCTACAATTATAAAAAGTACGAATAATGTTTATACAAATAAATAAATATTATTACCTAACTGAATTAAAAAATGCAAACTCAAAAAAATTTTTTTTTATTAAATTATTCTATTTTCCGGCATGGTGTCTTTCAGACACCGCCTGCGTGGATTAAGGACAAAATTAGCCTGAGCTGATTAGGGTTAATTCCCTTTCCTTTTATTCCCTGAATCGTCGTATGGATTTTCTCCCTTAATAGATAGATCCTAAAAAGTGTTCCCAATAATGCGTAAAACCCACGAGGAAAGAAAAAAATTATTTAAAATAACTTTAAGCCGATTGAGAACATTTTTTTTAAAAATTTGAAAAAAAAATAAAAAATATTTTTTTTCTCCCACATCAAAAAAGTTTATCTAAATACACGGAAATTGGACGAACTTTATAGTTAAATATCACTTAATATAACTCTTAACAGACTCCTAAACTTTTGTTCCCAAAAAATGAAAATTTACAAGAAACCCGAAATATCCGAAATTCTTGAGACCTCACCCAATAGAACTCAACAAACCCAAATTAATAATTCCAGAATTACTCAACCGAAAAACATTTTACCGTGTCTCAAGTGGCAATAAGATTCTGCCATAAGAGATTTTTGCGTGGAGATGTAATCGTTTCTTCTACAATTTTTGGTTATCGATACCTTGATCACAAATTTACTCCTCCGCCGACATAAGCACCTTAAAAGACTTCGCTTAAATTAGCATAAATGATTTGAATTTAAAAGAGAAACTAAAAACATTTTTATTTCCGATATCCGATATGAACTGATTTAAGTGAAAGCGATAGAATGAAAATAAATTAGAAAACACTTAAATAAAATATGACCCACTAACATAAATTAATTGCATATGAATTGAAGAGTTGACGATTTTTTTTTTTAAAGATTTGCCTCTTCGGATTTTATCTTTTTATAAAATTTATTCAGATATTTACGAGTATTTAAGCAATTTTTTTGTGTGGTATGATTTTGCACAAAATACCCCAGGAAAGACAATCGATGAAGATGTGAATGAATTGAAAAGAATTTAATCGACATAGATATGTTCATTTGCACCTGGTTCGACGGGTTTTTCCTGTTTTAAAATACTATGATGCGATTTGTTTGAGTTTCTAGATACAAATGGTATCGCTCCAGAAAAGTTCTGATTACTTATACCCATTCTATCTGCATTTAACTGCATTTGTATCGGGGAAAGTTTATCCACAGTTTATCGTCTAAGAAATTAAATCGAAATTACCTTCTATGTGTTTACCTTTTTCATTACCTTTTGAATTTTCATCTTCCTTCCTTAGCAATATTATATTGCTTTATAATAAACAAGATCCGAAAAGTGCATGTGCATGATCTGACTGACTTTATGTGGAACAGTAGGTCAGTGACCAAACGCATTTCCCACCTGACTTAAATCAACTCTTTCACTTTCCGATCATTTCCATTGTAAACTTAAGAAAAATCTCGTCGCAAGATGCGCTTTGTCTTCACATTGAAAAAAAGTGCATAACTGTAACATTAAAAATATTGTTTTACAATCTTTGTATGTTAAATGGTGGCAGTTATAGTAAGAATATGGAATTTTTACGTAGAAATCTCTTATCATGTTATCAATAGAAGTTTTTGTTTAAATTTAATATGAAATGAGGACAGAGTTCAAATCTACTTTCATGCCATCTTCTCAGGTTTGGTGAATTTTCTTTGACACAAATCAATCGCCACAAAAGAAATCTTTAAGAAAATTCAAATATTCAAACATTAAACCAATATTATGCTAATCAAATGACTAACTAACTGAAATTTGAACGACATTTTATTAGGCCTCTTATGCATAATGTAGTGCATATTAATTTATTATAGAACACGACATTATTGCATGTGTTCAAGATTCCTCTTTGTTTGTTCAAATTCATAAATACCCCACATTTTTAACGGTCATAGAATTCAGAATTGTGAAATATAAAATTCTAATTTTCTTACCTATCTTAATAAACATTAATTTTGTTTAAGGAATTGCGATGGTGATATTTTATATTGAAATCACTGTGCTCTTGGCGGGTATTTTAATACAATAATACCTATTTGAGTTAATCCGCGGATTCCATTTTGATTCTTACCATTTACGAGAAACTTTTCAAAAAACAATTCCATTATTATAACGGAAGGAGGTTGGTTCAATTTTGATTCTTACCATTTACGAGAAACTTTTCTGTGCGAAATTTCAAGTCTCTAGTTTAATCCTTTCGAGTGTTATCGTTCAGGTTCACGGACGAACAGACAGACAGGCGGAGATCAAAATCTATTGCCATCCCAGGAACTATTGTGTATTTAATTTTCTTGTCCAACCATGAGTTTGATGCGTAACAAATGGTATAGTAAATCTAATATACTTCTACATAATTATTATATACTATAGAGCAGTGGCTCCCAACCTTTTTCTCACTCGCGAACTTTTTTTTATCTTGCGACCATTCTTGCTCTCGTGACCTTTTTATTTATCGTAATCATTTTTTTCGCAACCTTTTCTTCTCTCACGACCTTTTCTTGTTTCGCGACCTTTTCTTATCTCGCGACCTTTTCTTCTCTCGCGATATTTTTTTCTCTCGCGACCTTTTCTTCTCTCGCGACCTTTTCTTCTCTCGTGACCGTTTCTTCTCTTGCGACCTTTTTTTTATTTAAAACTACAAAAAGATTGCACACCCTTCTAATTGTAACGCGTCATAAAAAAATATGCGCCGCAGTCGAAATTTCAAAAAAGGAAAACAACATATTCAAATCCTTTAAGGGGGTGTCCATAAAATACATCACATTAATTTCAAACCCCCCTCCTCCCATGCTCGTCATTTTTATCGCTATCTTTTGTATGGAGTTTAGGACACACTGTCGCAGACCCCCGAGTGAGGCGTACTTTATTGACAGCCCCGAAGAGAAATCCGGCGCAGGCAAAAATTTTCAACGTGTAAAGTGAAATACAATTTTGATTTTGGTGAAAAACCATTGAAGCTAAGGTTTTTTTTTTCTTAATAACCTAAGCTTCATTCATGTTTAAAAACATACTTTTCTAATTTCATAAAGAAAGTGTTTCGCTACCCACCGATAAAACTATTCATGTTAATCATAAGGACCAAAGAAATTGCTGAAACGTCGTCGGTTGAAAATATTATACCATCAAATAGTGTTTTTCAATGTTGCACATTCACCGTTTTCCTTTTTGATCACGATCTACACGAGATTTGAAATTCTTTTTTTTTGGCTATTGACAGTCATATAAGGAACTATTGAATATTAGGTGCGGTACAATTTATAGAAATAATCTGTGGTTGTAAAAAAATCAAAAATAAGAAATCACAAACATTAATAAATCAATCATTATTCAATAGTGGAATTTAATTTCTAGATATCCATCTGACCGCAACAAATTCAAATAAAAATAATCTTTATACTTTCTACACGTGTTTAAATCGTTTATGAAATTGATTTTGGAAAAGCGTTTAACAATTAACATCAATTTGCAATCGATATGCTAACGAGATAATAGCAACTGGGGAGCACTCTTGCTTTCAACAAATCCTACCCATAAAACCTAAACCAACATTAGCATTAACAATCGACATGATCAGCAAACAAACACAACAACAGCAACAACAAAAAAATTATGACAAAACGAACAAAATATGTAGATGGTAAAATAACACTGTCGATCTACTTAAGACCAATTAGTTCCGTGAAAGTTTATACATCCGTAAAAGCGCGTCAAGTATAATTTCTGTGGCCAGCCCGAGGTAAAGCGGTCTACCTTAAGATATGAAACTGTGAAGATGAAAAGTTGAAAATGGAATTTGCAAGGTAAATAACAATAACAGACAGAAATCGTCTAGAGCGCTTAGTCAACGAGGGAAACTTTAAAATCTATAATTAAATGTCAAACATGAAATAATTTCAATATTTGATAAAATTTTTTTTGCCCTGGCAAGATTGGAGATTCTTTTATTGAATCTTGAATTCCTTTCGGAGGGGTTTAAGCATAAAATACCCCAAAATTTCAGAATTCTGCTCAAAGGCAAAAACGAATAATTTTTTCTCAAGTTTTCCGGAAAAAACTCTCAACTTGGGGTTTTTGGAGTCACAGAATCTGATTCTGATATTAAGAAATCTGTAAGGATAACGGAAGGTCCTGTAAGGATAACGGGAATAAGCATTTACTAAAATTTTCCGGAAAAAATCTAACCTGCTGATTTTTGGGGTCGCTGAATCCGATTTTTGGCATTAAAAAGTCCGGGGTCGCTGAATCCGTCTTACGGAAGGTTCTGTAAGGATCACATGATTATCCTTTTCCTCAAAGTTTTCGAGAAAAATCACGTTTGGGGGTTTTTGGGATCGGCGAATCCGATTCTGATATTAAGAAATCTGTAAGGAAAACGGAAGGTCCTGTTAGGAAAATGTGATAGTTATCAAATACGATTAGTCATTCCGTGTTTGAAAAGTATGACTAAAAATTCAAAATGAAAAGCCTAATCACATTATCCGAACTTTTTTAAAAATGCTTTTATTTAAAAAAAAATGCACTAAAAAGAAAAAAAATAATTTTTTGGGCGCTGTGTATTAGAAATAAATGCGAGATAAAAGCATAAAAAATAAAGTAGTAAAAAAAATACAATAGACGCGCGTTTATATGGACACCGCGTTATATGAACAGCTGGATTATATGAACACCAAATATTTAACATTAGCCCCAAAAAAATTTCATGTTATATTGATGTGCTGAGATGGGATCGCTTACAGTGATAGTTGATGGAAATAACTAGGGCCCGGATTTAAGGCACTTATAAAATGGGAAAAAAGGCAGGCAAAAAGGCAGTATAAAAGACTGAATAAGCATTAATTTTTCAAAAAAAAGGCATTTATTTAAACAAAAGGCATTTTCATTGCACGAATATGACATATCATGTATCACAAAATTGAACGCAGAACGCTTGCAAAAAATTTCAGATAAATTAAATTCATATAAATAAATTTAAAAAAATATATAAAAAGCTAATAGCCGTATAAAGAGCCTCACTTCATTTAAGTAATATAAGTGTTCGCTGCTTTTTACCTACAACTTGTTATAGTGACGTTACTTTAGGTGCATTAAGAATCATAATAGGTAATACGGATCTAATACTGATTGCAAGAAATAATTAAGTGAACTAATAAAACTTACCTAAAAGTTCTTTTCTAATCCCCGAAATTGTTTCTAAATAGCAGGTTTCCAATTTTTTCGTAACGTTGATTCATCTGGAATTTTTTCATGGCAATATTTTTGAAAAAAACTCTTTCAAAATATAATTATTCAATTTCCAAAGTGGAATATTTGCTTTAACAAATGCCATACATAAATCTCTAAAAAATTATGAGTCGCTTCTTCTGCTGATTGCATTTTTGAATAACCCGACTTTTTTTGAACTTGCTTTCTGCAATAAATTCTTGTGTATGGCAATTTTTATGTGTTGTGTCACAAAATACTTTTTTGAATGATTCACTACTTTTTCGCACATTTTGCAGAAAAGCAAACTCCCGTCTGTCGAGAAACAGTCTTTACCAAATGTATTTACAAGGTTCACGAGTATAAGGCGGTTTTCTCGTGTGATTTTTGGCATTTCTAAGATTTCAATTTACTACCAAAACTAAACTGATCGTACATTGGCGCAACTGTCATAAATATAGGCATTGCCAAATCAAAAAAAAAATAATGATAATTTTTATGGGTACTTAAATTACCCTAAAAGGAATTTATAAATCTTTTTAAGATCGGAATTATTAAAAAAGGCATTAAAAAAAGGCTAAATGGTCGAAAAAGTGGGAAAATAAGCAAAAATGCCTAAAAGGCAGTTATTATACAAAAATGAACGAAAAAAGCAAAATAGGCAAAATGCCTTTTTGCCTTAAATATCCGGGCCCTGGAAATAACTATCGGTGAATTTTTTCATCTTTGATAAAAAGACAATATATACAATTTGTAATCAAATATTTCAAATGAAAAGCAGGAGCTACCAGATTATTACCACATCGTGATTGCTTTATGGTCGAAATTTGAAAAACTTTCTCACTGATCGGAAAAATCGACAGTTGATAATCACGATCAACTATCTTAGGCGATTCTGCTCCTGTAAATTTAAAACTCGTTTATTTGAAAACCCCATTTATATGAACTCAATGTGTTTAAATTAGTTAATATAAACGCGCGTCTACTGTATGTATACAAGTATAGATATATGTATTATTTAACATTTTGCATTAATTATGCTCCTATAAACAAAAAATAGAAATTTGCTGGATGAATAATCAGAAGAATAGAAATCATTAAATTTAACATGTCGATGTCGTTTCTCTTCAAACAAATTAAAATCATTAAATTTGCACTTGAAGATTTTTTTGTGGTGTGTAAATCTGCAATTCCTAGTCAAAATGCCGAAAAACAAGTTTGATTCATGGGAAAGCTAAAACACAATGGCTAAAATCGACTGAACGTACTCACGTCATTTTTTTATTAAAGATTTTTGTTGTGTGATTTTGATTTTTTCTTCGTATACACGATTTAACCGAAAATGACTCAGAAGAAGAAGTTGGAGAAGTCACTGCAAGAAACTTAAGAGAACTTTCACTTTCATCAAACAAAAGTACTTGTTTTACGTTTAAAGGAGAAAGTTCTGCTTAGCATCTTTACATCGGCCTTAACTTAATTAACAGTTCTTAGCTATCTATTAAAAAAGCACTTTCGCTTAAAAATCTACAAAATTTTCCGAATTTGTGCAAATAAATCATCTGCATTATTAGATATTCGTAATTCATCTCAATCGTGATCTCCAGTTGAGTAACATTCAAATGAATTTGATTAATCTTGTGACTTACACCTGTATATTTCGAATCTAATGCGTCCACATCCGATGCGAATATTCAAACATCTTTAGAGTTTAAATTTTCGTAGACAAACGTTTAATGTAAATTATGGAGCCCCATTGTGGATTGAGAGGTCTAATTAACCAAACTTTTTATTTTCTTTTTTCATGATATACACTCAGAACGCGTTCACCTGCGTTATGCAAAGTAACAATGTGTCAACCTGTGAAAGGAGAAATTCAAAAATTAAATTTGTAGCAAGTAAAATAGAGTGTAAGGAGCTGCACGGATTGACCAGAGACAGGTATTTCGAGGATGTAATGTCATGTAATGGATAACTCCGTCTGCCTCATACAAACTTATCAAAAAGTTGGCTTGGATCAACTTTATTATTTTTCTGAGTGTAACTATCTACTAAAAAGATATCTAGAATTCTTTGAAACATCGACTTCCAACGCCTGCTTGTGAGCCTACCTTCTGAGCCACAGAAAAGACACAAATACTATTTTCAAAATTCAAAATATATCTTACCATTTTTCTGAACTCCTTTTCCGATTTTTCACTGAATTTTACAGACATTTTCATTCCGGGGGGTGAACCGTGAAGCGGTTCGGGGCGTAGCCCCTAGTACTACATTTTCCGCATTTTTACATTAAGTTCTGTTCACTAATGTTAGCGTATTCAGAAAATTCACGATTTCTTGAAAAATTTCTGCCTCTAGCCAATTTTTCTTTTTCAAAAAAATTTTGATAGTGAAATTTTCAATTGTAGAATATTTCCTCCTAAATATTTTCTTGTATGAAGACAAGCCCTGTTTTTCTGATCGATATTTCAAAATTTTCGGGCCTACAAAAATTAAGATGCAGGCTTTGTCTCGACTACCGCTTGTATAATAAAGTATCGAATTCATGAAAAATTTCGACCTCTTGATTTTGCCTAAAAATCATTTCCCGAGCATTCCTGGGGCGATTGGAGCATTACTACGAAAATGTCTTTCTTAAGACAAAACTAACGGTATTTCGAAAAAACTGTTGAAGGAAGAATTAAAGACATTAAAATTCTCTACATTTCTGCTTTTTGCCGTAAATCGATATCTTTTACCGTTATTGACATATTTCAGATTTTGTAAAAAAAAATTCACATTTTTTTACACACTAAAATTTTTTTCCTCGGATTATAGTGTACTCGTAAATTCCGCAAGAATGTAGATCTTGCATAAGAAAGTCATGTGCTGCTTACATAAGATATTTTTCGTAATTTTTTTTAGGCCCAGTAGGAATTTTCTCCCAACAATTCGAACTTCGAGTCCAAAATGGGTTAAATATATCTTGAGATACCACCCTTTTCGGTTTTTTCTCTTCTGAAAGGAAAATTCAACACATTCAGTAATAAAACTGTGGAACTCGTACCAAAATTCCGCCATAATAATCTTAAATATATTCGAAATTTGTTAGACTGGTAGGGTTTTTTTAAATTATTATTATTGCTACAAATTTAACGTAAACGTCCCAAATTTAACGGAAACGTTCCAAGTATCTTAAGATATTTCAGTGGTTTAATCTCAAAAAAATGTGACATGGTAAAATTTTTCTTTTGCTCGTTATTTCAAACGTTTCTTTAAATGCTATATTAAACGAACAAGAAAAAAACATTTACCATGTCTCCTTTTTCTGAGATTTTAAAACTGCTCCGCTGAAATATTTTAAAAAGGGGGTGTCAAGTTTTACCTTTAATTTTTAATTACCAACCTGGTGGAAGTTTTAATAGAAGTTTTGGTGTAAAACATGTGCCTGCTACTAAATAACATGCACTTTTAATGGCAGATACGTGACATACACCAAAAATGCTAGTAGGATTAGAAACAAATCATGTGACGCGGTTTTTTTTTCTCTAAACAATACACAAGCATTTGGCAATCTGAACTAGAATGATTGGAAAATTTTATTTTGAAAAGTTTATCTAAAAAAAAATAAATCCAGTTATTATTCTACATTCCTTAGAAGGTCAATAATTTTTTTCGAGGCACCTTCACACACCTTAAATTCCTGCTAAAAGTACGCTAAATTAATTTCTTTCCAGTGCTTGATCTTGATCTTGCCTTTGATGTGAGGAAATGAAAAAAAAGTAGAAATATTCTCAGGTTCTCGAAAAAATCAAACAATTTGTGACCTTATTGATTCGCATGACTGTCTGATAGTCACCTGTAATTTTTCAATCGATGAAAGTTAGTGTCGAGACTACTGAACCAAAATGAGAGCTCAACATTGACCATTGCCGATCAAAGTTTTAGATTTGTTCCATTTCTTCTTATGGTATCTTTAATGTACTTCATTGAGAGCAACTTACCTGTTAATTGAAAATATATCTGCTTATGATTTTTTGGGTAAAAATCATTGCAAAGGTAAAAATGATTGATTTTCGGATAAGATTTCCAACATCATATGAAGAACATGAGAATTTTTGTGAACAATATTTTTTTTTATTAATGTTTAGTGAGCATAATATTTTTTTTGTTTTTGGTTTATAGTTATAGCTGTTACACTAAGCATAAATCCAACTGTAAATTACATTGTTCTGCTTTATTTGCCGTCTTGCTGTGCTCCATTAATCGCGGAATTGTAAAATGTGAAATGCTGCCCTCCATAAGCAAATCGAATTTTCTTCTAATTGAAAGTAGAGAAATACCAAAGCAAGAACAGTATAGAAACAATAACAGTTTACCCGAAATTAAGTGTATTAGAGGTAATCGTGTATTTTTTTTTCTTGCTTTTTATATGATTTTGCCCGATTTTTGCTGGAAGACGACGTTTTTCAATTGATCTAATTTTCTTCTAACTATAAATTGTCTAGAATTGTCGGTAATGGCAATCAGTTGACTTTTGGACTCGTATTAACCAAGTTGATACTCGGAAAATTTTAAGGATATACGCGAATTTCAATAAAATGTTTAGATTACGATATTGTGATAATATTCTTGTTGTTTTGCTGGTAATCGGAAGTGCGCTATCGGATGATTGTAAAGATGCAGAATCCGCGATTTTATGCCATGGATCCCGGGTTGTAAAGAATATCGTGAAATCCATGCACAAAGATATTAATTCGCCACTGACAATCGTGCCAGGATTAGAGATTGTCAGTGTGCCAATTGAACCGACGAAAATCGATCAGTTTGATGTGCGCTCAAATAGTATCGGTGATGATGATTCGATAATAGGGAGAGTCGGAAAGTATCTACAGAGTCATGAATTAAAGATAAAATTTTCTGACTTACTGGAGAAGGCCGAGTTCAAGGAGGCTTTAATATCTGCCCTAAACGGAATCGATGATGGAAAGGAAGTTGTTGGTGAGTGATGAACTTTCAATAAAATATTGTGAAAATTGAATTTTTGATTTTCGTTATAATAAATTAATTCCAAATATTCTTCTCTTATCTGGTGACAGATATTTAAAACTTAACTGTTTTCAAATTTTTACATGTTTTCAAATTTTTAAAAACAAAAAAAAATTCCAGAGGGACGAAAAAAGGATAAAAGTGGTTTGGGAATGGTCATGATGATGGGATTAATGATGGGCAAAATGATGGCTGCCCTTGGCCTGGGTGGAGTCGGAGCCCTCGCCCTAAAGGCCTTAGGAGTTTCAATGATGGCCCTAATGCTTGCTGCGATTATCGGTATCAAAAAATTGGCGGAGGGAGGTAAAGGGGGTGGCGATGGTCATCATAGGAAGCGACGAGAAATTGAAGAAGATATTCCACTGCCATATCGTGGATGGGCGCACATGGCTGTAAACTAATTACCTCAACTTTAAGTTAAATAGAAATGGATAAAATATATTTATTTAATTTATTTGTAGAATAAAATGTATTTTTTAATAAGAATTTCATTCTTTCTAATAGTCAGTCGGCCCTAAAGAAAAAATCAATATAGAAAATTTCAATACCGAAAGTGTGGTATTTTCAAATTGTTGATTTTTGTTTTGTAGTAGGATATTTTTGTAAACGCTTTAGTTTCTAAATCAAATTTTATTGCAAAATTTTTAAAATTCATCGAACTATAGAGCCTAGCAGAGAAGCTCCTCAGACATTTTGTACCCGTTTTCGCCTGAACTTCAATCTTTCAACGCGTTTTTCGTCTTCTATATCAAAAGATTAGAGGAAAATGAGTCAAGAAATAAATCAAAGATTCTGTTCCTCTAAGTATAGCAATTAGAAAACATAAAAAAGTTATACAATTGCCAATTTGGTAATGGTAGCATACCTTATATGGTGATATTAAAAAAAAAAGAGTGGTATTTCCCATTTCACGAAAAAAAATGTCTTCGCCGGACTGACGGGCATACTGACGGACAGACAGACGGAGAGATAGACAGACAGACAGACAGACTAACAGACAGACGGACAGATAGACGGACAGATAGACGGACAGACAGATAGACGGACAGACAGACGGACAGACAGATAGACGGACAGACAGACGGGCATACTGATGGACAGACAGACGGACAAACAGACGGACAGATAGACAGACGAACAGACGGACACACAGACAGACATACGGACGAACAGACAGATATATGGACAGACAGACGGACAGTCAGACGGACAGACAGGCGGACAGTCAGACGGACAGACAGACGGCCTAGTTATATGAGTTACAAATAGTAGAGCAAATCTATTTATTATGTCATATTTATGGTTTCACCATCTACGTATAAAAATTCTGTTAATCTATTCTGGGAAGAAAAAAATTGAAAACACAAATAACTTCATGTAAGAAACTGATGAACTAATACAAAATATATTTATTAGTTTTTCACATTCTGCGCATTTTTTTTAGTATAAAAATTTATTCAATCCAAATTGATGTTGTTGTATAAATTTTAATCTTTATATTTCCCAAATATTAAAAGCAACCAATAAAGAGTCTCCATAATCATATTTTATTGAAAACCTAAAAAAAAATTCAAATATTGAAAATATATGCTCTCAAGAAAAACTTTTTTTCATTATATTACAACTTTTCATTGATGATTTGAATATCAATGCGGAAAATTTCTTTTTCTGAGACAAATTTGTGATAAAATTTTTATTGAGAACTCTCTATATTATTTTTCCCCTTTATGTTACTCATCTTCTTTAGTGACTTCCTTAATAACTAGGAAATCCCATCCTGTAGAGTTTTATTATTTTTGTTCTTTTCAAATTATCTGATGGAAAATTAACATATTGAATTTTTTTTTCTCTTTTGGAAAAAAAACTAACCGCCGCGTTGTATGCAAAGAAAGACACGATAACTAACATAAGTTCAGGCGTCCGTTCACCTTATGTCGCCATAGATCAATTTTGCAGAGATGGCAATCTGCAGACGTTCAAGTTCAATGGTCCTAGGATAATACGTTAATCCTGCAAACTTCTTTAAACGAAAATATTTGTTTTTTTTTGCTGTGTCGAATCTATTCCACTTGTGTGTTAATATTTTCCCCAAGATATATCTCTTTGTTTATAACTCCCAGGGCATTATTTGTTGGAGCTTCTGCGAGTCCTTCTTACGCCAAGCATTCAAGGATGACGCTTTTTTTATTGTCGTCTTCTGTCTATTTTTGTGTTTTATGACAATATAGCGTGCTAGTTGTGCTTCTTTACGATCTAACGATAAGTGGTATGGTTCCCCTAGAAATTGGAATTTATTACACGAATTACCTCTCAATTTCAACTATCCTTAGCCTATATTGTAGTGTAGCTTGGAGACATTTTCTGCTGCAAATTGGTGCTAAACTATTTTCATTTGAATAAGTTGGCGTGCGTCGTGCTTATGGGAATTGATTGTGGAATGCAAGGTAAATGGGGATGATGTACTGTAGATCATGGTATAAATATCTTTTATAATTCTAGTCACCCAAAATATTTTATTATAAAAGGAATCAATAATCACTTAGACAGATATTTAACCAAAGGGCAAACATTATTGTTTTTATAAGTTCGAGCTATTTTAGTGCTAATTAAAAATCAATCAGTACCTCTTGATCTCGAAATGTTTCCTACACACCATTTTTTATGTATTTTTTTCTTGACTAGAGGCTTTGCCCCTGACAGCTTCGGGGTTCAACTTCCTCCCCCGTCTTTCCTTTTTGCTCATCCGTAATCCACGGTTTTGAATTTCCCGGAAATATTATTTAGCCATAGAAAAGTGTCCATTTAAATTTTCTTCCAACACAATTTTTTCGGATTCGGATTTTTATACCCGTATGGTGAAACCAAAGGGTATATTAACTTTGCCTTACCGTTTGTAACGCCAAGATCCCGTCATCGCACAAAAAAATGAATTACACCAGTGTGTTTCGAATGATAAAAAAAGTTGAATTTTGCATGTCCGTCCGTCTGTCCGTCTGTCCGTCTGTCCGTCCGTCTGTCCGTCCGTCTGTCCGTCTGTCTGTGGCGCGGATTGCGGGCGCACGGATTGAGCTAGAGACTTGAAATTTTGCGCAGATTCGTTTTTCGTAAAATTCGAGGCTAAGTTCGTTAATGGGCAAAAATGGACCATTAGGGGGGGTACCCCCCATACGAACGAAATCGTTTTTTGTGAATATCTCAAAAACGGTGCATCTTATCAAAAAAGTCCAAGAACAAAAGTTATTTAGGATATGATTTTACATAAAACTCCGATACATAAGAATCCAATTGGAGTAAATTTAGAAAATTCTTATTGGAAAGTTTGACTCAAAGTGGAATTTTTGTGCAACTGTTCGAATTTTGATACGAATATCACCATACGGGTCTCTAATGATTGCCAGATTGGCAATTATAGCTTTTGTTATGTTTGATATAAAAATTGTGTACTTGCGATTAAAAGTTTGAAATGGATTAAATTTAAAAAAGTGGATTTTTGAAACATTAGAAAAACTGGAAATAGGACACAACTGTGGGTATTTCGGTGAGTTTTCTGATCTAACGATGTCACTTTTTGGTTTTTGGCTAAAAGGGATGTGAAATCTTTAAGAACTTACCTTTTTTATCCCAAAATATTTTTTAAATATTTGAAAATTTAATTTGAAGAATCAAAATATTTTCCCAAAAAATATAGTTTTCAGTTTTAAACTACATCTGCTGGAAAATCTTGAAAGAAAGAAAGTACAAAATGCATATCCACTATTTACGTGTAGAAAGGTTATATTTCATTTTCATGTAATACTTTTTATTAAAATAAATTAACTTTAAAATTAAAGTGAAAACTCAAATTATTTTCATTAAATTAATTAAAGCAGGCATTTTTCCCCATGAATGATTTTTTTATCGGCATGTCATCACGATTTGAAGAACATACACATTTTCTAGAAATGTAAATTTGGGTAATTGCATTCTTATATCCTCAACTTTTCCCCATGTTTGATAAATTAGCACCTTTTATAAAACAAGAATGCGATTTTATTGCATTTTTTACACTTGAATTCATTTTATAACAAACTTTTCTTTTAATTTACGCACAATTAACCAAGAACTTGAAGATGAAAAATGAAATATTTAGCAGCACTTTCATAAAGTCTCACGAATATGAATTTCAATGATTTTAAAAAATTGTGCCAGTAAAATAAAAAGAAATTAATTAGATACCAAACAAGACAAAACCTAATCTAAACAAGCGCAAGAAATTGTAATGATTCACCTTTTATGTTGTTTAAAATCAAATTGGCGTTAAAATGGGAATAGTTATGTAACAAATGTCTTCATCTATTCATTTATTCATTTCTAATTCAACTAAAAATCTGTTAACGCTGAAAATATGACTTAAATCGTGGATGTTGAGTCTGTAGTGAAAACTCGTTGTGAAGATGGCTTAGTGTTTCTTCTTCCTCAAGCTTTTATCTGCGTCTATGAAGAATAGTTGATGATTTTTTAAAATAATTAAATACTTGAAGCTAGAAGTGAAGAAAATTTCACTTAATCTCAGACAGAAGAAAATCCGCACGCCTCGAATATCGCATGGAATTTTAAGATGTTTTCTGTTCGTTTTGGGTCTATGGATGATGATTGCACAGTCGTCGGCATGTCAGAATTTTAACTTGAGATGCTTTCGGCTTAGGTCTGATTACAGTGTCCAATATTTCCTTGCATTTTCCTCCGATTTCGATATTTTCTTTTCTAATGTTTGGCGGTGTTGTATGCTGCATCTTCCAAGATGGGTTGAGCCCGACAGTATCATTTTACAATCTCCGGTGCATGAAGAACATTTCATATTTATTTTTTATCTTTCTTACAGAATGTACGCGTGCTGAATGGGCGAAGCCAAAGATTGCATTGCGTGTTGCAGCATACAGCATCAGAAATCTTAGCTTTTAGAAAAATTGAAATCATATGAGATAAAAAATATTTCAGTGGGGGTTGATCTATGATGTTCATCAACTGTGGAAACAATAAAATCGTTGCAACTTTTACCAAACTCGTTAGTTTCCCTTCTACAGTAGCCCGTTTTGTTATACAAAACATTGAAAATTTCTTCATTTCTGAAAACTTTGATCCTTTTCCAATCCAGTTGCAAGGATGTCGTTAAAATATTTAAATTCAATCCTGATTGTGATAGTGGTCTCCATTTGTAATGTGAAATTTGCCCACAGTGTGGATAATAATGCGGCATTATTAAGTCAATTTACGTGGGAATGTGCGAATAATGCCAGTTGTGTTAATTCTATGGCAAACAGTGTCTTAAGTCGTTTTTCCAAGAAGCAGTCTATAAATTTTGGACTATTTAGCATCGATCCGATACCAGAGAAGAATGTGGTGGCCGGACGAGCGTCGGGTTTCCTGAGCTTTTTAGATGGGAACGCCTTGAGAATACCATTCGGACCATTTGCGTTCACCGCCCAACGTTCAGACGATTATGATAATTACATCGAGCTTGCTGTTGCCCGGAGGTCCTTTGAAGAAGGTTAGTTAGTTCGGGATAATCGATTTGAATGGCGCGCATAAATGTTACCTAATCTTATACTGTGGTGTAGGTCGGGAAAACCGTCGGCACGGCAAACGAGAGAAGAAACATATCCAAATATTGATACCAATGTTCCTTGCCGCAAATGCAATGGGCTGGACTATGTTGGCTGTCAAGGCTGTCGGCGTCCTTACCATAAAAGCCTTGTTGATCTCGAAATTGGCATTCATTGTGGCGGCTGGCATAATTCTCAAGAAACTAATGGAAAGTGCGAATGAGAAGTGAGTGGAATTGACCAAATGGTGTAGTTTTTTTTTCTTTTGATTAATCTAACACATTCTGGATGTTATAGAATGATGTACCCTCATTATCCGGAGCACCATGAGTCGCCATATATTATGCCCTACAATATGGAGTACACAATTCCGGCACACACAATGCATGGGGCCGAAGTAAGTGCGAGTGACTTATATGCGCTTCATGTTAGTAGTCCACACGATCTCGGGCATTCGGCGGTTGGTGCTGAAAGTTCACTAAGCCATGCAATTGATATTCAGAATGCAACTCAACCCCAGGTTCAAATGATGGCCGCGATGCCAGGTAGTGTACCAAAAGTGAAACGAGAGGATTCACAGTGGAGTGGTATGTACTAATTTAGTTGTTAAGTTGATTTAATTTCATAAGTTGAGATTTCTGGCAATTTCTATTAAGTAAAAATTTTTACCTCACCTTATAACCGTAAAGTTTTTTTTGAAGAAAATTTCGATCAACGAAATTGAAGCGCAAAGTCTTCAGCTAAAAACGAAATCTGGGAGGTGGAAACAAGCTGTTCGATTGAATTTTAAGTTTTGTAAAATTGTATTTTAAATACATTTTGTCACTATAAGATTTCCAATTCGATATACCGTTTTCAAGAAAATTACAAAAATCGGCTAGTTTTTCGCAAATATCTTCTTTCCAGTGAATGTTACGAAGAAAAGTGTAAAGACATATTTTATAGACAATTGATTGGGTTACAATTACTTCTCAAAATTTTTTTTACAAAAGTCGCCCCAATTAGGGGTGAAAAGGCGATAAAAACGGAAAGAAGACATTGTTATTATCCTTTTCGTCCTTTTGGAGATAAACATATTTTAAATAGTAAAGCCTTTAAAATAACATAAAAGTCAACCTTCTACGGCAAAAATTGCTATTTATGAATTTTTGAATGTTAAATCCTTGGAAAACTTTAAGGATCAATTAATAAAAACATTCTATCTAACAACTGGGAGGGAGAGGCGAAGTTCCATTCAAAGTGCGGAAAAACCACCGCAAAACCGGTGAGATTTTTATCAAATCAGGATGCCATAGGGACAAATCATGATGTTTCTTTCTTCTTATAACTAGAGGCTTCTAACAGTATATTTGACCTTGGTATCAAAGAATTTTCGCATTTTTAAATGCGCCGCGGGCGAAAATTCTTTGATACCAAGGTCAAATTTACAAAAATAATTATACTAAGTACATAACGTGAAGGGTTTTAAATGAATGAGCTCGAAAAAATAGTTATAACGCCGTATTTCGAACTTAATAAAAAAACAAAATGGCGGACCCGTGGTACCGTTTTATTGAAATCACACAAACTTCTTGAACAAAAAAGTTTGGGATAGTAATACAAAAATTTAATTACAAAAATTTTAATCTAAACAATAAGTAAAAGAGTGAAAATTTTTTTTGTTTTTGTTGAAAAACAAGCTTTTCATGGAAAACATATTTAAGAATTGTGGATCAGAAATAAAGCAAAACAAAAAAAAAAATGGGCCGTAAATTTTGTTATGCTTTTATCTTGCTTTTCTTTACAACCCTAAAAAAATTATATACATTTTAATAAGTGTTTTGTTTTATTTGTTTTTAATTTCCTTGCTGGCTACTCTCTATTAGTTTTTAAAACAGATGGCAAAGGAAATTAGGTACCAAAGAACAAATTAGCGAATCTAAGACTTCAAATTACTATACAATTGCTCTCGGCTCAAAATTTAGTAAATTAAAATAAATTATAGTTTATTCAAATTCATACAAAGAATTTACACACAGTTAAAATATGGGAAACAAGAAAGATTTTATGTTACAATATAATAAATATTTCTTAAAAGTATTTAATACTGCATTAAAATTAATTAACAAAAACTTGTGTACTCTCAAATATAACCTATTTATAATAAATAAATTAATTAATCAAGTAAAATAAACAAGTACATTGATAATAAAATAAAATGAAAATATTAATATATTTCAGGTGTAAAAAGAAAGCCACTATTATACAACTATTTGACGCCCAAAGCTCCAGTGTACGTTTATCGAAAGATGTAGAGTCTATTTCGAATGTAAACGATAAATTGTGTAATTATTTATTTGTATTGTTAAAAATGGTTAATGTTAGTGTGTACAGATGTAAGTTATTTATTTATTGTGTTTATACCTGTTAGATAAATGAAAATTAAATGAAAATAAATTATTTATTAATGAATATGCAAATGACGAAGTATCACAGATTTTGAGATTTAGATTTTGAAAAGTATGTTTTGACAAAAGTTTTTGTTTTTTGGACTGTCCAAGGAAAATAAATTGCCTTAAAGCTTTGAAACACTTAAAAAAACTGATTTAAAATATTTTAATTCAAAAATTGAACACGAATTTATGGTTTTTGTTGGGCAAACGCCAGATCATGGGCATCCAACATTTGCTGTGGCACCTCAGCCAATCCTTCCACAAATCCTTCAAGGGCACGTCCCCATCCCGTACTATACGAGTCGGGAGGATGATGTGATGACGGTGGTGGTTCATGTGAATGGGGAGGATGCGCCACCACCTCATAGGTGACGTGTTTTTTATGCAAAAGTTTCTTCAGTGCTATTATAACCGCTAGGACGAGGGCTATTTTCGAAACTATCAACGCTTTACCAACGAGCAGGGCGAGACCCTTAAAAACTAATGCGCCGATTACACCAATTTTTGTTGCCACAGCTGCAAACAACGGTGCCAGATGTTTCATTCGACCTCGCCCTTCTTCCACTACGGTGCCAGGACTAATCGATAGGCCGACATTCAAATTCCCCTTTGGTTCTGTCGTCACTACTGCGTAGGTGTTGTCCAATAATTGATATCGCAAAGATCTGGTCCGGATGAACTTCCATAATTTTTCGGATAAAATTATTCCTAGAATTTCATCCTCAGCTTTTGTAGATCTTGCAAGCAAAAGTTCATCGTCTGAGTCCTGTATTTCTTCAAGTGCTCTATAAAAACAATAATTCTGTTAGAAAAACAAAACCAATGTATTTGGTTAAGATATTTATAAATTCGGTTTGTAGTCAGTAACAAATAATATTTTTCTGAATATCGTTTTTTATATTCGATATCTAATAGAATTAAATTTAAGCAAATTGTTTAAGCAGATCTTTTTTATTCAATAATTTAATTCAATTTGAAGTATTGAGTTTTCAATATATCAATTTATCTCCGAAATCACAATTTTCCAACTGAACACTTGTCCTGTCTTTTATTATTTTCAAAGCACGTACTCAAATATCGTAATATTGAATCTCCGTGCCGTAGCTTAAACCCAATTCGTTACAGAAAAATGCTACGATTTAACCTGTGCAAATTTATATCATTTGGAATTCGTCGAATCAGGATTTTGTAGATATTTTTATGGTTTCTAAGGTGGTTTACGCCAATTCATATCCTAAACACAGAGTACCAAGTCAAATTCCTATGGACAACCTAGAGAATAAAATATTTAAAGGAGGTTCCCTTCGAACGGTTTCGAAGAATTATTCAAACCTAAGACTGCAAAAAAGAAAATCATTTCTTCGTTTGGAATTTACCTTGTTTGTGTGACTTTTAAATTCTGCGTGATTTCAATAGACGACTTTTTAAACATTCTATTCATGTAGACAATCAGCTTAAGCATCATACAGGAATGATTATCCCGCTGGGTACATTTTGTATTGAGTTTATGAACGAAACCCTCTTCCAATTGATTGCGATTAAAATTGTGGATCTGAAAAGAGTTTAGGATAATTGAAATTTGAAATTATGTCAAATTTTCACTAAAATAAAAGTATCTTTGAAATTTAATATTCTGTTTTAACTTTATATTTTCAAATTAGGGTATATTGTACTAACCACCTATAAAAAAAGATTTTTTCAATGATTTTTCATATTTTTTTAAGAGCAGGCTCTAGATTTTGAAAAATAACCAAATATTTTTGATGGTCCTAAAATTTCTAGAAAAATTGAGTTATAAATAGGTTTACCATCTATCCCGGCAATCCGGCTATTATCGGGAAAGTTCAGCAGTTAGACCTGTTGTTGCGGCCGCGTTCCGGAAAATTGATCTTTGTCCCGGATTATTTAATTATATTTTTTATTATACAATTGAAAAATCTATCACTAAATATGTAAAATGTTATCTACTATATGCGGTTTATTTTTTTAGTGATTTTTTATGTAATGAGCATCTGTCTCAGGATTTATTGCGTTAATGTTTGCTAAGAACTTTGTAGCTCTTCCTTTAAATTGTTGCGCCGCATTCTCTTTGAAAAACTTCACCTGCGGCGTACTAGCTTTCCCTCGGATTTCATCGTTTTCGTTCAAATTTTCTAGAATATTTGTATGTAAACACGATTTTTTGTTTCGTTATTGCTCCGTATCAGCCATCTTTCTTCGCCGCCTCCCAACCCCCCCCCCCCCCCCCCCTCCCCATCCAACTCACCCCCCCCCCTCGCATATGATCCTCCTGTTTCACCCTCCCGGCTCATCGGATTCAACTAAAATAAATATGAACTACACCAAGGTGCTTGGGATGACAAAAGATTTTGGTTTCCGTATCTCCGCCCGTCTGTCCGTCCGTCTGTCTGTCCGTGAACACCATAACTTTCGAAAGAATTGAGCTAGAGATGGCTAGGCTAAGTTCTTAAATGGACAAAATCGGACCATTCCTTTACCCCTACCCCATACAATTTAAAGAGTTTTTTGCAATTTTCTGGATAACTCTAAGTCATAACGAGAAATTTTTTAAAACAAAATGTATTTAGAATATGGTACTACATAACTATTCCATACACCAAAGGTCAATCGGACCATTCCTGCACCACCTCCGTTCCCCATACAGATGGGATTTTTTGAATTCAAATTTTTTTTTATGGTCTATTTTGGAGCTAAACTTCAGGCCAATCGGTTTAGTAGTTTCCCCGCGAAAGAGTAACATAGAGGGAAACTAAGTTTCGAGATGACTTTACCCCCTCCACTTACTCCCCCCACCCCTCGCGCTACTTTTCCGTATGCCTATGTTGGAACCAGAACTACCACAGACACTCCTGCCAAATTTCAAGTCAATCGGTTCAGCCGTTTTAGCATGAAAGAGGAACAGACAGACAGACAGACACCAACTCATTTTTATATATTAGTATGATTAGTATGATGATATGATTTTTCAAATAGTTTAATTTTTTTTAATTATACGAAAGCATTTGAATTTTTAAATTTAATTAATTTTTTATAAAATATCGCAATGTGTGTGTTTATTTTGAATTTTGAAAACGAAATTTTTTTTTTAAATTAATCCAACAACACCCTAAGTAGGTTATGGGAAAAGCATTTTCCAAGTTACCGTATTATTCGAATCCAACGCTGAACTCGCATAAGCCGTGAATACACAAACCAGTAGCCCAAATACTATTAGTGGCTTCATGTTGAGGCTACAGGTTACTCACTCGGAAACCAGAAAATTAGAAACAACTCCGAAGACTCCTCAGCACCGTCACACAGTTTTTTGCTGACTTTACGGAAAAATCCGGTGACACTTCAGGGATTTTTTTATCCGATTTAATTGAGAAACAAATATGAAATTAGCACAAAAAGACAATTAGCACAACACGTTAGAATCACATTAGTCCCAGCAGGTATACATTTGGCACAAATGAACTACTGCTACTCTAATAACCGTTTGTACACTTCACAACTACGTTAAATTCAGTGATAGATGCAATTCTGTTGATGATGATGACATCGTGATACGGTGATGCTTAATGCAATTTTCCGTACTTTGTCTATCGCTTATATGCATTCTGCTTGAGAAATCTGGTTTAGAGCACATTGGGATTTATAGTAAATACATGGAATACATAAATTGTGGGATTCTTGTCATTATGCATTAATGGTAAACGGGAAAATGTTGCTTTCATCGTCTATAAAACGAATATCGCTACTGATATCGAGATTCAATGCCAAAATTGTTTTAGTATAGGTAAGATCAATTTCAGGATTGAGGTTAAACTTTTTCCGGCCAGACACTATCATCATCCTGATATGGAAACTCTGATAATGTGGAAATGCCAATCCCTTCTCAGTGAATACCTTCAACACCATCTCAGTGTGTTTTCAATTGCTTTATTTGAAATTTTCATTTATTAGACTTGAATTGAAGGAAACAATTTCTTAGCAAGAAACTGTTAAAGGTTCATGAACTTCAAATGAAATGAATTTTGCCTTCTTCAATGTCAAATATTATCAAAAACTACGCAAACTTTAAACAACAAGAAAGGGAAAAATCCAAAAAAAAAATTTTACCCAAGGATCAATTTTAAATAAGGCATTTTCAGAAAACAAAACTGTTGCCGCGGATTATTCAAATTAGTGTTATAATTTATTAAACACTAAATATGCAAAATATACAATGTCTCAGCCAGGGATTGCTGTGAATAAAATAAAAATTTCGCCTGCAGCACAAGTTTCTACGATAATAAAAATTTTTTTTTGGTATCACAATTTCAGTCGAATTTTTTCACAGAACTTTAACGAGTACGTAAATTGAGTAAACTTTCGCCTAAGAATGTGTAGCTCTTAATTAAAAGCATTGCGCCGAGCCAGTTTTTTTAAATCACCTGCGGCGCATTTTTCTTGTTGATTATTTTATTGTTGATTTTTTTATTGTTGAAAATCATATTTTCATATTTTGTTTTTTTGATTTTTCGGTCAGTTTCAGCTACTCCGCCCCCCCCCCCCTCTCCACCATTCCTTACTTAGTTCAGTTCATCAGAAAAAAATAAGATGACCCCAATTATTAAACATCTTTACATGTAATTTAAAAAGCCAATAATTTTTAACACCAGCGAAATACTTTGTTGAGTGGCCAATTTAGCATAATAATTTGCGTAGCTTTTGATATTAGATGACATCATGGCACGTGAATGTGCCTATGTTGGCTGATGTCTGCTTTGCAGGCGTAGGACATAAATCCTACGTTCGAAATGACAGAATATTCACATTACATATTGTGCAATCAGAACATCGATTTTTTATACGAAAAGCATTAAATAATGAACGAAATTGATCGAAACCGCACTTTGACAAAAATTTACTTCTGCAACCACTCAAGTGTTATTATTGTCCATATTTTAAATTATGTGGAAATTTTTGGGTGATTACGGCATCCCATAGGCTTTAATCTCTTTTAGGTCAAGTACAAATTAATAAATTTTCTTAATGGCTTTTCTATAACTAGAGAGTGTGTGGTAAATGGTGGGCACGTTTCCCGATTGTTATAAGAGTTATTATTATGGGTTCTCAATAGGGTTTGGATTATTGATCCTGAGAACAAGAAAGTAAATATCTAAGAAAATACCCCGAGTTCACCGACAAAATTGCCAACAACACTTGCCCCTTCTCCACTCCGTATTTGTGACATGAAAAAAATCTATGCTCTTCAATAAAAAAAAAATTCTATATGAACAAAATATTTCCGATAAGTGATTTCGGATTATAGTTAAACACCGAGTCAAATGCTTTTATGTGATGGTCAATTTCATTCCATAAAATTTAATATGAGGGGTTTTTTTTTATTTTGCCATGTCTGCAAGACATAAAAGCTGAACAAGAATGTATTGACTAGTCATATTTATATATTTTATATAATTTTTCTTATAAACTAATAATGGATTTGCACACACATACTCAGATATTAGTAAAAATGAAGCGCGGACGATATATAGACAACCGGAACATGTCCATAAAGATATGTTGTAGAAATAGCAATAAAAATCTTTAGCAGTGAGTTACCAATATTTATTTTCATAAAAGTAACTCCTCTTTAGCTCATATAGATACTCTATTTTTATGGCCACATAAATGTTACAGATAATTTTTGTGACTTTTAAGATGTAAAAAAGTTTGATAAACAGAATTTGTGTCATAAAAGTGTGAGTGATCCTTTATTTTTTAAACTTCCTTAAAGGAAAGTTGTTGGAGCAGTTTAAAGTTTATTACCCATTAGATATTGGCATAATTTCATTAAATTTTCTTCATCACAACTTATAGTCGATAGTAACCTACTTCGGTTTTATGATATCACTAGGAAAATTTTGTGATATAAGATAACAGCCGCAATAAAAGCAATCGATATGATATTATTACGAATAAATGATTTCATTGATTTGTTTACAATCACAAACAACGAATTGCACTTTTCAATTCACTCCAATTCAGTGGGTTATTTTCTCAGATGTATCTGATTCTACATATATAGCTCTTGAACGCATACAAAATTCATTCGTTAGTAAGATGACACTTTAAGTAAAACTGGATTTATGGAAAATCGTGGAAAAGCATAAAACACTCCCGAGGGCATTTTATGGAGTTTTCTTGCAATTTCTTCACCATATCAAGAATATATGATAAACATTGTACACATATATAAACTGAATAACCAACAAAAAATCAACTTGATCTAAAGTTTTATCTGTTGCTCTCATATTCGATTTTTCATATACATATAAGTTAAGATCAATTGACTTTGTTAGATCCGTGCATAACAAGAAAGTTTAATATAACAATTTTCCTTTGGGAAAAGAAAAACTAGTTTTCCTTATCCGACATTCAAAGTGGTCATGAATAGAAAAATGTTTGGTAAATGGTAAAATTTCACTTCAGCAAGTGATTCAAGAAATGCAAACTTACCGGATAGTAGTGACAACATTTTTATGTGCTAATAATTTTAATGAGACAATTTTATAACGTATAGAATTTTCCACAATTGAAAAAAATATGGAAAAAGGAGTAGTGGAAAAAATAAAAAATAAGAGTAAGTAATTACGTTTACAAAATCCTTAAGAAAAATATTATTTCAAGGAATTTTAAACATTTTCTTTAAATTTTTTGAAAAAAAAAATATTTTTTAATTCCCAAAACTTTATAAATGTCATCAAAAACTGGAAATTTTTATCTCATTTCCACGGAAAGCGCAATTTAATAAAATTCATATTTTTTTAAATTTTGATTGAGCTGCTATGACCACAAATTCTAATTAAAATCTCCCTTTTAATACTCTTGTTAAATCTTCTCCTACAATCGTAAACTTGCGATACTTTTTTGAAGAACACCAAAGATTTCAAGATGGTTTTAGATGCCCACTGACTGGAGACCCTCGGAGGCTTGGAACACCTAGTTATACCAAGTTCATTCAACTTGCTTTATCGGAATAAGTAAAGATAGTTTCTGCTTGGTGCTAATTAAACCATTCGTCTAAGTTGCAATCATATAGCCTCCATTTTTGTGGGACCTCAAAGTCGAAAAAACACACATTTTTTACTAAACAACTTAAAAATTTCCGTTTTTGGGGGGCCCCAAAGTCGAAAAAATCCACATTTTTTACTATACAACTTAAAAATTTAATAGGGCCTTCATTCAGGGCCTTCCTTCAGGGGCTTCCATCTGGCGATTGGGTCCCTTATTTAACTGTTGAGGCCTCTATCTGGACGTTGGGGCCTCGAAATTATCTTTTAAGCTTATACAAAGCTTGTATATCAAAGAATTATAAATTTAGCATAGCCGTATTTAAAACTGGTCATTGTTGAAAAGGATTTCGCCTGCGGCGCATTCTTATTTTACTGTTTTTGAAATCTAATTTAGCTATTGGCGGCGCGAACATTTTTAAAGCCTTGAGTTTAGAGTAGCAAATTATCATGGCAAGCCTCAAAATTTTCCTGCATCTAGGGCCGCAGATTCTTCAAATCCTCCTCGGGGTCCAGTTCTATCATAAATGGATTTAGTACGAAAATATGCCAAATCTGAGATTTAGACCCTTAGATAATAGAGAAAGTATTATAAAACCATTTATGAAATTCTGATAACGTTTTTTCACACTGACAATATAAAACAAAAATGATAATCTCAACATTATCTTATATTTCAAAAAAGAGTTTTTCAATAAATAAATATTCATATACATTTCAAATACTTAAACTTTAAATAACTAATGACTATGAAAAGTTTTTAACTGACTTCCTTATTATTATTTCTATATTCTGAGTATCCTTGATATGCGAGATCCTGATGGTGTTGCTCCCCAAATCTCACACCATTATCAACACCAGCCGATTTGGTATAATATTCACTGTATGGTTTTACAAATGATGGTTCCTGACGATAGAATGGATTATTTACTGAATACTGGTCATGATGGTAACTGGCAGGTCCTAGTCCTTGCGGTGAATATTGCGCAAAACCATTTCCGGTGAAGTAGTTGCCAGCGTTGTTTTGCTGTGGTCGACAGAGTTTAAAGTAGCCAATAATTCCTACAATTAAACGAAAGTGTTAATATCTGTGGTTTTTTTTTTTAAAATTAACAGATTACATGAAATTTTAATTAAACAGGAAGCTGAGGTACTAGAAAAATAGGAAATAAAGAGTCCTTTTCCAACCGTTCAACAAAGATTAATGCAATTTAAATAATAAATTCTTTGTGACTTTTTTTTATGATGAAAAGGAGCTGCTGTTTACATATATGTGAAATGTAGCGCAAAGTTTTTCCAACTAGTAGTAGTTGGTTCATGTTTTTGCTACAATTTATTTTTTGTGTGGAAAAAAAACTTGAATAAATATTATTTTTCTAAGAGGCTGTCCATAAAATACATCACTCTAATTTTAGCCTCTATGGTCCTCCACTGCTCCTTCGTCAGACTTTTCCACGACTTCTTACTGATTATATTTTATGAACTATCTCTAAATCCCATTTGCACGGAATGAATTTCATGAAATTTCTTATATTACAATTTTGTTAAAGAAAATCCGCACAATAAATTCAATATCAAAACAGTTAACAAAATAAAATTAGAGAGAAATCATAACAATAATTGGCAACTGGTTTTAAATAAATTTCAATTTTACACTTAATTGCATTGATTAAATATTAGCAAAGTTTCAAAACAAAACAGGTGTACGAAATTATTCCATGGCCATTTGTTATTCATTTATGGCAAAGTTCAAATCTAAAATATAAAATACGGGCTTCAGGTTCCATCTGACCCCTCTCATCTATTTTTTTGATTGTGTTTTTGTCTTCCTTAGATATATCTGTAATAAACTGGAGCCCATTTGGAAAAGGAAATTTTCCATTGACTTTAGCCCCAAATCAATTTGTTGAAGGATCCATGTCAATTTCCATGAACTACATGCCAAACAAACTTCTTAAAACTTTATTATACAATTTTTTTTGTTGTTCCGTTTTGTTTTTGTCAAACACCGGTGCCTTTTCAGTAAATTTTCTAGCTAAGGGAGCTAAAAAGCGGCTAGGTCAACAAAAAGTAATTAAAACTCAGCGCAGGAGAAAACAAAAGCAACAACAATAGCTTTTTTACCCTTAGAAAATAATAAATGGTCATTGTGTTACGTACCTGGAATAAGGATAGCAGCTAAGCCAAGAATTTTTTTGAAGCTCGCCAAGCCCAAAATAAACGGCAGGAACAGCAGGAGCTTCAATTTGAAGATTTTCAAAACCAGCAACAGGGGAATGAAGAGTTTTTTCAACTTACGATCTATTTTGGTAATTAGAATAACAAAAAAAATGTTAGAAATATAAAGAATATGACAAAAAAAAATTAATTGGGACAACACTAATTATGTATATATTTTTTCCCCAAAGAATTGCTTTTATTTTATGCCAAATATCTGTTGTCATACTTACTGAAAAGAGGAGCTTTTTTATCCTCAATGATGTCTAATTCACCGGCAATATCATCAATGAATCTAGGGGAGTATCTGCCGCCCTCGGTTGCTTCATCTGGAATCCCAACTTCCAGTGCAGTTGATTTTATAAATCTGTTGAGTAAATTAAAAAAAATTAACTTTGCGGTAATTTATTTAATTAACCCATAAATATATACAACAGAAATTTCGTTAATCTTTTTAAATCTTAACTAACAGAGATGATAATAAATCTACATTGAAGTGAGAGTAAAATCCTTCAAGATTTTCTCTATAACAAAAAACTTCTGACGCTTTTTTGATTACACAAGTTTATAATTAGGAACTTAATTATGAACAAAGCTTGAGGCTTGTATACAACAACATGCCTTCTCAAGTATGTATATTCGAACCAACCGAATGCGTATATTTTATCAAATAAAATATGTATATAAATTCAACAAGGATATTCTTTTTACAGATAAATAGATAGATAGATACATGAGAAGATATACAATTTGTCTGTATATAAAATTAGGCATATCTTTATTAAATCATATTGTTGTGGATTTTATTGTTCTGGAAACACGTCTTTGGAAAACGTAATTTCGAGTTGCTTCCTATGAATTAAGTAGTTTCCAGGGTTAAGATGTTAATCAAATATCTCCAGCCAAACTTATTTTGTTGTGGAAAGTTTTCAAGTTATGTAAAGTGTACTTAATCATTGACAAGTTTCTTGAATTTATGCTCTCTAAGGTGTAGAAATAATTTTGAATGCCGAGAACGAAATAGTTACATGAACTTTGCTCCTATTGAAATCAATTGTTTGTTATAAATTACATTCATTGGAATTAAGTAAAGTGGATTTAGGGTTTGAGTTCGAAATGTTGCCGATTTATGGTAATGGCAAAGGTGATTTTGGACCTGTATTAAATTTTTATGAATGTTTAATGTGATGAACTCAATATGAATAACATTTTAAAGTTATATGTAGGGTTGCTATAACATATTTTAGAAAACTAGGACTCATGAGCGAAACATCCGGTACATAGCGATCAAAACACTGGCCATTTAAAAATGACTAAAAAATGAAAAAATGACGGAAAAATGAAAATTTTTAAAAATTACTTAAGGTCAACCGTTAGAATTATTCTGTGTAAAGATGGCGTTGGTAAAGAAGGGGAAAACCCATTCAAAAATACCAGCAAGCTGAACATAAAAATTGGTGTGTCAAGGTGAAACCGAAATTCAGTTGAAATTCTAAATTTCTACTAAAAGGTCGGTATGAAGACGGAAAGTGTTTAAAATTCAATTTTATATGACTTTTCCATACATCAAATTTAAATCAGACCAATATTTTCTCGTTTTCCTATACATACGATTTATTATTATGCACTCAGAAAAATGGAGGCTAACTCGACGACCTACATACGGCGTAATTGGCCTCGGGCAGGCGCGCGTTCGCCTGCATGTGGGCAAGTAAAACTGAGTTGACCTGTGGTCGGAGAAATTCTGAAATTAAGCCACCAGCAGGTGAAGCAGGGCATTGGAAGCTGCACGAGTTGACCTTAGATAGGTTAACTCTGACCGCTAGCTGGCTTATAGAAACCTCTGTAAGGTCAGAGTTAACCTGACAAAAAGTTGACCTGAACATTTTTCTGAGTGTGGAAAACAATTTCTACTAGTGAAATCTCTAACTCATGACTCTTATCTATGGTTACTGATGTTAAAGAATACAATGCTATTTACAGAGGAAATTCTATTTTTCTTAGGTTTCTAAGGAGTGAAAATAATCTTTTTAGTAGGAATTTTCTTAATAGCTTTTATAAGTGTTCTTAATAAGCAGGGTTTCTGCAAGAAATTTTCGAAGGGTTTTTCAAATATGATCAATTTTATGGTTGCAATAGAGACGATAAAAATAATATCAGGACTTAATGCTGTCACAAAAATCTGAGGCGTTGCATAACAAACGAAAAGTATTGTCAGATTAATTTACCTATTTTAGGGTTTTTGTTGGATTTTCGTAGAAAAGACTGTCGTTTCTTTCACCTTGCCAAAATTATATGTGGGAAATTCCTGAGATATTTTAATTCTGGAAATAATATATTTTTCCCAGAATATTTTCCGTCTGGAATTGATGCCCTTAAAGATGGATTGGTTTGAATGTGGCTCTACCCATTAAAATTAAAAATAAGAAAATTCATTTAAGTGCACATATGCAATGAATTCACTATAATATTAATAAAAATTAACTTACTTTTCCAACTTTCTTAGACCATATTTAACTAATTGATCCCATTCGGAGTCAGTTGACCGTGACTCTGAGGAGAATTCAAACGGCTCACGATAAAGAGATCTTAGCTGGTTTTCTGGCATACGAACCACTCGTGCGTTTTCAGTTAATCTAGAATATCAAAGGAGGTTAAAATATCCATAACAGCAACATTATTGGCTGCTTGCTTATATTGCACTTACGTGTATGAATCGCGTGCAAAGAACTCATCAAAAGTTCCAAGTGCCTGCGTCTTAAAACATTCCGATAGTTCGCCAGTCAGGCAATTTCCATTTGTTCGGGCAACATAAGGGTCAACTTCTGGCCCAGTCCCAAGACCAACAAAATCCAAAAACCCTTTTCCTTGACGTCTTCCCTCACCGGCAACTTGTTGTTGCTGCTGCTGTTGCTGTTGTTGTTGTTGTTGTTGAAGTATTTGCTGTTGGAGGAGTTGTTGCTGTTGCAATTGCTGCTGTAGAATTTGAGGTTGTTGTTCCTGAAGATTCTGCTGAGGAATTTGGTCAGGTAATCTCACGCCATCACCATCACTGGATCGCAACGAAAGCACCAGAACTAACGCAAAAACCAAAATATTTCTCCTATAGAAGATCATCTGAGGAATATATAGAAATGTCATGCCATTAAACAATTAAGCTTGAAACATCCATTTTCATCCATCCATTTAAGAAATCATTTTCCCCCATGTGTTTCACATTTGAAAACGTCAATAGCCCATCTAACATTTAGCACAAATTCCGAATTTTAAACATAACACCGAAAAAAAAGAAGAAAAATATATTGTTGTTTTCCCATTTGATTAAAATTAATTGATTCCTATTTCTGATATGCGTTTTGCATACAAATGAAGTCTTAAGTCAATTTTTGACACGATTTTCATTAGGGTGAAAATTTCTCTACGGTTGAATAGTTTAATTGATCTGCATATTGGTTGGTGTATGTAGGACTCAATTTTCAGATAATATCAATATAAGTAATTGGAATCAAGTTCACTTAACACTTCCACCCAGTGAAAACTGGTCGAACGAAAACTACAAGTAGAATAAACATGCGGACAGACCTCTTTCACACTATGTAACACTTAACATGTCTCAAAGGAAATACTATAATGAGGTCCCACATCTCTCCAATCATGATCATCGGTGCCTTCTTTGACTTCGTATGATTCACTGAAGAGCATTTACCATTCGAACATCGAGCTAAGCTACAAAATCAACTTTTATATAATATACTTCTCACCGGCGCGCATTCATGGTATGGATATATAAGATAAACATCGATAAAGGTGTATAATCGACAAGAAGAGAAATGGTACGGCAATATACCTGTTCCACTGTAAAATCATAAAAGAGACATGGTGAAAAGTTTTAGAAGCTGTGGAAGCGACCATCATTGGTTTTAATTTGGAATTTACATCGAGGTTGTAAGTAGAAGAAGGTTTAAAATAGTTTTTCCATTCAATATTTTCTTCTATGGTTTATAAAAACAGTTTTTTAATGGAAAACTGTATTTTAATTCAGAAGTTTGAATGTGGCTCTACCCAAGAACTTGCAATTTTGTTTCAGCAGTTAATTAAGAGACAAAAAAAAAACTGACTCATGTGGTTTTTATTGGCATTTTTTTAATTACTTTGATATCAAATATGCTCCCCGTTAATTAAACGTACAATATATTCTTATTTTAATTTAAAAAAAAAATCAGCACATTTTTGGCGAAAAGTTGTAAACCGATCTTAACGAAACTTTACCAGAAGTACCAAAATTTCCCAATATCAGAAATTGCCCGTCATTCCAGATATCTTTTCAATCCTCGAAGAAATTTTCATTGTGTTTATACTCTATATGAGCATCATACAAAAATATATTAATCTAAGCCCATCGTAATGCATCGAACCAATCATCGGACACAAACATAAACTACACCAGGGTGTTTGGGATGACAAAAGATTTTGATTTCCGCATGTCTGTCCGTGCTTAGCCCGTCCATGAACACCATAACTTTCGAAAAGATTGAGCTACAGACTTGAAAATTTTTATAGTTGCGTGTTCTCGTAAATAGTAAGGCCAAGTTCTTAAACGAGCAAAATCCTATCATTCCTTCCTCCCTCCCCAGACAAATAAGATTGTTTTTTGTGATTTTCTCGAAACCGGTGCTCCGTATCGAATTTTTTTTATATGCAAAATGTGTTTAGAAAAAGATTTTACATAACTCTTCCCCTCATCAAAATCCTGTCGAACCACCACTTCCCCATTATAAAATTCAGATTGTTTTTTGCAATTTTCTCGAAAACTGTGAGTCGGGTCGAAAAAATTATGAAGACAAAATATTTTTAGAATATGATTTTATATAACTTTTCAATGCATTCAAATCCCATTGGACCACACCTTGATTTTTTTTATTCAAAATTCGGTTTGTCCTTACACAGAATATTCCACGATTGGCCCCTGGCAATTGAGGCTTTTTTTACATAACTTTCCCAGACATCAAAATAAAATTGGAGCCAATATAAATCCATTTAGATAGCATAAATTTAGCATGAATTTTCGAATTTTTAAAATCTCTCAAAATTACGGTCAAAAAGATTCTATAGGTCGATAACTGCCCTCAAATGCAAAAAATCACTTCAAAATCGATTATTCTGGTGAAAAACCGGAAATTGCGAGTTTTCAAATGATTTTAATATCTTTCTTATAAGTAAGAAATGTAAAGATAAAGTTTAACAATCGTATTATCACATTCATTGCTTTTAGATTTATAAAAATTAAAAGCTGTAACTCTATAACTACGAGACCGAATTATTGTACCTAATTAAAATTAGCGACTTCGAAATTTTAATTCATTGTATTTAATTTTTTTTCCTTGAAAAAATACGTGAAGAGAACTTAAATCTTCAGAAAAGATAGTTAAACTTCAAATCATTGAACCAAATGGAGTCACTGCATCGTGTGATGTAATAAACATGAAACTACAACTTTTTAAACTTCCAACATCATAATTGATATCCAAATAAACTTTCTCAAATTATCTTATAACAAAATTTTGTGCACTTGTAAATAAAATAAAATTTTTTTCACTTTCATTTCACTTGTATATCTGTTGTTAGTTACGTGATTTAAAAAAAATTCTCCCAAATGCATAAGATGCAAAAATGTATAATTTCTAATATGAAATTTTACCTTTGTACTGTTAATACACTTTTCGCAGATAATGAACCTAAACGATTGATGATCGAAACTAAAACTGATGCACCATAAAGAAAATCAAATACTTTTATGCGTTCGTCGCCAAAATTGGCATCGGGTTAATTGTGCCACCTCTCCGAAAATTTAAAAACGGATATAGTGCGTTTGTCCATTTTGAATCACTGGAATATCCACGTAATGTGGCAATCGTTCGGACACCGTAGATTCCGATTATGCAAGTGCACCTCTCTGAGGTAACTGGCAGTCGTCTCAATCTCTGTAACCACCCGTCAGTTTTTAAGGAGAGGTGGGATGCAGCAAAACATACGCCGACTTGTGTCTGTAACATAAGGTTTTGACGTTGAATTATTGTTGGAGGTCTAGTACAAATTTCTTTTAAGCAAGTACCATCGACAATGAAAGTGAACAACGGCCGTTTTACCTGATTAAAGGTAGGCATGATTCAGAAATTACGTCTTGCATAAGATCATTGAACCAAACTGACTGCCGGTTAAAAATGTTAAACTCTTGAGGCTGTCGTGGATCCTAGCCATTTTGTTAAGTTTGTTCGTAGATACGAATATAAATAAATATCATTTGATGACGCATTTGGTGGGTTTTCTTACCTTTGCAATCTGTTTTTTCGAATAAAAACGCTTTCACTTTCGTTCCAGCGAATGTGGTTTATTTGTATTTGGTGTCAACAACGTGACACAATAAAACAAATCTGATTTTTTTTTTGTCATCGCATCGAGTCGATTATGTAGTAAATGCAAATTTTATATATTATTATGTATACACGTGCATTTATCGCAAACAAACGTAATCGAAGGGCCAATAAACCTTTCTTGAAATTCAGAAAACATGGCATTTAAAAACTTTCACTCTATCACTTGAGAAGAATCCATTTCGTAGATCATATATGCCACGTTTCTTCTTACTATGTATGTCCAAGTTCTTAATAAAATAAATTCGCTGCTAGTCGTTCTTAAAAATGTGTGCGAAAACAACTTTGGCAGCGACACCATTCTTGAAAAAATAAACTTCCGTGCACTTTTACTTCAACACAAAACTCCTCTTAAATATTTAGTTTCGGGGAAAAAAGTTTAATAAAATATTTTTTTCAAATATCTCGAGAACCGTTAGAGATACAAAAACCCGTTAAAGCCAAAAACGTAGAAAATGTTATATCCTTTAAATTTTGTTAAATTCATTTTTTCCATAAAGCGCAGAAATTTTGAGAAATTTTCAAAAAACAGTATTTTTTCAAAATATTTGTATGGGAGGTATGGGGGTTTTAGGGTTATACTTCGTTTTAAAATATTTTTTAGCGACTAGTCCTAGTTGGAGATTTCCAATTTCTTTGCATTTCTTTATTCTAGTGAAATTCGAAATTGCAAAAATTAATACTTTTTCAAATATCTCGAGATCCGTTATAGATAGGTAAAAATCATGAAAGTTGAAAATGTGGAAAATTTTATATCCTTTAAATTTTGTCATATTCATTTTTTCCCAAAAGTGCGATGGTTTCGAGAAATTTTCAAAAAACAGTATTTTTTTCAAAATATTTGTATGGAAGGTACCCGTTAGTTTCCATTACTTTTCCAAAAGTTGGTAGAAAACTACTATGCTTGTAAAACTTGTTCGTAAAAAATTTCAAGTCGCTAGATCAACGCATTCTCGAATTATTTAAGGTACGTAGACCGACAGACAGGTGCATGGAGATCCTCATAATTTTGCCTGAAACGGATTTCGTACTGATCAGAAATTTTCTAACTGCCTTCATTCTTGAGTCGATCTCCGTCATGAATACAATACTTTCGCTCTATAGAAGAGGAAAGTAAATATAAATGTGGGAATTTTTAACCAGTGAAAGGGGAATTCTTTTCAGAGCAACCGAAATAAACTACCGACAGGATTTTTAAATCTATCAAAAAGTAATTTCAAATTGTTCCTCACCGCTACCCGAAAATTTTTAGGACATTATAAGTACAGGCATGCATCGTGTTGGCGAGCATGTAGAATGGCGTCCAAGTGGCAATTTGAGTTTTAGAAACGCAATATGGAAGCTCTCATGAAAGTATATTTCTATTTAATTAGTTAATATTTACTTACTTACTTCTACTTAAATCTAACTCAACGAACACTATTTTGATGTGTTTAAAAAACTCAAATTCCCACTTTGGCACAATTCTATATGTTTGCCAACATGGTGTGCGGAAGATGACCTTTTTTTTACACTAAGCACCAACCATGTATTGCCGAAATTGATAGGGGATTTAGGATTTTCCCGTATCTTTCGAATCTAAAAATTTTTATCTTTTCCGTGAAATTTTTGGCCTCCATATTTTCCACAAATTCACAAAGGGAATTCCGGGTCATTTTCTGAATATTTCAGAACATTATTGATTACCTAAATTTTACGAGGATGGTTTGAAAAGTTTTGAACCTAGTGTGGAAAATACATGATTTCGTGATCACTTGACCCCATCCCCTTTAAGATATCGTTCGATATCCAGCAAGTTTCCGAGTTGATCTTTGAAAGGAAATCAGTTCAGGCATGTTGTTTGGCTGAAAGACTCCACTCCTGTTTTGTTTTTTACGATTTTTTCAAACACACTTAGGATATTAGTTGTGCCAAAACTTATAAAAAAAATATCAATTGTGATCAATATAAAACTTTCGCTGCAATATTTGTTTCGGAAAAAAAATATATAAAAATTAATACTTTTTCAAATATCTCGAGATCCGTTATAGATACGTAAAAATTATGAAAGTTAAAAATGTGGAAAATTTTATATTCTTTAAATTTTGTCATATTCATTTTTTCCCAAAAGTGCGATGGTTTTGAGAAATTTTTAAAAAACTTTATTTTTTTCAAAAAATTGTTTCGGAGGTACCCGTTATAGTTAATGCCACTTTTCCAAAACTTGACAGAAAACCACGAATGTTGTAATACTTATTTTAAAAAAATTTCAAGTCGCTAAGTCAACGCGTTATCGAGTTATTTAACATACGTAAAACCAACAGACCGACAGGTGATTGCCCGTATTAAAGTGAAAGTTATGTTATATTTTCTATTATTAGTACCTGAAGCTATATTGTCATACCAGAACCATAGTCACGAAACTCCAAAATCGCACTTCAATAGAATTTTAGCGTTCTTAGAATATTAGAAAAATTGGATGCCGTCAGTGTATAGGGGTTTTGGCAATATAAGGGATTTTGAGGATATACTTCGTTTTAAAATATTATAGTGACTAGTCCTAGTTGGAAATTTCCAATTTTTTTGCAGTTCATTATTCTAGTGAAATTCGAAATTGCATACACAAATCAATTTTGTGATACCCGAACAGACAATTTATTGAAATCTATAAATGTGAGGGTCACTGAAGTTAAAAAAAAAACCCCAAACTATCATAATTCTGATGGCTTATGCCCAGTTGAAATTAAGCTAATTGCTAATTGACAGTTTACTGAAATCAATTTTGTGCTAATTTTAAAGTTCACATTGATTTTTCTACCAACAGACTGCTATTTGTTAATAGAAATAATGGTAAATATAAGCTGATATTTTTTAGTAATTTGGGTTCCAACTGATTAGATATTTAACCAAATTTTTAAGAACTAGAAAATAAAATATAAAACCTAACCATATTTTTAAGAACTAAAAAATAAAATTTGAAACATGTCATAAATGCTTACTGCCTAAAATATCAGTCTTACCCAAAAAATATTCCACAAATATTCTATGGCAAGAGCAAAAAAAATACAATTTCAAAACACATTTTTATTCTTCACAAAACACAACACTACCATCTAGTCATGACCACATCATTTTTAATCAACTAAACTAAATAATTTACAATAAATAGAATACATAAATAAATTAACTACAATAAATAATTAAAATGTAGGTATAAATAATTTAAAATAAATAAATAAATTCAATAAATTAATTAAACAATGTAGAAGAATGTTTCACAAAAATATCTATTTCTAGAATCATCGCATAAAATGTTAAAATTCCGATTTATCTTGGGAAAGGCCATTAAAAAAATCTAAAAAGTCTGTTTAACGAGTAAATTTTTCTTTAACAACATCCCAAAAGAATTAGAGATTCAGGCCTTTACCGCAGGGTTGATGCCTTTTAAGTGACCCAATTTGCTTATCCATTCTATCCTCCAAGGGGATATCTTGTTGTAAAATTCATGCACTAAAACGTCTATTTGACCTTGACTGCGAAACACTGAAGATATTTGAATGATTGAAAAGGATACAATACCGAAATTAACTCATTGTAGAATAGATAAATATAAATCGCATAGATACAAATCCTATGGGATTTGTGAACATTTTCTGGTCAAAATATCTTTTTTTGTTGTTGTTTTTTTTTCTCGACTTTTATACGATCATTAGAAAACGTTTTTCGTGCTTTAAATTTCTCACACTACACTGATATATTTTTACGTGGAGTCAAGGTTTTTGTTTATAAATTGATCCCAAATGTCATTAGAATTCCGTTATCATGTTGTGGATAATAATTAGGACGAAATAGAAAATTACACCATCACTGACTACAATATTATTATATGATTCTCCGACACGCGACGAATATTTCTACCACTGACTGAGTTCATTTACATAAATTTAATTGTATTCATGTTTTTGCATTTAAATTTTGCGAGCTTGCACTAATTTATTGATATCGTGGTATGTAGTCAACATTGCTGGATTATTGGACTCTTTGAATCCTGTGCAGTGCATGTATGCAGTTTCACAGTTAACACCATCCTGGCCATCTTTTGCTGATTTCATGTATTTGAAGAATCGTAGGATATCAGCATTATCGCTGGTTGGTTTTCGCAGTTCGTTCAGCTCTCTAAAAATAATTGGAAAATATTAAAAGTAGATTTTTGGATTATATCGAATTTAATTAAAAATAATAAATAGCATAACACAAACAATTTCGAAATTTACGTTAAACTTTGATTGGTAGATATTATAAAATCCACAAGCGATTTTTTGAGGCGAATACAATATTTTCATTTCAGATTTTTAATTAGTTATATTTCTGTGATTTGAAAAAAAACCTTAACGTGCAACATTTGTAAGGTTTTTCACCCACAATTTTTATCCATATTGAAAATATGTTTATCACGGAGCAGTATTTGGACTCGGCATTTCGGTAAAGTAAGATGTTGCAAATAAGTGAAATTCATTTGATTCCTTGTGTACTAATTTTAAATTCCATTAAAGCCTTTTAGACCAGGAAACATTTTTTGGAAGCCAATTGCCGGTATAGGGTGGGTGTTGTTAAATTAGTACCTACTACCGACTAGAGGGTCGATTTGAAATTTTTGGGAGCTGACTTCACCGCGGGATCGATTATAGATTAAATTTGACCCTAATGATTTGAGGACTTGAATATACGGCACGCCCGTCGACACATTTGTTTTCAAAGCTTTTGAGTGCGACGCATTTTTATACCCGTATGGTGAAACCAAGGGGTATACTAACTTTGCTTTACCGTTTGTAACGCCAAGATCCCGTCATCGCACACAAAAATGAATTACACCAGTGTGTCTGGAATGATGAAAAAAGTTGAATTTAGCATGTCCGCCCGTCCGTCTGTCCGTCTGTCCGTCTGTCCGTCTGTCCGTCCGTCCGTCCGTCCGTCCGTCCGTCTGTCTGTGGCGCGGATTGCGGGCGCACGGATTGAGCTACAGACTTGAATTTTGCACAGGTACGTTTTTCGATGCGAGGCTAAGTCCGTTAATGGGCAAAAATGGACCATACGAACGAAAACGTTTTTTACGAATATCTCAAAAACGGTGCATTTTATCAAAAAAGTACAAGAACAAAAGTTGTTTAGGACATGATTCTACATTAAAGTTCCATACATCAAAATCCAATTGGAACAAGTTTCAAAAAAATCTTATTGGAAAGTCTGACTTCAAAGTGGAATTTTGATACAACTGTTTGCCGTTTACTTAAGTCACCATACGGGTTTTCAATAATTACCAGATTGGCAATTATGGCTTTTGTTATGTTTTCATCTATATTCTCCTAGAGACATTTTTGAGGTGATTGATGGTAAAAGAAAATTTTTGGCACTCTGACTTCAGAGTTCTGTTCCCCTTATTTTGTTGCAATTACACTACTGCAAAAGGAAGGAGATGAAGAAGAAGGAAGATTGACCCCAAAGTTTTGGTGCAAACAAGGCTTAATGCAACCCAAAATTTCTCATCTCTGTTCATTAAATTAAATTAGGTTAGAAAAAAAATTGAAATTTTTATTTAAAATTAGTGTTTTTTTCACACAAAATCATTTCGTTTTTCAATTTACAGGAAGAATGCCTCTGTAAAATTTTATGTTTACAAGTATCTTCGGAATCCCCATATCCTAACTGACAACTAAACATTAGATAACTGACAACTAAACAATACTAAAATTCAACCAACTGAAAAAATAGCTGTCAAATCAGTTTACAATTTTCCAGAAATTGCAATCAATCCTGAGGTTTTATATGAAATTTTCACAAAGCTGCAAGGAAAATGTTTTTTTTAAATCTTCAACCTGTTGACGTGTGTTTTCTTGAATGATTCGTTTAAAAAGTTTTACACCACCTGCAAAAGGGCTTTAATAAAAGTAAAATTCGCTAAATGTTAACGATTTCACGTCAGGTATTTAACAACTCGAGAGAGATACGATAGTCTTAAACGGTGGAGTCGATATGTGGTATAAAAGACTCCAAATGTTCAAAAATTCAAAAAAAAAAAATCACCTTGAAATGCCTTTTCAACTGACGTACGACGAAAGAAACGTTTCTTTTTACTTTAAGTTGGCTACTTATCATAAACACAGAAAAGGTTTCTTCAAGCCCACATCTTTTGAATGTGTTTCAAAAATTCCAGAAGAAATATGAAAAATCGGTAATAAAAATTCCGAGGTAAATCGAAATTACTTGTCTGACAGACACATTTCAGAAATATGAAGGAAAAATGGTTGAAACGAAAAGAGTTTTTCACATAATAAAATGAAAGGTATATGCGATTTTTACTTTCCTCTTCTATAGAAGGAAAGTATTTTATTCATGACCGAGACCGACTCAAGAAAGGGTGCAGATAGAAAATTTCTGAATTCCGTTTCAGGAAAAATTTTGGGGATGTCCGTTCATCTGCCTGCCGGCCTGTTCGTTGTACGTATCTTAAATAACTGGGGTGCCTCCCATACAATTATTTTGAAAAAATACCGTTTTTTGAAAATTTCTCGAAACCTATGCGCTTTTTGGAAAAAATGAATATAACAAAATTTCAAGGATATAAAATTTTGTGCATTTTCGGCTTTAACGGGTTTTTGTATCTCTAACGGTTCTCAAGATATTTGAAAAAAAAATATATTTTTTTACATATTTTTTCCAAAACTAAATATTGCAGAGGAAAGTCTTGTGTTGATCACAACTGATATTTTTGTCCTAATCATATATTGGGCCATATTCTGTCCGAACAATTTTATCATTTTATGTAATTTTATGTTTTAAAAAAGACAAATTTTCTGAAGTCCTATTCTGTGAATTATTAGTTTGTTCGGAATTTTGAAAATAATAATTCGTAAAATAACTTTAATTTTGCCATCAGAGAATACGAATTTCAAAAAACTTTTATTTTCACATTATGAAGAAGAAATTTTATTTTCATAAAATAACATAAAATATCATTTTATGAAAAATTACAGAGCAGAGCAATATATCTCTTTTAGCAACATGATGTGAGTGAATTTATTTCAATCTCTGTTTCAATAAGAAATCCAGTTGGGATTAAATAAATTAAAGAAAATAATTTCGAATCTCATGTTGAGACAAACAATACTATATGTTTTACGCTTGCATGCAAATTGAAATGCGGAAAAATTGCCTCCTCTTCCACCTCCCATTTTTTGAATTGTAAATCCTAAATAAACAAAGACTATGATTTCCGCTCCCAAAAAAAAAAAAAGAAAAAAACTTCTTCAGGATAATCCATTTTCCATTTCATTCCAAGAACATAACATTTTTGTTTTCCTCTCTGAATTTCGATTGCCCTAAAGAACATTCATCTTATGTGACTGAATTTTCCAGCTATAAATCCCAGAAGATAAACAGAATATTCTAACATATACTTTTGTAAATAGGATATTATATGTTTTTTTTTCATGTTTAAAGACGTCTTCTTAAACATTCCTTGAATAATTTATTATTTTCTAATATCAATGTATTAAAAATTGACACACCTGCTTAGCTGTGCGGAAACCAAATTGCTGTACGGGGCATATTTCGCTGGACTGGCGTACATTAAGCAGACTAGTTTTTCGCGGCAAATTTCATCGCCACTTCCTAGACCGAGTTGCTGGAATACCGAATCCAGGCGGGACAAAAGTGGACTATAAAAGGGATCATAGTTGGTTAGTAGCAGTGACGATGCTGGTATATCTTGGAAAATCTTAAAGTTGTTCTTCGTCATCATGTTCGGATTCTGATTTGAATTTTGATTTGAGTATAAACCAGATCCAGAATTTACATATGTAACCTTTTGATCGCCCATCCCGAATCTTGAGAGTACATTGTTATGATTAGTATTCATGGCAGTTGCATCGAACATTTGTGTTGCAAAATTTTGATTGGATGCCTCTGTAAAATTAAAATATAATTTGTTAAACTGAACTGATGTAATGTGAATATTATTATACCTGGCTGTGGATATGTGTAGTCGTTGAAATTATTATCCTGATCTAAATTGTATGAGTTATCCTTGAAGTCTAAATCGTGAACAGTCTCTGATGGATGGTTAAAACCTGAAACCGAAGTTATTCCTAAAAAAAATTATTTATGATAATTGGTTAAACACACATTTATGAATAAAGAATTCATTTTTTATGAAATAACGGCAGTAAAGTAAGACATTTATCTCACAAAATATATTTTTCAGCAAAGTCCCGACTGTTAGAAAAGTATTTTTTTTCAGCAAAGTTCGGAAAAATCCCGACAGTCCATAAAATGTTTAACATTAATTTAAGGCTTTTTGAATTCCCATTCCCTCTTACTTTTCGCGACTTTTTATGGCGTAAAAGTGGGCGTAAAAGTGGGAATTTTTTTTCTAGACAGGGATTCTTAAGCAATGTAATTGGAAAAAATTAATTCTCGCCCGGAATTCCTTAAGACACATTTGTTTTTAAAAACACTTAGAATTAGTTTTTAAAAACACTTAGAAAACGGCTCATATCAATTATTTCTATAAAAATCGTTTTTTGAGAGAGAGCGAGAGAGAGAGAGAGAGAAAGAGAGAGAGAAAGAGAGAGAGAGAGAGAGGGGGGGGGGGGAGGGGGCTGAAAACCCTGTGTATAGGAAATTTGTTCACTGACAAGGAATTTTTTCACTGACTTGTGGGCAAAAACTTTGCTTGGGAGGCCATCTATCCAATGACGAAAACCACGTCAAAATTGCTTTAAAGGTTAAGAAGATAGCAGGCGAGACGGTAAGAAATAGAGGGAACATTGAGTTATCGTATGCTATATTAAAAAAGCGCACGGATTGAGCTAGAGACTTGAAATTTTGCGCAGATCCGTTTTTCGTAAAATGCGAGGCTAAGTTCGTTAATAGGTAAAAATGGACTATTAGGGGGGTACCCCCCATACGAACGTAAACGTTTTTTGTGAATATCTCAAAAACGGTGCATCTTATCAAAAAAGTGCAAAACTGCAAGAACAAAAGTTATTTAGAATATGATTCTACATAAAACTCCCATACATCAAAATCCGATTGGAATAAATTTTAAAAAATCTTATTGGAAAGTTTGACTTCAAAGTGGAATTTTGATACAACTGTTCGCCGTTCACTTAAATCACCATACGGGTTTTCAATAATTGCCAGATCGGCAATTATAGCTTTTGTTATGTTTACTTTAGTAAATTGACAAGTTTTTTTTTTGCTAAAATTTGAAAAATTGTCTTTCATTAAAGATTAATTGATGTTCAATTAAATTAAAATTATTCGAAAATAAACGCCATTAATAAATAATATTTTCTCCTCGTACTGTGACTTACAATACCTATCTTAAATTCACCATCAAAACTGCCCAATTTAAATCTCTTACCTTTTCCAACAATTTTCCCCAACGATCCCAGAATACTAGGCAAGAACAGCGCTAATAGTATCGTCTTTGCAATTTGGACACCAATAAAAACAGGCCATAGAATCTTCTTTAACCCTAGAGAATAAATTTCAATCGAAGAGTATTTATCGATTAGATAGGAAAATAAAAATAGGTCAACATCTCCTCCGCTACATTCAAAATAACTTACCCTTGAAGAAGAATAAACGTCCCGATTCAACGGCCCGTGGCAAATTTACATTAATGACATGGGCTTCAGCGAACCGTCGGAATTGCTCAGTTACCATTTCATCAAAGGAGTCCAGGTCCATGTCCTCCTCTTGAGACAGGAGAATCCTTCGAGACGTTTGGGTTGTATTTCGTGCGGTTGGAGCTCTTGTATTGGTCTTATTCTCTGGTACAATACTAAATCCTGAGAACAGTTCGTACGAGCCATTTGATAAAGCATCCTCGACGTACTTGAATAACATTCTCTCCAATTGTCGAATTTCTGTGATTTTCCGACGCTTCTCGTCGACTCCTTTTTGTGTCTTTTTAGTATTAAAGACATTCCCTAAACTATTTGGCAAGGTGGTGGTATATAGCACTACAGTTGAATTTTGGCGAGTTTCATTCGCTTTTTCGATGATTTGTCCCTTTGGCAACGAGGAATGTGTTATCGTCGTCGTCGAATTAGTCGATTTTGTGGAATTTTTCGCCCTCTCGACTGGAATTCCTTCAATTCTATTAACTACTCTAGACCATGGCAACGAGTTCTGCTTCTCAGGTGATAAAGCCACGAAATTGTTGCTTTTACTTGGAAATTTTACAATCGGTAAATCACTTAAGTGGTTGTCATCGGCAAATACTTTAAATTGTCCCTTTCCCGTAAACAACTCAAACCTTGGCGTATCTGGATCATCGGTATTCGATATTGTGGGTAAAATTGGCTTAAATCCATTTTCAGCATATAGTGGTGGACTAAATTTATTTGATTGACTTAAAGTATTCTCGGCAATCGTATCACCTTTCCCGTTGGCAACTGTGCACACAGTAAACGATAATAGAACGACAATGACGACATCCAATCGAATTTGATAAGATGTCCTGTTCTTCGTGTTGGTTTTGCGGTTCCTGTTCCTGACCAGGGCTGAAATTTTCTTTCTCGATGACATTTCCTTGAGTGCTCTGGGTCATATAGATGTTATGGAGTGACAGAAGATAAATGATTTCCTCGGACATTCATATAAAAATTGATTGGCTTCCTGACAAAAGGATCTATACTCAAATCAACGAAAACAAAAATATGTACATATGAAAAAAAAAAATGGAAACATCAATATAAATTACTGGCAGAAATTTTACCAAATCTCGATTTATTTCTAGCATTTGGTGAAATTATTTTCCATTAACTTAAACAACCGTCTTCTCATTTAATTTATTGTTTATTAATGGTCAATATTTTATGCTGTCATGTCATTCAATGTGACATTATTAGTGGATGTTACCTGATTTTTCGAAATTAACGTCGGAAGTTGTTTTCCTTCATCAAAGTGATTATTTTTATTATTATTGTTGCTGAAATCTCGTCACGAGCGTTATGTGTGCGTGGGAATTTACTTTGTCATCGTCAAAAAATCACTTAGCACATGACATCTAAAGTAGACTGAGGCAATAAGGTTTCTGAATTTATTTGCGGTGATTTTCACGATGGACTCGAAGGGCTTCAAAAATTGTGTACAAAGCTGGAAAACAAACAAAAATTTTCTGTTAAATTTGCCTAAAGAAAATTCAATGCTAACATGAATGTGGGAATGACACGTCGTCTTTTCTCATTGTAAATAAACCATACACGCTTATATTTAAAATAAAAAAATTGTAAACGTTTTATCACGCTAAAAAATATATAAGAAAATATTCTGGCAGATGTGGATATATTCGCACACACAATGAAATGAATGGAAAAGTCAATCTCTCGTAAGAGTGAAAACTTTTTAAATGTTTGGCATACTTTATTTGACACACTTTGAAAAAGTTTTTTTTTGTTCTTTTTTAGTAAGAGCCTGTCCCAGCCTTAGTCTGTCCTCAACATTTGTATGATTAATGGCTTCTTAATCCAGGATGATTCAAGTGATATTTTCCCTTTATAATTCTGGTCGATTTTCAGAATAAAAGCCAGAAAAGTTTTCCATGAACTCCCGGCATCTTACATGCTAAAATGGGTCCCATCAAATTTAACAATAAATAAATAAACAACAACAAAAAATCATAAACCAAAAATAAATCAACTCTAGAAGAGTGTTAGGTTCTTGCCAGAAAAAGCAAATATTTTTGTTACAATGGTTTTTCAAGCCGGGTAAAAAAATTTAATTGGGTTGGAGTTGGAATCCTTTTTCAGTCTGGCTGAAATTGATAATTTTGCATTGCAGAGTGTTTTTTTTAAATTTCTAACAAGGGACTGTCCCTTCCTTGTCTGTCAATCGGTATACTTTTTTGGGGTTTTTTTGCATGAAGTTAAGTACTGCCGCCACACTATGGCAAGCTCTCTCTGTCCAAAAAAATTTGACGTATTTTATCAGTAGTCCTTAAGTAGGATTTAAACATGCCTTATGTAGAAATAAGGAAAAAACTTAATGGAAGAGAAAATCACAAGTTTTTTGATTTTAGTGCAAACCTGCTTAGTGGTAGCTTTCGATTAAATCGATTTGGTAAAACTCTATAATCACGGATATGTGAAAATATTTTTTTATTTGCATTACTAAAGTGCATAAAATATGTCATACATTTATGGAGCAGGAGTCTATGACAGCGGTATTAGATCCCACACAAAAAAAATCGTGAAAACTTTGTAGACTTCTAAAGACCGGTGGGGAGAAGAAGTGGAGGAGATAAGTATTTCTCATGGTGAAAATTACGAACAAATATTTTGCGGACAGTCCTTACTCAAAAATCCAACTCATTGGAAAATCAAAATCTGTCTGAGTTTTGGATTTCACAGCACGGTAACCCTCCATACGAACGAAAATGTTTTTTGCAAATATCTCAAAAACGGTGTATTTTATCAAAAAAGTCCAACAACAAAAGTTATTTAGAATATGATTCTACATAAAACTCCCATACATCAAAATCCGATTGGAATAAATTTTAAAAAATCTTATTGGAAAGTTTGACTTCAAAGTGGAATTTTGGTACAACTGTTAGATTTTTGATACGAATATCACCATACAGGTTTTCAATAATTGCTAGATTGGCAATTATAGCTTTTGTTATGTTTTAAATATAAATACACTCTCGCAAAAATCCGGCGACGAATTAACACCGCCTCAAAACATAGCTAAAAATAAGCACCCCGCAGTGTTATTCAGAGAAAATTTAACACCATAGTGCGGAGTTTTTTCTTCACATTCCTATTTTAAGGAGTTAAAAATTCACTTTTTAACACCCTTTTTAACACCCTTTTTAACACCCTTTGGCCTCAATTTTGAATGACTTCCAAATAAGACTCAAAACTTCACTTCAACTTCATTTAGGAGTTATTTCCATGGTAAAGGATTTTCTCGGTTATGAGAGACTTCTCAATTTGTTTCGATAGTTCTTGGTGGCTTACAAATTGAAAGGTCCGAGATTCAAATCCCAGCAGAGACGTGCAAGAAAAGTTTTTAACAACAAATATTAACTTTGAAAATACGGAGGAAAAGAAAATGAAAACTTTTTAAATGCTTGCGAAAAACTAGCATAGTTGTAAGGTAAAATTTTTTTATTTTTTTAACTCCTCCAATAAGCTGGTTTTACACTAGAGTGAATAAACGTCCCGGAATGGCTACGATAGTCCCGGAATGGCTAGGATAGTGCCGAATTTAGCCATTTTGTCCCGGCGGGCGTCCCGATAACTAAACTTTTGTACCGGTATCATGCAATTTAGTGGTGCAAGTTCTTAAACACTAAAATAAATTACATTAAAACCCAAAAATCTTCACTTGCGCCGCAGTTTCCTTAGAAATTACTGTATCTAACCTGTCTCTATGTTTCTTTAAAAAAGATCGCCTACGAGGAATTTCATTGAATATCTTTCAATAGTGGTATGTTTGTTTCTAAAAGTTTTTTCTGCGGCGAAATTTTTTTTGTGCTTTGAAAACATGAAATTCTCATAATAATTTTTATATAATCACAAACAAAAAACAAATATTGAAACAAACCGTCTCCTCTCTGATCGGGCATTCAAGATTTTTACGATTAATTCCCCTCATGTCACAAAAAATATGGTCACCCTATTTAACAACGATTTTCTTTTTCTTTTTAACACCGGAGTTCGATTTTCTCCGAAAAACGAAGGACTCCATCAAACTCCGTTTCGGTGGGTTATCGACTGCGTTTTTTCGATATTATACAAATATTGCTATGGAAATTATTAAAATTGCCTCTGTCTGGTGGAGTTACTATTACTAGTATTTTTTCCTTATTTAATGGTAGCAACATTTAATTTACTCTAAACATATGACGCCTCACGTATTTACGATATTTTTGACAAGTCCTCGGTTTGGGAAGTTACGAAAAACAACAAGTACAAACCCTAAACAAAACGGAAACATAATTTAGCATTTTGATCACGTAATGTCCCAAGGAATCATTCATCTATTTTGGCTGCGTACCAAACACTTTCTCAATTTCCTGGTCATATAATATGGTTCTCAGTTCGTTCCCAAATCATTCTGAAGGTCACTTCATAAACAAGCCAAAAAAAATAAACATATGTAACACAGAAGGGAAACCAGAATTTATTATCTCGCCGTTATAAAACTAAGACTGATGATGATACACAATGACAGAAAATTGTTATATATACTTTGAAATTCTATTTATGATAGAAAAACTAATTGACTTTTAGAATTTTGTCCTTAATCTCCGTAAGCTTTCAAACAGTTGCTGTTTTTCGCACTTAAACGAATTTATTGGAGTGTAATAAACCGACAGAGTCAAATTACAATTTATTTTAAAGAGAAATTGGTTTATTTTTACAACATATCGCATCAAAGGGATACTTTACGCCCACTTCCTTTATCGACAAAAAAAAACATTACGCCCAACATTAAAAATTATCCAACAAAATTTGTGGCTCGCATAAAATTTATAACAATGTTTACGATTGGTTATATTATCGACTTTGTACACTTATAAAATGTATGTTGAGTGGTTTATTTACAAACATCAAAAAAGCAAATATTTTTTATACCTACATATCCTATTATGAAAAAGCACGTTATAACTTTCGTCATTACAAACGGCTGGGAAAGTCACCTCCACAAAAGGTATAAAAAATTCTCCCGTATCTTCGGTGAAGGGTGATTTATGCTGCTTAGAAATTCGATATGTATCAAGGTTTGTAACACCCGTTATGCAAGGAAAAACATGCTATACGAGTACTTTTTTTCATTTCTATGCTTAGCATATTTGCCAATTTATTTTTAGATTTAAAAGATCTTTAAAATGAAATCTAATCTCCCTTGAAGATTTTATTAGAATCTTCCCTTTTCTGATTATTGCAGATACTTTCGCTTTTTATGTGCCAATCTTTTTTTATAATGGGTTTTTTTGATTGCGATTTTGATTGCAAGATAAAATTGATTCTCTAAATTGAGAATACAAACTAAGCATTAAAGTATCGAATTTTTGAAAAAAAAACCTGCGAACACCGCAGGTAAAGTACCAAAACACAGTAAAACACACGGGCAAATTAAACTGGTTTTTTAAACATAATAATAGTGTTAGGCCATTTTACAATCAGGCATATTAATGAATTACATACCAAGTTTTATGATAATCCATCCAGTCATTTTCGCATGATGCTCGAACAAATAGACCCTTACTACAATTTTTGGTACATAACACGTAACTGCCGCTACTTGAGTTCAGGCGCGCACTGCAATTTAAATATGTAGAATGCCCCTAAAGTAACAATTGGGGTTTCTGAAACACATGAAAACCGGCATGGCAGCGGATATTCAAATAGATTCGATTTTCATGTACTTCAAAAACCATAGTTGCCACTATAGCACAATCTCGCATTGTTACCATTTTAGTGCGCGTCTGGGCTTTATACAAAAAAAGCAGAGAGAAATCGGAAGATGCGCATTCCCGATTATTACTCTTCTAGATTGACGTAAAAATGAAATATGTGGGTAAAATTCTAATTAAACAGAAAAACGCAAAATTTTATATTATAGAAAAAACGAAAAATTTTATATTATAGGGGAAGTATGCCCAAAATGACATAGATGGGTAAAATGACATACTGCAATATCTTGGAATCCGCGAATATATCAGATCTCCTTTTTACCTTAATATGTGCTGTTAGTGAAGTTTAACAACCTATGAAAACAATAGCTCAGTTTACTGAGTAGCGTCAGAGTGAAAAGATTTAAAGTCTTTTTCTGCAGAAAAAGTTTTTTTTAAGTGATCTCATTTTTTCAATTTTTGGTAAGTTTTCTTTTTTTAAATTGTTTCTGTTTTAGCCATACCATACATTGCTATGTTGTTTTCGAAATAAACTTGTTTGTTTAAAACAAAACAGTTAGCTTTTAATATTTTTTTATATGAAAGTCTCAATCATAGTATATGCCCAAAATGACATACTGATAATATCTACCAAAAAAAAAGAAAAGGAAGGTCACTAAAGCTTTTTTTTATGGACGACATCGATAATGAAGCCTTTACTGCTGACAACGATGCGCCAAAGGAGGAAAAAAAATTTTGCGTGTAATTACTCATGTCATTTCGATATGTCATTTTAGGTATGTCATTTTACCCATACGTATGAACAAAGCGAACTTTCGTAGGTCTCCGAATTTTGACTCATATTTTTTTTATTTGCATTTTCTAAAACTAAATGGTATGGAATATCAATTGATATTGAACCAAAGAATAAATTTGGAAATTATCATATTGTTTCTTCTTCAAATAAAAAAATTATTATCGAAAAAGTAAACAGTATGTCATTTTGGGCATACTTCCCCTATAGGATAAAGCCCGGATAGATGCCTTCTTTCAAGAAATCCCACACTCCCCACTTACAAAGAAATGTTCATCAGACGTATTTACGTTTAAATTGTAAAAATACCAATAAAAGTTCCGCTCCACATGAGAGTAAATACGCGAGTAACTCTCAAAAACTCTCGAGAGTTACTCGCAGGAGGTTGTCAATTTGAGAGGTAATTTCGGCGATTTTTCTATCGCTACTAGCGAAATCGAGCTTCTACCGTTCTCGAGAGCTACTGGCGAAATTCAAACGCTGTTCGTATCTGGCGAGCTACTCTCCGAGAGTTCAGTGGAGGCCTGTCGACTAGAGAGTAGAATCACTTTTGACAGCTCGCAGAAACTGGCTCGCGAGTTTTTGCGAGTTTCTGCGAGCGACTCTCAGAGACGTGTCCATTTGTGAGTAGCTGCTATCGAGAGGTTCTCGCCGGCATTTACTCTCATGTGGACCGGCACCTTAAAGAGAAATGCGTCGAAAACCAAATATTTTGAGACATATGCGTCCGTTTTGGAAAATTGTTGGAAAAATGTCCCGCAGGTGAAAAACAAATGTAATTTTATAGCAACTATAGCCGAAGTAGAGCATATTTTGCATATTTACGATCGTTTTTACTGGCGTTTAATAAATTGTACACTAAATTGAAAAATCCGGGACAACAGTTTAGTTTCCGAAACGCCGAGGCAACATGCCTGAATCCAGGTCTGTCCCGGTCATTTCGATTTATAACCCAACCCCGTTATAACAGAAAAGAGAGAGAAATTCGAGATCATGGGCATCTGAGCGTAGTTTACCCTACAGAAGGTAGGTCAGTATTTCCAAATTTATTCATTAGTATGTCTTTTCAATCCGTTAGTAAATCTCGTTTTTGAAATTTAATGTCGTTTGTAGTCCAAAGGCATTGAATATTCCTCATAGCAAATAGTATTTTTATACCCGTATGGTGAAACCAAAGGGTATATTAACTTTGCCTTACCGTTTGTAACGCCAAGATCCCGTTATCACACAAAAAAATGAATTACACCAGTGTGTTTAGAATGATAAAAATATTTAATTTCTGCATGTCCGTCCGTCTGTCTGTCCGTCTGTCTGTCCGTCTGTCTGTCCGTCTGTCCGTCTGTCCGTCTGTGGCGCGGATTGCGGGCGCACGGATTGAGCTAGAGACTTGAAAGTTTGCACAGATCCGTTTTTCATAAAATGTGAGGCTAAGTTCGTTAATGGGCAAAAATGGACCATTAGGGGAGGTACCCCCCATACGAACGAAAACGGTTTTTGTGAATATCTCAAAAACGGTGCATCTTATCAAAAAAGTCCAAGAACAAAAGTTATTTAGGATATGATTCTACATAAAACTCCCATACATCAAAATCCGATTGGAATAAATTTTAAAAAATCTTATTGGAAAGTTTGACTTCAAAGTGGAATTTTGGTATAACTGTTCGAATTTTGATACGAATATCACCATACGGGTCTCCAATGATTGCCAGATTGGCAATTATAGCTTTTGTTATGTTTTTTTCTGGCTCCTCAGACAAAAAATATAAATTGTGTGAAACAAAATATTCCTACAAACGCTTAAATGTCAAGCTTTTTTTTAAAGTGAGTGAAATCTCAACATTTCTATTTACATATTTCAGCAAAGTTCCTTATCTTGAAGAATCCCATAAATGTAAAAGAAGCCACTTCAAATACCGCCATCACCAGAACTTGAATGAGGCATTGAACAAACTTGAGGAATCTACAAACAGTCTTTTGAGAAAAACATTTCCTAAGGGGACTTCCGTCATGTCCTTGAAATTACAATATCCTTCCCGGAATTGCTGAAAAAAGCCAGAAGTGACCAAAGGAAAGCGAAACATGGAGAAAAGGATTGTCCCAACATGTTTCATCGGATGACCCAACTTAGGCACGTATCCGAAAAATTGTTCATCCATGTGACATTTCACAGAGGCAAATAAAGCTTTCAATTAGTCCAGAAATAAATTTCGACTTGTCCACATGTTCGATTCGGGCTTTTGTGAAAAACTAAATAATTCAAAATACTTCTACTAGGCTATTCTGAAGAAACAAGAAATAAAGATCGTCCATAAAAAAATTGTTTTTCTTATGTAAAAAAAATAATGTAAGTCCATTTTTCTCGCAAAAAAGCCCCCCAAAATTATTTCTACGAAATACTTTTTGAATAACACAAGAATTTATTTATTATCCGCAATTTAAATTGTAAAGACCCCACTTTAGTTGAAGAACATCCTAAAGTAAGTCACCCAGAAAATCAAACAAAATCTAATAATCCTTATCCAATTAATTCCCCTCGGGTCTAACACACAGCTTGGATAAATGACAATATCAAGTGCTGTTTATAATTTACGAGTATTCTACTCAATTTTAAGTCGGAAAAGAGAAAACCACCGTATATGTCTAAAGAATTAAACTGATATATATATATTTTAGGAGATTTATTGTTTTTTTTACATATCTTTGATCTTAAAATACCTTTCATGCTTGTTCATAAACCAAAATGGTACATAAACCAAAGTTTTTTGTATCGGCCTCTCCGTACGTCTGTCCGTCTGTGAACACGATAATTTTCGAAGAAATTTAGCTACAAATGCGTCTTTTAGTGCCGTTTGCACCAACAAAACTTAGCAACTTATATACAACTTAAAAAATTTAAGTCGATGAATTTCTACGGTTTAAGTAGGCTAACCACAACTTAATTTTTTAAGAATAATACGCGCAAACGGGCCTAAATAAGACCAAGGCTAAGTTCTTGAATCTGCAAAATCGGATCACCATATGGAAAAATCTATAAAAACAAAAAGTGTTTATGATGTTTATTGGACATAACTCTTTAATACACCAAAAATCAATTCGACCAATCTTTCCCTCCTTCCCCATACAAATGAAATAAACTATCAAAATTCGGCCTGCAGTTCTCACACAAAGTATTTCACGATTGCCCCCTAGCAATTGTAGCTTATCTAAGGTTTTGTTCTGGAAAGACATCCAAAAACCAAGTCGTTTATTAAACAAGATTGGGTGACAAAAGTATCGTAAGTAGCAAAGGTTTCTCTGAACCTGAAGATCGCTCCCTCAAAAAGTCCTGACCGAAAAAAGATTTAACAAGGATCTACATTTTTTAGCAGTCATGAGTTATTTAATTATAATATTTTATTTTATCTCATTTTGTTTTATTTTATTTTATTTCTGAATTTCCAAAGGATTTTTGAACTCCAAGAAAATTTCAACATTGAATTGTTCTTAAACCATGGTTCTCTTGTTTTCAAGCTCTCCACATTTTTTCAGGCAACTTTAAATTAAAATTATATCGCATTCCATCAAGGACATTTAGTTATTGCTTTTAGCCCCGTTTACGCCAACTATTCTTAAAAAATTAAGTTGTGGTTAGCTTACTTAAAATATAAATTCTTGGAATTAAATAATTTAAGTTAAACTTAAGCTACTAAATTACGTTTGTGCAAACGACAATTAACGTAGTTAACTAATTAATGCTTGATTCTATTCAGCCATTTGAAATAAACAAAAGTTATGAAATTTTAAACTAATTGTATTCTGAATTTTTAATGTTAAGATAATATTTTGTTTTTTCTTCAATAACGCGAAAGATGAATTATTTTCATTCGTAAAGTAATTGAAAAATGTTGTTCAATTTTCATAATTAATTCGTCAGAAAAGTTCTAGATTTCTGGTAAATATTATTTTAATAGCGAACAGGGCTGAAATTTACAAATATGTATGGAGATTTATGTTAAATTGAATGATTATGTTTGAACAAACAAAACAGTCAGTTAGCTTTTGAGTATGATTTAAGCGGAATAAATTGCTGCAATTACCAAATGATATATTTTCAAATTTATGTATATGTGTTGGTATCTAGATCTCTTTATCATCAATGAAATAACTGTGGACAAGTGAAATATCATCATTTGCTATAAATTATGGTTTGTAATATTCAGGTACATCCATACCTCCTCCAACTGTAATAATTCATTTTCATTTAACTGATTTGTATCAGGAACCATTACGAACCGCCATAAACGGTAGTCACATTTTACGTATTTTTAACATATGCGCAAATATATACGTTCGTTGACAACATCATCGAAAAAAAACGCAACAGTGAAAGTAATAACAATATTTAAAAAAAACAACATTATAAGAAAATTGTAAGAACGAACGAAGACATTATGATATTCGTGCGAGGTGGTGGTATTTATTTCATGAAGAATTTAGGCCATTGGCACACACAAGTCTTCACACTTTAATTGTTTGTCTGGTTGATTGCGAGTGTCTGAAACTTGAAATTATTATTGTCGTAAATTGAATAAAAAAAAATCATTGGTGGGAACATATATATTGAAATCATAAGTCAGCCTACCAATCAAATAATATCACATGTTGTTAGGTGATAAAAAAGAAAGCTACAAATCAAATGACTAATTGCCAAGAATGACAAGCGCAGCCTAAATACTTCCGTCGATTTTCACAAAGTTTTCTTCGAATTTGTTATTCACCTGAGAGTCACCTGAGTTTACCACAGCTCAAGTTCAACTCAGCTCACGTCAATTTATTAGCGCGTGAAAAATGTTGCTTTAATTCATGCTCTTCGTTTACTCATAAATTAGTGTCTCCGCGTTATTAAATTTTTAACTGATTGAGATTTAGAAATACAACAAAAGTTTCGTTGCCTGAAGATGGCTGAGTTTAAATATTGGAAATATTTCTTTAGAAAAGTTTCCTTATTTCCTACTTAAATAATAAATATGGAAATGAAAAGGCGAAATTCTAAAGTGTTTAAGTAGCTAAGCTTCTTATCTATTAAAGTTATTAAGATGAAAAGGAAACACTATTAAGGAGTCAATTAAAATATTATTGACGAAGTCAAATATTTTGACGTATACCAACATTCGGCGTGGAGTAGGAAGAGCGAAAGTGGTAAATTCAAATTCTGATTTTAATAAATTCTAAATTCGATACTATAACGACCTTTTTATCATTTGAAAAACTTTCATTAATACACCCACGGGGTGTTAAACTAAATTAAAGTAAGAGTAAGAGAAAAATTTCTTGATATTATAAGTAGATTAAGCTGAGATAAAACTTGATAGACGTGTATATTTTCTAAGTACTTTTTGACCGCACTGGAAATTCAATTCCCTTTTAAATTATGTTGATTTATTGTTGCAACTAGTAGGATTTTCAAAGAAGCATATGGATTTGAAAGTTGAAAGTGGGAAGAATTCTTTATGTGACATGTATGATTTATGGTCGTTTGCACCAATGAAACTTATCATCATAAGCCCAACTTAAATTATTTAATTCAAAGAATTTTTATGGTTTAAGAAGGCTACGTACAATTTATTTTTTTTAAGAAAACTTGTCGCAAAGGGGTTTTAATGTCGTAATAAAATTTATACTGCGTGCAACGCAATGAAAGGGAGATTTTTAGCGAGTGTTTTTCAAAATTTATTCATTTTTGTCGTCAAACATATCTCTATTAAAATTTTCTTTTAACATATTTTTATAGGATTTCTGAGAACATTCTATTGCAATTTCGTATAAATATTGTGTAGCAGCGACAAGACGGTACTGATAAGGACGCAAGAGATTATCGTAATATCGAAAACACCCCAGTTCCTTCTGGACCCCTTATAATACCACCTAACCATTTCATGGCTCTAGCTCAAGTTGTTTTTGAGAATTCTTGTACACAGATTAACAGACTAACAGACAGGAAAACATTTTTGCTCAGGAGGGCTCGAAAAATGATTTTTCGACGAAATTAATAAGTTTGAGTTTTTCATGAATACAATACTTTATTATACTTGGTATAATAAAGTAAATATTTGGACACCCGAGTTATAGATAAATAAATTTAACATCTTACAAAAAAGCTTTCATAAAAATCGGTCAGTCGAAAGGGGGGTTGAATTTTCAAAAATGTTTTTTGCTATGGCAATTGTCTGAGAAAATTTTCTTTTAACAAGCATACATTATTTTATTGTATTTTCACAAAAAGATTATGTATCTATGACAAACCGGGCGCGAGACAAAATTTTTAGAAAAACGGGTTTTCGGGCAATTTAAAAAATTCAGTTATGGGTTTTCACGAAAACCTATACGGGCCATAATTTCCTTCGATTTAACTTTTGTTGATAAATTTCCATTGTTGAAAAAACTTATATGCGAAATTCAACCAGAATGAAATCTGGAACTTGAAATCGAGCACAAAGTTTGGAGATAGCCCTAATTTTTTTAAATTTACAAGTTGATTGCTTCACGTAAGGCGATAACATTGAAAAATCATCGAATCGACAGTGACCTTACGGAATTCCTACCAAGATTGCGGTTACCCGTCATATGACGGGCTTTAATTCTAGTGAGTAAAGCTTAATTCAGACTAACGATTACGATTGCGATTGCAATTACGATTGAGCTTCCTCGACCAATGGGATCAAAGCTTACATTTTCCTATCGTTGAAAGCTTTGATCTCATTCAATCATTGAAGCTTCAATCGTAACCGCAATAATAATCGGAATAGCAATTGTTGGTCTGAATTGGGCTTAAGATAGTTTTCAAGATTATCGGAAATCACTAAAATTTCATTCTTTTCAGAATTCTTCACCTTCAAAATTATATTTACTCGTGGTTATTGTTTGTGTCTAGAACCCTCGATTCGAAATTCAAGAATTTTCTCTATAATCTTACTTTATTTAATCGAAATAACAATCATTGTGAAAAAATCAAATTATTTACATAATCAAACCAACTGTTCGTGACCTTTATTAAAAAGTACCTAATCATGATTTTTTTTAACTTTTGAAAAACAAAAATGTTTTGGGAACTGTGCTAAAATAAATTGAGCTTGTAAATAATTTTGCGAATGAAAAGTTAACGTGAAAAAGCCCTTTATTCAAATAAATATTGGTCACATATGTACATATGATGGATGAAAATACCAAATGTAAATATCTGCATCAAGGGTAAAAACTCATTCAAGTAAAAGACTTTATAATATTGAGTAAAAAATGTATCCAACTCATAAATTTTTTACTGAAAGTCAACATCTTTTTATTTATTCATAAAATGATTACACTTTTATCTGCATTGCTAGATCCATGAAATATATACTCGTAAATAATGTGTGTGTACGATAAACCAACGGCAGACTATTCCGGGATGGAAATCATGAAAACGAGAAACATTGTCAGTTGATATCAATATTAAAATCACATGAATGTTTGGTATTTAGATTTTATTTGGAACGTGAACGAATTTTTCTTCCGATTTTAATAAAATTGACACGCATTTCAATGGTTTTACATGAGAAAATTCCACTATAAAAATTTATTCATATGAAATGAAATCTATTTTAATTTTTAATTATACCGCAAAAATGCTTGAAAAAAAAAACTTTTTTGTGTCGGAAAAGTGTTTTTTAAGAATTTTGTAACAAGATTCATTTATTTTTTTCAAAAAAAGCCATATAATTCGGTAACTAAAAGTACTTTTCAGAAGCCTTATCAAATAATCTTTTACTTGAAAATGAGTTTACATAATGGCAAAGTAAAATTTTGTTTAAGGGAAATTTTCCCGAAACATAGTAATAAAAATTCAGTTGTTTTTACTTAAAAATAATTTCGCATTATATAAACGATTTTTTTTCAAATTCGTTCCTTACACGACGATAATTTTTTGTGAGACGAGTAGAGGCCTACCAAGGAGTGTTCGTTGAAGATATTAAAAAAAAGTGGACAAAAAATATGATGGCGGGAGAGAAGGAGTTTAAAATGGGGATAATTAGCGTTACGTATTTTATGGACAGGCCATTATATAATATCAAAAATATACTTTGTAAGTATTATTCTGTTTTAAATACAAATAATTGTGAACTGGATAATTTTATTCTAAATTTTTGTAAAGAAAATAATAACGTGTTCCTGTCTATTTGTTCAAACATGCTCATTTTATGTTGCTTTATTTTTGGACAATTTTTATATGATTTGGATCAAAATTCTGTCTTGTTTGTTTATTACCAGTAAACTTAAAAACAGCTGGACGGAATTTAATGAAAGTTCGCAGGTAAGCTAATGGCATAACAGATTCAAACATAGGCTACATGTCATTTAGTTTGCACGTCTTCATATGGGGAAGTCCCTACACAAATTTTAATGTTTTTTGTGATTCCCTTGAAAACGGTGTCACATATCGAAAAATGATTTTACATATCTTTGCCATAAATAAAATTTTAACTGGACGAATCAATCATATGTTCGTGAGTTTGATGATAATGACGATTCTTATCACAACATTTTCCAAATTAGAATAAATATTTCAAAATGTGTTACCATTGAATTACATGAAAATAGATTTTTGAAAAAAAACTACGCATTCTCGTCCAAAGATTGCGTACACTTAGAGAAAAAAAAGTTTGCCAACTGGAGTCGGTTTTTTGGAGATGGGAACCTACAATGATTTACAACATTTTACTACTATTCCAGGTAAAGTTTGAGTAACAATAGGCAAACATTTACACCGTGTATACAGCAACCAGAAATGAAGTACTCCTTGTCAAAGAAGTATTATCATACAAAAGCTATAAGTTTTCTTATGATAATTACCTACCACAATTAAACTTTGCTCTCCCCAGTTGAACAGACACCTTGCATAGTTGAACAGACACCTTACATAGTTGAACCAAGGGAAATCATAACATTTCAGAACAATTTTTTTTAAATGTTGGAACGCATAAGAATGTTGGGACGTAGGGCACAGCGGGCTGCCACACGTCCTTCTTCCTTGCTGGTGATTTGCAGCCAGTTGGACGATTCGATTGTCCGATAGACACTGAACTCAATTTGAACATGCCATAACATGTGCGAATTATGACTGCAAGAAAAAACTTCCACGCCCACAAATTAACTATACATTTACTACAAGTACCTATACAGTAAAAATATTACTCCTTATCTTTCCAGTTTAACTGACAATACTTTACACGTACTATTGCTACAAGTAAACATATTTTTTGTTTACCTGTAACAGCTTGTCTTTTCGCCAAATTTTTTAGTTTGCCTTGTGCAAGTTTAATGGTTATCTGTCCTGAGCAAACTGTACACCTCTTATAGGCTTGCTAAAATTTGCAATCTCTTACATCGTCGCAATCCCTACCTCAGGCAAACGTTTGCTCCAAATAAAATGTTCTCCTTAACCTACGGATAGTTTTCAAATGCTATCTGTAGGTAAAGATACATCTTTATTTTTTTTAATTAGAAAAAACGGTTACTATAATATAAAAAATATTTTCTGTTGCACCGGTTAAACGATTTTTCTTTCTCGTTATAATGTTTCTAAAACTAACATTTTTTGCCGTCACTTTACTTTCTTTATTTCTTTCATAAAATAAAAACGACTGTTTGACTATACGTAAATATCCATCATGTATCCTATAAAAATTCCTTTTTTTTAGTAACGAAACTTAAGAATTTTCAGAATTTTTATTTCAAAAGCTTTTTCCACATATGATTACTTCATACGGATATTGTTCACATATTTGCGCATCTAAGAACATATTAAGGGCGAAATTTATATTATGTGTGTGAAAAAAATATTTGAACATGACTATTAAAAATATTAAAGTCAAAAGGATTCAACTTACAAGTCCAAAAAAAAAAAATAATTTAAAAAAAACGTTGTGTAAATTTCATTTTTATGTTCGCTATTTTATTTATGTTAAAAGCAATATGCATAAAATGTAAAAGATATACCAACAATAAAAGAGTTAATTTGCTCAAATTGTGGATAAATTTTATGAGAGTTTTATTACAATTTATCTAGGAGCATAATTTTTGTTTATGTTTCGTTTTATGTTGGCCTTGAACCGCTACAATTATTAGCATTCAAATGTATATTTAAAACACCGAGTGGCCTACATTTTCTTTATGATCTAATAAAAAACAAAACAAGGCCTCTTAAAGGACTCTTTTTATGAGAAAATAGATATGCGCTGTTAAAATGGGTCGGATATCAGATTCATTTAATGTTTAAGGATCAGGTGGAATTTTGACAGGTTTACAAAAGGATTTTGGCCTAGCTGCCTGACAGTTATTAGTTTTTCGTTTGGTATATATGACCCCAAGGTAAACCTGCTATTTCACGTAATAAATTAATCCTTGCGGACAATAAATAAATTTCCTTATAGAGAATAAAAGGGAAGTGTTACTTTGTTAGTTTTGCCATAAAAACGCGTTTGTTTGACCGTTGATCCTGTCGGTATTTTTTTTTAAATCACGGGTTTCTCATGTGCGTCATATTAGAGGATGTGACAGATATCCGACTAACTACATAAATTTTCGCCAGATAACTAGCATATCTGAAAAAATACGCACCCCACCCCCACCCCCACCGATTTTGTTGTCTCGATTTCAAATATTTTACAGTCGAACCTCACTTTTCGAACGTTATCTACTCCAGCAAGTTGTCCCTAAGCTATGGCGTTTACAAATTAAAGCGTTCACAAACCGGGTTTCCACTGAACTTATGATATATACATATATATGAATTAATCATAACTACTTAACAAGTGAAAATACGTAAATAATTTGCAATACCTTAAATATTGAAAAATTCCATAAATAATTTAATCCAATTATGTTGATGTTAGTTGCACATAGTAGAAAGTTTTTTTTATTTGAAGCAGTGAATCACAAAAAGATTTTTTTTTTAAATGAAAAAAAAAACGAATGAATGAAATAAATAATTCAACAATTCTTTAATGAAATTCAGCACCTTTTTTAAAAAAAATCAGAACAACATCGATGAAATCACTGTTAGTGAAATCGATATACACAAACTATTCAAATAAACGACACTTTTTATCACACATTCAGGTATCGGGTCAAGAAAATGAAAGCTCACATGTCACGATCAACAGTGTCGCCTGTGCCACCGTCGTAGATCTCAAAGGAACTCCAATTGCAGCAGCCAAAGAAATTCCAGATGATTGTAACGACCACGATTTCAATTTTTTTTTTTTTCAATTTCTTACTTTTTTATATTTAGTTTATTTCTGAAAGCAGCGATCGCGAACCGGCAAGCAAACAAGTTATACTGTCAACGTTGGAGCCGCTTAATTAAAACTGAATCTTGAAGTAGTTTTGTTGATTTCCAAAGTCTAAATACAATCATGGATCAAGTCTCTTTCTCCGATTCTGCACAAAATCTTCAATGCTCTACGGTGGCAGACTTTAAACAACAGTCCAGAGCATAGCACCGTGGCTCACACTGTAACATTTGAAGAAAAAATGAGCGAAGGTTTCTTATAAACCAACAACACAGCAACATGAAATCAAGCACCATAACGCGGAAGAAACCAACATGAAAGACGACAGAAACCTGCCTCGAAGAACGCATTCAATGTAAGTTATTTAAGGCCACTAACAGATGTATAGCAGAGTCAAAATCTTAATTTTGGTTTTTGCAACTATCAACATTTTCTAATAAAAAGCGACACTTACACGAGAACCACCGCTTTGGGATTCCATTTTGATTAGAATTTGCAAAACTTTCGCACTACCGAGTCCCGAAAAATTAACGGATGACAGTCACTATTAGTTGCCACCGTACACGATTCGGCCCCAGGTAATAACCATTTCTGATAATGTCAAAATACTGGGAGATAACGCCTTGTAGGTGAGAACTATACGCCGCAGGTGATTATTTTGGAAAATATTCACTGCGGATTATCATCTTGGAATGAATGCGCCGCAGGCAAAAATTGTGGCGATGCAAAGTTAAATAAAGGTTCAATTTCATTGAGAAATCATTCAAAAATGGTTTTTGAACCGAACCAAAAACTACCCAACCATTAAAATTTCAGTAAATCAAAACTAAATTTTAAATGTTGGGAACCAAAATTGTAACCAAAGATCTATATTACTCTTGATCCAAAACTGAACCTACATTCAATTTGGATCTCGACATTTTTCTACCTCAAATAGATATTGCCACATTCTCTGCTGACATGTGTTACAACCATAAAAAATCTGTAGGAGAGCAAACATCATATGAACTAAAGTATAGCTACAAAACAAGGTGTTTGGTGAGTCTCAAAAGGATTGTCTAACGCAGTAGAGCATTGGGAGATCACTGGCGGGCGATGCATGTATCTAGAAATACACATTGATCTGAAAGCCTCTCTTCTGATATCAATAATCGATGAACAGTGGGTGCTCTTCCCGTCTTCACGATGACTTTATGAGCTTGGACGCATGAAATCGATGTCTTGAAGAAAGCTTACGTCACATTCGCGACTTTCTTTAAGGCGTATTGTACACCTATGGTACGAAATTCGAAATTGTCTTTGAATGTTTGTTCGTTTCTTGCAAGTGTTTGATGCCGTTTTCTGTTGCTGTTTAGGTTACAGTCATTGATATTCAATTGATATGGTTGTGGTGTTACGATTAAACAAGACTCGAACGAGGTTAGCAGGACACTACACCATCGCATCTTAAGATCAGAGGTGCGCTTTTGAATCACCAACATAAGTAGATTGACTGCTTTTTGTGCTACATGTGAGAGCAAAGTATTGCTTTATTGCTATACAACGATTAACTTTACGATCGAAGTCGTACCAATCTTATTCGCATACTTCCAACTAATTTCACGTGCACAGGTAAACAATGTGGACTATGTATTCACTAAGCGGCAAACTCAAGCCGAAGAATATATATGGTCATTGACTATTTCTGTATTTATGCATGGCAATCATAATATCCGGTGAACCGATAAACAGATATAACTGCATTTTGGTTAATCATAGTTTGCAGATTGAGTCAAAGTCAAGGTATTTCCTTAAGGTAACGGCTAAACGGTATTTTACCCGCAAATAAGCAAACGGTTGCAGTGTATGCTACAACATTTGATAAATTACTTTTTTTTTTACTTTCACTCGTAACTTTATCAGTTGGTGAATGTTCAAAGATTTGATAAATTATTTTGTATAGTGCCGATGAGGACTTCACTTGATCTCAATTTGGCACGTTTAATTACGTTTAATCTTTAATTGCATTTACATATTTCATAAAAATAATGAAATTCTCATTCATAATTGATTACGGAGCGTATCATGAAATCTTGGATAAAGGCTTTGATCTACTTTACTTCAAACACAAATTATTTATTCAACGGCCTAATGAAAAAGATGTCGTAAATTAACACCAGATGATGATACTAGGAGTGACGTATCGCTTTTTGACGATTTTGGATCCATTTGAATGATGTTTCACATGTAAAAGAAAGTTGTTTTGACTTATAGTTCTGAATCAACAAATAGTTTTCTATTCACTTTCTTCGGAATTTATGGTGAAAAACAAAAACTTGTCGATATTTTAGATTCGAATGCAGCAAAAAGTCTTATCAGTATTCTTTGTGAGGACAGAAATGGAATACGCGAATTTCACTAAAAAAAACTGTTTTTTTCTAACTATTGTATTTAGTTGGAAAAAGTTTTTCTAACTACTACATTTTAGGCACTTTTATTTACATCTACCTCCCCGTCGATCTTAGAAAACAATCCTGAAATTTTGCACAGTGCGAATTAAAATAAAACACCCAGACAATTCCGGATTCAGGCATGCTGCTCTGGCCCCCGCGGCTCAAACGCCAGACGTAGTGGTTCAGTTCGTATGAACCGAACTGAACCACCACTGAAACAAAGAAACTCTTTTTACGCTAATTATTTTATTGCGTCACAATCTGTTCAAAAAAATTTGCCTGCGGCGTATTTTTGTTCATTGATTTGATCCGGATTTGATTTCTTATCCTCGTTCAGGTAATGTTTTTTTTCCTTTCGGCCATTTTCCCCGCTGCCCCTAAGGTACCACACTAGTGTGGCTCATAAGGTACCACACTAAATCTGGTCATCCCCATCCTGCCCCTCAATTTTCACAAACCAGCGACGCGTCGTGTCGAAAAAAATAAGTGTTCAGAATAGTATTTTACAAAACTTTTCCATACATCACATTCCAATTGCAACAGCTTTACCTTTAAAATTCCAACCGACTACAAAAAACTTAATTACTTTCCTCTGATTCATAGAAAAAATACTGCATTCATGTTGCAGACAGGCTCGAGAACGGGGAAAGATAGCACCTTTCTGACCAGTACGAAATCCGTTTCAGGCAAAATTATGAGGATGTCCGTGCATCTGTGCAAGCAAGTCGGTCTGTCCGTTTTACGGATCTTGAATAGATTGAGAATGCGTTGAGCTAGCAACTTGAATTTTTTTGCAAACGAAAAACTTAGTTTCCTATCAACTTTTGGAAAAATAACGTGAGCTATAATAGGTACCACCTACACACGTTTTTTTAAATAGAGTATTTCGAAAATTTCTCAAAAACTGTGCTTTTGAGAAAAAAAAATGAAAATACCATAATTTAAAGGATATACAATTTTCTACATTTTTTGCTTCAACAATTTTTACGTATCTCTAACAATTCTCAAAATATTTCAAAAAAATTAACTTTCTGAAAAATTCTTAGAAATTATGCGCTTTTGAGAAAAAAATACGTAAAAAATTTCATGCATTTTTTCCTTTAACTGTTTTTACGTATCTTTAACGGTTTTCGAAATATTTGAAAAAAAAATTACATATTTTGCCCAAAACTAAATATTGCAGAGGAAAGTATTATGCATGTATTATGTTGATCACAACTGATGTTTTTTTTAAAGATTTTATTTGTTTTTCAATTATTTAAATGCACTTAGAAATTTATGTGTTCTTAATAGATTTCTAAATTCTATAAAACTTTGAGTGTTTGCCATGCGAGTCCTTCGAAAAATCGTCTCAAAAGTTTGTATAGCCAAAACATTAATGTTACTCTCGATTTTTTTTATGAACATCTGTGAGGTCCACAAAAGAAAAGCTTTTAACCTGGCTGTTTTCGGGTCAAGAGATTTATACATAATTCTGGAACTTGAAAGAAAATCAGAAATCGTCATTAACCCAACCTACGTTAGGGGCGGTTTATTTATTTTCACACCCGCAATTATCGTTCTGGGCCAATAATTCCATTCTTTAGAATTTTGGATAACAGAAATTCCAAGTCGACCTTTCTACGTTATTAAAAATTTAATACTACAAATTTTATAGGACCAACAAAAATTCTTTTCTTTTCCACTTCTTTTCGTGATTCGTCCTTTATTGATAAGAACGATTTCTTTTTTTTTTTATTTGCTGATGTTGAATAAGAAATCGGGTAAAGATTTAGAGTAAGGTGAATAGGACCTAGCAGTCACGTATTTTTTTAAGATTTATTATGCACACAGAATAGTTCCCCAGAAGGAAGAAAATCCCTTTTCCTCAAGATAGTCTACATATATACCCTCAGGGCATGCTATTGGTAAATTTAGGTATTTTCTCCCGCTAGAATTTATACAAGATAGAAATACCTGTGGCCTATAAATATCCGAAGGGTTTTCAATCTAAAGTCTGATTTAGAGTCAAAGGATGATCGTGACATATTTTGGTCACATACATGCGGACAGGTATTTTAACTTGAGCAAACAATTCACCTATCAACCACTTCACATCAACTTAATAAACCGACATATGATACATTTACTTCTATAAAATGATTGTCTCATTGCCATGGCATAACATTAGGTGATTTATTACACCGTGGATACATCAACGCCTCTTTTGATAAAAAAGGGTCTGTTCATCGAGAATGATAAAAGTTAAAGTGGGTAGATATTAGTTTACCCACCCACATTAAATAAAATGCTTTTATGTTACCACAAATTTGTGTATGAATATGTATGTCTACCTAATGTTTTTACAAGAGATTGCTGGTAGCATTAAAATCAACCCCATCAATTACATTTAGTTGTACAAACGACTGCCATACGCACAATCTATGGAATTCACAGCGCTGAGTAAAAATTAATCTCAACATTAGTGCTTTTCATTCTATGAACTCACTATCGTATAGCCCAGACAAATAATGAATAAACCAAAAACTGGGATGCAAAAAAAAAAACATCAGCAAACAATGGCAAGAACAAAAAGCGGTTAACAAGACGATCCAATGAAAGGAGACGAATCAAACGCAATAAGTTATTCAGGCAATTAATCATTTAATTAGCAATTCCCTCTCTAACTTAATGTTACCACAATTTAACGTTTCAGCATTTAAGGCCAGAAGTTAATTACGAAAATTACTTCAACGACAGATAGACATTGAGTGGTGTTTTTTGACCCAATGTTTCTTAATATTCCACTTAACACTTCATACGTTGATAGATTTATTTTCTATTTGCGCTATTAATTCAGAATGGTGGCCAATAAACACCTCGGAAACAAATCTTATTCAAGCTAATTTCTTTGATATTCTTTAGCGCAGAAAATTGGGCCAATCAAACAATTGCTTTCACTGATTTTGATGAATATCTGAAGTAATTAAAAATATCTATTACTCTTTTTCAGACCTTTGTTTGACAAATCAATTAATTTGAAATAGCTATCTGAATTGAACAGGCACTCACCTATTTTCGCTAAAACAGTTTTCTGCTTAGAGTGTTAACCTTTTGTTGTGAAATTAAAATTCTTAAATAAGTTGTTATCAACACAAAACTTTCCTCTGCAATATTTAGTTTCGAAAAAATATGTAAAAAAAATATTTTTTTCAAATATCTCGAAAATCGTTAAAGATACGTCAAAATCGTTAAAGGAAAAAACGCAGGAAATTTCATTTCCTTTGAATTTGGAGAAATGCGGAGAACGGTAAAAACCGTTAAAGCAAAAAATGTGGGAAATTACACATCTAAGTTTTTTTTGTATTCAGTTTTTCCCAAAACCCCATAATTTTCTAGAAATTTTCAAAATACTGTATTATATTCTAAAAAAAATGTACGAGGGCAGTCCGATAAGTACTTAGCCTCACCGCCCGATGGCGTCACTATCGCAGGAGAAATTTACTATCGTGTAGTACATTCTCATAGACGGCTACATTCAAAATTTCAGCCGAATCGAACTCGTAGTTTTGTTTTGACCGCGTATGGAAGCGGGCGTGTCTGCGGATTTCAGAAAAATGTAAAAAGAGCAATATCGGTCGGTGATTCGATTCTTGTTTCTGGAAGGGAAATCGCGCAGCGAAATCAAAGAGCACTTGGATGCTGTGTACGGTGACTCTTCTCCTTCGATGGCGACCGTCAAAAATTGGTGTATTATAGTGTCAACGTGGTCGCACGTCGGTTTTTGATGAGCCACGCCCAGGTGCTACGAAAACGGCTACCATGGAGGATAACATAACAAAAATCCACGATCTCGTATTGGCAGACCGCCGATTGAAGGTGCGCGAGATAGCTGAGACAGTAGGCATCTCAAAAGACCGCGTGGGTCATATCCTGCATGAAATTTTGGGCATGAGAAAGCTGTTGGCGCGATGGGTGCCGCCTTTGCTCACTCCGGACAACAAGCGCAACGGTGAAACCACTTCACAGCAGTGTTTGACGCTGTTTAAGCACAATCCGAAGGAGTTTCTGCGTCGTTTCGTGACCGTCGACGAAACATGGATCCACTGGTACACACAAGAGACTAAGGAACAGTCGAAACAGTGGACTTTACCCGGCGAACGTGCTCCGAAGAAGGCGAAGACTGTCCTATCTGCCGGAAAGGTGATGGCCACCGTTTTCTGGGATTCACAAGGTGTGATCTACATCGACTACCTGGAGAAGGGCAAAACGATCACAGGGCTCTACTATACCGAATTATTGGGCCGATTCGACGCCGAATTGCAGAAAAAACGGCCCCATTTGGCAAAGAAAAAAGTGCTCTTCCACCATGACAACGGACCGGCTCACGCCTCCGCCGTCGCCACTGCCAAATTGGTCGAATTGGGCTACGAACTGCTGCCCCATCCACCGCATTCTCCAGATTTGGCCCCGTGCGACTTCTTTTTGTTTCCAAACTTGAAAAAGTCACTCGGCGGGCAGAAATTTGAGTCGAATGAGGAGGTCATCGCCGCCACGGGCGCCTACTTTGCAGACCTCGAGAAAACGTATTTTTCAGACGGGTTAAAGAAGTTGGAGCATCGTTGGGTCAAGTGTATCGAGGTAAAAGGAGACTATGTTGAGAAATAAATGGTCACTTTTCGAAAATTTTTGTTTTTTTTGTAGTACTTATCGGACTGCCCTAGTATAGGTGGTACCCGTTATAGCTAACGTTTTTTTTCCAAAATGTGATAGGAAACCACGATTTTCGTTTACACAAAATTTCCAATCACTACCTCAACGCGTTCTCGGGTTATTTAAGGTACGTACAATGGACAAACCGACAGACAGATACACCGACATCCTCAAAATTTGGCTTGAAACGGATTTCGTACTGATCAGAAATTTTCTATCTGTCCCCGCTCTCGAGTCGGTTTCCGTCATGAATACAATACTTTCCTTCTGTAGCAGAGGAAAGTAAAAACATAATAAAATCTACAATTGCTAGGGGCCAATCGTCAAATACTCTATATGATGACAGACAAAATGGTCGTTTAAAAAAAACCCATTTGTATAGGAGCGAGAGAAAATAGTGGTTCGATTGGATTTTGATGTATGTAGCGGTTGTGTAAATTCCTTTTCTAAACACATTTTACCTTTATAAATTTTTCAATATAACTCGCCGTTTTAAAGAAAAGTGGTGAAAACTGTTTCGTTTTATGGAGGGGGGAAGAAATGGCCCAATTTTGCCGGTTCAAGAAATTAGCCTAGCGATTTACAAAAAAATGTAACTATACAAAATTTTAAGTCTCTAGCTCATTCCTTTAGAAAGTTATTATTTTCACGGACAGACAGACATACGGACGGACACCCTGGTGTAGTTCAATTTTGTGTCCGATGATTGGTTCGATAGGACCAAGATTTTTATCCGGTTATGGAAGGTGTCTGTTAAAAGAGGGCGGAAAAACTTAATTTTATTTTTAAGGAATCTATTTGTAATTTAGATCTTACAGTGTAAATATATTTGTATTAGTAATTCAAATATAATTCTAGTACAACTCTTAATGTAAAACGAACAAATCAAAAATTCTTACAAGTAGTGAAGGGAAAGAAATGAGTAATACATGTGAATGTATATAATTAAACGAAACTCAATTTACAAATTCCGGAGTACGGAGTACTATCATCCCTTTGTAAATTTATTGGGGCTACGTGTCCGCTTATGAGAGATTTTTGATTCAATTTGTCCTATGAAATAGTGTCCGATTCTATTTAATAGACTGTTCTAGGAGCACGACAGTCTGTTAACCCCAATTAAGACACTCTGTTACCTCCAATTAGAGCAGTCTATTAGGGCAGTTAGAACAGCTTTTTCACCAGATTAGAACAGTCTGAAAACTTTTTTTTCAATTGATTAAAACAACTACGACTTTCAAAGAAATTTTCGATAGATCAGACATGAGTTTCTTACTTATATTAACCGATTTCAGTTATTTTGACAATTATTTGTAACAACGAATCAAATTTTTACAATCATTTTTACACCTTCCATTGTCCACTCTCTACTGTGAACTAGTAACTAGCCTAATGCCAATTGATCATAATAAACGATCGAAATTTACAAATCGTCGAAAATCCAACAGCCTACTTTATACTTCCTTACCAAGAAATTGAAATGTCTTCTTATGTGTACTTTGTCCATAAGTGGGTTACTGACCAAGCTGCACTTTATTGAGGCATTCGACAAATAAGTACGAATATATGCCAAAAATTCATAAGAGTTCACCAGGTCTTTGCCATTTATGTATGTCACATATGAGGATTTCCAAATTAAACAAAACGATTGAACAGAAAAAAACTCACGTGTCCAGTCAGTTTGCTTTAAGTTGAAAAGTTTTGTAATTTCTTGGTAAAATTGAAAAAAAAATAATCATCGCTCATGCGTAAGAAGAGCTCCTTCATCGTACTGTTTTTTTGCTGATTTCGTATCGAATATTCAACTCACAGTATGTCAATTTCCCGGCTCATTGTCAGTCAATCTGGAAATATTTTTACAAAGAATTACTTTCACGAATTTCTTTCTTTGGGCACAGCCAGACAATATAGTTAGCCACACCTGCATTATGTGTATCGGTATTCAAAGTAAAAATCGCAAAATAAAAAATATGCTGGAGAAAAAATTATAATCAATGAAGAAAGAAGCAACAGAAACATCAGTTAACAGCAAAAATTGAAGGTTGCCTTTTCTTAAACTTGAACCGGTCTTTTCTTATAATCTACTTATATCCAAGTTTCACAGCTTTGATCAGTTCTCAATGATATGTTTTTTTTTGTTCAGTGTTGTCCACTTCAACGTCACTCGATTGAATGAAAGCCTTTTTCTGGCAACATAGCCAGCCCCGCATAGCATCACATATTTTTTTTTTCGAAAGTGTGCTTTAAGAAATGAAAAGAAAAAGTGAAAAAGATTAGAAAAAGCTTAGAAATTCGAGCAAAACATTGATTTCTTATAATCAAATACAAAAATTTCAATTTCATTGAATTTCATTAGGTTTTGTTTGATGTTGGTAGACGAAAGCGCAGTTTCTTCAGCGCCCATTATTTTCTTTTTATGAACGAATTCGACCAAAACAGAGAATTTCTCATTATTAGAACCAGATGTTAACGATTATTATTTCTATTTTGCACAGAGATTATTTGGGCGAATGGTCACAGAGAAAATTATTCGTAATAAAAAGGGTGTTTGGTAGTAGAGCGAATATTCTCGGTTAATGATTTCCAAGAAGTAATTTTTTTACTCGTTTGCTATACAAAATTGAAGCGTTTTTTCCTTTCTTTGTAAATTATCGTTTTGAAGAAGGTCTGAGTCTTTTATATCTAGAGCTTTCTTTCATTATTTAGTTAGATTATGCTCTGCACTTAATTGTGGTCCAGTGAAAGGTACAAATATTTGTGGGCGGATATTTCTATAGGAATTTTCAAACTTCGTTTTTATCTGAATTATCGTATAATAGGATTTTTTTTCGATAAATAAAATCTAATTGGTAAAATAAATCATGCGCGGCAGATCTTTAGCAAAATACCGACCATTCAATTTGAGATACATACAAACAGATTGTAACTAATTGCTTATACATTTAACCTTTAAAATCTTGTTGAATAGAGACAAATTCTCGTTAATCATCGTTTGAAATAACGAACGAAAACTATTTTGATGGCTAGTATTGAATTTAAATTTTATCAGACCAGCATTAGTCGAATTAACTACGATAATTGACTTGAAATCAAAGAAAGAGACTTTAAAAATCAAATCGCAGAAAAGAAAATTTTGATCAATTTTAATTTCTAGGTTACCATACCAAACACAGAAATTTTTGTCGTTATAATTTAAAAAAAAGGACCTGGCCTTCTAGGCCTACTACCTGTATAAGCCGGAGTTGCACGGAATTAGGAAATTAGTCCAGCTTTTCTAGGGTTCTGGGAAAAAATAAGAAAATTTTCGAAAAATAAACAAACCCAAGCGCCCATTCCGCGCTTTCCCGAAAAAATTGTTTCACGATATTCTGGAAGTTCGCTAATTTCTTACAATATTTGTGAATACAAAAATGTGATAAAACATATTGTGATCAATACAAAATTTTCCTCTGCAATATTTAGTTTGGGAAAAAAGATGTAAAAAATATTCAGGATATTCACAGTCCTCTTTTAATTTTCGGTATTCGGTGTTTTCGGTAATATTAAAAGACTGAAAATATTCTGCTGTGAACATCCCGCAGCATAGATTTGAGAACAGCGCTTTTATTGGATACGTGACCAAATCATGAACTGCGAATTTGATTGTAAAATATGTCACATACCTTTAAATCCATGTTTGATGTATTCTTTTGAATTTCTATTGTGGCAACGGCTATCAAAATTGAAAAAAATTGCAGTCCGATGAGATAACTAGCGAGAAAATTTGACAACTAAAAACATTACTAGCGCCACTCTCGGTTGATTCTTGATACCGAATAACCGGGCCGGAAAACAGGACTCAAGGCATGTCTACAATTACCGAATCCGGTAATTCATTTTTACATGAACCAAATTACCGTCTCGGTAAAAATCTGTTAAATTTGACTGAATTACCGAGCGGTAAATTTACCCGCATTTTAAAAGACGACTGTGAATTCCCTGAATATCTTGAGAACCGTTCAAGATACCTAAACACCGTTAAAGGAAAAAATGCAGGAAATATGGTTATATGCATTTTCGCTAATGCAAAAAATGTGGAAAATTTTACTTCCTGTAAATTGTTTTATTACATTTTTTTTACAAAAGTGCTTAGTCTTCGAGAGATTTTTAAAAAACTGAAATTTTTTCAAATATCTTAAGAACCGTACAAGAAAATCCGTTAAAGCAGAAAATCTGAAATACAAGAAAATGCGTTAAAGCAGAAAATCTTGGATTTTTGGATTTCGTTACTCCCTCCTCCCCCTTTTCTGTGATTTTTATTACCGCCATCACAATACCGAAACCTCTTTCCTCACTCCCTTAAATTTAGGATGTATTTCATGGACATGAAAAGAATTTCATTTGTAAAAACTTCCATGTGTCAAATTTTCGCACGGAAATATTGAAGGTTTCTGTAGGAAATTTTGAGCTTTAAGAACTGCTTCTGAAGGATTTTAATGCATGGGAGAATTATGTAAAATCTTGTTCCTTACGCTTCTTTTTTCTACATTTTCATATACTATTCAGTCAGTTTTTTTCAAATTTCCAGTCAATTTTTTTTTATTATGAAGATCTTTAACAAACACACCGCTTCTTTTTTTAATACACATAGCACCTGAAATAGAATTTAAGTAAATTACTTACATAAAAATATGTACCCCCAAATTATCTCATTTGGCGATTTTACGCACATCACTCGAACTGAAACTAGAAATACCAAAGTTAAAAAAAAACAGATGTAAAGATTTCGAAAGTTTTTACGGGTTTTGGGACTTCGGATCTTTTTTTCCCATCGGGCTGTCAAGACGTGGTCCACAAAAATGTTTTCAACAACTATCAAAATAACAACAAAGAGAAGAAAGCATAAAAAGTATAAACAACGAAACATTAAAACAGTAGATCTACAAATAATGAAATTCATGTTGACATTGGATCAACTAGCCGGAGCGGTATCGCTTCAAAGGTTAATAAAATTACATCTTGTGTCATGTAAATGTACGTATCTTTTATAAATGTTGAGAGAATTTGAAATTGTAGTATAACTGAATTAATAATAAAATGGATATTGTGACATTTAACGGTTTTTTGGACCATAAGATGTATAATTTTTGTGGCCAAAAAGGCGGCATGTATAGTTTGCGATTAATAGCACTGATGGCGATGACAATATATTAGTCGTTCTTTGTTTTTAGTCATTTATTTTATTATTCCACATACATACCTGTAAACGGTTGGTAAAACATATGTCATTTAAATGCTTACAATGTTTTCCTTTTTGTTAACCAAATAGGCTAAAACGTTCCAACGTATCTTTAAAGATTTCACTTACCAAGAGATATGAATACGAATCTAATAAAAATAATTTTCCAAAAGTCAGAATTTGTTATAATTGGAGTAATTTTTTGTGAATTAAAATTAAGTGTATCTATATATTTCGCTAGCAACAAGTAATTAAGTTTAAAGAAAATCAAGAGAAGTGAAAAAAATCTCATCCTTCTTTATCTCGATTTCAAAAGCGCTGACTAGAAAACTACTCCACCAATTGTATTGAAATTTTGACTCATAATTTAAGGAGGAAAAAGTCGATTAGGTAAGTCATACATTATAGGAAGAGAGGGCGAGGGGTGCGGTCAGCGGGACTAAATCATACTAATATATAAAAATGCGCTGGTGTCTGTCTGTCTGTCTGTATGTTCCTCTTTCACGCAAAAACGGCTGAACCGATTGACTTGAAATTTGGCATGAGTGTCTGTGGTAGTTCTGGTTCCAACATAGGCATACAGAAAACTAGCGTGAGGGGTGGGGGAGTAAGGGGAGGGGGTAAAGTGATTTCGAAACTTAGTTTTTGCGCTATGTTACTCTTTCGCGGGGAAACTACTGAACCGATTGGCCTGAAATTTGGCATCCAGCCCCAACAAAGACCCATTAAAAAGTAGCCCGAGAGGTGGGAGAGTAAGGGGAGGGGGTAAAGTGATCTCGAAACTTAGCTCTTCCTCTATGTTACCCTTTCGCGGGGAAACTACCGAGCTGATTGGCCTGAAGTTTAGCTACAACATAGACCATAAAAAAATCTGAAAAAACTTAACCCGGCAACGATGGGTATGCAAGCTAGTTTAATATAAAAAAAGAGGAAAGCGATGGTTCCAAAGTAACGTATTTTATAGACAGCCACTATCACGTCCTTGACATTTCAAACTATCCCTTATACTTACCCTAAATTCGAATTTCCATATTAAAAAAATATGATTTTTGGTAAAAACAAAAAAAAATCTAATAAGGTTAGTTCAAATAATTCGGATCGCTGTTTTGAAATTGAGAATATGGAATTATACGGTAAAAAAAACATGAAAATTTTCTAAAATTTTTACTTGTGTCATTAAACTGAAATTTTTTTATCGAAAACATTCATTTTTTCGTGAAATTTCTGTGTGAAATTCGTACAAGTTCGATAAAAACGGATCGTTTCAAATCTATATAATTCGGACCGTTCACCATGTATAATTATGACATTTTGAAGAAATTTTTTGCTCCAAAGATAGTTTAACTAATTTTTTAATCACTATGAAGAAGCTATTAAAAAGCTCAAATGAGTATCCCACTTCCCTTAGTTATTTCTTTAGATTTGTGAGCAGATCTCCATTGGACCAACGAATACTTTACCTTACTGCTCTCGATTAATTGCTGATGGTAATACCTAAAATTTGCGGAAAGTAGTGGAGAACGTATGAAAGTTTTAATTCTTTTAGTTTTCTTATTTTACAGAAAGTAAAGAGCGGTGATCCACATTTGGGACAACGATCTGAATTACGTACACTTACCTTATCAGAAAAAAACTACAAATAAATAAAACAAGATTTCCCATTTATACAATCAACCTTAAAAATACTTAGATTTTGTCTAAATCTCAATCACAAGCCGAGTCAATCACAAAAAAGGTTAATCACATTTAAATTTTTTCAATTTAAGTTTAGAAGAATTTCTATTATTCCCCTTATTGCTTTTATGGGAACATAGAAAAACATTCTACAACACTACAAATTTGTCTTATGAAATTATCCTCAGTTGTCTTTTTTCAAGCTCCTAAAGAGATAATACTGCGGCTTTATCAAATATCGTTGTAACATAAATAAACATTTTAAATTGGTTGGCATGAGGTGAAATTCCTGAGTGAATAAACCATATCCCTTTTCAAATGCCACATTTCTCAAGGGACTAGTCTCGTTCCTATGAAGCACCAAAAACAAATGAAAATATGTAATGAGCTCCTTATTTATGTTCTAATAATCCCTAGTTGAGCTTTAAATGTTTGTTTTACTGCCTTTTTAACATTCAATTCGAAGTTATTTTGCCTCTCCAAGAATGTCTAACGTGAATTATTTATTGTAAGTGGCATAATATTTCTTATTGGATTTTAGAATAAGGATTGTCCCAGCACAAGACTTAATTCTGGAATAAAGAGGATCATTTATTCTGGGAAAGTGTTGATATCACACACTCAAGTGTGAAACATTTTATCCGGAAAATGACAAACTTTGGCTGTAAAAAAATACAATTAAAAAAAAAAAATAATCTTACGACAATACATATATAAAAGCGCCTAAAAATCCTGAAAAAAATCTTGTTTAAAGACTTTATGTATCTTATGTAAGAAAAACCTCTCCAATTTTAAATTTTCGATATTCTTCTTAAGCAGTATTTATGTTAACTGTAACGTTGGCAATTGATATATCTCGTAATGACATATTATATCAACTACGAATGTAGGATAGGGCTGTCAAACTCAATTACCACCAACGACCACAGTGAATTTTCTGCACAAAATTTTCTGCATTAAAAAAAATTATAGTAACAGCGAAATGTAATTTATAAATTTACGTACTTTCGAAACATAAGATAAAGTAATGCGTCGCAAGCGAAATATTATGAAAAATCTACCCCAGACGCGAACAAAATTACCTACAAGTGAAACTTTTCACAAATCGACTCTAAATATCTACCTTTAAGTTGAAAGCTGCACAGATTCAAAGACCTTTCTTACACCCAGCGATAAAGAAAGCCTCACTTAGGATTTTGAACTAACATCTAATAAAAACTAGAATAACTGAGCAAAACTTTTCGATCATTCTCATACACATATGCGGCCTGAAGTAAACTGCAAAAAAAGGTATTCGAGATTGGGGGGTTTTATTTAAACTCAAATAATTGAATAACATACATGAATGCTACTTGGGTTGCATTTTTGATCAAATAACACGACTTTTTTATAATGGCTGTTATACTACAGGGTGGGCCAGAATAGACGCGGGGGTTTGAATTCTTTATAAATTTTTTATTTTAGCGAAACCTATAATTTTTTTTTCAAATACATGTAGTTGATTGATGGGGAATAGTTATTTTTGGTCTAAACATGGAAAATTATATCCCGCAAGTGGTGGCCATTTTCTGCTTCGCAAATCCGTGCTCTTTCCAAGACATTTTCCATAACCTTTCGTGTTATGGCCTCGATTTCACTGCGAATGTTGGTTTTCAATTGGCTGATGGTTGTTGGCTTGTTGACGTACACCTTTTCTTTCAAATATCCCCAAAGGAAACAATCTGGAGTCGTTAGATCAGGTGAACGCGGAGGCCAATTGAAATCGCAACTTTTCGAAATAATGCGTCCGCCAAACATGTCCCGTAAAAGAGCCATTGAGCCCACCGCCCACCGGTTCGTTGTTCTATTGTGTACAGGTCCATTTTAAATTGCCCAAGTCTTCTTAACAAAATGCTGAAACAAAATTAAAAAAATAAAAATAAAAAAAAGGTATAAAGACTTCAAACCCCTGCGTCTATTCTGGCCTACCCTGTATAAACAGTCCCGAATTTAGGGATGTTTCCCTTCGTTCTGGAAACTAAACTTTTGTCTCTTATTGTAATTAAAACTAGAAAAAAAAGCATTCATAAATAATTTAAAAAAATAAGTATGGTCAGCCAGATGTGTGCCAGAGGCATACTAATATTTGCATAAAAAACTTATCTATTTCAGTCAGAGTATCGCTCAAAGGACATTTTCTTTTTAAATGTCCTTTATTTTTCAACTTCGATATTATTTAAATTGTCAGAAAAATCCATATTTTCATTTTCGTCCACTAGAATTATATGAACAAAATTTAGTTATTTGAGTAGTTAGTATTTATAAAGAAAAACAGATCTTTTCGAAATATAATTCGGTTTTTTTTAAATTTTTCCGATTGAATTTTTTCGACAAGAGAATAGGATATAAAACGAAATCAAATTATATCGATATCAGTCACATTAAATATAGAAAATCAAATTTCAGAATTAAATTCAATGAATTGTATTTTCCTCTTTCCAATTCAATGCATGGAAAATGGCATCCGATATTGATATAAGCAATTTCAAATTATTTTCCAGAAGATTTCATGCTTGAGATTTATTGGCACCGGATATTGGATATTAGATAAAAGTTATTCGTATCAATGTAGAGATAAAATGAAAAAAAAATCTCATTCCATTCAATTTAAATAGTAAATCTTGCAGTTTTATATCTCAATTTCTATGACGACAAGACATCAGATTTTTTAAATATGTTATATTGTTGGAAATTTGTTGAACTACATCAATAGTATTTCCTAGTAACAAAAGAAGGCGAAAAGTGGACAAAGTCAAGGTACGAGTTTTGGGCTTACCGCCTGCCACTTTATCACCTCTGTTGTGTCTTATATTCATTTACAAATTTAACACGTTGGCTACCATGTGAGTCACCGGTGTACACACACTATTGTCACTATTGTCAAACCGTCAGTTTCTCAAGTTCCATGGTTGAGTGCAGTTGCTCGTGCGGTACAAAGGGGTTTTTTTTTGTGGAGTATGGAGTTCGTTTTTGTCTGTATTGATCTTGTGTTCACTGGTGACTCACAAAGTACAGAGATGATTTTTGCGTTTTTTCCCAGCGGAGTAAGCGTTTTTTTGGCTGGTAGCCAACGTGTTAAAGGCAAAAACAAATTTTCCATAGCAATAAAATAACCAAATAAAATTTAAAAAAAAAACTTTTATTGAATTTTTGAAAATAAAAATCACATTAAGAGACATTTTCGAATAAAATCTTTAATCCAAAAAATTCTTACAACAATTTATTTATTTTAATTAAGTATGAAAATAATTTTATTATCGTTATTATTTTTATCATATACTTATCAATGACAATGAATAAGAGTTCATTGCAGGGCTCATCATGATAAGTAAATGAATTTATTTGAATCCATTTCGATATTTAACACAGCACAAATGTTTTTTTTTTTAATTTTTTTATTATTATTCCAATATTCCATCATTTTGATTCTCCCGTAGACTAGATTTATTAAACTAATTACAAATTCTATTTACATAAAATTTATTTATTATGGACACAATAATTTGTATTTCCCATTGAATTGCGTTAATAAAAGCAAAATTATTCAATGTTCTTTTATCAAGGGCTTATCCGTGATAAAAATGCGTTGCAAGTTGAACATAACGAAAGGCTCTTTTCCACAATTTTATATAAAAACATAAACATCTTAGAATATGCATGTTCGTATAACAAAATCGAATATATAAAATGTAATTCGGTCATGATGAAATCCTTATTAATATATTTGGTTGATAATAAATGTTCAAGTTGAAACATTTACAGTTGGTCAGTTTTAAATCCGAAAGAGTTGCTGAAAAAAAAAACAAAAAAAAAGAATCTCAGAATGTTAAAAAATTTATATTTGGTTTTTAAATTTCTCTAATCGATAGGAGATACATATATGCTTTTTTATTGAAATTCACAAATATCTGATAGATTTCCCTCAATGGTAGGTAACTGAATAAATAACCATAGATTTTATACAATTTCCACGAATAAGTATAGAAATAGAATTCGTTATTCAAGTTATAAAATTATCCATTCCCGATGAACACCATCCATTCAAAGTCATATACATACGAAATAAATAATTCATGTAATAAGAAGAAAGGCTAAAAAAATGGCAACATTCAAAATGAATTTCAACCGAAGCATCATAGACTCAAGTGATTTGCTTGCCTTATGAAGTCCATATTGCGTATAGAACTAAATTATGTAAAATTCCTTGTTTCGTGACTGTACAATAGTCCTTTTGTATAATACATATACCAATGCAAAACCGTGAATAGAATTGAAACTCGGGAATGTCCCAATTTCGCTAAGGACATTATTTAAATGGATCGCCAACATTCACCTTAGACAATGGTGTCACACAAACATGTCCCAGTCGTTTTGGGAAATTTCGAATTTTGCAATTAAAGTAATTTGATTTTATATCTTAGATTACTGATTCAAGATCCCGAGATATTTATATAACAAATCAATTTTTTTTTACGAAATCATACGAAAAAGCATTCTTGATGTATTTTAAAATTGAGTTTTCAGCTACATAAATCTATTAGTAAAAATTCGTTTCAGAATTGTTTCAAAAATTTTAATTATTCCAGAAATGGAAATGTATTCAAAACAAACTTAATCATTAATGAAAAATTTATGATTTGTTTGGAAAGTTTTAGCATACAGACGCCACGATGCCTTCAGCAGTGAATGTTTAAGTACAATTTTTGACCTTGAATTTAAAATAATGCTGTGTGGAGTCTTAAATACATTTTCCCCATTTCTTTGTTTTGTATTTAATTAGAAACAACAAATTATTTTAATAAGCTAATTTTTAGTAAAATAAAAAAAAACTCATATAAAAAACAATAGTGCCTGTAAGATGTTCAATCAGGTACTCGAAAACTACAAATATAGTCTGAACATTCCCAATTATGTTTTTAGCATGACCTTCCCCATACAAATGGAAATATTTTTTATCAAAATTCGATCTGAACTTCTCAGATAGAGTAGTTGACCATTTCCCACTGGAAATTGTAGATTTTCTCATGTTTTTAAGTGTATAGCACAACTTTTCCGGTTTATGCTATATTCATCCCGAAAGACTACGTTTTGAAACAAAAAAAATACAATCACCTTTTCTACCGCCCTATACATAAGTAGGTAGTCTAGAAAATAATAAGTAATCCAGGTATCCCTCGAGTTACGCGGTACTTGAGTTACGCGAATTTCGACTTACGCGGGAGAAAATTACGTCAGTAAAAAGAAAATATATAATTATAGATAAGTGTTTTTATGTGAAAAACATAACTGGCTATTATTGAAAACCCGTATGGTGATATTCGTATCAAAATTCGAACAGTTGTACCAAAATTCCAATTTGAGTCAAACTTTCCAATAAGATTTTTTTAAATTTATTCCAATCGGATTTTGATGTATGGGAGTTTTATGTAGAATCATATCTGTTTTTGTTTTAGCTTTGCCTTTATCAGTCGTGAAAGTTTTTTCTGTTAAACCTGAATTAGGTCCAGTGCAACTGTGGCACTGTGTTATCACCGTGAAGGTTCATGTTTGTTTCGGGCTCAGGGGAGTGACGAAGCCCTCGTCAGACAGAGTAGTGTCAACTCCTCCTGCTCTCTATTACAGAAATTGTTTATTGGATGGATCATAGGAACTTACAAGAAGTTTATATATTCACCATCTGATTTAATTCGGCTTGTGCGAATTATTTTAGAAATCTCTGGCTCGAGAACTTTATTCTAATTCAGGTTTAACAGAAAAAACTTTATTCACGACTGATAAAGGCAAAGCTAAAACAAAAACAAATGTTCATTTCATTTGAATCACAGTCGAAAACCATTTGCATTGTCAATGCAAAAATCCACAATAGAATCATATCCTAAATAACTTTGATTTCACCATACGGGTATAAAGATAAGAGGTATTACACAATATGTATTTCACAATATTTTGAAATAAATTCTTAACACATATGCAAATAGTTTGCACTAATCCTGCGTCTCCACTTACGCGGTTGCGACTTACGCGGGACCAATTAACCGCGTAACTCGAGGGATACCTGTATTTCTAAAAGTCCTTACTTGATATTAAATTGACAAAATCCTATTAAAATTAATCATCGCATTAGAACGGTTAGCTCTGTTGAAAGGCCATTCTCAGTGACGGCTGATTCCATTATTTTATGGTTGTTAGTCTTGTTGATCAACTTCTGTCCGACTTGTGAGAACTCGCCTGTCTGCCGTCGACTTTTAGTACTTGTCCTACCATTTAAATGTATATTAGAGGATTCTGAATAACGGCACAATAACTCCTTAAATTCTTTACGAAAATTCTCGTTTAGCCATCCATACAGCAAAGGGTTCGAGCAGGCTGAACTCATTCCAATCATGTGGCAAATAGCATATCCAACTAAAATTGGCTGCGTTATCGCCTGTTTCGATAAACATATGTCAGCATATAAATTAAATAGATTTAATGGTAGCCAAGATATTCCAAATATAACAGCTATACTAATCAAAAGGCAATTAGTCCGTTTCATACGTCTGCCACGTTCGACTTTACGTTCACATTTTTTATTAACGGATGATGCTCCGACTGGTATCCGATGCTTCAATTTGTGATATATTCGAAAATATGCCGCCGAAACGATCAATATTGGTAATAAATATTGAACAAATAATGAAAATGCTGAATAATAAATACGGCCATGCTCCACCGGCCAATCTTCAATACAATACGCTACACTATGAATACCATAAGTATGCAATGGTATATCGTAGTGTATTAACTGTTTGAAAAGAAACATTGGGGATGCTAGGAATAAAGCTAAACCCCATATCGCCGTTAATATTCCAAGAGCACCCATAAATTGTAGATTGTCCCGCGTTGGATATACAATCACCTGAAACGATAGAAAGTTGAAAAACAAATCGTCAATAAAGAGGCAAACCAATAAATTCAAAATGGCATTGTAAATATTTCTCAAACTAATAGAAAAGAGTTTTGCTGAAATGTTTTGAATAAGTTGTTTTCTGATAATCCAATAAAAATATAACCCATATGGGCAAATTTTTTTTTTACTGGACGAAATGAATATTGGTCTTAAGGCTCAGCCCCAATACCTGCTTCACTTTGATTCAGACGCTTTTGTATTCATAAGGAAACACGAAGTCCAATTCAGCCGTTCAAATCAGAGGTCAATTCAATCCAGAAAGAAATCGAAGCATCCATTGGGTCTGGACCTTTAGATTTGCATAACATTTCATATACAGTAATCCCTCCAACTGCGCGGTAGATACGTTCCACAAAAAGAGCGCGCAAAACGAAACCTCGTACTGTGAACCCTACTCTATATGAAATTTTAGGGTTAGGAACATGATTTTTTAAACGAAAATTATAAAAAAACCGCGCAGCTGCGAAATTTTTACCGCGCGGTTCGAAATTTTGGTATTAAAAACTTAACCGCGCAGTTGCGAAACCGCGTAGTTAGAAACCGCGCAGTTGGGGGGATTACTGTACTTGACCGCTAGGATTTATCAACAAAGAAAAATATTAACTCTTTATTTAAATGAATTGAAAAAATTGTAAATGAATTTTCCGGTATTACCATACCTCGTTTGTTTGTCGCTTAAGATTTTCATAATAGAATCATTTTTTTCCTTGTTTTTCCGCAAAATTTGTAGCACTTTCCTTGAAATAGAAATCCATTCACAACTAAGAAACTCAATTCAGCATACGTTCAGCGTACATTCAGCACTTCAGTTTGAATTGGCGCTATCGGAATCACAATTAAAACGAAAATGCAAACTGTGGATGTGCGGCGTCCAAATTTTTTAATATTTTGGTCTGGCAAAAAACGCATTTTTGCGGAATGAAAAAAAGGTGAAGTCGGAAGCATGACGGACTTCATGGACAACCCCTGAGGAAAGTTCGGAAAATTCAAAATAAAACTAGAAAATTCAAGTAAAACTACTGAACTTTTCTATATGGCAAATACAATGGTTTATCCCACATCCGAAGATTCAAAAGTGGTTTTTCTACATAATTTTTATGAATTTTACCAGGTTCGGGAAAAATTTATAAATGTGTGCCACTATAGGGCATTTTTCAATTTGCAAAACGAAAGCTGTCAGAAAACCAAATGTTGTGTCTTGAAATTCAAGATCGTTAAATAAAATTCAATAAAAATACTTTCGATGTTATTATGAAAAATAATAGGAAAAACTTTCAATATGTGCAATCAGCCATTTTGCTAGAGTTTTATACGCGGCTTAGCCAAGTATTTCTATAATATATCAAAAAATTAATTGAAAAAGTGTCGGATATTGATCACATGGAGTTTTTCTATCTAATTGGCTTATATCCTTTTTATTGAATAGGGGCTTTTCTTTTATTGTGGAAACAGATAACAGACAAAATCTAGAGATTTTCCGTTTTCACATTTTCTTTCAATTCGCTGTATTATTGTATAAATACGTTCGTTAGAACTTTTTTTCTGCTTGATAGCCCTTGAACACGCCTATCTACACACAATCTACAGAAAATAGTTACATTCATAGGAGAAATAATAAAAAGTTCAAAAAGGAGTCAATATTATGAAATGGTTTCTAGATGTCAAAAGAAATCCTAAGGCCATTAGATAAGGTAAAGAAAATCGATTAACGATGACTTAAACTTAATGGCCTGTCATGCTGAAGGATCAAATACGTGCTCAACATATCTAATATATTCTTTGTTGTATTGAAATTTTTTTTCAATTCTTGTTTTTTAATTTCAGATGTTTCTTTTTGGATGTTATAGAAAACCAGTGAATGTTTGTGGTCTGTTTTTTTTTAAGAAAATGGAAATATTTTTTTCCTTTACTGTCAAGGCCATGATAATAATGGTTAAAATTATTTGCATGGAATCAATATCTTTTCGTTCAAACGCCCAGTAGTCATAAACATGACGAAAAAAATTCTTGTGTCTGCAACGATCCATATAATGTGTTTCGAGGGCATATGGTATTTTTTCGGTCGAAAATGTATCATTGAAATAAATTACAAAAACAGATAATCCAAATGTCCAAAAAAGTTTTAATCTTCTACTGATTTCGCAACATGACCCGCAGGACATTTCAAATTCGTATCCATGCTTTCATACCTCAAAGAATTATACACACTTCATAAATTAATTTCACCGTATTAGAGACATTTTGAAACAAAAATATGTTTAAAATGTGCTATCAAAAGGATACTCCAGTTCACATAAATACTTTATGAGTTTATGAATATAAATTAGAATACATTTTCCCCCAGTTCTCTTATGAGCAACCTTCATGCCGTGAAATTATAAAAGCGAATATGAAAAGCAGAAATTTACACAAACACATAAATCAAGCTTGTTGCAAAAAGTTAATCGAAATTAATTTCGCTTTGGATTCACTAATTCACCATTATTTTTGATTTTACATTAAAAATAGATAAGCTCTCAGGATTATTTCTTTTTACGAGGATATTGTCTCGACTGGGAAAGAAATATTTATCAGCAGCTACAAAATGATTGAAATTTAATGAATTTATCTTGGGATATCGACGCTGAATCAATTAAAAAGTTTTAGAAGGCTTAAGGTAGATAATTATGGCTTAAAGTTAAAGTTAAAAATTATTTTCTTCTTAGCTGCGACGGATTTTTAAAAAATGTGAAATGTTTTTTTAAATATATTTATAAATTATGCTGATTAATCAACTGATAGCAAATATTTTGTTATTCTGTGTGGAATAAAAACAGAAAAACTTTAAATACGAATACGACAATGATGTAATAGCTCTTTATATTTTTAAGACACAAAAAATGTTCAATTGCAACAAATTCCTTACCATACTCAGAATTTTTTCTGAGGCCTAGAAAATTTGCTATATTTTTAAAGTTTGGCAAAAAAAACCGTCTGTGACAAATGAGAAAAATGTTTAATTTTGTTAGAAAAAATTTTGTGAAATGGTATTCCACTATACGTGACTAGAAACCATATAACTTTGTTTAACTTTGTATAACCATCGCATTTATACAACACAAATGTCTGGAACTATATTTGTATTCAGTTGAAATCCACTTCCAAAACAGAATTTTATATTTTTTCTTACTTACATGTAGATTTACATGTATGGGAAAACCCATACAAATATAGAAAAATCGTTTAAAAGCCATTTTCTTAACAATTTTCTAGAAAAACCACCTAGATGTGAGATGCTACCTTTCTTACATAATGAAACACAATATGATGAAAAATTTGATGTTACTACAAAAACATTTGAAAATTCGAGAACTAATATTGAGGTAGAAATTTTAAATTTGGCATTGAATAGGCTTTTATCAAAAAATGAAAAAGATTTTTGCAATTTTCTCGAAAATGGTTCATTTTTCCCCAAAATTTGTTGAAAAAAATGTTTAGAATGTGATTCTACATAAAGCTCAACATCCAATTGGAGACATTTTTAATAAATCCAATTCAATTGGATAACTTCAGTAACAATTCTTCAAAATCGCAACCAATAGGGTTTGATATCTTCAAAATCGGAGCCAATAGGGTTTTCAAATGCAAAAAACCGCATCAAAATCGGTTAAGGTTTACTGGTCAAACTCGATCAAATGAATTTGAACTGAGTCGATATGTATATGGCACGGGGATGTGCGGGCCACGGTTTGATTTCGGTTTCTGAATAGATTTTAACATATTTTTTATGTAAGAAAGGTAATATATGTAAGAAAGAGAATGTATGTAAACAGGTAATATATGTAATAAAAGTAAAAATATTATTTTTACGGGAATTTGTGAAAAAAATTTAAAATGTTAACATCAGGTACGGCGACAGAAAATACAGTGCTGAATTTCAACAACTTTTTTTATTTTTACAAATCTTTTAATTTGTTATCTATTTTTTACCATTATTCAAAACTAGCTTGCATACCCGTCGTTGCCGGGTTAAGTTTTTTCAATTTTTTTTGATGGTCTATGTTGGAGCTAAATTTCAGGCCAATCGGCTCGGTAGTTTCTCCGCGAAAGGGTAACATAGAGGAAGAGCTAAGTTTCGAGATTATTTTATCCCCTCCCCTTACTCCCCCCCACCCCTCGGGCAACTTTTTCGTACACCTATGTTGGAACCAGAACTACCACAGACACTCATGCCAAATTTCAAGTCAATCGGTTCAGCCATTTTCGCGTGAAAGAGGAACTGACAGACAGACGGACAGACAGACAGACAGACAGACATACACCAAGTCATTTTTATATATTAGTATGATTTTGAGCTTTAATGTATACTTCAATGTATACATAAAAAAATATCAAAAAATGGAAGACCAATCGATACGACATTACGATAATAGGCGTTAAATGACGATATCTTATCCGCCCAATTTTTTTGAGGAAATCCAAAATAAAAAAAATGTCCCTCTTGCAGTTTTATTATTATGTCTGTATAGCTAATATTTTTATTTGTGTATATGTTCCTTTCACTAATGAAATACTTATGTTCGAGATTTCGATACAACGTATTCAAGAAAATCACAAAAAAAATCAGTTTTTCTAAAGAAAACACCGGTGGATTTGGTTTCGTTCAACAGTTGGTTCTACGCGTTACAAATTTTATTGATTTAATAGTGTTTTTAGTAATTTTAACTTTTTTTTAAATGTTAAATTATTAACACCGAACCCTAAAGAAACTCATAAATATTGTACTTCGTAAATGATTAAATGAAGAACACGACCTATCATTATTCAAATCTGTCTGTAAATTAAGGCATCAATCAAGGAATTCAGTTCGAGCATAAACCCAAATCATGTTGGTTTGAGCTAAAGCGTGCGTAACTATGTGGTTCTAGACCCGAAAATTTCTCCTTCAAGTGTCGGAATTGGTATAAGAAAATCTCAGATTTGTTGTTCTCCTAAAGTAATTTTAGTTAATTTTAATTGGAATTACGATTTAATCACTTGAGAGAATGAAAATCTTTTGAACTCGGTATTTACTACGCTTTTAGGCGCTGTTCATTCGATATTAGCATAAAAACTGCTAAAGACCGCTACCAGCTGGACGGGCAAAAGTAACGAAACGATTAAGAAGACCCAGATAATTCAATTATCTGAAGAATGACTCGTCATTAATACCAAAAGTAACCGTCGAAAAGATTTGTATCACTTAAATCATTAGTATCTTGTATCTTTTTCTGCTGGATACATCATTTATTTATAGTAGAGATCAATGTTGAGAAGAATTTTAACACTTCTTGACGGTTGATAGAGATCAAACCCCCTATTCTGGATAACAGGCGTTAAGGGATCTCTTAATTGGTGATTAATAGATTCCAAAATAATTTCGTGTTCTGGATAAAAGGTTTTGGTGAGTATCGATTTCAACAAGTTTAGTGAATCACCACTATGTGCTTATCTGACAGGACCTAATCATGAACGTCGAACTTTACTGTTTTCTGACAATGGATTTATTCTAAAATTATAAAAAGTGTCAAAACCAAGGAAATCATTACAAAAAATATCAGTTGTGATCAACACAAAACTTTCCTCTGCAATATTTAATTTCGCAAAAAATATGTAAAAAAAATACTTTTTCAAATATCTTAAGAACCGTTGAAAATACGTAAAAACCGTTAAAGGAAAAAATGCAGAAATTATGATTTTCTATAAATTTTATTAAACACATTTTTTCATAAAAAATACAGTTTTTGAAAGATTTTCAAAAAACTAAATTTTACTCAAATATCTTGAGAACCGTTAGAGATACAAAAAAAACGCTGAGGTAGAAAATGTGGAAAATTTTATATCCTTTAAATTTCGCTATATTCAATTTTTACCAAAAGCGCATAGGTTTCGAGAAATTTTCAAAAAAAACGGTAATTTTGCAAAAAATTGAATGGGGGATACCCATTAGAGCTTCCATTACTTTTCCAAAAGTGGATAGAAAACTACAGTTTTTTACGAAAAATTTCAAGTCGCTAGATCAACGCGTCCTCGAGTTATTTAAGATACGTACAACGGACAGACCGACAGGCAGATGAACCGACATCCTCATAATTTACCTTGAAACGGATTTCGTACTGATCAGAAATTTTCTATTTGCACACATTCTTGAGTCGGTCTCGGTCATGAATACAATACTTTCCTTCTGTAGAAAAGGAAAGTAAAAATATATGAAAAAGGGATTTTAGATCTCAAGAAAGATAGTAATAGTTTCATATCTGTGAATAATGAACTTCTACCCTTAAAACGAAAATTACATAAAAAGTATTCTGTAAAAAAAAATAGAATCGACTGTTTTCAAGATACACAATATCCCTTTTAGATGATTTTTGTATTAATTTTCTCTTGACGCCAATTAACAACTTAAGAGACGTCAATCTCTGATACAGAATAGGGGGGATAAATTTTAATGATGCTGTTAGTCGAATTACGACATTAAATTATCATTCAATTTAAAAATTAAAACATTTTATTTACCTGATATCGGTCCAATGCGATGGCTGTTATCGATATCGTTGAAACAAATATACTAGTTGCCTGTAATGTTCCAATCATTTTACATAAAATCGCATATTTCCCTAAAGGCCAGTATTTCGATAAAATTTCCACTAACGTTAACGGCATCGTCACTAAACAAAGTAACAGATCTGAAAAGAAATTTAAAACAACAAAAGCATGTTTTTTTAATACCCTTCACGTTAATTACGTTTGATTCAACTCTAATTTGTTGATCAAAAGAAAGTTTAAAAACGTATGAATTTACCAGAAACAGCTAAATTAACGATGAACATATTTCGGGCTGTTCGCATCACTGGCTTTCTGACGACCGCAATTACCACCAGAATATTACCAACCGCACCGAATACAATTAAAACACTGTACATTATGATAAGGATTTGAAATGCTGGATCCTGTACATTTCGATTTTTCGAAAACTGCTCGATAAGATCTTGATCCACTTGCTTGCTGGCATTAATGATGAGGGTAGCATTTATCAAAGACAGATTCACTGTATTCGTTATTAAATCCATGATGGTCTGAAAATTTAGAAATGAAAAACCTTTTTATAAATAAGAAAAAAAAATTTTTCGCTTATAAAAAATTCACATCAAAGGGGAAAGTAGCAGGAAAAACGAGCACCATACATAAAATATAAAATTCGTTATCGTAAATTTCCACACTGAATTTTTTTTTATATATAAAGGGATTTGCATTTTAGATAAAGTGTTTATTTCGAGTACATTACAAGCTAATGATATCAGTATGTTGTCATTTCTGCGGTTTTTACAGATTGCATAAAACATTAAGTGTTATTTACCCAACTGGGTAGAGAAATTTGTTATATAAAGCTTTGACATTGTGTCAAGTGGTTTTATGGTGACTGACGATTTAGTTATGACAGAATTAAAAACGTTAAGTGATAATATATATATGAAGGACGAGAAAATCATTTCAATAATAAAAAGGGTCCGATGTCAGATAAAATTCAATCGGGTTATGACAGTGCTTAGATATTAGAAAAATTAATTAATTCTTAGTTATCAACGGGGTGAATATTTACATAAACATAACAAAAGCTATAATTGCCAATCTCGCAATTCTTGAAAACCCGTATGGTGATTTAAGTGAACGGCGAACCGTTATATCAAAATTCCACTTTGAAGTCAAACTTTCCAATAAGATATTTTGAAATTTATTCCAATCGGATTTTGATGTATGGGAGTTTTGTGTAGAATCATAACTTTTGTTCTTGGACTTTTTTGATAAGATACACCGTTTTTGAGATATTCGCAAAAATCATTTTCGTTCGTATTTGTGCCCATTAACGAATTTAGCCTCGCATTTTACGAAAAACGGATCTGCGCAAAATTTCAAGTCTCTAGCTCAATCCGTGTGCCCGCAATCCGCGCCACAGACGGACGGAGGGACGGACCGACGGACAGACGGACAGACGGACACACGGACACACGGACACACGGACAGACGGACGGACATGCGAAAATCAATTTTTTTTATCATTCTAAACACACTGGTATAATTCATTTTTTTGTGTGATGACGGGATCTTGGCGTTACAAACGGTAAGGCAAAGTTATTATAGGTACCCTTTGGTTTCACCATACGGGTATAAAAATCCTTTTCACAGTCACCATAAAATAATAATAATATATTTTAAAATGATAACAGAGACGTCGATCGTTAGCAAATGTTAATTTTAATAGAAAATGCTGATTATGTCAAAATATTATTATATATAGGTATCCCAGTTCTCTTTTATCATATGTGTGTAATCAAAATTTTTTTCTAAATCTAAACAAAGGGCCAAGGCAGGCCAATTTAATTGATTTTTTTAGTTTTTTTTTTCATTGAGAAAAATATTGTTTTGAAAAAATTGTTAGGAAGCAAAAGGGGTTGAAATAGCATAAACCACGCCTCGGAAATTTTTAACTTATATCCTCTGCTCTCTCACTATAAAAGTGTGATGCATTTTATTGACCGACTCTTACGAATTTGTTTCGATTTCTTATGATATCACGGCACGTAGATGGGTCTATGTTTTCTATGTAACGGCGGATTGGTTTGTGCATATTAGCTACCGTGACTTCGTAGTAAATCAAAAGATTAATTTTTGAATCATTTTGAATTTTTGAATCAAATGAATCATTCTTCTGAGCATTTCGTTCGAAATTAAATCCAGAAAATGATCATAAGTGTTTCAACCTGCGGACCAAAATGTCTTTCTATTTTACATAATTCATTTTTACGATCACCAAATGCTCAAAAATTTATATATAAACGGAAACATGATTAGAAATCCCCAGATGAGATTTTTTCGGAAAATTTGAGGAAAAGGATAGTCACGTTGTCCTTATAGGATCTTGCATTAGTCTTACAACAACAAAGCAGTGAAAACATAGTATTGTCAGGAGAGGTACACAGAAATAAAAAAAAATAGTTAAAATTGCGTCAACCTACAAGAATAGTGGTTTAACCATGCTTACGTGGTAAAATCTTCCCAAAACTTACTACACACGTACTTTCCAACTATTACACACATTTTTGACCATTTAATAGTTGAATTAAGTACGTTTGTAGTAATTTTTCAGAAGAATAAGCATGGTTAAACAACTATTTTCGTAGGTTGACGCAATTTTAACTATTTTTTTCTTTCTGTGTACGTATGTGTGTAAAATTTCGAGTCAACCTGATCAAAATTAGATTACAAGATATGACCCTAACAAATTAACAAGTAAAACTAAATAAAAGCTTGGAAAAAGCAAGCGAAATAGGTTTACTAAATATAAAAGAAGCATAAGTTCTCCAAATTATTATGAGCTAGCCAAACTAGACAAGAAAACATGACTTTACACTTTTAATCATTAAATTTCCACATTTCGCAAAATTCCATATTTTTCCCATTTAAACCTTTAATTTTCTTTTTAATATAAATCCACCTCCGAAGTTATGGTGAATAAAAAAAATTCAATGGCAAATGCAAAATAACATTAAGTCTAAGACTATTATTAAAGAACAATAAACGTTTTTAATTTGGCAAAAAAATATGCAGATGGAGCATAATTTACCTAATGTTTTCCTTTTTAACGGACAAGTCTAGAATATATTAGGTATAAAAAATGTACTGTCGAGTGTCACGCCATCCATTATTTGCATTTGTGTTACTGCCTGAAGGGTTTAAAGGTTATAAAGATGATCCTTAAAATGATATAAATGGAATTCTAATGTACCCCATCTCTAATCTTTCTGCATGCCTGAAAATAACAACGCCTTCATTTCTGGCACAAATGATATCAACAACTGGCATAGTAAAATAAAATATCGGTTGTGATCAACACAAAACTTTCCTCTGCAATATTTAGTTTCGGAAAAAATATGTAAAAACTAATAAAAATTCGGAAAAAAGCGGGAAATTTCATTTCTTTTGAATCTGGTTACCTGCATTTTTTTCAAAATAGCGTATAATTTTCGAAAAATTTTCAAAAAACCGAGAGTTTATCAAAAATTTGATTTTTTCGAAATGTGTTGAGCTACAGAAAAACCGTTAAAGTGGAAAATGTAGAAAATTGTATATCCTTTAAATTTAGCTATATCGATTTGTTTACCCAAAAGCGCATTGGTTGTGAAAATCTTTAAAATTTCTATCTGCCCTCATTCTCGAGTCTGTCTCCATAATGAATACAATACTTTCCCTCTATAGAAGAGGAAAGTAACTAGAACTTCAAACATCTTTCTTGATATTCACAGGGATGCCAGATAGTTCAAAAAAGGACATTTAGTGTCAATAAAAGTAAGTATTAGAGTTGCGAAAACATTTTATATACGTATAAAGAACAAAAATTAAAGTATGAATAATTTTGATGGTGGGGTGGTGATGTAAAATTTTGATGTCTTCACTGTCAAATTTTAATACTTGCTATCTTGGAGAATGAAGGATCCTTAAAAGGTGTAGGCTAGCTAACCAAATTCTTCATGTGATTAAAAAGTCAAGAGAAATAAAAGGAATATCCTAGAAACAGGCTAAAGTGGGAAACCGCCTACAAATTAAATTACAGAATTATGTTAAGCTGTTGTGAAATTATGAGGAAACACCTTCCGTTAACTGGACAACATCTAACACCATCATAAAAATTGTTATTTTTTAATTTTCATAATTTTCCACAATTTCTCTAATAATAAAGTTTTATCCTGAAACTCCGACCACTAAATAAAAATCGACTTGGAGACGAACAATTTTGAAGAAAGTGATTTTTCAAAAATTCTTTCACCTGGTAGGCGTTCGGTTCTTTCAATTTGGCGATTTTATCCATCCACTTTGTTAAAATATAATGGTTTCGTTTTTTTGTTATGAGATTGTGTATGATTTTTTATACCCGTCATGCACAAAAAAGAAGTGTAAATATTCCCATTTATCAGACATTAATTTTACATGACCGTAGATCATCATCACAAAATGTTTTGAATGAAAACGTCAGATATCTTTTTGCCTTCATACTATTTTTTTTATTGTAATTTATCATAATGTTGAATGGAAAAAGAGATTAAGATATTTTCCTTAGATAAATTATTCTTGTATGGGGTATGTTCGAATGTCAGAGGGTATCAAATATGAAATATTTTCTGTTATGGCTGCTAAAAAGCTATCGGTCTATTATAACACAAGTCAAATCGAAAATCCGATCGTTAATATTTATGACAGTAAAAATTTATTGCACAACAAAATATTGTCTACATTTTTTTTTTTTTTTTGATATATCAAGGGTTGGGATTTTCTCATCATAAACGAGAAGAAAAACATGGACTATTTATCTTTATCTTGACTTTAATTATTTTTTAGGAAAAAATTGGTTTACAAGGATTCTTTGTATCTGGACAGGAATTTTCTATAATTAAATGCTTGCGGAAAATCACATTTTATGCCTTTTGCTTCATTAAGATAGTAGCAATTTTCCGGAAAAAATCTTACCTGGAGTTTTTGGGGTCGCTGAATCCGATTTTGGCATTAAGAAGGCTGTAAGGCCCTTCAAAGATAGCGTGTTTATCCTTTCTCTCAAATATTCCGAGAAAAAATCTCATCTGGGGTTTTTTGTGGTCGCTGAATTCGATTCTGGAGTCAAAAAGTGCTTAAGGATATCTCAAAGACAAAGGATAAATATATATTCGAAGACTAAAAAGTGTTAAAAAAAAACAAATAATTTAGAAAAACTTATAAATTTTATCGTTTTTAGTACGAAGCAAAAATTTAAGTATGAAAAATTTTGATGGTGAGGTTGTAATGTGATATTTTGATGTCTTCATTGTTAGTTCTTTCTTTTTTAGTACATTTTTAATAAAAGCTTTTTTTTATTTTTCTCTCTGAAGGGAAGTTTTAATATCTTCATCAAACAAAATGATCAACTTTGAATTTAATTCCTTTCGGTACATTAGATAAATTAAAAAAATTTATTTCGCTACCATTTTCGAAAAAATCGATTTTTTATCATTACCAGATAAAAATTAATGTTGCAAATTTCCGTATTATTTATCATAGCCTGCAGGAAAATATTGATGCTTTGACATTTGAACTCCACGTGCCTTTATTTATTTTGTATTTATCTTTCAGAAATGATTTATCAATCGATGTTATTAATCAAAAATCTTTAGAAGAAATTCAATCAATTCACCCTAAAAGGAAATTTTCAATTTCCCGCCCTAGGCAATTTCTGCTTAATTAAATTTGCTTCATTAGGCTTTAGTGTTACGTTTGAAGGTTACAACGATTCCAATAGAGACCAAATAATCAAATTTATTTAATCTGACGTAATATTGTTGCCAACTGTTTTAGAATCAGCCAACTTCTTTATCATTTAGTTTTGTATGTTTTTTTAATAATTCGAGATTTCAAAATAGAAGTTTTTTTTTATTTTGAAAATATGATTGTCAAAATCCTCTAGATTTAAAATCTTTAAAAATCTCAGCACATGACTTTCCTCTGTAATATCTAAAGTTTTGGAAAAAATATGTAAAAAATATTATTATCTCAAGATCCGTTAGAGATACGTAAAAATCGTGAGAGCAAAAAATTTATGAAATTACGTTTCCCTTAAATTTTGTTATGTGCAGTTTTTTCTCAAAGCCAATAGTTCACCAGGAATTTTCAAAATAATTATTTGGAAGGTATCCGCTATAGTTAACACTACTTTTCCAAAAGCTAAAAGAAAACTACGATTTTGGTAAAACTCGGCCACCAAAAATTGCAAGTCGCTAACTCAACGCGTTCTCGAGTTATTTAAGATACGTAGATCGGATAGACTAACCGACGGACAGACAGACAGATGGAAGCAGATTTCCTATTGCTCAGAAAGTCTCTATCAGCGCCCGTTCCCGAGTAGATCACCGTCATGGATACAATACTTTCCTTCTTAGCAGAGGACTAAGATGGAAAGTATTGGCGTCCCACATGCGTCGCATGGGACAAAAATATAATTTATATAAACCCCCAGACGCAGTGGGTGAATGATACGGGGTAAAAGTATAGTTTCGGGGATGCCACCGGGACAACTGGCTTAATCCGGGACTGGCCAGGCTAAACTGGAGTAAATTTTTTTCACAAGTAGGGCTCGCCCCTGACTGTGTGTGTTTTGCAAAAGTAAAATTTAACCACACCTTAATAGGTAAAATTTAACCACACCTTTCCGCCTCTCCCAAGCAAATTGAAAATGTTTTCGCAATTTTCTCGAAAACGGTTAATTTTTCAAAAAAAAAATTGTTGCCAAAATCCTCTAGGTGGAAAATCGTTAACATAACAAAATTTGTTGAGGACATAACTTTGGAAAATTAGCATTGAAAGACGATAAACGATCATATAAAGTCAGAAACACTCAAGGGAAAGACTTCCAAAACCATTATTCGTAATTTATCCGTTCCAAATCATTATTCGTGATTTGCATTTCTTGGAATTGCGAATAATATTAGAAAATTAATCCACAACCTTCGTGGTCATGTCAGTGAAAGAGAGCATGGCGTCACTCTGTTGACACCAAGCCATTGATTCCCGGGATCGAAACTTGATGTTTCCTTAAATATATCCGATTCCTTATGGTTTTAATTTAAATTTAATTTCATTGTGTGGCAATAAGAAATATGGAACTTGAAAAGAAATGGTTTCGTTATGCGGCGGTCACACGACGCTGTTTTGCTAGCGCTAGTGGCTGTTAGCAGCCGTTTCAGCAGCACCGTGTGAACCCTAGTGCGTTGCTATTACCAGCAGCAGCGTGATGATTTTAGCAGCGCTAGTGAAGTAGAGACCGTTCTACTTTGCCAGCGCTACTAGGGATCACGTGAGCCTATCGCATGGTTTCTGAGCTGCCAAAAATCTGATAAGTGGTAAACTTTGTTTATTGTAACTTGTTATTTTACGTTTATTTATTTAAATTTGTGTGTAACGTTTATTATTTAAAAAATCTCCCAGATTAACCCACGCTGGCTGCTCAGTACGCTGGCTGCTGTTGCTACTTGCCAGCGCTACTAACCAATAGCAGCCAGCGGCTGGCAAAACAGCGTCGTGTGACCGCGGCATTAGAAGCAAAAATATTCCGAAAATTATCAATATAAATAATATTAGAAAACTAATATATTCGTGTATTACCTTCACCCTTATAAAGTATAAAGACATTCTAAGGGGGAAAAAATAAATATTCTAAGCACGTAGCATGCTAGATTTGATCAGAATCTAATTTAATGCCATCGACACGACAATTAAAAATTATTTCAATCCGTGAAGAAATATAAATTATTTCTTATCAAATTTTTAAAGCCGCATATTAAACTTAATTTTCTTGAGAGAAAAATACTCTGTGAAAATTCCACCGTTTCCACTTAATATAAAGAAAATAAATATAAAATCCAATTTACATACTTTGTAACTGAGCAAGGAACTCAACGTGACCTCAATTTAATATCGTAAATTTATATTGTCGGAGACCAGAAGATTGTTTTTGGTAATATGATGTTGATAAAGTTCGATACATAGCGTGCATATTAATCTCATTAAGATCGGCTGAGAAAAAAAATTTCCTGAAAGAAGAATGGAGCTGAAAATTCCCACGGAAAAAATCCTGGCAAATATAAAATTGGGAAAAAACCGTATTTATAGCATCGTATATAGCAAGAGGATTTTTTCTGGTGTTTGGTTTTTTTTCCGTATTCCCTTAAGCGAGAAACTTTTCCGCATTTAGTGTCGAGGAGAATAATAAAGAAAATGATAATTCAAATGTGTACGAAATCAACAGTTAAAAATAATATATTCCTTCAAGCCATTTATATTAAATTATTATATTCAATCTCAACGAACAATTGAGTTGTGCACATTTTTGCGTTTGATAAAATCTCATGGGCTCATAGTATAGTCTATACTTTTACGAATATTCTTATGACAATCTTAACATGAATGTGTGTAATCCTCATAAACGAACCTATTGCTTTTTCCCTATTTTTTTCTCTCTAGTGAAATGTAAGAAGAAAATTGGGAAAATGGCGAACGAGAGAAGATGAAAAATTATTTTTTCATGTTACTAACGTGATTATGTTTATTCAATTCAATTCAAAGGCACCAAATATACATTATATCAGATATTTCCTCTGATTGTGTATACTTCTTTATTTATGATCTCGGATTTCAATCCATTCCCTTTAGGCAACATAGATTTTTATCAAGTAACGTCAATTATCATGTTTTTTCCAATAATAAATAGACAAATTCTGTGACTAAACAACAATTTTGACTTTTATGAGGTTAAAAATATCAGTCAAAATATTCCTGTTAATTAAATCTCTTGGTGTCTCTAATTTCATATTTGAAATTTATATATAGATGTTTTGCAAAATTGATACGGATCAGATTTTGTTGTTATAACAATCGTATTTTTTGGTTTCGATAGTTTCACCCCAAAATTTTTGAAAAACGTCCAAAAAAACAGATATTAAGCAGCTTCTGTGTGTCTGATAAAACTTATGAAGTACGAGCAAAAAAAAATTTGTCCCATCATTGTGACAAAAAGTGTATCAACGGAAAGTATTTTCTTGATTAAATCTAATTTTGTAGTATGTACAAGAAAAGTCCTCAAAAGAAAAGTTGTAAAAACGAAATGGATAAAAGACTTTTATTCTAGAAGACGCAACCCCCTCTCAGACACAAAACTACGATGAAAGATATAAAAACTTTTTTAATTTATAGCACAAGTCTAATAATCATTTGTATCCAATTCAATCCGCAATAAAAAGAACGATTTGAAGAAGACAAAGTTACAAAGTTTTGATCTATTCACATCGCTGGAGGCTTTCTCATGCAACCTTCCAACGACAAGGACAAAATTTTCGTGTTTTATTTCTTGAACGTGGACTCAAGGGCACAAAAAGAGAAACATTGAGCCGCATTTTGGTGTTTTCTAACGAGAAAATTCTTCAAAAGATACATTATGCAGTGAAGTTTAATATAATTTGCTCGAGAAGAGACACACATGGAAAAACCACGAGTAAGGATTAAATTTTAACTTGCAAGCGAACCGGACTCCGATAAATACCTCAAATCCGATCTCTGCAAATTGAGATTTCGTGACAACTTTTCTCAGCTGCACTTGGAGTTTAATTGGATTTACGGAAAATGGATTGTAATGTGATATCACTTTTAAGGTAAAGCTAGTAGAGAAAATTTAAAATAAATATAAAAAAATTGCACAACCTTAAAAACCGTATCAATATTCATTTAGTAGTTTGGCAGATAACAGAAGAGGATTTTCATGTATGGATAAGTTATGTAAAATCCTGTTCTAAATACATTTTACCTCTATAAATTTTTCAATATGACTCACCGTTTTCCAGAAAATTTGCTAAAAGGAATGGGGAAGGAGCTGAGAGATTTTTGATGTATGTAAGAGTTATGTAAAAGTCTATTCTAAGCAATTTTTTCTTGATAATTTTTTTGAAACGACACAACGTTTTAGATAAAAGTGAAAAAACTGAAAATGCGAAATATCAGGTAAAAATTCTAACTGCACAGAAAAAAGTGGTTTTTTATACACCTGAAGATGTATTGAAGTATAAAAGACATTTTACTTTATACTTCATTGTTATTTTAAACAAATAAAACAAATTCTTTTTTTTTACTTGCTTGTATACGATAGCAGAACAATAAAACATAAATATTTCCATTTGCAGATAACTGACATCTCTTTTAAATACATTATTGTTGTTTTCGTAGATCTCCATTTCCAATTTCCAAATCGACAGACAAATGGAAACCATTTTCAAGAATAAATGTCTTTGCTTATTGATTGAGTACCTACTACACGTTTTATTGTTCATTAAATTAAAGCTCCTATTGATTGACGATAGGACTATCAATCAAGTCAAGTGCAAGGAGCTTTTTTGTATTTTTCAAATCCATCAATTTGTTGATTTATAGCGAAGTGATAAACTGACGATGAAAGAAGATATTTAAATAATTTAGTTATCATAATGTACTCCCTCCATATATGAAAATAATCACGAAATTGATAAAGCCTTTGCATATGTAAATCAGTCAAAATGTTATCTCCTGTAATTATTGTAATGTTAATAATCATAAAGTAATGCGATCATTTTTTTATGTGAATAGATTACCGATGGAAATTGGGGGCGCGAAAAGTGAGGAAGTTTTTAGTACTTCAAAATTAATCGTGAACATTTTGAAAGCCCGATGAGAGGAAAGAAGATTTGTTTCAATTATTGTGTTCTGTTTGTGATGTTATAAAAAGTGTTATAGGTGTTTAATGAATTTGAAATACAACAAAAAATTGCGCCGCAGGCAAAACTTTTTAAAATAAACATGCCCGAATCTCCAATAAAAAAATCCTGTTTCATCCTATAAAAAAAAAAACAAATTCATTTCTTATATTTAGAAAGTACTTCAGGGATCCCATCAATCAACAGGTCCCATACTTTTCCCAACTTTTAATCTATTTTTATTTTGATACGTTTTTAGAAATTGTTTTCGGTAGGTAAAAAGATTTTTTAAGGTAAAAAGATTGTGGCAATATTTATAATAAATTGATTGTACTATTGATTTATTGGAGCCTCCAACAAAATTTACAAGGAATGAATTCGAAATGTTTTCTCTAAACTAGAATGGTTTTGAAAATATTAGTATTTCGGTAGCCAATCATAGATTAAGAAATCAAACCGATACCCGAAATTTGAAAGAAAAACTCTTTTCAGATCAAAAAACACTTGGGATATGTGAATATAAATTCAGCATGATATTTCAAATATCATGCCTCTGGTAACTTGAGCTTTTTTCACTAGTTAATCGAGTTTTGAATTTTTAAAATCCTTTCTCAGCAAAATATTTCGTTTTTCGCATTTTCATATTTCAATATCGTTTATATTCAGGAAAAAATTTAAGTTCTAAAAATCTTGAATACACTTACCACACAAGGATATTTTATATGCGCTGGTTTTCCGGAAAGATTTCCACTAAAAATTAATGGCCCGTAATACTCTTAAGAGTTGCAGGTAAAGTCGTCGGTATTTGCAAATGCTGAGCACGTTTAAGGTGAAAATGAAACAGATAATGATTATGCAAGATATAAAATAAAATAAATATAATCCACTTTTCTACCATTGGACTTTAAAAAGTAATTGTGTGTTGTCAAAAGGAACAGAAGTGTACGCGACATCAAAAAATATGAGATAATGTAAGTGGATACTTAATGTATGTCATACAATATAGACGCAAAAAAGAAACGCAATTTCCCCTATCACTAGAAATTCAAGAGAATGAAAATAATGCTTCAAGCACATGCTCATATCCACCTAGAAAGGTTTATCCAAAACACATGACCACCAATTTATTTTATAGCATACCATTTACTTTTATTCAACACGTGCGAATTTTAAGGCTTCTCAACAGATATTTTTAAAGCGAAACACATTTCTCCTTAAAATTTAACCCAGTTTAAGTAATTTTCCTCACTATATAGGAAATTGTTAGTGTAGTAAACTTTTAAATTTGATATGATATAATGATTTGTCGTTTTGGTATATTCAAATTTCCATACATTCAAGAGGAAATTCAAATAGGTAGAAAAGTTATCACTGTGATCCCTCGGTTTCTATTATGGAAATTGATGATTTTATATATTTAGCAAGAATTTTCGTGGCAGAATTTCGATTAAATATATGTAAATGTACTTTTAAATGGACACTATAGATCGACCCTTCCTATTCAACTGTGAAATATTCTAAAATATGATTCTATAAAATGGGTATTAAAGTTTAATTTATGGGGGACCGGCGGTCTAAAGTTGTGTTCAATTTGTTTAATATTAAAAAGAGGTTTAAATATGCCTTTCAGAATATGTCTATCAACATTCAGTACAGAATTTTTCTTCAGAAATGGTATCAAAAATCATAAATAGAAATATAGCATCTGTTAATATTGTTTATCTGTTTGTGTGTTCATATCTAGAAAACCACTAAATCCATCTCATACTAATCTCTACGGTGAGCTGCTTGGTAACTGGACGATGTAAAACTAAAAGGTCCGGCAACACCATGACTTTCTAAAGCACGGGTGTCCAACCTTTTACCTTTCCTGGGAAAAGACGAGTTATATTGGGCCACAAATAAAATATACTAGCCTTAAAGATAGCTGATTAGTAAAAAAACGTAGAATATATACATACTTAGTAAACAAACTTAAGTAATTTAAACTTCATTAATTCATAAAATTTGTAAATATATCAGTTTTTGTTTGGCCTCCTTCAAACACGTCCTGGGCCGAATGCGGCCCGCGGGTCGCAGGTTAGACAAGCCTGTTCTAAAGGATTGAGTTAGAAACTTGAAATTTTGTACAGTTGCGTTTGTCGTAAATGACAAGGCAAAATTCTTGAACTGGAAAATCGGTTCAGTTCTTCTTACCTCTTCCAAACAAATGAAACAGTTTTTTACGTTTTTCTCGAAAACGGTGAGTCGTATTGAAAAATATATGAAGGTAAAATGTATTTAAAATACGATTTTACATAACACATCCATACATCAAACTCCAGTTGGACCACTCCTTCTCCCATCGCTATACAAATGAGACACATATGGGGGTTTTTTTTGTATACTTTTTTCCTGTTTTTTCGAACACGGTGCATCGTAAGAATGTATTTGAAATATGATTTTACATAACCGTTCCATACATCAAAATCAAATCGGACTTTGGATTTCATGTGTCCTCATATAGAGTATTTAACGATTGGCCCCTGGCAATTGTAGCTTTTCTTATGTTTAATTAATTTATTTTTTAATATACTGTTTAACACAGTCATAATATATAAACTATTCGATGCTACAATAATAACATGGAATTTTTTTCATACCTTTTGACTATTATTTATAAATTTTAACAATTTACCATAACTTATTTTCTATATAAATAGAAAATTGACAAAGCATTTCAAGAATTCCACGTGCCAGTGTAGTCGGGTTAAATGTCAACAATAAGATGTAGAGGTAGGTAACCTTTATTCAACCACTAACTAGCTTACGTGTAAAATTGACTAATGTCATTTACACAAAAGCTCCTAGAAAACCAAAAGGAAATCCCTAAATTGAACCTTCATCATTAGAACACCAACATTAATTTTAAATAGAGCATACCCATAGAATTTCAAATTACCGAAGAAAAGGAAAATCTTCGTCTTAGAAATTAGCGAGAAATACGACCCACTAATGTGTTTTTCATTAAGCATAACTTAACACAGGCATCTTCATTTGTTATCTGTGTTAAATGATAAGCTCTAAAAGTATTTCGTATTAAGATGAAAATTCGTAGGTATTTGTACAAATTTTCATTTCTATTCTATGAGGATTTGTGGGGTTTCATTTAAATTGCATTTATACATCTTAAGACCTACAATACAATTAGAACTTTCTGTTTTGACTCTTTATCGACTTTTATCAACAGAATGTTGAATCGAGAGATTTTACGTGGTCGGATTTCATTTAATTAAAGCACATTATGAAATGTTCATTATGAAATGTTCATTATGAAATGTTCATTATGAAATGTACTGAAGTAAATATAAAATGACGTAACAACATTGATTTACAGTCAAAAATCTTTAAGAATTTTCATGAGATTACTTTAAAGTTTCCCCTGTTTAAATTGTCTTTTTTTCTATCAATTAGATTCATTTCCATTTAATTGGAATAAATCGTTTTCAAAATACCAAGGAATCACAATAATTCCTCAATTATCTACCCTTTATTGATATAAGACCCTTTGCTATTAAAAATTCTAGACCAATAACGAAATTCAATGAGAATCTTCGAAAAAAAAAATTAAGGACCGAAAAAGGGCTCTATTTCTATTCCAACATCCTTATCTTAAGTGTTTTTCTTTCATTTACCCATGATTGCATTTCAAAATACGCCACGAAAGGAAAAAAAACTGAAGAAAGGAACCACTTCAAAGTTCACAAGCAATATTTACCACAAAATATATCGATTAACAATAAAGTGGGGTTCGTTTCGAAAAACATATCCATAGTAGATGTCATTTCGATTTTAAAGCTTTTATTTTATGAGAAAAACAGCGTGTTCAAAGAAAATTGTCCTAGCAAATGCGTACGTAATATTCCCGACTTCTAAATGGTACAGCGGAGCAATTCGCAAGGATGAGTTCATATTTATTTAGTACAGCATCTGTTCGAATCATTTCAGGTTATTAAAAGCTTTTATTTAGCTCGCTATCTTGTTTGTCTGTTTGTCTGTTTGTCTGTTTGTCAGATCAAATCTTGCAACCCAATTTTGACCCACTTCCACTTGTCCGATTGACTTGAAATTTTGCACACTTATATAAGTCCGATGACAATACAATATTTTCACTACTTCGTCCTTATAAGGATAACGGAAGGTCCTGTAAGGATAACGTGATTATCCTTTTCTCCAAATTTTCCGGAAAAAAATCTATCCTGGGGGTTTTTGGCGTCGCTGAATCCGAATCTGTCATTAAAAAGTCAGTAAGGATAACGGAAGGTCCTGTAAGGATAACGTGATTATCCTTTTCTCCAAATTTTCCGGAAAAAAAATCTATCCTGGGGGTTTTTGGGGTCGCTGAATCCGAATCTGTCATTAAAAAGTCTGTAAGTATAACGGAAGGTCCTGTAAGGATAACGTGATTATCCTTTTCTCCAAATTTTCCGGAAAAAAATCTATTCTGGGGGTTTTTGGGGTCGCTGAATCCGAATCTGTCATTAAAAAGTCTGTAAGGATAACGGAAGGTCCTGTAAGGATAACGTGATTATCCTTTTCTCCAAATTTTCCGGAAAAAAAATCTATCCTGGGGGTTTTTGGGGTCGCTGAATCCGAATCTGTCATTAAAAAGTCAGTAAGGATAACGGAAGGTCCTGTAAGGATAACGTGATTATCCTTTTCTCCAAATTTTCCGGAAAAAAATCTATCCTGGGGGTTTTTGGGGTCGCTGAATCCGAATCTGTCATTAAAAAGTCTGTAAGGATAACGGAAGGTCCTGTAAGGATAACGTGATTATCCTTTTCTCCAAATTTTCCGGAAAAAAAATCTATTCTGGGGTTTTTGGGATCGCTGAATCCGAATCTGTCATTAAAAAGTCTGTAAGGATAACGGAATGTCCTGTAAGGATAACGTGATTATCCTTTTTCTCAATTGTTCCGGGAAAAAATATATTCTGCGGGTTTTGGGGTTCGCTGAATACGATTCTCAAGTTAAAAAGCCTGTAAGGACATCTCAAATGTAAAGCTATATATTCGAAGACTAAAAAGAACAAAATAAAAAAAAATAAAAAAAAATTTTTTAAAAAAAGCTTTTATTAAAAAAAATGCACTAAAAAGAAAAAAATAATTTTCTGGACGCTGTGTATCACAAATATAAAAGCTTTTAAAAAGCGAGATAAAGCATAAAACAATAAAATAAACATTTATCTCGCTTTTTAAAAGCTTTTATATTTGTGATACACAGCGTCCAGAAAATTATTTTTTTCTTTTTAGTGCATTTTTTTTTTTAATGTTTTATTTTACCTTGCGAGTTGTAAAGTTTCGTTTAAGGGGTTTGATGAAAAAAAAATTAAAGTTAATACTCCAAATATTGTGAGAAGCCATACCATTAATAACATTAAATATCTGGTTCTCCCAAACAAAATTTTTTTTTTCGAAAATTTGTTTGAAAAAATGTGTTTAAGATGTGTTTATTGAATGCCTCGCCATACCGTACGGTTTTGAAAGGCTGTCAAGCAAATTTTCCTTCTACTTTTACTTTGGTTGTGTTTGATTATGCAAATCCCAGCCACTTATTTCGCAAGTAAAAATTCCGAAAATTTGCAGAAAAAATTTTGTTTATAATTCATAAATTTGTAGAAATATTTTGTTTATAAGTCTTATTCTTAAAATATTCAACACTTACAAATTTATTTTAGAACATTTAAAAAAAAAGATTTTTTTCCCAAGTCAAAAAAAAACCTTATGAGTAGTTTTTCCAGCCCTTTCATTTAAGACCCGACACAATGGGTGTGCCTGACAGCCGCCATTTTGTTTTTTGATGTATTCTTGCAATTATCTAGAAAACGGTTTATCGAATTGTTATAAAATAATAAACTCAAATCAAATTTAGCTTATTCGACTTTTTTAGGGCTCGCCATAGGGCATGCAATCGAAAAGGTTCTCAATTCGATTCCTATGTATTTTTTTTATGTATACACATCACTTTTTACTGGATTTTGATTTTAGTCATTCCAAATATAAAGTTGTAGAGAACGTTTCTGATTGGGCACCGCTGTAAGTTTCCTCTCCCATTACGCTAGATTTTAATAACAATTTGAATTTTTCTGGTACTCAAATTTGACAGTAGGGGAACCCGGGGCTAGAATTAACAGGGGTAAGTATTAACAAGCCTATTCCCGCCGAAATATACGAGCCAGAATCTCGAAATTTGGTTTTTGTCCATCATTCGATAAGGTCAATCATATCGTGACTCATAAGTCATAAACAGTTAATTGCCAGTGAATATTTAGCACAAAGACCGAAATTTAGCTGATAAACGAACTTTTTATGGTTTGGAATATTTTGATTTCTGTCTTAGTTTTTTATATTATTGAATATAACTTTGCCGATAATGTAAGTTAATGAAGCTATAATTAATAATATCCTTTGGTTTTATTACAATCCTTAACTATATTTTTGTGTGTGGTTAATAATTCAAAAAAAGTAGTGTCGGGGCTAAAATTAACAAACCCATGGGGCAAGAATTAACAATATAATGTCATAGACATAGAGTAAGAATTCTCATACTATGTGTATATAGATAAAAATTATGTACAAAAAACAGGGATGGGAAACGTTATCGTAACGTAACGAAATAACGAAATAACGAAATGATTTTCTGGCTATTTCTTCATAATTACGTTATAACGTTATAGAAATTCAATTCCGTTACAATAACGAAAAACGTAACGAAAAACGTAACGAAAAACGTAACGAAAAACGTAACGAAAAACGAAAAAAAATATTACGTTTTTTCGTTATTTATTAATTTTTCCTTGTTTTGTTGAGTATTATATTTTTGTGAAATTTTCCACAAAAGTTCATCAAGTATAACCCCACAGACCTGCCACCTGCATCACATATAATTAAAAATATTGGAGTAGTATTTTTAATCGTATTTTGATTCTAATGTAGGGGTCACATCTATCAGTTTTCCATCAGTTTTTGGGTGTGAACGTTCGCGTCAGTCGCTTCAGTCGTATCGCATTAGAATAGAACCAAATATTATTTTTTGAACTTAATGCAATAATAATGCCTGCACACACTCTCTCTTTATTATCTCTACAATCAAAATGAATGGAAAATTTTCACAAAAGACTGTCAGTCGCAACTGATAGATGTGAACGCTTAACTGGATGTAAAAAACTGATGGAAAACTGACGAGTGCCGTAACAGTTGCGACTGATGGAAAACTGATAGATGTGGCCCTTACATAAATCGGATTTTATTTTGGCCCGATTCCCTCTATTTCTGGAGACACGAAAAAGGAAATCTTTCAAGCAACTTTGTTGGTATCGAAAATATTTTCTTTTTAGTAACTCCAGAAGTAGAGTGAATTTCGCGAAAGCTAAGTGTGACTCAGAATCAGCGACGTCAAAATAGCCTAAAATTCTATATCTTTGATATTGACCAAAATGTCGATTTTTTAATTTAGTAATCACTATTTTATTTTTTTTTGTTTTTATTTGTATTTTCTTTTTGCTTTTATTATTTTTTATAGAATTTATTTTTATGGAAACTGAACTGAATTACTTTGCGACAAACTATTATTAAAGTGCGTTTTTTTGTTTTCAGTTTCCATACAATGTGTAACGAAATATAACGTTATAACGTAACGAAATGAAATTTTTTATCGTTACAAAACGAAATAACGTAACGAAATAAAAGTTCAATTTCGTTACGTAACGAAATGAATAACGTTACGATTTTTTATTTCGTTTCCCGTCCCTGACAAAAAAGCTTCCCTGAGACCTTTTTTTAGATAATAATAATTGTTTTTGTTTTTTAAAACGACTTAATTTTTTTTGTCAATTTATATTCCTTGAAAGGGATATTTATTTGGTTCATTTTATTAGTTTTTGTGATAATTAATATATTTGAATTTAAAAGGATATATATTTTGTTTATTTTATAATTTTTGTGAAAAAAAAATCTTTTCTTTTAATTATTTCCATGTTAAAACTTATGTTAATACTTGCCCCATCGTTGTTAAAACTAGCCCCGTGACCGGGGTTAGTTTTAACAGATGACATTTTTTCGTAAAAATGATTTTTTTCATATAGTGACTACCTTTTTTTTATTTCTGAAACTTTTTTTTATTTCTTATGATACCTGAAGACCTACAGTATGGCTAGATATGAACACAATATCAAAAATATTACTTATTAAAAAAAATTTGACCCAATTTCCAAATTTTGTTAATACTAGCCCCGGCTTCCCATACTTGATATACCAAATTATAGATTTTCAAAATTATTCATTACTTTTTAGCGCTTTAGTTATTTTTATTGTTTTTCTTTATTTTTTAAGATTTTTTTTAAGTTGATTCTATTTTTTTATGCATTGTTTTGTAAAAAAAATTCTTGATTGTGAGAAATGACTTTTCTCCATCCGAGATCATTTTTTTATTATATAATAATTTAAAATTTATCAAATCCATTCTCTTCTAACGAACGCTGATAACAAAAGAACAGCGATAAGTTTTGAGTTAAAATTAAACAAAAATCAATTAAACAAGATTAATAGCTTTAACACACGCTTACACTTTGATAATTATGAACAGAGGATGATGTTCTTTGGTTACAAGTATCTTTTGTTACAAGTAAAGCCAAGATGCGAGTATGTATGCCTAACGAGGGCTGAGACATTTGATTGATGCCTGGAAAAATTTGTGAAGTTGATTTTATGCGAAAGCTTTGTGAATTTCAGAGTTTAAAAAATCTCAAGTTGGAAAAACAACTTTTCTATTTTCTCGAAAACGGCAAAAAAACATAAAAATCCTTTTGAATTTCTGCACCTGCCAAAGGATTTCTTCAAACAATCAATATTCGCTTATTATGGGTAAAGTATTCGAAATATTTATTATTTATTAACACTGGTCAACACTAGTTATGCCACACGAACTTTGATAGCTAATACTGTTTTAGTTAACCACCCTCATTATTAAACTGCAGTTGTTTTGTTTCAATTAGCCTCAGTTTTCTTGTGATACGTTAATACTTATAACTAGTACTACGGCAATAAAAGCAAAGGAACGTTCGCGAAGAAATAGTCATAAAACTATTTGTCTGTGATTTCATCAAAATATTATGATTTATTAACTGCGTCAATATATCGAGAAAGTGTAGTAACGATCCTAACACCTGAATTTTTTTCCTGAGAATTTGAAGTTTCATCAGGACACTTCTAAGATGGAAAAACGTTACCAAGCAAATGAAACCCAAATATGTAGGCAGACTACTGCTGGACAATCAAAAGGGGCCAAACAGGAGCTAAATTTGAAAGAAAATTTTAGATCGTAACTTCATAATAAGACTTTTTTACATTTTTGGTTTAGATGGTCATTGTTTTTTGAAATATTTTAAATTAAGAAAATAAAATTCGTAACTAACCTATTAAAGCAAAAAATATAATAAAAGTCCATGTGGCACGACAAAGTTACAATTTTGTTGATCAGTGTAATTAATCACATGGCATCATGTATTCTTACAAAGAACATCTTTTATTCGAATGAATTTCTGAGAAAAACCATTCGCACATTACTTCAAATTTTCAAAGCAATAAATTTGTTATATACATTATATTTATTCACTTTCTTTTAAGAACTTTTTCCTGGAGGTCCGCAATAAATTGGCCAAATTCATTCCCGATACAATTTCGGTTTCGTAGAAAAATGCTACCATGGCAAAAAGGATAAATTAAAAGTTATGTTGTTCAAATAATTTTGAAATTGTTTCTAGTCCATTGAGGCTTTTTCTACACCATCAGCTCGAAATTCGAAATTCGAAATTGAAAAAGTTTTTGTTTTATCAGCAATTAATTTGAGATTTGAAGGTTAGTATTAGTCAAACTTATATTTGAAAATGAAAATGAAGTGATTTTTAGCAGTTTGAAAAATGGATTATTTGCAGTATTTTAATGAACGTCTAAAGCCATATTTAAAATTCCTTGATATTTTTTACTTGCTTTGTGCCTAATAAATAAAGAAAATTGTGTTCTCCATATTAAGGCCATACAGGAAAAAATAATTCCTTGAAAGTCCAAATTTATTGAGGTCGCATGGCTAAGTTTATGAGAGCATAATGTTTATTGAACGCAGAATATTGTGGTGATACGCTTTTGTTTGCTATCATATTTCAAGGAGAAATATCACCCTTTGTATTCCTTGCAGGAAGAAGACTTCCATAATAAATAGGGTGTTTGTTTTTCATTTCGTTTTTTCGTAATATTATTTGTGGTTTCATGTATTGAAATTTTAACATGTCAGAACCGAACCTAACACCTGGGGTGATCCCGCGTCCCGGAACAGCCGAGACAGTGCCGAATTTTGACATGTCTCGGAAACTAAATTTTTGTCCCGGATTTTTCATTTTAGTATCATAAAGCTTTTAAACGCCAAGAAACAATCAATAAAATTACAAAAAATACTCTACTTCGGTTAAGATCTTCTGTAAACATTTTTTTCGCCTGCGGCGCATTTTTCAACGATTTCGCCGAAGGGCACATGTCGAACATTTGCAACAGTAGTGTCATAACTCAAAAAGGAGTAATTTTGAGTTTTGGCTTGTTCTTTCATCTTACAAATCTGATAAATCTTTACAAGAAATAGTCACCATGGAGAGCATTTGTGACCTGTTAGTACTCACAGAATTTAGTACAAAATCAGGGGATTGAAAAGTGTTTTCTGAAAAATCATGCTTTTTGAGTTATGATATTATTGTCGCAAATGAGCGATGTATCTCAAAAGATTTGATCTGCGGCGCATTTCTTTTTATTGGAAATTATGCAATTTCCATTGCGATTATTATTGACACGCAAGGAGCGCGAAAACTCAAGTAAATTTTCTTGATAAACCGTTTTTTAATAATCTGATAAACCGTTTTCTAGACAATCGCAAACTGGATCCCGCAAGGGATGCCACGAGGGAGTGATAAACTAAATGTTCTGGATTTAGGTTTTAGGGATGTTGTCCCGTGTTATACATAGATTTAATTTATTGATCAGTAAATATGCAAAACGAACTCTACGTTGGCTGGAGGTTGCAATAATTTTTTTTCACCTGCGGCGCATTTTTTCGGAGAAGTTTTACCATAGGTTCATATATCTCAAAAAATTTTCCATGTGTCGCATTTTTCTTTATTAGTATTTTCACAATTTAAATTTCATTTATTAAAAACCGTGAAAAATCTCGGAAAACTGAGTTATTTTTGCTGGGACAGTGAGTCGAATCATTGTACCACCACAATTTTTCAATAATATGTCCGAGTTTTGTTCTTTTGTTTTTCGGTAATAAAAAAGGTGCCAATAATTCAATACTGTGACTGTGATGACATTTTGTTATGAAAACTGAAATTATTTGAAAAGGAAACATTGAAAAAGAGTTTAGATGAGAAAAATTATTATTTGATAAGTTAACAGTTTCATCTGTACAAAACTAATAATTTTTTTTATTAAAAATCACTTCTGTTAGGATAGCCATGTTAGCATAGCTACACCATGAAGATTTGGTTGTGTTTTATATTGGAAAGATAGGAAAATGAATAAATATATTTATTTTTGGCTTTTAAAGTGGCAAGTTTTAGAACAGAAAATGAAAAAAAAATGTGTCTGAAGAAAATCCAGAGTCAGCTACAAGCGGCTTTTCTTTATATGAATTCGTGTAACATATATGAAATCACAAACATGCGAAAGGTCTGAATTTTTTATTTGATGCCAAAGATTGTGACATCAGAAGGACTTTTCACGTCGCATACTTTTTTTTTACATAAAATGTGTTCCAACTAATAAGATGTACGAAAGATATGCTGGTTGTTGCTAGGGAAAAATACAGCATAACTATGCATTTATTATAAAGTAGGAAAATATCAAGCACCCCTGAGACAGTTTCATTCTTCGAAGAAATTTCTTGATTTTAGGAGATTTTATTTTAATTTAAACAAGAAACGTTTTTTTTCTGAAACACTCAGAAACAACAACAAACTATCTAAGAAATCTCAGACGTGCTGCATATTTAATAAGCACTGAGTTTTCCTCTAAAATAAAGAATACAAAAAGTTATCAAAACTGCGTCTTGGTGTGTACGGTTTTGCTCACCAAATGCCAACACAACGATTTCTTTAAAATTTTCTAAAACATATGAAATTTAAAGAAGGAAATTAATGCAAAATATTTCATATGCTCACCATATGCTCCACTAAAGAACTTCACATACTTATTAAAGCATTTGACAAGATTATAGAACGACGTACCTAATGTTTTATGCAAAAGCAACCCTTTTCAGTAATTCATACAATAAAAAGAATTTTCTATCAAAATTTCAGTCCCATTTATCAAAAAGTTAAGCCTACAGGGACTAAAGAACTTTCAGGTGACTCAATAACTTTTACTCAGGATTCTATTTACGATTTCCATTTCATAGTATTTGAAATTGAAATCAACAAAAGGGCGTGAAAACCTTATCGCTGTAGAGAATTAATGCAGAAAATCATTGAACTAGCGACATGAAAGTTAAAACAGCAAAATTTAAAATATCTTTCTCAATAAGTAAATTTTATTTTGTGAAACTCTGTGAACTCTATGAAAAAAACGTAAGAAAAGCCAGGGGGCAATCGTCAATACTCTGTATGAGGGAGACACAATTTTTAAGGAAAAAATTCATTTATATGGGAAAGAGATGAAGGAACGATTACGTAAAATCATATGTTAGACACATTTCGTCTTCAAAAATTTTTTCGATACTATGCCCCGATTCCGAGAAAATCGAAAGAAAATATTCAATTTGTATGGGAGAGAGGGAAAGGAGTAGTCCAACTGGATTTTAATGTATTGATAAGTTATATTCTAAACACATGTTTTCGAGAAAATTGTAAAAAAAACTGTTCCGTTTGTATGTAGAAGGGGGGAAGGAATGGTCCGATTTTAGCCATTCAAGAACTTAGCCTGGCTATTTACGAAAAACGCAACAATACAAAATTTCAAGTCTCTAGCTCAATTCTTTCGAAAATTATGATTTTCACGGTCAGGCAGACAGACCGACGGCCATGCGGAAATCAAAATCTTTTGTCATCCCTAACACCCTGGTGTAGTTCATTTTTGTGTCTGACGATTGGTTCGATGCGTTAATAACGGTATACTAAATCTAATATACTCCTATATGATGTATCAGATAGAGTATAAAGGTATATAGATTGAACCAAAAAAAATAAGAAATAATACAGGGTCAATGCGACTGTCAAATAGAGTGATTTTGAAAACAAATCTCTACCTCCAAAGTACCTGTTTTATTTATAGACACGAAAAGAAAAGATCTTAAAGTTTTTTAATATAAATGCAAATCTGTTACCCAATTTTATGCTCTTCACAAAAAAAACCCGGCGAAATATTTGTATTGACTCAATATCGGATGATATTAAAATGTTAAATTCTTAATCAACCAATCTTGACTCTTTAATCCTTTGGGCTATTCAACAAGGTTTCTTCAAAAGCAACTGACCCATCGCCTACGTTGAATTAAAAATGGACAGCAGATGATATTTAAATCATGCTTGTGAAACCTTTATCTCCATCACGGAGACCCCCGTCAATAAAAAATCAAATTAAGGATCCCTCAGTGTGAAAAATACTTCATCATTTACAATGAGATATGCTAAAGACTAGAAATGGAAAAATTAATTTATCTTCTAAAATCAGAAACAAGAAAAAATAGTTAAAAATTTTCCCGCTTAAATGACGAAATACTAATTAGACATCTTTTTTCCTGGACTCTTATACTCTATATGATATATGATATAGGATTATATTAGATTTTATATATATTTATTATAGTATATTAGATCGTCGAACACAAAAATGAACTACACCAGTGTGTTAGGGAGTACAAAAGATTCTGATTTTCGCCTGTCCATCCGTCCGTGAACAACAAACGTTCGAAAGAATTGAGCTAGATACTTTAAATTTTTTTAGTTACTTTTCTCGTAAATGGCAATGGCTGTGCTAGGTTCTTGAACAGGTAAAATTGGATCATCCCCCCCCCCCCCCCCCCCCCCCCCCTCTCCCATATACAAATGAAACAGTTTTTTGCAATTTTCTCGAAAACGATGAGTCATATTGAAAAATTTATAAAGGCAAAAAGTCTTTAGAATATTACTTTACATAACTTACCCATACATCAAAATCCAGTTGGATCACTCCTTCACCCCTTCCCCCATACAAAGAGGACACTGTTTAATTTTCTCGATAACGGTGAGTTGTATTGAAAAATTTATCAATACAACTCACCGGCAAAATCTGTTTAGAACATAATTTTACATAACCGTTCTAAATCGAATAGGACCATTCCTTTCCCCTCTCCTATCCAAATGGATTTTTTTCAATAAACATTTTATCTGTCATCATATAGAGTATTTGATAAATTGTAGCTTTTCTCATGTTTGTACCTGAATTTAAAAAAAAAAAAATATTGATCGAGTAGTTGTTGGTAAAAATTCAACAATTATTTGATATCTGCCAGACAAGTCACAAAAAGTTTCCGTAAGTAGATGTAGCTATTTTCCAAGTGCAGTACTTTGAGACAACTTTTTAACCAGAAATCTCTCTATTAGACACAAAAACGATGCCAAACTCAATATTAATTAAAATAACGTGTCACGGAAACGAATTGTTGTTATACACAAACCAAATTCCCAAGAAAAAGACAGGAAATCAATGCAAAAACATCCCCCAAAAAACCTTTTTGCTTTGCTCTGTGACCCGTAAAATAGATGAGAAAAGAATAGAAATTTCTGAAACATTCTTTTTCTTTTAAATTGTGGCAAAGAAAACGAAAATGTAAACCATCTTCTGTATATTTTCTTCATGGTTTATAGAATTTTACCTATATATATTATACCAACGGAAATATAAATTGGAATGTTAATATGTATGTAAAGACAGGATATTTTATATACATTTTTTTATAACTTTAACAAAATAGAAAGGGAATTTTATTCGTCTCATTTAAATTTTTGTGTGAAGAGTACCGAGGGAATTTTTGCCGTGCTCAGATTCCTTAAATATTTTCACTTGTAAATAGGTGTCACAAGTTATACAGAGTAACAGCATTGCATATTCAGCAGAACTTTAGACATAAATTACTTTAGCGGGGTCCTTTAGGTTTTCTAATATGGAAATTAAATCCTATGCTGTTAAAGAAAGGTCATCTTGTTTATGTTTAAAGAGATACTCTTCTATGTAATGAGTACATAATGATATAAAATTTAATAAACTAAAAAATGATTAATTAATTATTGTGTTTTGGATGGATACGAGACAAATTTAACTAGAAGATACATTTTTTTGAAATCTGTTTTAATTGATAATAATGGTGAATAAGATTTATGTTTACCATTTTACGATCTTAGTACATACAAAATAAGCATAGACTTCCCGTAAAATATGTTACACATTAAAGGGGGAAGGGACTTCGGTAGTACTTCGGTAGTACGGCAATACTAAATTACCGGAATGGAGGGATGAATCGAAAAATATTGACATTAAGGTGGGCGTTTTTTATGGATAGCTCCTAAGAAAAGCGAACTTAAACTTAAATATTTTATTTGTCAAATAATTTAAAACATATATGTACATACCTTCTCTCGTTCAATAACTAACACTTTTGGAATTCAAGGAAAGTCATCTGAAATAAAAATAAAATAAAATAAAATAAGTATAATTATTTATAATTTATGTTACTAAATCATATATGAAAATTCATGTAAATCATACATCAGTGCGCATGATGATTTTAGAAAAATAATACATAAATACAAGTCTGTTAGATATAGGGTGTTCAGATAGGAATGCTTGAAGCTTGTCCTATGATTGCCACCGATTAGGAAACAGGTGTCATATTTGATAGACGTGTCTTGACATTTAACTATGAAATGCTACATAAATCAACAATGCGTGAACATTATTAAAAGTTCCGTGCTGTGTACCCGACCAGGCACATGTTTGGAGGAATGGCTGCGGAAAAAAACCAAAATTCCCAAATTAGGAGCGACAACAATTCAGAAAATATCCAAGAGCATCCGATGCATCTTAATATACAAAATTAGGGTAGGGTTGTCATAATAAATTTTAGAAAACTACGTTTCGTGAGCGAAAACCGCCGAGATCCCGCAATATTTGTGCGGGAAATAACGTTACTTTTCCAAAAGTTGATAGAAAACTACAATTTTCGTACTTACAAAAAAATTCAAGTCGCTAACTCAACACGTTCTCGAGTTATTTAAGATAGACTGAAACGGACTGCGTATCAATCAGAAAGTTTCTATTTGCCCCCGTTCTCTAGTCGGTCATAGTCATGAATATTATACTATCCTTCTTAGCTACGCAAAGAGTCGTGATGTGCGTCACGAAAAATTCAGAACATACAACGCGATCACCCTAAAAATGTTTGGCCAACCCCCAGGAGCTCGTAACCCACCGGTTGGGTAGCAGTGAATGTAATAGCGAATTTTTTTGTCGTGGTGTTTGCCAGTAATAAACTTATTAAAAGTAATGAGATTAGTCTCCGAAATTTTGAAATTCAATACAAGCACACAAAAAAAATATTTCGAGGAGCCAAAGGTATTAAAAAATTAGAAACAAAACTGTAACTGACAAATTGAATAAATAATGGACATTATATGCTACACGCAAAAGGAAATGATGCCATAAAAATCTAATAAAATGTATTAGACCAACATTATCAAAATATTTAACCTAATTATGTCACTCGACATGATGACATAACTCTTCGAATGTTAAATGGTGATAATAAAATAGTTGGTTATGTCATTGTCACTTAACAAGCTGAGTTATTACTGTTCTGATAGTAATCACCAAAAAGGAAAACCTAACAAAAATAATAAAAACCAAACAAGTGGTGAGTATAATAATTCTCGTTAATCAGAAGTAAAGTTTTTCTTACAATTTAGACGGTTTTGCCACTAAACGGATAAGAATATTTTCTCTTTATATTGATTTATTGTTAACATATTCATCCAATAAATCTACCATTTTATTGCTATATTTACCAACTTATTGCTATTATCTACCAACTTATTGCTATATACATATATCCAAGTAACCCACGTTGTAGTTATAAATAATATCAGTTTGAAAACACCAAAACATGTTAAGCATATTTACAGGCGTGATCTGTCTGGAAATGCTCTTAGCCTCGACTAAAAATCCACTCAAGATGTGTTTTGATGATTTTTCAAAGTAGCCGCAACCTTTGTTGCTTTCTCATGTTGTAATAAAAAGCATAATCATTGTTTTTACCTTTCCTACATATAAGAAAGGTTTCAAAATCACTTCAAAAACCGAAATTATAGCGGAGTATGGGACATATACCCATCGACTCAGTCCAATGAATCCGCAATTTGTCTCCATCTCTGTGGGTGCGTGTATTCGTTCGTATGTATGTATGTAACGAAAATTGTAGGATCGACTTCTATCAGACTAGTAAATCTTAAACAATTTTGATGCGATTTTTTGCATTCAAAAGTTGTTATTATAGAACCGTTTTTGAGATAATCGAAAAAATATTTTTTTTCGTATGGACAGAGGGTAAGGAGTGGTCAGATTAAATTTTGGCATATGGCAGGATTATGTAAAATCATATTCTAAACACGTTTTGTCTAAACAGAGTTTTCGAAAAAATTGCAAAAATATTTCACATTTGTGTGGGAGAGGAAGGAAGGGGTGGTTCAATTTTTCGAATTTTCGGAATAGGTTTATTATTTGATAACAGCCTGTTCTGTGCGAAATTTGAAATTTTTACTTCAATTGGTTCTCGAGTATTTAAATGTTTTTTTATAAAAACTTTCAACATTATACGCACTTATCTTATGAAGTTTGATTAGTAAGAAAGGTATTATCTAACCGGTAAATTGGACTGCCGAGAAACTTAAACCTTTATCTTTATCCGAGAATTCGCTTTTTCACGAACTTTCTATGTCCCCTATAATATTTTTGCAAATCAAAAGTTTAAATAAAATCAATTTTTTTCCTTATGAAATACAAAAATCAAAATTCTGGTAGATTCGTCGGATATTTTCAATAAGAAAAAAAGTACAAAGAGAATGGGGATAAATGATTTTCCTGGAAGAGAATCAAAAGTGGTTTAAATCAGATATTTTTTACATCGAAATATTTTTCAATTGAAATTGTTTCATATTTTATCCCTAGTCCTTTTTAAGTTTCTTCCAAAAAAATAAATATATGTATTTCATTTTTTTTTTCGTGTTCCACACGCCAAATCCCTCTCGTGCTTTAAAAAAAACAAAAAGCTGTCGTCAAACAAAAATTTATTCGAACAGGACTAAAATGTTCTTTAAATTTCTCAAAAAAGTTTGTTGTGTTGATTTTTTTTTTACCTGTAGATGTCTTATTTTTAAAAGGTTTCATTAAAAGTAGAATTATTAGAATAAACGATGTCAGTGATATAAAGGGTCTTTCAACAAGGACATAACAATTTTGTATTTTAATAAAAACGCACCCTAAAACTTGTTTTTATGATCTGGCAATGCTAAAACGTTAGTCAAGGTTTACATTTTTATCATGGTGAAGTTCACGAACGAGCAACGTTTGGAAATTATTAAAACTTACTACCGAAATTCTGAGTCCGATGGAATGATAATGAAAATGATGAAATGATGAATGAAATGATGGTCCGGTCGAATGGCCACCTCGCTCGTGCGATTTAACGCCGTTGGATTTCTTTTTATGGGGTTATGTTAACTCGTTGGTTGATGCCAACAAGCCAACAACGTTAGAGGAGCTCAGGAACAATATCGAACGCGAACTTGCCAACGTTCCGGCCTATATGTGTGGAAGAGTGGTGGAAAATTCGCTCCAAAGAATCAATCATCAAACGTGCTCGCGGTGGCCATATGAACGACATCGAATTTCATACTTAAATGTAACATGTCCACTACACCTGGAATAAATTTCAGCCCGATATCTCAATTATTCTATGTTTCATTTAAATACAAAATTGTTATGTCCTTGTTGAAACACCCGATATTACTTTTAAAATATTTCAATTATTTCGCTACTGAAGTAAGAACAAAAATTGATTGAAACTTGAATTAGGCAACATTGAATATAATAAAAATATATGCAGTCATAGTAAACTTTTTTTTAAGGTAATGTAAAGGGAATTATTTGTTCAAAGATATTCTTGTTAAACAAGTGGTTTTTAATAAAAGTGAGTTTTATTATGGAACCTTTAAAATACTTCAGTTTCAGTCGTGAGTGCTTTTAATACATTTTATTCCCCGAGGGCTTTTAGTTCTATAGCAAATAACAGTTTACTTTTTAAAAACATGATACGAGTGTAAAACAACAACGACGAAATATGCGAAAAATAATTTCGAAAATCACTTATCGGGTAATATAGGAAAATCTGGTGAAAAACGTTTGATCTGGGAAATATTTCTTTGTGTATTCCGATATTGATCAATACCCAAGGGTGTTTCCTACAAGCTAAAACCAGAGTAGAGAAATCATTGAAGATAACTTTGGAATTAGACGAAAGGAGAATACCATAATAAAGCCCAAAAAATATGTAAATTATACACGAGAGAAAAATACTTTGTGGCTGTTTTTGGTAATTTCTCCTTCTCAGAAATGTGTAAGATGCTTTTAGAGTAGATTTTTTTTAGAACAACATTTCATAAAAAAAATATTGTTTGAGTTTTCATGCGGAATTACATGAGAATGTATAAAAGCTAGTACACAAGAGTTAAATTCGAAAACGGATCTAATCTGCAACATTACTTAAGCTCTTGCGTAACAAGTAGATTTTCCTGATTTTCAAAGATTTTTTTTTGCATTTAACATAAAATATTAACGTTAATATATATATCGGCTTAAGAACAAGAATAATTCCAAGTAATCGTTAAAACTTGTGGTTTTCGCAATTGTTGATAAGTGAAATATTACGGCGATTATTAAGGAATATTACTTTAGTTTTTATATATAAATGACCACTAATTTAATTATATTTTGTGTAATTAGCCTTATTGGTCAATTAAAACAATTTCTCATGTCAATAAATGTTACATTTATTATCGACGTTTCGTCCGTCTTCAGGATAATTTTGAAAATTTTTGGACACTTTTAAAAAACAAATTTAACTTTTAATACAAATAAATAAATAAATAAATTAAACATATAACAAGTTAAAAATATATTTTGCTAGGGATATATTTTGCTAGTACTACTACTAGTTCTGTCCCTAGCAAAATATATTTTTAACTTGTTATATGTTTAATTTATTTATTTATTTATTAGTATTAAAAGTTAAATTTGTTTTTTAAAAGTGTCCAAAAATTTTCAAAATTATCCTGAAGACGTCCGGTGAAAACGGACGAAACGTCGATAATAAATGTAACATTTATTGACATGAGAAATTGTTTTAATTGACCAATAAGCCTAATCACACAAAATATTATTAAGGAATAATTAAAATTTCTTTCGAATTGATTGAAATTCACAGTAAAGACAATACTAAGCAATACCAAAACGTGTACGTCAATTTATGAAACGTTTGTGTAAAATTTTCTACCATTAGAATATAAGTCTTTATATTATACACTTTTGATGTAGCAACAATAATTAATTTAGGTTTCTTCATATCTTATTGTGGTGATTGTATTTTCCCAAATATCTCGAATAGAATAGAATTACTCGTAACTAAGCCAAAATGAAATGAATTTTCTCATATCATAATCCCAATGAAGGTCACACAAATTAGTAACGAAAAGCCCAAGTTGTTTCATCCAAAAAAAATTCCCTTTTTGCATTATTTCTGTATAACAACTTTCTTATGCCATTCAAAAGCTAAACTTTCATCGTTAATACGAGGTGTAAAGTGAAAAGTTCAGGGCCTGGTACGGAAAATACCTTATTGGTCATATTCTTTCTCTCTGAATTCTTGTCTAAAATTTCAACATAATCGATAGAATGATTTTCAAATTAGAGGTTTTTATATGTTGCGAAATCTGACCGAGAGATTTCAAGATCTAATCGAGAGCAGTCAAGCTCTTTTCGAGATCTATTCGACCGATTGTGTTGAAATTTCAACTCATGTCTTCTGAGAGGAAAAACCAAGAGATCACAAAAAATGTGCCGGAAAAAGCTTGAAACTTGTCAACCTACCCTCGCACGTGCAATACATTGAAATCTAGAGTGGCCATAACAACATAGAAACTCTTATTTTCCTGGAGTCATTGTTGCCTTTTTGCGTGCGCCCTGTTTTGTCCAATTTTATTAAGTGAATAATAGAATCGCTCGCAAAATTGTGTTTTCTGTCCTAATAAAGATTAAGTCCAATTTCCATTCTTGATGGTTTCTTAGCCTAATACTTTTACTTAATTATTTGAACTTCACCCACACGCATGTGTTATTTATCGTGAATGTTTTCACATACATATTTGGATTAATATTCATCTAATATTTACACATTAAATATGTCAAATATAAAATTCTTAATAAATGATTATGGCATTTTTTTCAACAACGAACGAAAAGTAATATAAGTGGTATGTGAAAACCATTAGAAGGAAATTACTTTCTTTTTGTGTAAATATTTTTTTAACACTATTGACAAAAAAAAGCTTGTTTGCGATAGAACTATAAAGAACTAATTAGTTATTCTTATAGGGTTTAGGTTCTTATCTATTTCGTATTTGTCAATGGACGGAAAAAACGTCTTAACAGAACTCTCTGAAGGAGAAAATGTTGTGTAAAAGTCTACGTGAGAGACTTTTATAAATCAACTTCAATTTTCCACAGATTTAAGCAAAAAACCTAAATAACAGAGTATACGATAAATACAACTCAATTAAAACTTCCACAATAATGTTGAGATAACCTAAGAACCAAAATCTTTTCAAACTGTATGTATATAGAGGTATCTAAACATTTTAATGGTATTTTTATGCTTTATGTTATGTTGATATCATACTAGAAGTGTGCTCCATGGTTTGCATAGTATAACACATGGATCAATAAGTCCCGAGACTAACCCAGAGATGACGCTCGTAGTAAACCAGTAACCACGTCTTTCTAGAGTACTAACCTTTGCTTGAAACGTGTCAAAATTTTAAGTCGATCGGACCAGAAACAGCTGAGTTATCGAGGTTGGAGTAAAGTCGTTTTGTAGTTTGTTTAAAAAATGGAAAAAACCGAGTTTCGTGTTCTGATAAAACATTGTTTTTTAATGGGTAAAAACACCGTGCAAGCGAAACAATGGATTGAAAAATGTTACCCGGACTCTTGTCCATCAAAAGCAACGATTTGTCGGTGGTTTGCCGAGTTTAAACGTGGTCGTACCGACACAAATGACGCGGAACGCTCGGGTAGACCTGTGGAAGCCGTTACACCGGAAAGTGTGAGTGAAGTGACAAAAATTATAATGAAAGATCGTAAAGTGAAGCTCCGTGAGATTGCTGAGATAACACAGATATCATATGGAAGTGCATTTACTATCCTTCATGAAAAATTGAGCATGAAAAAGGTTTTTTCCAAGTGGGTGCCGCGATTGCTTTCGATGGAACAAAAACAGCAACGAGTCGATGATTCAGAAAGCTGTTTATCGCTATTTACTCGCAATAAAAAAGATTTCTTGCGTCGTTACGTGTCCATGGACGAAACATGGATACATCACTACACTCCAGAGTCGAAGCGGCAGTCATCTGAGTGGCGCACAGCTGGCGAAAGCCGTCCGAAGCGTCCGAAAACGCAGCAGTCAGCTGGCAAAGTCATGGCGTCAGTTTTTTGGGATACGCATGGCGTGATTTTCATTGACTACCTCGAAAAAGGTAAATCGATCAACAGTGATTATTATATTGACTTGCTGGTGCGTTTGAAGGAGGAAATCGCAAAAAAACGACCGCACATGCAGAGAAAAAAAATCCTTTTTCACCAAGACAATGCACCCTGCCACAAGTCGATGAAAACAATGGCAAAATTGAACGAATTGGGCTTTCATCTGCTTCCCCACCCCCCATACTCGCCAGATTTAGCCCCCAGTGACTACTGGCTCTTTGCTGATCTTAAAAAAATGCTCCAGGGAAAAAGATTTGGCTCAAATGAGGAGGTCATCGCTGAAACTGAAGCTTATTTTGAAGCGAAAGATAATTTTTTTTATAAACATGGTATTGAAAAATTGGAAAAGCGTTGGAACGATTGTATCACCCTAAAAGGTGATTATATTGATGAATAAAAAAAAATTTGGCGAAAAAAATGTTGTTTTCATTGTTAGTCTCGGGACTTATTGATCCATGTGTTAGAACTAAGTGTTTCTTGAAAGGTTCAGATTCTCGGATGCTCGAAATCTCAACATTCGCCCACAATAAAACTGCAAACTGAATTTAGCAGAAATGGCAATCGTGCAATAAAAACTTTTTAACGTATGCCCAAGAAACTAAGTTCTATTAAACACTACATAAATCTTATATAATAAGCAGCGCGTGACTGAAGCTACAGCACTTGCCAAAAGCCTTCTTACAACATTCAGGTGTGTGTTTGGTAAAAACACACAGAGTTTGTTTGGTAAAAAAAAATAGTCTTTTAAATTTTTCTCTTTCGATTGCTTTTTGCACCGTTTTCGAGAAAAATGAAAAAAATGTGTTCAATTTATATGGTCTAATTGGATTTTCATGTAGAGATAAGTCATGTAAAATCATGTTTTGAACACATTTAATCTTCATGATTTTTTCGATACGAGGCATAGTTTTCGAAAAAACAGTAAAATATTATTGCATTTGTGTGGGAGAGGAGGGAAGCAGTGGTCCGATTGGATTTTGATGTATGGATGAGTTATGTAAAATCCTATTCTGAATACATTTTACCTTTACACATTTGTCAGTATGACTTGCCATTTTCGGAAAAAATACAAAAACCAGTTTTTCTTTTGTATTGGGGAGGGGGTCAGGAATGGTCCAATTTTGTCCGTTCAAGGTCTTAGCCTAGACATTTACGAGAAACGTAACTACACAAAATTTTAAGTCTCTTGCTTAATTCTTTCGATAGTTATGGTGTTAACGGACGGACAGACGGACGGACAGACGGACGGACACGCGGAAATCAAAATATTTTGTCATCCCTAACACCACCGTAAAGTGCATTTTTCTGCCCGATGATGATTGGTTCGATGCGTTACAAACGGTATACTAAATCTAATATACTCCTATATGTACATATCATATAGAGTATAAAAATCTTAAGAAACGATATTTTTTATATCCGTCGTAGGGCGGGGGTGAAACCTAGGTATTCCAACAGACATGATTTTGAATGAAATGGCAAAAAAAATTTAAACAAGCTTTTAAAGTCTGTCCGCCCGTCTGTCTGTCCGTCTGTCCGTCTGTCCATCCGTCCGTCTGTCCGTCTGTCCATCCGTCCGTCTGTCCGTCTGTCCATCCGTCCGTCTGTCCGTCTGTCCATCCGTCTGTCCGTCCGTCTGTCTGTCTGTCCGTCCGTCTGTGGCGCGGATTTCGAGCGCACGGATTGAGCTAGAGACTTGAAATTTTGCTCAGATTCGTTTTTCATAAAATTCGAGGCTAAGTTCGTTCATGGGCAAAAATGTCTCAAAAACGGTGCATCTTATCAAAAAAGTTCAAGAACAAAAGTTATTTAGAATATGATTCTACATAAAACTCCCATACATCAAAATCCAATTGGAATAAATTTTAAAAAATCTTATTGGAAAGTTTGACTTCCAAGTGAAATTTTGGTACAGCTGTTCGAATTTTGATACGAATATCACCATACGGGTTTTCAATAATTGTCAGATTGGCAATTATAGTTTTTGTTATGTTTTTTTTTTTAAATTTGAACACAAATTTTATGATTCCTCAAACAATAAAATATACGAAAAATATTTGCGGTAACTAAATTCATTGGAAAATATATAAATTCTAAGACTAAAAAATAAATCTGCCATAGAAACTTTATGGCAATCGTAAAACCAGGACCACAATCAAAACTATTTTCATATCCGACCTCAAAGTGTTTAAAATGAATAAAATAACAATTTCAACATCCAAAATTTCATTTATTCTTGGTTTCATAGAGAACCAGAATACTGAAATTAAATTCATCGTAGAACATTAAAACTTTATTATAATTAAATAAAATTAAAAACATTGGGGTAAAAAAAATACATACTTCTTACGGTTTTATTAAATTTCGACCATTTTACTGTAAAAATCCTGCCCCTTTGTGTGACATTCATCCCATAATCGTAAACTTGAATAACAACATGGGTACTCGTCTTAGGTCCTTTACATTATGTAACAAGTGAAATTTTTCGTGTCCGTAAAACCTTTCAAGCAACATAAAATTTTTTTTGCTTGAAAATTAACTTTTCCAACTCTTAGGAGGTATATTCGTGATATTGACATATCTGTCAGTCAAGTTTTACGGATGAACAGTATTCTATGTTCAAATTTTTTGACTCTATTTATCACGAATAGAAAAAAGATATTGTTTTACATGTAGATATATTTTCGATGAACGTGTCGCTCCAATATAGATTACTTGATCGTAAATTGAGTTTCTGAATAAAAATGAAACATGTGCTAAAAAATCTATGTAGATAAAAAGTTCAGATTGGTATTCGATTTGAAGTGTATCGTTTACATCTAAAAGCGAAACAAGAACTCTCCCCAGTCAACTGTATAAAATTTCCTTTTTTATTGAATTTAGTCATTAACTCAAAATTAAATTGATCCTTGTACTCCATTTTCATATGCTCTCGCACCAGTTTTCGAATAGGAATTTCATACATTTTGAGAAAGTGTAACATTCGGCTGGTCCACGTAACACATAAAGTTCATTTTACCTTAGTTAATGGCGTTAATTTGCAAAGAAGTTTACAACGATGTGTTCTCAACATGACTTCCTGAATGGGATGATTACCCGACACATAATTCTACACATGAAGTAGAAAAGTTCAGTTCAAACATTTTCTTAGGCACCAAAGCAGCAAAGCCTTTAAACTTTTTTTTAGTCAAGGTCATTATTTAAAGGTTTAACCCTAGACCCGTGTACTATAAAACGTCCATATATTGTGTACTTCGGCACTCGTGTACTTGGGGAATCAGATGTAATTCTAATAGAAAATGTATGGCTTGTTTGTTTAGAAATCATAAAAATGTGGTTTATTCGGTAAACAAGTAAGAAATACAATGGGAAAGTATAAGCCCAAAAAATCGTTCACGGGTCTAGGGTTAAGGGATAAATATCTGGGAAATCAAAAAGGCTGACATTTGGTGGTGTGAATGAGAGTTCATTTGTATTTTTTTTTAGAAAATTAGCTGAAGGAATTTTGATTATATAAAAAATGTATTCGAACCATATAGATTTTTGATTACAACATGGTTTCTATTTTAACCCTTTCAGTACCTATTTTGTTCTATGGGGGTTAAAAATACTCTCTATACAAATTAATGATGTTTAAGCTATTAGTATTCATTTAAAACAAAAAAAAAAAAAAAAAAAAATCAAAAATTTTAATTTTTCTTAAATTACGCCCACTGTAGTCCAGCTTTTTACTCAAAAAATCAAAGTTGGGTCACAAATGCATTTAACCCTTTCAGTCACCACGTACACTATACTGTGCACACTTTCTACCAAGTCAAGTTATGAGTTATGGCTTCTGAAAAGTGTGTACACTATAGTGTACGTGGTGACTGAAAGGGTTAATGAAGACCGACCAAGTTTTTTGTTTTAAAAACCATAAAACATTGTGAGAAAAAATATGGGTATCGCCCAACGGAGATTCTAAGACAATTGTCTTGACATAAAAAAAATACATTCAAAAAACCAACAACTGTAGAAAAACACCGAAATGAACTTTGGGACACGAACAAAGTTTTTTATTTGATGTAAAGCTACAGTTCTTTCAAAAAACTTTTAAAAATACACCTTTGAAAATAATTTTTGAAAGAATTTTCTGAGAAACCAAATATGCACTTATGGAGCTTTGAAACATTTGTTAACTGAATTCTTTTAAATACATAATTCAAACTTTATATTTTTCCATCATAAATGAGGTGAAAATAAGAAGATTTCGAGAAAAATATTTTCTAATGGTCGGAAAAATTGTCGTGTGTCAAAGAATATTAAAAATATGTTATATATCCTGGGACCATTTGGACGATGTTGAAATTATGTTGATTTATGATAAGTTTTTTGCATTTACAACGAATTTAACATAGCAAAAAAAAGAATTTATCAATTGCTCAAGGCTGTGAACGATTTCCACATGACTAATCAAAAGAATTTATGAGTATTTTGACAAATGCGAAGAAATTGAATTTATTGGAAATTTTTTGTATATAGAAACGTTCGAAATTCAGAAACCCGTAAATACAAGCAAGATATTTTATAATTCTCGGTGCTCTTTTAAATGATTTAATATGATGTTTTCTACAACTGGCATAATATTTAATGTGGCACGTTAAAAAAACATTTTTTTTAAATTTTAATGGAAATGGTTTACATTTCTGTTAAATTCTAATGATATAAGAAGTATGAGAATATAAGAAGTGAACTGGATATAAGCAGTAAATTTGAAAGCTACGTAGGCCCTCAAGAACAACCTCGATTCAAGAAATTTATTGAATGACTCTTGAAGAAAAAAAAGTAGATAATGATTATTCCGATTGCTCTTTTCAATTTTCATGTGAATCGACTTGATTTAATAATATTAATTGCGTTTTATATACTCGTTTTCAGTAAAAAAATATGTAAACGCTTTAAAAATTATGTAAATTTTACCTGGTTATTTTGATAGAAATTTGTGAAATATATAAAAAGACTCTTTTTAAAAATACGTCGCTATACGGATTTTATTTAATAAGTCGTAAATAAAATTTCAAAAAAGTTCTACATCGTTCATGTCGGTTTTTCGCCCCTTCTAGGACACTATGTCCCAAAAACTTCAGGTGAAAAATTTTACTTATCAGACACTTCAAATGCTTAAGTAGAATGACCGAATTAAGGGTTGGAATCCCCTGCATTGAAATCGGAATAAATCTGTCAGGTTGGCGATGGCTTGTCTGAACCTGATTGCAATGAATTTTCATCAGTTTCGCAAAAATTGATTTCCCACACAGACATAATGTCCCACAGTAAATCTTTGTTGAGATGAATATGTCGCAGGACAGCGTAAGGATCAGGAATTATTCGCATGTTTTTTTTTTAATATTTTTATTAATTTAGCACAAAAATGTTTGTAGCCTAAGTTCAATCTTCTGAAAAACTCAGGGGTGAGAGGGTTAATGTTAGATAACACAAAAATAGAAATTTTCATACAATCTCAGTTATTGAGTTCTGATGAAACGATTATTTTTTAAATCAAAAGCTAACACCATGTTGGTTTGCACAAAAATCTAAAATGTCATTATTTTGAGTTACATCTAGTAATTATTTCCTTTCAAAGACTCGAAGTTAATTGGGTACCACCAACAATGAACGTCACCACATAAAATTAATTTTCACGGCTATTAAGGAATAGAGGAACTATACTCAACGAGTAGAGTATACCAGAGAGGTTAATCTCACAAATTATTTCTAAAAGCAATTGCACGAGAGTTCTCCTCTTCGGGAAAATTCGCTAAAGGTGCCAGTCCACATGATAGTAAATGCCGGCGAGAACCTCTCGATAGCAGCTACTCACAAATGAACACGTCTCTGAGAGTCGCTCGTAGAAACTCGCAAAAACTCGCGAGCTAGTTTCTGCGAGCTGTCAAAAGTGATTCTATTCTCTAGTCGACAGGCCTCCACTGAACTCTCGGAGAGTAGCTCGCCAGATACGAACATCGTTTGAATTTCGCTAGTAGCTTTTGAGAACGCTAGAAGCTAGAAGCTCGATTTCGCTATTAACGATAGAAAAATCGCCGAAATTAAATCTCAAATGGACAACCTCCTGCGAGTAACTCTCGAGAGTTTTTGGGAGTTACTCGCGTATTTACTCTCATGTGGAGCGGCACCTTAAGGTGTAATAAAGGTAAAGTAAATATCCCTTTCCTGAGTTTTTCTCGGCACTATTGTGATTTAATCAAGAATCTGATGTTTAAATTTCGAAATTCGAAATGAAAAATTTGAAAAAACAAACTCGAAAGAAAAGTTGAAAGAGCGTATAAAATCAATCTACGTAATTTACGCAAGACGACATTTTTTTCAACGGAAATAATTATTAGAATGCCGGAAATAGCATGCGAAGAAATTAGAGCCTTGAGTAAACTTGTGAGTTTAATTAGAACTTGTTCCTAATTTTGTTACCGAAAACACAATAGAATTTCTGCTATCCAAATTATTATTCTGATTGATTATTCCAATGTGAAAAAATGTTCCAAGTAATCAAATCGTATATCATGTCCAAATCCAAAGGGAATTCGTTTCCCCCAATTTCGTTTATGGATGAGGAAATCGAGACTTTCCCAATGAGGAATGTTAACAAACTTAACAATGTGCGGCACAAACAAATGGGCAACACTCTTCCTTTTCATGTGTGGCGTAAGCAAAAATATACATATTGGACAAAAAAGCGGGCAGTAGAAGACATTTCGTAAAGCCCTAGAGTTCATTGCGATCAACCGACTTGATGAAGGTATTAAAGTGGATCTACGTGACTAACTTTTTATTTGGATCAAACAAATGATTTCCTTGTGGACTAAATGCAAATGTAATCAATTCTCCAATGACTTTAATGAAAATCAGAAAATATAAAGGATGACCATCACAGCTGGTGAGCAAAACTCAGAGAATTTTTTCCCAAATTCAATTGAAGAAAATCCAAGTTTTTCTTCCAATATGCCTTTTTTTATCGTTTCCCTCGATTTTCGTGGTTTTTGTTTAGGCTGGTTGGTATCTGAATTTCGCTTGCTGAGATTTGCCTTCATTAATTTTAAATTAATTTTCTTATCCATGTAGAAAATACCCCAGATTAAAGCTTTATAAAATGTCTTAAAAGGGATTTAATATGGCTGAATTTTAGTGTCTGATATTTTTATAAGTCCTTTTGAGTCAAATTTTTCTACGACATCAACTTTTAAGATTTCCACAAAATCCTACAACATTTCTTGTTTATAATCTATACGAAATTCACAAAGTAGGGGTATTAGATTTAGTATGCCGTTTGGAACGCATCGAACTAATCGTAGGACAAAACATAACAAATGCTATAATTGCCAATCTGGGAATTATTGATAACCCGTATGGTGATATTCGTATCAAAATTCGAACAGTTGTACCAAAAATTCCACTTTGAATCAAACTTTCCAATAAGATTTTTTAAAAGTTTATTCCAATCGGATTTTGATGTATGGAAGTTTCATCATATCCTAAATAACTTTTGTTCTTGCACTTTTTTTGATAAGATGCACCGTTTTTGAGATATTCGCAAAAAACGTTTTCGTTCATGGTCCATTTTTGCCCATATACGAACTTTGCCTTGCATTTTACGAAAAACGAATCTTCGCAAAATTTCAAGTCTCTAGCTCAATCTGTGCGTCCGAGATCGGTGCCACAGACGGACGGACAGACGGACAGACGGACGGACAGACGGACGGACAGACGAACGGACAGACGGACGGACAGACGGACAGACAGACAGACAGACGGACATACAAAATTCAATTTTTTCATCATTCTAAACACACTGGTGTAATTCATTTTTTTGTGTGATGACGGGATCTTGGCGTTACAAACGGTAAGGCAAATTTAATATACCCTTTGGTTTCACCATACGGGTATAAAAAATGCACTCCACCAGGGTGTTTGATATGACAAAAAATTTCATTTCCGCCAGACTGATAGACTGACAGACAGGAAGGCATTTTTATAATAATGCTCCAATCGACTCGGAAGTGCTCGGAAGACATTTTTATAATAATGTGTTTTAGGCAAAATTAAGAGGTTCAATTCATAAGAAAATACAATACTTTTTTATACTATGTATAAGAAAGTAATAAGGGATTCAAATAGCTCTAGGGATAACAGAAAGGTCCTGTTTACACTCCGTAGAAATTCAATGTTTTCAAAAAAATACACTTATCAGTTTTCTTACTTAAATGAACATACAAGTCGGATATTAAAATTTCGCGAAACATTAAAAAAAAATAATTCCATTATTAGTTTCCGAAATAGAAGGCATACATAAACAACACAGCCGAAGGCATTATTATTAATTAATTCAAATTAATGAAGTGAAAAATTTAATAATGGTATTAATTAGAAGTGATTAAAAGGGAAGACAAAGAAATATCCCAATTCATATAAAAGTCATAAAAAGGACGTTGTGTCAATTAATCACGCCACATAAATTGTTTATTCAAAGATAATAAATCTTGTACAATGAAACTATGACGGGAAGCATGGAAGAAAATTCTAATATAAATTCATTCAAAATTTTGAATAACCTGAGAATTATCCATTACGAAGCATTATCGAGTTTTGAGCGAAATTCCCGTTATTAAAAACAACAAAATATAGAATTAATATTTCAAATTATCTAACGCGTGATAATATAGATGTAATTCGGATTTTTATATTGTGCCTGCATTCAAGATTTCGCCCGGTGTTAAAGTCACTGTTGCTGCTAATTCAATGAAAAATTAAATCAAATTACGGCTTTTGCTTTCTTTGAGCACAATTATTTATATACAATCTTCCTTTGCGATCTCAACAACAAAAGTACAACTTTTAATTTGTTACATAGCGTTAAGTTTCATTAGGGCTTGCTCTGTTGTATATAAAACTGTCTTAGATTCCCGATGCTATAAAGAACCTTTAAGGAATTATTGTACCCTGGGAGCTTTTGTCTAACAAATTTCACCATAAAGTTCCATTTGAATATACGACTGTTTACGATCGTCTGCTAGAATTCAGCCTTGGAAAATGAAACGGGCGTAAAGAAAATTGCTGAAAGAACAGCAAAACATTCCAAGCACAAATCACACTCCACTGCCTCATGTTTTATAGAATTTTTAATTCAAGAGCGATGCATTCAAAGGAGGGAATTGAAATTCTTCCTCTTTGTGAATTCACAAGGATATTTTTTTGCCTTTTTTAGCAATTTAACTGAAATTTAGAAATTACGTTAATTGTTGGAATTTTTGTTAAGTCGAAAAACGAATGGTCTTTGTGATCACTTTCTTTTGGTATACGAAAGGAACAGATCTGGAATTTGCTTTCACCAAAAAAAAAAAAAAAAAGTTCTGAAAATCAAATAGGCAGTTTGATAACAGAAGGTTTAGGGCGTAATTAAAAGAAACCCAATTTTTTTTAAAGAATCCGATTTGCATTTTCTTTTATTTTCTGTTAGATTCTAAAGGGATATCCATATTCTGTGAGATTCTAATGGGATATCCATAAAAACCTAAAAAAGTAAGGTTTTGGGTCTGTTCTCTTCTCATTGTTCTCCCTTGTCCTCCTGTTTCACGTTTTTTTTGTATGGAGTTTAGTACCACCGACGACACACTCCGACAAACCGCCTCCTTCCTCTAATAATGTTGCAATTAACATGGTGGTTTTAATAAAAAAAAATTAGTTTTCATAAAAAAAGTTCTTCCATATTGCCCGCACTTGCAGTTTTAAACCAAACCACGGATGAACTGCAGTATTTGTAAAAGTTTTGTTCTAACCATTCAATAGTAGAAATCGAGATAGCACTCTACACTGATTATGTTGTTATCACCAAGCTTTTGCAGTTCCCACTAGCATTTTTGATGTGGCTGGAATGTTCCATTCACCAAAAATCTAGCAGAGTTACTACCTACTTCGTGAGATTAAACACACAATTTCCGATAATATGATTTTCGCAAAAAAAAAATCTCTTGTATTTTTTTGGGGTGCTGTGCAAAGGAAAGTTCGTACTTTGTTCCGAAATTTAATTTTCAAGAAGTAACAAAAAATCTATGCATAATTTAAAAGAAAAATTATTCAATGGAGCTCTGGTAACTTTTATGGTGATAGTCATTACTGTTTTCTAAGGAAATCTAATTAAAATCGGTTCAAGGTGAGAGCCCTTCCCATACATTTTTATATCCGTATGGTGAAACCAAAGGGTATATTAAATTTCGCTTACCGTTTGTAACGCCAAGATCCCGTCATCACACATAAAAATGAATTACACCAGGGTGTTTAGAATGATAAAAATAATTAATTTCTGCATGTCCGTCCGTCTGCCCGTCTGTCTGTCTGTCCGTCTGTCCGTCTGCGGTGCGAATTGCGGGCGCACGGATTGAGCTAAAGACTTGAAATTTTATGCAGATTCGTTTTTCGTAAAATGCGAGGCTAAGTTCGTTAATGGGCAAAAATGGATCATTAGGGGGTGTACCCCCCATACTAACGAAAACATTTTTTTTTGCAAATATCTCAAAAGCGGTGTATTTTTTTAAAAAAAAGTGCAAGAACAAAAGTTATTTAGGATATGATTCTACATAAAACTCCCATACATCAAAATCCGATTGGATTAAATTTTAAAAAATCTTATTGAAAAATTTAACTTCAAAGAGTAATTTTGATACAACAGTTCGCCGTTCACTTAAACTTCGAACAATGCCATATCACCATACAGGTTTTCAATAATTGCCAGACTGGCAATTATAGGTTTTATAGTTTTACATAAATTTTTTTCTCTATTATTATTATTATTATTATGTTTTATTATGGTATTTCTATAGTTAGAAAATTTCCTATAAAATTTAGCTGCATAATCCAGACCTTTTTTGTGAAATCTAGACATTTTTTTGTCAATCATATTTTCTTTTTAATAACACCTAGTATTTAGTTTTTAACGCATAGAAAAAACCGCCCCATCAATAGAATAAATAAGAATAGTGTGTTTAGGATGATAAAAGAAGTTGTCTGTCAGTCAGAGGACTGATAACATGAGAACTCTTCAACAAACTCAACTAGAAACTTGAAATGTTAAGGCCTGTGTCCACATGGAAGTTTATTTGCAGAAGTCGCTTCCAGAAGAGATTTCTGGTGTCACAACTTCTGGAAGTTCACGTGCAGTTAGTGTTTCCACGGGAAAAACTTCCAGAAGTCTCTGCTAGAAGCGACTTCTGCAAATAAACTTCCATGTGGACACAGGCCTTTACACAGATGAATTTGTCCTAAAAATCATAATATTTTTTCTCTGTTCCCCCATACCAATGATACAATAAAATGATTTTTGGGATTTTCTGAAAAACACTCCTTTGTATTAAAAAGGTTCTAAACACCAACAATGATCCGTACTTAGGATTCCAATTGGAAAATTCGATTCCATTTGGAAATCGAACAAATGATTTGATTCGAAGGACTTGGTTATTAAAAACTTTTTGTTAGAAAAATTATAATACATATGAAGTGAAAAAGTCCCTTCAGAGAGGAGAAGGGAAGACATAGTTCTTCCAGTTATCGAGTTTATTTTTTAAAAATCCTATATCTAATTGAAACTTATTCGAAATCTTCCTACTTGTTATTCCACAGGAACCGATTTTTTTTAAACCGAACTATTGTGTAAGCCGGAAACTTATTTAAACCGGACAAATTTCCTGGTCCCGTGTGAGTCCGGCTTATATAGATTTCACTGACCTTGTACATTGAAATCTAGAAAAAAATGATAAACAAACTGACATGTCGATTTCTTACGGCGATTTTAATCAGTGTATCAAGGAATGGATTACTCTTCACCTCAAAAATTCAGAATTTATCATAATTTACAGTGTCTTTTGGGATTTTTAAAATATGGTTTTCAAAATTCAAAAAAAAACAACGTCCACTTCTTTGGAAACGGTATCTGAAAAGGACAAAAAATTATCACAACGTGTGTTCCAAAAATGTTTTCCCCCTTTCAATGTAATTTCTAAAAACCCTAGTTAGATTTGAAATCCAGATTTTTATTTGAATATCAGAGCACACATTAAACAAGATTCAATTTGCTTACTGGATATACTTTTGCCTAATAATATTCCTAAACAACGACAAATAAAATACCAGTCAATGAGCATCAAAGGTGTGAAAGTCCTAAAGTATCCAATTTGATCCAATTAAAGTGGTTTTAATTTCTGCTCTTTTACATAAATTTTCATCGATTACATTGGGTAAAAAAAACACTGCAAAAGTCTGAATAACAAAAGCAATTTTCAACAGAATTAATTGTTCAACAACAGAAAGTCAAGCACAAATAGAAAACCAATAAAAAGAAGACTTACATTTCCGCAGAACATTTTTGGTAATTATTTAGATATAACTCTCACGTATTCGCCTGCAACCAATAAAACAGCAATTTAATTGGCCTTCTAACGAGTACTAAATTTTCCTTCAAAAGGAACTATTTTTCATCACTTAATATAATGAATTCATTTTGGATTTTTCTTGGAAATAAAAGAAAATACAATTTCATCAATAAATTCGGCAACGAAGACGGAAAATCATGCCATCACCGAAACTATTTATTTATTTGTAAAAATGTAACAAATTAGCAAATTTTAAATAGAAACACTGACTGAAATTTAAATAAAAAATGTTTCTTTATGAAAAAAAACACCCACTTGATGCGTGAAAAAGAAAATCCCGAAAGAAATGAAAAAAACAACAACCGCCAATAGATTGTAAATATTTAGATCATTTCGAATTATTCTTTCATGGTTCTTTTAGCCGCAAAACTCTTTAATTATCACGAAAATAAACAATCGGACTTTAGTTTAAAGTGTCGAGATAGGTAGAGCCTATTATATACTATGATACACAGTTTTCCAACAATTAAGCAAAGATTTTTGGGCCTGCGAGAATTTATTGAGATTTTCCGCGAATGCCAAGAAGAAAAAACATTCTCGCCACACACGTAGCCACATACGACGTGATTCGATAAACGTGAATTTGATAACCACGTCTAAGACAATAATATTCCGCGCGAAATTCAAAAATTCGAATAACTAAACCACCCCGAGGGTCGGTCGATTCCAGAAGATATCGCGTGGCGTTCGTTGTGAGTACTAAAGACGTTCTGTTCGATCTCGTGTTTTGCTAGAGCATTTTTATCATCCTATCATATGTTCACTGTTTGAAAATCAGGTACGATGCAAATGTGTGCGAATCAGAACTCATCTAGTTTTCCTTTTCCAGTTGTAACCGTAAAATCGCGCATGTGCGGCAACTTACAGAGATGTTGCCCCAAGCTGGATGAAAACCCGAAGGATCAAAACACGACCAACAGTGGATTTCCGAAAGGGTAGTAATTTACGGATGTGTTCCTGATGCCGTATTCCTTGGGCTGATGGAGAAGAATCCTTTCGGCGGCCTCTTAAGTGTCGAAATGTATAGAACGGACCTCCACTTTTCTTCAGCATCTGGCAAATTCTTTGAAAAGTTTGAGTGTGGAAAATAGGCTGATATACATACATAATTACTGACTAGCTGTTTAGTAAAGGATTGACAATTTAAGCTTATTCGTAGAGGTCTTCTGGCGTATCGGATCGGTCTAGAACCGTTTGACTATTTCGATGTTGAACGTTTACAATCTATCCAGACGAGTGCTTATGGCGTTACATTATCTTGACATTGTCGTTTTAGCACCCATCATTAATGTCCGGTAGTATTATCAGGAACTAGGGTACTCTCACCAGTCACTGATCATAATGGAAGTGACATTTCTTAACACCGGGTTTCGTGTGAAACAATTTTCTTTTTGATTTTACCGATTAAAATCCCAGTAAAAATTTTGCTGGGAGTTTACTGGTTGGTACAGTAAAAACTATTTTAATATTTTGTTCAGTAGTGTCTACTGTTAACCCAGTATTATTTTAGCAAAAAAAAAAAAGAAAAAAAGAAGCTTTTTCACGTAATAGTTTTCATACCCATTTTTTATGATTCACACATGAAATTTTTAGAATTCTGCTTAACGTCTCATATCGAGGTGTCCTAAATCAGGCCTCGGCACCATGTATGTAGTGATTTACTACTACTCGAAAAAATTTTATGTTTCTTCATATACTATAACACAAAATGAGAAAACGCATCATTTTCATTTTTTACGCTCTTTCGCTTTTGATGGAGACGTTTAGGAACAGTGAACTACACAATTTATCATTATGCAATTTCTGAATCATTTGTTCCGCCTAAAGGAAATTTCTCTAAAAAAAACTTTCTTTAAGTTGTCAACCTGTCTTACTCTTTCTACTTCATTGCATCGGGCAAAATCGAACTTATGACAGCTGTTGTAATGTCGTTTTAGATTGAATTTTTTATTCGACATGTAACTGCAAACTAGACATTGACGGTTATCATTATTTGTGGTTATTAAATATTTGTTTTCCCAATCCCACGACATAGTATTTGAATTTGAATATGAGCGCTTCATAATGGAAAAGGAAAACTAAAAAAATCAAATTTCTGAAAAAATTTCGTACATCAGTGTTCTTTGGGAAGCAATTATAATTTTGGAGAGCAAATGTATACACCCGTACGCATCAACAGCAGAAATCATACTGAATGACTGTCGTAGGCTCGCTCCATCGATTGTTAGTCAATCGTTTGATTTCGGCTGCCGAAGTGGCCGTCGTCAACCAACACGTATCATTGCGTTGGAGAGTCGAGTAAAAACGGTCATACATTGATTGTAATCTCGTAAAATTTGAATAAAAATGTTATCGTATTGAGGAGCCAGACGAGCCAAGCAGTGCCGAGGCTTGTCCTAAATGATCGGCAATTTGTCCGTCTCTCTGTCCATCTGTCCGTCTCTCTGTCCGTGAATACCATAACTTTTGAAATAATTAGGCTAGAGACTTTATATCTTGTACAGTTGCGTTTCTCGTAAATGGCGAGATTAAGTTGTTGAGCGGCCAAAATTAGAACATTCCTTCCCTCTCCCCATACAAATGTAATACGTTTTTCCTGTTTTCTCGAAAACTGTGCATATATCGAAAAATTTATAAAGACAATATATCTTGATTTTACATAACTGTTCCATACATCAAAATCCCATCGATTCACTCCTTTCTTTCTTTCTCTCATATACAAATGGATTAAAAAAAACATTTTGTTTGTCATGACGATTGGCCCCTGGCAATCTTAGCTTTTCTTATGTTTTTGATTGTAATCAAAAAGAATATTCTTCAAAATTCTTGTGATCATAGAAAATTCAAAAAAAAAAAAATTTAGAAGTCTTTCTGTGGACTATCACTAAAGCTCACACCCTATTCCATCGTAATAAAAGTAATACAGAAAAATATTTTGTGAATATGTATGTGCAACGTTATATAAATAAAGTGGCAATGTTAAACACCCAATATGTGTGACACTTTTTCGGAGTTTTCCAATTTTTTTTTTCGTTCTCTGTGTGTTGTTACTGCGGCTGTTACCGTTTATTTTCCACAAGGGTTGTGTTCTTAAAAGCTTTTAGTTTAATCACACGCAATGCGAATCTATAATTACGTATGTATACTCTCATAGTATCACTAATAAAGATAACGGATTTTTGTCAAAAACTTTTGGCATGTCTGACTGAAGTTATAGCTTCGACAAACCTCCTGCGATTGATGTATGATAAAACATATGTACTTTATTGCTGAATTTATTGTAAAAACTTTCCTTCAACCTTGATTGTCACATAATTTGAGCATCAGGAGACTAGAAATTGTTTACCGATTCCTAATTGATTAAAGTGATTTTCAGGTTCTTATCAGGTGAAAACACTTAATGGTTACTACAAAAATATCTTTAAATAACAGTTTAACATATTAGTTAATAATGTGCTTATATAACCCATGACAAGCTGTCATCATATTTCAACCCCTTTATTATTAAAACATAAAATAGCATAGGTTGAACCTAATTGCCTCTCATTAACCTAGAACTTCTTGGAGATGGGTTAGTATATCGATTTAGTGATCTTTATCTTCCTTTAAGAAATACACCCTTTGGAATTATGTAAACAAAGTGTTTTTATCAGCATTTTGATAAAGAGTCAAGGAATTTATATTTCGCCATATACCGGGTGTGAGAAAAAGATCGAAAGATCGGAAATTTTATTACAAAAATAAAAGTTTAATATTTTCAAGAGAGAAGATTCGAAAAAAATCTGTGAGGCAAAGTTATATATTTTTTGCCGTGGAATATGAAATAAAAAAGGGGGGTTCCTATTTAAAATTTCAAAGTCGCCACCAACCACAAGGGGGTGAGGGGGCGACTTCATTTCAGTATAACTAAAAATATGGAACTTTTTTTTTATATATTTTAAAAATTTTTAATGATAAGCAAAAAAAAAACATTTAACATTTTTTGACATAAAAAAATCCGATTTTTTAAAGAAAAAGCTGAAAAATCTCATACCAATAAAAACTCCTACCAATTCAGTATGTCGATTTCATAATAGATGTACGAGGTTTAAGTAAAATTCGTACTCGTCGGAACTAGTTTTTGAAAAGGACATAAAAATATTTCATTTGCATATTTTGTATGTTGTTTTTATTATGGTGAGATCATTGTTTAGTGTTATGTCCTCATTGCCTCACTGAAATGTACTTGGAATCAAGAATATAACAAAAATGTAAACAGAAATGTTTTCTGCAACCTTTATAGTGGAAAAGTTCCTGCCGAATGTATTTTAAAAACCCGTTTTATCTTTTTTACATTTACTCAAGCCTATTTTTCTTGTCATTGAAAAGTCGTATTTTAAGAAAATCAAAAATAAGTTAGCACATAAAAAAATCATACAATTGTGGCCCAGTTAATACAGGATTTAAATATATTATTATGAAGTTTGAGGGCTTATTGGTCATCTGGAATATTTTAGTTTCTGTCGAAACCATTTCAATTATTGCCGGATTGCGATTAAATTTATTTATTTATTTTTTTTTTTTTTTTATTTATTCGTAAGCAATTCGGTACTTGAGTAGAAATGGTTTCGATATAAGCAAAAATATTTCTGGTCAAATATAGTTACTGTATATGGGGCGTTAAAAACTAGAGTGGACCAACCCACATGTCGAAATCGTGAATTTTTTCGTGTTTGAATCACTATTGCGAGTGAGTTTTTAGATAAAAATGTTTGGATGCACAAAATAACATTTCAATATTGAGTAATAAAGACCACACAAATTTTTTTTTCCAAAAATTTACAGTAAATAATAGTACAAAAGTGGAAAAGCTTCAAAAACTCGATTATTTCGATTATTATTAGTGGGTTGGTCCACTCTAGCTTTTAACGCCTCATATTAACTAATGAGTTAACTTTTATTGTAAAAACTAAATTGGCTTCTGTATTTAGTTTAAAATTATGTACCGAAATTACAAACATAATTGAAAACAAAAAACATCGAATTTATGTATGTACTAAACATATTATGCTGATAACACATTCACTGTTAGTACGCGTCGTTAAAAAGCAAATATTTATAAAATACCACAGAATTCATCCGAAAAATTGATGTCAGTAAAAGAAGCAACATAAATAATAATATCAAACATACGTTCAATTCCATACACAACCTTTTATCTGTCGAAATTAATGTTCACATTAATTTCAATGTTTACATTGAGCATTTATTCGTATGATTGTAATTCATTATTTATGGTACATTACAAAAACGTTTTTAAAGCACTTTCTAAAAACGTTTTGAATATTCATTTTATTATTGATTTTCAAATTATTCATACATCAATTTCAAAATTTCCAACGCACTTAAAGAAATGAATTAATTTCTGTGCAGTGGGAAATTATTATTTTGTATTTGTTGATAACAATGAGAAGTTTTTATGATAAAGGGGTAAATTATTTTTAGCTTTAAAATAATATTGTTTCAAAAGGGGAAGATAATATTTATTCACATCAGCGTGGCAACAGCGTGTGAGTTTATTTTTAATTTTTCGAAATTCGTAAAATTGCCTTTGCCTGCTTATTTGCCTGGAAAGTAAAGAAAAGACCTCAAATAATGGGTTGAGGCTAAAATATGTTATGCTAAAATCCCCCATTTTTACACTTTCTTGCGGTTTTTATACTATATATGATGCTAGAATTTGGACTCGGCTACGCTCGGCTAAAAGCGTGAGTAGAACAAAATCAAAGAAAACAAAACTCAATCGGCAATAAATTAGATAGAATCAGTTGTCTGTGCTTTTCTTTAAAAGATTCGGATTTACTTTACCCCCTCCCCTTATTCCTCCACCTCTCGGGCTACTTTTTAATGGGTCTGTGTTGGGGCTGGACCCCCGACTAACATCTATTCCAAATTTCAGGCCAATCGGTTCAGTAGTTTCCCCGCGAAAGAGTAACATAGCGCAAAAACTAAGTTTCGAAATCACTTTACCCCCTCCCCTTACTCCCCCCACCCCTCGCACTGCTTTTCCGTATGCCTATGTTGGAACCAGAACTACCACAGATACTCATGCCAAATTTCAAGACAATCGGTTCAGCCGTTTTTGCGTGAAAGAGGAACAGACACAGACAGACAGACAGACAGACAGACCGACACCAACTCATTTTTATATATTAGTATGATATTAGATAAAAATATATTAGATTTGGTACACCGTTTGTAACACATCGAACCAATTGTCGGCCACAAAAATGAACTACACCAGGGTGTTTGGGATGACAAAAGATTTTGATTCCTGCATGTCCGTTCGACAATCTGTCAGTGCTTTCGAAAGGATTGATCTAGAGACTTGAAATTTGGTATATAAAATTTATAAAGACGAAGTGTTTAAAATATGATCTTACATAACCCTTACATACATCAAAATCCAAACAAACCAATCCTTATCTCCTCTCCCAGACAAATGGATTTTTTTCATGAAAATTTTGTGTGCCCTCATATAGAGTATTTCACGATTGTAACTTTTCATGTGTTTTATAATGGATGTAATACCATTATTACGCTGCCGCAGACCTAATATATTTTATGAAATGGTTCTAAATATATTTTATGAAATGGTTTCTAAGAAACATTTTTACGAAAATATTTTTTTTATTCATTTTTTGCTTTAAGCGAATTTCAGGACAATAACTCTTAACTCAAGACAATAAAGGCCAAATAAAATTGTTATTACCTCCTCAAAAATGTTTTGCATCATTTTCTAATAAAAAAAACAATTCAGAATTTATAATACTATTCGTATTAATGCACTTCAGATAATTATCCGCATTGGTCTTTTCTAAAAAATTAAAAAAATATTTTGTATAAGGAAAAATTGCAATTTTATATTATATTGGTGTTGGAAAAATGTTAAAAGTGGGAAAAACAATTTCTCTGTTCGAAATGTTAATTTTTAAAATTTTCGAAAAAGATTGCTTTATTCAAATAAAAAAAAAAGTTTTTGCGTAAACAAAGCAATTGAGTGTTTTTTTTAATATGAGACACCAAATGAAAGATTCATTTATTTAGCAATAGAATTCTCTTAATCCGAAAAACTTTCATCACTTTCATCAGTAAGAATAGAAAACAAATTTATTTTCCTGGCATTTAAAGTGTTATTAGAATTATCGAATTAACTTCAAAGACGAATAATGCAAATAAATGCTGAGTAATCATCTTATCAGACCCAGTTAGCAAATACTCGTATATTGGGCCATTGGCGTTTTTCTGCAAGGTCCATTTATCAGCATTTTTCCCGAAATTCAAAACTCTTGTAGATATCGCACAGTTGACTATGAAAAAGGAAAACAGTCCTAAGTGAAAGGATATTACATTTTCCTCAAATGATGTCTACTTATAGAATTGAAAATAACACAAAAAAAACCTATTTTCTGAGGCAATCTCCTGATGTGCTTCCTTTTAAATTTTCCGGCATTTTAACTCGAACGTACATACATATCTCCACATTCTACGCTATATAAAAGAAAGGCATATAGCATAAAACTGTCCTACTACAATGTACATGAATCTTTAAATCGTTCTCTACATAAAGTCGCTACTGTATTTTGTCATGTCTGTTATAGGAGCAGATTATTTATTCCGTATATAAACTGGCCAACATAAATACTAGATTGAAAAAAATGGAGATAATTTTGTTACCTTATTTGCAGGACAGATATTTCGTTCAAGTTCAAGGACTTAACCAAATTATTTATTAGGAGAAACTTTCATGACCTTAAGCTTAAAGTTTATTTCCTGCTCCATAACATACACGTTAATCGTGGGAAGCAATTTAAGTAATAGAAAAAATCTGTAATACTGGATGTTTTTTTCTGACACAGTAAATATTTTTTTAATATATACTAATATTCGTATTATATAATAAATTTTTAATTTAAAATATGTATTTATTTGTGTTTTTAGATTATTATTTTTATTTTTATATAAAAGTAAATTGTCAGGTTAGAATATCTTGTATACGTTTTACATATATTACCAAAAACAACCAAAAATCATTTTCCTAACAACTTTTGAGAAATAAGCCATATCCTTACAGGACCCTCGAGTACGGATTTCAAAATTTCGACACTAAAATAATAATCCAAAACTTCTAAAAATCTTCACAGAAAAATGGAAATTTGTGTTATCTTTACAATACCTTCCTACGACGCGACGCACTATGGGGCCAAAGTGCCATTCGGCGGCCAAAAATCCATAACTTTTGAACGGATCAATATTTTTGAATGGGGTTTTGTTTGTTGGCTAGATAAATATCCTTACAATCTTTATTTCCTTACAATCAGATCACCCCCCCCCCCCCCTCCCCTCCCCCACCCATCTGCATTTGAAATCAAAAATTACGAAAATCTCGAGAACGGTTGATCGTACAGAAAAAAATCATTAATGACGAAAATATTTAGAATGCCATTCTACATAGATCGTCAGTACATGAAGATCGAATAGGAGCATGATGAAATAATCAAAACTATAATATTTGTTGTTGTAATATTTTTTTGGTTCTTGGTTTTGTTTTAAAGTTGTTTTTTAAATGTAAATCTAAATCTATCTATCTACACAGAAAAAAATAATTTTGTATTATTTACAAAATGGGTTTAACAAAAAAAAATTCGTAAATATTACTGAAGTTTTGTATATACTTCGTAATATTAACAAATATTTTTTCGTATAGTTACTAAAATTTGTTAATATTACGAAGTAATACAAAACTTCAGTAATATTTACGAATTTTTTTTTGTTAAACCCATTATTTTTTTCTGTGTAGTAGATTTGTATCTCTTCTATAGCAATATTGTAAACTAACCTGCATACCCGTCGCTGCCGGGTTAAAGTTTCCGTGCATAAGTTTTTTTTTATATCAAAAAACATAAATAACTTTAAAAAAAAATCCGTTTCCTTTCAAGACTTTCGTTTCGAATTTTGAAATTCTAATACCAGATTCATGATAAGCGATCCCGAAAACCTCCCAGTAACATTTCTCAGCCTCCTAACGGACAGGCTTCAATGTTTTTCTTGTGTCCAAAAAGTCTGAAAAAATATATATACATTTATTGTCGTTGAAGATTTTTTAATGTCCTGGGCATCCCTTCTCAAACACCTCAAGTACAAAAAACAGTATTAATTATAATGTAATTATTCACATAATTTTCACATTATCCACTTATGCGTTAATTATTATAATTTACTGGCACCATCTGCATGATAATTGTAAACGCTATATGCCCGGTTAGAGCCCCAGTCTTTATATCCTGATGCCTGCCCCGAAATATATGAAGGACTCGGTCCCCCACTATACCCCGTAAATGTTGAATACTCTGTAAATAATTAAAATAAAATGAATAATTAAGTTGAACCTCTTAGAAAACAATTTTACCTGGCTCATTATCATAAACATGAGAATGTGTGTGTACTAAATGCGGTTGTATACGACATAATGTATGATGTTTCAAATAATAAATTACATAAGTTCCTCCAAGTAACAAAACTAACTGCATACCGGCTATACCCAATATTACCGGTAGTAGAGCCATTTTCAAGTGAGCAATTTTCATCAAAATAATTAATGGCAAAATTATTAGCCACTTCCTCTTCTTTTTATCACCTCGAGACTCTGAAATTAAATTCTAGTCAACAATTTTGTTTTACGTTAAAACATTTAAAAAGCAATTTCCGCTTTATCTATTCCGAATGTAAAAGGAAACTGGTAAGGAATTCAATCCTTGAAAAAATAGAAAAACTCTCGAGTAATTTTAGATTATTCCTACCTATCCCAGTACTGTGAGTGTCATAAACTCTAGCACCTAAGTCATTTGGCAAAGAAAACGACAGTCCATGACTCTGCAGGAAAACCTGTGTTGCTCGTTTCATGAATTTCCACGCTTGGAAAATTTCACTGTCATCTGAAAAGAAAATAAAATCCCGAAATAAAATAAGCAGTGAATTAGGCAAAGATTACGACCATGTCTTATGTTTTATTTTTTTGTCAGGTATTTTATAACAGAACCAATAAAATTTATACATACCTACTTTGCTCAAAAAAAAATCATTAGAAGTGGGTGTGTTTGGTTTTTGTGGCAATAGCAAAACCTACACATGCAAACATACTTTAAATTTGTTAAACTTTTTAAATATTATAAACAAGATAAGAAAATACTTTTTAATATAATGTTTTGTTAACAAAAGATCCTTCAACGTTTTTAAACAGTTACAAAGTTTTGTTATATTTTCAAAGCTATTTAGCATAATGTTGAAATGTACACGACATAATTAAGGCGCTCAACGCTAGAACGGCCTAACCCACAAGAATTCCCACTGTTATACTATTACAAATGTTAAGAAAAAAAAACTTTTGGATGCATATTATAACTTTATGTTTTAATGTGCTTATGTGAATCCAAAAAATTTTATCCCACAATCGCTGACTTACCAATGATATGACTAGCAATGGTAAAAATTTTGCGATTTCGGAATGTGGCTTAGGCGGTTCTAACGCTGAGCGCCTCAATTATGGTGTCTTGTGATGTGCTCGTTATGAAAAATTGTTTCGCCGAGAGCATTAAAGTTTAGTTGAAAAAATTACAATGCTTTAAAAGTGAGTATAATTCCATCCCCTCCTTCCCTCCTCAAAAAAAAACACGTTGTAAATGAAGGAAAATGACTACAATAGGCATAGAATAGACATAGGGCACAACCCGACAGACCCATATAAAGATATAGATAAAACTGGTACAGCCCAGGGGGTTGCTTTAAAATTTTTGGGGGTGAATTTGATTTTCTTTTATCTATATTTCAAATAATTGAGAGCACTTCTTCGCGTACTACCTATTTTTTTCAATAAACGCGCATTCAATAAACGCGCAAAATTTTAACTTGAGGCGAAAATATTACTTGTTTTTCTTTTCGTTGTTATTTTCACCATCTCGATTTCCTATGTTTATTGAAAGTGAAAAGCTCAAAAGATATTTTTCTTAGAAGGTATTTTTTTCTTAGAAGGAACAACGGTATTTTTCTTAGAAGGGTATTGATCGCGGGTCAGTTTTGGTAAATTGGATTTCTGGGTTTTGGTATTCATTTTACTTCAAAAGATTTGAAAGACTGATTCTGGTTTTGGTTTTTAAAATTTAAAAGGTGTGGATCAGGTTTTCAAAATTTCAGAAATTTAGTTCTGGGGCCTTATTCTAGAACTCGTACCGAGTCAAATCTCTACCGAGTGCTACAAAAAGCGATTCTTGAACTCGGAAACGAGCGATTTCTTGCGAGTAAATACTCGGTGACGTTTAGCCTGCCGAGTGAGGTCAACATGAATCTGAAACTATCTTTTGAGAGAGATCGCTCGTTTCCGAGTTCAAGAATCGCTTTTTGTACCACTCGGTAGAGATTTGACTCGGTACGAGTTCTAGAATAAGGCCCCAGGTTTTGGTCCCTCACAATTTCAATGGTTTTGTGGTTTTTGGTTTTGTTTTTTGGGGGAAAAAAATTGCATTAGGCGGTTTTCGGGATCGCTGATCAGGACTCCGATGTTACAATTCAAAAATCCTGACGAAAGGTTCTGTAAGGATAACTAAATATAATTTTTCCCATTTTTTTCGGAAAAATTTTTATTTATGGGTTTTTGGGATCGCTGATCCCGACTCTGGTGTAAGACTAATTCGAAACGAAAAGCCCTGCAAGGATGAGATTTTTCTCAAAAGTTTGTAAGTTCTTTCCGTTTTTTTCTTGGTATTCTAAAACTTTTACAAAAAAACTTTAACCCGGTAAAAAGATCCTTTAAAGTTTCGAACAAAAAAAATCTTCGTAGGGTGCTGAATCCTTAAAGCTTACAAAGGTGGCTATTTACGTAGGGTGACCAGACTTTGAAAGTGAAATAATTTGAAAGTGAAGGAGTTCAGGCAGACTTTGAAAGTGAAGGAGTAAAAAAGTGACTTATGTACACAATAAAGTGACACTATTGATATATTCATAAAAAATTGTGAAAACCCATAGAACTATGTCTATTCTAACCATTTTGTTATCCCATTACCCAGTACCACTGAAAGTTTGATATCTTAATCGTACTATATTTAAAGTCAGTACTGGAATAGCAGAATATGTCTTAACTATTGACTGAAGTCAAAAACATAACAAAAGCTATAATTGCCAATCTGGCAATCATTGGAGACCCGTATGGTGATATTCGTATCAAAATTGGAACAGTTGTACCAAAATTCCACTTTGAAGTCAAACTTTCCAATAAGATTTTTTAAAATTTATTCCAATTGGATTTTGATGTATGGGAGTTTTATGTAGAATTATATCCTAAATAACTTTTGTTCTTGCACTTTTTTGATAAGATGCACCGTTTTTGAGATATTCACAAAAACCGTTTTCGTTCGTAATGGTCCATTTTTGCCCATTAACGAACTTAGCCTCGCATTTTACGAAAAACGGATCTGCGTAAAATTTCAAGTCTCTAGCTCAATCCGTACGCCCGCAATCCGCGCCACAGACAGACAGACAGACAGACAGACAGACAGACAGACAGACAGACAGACGGACAGACGGACAGACGGACAGACGGACAGACGGACAGACGGACAGACGGACAGACGGACAGACGGACAGATGGACAGACAGACGGACAGACAGACGGACGGACATGCAGAAATTAATTATTTTTATCATTCTAAACACACTGGTGTAATTCATTTTTATGTGTGATGACGGGATCTTGGCGTTACAAACGGTAAGGCAAAGTTAATATACCCTTTGGTTTCACCATACGGGTATAAAAAGAAAGAATAAGAAAGAACTGGTCGGAAAAATTGACTAATGTCACTTTTAAAGTGACGTCTAGTTATTCTAAATTCAGGGCCATGCTACCCACCCCTATTTAAATAAGTTATGGTACTAAAAGTGAGAAAATTCGTTTGTTTTCGTAGAAGAAACTAAAAAATGTTTTAATACTATTGGAAATAACTAAAGCCTTTATTCAGGTGCATACTTATATTTAATTTAAAAACGCAAAATATTTGATAAAAAAAATAAATAATTTTTCCCATTTTTTTTAGTTACAATAAGAAGGTAGTAATTTTTCCAATGGAATCATTTAATCTTTTATAATCCAATTTCAGACAAGTATTTTAACATTTATAACGAAATTTTCGTGACAAAAATCGCTTCAATGCTAACATTTCCGTTTGACGATTGAATTCTTTGGTAATGAAAATGTTTCTAGGAGAATTTGGCAATCATTTCAGAGGCGATCAATATTTCACCTGAATATTTAGACTCATAAATTTGTCATTAGTAAAATTCTAGAATGGGATAAAAAATATGACTATTGATTATTTTACTCTGTATTTTTATTCAAGTGTTGTTAGTGAACCAAAAAAATACTAAAGAAAAAATGATGTTTATTTTTCACTCAATTATATTCAGAAAGCTTTCACAACCCCCCGATTTCACAACCCCCCAAAGGTTAATATATTTCGTTGAGCACCATGAAATCGACCTTGTTATCGTGATCTTGATACAATTCATTTCTAATCATTAAGAAATTCGTGACATTAAATTATTGCCTGTTTTCAACAAAAGAAAATCAGGAATTCTTTTAATAGAATTTTGATGCGGCTTTTTCTTGAATTCGTCAGCAACTTTGGTCATGCACGAATTTTTCTTTTGCATAATATCAATCCATTTCTGAATACGTAGACTAATTACAATAATTTAAGATGGCGATTTTTTCGCTGTTTAAGCGAAAATAATAGGATAAATAATCGTCTTATAAATACAAATTCCATGTCTCAATTCTGCTGCTTTAAAAGTTTTAACATTATTGAGAGTAGAAATTTTCTGTAACTTTAACATTAATTGCTAAGTTTCAATGCTGGAAACTGTTCTAAAGAAATGTTTCTCCTGAATTTTTACTTAATTTCCTTAAAGCGTAGAAAATAATTCAATAATCTTGTATATTTTTTAAATTTTTCAACATACTCTTTTCAGAGGAAAGAAAATTTATCTCTAGGGTCTCTTTTTTACAGCCAAGTTTCGCGAATGTGAAAATTGTTTTCAGCTAAAGTTCAATTATTTATGCCGAAAATTGTTTAGGAAAACAAGGAGAGTGTCCTGCAGGAAAAAACTTTTTCGATCAACAAAATTGAAAATTGTTGAATAAATGGAACTTTAATTGAATTAAAAAATACATCCGTTGTTTCTCTTGGGACATTTAAAAAAAAATTTGTTTTTCCTGAAGCAGGCTCTTCTCACAACATTTTGCTGTTGTTTTTTTTTTTAAATCAAATACTTTTACGACTTAAGACTATTATTATTTAAGAAACTGGCCTTTACCTGGAGTATATCGTGCCTCAGGAAAAATTGTTAAGGATGTTGGCTGCTGTAGCTGAATAAATCGAAATTTGAGATTATTATCATCTTCAGATAATGCCTTGCTACCCTCCTGCCAAGCAAAGCTAAACCGATTTGTCGCTATTGACCAAATATACCTGGCAGTTTTGTATTTGAAACATGAAAGCAATTTACGTGATGTGAAGCAATCCTTTTGATTATTGGCTAGATATTCATCCGATGAACTTAAACTGTTGCTATTCGGTATAAGAACACTTCCACTACATAAACACAATAAATATATCAATATTAGTATGTGATTTATATACTTTATCATTTTATCTTGAGCACAAGAAATTTTCACTGGATTTTCATGAAAATGTCTTCGTTTTATTCGTACTTAAATTCACTAGAACTCAATTGAAGCCTCTCATAGCAGGCCTATTCACGTTTTATGTTCAAGATTCAAGGCTATTGTGGTAGAAAAGATGCTGCACCAGTTCTCTTTTATAAACATTAAATAGTAGGTCATTTATGGTACTATCAACGCCGCTATTATAGAGGAATCTTCATACATTGTAGCCAGTAGGCAACAGAATAGATATAAAAAGGTAGATATGATAACGAGAATAATGATTATTACACTTAAATGCGAGAATCATATACGATAGAAATGTTGCGAGTTTCACACAAAATTTCCCTCATCTAGAAGCCGGCTTCAATGCAGTAAACGTTTAGACCACGCATGAATAGATTAAAGATTTTCTTCGATTCTATCAAAGAAAAAACGTCTCCAACTCGAAATTTTTCCCCTGTCACATTTAATTCTGTTAATTTGTGTAATCAATTACTTTTAAGAATTATGGTTTTCTGAGTCAAACTAAAAAATATTAAAAAAAAGCTTTAATTTTAAAAAATGCACCAAAAAGGAAAAAATATTTTTTTGCCACTGTGTATCACAAATAAGAGCGAGATAAATATATATTTAATTTTATTTCCTATGCTTTTATTTTTATGCTCTCATACAGAGTGGCGAAAAATAATTTTTCCTTTTTAGTGCATTTTTCTTAGAAAGCTTTTTTTCAAATTTTTTTAATTTTTTTTTTTGATTTTTTTTTGTCATTTTGAATTTGATTAGTATAATTAAAAATCCAAAATGACGTCTGCTTTCGTCTCGCTTGTTTATACTTTTTAGTATTCAATTATATATCCTTGCTTTTGAGTTATTCTTACGAACCTTTTAACTCCAGAATCGAATTCAGAAATCCCAAAAACCCGAGATGAGATTTTTTCCCTGGAAATTTGAGGAAAAGGATCATCACGTTATCTTTATAGGACCTTCCGTTATCCTTACGGACTTCTTAATGCCAGAATAGAATTCAGCAACCCCAAAATCCTCAGATGAGATTTTTCCCGGAAAATCTGAAGAAAAGGATAATAACGTTATCATCAGAGGACCTTCCGTTATCTTTACAGATTTTTTAATGCCAGAACCGAATTCGGTGGGCCCAAAAACCCCCAGACGAAAATTTTTTCCGGGAAATTTGAGGAAAAGGATAATCACGTTTTCCTTACAAGACATTCCCTTATCCTTACAAGGGCGAGGTAGTCAAAATATTGTATTGTCGTCACACTTACGTATGTGTGCAAAATTTCAAGTCAATCATATGAGTGGAAGTTGGTCCAAATTGGATTACCAGATTTTAACCGGACAGACAAACAGACAGACAGGCAAACAGATACGGAGGCAAGCTAAATAAAAGTTCTTAAACAATACACAATTTTCTCCATTATTTGAGTTTTTCCCATTATATGCAAATTGAGCATTTACAATTTTTTTGCATTAGTAATCCGTATACGTTATATTAATTTTTAAATATGTAGGAAAAATTTTGAAATGATTGCAAAAACCAGTCAGACATTACAGAAACTTGAGAAACATTTTGATTAATTTTAAAGAGTTTTTTTATACTCAAATTTGTATGTTTCCAAAATTTATTAAAATAAATGAAAGATAAGGAAATGAATGTTTCTTCAATATTGAAACATTTTATTTGACGAAAGAGAGTATATTAGATAATTTTTTTTAAAAAACATAACAAAAACCCTAATTTCAAGCAAAAAAATCGATTTTTTTGTTGTTTTATTGAAATGTAGATGAATATCTATAAGTTGTGAATTCTTTACAAATTCATTTTACTTTCGAATGCATCTTTTCGTTTTAGAAAAATCCGGTTTATTGTTAACATAAATTTCGCCCAATATTGCCCGAATGCTAGTCGGCATCTTTTTTTTAACAAATCAAATGCTTGGATAACTAATCAAATGACATTTCGTTTGGAGAGACTGTTAGGTGGAATATTATTATAGTTTTTGCTATTTGGGATATGAAAATTTTAGCATATGATCAAAAACGTTAAATTTTTATTTTTTTCATATGTATTCATTAATTATACAAGCTAAAACATAGGTTGCTTTCTATATCATGTCTACCAAATTTAAATTATGCACTTTTTGGCGGTCATTTTAATATCCTAGCGATCGTCTGGTTCGTTGCTATCAGCTATTCACTTTCTCCGAAACAAATTTTCCCCAATCAACTTTTCTCGAAGACCTTTTTCGTGGCTGCAAAAAATTTGGATTTTTTATTTTGAAGAATATTGGAATTAAGAATGTCTTTAAAAAACCAGAAAAAAAATCAGGCATGAAAAATTACCTTAGAAAGAGTTTTGATGAAGTCAAACATATTATGGATGTTTTACATTTACGATTTTTGACAGAATGTCTTTCTCAAAATTTATTTCGCGACAATTATTCATCTCTCACAGAACCAATTTACTTGGAAAACAAATTTGCAGAATTCAAAACAAAAAAAAGTTTACAACAATTTAAAAAAAAAATATTATGATTGCTTTAGAAGACATGTAATTCACAGTTGACTGACGGGGACTATCCATAAAATACGTCATGATAAAATTCAGGCTTTTCGGACCGCTATACCTTCTCTCCTCCCGTAAATATTTTTCGATATTTTTAAAAGCTTTTATTTAGCTTGTCTTCGTATTGGGTCAAATCTTGCAATCCAATTTTGACTCATTTATCCGATTGACTTGAAAATTTGCAATATCTTCACTACTTTGTCCTTGTAAAGATGAGGGAAGGTCCTGTAACGATAACGTGATTATCCTTTTCCCTAAATTTTCCAGATGATGATTTTTGGGGTCGCCGAATTCGATTCTTACATTAAGAAATCTGTAAGTATAACGAAAGGTCCTTTAAGGACAACGTGATTAACCTTTTTTTATACGGAGTTGAGTACCGCTGAGACACTGCTGCATACATTTTTTATTAATGGGAGAGGTATGCAGATAGAAAAATAAGTGTATTTTTTAGATAGATATGGGGGATACATCTACATATTATATCTTAAATAGCGAAATCCTAAACATTGTTTAGATTTTTTGTTCTCATATGATCTCTAAAGAGTCCTCAATCGACTGGTGAAAACACTATGAAAATCCGGTGAATGGTTTACAAAATAACAGAAAAAGGGTTTAGAAGAAATCCAACGCAATTTGATTCAATGTTTTCCTTTACATGGTTCTAAGGAAACATCATCCTTCGGATAGCGTCAACCTAACGCACTTTTCTTTCTTGAGCAATTGCGGAAAATTTCTTGAGAGAAATTCTCCCACTTAATAAAAACGTCCGATATTTTTAAATTAAAATCAATGAAAATTTTTAGATTCTTGTCAGCATCATTCAACGAACCAAAATTCCATGCAATTGTAATTCACATTGAAATTCAAAGGAAGAGGAACTGGAGCTCATATGATATTAATCGGAATGCATTTTCAACAGGTAATTATGATGCATGAAGTGAAAACAAACAGGTTCGAGTAAAGAAAGAAAATCACAATAAATTTCCTCCATCGTTAATCCAATGATACTAGAGTAATGTTCCTGGTGGCGTCATTGAACAAGAAAAAAAAATAATTTGATGATCAACTCAATATGATGACCACGTTCTGCGTGATATTTATTGGGTCAGTGCCAGCCAAGTTGCAGATGTTTGATCGATTAACTCTACGAGCGATAGTATTAACACATTTTCATGTTTTTTTTAGTTTATTTATTGATTTAAGTTCTGTAGTTTACTTTCTTCTTAATTACAAACTCATTTGAATTAAAAATCGTTATTAACTCTGACATCAAAACCGGCCACTGAAAGTAACAATTAATGTATTTAAATGAAATCATACAAGACATCATATCAATTGGATAATTAAATTGTAATCATCGGAAATGCCAGCAATATAAAATGTTAAATTATGTCAAGCAGATTTTTTCAAGTATATTGCAAAAAAAATACCACACATTTCTTAAACTTTTTTAGGAGTTAATTCTCACCTCAAAATAAAAAAAAAATACAACTGGTTTCCAATTTGAGTGATTTCCCCCAACCTCGCCCATTACAACTCGCACATTTTTACAACGAATACATCAAAAAATGCACATTTAATAGCCCAATTTATTTGTGTCAATTCGGTTGCACAATATGTGGCAGACTGTGAGTATTTTCAAAATTTCAAAACCTATTAAACGCTATGCTATACAAAATTATAATAGCCGTCATACACACATCGGCAACTGTCCAAACTTTAAATTAATGATCTCACATCCAAGTGATACTAACCATGATTAAATGCCATCGTGGCCGAACTTAGTCACATTCAACCGAAAAAAAATGCATAAAACTTTCGGGACCATTGATACTTTCACTATTCTGTCTCAACAATTTAGTTTTTAGATAGATTGAAGTTCAATAATTGATGCTACTTATGGGGAAAAAAGCCAAACACGATTTTGATGTTCAATCAGACTAATTATTTTAATAAAAAAATATCTACACCGTAAATTTTAAAAATTACTCTGTGACTTCGATTTGCTCTAACCTAATTTGGCAAAAAAGAAGCATAAAGCCTGGTAGTTTATTATATCACAATTTTATTTGCGTGTTTCTATTATAGCAAAAATCATTTAACTACCATTCGCCTCTTACTGTGTGTCAAAAATTCAACTCGTAACATCACAACTTTAAAAGATATCTCTTGAGATGGCATAACATTTTTAGCCTAGGCCAAATTTTATAAAAGGTCTGTAGTATACTCGATCAAACTTTTTATCTCCAAAGATGTTTAACTTTTAGTCCACTGCACTTTCGATTGGTCTTTCGATCAACACAGATCAATTTACTCCAACGCTATGAAAACTTATACATAATTGTTGCTTGATTTTAAAACAAAAACAAAACCTAGTGTGCAATAAATATTTTTTCTCTCTAAATTTCAATTAGTATTGTGTATAAAATGAAAATAATTTTATTTAATTTTATATTATTTACTACAATTTATGGTGAGATAAGTGTGATTTGTTTTTACTTGTGAAAATAATAGCAAAATTTTCTTTAAAAAAAAGCTCAAATCAACGATCGAGCATACCTTCCATTAAAGGATAATGGAATATTACAGAATTCCAGAATGGATACATCCTCATTCGCCTATCGACCGCCAGTGCATCAATTTTCAGTGAATTCGTCTTGCATCATTAGTGACACAAATGAAGAAGGATTCTGTATGATGGAAATGCTATGTCCCAGTGCACAAAGGATTAGAAAATACAATCGCCCTCCAATATGTAATTTTGATGGACAACTTCCGATCTACTGCTGTCCAACTGAAGAAATTCTGGAAAGTCGTGCTAATTTTGATACAGACGACTCAAACAACAATTTGTCACGTGACAATGAAGTAAATTCGAATCGGGGCACTACCGAAACTTGTAATGCCGGCAGAATTAGTGAACAAAGTGAATAGTGTATAAATTTTTGATTTTTCCCAACATTACTAACTGCAGTACTTATTTTCAGTGTGTATGTCATTCTACGGAAATACTACCAGACGAAGGCGTGCTTTATTCGAATTATTCCGAAGAATTCGTGACGTTGAAATAATTCCGTCCATCGAGTTTAATTTTGCTGATTTATTTGCTCAAAGGCCGACACAAGGACCTCGATATCTACAAACAAGATCAGCAAATAGGTCGGCTGTACCCACCACCATTAGACCATCGACATATCATCCCAACAAACCTTTGGGTCGTTTACCGCCAGACATACCACCCTTCCGTTTCTCGCTACATCAAACGGAGCCATATTCCGAAAAAACTTCGACCGAAGGATTTGCCGCATTTCCACCTGTACCTCAAGCTCTGCAGAACTTTGCTTCATATCCTGCAGCAGGACGTCCAGGGGGTGTACCACAATTTTCCGATTCATCGTCTCAGAATAATTTTGCTTCAAATTCTGCCGCAGGACGTCCAGGGGATGTACCACCATTTCCCGATTCATCGTCTCAGAACAATTTCGCTTCAAATTCTGTCGCAGGACGTCCAGGAGGTGTACCACAATTTTCCGACACATCGTCTCAGAACAATTTTGCTTCAAATCCTACAGCAGGACGGGCAGTGGGTGTATCACAATTTTCTGATTCATCGTCTCAGAACAATTTTGCTTCAAATTCTGCCGCAGGAGGTCCAGGAGGTGTACCACAATTTTCCGATTCATCGTCTCAGAACAATTTTGCTTCGAATTCTGCCGCAAGACGTCCAGGGGGTGTACCACAATTTTCCGATTCATCGTCTCAGAATAATTTTGCTTCAAATTCTGCCGTAAGACGTCCAGGGGGTGTACCACAATTTTCCGATTCATCGTCTCAGAACAATTTTGCTTCAAATCCTACAGCAGGACGGGCAGTGGGTGTATCACAATTTTCTGATTCATCGTCTCAGAACAATTTTGCTTCAAATTCTGCCGCAGGAGGTCCAGGAGGTGTACCACAATTTTCCGATTCATCGTCTCAGAACAATTTTGCTTCGAATTCTGTCGCAGGACGTCCAGGGGGTGTACCACAGTTTCCCGATTCATCGTCTCAGAACAATTTTGTTTCAAATCCTACAGCAGGACGTCCAGAGGGTGTACCACAATTTTCCGACACATCGTCTCAGAACAATTTTGCTTCAAATTCTGCAGCAGGACGTCCAGGGGGTGTACCACAATTTTCTGATTCATCGTCTCAGAACAATTTCGCTTCGAATTCTGTCGCAGGACGTCCAGGGGGTGTACCACAGTTTCCCGATTCATCGTCTCAGAACAATTTTGCTTCAAATTCTGCCGCAGGAGGTCCAGGAGGTGTACCACAATTTTCCGATTCATCGTCTCAGAACAATTTTGTTTCAAATCCTACAGCAGGACGTCCAGGGGGTGTATCGCAATTTTCACCGCAATTTTCCGATTCAACGTCTCAGAATAATTTCGCTTCAAATTCTGCAGCAGGACGTCCAGTGGGTGTACCACAATTTTCCGATTCATCGTCTCAGAACAATTTTGTTTCAAATCCTACAGCAGGACGTCCAGTGGGTGTATCGCAATTTTCACCGCAATTTTCCGATTCAACGTCTCAGAAAAGACCGCCCTATCCAGCAGCGGGTCCTCCAGTCGGAGTACCACAATTTTTCGACCAATCATCTCGGAACAATTTCGCTCCATATCCGTCAGCTGGACGTCCAGTGGGTGTACCACAATTTTCCGATTCATCGTCTCAGAACAATTTTGCTCCAAATCAAGCATTTGGGTCTCCTGTTACTATGAAACCCTCTTCGCAACCAACTACGGAGTCCAGGAGCAATTTTGCAACTAAATCATCCTTTGAAAATGAACCATACGAACAACAAACTACGAGAGGAGAGTTTCCATTCATGGTATGTAAATTTTTAAAAGTACCCGCTTTTTTTTGTTTTTAAGCGATAATTTTAATAGTCTAAGTTCACATTGGTAAACTAGAATTTAAAAAAAATGAGTATAAGTATCTATAGGTGATAAAATCAAATGTGGGGAAAAATATTAATGAATTTGCGCAGCAGGATAAATTTTTAAACAAAATACGGGCGCAATGACACAGACACCAAGAAAAAATAATAATTTTATATACTTTTTTCGTTCTCATTTAAATAATTGCAGTTGAAATTCTGAAAATACCTTTTAAGACAGTTTCTGAAACAAATGCTTGCCTAAAAGAAAATCTGATGGAAAAATGCGCCGCAAGTGAAAAATATTACATTTACAATAACCGACAGACATTTAGTGATTGCCTCCTATCGTTTAGTAAATTATAACACTGAATTTAAAATCCGGTATTTAAAATAACTAATTTGCTTGAATTTTAAACAGGCTGCTCTCGGATGGACAATGCCAGATGGATCGCTAGAATTTCGGTGCGGAGGATTTTTAGCCGATCGATGCTATGTAGTAACAGCCGCTCACTGTTTAAAGTACATTAATTAAAAAGCAAATAATCAGAAAAAATCGAAATTTCAAAATAAAATTTTAGGAATGTGCCAAATTATGTTCGGATTGGTGGCGAAAGTTTGCAAGATAAAAACGTTAAATCAACAGATTTGGTAGTAAATCCAAAAGTAATCCTTCATCCAAAATACAACGAGAATCAACAATATAATGATATAGCTGTCCTGAAATTAGTCACATGTGCAAGGTAATTAACAATTTCAATTTTTTTTTAAATATTTTATTTGATATATATTGATTTGCAGACTTAGTGTTTTGCCAGCTTGCTTATGGCCACAACAGTCTATCGAGTTGAACACTCTGACCGCTCTAGGGTATAAAGAACCGGAACGTAAGTTCAGAAAACTCTCAGAGGTTGATCTGAATTTATTGAATTTTTTAAATATATTTCAGGTCGCATGAATTCCGATGGACTATTAAAGGCCAATCTTACAGTCCGCAATAAAGAATTTTGTAATAAAGTTTTCTCCTCAAGAGATCCTAAGAGATCAAATGGTATCGCAGATGAGCATTTATGTGCTGGACATGAATATCAAGAAACCTGTGAGGTATTTATTTTTATTTTTTGTTAAATGGTTTTTTTTAAGAAACCTAATGTTATATTTATTTATTTTGATAATTTTCGGGCTATTGGTCATATTGGAATATTTTTGCTTACATCGAAACTATTTCTATTCAAGTACCAGATTTCTATTGTTCTTTTTTATTGCATGGCTTAAGTATACACTTTTCCTTTTTACATTAAATAAAAATCTGGTCTACTAGCAGGCGTTTGAAGAAATTTTATTCTTAAACCACCTAAAAGTGAATAGCGGAAAGTAACCTTTCGGAAAATTTCGGATGAAAAATAAGAGCGCTGAATATCTAGATTTCTAATATATTTTTTATTGTGTCATTTTTGAATCAATAAAATATCTCTTTTCTTTCCATCAAAAAAACAGAGTAACTCGGGTGGACCAATTTTAGCCAAGCAGGAAAAGCGATTCGCTAATGTTGATGTTCCTTATGTAGTGGGAGTGACATCATTTGGAACAGGATGCGGTGGCTCACCAGCAGCAGTTTACACGAGGATTTCATCACATTTGTGTTGGTTGGAATCAGTTATATGGGGAAAGTCGTGATATCAAATATTTTTTTAAAACTTTCAAATTTAAAAATGTTATCAAGTGCCCAAAATAACTATAAATGTGGAAAAAGGATGTATTTAAATTGTTGTTTTTAGAATAAAAGGAACCATTTACAATCTCGAATTTTGTAGAATTTTTTTTCGGTTTTCACAATTAAAATAGGAAAAAATATACCAAAAACAAAAATAAGTTTAATAACAATGAAATATTGTTTTCATTCAAAGTATTTTATAAACAACTATTGTATATTTGAGTCATTTCGGAAAATTACATGCCCTCGAAAGATGGGGTGAATTGTAAAAAAAAGATCTTCTTGTTAAAAAAATACTGCAATATAAGACTTCTGGATATTCAATCTCGTGGAAATTGACAAAGAAAACCTTAAAATCTCGACACAACATTTTATGAAAGTATCCTCACCGAAGAAATATTATCTAGAAATCAGGATTTTTATCTGACTGTAAAATCAATACCTCGATTACGTACGTATTTAGCAAAATTAAATATTTTTCATATTATTTTTAAGTGCATGCAGTGACATAACTATATTTTGCGAATGTTACAAATTTTCCTGACAAAATCGATATTGTTTGTCAATATTTATTTCAGTTTTGTATTTTGACCAACCCATGAAAAAAAAAAGCTTTTCAATCTTATACTATATCACAATTGGTGGCAACATATAAAAATGGCTTCCATCCATTTCAAATTGAATGACCAAAAAATTTCATAAGAGTATAGTTCATCTATAATATCTTGTGAGCATGTTGGCATAATATTACCTAAGGTTAAATGTTATAAAATGGAAAGAAAAATGCGTGTATTTGAAGATGTTCACCTTTCAAATTGTCGCACTCTTAATTCATTTGCTGATGAATGCGGTTCAACGAATTTGCTGTCGAATAGACAGCATTAATTAAAAAAAAACGAAAGTATCGTTATATTAAAACAATCAGAAATTTAATGTGCATTTAGTTAATCCTGTAAAAAAGTGCTTTTCTGAAGATGAATCTTTTTTATTCAGTTTTTGTGTTTCTGTTGATTATGTATGGTGAGAAAATGATATAAAAAATATGTGTGAAATTATATTAAGCAAAAAATTGTTTAGTGGACGCGACATTTTTCTCATTTTTTGGATTCAAAAGCTCTTCAACACGGAACAATAATTCCAATGAAGATCGCCCTGCAGTTCGAGAATTTTCCGGAAATGGTACCTGCATTATCAGTGACACAAATGAAAATGGAAAATGTCGGAAAGAAGATTCCTGTCCAAGTGCTAAAAGGATTAAAAAATACCATCGCCAACCTGTATGTCAATCTAATGGACGATCTTCAACTTTATGTTGCCCAACTGAACCAATTGTAGAAAATCGGGATGGTGGCCGAAGAGATCGTCCAAGGAATCCATCGCGCCCTAATGAAATAACCATGATTCAACAGATGGTTCCATCTTGTGATGCGGGCAAAATCAGTGAACAAAGTTTGTGATATTTTAATTTTTAACAATGTGTTTAACTATACCGTTTTTTCAGTGTGCGAATCATTTTACACAAGTCAATCGAGACGAAAACGAGATTCATACAATTATTATCGAAATCCACAAGAAATTGAAATATTCCGATCTATTGACCAAAGTCCAACAATGTCGAATTATTATCAAACAAGATCACCAAATACCGCGGACTATTCTGGATATTCTCAGCCATATTTTTACAATCAACCTCAACCTTCTAGCGGTTTTCAAAGATTTGGATATAATTCAGCACCTCAAACTTATCCCAGTGTTTCCCAAGGAAGAGCCCCTTACCCCCCAGCTGGTCCTCCCACTGGGGTCCCTCTATTGTCGTATCCTTCATCCAGAAATCAACCCCCATATCCTGCGGCTGGCCCTCCCACTGGAGTCCCTCTATTGCATTATCCTTCATCAGCAAATCAACCGCCTTATCCTGCGGCTGGTGCTCCGACTGGGGTCCCTCTATTGCATTATCCTTCATCAGCAAATCAACCCCCTTATCCTGCGGCTGGTCCACCCACTGGAGTCCCTCTGTTGTCGTATCCTTCATCCAGAAATCAACTGCCTTATCCTGCAGCTGGTTCTCCCACTGGGTTCCCTCTATTGCATTATCCTTCATCAGCAAATCAACCCCCTTATCCTGCGGCTGGTCCACCCACTGGAGTCCCTCTGTTGTCGTATCCTTCATCCAGAAATCAACTGCCTTATCCTGCAGCTGGTTCTCCCACGGGTGTCCCTCTATTGCATTATCCAGAAAATCAAGCGCCTTATTCTGCGGCTGGTGCTCCCACTGGGGTCCCTCTATTGCATTATCCGTCATCAGCAAATCAACCCCCATATCCTGCGGCTGGTCCTCCCACTGGTGTTCCTCTATTACATTATCCAGAAAATCAAGCGCCTTATCCTGCGGCTGGTGCTCCCACTGGGGTCCCTCTATTGCATTATCCTTCATCAGCAAATCAACCGCCTTATCCTGCGGCTGGTCCACCCACTGGAGTCCCTCTGTTGTCGTATCCTTCATCCAGAAATCAACTGCCTTATCCTGCAGCTGGTTCTCCCACTGGGTTCCCTCTATTGCATTATCCTTCATCAGCAAATCAACCCCCTTATCCTGCGGCTGGTCCACCCACTGGAGTCCCTCTGTTGTCGTATCCTTCATCCAGAAATCAACTGCCTTATCCTGCAGCTGGTTCTCCCACGGGTGTCCCTCTATTGCATTATCCAGAAAATCAAGCGCCTTATTCTGCGGCTGGTGCTCCCACTGGGGTCCCTCTATTGCATTATCCGTCATCAGCAAATCAACCCCCATATCCTGCGGCTGGTCCTCCCACTGGTGTTCCTCTATTACATTATCCAGAAAATCAAGCGCCTTATCCTGCGGCTGGTGCTCCCACTGGGGTCCCTCTATTGCATTATCCTTCATCAGCAAATCAACCCCCATATCCTGCGGCTAGTCCTCCAACCAAGGGGATGCATGGTTTCGCTTACGGAACCCGAGCTGATTTTGGAGAATTTCCATTCATGGTATGTATATTTTTACAGCTAATTTTTATTTATTCCTCACAAACATATTTTTTCCAATTTTTGACTAAATTCCAACTTTATGTAGAGCTACAAAAACGTAGTAAAAGATATTTTAAAAAAAAATCTGAGTTTCACATTACACAGATACTGTTCCTCTATTACAGGAACTCTCCCCTATTACAGGCCAAAAAGTTTCATCCAACTCGGTGCACTTTCGGGAGATACGAGTATGTAGGTTTTTCCAAATTTAGTCAACTTTATTATTTTCAATATTACCATTTTGTAGTTCATATATTTACTTTTATATCGTCCCCGTTTCCATAGATTAAACTCGTACAGAAACACTTGTCAGTGTTAACTATAATAAAAACGATATACAGTAGAATCCCGATAATTCGTACCCCGATAATTCGTATATCCCGCTAATTCGTATGAATTTGCTGGTCCATTGAAATACGAATTATCGGAATTCTACTGCACTCAGAAAAATGGAGGCTAACTCGACGACCTACATACGGCGTAATTGGTCTCGGGCAGGCGCGCGTTCGCCTGAATGTTGGCAAGTGGTCGGAGAAATTCTGAAATTAAGCCACCAGCAGGTGAAGTAGGGCATTGGGAGCTGCACGAGTTGACCTTAGATAGGTTAACTCTGACCGCTAGCTGGCTTACAGACACCTCTGTAAGGTCAGAGTTAACCTGACAAAAAGTTGACCTGGACATTTTTCTGAGTGTGTATATGCAATATATTAAGAAATCTGCTCCCTTCTTACCTCCTCCCCAGCTATCTCCGGAATTGCTAAATGAATCGGCACCGGGGTTTCGGTATTTTACAAGTCTTGCCTCAAATAAATGTTTCCCACAAAAATTAACCCCCTCCATATCTTTATGCTTAGGGGGCTTTCCATTTTGAAATTTCAACACCAGATTCGTAATCAGCGATCCCGAAAACCCCCTAAAGCAAGTTTTTTCGAGAAAAAATTTGAAAAAAGGTATTTGCGTTATATTTACACGACCTCCCGTTCGGAATTTAAAAATTTTGACATCAGAAACAATTTCTCCTTACTTTTCCCAATGACTTTCCCATTTACCACCATAATATCATATTTGCCACGGTTTTCGCGTCATTTCCGGTCTTCGACCGACTTTACAAAATATCGTGTTTTCAAAATACTGTGCGTTGTCTTTCCGCTTACTTTTGAGTGAGTACAATAATTAAAGAGATAATTTTTAGGCAAGAATAAATTTTATTTCTGTAATCAAAATGTACAACCCTCCCTCACCCAATTATTACATTACCTCCCTTCTGGAATGATATTTCCCCACACTTGATCATACCAGTTCATAAGAATAAATCTCTAACTATACTTAATTAAAACTTGTCAAGAACAGGCTGTTCTTGGATGGGAAATGCCAGATGGGACCTTAGATTTTCGATGTGGAGGATTTCTAGCCGATCGATGTTATGTAGTCACCGCGGCTCACTGCTTAGAGTAAAGTTTAAATTTCTATAATTTAACAAAATCAATAATATACAATGAAACATACCTTTAGTGAAAATCCAAATTATGTACGACTTGGCGATGGAAGTTTGGAGGACAAATCGATTAAACCAACAGATTTAAAAGTCACTAAAGTTTCATTACATCCGAAATACAACAGTAGCTTGCAATATTATGATATCGCAGTTTTAAGAGTATCCCCCTGCCCTGTGTAATTCAATTTGGGGTACATTTTAATGTTGTTTTTTTCTTAAATTTTTATCATTTGCAGGAGTACTTTGCCCGCCTGCTTGTGGCCCCGGCAATCAATTGATTTTAAAATGTTGAATGGCATTGGATATGGTGAAACAAAACGTAAAACCATAAAAAAAAATATTCAAAAAATTTTAATCGAATAATTGAAAAATGAATTTTTTAAGGCACCATACGTTCTGATTACCTCATAAAAGCTAATGTCAGATATTATGATAATAAAGTTTGCAGTGATTATTATTCCGAACCGGACGATAGAAGACCACGTGGCATCATAGATGAACAGTTATGTGCGGGAGATGAAGTACAAGATACCTGTCCGGTGAGCTTTCAATATTTATTTACTTTATTCTGTTAAACGAAGCTAGGTTTTCTCAACTTTTTAAAAATGATTGTAGCAAAAGTAAAGATTAATTAACTTCGTTTCGATTAGACATAAATTTTGATATGCCCATGTCCAGCTATTAAAGTGTCTCATAAAGACGGCCTTTATCAAAATATTTCTGATTTCTTGTACAAAATTGTTTAGTGCAAAAAATAGCTCAGGACATGCGTAATTTAAATGGTAAGATATAGACATGACCGAAATTGTGGAGGCATAAAAAATTAATCATCAAAATCAACAGATTTTATTTTAGGAAACATTAAAATAACATTTGATTTTTTTCTAATTTTATTTAATGTTTTCAAAACAGGGTGATTCAGGTGGACCGCTTCTAGCAAAACAGAAAGACCGATTTCCGAATGTTGAAGTTCCTTATGTAGTAGGAGTGACGTCTGTTGGCTCAGGATGCGGTGGCGCACCAGCAGCAGTTTACACAAGGATTTCATCACCAACACATTTGTGTTGGTTGGAATCAGTTATGTGGGGAAATACAAAATAAAATTTGTCGAATTTTGTTAACAATTTGTTGAATTTATAAAAAAAAAAACAATGAAAATAATTAACTTTTTTATTTAATGACATTTTTCATCATTTCGTGCAGAGAATAGTCTATCAAAATTGAAATATTATGCTTTTACAGATATGTAGGTATAGGCAAATCTCGAACACGCTTTATTTGAACCAAGAATTTTTTTTGTTTTTTGAACATATGTTCTATTTTTATACCCGTATGGTGAAACCAAAGGGACTTTGCCTTACCGTTTGTAACTCCAAGATCCCGTCATCACCCACAAAAATGAATTACACCAGTGTGTTTAGAATGATAAAAATAATTAATATTTGCATGTCCGTCCGTCCGTCCGTCTGTCCGTCTGTGGCGCGGATTGCGGGCGCACGGATTGAGCTAGAGACTTGAAATTTTGCGCAGATTGGTTTTTCGTAAAATGCAAGACTAAGTTCGTTAATGGGCAAAAATGAACCATTAGGTGGAGTAACCCCATACGAACGAAAAAGTTTTTTGCGAATATTTCAAAAACCGTGCATCTTATCAAAAAAGTCCAAGAACAAAAATACATCAAAATCCGATTGGAATAAATTTTGAAAATTTTTATTGAAAAGTTTGACTTTAAACTTGAATTTTGATACAACTGTTCACCGTTCACTTAAACTTCGAACAATGCCATATCACCATACGGGTTTTCAATAATTGCCAGATTTTTTTTTTAGGCGTGTGGTTTTCAATCTGGCACTACTTTTTTCGGAGATGGCTTTTTTACAGTTGTCACTTGATTTATTAAAATTTTGTTCAGCGATGAAGCTCACTTTTGGTTGATAATGTTACAGTCAATGGGGAAAATTTATGACTTTTTCGTGCCTGAATTGGAGGATGTTGATGTGGACGACCTTTGGTTCCAACAAGACGGCGCTACATGGCATACAGCCAACGAAACAATCAATTTATTGAAGGAAACTTTTGGTGAGCGCATTATCTCGCGTCGTGGGCCTGTGGCGTGGCCTCCAAGATCGTGCGATTTAAATTGGGCCTCTCGGCTGGAATTTATTCGAAAATTGGGCCTCTCGGCTGGAATTTATTCGAGCCAGCCGCGGCGGCCACTTACCCGAAATCATTTTTAAAACATAATGGCAAACCCTTATCTTTATAATAAAGCTAAACTCTTGGCCATAACATTAAATTATATGCGTTTTATTTCTTCTTGAAAACCACACGTCTAAAAAAACACCCTTTAGCTTTTGTTTTGTTTTTCATTGAGAGTACACTTTCTCGTATATTTTTCATTCCAAAAGAGTCCACTTTCCGTGTATTATGTGAAAATTACACGAAAACAAAAAGTCGGTTAATATTTGTCTAAGTGCAAAAAATAGTATTAAAATCTGTTTAGTTGTTCAAAACTAATTTGTAAAGGGGAAACCATCTCGCGTGAAGAGTGAGTCAAAATTTGTTAAACAAAGTGTGAAGAAATGCTCTATTTAAGCAATATATTTTAATTGTTCAAAATTTAAGTTCCTTATTTCGATTTCAGTATTCTAAAATTGAGAAACATTATGTTGTTCTTATTTTCATATCACTCCAGTTTCAGGAAATCATTTTTCCATTTAAACGTTTTCCTGTTTAATTATTTTAGTTTCATATAATACTACAATTCAGTTAAAATACAAAAAAAAACTATTCCAGTTCTACAAACAACAATCTCAACCCCCCACTACAGTTTTTCATATCCCGCCATCTAAACTAAAATAAATTCAACATTATACTTTCACTGGTGTCCACGGAAAGCCCTGAAGGTCAAATTAGTAATTGTACCTTCATATCTGAGAAATATTTACGAACAACAGAGTGGGATTCATACTTTTTACCAAAACAAAATTAAAACAAGCAATTTAATTTACTATAAAATTACACTGTGAAAAAATATAATAAAAATTGCGGTAGACATCAGCACGCCCTATACAAAAATTATACAGGGAAGGCGGGAATTTCTGAAGAAAATGCGCCACAAGTGAATATTTGTGGGTTTCGAGGTAAATTTTTTAGTGATTAAGAAATTACTACACTAGATCGATTGAGTTTCCAGGACAAAAGTCGAGTTTCCGGGGCCTTTTTTCAAAAATGTATTTCTGTATGTCTGTCTTTCACTCTGTGTACAAAATTTCTCAAAAACGACTGGAGCAATAGCCATGAAATTCTACTGGGATGTCTGGTCCTATCTTCCCTTAGTGGGAGACCATTAGGCGGAAATAACTAAAATGGCGGATTATTAAAAATCCCTATTTCCACATATTTTTCAGTAAAAATTGCGCATTTTTCAGCAGTCTTATGTATAATACAGGAAAATTAGGCGAAAAAAAGCATGAACCTCTTAAAAAATTCTAGTTAACTGGATTTTTGCACAGACCTTTATTTTGGCATAACAATCAACGTCTCAAAAGTCCATTCCAAAATTGCGCCGGCGTCGTGAGTTATTCAAGGTCAAAGGTCAAAAAAATCAGTTTTTACATTTATCTCACTTTGTAAGGGTTGTACGTCTTTTTAAGGTTCAGATGGATTATTCACAATAAAATTCTCTACAAAAAAGATTAAATACAATTTTCTTGTAGGACAAACATGGGGCAACCATGTAAAAAAACGCGCCTCGCATTCTACCTCAATGGTGATGGGGAAACGAATGTACAGTTCACAGTGTCTCGACTTCTATCTCGAAAACTATTGACCCTACAAAAAAACCTTGTTTAACTTTTTTGTAGAGAATTTTCGGAGGAGTAATTCATCTGAACCCAAAAGATGCGTACAGGCCATACAAAGCGAGATATTTACGATTTTCTTGACTTTTCCCTTTTGACCTTGAATAATAGCAATTTCTCTGTACGACGCATAGTTTGACGACTTGTATCTCGAAAACTGTTTGTCCTACAAGAAAATTGTATTTAACCTTTTTTGTAGAGAATATTATTGTGAATAATCCATCTGAACCTTAAAAAGACGTACAACCCTTACAAAGTGAGATAAACGTAAAAAACTGATTTTTCGGACCTTTGACCTTGAATAACTCACGACGCCGGCGTTGTTATGCCAAAATAAAGGTCTGGGCAAAAATTCAGTTAACTAGGATTTTTTAAGAGGTTAAATCCTAATTTTCCTGGATCATGTATGACAAAAGTTGAAAACCGTAAATTTTCCTAGAAACATTTAAAGGAAGAAGTAAAGATATTATCTCTACATTTTTGTCTTCTACCGTAAATCGATATATTTTACCGTTATCGAGATATTTCAGATTTCGTAAAACAAAAATTCAAGTTTTTATGTGAACTAATATTCTATTCGCCCGGTTATAGTGTAAATTTCGCACAAACGCAGATCTTGTATAAGACAGTCATATGTGGCTCACATCAGATATTTTTTATTAAGTATTACATAATGCTGTCCTGGACGAGCCGGAATTTCAAAAAAACCAATTATGGATAAAATTATGTTCGTTTTAAAATAAAATATCATTTTTAGGGTAAAAATTGGACTATTTTTTGACTGTAAAAAAAAGTGCATATTTTTTAAAAAAAAAGCTTTCGTCCTATTTCGAAGAAATCGGTTGAGTGATTATTGAGTAATCGCTGTCGCCGATTTTGAAACGTTTTTTTTTTTTTTTTTTTTGAGAAAATAGCTCCACATTCGGCTGAACACAGGACTTTAAAGTCGCATAACTTCGGCAATTTTTATGCGATCGACATAATATTTTAAGATATTTAAATCGAAATGTTGTTACATTAAAAAATACAAAAAACAAAAACTCGATTTTGCCAACGATTGCAGATAGGCATGACCCCTTAAGTATTTTTACCAGAAATAAGATTTGGAAACTTTTGCTGGAATAAACATAACATCAAACAGTTTCACAGGAATTAGACAAAACGATCGTACTCTTTTTTACATTGGTTAGAAAGGTCAAAAACATAAAAGGTCTTTCAATTGGGACGACGCATTTTTTTTAATTTTATAAAAAGACTTGCATAAAAGATATTGAGCTAATTTTTATTTTATTTGAAAGCAATATCGATACCATTAATTATGGAATACAACATCATTCAATTGTCCTCCACGGAAGCGGTGGCAGGAGTGTATACGTTGTACCCAATTTTCCAAAACTTTTTCACAAAAGCGGCCGCTATTCCACCAATTTCGCGTTGAATATTGGTCCTGAGGTCGTTTTAGGTTTCTGGCTTGTTGCAATAGACCAATGACGTCAAATAATCCTAAAGAAAAAAAGTCTGCTGGTGATAAATCACACGAACAAGGCGACCCATTGTGTGGGCCATTTCTGGAGATAACGCGTTCAGCGAACTACGATTTCAATAACTCGAACAAAACGCGCTGTGTGGCATGTGACACCATCTTGTTGGAACCACATATGCTGCAAGTCATTTTCTTACAATTGGTCCCAAAAATAGTCAGTTAACATGACGCGGTAGCGGTTTCCATTTGACTGTAACTGACTTTCCGGCGTCGTTCGAAAAAAAAGTACGGACCAATTACACCTCCGGCGTGAAATCTGCACCAAACAGTCAATTTTTGCGGATGAATTGCTTGAATGGCTTCGGGTTGCTCACTTGACCAAATGCAACAATTTTGCGTATATAACTTTGGGATCAGCAGGATGATTTTTCGGTCGATTAAACAGATAAAGTAATAAGTTTTTAATAAACTGACTAACACAGCGACACATGTTATCTTCGTACGTAGTTGTTTCATATTGTTTCACTACAGATGGTTTGTTTGCAGGGTTGTGTCGTCGATGTTTTCTTCGACAAAAATTAAACTTTTGGTTTAAACACTTTTCATTTAAATCAAATACAAAAACCGTTGTCACAAATTTAGCGAATTTAATTACCCGATTTTTTTTTAAATTCAACCGCTTTTTTTTGCTGAACGTAATGATAAATTTCTCTCAGTGTATTAGCCCAATTTGAAAGCGTGAACAAAAAAATTTACAGCATAAATAACATTACTTTCTAATTTTCGGGATGCATCCAATAATCATAATGATTTACATATTTCCACAAAAAATTAGATCCAAATTAAAATTCTAATTATAACGAAATTAATTTTATTGCAAAAACAAAAAAACTCGCAACTTAATTTGAATTGATAACCAATCGCGACTATAAAATTCACCTATTAGAAACTATAGTAAAATTTCGCAATGTTGGACCAATGCAACACAATTGATGGCATAATATGCGAGTATCGTATCAAGATGGGCTTGAAATTTTAGTTTTGGGTTTTTACACCTCCTCAAGTCTTTATATATATCTGAAAATGTTAACATCTTTGATCATTGGTCTGTCGCTCTTACGAATGGTTTGTCGGTCATCGGTCGTTAGTAGATGACTTTATTCGCCAATTGAAATATGTTCGTTATTACGTAAAATATATGTTTTTTTTTGAGTTGTTTATATCTTTGATCGGGTTACGACATTACTAATTGCATACTAATTATGAAGGTGATTCGCTTAATTTGTTACCTTACATGTGCAGTGCTTGGTGAGAATTTAATATTGTGATGAGTCGGAACTGAGGAAACTTTTTACTGAAAGTATTCAATTTTTAGTTCATGCTGATGGTGAAAATACGGATAATTCTACAAATTCTGAAAATTCTATAAATTCATCAAATTTCGGAAATTCTGCAAATTTTGGGAATTCTGCAAACTTTGGAAATTCGGCAAACTTAGAAAATTCTACAAATTCTGAAAATTCTACAAATTCTGAAAATTCTACAAATTCTGGAAATTCTACAAATTCTGGAAATTCTGGAAATTCTACAAATTTCGGAATTTTTGCAAATTCTGCAAATTTTGGAAATTCTACAAATTTTGAAAATGCGAGAAATGCAGAAAATGAAATTCAGGGTAGATTTGAAGCATCCACCGAACGCTCAAACGCATACCCCCTTCCAGTACATCAATTTCCCCTCAACTCGTCATGCATTATTAGTGACACAAATGAGGAGGGATTTTGCATGAGGGAAATGGACTGCGTGAGTTCAAATAGGATTAAGAAATACTACCGCCAGCCAATCTGCCATTTTGATGGACAATTTCCAATCCTATGCTGTCCAGCTAATGAGGAGATCGTCGAAAGTCGATTTGGTATTCCGGAGAATGATCCAAATTTAACAGCTAGTGAAGATGAAAATAATGAAACTAATGATAATGTTTTGCCCACATGCGACGCCGGAGTAGTTAGCGAACGAAGTATTTAATCACTCAATTTCATTTAATTCAAGTAATAGTAATTAAATTATTTTGAAAGTGTGTCGTGCATTTTATGGGAGAGGGCCAAGGGCGAAACGACAAGCTTGGGGTCAACAACTCAGATTTTCAAACTTTCTGAATCAGATTTCGACACCAGGGCCACACTATCTGCCGAGCGCTGTACCACCGTATCAATCTGCACCATATCCTCCAGCTGGACCACCACAACAGCAATATTATCGTGCTCCTTATCCTCCAGCAGGACCTCCGGTGCGGACGCCATCTACACAAAATTCGATATTCCCTCCAGCCCTCCTTCCTTCTATTTCAGGACAATCGGCACCGTATTCCGCCGCTGTATCACCTCCTGGATCATCATTCCTTGATCCTGTGAGATCACCTCCTTACCCCGCCGCAGGACCACCGCTTGGAGCAGCATTCTTACAACCTACCAGACCAGCTCCATATCCGCCCGCAGGATTACCCCCAGGACCAGCATTCCTCGATCCTGTGAGATCACCTCCTTACCCCGCCGCAGGACCACCTCCTGGACCAGCATTCTTACAACCTGCCAGATTAGCTCCTTACCCCGCCGCGGGACCACCTCCTGGCCCAGCATTCTTACAACCTACCAGATTAGCTCCTTACCCCGCCGCAGGACCCCCTCCTGGACCAACATTCTTAGATCCCGCAAGATCAGCTCCTTATCCCGCTGCTGGAATCCCAAATGGACCTGCTTTTTCGATTGCAACTACCCCGAATCCGAATCCATTTTATTCTCCAGGACCAATAATCGGACCCTCATTCCTAAACCCCACCCAACCGGCACCATATCCCGCAGCTGGACCGCCACAACCTCAAGCTGCCCCCTACCCTGCCGCAGGAATACCAACCGGAATACCACCACTTCCAGCTTCTTTCACATCACCAGATCCCTATCCCCCAGCAAGCCAACCTACAGGCGCATCGTTTTCCGGTCCAAGCACCTCTTCTGCTCCTTACCCCGCAGCTGGTTCCCCTACTGGTGTTCCCTCTTTTGATAACTCCAACAATATTGCATCTCGATTTGGTGCAGACCCAGATGAAACAATGTCGGTGCAAGTTTCTGTCGCCAATGGAAATTCAACAGAAATGGGAGAATTTCCGTATATGGTTTGTAACAAAAAATGCTTACGTGCAATTTTTTTGACTTTCTTTTAAAATTTTGAATGACTACCTTTCACAATTTAGAGCTACATAATTTATTTGACATCTATTACAGTTTTAGTTATTATGCATTTAATTTGAATTCATAAAATATTGACGAAATTGCCACTCACTCTATTTAATAAAAAAAATGTATCATTTTAAAGTGTGAGAAAGGCTTGTGAGAAAGGCTGGTTTTTTTTAAACCAAAAGCCTTTTTAAAACGAATTCAGAGAGTGTAATTATTTTGTGAGAAAAATTTAGCTGATCATTCGTTATCTGTAAAACTACTATCTAAACGTTAAATATGGTTATACAGGTGTTAACATCGGTTAAACTCTTGGACTGACATTGATCGATCAATGCATATTAACCGGTCGGAAGTAGAAAGCTTGTAATATACAGAAAATGAAGTTCAAGGTTGGTTTTGGCATTTTTATAAAGAAAAATTGCTTTTGCATACAAATTTCAAAAAGATTCACAAATATGTGCATTTTTTAAAAAAGCCTTGATGTGTTAAAAGTGTCATTCATATGCTTAAAAACTTTTGTGGTTTATTTTTTATTTTATTTTCAAACTACTATCATCTTATCGGTCATGGCTATTGATTTGTTTAAATTTTTAATATTTATTTATTAAAGATTTAAATTTATTAAATATTGTTCTTTTTTTACAACTCTAATAAATCTAATAATTTTTCTAGGCCGCGCTCGGTTATATGATGTCAGATGGAACTCTAGATTTTAGATGTGGTGGTTTTTTGGCTGACAGCTGTTTTGTTATTACAGCCGCCCATTGTTTAGCGTAAGTAAAAATATTAACATATTCGATTGTATGAAGCAAAAATGTTATCCCAAAAATTAGGATAAGTTTTCTTTAATTTGTAGCAATTTTTTTAAAGTTCTGGATAAAACTTAAAAAAAATCGAAAGGAAAACATTTTGAATTCTCGTATTGTTTGGAGGTGTATTCAATGGTTAGAAATTCTCAAATCTATATCTATTCGACATTGATCGATCAATTCATATTATCCGGCCGGAAGTAGAAAGCGTGGGAAAAGGGCAAGGCGGTTAAAATAAATGTTGGTCTGTGACATAAAATTTAAATATGCAAACCGGTTTTGTAGACCGAACCAAAAACCACAAATCCATTAAAATTTTAGTAAACCAAAACCAAATCATAAACCGAACCACTCAGTAAAAAAGATTGACAAACCCAACAAAAACCAAACCATTTTTAAACGAAGAACCAAAACCAAACCAATTCTTAAAACAATTGCTAGAACCAGACCAAAGAATTTTTTTATTTTTTATTTTTATTTATAATATTTTGGAAACTTGATTTTGATTTTGGTTCCTCAGAATTTCAATGGTTCAGTGGTTTTTGTTGCCTATTCAGTGGTTTTTGCGTTTCCTGATCATATTAGTTATATTTCTTGTATATCAAATAATATAACTAACACGTCACACAATTTTACCTGCCCAAATACGTCGTAAAACAAAATATGCCTGTAATTGTAAGAAAAATCATTAACACTCTAACTGCCACGACAGTTATAAGCAGGGCCCGGATATTTAAGGCAAAAAGGCATTTTGCCTATTTTGCTTTTTTCGTTCATTTTTGTATAATAACTGCCTTTTAGGCATTTTTGCTTATTTTCCCACTTTTTCGACCATTTAGCCTTTTTTTAATGCCTTTTTTAATAATTCCGATCTTAAAAAGATTTATAAATTCCTTTTAGGGTAATTTAAGTACCCATAAAAATTATCATTATTTTTTTTTTGATTTGGCAATGCCTATATTTATGACAGTTGCGCCAATGTACGATCAGTTTAGTTTTGGTAGTAAATTGAAATCTTAGAAATGCCAAAAATCACACGAGAAAACCGCCTTATACTCGTGAACCTTGTAAATACATTTGGTAAAGACTGTTTCTCGACAGACGGGAGTTTGCTTTTCTGCAAAATGTGCGAAAAAGTAGTGAATCATTCAAAAAAGTATTTTGTGACACAACACATAAAAATTGCCATACACAAGAATTTATTGCAGAAAGCAAGTTCAAAAAAAGTCGGGTTATTCAAAAATGCAATCAGCAGAAGAAGCGACTCATAATTTTTTAGAGATTTATGTATGGCATTTGTTAAAGCAAATATTCCACTTTGGAAATTGAATAATTATATTTTGAAAGAGTTTTTTTCAAAAATATTGCCATGAAAAAATTCCAGATGAATCAACGTTACGAAAAAATTGGAAACCTGCTATTTAGAAACAATTTCGGGGATTAGAAAAGAACTTTTAGGTAAGTTTTATTAGTTCACTTAATTATTTCTTGCAATCAGTATTAGATCCGTATTACCTATTATGATTCTTAATGCACCTAAAGTAACGTCACTATAACAAGTTGTAGGTAAAAAGCAGCGAACACTTATATTACTTAAATGAAGTGAGGCTCTTTATACGGCTATTAGCTTTTTATATATTTTTTTAAATTTATTTATATGAATTTAATTTATCTGAAATTTTTTGCAAGCGTTCTGCGTTCAATTTTGTGATACATGATATGTCATATTCGTGCAATGAAAATGCCTTTTGTTTAAATAAATGCCTTTTTTTTGAAAAATTAATGCTTATTCAGTCTTTTATACTGCCTTTTTGCCTGCCTTTTTTCCCATTTTATAAGTGCCTTAAATCCGGGCCCTAGTTATAAGCCTTTTTCGAATATTTAGTTGTCAGTCAAAGAGGATGCACTAAGAGAAAAAAAAATTGAAACAAAATTATACCTAAATGTTATTTTATTACCATAAAATGTTGCAACTACAAAAAATCGTTACAGTTGCAGCGAACACTTTAATAATTTTCATTGTTTCACTGTACACAACAGATAGGTGTAAGGTCTTTTTGACTGACGTGGCAGTTAGAGTGTTAAACAAACTGATGTATCAGTCATTTCGGCCAGTTAGAAATTTTTTCACAAATATTTTTTAATATTTTTTTATTTTTTAATAAAAATATTTTTTCCAGGATGACACCAGATTATATAAGATTGGAGGGCATGAGTCTGTCACAAAAAACTATTCAATCTACAGATTTGGCAGTTGATGCAACGCCATTTATTCATCCTAATTATAATCCAGATATGCAATACAACGATATTGCCGTATTAAAATTAACAACATGTGCTCCGTAATTAATTTTTTTATTTAATTTTGGATACCCTGTAAGGAACTGTCCATAAAATACGCCACACGTTTAGGAGATGCTAGGGAGGGGAGAGGGGTCTGCGGTAATGTGACTAAACTCCATACAAGGAGTTCGGAAAGCTTCAAACTAGCGTAACGTATTTTATGGACAGCTCCTAATTGCGAATCTCAACTGCAACGACTTTGTATACTTTGCCGACATACATGGAATGACACAGATTTATGTAACGTACAGTAAAAAACTTTAATCCAAAAATCAAGTACTTTTCCAAAAAAAATTTGATCAATTTATCATATAAAAATTGCAATAAATCTGTTCCATTCTAGTTATCGGCATTTCTAAAGTTGTTGTAGCACGGATTGCCTTTAATTATGATTTATTTTGTATTCATAGGAACAACATTTTACCGGCGTGTCTATGGCCAACAGATTTCATTGAATTTAACACTTTAACAGTCGCTGGATACGGATATACGGAACGTAATTTACATAAAAAATGCAATATAAATTTTTTTTTATTAAAAAATAATTATAGGAGGATTTAAATCTGACGATTTACTAAAAGCTGACTTATCTCTGCAAGCGAATGATTTTTGTAATGATATTTTCGGATCAAGAGATCCTAGACGTCGACGTGGTGTAGTTGACGAACATTTATGTGCAGGACATCCATTGAGTGATACTTGCACGGTAAAATGATTTTCTTATAAACATTTTCGTTAACAAAAAATGCATAAATGTCTTGACTTTCTTAGGGAGATTTGGGAGGTCCGATTGGAGCGAAAAAGGAAAGAGCTTTTGCCAATAATAATATTCCATATGTGATGGGTGTCACATCCTACGGAATTGGTTGTGGAGGCTCACCAGCTGCTGTTTATACACGAATTTCATCACATTTATGCTGGTTAGAGTCAATTATTTGGCCAAATGCTTAATTTCTTTAATATCTTTTGTTATTCCTACAAATAAATTTTTTTTTAAATAATATTTGTTACAAGTTTTTTAATTAATTGGTCGTTGACCTTAACGATTAATTACCATTACATTAAGTTATGCTTTGGATAAGCGTTAAATCCTATCTAACCATAAAAAAATCGTCTGCACCTATGGCACGACAGCCCAAAACCGGTATAATATGATTGGTTTACGCTTACCGGAAGAGGTCATTAAACATATTAATAAAATTACTGCATGTGAACATAAATTTGAACTTGAACCGCGATCAAAAGAATCGAAAAGCTATTGCCACACGAGAAGCTGTCCTTCAAAATAAAACCATGTCAAACAAAAAGCTGCAAAGCTTTAAAAAATACAAAATCTCGAATGAAACGAAGAACCTGTTTATTGGAACACATTTTTTAGTGAATTTCCAGCCAATCTGAAAATAACACCATAGAATATCAAAATATATGTTTTGGAAAACTTGTGATTTTTCTTGGAATTTCCGAAGTTAAACGTTTAGTACACATACAGTATTACTATGAGACATACCTTATAGTTTATTAGTCTGGCTTAGTAAAAAAAAGTCAAAGTAGAGGATTGTGGGCCGGAGTGCAAAGACTGGAGTACAAAAAGCATTGTTCTATTAAGTTCATCTACCTTATCATAAAACTTTTAATTTCTTTAATACTACTACCAAAGAGAAATTTTTTGATTTTTGTTTCGTTCAAATCGAACTGGTTACTGAGAAATGTCCGAAAACCCGGTATTTGTTTTTTAAACGGTTTTTTTCAATCTACTGTAACATATATAGGGAAAAGTTGTACAAAACCGGGTAGATGGATAAAAACGAGTACCCAATCAAACTTGGCGCTTAAAAATTCTGTCACCCACTGCCAATTGGGTTGGTATCAGCTAGCTTAATGCAGGCTCTCTTGGAGTTAAATAACAGTTCTACGCTGAATAGTAGTTTTTAAGGCGGTCCGATCTTAAATTGTTATTGGCGTTTGATGAGCTTTTTTGGAAATTCCGTAAGGTGAGGGTATAGCCGTTAGTATACATAAAATTACTTGATATTCGTGAAATAAAAATATTTCAGTCAAACATGGTTTTTCGGGGTAAAACCGTGCGGAGTCAAATCGGGTATGCCAGGTTTTGTCCCGTATGCGTGCGTTCAATTTTGCCGTCATGTAGATGTAAATAATTATTTGAATTTTATATTTTACCTATTACCAGATATCGTAATGCTCCAAAATTACATTAGAAAGGCTAACAGGCAAAGCTAGTCGGCGAATAGGATTAAAAGTGCGATATTGGACGTCACTAGTGAGCGTGCCGGATACAAACGAAACAGCATTACCTTCAAGTTTAATATATCCTTTTCGTCAAATTTTCCGAGAAAAAATCTCATTTGGGGTTTTTGCGGTCGCTGAATTCGATTCTGGAGTCAAAAAGTGTTTAAGGATATCTCAAAGACGCTTCGTATCACAAATAAAAGCAAGATAAAAGCAAGATAAAAGCACGAAAAATAATATAAATCGCTTTTATTTCTGACACACAGCGCCCAAAAAATTATTTTTCCTTGTTAGCACATTTTTTTAATAAGAGTTTTTTTTTTAATTTTCTTATATTAAAAACGCTAAACTTTATCAGTTTATACGTTATTCCCGGAATATCCTACACAACTTGTGTTTAGTCTTGATTCCATACTGCAATCTCACTACGTAAAAGATATCTTTGGTGTACAGCACATGACTTTCATCTGCAATATTTAAAATTTCGGAAAAATATGTGAAAAAAAAAGCTTTTTTTAATGTAAAAAGAGTAATGTAAAAATCTACGAAATGTTTTTTTGCGCATCGCTTTCGAGTATTTTCATCAATCTGTTTTTTTATGAAAATTATATGGGAGGTACCCGTTATAGTTAACGTCACTGTTCCACGATTTTCGTAAAACTCATTTATAGAAAATTTCAAGTCGCTAGCTCAACGCGTTATCGAGTTATTTAAGATACGTAAAACGGATAGACCGATAGACGGAAAAACCGACAGACCGATAGTCCGATAATTCGATAGACCGACTGATCGACTGACCAACAGACGGATAGACCGATAGACCGACAAACAGATAGACAGATGCACAGACATTCTTATAATTTTGCATGAAACTAATTTCGCGCTGATCAGAAAGATCCTATCTGCCACCGTTCTCGAGTCAGTCTCCATCATAAATACAATACTTTCCTTCTATAAATACGCAGAAGGAAATAAAAACATTGCCGCGAACTTGTTTTTGCAAAGTCAAGGCTAAACTTGCAATTTAAATTGTTGTCGTTAAACAGAGCAATTTGTATTGTTGGTGTCCCATGGTGTGCATTTACATCTTGTAGCCGCTATTAAAAAACCATCGGTTATTACTTACAGACTTCCCATCAACTCATGTTTTCCACACATAATCTTGATTTCATATTACTAACTCATCATTTGACACATTGAAATTCCCCTAAAATTGTAGATTTTTCCCAAATTCAAGTATAAAGTGATAAATTTGCGTGTAATAAATTGCCTCCATTGAGTTTTTTGGTGATGTCACTCGATCCAAGCTTTATATACCTGTAGACACTTTAATTATAACTCATTTGATTGGCGGTTTTTTAAGAAGTTGTATCAGTCGGCATCAAAAGCCACAAACTGATGTGGAGACGTCCAAAAAAAAATCAGTTGCGTAATTATACTACCAGCCTTAGTATTTTTGTTTTAAGGTTGAAAACTTTTGAAAGTTATTTGTAAATAAAGTGTTGCTATGAAATTGATTTTATTAAATTTGGTGCTTCTGTGTAAAGTTTTTGGTGAGAAATTTGAAAATTTAATAAAATGTGTTTCGTAAAAACTCCTATTTTCACATAGTGGATGCTAGGCTTTGGACACAACCATGTCCTCCACCTGGTCACCGACCTGCAGTTCAGGTTCATGTTCTGAATTCATGTTTTATCACTGATACAAATGAGGAGGGTATGTGTGAAAGAGATGTGGATTGTCCAACTTTTACAAGGATAAGGAAATATTCCCGAAAACCACTTTGTTTCCATGAAGATGGTGTTCCGGTTTTCTGTTGTCCGCCAGGTCCCCGCCGAATCGGGGAGGATAGGGCGAGTGGACGAAGGCGAAATAACACTTTTTCAGGAAGTGAATTTAACAGTGTGAAAAGCAGTGTACCGCGATGTGATGCCGGAGTTATTAGTGAGAGAAGTATGTTATTGCTTGACCCTCAAAAACTGTGAAAAAATTTAATTTTCGTGATTTTCCATTACACTAAAATTGTTTTTTTTTTAATTTTTTCAATGCGAAACAAAAGACTTACCTACCACAATTATTTTGACCCCAACACGCCTTTAAAAGATCTGTAAACAATGCTGGAAACCGGTTTTTATTTACAATTTTTTTTTAATGATGATGTCTAAACACATTTGTTAATAACCTGTAAATTATGCAAAACGACAAAAGCTTAGGCTGATATTAGGAGCAACTTTTTATTGAAAACAGTCTTAAATAAGCATTTTATATTACTTAGAGCTTTAAATGGTGTGTTAAAGGGGCAAACGTATTGTGATATTTTTAAATTCTTGGAAAAACCAGTTTTTCACAAAATCGTCGTGGTTTTTTTTATGACGCTTGGAGTGTCTGTCTGCAAGCATGTCCAAATTACACTGGTTTTTATTGAAAATGAAAGTTTTTAAGCCTAAGTGATAGAGATTTGAACCACGCTTCTCACGAAACCACGTTTGTTTAACACAGCATTTCAAACTGAGAGCATTCCATAGAAATAAGATGTTACAAAAATTATAAGTTTTCACGTAAATATTTGAATTTTTCCAAAAAAAAAAAAAAATATGATCATTTTTTCTGACATGTCCCAGAATAGTCGAGACAGTCCCGGATTTAGATATCTTGTCCAGAATAAGTCCCATCATTTATCAAACGCTAGAAAAAATGAACACTAAATATGGAAGACGTTTGGGCTGTAGGTAAATTGAATTTTTTTCGCCTGTGGCCGGTTTTTCAAAATTCATCTAAAAACGACGTCCTGCGGCGCATTTCCCTTTATTAGTATTTTTACAATTTCCGTTGTAATTTTTTGTGGATCACAAGAGCGAGAAAAATTAAGTTAGTTTGTGATTAAGTTTGCACTTGATTTCAATAATTGCGCCGCATTCTGTTTAAAAAAATCGCCTGCGCCACACATTTATTAATTATTGTTTTTCGTCCATATCTAATTTTATTCCCCACATAATATTTGTTGTGTCCATTTTAGCCATCCTCTCACAGGGGGTTACCTCACGGTCATCCGGATTGACCCAAAATAAATATGGTAAAAACTTAACTACGGGTTTCCCGTGATACTATGTGCAAAATCAATTAAACACTGAGAGAAAAACATTCCAAAAATCACATCAATTGTATTCAATTTGGAATTAATTTGTTCTTGATTTCAATTTGAATCTAATTTCGAGATAAATTTGTTTCTCATCAAATATTTGTTGCTACATCAAGAATATTTTATGTCTCGCTTGAAAATAAATTGTATAGATTTTGGGTATAAAATATACGTCTACATTTGTGTCTATTTTGGAACTTCCGATTTTTTTTCGTCTAGAAAATAATAGTTCTAACAATTTTGCTTTTCCCCGATATTCTATTTTATCATTCATTCTCAAGATATTCAACACAAAGAAATATCAGCTTTGAAATGATTCCTATTTGTTTCAGGATGATTGCCAGAAAAAAATTTCAAATGTAAATGGTTCTTAAGTTTTACGAAAAGCAGCAATACCAAAACGCAAGCTAATAATAACACAATAGGATTAAATTTTTATAAAACCGTAGGGTTACAATGTTATAAAAAAGTCAAATGCTGTTCATCTCAGATTTTCTTACTTTTCACGATTCAAATTTTTTTATTATCAAAACTAAGAGTTCCCCCTTAAATGTAAGTTTAAGTGGCATCAAATTACTGCTTTTATATGCAAAACATTTGAGGTTTGACCAAAGACTAATTTTATATGGTGTTTTCTGAGTCTTGCCATTTATCCATAATCATTTGATTAAGAAAAAAAATAATGACGAAATAAATAGTTTGAAAGTTGTGCAAAACAAAATAAAACGCACGTAAAAATACTTGCAACATTTTTTATAAAAATTTGATTCTTTTTCAAATTTCTGGTAAATAACTCTTTTTGTGGGTGTGTTGATCAAATGTTATTTATTTCGACATCCCCAAAAGAGAAAGTTGGAAGTTGGTCGAAATTTAAATTACAAATTACATAAGAAATGTTTTTTATTATAAAATTATTTAAAGTTTTTATATTTCATTATGATAACATTAAAGTTTTTTTTTCGTATTTTAAGAGTGTCGCTCGTATTATCAAACACGACAAAGATTTTCGAGAAATGCATGGGGATATGATCAAGGGCCGCCCTACACACCAGTAGGACTTTTTAGTAGTCCGGATGGATATAGGCCATACTTTCCACAACGACCACAACATAGACCACCGCAAATAAATTACCCTGAATTTTCACCAGGTTTCCATAACCCCGCACCGCAATTTCCCCCATTAATGCAACATCAAACATTTTATCCCCAATTGACACCAGCCCCACCAACTGAATTACCCCTGAATGGTACAAGCAGAATCGAATCCGAGGAATCAGATTTTATATATAGCCCACTACCGAATTTTAGATTCGGTCCAATAGCGCCAATTTGGAAATTTGGACAATCTAGATGGAAAGCTCCGGGTGCTCCAGGCCCAAAAATTCCAATCGCTTATGGCAGTCCAACACAAAAGGGTGAATTTCCCCACATGGTTAGTAACAAATTGTTTAAAAAGTTAAAAGAATTCATAAAAATGTATTCAAGAAAACGCCTCTTAACTAACCGTTTTTTATACATATTTTTTAGGCAGCTCTCGGATGGACCAATACTACTGGATTGCTAGATTTTAAATGCGGAGGTTTCCTGGTGGATAGTTGTTTTGTTATTACAGCCGCACATTGCTTAGCGTGAGTTTGAGCCTTGAGATTTTGAAAGTCCGAAACAATCTAGAAAAAATAAATAAACCTTTAGTGGGCTGTCCATAAAATACGTCACACTTTTGGGGTAGGGGATCATGACGAAGGGGAGGGGTAAGAGTGACGAACGGGGAGAACCGCATAAAAGTGAGACGAATTAAATTACCATTCGGTATTTTAGGGACAGCCCCTTATACAGTGAAACCTGTATATGGCGGAGTCGCTCGAAATCAGGAAATTTGTCCGACTTCACCGATTTTCGGTCAACATTTTTTTTTTGCTATGGAAAACCAAATCAGGAAACCTTGAGAAATGTTTTTCTTAAGCATATTTTCGACTTAATCAGGATCCGGCTTAAGGCTGGTTCTGACTATATAAGTATTTACTCAAGTGGCAAGTTATTAATTTGCTATGAAGTGCTTCAGTAGCTAAAGAGTGTCCGGACATAAGACTGGTTTGCCAAGTCGAACGGAGTTCAAGGCAAATAAACAAAAATCCAGATATGTGCATTGCATTCTGCAAATTATTGCAAGCAGATTGCTTTGCTTGATTATTTTTATAGTGTGGAGATCTAAAACTGCAAAGACGCTAGTGTTTTAAATATAAATGTTTACTAACAAGAATTGTTTTTTCGCTCCAACGAAACGATATTTTGGGAAAGGAAATTGACAGCTAATGAACTTGGCCAAAAATCGCACCTAAAAATCACACATTCAGATTCCTAAATGGCTTGTTTCTAATTTAGTGAGACAAATTTTTAGTAGCTACTTGACTGAAAAATTATAATCAAATGGATCTAGTTGATTTAGTCGATTAACTAAACGACTTGACTCAATTGATACTTCCATCTCTTACAAAAATATTTAGAGTCTGAACAGCTAAATTTTGGTACGTTTTCAAAAAGTTTTTAAAAATGTTAAGGCTATTCAAGTTCCAAAAAATGATTGAAGGTTTTACCATAAGGAACTGTTCATCAACAATTTAAGAGGAGGGTGTCTGCAATGGTGTGATAGGGCAGTAATAAAGTCTATAACGAAAAAATAAGCAAAACGTGTGATTTGTGAGGGATTGAAGAAGGTCCAAAAATCCTGAAATTATGAAAAAAATTGGATACAAGTAAACTATTGTTTAATCTTTTATACAGGGAAACGCCAAACTACGTTCGAATAGGAGGAGAAAGTCTATTAGACCTAAGAGTTCTGTCAACTGATTTACCCGTTGATCCCAACCCATTTATTCATCCAGACTATAATCCAATTATGGAGTATAACGACATTGGAATCTTGAAACTATCCCGATGCGCACCGTAAATCTATTATAAGGTTTGTATTTTTCCATAATTCACAAAAATTTTCTCTTAGAGTCAGCATTCGTCCAGCGTGTTTGTGGCCAAAGGATTTCATCGAATTTCAAGATTTAACGGCAACTGGATATGGATATACCCAAGGTAATTACAAAATATAGATAAAAATGATTTTGGATTAAACTTTCAGATATATTTCATATTCATTCTATGTTCAAGGATATGTTACGGTTGCTCGCATTTAAAACATATATTTTAACTCTCATTTAAACCTTTTCTTTGTTTCTTTTTTTAAATTTAAAAAGAAAACCATTTCATTCTCTGTTATTTTAGGTGGTTTTAGAACCGATTCGCTGCTTAAAGTTGATATAAAAGTTCATGATAACGATTATTGCAACACAATTTTTGGTAGAGAGTTGCGAAGACCCCAAGGAATAGTCTCGAGTCATCTGTGTGCTGGTCACCGATTTCGGGATACTTGTGAGGTAAAAACACATAAGCAAACAATAATAATCTAAAAAAAAACGTAAATACACTTTCGACAAAAAAAATTGATTTTTCGTAAACAAGAAAGAATCTTCTCCAAAAAAATTATGAAAAAGTTTCAAATTTCGTGTGAATTTTTTTAGGGTGATTCTGGTGGACCCCTCGGGGCTAAAAAGGAAAGAAGATTTTCTGATGTCGACGTCTCTTATGTAATGGGGATAACGTCCTTTGGGATTGGCTGTGGAGGATCGCCAGCTGCTGTTTATACAAGAATATCATCACATCTTTGCTGGATAGAATCGATTATTTGGCCGAATGGATAGAAATATCAAAAATCACATTTTCAAATTTTTTTGTACAAATTTAATAAAACATTGTATTCAAATAAATTCATTAACAAATTACGACTTTCGGGCTATTCTTATTGAAATGTACATAACTTGTGAGTTTTTTTGAAAGGTACACAAGATAGGAGAAGTCTTTGACCACCATTTTCTTGGTTTTGGAAAACTAAAAATCCAGAAAAAAATTAACCAAAAAATCCATTTTGCATTAGCTTTAAAACTAAACATCAAAATTTCAATTCTGTTTTGTCTGTTTGTTTGTTTTTTGCCAGTAAACATGAATGTTTTTGTTTCGTTATCCTACTCGTAATTACCCCGTTCATGTTTTTGCTGAATATTCAGCAATATTAGCTGCGATTCCGATCCTATTGCGCAGTACTGGCCGGTAATTTTCATTTGGAACCCACTTACTGACCATTACTGCGCAGTAGTTTTTACATAGATCGGGAATGCAGCTAATAACACTATTAACACAATCAAAAATAATGTCCTGATAAAATAATTAGCTAACTTTTATATAATGTGAAAAATTGAATATTCCGCCAAAATTGCGGCATCTTGAAAAACAATTGTTTTGAATTTTGAGTTTTTTTTTTGCGTATCAAAACTAGCAAATATTTAGTTATTTCTTGTAACTCAGTATTTGATAAATCAGTACTTTTATGCCTTCTATATTTTAAGGGCCGGAAATTTTCGATGTTTTGCCCGAATTTGGAAGATGATTTTGCTTCAGAAAGCAAATTTTCAGCTAACTGTAAAAATTAATGTATTGTAGTAGAGAGTTAATTAAAGCAAAGCGTCCGGGGAAAGAGGGCAGGTCGGCAACCCCAATTTAAGGGTATATTTGATCTTGGCATTTAAAATTTTACTTATGCGGCGCAATAATAAAAGCGCGACAATCGGGTTGTAGAATACTGAATTACAAGAAATTATTTAATTTGTTTTTCTAATCAAAAAACAATGCAAACTATGCACGAAAATATAAAATCGGGTACAAGAACTGCTAAAAAAAAAATTTGAAAAAAACGAAGACGAAACTACCGACATCTACATATCACTTCTACAAATTTTGTTTGATAACCGGATGAACTTGTTTGACATTTCGGAGTACTATTACTTGAGACTGAACATACGATTTTACACCCTAAAAGCATGTAATACACAGTTTAAATTTGATTGCTTCTAGCAAAACCAAACAACAATATAATTAGGAGGAAAAGAGAGTGTAAGATGCGGTTTGACGTTTGCGAGATGTAATAAAAACAATGTAGAAATTTAACAATATTTAAAGTTGTCCATATTTTAACTAATTTTGCAAAAAACACCATGGAAGAAGTACTAAAATTTGAGAAATTGAATAATTAGAACTGTTTTTTTTTCGGGAATAATGAAAAACAGCTTGGTTCACTCCGGGGTTTATTAGACATAATCGGCTAAAAACCAAATAACTTAAGAATCAAAGTCTACTAAAGTGTGTCAAACAATAAACTTTTCCATCAGTCCTCCGCCCCAATAGTCAAATGGCAACAATTCCAGAAATTAAAACCGAACGCGGAGGATTTTGTAGAATCTGTCAGTGCTACGAGGATGGGGATTTATTCGATATGCTTGATTGTTTCAAGGAAGTCACTGGAAGCGACGATGAATTGCAGCCCACTTGTGAGGCTTTTACTAGGATAACCGGAATCAAAGTAAATCTACTTGATATTTGTTAGATATTTCTAATCGAATTTAATTTCTTAGGTATCCGCAGAGGACGACTTGTCGAGATTTGTGTGCGGAGACTGTTTTACACGACTGAGGGACTTTTTATTATTGCGCCAGGAAGCGGAAGACTCGCGTCGAACCAAAAGATTTGAAAGGAATAGCTTTGAAAGTAATTTAGGACAAACGATAAAAACGGAATGCGAAGAAACCCAACCACAATGTTTGATTTGTATGGGCTTTGATGACGAGATGACTGATATCTTTAGTGGCATAACATTCGAATTGGACGTTGACTATGTGGAAATGTTAAGCCATATATTTGAGGAAATAGTTGGGATATCAGTAATCATTGAGTTTATATTTAAAAGATTGAAAATAATTCTCAATATTTTAGCCTTCTGATTACGAAAAAGGAAACAAACTGTTATGTGGAGGATGCGTAAATCGCGTGAAACAAAGTAGTCTTCTGCGGTACCAGGCATCAAGGTGTGATACAGCTTCTGCGGAAGAACCTTCTTCTGCTGCCTACTTGGTGGATATAAAACAGGAGAATTTCAATTGCCAAATCTGTCTTAAAGCGTTTGCTAATCAATTGGAATACGAATCTCATATGCCGTGCAGTAGCAAGACGACAACAGAACGATCTTTCAAGTGTCCAATATGTGAGAAATCGTTTGCACGTTTATATACGGTGAAAATTCACATGTTGGCTCACTCCAATGAACGCTCATATGAGTGTAATATCTGTTCAAAAACATTCAAATATCCAAACAGTCTCAACTGTCACGTTCGAACGCACTCCGAGGATCGGCCATTTTCGTGTGAAGTCTGTTCGAAAACGTTTAAGAGGTCTGACACTTTAGCAAAGCATTCTCTAACCCACAATGCTGAGAATAATTTCTTTTGTGATATTTGTTCCAAAGGATTTAAATACGCTTCGTACCTCAGGACACACTCACAAATTCACACCGATCAGCGACCGTTTGGTTGTGAAATTTGTGGGAAACTATTTAGAAAGTCATCTGCTGTCTCGGATCACATGCTCGTCCATCAGGATCAAAAACCTCATGTGTGCCACCTTTGCTCGAAGACCTTCAAATATGCTAGAACTTTGAAAAAGCATATTAGATTCCACGATAGCGAAGAACGATATACCTGTGAACTTTGCCCGAGATCCTTCAAGCATTCTTACAACCTCACAGCACACGTGCGAACTCATGGGATCTCGTATAACTGTACGAACTGTTCAAAATCTTTTATAAGTGAAAGTGGCCTTAAGAAGCATCTCAAGGTTCATTCGAAGGATCGGCCATTTTCCTGTGATATTTGCCCGAAGACGTTTAAAAGTTCCAGTAAACTAACGTTACATCAAAAAACTCATAATCCCAAGGAGATATAACTAATTTTTTTTAAATATGGGGATTAAAATTTAGTTAACACCTATGAAATTGTTTAATTCATTTATTTTTAGATACCATCAAATTTGGTCTTTTTGCAGTATATTTTACGTTTTTTATGGTTTTCTCAAAAGGCCGCGTTGTGAATTTGCAATTTTTCCATACATCAGATCGGGAGAATTTGAAGAAAAATTAGAGGTCGCCAATCATTTAATAGCCTTAAATTTCGAAAATGGGGTTTGCGAAATTGTTTTAATGACGATTATAAACAAGCAAACAAATTCAGTGAATCTACAAAGTTTTTAGATATGAATTTCAAACAAAAAGCGTTCTAGATTTTTGTAATGCTTGGAAATTATGTTAATAAGGAAATTTCTAGACTGCTAAAATTTGAAATTAGTTTAATTATCGTTTAATTAGAAAATCCGCGCGCTGCTCAAATCAAATGTTTTTCCTTAGCCAACTAGGTGTAGTTTTTCTGCTATCCGATTCCTCCGAGAGACTGGTTCAGTTGACGTTTATAATCAAGAAGAACAAGATTCTGAGAGAAGTGAAATTTTTTTTCTTATTTCTGATTCTAAAATAAATTTATTAATTTTTATCGTATTTTAGATTGCGTATAAGCAATGGACACACAAAACGTTCAACTCCAATCGAATTGTACGAAGGTTTTTGTCCAGCGAGACTACACCGAAGGGACTTCGGTGAAATTTCAAACAAGACTTCCTCAAGAGCTCGAGGGACATGTAAGTCAATCAAATTTAAGAAAATTACCATAAATCTGTGCTAAGACCAAAACAGTGGTTGGCTTTTAATTTGCTGTGCGAAAAAATTGTTTGTCTGACTCATATTGCACTTGAGATCTACCCCAATCAAACTTTCCATCTGTCGCTTCCAAAAAACGAAAAAAATTGTTTGGTAGTAAAGTAGAACACGCTGAAACGCCCGATTTTTGTCGCAGTTTACTTGCATAAACTGCGACAAATTTCAGCGTACTGCGTTGCATTTAAGCCTACTCTACCGTATTGTGAAAGTCGGAGAAAACTGCAATTACGTTTTAATTGGTGGATGATTGTATCGGTCAGAGTGATGGCAACAATCCAATCAACAAAAGCATATTCTGAACAGTTATAATTTTTGAGCGTTCTAGACCAAAAAATGGTCCCCGTTGGGCGACTTCTTTTTTCGAAGGGTTAACCACTCTGAATTAGAAAGGCGAACGGAATACACTATTTCAAAGACTACACAAGAAGTACATGTAAACTACAACCTCGAATATACTTAGAATACAGCACCCAAAGCCCAATTCAGACTAACGATTACGATTAAGCTTCCTAAGCCAATGAGATCAAAGTTTTCATGTCCCGATCGTTAAAAGCTTTGATCTGATTGGTCGAGAGGCTTCAATCGCAATCGTTAGTCTGAATTGGGCTTTAAGAACGAACGAACTTCACGAGTGGCTAACCCGTCTTTAAAAAGTTTATATAATCCCCCGCTGTGTAGCTCTATGCTAGGCTAATTTCTCCAAATCACTATGCTAGGCTAATTTCTCCATTTTTTAATGGAACCCTGAAAAATCACCACCTAATTCTCTGCAAAAATATACTTTGGATTTCATTTCATCCGAAAACACGTAAAAACGTAAACAAAAGTACATTAAAATCCCATCCTTTCTTCCAACACAGATTGAACGACACGTATTTGAAGCAACCATAACAAGGCTAAATGAATTTTTCGCTGAAGCTGAAAAAGGATCCTGCAGTACGTACTGTGAAGGATGTTTGGCATGCATAACAGCATATTTAGTTTATATGTGCACAGAAACCCACTATGAAAAGGTAATTATTGATAAACATGAATAATTAACGATCCTATGAAACGTAAAAAAATTAATGATACTTCCATTTTCACTGTATTTTAGACATTGCGAAAATTATCAAAATTCATCGCCTCACAGAATGAACGCATCTACAATCCAAAGGGTCTCCAGATAACAGATCCAACATTCCGTGGTCTACGTGTTATAGAAATTTCTATACTTGATCGACCTGGACGTACGTGACTTCCGCTTTCCCACTCCACAGAGGAATTTTTTATGTAAAAAATGAGCTTTCATTTAAAACACAAACAAAAATCAATGCTACGAGAACGATTTAATTAAAATTAAATTTCACGAAGAAAAACCAAATACGAGACATTCGTAAAATGTTTTCACATCGCAAGCTTCCATCATTACGACATATTCGTTAAAGTTTTTTTTTTATTTATAATTTCAATTTTACTATATTTTTTAAATTGTGTTTGTCGCTAAAAAAATATATATATGAAAAGCCCAATTTCCTTCATTTTAAAATGCCATTTAAAACGAGACAAAACATAAAAAATTGCCTCAATCGGATTGTATTTTCAGTTCTCTCAAATATTTTCGTTGTTTTAACCGCCATTTCATTATTTTTTATCGTTTTTTCCCTCTTCTCTTTAATGTGACTTTATTTCTATAAACATTAAAACCTATAAAAATAAGAAATTATATAAGATTTACATTCAACAATTTTTCTTTATGATTTTTCAAGCAAACAGTGGAGTTGGGAATTTATAGAAACACTTAACTGTATTGAGAAACAACAAATGAAAAATATCATAAAAATATTTATAGGTTTTTTTAATTAATTAAGAAACGATCAATTTATTAAGGATACCAAATTTCCTGCAAAAAAGTGAGAAATATACATAAAAATAAAATTCATTTAGGTCTCGTTTCAAATATTAAAAACAAATACATATAATCAATAAAAAAAAACATTTTTAAGTAATAAGGAAAAGTTATTAAATATTCACCACTAATCTGTTGTTCAACGTTAGCTCTTAATCATTTGTTTATGTAAGCGAAATAATATAAATATTTTTTCTGAAATATATTTATGGTACTACATTCAATCAATTCTTTTTCTCTCTCTCTTTTATTCGGAAATAGAAAATTCAATGGGAAATTCTGCCTCTTGAAGTGTAATACGAAAAAAGTCAAGCTAATTTCAGGCATTTTTTTTAGGATTTTTTGTATAGAGGACAATACTGGCACCACACTATCGCAAACCCCTCGTAAATGTGTCGCGTATTTTAAAGACTTGGTGTTCTATCCCAGTTTGATGCGTTAAGGTTTTCTGTTTTCCATTAGGACTTTTTAATTTTCAGTGCGATTGCTCATTTTGATACGTGCAAAAATAGCAAGGCAAATGGATTTAAGCAACTCAAATTTCAATAAAGGCGATCGTACAATTTAGCTAAGGGGTCCATTATGGATAACGATCGTAATCGTAACGATCAGAAATTGTGTGTTGTTGTTAGTGTTTTATACCAACAACAACAGGTGAATCTCGATCGTTGCGATTACGATCGTTATCCATAATGGACCCCTAAATTTTGGATTTGAATCTTTCAAAAAGGGTCAATGAATACAGTCGAATCCCCTGGAAATTCTCAATCTTGATGTTATTTTACCTCGATCACTCGGAAGTAAGCCTCGATAAGTCGAAGTTTTGCCAATATCTGGTCGAATATTATGTAGACAATAGACATCGTTTTCGAACCGAATTTATTGTTTACTTTCATTGTGTGTTGTGTTAGCAACCAAAATAATGCCAAAAGCAAAATCCCAGCTTGATGGTATTCGTTACTATCCTTGGGAAGGGAGACAAGGATAGCCAGCTCGGTGGGTGTTGTGAGATCGATTGCCGATCGATATTCATTGCATTCGTGATGGGTCATCGAGCTGGTTTGTACCAGAGAGTCTCCTCTCCTCGAGTTTAATAGCATAGATTAGAGAGTTACTATAGATGAGAAGAAAACGCATTTTCCCATATACTTACGTAGAGTAAATAGCTGCGCTAGTGGAATATTTTCTGATGACATCGGAATTCCTTTTCACTCCACGTTCAATTGGAATGCACAATTGACTCATACGACACAAACACAAACATATCCGGGGCCAGCGCTTTGTTTACATTCGTCGATGGGAATCATTCGTAGGCGCACAGGTTTTCCATTTTACTATTATTAACGTTTTTATAGCACGCAAAATGTCCGCGAAAAACTATGTGCAATGTATTGTTAGGGAATGCTCGGCGGACAGCAAAAAAAAATCCCAAAATAAAGTTTTTTACACCATTTCTCACACAAAAGCAATTCATGTCTTTACGAAGCAAATGAAACAGATGCAAAGTACTCTTCTTCAGGAAAAAATTTCTTCCTCGTTTCTTATCTATAGTAACTCTCTAATCTATGTTAATAGTTGGTATAATAAGAGTAGAAAAAAGTGAGTCTCTTATCGCGAACAATTTCAGAGGGCCCCCGGCCTTTGCTTTTTGGAATTGACCTCGAGAGCCCGATGTAACGCCTCGATAAGTTGATCTCCGTCAACTTTGACTTATCAAGTTTCGTTTGTGTTGAAATATTATGTTTGAAGTGAATGAATAGCTTAAAAAATCAATTTTCCGTTTTCTATATTTTACAAATCAAATGTCCATATCATTTTGAAGATTTTTGTGCTACGTCCACAATATATCTGTGGTCACAAGTTGTAAGGGCCTAACTCGACTTTAGCCGTTTTCAATGTTTTTACAGAATTGTGTTCTCCTTCCAAAATGCTCTTAATTTCACTAACCCGTTAGTTTCTACGACCATTTTTGACCGTTATAGGCTACTACATTAAATGGCTAAAGTCAAAAAAAAAATTTCCAAGTTGCATTTAGAAGCACGGCTAAAGTCAGATCACATATATTTTTGTATAGACTTAATCCACTCTTATGGGCGCGAAGCTGCATTGATTTGATCGTTTTTGCACGTGGAATAGTGGCTTAAGTCGAATTAGTTCATTCTTCGGTTTTAATTTTTCCGAAACGAGCAGGCTAAAGTCTGTTTTAGCCTCTTTTTCAAATCGGGGTGTAGGTTTTTAGGGGCTTAACTTGACTTTAGCCATTGATTGTAGCCATTTCTAAGACATAAAAAAGTTTTGAAAGAGTGGCTAAAGTAAAATAATCCTTAATTTCTCTGAAAATATTAAGTTTAAATAAACCAGATTAAACCAATCGTAAAAAGCTTATTTTTCATAACGTTTTGTAGTTATAGGTTTTTGAATTCGGTTTGATACCCCTTTGCCACCATATTAAAATGCTTCTCCTGAAAAATGAAGAAATTCGACTTAAGCCCTTATTACTTGTGACCACAGATGGCGAAGGTACGCAAATCATGGCTAACACGAGAGTGTAGACGTGAGTTCGCTTTGACCTGATGTGGTTTGCCTAAGTTTTGCTACATTTACCTTGAGTCAGACAAATGTGCCAACCGCCTTAACACGTTCGTGACATTTGCTTTTTCAACTTTTTTTACATTTGGACATCGTGTACCACGGGTGGTACACTAGCGATTTGTTTTCTGGTGGTAGTGCGCCATCGGTGGTACCCGGTGCGTGTTTTTTATATTACTTCCACAAAAAAACTACCGCACTATTTAGTCGCGCGGTTTTAAAAAACTGTACATGTACCACCAGTGGTACACAATGTCACGAACGTGTTAAAAAGAAACCTAGAAAAAATTTGAAATTTGAAATTAAACAAATCCCGAACAGATGCAATATTTTATTCTCTTTTTTCATCATAAAAATATAAAAACTTAAAACTTACTCTGATTTTCTAAAATGTTTTTCATTTTTTTCTCTAATTTTTATTAATTTATGTGTTTTTTTTCTTAACATTATCCGTCTAAAAACATCAAATCAGTTGATTTCCACTTTTTCCAATCTATGACAATAGAAATTGAGAAAATTTCGTTAGTTTTGCAATAAGAATTACATAAAAATTTCATAATGCCATTGTATTTAATTAGTATAACGTTTTTTTTATTACACAGAGGTTACAGTGCAATTTTCAATAACAAGAATGTTTTTCTTTTTTTTCTACGTTTACGAAAATTTTGTGTAGTAGGAGTGTGAGATACAAATATGTGAAGATACCCTAAATAATTGCATATTATCATTAAATATTTTTATAAACGAAAGTAAAGTCAATGATAGGAGATTCTCCACTTAAAATAAAAATTGTTTAGGAACTTTTTTTAACAAGAAAGAAACGAATAAATTTAAATAATTTGTTCCGGTGGTTTTTTCAAATCATTTTTGTACAGTTTCGGTAGTTTCATTATCAAATAGACTTACAAAAAAATGGGAAATCAAATAAATATTTAAATTTACCATAAAATAAATTCCAGTGACAATTTTTTAAGTTTTTTTTTCTTATACTCCTGAATGCCAATTGATTATCTCATTTGATGTTTGGATAAAAATGTTTTGTTGTGCTGTTAAATTTTTTGTTTTAACTTTAATTCAGTTAAATAAAAGCCCTCCTTTTGATAAATATTTAAAACTAATGACTAGGATTCAAATTGTTTTGTTGTGAGTTTTCAAGTTGCGCAATTTATATAACGACGACCGTTAAATGCTAAGAAATTAATAAGACCTCGCCGATATACGACAATTTGATTACGAAATTTTACCGGCCCGAAAATTTTGTGATTCGAGGGTATCGTGTATTCAATGTTGCCCAACATAGATTTATAAAGCCATGCAATAATGTACAACCATTTCCCCTATACCGGATGTGCAATATTTTTGAGAAGAGTTCATTCATATTTTCAGAACTGTACAAAACATTTTTTTTTTGATATTTGAACTTGCGATTTTTTTTGTGCAAGCAAAGCCAAATGTTAAATCATAAATAAAATGTAAGATCAAAATAAAATCAGAAATTTCGCAAAAAAATCTCAGGTAAGGTTTTAACTCACCCAAAAATCTACTAGAAGCGAATTTGCAAGTACGTCTCCAACTACTTTATATTTTAGTGACAAAAATGTGTTAAAATGATTTTTTTTTTAATTTTTTTGTCAAATTTTTTTGTGGATAACGATCGTAATCGTAACGATCAGAAATTGTGTGTTGTTGTTAGTGTTTTATACCAACAACAACAGGTGAATCTCGATCGTTGCGATTACGATCGTTATCCATAATGGACCCCTAAATTTCGAATTTTTCAATTTCGATCAAAGTTTGCTCAAGTTCTTTGTCTTTATGTTAATTTTAAACACCCAAGGTGTTCTCAGTCCTTGTGCCACTTGGATTACGATGTATTGAACCCGGATTGGAATCTTGTGTAGGGCAATTTTTATTATTTTTAAAGCAAGCTTGTTGGTAAGGGGGTTTTTTATTCGTGCAATCAAATTGCGCAACTTTAATTTTTGAAAAAACTTACTCAATGAGACTCAATCAATTTTTTTCTGGAATTTTCGAAGATTTTTTCTTTTGCTACTTGTTAACACCTAAGAAATTGGAATTACCTCTGCAATTCTACAGAGCTTCAAAATACAGTACAGTTTCTTTTTCAACAATAGTTTTGTCTACAAATATCTGCAAATGGTTTCTATGAGTGAATTTAAGTTTAATTATTTACGTATTGTTTATGTGTTTAGAATATTTTCATCATTTATGTATGTTGCATTGCGGATTTTGACTTTTAACTGTCGGAAAATTTTTTAGAAACGATTTGCTTTTTTGCTGTTTTCATCACTAATAACAATTTGTTTTGTATTCGAATTTTTAAAGGCTTTCAATATCAAGTCTTTATGTAGTATATAATAATTTAAATGTTATTGCTACGATTTTCAATATTTTTGAAAACGATTTTCAAAACTGATTTCTCTCTCAATTAGGACTAATATGGGATCTAAAAAAGATAATTGCTAATAAAGTGACATTACAATGAGCTTAATTGAATTTCCTCTTTTAATTTATATTGAGTGTTGCTAATATTAGTTAAAATTTTTAATTTTCAAGTAATTTTTTTTCGCTACTGTTTGTTTCGTAAATCTAAGTATTAGAAATAGAGTTTAAGTACAGTGTGAAGTGACACACGCATTTCGACCTTAAATAGATCACATATTTTTTGACATTTATTGGTATTGAAACTCTTATTAGTATATAGTTTATGTTTTTAATTAAAATATTTCATTTGTTAGTTGAAAGTATCACTCAGATTCAAACGAAATAAACAATTTCTCGCTATTGCGGTCTGTTTAAGTGAAATTTATGAAGAGGTTTTTCTTAAAAGAGCTTTGAAATTATTTTAGATTATCATTTTGATTACAAAAACTAGAAACTTTTTCTTCTTCGTCGAAAAAAACGATCACATATCAAATTTCAAACGTTTAGTTCAATTCTTCGTGAGTTATCATATTGTCAGGCATAGAAATATGCGTCCGCTCAGTATCTACATTTTTACGACCTAATAACGAAAGTCCACCACTTTTGAATTGAAAACCTAACAAAGATTTTCATTATCTGGCTTAAAACAAGTTTGGTTATGGAGATAAAGCCACTGAGGGCAACCTTAACTTCACAGAATTCGCAATCGCTAGAGCCGTTTTCGAGAAATGAAGTGGAGAAATATAGTAGAGAAATAAAGTGCAGAAATTTTATTAAAAGAAGCTTGCTCTACTAAGGGTTAGAAGCTCTTGAGAAAGCCACGCAACCGATTGAGATAAAATTTTCACTCACGTCTTTTGATAGATGAATGCCTAGAGAGAAGGGAAACATTTGTCTTTTTTTGCTACGCCTAGAAATCTTCATTCTGCTCTCAGAATATGAATTTACCTTTTTTGTTGATAATAAAGAATTTTTTATCTGAACTTTTGAAGTTTTATTATGATCTGAATGACGAAAAAATTTGTTCAAATTAAGATTATTAAGAAGTGGTAGAGAAAATGGATAAATTTAGGTATAGAAGAGTTGATTTCATTGGTTCACTAACCTTAAAGAACAATTTAGTTAAAAATACAAACAGACTTTCTTTCATTTCTACAGACATTTTTGTTTTTGTTTTGTTGTTATCATTATCATTTTTTAAACATTATTTTTTTTTACAATTAACAGATAAGTTTTTTTCATATTTTCATTATTTGTTTAAATAATCACTACAATTACAAAATTGGAATTTCACTTAGCACCTCTTATCATAAAAACTTGGGTCACAAGAGCAAACATAATTTTGATTTCTTTTTGAGTTTCTCAGGTTTCGCTGATGATTGACTTTTCTCCTCAGAATCCTTGGAATCTGCTGACTTCGATTTCTCCTCCTGTGATTGATTTTCGGCCGTCGTCGGGGCAGAGGGAATCTTCGGCGGTTTCTTACCATCGATATTGTTGTTGTACAGGGATTTTGAAAGACGAGATCGAACGGCTTTCCCTAGGGCACCCGATTTTCTCAGACTACTGTATCGCGGTCGATGTTCCGGTGTCGAAGATCCCGTACTCTCTGGATGTTGACAATTCAATGTTGTGACCGTAAATTCTATGTCCTTTATTTCTTCTGTGCAAGCTAAAACCGAATTTTTTTTATTTAGTTTTTCAGTAATGATACTATTTTTACCTAAAAATTCCTCTACTGGCTTATCAATGGTGTCGTGGTCGATCCAGGTGAGACCCATTTCCACCTTCTCAGCTAAATCTTGCCAATTTTTTCGATTTTCCATTGTACCCTCGTATAATGGCTTAATCCATGGAAATGAGTCACAAAGAACTCTATATAATGGCATACATATCACATCAATAAATCCTACTTGCATCTGGGGTAGTTCATCCTTTCGCTCTCTGGAAATAATCAGTACAACAGCATATTATTCAACGGAAAAGATTTTTGTCTATTCGTTAATTTTTAACCGGTGTCGGTATATATAATGTTTTTTAAGGCCTTTTTTAATTGTACTCTTTTTACGTTTCCGTTAAAGATTTATTAGAGTTGTGCTAATTGTTAGCTTAAACAGAATGACTTATAGGCAATTTTGTATCTTTTATACTAGTTTGTGAAAAAACTATTTAAATACCTATAATAAGTAGGGCGACTATATTTATTTTGAGTCAATTCAGGACGATTTTTGGGGGTCCGAACAAAAACTTGTGAATACAAAAAGTTGAATATTTCAAGTTGAAATTTTCATCTGGTATTTTTTCCAGCCAGAGTTTAAGGGAATGCCTTTTAACCCGAAGTACAGCTCAGGGTGGTGTGAAGAACAAAATGTTATCCTTGATCTTCTGCGGGTTAAAGTCCGGAGGGAACACATCAGATGGTAAATCGTTCCAAAGTTCCCCCCGGACTATAACCTCCAGGAGTTCAAGAAAAACATAAACCGACATCTCCTTTCGTTCTTCCGACCATCCTGAGCTATGCTTCAGCATCCAAGGATCTTCCCCTAAGCTCTGGCTGAAAATATAAACATAACAAAAGCTATAATTGCCAATCTGGCAATCATTGAAGACCCGTATGGTGATATTCGTATCAAAATTCGAACAGTTATACCAAAATTCCCCTTTGAAGTCAAACTTTCCAAAAAGATTTTTTAAAATTTATTCCAATCGGATTTTAATGTATGGGAGTTTCATGTAGAATCACATCCTAAATAACTTTTGTTCTTGGATTTTTTTGATAAGATGCACCGTTTTTGAGATATTCACAAAAAACGATTTCGTTCGTATGGGGGGTGCCCCCCCCTAATGGTCCATTTTTGCCCGTTAACGAACTTAGCCTCGCATTTTACGAAAAACGGATCCACGCAAAATTTAAAGTCTCTAGCTCAATCCGTGCGCCCGCAATCCGCGCCACAGACAGACGGACAGACAGACAGACAGACATACGGACAGACAGACAGACGGACAGACAGACGGACAGACGGACAGACGGACAGACGGACAGACGGACAGACGGACAGACGGACAGATGGACAGACAGACGGACAGACGGACGGACATGCAGAAATTAAATATTTTTATCATTCTAAACACACTGGTGTAATTCATTTTTGTGTGTGATGACGGGATCTTGGCGTTACAAACGGTAAGGCAAAGTTAATATACCCTTTGGTTTCACCATACGGGTATAAAAAGTGTTGCTGCTCGCGGAATGAGGGAACTCCTAAACTTTACTGTTTGAAAACGGGGAGGCTCAAGGAAGAAGTCATGCCCGCGTGCAGCTGCACGATAAGGTCTAGGGAAAACATGCCGTGTGGGAATAAGTTGGGAAATATCGGTGAAACATTTCCCATAGAAAAAACTCCACATAAAAATGATTAGTTTCGACAAAAAAATTCACACTTCGCAGAAGGTTTAAGATATTGAATTTTTGTGAAAAAAAAACAATCATAGAAAATTTCCGGATAGAATTTTTTGAAATTTTATGACAAACAGAAGATTGAGAACGACCCGTTTTACAATTTACAATCTTTTAGTGAAACAAACCTAAAAAAATTACTCATAATTTAGATGATAAAATCATTTGATGATAAACGTAGCAAATTTGCTTTAAAAATGAACAAAATTTGATAAAAGGAGCTATGAACCATTGAAATCTCTTGTGAAACTTTTGAAAACGGATTTTCATTAATACCAAATGACTCAATTTAATGAATGCCATTTAAAAATCCAATTATGGTCAAAAATCAACCAAACAACATTAAAAGTTAAATCAAATGACTAAAATTCAAGCATAAAGTGTCACAAGTGGTTAATTTTAGTGCCATAAAGGATGGATAATTAAATTAATAATAAAGCTCGAAAAATGTTAATTGATTAACCAATTTTACGTCGAAAAGTTTCAAAAAGTCTCCTTACAAAAGCTTTTGTTGGGAACAAAGAACGGAATACATTCTTTTATGACAAAATTAATTAAGAGCCTGACGACCAAGCTAAGGCATAATATATAAAAGCCATCAGGTATCCTCTGGACAGCAAAAAAAAACTATATTATGTATGTCTTTGCTTTTTAACTGAATAAATTACGATCAAACATAAAAGTTTTGTTTACTTTAGCTGGTCTGGAAATTTATAAATGTTTGTATGTTCGCATAATGTCTAATGCTGTTATGCTGTAGGTAAGGTATGTAATATAGAATGTCGTTAAATAGTCACAAAGAACAAAAGTACCTGTCCATCATTGCGATAGGTTGTGTATTTAATTGTAGCTTCTCAAGATCACCCTGGTCGAAGAATTCATCAGCCACTAATTTGGCCACCCGATGCTGTACCTCCCATGGTTTCGCAATCGCACTTACGTCACAAGCTGTCATCATCATACCGCACAACACTACAAATTAACAAAATTCAAAATTATATTATTCCTTCGCCAGATAGGAAATCTTAAAAAAAATAATGTCTTCATTATAACAATGCATTCATTCTTAACGTTTGCCTCTCGATTGGTTTCTGGCAATGATTTATTTCTGGTGGGATTTTTCAAATTGATGGTTTGTTAAGCCTATATAAAGATTCTCACTTTTGTGCTGAATCGAGAGGCAATAAATTAAATTATATTGTAGGTGTCACTAAGGGGCTGATTTATCCATCCCTTAGTTACCATTGAGGGAACACCTTTACTTACATTCCTTTTTCTCCTCGCTCTGCCAGTCGAATTCACCGTTCTCGACCAATTCGAGGAAACTGTTGCGCTTCTTGAAGTACATGGCCAAATCGGTGGAAAGGATTGCGGTCTCAACAATTCTCATCACCTTCCTGTAGTCCTCCGGTGAAAGAGCCTAGATTTAATAAAACCACAAAAGTTACACAAAACGAAATGCTAAATTCCACTCAAATTTTAATTCAGATTTGCTTCAAAGGTTTACTTAGACCATACCTATAGGAAAGATGAAGTCAGGCGGAGGAGTTGAAGATGAAAGGCTTTAATGAGTTCAAAAATTCGATGAAAATGAGGCAAAGTATTTACTTTTCAGTGATTAAAAACTTTAATTAACTCTTCGTCATGGTATATTTTTGTTGCTGGCTCTTTTTTCCTCGGTGCAAATTCTATTATCGTTGGGGAAAAAACTCTGCGGTTGCGACAAGGATTATTAAGGATTTCACAGATATTTCATTTGAGTAGTCTCCTTGGGCAATTATCACAGATATTCTTGATGGGGCAATGAAGAGAATCTGTGGTGGCTGATGAGAAGAGTAATTTTCAACGAGAACAAAGGGATGTGGTTAAACTTTTTATGCCTCCAAGTTTTAATTGATCGCTTTAAAGACAAAAACTTCTCAAAGATTTCGGCTTAATATTTTTGTAAATTCAAAATTGTTTGGTTTTCCATAGTGACTGTTGCAAATATTGGAAAATATTTTGCAATAATTACCACACAATAATTTACACACAGACTCCCAAAAAGTTTTCGAATTTCGAAATTTTTATGCACTTTGAAACTCTAAATACTAATTAAAAGCAATTCAAACAGTAAATTAAGATTATGTAATTTGAACATGATTAATTTTATCGATATATTCTTACGGTGTTTTTGGCCATCTGATTTTTCCATATCAAACACTCAGAGAAATCTGTATTTACAGACCAAAAGAAATGAGGCGTTGAGAGCAAAAGTGGCCCAAGCCACTTAATCGAGTTTTTGAAGCTTTTCCACTTTTGTACTATTATTGACTGGAAATTTTTAGAAAACGAATTTGTGGGACTTTATTACTCAATGTTGAAATGTTCTTTTGTGCATCCAAACATTTTTATCTAAAAACTCACTCGCATTAGTGATTCACACCGTGTCTTCACTTGGGATTTTTCATCGCAGAGATTTTATGATTGACCAATCAGAGCCCGAGTTGACGGCGATATCGTCATCAACTCGAGCTCTGATTGGTCAATCAAAAATCTCTGCGATGAAAAATCCCAAGTGAAGATACGGTGTCAAACACAAAAAAATTCACGATATCGACAAGTGGGTTGGATCACTCTTGCTCTGATAGCCTCAAATGTTCTTTGGTTTTGAGATACTTTTCATCCTCTAATTAAAGAAAATTTTCTACAATCTGAAGATTTTGCTTTCAATATTATTAAATCTGTCTTATTTTCAAACATATTGAAATAAACCGTTGGCGCATATTCATAGTCGATAAAAAATCATAGTAAATTGTCTGTTTAAACTCACCAATGAAAGCTTTGTTCTCATTGGTCGAGGAAGCTCAATCGTAATAGCAATCTTAATCAAAATCGCAATCGTAATCGCAATCGTAATCGCAATCGTAATCGTAATCGTAATCGTAATCGTAATCGTAATCGTAATCGTAATCGTAATCGCAATCGTAATCGTAATCGCAATGGTAATCGCAATCGCAATCGTAATCGCAATCGTAATCGCAATCGTAATCGCAATCGTAATCGCAATCGTAATCGTAATCGCAATTGTAATCGTAATCGCAATCGGTAGTCTGAATTGGGCTTTAGACGGCTCTGAAAAACTGAAAAAATTGCCTGACATTAAATAACACTCTGAACGGCACCGTAGAAAAAAAGACTTTAAAAAATTCTAATAATATGCGATTTATCGCGGAGTGAGCTCTCAAAATATAAAAATGATAAAGAAAATTTCAAGAGATTTTCTTAAAATAATTTTACCAACTATCGGAAATTGCGGAAGAAATCTAGAAAAATTCTTATCAGTATTGCTTCAATTTTGGAGTTGTTCGATGCATTTCTGATTTATTCAACAAATTCTAACAAAATATGAGTGATTTCGTAAATTTAGTGCATGTATTTTAATCTGCAATTTCCGGTAGTTGAAAAAATTATTTTAAAAAAATGTCTTGTAATATTTGGAGAAGTCACTGCACAACAAATCGCATATCTTTAGATTTTTTTTAAATTTTTTTTTTAATTTTTCAAATGTGGAGTGCGTTTTTCCCGGTAAATATTTTTTTAATTAACTAAAATTAAAAATTATGTTTTGTAGCCCACTTAATTGTCGGAGTATTTTACTAAAAAAACATTTATATTCAAAGCGCGGGTTTTCATTTCATATTTATGGGAGGGGCAAGCAGAAAGGAAAATAGTGTAAATTTTTAACTACACGCAGAGAAAAAAAAATAGTTGATTTACATCACAAAATAGTTAATTTGAATTGAAAAAATATTCAATTTAAATACAAAATAGTAAATTTTACTACTCAGAAGTTAAGTTTCTTATAGAAACTGTCGATTTTGACTATATTTGTAATTAAAATATTTTAGTAATAGTTACGATTCCTTATTATAAAATAGTTAAATTTACTATCTTCTCTATCCAATACCGAAAACTCTATTAAAATTCCTTGACTGGTTCCAGATATAGCAGGACAAGGGGTAGAATGGATAGAGGACTCTTTTGAAAGGGCTTCAAATGTTAAAAGGGAACATCCTTCTTTGATAGCTAAAACCGATGAAATTTTTAGATGTTTGCCATCACATACATTGATAACAGGGAATAATTGATATGACAAAAAGGTTTTCCGATAGAAATTTGAGTTGTTGTTTTTTTTCCCAATCACAATTAGGTTTTTTTATTCGATTTTTTCAAAGAAACAAAATGCGCTTTCATAATTTTTTATGCTCTGCAACCTTCCATATATACAATAGCTTTTACTCAAATGCTAAAAAACAAATACTAAACAAATATGTATAAACGCAGGAAAACTTTCTATTTATATAATTTTCCGTTTCTATGGCCACTTACTAAAGTCAATTAAATCAACTTTAATTAACTGCAAAAAACTGTACGTAATGGTTAAAGTTCAGGTCAAGTGTTGATGAAAAATAGATTTTGTTCGGTAAACTACTCTTATATACTGGGAAAAAAAACTTTTTCCCCACTTGTGTTAATCCATCACAATAGCAATTTCTGTTCGTGTTTGTGTATCATTTCCATTTCAATTTTCATTTGCCAGGATAATTGAGAAAAGCTATATTGTTCGAATCGAGTGAATAATTACTGAAATCAAATTTGCATGAATATTACTTGAAATTTGCATTCGGAAATGTTGATTTTTCTCTTTATTTGTATTTCGATAATAATGTAGTGAACTATTCAAGCTTCGAAAAATTCGCTTGAGCGGTAATTAGCTTTACTTGGATTTACATAATTTATTTACAGATGAATTTCCCTACTTAATTATTTATTATGTGAGCATAAATATAATCGCATAGAAGAGAATCATTTTGAAATTCTGAACAAATCCACAATGAAAATCAATTTTTATTTCTCAAATATACTTTCTGTTCGATTTAATCAACAAGGGGGAAAACATTTGTGGACAAATTAGTGATCTGAAGAACAAATATTGCCAAAACATGGCCATATTTGGGGGATGGAAAATGAAATGAGATGGAATAAAACGAAATGAAATGAAATGAAATAACATGAAGTGACTCACTTGAAAAATATTATTTCCCTCAGAGTTTAATATCATAACGCATTGATCAAAATGATGATGTTCCATGGTGCTGGTTGTGTATAAAATTGCCAATGGGCTTTCGGTTTTCGTTTGGAAAGCGTTATTGGTGCCGCGATGATCTAAATCATGGCATAAGCAGGCGACAAGTAATCCTAAAATCTCTAAATCTGTCATAAAACGCTCCATTTTCCCAGTTTTTAGCATCGCGAACATCGTTTGAGCAACATTTAAGGCATGCCGCCAGTTGTGATACTTAACTGGACGGTAATTTTTTCTTACACTTAGAACCCAACGGCACAGAACCTGAAATAGAGAAAAAAAAGGGAATTACAAAGAAAATAAGGTTAAAATATAATAGACATGATTTTATGATATAATAAATAAATAAATGAAAATCTTTTTTATTTTCCCTTTTTTTGTGCGCTAAAAGAAAAGAAGTTTAAGGTTTTTCATCCTTGGATTTTCTATTGATTTTCGCTGACGTTGTAGATTATAGTCCATTAATGGGGAAATTCCTCTATTGTGCAGTAATTTACAAGGAAATGAGCTTAGCGGTTAGGTTTGGATTTGTTCCAAGACTTTTAGATAGAATGTCGCATATTCGTTTATCTATGATTGAATTCCCTTTCCGAAAAAAAGGTTTAGTCTTTTATTATAATTCTGTCTATGCAACAAAAATCGTTTTTTCGCTCAGCAAATGCAAATTGAAAGTACCCAAAAAGGATAAGATTCGTGCGGTATAATTTAATATAATTTAATCCTTTGTATAATGAATTTGCTATGAGCAACCGATTTTAATTTCAAATGATTTTACCTGAAAGCAACATTTATTCAATTTTATGGCATTTTTTTGCGCAACACGTAAAGTATAATGCGTCACATGTAACGCATGACACGTAACGCATGATGCGTTACATGTAACACATTATGCGTTACGTGTTATGCGTTACGCGTAACGCATTATGTCACGCATTATACGTTACGTGTTATGCGTTACGTGTAACGCATTATACGTTACGTGTTATGCGTTGCGTGTAATGCGTTATGCGTTACGTGTAACGTGTTATGCGTTACGTGTTATGCGTTACATGTAACGCATTATGCGCTACGTGTAACGCATTATGCGTTACTTGTTACACATTATGCGTTACATGTAACTGATCATACGTTATGTGTTACGCATTATGCGTTAAATGTAACGCATAACACGTAACGCATAATGCGTTACACGCAACGCATAATGCGTTACACGCAACGTATAATGCGTTACACGCAACGCATAACACGTAACGCATAGTGCGTTACACGTAACGCATAGTGCGTTACACGTAACGCATACCGCGTTACACGTAACATGTAACGCATTATTATGCGTTATGCGTTACGTGTAACGCATTATGCGTTACGTGTAACGCGTTATGCGTTACATGTCACCCATTATACGTTACGTGTTATGCGTTACGTGTAACGCATTATGCGTTACGTGTTAAGCGTTACATGTAACGCATTTTTCGTTACTTGTTACACATTATGCGTTACACGTCACGCGTTATACGTTACGTGTAACGCATTATGCGTTACGTGTAACGAATTATGCGTTACATGTTATGCGTTACGTGTAACGCGTTATGCGTTACACGTCACCCATTGTACGTTACGTGTTATGCGTTACGTGTAACGCATTATGCGTTACATGTAACGCCTTATACGTTACGTGTTATGCGTTGCGTGTAACGCATTATTCGTTACTTGTTACACATTATTCGTTACGTGTAACGCGTTATGCGTTACGTGTAACGCATTATGCGTTACGTGTTATGCGTTACGTGTTATGCGTTACGTGTAACGCATTATTCGTTACTTGTTACACATTATGCGTTATGTGTAACGCGTTATGCGTTACGTGTAACGCATTATGCGTTACGTGTTATGCGTTACGTGTAACGCATTATGCGTTACGTGTTATGCGTTTCGTGTTAAGCGTTACGTGTAACGCATTATTCGTTACTTGTTACACATTATGCGTTAGATGTCACGCGTTATACGTTACGTGTAACGCATTATACGTTACGAGTTATGCGTTACGTGTAACGCATTATGCGTTACGTGTTATGCGTTACGTGTTATGCGTTACGTGTAACGCATTATTCGTTACTTGTTACACATTATGCGTTATGTGTAACGCGTTATGCGTTACGTGTAACGCATTATGCGTTACGTGTTATGCGTTACGAGTAACGCATTATGCGTTACGTGTTATGCGTTACGTGTTATGCGTTACGTGTTAAGCGTTACGTGTAACGCATTATTCGTTACTTGTCACACATTATGCGTTATGTGTAACGCGTTATGCGTTACGTGTAACGCATTATGCGTTACGTGTTATGCGTTACGTGTAACGCATTATTCGTTACTTGTTACACATTATGCGTTATGTGTAACGCGTTATGCGTTACGTGTACCGCATTATGCGTTACGTGTTATGCGTTACGTGTAACGCATTATGCGTTACGTGTAACGCATTATGCGTTACGTGTTATGTGTTATACGTTACGCGTAACGCATTATTCGTTACTTGTTACACATTATGCGTTACGTGTAATGCGTTATGCGTTACATGTAACGCATTATACGTTACGTGTTATGCGTTGCGTGTAGTGCGTTATACGTTACGTGTAACGCATTATGCGTTACGTGTTATGTGTTATACGTTACGCGTAACGCATTATTCGTTACTTGTTACACATTATGCGTTACATGTCACGCGATATACGTTACGAGTTATGCGTTACGTGTAACGCATTATGCGTTACATGTCACCCATTATACGTTACGTGTTATGCGTTACGTGTTATGCGTTACGTGTAACGCATTATGCGTTACATGTAACGCATTATACGTTACGTGTTATGCGTTGCGTGTAATGCGTTATGCGATACGTGTAACGCATTATGCGTTACAGGTAACGCATTATACGTTACGTGTTATGCGTTACGTGTAACGCATTATTCGTTACTTGTTACACATTATGCGTTATGTGTAACGCGTTATGCGTTACGTGTACCGCATTATGCGTTACAGGTAACGCATTATACGTTACGTGTTATGCGTTACGTGTTATGCGTTACGTGTAACGCATTATGCGTTACATGTAACGCATTATACGTTACGTGTTATGCGTTGCGTGTAATGCGTTATGCGATACGTGTAACGCATTATGCGTTACAGGTAACGCATTATACGTTACGTGTTATGCGTTACGTGTTATGCGTTACGTGTAACGCATTATTCGTTACTTGTTACACATTATGCGTTATGTGTAACGCGTTATGCGTTACGTGTACCGCATTATGCGTTACGTGTTATGCGTTACGTGTTATGCGTTACGTGTAACGCATTATGCGTTACGTGTTATGTGTTATACGTTACGCGTAACGCATTATTCGTTACTTGTTACACATTATGCGTTACGTGTAATGCGTTATGTGAAACGCATTATGCGTTACGTGTTAAGCGTTACGTGTAACGCATTATTCGTTACTTGTTACACATTATGCGTTACATGTCACGCGTTATACGTTACGTGTAACGCATTATGCGTTACGAGTTATGCGTTACGTGTAACGCATTATGCGTTACATGTCACCCATTATACGTTACGTGTTATGCGTTACGTGTAACGCATTATGCGTTACATGTAACGCATTATACGTTACGTGTTATGCGTTGCGTTCTACAGATTTACACTTCTACAGATTTACATGTTACACGTTGTCAGATATCAGAAGCCTTTTTTTAAAAAAATTGTTTGAAAAGACTTCATTTTTTACCGATAAAATTTTGACTGATATAAAGTATTTTTGATTGATTATCTGGAACGTTTATATAAAAAAAGGAATAACGTTCACAAGAGTACCTACCACATCAAATGTAGGTATCATGGCAAACCAATTTGTTGAAATAAATTGGGGCCAAAAATTTAATTATATTTTTTATTGAAATTAAGGTCGTAATCACTGTGAAGTCTCAATTTCCAAGAGTTATCTCAAAATTCAATTTATTATTCGAATAAAAATTTCCAACAATGTTTGAATGGAAATTCATTTCAGCTATAAAATATTGAATACTTACATCATACGGAACATGAAACTGCTGCACCAAATTGCACTGTAGAAACATACGAACTGTAGCTCGGCATGTGTCATCATCGGCCAAATCGAAATCTACATAAACGTAAAATTAGTATGTTGGGCAATTATGATATCAATTCTATACAAAATTTACATATGCATTGCATATAAAACGACAAACATGATCATATGTAATCATTATGGTTATGCAAATGAGCATAAATAAAGTATAAAACATGAGAAATAACAATCAAACATTAGTATATGTATATACGCTAGATAAAAAACGTAATATTCATTTAGTAGTATATGTATTTTGGATATGAAATTGTTTGCCAATATCAGAGTATCGTAGAAGTAATACCATTTAACCCTAATCAGCTCAGGCTAATTTTGTCCTTAATCCACGCAGGCGGTGTCTGAAAGACACCATGCCGGAAAAATAGAATAATTTAATAAAAAAATTTTTTTTTGAGTTTGCATTTTTTAATTCAGTTAATAATATTTCTTTATTTGTATATACATTATTCGTACTTTTTATAATTGTAGCATAAAATTGATTTTTAAGAATTTTCGTTACAAACATTTTTCTTGGATTTGCACTTATCTGCTTCAAAGCGCGACCTTAGAAATGGCGACACAGGAAGCAACGTTTTCTCTTTTGGGAAGTGCTACAGTTATTATCGCCTACTACAGTCCGATATTTTGCGAAATAGAAGCAAAGTGATACCAAAATAACCTTTCTTTGCTGGTAAAACCGTTACGGTGTCTTTGAGACACCGCCTGCGTGGATTAAGGGTAAATTTCATAAAAGCGAAATATTATTGTTGTAGTAAAAAAAATTAATTTTTTTTTCGTTTTTAAATAGTATTGGCTTAAAAAAACAAAGTCAAGGAGCATGAATGCAACAACTTTTTTAACATTCGTAACAATCACTCTCAAAACTGCATCGGTGTCTCAAAGACACCGCGAATGCGGATTAGGGTTAATAAAACCCAGGAAATATAAAAATTCACCGCAGGTATACCTATACAAGTGTATGTGTTTAAGTGCATATGTTTATATGCATTTATCTATGCTTTCATATGTAGTATAGTAAGTACAACTAGATAGATCGATACTCACCAATAAACGTAAAGCTATAAAGATTGTAATCCTCTGCTGTTTGAATGGAATCCTGTACGAGTTTCACAGTCTGGTCCTGGCTGGCTGTTGCATGGTAAGATAGACATTCGAGGGCTACCTTCTGCTTGGCCATTAATTTGCATGCATTCTCATACATTTGGGTATTGTGGATACCCAGCCCACAAAATATGGCGAATGCCTCGAATATGGAGACATCTGAGTCAGTAAAAGGTAGACCATTACCCTGGAAAAAACAGTTGACAAGAAGAAAAAAAGTAGTTAGATATATAAAAAAGGGTTCCAAATTTATTCCTTATATTGCAATACAACACAACATCCACCAATGAATTTACATGTAACTTGGAATCGTTTTCAACCTTCTTCATCTATTTCTGCTGTTGGCTGAACAAAATTGAGAGGAGAAAAAAATAATGGAATAAAAAGTTTAGTCCTATCGAAGGAATTGCCAAATAGGTTATTTGATTGAAGATCATTTGAAAAGTTCTTGGAAAATAGATACACTAATGGTAGAACACTTTTTTGTAATATCGAGCATTTGCACTGGCATGAATAACTAATTTTAAGACAAAGATTTTGATAAATATTGAGAAATTAAAATATTTTTAAATATCTTTCTTGTCCATATGATGTAATAGAAAACTAATTTCATATTAGCTTGGTTTTATTTCTTAATTCAACAAAATTTGAAGCCAAAATTTAAAAACTGGATTTTTGCGACCGCACATTGCGTTCAATAAAGTATATGTTGAAATCACGAAAATCTTGCTTGTTTTTAGGAATTTGTTCTTGATTTAACAATGGGTAACTTGAACAGTCGAATTCATTAAAAAAATTAACAAAAACAATGTGTAGAGAAAAAATCGGGTTGTCGAGTTATCTATCGAGGTTCGACTTATAGGGGTGTTCAATTAGAAAAAGGATTAAAAAGTGAGGTGGCAATCGAGAAATACTAATAGACCGACTTTCTATAAAATAAATTCCATTTGTATGGGGATAGCGGGAAATAGTCCGATTGGATTTTGATTGTAAGGAAGAGTTATGTAAAATCATGTTTCCAACATATTTTGTCTTTGTCAATTTTTCGATGCGACGGACGGGTTTTTGAGAAAATTGCGAACTCTTTTACCCGTAGCTTAGCTACCTTCGAGGAATGCAAAATTTCAAGTCTCTAGCTTAATTCTTTTGAGAGTTTCTATGTTAACGGACAGAGACAAAGCCGTACGAACAAGGAAATGAAAATCTCTTGTCATTGCTGTAAAACGCAATTCAGACTAACAATTGTGATTACTATTGAACTTTTTCGACCAATGAGATCAAAGCTATCATGTCCTTATCGTTGAAAGCTTTAATCTCATTGGTTGGCAAGCTTCAATCGTAATTGCAATCATGAGTCTGAATTGCGCTTAAGAGTAAAAAGAAGTTATTATCGCTTCTCTAATTTGTAGATACAGTCGAACTTGGATAATTCAAACCTTAAGAAAATAATTCGAGTCTTGGTGAAATTTGGAGCTATCAAGATTTATTTTGTCGATTTTGTAGAAATCCAGCTCAAAACTATTTTTTAAAAAAACGATGAGTTGCCAAAAAACACTTGACAACCTACCAAGATACGACTATGTTTGTTGAAAAAAACGGTAAGTGCTTTTGGTCCTGTGATAAATCTTCCTTCTGCCAACTTTCGTTGCAACCTTTACCAATTTTATTACAATATATTTCTATATACACTAGAATTTCCATATACATGATATAAAATCATGGAAGATACCCTAGATATATTTATGAGCGTTGGGAATTTTTATGTTTTGAAACTTTTTTGCATTTCCAGTATGTTACACTGCTGACTCGGCATCAAATGAAAGTTTTCATATATTACTGTCATGCAAAACGACATCAGGGCTGAAATAGCCCCAGCAAGATTTGAAATAAAAATTTGTCATCGTTGCGTACCTTCACGTTTGAATTATTGAAGTGACTCGAAATTGAAATCACTAAAAAATTGGTTTATTTTGCTTTCATGCAAAAACGGATCCTGGCAGTTGCTATAAAAATGTAAAATTACCTTTTTTTTCTTTTAAGCCCATGTCTAGAAGCAGATATATAGACATTTTTGTTAATGGAAATCGGTTATTTTCCTTCAATATCTAATTTTCTGATATATATCTGGAAAATCTATTCAAGCGAAATATCAACAACCGCAAAAACGAATCGATCGTATTTTAGACAGTAATAGAAAGTGACATTTTTCAAAAAAAAAAAAAACTGAAAAAAACATTTTAGATTTGCAAATTTAGAATTATTCAAAATATGAATTAATGAAAATGTCTAAACATGTTATCTTAGAGTCGTTTTTTGTAAACTATAGATTTAGAATTGTTATATTTAGAAGCCCCACTATGATAGTCGGTAATTCAAAAGCCCTTTGAGATTGTTGTGAATTACCTCTCGTTCTTCTAGGATAAGGGTTCTAGAAAATCCTCTTAAGATATTTTTTCTTCTCTAATTACATTTCGTTATCTGTTTTCTGAGAATATTTTCTAAGAAGAAAACTCAAGTATCTTTTCACAGAATCTACCTATTTTGACTCTTATTCTTCTAGGAATAAAAGCTTGAAACAATTAAAATTTTCTTTTGTCGCTAATTTGGTAAGTTAACAAGTTTTTCAGCTGTTATAGTTTCAGAATGAACTTGACAGGTTTTTAATTAAAAATAATTAAGAGATTTACATTTCATGTAAATGATGAATGTTTAAAACACTGTAAAAAACTTGTTGTAAGAATTTGCTTTATGGCACAAGTTTTTAAATCTGTTTTTTATGTAAAATTGGAAAAAATTATCAAAAAATTTTTTTTTTTTTTTAAAAAAATATAACGGTAACTTAGCGGTTCCATGCAACTACCATTTTTTCGAAAAGTTCCGTAATCTCGTACTCACAAAACAAAAACATTTGGCAAGTCACTAGCAAAAACAATTTTTAATAGAAATACGTTTTCATTTTTAACTTTTTAATAGAAATAGAAATTCGGTTTTATTTTTAGACAATTTTTAACACGTTCGTGACATTTGCTTTTTCAACTTTTTTTTACATTTGGACATCGTGTACCACGGGTGGTACACTAGCGATTTGTTTTCTGGCGGTTGTGCGCCATCTGTGGTACACGGTGCGTGTTTTTATATTACTTCATAAAATACTGACAATTTATGTTAAAACTATGTTTTTATACTTACGACTGTCAGGAATATTCAAAAATCGATTGCACTATGCATGTACCACTGGTGGTACACGATGTTAATAGAAATACATTTTTATTTTTAAAAAATACGTGAATCACTTGGAGTGAGAGGCGATACAATAGAAGTAAATATCGTTTCTCATCCACACTAAAGTTGTTAAATGGTAGTGAAAATATTCCATTTATTTTTAAATAATTAAAAAATGAATTTCAAATAGAATTGTTTAATTAAAAATTCGGAGGTTTTATTTTAAACCATGCAAATCTTTTTAAAATATACCAAACAAAATTTATTCCTCAAGTTTATACGAAAATTTTAAAGAATTTTTCAAAGTCATGATGTTTTACAGTTGTTTTTACAAGGGACTTTTTATTCAAACAAAAATCACGATTTTTTTTAAGTTATAGTAAAAATTCACATTTAATCATGGTTCACGTGCCGTCTAAATGCAATCGCAAAATTCCAATCGAAACACGAACTCAAACAAACTTAATTAGACATATTCAATTAAATTAAATCAATTGAACGATTAAACAGATTTAATGCAACCATAATTAAAGTGACAATTAATTTAAATACTGTTTAATTGGTGTATAAATAGTTCTGCTTTTGAATAGGTTTTAATTTAATAAAATCGCCAGAAAGTTCTTTTACACCATTTTAAAGCTTTTGTTATTGTTTTTTAATAATTGCATTTCCGGTTTGGTTTTTAAGTGCAAGCACGCACCTCGTTGGCAAGCATGTCAAATGGTACCGAAGTGGCAATTTGAGTGTTTCAAACCCGTCAAAATTAATATTTCATTTTGCATTGAGGTAGATTTAAGTAGAAGTATGTGAGTAGTAATTACGTAACTATAAACATATATTGATAGGAGCTCTCATATTTTTTTAGAAGCATTTCAAAAATTCAAACTGCCACTTTATTGCGATTCCACCTCATTGCCAATGCAGTACGCGCCTACCCTAAAATGACTGACATCAAGGTGGGGGGTGGGGGGAGTGTATGTTAAAATATGTTAATACTGATTAATAGAAGCCATTGATTAATACTTGATAAAACATGAAATGAACATTTGTTTTGTTTTTAGCTTTGCCTTTATCAGTCGTGAAAGTTTTTTCTGTTAAACCTGAATTAGGTCCAGTGCAACTGTGGCACTGTGTTATCACCGTGAAGGTTCATGTTTGTTTCGGGCTCAGGGGAGTGACGAAGCCCTCGTCAGACAGAGTAGTGTCAACTCCTCCTGCTCTCTATTACAGAAATTGTTTATTGGATGGATCATGATGACCAGGATGGTCAGGATGACCCTGAGCCCGAAACAAACATGAACCTTCACGGTGATAACACAGTGCCACAGTTGCACTGGACCTAATTCAGGTTTAACAGAAAAAACTTTCACGACTGATAAAGGCAAAGCTAAAAACAAAACAAATGTTCATTTCATTTGAATCACAGTCGAAAACCATTCGCATTTGCAATAGTAAATGCACAAACAATAATGATAAAACATGCTTTGATATACGGAGCTATCATGACAAAGAAAAAAAAAGACCTTCATATATTGGGTAACCGGAACGGTCGGGACATTTTTGGATTTTAGCCGGTTGTTCCGGCGTCTCGAGGACTAAACTTTAGTCTCGGAATTATGCGATCTATTTCTTCACCAGTAAAAAAATGACCGCGAAAAATACTCCTTAGGAGTTACGGCCTCTAGCGCATTTTTCTTCAAAAACATTTGCTCGCGGCGTAATATTTTACACATTTTTTCCTGAAATTAACGAGTGCTGAGTTTTTTTTACAAAAAAAGTTTAATTTTCAGCAAAATTGTTTAATTTTCAACAATAATTATTTAATTTTCAACCAATTTTACCTCACAGCGTTATTTTTCTCGCAACTACCTTGCTTGAATTCAGTTAAAATTTGAAATTTAAATTTCTAACAACTTTGAAATTTAAATTTCTCATATTCTGTAAGAGATTTGTATTAATTATGTACTAGATTTTACCAAGTAAATCAGAATACCGAATTGTTCAAAGGTGAAGTGGAAATGAATAGGCGAGAAATCTCACACGTGAGTTTTTCCACGTCATTTCAGATTGAAATTAGAATACCGCTGCTTTTACACACATTTAACGAATTACAATTGAACAAAAAGTTCTTAGAGTGTAGGAAAAAAGACTATATAGGAACGATTCCTATAAAAATGGTTACATCATTAACTAAAAAATTGAATTTTGCTTTTTGATATTTGTATAGGTGGAGATTTCTTACAAAACAACTGACAATTTGAAAGTTAAATCCCCGCTGAAAAATTAACACCCACACTCAGAAAAATGGAGGCTAACTCGACGACCTACATACGGCGTAATTGGCCTCGGGCAGGCGCGCGTTCGCCTGCATGTGGGCAAGTAAAACTGAGTTGACCTGTGGTCGGAGAAATTCTGAAATTAAGCCACCGGCAGGTGAAGTAGGGCATTGGGAGCTGCACGAGTTGACCTTAGATAGGTTAGCTCTGACCGCTAGCTGGCTTACATACACCTCTGTAAGGTCAGAGTTAACCTGACAAAAAGTTGACCTGGACATTTTTCTGAGTTCAGAATCGGATTCTCGACCGGGATTTGCAACAAAAACTAATGAGACAACTATTGATCTTTGTTTCTATAATAGCTATAATTACATACCTTATTGATGAGCTGGGCAACCCCAATCACATTCTTTTGTCCATTAACAATCGGCATACAAAGGATTGCTTTCGTACAATCAGTTTCAGCATCACTTTGTAATTCATTGTGCTCCCTAAGCCAATCCTGGACATCCGCAATATTCAACGTATTGCCCGTGGACGCGACACATTGGGCTATTTGAGCTAAAGTTGAACTATTGAGATCATTGACAGAAGGCCTCGATACATTAGCAGATTGATTCTCTGCGCCCAATTCAAACAGCATTGTAAAACGTGTCCGACCTTTCTGTTAACATAAAGAAACATTTCAAAAGTCAACACACAATCAAATTACGGGAATATCGATTTTTTATTTTCTTTTATTTTAAGTTATATATCTGTGAGGATAATATCATTTTCAACTGCAAACGTCCTCTTAAAAAGATACATTTATCTATTTCCGAGAATTTATGTTAAAAAATATTGGAATATCACTACTGTGGGAGTGAAAAATATAAGGAATTATATAGCATAACAGAAAGATTATTTGTCACGCACCTGTTGTTCCAGTATCTCCTCAACGTTAACATTTTGACTTTGCCTTCGGGATATAACAGTAGGACCACCTTGATTCGGTTTCTCCAGTATCTTCTCCAAATGGCTCTAAGGTGAATAAAAAGTTACAAAATTTATTCGTTGATTTATGATAATCAAGTGTAAGATAGACAATCAGGTGGAGGGTAACATACACAAAATTCTATTACATATTTTTTTTGTATGTTTAGATAGATTAACAGAAACAAAAAGCATTTGTGATTATTTTTTTAAACGAAAAAAAGAGTCGCACATAAACTTTAGTACTAATAAAGACATTGCGGTATATAAAATCTAAAAGCAATTGAAAGAGTTTCACTGGTAATGGTTTTTTGTACACCTGAAAGAAAGTTTATCTGAGTTATCACATACTAATGGTGAGTGAGGGTGTAAAAAGACCCTTCCCAATTTTTTTTTTTTTCAAAATGCGTCATGTTAACGGATGTTTGTGAAGAACTTTTTGGTGCAATTTGTTTTTGGGTTGGGCTCATTTTCAGCTCATATAATATACAAGATATGTATGTGAGAAGAATGTTTAGGTAAAAACGTAAAAGTGATGATCTAATTAAATTTTACCTGCAGAGTTATAAGCAAAACCCACACAGCAAATATGTACACAACATGTAAAAGTTTACCTTTCCCAGTGTATGCATAAGTATCCCATGCATACGAGTATGTACTAAACGTTAATTGTTATATTTAAAAATCTCCCTTTTCTGTAGGTACACAGACAAAACTTTAGGTTTGTTGGTTATGTGAACAGTTTCTAGTCGTTGTTTTTTATACTTGTACGTAGCATATGCACATCCCTACATAAATATATAGCTATAGGTGTAAGTAAATGTAAACTATGTGTTGGAGATGTGGTAACAAATTGTAAAATTACGTCATGGTCGCCGTTGTTGTATGATGTGGACCGGAAAATATGCTCTTAGAATTGGAGAAAATTTTACCCTTTAAAATCCATTTACACCTTTCCTACATGCATGTTTGTGAAATGTGAAAATGTGAAAATATATTCACATTAACTTGGATGCGGTTAAGGAGGGTAAATAACCTATGTAAATATGCAATCCCTTTTTGGTGGGAAAATTCCAGTTCTATTCGTTTCGCCGTTAACCACATTCATTCTATTATGTTCTACACTATATTTAACATATATTACATATGGCTTCCATATGGATTTCCCACACTAAATCTCGCCTTTCAGGAGGATTTCAACTCAAGTCATTGGGCGGTAACAAAAGTTCGAGATGCTCCTTTTTCCTTTCAATAAATAAATAATCCATAAACGTGGGATAACTAAACGTATTTGAACTGCGATTTTTCATTTCACTACTTAGTCAGATCTGTTCAAATCGATTTGGTCGATTTATTAATGTTACTACAATTTACCGTAATATCAAATCAATTTCTATAACACCAGATACAATAACACGAAACTTTTCCCCAAATACCCGCGTCAAAATTTTGATGTTGAATCTGACCAATGTTTTTTTATCATTTTTTTTAATACATTCTTCGATGCATAAAAATCCTATTTAAAATCTTACAAATATTTATTGGAAAATTTCACCGGTATTTGACGCAAGAATTTGAATCACACCTATATTTTTTATGCAAGTTTTAGCAAAAAAAACTGATCTGTTTGTGTGCAAATAGAGAAGATAAAAAATCCAATTCTGAGCATTTTTACGAAAAAAATGCACCGCATCTAAGAAAATTAAATAAAAAAGGGATAGGGCCGAGCTCTGCCGGGACAAAACTTTTATCTATCCCCTTCCTCCCTGTAAAAAAAAATTATAAAACAAATTTTTTGTGTGCCTAGGACCTATGTTACACACGGCAAATTTAAGCGGCGACTTTTCTTAAGTATAGGCGCGAGAAGTGAGGGAAGCGGTGGCCCCTCACTTCTCTCGCCTATACTTAAGAAAAGTCGCCGCTTAAAGTTGCCGTGTGTAATATAGGCCTAGAGCAAAAAGGGGAACAAAGATTGTGTTCATTTATGTTTCTGAGATTATCTGGTGAAAAAAATGCAAGGATATCTTATATTCTCGGAATTTTACGTGTCTTAATCCTAAGCGGTGAAATGATACTTTTTTCAGATGATAAAAAGTTGAGTATAATTTTGAAATTCACTACACAAAACCGTTCGAAAATTCAAGAACAATTGAAAATTGACACAGAACAGGGTTTTATCTAAAGTATAACCTCGTGCCAAAATGCCAAAAAATTAACCATTCCTTTTTCCCTCGGCTATAGAAATTGAAAAGATTTTTACAATTTTCTCGAACACGGTTCATTTTTCCAAAAAAATTGTCAAGACAAGAATATAATTCTACACAACTTTACCATATATAAAAATCCAATTGGAGACAGTTTTTGGCTAATTGGATTGCATGATTCCAATTGCAATTTTTCAAAAACACGTTCCTTATAGAGTTCTATAGGATATGTAAGAAAGGTAAAAATATCCCACAATTGAATGAAATACGCCGCAGCAACTTTTTTTAAAGGTAAAAATATCCCACAATTGAATGAAATACGCCGCAGGCAACTTTTTTTTTGTGGCAAGTTTTCACAAAATTGTGCCGCGTGAGAAAAGTTCAATTTCAACCAACAGGTTCAAGCTAGATCTTGGAGTTTCATCTCAACCGTCCTAAAATTATTCAAAAAATACAAATAAAAAACGTAAGTAGCCCGTTTTGAACCAACAGTCACACACTTTAATCCTTTATTCATATAAATTTTAAAATACTTTGGGCATATTTAGACTCGTTTTTAAATATAGGTGTTGTTAAACATGAGTTTAGACTGACAAAAACTATTAGTTTAAATTCAGGTTTGACAAAATCTATGTTTAAAAGTGGCTATGAATACGCGCCCTTCACTTTAAGAAATATCCCAAAATTTCAATTTCTTTCAGATTCCCCTTCAATTCCATCAACAATTGCCTGACCATTCATATTTGTCATAAATTAAACGAAATATTTTAACAACACAATTGTATATTTTAGGTCAAACTGTTCTAAACTTTGTTGAAACGATTTGACGCGTGTGTGGCAAAATCGATATAAGGATGAAATATGCTGGTCAATAAATTACAGTAATTTGATTGGGAAATTCGATTGGTAAAGTTATTTAATGTCTTCTGGAGGCGGAATATTAAATTTGTCTGAGCATATCGTGTATCTGGTGGCATTTTATAAAACTTACATATTTCCAGTTTCCACGCTAAAGAAGATTAATTAATTTTCAAACATTATTTAAACACGTAAAAGTTTGAGTTCGGTGAAATAACTCTCTTTAGTTAAATAAATTATTGACGGTAGGTAGAGAAGGTAGTTTGTATTTAATTAACGAATCAAAATTATAATGCAGTTAACGTAGTCTGTAATTTAATCCTTTAACCGGGCAAAGATTTAATTACACATCAGACTGTCATGGTACAAGCTATAACTTACAAAAATACTTTTTACGATTTTCAATATTTAAAATGAAAAATTAGTTTATTCTGTAAATATATTACGAATCAACAGGTTCTAAAATTTAAATCCACTAATTTAGAACTATTCTGTGTATTCAAATTTTATCTTTATCCAAAATTTGTGCGATTTTTCTCGAAAACGGTTTGTTCAAAAACTAAATTTTGTGTGACGAAATTTCGAATGATTTTTTTTTTTTGGATATATTGAAATGCATTTCAAACAATGCATTTTGTTCCATAGACTAAAAAAATGTTCGGACTTTTCTCGGAAACGGTTCATTTATAGAAAAATGTGTAGAGGACGAAATGTCGCAATTGTTTTTTATATACACCGAGTCACGATTACAACAATTGTCATTTACTTTCTTAAAACACGCAAAATTCTTTTCTTTCGATTTTCTCGAAAATGCTTCCCATCGAAATCATTAGAAAAGTTAGATTATTAGAAACGTTTGAACTATTCATTTTTAACAATTATTTTAAGAGATCAAAATAGTTTTTTTTTGTCAATTTACCAGGATTTTTTTTTTGTAAACAGATAAATGGCAGAAAACCCATAATTTATTCTTACTTCTACGCCATGCCATACTCAACTGAAATTGCGATATCATTTTATTAACATTCCTCGAATACCCAATCGACAATAATTATCGGCATCGATTTTCTATTTCTTGACCAAATGATAGAAAACGTCATTCAATATGCTATTCAGTAAAAATTAATTGAGGAAGCCTTATATCATATAACACTCTAATCAAATATTAAACAGTTTCACTGAAAAAAAACCATTCATACGGAGATTAAGAGATAATGACTTTTATTTTAGCCTAATGAAACTTATCAGATAAATCTCTAAGATAGTACACAAGTGCTATTAATGCTCAATATTATATTATGATTGCTTGTTTATAAATCGATCGATGACATATATATAACTAAATTATGTGATCCTAATACGAAATTACACCAGCAACATCGATTATAGGTAGGGTGACCATATTTTGTTTTTGGCGCAATCCGGTACAAGATGAGAGCGGGGGCGGAGGTTGACGGAATCGAAACACCAATGAAACAACAGAGTTTTATAGAAAAAATATCTTTTTTTGGGTGATAACCAAGCATAAAGGATTAATAAATGTGTGACGCATTTAAATCAAGAGCTAAACAGTCCCAAGTGAAAATCAACTGGATTTTTCGCGCTTTTTACATTCCATAAATAATGGCGACGGAAATTGTGAAACCAGCAATGAAGACAAAAGCACCGCGCGCGAATTTTTTTGAAATACATACGCCATTTGTGGAAAATCGGTAGTGTTATAATTGAAAAATCAGGGACAGAAGTTTTGTTCCCGGGATGCATTCGCAGCTTGTCTGATTCCTGAACTAACTCGGCCAAACCGGAACGTATGATAACCCTAATTATAGGTAAGGTGACCATACGTTCCGAAATGTTCAGGACAGCCCCGGATCTAGGCTTGTTATCCCAGTATCTAAATTTTTGTCTCGGTTCTTTCGATTTAGCCTTTAAACCGAAAACCAAGTTTCTGCCTCCATTGCGTCTTTATTTAAAAAATAATCGTCTGCGGCGTATTTGATTATAAAATGTTTAATTATAATAAGGGTATTCACAGTCCTCTTTTAAATTGCGAGTAATTTTACTGCTCGGTAATTCAGTCAAATTTAACAGATTTTTACCGAGACGGTAATTTGGTTCATGTAAAAATGAATTACCGGATTCGGTAATTGTAGACATGCCTTGAGTCGTGTTTTCCGGCCCGGTTATTCGGTATGAAGAATCAACCGCGAGTGGCGCTAGTAATGTTTTTATTGGTCAAATTTTCTCGCTGGTTTTTTGTTAATCTCATCGGACTGCAAATTTTTTCAATTATATAGCCGTTGCCACAATAGAAATTCAAAAGAATATATCAAACATGGATTTAAAGGTATGTGACAATAAAATTCGCAGTTCATGATTTGGTCACGTATCAAATAAAAGCGCTGTTCTCAAATCTGTGCTGTGGGATGTTCACAGCAGAATATTTTCAGTCTTTTAATATTACCGAAAACACCGAATACCCAAAATTAAAAGAGGACTGTGAATACCCTTAATGTGTATTTTTCTCTAAAAATTTTGCCTGCGGTGTACCTTTTGCTGTGCTCTAAAGAAAAAAACGCCACAAAAAAAATCACTTTTTGGAAAGTTATTGGGACGTAAGAAAGTTTTTTCCGCTTTGACTTGTTTCGTACTTTTTGATTGATTTTGACGAATTAAAAATTTCCCACCCGCCTCACCGGCCATCAGTATCGGATTCGAACAAAAAAAAATATGTAGTTATAGGGAATCATACAGAAATTCTTGGAAGAAACATAAAAATGTGTTCGAAAATAACACGATTTTACTGAAACTTTTGCTTTATGAATTCTATTAACAAATTCAAATAAATTTACTTTTATTTTTGGTTGAAAATAACATTACGTATGAGTTAAACACATTTTGCAAAGTGTACCATCAATGTGCGGAATTTTTTGTTTGACTAATTTGTTTTTGTTTTTTTGAACTTTGAAAAAAGTTTAGTGCACCATGTGATGGTAATGAATGAAAACTTTACCTTAACTCTTAACGAATACTCCTTATACATATTATTCATCATATTATTCACCTGAACTCCGAATAGAACAAAATATTAAAATTTTAAAACAAGTCGACAAGACAAACTACGAAATATGTATAAATTTACTATACTATATACTACAACTATTGTAAATTTCTAAAATAATAGTTCTAATTTATGTTTTATGTCAGATTTTCAATCTTTTAAAAAAATATATCAAATTTAATAGTGTTGCGGTAGCAAACGAAAATTAGACATAAACGTTTCACATATAATTCATGTTAATTATAATCACTATAGTCATAAATATTTGTGTTTTTCAAGTAAATTTACTATTCCTATTGTATTATAATTATCGTCTATGTTTAATTTATGAATCTATATAATGTATGAAAGATTAATGATAAGATTAAATTAATTCTCACCGCTTCACAGCAATCTAAATCGACCAGGAATACAGCACATCGTTCACATTTCAGTAGTTCTCTAGCTTCAGTCATTATTTTCGTGACTAGACATTCTAAATTATTTTGTTCTTCAAATATACTACGTGCTAAATTCAGGAGTATTTGATTGCGTCGGTACTCCTGGACCGACATTTCAAATAATTGAGCATTTTGTATACCAATTCCACAGAAGGTTAAATAACGACGAAATATTTCTACATCATGTTCGGTGAATTCTCCACTTCCTGAAACACAGAGAAAATATTTTTTTATATGTCAATTTTATTTCCATAACTCATGTGGTACAGAAAAAATAACTGATAATCTTTTTATCCCATTAGCAAAAAAAAAGTCGTAAAGTGGTCGTCGGACCTAAAATTTGTCGTGATTTCGTGACTTAATGATCGCGGTGCTCACTTTTCCGAGCTTTTAAGTGGCTTCGGTAGTAACTAAAGATATACATGAAAGAAACGCTTTTGGTATGGAAAATTTTCTAGCCTGGCAGATAAAACAAGATTTATTCAAGTGTTTCTTTTTTCTTAAATAACTATTTCAATTCATAGCACACACAAATGAACTACATCAGGGTGTTAGGGATGACAAAAGATTTTGATTTCCGCTTGTCCGTCCGTTTGTCTGTCTGTGAACACCATGACTTTCGAAATGATTGAACTAGAGACTTGAAATTTTGTATAGTTACGTTTCTCGTAAATAGCTAGGCTAAGTTCTTGGACGGCAAAATTGGACCATTCCTTCCCCCATACAAATGAAACAGTTTTTTGCAATTTTCTGGAACACGGTGAGTCATATTGAAAAATTTATAAAGCTAAAATGTGTTTAAAATCGGATTTTACATAACTCATCCATACATCAAAATTAAATCGAACCGCTGCTTCTTCCCTCTCCCATACAAATGAAATTCTTTTTTCCTGTTTTCTCAAAATCTGTGCATCATATGGAAAAATTTATAAAGATGAAATGTGTTTAGAATATGATTTTACATAACCGTTCCATACATCAAAATTCAATTGGACCACAATGTCATAATTTGTCAATAAAATACATCACCGCATATTGAGGCTTTTCATATTTAGGGTCCCAGCTTGCTTCCCCTATTCGCGAACTTTTTTTGTACGAAGTTTAGTATCAACCACACATTAACGCAGATCCTCTTGATCCCTAAAAGTGTGATGTATTTGATATGCAAGCCCTTATTTGAATTTCTCAAAAACGTTTCAAGGTATCGGCAAACGCAGCACATAAAACATTTTCTCAAAAATGAGTATAATCAAAAACCATTTTGAAATTTCCAACCAAAATTGTATTTGTTTGGAAACGTTTTAATTCGAAAGAACCGATTGAGTTTCTATTAAATGGGCCAGGCTGAAAACTTTTCCGCCAGCATACGCAAGGATAAGTAGGATTGTTTTATCAATTGAGAATATTTTATATATTAAGGGTATTCACTCTTTATCGTAGTTGATTGTAAACTCGTAGAATAGTAAAATTGCAAATAAAATCGTAGTTTTTTGACAGTTCTCGATATAATTTTTTTTACGACGAAAACTACAATCTACCACACTCGAAGGTATGGTAAAATAGTAGTTTTTGTCGTAATTCTAAGAAAGTGAGGTTAAGACAAGTTTTGTGACATGTCAGCTTGGTGCCAACTCTAAAATGGACATTGGAAAAGCAAGTAAATTAAAGTATTTATATGATTTAGTATAAATTAAGAGTTAAAAAATGCTTTAAACAATTTAGGTAAAGAAAATAAATAAAAGAGTCAAAAATTTACGACAAAACCAACAACCTCTAGTAAAGCGCTGCTCACGCTTCGTTGTACTTTTCCATCGTAGATTTACATTACAATCTACGATTTTACTATCTACGATCAAGAGTCAATAGCCCTATTGCCATATTTAAACAAAATTATGCCAATTATTGTTTGATTTTTTTTATCTAAAATTCTGAAATGAAAATTAGGTAAAAAACATTGATATTTTGTTTTTCTAGTTAAAATTAAAAAAAAAAAATATTGTACTTCTTTATATTGTATTGTAGTGAAATATAAATTTATGACTCACCATTTGTTTTATTAATTATTTGTGCTACGCCAATGACATCGCCCTCGTAATTGCAAATCGGCATTGATAGTATAGCATTTGTCTTGTATCCTGTTTTAAGATCAATTTCACAATTAAATCTTGGATCATTATACGCATCCCTAATGTTTATTGTTTCCTTGGTCTGTGCAACTGAACCAGCAATTCCAACACCAAAGGGGATGACGATTTCATCAGCTTTCGCCTTACGGACGGCATCATCAAGGTCTGAAAATACGAAAATAAATAAAATGTTTTAAAGGAGAATCTGAGAGAATTACGAAACATTTTGTGCGGAATTGTCTCTTTGGATATTTTAATCGGTTTTTTTTTTGAAAAGCGAAAAATTTATTACAGGATTTCTGGTCGCTTAATCAGGTTAACTTAAATTTTATTCATTTAATTGAGACTTAGAACCGAAGAAATGGAAATACAGTAGAATCCCGATAATTCGTATTTCAAGGGACCAGCAAATTCATACGAATTAGCGGGATATACGAATTATCGGGGTACGAATTATCGGGATTTTTTTCAAGGGACCAGCAAATTCATACGAATTAGCGGGATATACGAATTATCGGGGTACGAATTATCGGGATTCTACTGTAATTATACAGTAAACAATTTACAGGAAAGGGTAAAATATTTCATTGAAAAATTACACGGTTATACCACATTTGTGTGAAACTATTGATATTCGCTTGAAAAAAGTCATTCAAGCAATTTCCAATTTTTTAAAGGGGATTTAATTTTCACAAAAAAGTAATTTTCCAACTGCAAAAATGTTTCAAAATCAACTAAAAATGATGAAACTCCCCTCCAGTACAATTAACACTAAACATACCAGCACTTAATGCATACCTATTTCTACCATGGGCGGTCAAATGACCGGCTGTGGTAGATAACGGTATATGACAAGTATTACTCAAAATAAACAAAATATAAATAAAAAATAATAATAGAATATTAAGTGTATATATAATAAATAGAAAAAGCCATGAAGTCAAGTGCGCAAAAACGATAAGATTATATGCGCTTTTTAAATGCAAAAGTCCATAAGCGGTCAAAAGACCGCTTTTGGTATGTTTAGTGTTAACTGACTTTATCTACAAACCAAACGATTCGGGAGCAAAACGTCAAAGTACAATATGTTTTTTAAATACTTTTGAAACTCACGTAACGTTGTTATAAAGATACCGTTTGTTGTAATTTGGAAGCCCCTTAAAACAAAACTTTACATAAATCACCGGAAAATCGTTAATCTTCGTTGGGGATTGCGACGCTTTCACCAAAATAATACAATTCATTACATCGAAATAAATTTAAGCTTTTCACACCCTCTCTGAACACACCCTGCAGCCTTCGAAAAAATCTACAACCGCACGGAATTCCAATAAATTTTATTTGTGCTTCAAACTTTTGGTCGTCGATATTAAATGTATGCAGGCTTTATTTTGTATAACTTTTTCCTTAATATCTTAAATTTCAAGGATCTCTGGTTGCGAACACAAAAAAATAAAATAAAATAGAATCTTATATCAAAGCGGAAAGTACCAAGAAATCGACCAAAAAGAAAGTAAAGCTGTATGAAAATTTAACGTGACAATTTCCCGGAAGGATTTGGAAAAAATCATAAAGATTGAAGATTCTAAAGAAATGTACAATATTGCAAACGATGCATACACTTACACGTGGATTTGTAGGACAATTTCTATTATATTTTTACTTGGAAAACTATTTGGAAATTATTTCCATCGAATTTTTTTTTTCGTCGGAATTAATGAAAGGAAATTGTTTGGTTATTAGTGAATTAATGCAAAACATAATATTTAATATTTTCGAAATAAAACATACTTTTCTAAGAAAGATTTATCAAATTTCTATTTATTTCCAAAAAATTATATTTTTTTTTGGCAAAAACGGCAAAATTTCGTAATTTCCTAAGAAAGGTTGCAATTTTTCAAAACATATTTTTTTTACACAAAAACCATTTACATAGTTTATATGAGGCATTGGAAACGAAATGGCTCCAACCCACGAAATCGAGATTCTGAGGTTTTAGGTTTTTATAATGCTATTCAGTGTAATAAATACACATATTTTGCAGAATATTTTTGGTAAATAAATACACAAAAAACATATCTGTAATTATATGTGTGATATGTGATTATCGCATGAATCATAAAATCATTTCAAAGCACTTTTGGAATCGTAAAAAAATTCCCAACCGCGAAAAGCTTAGACATTTTTGTTTACTTCATAAAACCAAGATTTCATAAAGGCACAAGAATCAGGGAAATACCAAGTACGGAGTTTGAGACTTTCAATTTAAACCTATGTTGTAAAAATCTGGCAAAATTTTCGTCGGCCGCGCATTTTTCCAGGAGATTCTAAGTACGTCGCATGTTTTTCATTTAAAAAAATTGTCTGCGGCTCATTTCTCTTGGTTTATTTTTGTTTGCTATAAAAAATACTTTCCTAGTCAAACAAAATGGAGAGAAAAAAAGGAATAGCAAAACATGTCTCTCTCTTGCGTTTAATATAATAAAATAATATACCATAACTAAGGACTTTCGCTTTACCCTCGTGAATTTAAAAAAGAAGTAAAACTTACTTTTTATTTGCCGAGACGTTTCGGTTAGAGCCTGTGCTAACCATGGTCGCTCGAGGACTGGTATAATAAAATAAATTTTTTTTCTAAGTATTTGTTTTCATATTTTAATCGTGTTCGGGATTTTAATCGCTATGGCCGGGGTTTTTCGCTGACGAGTCCTAGTTTTCTGAAATTTTTTATGGCAACCTTAGTTTTTGGCAATGCAGAAGAAAGTGGTTATAATATGAAATTTCAATTAAATAGGCCCAGTATCGCCTTAGCATTTAGTGCCATGGATAGGAAGAAGAAGATATGCAAGCGACACTGCCGTCACACTATCGCAGTCTCCCTTCTGCTACATTTAAACTTACGGTTGATCATATCTTATTTAGACTACAAATATTGACTAAAATCTCAATTATTGGGAGTAATAATTAAAAATCTACCTATTTTAAGGGATTCTGTAGTAATTAGAAATTAGAAATTTTGGTCTTTATGTAAAGGTACTCACATTAGCTACAATAAATAATTAAAGTTACACCTTATGATATTTTTTTAAAATTTTTTTAATATCCATTGTTATTTTATTACGGAAAAAACTTGTTTTTCATCCCTTGTATTGGTAGGTTTCCCCGAAAAGAATTAATTTCTATGAATAGACTCGCATAATAAGCAAAATTCAACATTCTCATGTAACTTTTTGTTAGAAATTTCATTATGAAAGTAATCTTTGCCAATAATAATCTCGGGTAACATAAGGCGAAACTTGAGCAGAGATATTGTTCAATGCAAACAATGGAAAAATTCAAAGAATTCATTTATTTTTATTATACTTTTAGTCTACTAGGGATACGCCTTTTCCTTTGTACGATATGTATTTGTGTATGAATTTGAAAGTGGAAAAATATGTGAACAGAAAAGTGTGGAAAATTTTCTCAAAAGAAACCTATTAATATATAATTTACTCTTTAAATGAAGATATGTTTTTTTTTTCTAAGGATATTGTTGCTGGTGCTGATGTTTCGGGATGGAATCCTTTTCTAAATTTCATCCTTCAGTAAATTAAGTAATGACCACTTTTAAGATGTATAAAAATAGATTAACCTCAATAGCAAACCTGCCATACATTATAAACATAATGCTGTCCTTGAGACACTTTTCTCCGTGTTTTCACGGACCGGTTTTTTAATCGTAAGTCACTTCCACCATGGTTAATATCAGAACCTTCTTATGATTTCCTTTTTGAAGCTAAAATTATTCCTAAGGAGCTGTTGAAAATAAAATCTACCTACGTTGGATCCGTTGGGTGAAAATTAAAAAAAAAACGTAAAGCCTTACGACAACTTATTTTTGCTTCTTTCTTTCGGGTCGGTTATGGATGCTACGGAAATTATAAAAAATTAAGCTAATTCTAAGAAATATGAGTATTTCTACCAACTTCAGGAGTTCGTTCTTTATAAGGAAAATCATTAAAAATTTACTTTATTATTTAACCGTTTCTGCAAACAAATATTATGAATATCTAAAAGCCAAGAAAAGTTCAATTTGCAAAAAAAAATCCTACAGTTATAGACCAAATTTAATTTTTTGCAGTATTTTTTAAGGATGGAAATGTTTTAAAATTGCTTGATAACAACCATGCGGATATTTTTTTTTAAAATATCGGGTAAATTTAGCCGATGGGTCTTAGATTTGCATGAAAGGGTTTCGGGTTTTATCCACAAAAATAACATCAAAAACATATGACGGGAAATTTTTTTTTCTTACAAAACTTTTTACAATACAGGAAAATTCCGAAAAATTCTAGGAAAATCTTGTTTTTCACTGAAACTTTTTTCTAGATGGTAAATCCTAGAAGTGGTAATGTTAGGTGGGGGGTGTATGGTTGAATCGGCACACCAACGAAACAACAAAATTTTAAAGAAAAAATCCATATTTAGACGGAAACCAAGTAAAAATAATTAAAAATGCTGCACAAATATGTCAATCAAGAGGTACACAGCCCCAAACGAAAATAAACTTAATTTTTCGTCACCTGCAACAGAATTTGTAAAAATATCAATAAAGACAGAAGCTCCGCAGGCGAAATCTTTAGAAAGTAGAGTATTATTTGCAGATTTTTTTTTCTATCATTTGATAAATTATTGAAAAATCCGGGACAAAAGTTTAGTTTCCGGAAATCTGGGATTGTTCCAACCATTCCGGGACGTATGGTCACCCTATTTATAACAGGTCAATGATTTTTTTTCTATTTTTTAAATATGTGTTTCATTCAAGATTTTTTTCGTTTTTTAAATATATTTGAGGCAGGGAAAAATTTATTTTTCTCAAAAAATGATGGCATCAATCAGCATCGTTTACCATCATATCAATCAACCAATCTTCAAACCATATGTTGTTTTTATAATTTCATCAAGTAAATGTAATTCCCCAACGAATGACGAGAGACTTTCATAAATTTAATTTTAAGTCGATAGGAGACGTGCAAATGTATAAAAATTGGAAGAAATGATGTATGACTTACCTGTGTCTTGAGTGACATCAAACAGTTTCGCTATCAAATAACGATTATTGGGCGGTCCCTTTGCCAAAAACAGTGAACCTCTATCAGCATGTGTTAGAAGTCCAACATTGACTAGTATTTTGTGGCATAAGACATCGATGTCCAGCTCATTGGCAACATCACGTATCAATTCCATAAAAAGCTCTCCCTCGTCCAAATCCAGCAAATGTCGCCGGCAGCCGATTGAGCCTCTGGCCGATGGTGACCGACATTTCTGTAAAAAAATGGAAAAAATGAAAACGTAAATAAATTGAAGTAATAATAATAACAGAAAATACGGATAAGGAAGATGCTAGTCATCGTCTTGTCCACAGTCAATAAGAAAGGACGAAATTTTTGTGGTTGTCTGGTAATACCACTCACTGTCCTTTTAGTGTCTCGTCCTACTGGCTGAGTAAAAATGCGAATAAAATTTTCATGAAACCTTCACAAAAACAAAAAATAAATATATGTGATAAAATGTGTTTGTCCAGTTGATACATATTAGGACTCGGTAGTCAGTCACCGATTTTAAAAGGATAAAAATATATACGAGAAATAAGGAAGACCCATTATGGTATCATTTTTGTGAATTTCTCTTCTTCCTGTTCCGTCTTCCAGACATTTTCAAACAATTTTGTCGTTTTTCCCTTTTGGCGAGGCCGCCTAAGTGAAGACATTTGTCAGAAGGATATCGTTACGACTTTCTCAAATTACACTTTTATTGGAGGAAATCTGTATGCAACATAAAAGCACTGATAAATAAATCTCGAACAGAGCCCTTGTAATCATTAAAACTGATTCACTAAAAAAAGATTTGTACATTTCGGGCACGGGTTGAAACGACAACTGACACGAGCAAAATGGAATATATATCGTCTTCTGTATATCTCGAATATCGAAGATTTCTATTTGCTCAAGGATATTGTAAAGCTATCATAGTATAAATTACATAGCAGAATGTGTAACAAATACAGCAGAGTTAAACAATCAAATCAAATTTAATTTATTTTACACATTTCTGTTATTTATTACAAATAAAACAATATGCTGCGAAATAAATCTCTGTATGTTTGTGCTAAATTGATTTTTGCCTAAAAAAAATATTTCATTTTCTTAATACTCGGCGTTTAATGTATACTTTTATTCCTATTATTTATTGTTAGTGTTTTGAGTACATAATTAAAATCACTTGTTTATGATTTCCAACTGGTTTCCTACAGGAACATTGGAAAATTTATTTCAATTTCCAGTGTACGACTAAAAGCTTTTCCTGACATTGCTACAAAAAAATATTTTTTTTAAATAAAAAAACTTTTTTTAGTGTTATGCCTACCTGCAAACTTTGGAAAATCGATTTTTTTTACAACAATTCGAGTTTTATCTCTCAAAATATTAAGTTGATCAAATAAAAATTGCCGGAAAAGTATGTGCAGCCGGATTTGGAGCATTTATGGAATAATTTGAAACTTTAATCGCGATTTTCTTAAAACTTTGTTTCCAAAATCGGTGACACCTTTTGTTTTTGATTATAATTATAATTATAGTTTTTTTTTCAGTCAAAAAATAGACTAATTCTTACCAAAAATGTCGATACCCTACTTTAAAATGGACGCCATTTTGTTGGTAATTGATTTTTTAAAATTCCGGTTCGACCAGGTCAGCCTTTTTTAATTCTGAATACAAAAACTAATTTAATTTATTTCAGATGAATGTCCATGGGCCGACAGTTGTCATCGCAAATCACCTCCAGAAAAAGGACCTTTCGAACGTTTACAAAAACCATATATAAAAACCACGAACATAAAAAAACCAGAAACATAAAAAACCAGAAACTTAGTTAAATAGTTTTATTTAACACATTGACTGCCATGGCTTCCATATTCAGTGAAAAAGGCAGTAAGTTTTATAGCCCCAGCTTTTATTTGCAATAGCCGGGTCTACATTCTACATGTATACATTCTACATACATACACTCATACATTAATTCACACATACATACATACATTCTACATGTACTGGCATTTTCTTTAAATATTTGTAAAATTGGTTTGGCAGTCAACGGGTTAAAATGTATGTGAATCGCCAAAAAACACATTCTTTTCAGAAGTGAAATAGAAATAAAAAATAAGAGGAAACTTTTAAAGGATAATAATAAAAAAAATTACGTAGGGATTTGGCCTCAAAAATAAAAGCAATATCAAAGCGTTGTGAGTTTTTGCATATAAAATTTTATCTTGCTTTTATTTTTGAAGCAAAATCCCTACGTAAACTTTTTTTTATATTTTTATGGTAGTACACTTTAAAGCTTGGTTTCAAATTTATTTTTATTATTTTTTATTTTAAGGGTTTTAGGCGCTATTTTGTTTTTCCCTGAGGTGTCTTGCAAAGGTCTTTCATTTAACACCTAAGACGATGGGTACACGTTTGTAAGATTTGGACAAAATGGCGTAGCGTCTACCGGCTGCCATTTTGTTTTTTCTCGTACACGCTTAATCACATATTGTATTGTCACCTAACAAACTAATAAACTAACTAGTAAAACTAAATAAAAGCTTGTAAATGGTCAAACGAAAAAAATTGAAGAGGGTGACTAAGGAATTATTAAAAGATTTGACGAAAAAACGTCTATCGAAGAGATCTATTTTGTATGTTGCAAATGAGGCGTTAAAAGCTAGAGTGGACCAACCCACATAATCGAGTTTTTGAAGCTTTTCCACTCTGTACTATTATTGACTGAAATTTTTTGGAAAAAAAATCTGTGGACTTTATTACTCAATGTTGAAACGTTTTTTGGTGCATCCAAACATTTTTGTCTAAAAACTCACTCGCAATAGTGATTCAAACACAAAAAAATTCACGATTTCGACATGTGGGTTGGTCCACTCTAGCTTTTAACGCCTCAAATTATGTGTTCCTTTTACTTAGCGACAACGGCAACACTCTTTTGTATTCACATTGCCTACATGTAAGACGAATTTTGTACATTTACTACATTTGCAGTTACCCATTCCTGGCTCTCACATAAAAACTAATAATTATTTAAATGAATTACTTATTATGTTGAAATACTCTGTAAATGTCCCCCAATGCAATACAATAAATAAAAGAAAAAATTGATTCGAACACAAATTGTCTCAAAATCGAGTGGTATTCAATTTAAAAACTCTTCTGGGGACTCGTTGTCACTTTTATAAGAATAACAGAAAAATTTCATCAAATGGGATCCCAAAGATATTCGATTTTATGACATTTTTGAATATTTTATGATATTTGAGTGGGTATCGAAGGCATATTTGTTGATATCCTCCCCTCACTCACTGATTTTCATCTGCCTCGATTATATAGCGAAAAGTGTCATAAAAACATTGACAGGATTTTGATTGGCAGACATTACGCATCTTATTTGCTCTTATGATACATTGATTAAAACGCCTGTGGAGATTTTGTACTAAAGTGCTATACATTTGGTATGTGTAACTTGTATTACTGGACAAAAGCAAATGTTCAACAATAACGAAGCAAACTATATATATAGTGCATAAGATTGATGTTGCAGATAAAACAATTACATACACATTGCTGTTAAGAAGCTCATCATGTATAGAACAGACCTAGGCTAAATCTATATAAATGTATCTACTCGTATAGATGGAGAATTCTTCGTACATTCTACAGGAAGAACTATATGGGCTTGTTGATAAACGACTGGTCCCTATAAGTACAACCGGCTTCGGTTATTTCCTTGAGAGACGCTCCCTAGTGTAACTTGTTACGACATTGTTGTCACAACTCAACCTGAATAGCTTCTTGGCCACAATCTCTCCACTTGGTGCCCCATGCACGTTTCACTTGTCACACGAAAGTAATGTGTGGCATCTGCTAGTACTATTTCTTCCCTTTTAGCCCATATTTCTACTCCACTTTCACCCATGATTTTTTTCTATTTGTTTTACGTTTTCAACTGCTGTGATACAGGGTTCCAGAACTTGAAATCGTATATGGTAAGGGATGAGCTTTCTTAGATGGTAGCACAGATGGAATATTTTACCGAATAACATTCATTTCGTTGTGCTTATGGTAAATATTTAATTAAAAAGTTGTGCGAATAAAAATCCTAGAACACTGCGACAAAATAACACTTGTCGTACTTTATGCTAAAAACCTGCAGAAAGTAATTTCACATAAAAGAAAAAAATAAATAAAAAATTACGTTTTACGCGTTTGGGGCAAGATTTTTCCCTCTAATTTTGAATATCAGCGAGTTTATTGTCGAAGATTTTTTTTTTGTTTTTGGAACCAGTAATCATGACCAATGAGACCATGTTTTACTTTACGAATTATTACTGCTGATATCTCAGACATTTTGTACATAAAAAAAATTGAAATCGGCAGACATAGAGGTTGTAAAAAAATGTCGAAGCGAAAGTTGGATTTTAGCCAAACTGGTGCTTGGCAACCAAAAAGTTGAATTTTTTCTGGAAACCTAACAAAACGGTTCAGTAGTTGAAATCTTAATTTCCTTAAATCACTCTAGGATAAGATAAAAAAACTAAATCTTTTATGACAAATATATCTTCTTCCCTTGGTCCTCCTTCTCACTAGAAGACATATATCAAAATTTATTTGATTTAATCGGTCAAGTGATTTTGAAATTGGAGTTTTTGAAAGCTCGAAAAAAAGTATTTTTTCCACTTTTTTCTTTTCTTTTCGTTTTCTCGAAAAGTAATCAAGAAGCGAGCGTTTCCCAATCTCTAGTAACAAGAGAGCGCAAAATCGATGCCGCGACCACTAGGTTGCCTAAATAATTGATGTAAATTCAAGACGCGGCGCTCATTTTACAGCTTTTCGTGTCACTTGGGATATGTTTCCAGTAAAATCGGGAAAAACAAAAATGAAGTGGAAAATCGTAGCTAAGCTACAAGATTAACCAACTCTAAAACCTGAAATTTTTGGCTGATTCCGTCCCCAAATTTGCCTGAAATCTTGTATTTTATGTTCGAGGGATGAAATCACTCATCCGACCCCCGGTTAAAACAAAATTAGCTATTTGTTGCTCTGTGGAGAAGTCACTAAAATACAGTATGCTACCTTCTGCATTTTCGACATCCGATTCCCACCTTCTCCCCTCACGACACCCCTTTTGCATTTTCTGTGTGGAATTTAATTCTACTGTCACGATTACACTAGCTGCGTTCCCGATCCATGAAAAACCTACTGCGGAGTATTGCGGAACGCTCGCATCTACACATCCTCTCATTCCGAATCTTAGGATTTGCTTGCAATCATCCAAAAGTGCGTTCCCGACAAAAATTACTGGCAAGTACTGTGCAGTAGTTTTTACATGGGTCGGGAACGCAGCTACTATCTGAGACCTCTCCTCCCTCCCTCCAAAAATATTTAACACATTTTTGGAACATCACCTTAACCAAAAAATCATCTGAATACTTATTTTTAATACCTACAATTTCGTAAAAGTTTAAAACCAAAAAAAAATATCATATATTAATTTTCCAGTTAAATATTATTAAATTCTTAATTATTATTAAACGCTTCATTAAATTAAAATGAATTCATACAGTAAAAAACACGTACATAATGCAATAACTTATAAAGAACATGACTTTTTTTCATTTTTCCCTACACGTAAAATTCCATTTTAACGATATGAAAATGTTAAATTGTTGCAATCTGTTTCCTTCCGTTGCCATTCTAACGACAGAAAAGTGATGACAGAAATGTTTCACAGTAATCTTAAATTAAATTGATAAACTGTCCAGGCTTTAAGGTTGACTGACGGTCTCTAAATATATTTACGTAATATTTCCAGGAAAATTTTCTTTTGTTGTAGGATTAAGGAAAACCTCTCTTATTCAGAGTAATTTTCATGAAAATATCGACTTTTATATCGTCAACGTACAATACTTTATCCTATTGGTCCTACTAGCCTTATATTTACGTCAATTGTTTAGCCTCAATTGCTCCAGTTCGCATCGCTTGACCTTTTGAAATAATAAACAGATATGAAAAGGATTTTACTTTCATAAGATTTATGGGTATATATTCCAGCTGTAATATTTCAGATTCGGATAGTAGCTCGAGTGAAATGAATTATTTCTTAGGATTTACATATATAATAATTTTTCATACTCGATATGATAAATATTAAGAAAACTGATAAAAATATCAGTCGCTTTTTAATTTTCTAGCAGAAATATAATAGAGTTTAGAACTAAAATTGAGATTCTATTCCGGATGAACAATTAAATATATTGAAATTTGTTGGAGATATAGCAATCATGGCAGTAGGTGTGGTTAAAAAAACCAGTTCAAAATATCATTTGGAGTGGATAATAACTCGACAAATGGCGTATTCGATTGGAGTGCTCTTTTGGCTCGAAGATTTTTCGGTCTATATTTTAAATCGAAAATAAAATGTTGACGAGTTTCGTACAACAAAACTGTATTGAAAACATAACAAAAGCTATAATTGCCAATCTGGCAATCCCCCCCCCCCCCCCCCCCCTAATGGTCCATTTTTGCCCATTAACGAACTTAGCCTCGCATTTTACGAAAAACGGATCTGTGCAAACTTTCAAGTCTCTAGCTCAATCCGTGCGCCCGCAATCTGCGCCACAGACAGACAGACGGACAGACAGACAGACGGACAGACGGACGGACGGACGGACATGCAAAATTCATTTTTTTTTATTATTCTAAATACACTGGTGTAATTCATTTTTGTGTGTGATTACGGGATCTTGGGGTTACAAACTGTAAAGCAAAGTTAATATACCCTTTGGTGCCACCATACGGGTATAAAAAGTCGACACTTTTCGACTTTCGAGTACAGAATGCTCTAAATCTGTACATCGAATACCGCCATAATTTTTACAAATGTTTGCTTTTATATTTTTCAACAATACTAAATATGAACCCTGATACATAATTTTGTGTTCGTTATAGAAACACAGAATAAAAATTCGAAAATTTCACTTATTTAATACGGTTTACCGTTTTCGAGAAAATCGCAAAAAAAAACTGTTTCATTTATATGGTGGAGCGAATAAGAAATGGTTCGATTTTGCCCGTTCAACAACTTAGCCTTGCTATTTATAATAAACTGTCAAGAAATTTCAAGTTTCTAGCTCAAACCTTTTAAAAGTTATGGTCTTCACGGGCAGACGCAGACGGACGGATGAACATGTGGAAATCAACAACTTTCAGGTTCATAGTACCAAAGAAAGTTATTTTGTGTTCAAATGCTTTATAGAAATCTTTCCACAATAATTTTGAAATGTTGAAAAAGAATATTAAGTAATATCCTGATGTCATAATTAGCATCATAACTTTGATCTTTTCAGACTTATATTGAACGTTCTTATCTTACCCAAGCACAACCTATACACATCTTAATCACATTATTTTGTAGCGAAGAATTGGCAGATCCCATTTGTCTGATAAAATCTTTATGATTCCAATTAATTTTGAGAAAATTCTTCAATCTATAGCATCCCCTGTATCTCGTTCGGTTTCTAGATTTTCATTTAACCGTAAAATGTATCCGCATATAGTCGCCGTGTATATATATACGAAACGTGCAAAGGAAAAATTATGATTTTCTTATGTATGATAAGTGATGAACCATACAGCGTTTTGTTTGGTCGTATACAAATAGATATTTTTGTAATAACGAACGTATCTTGTAGTACGACGTTTCGATATTTTATGGAATTTGTAAGGAGACGACCGGCAAACGGTTGAGTAAACCACGTCAAAAGTGATTTCATCTTAATATCGTAAAGTATTTGGCAGTTTTAATACAATTTTCTTCTATTGGTGAAATATGAATCACGTCCTTCATCGGGTAATTTATCACCATCTGTCGGTCGATCGGTCGATGGCCGGTTGTACTGCATGAGCCCCGCATTGTCCGATTAAAGAATTTCCTTTTTCGCCTTATCGTAACAGGTAAAACCGTTTTTCTATATCTACTATAGGCAGGCAGTGAGCATTTTTCTTTTTGTATATAGGAAAACCTCACCTTGTTGCGTTGTTCCGCCAGTGGTATTTTCATACCTGCAACAAACTTTCCCACCCAATTTCTTATTCCCGGCATTGAAAAGGTATTTACTTAATGGCATGCTACAGCACAGTGTCCGCATCGACAAAATGTTGGGATATATCTGGGAAATCGTGACGAAAGAAGGAATTCTGGGAATTTGATACTAACTCGAAGGGACACTGATCAAACATCGGGGGCATCTGTAATTCTCAAAGATGTGGAATTTATCTATCTTTCTGACATGAAAAATTGATTCGGGCAAAAGTCTCTGTTATCATTTTCAACCATCCTGATTTTTCCTATTGACTCTCTTTTGTCCTGTGCTTTTCCTGCTTAATTCTTAAGCCAACCGTTGGAGTTTTTTTTTCTTCATACTCTCTGAAGCAGGTTTTTATTCTTTTTGTTCGGTGGGTTTACGAAATGTCGCCAATCAAAGAAAAGAGCTGCTCATTTTTAACGTGTTAAAATATATTTATTTACACTCGCACCCACCTATGCTATTTTAAATATAAATGAATTGCTTTGTTACACCAACGAGAAGCCAATGATTGATTATGTTTCCCAGTAGACTTTTAACATTATTCCCTAAAGTACCTGCTGTTAGATTGTAGTGGCAGGACGAAAAAAAAACGAAGAAAAAAATCACTGCCACAAAAAGCTGTCCTTATTGGCAACGAGAATGAAGTTAACGTACAAAATTCAATTTTTCCCTATTGTTGCTGGTGGGGTTGTTGCGATAACAAGCCACCATGACATCAGACGGAAGATTCGCGCCTACCCTGCAGGAAAAATGTATTGCCTACCTTAGGTAAACTGCCTCACGTCTAAAAGGGTACACACTCAAAAACAAATTTGAATCTGAGTACATAAGGTTTACCAGTAGATCCACTTCAACAACAAATTGCAGTATGAGAGCAAACATACTTAACATTATATCAAGGTAAATCTCTTTTCCAATTTGAAAAAAAAAATGTGAAGAGCTACACGCTAAACTGAAATTTTCGGGAATCTCAAAGAAAAACTAACATAAGTAGAAGACGTTTTCCAAACGATAGAGACAAACGATATTTTTTTGTACTAGTTCTTTTTGATACCTACTCATTGAATTAATTTTTAAACCTTGGTAAATGGTATTTACATATTGGTATTTAGGAATTCCGTAGGCGTTTTATAGGACTTAAAAATCTTTGCATATCTGTTCTTTTTTACTAACTTTTTTATTACTTTGGGGGTTCTTATTTCTTAGGACAAAACACGAGTACAACATTTTCTGAGATTTGCCTTCAAAGTCTATTGAAATAATACAGGTGTGAAAATGAATGTGGCGTGACAAAGGTAAATTTTTGTGCATAAAATTCAAGAATGTAAGGAAAAAGTTTTATTGTGTTTATCCATTTTCGGTCTAAATTGACTATATGTAGTACCTACTGAAAAATCCACATTTAGAATATCTATAAATTTACATAGCGTTTCCATATTTTGATTGGTTAAATTAAAAAATTAATGCGAAAATCTACTTTCAAAATTCCGTCACGATTTTTCGAGATTTTTTGTATGATATTTAGTATCGCCGTTACATTGCCGCAAGTCCCCACCCCCCACCCCACCACCCCATCTCCCGCACCTCTTAACTGTTACGTATTTTATGGACAGAGCCTTACTAGAAATTGTTCTATTTGTGTGAAAAATTGTGAACGAAACGTCATGCAGCACGTAGGACTCAGCCCCTAGCGTAGTGGTTCCCAAACTTTTCAGTGGTCTGCACCTCTTGAAATCTCAGACCACGTTCCCGCATCCGCTTAAAAAAAATTCCAGGAAATAATAATATAAATATATTTGTTCTCCGCACCTCCAAAAGTTTGTTCCTGCAGCCCCTGGAGTGCATGCATCCCAGTTTGGAAACCTCCACTCTAGCAATATATATTACTAGCCTGCATACCCGTCGTTGTCGGATTAAGTTTTTTCAATTTTTTTTTATGGTCTGTTGAAGCTAAACTTCAGGCCAATCGGTTCGGTAGTTTCCCCGCGAAAAAGTAACATAGCGCAAAAACTAAGTTTCGAAATCACTTCACCCCCTCCCCTTACTCCCCCCCACCCCTCGCGCTTCTTTTCCGTATGCCAGAACTACCACAGACACTCATGCCAAATTTCAAGTCAATCGGTTCAGCCGTTTTTGCGTGAAAGAGGAACAGACAGACAGACACGAACTCATGAGTATGATTAGTATGATAATAATATCACGAATAATCATCGATTCAATTTCCCCTCAATGCACATTTAAAATTTGTTCAACGGGCTTTTAATTTTCGAGGTGGCACTTTTAGACCTGGCACAATTAAACCCACCCTTTTTTGTTTCATTTCTCTTTTCCAGTTCCTTTTTTTTAATTTCTTTGAAGAAGTGAACTTGTAAATACCTATTTTAATTTTATATATCTGAAATAATGGAGACTAATCAAATCAAATATATTTATTAGACTTTCATTACCAAAAATTCTGCAATCGTGGTGGCACACACATGCTATGATCATGGAAAATGTCATTTGTACATAAAATTTTATTTCGTGTGTGATCCAATATTTATTCCGAAATGGAATTGAATTCGGATTTCCCAAAATGAAAATAAAAATGTCCTCCATTACGATTGCTTGATAACACTGAGAAATTATTTCTTCCTAATAAAATCTTAATGTAATGTGGATAATTTTTAATTTCAATCCATTTATCCCATAAAATAAGTTGCACTAAATACTTAACGCCACTAAATGTTGAACCTCAACATTGGCTTACGGCAAAAAAATATGCTGATGTGTAAGTGGTCTGGTGGAACACCATAAAAGTTTATTTATCTAATCATAGCGTTAAGCAGAAGAGGTTTCATGCAATAAACTCTAGTAATACAATACTTATGGCCCTTTTTGCATTGGATTACTTACTTCCCATATAGTTAGGAATGTATCTTACCCGGCATTATCTTCCACTACTCCTTTAGCTTAACTCTGGGACGATATATAGAGACATAGACACTAACGACATTAGTGTTTTAGTTGTCTTAAGTTATTTTCTCCTCCTTGGATTTTTCCTTGTTGCCTGGAGTCTTTGAAAAAGTACAAAAACCATCATAAAGCCGAGTATAACTGTTATCTCGTAATGACATCACGTAAAGGCACTAAATGAAATTAATTTGAGGCAATTCACGTGTACCAAAAAGCACCTTCGCCTTCTAATTTCTGCTCCCGGCTGATGGCTTCGATCCTATTTGCACAAGACCACCATCCACCTTCTTGTTGGTAAAATGCCGGGAAGCACGCAAACTTTTCTCTCAATATACTGTCGCCGGCACGTCACCAAAATTTCGTCCTTCTGCCAGCCATCAGTAGGGTCCTGTCTGCAGGAAATCTGCTTAAAATATTCTTCTCCAACATTCAAACATGAGTAAGAGTGAAAACCTCCTACTTTCTTCGTTATGGTGTAGTGGAAATTTTTAGAGGGTAAAAATTTTTCATTAACTTTAATTTGGAGTGTGAGTAGCCGGATAAAAACGTTGGTCACTTTTCCTAATTATTACGAAAAAGACAATAATTGCTGTTAATTTCGGTTAATGTCGGATAAAGACAAGGACTAAGTAGAAACGCAAACGTCTCTCTCGTTCGTGCCCATAACCATAATGGTTATCTTACATCGACTGGGTGGAGACATAAAGGCGTCCAACTATTACAATTTTTGACATTTTATATTCAAGTAAATGCTAGTATAACAACAAAAACTTCATGAAACGAAGCGAAATTATCGAATTAAATATAAATAAATTCATTCTCGTCATTAATTTCGAAAAAAAAAACAATTATGCACGATAGTTCAATGTCACACGATAAGGTGAGAAATAAGTTGTTCAAAATTTTCCATAAACGGATATTGAAGTTCTATCTATTCTATATATATAAAATCGTTTAACCTGATTGACTGACTCATCAACGCCCAGCCCAAACCACTGAAGCTAGAAACTTGAAACTTTTACAGTATCTCCAACCATCCCGTAGTTGCTCACTAAGGCGGGATTTTTCGAAATTTTACCGCTAAGGGGGTACAGAAGGTTTGAGTGTTTTTAAACCGTGATTTTCGCCATGAACCCTGCTCGATAGGAGGCTGAAAAGTTTCACTCGGAGGTTTTCGGGGTCGCTGATCACGACTCCGGTGTTAGATTTTCAAAATTCGAAACGGAACGTCCTGTAAGGATAACGCAAATATCCTTTTTCCCATTTTTTCCGGGGTAAAATGGCATTAGGGGGTTTTCGGCGTCACTGATCAAGAATCCGGTGTTAGACTAATTCGCAACGGAGAGTCCTGCAAGGATAAGATTTTTCTCAAGAGTTTTTAAGTTCTTCCCGGGGTTTTTCGTACTCTGAAACTTATACAAAAAAATTAACCCGGCAACGACGGGTATGCAAGCTAGTCTTTTATAAAGTTTTTAAAGTGGTGTAGAAGATTATTTTATAAGTGGCTTTTATTCAAAAAATAAATGAAAAGCAACAACTGTATGAAACTTATGTCATGGAATGTAATTGAGTTATGAAAATTAGTCAAACTGGATTCGAATGTACGGGAAAATTACGTAAAATGCTTTTTGGTTTTAGACCTGCCCTTAAAAACGTCACGCGAATTTTCTTTTTTTTCAGATCACCTTCTCGTGATTTTTTCTGTGGAACTATACAACGCCGTCACACTTTCACGAGGAGGAGAAGAGAGGCGGGAGGGGAGAAACAATTTTTTTTTTGAATCGATCCATTAGCGTTTTTGTAACCCTTTTTCAGGAATTCAAAAATATTTTTCTATAACTCATCCACACATATAAATTCAAGTAAAAACCCAAATTAAAATACATGCCTCAAATAAATGATTTCTATTGAATTTTTCTAAAGTTCAGAGTTTTTGATTTAATTTAAGTGGAATAATTTCTTGACTTTGTTATTGTGTTTGTAGTGAATTTAAACTTTTTTAATGTTCCAACTCATCTGTTTTCGATTCAATGGATTTCCGAAAGAAACTTGAGCCCTAAAATCCTTTTCGATAAATGGGGAACTGAAAAGTTAGAATTGAAATTTCTTTCCCATTCTGCAGAAAATCTTTATAACCATTAATTCAATAGCGCTGAACTGAAAGAAATAGAAAAAATTGAAAGGATTAAAAAAAAACAGCGTCCGAAAGTTTAAAAAAATTTCTTGTTTAGGAAATTCAAAGTTAATTGTTTCGATAATGGAAGCATTTTAAAAATTATTCTTACACAATATTTTCTCATTTTCTCCATAGGAGTCGGACATTTTAGACGAAAACTTTTGATTGCGTCAAGAATTATCGCCGGACTACCATTAACGTCTCATTTATGACTAATTTCAGAAAAAAAAGTAAATGAATGTACACCCAAAAAATTTATACCAGGAAAAGCTTTCCTCGCGTGTTTTAAGAAGTTGTTCCATATAACTTTAAGTCATCGTCCTGTTCAACTTGTTGTTACTACGCTTGTATTACTTAAATTGGGCACAAAGTTAAAGTTTAACGAGGTTTATTGAGAAGCTGTCGGCTGACTTGCCGGCAAATAATACCATTTTTAGTGTTTCGAAACCCATAAAAATTATAGCTAAACATATCTATAGGTATATAGCGAATATTTGTGTTTTCCTTCGTTATTTTTATTTGCCATTACATTTGCCCTGAATTGGTGTACTAAAGTTATGAGATTTCTTATCTTTATCCATTTTTCGTCTTATAATGTTCGCTTTGGGAATTTGTGATATATTATGTACGACAGATTTCCTCCTGCCTAGATGGTATTCTTGTATAAAATATACGGCCATTTTATATACTTTTTGTGTTATATTTAATGAGTGGTGACCTGCTTTTTAAACAATTTAAAGTCCGCACAATATGAATTAATTTAAGCGAACAGAAAACCCACTTATGTTTTGTTATTTCGGATCTAACTTGATAATGTTGTAAACTTTTCGTGTTATGTAGATTTTATTGGAAATGCAATAAGGATTTTATCAATTTTTTTTCTGCCTTTCAATGTTGGTACTTAAAAAAAAGTTTCTTTAATTTATATTCAAAATATTCAGCTCTTGAATGTAATGTTCACCATTATCATTGAATTAGATTGTTTTTCCCTATTTATCTAAAACTTTCGTCAAGTGTATAATACACAGCAAAAAGAGTTCCCTCACCATATTTAAGTTCCTATATTATAGGTATTTCCATCGCAAAACCCTCCTTGCCGTGTAAATTTTCTCGTAGACTACGAGTTTCTGCCAAAAGAAATTTGCGGCACTAAAATAATCATGGCCCAAAGTTTTACTCCCCAAAATTCAAAAATTCGAGCTGGCTAAAAACTCTTAAAAATGTAGTAAAACTTGATTATCACAATTTTTACGGGATATAATTCAATTAACTTTTATACCATAAAACATATTACACTTAAATATGAATTCATAAAAAATTAATACTTTAAAAAAGAACACTTTATCGTGAAAAATGTATAAAACTGAAACTTTGTTTGCTGAAAATTTAATACAGCATAGGTAAACAAATATCCAGTGACGTATCTATTCTGAATGCTATGTTGATTTGCATTTCTATAAAAAATAAAAATAAGATTTCTTATATACACATCAGAAACTCACGGTGATATGTACTGAAAATGTTGATAGGATCATTTATGTTCAGGTGTCTGTCAACTTGTTTGCATAACAGCTTTTCAAATGAAAATTTCATTTGTCTTTTCGCCGTTTCCATATGAAACGTATAATAGAATTATACATATTTGTCTGTGAATATATAAGTGTACCATCATATTTCCATATTTCCACAGCATACACACTTTCAGTAATCTCTGCGAAAAGGTAGGCAGGCAGATTGGAGTATTTCCATATCTGTATTATCAATTTAGACACTCTCAAGATAACAATGGGACGCCTCACAGATTATGGTCGTTGTTCTAACAGAACAGAGGATAAAGGCATAGTGAATTATGCACAGGCGATTAGCATGGCATTGATGAAATTTTCCATCTTTGTAGGGGAAAATTGCTTACCATATCACTACATCCATTGTCTTAAAATCTGATCACAAACACCATAGGTACATTCAGATTACCTTCAGATAAAATTTATCACGCAAATATACGCGAAATGAGAGGATTATGTGGAGGAATTCCTGGTAATATTTTCTACACTTAAGGGAAAAGAATTAAAGGAAAATTAGATTAATTTCACAATTTTAAACCAAAGTTAATGAGGTGAAGGTCGAAAATGTTTATTGTTGCAGTGATAGAGAGACTTAAACTTGTTCTGATTTTTAATTCAACAGTTGAAAGTAAAAAAGTTATACTTTCTAACAAAACAATATAAATAGTGTAAAATCTCAATGTATGCATTTAAAATTAAGTAGAATTGTAGGTTATTTAAATTTCTCGACCTCTAGGATTTTTTCAAATCTTTTTATTTTGAATAATTTCAGGCTACAGGTCATATTGAATTTTTTTCCATCTTCATCAGAGAGACATCGTAGATTTCTGTCACTGACATGACTACGAAGGATGTGGACAAAGGCCAAGAGTTCTAGTAAAACTGTAGGTGCTGCAGCAGAAACGAAAATGGTCAATGCAACTTCAGTTCGGGAGCAAATTTCAATTGTGAAAATCTCAAACTGAGCAATCAAAGAGAATAATCGAGCCTCTCCAGGTTTCTGAGAAACCTATCTTTCTGACAAATTTATTTATTGAAAAACATTTATGCTCAGCTTCGAATTTTCAACTATATATAGTATATCAAAACTTTATTACATACATACCACAGAGCTTCTATAGAACAAAGGTTAAAATTGACACTGAGCGACAAAAATATGGCGTGAAATATGGGACTTTATCATTAGCACAAGCAGAAAAAAGCTTTCGTAAAGCTTTCGAGCTAATGATAAAATCCCATATTTCACGCCACATTTTTGTCGCTCAGTGTGATTTTAACCTCTGTTCTATAGAAGCTCTGTGTACATACCACCTACCTATAAAAAAAATTAGCTGATCTACTACTTGAAAAATTATTCTGCGACAGAAATGGGAATTGTGTTAATTTTTTAATAACCAACCCTGATCCCCGTTTGGGATTTAGGCACAAAAGAAGAAAACTTGTATTTTTTTTTGTTCAGAAAAACTCACTTTTTCTAAGAGTAGCTAAGGTTTCTATTTATATTTTTTTTTTTGAAATTTTTCGAATTCCAATTTTTCAACACCTCCCGTTTCTATTGCAGGATCTATCATTTTGCATGATTTCTACATCGTATATGAAACTACAACATTTGTAATGTTTTTGTCATACTTCAACAGTAGGACTTTTGGGGCGTGTGCTATTGATGGTTGGCTAAACCTTACAAATGTTAGTGTCGTTAAAAAATTATACGTCATCGTAATTTTGGGTTTTTTTTCATCTCTTCCTCATACTTCGTTCCACTTGGATCTATTTCCTTGCAGACCCACCCTTCTTCTCCGCTGCCCCTGCAGTGCGACGTCCGACGCTTTTTCTGATGAGCTTTTAAAACTTTAAGCGATTGTGCGCCAAATGCCGGAATCGGGTACATCATTTGTCTCAAACTACTGAAGATTGAGAAAATATTGTCCTTTTAAAAATCTTTCCATAAATATAGTTGATCGTAATGGCAATCTACATGAGCATCATCTGTATGACACACAATTTAGAAAATCATTTTTCATAGTGAAAAAAAAAAACATTTTTTCTTCGGAAATCTCATAAACCCGATAATTTCGTCATTTTTAAGCAATGGCCTACCTACCTTTATAACCCGATTCCATCATAACTATGAAAAACTTTTTATGTTACTTTGTATACGAAAGACTTTCATATCGCCGCAGAACATATAATTCAATGAGAAAATGGGGTAAAAGATCATTGCCTGGAAAAAAAATCCCCCATCAATGAAAATATAGCTACATAGGCGACGCGTTATCTACATTTATCTACCTTTCTATCAAATCCCCTTCATTTTGAGCAGTTGTTTGGATGCCGGTTTCACCCTTTAAAGATTTCGCAATAAATGTGTACTTAAAAAATATCACATCCGCTGTATAACGTCGTGTCGTTTCTTTAAAAGCTTTTTGCTTCCCTATACGCTATGAAATACTTAAAAAATGATTACGGAAATAGGTTCCCTTAACAATATTGTCTTCAGACAAGGCCACTTTCCAATCATCCATCTTAAACAATTGCGAGGGTTGATTTTGTATGTTTTTTTTTCTACAGAAGCAAACCTGATTTCCCACCACCACCGGTTCATTTATTTAACGAAGTTTACGCTTTAAACTCAATGATCGTCAGTAATATTTCTTCATACGAGTATACATACTACATGAAGTTGATTATTTTTGGGGCCCATGTAGGTTTTGTATCCGGTGGAGGGTGTGAGAATGACGTTTACCAGAATATTGGGATAGAAATGTTCCAGTATATTGCCTTCGATATTAAGTAGAGCGAAACGGAAGGATAACATGAATTGGGTATCATATCCTTATCTTTTGAATTAGAAATCGATACCTGCCCGGACTGGGCTAAGGATTTTTTATACCATATCTCAATGTCGTATAACAATTTTTTTTACCCGTATGCGTTACATTTTAATATGACTTCATACTTGTTATAGCATCAATCTATATATTTTTATTCAAGTGTATACAGATATCTATCGTGAATTTCAGTTGAGAGTTTGCCACATATGACAAAAGATCTTTTAGAGTGCCTCCATGTATCCTATTTAAATTTAGACACGATCCTTGTTGTATTGAATCAATATTATATAAAAAGCTATTGTTTTGTTATTGGATATTTGATAAAAATAGAATCCAGTGAATATTACCTTTTTTATATTATATGACGGCGATAACGTCCACTGTTGATGATGTCTTTTAGATCAATATACATAAAAAAATGTCGGTCAAGTAGCTCTCAATTTATTTTCAATAATAAAATTTGCCATATCATCAAATTCGTTCCTTTGGCTTCTCAATCTTCATTTGATAGAAGTTTATTTACCGGACGCCAGTTAATATTGAATATATGTAGGTATACTTTTATATATTAATACAAGTATGTAGCTGGAGGTGTATAAAAGCCTGTTGTACCGTAAATATTAAGGTTTAAATACGGTGAACTAGATTCTCGGTTGAATGGCTTTTGATGTTGTTAAATGAGACCACTGAAACCAATACAGTAGAACACACAGTACTACAGGATACAAAATATCACAGCGTAGCATAATCTTAAAGAACTCTTTGTATACAATATAAGCTGATTTACGCCGATTTATATCCTTTCATTATTGCTTGGAGATTTTTTTTTTCATTTATTTTAAGTACGATTAAGATAGAAATTTGTATTTAATTAAACGGGTTGAACAGCACCGATGTTTCAGGGATTATAATTATAAAATGATTTTCATGAAGCCACAGATTAAGCGATAACAACAAAGCAGATTGGATGTGGTTTCTATTAAGTTAACATTGAAAGTTTTCTTTGGTTATTTTGACTTTACGAAGATGTGGGACTGAAGGGTTTGGGGACAAATCTTTTTTCCCATGTAGGTACAAAAATATTGAAAGACTTTTTAAAATGGACAATTTTATGATAACATAAACAATTTTCCAATTTTCGGAGGTATTGCGTTATTTTAAGTTTGTTTTATAAAATGCTATCTATTAACACGTTCACTGCCGGTCGCCTTTTTTTACGGAAATCGACAGAAATTTCCGACACAGGCATCGGGCGTGTTAATATAAATAAGATAACAATATACAGAGCCGATTTTAGGCCTCACTGGGCGCTGTGCAGACTTCCAACGGCCGCCTTTTCACCTTTCTTCAACTGGATTTGCACCAGTTTATCAGGCCAAAGAAGATTGGAGATTACCGGGGAAATCCGCTGATCGAGATCTCGGCGCTACTTTGAAGAAAAGCACACATAAACAAGTATGGAAAGACGAGTTAAGAAAATTTTAAAATGAACGGTGACTCATTATACGTTTGACCTGCCGAGCGACATCATTCAAAAGAACAATTCACATCTAAAAGAAAAGTCTTTTACAGAGACTTTATTTCTTAAAGGAAAGGTCTCAGTTGAAAAATAACTAGCCGCTAGTCTAAAAGTATTAGTAGAGGCGCGTGCTATTTATTGGTCATGAATTTTTTAACTGGGATGTTTTTTTTAAATTTGGCTCGTTATAATTTCACGGTAATTCAAAAACTATTAATTTTAGAAATAGCAAGGCAACGGGTCCCTTATTTTTTCATCAAAACCTACTTTTTTTTATTGACCTGCAAGCAGAATAGCAAAACTAGCCCTGCGTATGAAATATGCCAAAAAAATTTTTTTTTATAGGACCACAGCAGGCGGAAATTTTTCAATAAACTGCGGGCCCTTGCTTCAATGCACTCGGGAACCCCTTTTCGTCGGGGCCCGCATTACGGGTGTATGCTCCCCCTAGTTACGACAGAGTATGAGAATTTTCTTTTGTTTCAAATTTTAAACCAAAGCGTTAAATGAAATATTGTTGAAAATGCATAATTTTCACTTCTGCAAAAACCTTAGGTGTCCGGCGCTAGGGGAACTCGCGGATTTTGTTTAGACACCACCTTCCGCTTTTCGTCTCATCCAAACGAAAAGTTTTTCTTCCTGACTTTAGGGGAATCGATGATTTTAAAAATCTGGACCATGTTTTCTATTCACTTAAAAACATTGCGTTGTTGTAAAAATCTGGGCCATGTTTTCTATTCACTTAAAAATATTGCGTTGTTGTAAAAATCTGAGCCATGTTTTCTATCTACTTAAAAATATTGCAAATTGAATCGAATTTCGATTTAGCTCTTGCTTCGAATTTTTTTGCCGATACAACTAAATTGAAATTCAATGCAAGCGAGATGCAATTCTTACATCATTTTCATATACGATGCTTCTTGTATCGTTTCTCGATACTGGTTTGCGTTGCATTGATATGCGATGCAAGGTTCATCGCATATGAGGAAAATTTTTAAGTGGGTATTTGAACGAACCATGGGAAAATGATTTAATTTGCCCATGGCCCTTTACCCCTGGAGCCCAATGAACGCAACGCGAACGCAACTGCAACGCTGTGAACTGTCACGCATCGCAACATTTCAGCAGCAGAGCCCAATGGCATCTCGTGAAGTAGTACAAGTGACATAAAGTGGTATAAAGTTGGCAAAATTACAAAAATGGATAATTTTGAAGCGATAATTTGCTTTGTTGGTCTTTATCTTTGTTATTTGTTGTTTTTTGCACTAGGGCTATCAATTTTTCCTCGAACAACATTTCCCCAACCTCACTTTATGAATTGTCGACGCAGAATTCTGCGGCAAAGTTAGAAGTTTGCAAAATTTTGCGTTGTAAGTGCGTTCACTGCGTTCACTGTGCTCACATTTCAAATGATTTCTATGGAACAAGCTTGGAAGTGACAGTTTGTGCGTTCGCGTTGCGTTCATTGGGCTCCAGGGGTTAGGCTTTGCCGCGTGAAATCAACATTTTTACCAAATGTTTAACATTAGTTTGAAAGAAAAATATTGGAATATACAAAGTTAAAGTTGAAGTTTTTTGAATTGAAGTTTGTTTTTTTAGATATTCGTGTTTTTCCCACAAGATATGTTATTTTTGTTAACTTATAGGATTTTAAGTTTTTGTTATTTGATATGCCAAAAACTTTTGTTATCCATAATATTTTCTAGTCCCATTGGACACCGAAACTTTTTTTTTCAATTTGACCCTAATGAGGGGGTTTTCTCTCCTTATAAAAGTTGCCAAAAAAAACTCCATAAAATTATGACGAAGCGATGATAAATAAATCCCAATGATATCGCAGTATTTGTTTATTTACTTTGTCTTTTTTTCCTTCAATTTATCTTAATGTTAAACTTCATCAAACTTTTAGCTCAAGCGTAGCAAAATTTTATCAAATTAGAAAACAAACTTTTTCATTTTACCGAAAATTGCTTCTTTTTTGTTTATATTATTTTTAGGAAAAAAGTTAGAGAAAAAATTTAATCAAATTAGAATTACAGGAAACTTTTCGCTCTTTCGACAATTATGAGTACGGAATCTTTATTTTTAACTTTAAATTAGAGATTTGGAATTCACGCTGTTTTATGTAATGAAAACGCCTCTGTATCGCATGGAATCCAACAATAGCTGGAAAACTTTTTATCTCATCTGAAACACGAATGCCGTTCCAAACGCAATAAATCTGATTCGTACATTTAGAAATGAATACTTATGGATACATTAGATGTTTTCAATTTGTATAAAGACCGTAAATAATTGAAGCTTAACTAATACGATTACATACTTATCCGAGATTAGAATGTGAACAATCAGGACATCTTAAAGATGATGAACATCATTGTGATCAGGGGTGGTCGATCTGAACCATCGACCGGCCATTTCTATTCAAATTCGTCGAAGAAAAATTTCCCAAACTGATTTGTCTTTCGATGTTGTTCATCCCTCAGGATGGAGGATACCGACATAAGGATGAGTAAACTTTGCCCAATTAATATATGAAACAGAAATTTTCCTTCAGTAACACACACGCATAGATGTAACTGTATTATAACATATAGGGGCATGTATTAAATAGTGGGTTGGACAAACACGAAATGAAACATGCCATGTATTTGATTAAACATTTTGTCAGACTTTCAGGGAGATGAATTGGAACAGAAAGGACATATTTTCATCAAAGATTATAATAAACTTAGTCTGATTGAAGCTCATCAAAAAAATATTGGATTCCCTGGATCAAATTGCCCTTTTCTTATTGATTCGAATCAAACATTCAGATGAAATAAAGCAAATAAATGGCAAAATAGAAGCCAAGAAAAATCAGTGTTATATTTTGCTAATTACCAAGTATTTAGCCAAATTCTAATCGGGTAAGAGAGGATCGAGTTACAAATTGTGGCATTCTTCGAAGGTAAAATTTTGTCCGAAGTTAATTATGTAATTAAATAAATTTGAGCAATCTGTTTCGGTTAAGGTGTACACGTCAACCACATTTGGCTAACATGATTTAGGGGCAGGTAAGTAGATTTAATTATTATTATCAGTTGGGGTCGGAATTGATTAGTCAACATCAATTACGAAAATGCCGAATTTTACCACATAATAGTTGAAATTGACTATTTTTATAATTAGTTTGACTAGTTTTATTTTGCAAAAATTGCAATTTTGTTTTTTAAATGCAACATTTTTTTGTAGATCTGGTATCGGAAATCAGAAGTGATTGCCAATTTTTAGGGGCTGTCTTTAAAATTGAAAACTTATTAAACGGGAATGAGGTTTCTCCCAGATGGTGTGATGTCAGGAATATTAAATATGATGCGTAAAAAGTTTAAAAAAAAACTCTATAGTAGGGGTGAAAACGGGAGGGGGGAGGGCGAGTGGAAGAAAATTTAGTCTTGGTTTTGTTTCTAAAATTTCAAAATTTGGTTTTGCTTTTGGAAATTTCAATACCGCTGCGGTTTTTGGTTTTTGGTTTTTGGTTTTTGGTTTTTGGTTTTTGGTTTTTTGTTTTTTGTTTTTTGTTTTACGTTTTTTGTTTTTATACAGTGAATTTGGTATTTTGAACCCTTCTATATCCCCCTCGTTGTGATTTTCGTCCCGCAGCCCACCGCCCTCTCAATATCCTAAATGTATTTCATGGACAACCCTTAAAAACACTTTTTTAAAGCCATGTGCGAATGTTTGCGAAACTCCTTTAAATCGAAATTTAATGTGCTATTTAAGAATTGTATAGCAATTTCTACATATTTATATTTTTATTTATTATTTTCTATAAGATTCCAATATCAAAGTTATCCCAAATTGCATTTCCTTACAAATGATATGAGACTTCCTGTCATTTCATACACCATTATTTATTCCCAGAGCACAAATATAGATAAAATTGTTGCTATACGAAGAATGATACTGAAAGATAAATAGATAAACTGTTCTCAAATAAAATATATAAATTACATTAGACTCTGGAGATCTATAACTTGAGCAGCCAATTTCAGAATCTAATCAAGAAAGTACTCTAAATTAATTCCATTAGTTTTGACAATATCAGAATGGAATCTCATAATGCATTCCTTGGGGGAATAAATTTTAAATTAATCTCTGATCACATATAGATATTTTCTCTCTATAAAATTATTCTTAATGCCGATAGTTTTCTTTGAAAGTAATGTCTTTAGATTCGATGTAAATTCTTGATAACTCTCAAAGTTTTACTCTTTAAATCACATTAAAATTTGTAACATTTGAAAATGGAAATCGTAAGTTATTCAAAAATATTCCACATAATTAATGCACAACTATAAAAATTTTGCCAAGGTATCAATTTTTTACTATGCTCAATTTTTTATAAAATTTATGTTCTCAATTCGCTATTATTTCTCAAAAAAAAAAAAACCTGCAGAAAACTAAAACTTTCTTTTTCGCTGAAACGGGAAAAATTCTGTCTTATAATTTAAAAAAGAAGTTTTTTTTGTGACGCCTCCAAACGTTTCCTATCTGCCGTTTATATGCAAATTTTTCAAAAAACTTCGTTACGTTAATGTTTGTTGAGTAAAATCACAATAAGCGCAGTATTACACACGGCGACTTTCGGGCTTACTTAAGCCGATTTTCGGAAGAAACGACTGCGGAAGGAAAAGTTGCCACTCGAAATCATGGCTCATCGACAATCTGCATGCGTGCAAAGCGTGTGAACCGGTTTGGGAAAAGTAGTAGGTAGAAATCATTTTCGTTTTGACCGTCAGCAGGTAAAGATCTTGGGAAGTATATGAGCAGCAGCAATTTCAATGGTTTGAGTCCACACACGCTCATGTAAACTTGTGTAGCATATGAAAACAGGATTGGCTTATTTAAGCCAAATGTAAGCACATTGGCTTATTAAGCCCAAAAGTTGCCGGCTTAAAAAAGCCAAGTGTAATACCGGACTAAGTGTATGATAACAGGTTTCAAAAACAGGAGCTCCGAGGGCTGAAAACGAATCCCTACTTTGGATGTTCATCAGTACGCTAGAGAACAAAGGGCTTAGTTTTGAAAAGGGCTCGAGCCCCAGAAGATAAATAAACTCTTCCCCAAGTTACCAGATAAAAGTTTAAAATTGTGGATTTTTTTCTTCTTGTTTGGTAAATCTTTACAGCTAAACGGGAGCCAGAAAGTATAGTGAAAACGTTCTTACATACGCCCTTCACCGCTCTCTCGCCCTTCACTATACAAAAAAGTTTTACCAGAAAGTTTACTTTTTCACTTCGATGTATTTTTTGTTTGGCTATGCTTTTATTCTCCTGCTTACTGGGAAATGTTCTAATTTAAGGGAAAGCGGCATGGAGGAGATTCAAGAAATGAAAGTACGTTATAAGTTTTCTTTTCGTGGGATTGAAGATGAGATATTTTGGGGAAAAGTGGAATACACAACAGCGAAAAAAAGATAAGAAAAAGGAACTCTAAAATAATCTATTTTCTAGCTCGATGGAATATCTAGCAAGACTCCAGGGGTTTTGTTGCAGGTATATTTAAATCCATGAAAAGAAATATTTCCAATTTTTTTATTGAGCTCATAGAAAATTTTCCGCTTCTCAGCATTTTACAGTTGACCAGGTTGTAACGCCTCAATATAGTCAGGAAGCTTTACAAGTAAATAAAAGAGAAATCTTTCACAACACATAAATACAGACAAATATACCTATAGACGAAAAATATCTCTTATTATTATGGTATCTAAACAAAATTTCATAAAAAGTTCTTCCAAACAACGCGACGGTAATGATGTGGTTTTCCATCAACCAAAATGTGTATAAGTATCACATAGTAATGTTCTATGTATCTTATATTAAAAAAATAATAATTCATTGAAATATTTTATAACATGCTTAAAAATTAAACGCCTGAAATACTTTCAATGTTAAGAATTTTTATATTGTGCTGGATTTTTTTTTTGTTTTTTAAATCTTATTTTCCCTAAACGGAAGAAATCATTCGCAAATTAATTTGTTTGCGACGCAATAAAATTCCCCCAATGAAATTTGTTGAAAATTTGTTAATTTGAATTCAACAAACATCAATAATGTTTTTTTTTATTGAAATCGAATCAAGACTTTTTTCTTGTTGATAACTTTATATTATTTTGAATCCGAATATCTTGAATTTTAACTGATTTCGTTATATCTACCGTTAGTTTTCCAAAAGTTTATACAAAACTATGATTTTCGTAAAACGCACTTACAAGAAATTTGCTACACTCAGAAAAATGTCCAGGTCAACTTTTTGTCAGGTTAACTCTGACCTTACAGAGGTGTCTGTAAGCCAGCTAGCGGTCAGAGTTAACCTATCTAAGGTCAACTCGTGCAGCTCCCAATGCCCTACTTCACCTGCTGGTGGCTTAATTTCAGAATTTCTCCGACCACAGGTCAACTCAGTTTTACTTGCCCACATGCAGGCGAACGCGCGCCTGCTCGAGGCCAATTACGCCGTATGTACACGGTAAGAAATAAAGTCTAGTTTTAAAACTTTTAAGGTTTGTATATAGTCACCAAACTATTTGAGTTTTAAATTAAAACTTTTGATTGTCTAAAAAACCGAGCTCAAGATAAGCCTTTTAGGTTTTAATTTAAAACTTTAAAATTTTAATTCTAGACTAAAAAATCTTAGAATTAGTCCCAAAAGTCTCAAAGCCTGGCCATTTTAGTTTTTTTAGTTTTAATTTAAAACTTTAAAGTTTTAATTCTAGACTAAAAAATCTTAGAATTAGTCCCATAAGTCTCAAAGCCTGGCCATTTTAGTTTTTTTAGTTTTAAATTAAAACTTTAAAGTTTTAATTCTAGACTAAAAAATCTTAGAAATAGTCCCAAAAGTCTAAAAACCGGGCCATTTTAGTTTTTTTTTGTTTTAATTTAAAACTTTAAAGTTTGAATTGCAGACTAAAAAAATCTTAGAAATAGTCCCAAAAGTCTAAAAACCAGGCCATTTTAGTTTTTTTTGTTTTTAATTTTTTGTTTAAAAAAACTCGGATTAAAGTTTTTATTTGTTTTTATTTAAAATTTTATAATAATACATTATATTTTGACAATAGAAATGTTTCATTTAAGATATTAATAACATTAAATGTTTCTTTATTGTTTATTTCTGAAAAACTTATGATTATGTTAGAATTAATTTCTTGTATTTTAAAGCTACAGTAAATTTCACCATCTATGGAAATAAAATACTGGTGAATCGAAGATTTCGGTGCACCTGCAGCAACTATATAGGGCTGCTTATTTCCAGCTTCTTTATATTCGTCTGGTGAAGTCTGTAGCTAAAAGTTTTATATTTATTTTTTTTGTGAATTTTTATTTTTTGTCTATAAAGACTTACCGGCTTAAAAATTAAAGGTTTTTCCACTTTTCTAGTGGTCTTGTTCCCTGGGGACGCAGGCAATAACTTCAATATGCCCAATAATGCCATAGTATCGGCATTATCCTGTATATACTTTTTGATAGCCCTAGAGGGAAAAATTATAAGCAAAAGTGATTTGAATAGTTGAATTTAGTACTTCTTTTGTTATAGAGACTGATGATGTAATGCCACAATTCCGCCTTTTTAATGCATGATCTAATAAAAATTAAGATAAAAACAATATTGAAGCAATGGTTACTTATAACTTGATAAATCACCTGGCTCATGATTTGTACAAATTTGAAGTGCGATCGAGCAGCAATATATATACTGATGAACAAGTGCAACCGTCAAATCTTCTGATAAAGTATTGCCATTTTTGTCCTTGAAAAAGGTAATATTGCCTCTAGTTGTGTCGAATGCAGTAGCAACTGTAATAAATCGATATTTGTAAAATAATCTTTAAAAACATCTTTATAATGAAAGGAATTTTTGTTTTCAACTTCGGTTGCCTTCCGTCCACTTGCTATTGTTTCTAGCGCGGCATTTTCTCCCCGAGGAATGAACCCCGGGAAAGCACTGACCCAGCCACATTAACAAATTCCCCCGTATAAAGGACGGAGTGCGAAAAAAAGCGGACAGAATTGCAACCCAATTGGAACAAAAAAAAATTATCGAAACTAACCTCCAAATATGTAAGGTAAAAAAAATTACACAAAAGCTAATTTTGATCATTTCTGTGGCCAAAATTGTTCAAATATGCTAGGAAAATTACTGAGCTGTGTAATTTTTATTTGTTTTGCAGAATTTTGTCCCCATAAGCGATCAGAATTGCGTATTTGGCATTAGGAGATACATACCTGAATATAAAATATCTTCGTAGGTTATTTCGCCATCATTTTCCATCACTTTTTTAATCACTACATATCTTGAACAATTGTTTTTAATTATACGAATATATCGGCCAACTATATCCATTTTTAATTAGAATAAAATTACTTTGATTGAAAATTTTCACTTCTCCCGACGCGATTGTTACAAAAGTTTTCAAATAAAGACTCGCATGCATTACAGTCAATATACGTCCCACTCACGTTTGACTGAGCGTCTCCTTCACTCTTTCGCAAAGACATGTTTTTTTTAGTTGAATGAGAGGCAACACCACAGACTCGACAAGTATCGCTTTTCGTTCCCACTCACGGTGTCAAAGGCAACTGAAATTATTTGAATTGCCTGTACCTCGCTTCAGCTGCGGATTCTTATGTTTGTGTATGTGAAAAACATCCGTTTGTGAATTTGTTTTTCCCGTCAATACCATAATACCAGAATTACGAGACTAGATTCAAAACTCTTAAGTTTAAAAAATAAAAAAAGAAGTTTAAATTTTAGAAAGAAAAAGTTTTATTCCAGTTTTTTGTTTTTGTTGGTCAATTGGATAAAACTCGCATAGTTTAATTTTTAAACCAAATAAATCTTAAATTCAAACTTTGTATCTAAAATTCAGTATTAAAAAGTCTATAGATATTTATAAACTTTATATTTCTAAAAATAAGAGTCTAGAGTTTAAAAAATCAACCGAAAAGTTTTATATTTAGTATTATGTCAACTTATGTTCTAAATACTAAACTAAAATGACTTAAAATTAGACTTTTCGGATGTAAATGCATTTTAGACTTCAAAAAGTTTGAAATTGATGCCAAAATAGTTTTAAAATTGTGTTAAACTTTTAAGAGTCTAAAAATTATACCGAAAATGTCTTAAACTTAGACTTTATTTCTTACCGTGTAGGTCGTCGAGTTAGCCTCCATTTTTCTGAGTGTAGATCAACGTGTTCTCGAGTTATTTAAGATACATACAACGGATAGACCGACAGACAGATGCACGGACATCCTCATAATTTTGCCTGAAACGGATTTCTTACTGACATTACTGATCTGTCCCCGTTCTCGAATCGGTCTCCATCATAAATACAATACTTTCCTTCTATATAAGATTAAAGTAATGTATTAAAAGGTCGAAACCTTTAAATCATAAAAATACGAGATTCGTGCCATCTCAAAGATCTTTAAATTTTAGAGAACTTAGTTGCAAAAATACTTTATCGAAAACCCAATGAAATGTGTAAATTTCCCCGATAGATCCATTATTAATTCTACTTAAAAAAAATTGTGAAAAGTCTCACGAAAATATTATATTTATATGGTTGGTAAATCGTTGCCCTTTGTGTCACAATTCCCCTGCGACATTATTTATATATATATAAATCCATATATATTTTCTATTCAGCCGCACCCTTATCAAAAAAGAGAAAATAAAATGATAAAAAAAAGCTTTTTATTCACGGGCTTTAGTGTTTCTCATCTTTTTTCACATGACTTGCACGAGCAAAAAAAATATTTTATACGAAATCTTTTTCATTCTACTTTGCAAACCCATTGAAAATCACATATAAAATTTATTCAATTATAAATCTGTTGATTTGAAATGAATGGTTTTTTCGCTTATTAAATTCGTAATGAGGTGGCGGAATTAAATTATATTGTGTAAACTTAATTTGCTTTGGGAATGCAGTTCTTTTTTTTCAAACCTCAACAATAAAAGCCTTATTAAAAATAAACGAGGAAAAGCCTAAAATTTGTCTGACCACAAATGCTTTTGTTATATAGGCGATTTTGCGAACATGTCGGCTTTTCACAGTGGAAAATTAATTGTTATTTTTTTTTATGAATAATGAAAGAAAATAATGCCAATATCGGTTTCAGGTTATTAAAAATTATTAAATATTAATTAATATTGGAAAAAAGCCAGTATTTATTATCACACATTTTTGAGTTGCTGTTGTTTTCAGATTAAAATAAATTTATGCGGTGTCCATAGAATATGTCACGCCTGTTTCAGGGAAAAGAGGTGCTAATAGTGCGATAGAGTATAGAATCTGTAAAAAAAATATACATAAAAAAGTATATTATAATGTCAGTGAAAATAAATTTAAAAAAAACGATTTTTGAGGAAGATTTTTTATGAAATTTTCGAGTGCTCCCCTCGACACCCCCTCCCCCACACCACCTACCATCATCTGTGGGGCCACCCGCAACGTAGTTATCCTGCGAACTGTGAACTATTTGCCTCATTATTGTGTCTCCGGTACTACTCGCCTTACAACCATGTCCAAAATTAAGAAAATAGCCTTCAGCATTTCAGCAGATAGTAAAAGGATCGAGTAGTTTTTTCGGAGGTTTGAAATGTCCTCCAATAAATCTCTTGTCAGAGGTCTTATTTGCAAATAGCAGGAGAGAAGCTCAAATGGAAGGCAGTTGGCAAATTTAAGTGGGCATACATTTAGCAAAATTTTCACAGTAGCAAAATTTTCACACTAGCAAAATTTTCACAGTAGCAAAATTTTCGATCCTTTGATAATAAAAAGCTCACCCAAAGCTTGGTTTATACCGGTTTTTGTAGTTTTTGTAGTATATATAAAACACATAAACAACTTATGAAAAATAAATTAAAAAAAAAACTGGAAAAGTATTTCAATTTATTTTAATTCTGCGGTTAAAACACTTTAGCATTATTTTAGTGCAATAAATCTCATAATAATTCTTGGTTCTCATCCAAATTTCTTATCATTAATCATTACAGCGATTTTCATTTTTATGGTATCCTGCGTCCGAGCAAAAGCAAACGTTTCTATGCAAAAACATAAATTTATCAAGTCTACCAGATAAACACCATTGATTCTTTTTATTGGACATAAATCTATTTTAACTCTACTTTATTGTGTCTTGTAGTAATTTTTTTTAGTAACACAGCAAGAAAAAAGCCCAAAAAAAATTTGTTTGGTAAATCTTCACTATGAGTAGAAGGTTTTTTTTGTCCTGAAGATTAGCCTGAACATTAGCCGTGGAGGTGGAGTGATTATGAATGGCTGAAGGAGAATAATAAATTTAACACATAAATAAATGAAATTTGATTGTTAACACCTTTCCTAATGCGTTATATAATTTAAAAAAATTATTTGCACAACTGAATGAAAAAGCGCACTGTGAAAAACAAAACATAAGAAAAGTAATCCAACTTGATTTTGATATATAGATAAGGAAAAACGTATTCCATATTGTATTGGAGGGGGGGGGGGGGGGGGGGGGGGGGAGTAGTGGTCCGATTGGATTTTGGTGTATGGATGAGTTATGCAAAATCCTATTTTAAACACATTTTACCTTTATAAATTTTTCAATATGACTCACCACATTCGAAAAAATTGCAAAAAACTGTTTCGTTTGTTTGGTGGAGGGGCAAAGGATAGATTCAATTTTGCACGTTCAAGAACTTATCCTAGCGATTTACAAGAAACGTAACTACACAAAATTTCAAGTCCCTAGCTCAGTCCTTTCGAAACTTGTGGTGTTCACGGTCTGACAGACAGGCAGACGGACGGACATGCGGAAATCAAAATATGTTGTCATCCCTAATACCCTGGTGTAGTTCATTTTTGTGTCCGACAAACGGTATACTAAATCTAATATAGAGTATAAAAAAATGCAAAACTCATAAGCTTAAGTAGGCATGTTTTGTTCAACAAAATGTGACACAGCCCTATTTTGGCGACTGTCAATGTCCGATGGCTGGTCGCAAGTCGGTCACAAGAGCCTTAAAGGGCCCATAGACGGCCAACTTTGTTGCCAACCTGGTCGCCAACATGCAATGTTGGAGTCGATGTTGTACGTCTGTGGCGGTTGGTTTTTCATGTTGTCGACGTGGTTGGTGTAAAATCAAAAAAATTTTGAAAACTTAGCATGTTGGCGTTCATGTTGGGGTGTCTGTAGGCAAGTTTACAACCTGGTTGCCAATCTCAGTTGCATTGAGTTGTTCATCTTTGCACAACTCGTTTAAAACCAATACCAATAACAAATCCTTACTCATTTTTCACTAGTCAACATATACCCTATAGTTGTCCTATAACCATATAGTAAACTATAAACAATAAAAAAATGAGAGAAATCACTTAAAGTTAAAAATGATGATGACAACTTAGTCGCCAACATTCCATCTCGTCTGTGGTAAAAACTACCAACCAGGTTGGCGACCAGGTTGGCAACAAAGTTGGCCGTCTATGGGCCCTTTTAAATTCTATGGACTTATGACCTGTGACTTGGGGGCACAACGTTAGAATTGGGCTATACATTGAATAATCCGGCACGAAAGTTTAGTGTCAGCGAGCTCAGGACAATTTGCCTAAAATTCGAGACTGTCCCTGATAGTGTAGCTATGAAAAAAAATTTGTGCTGGTGTTTTATTGACCCTCAAACAATTTTTTAACCTGAATGGAAATCCCGAGATTCATTCAAATTCTGCTATTGTGAGTCTAAATTTTAATCAATTTTACCATATCTTCTACAATTTTCGAATAATTTTTAAAATCCATTACAGGGAAAGCAAGTTCTTAATCAGCTCATGATTAAAATTATCTTGCATTGCCACCAGAATGCGAAAAATCCAGTACACACAGTGTGAAAACTCAACAAAAATCTCTGTTTTAATCACATGGGAATTAAAAATAATCTAAAATATTCAGAATGAAAGTACTATGGAAAAAGAGAAAATCTGTTGCGTACCTCAAATCTCGTGTATGGAAATTGAGTCGAGTGGGTGTCGCGAAAATGAAGTTATATTTCGGTTCATTGGAAGACTGAAATTGGGTACAAAAGGTGGTTCGTGGAAAAGGATACCCCACCTCAATTTCTGTTTCCTGCGCTTCCTTTTTCGATATATGTACATACATATATGTGTGTGTGTATGTGAAGATGTATTTTCACGGTGCGACAATGTTTTATTTCAACGGCACGATATCAGTGCAGTTCAAACATATTATATACCTACTAAAATATAACTCCATTTTTGCGATATTTGAGGTGTGATAACAGAAAAATATGTTTAAATTCAACAATATTCGAACCTGTCGCCACATTTTTGTTGTTGTTGTTTCGCTACGATTTTTCTTCTTTTTAGCATGTGAGAACAGTGTGTATGGCTCGTACGATACGAATCCAATTTTCCCGGTTATTAACGTTAAAAAAGTGACTTTTGGTGGAAAAGTTTTATAAGATTTACTCCTGCGGGAAATTCACATATAATAAACATTCTATCTCTGATTCTTTCGTATTCACCCCATAGATACAGAAAATTTACGAGGATTAAATTGATTAAATCAGAAATATCACATGGCTAGTGTTTTTTTTTCTGGATAGGAAAAAAATCGCTATATTGAATAAAAAAAAAAGTTGTACGCCAGGTGATAAATCAATTATTTATTCGCTACCAATTGACAATAATTTTTATCCTGTCTCTAAACTTTTGTAACGGGATATGATATCAAAATGTGTATTTTGTTTGTTTGTTTCTTTTAAACAGTCTGTCAAAGCGTTGTGGCTTTTCTGATTTCAGTGCGAAATCTGTCAAAAGTATAAATAATGACAATCCCCAAAGCTAATGTCTTCTTTACTTCCTTAACACGAAATGCGCATTCAAGCGTTTTTGAAAGGAGTTTGCAGAAATTGTCTTGAGCTTCACTTTTTTATTCGCAGTATTTTTTCATCATGTACGTTTTTTTTTTGACGAATGGGATGTTTTTATGTGGTTTTTTTGTTGTTGTTGTATGTCGTCTAAACAAGTGTATACGCTTTTCTTCTCATTTTTTTATATTTGTGTCGAGGCAGGAGACTTGAAAACCCATTTGGAAACAGAGGCGAGTCCACATGCATGGCCACCACACATGTGTATGTAATCGTATCTAGTATAGATAATTTTATCTATGTTTAAATTCGTAGCGGTAAGAGCGCGTATTTTCGTCAGTGTTTAAATATGAGTTCTTAGTTATATGTTATCCTGCTTGCAAACATACATCCTCATACATATGACGCTGCGAGAGTTGAATGTGAAGAAAATTTACCAACAACTTGTTTGGAAGTATCTTTGATCATACATGTGTAAGCCGTCAAGTTCTGAGCTTCTTATATAAAAAAATCGGATTTGTGTTAAGCGAAAAATTTCAATCGTTTACATGAGCTTTCATGACTGTTATTCCAGCGAATCTTCCGATGAAGTCAACACCAGCCAAGTTGAAAATTGAAAACATTTTTCCCACGGTTTTTATACAGAAGTAGTCGGTGGTTTAGTAATCAATTTTTTCATGAGAAAAAAAATCCGAGGAACTGAAAAATTGTTACTTTATTTAAGACGAAGGAAATGATTATTAAGATTGATATGTTTCTGTCTTAAGAAATTTGTTTATGTTAAACAATTTACGGTCTCAGTTTTAAACTTTCGTGTTGTTGTAAATAACAAAAAAATGAAAGAATAAACATGATAAATAGGATTCCCTTTAATGACACCTTTTTTTTATAAGAAAACTCACTATTGTTTTTTCTTAATTTGTTCGTTCCCATTTTATTTCAAAAGACTTGCGTAATCCATGCCATTACCGTGCGTATCCAAAGGGTTGCGAAACACTGCCTTATATGAATTTGACTGAAATCTCAATCGAAGTTAAATAATCGATTTTTTCAAAGTGATTCCGAACTGAAATTTGATGTATGGAAGAGTTATGTAAAATCAGATTCTAAAGACTTTTGGTTGTAACTTTCGGCGGTGTGATTTTCAGTTTTAAAACATAGGAAAAGCTATAATTGCCAATCTGGCAATCATTGGAGACCCGTATGGTGATATTCGTATCAAAATTCGAACAGTTGTACCAAAATTCCACTTTGAAGTCAAACTTTCCAATAAGATTTTTTAAAATTTATTCCAATCGGATTTTGATGTATGGAAGTTTTATGTAGAATCATATCCTAAATAACTTTTGTTCTTGGACTTTTTTGATGAGATGCACCGTTTTTGTGATATTTACAAAAAACATTTTCGTTCGTATGGGGGGTACCCCGCCTAATGGTCCATTTTTGCCCATTAACGAATTTAGCCTCGCATTTTACAAAAAACGGATCTGTGCAAAATTTCAAGTCTCTAGCTCAATCCGTGCGCCCGCAATCCGCGCCACGGACGGACATGCTAAATTCAACTTTTTTCATCATTCTAAACACACTGGTGTAATTCATTTTTGTGTGTGATGACGGGATCTTAAGGCTTAACTATAATCGACATAAGAACGCATATGTAGCTGCATATGTCATTTCCAGAATAAGAAAGTCAATGTTATTACCCACAATAGACATGTGTCAAGAGTGTTGCCACTTTCAAACCTTCGTTAAACATTCGTTAAGCATGAATAATTCGATACAAATGGAACTGGCATATGTAAATAGTGAACATAACCTAAAATTTTTCCAAAAAGGGACTCAAGCAGGACAACAGATAGTCAAAGACATTTGTGGTCATTCTCGTGTGAATAAAAAATTGATCCGGATCAAGCCTTTTTACTTTTAAGAAGGTGACTACGTAGTATCCGTGCGTTTTCCTGTCGCGATTGATTTCTCGTACATAACATGAACGCTTCTTTCTGCCGTATTCATCCAGTTCATCTTTCAGGTCACTTAATTCTTTTAAGCACTTCACAATTTCAAATATTTCTTTAATTTTTTTCAATTCACTCATTTTTTCCTTCAACTTTGTCAATTACTATCGAGAAAAATTTAACTTTACTTATGTCAGTCTATGCCTATTATGGTTAGCTTTTATGTTGACAGCTATGCATGTCAACATTCGTTGGGAATTTGACATTTGCATATGCGTTCTTATGTCGATTATAGTTAAGCCTTTAGCGCTACAAACGGTAAGGCAAAGTTAGTATACCCTTTGGTTTCACCATACGGGTATAAACATAGGAAAATCTACGATTGCCAGGGACCAATCGTCAAATACACTGTATGAGGACCGACAAAATTCTCATTAAAAAAAATCATTTGTGTGGGAGAGGGGGAAGAAGTAGTCCGTTTGGAGAGTTATGTAAAATTATATCATTTTGATTAATTTTTCTATACGGCACATTGTCTTCGCAAAAAAACTAATTTGAATTTGAATTAGGGGGGAAGGGGAAGGGGGAAGGACGGATTCGAGGCTTAAAAGAAACGCAACCGTACAAAATTTCAGTAAGGCTTACAGAAAAAAATCAGTAAGGCTTTTAAGGAACGAAACCGGACAAAATTTTAAGTTTCTAGCTCAATCCGTTCGAAAGTTATGGTGTTCTGGGAGGATGGTGTGGCAGGCAGAAATCAAAATCTTTTGTCATCCCAAACACGCTGGTGTAGTTCATTTTTGTGTTAAAAATTGGTTCGATGCGCTATAAACGGTATAAATATATCTACTATCTTGCTATATAATTTTCAAATATAATATAAAAATTGTAAAAATCTGTGGTTCTTGATTTCTGTCATTACCAGGATTTTATTTGATGTCTTTTCACATATAAATTATGAAAAATCATACTAATATATAAAAATGAGTTGGTGTCTGTCTGTCTGTTTGGCAGTCTATTCCTCTTTCACGGAAAAACGGCTGAACCGATTGACTTGAAATTTGGCATGAGTGTCTGTGGTAGTTCTGGTTCCAACATAGGCATACGGAAAAGTATCGCGAGGGGTGGGGGGAGTAAGGGGAGGGGGTAAAGTGATTTCGAAACTTAGTTTTTGCGCTATGTTACTCTTTCGCGGAGAAACTACTAAACCGATTGGCCTGAAATTTGGCATAGATGTTCGTCGGGGGTCCAGCCCCAACATAGATCCATTAAAAAGTAGCGCGAGGGGTGGGGGGAGTAAGGGGAGGGGGTAAAGTGATTTTGAAACTTAGCTCTTTCTCCATGTTACCCTTTCGCGGGGAAACTACCGAGCCGATTGGCCTGAAGTTTAGCTCCAACAAAGACCATAAAAAAAAAATTGAAAAAACTAACCCGGCAACGACGGCTATGCAAGCTAGTTCACAATAAAATAAAGACGATCTACTAAAAAAAACTACAATATATTTAGAATCTGTAAAGTGAACCTTTTTTGAAAGATATCCAATATCAAATGAAAAGGTATTTTTTTGCTGAAACCTATATTCAATTCACATATCAGTGGCCAATCAAACCGAATTTCATATAATCTCAAATATGGAAGACAATTCATGTTTTCAAATCGCAAATATTATTTTCCATACAATTAAGGGCCACATCCGTACGAAATATGACATGTACCATTAAAATCTATAAATAAAATATTTGCCTCATTAAAATAATCTTCGATGAAACTGTTTTGATTCTCAATATGTTTTTCTTGAAATTACTTGTAAAGACACCGTGGGCATTACCAAAGAATTTTGTTGAGAATCCCTTCAACTAATTGATGTTTATTTATGTACATGAATAACATATTCCCCAGTCTGTGCTAAAGCCACCCACAAAAATAATCTCCGGTTGGCAAACACCTGAAGGAACGCAGGTGAAATAAATTCACTTCTGAGAACTTCTCGACTAACAAAAATGTTTATTGGGCCAATAATAAGGGCCAAACACATTCAACATATAATCAAAATCTCTCTCAAATATTCAAAAAAAAAGCATAAAAATAAACATCATCACCACGTTTGCTGCATACGTCCCTTTTTGACCCATTACCATCAGGGTGGCAAATCGCCGGGGCTAATGCCATTGGCGTTGTTGGCATCCCTCACATCAAAAAAGAAATATTATTCGGAGTTCATTATTTATCGATTTGTTTGTTCGGTTGGCTGGTTATACCCGTAACCGCTTGCTCCGGGAGTCCTTAAACTCCTGACAGCCCGGATGGCTAAGAGATTTGACTGAACAAATCGTTTTAGCTATCCATCAATCATCTTTACTGGAAAGTTTACATCACTTCTTCAAAATTCTCCGAAAAGTACGATTAATATATGCTATGAGTACACAAATATCCTATTGAAGTATTTAGCTTTACGCTCGGCCCATCGTCTGTATTTCTGTTTGTAACCCTTTCGAGTTCACGCCAATTTCCCATGTTTACATGGGCCAAAAGTAAAGATCTTAAGCAAAGCTAAAGGGCAGGCAGGTATCAAAGGGTTTACAGTCGGCATATCAATGTGGCAGTCCCTTGATATATACCCATCCCAATATCACTACCAATGAATATTCATTTATTCCAGAACCGTAGACACGGGGCACACCTTCTCTGCTGTATCCCAAGGGATTTAGAATTGTTTGTGTGTGTGTGTGTGCTACGGTCACCGTCTAAGTTTAAAATTCGGTTTCTGGGACAGCACCTAAAATTCGGTTTGGGGTGAATTTTAAGGGTCGTTGGTGTTTCTTCCCGGAACGTGACACCTACAGTATCGTATATATTTTTGTGACGGTTTTTTCCTCATTGAACAAGGAGAAACATAAACTTTTTTATTGCGTTTTTTTTACGTGCGTAACACGTATATTTACGGCGGTATTCGTAAATTTCAACGCAAAATATTTGAATTTTTCCCAAATAAAACTTTTTCCAAAGGCCTGAAAATTTCGATTCTTTTTCCATTCGCCCACCAACACCGTGTAACGCAATATCCAAAAGATACTTATAGCGAAAAAGAACGTGGTCTGAGTTTGAACTGAAAAATATTATTGGTCTGCCTACTGTTTTGGCTCCCTTGGCAGGGAAAAAAAGCTCCCTCGAAAGTGAAAAAATGCGAAAAAATGTATGAGAGAAAAATTGCTAAAGGCTTTTCTTATGCAAATTATTATAACAAAGTCACGATAAAGTTCCCAAGTGTTTCTGCTTTGTGACTTTTATAAGGGAAGATTGCCGCACGTTCATTTCAACATTTTTGTACAACTCAACTTGATTCAATCGATTTTGAAAATTGCTTTTGTTTGAAATCTGACAATTATGCGTAAAATACTATGCTAAAATAAAGAAGCCGCCATAATTAATGTATAAAAATGTAGAACAATTTCAATTGAATCAATTCATGTAATAAATTTCATTAATACTCTTCAGCCTCTCGTAATGGAGAAAATTTCATGATTCGAATATTTTATAAGTGAAAATTAAAAAAAAAAACAAACGGGGTAGGTGTACACTCAATGAAATGGCCGAATAATTCCCCAATTTTAAAATTGTTCAATTGAATTTTCCTGGAATTTTTCACATCAAAGGATTTATTTTGGGAAAAAATAAGCAAATCCATTTATTGTTTTTGGGGCTACACTATTTGTTGTTGTTGTTGTTGTTGTTGTTGTTGTTGTTGTTGTTGCTACCTTCATATTTATTTACTGACTGAGGGTAATTTTTCATGCATGAACGAGGAAAACTCTATTGCTTCGAGATAGATTTATTTTGAAGCAGAAATAACTCATAGAAATCGACGAGGCAGGAAATTAAAAATAATAATCCCCATCGTGATATTATTATAATCTTTTGGCATTAACTGCGAGAGCCTGGAGTTTCATTCAAGTACGTACAAAATGAAACAAATTCTGCGATCACTTATTTCAGATAAAGTCGAAAAAAAATTGCCATATTATTCATTTAGTATTCAAGAAACCGCAAACATGTACCTTGGCTATAAAATAGTTTGACCTTAATGTGTTCACGATATGAAGGATAAGAGATTTTATTGATTGCTATCATAACCTGATCACGGAATCGCTTATTTGCCTTTTTGATAAAATATTCCAATCCTCACGAATACGAAATGAACGTGCGTGGGCAGTAATTTTTACTTGACGTATTATTTTTTATAGATTTCACTTAAAACATATTTTTTCCATTTCATGTTAAAGCTTGGAAAATAAATGAAGAATTTAATGAGGTGGTTTTCTTTTCGATCTAAAAACCTCCTTTAAATAGAAAATTAGAAATTAGAGGTCAATATTATATCAATTCATAGAAACTACGGTAATTCTAAGGCATCGAATGAAGCGTCTGGCTGTCCGTCTGTAGGTCCGTTTGCATGTCCGACTGTCTCTCAGTCCGTTTATCTGTTCGTCTGTCTGTCTGTCCGCCTGTATATCCGTATGTCGATCTATCTGTCTGTCCGTCTGTTTGTCCGCCTGTATGTCTATCTATCTGTCTGTCCGTCTGTCTATCAGTCCGTCTGTCTATCAGTCCGTCTGTCTGTTCGTCTGTTCGTCTGTCTGTCTGTCCGTCTGTCTATCCGTTTGTCTGTCCGTCTGTCTGTTCGTCGGTCTGTCCGTCGATCTGACCGTCGGTCTGTTCCAAATCTAGAGACTTGAAATTTCGTAAAATCATATTCTCATCACTTTTCGTCGTCATGAATTTTGGTATACTATGCACTCTTCACGAGAAAATATCTACAAAGTATTCAATTTGTATGGGGGAGGGGAGAGGGAGTGGTCCAAGTGAATTTTGATGTAAGATATGGAAAATCTCCATTAATTGGATTGAGCTGTGTTTTTATAAAAAACTCTGTCCTCATATAGAGTATCTGACGATTTGCCCCTAGCAAAATAAGAAGATTAACTTATGATAATATTTTGTTTTTTGAAATTTTACTTCAATCGCTAAATTATTATAAAATGTCAGAAAATATTGATTTCACTAAAAGCTCAAATTCACTCCGGATATTTTTCTTTTAGAAAATTCAATTCTATGCACTTTTCAACAAAATATTTAACCGGTTTTCCTGGCATATCGAGAAAACTGTTCGTTCGGAAACAAGGATTTCAAGAAAATTTTCCTTACCCTAAAGGAAAACCCTTTGTAAATCTTCGGTGATAACCTCGACTCGTGCTCAAGGTCTTTTCAAATATACTCAGACGTTTCCAGGGACATTACGAAAAATGAAAAGTTCGCTTCAACCGCAAATGCATCGTGCTTTTCTATCTTTTACCCATCTGGAAATGGTTTTTATGTTGATCAACATAAAATGTTGGGACTATCTATATTTAGAATAGTTTTCCATTAATAAAATGGAGAAGTTCTTCCGTGAATAGAGTGTCGTTTGTTTAAAAGAAATTCATCCATTTTTACACGCTGTATTAGTTTTTGCTTTTGATTTCTCACATACAAAAAATTTATTCACAAGGTTGATTTCACATGCATGCATTCATGTATTTTATTTAAAAGGAATACACTCCGTCAGATTGAATTGCATTTCCTTGTAAAATTTTATAATCATTCTTCGTGAAGTACTTTTATGGTGTTTCAAATGTAGATTAGTTATAGATTTTTTATATGGCAAGATATATATTAATTATTCTGCATTAAGGGATCAGTTCAATTTATGTTTAAAAATTCAAAGTTTTTGTTTTTTACATTACCAAATTATTGAGGAAAAAAAAACAAAAAATCCGGGGCTAGAGAAATTAACAAAACTAAGTAAGAATTTTTCACACCGCAAAATTCTCGTCCCAAAACTTTGAATCTTACAAATCTTTAAAAAAAAATCGTTGGAACAACGTTAGCATACTAAACAGTTAAGAGTTACAAATTTTCTGTGACGATATTAATTTTATTCCACACAGAACAAGTTTTACAAAATTTCAAAGTACTTGTGAAAAGTGCTCCTTCAATTGAAAAGTATGAGTTGGTAAAAAATGTGAAAGTTTTCAAGCGATTTATTATGAAAAGTGTTCACGAAGCACTCTCTAACTTACATTAGATATTTTTTACTTCCCGTCCAATAAACGATTTTATCACGAGATATTTTTAATGATTTTTTTTACTGTAATTTGCATCGTAAAAGATTTTTGATTACCTACTTATTACGGATACCAACATCAAATTTGCTTTGAAACAGTTCGTCGCTTTGAAGAAAAAAATAAAATGAAGGGCCAAAATTTTCCTTTGATTCTAGGCGATGAACTCGTAAGGGGCTGTCCATAAAATACGTCACATATTTAATGGAGAGGAGGGTCTGCGGAAGTGTGACGGCGATATTATCTGGTGGAAATGAGAGTGGCATTTTCTTAAACGGATGAGCTTTCTTAAAGGTCTGCAAAAAGTTCAACAAAGTATCTTTGAGTGATTTTCGATGCACATCAAATAATCACCACCCTTAAACGGAAGTTAAAATTTCCATTTAAAATATAACAAACCCTATAATTGCCAATCTGGCAATTATGGAAACCCGTATGGTGATATGTCATTGTTCGAAGTTTGTTTAAGTGAACGGCGAACTGTTGTATCAAAATTCCGCTTTGAGGCAAACTTTTCAATAAGATTTTTTAAAATTTATTCCAATCGGATTTTGATGTATGGGAGTTTTATGTAGAATCATATCCTAAATAACTTTGGTTCTTGCACTTTTTTGATAAGATGCACGGTTTTTGAGATATTCGCAAAAATCGTTTTCGTTCGGATGGGGGGTACCATTTTTGCCCATTAACGAACTTAGCCTTGCATTTTACGAAAAACGGATCTGTGCAAAATTTCAAGTCTCTAGCTCAATCCGTGTGCCCGCAATCCGTGCGTCCTCAATCCGCGCCACAGACAGACGGACAGACAGACGGAAAGACGGACCGACAGACGGACGGACGGACGGAGGGACATGCTAAATTCAACTTTTTTTATCATTCTAAACACACTGGTGTAATTCATTTTTGTGTGTGATCACGAGATCTTGGCGTTACAAACGGTATGGCAAATTTAATGTACCCTTTGGTTTCACCATAGGGGTATAATGTATTAATAATAATATCTCCAATATCCAACATAAGTATATTCTGGTTTTCCCATAGCAACCAACTTTTGTATATGATGTGCATTTTAAATTGAAAAGTACTTTCATTTCCACACCAATATCGAACATGTTTGCCTATATCTTCTGGAAAACATTTCAACATTTTTCTCTTAAGGCAAAGAATGTTTATCTGTAAAAATCTGTGAATTTCTTCTAATAATATGGAAGTACGTAGAATATGAACCAAACATGTATGTGGAAATATTAATAAGCCGCAAACGGGCAAAATAAAAAATATGCGGAAAACCATCAGAAAATAACTTATGTTCAATGTATGTGAAATCATATGTTTGAAGTTTTTTTTCCTTTTCATAAACGAGTATTTTATTTTTCTTCGTTTGAATAAAATATTCATGCCCAGTGACTGTGAAAACAAGGGATTTCAGTCTACATGAAAGAAAAGGATTAACGGTATGTTGATAAATTTCTTGCAAACACTTTTAAAACCTTATGTGGGCAAATTAAAACCGAAGCAAAATATATACATATAAATAATTATGTTGATAACAATGTGCCCAAGTACCCGTGGCATTTTCTCTAAATGATGTCCATAACTGTGGAAAATTAATTGAAAGTGTGCTCTTTAGGATTTTCACAAATTTTCCATTGGCCAGTGTGACGCTTTTTATATGAAAATATATGTGTTTATGGTTTTCGACTGTTAAAGTTAAATTCACAAAGTGGGTTATTTCATAGAAAGCAAGTGGTGCTCTTTTTTCATGAAATTATTTTCTTTTCAAAGAATTTTTTTATGTAAATTTTAATGAGAATTTTTATAAAGACGTAGAAAACCACTTACGAACAGGTTTTGCAGAATACCAAATAAAATTAATCTAAAAGAGTTACAGATTTTTATATAATAAATGATGGGCTTATGATTTTTTTAAACAACTATGATACCAGGTGTAAAAAACAAGCCTTTGTTCTGAGTGCATATTGTTTTTTTTAAGGAAATAAGGTTAAGTAACTCAACTTTTCTCGGTCCAAGGTACACCACAGTGTACCTGCTGTTAAAATGCTGTAAAAAAAGGACTCTTCTGAGGTGGTGCCTTAGCAAGGGATGAATTTTTCGGAGACCGATTTATTTCGGGCTTCAACCGAATTTGAAGATTTGCTCGATTTTCATGTCAATTTAAATTTGGATGTGAAAACATCCACAAAAATAATATAACAAAATGGCCTATAAGCCGGGAAATTCCAATAGAATTCAATGCTAGAAAGATCTATAATATTGTGACGACGGTGCAACACTTCATAAAACTGCGACTTAGGGCGGAGGGTGGGAGGGAGAAGAAGGAGTCTGAGAAGCCTAAAATTCCCGTGACATATTTTATGGCCAACCTTTTAGATCTTCTGAAAACCCGTAGAGTCCGGTTTTTTCCGAGAAGCGGTGCAAAAACGAAAGGACAAAAAATGTCCCAAATTGTGTTTCTTGTGCTAGCCCTGGAACTTTTTACTCGACCCGCGGAATAACAATCAACTTTTGGTCCCTAATTCCGAATTTTTAAAAAAGAATTACCGAATTATCTAGATTTTTTTTTAAATTTAAAAAAAATATTTTTTTTAAATTTTAAAAAAATATTTTTTTTCACTTATTTTTTTCCGAAACTAAACATTACAGAAGATAATTTTGTGTTGTGATGATTTTTTTTCTTGATACAACTGATATTTGTTTTTTTTTTTTTTTTTTTTTGAGATGCATGCACCCTGTATGAAAAACCAATGAAAAATGCGCCGCAGGTGAAAAAATGCGATATACAGCAACTTTCAGCCGAAGTAGAGGGTTTTTTGAATATTAAGTAATCGTTTTTCTAGGGTTTGAAAAATTATAGGACTAAATTGAAAAACATGGGGCAAAATTTTAGTTTCCTGGACGCCGCCGGGACAAAAATACCAAATTCGGAACTGTCCCGGGCATTCCGAGACGTATGGTCACCTTACGTATACCTCAGAATTAGTGTCACCTTAAGAAGTATATAAAATATGGTCAAATCTTAACGGTTAAAAAACAACCTTTTGACCTCTTAAACGTCCAATCAAATTTCGTTTTTTGTGGAAATTTGTCATTGAAATTGAAGTAAAGTTAAATTTCTAATGTTCCAAAATTTAACCTAAACGCCCACAAACAAAAAGTTCCTTCAAAGTATTTAAAACTTTTCTGACATGGGCTTGAAGAGTTCAAAAATTTAAGACAAAAAAAACTTTGCACGTATTGTCTAATAAAAAGATGAAAAATCAGATAAAGAATAATAAGTGACTTACCTTAACAGGTGATGACGCCAGCCATTGTTGAAACAGGTCAGATGTGACTGATGCTCGTTTCGGACTCTTTGGTGATTTGCTGCCATCGATCAAAGTATGAAGTCTTGTGATAACATCCGGTGGTGCCCTTTCTTTTAGCCACCTTTCGAAAGCGGCCGGCTTTTCATCGAACAATTTGGCCACCTCGTCAACATCCTCAATCGTGCACAGGTCATCATTTCTCTTCAGGTGATTTCGTAGCGGTGATACGCTTTTGTCCTGCGGCGATAGAAGAGCGACCGAATTAAGGGCAGTCGGGGTGGTCGCATTGTCATCAGCATCACCTGTCGTATCATCTATGGAATCATAAGCATGAACCTCAATACGATGCCGATTGTTTGACAATGGCGTTGATGGAGAAGATATCGTACTCGTCTCTGCGGTCGAATTCAACGTAATAGACTTTGTATTGCTTAAATTTGGACTGTTGATGACTGAAACTGACACCTGTTCAGCTACGGTAACGCCACCGTTCTGCCCAGATTCCGATATCGAATCGGACAATTCGGCCAGTTCACCTTTGTCCACGTCAATTGAAATTCTATCTGCGGTACCACTTGTAGTGGTCACCGTGCCTATTTCTGTCATTTTGAATGATCCACATTATCTGATCCCAATATTCATGTCATCCGGTAACTTTTCAGCGACTTTCCCGCATCAAACAGTAGAAAGTTCTTAGAAAATATTGCTCTTGATTTAGTATCAACAGTCGAAATGGAGCTCAAAATGTAGAACTTTTCGCTGGAAAATTCAATATAATAAGGGTGTCATATTTACATTTTATCCTTCACGTGTCTATTTCCGTCATCATTTTATCAATTACCCGACATTCATGTGTTTTATAATATTCTCTTATGTACACTACGCTCACATATAATCGATACTCGTGAAAACAATTTTAAAACACGTGTAAATTCTTCTTTAACCTCCGTTTTTAGTTCACTATCGTAATCCAAAGGGCTACAAGTGTTTCTCACATTTCATTCGCCTATTGTTTAAATAAATCAATAATCAACACACTTCCAGGAGACACAACACCAAGAAATCACAGGAAAAAGACAAAAAATCCACCGGAAAGGAACCCATATTTGAAAATAGTGGCAATGGGGGTAGACGCAATCTGATAGTGTAGTTAAATCAACACAGAGGAGTTAAACTGGCATGGTTGAGTGACTGCTGGGAACATGAAACATGGAAGTATAGTTATACTCTGAAATCGGGATGAATGGTCCTGGATGTTGGATGAATCGAAGCTAAATAGCTAAATGGCTCGACGAGCCGGATTCGTACCCAATATAACGTATTTATGTTGCATGCAGAGAAACATTCTACCAATTAGGAATTCATGTCTTACAAGTTAAGCACATTGTAGTCGGAATTAAACTGTTTTTTGAAACATACACAACATATATTGCTGTATGCTATATTATTTCCATTGTCGTCGTTCACATTGTATTAATTTTCTGTTTTATTTTATTTTATTCTGTAGTGTTTTGTTTTATGCTTAGTATAAGGAAATGCCGTAAGGAAAAGCCAGCTAATCATCTTTTGATAACGTACACGAGATACGGGAAAACTGGGTTGGTAATTTCAGAAATCATATTTTGTTTTGTGAAACGATAAAATACACAATTGAATTAAAGCGCAGAGTCACAGTCGAAATAGGATTCTGTGAGTGAAATCATCAAGATTTTCCCAATTATCCTTAGACTGGTTTACACTAAAATAAACAGTGTTTATGTTGGCGTTTTGAAAACGCTATTTCGGGAAGATTTCCGCTTTTACAGATAAGAAATTTTAAATGGAAATGAAATGTTTTTTTAGAAGCAATGTTTTTGTTAATCGTAACCGACTTTCGTGAAATTCAAATATTTTGGTGAATTCAGTGAAATTTTCTATAATAAATTATTCATTTCTTTCATTAATAAAGCCTGTCTTTAGGATTTTTCAACCAGAGCGACGGTAGCGGAGGGTCATACCCCAAGTAGCAAAAAAGGCCGTAAAGTGGATGTCGGAACCACACAGTCACAAAACTAAAGTCAAGACCACTTTACGACCTTTTGTGCTTTTGAAACCATTTTTGTCTTTTTATAGGTACTCTATATAATGTATCATATAGGGGTATATTAGATTTAGTAAAAACCGTTTATAACGCTTCGAACCGATCGTCGGACACAAAAATGAACTACACCATGGTGTTAGGGATGATAAAATGTTGTGATTTTCGCATGTCCATCCGTCCGTGAGCACCATAACTTTCGAAAGGATTGAGCTAGAGCTTTGAACGTTTCTCGTAAAAAGCATCGCTAAGTTCTTGAACGGGAAAAATTGGATCATCCCTTCCCCCTCCACCATACAAACGAAGCAGTTTTTTGCACTTTTCTCGGAAATGGTGAATCACATTAAAGAATTTTTAAAGGTTAAATGTGTTTAGAATAAATTTTACACAAAGCATCCATACATCAAAATTCAATTGGGCCACTCCGTACCCCCTCTCCTACAAAATTTCATACAAAGTAGGGTTCACAGTGCGCGGTTTCGGTTTGCGTGCTCTTTTTGTGGAACGTATCTACCGCGCAGTTGGAGGGATTACTGTATTTGACAATTAGCCCTTGGCAACCGTAGCTTTTCAGAGAAGAATTGATTATATCGAAAAAATTATTAATAAAAATTATTTTGTTTTATTCAAAAAATCTATGAAATACACCCAAACAGCATCGAAAAGTACGGGAACATGAGATTTGTTCTTTGCGACTTGAAAGAGTAGAAATTTACACAATCGGGATTAAAAATTTACACCTATAATTCACATCCGCGTAAAAGAAGCGAAAGAAGTGACGAGCACGATCTTTGGGGCAACATTCGCTTCATGAAAATCTTGCGGCGATAGAGCAGCATTTGATGGTTTTCGGGCCGAAATAGTGATTGGCTGTGGAGCCTGAACGTCAGTTTAATTTTGAAGAAGCGTGTGATGGAAAAAGTGACGAAACTGCTACCACTAAAGTTTCATTAAAGCTCCCCGTCTGAGAAACACCAAAAAAAATTGATGCCTTCAGCCGCCATATTTCTCACTGACATTTGATGGAAACGATTTCGTTTCGAGAATTAAATTTCTTATTTCAGGCGAATAACTGAAGGATATTGCATAAAAAGTGGATAGCAGACATTTTTGAAACAGCATAATTTTATTGGCATCAAAATTTCATTGCAAAAGAAAAAAAAATTTTACCGATAAAATAAAATTAAAGAAATTTTTGATTAAAAACAAAATAATTTGATGGCCCATTAAAATCTGTTTAAACTTCAGATCCAATATTGTCGAAAAATTTTAATGGCAATTAAAATCACGACATGCAACCGGAAGAAAAGTCCATTATAAAATAACACTCCACAAAAGTTTCCATTAATTTGTCGCCATTAGATTTTTCTCGTTCGTCTTCTGCTTACGTTTTTATTTGTTCATCTCTGTTTACTAGCAAGCATTCGAGGGAGAAAGAAAACCCGCTCGATGATTTGTGTAATTGTGTGATATAATGCCGTCAGATGACGCTCGCGCATGTGGCAACTAATTACGTCCCTGTCGGTATAATTGCGACGTAGCAAACCGCAGAAAAGTGTTCCCCACTATGTGTGTCGTTGCGCGTCTCATACGCACGACTAAGGACGTGTTTTCTACATAAATTGCTTATCGCCGTGATCTGCATGGTGACGAACTATGGGGATAAACATCATATTTGCTGCTTAAAATGCTATTTGGGCATAACTTCTATTTGGGGGAGAAGAGAAAGATCGGTTTAATTTTTCCCGTATTTGGACGGAGCTCAACTTTGGTTAAAAAACGGATATTTTCGAAATTTCCCCGATTTCTGTAGTTGCTTCCGTACAATAACTATCAAAAGTATACTCAACTATGTCAGAAGGATATCATTTGACCGGTAGGTGGATAAAGCAATGTTTTATTTGTGGGAAAGAAATTTTATTTATTTATCTACGTTTTTTACTTCAAAATATGTTTATTTATTCCAAAACTTGCATTACGATGAGTAACACATATCGTATGGCTGCTTTTATTAAGAAACCTGCTTTTATTTAATTAAAGATAAAAGAACATACCGCTTAGCAGCACAAATTTTCCGAGGCCGATTGATGTTCTCTTAAGCGGTCTCGACAGTATTTTTAAATATATAGATACTCTAGTAAATTCATTTAAATTTTTCCAATATAAAAAAATGATTTAATCAATATTATTTTCGTCATTTTTGCCCATCCAGAAATCAATTTTTAATCAATGACCCTTCAGTGTTTAATTAAATCGACTTTATTGAGGGATTGAAAATCCATAAAATATCAATTAAACTAAAACGGGCATCTCTTCTCATTGCAATTATCATTCAATATTTTATAAAACGAAATCCTTGAGGGCTTACTTCTGTTCTTGGAAATCCTAAGATGCAGCAAGTCCTCAACAAACACGATAAAAAAAATCCCCAAACAAGTTTGTATATTGATTTAAGCTTTTTATGCTTTAGCAAAGATCTACAATTCAAATATTATTTAAATGTACTTTATTTCGACTTTTGTAGGGTGAATTTGTTGTTCATGATTGCCTTAACTCGCTATACCACCGAATAATATTTCAATTTGATGAAAAATTTCATTTTGCATAAATTCTCTTTTATCACTTTTTTGTTATTTGCGTGAAGGAATAAAAATTATAGAACCTTTTCAGCAATGACGAAAAACGAGAAATTTTCTACCCACTTAAATTTGGTTCACCTTGAATAAAAACTTTAAAATTGTTTAAAAATTTAAACATGACTTTACCTAACGAGATGAATTAATTAAATTGTCTGGAAAGTTTCGAAATTTTAAAAGTCATTACTAACAAATCTTTGCAACTTTTGACCTTTTAATATAATATTTTGATTTTCAATGAAAAGTTTTTTTTTATTACTATTTAAAACAATTTTCACCTGAAAATTTTCAACTTCATATGAAGAAATGTTTTTATTCAATTAATTTCTTTTTTATTGGATTTTTGAATTGCAATTGAAATGAAAGAATAAAATTTCTTTCCATGTATTTTTCCCCTTCTTGCTTACGTGCTTATCATGAAAAAAGTAGAAAATTACATAAAAAATATACCCTGATTTCACAAAAGCCAATTGAAAGAATAACCCAAATTATGAGATATCGAAAAAGGTCCTCGCCGTGCTTATCGTGGTGTCCTTTCGTTTATTATAGTACATCCCTAGCCGAATTTATTGCAGATGTCAATGGGAAGAACTCAAAGAAAAATCCGAATTTGACCCTTTTGGTAAGTGATTGTCCCCATAAACACATTGAAAACTGATCAAAGTTTTCTCACCCGAAAATTTCGAAATCATCTCCTTTAATAATATAAATTCCGGATTCTCTCTCATTTGGACACTTTTTACCCCAATTTACCCAAAGAAAATTGAAAATTCCGTGAAATCACGAATAATTGAATTCTGACTTTACGGATTATTTGATAATTCACGGGCAGGCAACAGTAAGGCCAAGCGAACAGTAAGAAATATTAAAGGGTTACAAAGGAGAAAAAAATAAATTAATAAATCATTGAAAATGTGTTTGTACAACGTGACGAAATTAATAAGGCAATATTTAAACAATGTTGTTGTTTCAAGGATAATTTTTTCGTGTAGGAATGAGTAGTAGTTCCATACAATTCCGAATCAAGTGCTGCAATATTATATTTGATAATCATAATTTTCAGGTCATTCCAATGGTATAAACAAAGGTAACAAAGGTTCTAATTTTGCTGAAATAATAACAATAATCCTTGTATCCTTTGCGATTAATAACACGACGTGATTTGAATCAAAGATTACGCACACACACACGGAGCCACAACAAGAATTGCTGTGGGTATGATGAAAATCAATTATTCTACTCTACATATTTACTATACCAAATTTGATAAATTTGATACATGTTTAAAGTAGATATAGTGTAAAAGTGTAAATCAATAGTACGATTACTACTAGAAAGTAGGAATTATTTAAGTTGGCTATAAAGGCTGAGTGAGTGTTAAATATTGCAGTATGTTAAAAACCGGACCGATTTAAGTACGAACCTTTGGAGGAAACAAGTTTATAAAACCAAGAAATTTCTATTCCGGAGACACTAATTAATAGGAAGGAGGTTTCATCATGTTATAAATAAGCATTTAGGACGAGTGCCTCTCGAGGAAGCTTAAGGGCCATTAATTAATCATCTGTTCATTAACTCTACACAACATAATTCCAGAGAGTTTTGATAGCGTTCTGCTGTAAGGACAAAATGTCAGAATCCAAATATATACATATGTATATAGAAAACGACCAGATAGTATACTATTTAGTCTATAGATAAATTTTGTATTTCTAGACAGTATCTCTACATAACGGTAAAAAAAAAGATCCTTCCGTATTGATGTCACAATGTTGTAGATTTATATTCATGTTTATGCTAAACATGCTGTTGTATGTAATTATGTGTGTGTGTGTGTGTGTATTAGACCCGGTAAACATGCTGCTTTTACAGGAAATACAAGTACATAACATAGTAAAATTGCGTAATATCTAGCAGGATAGAAATAGACTTGGCAGAGAGAAATTATTTCATCAGACCCCCATTTCAAATGGACTTGAAATTTTATGATAAAAGCGGACATACTATCAAGTGTGGGGCTAATTTTTTGATAAAGTCGAGTATACTTTTGGGTAAGGTATTTATTAAGAGCTTTCCAGGACTTTAAAAAGTAATCTTTTTTAATTGATAATTAAATTAATGGCAAATAGAAAATGTCGAGTTAGAAGAAGATGGACAGCATTAATTGCAGTCTAATTAAGGAGTAATTATCTGTAATTATGGCTTGTCAAAATATTTACCTTTCTTTTTTTGTTTGATCTTTTTTTTTGTGAAAAGTAAGAAAGTATATAGGCCAAGGGACTGATTTAATAAATTGTTATAAATTGATCATTTTTGAGATATTAATTTTTAGCAATGACAACTCCAACATATCTTTTCTCAATATTCGAGAAATTGGCTTTATAGACAGGGTGAACAGGAGTGGTATTCCGTAACTTGATTCAAGCGTTTGTTTCGAGTTAGTGGTATTTGCTATCTCAGTTTCTCTCTGTCATTTATTTCGGTCAAAACAGAGACAGCGAATACTTCTTGTTCTTCTAACTCGAAACAAACGCTTGAAACGAGTTACGGAATATTACCATAGTTTAACTAGTTAGGAAACGTAGGGCTTTTTACGTGTACCCCTGTCGGAAAATTGCATGTGTTGGTGGTGTATGAAAATATGGCTAGGTTTTACATGTGTTGTGTTTTGTTGGTAATTTACGCATAGGAAAGAAAGAAAAACCGCGTCCAGAGTATATCGGTTATCTTTACTCCAACGTAGGTACACGTAAAAAGCCCTACGTTTCCTAACTAGTATAAACTATGGTTAAACTATGATATTACTCCAGATTTTTCTTGTGTGAGTCCGTGACAGATTACAACTGAATAGCGCACACAACGAAAAGATAGTAAATTTTACAATTATATGAGAATCATGAATATTACTAAAATAAATAATTTCAATTACAAAAATAGTCAAAACCGACAATTTTTATATGAAATTTAACTACATAGGAATAACATTTTCTATTTTGTAGTTAAGTTGACTATTTCTTCAATTGAAATTAATTGTTTTGCAATTAAATTTAACAATTTTAGTGATAGTCGCGATTTCCTATTATAAAGTAGATAGATTTACTAATTTTTCTCTGCGTGCAGGGGTATGGCGGAAATTTAGTGTGAGAAAATTTGTAATACATCGAAATGAATCTTGAAAATCTTGAAAGCCCGATCAGAAGAAAGAGGGTTTCATTCAAACATCCCAGTATTGAAAATTACTTAATGAAATGCGTTGCAAGCGGTTTTTTTTAAAGAAAAGTGCGCTAGACACGAAAATTTTTTACTGATGAATTCGAAACTTCTATGTTTTGTGGATCATTGTATCCAAAAGTTTTCGATTATTAGAAAATAGTAGGAAATCTATGTTTATATAAGAAATAAAATTTATCTACTTTGTATTATAGAAATAATTTTAAGCGCTTTTTCCTTCAGAAAATTTTGATACATTTTTTATGTGCAACGAATTAAAACTGTTTCTTTGTTGTAAAATGTTGAAATTATGTTAAGAAGAAAAACATAACAAAAGCTATAATTGCCAATCTGGCAATCATTGGAGACCCGTATGGTGATATTAGTATCAAAATTCGAACAGTTGTACCAAAATTCCACTTTGAAGTCAAACTTTCCAATAAGATTTTTTAAAATTTATTCCAATCGGATTTTGAAGTATCGGAGTTTTATGTAGAATCATATCCTGAATAACTTTTGTTCTTGAACTTTTTTGATAAGATGCACCGTTTTTGAGATATTCACAAACAATGATTTCGTCCGTATGGGGGGTACCCCCCCCCCCCCCCCCACCCCCCCACCCCCCTAATGGTCCATTTTTGCCCATTAACGAACTTAGCCTCGCATTTTACGAAAAACGGATCTGCGCAAAATTTCAAGTCTCTAGCTCAATCCGTGCGTCCGCAATCCGCGCCACAGACGGACAGACGGACGGACAGACGGACAGACGGGCGGACATGCAAAATTCATTTTTTTTATCATTCTAAACACACTGGTGTCATTCATTTTCGTGTGTGATGACGGGATCTTGGCGTTACAAACGGTAAGGCAAAGTTAATATACCCTTTGGTTTCACCATACGGGTATAAAAACAAATTCTTTTCCTAATTTTTAGCAAGAACTTATGAATTATCCTGTTAAGATCCGAAGTTAGAAATTGGTCAAGACACGCTCCAATGTCTACCCTTTAAACAACTGAAAGATTTTTTTGAAAAGTCTTAATCCGTGCATTCGCCACGATATTATTTTTGTTCCGAGTTCAATATGTATTTGAATTCACAATTTTTTTAAATCCGCATGATCAGAAGCTAAATTTTACGAATATACCTGATTAAAAATGGATTTTGTATCGAATTTTAATAAATATTTCCCAAATGACAATGAGTCACATAAATTATTCTCATAATCATGCTAAATTTTCCGATTCTCTAACACCAAATTCGGTTGATTTAAAATTAATAAAGAGTTCAAATTATGAAATATAACCGTGTTAATTACCCATTAATCCCATTCACGAGCACGCTATCAAAAATTAAACGTGTAAAATTAATTCTCTATGTACAACGTATTTTTTTTTTGTAGCCCAATTTGCTGCAATTTTAAAATTTAGCATGAAAACGTTGCATAAAATTAATTGAATGCATTGAACATTCATTTCACTGTAGCTTATTTCCAGAGAATTGCATATAGGATGAATGTGTCCCGAAAGAATTCCCGTGAAATAACTATCATTAACATGCTGTTTGTGCGAATGTTGATTAATTTTTTTCTTTCTCTGCGCTCACCTACCTGGATGGTTGTTGGTGAGTGATAAATAAATAAATAGAACGTAATGCATGGTGACATTAATTTGTGTAACAGACCACTTGAACTTTACCTTTCTGTCTGAACTCTAGGTGTAAAATTCCCATCAGAAGGTATACTATTATATATTTAGGGAAAAGACAAATGTAATTACTTAAGGATAATGTTAATAAGGTAAGAACCGTTGTTAGCATTTCTTGGAGAAAATCAGCTCGTATAGTAAGAGTAATGGGTTTAATTATTCCAAGACAGAATATGCATATATTTAAATTACTTAAAAAAAACCCAAGAGGATGTAAATTTTAATGCTATGTAGTAATAAAAATTTGAATATTGCAGTTTTCATTGCAAATAAGGAGAACAGGAAGATTGAAAATGGAAAAAAAAAACATTTTATAATCATGGAGTGCTAATATCAAAATCTTACTTAAGCCAACAAAATTGTCAATAGTTGGCTCGAGGAGCGTCAAACCTGTCGAGTTAAATCGAGGAGCGTCAGATTTCCTGTCGAATTAACTCGAGGAGAATCAAATTTCCATTAAGGACATTGTGAAGTATTCTGAGCCTAGAAAAAAAGCACATACGGTCAGTAACGATTTTTTCCTCTTCAGTGTTGGTCCCGTTCAAAAAGATGATATAATACAAAATTTCACCTAAATCGGTCGAATAGTTTTCGAGTTAGGCGGTCAGATTTAGTTGCGAGAGGAAGTGTGACGACGGTATTAAACTTCATTCAAAAGTCCTGAAAAATTGGATGAGTTCGAAAAGCCTAAAATTAGCTTGACGTATTTTATAAAAGCTTTCGAAAGCCCAGAAACTTTTGAAAACTAAAAAGGTGATTTTATTTGCTATTGCGAAATCCTATTGGTTAAACATAATAATTGTACCAAAATTCCACTTTGAAGTCTAACTTTCCAAAAACATTTTTTTAAATTTATTCCCATCCGATTTTGATGTATGGGAGTTTTATGTAGAGTCATATCCTAAATAACTTTTGTTCTTGAACTTTTTTGATAAGATGCACTGTTTTTAAGATATTCGCAAAAAACATTTTCGTTTGTATGGGGGGTACCCCCCATTTTTGCCCATTAACGAACTTAGCCTTGAATTATTACGAAAAACGAATCTGCGTAAAATTTCAAGTCTCTAGCTCAATCCGTGCGCCCGCAATCCGCGCTATAGACGGACGGACGGACGGACATGCTAAATTCAACTTTTTTATCATTCTAAATACACTGGTGTAACTCATTTTTTTGTGTGATGACGGGATCTTGGCGTTACAAACGGTAAGGCAAATCTAATATACCCTTTGGTTTCACCATACGGGTATAAAAACTGTAGTAAAAAAGAAGAAATGAACTTCTGGCATTGTGTATCACAAATATAAGGAAGATAAATTTTTTTTTTGATCTTTTATGCTTTTATCTCGCTTTAATTTCTCATACACAACGCCATAAAAAAATATTTTTTCCTCTCATATATTTTTTTAAAATAAAAGCTTCTTTAAAATAAAACATTTTTTACCGAAGTTTGGAAAACAAATTTATAATTTCTTTCCAAGTCCTATCATTTAATATTTGACACGGTGGTTGCTTGATTCGTAGGTACTATATTGGATCAAATGGCATGCATCCGCCATTTTGTTTTTTTCGAAGTTTTTCCATAATTATTTTATATGATATATCATATAGGAGTATATTAGATACCGTTTGTAACGCATCGAACCGCTCGTCGCACATAAAAAAAGATTATGATTTCCGCATATCCGTCCGTATGTCTGTTCGTCTTATTATGCGTCCGTGAACACCATACCTTGAGCTAGAGACTTGAAATTATATAGTTACGCATCTCGTAAATAGTAAGGCTTGAACGGGCATAATTGGACCAGTCCTCCGCTCCCCCAAACAACCAAACTAATTTTTTTACGATTTTTTTCGAAAACGGTGAGTCGTATTGAAAAATGTATAAAGGTAAAATATGTTTAGAATATGATTTTACATATCCTTTCCATACAACAAAATCTATCGCACCAAACAAATGCGGTTTTCTGAGTATTTGACGATTGGCCCTTGGCAAGTGTAACTTTTCTTATATTTTTTATTTGTTTTAATTTTTTTAAATTTTTTTTGTGTTTTTTTTAAATATTGAGGTTTAAATGACTTGTCTATTTGCTATGTATGCGAAAATATTGTGTTATTTATTTCTTAACAGGTATAAAGTATGTTTACTCTAAATGCCGCATATAATTGACAAAAAAAAAAGCTCAAGTGAATGTAATGTGTTAAGTCTGTTAAGTCTGTTCTGATGATTAATACTAAACTATCTTACAAGGGTCGATGATACCACATTCACAAATAAATGTAAACAAAATAATGATATCGCAAACAAATTATATTCGATGTAGTTCGAAAATATTGTCATAAAAAGTGGGTCATCGACGTCCAAAAAGAAAAACCATATATCATCAAGATCGCAAATTTATATACACGACGACACTACGCTCTTTATACAAGTTTGGTAGACGAAAAAAAAACCCTCTAAGGAATTAGAGAACTTTATTCCGATAGTATTATAGGAGGAAAAAGTCCGAAATTTGATCAGATAAAAGAAATTCAGAGACCTATGCTAGAAAATAATTAATTCATCATTTTTAGAAAGACAATGGTTCTCGGTTCGGTTTACGTATGGATTTCCTTAGTTGTGTCATCGTGTCGCAATTGAAAAGGATGTAGTCAGCATATATAGTAGAAAGAATTTGTCTTTACTACCAATACGAACACAATTTCTTTGTGCTTAAATGTCACTTCCAAATGATATATGACTTTTGCCATTTATAAGTTCACAGGTGCAAAAAATAACATCTGAATAAAAATGTGTAGCCATTATTCTAAGCGGTGTGGCGCTAGCATAAATTATTTCGTCTACTTACATCAATTCAATAAAATATCCAATTTCATATTATGTAATTTTACTTCGTATTTACATTAATTTCTCGATAGATTGTGTGTACCTACTAGTAAATTTTTTTTGTTTGTTAATTTTAAGCACTTGTACGGCTTAATTCAACACGACAAGCAAATTTCAGTGTGTGGGAAAAACGTAAAAAATCACAGAGCGTTCTTATATATTAATATATTAATCATGATAAAAGTCAATTGCCGGCACGTGCACTTTGAATATCAATAACCTCAAATTTAATATCATTTTGTGTCTTTTCAAAAAAAAAAACAATACCGTATATAAGAAAAAGAAACAAAATTTTAAAACGAAAATTTTGGACTCATTCCAAGGAAACAACAAGTGCACCGAAATCACAAAATGTTCAAAGTTAACAAAGTTTTTTTCATACTAAAACATGACAATCATAATTGCGAGAGACCAAAGTGAGCACGTTTTAGAAATTGGGGATGATAATTTAGGTGTCGATGTGGAGGTTGAATTTTAAAATTAAAAATTTGTCCATAAATTTAAATTGTTATTGAAAATCTTTGAATTTTCTCAAATCTTTCAAAAAAAAGTTGTGCGAAAAATAAATGACGTCAAAAAATTAAATTTCATTAGGTATCGCAAGAAAAGTTAAAATCAGAATTGAGTGCCACAGGTCCGCGGTTATATACCGATCAACTCAGTTCCACAAATCGCAACCCCTAGCATTTTTGGGAAATGGTACGTATCTGTCACTACACAGACGTATCTTAATTAGTGGCAGATAGTGCGATACTCCAGAAATACGAGTAGGAGCATGCTTGCGAATAGGACCAATTTCTAATGGTGCGTTTCACGAAACTTTACACAAAATCAAGTTAGCAGGCCCTAATTGCTTGAAATTCACAAAAAATTCGTGAAACCCGTCATTAACCGACTTACTTTCCATCTCGATTGAGGTATTATCCTCTAAACATATTTTTCGCATCTTTTCACCGCCTGTCATTCAATGAACTTGCAGATAGAGTTTTTCTGAACATTTTGGTACAAATATCATGAAAAATGCAGAAATGTAGTGAAAAATGCTGTTTCTGTGTGACATTTTTTGGCAAGGCATGAAAATAACCAAAATTTATGTCTAATCTAGACGAAGTCTTGAACAGGTTTTTTTTTGCGTCTGAAAACTGTAGTAAAAAAACAACTTTTTTTGTATTGCCAATGATATTACAATCTTATTAGCATAATTTGACTTCGAATCTGGAAGCAGTTTGTCTGAATACGCTCTAGTTTTTGAGATTTTGCTAAAAAATCTGGGTTTTCTTAATAACAGCCATTTTTCTTCTAGCCAAATCTCAAAAACTAGAGCGAATTCACTCAAACTACAATTCGGAATCAGTGCGATGTCAAGTAATTCTAATAAAACATCTTTTTTCATCTTCGAAAACACAAAAAAAGAACTTTTGTGAGTAGTATAGTAGAGATTCGGTAATTCGAATCAATAGAAACCGGACCTAATTCGAAACAAGGAGATTTTCGAATTATTGGATACCTTTTTATGGTGGACATTTTGTTTAATAAAACAGTCTTAATGGCAAAAAAAATATACTTTCAAGTTAAAATTAAGTAACAATATTGCTGCAGTTAAAAAGTATACACCTATGTGATAACATTCAATCAAAGAACTTGAAATTTTGACTTCAAAATTAGTGTCTGGAAAATTACGACAGTACATACCACCACGAAAATTTTGCTGGTAAATGCATTGGTTATTGTATTCAAGTTATTTCCATGCTCGAGAAGAAAAGTTCGAATTACAGAGACCAATATATAAACCACAATTCGAATTACAAGATACCCAATATAAAAAAATGGTTTTTCGAATTAGCGTGGTATTCGAATTACCGAGTGTTCAAATTACCGAGTGTTCAAATTACCGAGTCTTTACTGTATTTTCGTTTCATAGAATGCTACCGAAAAATTTGAAACATTTCAATTACAGTCATGCGGTCTTATAAAGAATTTATGAAAATCGACTTTTTTAAGCAGAATCAGCAGTTTTATTGAAGAAAAATCGTCAAAATTTGTTATATTTTTTTTAAATTTTTGGAGGTGATTTGACTTAAAAAAAACTCCTTTTTTTTGCTGAAATTCAAGCTTTTTGCTAAATTAGTGTATAAATTCTCGGTGGTAATGCGTTGTGTGAAATTTATGCCGCAGACATTTTAAAAAAATTATAATTTTACAAATTTTTAACAAAATAATTTTCTGGTGTTTCTAGAATCTCAGACATGATTTTTCCTATAATGCCAACATAAATTTTCGTGTTACTGTGGGATTTAAATCATTTTAAATTGACATTAGGGGCTGTCCATAAAATACGTAATGTTAATTTTAGCCCCTTCGAACCAGCCTCCCTCCCACCACCCACTCTTTTAAGTTTTTTTTCGCGATTTTTATCTCTGGAATGTAGTTTGCCATCACACTGCCGAAGACGCCCCCTCCCCCTTCCATCGTAAAAGTAAGTGTATCGTATTAGATGGATATCGCCTTATTGAGTATCTTTTGTAAATTATCAGTCTTTTGTAAATTTTACATGATTTATTATGTCAAAACTACACGAAATTTAAAGGATTTCATGTCAAACAAACAAAAAATTCAGATTTGCTGAAAAGTTCAGACTTTGCTCAGTGTACTTGCGAAATGACTTGCTAATAGCTCAAGTTCTGGGTGTTTTCTTCACCCGAAACGAAGATTTCGCTAGAAATCAAAGATTTTTTTAAATCTCCAATTTTTTTTTCTTTAAAAAAAATATTACATAACAAAAAAGTATTGATTTCTGTTAAAATGTTTTTTATAAAACAGAGTTTTCTATTTTTTTTTTTTTTTTTTTGAATTTTACATAATATTTTCCTAAATTTTAAGAAATTTCGCTGTGCCTGTACATACAACGAATGATTGAGATATCATCCCTGATGTGATATTTGCAAAGTTTCTATGGCCAAGATCAACAACAATCAATCGTTTGGAAGTCATCGTCTCTCGATCTAATATATACGAGTACGACTATGTTACGCAAAAATTTATTGATCGATTGTTTCTTTGAATCTGTTACGTAAATCGATTTGTTTATATCGAATGACACTGAAGCACGTACGACTATCGCCGCCGCGCCATCAAGCCGGACCAAATGCCTTGATATGGTCTGCTATACTATCTAGACTCGTTTGTATATCAACACTATTGCCATATAATATTACTGTACTATCAATATAATTATGTACCATAACGAAATTAAACTATAGACGAGAATGAATAATTTCACATATTATAATGGCATGATATTGGAATGAATGTTGCTCTACTGATGTCTGGTACAGTGACGACATTTGAATAAAAATTTTCTGTTTTCCAACTGAACTTTTGGGTCATTATGTACATTAGTTTGAAGTAAGTTTACAAACTGGCAGACTTACTATGAGGATAAAAACAGAGCCGCCGAGCAGAAAAAAACACAAGAATAAAAAAAAGCATAAAAAAAACCAGATGAGAAAAACACAAAATGGGAAAAAATAGTCCTTTTCAGAGTCCTTTTTCATCTGTAGCGTTTCTCTTCTATTCTTGCTACACCATAGCTGATGGCCCTGGGTGAAAATACAGACCGGCAGAGGGCAAATAAGGCAACATTTGAAAGTTTTTCACATTCTCAAAGGGCAAATGATGTTTAAGTAGATGAGCGGATCACGATAAACACGGAATAGGAGCTAAGCAAACAAAACCGAAAACAGAATTTGATTGATGTTACTTAAGACCATTCATCCCACGGGTAACCGGAAGTTGAAACACAACTAGATCCAATACTATAGGAAGAGATACACTGACCGAGACGGAGCAGGTCACGATTTGTATGGAAAACGTTGTCCCCTTGGCTGTCCAAAGCCAATTCGGTACGGTTGTTGGGATTCAGTTGCCCGGGAGACTTACCCGGCAATAGCTGTGCGGCAAAATATTGGAGGCTTACCACGCTTCCATCCAAAATAGGTTCTAAATCTATCCATGATCTACAAAACATCAACACAGATATACTGTGCAAATGGAAATTTTGTATGTTGAAATACGGGGTGAAAAGTATCAGACATTGAGGGTACACGACTGTGGGATAAACTGTGGGATAAATTCAAGTATTTTTGGCTAGGTCATGTTAAATATCCTTAATGCAAATCTCGGTTATCCCGCTATTGTTGTATATTACTATGGCATCATCTACAGACAGGATTCTCGCTATACGAACCAATTGCGAACAGATACGAACAGTGTATTATCCTTTTGCACACAAGCACATTTCTCTTAACATGTTTTACTCTATATATACGTTAAGCATTTGTTTTAACTAAAAACATATATTCTGTTAGATTCGTTTTATTTTAGCTAGCTAGCTGACTATATTGAAAAAAATGTTTTTTTTTTCTCAGCTTTTATTTATATTTTTTTTTTTGGTTCAGTGTTCGCTATCTATTGAACATTGATTTTCCCAAACTTTATTTAACAAACATTCCATTCCACTAATACAATTCAGCAACAAAAAACAACTACTTTTGGGTACGGATTTATTTTGCTCACTTAGAAGAAAATCTTCCACTTTCGTAACGGAACTATTGAGCACTAATAGTTGTAGATGTCCTGGTGTACCACCAAAAACCGATTGTTCTACAGCTGCATCCTTGGCAAACAGGCAACTACAGCCAATCAGAAAATAAAATGAACACCACAACCTCAAAAAAATGACAATCGGAACGTGGAAAAGTCAACGAAACGCGTTCGATTGAGGTGACGGCTACTTTCAGACTATTTTGTGTTCGAATTCGGGAGCTCCACACAACACCGCTTTTAGCCTAGGTAACACACCAGAGTGGGCGGTGGGTGGCTGTTTGGCTATGAAACATCATCGCACAAGGACGTAAAAGCTTCACTTGTTTTGAAACTCAAAGGAGATGGATTCCAGTATAGGATCCTTTTTTCAGGATACTTCATTGTTACAAAAAGTTTTTTTTTAAATCATTGAAATAGTAACATTTTCTTCAAATAAGGGTTGTTATTTGGAATTAGGGTTGTTCCATATGTTATTTGATTTTTTTTGTGTTATGCTTCATGGGGCTAAAAGATTTTATTATAATTATTATTATTTTTAGTCTCCTCTGCGTTCTAAGAAGAAAATACTGTATTTATGATGATGACCGACTCGACAAAGGAAAAATGATTCATCTGTCTATCGGCCTGTCCGAGTTACATATCTTAAATAATTCGAGAACGATGTGAGCTAACGACTTGAAATTTTTTGTGATTTAAACGTTATCTATAACAGATGCCTAGCAGATAGATCACTACTTGACCACGAAGGATGTGGACAAATTTATTTTTTTTTCATGTTTTTTCGCCAAACGTCACATTGACCTGCAAAATTGTTGCTCGTCAATATAAAATTCTGACCTCAGGAAAACTCTATTTTTTTTTGTGATAGCTTAACAAAAACATCTGCAAAATATGAGTTCTCTTAATCGACAGCATTTTTAAATGTCATAAGTATATTTTCTATCAATTAGGACTAAAATTCCATGGATTCGTCCTTAAAAGTTTTCTCCTTCAAAGCTTCGTTTTTTTGCAATTTTCCATCAAAACATCGATAACTCATCCCAGTTGATTCCAGCATGTTGTTTTCCCTGCACATTCCTAGAATGCCACTATAAAACCATTACCCAGTGTTCTTGTTCATATCCTTATAGAAAATTTCTCTGTTATCTTAACTGGGATTTCTCTTAAAGTAACTTTGATTTTGTTTCTCTTCGTTCGCATGATAACACAATGTCGAATGCTAATTCATTAAATTTTCCAAGGCACGTTACAGTCATTGTTACAAATCATATCGTCCGTTGAGGATATTAAGCTTTCAGAAAGCTTCTTCTTAATTCTCAACGAATCTGTGATATGCTCAACATATACACATTAAATAAACCATTTCTACCCCTAACTCATCGGATGCATACAAGTCTCTGGTGTGGTGTGGGATGTAAAAGTGGATGCCCTTAAGTTCACTTGAGGAGGCCCCAAGTTTCTTCAGTTGGACATAAGGTTTTTATTGTTTTCTACACATTTTTTTTTTGTTTTTGTCTATTTTATATACATTTTTCCTGATCTTATTTTACTTCTTCTTCTGGTGTATTTTATTTATCTTTTCTTGTATTCAAGTGGTCTCTTCTTTGCTGACTAAGAGTAGATCGTTTATAGTGTTTGGAGGAGCGTCGGCAATGTTTACAAGGATGTTGGTGGGCAGAGGGAGGGTACAAGATTTTCTTCCTGTTGGATTAGCCCAACATTGCCGTTATTTTTGTACAATAGAAAAAGCCTGTGGGTGGTTAGACGAGGCTGAATGCTAAAAGACTGTGAGCAAACAAGGATAATACTGTTGGCTCGCAAACTGACGACTGTTTGAGGATGCGGTATAGCAGACCGATGCGACGCTAAAACGAAGACAGTTGGCTTAAGGGACGGACTTAATGTTAAGTAAGTTCTCATTAAAGATATGTTTCAGTGGTTAGTGATGATGGTGTTGGAATTACTAGAATGTTCACTTGGTATTTCCTTTGTCCAGAAATTTTCCAAATCCATTTAATGCAATTATGGGTTTTGTTTTATATTTCTAGAAATTCGTATGGTATTTCATATGAGATTAGATTCTGGAATGTCCTTTAAGCAATTGTTCACAAATTCATTCAATAGAGAAGGAAAATTAGGTTTTTAACAAAATTATCAATCATTTGACTTCGGTATTTGATTTTTTTTTATTGGAATACTTCGTAAAACTCTCAATAAAAAAAAACCTTTGGAAACATATTTGCTAAATAAGAGCCTGTTCAGATGCTGATAGGGCAGTCCCACTTCCTCACCTTGCCCTAATGTTGCCAGTTTCTGTCAGAATTAGGCGTACTATTTCAACCAATGTGAACAGGCTCTAACGGATAAAAAGCTGTCCAAAAATATGCCACGCTAATTTCAAGCTTGTAATAGCGATTTTTCGCTATTTTCTGTGTCGCAGATCTCCTCCCCTCAAACCCATCAGTGCCTCTCCCATAAGAAGCTATCAAGGCTTAATCCAGGGGACGAAAATAGTGTGGACCTTGATATCCCGCGGTTGGTTCGAATTTTTTTTTTGGGATCAACAGCTTATAAATTTTATTTTGCACCTGCGGCGCGTTTTTTTTTTTTGCGGAGCGCACATATGTATTTCAAAACTCTTAATGACAATTTAGTGGACCATTACCAATCTTTACCACCACTTTATATAAATGTTTTTTTACCTTCCTCGGGAACGGTGCAGATTTTTTAAAATTATCTTTGGACTAAAATCTTCTACCTCAAGATTTTCAAATATTCGGAATTCTTTTTTTCATCTATATCTAACCGTGTCTTTAAAAAAGTACTAGCCATTTACAGAAAATTTTACCAAGGTTTTATTTTAATACTAGGTTGCATACCCGTCGTTGCCGGGTTAAGTTTTTTCAAATTTTGTAGGCCAATCGGCTCGGTAGTTTCCCCGCGAAAGGGTAACATAAAGGAAGAGCTAAGTTTCGAGATCACTTTACCGCTTCCCCTTACTTCCCCACCTCTCGGGCTACTTTTCCGTATGCCTATGTTGGAACCAGAACTACCACAGACACTCATGCCAAATTTCAAGTCAATCGGTTCAGCCGTTAAAGCGTGAAAGAGGAACAGACAGACAGACAGACAGACACCAACTCATTTTTATATGTTAGTATGATATGATTTGCGGAACTAAATATAAAAAATGCTGAATATCCATAATATATTTTTAAGACATTACACAGCAAAAAATCCTGGAGTATTTTTCAATCCAAAAATTATATTAACGAAATTTTAATACAATTTTGGATTACAAGTTATACATACGAATTATTGCAAATATTTTAGTCTTTTTTGCTTGCATATTTTAATCATTTTTTATTAAACTGGTATATGGAACTTACATAGAATTTAATCAAAATTGAAGACTTTAATACTACATTAAATCAGCAAAAAAAAATTAAAAGAAATTCTTAATATTGGATTAGAATTTTGTATTGTATTACATAAAGGTCCAGTGTAATACAATTTTGATTAGAATATAATCCAAGATTTTTTACCGTGTAGGTACATCGTTCACACACTTTTCAGTATAATGCTGAAATTTATAGTTCAATTTTTCAAAAAGCTTTATTACTTTTTTATTCTATGAAATATACCAACATAAGAATAGCACTCAAAGAAAATATAATTTTCATTGTATTTCACTTTATATCCTAATTAAATAGGAATGTTCAATTTTGGGTCAAAAGACACAATATAAAAAGTAGATAGTAGAAATTTCACATGTTTTCAGAGAATGAATTTTTTTCTTTTTGTGAAATAAATTTATTGGACATATTCAACCCCCAAAAGAACTTTATTCCAAAGTGTGAACAATAAAAGTTTAGCTCCCAACAAATCACAAAATGCACATAAAATAAAATCCGATGGCAATTCGAATACTGCGAAAGCTTCATTTGATTCTACCTTTTTTCATGGTAGGTACGTACACGATGTCTTTCTTCTTATTTGTATATTCAGTGTATGAACCTTTTATTTATTTTTATTTATCCGCAATCAATTTCGGACAAAGGGTTAAAACTTTTTAACCTTCGACCAAACAAATTGCTCCTTTACGTGACCCCCGAAATCGAATTGTTTAAAAGGTTAACTAATGTTCCTTAATCCAAGGTGAATGCATATACACTTCCTGTTACCAAATAAATCCATATTGTCGGGACTTCAATGCCGGGCAGAACATTTGCAACATCTGAAAACGACTAAATGGACACGTAATATGCCGAGCGTTCGAGTTGACCCTAATATAACCAGCATATATATTGTGTCAACAAATTTATTGGATTTTATATTGTAGCGTGATATAAAAGCGATTGGGAAACATTTTCAGGTGTTCAAACGAGAATTTGTTTTGATCAAAAACTTGTGTAATATTTATTGAAAAAGTTCTATAAGCTTCCGGTAATCAGCCATAGAAAAACTTTTTCGTTACTAAATGGGCCTTCTATTGGCATTCGTTTTGTAATAAACATCTTTGGACGGTATCAGCACATCACAAAAATGAATACAACAGAAGCATAGTTCATTAAGAAGGCATTTTTCGATCAGTAGTTAATATCCAAACAAAAAGAGTCGAATTAACCCACAAACTTTGCCTCCATAAATATTTGATTAAAACACAATTGGCAATTTACTATATATATACTTGTATATCATTTAATTTGGGTAATTTGCGGCGATTTATTTTATTATTATTTTATTTTATAAATGTGAACACTTTTATGGTCTTTGCATTTTACAGTCAAAAACTCGAGCGAATGTCTGGGTGTACATGAGTTTGCAGGATGCTGCATTGTTGTCGAAGGACATTTCAGGAACTTTGAATTCAGGATTCACTGAAACTTTAAGCGTATAATCTCCAAAATCCATTTCACTAATATCAACCCATTGGCAATCGATGTTGTATCGGTATATGTCGGAGCAGTTTACAGATATTCCTGAAAATATAAAATAAATCGTGAAATATTTGCGATTTAATATTTTTTTTCTTTTTCCAGGGTATAAAAGTTTTTTTTTCATGATCGAATGGCTAGATATAATATTTATTTATTACATATCCAGATTTACATTCTTATATAATGTTAATCCGCAAATAAAAAACGATCAATAGCAACTAAAATATTTCTTATTAAAAACATCGCATCAAGGTAAATTAATTCATATTTATAACTTAACTTCTAGTAATAAATTTCGCAATTTCCTTAGAAGTTTTTGGGAAGTTCCCATCTTGACAGAAAATTTCTTTCGAGGAATTGCCGGCTCAAGGAATTTCTTAAACTTTTTGATGTTTTACACTAATTTATCAGGGATTACTTTCACTTAAAAGTAGCAAAGAACTGTTCATGTAAAACGTTGCGATGGTAATTAATTTGTGGTAAAGATAATTTCGTAATTAAAACAAATTTTTGTGACTTTTGGAATTCTGTGTTAGAAATAATTATCAAGAAATTAATTTATCTAAGAAAATGATAAGTGGATGCGGCCGGCTCGTTTTTCTTAAGTAATTGTTTTAAAAAAAAACGGGAAACAAAATTGAACTTGAATTCCATCCCAAAATATTTTTTTGGGCATAATAATATTTGCGTTATTAAGTCCCGTTTACACCAACGGAACTTAAGCACTTAGGTACAACTTAAATTGTTCAAGTCCCTGAATTTCTACGGTTTAAGTGGGTTAACCGCGACTTAATTTTTTAAGAATAGTACGCAAAATGGGCCTCAGAAGCATTTAGGCCTGTTTACGCGAACTATTGTTAAAAAAAACTAGCTTGTACTTGGCCTATTTAATCCATAGAAAATCTTAGACTTAAATAATTTAAGTTGGGCTTAAGTTGCTAAATTTCGTTGGAGCAAAGAACCATCAGTAGATTTTTACTTACATATATTTTCACCTGCGGCGTATTTTGTTTTTACTAAATTTTCGCTTAGTGCGGACTGAATGGATAGAATCAGGTAAAGTGTAGGCGTTTTATATTTAGTACTGTGGGCATATCTGGGTTAATTGTGTTTCAGAGGACAATTTTTCTGTATGGCTGAGTAAATTTTCTCTCAAACTAACGGAATTTCAGGTAATAGTCACAGTTTGTCCGAAAGATTTGTAAGAGCCTGTTTAATTCAAAATTCAAAACAATTTTCTTTTAAATTCACAAGACTTTGCGAGCTACCCATAAAATACAATATTTTACGCTAATTTTAGGCTTTTCCACATCTCGCTCCCTCATTCGACATGTTTTTCGGGATTTTTTGTTTAAAGTTTAGTATCGTCGTCACAGTACCGGAGGCCCTCCCCAAAAGGTTACATTTTTTGCATCTTACCTTGATCTCCATAATTAGCACACGCATATTTTGGTTCCACACCTGGTAGACATTGATTATCCTCTAAACAAAAGGATGCCTTATGGCCCTGTGCCACTTTATTATTGGCAGCGTCGAAAATGTCAAAAGTGGCAAACACCTCCATACTGTGATAGTGCCTGAAGACAAAAAACAATTTTTAATAAAATTTCCTAAAACATGGAGTAAAACAAGTCGCCTACATGTGACACATATGCCATTCCCACAGATGTTTCGGGATTGATGGACGGAAATCGACATTTCCGGCGTTCAATACGCGCGCGGTAAACTTGAGCAATCGACGAGTCTCCAAATGCCAGGATGGATTTTCCTTTTGAATTTCGTACGCCTCCGCGGCCACACAATTCTCTTCCATAGCACATTGCAGGTAAAACATGGGTTTATCCTCCAAATGGGCGGACTGCTCCAGCTCTAAATGATCAAATACCAAGTCGGGTACATTAAACGTACAAATTACCACCGCAACATGATTCTTGGGGCCGTGGCAGTGGACATGTCGTTCAGGATCGTGGTGGATACATTCGCTTAATGAGGTCTCATTTCCGTAGCATTCAGTGCCACTGAGGAGGATCTTGGAATGATTCGAACCCCCAAAGAAATCCGTTTGAATGGCATCATTAGCATAGCCGAGTCCCAACTGTCGACAGGCGACATTCGCCTCCAACAGGGTCCATCCATCTCCGCAAACCGTCCCCCACTCGTCCTTGCCGAAGCTTACCTAGGAAGCCAAAGAGAAAAAGGACTAAATGTAATAAACTCGACTATTAAGACCGAAATGATATTTTCATATTTTTAGCAGAAATTTTATTGCTTTTTAAAATCCACGTACCTCAAGACGTCCCTCGGTCGACAGCCGTCCACCCTTCAGCCTTAGCTCCATTTTATGCTTGTTATGTAGTTTCGATTTGGGTTTCTTCGGGATTCGTGGCTTTGTCGAAATAGGGTTAGGATTCTTGCAAACAACACCTGCCGCCTCCGACGATTCACAGTCGCTATGGCCCCAGCCATCGAAACGGCAATGCGAGAGCTCCTCTTCCGTTCCCTCGCAAATCACATTATCCATCCAGTATTTTCCTGTGGGATAAAAGTAGAGAAAACAAAAAAAAAAGTCTTCCATTGGAATAAAGTTAAAGGAATATATAAAAAACAATAAACGAAATATACATTTTTATGTCTTCCAAAAGCATTGAAAGCGATAATAAAAACTTTTTCAACTTTATTATCAATTCAAATGTTGTTAATATCCCTAACAAAATTCTAAACATTACCGAATTTCATACACGAAACAATTCAAGAGCGGAAAATGTATGATAGGTGCGGGAAACAGGAGGGAACGGAAGGAAAATTGTGGAAATTTAACTTACTTTTTGCTAATCCGAACGCTGATCCAGAAGTGACTTTTTTAGCTCCGGGATAGCCCAATTGTCGACAAACAACTTCAGCCTCATTTTTATCCCATTCGTCATCACAGACAGCGCCCCATTTGCCCTCGTGAAGTATTTCGATATTGCCTTGAAAATAAAAATAAATACAATCAGTAAACACAGAGTTAGATAGATTAAAGAGGTTCAGCCTATCGAGCATTAAGTAAAGTATATCCTATCGACATTGATAATGGCCTCATGTCATATAAGTCTCCCGATAAAATTAATCAAAGGAAACTAATGGCTCTATTAATTCTATTTCAAATAAACACTCAAAGAAATTTTTATGTAGTTTTTTTTTATGATTTTCTGTGGCAAAAAATAAAGCAAAGGGTAAAACTTAGTTTTCCACAAAAAATTCCGCCTCAAGTTTTTCTTATATTTTTCACTTCTTTCTGCTATAGAGGGAAAGTATTGTATTCATTATGGAGGCCGACTCGAGAACGAGGGCAGATAGAAACTTTCTGATCAGTACGAAATCTGATTCAGGAAAACTATGAAGTTGTCCGTGTATCTGTCTGTCGATATGTCTGTTTTACGTATTTTAAATAACTCGAGGACGCCTTGAGCTAGCGACTTGAATTTTTTTGTGAATGATTTCTACGAAAATCATAGTTTTCTTTCAACTTCTGGAGCAGTAACGTTAGCTGTGACGAGTTTTTTTGAAAATTTCTCAAAAAATTAAATTTTATATAAAATTATGTGCTTTTATGAAAAAAATCATATAACCAAATTTTACGGAAAGAAAAATTTTCCACATTTTTTGCTTTAACGGTTTTTTTCAGTGAAAATCTTAAATTTCCATTGACATTTCGAGTGTAAGCCGACAAAGCTTTACACATTAAATTTCTGAATATCCGTCATCACAGCCCCATCAGCGTTTGGCAGCAACCATCAATATTAATCCCACCAAGTTCACGTATCACCCATTTCCGGGCGTTGTGTTGTAGGTGCTTCATATTTCGGGCTTATCAAAAACATCCCCAATGCAAATTTACACTTTTTTTATTGTTGATATATTTAAGATATTTACCAGCCCCATTTTCCTTATATCGAGGTATCCAATATTGCTATTTTTTTTTTGTTATTGTTTCGTTTTGGTGTTTTCGTGTAATTGAGTTTGAATGTTGCTGATTTTTATAAATCTTCCACCGATAGCTAAGATATCTGTATGTAATATGAGACCCATTTTGCAGTTAAAATGGCTCATAAATCTAAATAATTACGTTTGACGGAAATATCCTTTGGACATTATCAGCCAATAAATTACATATTTGCGCATTGAACAGAAAATCAATTCTAGCCCGTGTGCATATGCCCTGTGCAGGGAATAATTTTCCATAGAATCACTGGCCTTTGTTAATAATAAACTTGCAGAATCGATTTTATAAGTGGTTAAGTCTTATGGCATTAAAATTGCGTTCAAAGTTAAAGGTCTATTCTAGTTTAGTTACTTTAATATCAACTTTATTTGTTGTGGTCTTCATTGAGTGGTGAGTTGGGTATCGTAAAATATATGCTTGATATAAATTAATGTGTTAACTACCTAAATGGGGGGGCAATATTAAATTGGATGAAGTTTTTCAAGCCATTTAGCATATCATGGGGTAAGATTAGAGCACTTCATTAGGGGACTCTAATGGCACTCATTCCAATTTGGAAGTTTTTAATTGACCTAACACGCTTAATGGGAAATGGTCAAAGATGATAAGGAGGTAAATTGCCGTATAAAATCACGATTTGCGATTCATTGAGTCTAATTGGCACAGTTCGGAAGTATGGAAATGTGACCAAATTTCAAGCAATGGAATATTTGAATATGTCCTATAGAAGAATTCAAGAACAAGTAACCCAAAGAACCATTTGCGACTCAGGACAGAAATATGACCCCCGGTCGCAAGATAGCACTTGCAAATGAGTTTAAGTGACGGGTACCTTGTAAACAGGCAGAAAAACCTTTTCAAGCTCTGGTCGCGAAAATCCTGGTTACAAATTGGTTGCCTTTTGTAACCCGTCGGAATAAAACGTTGAAACTCGGTTTTTTTATAACCTGTCGCAAAAACCCGTTACAATTTGGTTACTGTGAGATCGATTACGCAAAATCGTTTGTTACAAATTGGTTGCATTGTAACCGGTCGCAAAAAAACGTTAGAAATCGGTTACTTTGTGACCAGTCGGAAAATTGTGGCTTTTCGTAGTTTCTATTATGCTCGTTTAGAGTTCACTTGCAAACTTTCAAAGCATAAATACTCAACTTCGGACCAATAAATTTATACTTACAGCCACGGCATAGAGACAACCAAGGTATGCTGTAAACTCAAATCTGACATTTCGTTGCTACGTCACTTGTGCCGATTAGTTCGTCAAGTGCAGAAGGAATCTTGTTTTGTGGATGATTATTTAAATTTTTGTGCGATCTAAATAAGATATTTGTAAATTAGTGGACTGATTGCATTAAATAGTGATCAATAAACATAAAAATTAATTAAAAAAAGTCGGCACAAATGACGTCACACCTGACTATCAAAAGTTTACAGCATACCTTGTCTGTCTGTATGCCGTGCTTACAGCATTTTTTGATGTATGCGATACAAGTTTATATGGTCGTCACACTTGATCAGCTCTCCCCCTCTCTCTCTCTTTGTCAAACTTCAACACAAAAGAGTTTCTGCGAAAACGATTGCAGAACAGATAATTTGTAGGAATAATCATAAAAAAAAACAGGACAAAAACGGTGCCAAAAACGTTGCATCGAAGTCGCTGTGACGAGGCAGCAACCAATTTGTAAACCCATTTATTTCGCAAACCCACTTTGTACGACGTTCGTCGCATATATCAACGTTTGGTTACTTGGGAAATCTTCTTCACATCGTTAAAGTACTTTTTCAATTGCGTCACATTTTAATTAAGAAATTTAACTAAAATGGAAAATGATCTTCACAAATTAATATATCTAAATGGAAAACACTCAATTTGCACAACGCCATGCCATTTATCATTCAATAATTTGCAAACAAATAACCTTCAACATCAATATGCAAATTGAACCGATATCCGCGTCAAAATCGCCCAAAATCCAAGTCTAATAAAGTAAAATACAAAAAAAAAATCAAATCCATTAACAGTAAATGAAAAAGTTCTTTGAGCTTTCGTACAGTTAAATGTGACTGACACACGAACTTTAATTTTTGTTGTCTGAAATCGTAGACACAATATTCCACCCACATTCATGCAACAAATCAAGTTGGGTTCGAATTTATCTAAAATTCATTCAAATTTTCAATTTAATGGTGAATGATAAATAGAAAACGGTTTGAATGGAATTTGTTAAATTTGTTTTTAGAAAATCAGTTTCACTTTTTTTGGAAAAGAATTACTGTCTACTAATAAATAGATTAATATAAATAAATCGCTAAATTAGGGATCGTTTTAGCATAACCTTCTTGAAGATTCTTATCAAAATCTTTTAAAGGCTAATTGGTCTGCAATCTTACAACTTTGTTAAATTGGTATTATTTATTTATTAATTTCTTCTGACTCTTTGAATTGAAAGAGTACCAATGGTTGGACACTGTGGTAATTTTCCAAAACTTGATAATCGCATTTTGAAGATATTTCCGTGGTGCAGTTTTAAAATCTCAGAAAAATGTGACATAGAGTGTGCTCACATTTGGATGTGGTGTGTTTCGTTACGTGCCCAAGTGAGGAACAGATGAAGTGCAGGACTGGTAGGGGTGAGACACGTAGGATATGACGAACGAAACTGAAAATTTCAGATGTGCCGGGCTGTGGTTGGTTGAGCTGAAAACTCTTTACTTTCCTTGCCACATCCGTGCGATAGTGGCGTTAGCATCAAGCTAATATGCCGAAAATGCAATAGTTGAAGGGAAGAAATAGGCTTTTACAGAGTGAAATAAATCTGTCTTGCATTTAATATTAAAAAAAACATTTGAGAAGCGGTAAACATGGATTTTAGTAGTTTTCCTGTCCTACTTTTCCATACGTCCAAACAACAACCAAAACCGCGTAGGAAAATAACGACCAATCTGAACACAAAAGGTACGTCACGAAAGACGTAACGAAACACACCACATCCAAATGTAATCACCGTCATAGTATGTTTTATTTTGTTCGTTATTTCAAAACGTTTCTTTGAAATTAAACATAACCAAAGCTATAATTGCCAATCTGGCAATCATTGGAGACCCGTATGGTGATATTCGTATCAAAATTCGAACAGTTGTACCAAAATTCCACTTTGAAGTCGAACTTTCCATTAAAATTTTTTGAAATTTATTCCAATCGGATTTTGATGTATGGGAGTTTTATGTAGAATCATATTCTAAATAACTTTTGTTCTTGAACTTTTTTGATAAGATGCACCGTTTTTGAGATATTCGCAAAAATCGTTTTCGTTCGTATGGGGGTACCCCCCTAATGGTCCGTTTTTGTCCATGAACGAACTTAGCCTTGCATTTTACGAAAAACAAATCTGTGCAAAATTTCAAGTCTCTAGCTCAATCCGTGCGCCCGCAATCCGCGCCATAGACGGACAGACGGACGGACAGACAGACGGACGGACGGACATGCAAAAATTAATTATTTTTATCATTCTAAACACACTGGTGTAACTCATATTTGTGTGTGATGACGGGATCTTGGCGTTACAAACGGTAAGGCAAAGTTAATATACCCTTTGGTTTCACCATACGGGTATAAAAATGTATGGAGACAAAATATTGTCGGTGTACAAGCAAAACACACTAATTTACTTTTACAGGATTTTGAGTTATCATAACTACGTAAACGAGCTGCCTTTTTTTTTTTACTGAAAATCTCAAAGTACTTCGATATCATACTTCGCGGCAACCATTTTTTTATTTTGGGACTACGTCTAAAATCACATACACTGGCAATTATGTGTGAAAGATAATATCGCTCAAATGTTCACCAAAAATTATTAGACGTTAAAGCCGCAAACACATTTAACATCGGTCCAAACAATTGAAACACCCGATACAAATCGAAAGTGTCATTCAGGGTCCAGCGCTAATTACTGTATCGACCCGACAATCGTCAAATGCCACTCTATGACTGTGTTTACATTAGCACTCACTTTGAGGCGGCACGTCATTCGCTCCGGCCAAGTGAGGGTGAGGGACGCAGTGGGGAGGGAAACCAAAAAGAGCGAACGAAGTTTAGATTCACTTAAAATTATCGGTCGCAAACCCGTTTTTGAGTCTGGTCGTTGAAACATATGTGTCTTTAGTTTTGATGATAAAACTGGTTTAGTGAATCCAGATGAAGCGAACCGTGTGCACACGACAGAGACATGAGGATAGACGTGCCGCCTCAAAGTGAATCCCAATGTAAACATAGTCTATCGCTGCAGAATTTTCATAAAGTCTATATCGACCCACAGACGAACCGTCGGTAATGCTATTGTGACTTTGGAGACACATTAGTAATCAGTGTGACGTTCTCGTGACTTCTTACGCTTCTTGTACGCGGATGTGAATTATAGGGCTGAAACTTTAGCCCTAATTGCGTAAATTGCTGCATTTTTAAGTCGCCAAGAACAAAACCTCATATGCCTGTGCTTTTTGATGATATTTGGGTACTCGAACAAAGTCAGAAATCAAATGACTCTAAATAAATCCTTATAAAAAAATCTGTGTCGGATAGGTTTGAAATTTTTATATAGTGTAGGAATATATACAACGTATTTGTGACAACTAAACTTTGACTAAACAATTGTCTCACTTAAGAAACTAATTTTAAAGGAATGTTTACAATGTTCAAAAAAAACTTTTTTTGTTTTCAAATTTTTGGTGTTTTCTTCCTTTCAGAAAAATACTTTTACTACCCATTTTTTTTATTTATTATATATTTTTAAAATTTTTATCTCGTTTTAACACAGTGCCTTATGAAATTTCCCTATTATTATTTTTATGCAGCAAAATATTTCACGCTCTCAAAAACTCACCTTCATGTTCATGCCTACCGCCAACTAATTTAATGGCACCTTCTTCCTTTTTCAAGGTTTTCATATATTTCCGAACTAAATGCTGTCTCTCATTTCGAGCATCCTCCAAAGTTCGATGCGTGTCCGCAACCGCTCTATAATCGAAATTCAATAACCACAAAATCAAATAAACGGTCGATAATTGGAATCGAATTTCCATTTTAATCAATGTAATCTTGAAACTATTCGTAATGAATTCTCGCCAGTTAAATCACTTAAACTACTAATTACACATTCAAAAATTCGAAATCAATCACTGCACTTCATTCAACCGATTATCTCTACAATGGCATTTTTAACACTGAATCTGAACCACTGAATCCGACGATAATCTTTATAACTTAATCGAAAAATCAAAATTGGATCTTGGAACGGCCTAATATTTTCACCACAAAGAAAATATCTTCGCATGTAGTTTAATATCATTAAAGTCCGATTTTAATGGTGATTTCTCAGCATATAAGGAAGTTCTGTTAGGCGTGTCCTGACATCATCATCTCACATCTTGGATATCGGCTACGGGGATGGCAATGGTACCGATGATGACGATATTAGGCTCGTGGTGGACAAGATTCGCTCTTAAATCATGATCTTGCCTAATCTGATCACAGTTGGATCTACAATTTAAGGCGTCCACGACCACCGACGATTTTATTACTTTTTAGTAACGAAATTTCATTGGAAATTGATCGAATTTACGCGAAATTACCGCTTTTGAATAATTCTTTTTTCATATAGTATGCAGAGTTTCTATAAGCACGTCTAGACCCTAGATAGGCCTGAAAATCACTTCTATTCGAAATTTTATGATCGGGAAATTCCCAACAGCCCTGGCTGACCGGCTGGCATGACGCTCGCTGTCGATCTATCTACGGCTATTTATCCAACGATTGGTTTATTGAAACCGATCGTGACCGTCTATTATCAAAATATCATATTTATGTTCGGTATAGCATAAAAGCCATCTGTTTATCATCGAGTATATGAGAATACTTGCATGATATGTCATCTCGTCTTACGTAAGAAAATTTATCGCCGTTCCATTGATATTTGTTATGGTAGGCTGAATTGACGTTGCTACTATTCTTTGCTACTTGTTGCTTGCTACCGATCGATCGATCAATTACTTAACTTTAGCAGGATAGAAGATCATTTGACCGATTTGTGGATGGACAATAAAAATGCTTGAAATGCGTTGCATATCCGATTTAAAATATGATATAATTGGGTCGGACTGGACTTTTAACTCAACCCATATGGAGATAGAATTTCAGCAATTCCGATTCAAATTAAATACTAGTTAGAATATAAAATATCATTTGAAAATAAAACTACATCAGACGTGCATCATATAAGAAGCCTCGTCATGTTTCCAATGCGCCAAGTGGCGTAACCGTTTCGGAAAATCGCATATTTAAAAAGCAACATGCAAGATCAAGATCACGTATGCTTTTTTGGAAGCTGTCAGAGTGCCTTTTTTGGATATGGTTGCTAGTTGTAATTCGATTTGGTTATTTAAGTTATTAAATACATAAATCAAATTTCAAATTGTAACCGTGAAAGTGAATTTGAAAATCTATATGATCATAAATTATACGATGAATGTTAGTTTAATGTTTTAGGAAATAAATGATGCAATTTTAAAATTGTTTTAGAAGAAAGTCGGATTTAATTAAAACTATTTTCGGTTTGCAGCACCTTAAATGAAAAGAAATCTCAAAGTTTTTAGAAAAGAGATCTTTTTACCGGTCTATTTAGTAAAATGAGTCCAATAAGTTTTGAAGAGATGTAGATTTTGTACCCGATATTCAAAGAAAAGAATAAAAAGACAAAACAAAATTTTTTTTTGCGTTTTTGGCACTTCAAATGTAGTTGCAAAAAAATGTCGAGCTGCACGTATCTACAGTTTTCCATGGACCAAGTCAATGTTGGTTTGTCCCAAAACATGAAAAAAATCAAAAACAGGCTTTAAACACAGAGAAAAACACATTACTCCTTCAGCAATAGAAATTACTATATTATAAATCACAAACAAGTGCCACCCAATACCCCTCCCACCCTCACCTACAATACCACGCAAATAATACCCCGCAACTCCGACCGCCAAAACTCATTAAAGATACTTTAAGTGTTGTGCAACCCATTTTTTGATAGCTGCTTTTATTCCAGTAGAAACTTCTATGCTATATGTAGCTAATCAATAAGAATAATGATTTTAAACTATACGTTAAGAAATAATTGAAGTGATATTTTTTTTGCGTTTTAAAACATTCTGCATTAGATATGATAAACAGAAATTTGGTGATAAGAGTGATTTTTCCAGTTTTCCATATGATGTCAATGCGTTAATTTAAAAAGAGAAAATGAAATTCTCAAATCCTCGATTTTGGTTTCTTACATGTCAATCAATTTCGTATGTATTTCACTTTTGTCACTTTACCGAAACGCATTTCTTTCTCTGGCCAAGGTAATCAACATACGCACCGTGGTAACAAATTCCATCCCACATCAAATGGCGACAGTTCTCTTTTCACAAGTGAATAATTTAAAACGAATTACCCGGAACTACCTTAAAACTCTTTGGAAAATTCTTTGTTACATCGACGTAGAAAAAAAACATTTTATTGGTTCAGTTGTATTCCTGTGTTTGTGTGTGTGTCCGTTTAGTGTGGCTCTCGTTAATTAAATATTAAGCCTCCTTGTAACAATTCTTAACCTACCCCATTGAAGTTTTAGTCCCTCAACGCAATTTGACTTCATTCAATTGACGTCCTGGGGATGCGTTGAAAATTAGGAATTCATTAAAAGTTCAGACGAAAAGGAAGACTTGAAAATAAGAAAATTTACATAGTTCCAACCAAAAACAAAAGTCTTCGGTTTTTTGGCGCTTCTGTTGTTTAAGTAGTTTTTTTTTGTTAAAAAGCGAGTTTTAAATATAGACAGGAGAAAAGTTCTCAGCCACGTATAAAACAAAAACAATGTTTTATTTTTTAAAAATTCTATTGTTTTAATATCCCGCCATAACCAGACAATGGAAATTTTCTGAAAGTAAACGAGCTTTTCACAAATATGTTACATAACCGAAGGTTTTTAATTCGTCGATTCTGTCAAATTTCATTAGAAAGAAAAATTTCAAATTTAATGCCATTTCCAGGATCACAATTTCCAATTGGGAAATTATCCAAAACAATAACACGGGTATTCATACAATCTAGGATATGCCTTGCAGACAGCGTAAGAGTTTACCCCCTCGTAAATTAACTGTGAAAATTTGTATGAATTTTTTTACGCAACTCTCGTTTTACGCGACGAATTTGCAGACGAAAATTACTAAGAATTTTTTTTGTGCCATTTGTTCCCTTATTTTAATTTTTCCCTAATTCTCGATATTTATGATTGTCGGTATTTATCTGGCTGCTGACTATAGACATTATGGACTTTCTGAACGATTTATACAATTTATGTATGAAAAACTTTGCATATAAATACGAAATCGGTAAACTTATTTCGTTGTATGAATACCCAACCCGTAATATGGTATTTGTGCCATAATATTCCCAGACTTAAACCAAAGTTTTCCTTAAATATTAAAAAGCGCACATTTGCTGAAAGCTTATCCAGGACATGTATTTTTTTATATACTCCTTTTCTAAGCTTTGAAAGCTTTTATTGCCACCAGAAATTTTTAAACCGGTGTAAATTTTTTTTCGATTTTCTTTTAGGGTTTCACAATTGCAATTAATTAACCTTTAGACCAGTGCTCCGCAACCAGTGTGCCGCGGCACACTGGTGTGCCGGGAAATGATATTAGGTGTGCCGCGGTAAACATTTCAAATAGCTTTTTAATAATTCTTTCAGGATTTTTTTTTAAATTTTTTCATTATAAATATTTTACACACAAATTTTTTTATATTTTCTTTTGTGGTGTGCCCCGGATTTCCAGAAAAAAAATTGGTGTGCCGTATGCAAATAAAGGTTGCGGAGCACTGCTTTAGACTACCGGAGTGACCCCGAACGGAACCACAAACATTCTCGGCGACTCCACGCAATATGCAAATTTCAAATATATAACAAATATTCAAAACAAAAAACTGTTATTTTAATGCAATGAAAAAATGCCAGTAAAGGTTAAAAAAAGATAAAAATTGTATGAAATTTCTCTAAAATCTAAAAATTGTATGAAATTTATTTAAAAATTCAGAGGACATCAAAGAAAAGTTATAGATAAAAGTATTAGTAAGCAGAAATTTTTTCAACAACGACTTGTCTAATAAAGAAGAATGTATTCCAATCTCTTGAGAGGTATTCCAATCACAAGGAAGAGAAGTGACGAGTAGAATAGATAATTTTCTTTTTATTTAACAACAAAAATCGGATCAAAATTGTTTAAATGTTTAAACATGGAAAACTGTTCACAATAATGGAAACTATCCACCAACAATGGGAAATTTAGGTGATTGTAATATAATTTAACCCTCCATATACTGTAAATATCCTATAGAACTAGCGTTGGTGTTAATTGGACCCTTATGCGTATTACGGCATTTTTATCTTTATTTTATGTATTGTACAAAAACCATAAAAATTTTAAATCTTAAATTTGCTACCCAAATTGCATCGAAAAGCACGGACGCATGAGGTTTGTTCTTTGCGACTTAAAAATGCAGCAATTTACGCAATTGGGGCTAAAGATCTAGACCTATAATTCACATCCGTGTACAAGAAGCGTAAGCGTGATATTACACACGGCAACTTTCAGGCTTACTTAATCCGATTTTTGGGAGAAACGACTGAGGAGGGAAAAGTTGCCACTCGAAATCATGGCTTATCGACAATCTGCATACATGCAAATCGTGTGAACCGGTTTGGGAAAAGTAGTAGGCAGAAATCATTTTCGTTCTGACCGTCAGCAGGTAAAGATCGTGGGAAGTATATGAGCAGCAGCAATTTCAATGGTTTGAGTCCACACACACCCATGTAAACTTGTGTAGCATATGCAAACAGGATTGGCTTATTTAAGCCACAAATGTAAGCACATTGGCTTATTAAGCCCAAAAGTTGCCGGCTTAAATAAGCCCGAAAGTTGCCGTGTGTAATATCGCGCTAAGAAGTGACGAGAACGACACAGTGATTAATCATCTCTGCATATCCACAATACAATAGCTTGAATGAGAAAATTGGTGATCGATGGGTCGTCTTTGGTTCAATATTCGCTTCATGAAAATCCGCCAACGATTTAGCGGCATTTGACGGTTGTCGGGTTCATACAGTGATTAGCTGTGGAACATGAATGCCAGTTTCATGATTTGTCAGATTTGTTGGATTAGTATTATACTTAATAGAACAGTAATACAGCGACTTTATTTCAATAAGTTTTCAAGAATAATAAAAAACTTACCTTTCAATGTTTCGTAAATGTGTCTAAACCTAAAATTTTAGTCATATAGATTAAACTCTCCATCAAAAGTTACAAGCCCATTAAGATTACTAAACTTTTCTGGCAAAATTGTATTAGTTATTGGATTTTAAATGTACCCAAATATGATAAAGAATCAACAAAAAATTCCAGATTCAAAAATAATTTTTATTAATAAATAAATTATCACTAAAATGTATTTTTTTAAAACGTGTAAAAAATAATATTATAAAAATGCAACTAAATGTTCATTTAACTAAAATCAAGATTAAACAATAAGTTATTAATTAAAACTCATTTGATTGTGTGTTGGCTTCGAAAGTTTTTCGGGTGTTTCGAGTGATTGGTATATCTCTACAATTCGGATTTATATCAACTAAACCTATTATATACAAACAAAAAATAATTAAATTTCAGTATGTTTTTTTATTCTCTTAACCCTCTAACCGGAATATTTCCGAGAAAAATTCACTAAAATATGACTTTCAACTTGCGACAGACCGTAACCAAGACAACGTACAGGGCTAAATTTTTTCCAGCATGTAAAGCGATAACTTACAAAAGTCAGTGTAAGACGTTCCGGCGATTTCCGGCGATTAAAATTGCTACCCGTTATAAACAAGCGAATTCCCTGAAGCCCGCCTTAAGGCGGGCATTCCGGTTAGAGGGTTAATGTTTTATACTTTCTATAATTTGTTATTCATTTTTTTTTACAAACACTAATCAGTTTTTTTTAGTTAATGAAATAAAAGCTGATAATTTACTACAATTGTATTTAATTATACTCATCAGTAATAAATTACAATTATTATTATAATAATTCAATACAGTTTTTCTCATAAGTTTAAGATAATTTTATCTTAATTTTACTAATTACTTAGAAATGTTTGTTTCCTTTAAGATTTGTTTTATTTCAATTTCAATCAAATATCAAATTTCATTTTTTTTAGGTTTTAAATCTTTTTGTATGTGACTAATTGTAAGTAGGAGATTCTTTTAAAATCTTTGTCTCTGCGATATTATTTAAAACGCATTCTTCTTGTAAGTATATTTTTTTTAAAATTTTGTTTTTTATGTTCACGCTTAGAGTGGAATGATTTTTACAACATGAAGACGATTCTTATTTTTATATCAGATCAACAACTGATAATAGGCGCTGGTTATTTTTATTATTTATTGATTTATTTTGTGTAAAAAAACGATTGCAAATCAAGATTCTCAACATCAAAAATTCATTTCAGATACTTTTCGGATTTTTCTTGCAAATTTCTAAAAACGTTTTTTTTCTCCTCTAAATCTGATGTGAACAGCACAAAATCTACGTTCCTGCGCAATTTACGAATAAAATATTAGTTTATATAAAAATATGAATTTTAATTTTACAAAATCTGAAATATCTAGATAACGGTAAAAATATTGATTTCCGGTAAAAGATAAAAACGTAGAGAATTTTCTTGCACAAAAACTGACAGAAGAACTGCCTGACAGGCAGAAAGACATTTTTTAATAATGCTTCCATCGACTCAGGGGTGCACTGTAAGTGTTTTTTAGACAAGAGGTCGACATTTTTCATGAAAACAAAACTTTATTTTACTACCTATAAGAAAGTAAAAAAAAAGCATTAATTTAATTATATAAAATTTGATTTTGTTATTAATAAAAATAACCAGAACTTATACTGATTGTATTTAATTACAATAAATATGTCTTCAGTTTTATTTAGTTTTATTGAAAATTGAATAAAATATTTCAATCATTTATTATTAAGTACCATTTTATTGTACTTAATTTATTTAATTTATTTTTAATATTTATTAAATTTTTATAGTTTTATACGTTTACTAGATGTCTAACTACGAATTAATAACAGTTCCTAAATACGCCCCAATAAAACTACTTGACGTTAAAGCAAGTATTTAAAAACTTTTTTATTCGTTATTTTTGTTACAATTCGTTTCAATGTCAACATTTTCAGCTAATTAAATTCATTAATCAGGTTCACATTAATATTCTTTTTTTGGTAAATATAAAAATTTTAATTTTCTTATGCCATTGTATACGAAAAGAAATTTTATTAAAAGTTTAACTGTACAAAAGCAAATTGATCTGGATCTGGAAGTCAGATATAATCGATTATTTGACTGTGAAATGCAGAGTTTTTAAAGATAAATGCAGAAAAAATAATAATAAGCGTGGGAAACAAAAAAATCACGCCCTGCACGTATTATTTCAATAATTTTAAGATTCATTTCTTTCTGCTGTATCGGCCCATAGTTTGTACAAATTTAATAGTCCTATCCTGGTGACTGTTAGTGACCGATGGCTAGTCGTAACTTGGTCGCAAGAGCCCCAAATTCTACGGATTTGTGACCTGTGGTTTAAGTTCCACGAAGCCAGTATAGGCCTGTAAGAGTGAAACACTTGAATAATAATCCATACTAGCATTTATTGTGTATGGCACGAATATGTTACTCAATAAGGAACATTTCTATAGGCAGATACCGATTTTGTGCTCGTGTTTGTGCATTTTTTTCGCAGATTTGTGCATTGTTGTTTTTCTGCAATCATAATAATATATAAAAATGAGTTGGTGTCTGTCTGTCTGTCTGTTCCCCTTTCACGCAAAAACGGCTGAACCGATTGACTTGAAATTTGGCATGAGTGTCTGTGGTAGTTCTGGTTCCAACATAGGCATACGGAAAAGTAGCGCGAGGGGTGGGGGGAGTAAGGGGAGGGGGCAAAGTGATTTCGAAACTTAGTTTTTTATCTATGTCACTCTTTCGCGGGAAAACTACTGAACCGATTGGCCTGAAATTTGGCATAGCTGTTGGTCGGGAGTCCAGCTCCAACATAGATCCATTAAAAAGTAGCCCGAGAGGTGGGGGAGTAAGGGGAGGGGGTAAAGTGATCTCGAAACTTAGCTCTTCCTCTATGTTGCCCTTTCGCGGGGAAACTACCGAGCCGATTGGCCTGAAGTTTAGCTCCAACACAGACTATAAAAAAATTGAAAAAACTTAACCCGGCAATGACGGGTATGCAAGCTAGTAAATAATAAAAGTAGCGCAATATACCACATATTTGAAGTTTGAAGTCCGCAACGGTGGATCTTCAGAATAAAAAAATCTTACATTTGAATGTTAATATCGTCCAACAAAGGGTCAACAAAGTGCCCGTAAAAACTTTATAAAAAAATCAAGTTCTAAAAAAAGGTGACTTCCAGATATATAAAACCAGTAACATAAGAAAACGTTCTCAATTTCAAAAATTACCCTTTTAAGCTCTCCAACAGCATCATTTCTCGACAAATTTGTTTTATTTTATTTTTAAAATTCTCTGAATAAAAAAAAATGTTTAAAATTTTTCATTTTGTGCGTATTGCTTATTGCACCTTTAATATCTTTTCAAAATTTATTCATAATTTTTTTAATTACTATTATTTATTATTAAAACATGACAAACAAAAACAATAACTTAAAAATTTACAACTCTTAAGTTTTCACAAAAAAAAGTATATAAAAAATAAATAAATAACTTTATTCACAATTTGAATAATCAAATAAAACATACAACAAAATACAAATAATATTACAATTTGCGCAATTTTTTTAGTGTTATTATTTATATTTTGATCTAGTATAAGTATTCCATTCTTTAATGAGTGTCATTATGATGTGTGTCTGCGTTCACCGATCTTACTACTGATCGCGATTTTGTGAATAAAAAAAACCTAGGAACTCACAGAGTTGTGGTACAATTTATCAAATAAATTTATGCATTGGCAAAACTTATTCATTATAGTATTGGATTATTATAAATTAGAATAGAAAATGTAATTAATTTATGTTAATTATGTTCTATATATGTATGTAATGTTTTCATTTAAAGAAACCGGTCTTTTAAGGATTGTCGTTTAAAATTTTTCTTCTTCTTTTGTTATCTAGATTCTATTTTTTTTTTAATTATTCTCGCTTCCAACTTAAGTAAGTCACAGAAACATTTTTATTGTTAATTTATTTTATTCACTTTATAAATTAATTACATACGAAGCAGCGCAAAAGTTTCCATTTATTCAATTCTTTAAAATACCTTTGTGTAACAAAGTTGTGTTGTTGTGTTTTGTATAATTGTTTCAAATCGTTTGTTCCATATCAATATAAAAACCTATTTTCGTTACTTATTATTATTATTATGTATAATAATATTCGCCTACACAATATACTTGATATTTTTTTTAGTTTTCTTTTAAATTTACATTTATAGTTAAATAATTTAAAACAGGGTTGTTTATCTTTAAATTTCTTTTATGCATTGTTTATTAAATTTTAAGAACGTTGTGGAATAGATGATGAGATTATGGTTAAAAAGGTGGATTTTTATTATTATTATTAGTTTTTTTATTATTAAATAATTTAACTGCATGCCCGTAAATGTTGGTTATATGTTTTCGTATTCAAACATTTCGCTATCTCTCTCTTGCTTTTCTATCATCCAATCATTTTAATTATTTATTTTATTTATTTGTTTGAGAAAGATTGTTTTTTTTATGTAAAATCTGATATACATACAAACATTACGAGTACAATTTGGCTTCACCTGAATTAACCGATGTCTTCATTTTGTGCTTCACGTGGCTAGCTGGCTGGCTGATGTTTCTGGCTTCATATTTTGTTGCTTCGCTACTATATATACTATTAATTAGTCTTATATTTTCGGTTTATACTGTTTCCTCCATAATATCATGAATATCAACAGCAAAAATAGTTTATTGTGTAAAAATGGCTTCACAAATAACAAAAACCAATAAATTTATCAGCTTTCGGCTCGTGTCGACGATACACTGTGACTAGTTAATAAATGTTCTGGAATTGGAACTGGACGTGTCCGGGCCGATTGCTTTTTCTAAAATAAGATCATAAAATTTTATTCATATTTCGATTATGATTCAAAATCTCAAACCTTTCGTCGAAATGGAAAGCATCCTGGTTTCTCAACAACTGGCGGAGCATTGATTAACAGATCTTGCGTTGGACAATCGTTTGTCCCAAACACATTCAATTCTCTAAAACAATCAGTCTCAACCATTTCATTTTGCCACGATATCGAAACAGATCCGGTATTGAATTTTGTGTAGAAATTCGCATCTGATTCGTCGATATTCACCCCCTTGACTGTTGAGAATTGTTCGATGTCGAGTACGTCTTTGGCATAAACTGCATGCGGCTGGAAATTTTAATAAAATTTTAATTTCAAAACAGTACTAATTAATAAGATCTAATGATTACGTCTGGTACAAATGGTGGATCAACCATTCCAGCGTCTAATCTTTTCCAATTTATGCAATTGAAAAATGGATGTAATTTTATTTCCCTGGCTCCGTAACGTCCATTTCGACAGCCCAGTCTCCCTTTCACTGTTTTCGCTAAGAGCTGTTGGCACATTGATTTGGCTTCATCACTATATTTATGTGAATACTTTTCGGCCTCCTCCTAAAAATATTAGAAATGGAAAGCGACGTTCAGTAAATGGTGGTTTAATGCTTGTGGTTTTTATTAGAGTTACAAAAATAAATTTAAGATGAATGAAAAACCTCGCACAAAGCGATCAAAATCCGGACGCGCAGTAAATATTAGAAAAATTACTTAAGGTCGACCGTATATAGGTAAGTTAAAAACATTTATTTTATTATAATTAACATTTATTTTAATATTCTTACAAAATTAAGTTGTACTTAGTACTACTTCGCATTTTTTTAAGCATGCACCATAGTTAGAATTTTTTTAAATAACGCACGGCAGATGAAATTTTTGGCATTTCGAGGTGAAATATATTAAATTCCGCGTTTTGTAATTCTTGATGTCTTGGTTTTATGAAGTTAACTCCCTAATTGGGACGAAATTTCCCGGAGACGCAAAAAAAACGCCCAGACACATTCAAAAACCTTCTCCGAGGTTTACAATGGCAGATAAGTGCCACACACGAAAGTATATTTTTTGTTTATCACATTTTTTTAATTCTTCAAAGATAGAGATTTTGCTCTAAATTGAAACGCCTTGAGATATCAGAAGAAAAGCTTAGGGTGTAATTGAATTTCGAAGAGATAAAAATGTGAAAATTGATTGATTTCCTCGAATTTTTTTCCCTCGCGCTTCAAGTCAGTTTTCTCCTGCATAATTTTGTGTCAAGATGTGGTTTTAACAGAATTGATTTAAAAACAACTAAACGATGGATATTTTAGTGAACAGAACCAAAATTTTGAAATTTTAGGAACCAAAACCGAGAACTTAAAATATTTGTTAAATCTTTTTTTATGGGACCGATCTTTTTGTGCTCCACCTCCCTTTTACCCTCCCATATAATGCGAGCTTTCGTATGAATTAACAATTTTTCGGCTTTCTTTTGTTTTACGCAAAGTCCATAAAAATTTTTGATTGAAAGAAAAAGCATAGATTAAATCACTCCTCACAGAAACCATTAGAAAAGCGGGATCTTTGAAAAGTTTTTTTTTCTTGTCCACATTTTGCGGAAAAACATTCTTTCTGTTGTTTGAATTTATGAATAAAAGATCCAATATCAAAATAACAGTTCCAACTTTATCTAAAACCAATTTATTTCGATCAAGTTCATCAATAAGTTTATTTTGGTAATTTCCCAAGTGGAAAAATCTTCGAAAAATTCGAAATCCCAGTGAAAATTCTGAACAACAATGAACTCAATAAGTTTAAGCTTTGGGTGAAATTGAGTGTTGCACAAATGCGCCAATATCTACTAAATTATCTGAGTACGACATAAAATAAAATTTGAGAAATATATTTTCCAAAGAATTACCCCAAAAACAACAATAGCGACCGCAACCGAAAAAAAACCAACTCCTTTTGTTATATTATATGGCAACTAACTATACATAATGTATGGCAAAGAAGGCAAAAGAATTTTGCTTACCTTAACTCTTCTATCCACCTCCTCCCTTTTGACCTTTTCCTTCCTCATCCGAAATGGAGCTTGTCCCTCGATCATTTCGTACAATAAACAACCGAAACTAAACCAGTCTGGCGAGAAAGAATACTTTTCATTGTCGATTACTTCTGGTGCCATGTACCCTACAAGTATATGAAACCATAAGAAAAAAACACATTTTTTATAAGAAAAATACGACATCAAGAAAGTTCCATCATTGACTATGGCAAGGATAAAATAAAAGAAAATAACTTGAACACATATGGACTTGAGTCCATATTTTATACAGAGTAGAATGAAACTAAAAAAAAGAACAAGACGAAAAGGACGAACTAAGGATTTGTGGAGGAGGTGTGTGGAAATGGGAGACAAAAACAACATATATACACTGACAATATAAAAAATACATTGAGATTGCTTACCAACAGTTCCCACTCGACCCCTGACCATTTCACCTTCTGGTATCTCAACAGCCAACCCCAAATCGGATATCCGGACGTGTCCATGGTCATCCAGCAGTATGTTTTCCGGTTTACAATCCCTATAGACGATACCCTGCTGATGCAAGTGCTCCAATCCACAAACAACTTCAGCTGCATAGAATCGTGCCCGCACTAATTCGAATCCCGGCTCCCCACCCATATTGTATATGTGAAATTTTAAGTCACCACCTAGAATCGGGAACAAAGAAAATCGTTGTGATAACCTACAAATCAGTTGGTAAAATTGCATAATCTCATCCACACATATTTCGCCACCGCAAAATCCTCACGATTCAAGTTTTAGGCAGATGCCACACTGACATCGACCACGGATTATTTTCACAATTTTATCCGGCTATGTCGGATCTGTTGACTATCTCCTAATATAATTCCATAGCGGCTGAGAATCAAATTCAGCCATCAACCAACCGTAATGAAAACAGTGTGCCATGCGGCTTAAAATGATGATAATATCGTCCCATATGTTCAACTTCAGGGAATGATAAATTTATCCAAAAGATAGATGAATATGTATCCCGTGGACTACCGAATATACTATACTCCCGAATAGAATTTATATGAAGAAATATGTGCAGATGGGACACGAGACAGAATTCATATGGTCGATAAAGTTGAATACGTTTTCCGTTTTCACCATTACATACCATTCATTATTGTTAGAACTAGACATAGAGCATCTTTGGTTTCATATGCATATGTGAGATTAACGACAAAACGAGAATTTATTCTCTGTAATATTTGCTTTTCAATTAGGACCATTGATTCGCCTTTTCGCTTCTTTATCCTCTTCTTCTCTAATTTTTTGCATGCGTACATTTTACCCGTCGCTCGAACCTGTAATCAATCAAGTAATGAATTATTTTTTTTTTCAAATACAACATCTTTTTTCATGAAAATTTATTCAATGGGAAGCCGGATTTTGCATGGTAGATATATGAAAATTTCCCTCAAGGTAAAACAATTAAATGACAATTTAAAGACACTTTTCGCATAGGAAAAATTCAATAACCTAAAAGGGCCTACGCAAAAAAAAAAAACTGGGTTTCGCAAATTCGCGGGATTTTTGATTTAAAATTCAAGTTCAATTTTTAATTCTAGGTTTTTATTTTCGAGAAATAATTCGAAACATTGTCGAAACGACTGCAAAGCTGTAAAGACTCTTAGCTGCAACACTATCGCAGGCTCCCCCTTCCATTAAGAGTGTGACGCAGTTTATGGACAGTTCGTAATTAGAAAAAAACCCTAAAATTTGAGCTGAAATTTTGGTTCGTGACCACTCTGGCCCGGGGCCCAGAGGAAAGGGGAAAGCAAGCATTGCAACAGACATTACAGTTTTCATTCCATTACGAGACTATCTGTTCCCACTTACTACACTTTAAATTTTCGCTGGAACATCATAAGTGAAAAAATTTGAATATAGGCGTCCAATAGATTTTTGAGCGTTTAAAATTTCGTGATTTTGGGTTATATATTGAATTGTCGGATATCGGGTCTTGTATACAGGTATCCCTCGAGTTACGCGGTACTTGAGTTACGCGAATTTCGAGGTATGAGGAAAAAAATTCCGGCAGTGCTTGAGTTACGCAGTACGGTTTTGGAGCAATTTTTATTTAAAAAGAAAATATTGTAATTATAGATGAATGTTTTTATATAAAAAAAGATAATAGGATCCTGAGTCTCCGCTTACGCGGTTTCGACTTACGCGGAACCAATTAACCGCGTAACTCGAGGGATACCTGTATTATTTATCACTTCTTATGAATTTACATTGTGAAAATGATAGTGAGCTGAACATTTTGAATAATTGCAAAATCGGAAATGGATTAAAAGTTCAAAGTTTTGAAAACTTCAATTTTTTTTGTTCCGAATTTAGATCGAAATCGAACCTCATAACATCGTTCTTCAAATTTCTACTGAAAACTTTTTAGGGTCGGTCACTGAAAATTTTATATTATATGCACACAAGTTATATGCACACAAGTTCGTAGAGACACAGGGTAAAACGATGGCCACTTATTTTCTGCGGTCCGCGTCCAATTATGTCGAAATTAATGAAAATTGTCTATTAAGGAACAAAAGTCAATATGAGATTAAAAAGTATTTTTCAATTGAAATTTTGAGATCAAAAATCTGCCAGAAAAGCATTCCGTTTTTCCCACCTACATATACTTAAAAGTACAGAATTTACAAAGTTACCTGGCAAGCACAGACTTCACCGAAACCACCTTTCCCCAGCACTCGATACATTCGAAATGTTTTGTAAGTAATTGGTTGAGCTTCTAGCCATTTCCATTGTAAATATCTGAAATAAAAAACGTAAAAAAACCCTTTATTATTTTTCGCGTTTGGCAATTCGCTACTAAATTACAAATAAGCAACAAACTTAAACACATTTCCACATCGCGTCGCGGCGAGAAAACTGTTGCTGGTAGTATCAGAAAATTAGGAAAGTTCCCGGTTTTAGTAGCCGCGAAATGAAACAGCATTTCAAAAGTAATTTAAGTTCAACCAAAGAAAATATTAGAAATTAGCGAGAAATATCGGGAAAACTGGTAATATAATGAAACTTTTGAAATAAACAACAACACATCAAAATAATGAAAGATATCCTTGAAGTTTGCCTTAATGAATGTGTTTTTTCTTCGCTTATTTTACTTCTTTATTTTTGTCTTTATAGTTTTAGGTTTTTAGGAATTCTTAGTGTGTTTGTGGTTCCAGTATTCGATATGCGTTGTGGCAGCTCCGTCTGTTGTTACCCAGGAACAACATATAAAACTTTCTTTGGTTTACTACCCCATCAAAAGTTAATTACATTTTCCAATGTTCTTGTGCCATTGTGCGTTGTTTTGTGTTTATCTTTAGCGGAAAAAGTAAAACATCAGCGAAATTTGCTATTGATTTGGATTGGATAACTCCAAAACAATCCAATAGCCGAAGTGGAGGAGATCGGGAGGGAAGAAAGCTTTTTTTCTATTGTATTTTGGAATTTCATCTCGAGAGTTTATGGTATATTGTGACAATTCGACGTGGAATGATAAATCCCTATACGGATATTTTCTATGGTTTCCATGGAGCCACTTTATTCAACCTCCCCGCTCAACCCGGCAAAATACTTCGTCTATCAATTTCAATCAAAGCGAACTCTTCGAAGAATTTCAAGTTCAATTCAATAAATTCATTTGACATCCCCACAATTCTGAATTGAGGGAATCCATTAACCAATTGGTTGTTTTTTTTCCTTCATCAACCTTACATGTGTGCGTGTGTGCGTTTGTGTATTTTTGTGCGAAAATGTGATTTTTTCGTAACATTTCGATACAAATTTTTGTGTTTTTTGATGAGCACAAGGAAAGATGATATTGAAAATAGAAACAAAAGCAAGAATAATTTACTGATTGACCTAAGGAAGATCCGTCCATGTAATATTTTTAGCATTTTTTCTTTGGTCGCAGTAGAATCTTCTTGACAATTCTCTATTAACTTTAACTTAACGGGCCATTGATTTCCTGCCAATGTCCTGGAATAGAACAAGTGGTGTTCATTGCAACAGTAAGTTGTTCTGATATAGATACAGGGTGACCACATTTTTGATGGCAATTTTTAATACTTCTAAGGCCAGTTTGCGGGTACTGTTCTTAATTGTATGTCTTAACAAAAAAGATGTACATAAATCTAAGTAAGTTTCACGAAATTTTGTAAAAAAACCCTAAAAGAGATTGACATAGCCAAAGATTAGGTAAAAGAAGATAAGAAACTTAGAACTAATTTCGAGGGCAGGAAAAAATCCTTCATCGAATATGGAACAAAAAAAACCCTACTTCGCAAAGCGATTATTTCGTCCTAATATTTTGACGCTTAAATGCTGAAACACATAGGACTGCAAAGTCGACTGTGACTGCGACTGCGGCGTCAAGTTTGACGTCGAAAAATTTAGCGACCAGGTATTTACATGGAGTGACACACATGTCGACGTCGACTGTGACTGCAGCTGCGAGTGCGACGTTTTTTTTAGCCAAAATACTAAATTCGACGTTGCGTCGTGGGGGTGCCAACGAAATTTTTAGAAAAATCTGGGTTGACAATACCAAAACCTTTGTGCAATGTTCGTGCAGCACTAGAAAATTACTTTGATGTACAGTAACTTTCTAGTGCTACGCACATGAAATTAGTATTAATTTTCGATAATTTTTAAATCCCACAAGCATTTTTATTATTTTACTTTAACACGATAGACAAATTTCTTTTACATAAATGTCAAATTTTTTGTTGTTGAAGTGCTGCACGACGTTCCATGTGTTCCATTCCACGTTTCGACGGCGACGTCGGCTGCGTAACCGACGGCACAGTCGACGTCGCAGTCGAACTCGCAGTCCTATCTGTTTAGGGCATAACTGTTAAAAAATCAATAAAAATATTTAAATTGCATGCGTTACTTGATTGGGATTCATAACTCTACAGTATTTTCCATAGATTTTTAAAGTTGTATGAAAAATTCTGTTGTTGCTTATCCTTAGCTACCAAATCGTTACATAACTAAAAATTTAGATAAAATATATCAGTTGACTTTTCAAAAAGTGAATCCCAGAATGTCAAAAAAAAAAATTTTTTTGACTGGACCGAATTTTAAAAGTGAATTTTAAAAATAAAATTTAAAAGTTAAATAATAGGGGCGCCGAAGTTTTATAAGACTTTTTTGTGTCGTTTTTGTGTAATTAAGTGTAAAAAAGTTTCAAGTCCATCCAAGAAAACAAAAGTTTGGTTTCCAGGACTCTGGAAGAACATGCCTAAATATGGGACTGTACCAGCCATTCCCGAACTTTTGGTCACCCTAGATACAGATAATAAGTGCCTATAATACTCGTACACATCATCAAACTTTTAAGTTGCTCCGTCTTCTGACATGTTCATATCGGACTATCCAAATGCTGTTGTTAAGGCTTCATTAAGTTTTATCGACTATTTCAAATTCAACAAATTTTTACATTTTATCAGTATATACATATGTGGTATCACAATGGACCTCATTGGTCTAAGTGGGTTGAAGGATCGCCACTCTAACCTAACCTAACCTAAACCTACATTTTATCGGGGGTTTCAGATTTAGCAACTTTTTAATTTGAAACAAAAAAAAACTGTGACAACTAATCTTAGATACATAATATAGTCGCACCTCCATAGCCTCCAATTATATGATATGGTATAGTATAGGGCGATTTATGAAATCACGGAAATGCCTCGTAAACCGCCTAAACTATGTAGGTTTACCACCTCGTAACAACGTTATAAAATTACGCAAATGTCAAATACGGAGATTTTAGAAATTATGAAATTCATTTTTATTATACACAAATTTTGTTATATTCATTTTTTCCCAAAAGCGCAAAATTTTGGAGACATTTTAAAAAAAATGGTTCGAGGTACCCAAATTTTCCAAAATTTAATAGAAAACTGCGATTTTTGTGAAACTCATTTACAAAAAATTTCAAAACGTTACCTCAACGATTTCTCGAGGTATTTAAATTACATCAAACGGAGAGGCAGACAGATGGACAGACAGATGCACGGACATCTTCATAATTTTACCTGAAACGGATTTCGTACCAATCAGAAAGTTTCTATCTGCCTACGTTCTGGAGCCGGTCTCCGTCATGAATACAATACTTTCTTTCTATAGCAGAGGAAAGTAAAAAAGGGATGTGTCCACAATTAAGATAGCTCAAAGCAATATCGGTAAGGTTGAAAAAACCGGTACTTTGGATCACGTGTCATTGAAAGAAATTTCAATATTAAATTCCTTTGGCCAAACAAAAAAAAAAACAAATTTTTTAATAATATTTTAATAAATTACAAGTTTATGTAATCAGAATTACAAAAACACTGAGCTTAAGGGAAAAGACCTTCTTTTATCGGCAGCTAAAATCTTATCGTTCACGTTACAATTTATTCCCCCTATTTTTCGAGAAGAAAAATCAAATCCTTTTGTCGTTTTTATAATATTACCACTCATAAGCATAAGGGATGGCTATCAAGAGATCGTCATTGAGCCCTTGCCAGGAAATAAAAATGATGGAACCTTCTATCAAGAAACAAATTCGCCATATCTCGACCGTAAATCATCACGGGGTCGGATGTGAAAGTCATCTAGTGATGTTCTGCCCCCTAACCAACCTTTTGAATCCGTCCAGTATGAGTCAACAGATATGTTTATCCACAGACGTTAAAACTCAAGTCAAAAGCTAAGGCTGAAGATATAAAACACGCTTTCATTTCATCTTATGTGGCATGTAGCTTTTGAATCGAATTCAAGATTATGCTAGGATATATTCTAGCTAAAACTTAGTTCAATATCCATCCGCATTTAGTTAGAAAGACGAAAACTGAGCATATATCGAGGATGACATGGCGCGTTCTACCCAAACACAATTTAACTTGGTTGAATTATACACAAAAGCAGATTATGAGATCAAATGTAGAAAAATTCTTAAAAAAATGAAACATTAATGAGACCGACCTCCATCAACCATACCAGCTGCGTTTTTAGTAGCTCCAGTCGTCTAGCATTCGCAGCATCCGAAACAGAAACATTTGAAATTTATATGGCATGGGAAAGAATGCACGAATGTGATTTAGGATGAGAGAATTTCAAAGATATTGGGGGCTGCTTTTCTTTTATATTTTTAGCAATGTGAGAATGCGTGCGCACATTTCGTATAGCGATGGTGGAAATATCAGAAATTTCTGGTAACTTGGTAACAAAAATTATTCCTTCCTTTGTAGACTACTAATATTGTGGATTTATGTATTTATACTAATGTGAATAAATATATTTATAAAGTAACAAAAGTTACATATATTTAAAGGTGTGTATGTGTGTGTGTAGGTGTGTATGAATAAGACTAGGTTAAAGGATGTCCGTACCATCGATAACCCAAAGGAATTCCTAGCTATAAGTAATTTGATTCCAAAGAATAGCAGTTTCTAAGAAATTTTTTCTGTTTTATTGTACATGAACTTTTCTATTAAGCGTATTCTGTGGTCTTTAAAAATTTATGGGAAAACGATCCGTTTTATGTGGTACAGTGGTACCTACCTATATTGTGTCTGCCTGAAATAAATTCAATGAAAAAAAACCAACCCATTTTTTATACCCACAGTTACAATGCGTGTTATCAATAATTTATTACCACAATTCGGTTCAAAGTAGATTTTGAAACAATTTTTTGACATCTGGAATTTGTCGTTGTTATTACATTTATTACATTGAAAAGGCAGTCAATCAAAAATATCTGAAAAATAAATGACATCTAACACAAAAACCAAGAATTTTTTATACAATTTTAACGATCTGTTGAATTTTTTAGCAAAAAAAAAAATCTTTCGTTGTGTCTAAAAGATTTTACCCCTTCATCACGATGTAAAAGTTTCATCTAACGTATTTCCTCCTGATTACCAGGGCCATACCAAGGCAAAGCTGCGCCCAGGTCTAAATTTGTATTTGACGTCCCATGCCTTTCTAAAAAAAATATCAGTTGTGATCAACACAAAACTTAAAGCCTAAACCACAATTACGCGTGCGTGCGTGCGGCACCCACGCGGTGAAACTAAAAACTACGCATTTATATGAGTAAATGTATAATTGCGCGTTGCTCAGACGCGTTGCCGCGTCCGTGCCGCATCCATGCCGCGTAGAGTAGGCTCAGTTTTTACTTTTAGATGCGTTGACAACTATTAGATACCAGAACTAAATAATGCCGCACGCACGCACGCGTAATTTTGGTTTAGGCTTAAGAAGTTAAATTTCTAATAAAAATAATAGTTTTTGACAATTTTCGTAATTAAAATTAACTATTTTATTGATAGTCACAATTCCCTATTATAAAATACATAAATTTACTATTTTTTCTCTCAGTGTAGTTTGGTTCTACCCGGTTCAGTCTTTCCTCAGTTATCAGCGAACAGACAGACAAACACACAGCTCTATAATATAGGTGTAGCCATCAATTTTGAATTTCCCCCACCCTCTGCTCAATTACAAAACACTTTTGTGCGTCGCTAAGAGCTAAAATATTATTTGGTAAATGGTTTTTACAAATTTTAAGGATTTTTTTCAGAAAATACCAAACGCTGGAAGAATTTTTTGCGGGCGTTTTGTCACGGCAAAATTGCTTGGATATCAAATAAAATTTTCTAGTTTTTTCGATGTTTTAAATTAAAAAATCACAGTGAAATGCAATTAAAAACTCAATTAAATATGCCGTAAAACACCAACAGAAATTATCAAAACCAAGCAATAAATATTTAATTTGACAGTCAATGTAAAGCATAAAATATTAACAGCTAGTAATTAAGAACTCATATTTTAAAACCGCCGTATAGCACCTTCTGGAGTCACCCACTAGCATTAAATGAGTGTTCATTCATTGCAAAAGTTTCAATTTCCGTTTACAAATTAAAAAGATACCAAGACAGGGCAAAGGTTATTGTTACCCACAGCATGGGGGAGAGCTAGGACACATAAAAAGGATTTTTAATCACAAACAAAAAAAAAAGCTCAAATGGTAATTCAGCCACAGAGTCCAATCAACCTCAATTCATATTATGTAGAAATTGTTTTTAAACTAAAGAATGGCCAAGTGCCAGAATCCTTTTTATATATCAGAATTGTAGGGAGGAAAATATATGAATTAATAGCATCCGGCTGGTTGGGAAGATCAATACTAAACCCTTCTGTATATGTAGAGGCAAACGCCCAATCGTTGTAATCGCTTAGTACTAGAGACTTTCGACTATAAAAGAAGTCTGTAATATATGAGGAGATATGAGGATGCATATATATGAGCACATTTCCATATAATGCATATGAGTTACTCATATAAAGCATACATAATTATTATTTGTGCATAGGAAGACATTGACTAATATATGGATGGTGGCTTACAATATGTGCATCGTCGACAATGTGAAATATTATCTATGAAAAACACTCAAAGGTGGAAGGTTATTTCGATAAATAGGAGAATCAGGACAACAAGGAGCCTAGCTACCTATATTATGCTTTTATGTCAAATGAAATTTATGACTTTCCCCAGTACGACAAACTATGTATGTGAAATTTTAAGCTAGAAGCTTTCTCATATTACCTCATAACGTCAATTTTAAGGATTTATGGGTAAACAATAATCAGGAGTTGTATTTAATTACAAAAATTTGCTGAATAAAATATAAGTAAGACTACAATTGCCAGGGCCAATCGTCAGATACTCTATATGATGATAGACAAGATGTTCATTAAAAAAAAATTCATTTGCATAGGGGAGGGGGAACGGAGTGGTTCGATTGAATTTTGATGTATGGAACTGTTATGTAAAATTCCAAACAGATTTTACCTTTAAAAATTTTTCAATACGACTCATCGTTTTCGAGTAAATAGAAAAAAGTATTGAATTTGTATGGAGGAGGGAGGAAGGAATGGTCCAATTTTGCCCGTTCAAGAATTTAGCCTAGCCATTTACGAGAAAAATGACTATATATAAATTTAAGTCTCTAGCTCAATCCTTTCGAAAGTTATGGTGTTCACAGACAGACAAACGGACGGACATGTGGAAATCAAAATCTTTTGTCATCTCTCACACCCAGGCCTAGCTCATTTTTGTGTCCGATGATTGGTTCGATGCGTTACAAACGGTATACTAAATCTAATGTACTTGTATATGATCAATCTCTATCATGTAGAGTATCAAAAACATTGTAAATGTCATCAATGCCAAAATATTAATTTCCGCCTAGAATTTTAAAATTCCAACATCATGTTCATGGTTAGCGACCACTAATGCAAATCTGTCCAAAAAAAGGAAAGAACCATGCAGGATTCACGGTTTTTTATGCCCCCGGGCTAACTTTTGAACTAAATGGGGTTCAGATTCGTTGTAACTTGCGTTGGAAAGATGATTTGCTCTAGTTTCAGAAACACTAGCTCTTTTTTTTTGGCGGGGAACTGCAGGGGTATTATCAGATGGTCAGCTGCCATCCCCATGCAGTTCCCCATCAAAAAAGACTTGTGTCCATGAAAGTAGAGCAAATTACCTTTCCAACCCAAGTACAATGAATGTGAAAGCCAAAAGTTAGTCAAGGGGCATTTTCATGCATCGTTCTTTGTGTTCATTTTCATGCATCGTCTCCGTCGGTGAGACGGGAAGTCCGTAGCAAGGTTCTATATGAATAACACGAAGAACTTTATAGCTGTTGATAAAAACCTGATAAAAATCGCTTTAGCAGTTCAGGAGATAGCAGGGGAGGGGTTACGGTTAATGGAGCAGGTAGGGTGAGGTGATTTGTTGAAGGCACGACCTATAAATGGTGAAAATCTCTACAGAGATCTATTAGGATTAAGCTGGGGGAAGGGTTAACGAGCAGAGGCAGAAAACCCTTTTTTAATGACAGATGCTTGTCAGCTAGATCTTATATCCAAAGTCAAAAACCGTATCCCAAACGGTCTAACTAAGGCGTGATATCGAAAAAGAGAAGGCAGATAACTTTATTCGTGTATAACATTTCATCAAAATCGGTTGAGCTATTTTCGCGTTATGCTGAACAAACATTCAGATACACAAATAATAAATTTTATAAGTGTTTTTTTTTTTTGGCTTCAGTACAATAAAATACTTCGGTTTATCAACATTTTTGAAAAATTTCCCTTTTACAGTTTTATTATCTACGTACATAGATAATAAATTCAGATATCTAGAAAATAACATGTGGGTTCACTTTCTCATTTGATTTTAAAGTCTTTAAAATTCTTTTTTGTCTTAACATGGATTTAATTCTGAATAATCTTGTAAACATTTTTTTGTTTTTGAATATTTCTACAAAAGGATTAGTCTACCGAAAAATACGTTTAGCATTTAGAAGACAATGCACAGAGCAAATCCAAGTTGTAATCCAGATTTTTTTCCCCTTAAATGAATGAATCCTTTTCAGGAAAATATGTAGAACCTGTTTAGCATGGAGTAACCCGGAATTAACAATAAAATGAAAACTTGATAAGGATTCATTAAGAAAACAAGTAATAAAGGTGGAAAATGAAAATGAATGGCAATTTGGAGATGGTACAATACGGTAAATGTAATTGTATTCGTTGTTTATCCAACGTCAATTACAAATTTAAATGTGCCCTATGAATAATGATAGATGAAAATTATAATAAACTTTTCGTGAAATCTCTGCACAATTCCATGTACCTTTTATAAATAATTTATGTTGTAGGCCATGATTGTACAAAAGTTGACCCCAAGCAAGCAATAGGATATTAAGAATGGAAATTCAAGGAGAAAACGTACTAGAACGAGATGAAAGAGGATAGAATAAAATCGTATATAGGCAGCGACATTAGGCAAAAGCCAAGAGTATGAGAACGAGTGGTAGGACTAAAGTTTTTTGATATCCTATGGGAGATAAACCTTTGGCACACTCATTAAACTATAATTAAATGAATGTAGAAGCATCTGAGCTTCTAGAACTTTTAGTGCCCACCCTAACCAATGTATCTCGTCTCGTCGTACTCGAGATAATATACAGTGAAATCTGATTTAACGGACATAATGTGAAAATGGCTTTTCTTTAATCTATATGGGAATCTTTAGCAATTTGTGCTGATCTACGACTAAACACAAAAATTATTTAAAGATAAACAATTTTAGTGCCCTTTCATCACATTAAGGAGATTGAATTTCTAGTCAGATTGAAAATTTGGAACAAGAAAATTGCTTCGTGGAGAAATTAAATAAAAAGTAGTGAAATAGATTGTGCGAAGACTTGAAATGGAATTTCGTTTTCCAGGATTTAAAAAAAAAATACTTATTTGTTGGTATGGGATATAGGAGAAAGGGGAGAGGGGAAAATCCAGTAAAACGTTTTTTCATTACCCTATTCTATCATCCACAAAACAGTTTAGTAACGAAAAATTGGTCGAATTCATTTCCTTCACCTCTCCCCTGAGGTTTATCCAAAAAAAAAACTTTTTCAAATTTCAGCTCTGTAGCTCGATTTGTCCCCGAACAATCAGATGTAAAGACGAACATTCAAATAATTAAACTTCATAGACTATGGTGTATCTTTTCTATCCATTACGTGTGTTTTTTACCAGAAAAAATATGTGTTTTCGCATTCCAAATACAGTAAAACAGAGATATTTTATTACAACACACAGTACAGGAAAAATTCGTTATAATTTCCTGTACACATATACCGCCTATTATATCCCCGTCAGAGCTTTAACTGTCAGACATTGTAAAAACAAACTTGAGTTTACTTTCGCGTCATGTCGATATACGAGTATATACTCATCATCAGTAATTATTATTTCGCATATCATCTGAGTTTATTCTGTTATACCTACACATTCGGTTCCATTTTATTCCATTCTGTTACATTCTGTAGCTGCGACTTTTTTCTTGTAATTTGCTGAATGTAAGCAGCATGGATCACGCCATCATCAAAAAAAAACACTCTACTACATGAATATTGTTTCGGCACACATTATGCTTTTAGGGGCGGGGGTTTTATTTATATGAGATATGAATGAATGACGAAGATTACTTTACTGCCTTTCCGGTAGTACGTGGCAAGCATAAATATATTTCGCATAGAAAAAAAATTCCTTCATGTTTGTACAACATGAAAGAAGCTAAAAATTAAGTACACTTAAAACCATCCTCACCTGTGAAAATACATGGATGATTCGAATTCCCTGAAGGGTTCACCAGCCAGAAATGATTTGACGGCGGTCACACATGGCTCAAATAATTCTTTGCAACCAACTGAAAATAAAAGAGGGCAAAACTTTATTAAGAAGTTATGAGGCTAAATGGATTGCCATAAATATGTTGTAAGTATTATAAGGGAATATAATAAATAATATCTTTAGTTATTGGGTTTAATTTGGAAAGAATAATGAAACAAATAAAGGGGATCAAAATTATTAACACAAAGGGCTCATAATATTTGGAAAAAAAGGATCCTGAACAAACTATAGGTATGAAAGTAGCGAAATAGATTTGTGCATTATAGTAATTAAAGAAAATTGATTAAATGTAAACTTGTTTTTTATACCCGTATGGTGAAACCAAAGGGTATATTAACTTTGCCTTACCGTTTGTAACGCCAAGATCCCGTCATCACACACAAAAATGAATTACACCAGTGTGTTTAGAATGATAAAAATAATTAATTTCTGCATCTCCGTCCGTCTGTCCGTCTGTCAGTCCGTCTGTCTATCTGTGGCGCGGATTGCGGGCGCACGGATTGAGCTAGACTTGAAATTTTGCGCAGATCCGTTTTTCGTAAAATGCGAGGCTAAGTTCGTTAATGGGCAAAAATGGACCATTAGGGGGGGTACCCCCCATACGAACGAAAACGGTTTTTGTGAATATCTCAAAAACGGTGCATCTTATCAAAAAAGTGCAAGAACAAAAGTTATTTAGGATACGATTCTACATAAAACTCCCATACATCAAAATCCGATTGGAATAAATTTTAAAAATTCTTATTGGAAAGTTTGACTTCAAAGTGGAATTTTGGTACAACTGTTCGAATTTTGATACGAATATCACCATACTGGTCTCCAATGATTGCCAGATTGGCAATTATAGCTTTTGTTATGTTTTTAATTATTATTTGTTTTTTAGCTTTAACCAAAGATTAGGTAAATAAAGATAAGAATCCTAGGACAAATCTTGGAGTCCCATATATATCCGACAGCAGAAATGGACTCTTTAATATGCCTTACAAAAAAAATATTTCTACTTGATTTAAATCCAATCACGAAAAAGTCTAAGGAGACTCAAAAAATCTTGCATCATGATTTAAATCTCCTTACTGTCATGATATTTCCGGCTACTGAAAAGTAGGATTTTTTTTGACATTTGTTCAGTTCAAATTAGCTGATTTCTAGTTGGCTGCCCTGGTTACCTCCTGGTTGACATTTCTAAGCCCGCTATGGATACACAATAAATATGAAAAACCATGACTGAAAATGCCCACGCGCTGATTTTACTATTCACCAAAATATGGAGTGGGGGGAAAAATCATGATTTTTAAAAGTCCAATGGAGTCGTGGGGTAACTATCAAAAAATATTTCCAGAGAAAACTCCAATCAACAGTTCGCGGACAAGTTTTTCAAAATTTTCAAGCCCATTTTTGTCGAAAAAATGTTTGTGCGGTTGGATCACTTTTGCTATAAAACCCTCAGATACAAAGTTCTCAAATGACCTTCGGTTGACAAAATCCAACCTAATCGGACATGGAAGATTCAAATGTGTTGATAAAAAAAAAAGAAAAAAAACACCGACACGTGCACATTTTTTCATTGAAACTCTACAGGTCAAAAATCTTCTCAAAAAATAACACATGCCCTGCAAACCTGGTTTCAGTGCTGAACATTTTCAGCACTGAAAAAAGTAATGAAAATACTACTGAAAATTACTTCACTAAAACTCTTCCTGATTTTATACTATATTTTTTCTTTATGTGTATTGGTAAAATTTCACCGCTTAAAACACTACTGAAATAAGTACTTAGGTTTAAGTATATAAAAAGAGAAAGTATTATGAAACCCAACTCTACAAATATTTTTATCTCCTTCTATGTATTTTCAGCCCTGATTTTCAGCACTTATTTCAGTGCTACTTTAAGTAGTTAAAATTTCGAAGTCTTTTCCAGCTAATCCAAGTCAAGTTTGCCATTCATGTGACAGATATCATTCGGTGCGTTACAATAATTATAAAAGTGTTTTGAGGCGGAAATAGAAGCTCTTTTTCCAATAAAAACATTTGAACAATTGAATAATTTGGAATCGCGGCTACTAAATAATGATTTCGCTACAAAACTGTTAAGTTGTAAACAGGTTTGAAAAAAAATTGAAATTTTAAAGTGTATTATAATATACAGGAGGTGATTCTGCGGCGCTTCAATGTTCAGCCGTCTCCTATACAAAGTGCCTTCCGCTTTCTGGTAACAGATGAACTTATAATTGAATTCAACTGGAAAGGCATTGCAGGGAAAAAATCATTAGAAGACAAAAAGATTTTTTCACATATTGTTTTTAGTAATTCATATAAACATAACATATTTTCAAATATTAATCAAATTTTAAACTAATTTCAGATGCTTGCGGTGGTCTTATTTCCAAACCGGCATATATAAAGATACTCCAAAATTGCATAGGGAAATTCCACAACAGATTCCACCAAATTGGAAAATATATAAAAAAAAATTAAAATAAAAATATTTTCAAATTAAAATGCTTTCTTATTACGGCACAGGTACTGAAAATGTTAACTAGTGAAAAATAGTACTGAAAACACTACTAATAAGAAGTGAAAAATAGTACTGAAAACACTACTAAAAACACTACTGAAAATACTACTAAAAACACTACTGAAAATACTACTAATAAGAAGTGAAAAAGACTACTGAAAATATGACTTAATTCATTACTGAATTCAGTAGTGAAAATCGGACATTTGTCTCTTTCTAACAACTGTCTTGGCTCCCTTGAAACATGAGATAGTCCACAAGTATGTGTTGGTGCGTATCAGAACAACTGCTCAAAATTTTCCCGATGCCCTATCTTTTTTCACTGCGATTTTAATGCTGAGTCCCACCACTTATTTCACTACTTATTTAAGTACTTTCAGGTTATCAGGGTGAGTTTATCACCACATATTTAGGAATGTGAGAAATGAGTCTCATTTGCTTGGCTTTACCCCAAGTGTCAAGAAAGAATATCCATATCAGACTTACGTGTTATTTTATCTCGAACTTTAGCGATAAGATCATCATTCAAAACGTCCAGGACTAATTCATCTTTAACGCTGGCTTTATTGATCTCCTTTGCTGTATTTTCCTTATTATTATCCTCCGTTTGAGTGACTTCAATACAATTCCCATCAACGGTTGATGCTTCATCACCCCCTCCACCCCCACCGCCTCCACCCACACCATCATTATCTGTCGTCCTACAGGGATCACTGTTTCCCCCACCATTTCCAGTATTTTCATCGTTATCTGATGTTTCATCGTTGCTAAGACGTTTATTATGGTCATTCTCAACGACCTCCGGCCCATTACGATGGATACCGAGAAATCGCTTTCCAATTTCCTTTCCTATTTGTAGTCGATTTTCGTCATACTCGATTTCGTACCTAAATGCAAGAAAAAAAAGCGGAAAAAAAAATCATATATGAGTATCAAAAAGGAAAATAGAGAAGAATTTCATATACTTGAGGCGATCGTATGTATATAAATTAATAATTTTCCACATTTATTTTCTTTTCTTGTATTGTTTTGTTTATTTTACTTTCATTTTGTGCATATAGAAATTTCCTTTGCTATTTTCAGGTTCTTATTGCTATTATTACGTTACAATGGCAAAATAATTTTCCTAAATTATTCATTTATTTGGGTTTGTCCGGAGTCCTTGTAAGGCTTTTGCCTTTCATAATACGAATAATAAATAAGTTTTATTTATATAAAAGTAGACTCAACTATATAACAAACATACACATATTATATAACAATTTTACGAATATATTCTATTCAATATCCACAATCCCTAAAGGAGGAATCCTATGGTAGATTGAATGTTCCATCCCAAACCCGGCATCCTTATGAAAATGCGAATTTGTCTTACCTTTGAACTTCGTCCAGGAATGAAATGTATCTGTAGTAAATAGGCCGTTTGTTCTCGCAAAACTGCCGAAAGAGTATTCGTCCAATTGGTTGTTGGTCTATTACATAACCGTAACTTACATCTGAAATTATTCAAACGGAAATCATTTTAATGTCAATTTTATAAATATATATTAATTTGAAATGGGACGAAAATCTCCAAGGATTTTCGAGAGTTTGAAGATATTTAATTTAAGGCAAAATCCAAAGATGTAAGACTTTTGGAAATTTCAAGGTTTGATCATAATATGAGGAAAAAAAATTGCTTTCCCTTTCAGTGAACAAATTTTTCATGCATGGTGTACAAATTTGCCGCTTTAAGAAGGCAATTTAAGGATATTTCGAAAGATATTTCAACATTTTCGATCTCAAATCGACATGGAATTTCAATAATCAGTCAATTATCTTCAGTTTAGATTAAAAGTATTTCACCAAAACTTGATGGAAACGAAATAATTTGACAGCAAACGAACGTATGTTAAATTCCTTTGAAAGATTTGATTTGTGAATCTTCCATCAAATGGGTTTTTAAATCTCCGAATATACGTAAAAAATTGTTATCCACGCAAAATCGTTAACATGAGTTGAAATTTGTTTCTGCGAATGTGTAATAAGAAGGGCGGGTGTCGAAAAGTTCCAAATTTAGAGTAACGTATGTTATGGACATTCCCTTAGTACATTTTTTATAACACGTTTGCTACCATGTGAGTTACCGGTGTACACACACTATTGTCATTACCGTCAGTTTCTCAAGATCCATGGTTGAGTGCGGTCGCTCGTGCGGTACAAAGGGGGTTTTTTTTGTCCGTTATATTTTATTCGATACGTTCGTTTTTGTCTGTATTGATCTTGTGTTCACTGGTGACTCACAAAGTACAGATATGATTTTTGCGTTTTTTCCCAGTGTATACTAGTGGAGCAAGCGTTTTTTTGGCTGGTAGCCAACGTGTACTCTTTTCAATTTTCAATTTTTGATTTTTTTTCCGAAGTTTGAAAAACGAATTTATGATTGTTTTCCAAGCCCTTTCATTTAATGACGATAACTTGGCATAATTAATCTATAAAACATTGCGTCTAGCAGATGCCATTTGTTTTTTGATATGTGCGTATATACATTTTGTGTTGTCACAAGTTATTAAAATCCGGCTAGGCGGAGGTATATGTATTTTTAAGTACAGCCCCTAAAATATATAGGAAAGCAAATTTCAATATCCGCTCGGACGCCACCGACCCGTGCTACGTCACTGTTGCACTGTTGACGACCCTATAGGGTGAATAAGTCACAACAAAAAACCTTACAAATGCTACAACCCAGTCCATAACTTTGAAATTCATGTAAAACACAGCTAATAAAAATTTATTATTTTTGATAAAATCTTCGACTCCGAAAATTTAGGGTTCGGGTTCAGGTTCAAAAAAAAAAAATTAACTGCTTTAAACTTTAGGATCTGTTCGAAGCCTCGTTTCTGACCAATATTTTCCCATGACTGTTTTTAGCGTCACAAAGGTTATAGTAAATATTCCATAATCATAGAAAAATCGAGAATAAGAAGTATAAAAGCACCTCAGCCCAGTTTAGGTGGTTGGTAATTCACAGTTGAATTTCTGTGAGTAGCAATTAAACAAAATAAATGTATACATACACCCTTAAAAAGTTTCAAGCAACAAAAATAATACGAAACCGATTTTACGTAAGATCATAGACCTCTACAATATTTAATTTGCTGTGGAACTTTCCCCCGTTTTTAAGGGTTGTGCCCAAGCCATCAATTCAGCAAAAGGATTTTATTGCCTTTGAATAAGATCCTGCTGAAAATCCTGAAAATATTTTATTAGATCTTTTACATTCTTCGTTTTTCTTGGTTCTTGACGTTCCTTATTCAAAAGTTTAGTAGGTAATATAACAAGGATACCAATTATCTTTCTGGTCTACTTAACGATTGTAAAATAATTATTTTGGCTTTGGCAAAATAAATGAGTAACAAGTTTAAATTTATCTTTTGTTAAGTTTATGAGTTTTGTTATTTTTATGCCCCTTTTTGATACTTCTGTCATTTACAACCAGTAAAATTCATGTACGACACTCAAAATGTAATGAGTAGCAGATCTCATATTGTATATAAGAACTGTTCGATATAGAAATATTATTACACATTTTATTAAAGATTTTATCAAATCGTTTCAACTTTATTCTATGTAAATAGGGTTATATTTAATGTGTAAATGATTATGAGCGTATTTTATGCATTACTTTTTATCGCACTGAGAGTTTCGTGGTTGAAAAAGCAGAGATAAAAGAATTTTAAAAATTTCAAGGAAATAACATGGGTTTCCTTCCAAGTTTTTTGCGAAACAAAAAAAAAATCATAATAAAAACCGCCAACAATTTTAGAACTTCAAACGGATAAAAAGTTTGTAAAAATGCCAAAAATTTAACGTAACTTCCATTAAAAATCTTTATCTGCTTAAGTGAAAACAGAATAAAATTGTTTTCTGCAATTTTAGCCCTGTTGGATATTCACCCGTTATTTTATGTTGCAAGAATAACAATGAAATTAAACAAAATTATTAAAACATCGCGGAAAAAATAAAACGTTTCATGAGAACGAAGTAGAACTCTTGGCAGAATGAAAGACGTTGTCAAAATTTTCTTTCCTGTGTGACATCTATTGGATTTTTACAATTTTCAAACCAACAGATCAGGAAAATGTACCAGAATAGAGACAAGAAAAGTTACAATGCTTATGAGACGATTGAAAAATAGGTCTCCCCCTTGTGATGTGAGGAAGAGAACTTAAAACTTAAAACACGCAGAGAAAAAATAGTAAATTTGACTATTTGATGATAGGGAATGGGGACTATACTAAAATACCTAATTCCAATTATAAAAATAGTCACTTTAACCACATACTAGTAGGCTGTACTACTTAAGTATCATTGTTGTGATTGAAATAAACTATTTTCACAATTCCCCATGATAAAATAGTCAGATTCTCTGTTTTCATTGTCGACAGGGTAATTTATGTCAATTACATGTAAACAATGTATGTGACTAAAGCAATTAATGTATTTAATGTAAAAAAATTGGAAATAAACCGAGTGCAACAAAAAAATGTGTTTATTTTGAGAAGAGATGATGGAATTTGTTACTATGAACTGTATTGACACGAAGACATTTAAAAAACACTAACTTACGCTTCATGCACATCCGGATTCTCCATAATTTATAGATTATTGATTTTCTGACCATTGTGTAAGATCACGACAAAAAAATCTTGAATATTTATGATACGAGACAAATATTTTTCAATGGAAAATCGTGTAAATTACATTTGTGGTTTGTTTCCGCATCTTCTAGTTACATATTTTCATTTTTTTACAGAAAACCAAGTTCTTCTATTTAATTACATTAGTTACATTTAAATACATTAAATATGTTAATTACATGTATTGACACAAATCATTAAATTAGATGTACAGCCCTATTCTGGCGACTGTCAGTAACCGATAACTAGTCACAACTCGGCCATCAGAGTCTTAAACCCTATGGACTTGTGACCTGTGACTTAACTGTCACAATGCCAGAATACGGCTGGTAATTTCCCAACACTGGAGTTTTACTCCAGCTAAAAAAAATGTACGACTGTGTCTAAGCTTTCCCTGTTTATACTCTATATGAGAATCATATAAATAGAAGTACATATATTAGATATAGTATACCGTTTTTAACGCATCGAACCAATCTTCGGACACAAAATTGAACAACGCCAGGGTGTTTAGTATGATAAAAGATTTTTATTTTCTCATGTCCGTCCGTCTATCTGTCTGCCGTGAACAGCATCACTTCCATAAGAGTTGAGATAAAGACTTAAAATTTGGCAAGCCTACATTTTCAACGGGCCATTCTTTCCCCCTATCCAATACAAATGAAATATTTTTATGTCAGTTTCGAGTAGGATTCTACATAACTCATTTATACATCAAAATCCTTAGCAAACAGGGTATTTAATCCTAGCAAACAAGGTCTTTTAAGAAAATGGTTAAGTTTTTATTCTTGACAAGTTCTTCTTACTAAAGAATTTGATATGTAAATATTTCAAGCAGTTCGACTTTCAAAACGAAACCCGCGAATAAATTCTTCGCATCATAAATTTACTTGAAGATATTCATTTCATTCTTGCGCTTGAAAACGATGTATTGTCTTTTAGACTTTTTGACAGGAAAAACGAAAGAGAAAAGTTTGCCTTTTTATGGCCTTTTCATGTGTTTCACACATCACAACATGCTATAAGGTGTTAAGATGAATATTTGCATATACTATACACGATGAATGCCGGAAAATCTGGAAAATTTTCCGTTTTTTTACATTTCTCAACCAGTGGATTTTTTTTCTATGCTCAGCATGCTCAACATTTTCCCAACATGTTTGTCTCAACACCAAACGACCAGAAAAGCATCAAAAGAATGTAAAATCGCAGCGGCATATCTGAGAGTGATATAGCAAAACACGAGTAAAATATCTACAAGTCGAATTTTATTGCGAGAACTCGAAGGCATTATCGAGGATCGAAACCGAAGATTTTTCATATTCCCGTGTGGAATCCTTGTTCATTCATTCGTTCTTGTTTGTTTGCAAGGAGCCATTCGACTGGATATGCTAGGTTATAAACACTGTCCCCATAATCTAAAATACCACCGATACTTGTATACAATAGATATTGTGCGGTATTTATGAATATTCCAGAGATAGAATGTGGAATGTATAATAAATACTAATACAACCACAAGAAAAAGTATGGAAGATTATGCTAAAAGGGAAACTTAAGAATCCTGTAAGAGCTCGTGAAAATATCTTCTCCTTTTCTTCTTACATATATATATATATTTACTTCCAACAATAATTCCAGCGAAAAGGATTTTTTTAGTGATGCATGAAATCATATTAAATGGTTTTGCAAGGATTGTTCTTGGGTCACCTTGAGAGAAAATCCGATACATTTTCACGTCGGATTTTCCGTTTCACTTCTCCATCCAGTTACTATTGGTTATACGAGATTATATAGGATAAAAGAAGAAAATTCAAATCAATATTTATGAATGGCAATGGACCTATTTAACTGTGGATTTGTAATCAAAATAATGATGGGAAAATTCTTATATTTTCGAAAATAATCACATAAAATCCAATAACGTAATATTCTATGATTTCATATTTTATTATTAACAATAAATAACTGAATGAATATGATCGATTCATTGTTATAGACAGGAAGATATTGCGTTTCAGTGGTTGTAGTAAAATTATGCTATAGACGATGATTATTATCATGATAATTGCAGCGAATTATTTTTATGAAATTACGCATAAAATCAAGTGAAATTTATATCGACATAATAAATTATTGAATGATTAACAGATCATGCAATTCAAACTGACTAAAATAATTCAGTTTTATTATTTTGACTAATAAAATTATTACTGAATAGATGGGAGCTAAATATTTTTTTAGGAAACCAAAATTTTTTTCTCGTATCATGGAAAAATCTTAAAAACCTATGAATTTGATGTCACTTTATACAAAAAAAAAAGTACTCCCCACACTTAATTTGATGCTTCCACACATCAATATTCGACTTACAGAAAAAAAGTAACATTCAAAACAAAGAACCAAAATTTAAAAATGCTGTTTAACATAGTGGTCTAGCATAGTCCAAGTGGTAAAGTACTTGGCCCGCCTTCCGGAGGTCGGTGGTTCAATTCTCGACTGTCGCACGCTGTGATTCAAGCCCACTCAACTTGCTTTACGAAATGAGTAGTGATAGTTGCCGCTTGGTGTTAACGACATTTTCAGTCTAGATTGCTATCACGACCTCTGCTGTTGATGGGTTGCAACGTAAAAACCTTACAAATGTTGTAATTCATCCATGGTTCGCAATTCATGTAAAACTGTAGGTGCGAAGCAGGGAAGAAATTGTTATGAAACCTCAACTGGGGAGGCCCAGGCTCTTCAAGAGTTGTTGTAGCGCCGAGGACGATGGTGATGAGTAACATTTTAAAATCGTCAGAAAAAATTGCCTGACATTTTTCTCAAGCCGGAAAAATCTTACTGGCAAACGGAACTGTCGTTTGCTCGACAGAGTTCAAAAAGTCCTGCGCGTTCAAATGAGTACAACAGAAATATGAAAGACGTGTTATTTCATACTTATCAATCGTCTTTTATTTAAAAAAAATTTTTTTTTTTACAAAGCTCACGTTTGAATATTAAAAGAAAAATATGTACTAAAAATCGTTAAAATCATTTCTGACACATTTCTGCTACCTTACAACACCGAAGGTCGCACTACGCCACGTTATAAATTTGTTACAAAACTGCCAGAAACAAAAAAAAATCTTACAGCGATCGAAAATTTTAAGACATATTTCATAAGGTCGAAAATTTAAAAGTTTTGAAAATTGAAAATCTTTTCAGAGGATAATCCCCCCTCCCTCCCGCCCCTCTGTCTTTCACTATCGCTCATAACTTTTAAATGATTGAACAAAAAAATTCAGTTTCTAAAACGTTTGTTTTTGAACGTCAATTTTTGAGAAAATGCAATAAATTTGGAATTGATTTTAAAACTTACCTAATTTGTCTTTGAGGTGTATACATTGCGATATGTGTGGAAATTGAAGAATTTTTCGCCATTTTTTGCTTTTTCCTTTATTACTATCAGATCCTCCTGGAAAAAGAAAAAAATATGAAATATTTTAAATATGCAATGTTCAATACGATGAAAATGATTGACATTTTATCATTAGATGCAATAAAATCTTTAAACCGTAACCAGCCAATAAGCAGAAAATTCCTTTAAATTAAGCGATATTTAACCCAAATAAAATTCAGATATTGCCGCCAGGTAATCATTCAGTTGTCAACCTTATTAATTCACAAAAAAATGACTATATTTCGAGTGTTCCATTTCCAGAATTTTGAATTTTGAAATTCTAACACCAGATTCGTGATCAGCGACACCGAAAATCCCTGAGTGGGAATTCTCAGCCTCCTAACCACCAGGTTTGATGACAAAATCAATGTTTTAAAACACCAACCCACTCCCCGTTTACCTTCTTCGTTTACCTTCTTACCTTCTTAAATTTTGAAAAACCCCTTAATGAGCGTCTATGTGATGGATGGAATATGCTGTAAAAATTTCGGATTTATGGTATAGTTGAGACATCTAAATCTTGAAAATTTCGCACTGCACGCCGTGCCACCGTTACGAACAAGCTTGCAAGAAGCACTTAGAAAGGTAAGTATATTTCAAAGAATAGAAATATGATCTTCGCTTAATTGAATTTCCTGCATCGCGATTCAATGCACTCTGTATCACCTGAGGCGAAATGACGTTACATAAAATCAATTAGTCTTTTGTAGTTTCCTTTTTACCGACCAGCCATTAAAGACACTTTTGATAAAAAAAAAACACAAAAGGTTAGTGCTATGAAAGTATTCAGAATACCAAGACACGAGTTGGCGAGAGATACTTTCTTGATTTAAAATTAAGTCAGAAATATTTGTTTTTCTTTATTAAATTTTTTGTTTGATTTATTTTTCAAGGTAATTGACCACATTTTGAAACAAAATTTAGATGATATATCGACTTCTAGATATGGAAATTCTTCTATCATGTTTTTAACCAAATCCCATCCACATGCCGCAAATCCTTCTGTCTTAGGAATTTAATGTTTTCGGAGAAAAACTGCTATAATTAGCGGGATTTCCATTTTCCCAACCGCCTGCCATTCCACGGCAACAAAATGTACAAACATTTTAATCAAAACAGCAAAACGCAATGTCATGGCGATATGTTAGGTAAAACGGACAAAAAGGCCAAAAAGAAATGTAGATACAAAAATAAATTTCCCAAGGAGGATAAATAATTTTGTGTTTGTAGAGAAAAACAACTTTTTTTTTAATGTTTTTTGACCTTTTGTAAAATTTTTACCAAACACCATCGGCAAAAACATCCAAAGTAATTCATAAAGCGAAAACCCCATTCCTGGTAAAATGCACAAGAAAGAAAAATAGAATAAAACATTTTCAGTGTGCGAGATGTTGCCATAGTAGGAAGAATGTTTTCGATTTACTCGTCCTCAGATGACATTTTCTCCAACCCCATAAAACATAATTCCTAGCTGTGGTAGCAGCTTTTCCAATGAACGAATTTTCCGTCCTCAAACAATATGAAGAAAACAATTCATAGCGAAGGACTAATATCGGGGCAAAAATTAAAAAAACATCCGAAAAAGCGTCTTTAAAGCGAATTGCTAAGAATTTCTTACAGGTGAAAACAAATTGTGAAAAATGCCGACTTTCCATTTTATCATCATCGCCGTTGACGGGCGAAAAACATTTTTATATGCGCGTGTGTTTCCAATTTGATTTGTCCATATTTATCCATCCATGGTGGCTGCTATTTGTTGCGACAGGAAAATCACCCTTGATGTGATTCTAGAAAGTTTCAAGTTCTTCCTTCTTCACCTCAGCGAAAATATTAACAAATGTTGTAAATATGCTGCCACCCCCAAGTCGGATTACTAAACACAAGTAAAAATTCGCTGAAAAGCAAAAAAGAAGAAAAAACCAAGCAAAAAATATGCCTTATGTTGATAGAAAAGGCAAAAAAAGGACACGACTTTATACTTTTTATCAGAAATTTACATGTTTATGGGCAACAGTACCGGTAGCTGGGGACAAATATCTGGCCTTAAGATAAGTCAACTAAAAAAAAGTGCCAAATGATTTTTCTTGGAAAATACAGATAACCTTCGTCTTAAATTATTTTTTTCTCCAGACTTCTTTTTTCCTTTATATTCGCATCATCTTATAGCGTTTCCTTTGAGAATTATGGAAAGGCGCCTACCTATCGCATTGATAAGAAGGTGATAAAGCCATCCAAGGGTCAAATGGACATTCTTTGAATATTTTCCAGGGGTTTATATTTGATTTCTCATTATTTCTTTCTTCGGTTTTTTTCTTGGTTTTGTTTTCGTTTTCCATTTGTTGTCATGTCAGAAATTTATTTTTACCATCAACCTATATAGTACAAAAATTTTTAGGGGGAAAACAAATTTATCGAATCATAATAGAAATTAAAGTGGTGGATAAAAGTAATAATAGACCCGTGTATATAAGCAAATTAATTTGCCTGCGGCGGTTGCCCTAGAAAAAGGGATTCGGGTCGCTTGTACATACGAAAAGGATTTAATTATTTTCCTTTGAATTTATTAGCAAATGAATAATGAATTGTCTTCGTTAAATTGCCCAAAAATTTCATGCAAAATATGTTATTAACAAGAATCCATTTTTAAGGACCCTAATTTAGAATTGATTGTTTCTAAATTTTTTAATACGCAGCTCTTCGTAATTATGGGAAATTGTTTGAGGGGGAAATATATTATTAACAAGTTACAAAGAATTTCATCTATAAAATAGGGGACTTTTACAAGAGAAACACAAAGTTGTTCTTTCAATATGTTTCGACGGCAACGTTTTCTTAAATTAAAAACATTTATCCTTCTTAATTGGATGCTGGATCGGTTGAGGCCTGTTTCATGAAAAATTGAAATGTTATCCCCTTATAGGATCAAGAATAATAACCAGAATAAAGTTTTTTTTTGTTTTGCTTAAACACAGTGAAGTTCTAATTATGAAAATTAAATACTTTAACGTTACTTTATAAAATTAAAAAGTTTTCCAAGAACAAGTCTATTTTTTATTACTATGAAATTTTTGCAGTTAAGTAATTTTACGTATAAGAAGAAAAATATTAATTTAGTAATGAAAATTATTCAAGAAAAGAGAACGAAATCCGAATTCTCTAAAAAAAAATCCCTGTGATAATTCGTTCATCAACAAATTCTAAAATATGTATAGTTAGTTCTAAATAATTCTACACATGATTAGTTGAATTTAAAGAGTTTTTTAAGCCCGAGTATTCGTAGCAAATAAGATAAAATTGAAACGAATTTCTATAAATAATTTAAATGTAATTTAATACCGCGATTTTTTATGCGGTATTAAATTTCGTTTAAATTACTGTGCGTGCGGGAAAAATCAATTCTGATGGGAAAAAGGGAACAGAAATTAAGGGTGAAGGGGGGTTACTGACGAAAATCACCTAAACGCGTTTTAACAATAACACTTTTTAGCAATTATTAGTTTTTCCAGTCGTATTGACGTATTTTTCATCCGGGGGACAACTAAATCCAAGGTCGAAAGATCTTTCTGGAAAAATAAATTATACAGGAATTTTAAAATATTCGAGAAAAAAATTTGGGCGCCACTGTTTCCTTCATATGGGTTTGTGCCAGTAACGATGTGATATTTGAACTTGTAGTATCGAAGACTAATGCTATGCGCTAACGTTTTTCAAAAACCCAGAGAGAAGTGCTGAGATTTTTTCTTTAAAACAATTTTTTTTTGAAGATTTCGATTTTTTTTGTGCATTTATTATACGGCCCCTATCCGCTGCACAGAAACAGGTTTGATTATAGGCACTCTTTGATTCTAGAGTAGACCATACTCTAAATCTGTGATTCGAATTCGCCATATAAAGGGTCTTTCAATAAGGACATAACAATTTTGTATTGTAATAAAAACGCACCCTAAAACTTTTTTTATGATCTGGCAATGCCAGTCAAGGTTCACATTTTTATCATGGTGAAGTTCACGAACGAGCAACGTTTGGAAATTGTTTAAACTTACTACCGAAATTCTGAGTCCGATGAAATGATAATGAAAATGATGAAATGAAATGATGAATGAAATGATGGTCCGGTCGAATGGCCACCTCGCTCATTCGATTTAACGCCGTTGGATTTCTTTTTATGGGGTTATGTTAAGTCGTTGGTTTATGCCAACAAGCCAACAACGTTAGAGGAGCTCAGGAACAATATCGAACGCGAAATTGCCAACGTTTCGGCCGATATGTGTGGAAGAGTGGTGGAAAATTGGCTCCGAAGAATCAATCAGCAAACGTGCTCGCGGTGGCCATATGAACGACATCGAATTTCATACTTAAATGTAACATGTCCACTACACTTGGAATAAATTTCAGCCCGATATCTCAATTATTCTTTGTTTCATTTAAATACAAAATTGTTATGTCCTTATTGAAAGACCCGACATGTTTTGATTTCTTGATTTGATGCAATGAAGTTGTTAATGTCTCAAAATGCCATCCCAGAAAAGTTCGCCCAAAAAAGACCCTAACTTCGCATCCGGAATAGTGAAAGACTGGAATGAATTTACTAGATTCGTTCAATTAACTTCACTTAATTTTAGTAAAAATTGAGATTTTTGAAAGCGTGTGTGACAAAAATCAAAAATAATTTATTTCTGAAAGGATTATTGCCAAAAACCAATCTTTTCATGTAAAAATTTGCGTGAATAAAATATGTACAGATTTTAAAGCATAAAATCGAAATTATAAATGACGGTCTATATTAGTGTAATACAAAACAAAACGCTCAAATGAAATTTTCATTTCATCAATTTTATTGAACCAATATTAACTATACGCCATTAGAATCAGTTTATGATGACATTTTATTAAATAATTTATGTCAATTTAGAAAATCTGTGACGCGGTTATGTGAAATACCCAAAAATGGGGGGTCCAACTATTACCGACCATATTATATCTAGCAACTAAACAAATATAGATACGAAATGTTTGGTTATAGTTGGATAATATGTCAGCTGTTGTACTCGATCGATACATGGTACTAGTTTTGACTTTAGAAGTAGAGTTAAGTTAATCCAAGAATGGCGATGGCGAGTTTGTACTTTGTTTCATCATTTCGCACTATGAAGGTTGTTCTGTTCTGTATTTATAATAAAACCATATATCTCGTACACTTAAAATACGATTCTTTGCACGCATATTATACACATATTAATGTTTCATTGCTATAAAAGCATTCAACTAGCATAAATTCAGCACTAGTATTCTTCATTCGTATCCTTTTAGAAATGTTGCAGACACGTGTTTGGAATTTCATAAACAACAACTATATGAGAAAGATGACGTTCTTTCAACATACTTATACATTAACAGTACAGATATTCCTTTCACTCATATATTTATATATTATCATTTTAGCGAATATAAGGCAGCCAAACAAATAATATTCGAGTATATATCAAATATAAATCCAGCCAGACATACAATAAATACAAGAGATGGCCTTATATCATTTCTTTCATTTTTATCCAATTGTAGCAGAAAATGAGGAAAATAGGAAGAAAAAATCATATTTATTACTTTTATTTTTATAGTAAAGCGTGCCAGAAATGTGATATAAAATAAATAACACCTGTGTTCAAGGTTACCAGTCTGATAACGATTCAATTTCATTTTTTTTCATAAATAAAGCGTATAATACACGGTAAAAACTGGAGTCTAATTTTAAGACTTTTTTTCCTACATATAGGTCAACACCTTTTTGAGCCTAAAAATCAAACTTTAAAAGTTTGAAATTATTTTCCTTTTAAATAGTATTATCCGGTCTAAATTTAAGGTATTAAAATTTAAATTTTAGTCTAAAAAATCTAAAAATTAGTTCCAAATTTCTAAAAATTCTCAAATTAAAACCTTATGGTTTAAGTTTAAGATGTCTGAGTCTTAAATTAAGACTGGAATGGTTAAAAAATAGTCATAAACTTCTAAAATTCGTGAATTATCCGGGTAAATAAGACTATCCGGTCTAAATTTAAGACTTAAAAGTTTTAATTTCAAACTGAAATTACTAAAAAGTAGTTACAATTTTCTAAAACTGACTCAAATTTAGACTACGAAGTTTAAATTTCAAACCTTTTTTTTATGTTTATGCCAGGAGCTTAGGCAAATTGCCTCTAATGCCGAAGTGTTTAGGTCCATGAGTAGAAAAGTTCCAAATTCAAATTCAAGCCGAATTATTTTTGCCCTGAGTGGGATTTGAACCACTGCTCTTTGGATCACAAGTCAAGCACTTAGCTGACTGAGCCATCCACGCCCGCAAATTAAATTCTTAATTTTAGAATAATATGTATAGAAAATATACTCAGACTTCTAAAATAAACCAATTCCAGACTTTACTTTCTAAATTTTAGAATAATGAGTTTTAATTATAGGCTGAAATGATTAAAAAGTAGTCACAATTTTCTAAAACTGAATAAATTGTAGACTTTGAAGTTTTGTTTTAAGACCGAAAAGTCGAATTCGAGCATCGCGACTTTTCTAAAAATTGACCGACCGACTGATGAATTTGAAAAAGAAAAATAAACTGAAAAGACTAAATATTAGACAAAAAGTTTAATTCAATTTTATCCGAATTGAAGTAAAACTTACAAGGTTTAGTTCTCAAACTTATAGGTCTAATATTTCGATTAAAAGTCTAGAAATAAGGCGGAGAGGTTTAAAACAAATTTTTAAGAAAGAAAAAGTTTACTTTTTAAACTACCCAAATAGCATTTTAAGTAGCAATTATGGTGTTTATCCCCATATTTCGTCACCATGCAGATCGCGGCGATAAGCAGTTTATGTCGCAAATACGTATTTAGTTGTGCGTATGAGACGCGCAACGAGACCCATAGTGGGGAACACTTTTCTGCGGTTTGCTACGTCGCAATTATAACGACAGGGACGTAATTAGTTGCCACATGCGCGAGCGTCATCTGACGGCATTATATCACACAATTACACAAATCATCGAGCGGGTTTTCTTTCTCCCTCGAATTCTTACTTAGCTTGGGTGAGTCAACAGAGATGAACAATAAAAACGTAAACAGAAACGAACAAGAAAAATCTAATGGCGATAAATTAATGGAAACTTTTTGTGGAGTATTATTTTATAATGGACTTTTCTTCCGATTGCATGTCGTGATTTTAATTGCCATTAAAATTTTTCGGCAATATTGGATCTGAAATTTAAACAAATTTTAATGGGCCATCAAATTATTTAGTTTTTAATGAAAAATTTCTTTAATTTTATTTTACCGGTCAAATTTATTTTTTCTTTTGCAATAAAATTTTGATGCCAATAAAATTGCGCTGTTTCAAAAATGTCTGCTATCCACTTTTTATGCAATATCCTTCAGTCATTCGCCTGAAATAAGAAATTTAATTCTCGAAACGTAATCGTTTTCATCAAACGTCAGTGAGAAATATGGCGGCTGAAGGCATCAATTTTTTTTGGTGTTTCTCAGACGGGGAGCTTTAATGAAACTTTAGTGGTAGCAGTTTCGTCACTTTTTCCATCACACGCTTCTTCAAAATTAAACTGACGTTCAGGCTCCACAGCCAATCACTATTTCGGCCCGAAAACCATCAAATGCTGCTCTATCGCCGCAGGATTTTCATGAAGCGAATGTTGCCCCAAAGATCGTGCTCGTCACTTCTTTCGCTTCTTTTACGCGGATGTGAATTATAGGTGTAAATTTTTAATCCCGATTGTGTAAATTTCTACTCTTTCAAGTCGCAAAGAACAAATCTCATGTTCCCGTACTTTTCGATGCTGTTTGGGTATAGTCTTAAAAATAAACCGAAACTTACTAAATATTAAACTTATTAAACTTTTCGACTAAAATATACTCTAAAAAAGTTTTAAAAATAGAGAAAATAGTTTAAAATTCCACTAAACTTTCAAAAGTTTAAAAAATAGAAGGAAAAAGTCTTAAAATTAGACTCCAGTTTTTACCGTGTAATCTGTTCTCATTTTTATTCCCATTTATAAAATATTAACCCATTAATGCCCATGAGAAAACCACTGAATATTTTTAATTTTTATAAAATAAACAAAATAAAAAGAAAATTCTGAAAAAAAATTTGTACATAAATCTCTGGTAATAAGTTAAAGTAGCTTTTAAGTCGATTTTCAGGCAAAGCTAAAGTTATCTGTTTGAAAATGCAAATTCAGATCAGTTTGGTTTTGCCTGAAAATTTACTTAAGCCATTTCAACTTATTATCATAGATATGTCCGGTGTACTCGTTTGAGTTAATGCGTTAAACAGTACTGAAATGTTGGAAATTTTTGACCCATTATTTTTTCTAATACCCGTTTTTTTATATATATACATACACGAGTGGGCTGAAAAGTATTTGGCCTATGCCAGAAAATACAGCTTTTTTCATCAAAACTCATATAATTTCATAAAATAGGGCGATACCGAATAATGATTTCTCGAAGCCCTCAAAATAGACCTCTGTTTCGATCGACCCAAATATCTTTCTACCGAGCCGTTTCTTCAAGTTAAGAAGTAGATAATAGCATAAGATAAGAAACCAATTCGTAGCGCAATTCATACCATTGCGGCTGCGGACTGGTGCGCTGGTGGAAGAGCACCTTTTTCATCACAAAAGTTTCGCTTCAAATCGGCAACATGCTCGGCATAATATATGCCGGTGACCGTTTTGCCCTTTTGAAGGTAATCCATGTAAATGATAACTTGAGCACCCAAAAAAAACAGTGACCACGACTTGTTGGCCGACAAACCGATTTTCGCCTTCTTCCGCTTCGATTCGCCAGGATTTGCTTTTGGGTCTCTGATGTGTTGTGATGGGTCCAGGTTCCGTCCACAGCTAAGAAACGGGCGACGCCAAAAGTCCTTTTTATCGGAACCACGCTCAAAAAAATGAGACTTTGAAAGGTGTTCAGCTTAGACAGGTTTCCGGCTTATCCAGGGCCTGGCTTATACAGGTTTCACTGTATTTAAAGTTTCTACACATTTCTACACTTTTACTTTAGGAAAATTATTCGACAATTGCTTTTAACATGTTAAAATTTCGATAATTGTCACTGCATAGGTGTGATAAAGTTTACTTTTACGGGAAAAAGCCAATGCAAAACAATAGAATAACTCTTATTATTTTCCACAAAAAAAAAACAGTATTTTTTCGAACACAGTAGAGCGAAATGCGCTACCAAATTAATTAAAAATAATTTGAATGTTCCATTTTAGGGATCCTTAACGACCAGTTTCATTTTATGTGTAACTTTGGGTGTATGTGTTTTTGGTGGTTTGTATGTTACGGGTTAAAAATGAAAAGCGTGTTTACCATTTCTGTACTTAAAAGTCAAAATTTCCATAGACCATCACCATCGACTTACAACGTTATAGAAGTGGGGCAGGCCATTCCAACCAACCGCAATCCACTCAAAACTTTTAATTTCTTGGTTATCATAAGGAGCACAATATCAACATTAAAACATAAAACATCATCAGAAGCAGCAGCAACAACAACAACAACAACAAAAACAACAACAGCAATAATGACTATAGCAACACAATTTTCTCATTTTCATCCATTTCAGCCATTCATTCAGTCATCCATCCATCCATGCTCGCCGTGAATAAGTTGGTAAAGAAAACGTTGGCATTCTTGCTAATTGACTTGGTAATTATACAGCGGGAGGACTTTCTTAAGTTGATGAGACTCAAGTGAAGGAAATTTTCTGGTTTTCTGGCTCCTTTGGTGGGACTTTGGGACACTGACTTTACTTGTTTTCACGAAAAAGTAAATAATACTCTAATGTCACATCTTTTTCCACACTTTTCCCATTCAATCCCGAATTTTAGTCCCATCGCTATCCCTAAAACTGGGTGTCTGCTTTTATAGCATATCCTATTAATATTGTAAGTATTTTGAATTACTTTGGTGAAATTATATAAAATGGTATTTGCAGGATTCTTTCACTCTGCTATTTACAACCAACACTACCATGTGCTAAGAAAGTCACATTAAATACAAATCTACTCAGAATTTAACTCCCAACGGTAGGTACTCGACATTCACAGTTTTTTATGTGGTGACATTCATAAATATTCATGAAAAAATTGATTACTTCTACAAATTGACTGTTTACCAATGCCTTAATTTGTACAAGTGAACAGGAATTAAGGTTGAATGGCATGAAATTCTATATCAGAACATAATTGCTTCATGGTTTGTGAGAGTTCTCAATGTTAAGCTCTACCACCGTACATCAATCGATGATTTACCCTTGGAAACTATAAAAACGATGACTTCTGTTTATTTTTGTCGAATTAAATTTTTTTTGTCGAATTAAATAAAAATGAAAATTTATCACATTTTTTTAAGTAAAGCTTTTAATGTTTAAAAAACGAAACTACGGTCATTATTTTCAATAATTCTTTAAATCTAGACTAGAAAAAAATCTCAAAATTCTCAAAAATTTTACATTAATAGATCGCCAAACCCTTTTTTGTTGTATATATAATAAATAAAAAATGGCAAAGTAATACAAAACTGTTCCGAGAAAAGGAATCGTAAAACGACAAAAATTGATTTTAGATTTAAATAAACTTGACAAAGGCTCAATAACGATTTTTTTTTTATTTTTATGAAGACACATTGTGCCAATGTATAACGCAATTTCGACATGAACAACTAATATAAATTCTAAGAAAAACCTGGTGGTTATATCTGGCATTCTGATAGGATGTTTCACTAGTTCATGGCAAAAACGTTCAAAGGATATCATTCCTGGAATTTAAATAAATTTCCCATGTTTCGAAGCTTTTTTATAATGTGCAAAAATGTTATAAAAACAAATTTTTTATCTGGACTGTGTTTGTTTTGATGGCGGCGTATTTGTTCAAAAAAACAAAAAATCGCCCGCGGCTTATTGTCAAAAGTTGAAATGATGGCTCGCCTGTTTGGTTATCGGTTCGGTTATCGTTTCGGCATCGTCGTAACGAATATATTCGTATCGAATATATAGTATTGCCAATGTCTTAATTGTTTTTACGATTGTAGCAAGAAGTGAATTGAACTTCAAGAGGTCAAAAATCCCGCGGATATTGGAAAACATCAGAAAATGTTTTAATTTAATGCAAATATGTTCAGTGCAACAAAGTTTCTACTTCGAAAATGACAAGGAAAATGTAGCATTGATACGCAGAAAAATAGAAATCGAGAAAACATGTGAAAAATGTTCTGTTTTTTTTTTAAATTAGGCCGAAATCACTTAAACATTTTTTAAAAATTTTGTTTAGATAATTCGACAGGACATATTGCTACTTGTTACATCATAATTACATTTTTGCATGAAAAAGGATTTTTTGTTGAGTTTTATACGATACTCAAATGTTATAGTACGCAAAATCCGATTGAGTAGTGTGTTTTCAATATGAATTCGTGTTCCACGAGATCATTTATTCAGATTCACGAAAAAAAAATTGTCGAATCGTAGTCGGCGATAGGCCCCTTAACTCTTAAAGGCTTGGTGGTACACGCGATGTACCACCTTTTTTGTAACAAATACTGCACGGTGGTATCAAAATTGTACCACCAATTAAACCGTCTTTCATTGCCGTATGATACTTTGAAATGACATTACTAAAAAAATAAAAAAAAAACATTTTTTTCGAGTGCCGGAAGGGTGAAAATATTTGCTATTTTTCTGTGTCTCTAAGGGTTAACATCTGTACTCATGAGGTTTCTATAGGTACGCGTTTCTATGCTAATCAAAAACATTTTTAGCTTGAATCGCAGTATCTTCTATTTTTAGCATTTATGTAAAAAAAATTTAACTCTCTGAGTTCCGAGAGCAAAAGAACATTTTTTAACTAAACTAAAAAAACATATTCCATTATTATATAATTTTTCGCACTTGAAAATTACACTGGGATTAATGAGGGATGCACTGGTTTAGGCAACCGGAAATTTTAAATTTTTTCTTAATTAAATGTTTTGAAAAAACTGGTGCGAAATTGATTAGTTTTCAGTTTCAAACTTCGAGATTTTTAGAGCAGCCACTTATAATATTATGCTTTCGAAAGAGTCAAGAATAATTAATTTATGAAAATATTTCATTAGACGACTGTAGTTTCTCTCAAATTTTCCGGAATTTTTTTTCTTTACGATGGAAAGTTTTCTATTTGTATTTTCCCCCCCTTTATTCTGTTATGTTATGTTTTAAGTGTTTTTAGAAATTTATTAAGATGTGTTGCTAATTAGGTTTAGAGAGAGTGATGTGATTGGGAAGTTCCTCACGGAGGGGCTGTGTTTTCCTGAAATTGAATGGAGCATAATTTGTACAATTTTCATTTTTTTGTTTTTTTCAAGATTTTCCTTTTTCTCCATAATTTTCGATCCGCTTTTCAAAACTTTCAATTGTCTTTATATTCAGTATTAGTGCAAATTATGATTCTGATGGTAGTGATAGATGATGAGACAGGTACAAATGGAATTAGTTAAATTTTCAGTTATGTTCGCGCTTTTTCCTCTGGCAAAAACCCACCCCGAACCGACGAGTTCAAGCCGGCAAAATATAGCGTACCTAGCCAGCAGGGAAAAAGACAGAAGCCAAGGGTGCTTAACACCAAAAGCTACCCTTGCGTTCGAGTTTTTTTGGGAATTTAAAAATTTCTAAAAACACTTAAAACATAACATAACAATTCTATGTATTTTTCCTGTAGCTACTTTTATACACCGAATTCGTGTAGTTTAATTTCAAAAACTTGTATTTACTACAAACTGTTCACAATCATTAATTTTTTGAGCCACTTTTTAATTAAAATCGTATCAGCATTTAGTTTTAGAACAAAACTAAAGCCTACAACATGAATATGAACGAATAGAATTGGATTTAGGGAGAAGGGTGTTGCCATACAAAAGTTAAAAGCATTCCAGGGAAACAATATTGAAAACAACAAAATCATTCAATAATAATAGGGACTGCTTGTAGTTGTGCAATTTGGGAATTCCGGGAAGTGGGTAAAATTCTTATCCTGAATAGCATAAACAGGAAGCAAAACAAGTACCATAGCAACACATGTTTACTAACCAAAAGGGATGCGATTCCGAAAACCGGTCTGTGAATACGGAAAGATTCTACGAAAATACCCAAATATCCATTGTATAGAGCTTGTTTGTTTTTATTGTTGAATTGAAAAAAAAGAACCCAAAAAACAAAAATATGATTACAGACCAAACCCATGGCAAACAAATTTCATATAGTTTTGATTTAGGAAATACACACTTATGGCAAACAATAAATTGAAGCTATATATTTGAACTCGCTAGGATAAATTGAAATTGACCTAAATTCGGTTAAATCAATTCAAAGACAATTGGCCGCCTGGTCAAAAACAAAGAAATAAATGAACCATCCTAAATTCCTTAGCTACTCGTGGTGTTGTCTCTGTACGTACATTCAATTTGATGATTTACAAGTAGAATTTCGCAAATGGATCCACTTCAGTATCCTCTTAATAGCTCAATTTGAATCAATAAATCCATTCAAAGAAGGTAGCCACTCCACTTCAATATGAAAAAATCCTCACGTCTTCGAGACATAATTAAGCCGAAAAGTGTTCAATCTTCATGTGACCATCAATTCATTGAAATTAATTCAGCGATTCATTTTGAAAATGTATTCAACAAGAGATTGAGGACTGTATAAATGAGTATAGGTTGTTGGATGTATTACGAAATAAATCAAATTAGACCATGTTCAATTTCATATCATATCAACACTTGTCATGGCATTAATCCGACGCTGAGAACAACATTTAAGTACACTTTGAGATGAGCCGATGTGGATAACAACATTGAGACAATTTGCATCATCAAACTATAAGACGATTTACAATTTACTTACAAATTGAGTTAAGACAGGTTGATTCAACTCGAAAGTGTCACTTTATTGTCACTTAATGAGATTCTCAGTTATAAATATTTAAAATTCGGAAAGATAAAGCTAGAAAAGAACACACACACTCAGAAAAATGTTCAGGTCAACTTTTTGTCAGGTTAACTCTGACCTTACAGAGACCTTACAGAAGCCAGCTAGCGGTCAGAGTTAACCTATCTAAGGTCAACTCGTGCAGCTCCCAATGCCCTACTTCACCTGCTGGTGGCTTAATTTCAGAATTTCTCCGACCAAAGGTCAACTCAGTTTTACTTGCCCACATGCAGGCGAACGCGCGCCTGCCCGAGGCCAATTACGCCGTATGTAGGTCGTCGAGTTAGCCTCCATTTTTCTGAGTGCAAATGAAAGTGTTAGTGAGTTACGGCATTTATAAAAGTTTAAAAATGCGCCGCAGGTGAAAATTTCAACACACAAAGGTGAAATTGAAAGCGCAATTTTGGTTACTTCCGGTTAACGGATGTCCACCGGGCCTATAGCCCCGTAAACGGTAAAAATAGGTTAAAAATCGGGATAACGCTACAGGAATTTAAAAAAACATGACTCCATTTTCAGCCATCAAAAAGAAAAACTGTTTGTTCAAAAAATTTGCGAAATTTTTAACTTTTTATCTATATTGTACAAGTCACACTCGAATCAATTCGAGCAGATATTGAATAGCAGCGGGGCTCAGCGATTGAGGTAGTTGGCTTGGCTTCTAAGAGAGAAAGGTCTTGGGTTAATTTCACCCTTTTTTGTTGTATTTCTGCAAATTAATTCGAATTACTCCACCAAATTGAGTAACGATCGCTACTGCTTGATGCTAACGATACCATCGGTCTTATGATAGACACCAACAATTTACAACCCCTTCAATGATTCGAAAACGGTAATTTCAAGACAAAAAAAAAGCGCTAACCACAATTGAAAGTGCTCAAAAGTCTCACAACGTTGGGGAAAACAGGGAATTCTGGCGAAAAATCGAATTAATTGAGTAGGGTTAGAATATCAAATCAAACATGTTCTACTAGTAAAAAATAACAAAGAAAAATGCGCCGCAGGTGATAATTTTAACACACAAAGGTAAAATTGAAAGCGCCATTTTGGTTACTTCCGGTTAACGGATGTCCACCAAAGGTTTTAAAAGTTTGACGTTCCATTCCAGGACCAAATACGCCTGTAAAATTTCATGGCTCTAGCTCTATTAGTTTTTGGAAAATCTTGTACAGACAGACTTACAGGCAAAAAGAAATTTTTGTAATACTGCTCTAATCGACTCAGAAGTGCTCGTGAAATATGTTTAGGCAAAATTAAGAGGTCGAATTTTTTTATGAATACAAAACTTTATTATACAACGTATGAGAAGGTAAAGATTGAAAAAAAAAACCTATCAAGCAGAACGAGTAGAGAAAAAAGGTTGGAAATGGAAAAAAATATCAAAATACAAATTTTTACAACAGCAGTAAATTTAAAAATATCAAAGTAATCGAAAATAAATGAATATTTTTGATAATATAAAAATTTTTAGAACCAATTTTTAGGAATCCACCATGGCAAATATTTTTGATGATTGCAACAATTATTTTCCACACATGAAAGTGAAAATAATTTAAAAAAAAAACTGATAAATGTTTGATCCAGAGTCATAAAAGCATAACAAGTTCAAATTTAATGACTTTTACATTTTTAACAAGCAGCAAAAATTAAATTTCTTTTATCTTGAGATTCATGAAATTAAAGTCAAGGTGCAGATACAAGAAAATTTGAATTTGGTTTATTTATCAGATGTTGAAAAAGTCGATTCTCAAACATTCTTATTATAGCGGTGTTAAACGTTTTTTATTGCCTTCGGTTGGTGTAATGAAAGCACGCGCATATACATATGTACTTACTAATAAAACTCAACAAAAATGAGAAACTCATAAAAAATAAACATTACACAGATTCAAAGTCAATCAATGTCATTCAAATATAATCAGAATTTTAAATTAGAATTATTTCTTCACATTTTCATTTAGTCCTTTAGCATCAAGACGAGGAAAGAAGCGCCACCTGCTGCTATCTGCACCTCCTCTCCCCTTCCTATTCTAATGATGTTTAATTTTGGATAAATTTACTGGAGGTATTAAGTTTCTTTCATCAAACCGAGTGAATTTCTGTTTCATGTTAAATCCACGTGAAAATGAGGATACCTGCAACCAACAGTCATAATGAACACATGTTTCTTCAGTCCCGGATCTTAAGAAAACCAATTTGTTACAAAGCAATCCACTATTTTACAGTTTACTATTGAATCAATGCCAAAATGTATTTTCGCGTTGTATATTTCCATAATTTCACGATAATCGATAAACAATATTCAAAATTTTATGCTATTTTAAACGTTAATGACAATCGAAAATTAACTTTTACCCTCGTAAATCATACAAAAAGTTACAAGTATATTCGCTCTAATGAAAATTATTTTAGTCAAAATTTCTTCAGACTTTGACTGACGGAGCAGGGGGAACGGGCGGTTTTTTTCACTATAGTATATACTGATAAATTTTATCTATGTACATTGAAAAGTTTTCCATTTAATTGACTTCAAAATAGACGAAAGTTTATATTGCGGCAAATATTGCTAAATAAATCAAATTCGCGATGAAATTTGAGAGTAACTTTCAATAAATCCAAAAGTTAATTGAAATCATTCAAAGTTTTTAATTGACTTACATTTTATACAACCACGCACCAATGCTGTCTAAAAACTTTAAATTGCGTGAATTTGAAAGGCTTTCTCGATGTTTTATTTTTGGAATTCTGATGACATTATTTTATTTTTATTCTCAAACCCGTTCAAGACATTTGGGTAATTCGAGTAGAAACCTCTTCAGTTACTTCAAAGTTGTAGAAAAACTTTCCAAAAAGATCATTTCCAGTAATACCGAAAATACCCTTTTTTGCCGGGCCTACAGCCCCGTAAACGATAAAAATAGATTAAAAATCAGGATAACGCTACAGGAATTAGAAAAAAAAACAGGTAATGAATCGTCAGGGAAGAGGGTTGGAGGAATATTATACAAAGGCGACGCTGCTAAATATGAAACCCGGACGAAAATTCTGTCAACGGTTCGAGATAGAATTTGTGCTTACTTTATAATGTAATTTAAAACACCCCTTGTATTACTAAAAAAATCTCCTAAAGTTTCATTCAAATCGGTTCAGTCGCACACGAGTTACAAGGGGCTGTCCCTACAAATTGACAAGCATTTAGAGAAAGGAGGATGGGGTGATGGTTGAAATTAAATTTAGACACCTTGCGTAGTTCCGGTGACAATACAATACTTTTACTACTTCGTCCTTCTAAGGACAACGGAAGGTCCTGTAAGAATCATTTGATTATTAATTTCGTCATATTTTCCAGAAAAAGTCTCATCTGGAAGTTTTCGGGGTCGCTAAATCCGAATTTTAATTTTTACTTTCTTCTACGGAGTATAATAAAGTATTGTATTCATGAAAAATTTCGACCTCTTAATTTTGCCTAAAAAACATTTCCCGATCACTCCTGAGTCGATTGGAGTCATATTTAAAAAATGTCTTTCTGTCTGTCAGTCTGTCAGTCTGTCAGTCTGTCAGTCTGTCAGTCTGTCAGTCTGTCAGTCTGTCAGTCTGTCAGTCTGTCAGTCTGTCAGTCTGTCAGTCTGTCAGTCTGTCAGTCTGTCAGTCTGTCAGTCTGTCAGTCTGTCAGTCTGTCAGTCTGTCAGTCTGTCAGTCTGTCAGTCTGTCAGTCTGTCAGTCTGTCAGTCTGTCAGTCTGTCAGTCTGTCAGTCTGTCAGTCTGTCAGTCTGTCAGTCTGTCAGTCTGTCAGTCTGTCAGTCTGTCAGTCTGTCAGTCTGTCAGTCTGTCAGTCTGTCAGTCTGTCAGTCTGTCAGTCTGTCAGTCTGTCAGTCTGTCAGTCTGTCAGTCTGTCAGTCTGTCAGTCTGTCAGTCTGTCAGTCTGTCAGTCTGTCAGTCTGTCAGTCTGTCAGTCTGTCAGTCTGTCAGTCTGTCAGTCTGTCAGTCTGTCAGTCTGTCAGTCTGTCAGTCTGTCAGTCTGTCAGTCTGTCAGTCTGTCAGTCTGTCAGTCTGTCAGTCTGTCAGTCTGTCAGTCTGTCAGTCTGTCAGTCTGTCAGTCTGTCAGTCTGTCAGTCTGTCAGTCTGTCAGTCTGTCAGTCTGTCAGTCTGTCAGTCTGTCAGTCTGTCAGTCTGTCAGTCTGTCAGTCTGTCAGTCTGTCAGTCTGTCAGTCTGTCAGTCTGTCAGTCTGTCAGTCTGTCAGTCTGTCAGTCTGTCAGTCTGTCAGTCTGTCAGTCTGTCAGTCTGTCAGTCTGTCAGTCTGTCAGTCTGTCAGTCTGTCAGTCTGTCAGTCTGTCAGTCTGTCAGTCTGTCAGTCTGTCAGTCTGTCAGTCTGTCAGTCTGTCAGTCTGTCAGTCTGTCAGTCTGTCAGTCTGTCAGTCTGTCAGTCTGTCAGTCTGTCAGTCTGTCAGTCTGTCAGTCTGTCAGTCTGTCAGTCTGTCAGTCTGTCAGTCTGTCAGTCTGTCAGTCTGTCAGTCTGTCAGTCTGTCAGTCTGTCAGTCTGTCAGTCTGTCAGTCTGTCAGTCTGTCAGTCTGTCAGTCTGTCAGTCTGTCAGTCTGTCAGTCTGTCAGTCTGTCAGTCTGTCAGTCTGTCAGTCTGTCAGTCTGTCAGTCTGTCAGTCTGTCAGTCTGTCAGTCTGTCAGTCTGTCAGTCTGTCAGTCTGTCAGTCTGTCAGTCTGTCAGTCTGTCAGTCTGTCAGTCTGTCAGTCTGTCAGTCTGTCAGTCTGTCAGTCTGTCAGTCTGTCAGTCTGTCAGTCTGTCAGTCTGTCAGTCTGTCAGTCTGTCAGTCTGTCAGTCTGTCAGTCTGTCAGTCTGTCAGTCTGTCAGTCTGTCAGTCTGTCAGTCTGTCAGTCTGTCAGTCTGTCAGTCTGTCAGTCTGTCAGTCTGTCAGTCTGTCAGTCTGTCAGTCTGTCAGTCTGTCAGTCTGTCAGTCTGTCAGTCTGTCAGTCTGTCAGTCTGTCAGTCTGTCAGTCTGTCAGTCTGTCAGTCTGTCAGTCTGTCAGTCTGTCAGTCTGTCAGTCTGTCAGTCTGTCAGTCTGTCAGTCTGTCAGTCTGTCAGTCTGTCAGTCTGTCAGTCTGTCAGTCTGTCAGTCTGTCAGTCTGTCAGTCTGTCAGTCTGTCAGTCTGTCAGTCTGTCAGTCTGTCAGTCTGTCAGTCTGTCAGTCTGTCAGTCTGTCAGTCTGTCAGTCTGTCAGTCTGTCAGTCTGTCAGTCTGTCAGTCTGTCAGTCTGTCAGTCTGTCAGTCTGTCAGTCTGTCAGTCTGTCAGTCTGTCAGTCTGTCAGTCTGTCAGTCTGTCAGTCTGTCAGTCTGTCAGTCTGTCAGTCTGTCAGTCTGTCAGTCTGTCAGTCTGTCAGTCTGTCAGTCTGTCAGTCTGTCAGTCTGTCAGTCTGTCAGTCTGTCAGTCTGTCAGTCTGTCAGTCTGTCAGTCTGTCAGTCTGTCAGTCTGTCAGTCTGTCAGTCTGTCAGTCTGTCAGTCTGTCAGTCTGTCAGTCTGTCAGTCTGTCAGTCTGTCAGTCTGTCAGTCTGTCAGTCTGTCAGTCTGTCAGTCTGTCAGTCTGTCAGTCTGTCAGTCTGTCAGTCTGTCAGTCTGTCAGTCTGTCAGTCTGTCAGTCTGTCAGTCTGTCAGTCTGTCAGTCTGTCAGTCTGTCAGTCTGTCAGTCTGTCAGTCTGTCAGTCTGTCAGTCTGTCAGTCTGTCAGTCTGTCAGTCTGTCAGTCTGTCAGTCTGTCAGTCTGTCAGTCTGTCAGTCTGTCAGTCTGTCAGTCTGTCAGTCTGTCAGTCTGTCAGTCTGTCAGTCTGTCAGTCTGTCAGTCTGTCAGTCTGTCAGTCTGTCAGTCTGTCAGTCTGTCAGTCTGTCAGTCTGTCAGTCTGTCAGTCTGTCAGTCTGTCAGTCTGTCAGTCTGTCAGTCTGTCAGTCTGTCAGTCTGTCAGTCTGTCAGTCTGTCAGTCTGTCAGTCTGTCAGTCTGTCAGTCTGTCAGTCTGTCAGTCTGTCAGTCTGTCAGTCTGTCAGTCTGTCAGTCTGTCAGTCTGTCAGTCTGTCAGTCTGTCAGTCTGTCAGTCTGTCAGTCTGTCAGTCTGTCAGTCTGTCAGTCTGTCAGTCTGTCAGTCTGTCAGTCTGTCAGTCTGTCAGTCTGTCAGTCTGTCAGTCTGTCAGTCTGTCAGTCTGTCAGTCTGTCAGTCTGTCAGTCTGTCAGTCTGTCAGTCTGTCAGTCTGTCAGTCTGTCAGTCTGTCAGTCTGTCAGTCTGTCAGTCTGTCAGTCTGTCAGTCTGTCAGTCTGTCAGTCTGTCAGTCTGTCAGTCTGTCAGTCTGTCAGTCTGTGAGTCTATCAGTCTGTCAGTCTGTCAGTCTATCAGTCTGTCAGTCTGTCTGTCAGTCTGTCAGTCTGTGTACAAGATTTCTCAAAAACTAATAGAGCTAGCGCCATGAAATTTTATAGGCATGTTGGGTCCTGAAATGGGACGATCCTATAGGCATGTTGGGTCCTGAAATGGGTGGAAATTCGTTAACCGGAAGTATCCAAAATGGCGGTTTTTCAAAAATCGCAATTTCGTTTTTCTCGATTTACTCCCAAACTACGCGTTTTTTAGTGGCCTTAAGTATGACAAAACTTGGAGAAAATAAAATTTCCCACACTTTTGTCTTTAGCTATAACTCGATATCTCCACCTGTTATCGAGATAAACCGTTATTTCCAAAAAAAAACAGTTTTTTGCGATTATCTCGAAAACTAACGGGTTTTTGCTGACTGAATGTAGGAAGTGAATTAATGAGAATGGCATTCTGCACAATTTTGTCTTTTACCGTTATCCGTTATATTTTACCGTTATTGAGATATTTTCATTAATATGTAAAAAATCATATGTTTGCGAATAATTTGCAAACTAACGGTTTTTCGACAAATCAGTTAAAAGAATAATTAAAGATGTTAACATTTTCTACATTTTTGCCATTTACCGTAAATTGATATCTTTTACCGTTCTCAAGTTATCTCAAATTTTGTACGTTTTTGATATTTTTGAATAAACCAAGAATTTATTGGGAGGTCGTCTTAGGTTGACAACGCGACAGGGCTCTAGCGTAAATTGCGCAGGGTCGTAGATTTTGTAGAAGAAAGTTTTGTGTTGACCACAACTGATATTTTTTTATTGTTTTACATATTTTTGTTATATAGAACATTCTTTAAAGGATATCTGATTTTTGTTGTTCAAAATAATAAATTTATTTTGCAAGCTAGTACTATCTATATATAATTTCACCGAGTTATAGTGTTTTGCACAAGTTTTTTTTACACCAAAAAGCCAAGAAATAACTTCAAAACTTTTGAAACAAATTCTTATGACTTCAGGACCTCCCGTTTCGAATTTTGAAATTCTAACACCAGATTCGTCAGCGGATCAGCGGCCCCAAAAACCCCATGTTGCCAGTTTTTAGAGGAAAAATGGGGAAACGGATACCTACAGGACCTTCCGTTTCGAATTTTGAAATACCGTTCCTTAACAAGCACCTGTGAGGTAAGACGAATATGTGTTCAACATTTCATGGCAATTCTCGACCCTTCCTTCGTCGCGTTTTTCACAGATGTTTTTTGTATAAAGTTTATTAACACGTTCGTGACATTTGCTTTTTCAACTTTTTTTTTACATTTGGACATCGTGTACCACGGGTGGTACACTAGCGATTTGTTTTCTGGCGGTTGTGCGCCATCGGTGGTACACGGTGTGTGTTTTTATATTACTTCCACAAAAAAACTACCGCACTATTTACTCGCGCGGTTTTAAAAAACTGTACATGTACCACCAGTGGTACACGATGTCACAAACGTGTTAACGCCGTCACACTATCGCACTCTCCCCCTAAAAGGATGACGTATTTTATGAACATCCATTAAAGTCTATTGGAGAACTTAAAAGAAATATCAATACAACACTCTCGTAATTCTTCAAACTATGCGTTTTCTCTTCGATTTAAAGCTTTTCAATTATGTTTTCACATTACAGAATTACTCAAAAACGTAATTACGCAATCAATTTAGTTTCACGTGTCACGCAGTCTTAAAAAAAACTCATGGATCAAAATTCAACAAAATTCAATTGAATATTTATATATTGACGTTACATAATATTGAAGGAAAAATACTTTTCTTCCACCATAAAAAATAAATAACAGAATAATAAAGTAAAAAAAAAATACAGAGAAAACAAATTTTTCCTTTCAAAATTAACGAAGCGAAGCTCATTTAAATGAGTTTATTATGTGAAAATGGCAACAATCAACGCCACTTAATTTGTGTGTATTCCAAGAAATAAAAATATCCAGATTTACGAAAATATACATAAAAAAAGAAAATTGTGTTTTATTACAGAAATGCTCGAGTGAATTTTAACATGTAAAACAGTTCAACAGAATAAAACATAATTAGATTTTTCTTGCAGGTATTCAAAAGCCAACATTTATCAACAGGATTTTTCTAATTTATGGAATGAAAAATTAAAAAAATAAATGCATATTACTATAGACCACCGGATTAGTACTCTTAATTTTCATTTTATTTAATTTTATACTTGAATCAATTTGGGAAAGAAAATACGAAAATGGCAATTTTCTTATAATGAAGTTGCAAAGTGAAATCTGTGATTACCGAAACCGAAATGATTTTAATCAAATTTTCTTAAATGACTTTAATCTAATGATAAACTTAAGTCAATAAGAAAATGAATCCTAATAAAATAGAAATGATTTTTGGGGCTACCACAAAGTAACAAAAAAAAACATAATTTACCATCGCATCGTCTGTATAGAATGGGGTCGTAATGAAAGCATAATACATAACTTTGATTTAATTAATATAAAACAGGGTAACTAAGGGCTTTTTGCTATACGAGTACACACAGAGAATACACGTTTTCTCCGAATTTATTCAACATTTTGCCACACACAATGATAAAAAACAAACCAGCAATAAACAGCACAAATTAACAAAAAAAAGGAGAAAAGTTTTTTGATTAAGTCAAAATGATTGCTATTTTCTGATCCAAAAGTTTTGCGGCCATTAATTTGATCTCGTCCTAATTGATGATCGTTAATTCGCTTTAATTTTCATATAATCATAGATAAATATTGGTTTTGAAGTCATTGAATTCAGTATTAAAACAGCCCAACAAAAGTCGGGTATTCGCGAAATAAAAATTTAAAATAAAAAAAGTGTCTGATAAGTTGACAACATTGAAATAATGAAAGTCACTCAAATTTTAAAAATATTTCGGTTCTGAACCATCTACAATTTTGGACCTTGAAATTTTGACGGCGATTCGGAAATTTTGTATGGTGAATTGTAGATTGTGTTGAAGGTAAAAATGCTGACGGCAATGCGCCGTAGGCGAGAATCTCTAAGAATAACGCGATTTAGATAAAAAAGGCTTCACGGAAATGGCTCTAACCCCACCTTCAAAGGGGTTTTTGCACCCTACAGTCAACAAATGGTTGATCCGGCGCGGCGTTGAAATGCGTAGTTTTTAACCCTAAAATCGACTTGTTTTCCATTCAACATGTTTTCCTAAAATCACCACTTCTATGAACTATCTTAAAATACATGCTTACCACTTTTTAATAAATCAATTGAATATTTCTGTTATGGAAGATTTTCTTACCTGAAAAAGAAAAAAAAAGTCGTTAATTTTATAAAATGCAAATTGTATTTTTGTTTAAATTTATTAACTAAGTTTATATTTTCTTATACGAAGTATCTATAATAAAGTGCAAACATTTTCGAAAACCAATACAGAACTTCAATGATTTCCATCCCAAAAACACTGGAATATGTATATTAAAAAAATATTTTACAATCTCTTATAATGTCGTCAATTTGAGCATCTATTAATACTAGCGAGAGCCATTAAATGTTCTGCAAAAGATTTTCGTAAAAGTTAAGAATATAATGACAATAATGAGATGGAAAATCCAATAAATTTCTTTATATTTTTTAGAAACGTGTATTTCGAGATATATCATTATTTAGCGATAAAGTGTAAATCTTTATGTCAAGCGCTTAATCACTTTTCTCACATGTTCACTTAATCATTCTGATCCTTTTCAAATATTCAGTTTTCTTAGATTATATGAGACTTTTATTACAGCACTTAAGACGGAATGTTTTATTTGGCAGCATAAAATCGAAACAAGAAGCGTAGATGTGTCAATATCCAGCCATGAACAGTATTTTATATTGGAATCGATTAAATATGTTTTATTTTCATCCTATATAGAGATGCGGTTTATTACTGTTTTTCTTTTAATTTGATGACTTGTTCTTTAAAATTAAGACATTATTTTTAACGTCAGAAGTTTTAATTAGTTTTGAAATTCAAAAAAATGTAATAAGCACTGTCCTTAAAATACGTCACGATATTAAATCAGCCCATCTCTTCCCCTTCTCCCCCTCCACCCTCCTCCCCCACCACCCTCCTCCCCCTCCACCCTCCTCCCCCACCACCCTCCTCCCCCTCCATCCTTCTTTTCGATCAGCTGAAACAGTTTTTTTTGCGAATTTGTCTAAAACGGTTTGTCATATTCAAAAACATAACAAAAGCTATAATTGCCAATCTGGCAATCATTGGAGACCCGTATGGTGATATTCGTATCAAAATTGGAACAGTTGTACCAAAATTCCATTTTGAAGTCAAACTTTCCAATAAGATTTTTTAAAATTTGTTCCAATTGGATTTTGATGTATGGGAGTTTTATGTAGAATTATATCCTAAATAACTTTTGTTCTTGGACTTTTTTGATAAGATGCACCGTTTTTGAGGTATTCGCAAAAAACGATTTCGTTCGTATGGGGGGTACCCCCCCCTAATGGTCCATTTTTGCCCATTAACGAACTTAGCCTCGCATTTTACGAAAAACGGATCTGTGCAAAATTTCAAGTCTCTAGCTCAATCCGTGCGCCCGCAATCCGCGCCACAGACGGACAGACAGACAGACAGACGGACAGACAGACAGACAGACGGACAGACAGACGGACGGACATGCAAAATTCAATTTTTTTTATCATTCTAAACACACTGGTGTAATTCATTTTTGTGTGTGATAACGGGATCTTGGCGTTACAAACGGTAAGGCAAAGTTAATATACCCTTTGGTTTCACCATACGGGTATAAATATAGACAAGTAATCCATATCCAACTTAGAAATCCAATTTTACACAACTATTCCACACATCAAAATTGAATCGCAGAATAGGAATATTTTTACGATTTTTTCGAAAAAGTTGCCTTATTAAAAAATTTACTAAATCAACAAAAAAAAATGTGGAATATTATTTTCCATAACCTCTTCATGTTTAAAAATCCGATTGGGCCAGCTTATCAAAAACCAGTTGGAATATTGTGATCGGCTGTGAGATTTTTTTTATTTGAAAATTTAGAATCCACCAATTTAGGGTTTTAAAAAATTTGCAGATAATTCAAACCCCCTTGTCAACTTAATTTGAGACTGTCCATAAAATATGTCACACATTTTAAGGGGAAACGGGACTGAAAAAAGACTTTATAATTCTGTTTTCCTAGTACAGAAAAAAATTAGAAAAAAAACGTAGAGGAAGGGGGTTAAAAAAATAGAAATTAGTATGACGTATTTTACGGAAGGTCCCTTAAATCAAACATTTATTTTCTGTGACTTTAAAGAAATATCTCACGGCAAACTACAATTCCTTTTATTTCTCAAAACTCCCATGGCAAAAGAAAGTTTCAGCACAAAAAAGAAAAGTGAAACTTAAGTGTATGAACCTTAACCTCCAACACAAAAGCCCTTTTATACATCTTTATGTATACACTTCAAGAATTAACTACTTCGAAGCCAATACAATACAAATGTAAACTCTTTCCATTTCTCATATTCGTGGGCAATTGTAATTTTCCTCGTAAATTTGCATAAATGCCCAAGTTCAGTTCCCACCGATGGGCTAGGTGTACTAGCATCAAATAACAAAACAGCATAGCATATAACAACAGGTAGATTTCGTTTTATAAAAAAAAGAAGAAAGAATGGTGCAGCAATTAGCGGATAGTGCATTTGCCGTATGCAATGCAGATATACCCTAAGAGACCATTAGGTAATAATCACTTACAAACGTCTAGACTAGGCTAACATATTTAGTAGTGGATTATTACAGGTATATGTTATTCTATATCTCTAGAGTGGTTGTAGAATGGCTCTAAACTTCCCTTTCGGAAATTTCAAAGTGCTTTAAACGAAAGCACGTTAAAATCGGTTTGGAATATTCTTTTAACCGATTTTTCAGGGTACTTTTTAACCGCTTTGAAAAAAGCACTTTAAAAAGTATTTTTTTTTCGTATCACATTCAATCAAAGTAGGTAGTTCACAAAAACTACCACGATGGAAGGTAGTTCCCAAAAAAATTCCTTTGGCACATATTTTTACTTTCCTCTGCTACAGAAGGAAAGTATTGTATTCATGACGGAGATCGACTCGAGAACGGGGACAGATAAAAAATTTCTAATCAGTACAAACTCCGGTTCAGGCAAAATTATGAGGATGTCCGTGCATCTGTCAATCTGTCCGTAGTGCGTACATATATTAAATAACTCGAGAACGTGTTTACCTAGCGACTTGAAAGTTTTTTGTGAATATGTTTTACAAAAACCGTAGTTTTCTATCCATTTTTGGAAAAGTAACGGTAACTATAATGGGTGCCTTTCACACAATTTTTTTTCGAAACAAACAGTTTTTTGAAAATTTCTCGAAATTTATGCGCTTTTGGGAAAAAATGAATATAACAAAATTTAAAAGACATAAAATTTTCTACATTTTCTGCTTTAAACGACTTTTTTTTATCTCTAACGGTTCTCAAGATATTTGAAAAAATATTGTTTTTCACGTTTTTTTCCGACACTAAATACCTATTACAGAGGAAAGTTTTGTGTTGATCACAACTGATATTTTTCCTTGTTTTTCGGTTTTCTTTAATATATTTTCAATAGAAAAATTTTAAATTGCAAATCAGCAGAATTCTTCTGTACTTCTGTACAGGAAAGCACTTTTCAATCACTTTTTTTCCTACAGGGTTACCACTTTTTGTGGTGAATAGTTATAATATGGGCAACAGGTGTAGCGACTCGAATGAAACTCTACCTTGATGCTAAAAATATCATACAAAACTAAGCCGATGTAATTTGATCGCTAGTAAGCTTGCCTTTCGTTGTGTTTTCATTGTTTACACAAAAAATGGATTTTTACTTTCTTATACGTGGTATAATAATAAAGTATTGTATTAATGAAATATTTCGACCTCTCCATTTTGCGTAAAAACGTTTCTCGAGTCGATTGGATTCATATTAAAAAAATGTGTCCGTCTGTCTGCGAGTCTGTCAATCTGTCAATCTGTCAATCTGTCAGTCCGTCAGTCTGTCAATCTGTCAATCTGTCAGTTTGTCAGTCTGTCAGTCCGTCAGTCTATCAGTCCGCCAGTCTTGCAATCTGCCTGTAAGTCAATGTACAAGAGTTCTCAAAAACTGATATAGCTACAGGCATAAAATTTTACAGGCGTGTTTCGTCCTGGAATAGGACGATCCCATCAACTTTTGGTGGAAAGAACTCGATATCTCAAATCGGTATCAAAATATATCGTTATTTGCAACAACAAAAAAATCTTTTTTTTAAGGTTCTGTCGAAAACTAGGGCTGACCGGGGTTAGTTTGCTATAGGGGTAAGTAGACTCATTGCGGTTAAGTCAACCACGGTTGAAAACAAACCTGCGTGAATTGGACTGTTTATTCAGTAAACTCAGTGAACCAATGTCGTTAGACCACAGTGCTCTTGGAACGAACTGTGAGGGGAAAAAACGAAATTTCAAGCGTGTGAGTAATTTTTTTTCTTGTTAATTAAATTGTTTTGTAGCTTACACTTTCATTGTGTTGAACTCGTCAGTGATTTCAAGTTAAAATTTATGTATGAGTTAACAAGTTAGTGAAGCATTTTCTGACCCATACTTTTTCATTTTTTCTCACGAGTGTGTTAAAAATAAAATGGCGGCTTGGGGCTAGTTGACTTACAGTATACTGGGGTTAAATGACTCGATATGAATTACCTATATTTTTTTGTTAATTAATTTTATTTTTTTAAATTAGATGAAATTTACACCCCGATTGCGAGTGTCGTGTCGTTTTCGACAAGAGTCGTTTTACGTGTTGTTGTTAGTGTTTTTCTACCAACAACAACACGTAAAACGACTCTTGTCGAAAACGACACGACACTCGCAATCGGGGTGTTAATTTATGTTAATCTGAAATGTTATTAATTTTTTAAAGAATAAATTTTTTCAGAAATATTATAGTTTTTTAATATGTTCCAACACATTTCAAATAACCCCGTTCACCGAGTCAACAAGCCCCAGACACGGGGTTAGTCGACTCATCGAACAACTTTTTTTAAAATGAAAAAAAATATTTGAAACACTTATAATTAGTCAAAATAAAAGATTGACTAAGAAACACAATTGAATAAACCAACCAAAAACGTCTTTACTACACCTGAAATAATTACAGTAAAACTTTTATAAAGTAGATTATAAAAAGTGGGTCTACTAGTCCCGGTCTACCCTACTGCGTTTTCGATATAAGACGAATTCAAAACAATATTTGCCACAATTTTGCCTTGTACAATTATCCGTTATATTTTACCCTAATTGAGTTATTTTCATTAAAATATAATAAACAACGGGTTTTCGAAAAGCAATTCTAAAAATAAAAGAAGGTATTAAAATTCTCTACATTTTTGCCTTATACAGTAAATCGATATCTTTTGACCGGAGATATTTCAAATTTCGCAAAATAAAAATTCATATCTTTATATAAACTAAAATTTTATTCGTGGGGTTATAAAAAGTAGACTTTGTACAAGAAAGTTATGTGTTATTCACACCCAATTTTTTTTTTAGCTGCACTGTGGTTTTTCTATCTAACTTTTAATTAATCAAACTTGTGACGTTTATCTTCTTCCGTGGTTCCATGAAAATATCAACATTTCTCCCCTGTTTTTCTTGTCTACAAAACTAACAAACACTTCTTTTTTTCATAAAAAAAACACATTTTATTATTCAGCACATCAAGCTGACAGATATACAGAGTCAAGGTTTTTCACTTCTTCTTAGCAAAATTTTCTTTGCTTTTTGCCTCATCCTGATACTTTCCACAACATACCACAGAAAAAATAAGTTTTTCAACTGTTCATCCAAAGTTTCATCCACCCGATTAAAATTATCGGTTATGCATTGTGTTTATGTTGCTCGTAGATATCTGTCTATTTATATATGTATTTATAAAAATTATCCATCATTTCTATGTTGAAGTCTGTCAAATATCGAGATTGTTTTGGATTTGTAAATAAAGTCCAAAATGAAGCCGACGCTACGTGTTTGTAAATACTTTCTCGCGTAATTTACTTAAGTAAGATTGTGAATCTAAAACGTATTTATATAAATCAAGAATATAAACCATATTTGCCTAATGTCGTTTTTTCAATCTTTTTTCCTTGCTCCTTGTTTTATTGATCCTAGTAACATTGTCTACACCCACATTGTTACTTTGTTTTTTGTTTGTAACATTAAAATACATGACATTCGTGTTTATCTTGTGCTCAAACAAGAATTAATTCATGTGAGATCAAATCTTTGTGCAAATTGATTATAACCTATGAAAAGTTTCTATTTTCATCAAAAGTTTGGGTAATTTCATTATTTTGCATACTTAATTAAAATTACACACATTTCATATAACATGTGCAAACGCAACATATATCTCGCGTATCATAAACGTAGGTTCGCATATTTTGAGTAATCTGAATTTTAAGGAGTAAAATTTGTTCAATGGTTTTTACCTAAACAAAAAATCAGTATATTGCAAAATTTGAAAAAAATATCGGTTGTGATAAGCACAAAACTTTCCTCTGTAAAATTTAGTTTCGGAAAAAATATGTGAAAAATAATACTTTTTGAAATATGTCGAGAGCCGTTAAAGATACGTAAAAATCGTTAAAGCAGAAAATGTAGAAAATTTCATATCCTTTAAATTTGGTTATATTCATTTTTTCCCAAAAGCGCATAAGTTTCGAGAAATTTTCAAAAAACTGTATTTTAAAAAAAATTGTATGGGAGCTACCCATTATAGCTAACGTTACTTTTCCAGAAGTTGATAGAAAACTAAGTTTTTCGTAAAACCATTGAATATGTACAAATATAGAAGAATAATGATTAGTTTTCACCTTTGGCCGATGGTGGCGATAGTGAGGCTAATAATCGTTCTTTCTCTCTCATTTTTATGTAATATTGTAGCTTTTAGTTTAGATTCAAATTGAGAATTTCCGCACACATTTAAGAAGCAAAGCGGTGTTACGTTGATTCTTATGGTGTCATACGAGGAATGAACTGAACACGTACAGCACACAATGATAAACCGCGATCATTGCGATTACAAATTTCCCATTGTGCTTAAAGTTTTATACCTAAGCTTTAAGTTTGGGGGATTTTTTTTTAATACTTGAACCGCAGACACTATCGCCACCATCGGCCCAAGGTGAAAACTAATCATTATTCTTCTATATTTGTGCATATTCAATGGTAAAACCCATTTACAAAAAAATTTCGAGGGGCTAGGTAAACGCGTTCTCGAGTTATTTAAGATACGTACAACGGACAGACCGTTGACAGACTCAACGGACAGTAAGTTTTAGGTCAAGAATTTACAAAGGAAATTTTTATGGTACAAATGGTGGGATAAATTTACTTTTGGTCTTAAGCCCTTATATGTAGACAAAATAACAAATTAATCCCACAGGAAAAATTACAGGTGAATCTTTCAAGTTAATTCGCGGCGACGTCAACCATTTCATACAACGTAAGAATCAACAGATTTTTTTTACCTTAATGTAAAAAACAATTGCCACAGACTATATGTAGTGTCCTGGAATTATTTGTATTAAGGGGGTAAGGCCCGAAAAAAATAAAAAGAATTGTTTTTTTATTCTCTTTTCTTATTATACACTAACAAACCGCAGATGACAACTAGAAGTGTTTCTAATAATCGTTCAAAGTAGACGAAGTCGGATGTTACAGACCGCCTGCTCGGTGGCCCGACCCACCTACAGCAGTTACCCGTCCCCTCGCCCGATTCTGCACTCATCTCCCAATCGCCATACATTACTTTTAAAATTATAAAACTTTAATTTTATTATAAAACTATTTATAAAACTACTGTGAACAAAACCATTAAAAATAAACTTTTTTGTTTTTTGCGTTTCCTGAAACGTTACCTTTTTTTAATAAAACACTCATTTATTCCAAAAGTACAAGACATATTGTCATAATTTTTTTTATTTGAAGATGACAACACTGGCTAACAACAAAACAGTTGTGAAAATGTCAAAACTCCGCCAGTTTTTGAAATATGGAGTGTAGACCGTCAAGAATTATCACACAAAAAAACAAAACATGTGCTGTAGATAACAGTTTTCATCATAATAAAAAACAAACAGCTAAAAATATGTAATTTGGCATAAATAAAAGGTGTGCAAAGTTTGATTAAGCTACGATAAGTGGTTTCTGGAAAATGGGGCATTTGTAAGACACCATGTAAAATCGCCTTGCGACCTTACCCCCTTAATTATATCTGTGTTAAAAAGTTAAAGTAGCTTAAGTCGATTTTCAGGCAAATATAAATCAGTTTCGTTTCGCCTGAAAATCGACTTAAGTTAAAGTTATCACAAATATATCGAGTGCACCAAATTGAGTGTTGGCCTTAATATACACATATAGTGGAGTACTTTTTCACCCATGATTTTCTCCGGTGATTCCTTTTATTAGTTAATTTTTCTTTTGTACAGTAATTAATGAAATGTAATATAAAAAACATGAAAACATTCAATATTTCGTAATATTTGGACAAAGATTTATTTGTAAATTGTGTAAATATTGATGGAGAAGCTTAACTTTCAAGACTGTTTTGTAGCAAACAAGATTGTGATTGAGAAGTCTAGACTTATTTCGCAAAATATCTGAAATTTATCTCGCTAAGTAATGCACCAAATATATAAATTGAAAACTTGATACCATAAGATACATAAGACCACCACGTTCAGATAATTCACTCTGGCCACAGAATTCTACCAACAAATAAACTAAGCATGAGAAAAAAAAAATAAATAAAAAATAAAATTGGAACCAAAGAAAGGCAACCGAACAAAACTAACTATAGGTATATATACTATATATGGATAGCATCAATGTCATTATTCTTCTTCGCAAGGATGTTTACTTAGACATTGAGCTAGAGTACTAATGTTGATGGTGATGTTGATGTTAATGCTGATGGTCGTTTCCATTCATTCAATTCGGTTCTAAAATTAATTGAAGAAAAATTGTATGGACGAGAAGAAAAAGATACGTCGTCGTCGTATCTAAAGAAAACAAGCACAAAATAGATACAATAACACTGAATAGTACAGCTATGCCTTATAAACAGCATAAATGGCATGCGCTGAAATGAGCTGCAATCATATAAGTAACCATTTTCACGTTTTATGAGACACCTTCCATCTTCAATGTTTTTGGATATAGTGGATCGTATAGGTGTTATCTTATCTCAACATGTTTTTTTCCCCAAAGCAAAACAAAATGCAGGGAACATGTGTTTGGTCCCGTCACATCGAGCCAAAGTTAACATGACTAGCAGGAATGTTTAACTGATAGGCATATTGGAGAACATTTTCCTAATGCTATGTGAAAAATTAGGAAAAAGGTATAAAACACGCACACAAACTAAGAATTTCGAAAAATATGCTGGTGATAAGACTAATTTCAACCGACGGTCGGCCCAACACCTTCTCATGGAATCTGAAACATATTTTTTTTTTTTGGTAGAAAGAAAAACAACCAGAGTATTTCGTTTCTCATATATCTAAATGGTGGCACGATTTACATCAAAATCAACACGGAAATATCTCAAAAGTCTTACGGTATGCATACGGTTGGTATATGGAGAAATCCCTTTTTCTAGCATAGACATGGAACGTCGAGCACTTCACTATAAGGTGGTATAAAGGTTTCATTAATCATGTCACGCAGAGGATAAAGTAATTAATTAATCATTTTGGGTCCTAAAAGTGGCGGTGACGTTTATTATAGCTACACAAATCACTCATTTCCTTATGCGATACTGTGTCAAAAACGTGAAGATTACAGCCAACAATTATGACTTGTCGACTTGAATTCTCTACTGCTCGCCTCACTTTAAAATTTTAACGATCGACTGATGTGAGCAATGAATATTTTTTTTAAATCGTGACATTTTTGTTCACAAAGATGTTTTTTTAATAATATTTTCTTAATAGCACTGAATTGTTACAGTTGGGTATTAGAGACGAACAGAAATAATATCAGGTTGACTAAGAGTTTCCTTTTATAAATTTTTCAAACGTCTTCTTTTTTTTGAAAAATTCTGTTTTATAGTGCCGTAGAAAAAAACCCAAATTGATGCTTTTTGTACAGCTAATTAGCGTTAACTAGATTGACAGAGTAATGAATTCCAACTAGGAATATTTTTAGAAGTGAGTGGGGTTTGGGCGGCAATATTAACTGTCATACAAAAAAAATCGAAAAAGCTTTTATTTAAAAAAAACACTTCAAGGAAAAAATAAGTTTTGGGCATTGTGTATCAGAAATAAAAGCGAGATAAATATAAAAGTTCTGGACAACATAATAATCACTAGAATCGCTAGTAAATCGACCCAGAAACCATTTACAAGCTACTAGCTGGCTATTTTATCAACTAAATAAAGACGTTTCATCAAAAAAAAAATACCCTAAAAAATAGACGAAGTTAGAATGGAAATTATTCGGTAACAAGTGGTTACGTAGAAATGCTGGAAATTTCTTCTGCACGTCTCCATCTTTTCATGAAACATCTTTTGATGAAATATTTTTTAGATGATTCTGACATCCATAAAATGTCAATAAGTTTTTCATGTACATTTCTCCTTTTGAATTTCAGATAACATTGGAAATCTGGGAAGCTCATGGCTAACCAACAGTTAATAGTTGACGACAATATAGATTGACAAAGTTTTAATGTAAGCTTAAACTGCTTGAAATGTAACCATCATAAGTAAATATTTGGATTGGAAAACAATTTTTCTATCTCTTTCATGTACTTTCCAGCACTACCTTCTCTCCGAGATCAATTGAAATCCCATATTCCAATTCTTTGCCTTTATGTTGGTCGCCCTTTGATTTACTGAAAGGTGAGTTGGATATTACTTTAACCGATATTTCGAAAATGGTCAGACGCAATGCCCCAAAATGCCGGTTTCAAATTCTGGGAAAGGTTATCCGATATTCTCCTTTCTTACCCTTATTTCTTATTCTCCAGTTGGAATTTTTTCGACCCTCAATTTTTCATTGCCCTATTATCATAGCAACCAGCATCACTCACACTATCGCATATCCTCCGGCCGATGTTAGATCCAGTATTGAATTTTGGCAGTCACCCGAAAAACATTTTTCCTTCCTTGGAGCGATGTGGGAGCGAAAAACAAAATTGGGGACTTTTCCAATCAATTTTTTCTACTATAGGCTAAAAAGTATTTGAATTTTTTTTCCTTTTGCATATTTATCTACATAAAATTTTCCAATATACGCACACATCAACGAATAGACATCGTATCCGAGAGTTTATCCAGGGCACGCTTGGTCCAGAGTTTGGTGTACCGAAAAAGATCTCCAATAAATAACAAAATTGAGGAAAAACTGTTGAGAGGGCTTATAAAATGTGAATACACATCAGGCCAACCGCTTATATCGACGCTGCTCATTCCATGCTACACAAGGCCGGAGCGACTCGGTTGCCAACATGTTAAAGTATTAAATAAAAATTGCTAGCACGACGTATGTTCAATGCCCGAGGACAGATTCTAACAAGACGAGAGAACAAAAAAACATTCAACAACGAAATGAAAGAAGAGGCTGGAAAAAGAGGAAAATTGTCTCGTAGACGAGCAACTTATCACAAAAGTCGATGTAATTTTTGGGAAATCTTTGATCTCTAGGTCAATAATGCCATTTAAAAGCTGAAATGGAGGAAGATGAAAAAAATACACATATATATATATATATATATCAACATTTTGAGTTTGATATGAACATCACAAAATACACATGTACTCAAATATGACATACACCATTCCCCAATCACGAAAGAAATCACAATTTTACCGTAAGCGATTTTTCCGGATTTTCATCAGTAATACAACATGATGCTCATCTTGACACCATTGATTTTAAGGATGCGTTTCCATGTTGTATAATTTTAAATAACTCAATCGCTGATGTTTTCGCTGATATTTTCGCTGATGTTTTCGCTGATGTTTTCCTCCAGTACACACTAACACACATGTATGCCAATAAGGGAAATTTTATTAAATTTAACATAAAAAATTGCTGTAAATTGGATTCAATAGAGTAAAAAAAATTTTTCTTGTGTACATTTGATTAAGGGCTAATTTTGTCACAAAATTGGGAAAAATTTCCACTTCATATGAAAGATCTGAATTTTCATACCCCCCGCTCTTCGTGACTGCAAGCCTGAAAAGGATACACTCAGCATAGCAGTATATTTTATTGCTTTTTTTAGCAGAAAATTAAACGAATAATTCGAATTATGTAGGCAAGTTCATTTTTCAATTTTTTTACGGTACAGCGAAATATTCTTTTCTTAGATGATATTGTAAACATCTTGGATTAAAAAAATTGGGTTAAAAAAATATCTTTGGATATTTGGTAGGAAAAATATTTCGAAAATTAGGGTTTATTGGAGAGTAATTTAAATAATACTAGCTTGAAGTACCCGGTGGCGTTGCTCGGACAATAATTAATACAAAATCATTATTTAAAAACGCTTTGAATATCCATTTTTCAATTTGACGCAGTTTTCAAGAAAAACGCTCGAAAACCGACAATTTTTCCATTTTTTTGGGAAAAGAACAATAAATAGTCCAAAGCAGTCTAAATGTTAAAGTATTTTAACCACACTTTTGACAGAAAATTCGTGATCGACACACTTTAAAATCCACACTCTAAATTTTCTTGCAAAAAAAACCAAAATTTCTGTAATGCATACATAAGCTTTCTACGGAGCCAGCAGGCCTGTGGCCATTCTCTTCTGAGAATTTAACGCTAAAACTACTTTTCTTTTGGTAAAAATGAGATAACAAGGGGGGGGAAATTACAAGGGACAGGGCTGATGGATGCATTTGAGTAGGAAAGGGAATTTGTTTGAGCTTCCACTCGATTAATGGTGCAAACCTAATTGAAATCCCTTCTAGCGATCTAAGAGGTTTAAGAAGGATGTAATTTTTTTTAAAAATAGCAGATGCTTGTCTGTGAGATTCTTAGTCCAACACAAAAAACCGCCCCCAAAATCGGTCGAATATTTCAATAGTTATCTGGCGAGGGTTACCGAAGGAGAGGAGCAGGTCAATATAAATTATTTATTTTGCATCTGCCAATGTCCAAAATTTGATCAAAATCGACATGATGCCGGAACAGACATTTAGACAGACATCCAAACGGAAATTTTACTCATATTTGTCTTTTCGTGACATCTTTTATAGGCAAGTCTTAACCCGTTTTGGCCCAGCCTTGTATTTCTATGTGGATACAATAAGGCTCAAAGTTGGTCAAAGTAGTGTTTGGTAAATTTTGGCCAAAATAGATTAATTTAGTTCCAGATATTTAAATCAACTCAACAAGAAATTCTTACGATCTGTTATACGAAAATTTTAAACTTTTGATACCTGGTGTGGCAAAAACAAATTAAATTCTGTTAGGTAAGTTCTACTCCGTAACCTAAGATTTTATCGCCTTACTTTTTCTTTGCTCATTGAAAAACCGGGAAAATGCCAATATTTAGATCTTTAAGGCAGGATAATTGCCTCACAATTAAGAAACTGTTTAATATTCAAAGCCATCCCTTAAACTTCCGGTATTTAATTTTCATGATAGCCACGTGATTCCGTTCAACTTAATTTCACACTTCTAAAAATCCAATATAATTAAAAAAACTGAAAATATCCGTTTGTTAATGGCTCGTTTTTTTCTTCATTCTAGCCTAGATCCTGTTAAGAATAATAATTCAGATGGTGTAAATCGATAAGGAAAATTGATACTAACGTGTATCATAACAATTGGCTAGCAGGCAGTTCTAAATCGTGGGGTGATGGTATTTATTTATGGACTTATAACCTATAAACCTTATGCAAATGTAACAAGGATTACAATAATATGTACGTAAATATTGATTTTTCCTATTATCAGATACAAAAGGGAATAAATAAATGACTTGGGAATTGTTGATTGAACCACTGCTGTTGCACGTGCCCACAATTTTCTTAAAATAATCGAACCATGGATGTCAAAATAAATATATATATATTCATAGGTATTAATATCTAAAATCTTATATTTTATATACGAAAATTTCTCTATTTCGGATTGGTGGAGTTGAATTGGATTTGTTATGATTTTGATCACATAATATTTTTTTTTCCTTTTTAACGATCCTTGCGATACTCATATTCGCATTGAATACATAATTGAACATTTGGGAAATGCTTTCTACACATTTTCAGTTTTGATTTAGGAACCGTGTTAAAAAAAATCCCAAAAACGGTATAACAATATGAATTCGCATCGGTATTTTCTCATATATGGTGTGTGTTTTTATGCTCAAAGATCTGATTATTTTATTCAATGAATTTTATCAACAATCTCGATATAAATCACGGAGAACCAAATGTTGATGCTAGATTTAATGTTAATCAAGAAAAGGTATACTAAAAAAAAGAAGATGGTACGGTACTTACTCTCCACCCCTTACTCCATCCACCCCTAGCGCTACTTTTCCGTATGCCTATGGTGGAACCAGATCTATCACAGACACTCATGCCAAATTTCAAGTCAATCGGTTCAGCCGTTTTTGCGTGAAAGAGGCACAGATAGACCGACAGACAGACAGACAGACAGACTCATTTTTATATATTAGTATGATATGATATAGGAGTATATTAGATTTGGTATATCATTTGTAACTCATCGAACCAATCATCGGACACAAATGAACTACAGGAGGATGTTTTGGATGGCAAAGAATTTTGATTTCCAAATGGTGGTCTGTCTGTCTGCCCATGAACACCACAACTTTCTAATGAATTGAGCTGGAGACCTGAAATTTCGTACAGTTGCGTTTCTCGTAAATGGTAAGGTTAAGTTCTGGAACATGCGAAATCGGGCTACTCCTCCCTCCTTCCTCCATACAAATGAAACATTTTTTCGAAAACGGTAAGTTGTCCATACTTCAAAATCTGGTTATCCATAACTTATCTATACATCAAAATCTACTTAGACCACTCCTTCCGCTCTCCCTAATACAAAAGGAATTTATAATATCATATTTTCTCGAAAACGGCGCATAGTATTGAAAACTTTATTAAGACCAAATGTGTTTAAAATATGAATTTACATAACCGTTCCATACATCCAAATTCAGTTGGATCATTCCTCCCCTCTCCAATGCAAAGGAATTTTTTCATAAAAATTTTTACGGCCTTCATATAGAGTATTTGACGATTGGCTCTTGTCAATTGTAGCTTTTCTTATATTTAAAGGTTGTAGCAAAAAAAAAAATAAATAAATAAAAATAATTTAAAAAACAAGCATTTTAAAATGTACTAAAAATAAAAAACATTTTAAAATGTACTAAAAATAAAAAAATAATAATTTTAGGTAGGGACTTGGCTTCAAAAATAAAAGCAACTTCTATGTTGAGAGTTTTTGCGTATTAACTTTTATCTTGCTTTTATTTTTTGACCTAATTTTTGTGTACTAAAAATCAAAAAAAAAACGGCACTTTAGAAGCTTGTTTTGACCTAAGATATTTTTCAAAGTTCGTTCATTTAGAAACTTATATAATAATTACTTCGTTTGTGCGATTTGAAGAAAATTGCGTCTGTCGTTCGCCATTTTTTTTTTCTCTTTTTTAATCATTTTTCGGAAGCTTTTTGTTTTATTTTTTCTTGGGGTTCAATATGTTTTTTTTAAGAATTGTACACTGGGAAATCCGCATAAGAAACGTTCCTGTAAAATATGGGAAAGCGATTTACTCAATTTTTACTCAATTTTTACTCAATTTTTACTCAAATTTTTAGCACAGGCTAACAAAAAATTTAGGAATCGGTGCCGAAGGTGTATATTTTTAAAAAGTATCTACTAGAAGTCCAATTTCGATTCAAAAAAAAATTCCCTTCGGCGTATTTTATAAAATTTTTTTGGATTGTGGAGTATTTGAACCAAATTACACCTGCGGCGTATGTGCTCATAACTTTTTCAAATGTGTGATTTTTTCCTGTACTTGTGTTTTTTGTGTTACGTTTTAAGGGGTCTTTCAATTTTGGAGTAATCGAAGTCTTTTTGGAGTAATCGAAGTCTCAAAATATTTAGTTGATCGAATGAAAATTTCCAAGGTAATGCGACTTTAAAATCATATGTGCAGTTGAATTTGGAGCATTTACGAAATGACGCGAAACATAGATTAAGCTAAGTTTTGTGTGTCGATTCTCGAATTTTTTTTTTGTGTAAATTGGCATCGCCAATTCCGAATAGTATTTAATTTGACTAGATCATCTCTAGTTGCCAAAGTATGCAGGACAATCTTCACAAAGAAAAATTTTCATGCCTTTCTTCATCGCATAAAACACCATTTGACTTACCTCGGTACACCAACATCAATGTATTCCGGAATTATAGCCATTATAAATTATGAAATATATAAGTGATTATCTCATGAAGAAATAAATGTGAAAAGAGATCCATTATTATAAGAACTTAGGTTCTTTCTTATCCTAAACTGTGTAAATCAAATTTCAAAAGCGTAAAACAAAGAAAGCACATTCTTTTAACAAATGTCGCAAGTTTCAAGAGATAAGGCTTATGTTCTCAACAGTAACTTTGTCTATCAAACAATTCCAAAAATAATACCAAATATTGTTTAAGTTATGATGATTTGTGTTAAAAACTTTTTTCCTTTTATTCGTAAGGTGACGTCCATTAGGATTTGCGATCCATTGTCAGAAATAAAGCACTTGACAATCGCCCAGCGTGATTATTCCGCTAAAAACGAGATTTCCCTTCTACTTTTTTATAGCTAACTACAAGTATACGCTTCTATTATTATTTTAATGATTTTTTTTTGTTTGTCTATCTTTGCAGATGCTAATGCGACATTAACATAATTCCCTTTCAAAGTCTCATTACCACAAGACCCTGAGATAACAATCAGACGAGGCAGGAACCAAATAGCTTCAAAGTCATCTTCCATTATTTTCGACGGGCAAGAAATTCCATAATCAAGAATAAGAAAAAAACAAGCATCCTTTAAGATGAATAAAAATAATGTGAATACAAAAGCGAATCATAAGAAGCACAAAAAACTGAGACAACCCCCCTGAAAGCGTTCAACCCCGAGTTTAATCGACTTGTCCCTATTTCCAAGGCCATTGACATTTTCGCATTGTCTTGAATCCTTCGAATCCCTGTTATGTAAAGCTAGTTTTCCGCAAGCGATCTACTCTGACCGATATTTTGCCCCAGTATTCCACATGAGATTCCTGCAACATTAACCATTAGAGATATAGCATTGAAGGCCAAATAGGGATGATATCGATGCACATCCAGCTGAAATGGGGAAATTAACTTTTATGCTGGAAGCTATCAAATCGTTGAGCAAGAGTAATCAACCCGGCATCCATCACAAACCCCTCCGTCATCATCTGCCCTCCTGTACACAGAAAAGACCATCTGTATCTTAACCGACCAACCACACTAGACAACCATCCATATCTGTCCAGCCATCTATCCAGGGCTTCAAATCTAATTTCAAATGATGGACGACGCTTTTATCACTCACTTAACTCGCCCAGGGACGAAAGTAAAGAACACTGCCCAGGAAAAATCACCAAGGAAAAGCCACTCACTATCCCATGTGTGACTGTCTGTTTGTTAATGTGTATGCTTGTGACGATTTTTATACTGGTGGTGGTGAAACAGTTTTTTTTTCTATTTTTTTGGGATCGATAAACGCCATTCATTCGCTTATTCACTACACGGGAAATGGTTTTATTGACAATTACATAAAAAAGAACTAATCGATGACCGAAATTTAACGCCATGTCCTGACACACCACATAGCATTCGAAAAGCACAAGAACCAATACTGCGTCTATACTAGCATCGTTAACACAGGGTAGTAAAAATGAAAAAAAAAAACCGAAGAAAAATACAAAACGCGATGGAAAAACCGTGTGAAAATGATGAGAACGACTTTTTTATGGAAAAATAAAAATTCCGAAGGACAAACATAATTTACTTATTTAATGGTATTTTTGTATTCCAAGGAGATTTTATCAAATATTTAAGTAATTGCTGTGATTAGTTTTTGGGGTATTTTCGGATCATTTCAATTAGTATTTTACACGATAAATTGGTTTATTAATACTTTTAGTTGAATGATATGACAATGACGTATAATAAAATTGAATATACATGCATATCTACTTGTAATCCTCACCGAAATCCAATAAAAATATATTGTCTAATAAAAGTTTTCTGTAGATTTATTTTCTGAAGGGAAATTGCATAATTCTGGGAACGTTCGCTTGAGATATAAAAGATTTTCTATTTTCAGTTCAAAGACTAGATAAGGAGTTTGAATATCAATGGAAATTGCTTGCCATAATCTTTTAAAGTATTTTATATACAAAAATCTAGTATAATTTCAAGAAAAAAATATCAATTGTGAACAACACAAACTTTTCCTCTGCATTATTTAATGTCGGAAAAAATATATAAAGTAAATATTTTTTTCAAATACAGTGGTGGCTCGATAATTCGGACACTTGGTAATTCGGACACCTCAGTAATCCGGACAGAAAGTTTTTAATATTAAAGACTCTGTAATTCGGACATAAGACAAAAAGTCTGACTCAGTAATCCGGACAATAGATAAAAATCGCGTTTGAACCTGCAAGTGCTCTATTATAACATTTTTTTTAAAACTAACTATGGCTCCAATTAACAAAATTAAACACAACTTCCTAACAATAAAAGAAAAACTTGAAATTTTAAATAAATTAAAGAAACGCAATATAATGTAGAATATAATGTAGGGAAATCCACAATATCAGACATAAATAAAAACTGAATGGTAAGTCATTCTAGCTATAATTGTGTTCATATGAGGGGTACCCCCCCAAATGGTAATTAATTTTTGTGTGTGATGACGGGACCTTGGCGTTACAAATTTAATAAACCCTTTGGTTTCACCATACGGGTATCAAGATTGAATTTGATATGTCCGTCTGTCGGTCCATCCGTCTGTGGCGCGGATTGCGGACGCACGGATTGAGCTAGAGACTTGAAATTTTACGCAGATTCGTTTTTCGTAAAATGCAAGGCTAAGTTCGTTAATGGGCAAAAATTGACCATTAGTGGCGGGGGGGTACCCCCCATACGAACGAAAAGGTTTTTTGCGAATATCTCAAAAACGGTGCATCTTATCAAAAAAGTGCAAGAACAAAAGTTATTTAGGATATGATTCTACATAAATCTCCCATACATCAAAATCCGATTGGAATAAATTTAAAAAATCTTATTGAAAAGTTTGATTTCAAAGTGGAGTTCGCCGTTCACTTAAACTTCGGGCAATGCCATATCACCATACGGGTTTTCAATAATTGCCAGATTGGCTCCATAACAAATGTTTAAATCAAAAATTGGGATGAAAATATATAGGTTTTAGTAATTCGGACAAATCGATAATTCGGACAACGTCCGGTCTGCAATTGTCCGAATTATCGAGCCACCACTGTATATCTAAAACCGTGACAGGTATGTAAAAGCTGTTAAAACAAAAATTGCAGGAAATTTTATTTTCTTTGAATTTGGTTATATCGCTACCTCGGAGGAAGACTGTCACAACTCAAAAAATGTAGAATTTGTACTAAAGGTGCGGAAGAGTAGTAAATATGGTATACTTTGTTGTAGAAGTTGTAGAAGAGTGTCACAATTGTAACTTAAGCAAAAGCTTGTTACTGTAGATATTTTCTAAATATCAAAAATACTAACACAAAATATCAGAATAACTTTAAAACGTCATTTCCCAAAACTTACAATTTTTGAGTTGTGACAGTCTTCCTCCGAGGTAGCGATATGGATTTTTTCTCAAAAGCGCTTAGTTTCCGAGAAATTTTAAACAAAAAATTGTATGGGAGGTACTTTTCCAAAAGTTGATAGAAAACTACGATTTTCGTAAAACTCATTCACAAAAAGTTTCAAGTCGCCAGCACAACGCGTTCTCGAGTTATTTAATATGCGTAAAACGGACAGACAGACAGATGCAGGGATATCCGTAAAATTTTGCCTGAAATGGATTTGGAACTGATCAGAAAGCTTCTATCGGAGCAGTCTCCGTCAAGAATAAAATTCTTTCTTTATACAGGGTGGGCCAGAATAGACGCAGGGGTTTGAAGTCTTTATAACTTTTTTTTTATTTTTATTTTTTTAATTTTGTTTCAGCATTTTGTTAAGAAGACTTGGGCAATTTAAAATGGACCTGTACACAATAGAACAACGAACCGGTGGGCGGTGGGCTCAATGGCTCTTTTACGGGACATGTTTGTCGGACGCATTATTTCGAAAAGTTGCGATTTCAATTGGCCTCCGCGTTCACCTGATCTAACGACTCCAGATTGTTTCCTTTGGGGATATTTGAAAGAAAAGGTGTACGTCAACAAGCCAACAACCATCAGCCAATTGAAAACCAACATTCGCAGTGAAATCGAGGCCATAACACGAAAGGTTATGGAAAATGTCTCGGAAAGAGCACGGATTTGCGAAGCAGAAAATGGCCACCACTTGCGGGATATAATTTTCCATGTTTAGACCAAAAATATTCCCCGTCAATCAACTACATGTATTTGAAAAAAAAATTATAGGTTTCGCTAAAATAAAAAATTTATAAAGAATTCAAACCCCCGCGTCTATTCTGGCCCACCCTGTATAGCAGAGAAAAGTAACAGCCATAATTTGATTTCACAAAAAATGTGACTTGTACCACCATATTTTTATGAAAAAATGCTCATACGTATTTAAACATAATCAAATGAAATTTAAATCTGAAACAAAACATGTCATTTAAAGATATGACTGGAATTGTTTATAAAATCGCATAAAACAAACAACTTTTGACGTTTCTGTTGACAAATATAATTCTTGTATAAATTTAGAATTCAGTGATTTAACTGAATCTTTAAGATATCATGTTTTTCATTGAATAAGCATGCAAATTGCTAAAACTCTTCGTCGTGCGTATGTGAGAAATAGCATTTTTGAACTGTTCCTCATATCTTATTTATAAATACAACGTTCCCTCGTACATGAATTCTCAAGAAATTTACTAAAATTCCACCTAAGTGTTGTAAAATAATAAATAAAAACAAATAAAATGACATCATAAACAGTAAAATGGAAGTAAAGCTATTATCAAATTTCGCAAGGTATTTATTTTATTATTAAATTACGGTCCCAATGACGAATTAGAAAAAAAAAAGTTCTTATCAGGATTAATAAAATAATTTAAAATTTAGTGTCTACCGTAGGGTATGCTGGTCTAAATCCGGTTATGATTCAGTGGAAAAAAGGGGTGATCATATCATAACGATTGCATAGTTTTGAAGCTACGTAAGTGATATGAATTTCTTTTTATAATTTACTGCCGTGAATATAAGTTGGTTGAACTTTTTAAGGTTTTTTTTTCTAAAAGCGAAAGGGTAAAGGAGAGCCTTTAATCCCGGAGTGTAATTCCAAAATACGAATTTATCACTTTTGGCAGCCAAATGCCATTTTGCCGGCATTTCTTGGAAAAAATTGTAAAAAAATTCATTGAATTCTACCGAAAGAAATTCCACGGCAATATAAGAACACACATTGACGTAAAACGTCTTCCTACCCCAACAATTGTACTGTTCACCAAAAATCCAAACCGATTAAATTAACTAAAAGAAATCTGGTTGACCCGCAAGATTTACTGTCTGCCACGAAAATTCGCAGAAAATCTTATTCATGCGTTAGCACGTAATATATTACGTCCAAAGAACATTTTTATTGGCAATGAATCTTAAGCAATGTCGGTTTGATCGCAAAAAAAAAAAGAAAAACAACGTAGAAAAAATATTAAACAAATTCGATTTAATGACGAAATTATGAATGTGAACGGAATGTTAAAAACCCCAAAGGTATTTAATACGTCATAAGCTTAAGATTTTATTTGAAATAAACAGCTGAAGTAAATGTTAAATAAGCTCACAAACGACACGTTGAAAATATTTGTGTATGACAAATAAAAAAAAAAATTCTGTCTATGGTCTCGAATATATGGTATACTTTGCTATCAAGTTTTTTTTTGTGCCGAAATATCACCCTCCCCCACGTAGTTTTACGCAAAGCGATCCAAACCAACCCAACCCACCTTCAACCCAATTTCACCCAACTAGCAATTTGCACATGCGGAGCCGAGTCTACGTTGGCCAGAGTCTGATAAATCGGGAGTGTTAGACAATTCACTGTACGATTAAATAAACCTACGTCCGGGGAATTTTATTTATTTTATTTTTTTTTAAAAATGTTTTTTTTATCTCTATTTTTCTATATATCTGCACGTAGGTACGTATCTTATTGACTGCTGGTTTCGTTCAAATGCCCAAAGTAACCGAGCTGAGAGCATTTGTTATTTAAAAACATTAAATTGACGTAATGTAGATCACGTCTCGTAACTATTGTTATCATTTGATATTAGCATACGTTGCTCACGTCAATTTCACTTAAACATTTATTTGACTAGGCTGTCAATTAAAAGGCAATCAACGCGACATTTCGAATGTGCCGGAATAGAACGAAGTCTTGAAATAAATAAATTCAATGTGGAAAATTCAAATGGAAATGGAAAACTTCTGTCTCACTATAAAAATGGGGAAAAATTCAATATGAAATTGGAAACATGAAAAATCAGACAGCTGATTTTAATATTAGATATTTTAATGCTCGGAAGATTTTATGATTTTTTTCACCTGTTTCCGAGCGTCGATGTTTCATTGCGGTAAATTCTTGAATTTTCACCATAGAGCAGCTTGTCTGTTGCCATTGCGACGAAGGGACACTTCCAGAATTAGATTTTCCCAAATTCACACAAACGAAAATAACAAATTCATCATTTCGATCAATTTATTCCACTTTCAAAACCTGACAAGTGTGAACTGGGTCTTTTAAATAGGAATTTGACAAAAACTCAACATGTTCTCAAGGATATTTTTATGTGTTTTCATATCTACACACGGAAAAAATAATATTTTTAATAAAAGAAAATAATTCTCTTGATTTTCAACGTGATTCAGGGTAGCCAATTGTATGTAGTTTTTGTTATCAGGGACTGTTTATGAAATACATCACGCTAATTTTCATTATTGCAAGTAAACATTTTCCCTTCGTCACAATATTCCGCGATTTTCTTGTTTGACATTAAATACCGCTGTCACGCTACCATAGACCCACCTTCTTCCTTAACTATGGACAGGCCCTAATCAGTAGGCTTTATTTGAATTTCAGCAACCAGCAAAATATTTTTTTTTGTTTTGATTATTTTAGGTCTTGATTATACATAAATTTTTTATGCCATTAAAATGAGATTTGCAGATGTGGTTTCCATCCTTTCTACTTTCCCCTGGCAATTTCCGGTTTTTTAGGGCGTCCGGAGGTGTCCGGGGAGAGTTTTTAAATGTATCCGAAGATTTTAAAAGTATATTTAGCCTTGCAATAACCTTGAAATGCAAATATTTTTTAGTTAAACAAGCGGATTCTTTTATTTGTTTTATCCGAAATTTCACGTTTACCTATTCAGTGCGTAAACAAGGACCTTCCCTTATCCTTACAGATATCTTAATGTTAGAATCGGATTCAGCGACCCCAGAAACCCACAGATGAGATTTTTCCGGAGATTTCTTCAGGAGATTCTAATTATGGCGCTTATTTTTTATTTAAAGATAATTTGCCTGCGGCTCATTTCTTTCTATTTATTTCTATTCACATTTTGCTTTAAAAAAATTGTTATATAGTCAACCTCGGTAAAGAAAAGAAAAATAAATAACAACATATGTCTCTTTTTTTGAACTTTTAATATTAAAATTAATTAATTTATACAGTTGACCTTAAGTTTTCAGCGTGGCCGGGGTTTTGACCCCTATGTATTGGTTTTTTCGCTCACGAGTCCTAGTTTTCCAAAATTTCTTATGGCAACTCTATTTGCAGACAGATTTTTTCCGAGCATTTTGGCCAAGGCATCAGAAATGTCTGGAGAAAATCTGTCTATATGGGGTATTTTTTCGACAGGACATGAAAATAAGCGAAATCTCCGATGTCTTAAATTAATTTGTCGAATTTTCCTTTGAATTAATTCGTCGAATTTTTCTGTATACGGAAATTACTTTTTCAATTCACTAACCCCGATTTGGTTGCAAAACCAAAAACCCATGGCTGATCTAATACTATCACAAGCAAATTTCCTTGACACTTAGTTCTCAGCATTTAATACAAGACTCGTACTTCGAATAATTATAAAATTTCTGTGAGTTTAAAACAGAAATTAGTGAAGACATTCTTAAAAACACTAGTTTCGCATTTAAAAAGTGACAGCCTGCGTGAGCGGGTATAACATCACAACACTGTCATATCAACACAACTGCATTTGCTTATCAAAACCTCACAAATGTCGACAACCCATAAAAAGGTTAAAAAAACATCATTTTGAGGAGACTATTTGTTATGATTTCTAGTTTCTTCTCCAAATTTTATCTTACGCTGTTGATAAGTAGTCAAACCTTACAAATTTTGCAATTCCATTAATAGTTCCGCAGAATTGCGGAGGTGTTACGCTAGTGAAAAATCCACGAAAATATGTTTTGTAGAAAAAATGTTTTTTGCGATCTGTTGATCGCAATACAATGTGGTTAATGACCCTTGAATACGGTCAAAAAAAATATTTAATATTTATCAGTGTAAGTGAAACAGCATAAATTTCGTCTGCTGTAAGTGCTCTAACATTTTATTTAAAATACATTATTCTTCTTCTCTTAGATTTATTATCATTTCGGCAAACAATTATGCAATCATATATTTTATAATTTATTTTGATGATGACATTATATATGTAGATTCCCGTTAATTTGCTATTGGGGACATGACATGACTGTTAAACGGTCATATCGCTTAAAGCTTATTGAATCCAATCAAAACAGAGCGAAAAAAATAAAATATAGTTGAAAAGTTCAATTAACTCGATATCATTTTATGTCATTTCAATCTGATCTCTCATACGTGATTACCATTTTGTTATTTTAAGTTTCGATATATGGATTTGCCAAAAATGTAATTTAAAAATATTTCCACACATCAAATAATAATAATATTAGCAATATTATTTCTCACCTTCGATTTCTATATCTAAAAAAAGCTTATTAGCTATAATCTTGTTAAAGGTGAATTTTCATGATATGTGAATTCCCCAATGACTTAACAAATTTATGCTCGTTTGCATGCGGACTGTCGAATGTTGAATTATGGCTAACATTGTATTCAAATTTGTTCAAGAAACACGCCTTTTGACCTTTCATTTGATTCATTTGGTAAATTGTAATTCGTTACAAGCCATTGCAATAGAATATTATTAGTTTTTTTTTATATCGTAACAATAATATTTTAATGCTTACATTATCATTTCCATATAATGTGTTTCAGGTAATTTTCTATCTTATTACCTGACCGCCAATACGAACTTTATATATTTTCCAATCAGCTTTTTAGTCAGGATTGGGAGAAAGGTAGTGAAATTTTGGGACTCGAGAGAGGAGACGAAGTGTGATTGCTTCGAAATAGATCCTCCAAGTTTTGAAAGTCCGATCAGAGGGAATAGGGTTTGCGCCACACGCAAAACGTTTAGCAATAAATATCCCACAACTGAAACTTTTTTTATCAATTGCACCGCAGGCAATTTTTTTAAACAAATTTATGCTACACGCGCAGAAAATTGCGCCGCAGACGAAAACTTTTGAGTTTCGAGGTCAATTTTTTAGTGAATAAGAAATTACAGCACTATGTTACATAATTCGGGAACAAAAGTATAATCTCCGGGACAGCATGCCTCAATCCGAGTCTATCCCGGACATTCGGAGACGCATACACAGAAAAAAATAATTTTGTATTATTTACAAAATGGGTTTAACAAAAAAAAATTCGTAAATATTACTGAAGTTTTGTATATACTTCGTAATATTAACAAATATTTTTTCGTATAGTTACTAAAATTTGTTAATATTACGAAGTAATACAAAACTTCAGTAATATTTACGAATTTTTTTTTGTTAAACCAATTATTTTTTTCTGTGTAGCCCAGCCGGATTTTCTTCCAGAAGCCAGTTTCTCGCTTGGAGGCTTGCGACTTTCATCAGGCGCAGCTTTTTCAGGTTTTGAGTAGACCAATTTGTAGGTTATGAGTAAACGGCAGGAAAAACATCTAATTAATAATATTAGCACATTATAGGAAATTCATACAGTAGAATCTGCACAGAGAAGGGTACAGAAAAAAAATCGAATTTTTAAAGTTTGTTTCGTGTAGATTGAAATACTTCGGATTGTCAAGAATTTTGAGGTTATCGAGCTTCGATTTAGCAATTTACGACTGTAGTATAAGAATTTGGAGAACACAAAGCAATAGAAGTTTTCTTTGCCTGCTGTCACATCCATAGAAAGGATTTTAACATTTGTAAGGTGTTGCTACCCATCAACAATAGAGGCAGTAATATCAAACACCTACACTCAGAAAAATTTGTTTCATCAGATCTGTGAAAATACTTCATTACTTTTAAAGCCTAGTACGCAGTTCGAGTAAAATGAAATTTCCTATACAAATTTAACACTGAGCTTAAATTTAACCTCAGAAATTTTACCAAGCGGTACGCAGTTCGCTGGTAAAATTATGTGAAAAACTCATGTTGCTACTAGATGGCGTAGAAAGTCTCCACTTGATTTTACCAGCATTTTAACTGTTCGGTACATTAAATTCGAGGTAAAAATTTGACAGATGAAAATAATAGAGGTTCTGTTTCCAGTTTTCTTAACGAGTGTGGTTTTTTAATTGTGTGTGCTCGGCTGTCAATGTTTTTTCTCCACAAACAGTTTTTACTTCGGTTTTAATGTGCCAATTTGGAGACCGCGTTAAAATTTCATTTTACTCGAACTGCGTACTAGGCTTAAGATTGGGAGAACCAAATGAAATTTTTATTATTTTTGATGATTGATTAATGAGAACTTTTCATAATTTCTTTGAGTAGATTTTATAGATTTTATAAAAATATGTCATAAACTCCATTCATAAACTGCATATGAAAAACTTCAGAAACGGTATGAAAATCGTTTCATAAAAATAATGAATTTTTGATCATAGGTTCTAAAACCACACTTCAATGGTTCCAAATCACACCTAAATTTTCATAGACTTTATTAAGTTTTTCATGGATATTACGAATTATTTTTCTGAGTGTCGACTATTGAGTGTAGGTGTTGCTAGCCCCAACAACTTATTTCGTAAAAGTCGGATAATTTGACGTGAAATTACAAAATGTGTCACAGGAAAACTTTTGCTCCAGGATAAAACACCTACGAATATTTGCATTATTAAAATAATTTCCCACCCACAACAAAGAAAAAGAAAAATTAAGAAAATATCAAAATTGAAACAATGTTATGTGCAAATTATTTATCAAATTAAGTAATCCCTGAAATTGAAGCATAAATTGTATGAAAATTAAAAACTTTTTCTCCTTAAAATTGCTAATTAGTTGAAAAACAAGAAGACTGTTTGTATACAAAATCAAGTCTGAAGAGTCAAATAAGCAAGCCAACAGCAATTAAGCAATCAAGACGTTTGTGTAGCAAAAAAAAACAGCTGAAAGAAGGAAAAGCGATGGCAAAAACATCAGCAATAGCATCAGAAAAACGTAAATATTCTTTTCAAAGTTTGAAATCGTGGCTATTACTATAATGTATACAGAAGCAGCCGGAACAAAATAATTGATCCCAACATCCGATGCAAATTCATATCATGAAGATTTTAAAGCGAGATATTGGAAAAAAATTCTGCTGGGATAATGTCAAACTGAAGTGGGGGGAAAAATTGATTAATTTCATTAATGTTGTAATTAAAAAATGTTAATAACAATGGGATTTGCAAATTCTGATTGATTAAAGTGATTTTGCTTTTTCAATGCGGTTTGAAGTGTGCGGTAAATCAATAAATTCTTTGTTATTTCCAACATGCAGCCTAAATACTCCTAGATCCAGTGGCCAATAACCTGATAAGATGATGGAGAACATAAAATCAAGTGGGGATTCTGTCGCCGACCCTACAAAATTGTATGTCCTTAAGGGATAAAATCTCGTTGTTGTCATGCCGGTTAAACCAATGGCGATTGGCTGAACCCATTGCCGTCAACTGCAGGGTTTCGTCTACACTAAATTTTATTATAAGACGAAATTTGGCTGATAACAGAATTTAAATTGAAACAAACTTTTCCCCCATTTTTATTCCTTTTGTTTTTTTGTCGATGTGATTTTTTTCTGTTGACACGAACCCCCTTGGTGGGCTCCCTGTGATACATGACTGTATCAACTCTCTTGGGTTATATAAATGTCAGAATCAAACTTAAGGACAGGAACCATAAATATAAAGAAATTCAAATAAATTTTCGGTTTTTTGTAATGTCGGAAATTTTTAATATTAAATTCAAATTTCATTGCGAATTTTACATCATTGCATTAACTTACAATAGCCTTATTGATAGTCGTCCAGGCGAAAATCAGCCAAAGATATGTAGTTTAGGGGCTTCTCACAAAATATGTCAGTAGTTGTCCATAAAATACGACATCCCTTCAGGAGGCAGCGGGGTTCACGGTGGTGTCACGGGGGTAACGAATCTCTTACAAAAGATCGAGAAAAGATAGAAAGACGGGGTAAAGTTTAAACAGGCGAAAATTAAGATGACGTATTTTATGGACTAGTGTTACTTTGTATCGCCCCATTCTGTCTTAATTATTGTACTTTCCTCTTCTATAGAAGAGACCGTGGGCAGAAAGAAAATTTCAAAATTAAAAATTTCTGATCAGTACGAAATCCGTTTCAGGTAAAATTATATGTCGGTTTGTCCGTTTCACGAATCTTAAATAACTCGAGAACGCGTTGACCTAACGACTTGAAATTTTTTGTCAATAAGTTTTACAAAAATCGTAGCTTTCCATCAATTTTTGGAAAAATAACGGTAACTATAACGGGTACCTTCCATACATTTTTTTTAAAATGCCTTTTTTGAAAATTTCTTGAAACCTATGCGCTTTTAGGAAAAAATTAATATGACGAAATTTAAAGGAAATAAAATTTGCTGCATTTTTCCCCTTTAACAGTTTTTTACGTATCGTTAAACGTTCTCAAAATATTTGAAAAAATATTTTTTTTACTTCTTTTCCCGAAATTAAATATTGCAGAGCAAGGTTTTGCGTTGATTACAACTGATGATTTTTTTATGTATTAAGTTTTTTTTTCATCCAAAATTTTGTTGCTCATATTTAAATTCGGGCCCACTATTTTGAACCTGAACTCAAGAAAGAATCCAAAATCTTCAGATTCTGCAAACATTTTCGAATGCGACCAAATTCGGTCCACTGTCCTTATGTAACAATCGTAAACTCAGCGGACCTTAGTTTTAGTCCTGATCTGATCTCATCCTTACCCGGATGTGAATTAGGACGAAATGCGTGAAGTTATCCACACATCATGTGTCAGGCCCAAATTGACAAAGGGTTGTTTACTGTAAACATAGTACTAAAAAAACCGATGGCACCCTTTCCTGCCATCCCCCCTTTAAAATCCTACCGTCACCTACCAGACTTTGTCATGGTTCCTCTACACTGAGCGAAAAAGTCATAGAAAACGCATATGAATTCGTATGTTTCAACTATAAAAGGGCGCCATTGCGCAAAATTGTAAGATTTACATTGAGCAATGTGAAACACGGCCGCATTGTGAATTCAACATTTTGCCATATGAATTGATACCCATATTGTGCATTTTAAGCAGCAAATATGCGGCGTTTTCTTTCTCCCTCGAATGGTTACTTAGCTTGGTGAGTGAACAGAGATGAACAAATTAAAACGTAAACAGAAAGCGAACAAGAAAAATCTAATGGCGATAAATTAATCGAAACTTTTTGTGGAGTATTATTTTATAATGGACTTTTCCTCCGATTGCATGTCGTGATTTTAGTTGCCACGAAAATTTTTCGACAATATTGGATCTGAAATTTAAACAGATTTTAATGGGCCATCAAATTATTTAGTTTTTAATGAAAAATTTCTTTAATTTTATTTTACCGGTCAAATTTATTTTTTCTTTTGCAATGAAATTTTGATGCCAATAAAATTATGCTGTTTCAAAAATATCTGCTATATACTTTTTATGCAATATCCTTCAGTCATTCGCCTGAAATAAGAAATTTAATTCTCGAAACGAAATCGTTTCCATCAAATGTCAATGGGAAATATGGCGGCTGAAGGCATCAACTTTCTTTTTCTTTTTACATTTGAAAATACAAAATTAACCTCACAAAAATATAAAAGTATAAGTTGAAATGCATGATTTTATAGTCGAAAAATGTAATTTCGTATGTAAGTCGAAAAATGTAAAGTCGAAAAATGTAATTTCGGATTTTATTAACTCACATGTATTAAATGATATGGAAAATTGTAAAATTTACAAATCTTCAATGTAAAATTATATATGATTTATATTATTTTGTATTTTACTCTGGGTTTTTCAATAGTACATATCAATTCATCAACAAACAATGTAAAATTTACCATGAAAACATAGTTTTCCCTGTTTTCATATTAATGTATATGTAAGATCAATAAGTTTATATTGAAAATTGCGTGCTTTTCCAATTTGGGGAAAGTTTTTACAATGCGAAGATTTACAATGCATCATTGTAAATATCGCAATGGGGTATTTCTCTCAGTGTAGTGATGAACGAATGAGCGAATCTCTTTATCTACCGACCTCAATCACTTCAGCGGGGACATTGTAATCCTGGACTATAAGGGAAAAACCCTTTCATTTCGTTTATATGCTGGAGATTGTTAAATTCCTGGGACTGAGAAATTGAATTTGTTGTGACTGACGGCACTTTTATACAAACATAGAGCCAAGAAGAAACACAAAAATTCTTTTCTCGTTCATTTTCTATTTTAGCATTTGTATAGCCTAATTTTAATTCGATCAAAGAGGGAGATGACAGGAGCTAATCAACAGGGCGGATTTTAACATTCCGATAAAAGGGTCTAACTTCATCATCGAGGGCAGGTTAAAATAACGTAAGGTTAGGTGAAAAATGCATGTGGAAAAAGGGCTTAGCGGTAATCGTGTTTAGGTTAAATTGAATCATTCTTTTACACCTTATTGAATTATTGACATCGCATCGCTTCGTGCTGCCTGTACTTTTCTCTAGAACAGGTAAACGTCGGAAATTACGAGAGGAAAACGGTAAAAAAAATTTTCAAGAATGGGGTTATCCACTGGAAGTTTAAGCGTAAAAATGTTTCTTCATCAATCTCCATTAAAATCTGTTCGATTTACATCATAATGATGACAAAGATGTCAACGTAATCTCTAGTCTCAAAATATGATTTAAACATAAGGAAAGCTACAATTGCCAGGGGCCAATCGTGAAATACTCTATATGATGACAGAGAAAATTTTTATTTAAAAAAAATCGATTTGTATAGGAGAGAGGAAAAGGAGTGGTGCGATTGGATGTTGATGTATGGATGAGATATGTAAAATCCTATTCTAAGCACATTTTACTTTCATAATTTTTTCAACATGACTCAGCGTTTTGGAGAAAATTGCAAAAAACTTTTTCTTTTGTATGGAGAAGGGGAAAAGGAATGGTCCAATTTTGCCTGTTCAAGAACTTAGCCTAGTCATTTACAAGAAACGTAACTATACAAAATTTCAAGTCTCTAGCTCAATCCTTTCGAAAGGTATGGTGTTCACGGGTAGACGGACGGACAGGCGGTCGGAGGGACAGACGGACAGGCGGACGGACAGACGGACAGACGGACAGACGGGCGGACGGACAGACGGATGGACGTAGAGACGGACGGACACGCGGAAATCAAAATCTTTTGTCATCTCTTACACCCTGGTGTACTTCATTTTTGTGTCCTATGATTATTTCAATGCGTTTTAAACGGTATACTAAATCTAATATACTTCTATATGAAACACATGCTACCATTATGTAGGTTTGCACGAAAATCTAAAAGGACGCAATTTTCAATTTTGTCGATTATTTATTTGCTTTCGTAGATTCGAAATGAATTTCGCACCAAAAATAACAAAATTGATTTCGACAACTTAATTTCGAAGGACTTGTATATATCAAAGAAATTAATCGTTGGTTTAAAAACAAGCGCGAAAATCTTCCAAAATCTCCTAAAAAAATATTTCTACAATATATTCAGGGACGAAAAATGATCCCACATTCGGACAAATTCGTTAAACTCTTGTAAGGATAATGGGTCAAACTACCGCAAATCCCCTGACCCGGAAAGTGTGACGTAGTGTGCAGACAGTCCATAGACTACTCTTTCACCCCTTCTCTATATACCATATATTGACTTTATCGGCTTCCACGGAACTTCCAATTCATCGCCAATTTTTTTCATTTAAATACATATATCAAATACTCAAAAATTTCAACCATATTAGTTTTGAATTACATAATAAGAGGCTGCCTAATCATTTTTGTCTAAAAAAATGTAATCTTTTACCCTTCGAGAATCCAGGACGAGCCTTATATCAACAAATTTTGTAAACGTTTTCCATGACAACCTCGAAGCTCTGTTAAATATACGGATGACCAGATTCACCCTGAAACTGGTATCAAGGGGATTAAAACACTATAAAGCTGCGCCTATTTTAAGGTAATCAGAGTGGTGTCACTTTGTGTGGGAAACTCAAATCCTGTACGTTCAAATGGCGAATTAACACGCATATGAGCCGCATCACATCCACTTGAAGGAAATTTCCATTCAAAAAGGATCTAAATACAAATCATTGAACGATAAAGAGATTAAATGCTGGAAATTCTGAGGATTTTTTTTTCCTGTAATTTAATTACGTATCTTTCCCAGTGTTTGTACAGAAAAAGACATTAATTTCTAGACGTGTATATCCTAAATCTGATTAAAGTACGCGAAAATGCGAAATCGCATTACGAAATTTAATGAAACACAAGAGGAACAAGGATACTGCGCCATAATTCCAGAATTTTAATGACAGCTTAATCTAAGAACATTTCATCCAAACAACGAAAAGCAAACAAAAATAACATAAAAAAAAAATTTCTCTATCTCACTTTCGCTTTTATTTTTGTCAACCGCTCCTGTTTCTCATCATCACTTTATTCCACAATTCCAGAGTTTTGTTTCATTTTTAGCCTGAAACTGTAATAAAAATTGTCCTTAAAGCTCCTTGCATTCGCCTGACTTGCGGCAATAAAGCCTCTTCGAAAATAATAGGATCGGGGCCATTAGTTTTGCAATAAAAACCATTATAACGTGTCCATCTCCTTAGGCTGAGTACAACACTGGCATGGATTAAAGATAAGAGCGATGCGAATGTAAAAATATCGGTGGGCAGCTTAAATGAAATCCCTTTGCCAAATTGTTTTGTTATCTGTTTCGAGCATAATCCTTCGTGTCAATAAGCCTATTATTAGAAAAATATCCTTTTCCATCGCAGATTTATTACAAAATCCCACACATTGCTCATCAAGATCATCATAAATATAATAATAATAATAATAATCATCAAACATGTAGCATCCGCCTGGAAAAGAAATTTATTAATAGAAAGAAAAAAATATGAATGAATGAGGCACTTATCTGAAGGCTTGTTCAGGTGTTCATCACGGGTCCGTCCGTTGTGTTTCTGATCTTCTGATCGTTGTCCGTTTTGCCGTCTGAACCCTTGCGTCGAAGTCACGCAGGATTATTGAGTGGAATAAGAAACCTAAAATCTAGAACGGAAGGCATTAGAAAAAAATAAGAAATCCCAATTCGAAACACTTTCTAACCAGAATCGAATTGTTTACCTTTTTGCAATCGAAAACACGCCTTCGTCGCTCGGGTAATCCTGGTCTTCTTCGCTTGTGAGACTCCCTGGTCGATGCGGAATAAGTCCGTAAGAAGGTAGCCCTAGAAAAATGAATAAATATTAGAAATTAAACATTAAAAACAAAGTCACAAAATATTCTTACCTGGTTTCCCATCGATCACTTTGACAGCACAATAAAAACAAATAAAGGCGTTACCAGCTGTGCACTAATATCCTTTGGGGATCATTTATTATAGTACCTCGTAAGAAAATTTTCCCACAGAGGTCACTTGAGTAGCACAAGAAAATTTGAAAATCTTCAAATTTTGATTTTATTTAATTTGGAAATAGTTGCTGATTAATTGTCCCCCAGTAAAGTTAGAAGAAAAATTAAAAGTAGAAAAGGGTTTTAAACCCTTCTTCTTCTCAAGTTTTTAAGTGCTGTGAAAGTGGGAAAGACTGAGCCGAATTTCACCTGGAGGGACTTCGTCGTTATAAAAAGGAATCTACGCAGACAAATTAAAAAGGGAAGTACCCTAAATTTTATAAAAAGAATTTGAAAAATTAAGTTTGCTGCGGATTTTAAAAAACCTAAATAGCCGGCTAAAGTTCAGGGCAAACTTTAGCCGAGACGCAATCGCTCAGTCTTTCCCGTGGTTTTTTTTGTTCTTTCTGTTTCGTTTTTGGTCGAAGGAACATTCTACGAGCATTGGCAATTTTGCATCATTTTTGGCATTGTCGCCGGGGTAAATTTTCCGGAGAAAAGTTGGCAAGGAAAACGGCAGCCAAAATTAGCGTTAGCCAAATCAAGCCGCTTTTTCGCGCCTAAACTCTGCTGCCAGTTATTGCGGTTTTCTTCGGTTCGAGTGAGTCAACGGATTTATTCAAATCCAACCGATTGTTCCACCGAAAGCGAAGGAACTTCAATGGAAAACGGATCGAAACGACGTTCTTTGTTTTAGTTAAGATCGATTAACGTTTTTAGTTTAATTTAGATTATTGAATTTTTTTTGGATATTTAATTTAATAAGTTTCTCCGATTATGATTTAAATATGTTCAAATGGTACCACCCTTTATTTAATTTTGATTTTATGCGCATATTTATTTTTACCGTCGTCGATATAGTCTCTGGGCCCAAAGATCTTATCCTTAGAGTTAATACAAATTTCACTTGTGGTGTAAAATTTTAAAAACCACGAATTATTATAAATTCTGTGTGGTAACCATTGTTAATAGTGGAGAATTTCGTTATTTGGTTTAGATGTTATTTATTTATTTATCTTTCCACGTCTTATTTATGATCGATATATTTTTTTTAAATAATAATATTTTAGGTTAGATATTTATTTACGAAATGTTGCGAATGTTCGGTCATATAGTGATATTTTTATAAATGCATTCAAACAGAATTAAATATATTTATAAATGATTTTTGAAATGAGTTTTTGCACTTTGATTATGTTTGTGTAGAGTTTTTTTTTTTGGGCAGATGCAAAAACTTGAGGACGACGGAGGAAAAAGGTAAGCGTCGTGACTGCCCCACCTCGTCCTGCGGTTTTTAAAGGATTTCCTTCCCCTTCCCCTTCCCCTTCCGTTAGTATGCGAAGATGAGCTATGGTCCTTTTTTGGTTTTTTTGGCACGATTTTATTTGTAGCAGAGAGTGGTGATAGGAAGGTTGGCAAGAACCAACCCCGCCCGGCGAGCTAAGCCCCTGAACTTCCAGCGTGCCACCCTGCCTCCCCTTCCATCACATCAACAGAAAATATATAATATCTCGTCACTCTGTATGTTACAAACAAAAGTGACGAAAAAATATTTTCCTTATTTTTCCCAATTTATTTATTTTCTCTGAATTGGAACATTTCTCAGACTTCCAATTGCGTATCCGCAAAAGGAAATCTCTTATCAAAATATGAATGAGGATTTATCTTATCACATGTGACTAACTTCAGATACTCACTCCTCCATGGTTGTCTAGATTTTGCCAAACTAAATTCTCCCAGACTAACGGAAAAAATACGTATTTTAAACGAGGAAAATTTTTATTTCGTCCTTGGACTGCACAATATATCAACAACAAATGCCAACTTTCCCCCTTTTTTTCTATAACAAAACTTTGTACAGTTGAAGTTCATTTAATTAAAACTTTTTCGTACAACTTCAGACATCGTGACAGATTTATTGCTTGGCTTCGGATTCCAATTCAAAGTGGACTTTAAACTATCCTTAAAAACTCAGCGAACACCAAAAGGGAAACCATATTTCCCCGGGAAAATGAAAAACTTGGATAGAAAGTGACCTTAAAGTTTTTATCTTTTGTATATATATATATTATTTTGATCGATCGAAGCATTTACGATATTCCATCTTGCAAGGGAGAACATGTGACAAAGTTTTGAAAGAAAGAAATTTAAAAAAACATATTTTTTTAAATTTCACGGAGAGAGATAGTGGGACAGATTCCTACAAAAAATATGGATATACGAGACAATGAAGTTTTTTGGTAATGACTCCGAAAAAAGGGAAAATTTTCCCAAAATTATAGGAAAAATTCCTTACTTTTTGTATAAGAAATTATTCCAAAGAATAAAAAATTTTCCCAAAATTTTTAGGAATATTTCCTTATTTTTTGGAAATTGCTGCAGAAGAGTTCACTGTCTCGTATATTCGAATTTGGATTGCTCTCCGTGTGCTTGAAAACCTAAAATCAGAGAAATTTGTGTCTGTAGACCAAAGAAATATTTTCTAAAGAAAATTTTCTACAGTTCGACAATTTTCCACAGAAATCTGTCATATTTTCAAAGATATTGGGCGCGTTCAGTGAATTGAGCCGCTCTAGTTGTTAAAAACGCGCTCAACTGAGCCGCTCAGCATTCACTGGTCGCAAACCATCAACTGTCAAAGTCTCTTGAGTTTTAATGGAACGGGACAAGATTTTTTGCTCAAGAATCAGCATTTGCGCTGCTGATTCATTGAATCTTGGACGAATTTCAGAAATTGCTGAAGACTGCAGTTGTACCACTCAATAGTCCACGCTGCGGGGTACGACACCCGCTACAAATGTCGTCTATTTTGACGTTTCGCAGCGCTCACTAACTAAGCGTTCTTTTATGCCGCTCAGTAAAGAAGCTGAGTCGCTCAAAAAGAACGGTTGCATTCAGTAACTGAGCCAATGAGCTGCTCAAAAAACTTCTGAGCGGCTCAGTTCACTGTACGCGCCCATTGTTTCCAACTTATAATCACTTTCCCATATTTTATAGGAACGTTTCCTATGCGTATTTTTTCCGTGTACAAATAAATATTTGTGGCAAACCCATATCACAGTTCACATCATTTGAATCAATTTGAAATTTTGTAAATTACTATTTAAATTATTACCACTTATGGTCTTTTAAATTTAAATATTAGGCCGAACAAACCAACAACACGAAATTGAAAACACCTGAAATCCTTTTTAATATTTCACAAATCATTTCATCTGCTGGCAGAGATTTTAGTATGTCTAAAACCAAAACTACATACAAAAGCTTAATTCTCACAATTTCAACATTAAATTGTTGCCAGAATTTAACGAATTTCACAGCAAACAAAACGCAATTTTCAAATGGGGAAAAAGTAAATTAATGAATTCCATCAAGTTCATGTCAAAAACAATTAAGTGAAATTCAAATGAAAATCCCAGAAGCCCAGCATTTTCTCTATTTTTTTTCTGTGCCTTCGCATTTCGCTTTTGCCCCGAAACCCCAAAAAAAACCGTCATTGATCTCTTTTTGTGATTTTGGGGTTTGAGGAGGCTGATGATGTTGTTTCCACAGTGTTTCTACATAGTTTACAAAATGTATACGAATCTCTGTTAATATTTATGTGAATGCTAGCTATGCTGTCCATATCGTTCAATGGTCATTTCTGTTAAATTGTTAGAAGAAAAAAAAATATTTATTTTGATTTCATTTTTCCCAATTACTGCTGGCCGATTTTATTCGATTCGGTTTATGCTCTTCGTTTTTAATAAAATCAAATTCAGAACAATAAAGAAATCAACAAATGAATAAACCAAATGCAAACAAAACAAATAAATAACGATACGAAAATAGTATGTGAAAAAAATTATGTTTTCATTTGACGTCACGATGTGAAAAGCTCGGCAAGTATACTTTCCAGCCATACGAATTTTTTTCAAGATGTTTTTTTTCTCGTACAGAAAACTCTTTGATTTCTTCGATCAGCGATTTTTTTCTGCTTAGAATGGAACTTTTTTTTTTGGGGCCGCTTAACACTTGTTTCTTATAAGCAAAAAGTATCAATTTCGAAGTCTTTTTTAATATCTCGACGTCATTTTCATATCATTTCATTCGAGCTCGTTATGTTTATCGAATAATTTTTTATCTATCGTATTTTTTTTTATTTATTTAAACTTGAAAACTACATCAGATTCTTTGTTGTTGCTGGTACGGTTGCGATTTTTGCTTGTATATTCTCTAATGCAAATTTTTCAAGTTTTTCTTAAGGTCTCCTCTTACGTATATTCAACGTAAATCACGATCAAAAAGTGCTACCTAAGTCTGCGAAATCGCATGCTGTGACGTGGATTTTTTTTTAAACCCACACAAATAGAATTTTTTTTTTCGTTTGTTGCTTTTCATATCAAACCCTGATGGTCATAAGTCATTTCTGAGCTTTTAATGAATAAATGAATTGGAAACGGGGTGAATTTCTATTAGGGAATGAGATTCGCTTAACCTTAATGATATACAAATCGAATTCAGTCGATTAATCGTAGTAAAAACTTAGACGGCACCGTCTTAAATTCGCTAGGAAAAACTAAACGATAAAAAAAGGTTTACTATTGGGTGAGCATTGAGTCTGAGATTTCAAAATAGAAAAGTAGGGGTCCTAAAAGGTGTTGTTCAGCTCGAAACTCGGTTGTTGACCCAGGTTCCAAATGAGCGGCTCACTGTCTACGAAGAAAAGACTATAATATCGACGTCTGAAGATTATATCCAAGTTTTGTTTTATTTTTTTGTCTTACAAATCGGTCATTTAGACAGATGTCACAGCGGCTTTTTCAACGCTATGCTACGCTGTTAGCATTGGCAAAAGTCACCATAAATGCGCTGATGATGACGTTTTACAAAATACTAATGCTAAGTAATTTGTTTCAATTCGATTGAATTCTAATCCAAAACGGTCAACGGATTCGTGAACAATGTTTTCGTCGACATCATCAAGGTTAATATATTCATTGAGTCGATCGGATTTTACTCGATTCGATTAGTGCAATTTTATGTGGTGGCCAATAAAACATTACAGAACCACTCATTTCTATTGTGAATGCAATTTATCAAGAAAAAAAAAACCGATCCGAAAACCTACCTAATAATGATGTAAGGTTATTTATTGTCTGTTAGAAAATTTAAAAAAGTTGAAAAAAATTTATTCGTTTAACGTTGAAGAATTTAGTTTTCATGATTGTCTTTTTTTAAATATAAGGCCCTATCGCAGAATCCGATACGAATGGTTCGGATCGTAAACTCAATGTTGTTGTTGGTATAAAACACTAACAACAACATTGAGTTTACGATCCGAACCATTCGTATCGGATTCTGTGATAGGGCCTATAGAATCAAAAATCACACTGAATCTCGGTTTTTAGACACTTCGGTTTTTGAACATCTCCTTTACGACTTTGTGTCTCAACGGCAAAATCCAAAAACGCGTTTTTTTAAAAAAAAGCAGTAAAAACAAATACCAAGCATTCATTTTAATTGAAGGCATTTTATTTAAATGCATCTAATTTTTTTGAAATATGTTGTGAGCTGTTAAGGAGCCTCCACTCAATGTTACTTGACAAGTATAATTGATGAAAATTTTCGTCAAGTAACATTGATGGAAATTGCCTCCACACGTAATATTGAAGAACATCCAAACGATCAATGTAACGTTGAACGTGTGGAGGCGCCTTTAGAGATACGCCTTTAGAGATACGTAAGAAAACAAAAAGATGTAGAAAATTCTATATCCTCTAAATTATATTCATTTTCTCCCAAAAAGCTCCTAGTTTTCGAGAAATTTAAAAAAAAGACTGTAGAGGTATCCGTTATAGCTAACGGTTCTTTTTCAGGAGTTGATAGAATATTACGATTTCCGTAAAACTTATTCACAAAAAATTTCAAGTCGCCAGCTCAACGAGTTCTCGAGTTATTTAAGATGCGTAAAACGGACAGACCGACAGACAGATGCAAGGATATCCGTAAAATTTTGCCTGAAACGGATTTCGAACTGATCAGAAAACTTCTATATCTGCCCCGTTCCCGAGTCGGTCTCCATCATGAATACAATACTTGCTCTCTATAGAAAAGGAAAGAAAAATAGTTTTTGAGATAATATCTGTGACACAAAGGGAAAACAGCTTAAGTCCATTTTCAGGCGAAGCCAAAATGATCTGTTTGGATCACTTTGGTTTCGTCTGATAGTTAACTTAATATGTTCTGCCTTTTTGCCACAGATATTCATCTAGAAATAAATTTGAGGTATTTGATGTAAGATTTTTTATGCCTATATTATCAGATTCAAATAAAAAACATCCCATTTTGCAACATATAACGAGGGCAATTTGTTTTTTGGAAGTATCGTTTGAAGTTTTCGATCTAAAAATCACCAGGAATTTTGTCAAATAGACAAAATTTGTCACATGAACAAAACTTTTTGATATATGAAAAAAAAACTTTCGTTAAATTTAAATTAAACAAACCAATTTAGTTATATGGACAAAACACATTTTTTGGTGTATGCAGCTGTCGTTTTATGCGTGCAATCTCTGCACATATTTAATAATTCTAGGCAAACTAAAAAATTATCAGTAAATAAAAACACATCAAATCTGAGGCATCGGGGAGAGTTGATGCTGGGATTAAGTCTCCCCGACTATAAGGGATCAAGTCTCCTCGACCATAAGAGATCTAGTCTCCCCATTTCTTGTTTTGTAACCATAGTTTAGCACAAAAATTATAAACAATAGAAACACACGATTTAATGATTGGAAATATAAGTTGACGATATCCATTATCGAAGAAAAATTTGTTACAGTATCTTCATGGTTATTAAAAGATGCTTAATTTAAGAAATTTATGGGAGGAGGGATCAAGTAACGATTTTTTTTTTTTTTTGAAAAAAATTGTACATACCTTCTCTAGCTTTTAGGTAGACCGTATTGGCCACAATATTCTCTAATTCCATTAGTTCCAGGTTGGCGGCCTTTTTTTAATCCCAGGTAATCCCTTAAAAAATTATCCTTATAAAAATCCTTACGACTACAGCTAAAATCAGAAGCCTTTGTAACTCTGTCGAAACAATGACAACGTGACACCTTCGGCACTCTAGACACCTTCAACACTTTAAAACAGTTAAATTCACGAAATTCGTGAAGATTTTCAATCAACACAACATTTTTACGGAATTCTTTTTGCGTAAAACCAATTTCCATTAAAAAATCAAATTCATCTTCTCAAATATTACAATAAATTACTTTTAGTTTAATGATAAAATTATCAAATTCAATTTATTTTTATTTAAATTTCACTTGCATAACATAGTTTAATATCAAACGATACACACGTTCTTCGTTGAGAAAAGTTCACATCCTGGAAAAATTGAGAATAACGAAATTGATTGAATTTAATCGGAGATTTTCAAATAATACAGAAATTTAAAAACAAATCTCTTATTAAATTCAAATATAGATACGTGTGGGGAAAAATACCAACTTTTTTGCAACTATAATGAAAAAAAAAACTGCACGAATAAAAGATGAAATTGGGGACCAAAACGACCGAAACTGAGGGAAAAAATCAATTTTAAATTAAAATTCTTCATGTAACGAGCATGGAGCAGCAATCCTCCTGGTAAACTGTGTGATGGAGAGAAAAATACAATTCATATAAAATGTATGTACACGAGTATGTGTTAATGGGGGTAAGTAGGGAGATCCAAGGTGAATATCCCAATCGCAATGAATTTCAATCCCTGTTTGCCACCGCCATTTTTGGGATTCATTTTCTGATACCATGGATAAAACGAAATTTGCAACTCCCATCGCTCCCATTACATCACGAACAGGATATTTTAACACCGCATCCTCTCGTATACCCTAACGACCACCCCCCTCACCCGGTATGACAATCATGCACATGAACACACTCAAAGCTGAGCTGAGATGTATCGTATGAAAATTCCTCCTTACACAATCCCCACACCTCTCCCACCTACGCCGGAATTTCAATATACAAAAAGATGGAACATAGTGTATGTTCATCGTACCTCCGTTTCTTTGTTACCCTCTAAACAATCTACGTACCCCTCTTGCCATATTCCCCTGTTCTTTTCGACGCGGTGCGATTCATCCTGTCGCCCTTGTCGAGTATCCACCTCTGTTTGGGGGTGACGGCCCTAGAACAGCACGTATAAAGCAAAATAAACGAAAAAATAGACGGGAATTTACCCCTATTTTCAAGCATTTAAACTTCGCTTGTTTGTCGCTCAAAGGATATACTAAGAAAACGACCACGTCTGCGGTAGGTGGTAGGAGGGGGGCTAGAAATTTGGGGCGGATGAGAATGCGGATTGATGTTGTAACTTGAGTTCCTTCTGGTTCAATTTATCCTCTTAACATGAAATTTGTCTTACGATCTATACAGGAATATATTCACTCTGATACTTGTTCAATCATAATACAGTATGAGAAAAAAAATGCTAGAAAAGCTCGATCGGATAGAGTGAGATGAAATTGAAGAAAGAAAACTTCGATAAGAATCAATCATATATTTTTTTTTTCATGAGAAAAAAAAAATCAATGCGAATTTTTACCATTGTTTTTATATTGTCCTTTGAGAAATGTACTTCTTAATAAAAACAGCCCACGGGAAACTCACCTTTGGGTGAAATTTCGTGGAAAATATTATGCGCCTAAAAAATTTCAAAATTATTTAATAAACCCTCATAGGACGAAAAAAAAGCTCTCAGGTCAGATTACACTTGAAATCCAAGTTGCGCAATTGATCGCGAAATATTGCGATGGCTCTTCATCAACACCAACAGCAATATACAGAAAAAATCGCTACGAAACCTCAATTTGCGAAGTTTCGAGTTCTCGGGGAATTCGAAACATCGCAAATTGAGGTTTCGTAGCAATATTTTTCTGTGCTGCAACATTTGTAAGGTATTCTCTCCCATCAACAGAGGAAGCGTTCGATAATACAAATTGAACGAAGTTTTGTGATGGAGGTTTGGTAGCATAAAATAATGGAGAAACTAGAATTTTTGTGTAAACTTGCGAAATTGTGTAAATCTGCGAAAATCGGTCTTTTAAAAAAACGTCTTCAAATGTTCGATGATTCTTATTTGACAAAATGATTCTTTTATCGATCGAAGTAATAAAATTGAACAAAGATTTTAACTTTTTTGAGCTCTAAAAATTTTGGGCGAATGCACTACAACTTCTAGTTACACCTCAAAGTCAAATAAAAATTTAAATAAAGAAGAGCTCAAAGTCAGTATCATAACGATGACAACATATTGTGTGTCGGAAAAACCAGTAAAACTTCGGTATTGAAATTTTAAAAAACCTCACAATAATTCAGGAAATCGCAAGGGCTTTTTGAAGAAGTTTTGAGTAGAAAGAAGAAAACGGAAACTTATCGAAGTTAAGTTTTTCATCATTTTTCAATTCCTCTTGAAAGATTTGAAAAATCGATTTTTTTAAATTAAACTGTACTACAAATAACTGGCGTTTAGTGTTTCAAAAGTCGGATTTTTGAATTAACGAAAAACACAAATGCTTGATTCAGAATCTATATTTTTGTTTTTCAGAAACATTTAGTAGGTGTTCAAATGCTAACGCCTACTTCTGCAGTGACCTCATTGTAAGGTTAAGAAAAACCCCTATTCGAGGCCACCAGCCACATCTGTGGCCATTTTTTTCAATTTCTTTTATTGAAATTTCAAACGGGCGTACAACATCCATACCTTTCCGAAAAGCTTTGGGAAAAAAAATCCCCGAGCACTCCGGAGTCGATTGAAGCATTATTACTAAGAGCCGTTCGCACCAACGAGACTTAGCAACATATGTAAAACTTAAAGTTCTCAAGTCCCAGAGTTTCTACACATTACGTAGGCTAAACACAACTTATTTTTTTAATAATAGTACGCGCAAATAGGCCTAAAATTTCTTTCTGTTAATCTATCAGCCTGTCTGTCAGTCTGTGTACAATATACTAATAGAGCTAGAGCCATGGAATTTCACAGGCATGTTTGGTCATGGAATGGGACTATTCTATCAACTTTTGATGGGAATCCGTTAACTGGAAGTAACAAAAATGGCGCAGTTTTAAAAATCGCAATTCCGTTTTTTTGTTATTTGCTCTGAAACTAGACGTGTTTCAGTAGTCTTATGTACAACAAAAGTTGGAGACAATAAAATTTTCTACATCTTTGTCTTTTACTAGAACTCCGTACCTCAATCCGTTATTGAGATATACCGTTATTTTTAAGAAAAAATCAGTTTTTTTGTGATTATTTAGAAAAATACCGAAATTTTGGTAGTTTAGTGTATTAGTTGAATTGAAGAGAATAATGTTTGCCTTAATTTTGTCTGCCATCGTTATCCGATATATTTTACCGTTATTGAAATATTTTCATTAAGTTTAAAAAATATATTTTTGCGAATTGCTTGCAACCTAACAGTTTTTCGAAAAAAAAAACAGTTACGAGCAGAATTAAAGGTATTGAAATTCTCTACATTTTTGCCGTAAATCGATATATTTTACCGTTATCAAGATATTTGAGATTTTGTAAAATAAAAATTCATCTTTTTATGTAAGCTAATATTTTATTCGTCAGGTTGTAATGTAAATTACATCGGAGCGTAAATTTTGTATAAGAAAGTCATGTGCTGTTCACATCAGATATTTTTAAACAAGCATGCTTGTCTATCGAACATTAAGTCTTTGGTATAAACTGGCAAATAACTATAATTTGCCGAAAGTACCAAAATTTTAAATTAGGCAAATATACCCTTTTCCGATTTTAATGAAAAACCAAATAAAAATATGGAAATTTCCAATGATTTAAAGGAAAATATAGTAGAAATTCGAATTTTCAGCGAAATATGGCAAAAATTCTAAAAATTACTGGAAAAATTTGCCCAAATTCGAAAATTGATGCTCTTTCTTTGCTCAAACTAAATATGAATTTTCTCGGAAATGGTTAATCAACTATTATTGAGCTGCCCGGTTTTTTTATGAAGCAAAGTGTACCAATTGCAAATGTTGCTTTTTTTATTTGTAGGAAAACATGAACAATTGATATAAATCTTCGATATTTCTTAACAGAACTCCTTTTCCGATATTAGCGTAGGTTACTTAATAAATATCTTTATTTCAAAAAAAAATACGTAACATTTTTAACTATCTAAAAATGTATATGAGATACATTCCAAAAAAAACTACGTCTTAAGATAACTTCCAAAGATCACTGCACAGAATAAGTACAAACATTCTGCCTTTGAATCACAGCTTCTGCTCATTCTTCGAAATTCCAAATTTCAGGCAAACGAAGGTGAACTGAAGTGAATGAATGTCCGAGGGGACGAAATCATCGATTTCTACCTAAAGTGTGTTCCCTTCATGTTTTCCTCCACTATTCGAGTGTGATTTTCGGATACTACCATGGAAATGGCAACAGTTTTGTGGGAACCCACGCAGTTCTCGTTAACCTGGGATCTACAAGATTCTGCGACCGCAGATTTATCCACGAAATGCAACTTTAGATACACAAAAGTGCCATCCACCTGACAAAGAAAGCCAGTGCAGCAGGCGACGTGGAAAGTTGCAAGATGCAAAGTGCAAATCCAATGGTGGCAAAGAACTTGCTCGCATCCCTCTTCTCTCTGGACTTGACGCACTTGCCTGGATAGAAAGGAAAATGTGTGGTGCACCGGGAAGAAGTGTCAAGTGGAAGCAAATGGAATGGACGAATCTATCGACCCCGAAAGTAGATTGATTTGATTACTGTCCGGATGACCCGCTGGTGACCTTTTCGTGCGGAAAATACTTCCATCCATCGCTGCTTCCGCTTTTGCAAATTGGAACTTGACACCGCAGCGCTACTTAACTGACCGGGGGGGAGGGAGACGGACGAATGACACTGGCCGGAGAATATTTGGATTCAGGTCGAATGCAGACCAGACAAGAGCAGGGCAAAGCGCCCCATTCTCGCCATCGCCCGTCTCCAGCCCAGTATATAACCAGCTCTTGGCGATTGTGTGCGCAATGTATGAATTTTGACGATTTTTTTGCTCGCTCTGCCGTACGTTTCCCCTGCATTCCTACCGATCCGTCTATCCAGAAGCAGGGAACCATGAACGCCGCTGAATCCACAGAATTAAGCAGTCCGTCCGCAGGGAAGAGGGCGACAAAAGTGTGGAAATGCGGCTCGTTTGCCACTGTGCCAGGTAAAATACTCAGCGGGACTCCGCGGGGAAACTACCGGGAAGTGAAATGACTTGAGGGTGCTGCTGGACACTCGAGTCGGAAAACAAATGTCACTTTTTTGAGAAAATCCGTCGCAATCGCTTTTAACCTTTATTTGCGGGACACAAATTGCAACACTCGCGGTTTTTTCGCTCGCGACTGAATATTCGCACAACAAATCTTGATAAATTCAACACGAAACTAGCCAGAATAAATCTCCAGCCTAGCTACTCCGTCGCGCCCAGAACTCACAATGAAACAACGCTCGGCGAGCATAGTCAGAAATACTCAAAAAGCCAATTCCAGCACTAACAAATCTAAACGTCTGAAATGTCAAACTCGTCGGCTGTGGGGAAAACAATCATTGATGTTTTGTATTTTCAATAAAAAATGCAGGAAAATTGAATTTGGTACGTAAATTGAGGTAAAACTTAATTTTGAAAATAGTTTTTTTGAGTGTGATAACTGTTTCAATAAGCATAAATTGTTTTTCTCAAAAATTTTGTGCTAAAGAAAACTAAAACGCTTTTGACGTTTAGATGTAGAGTTGCTTCCTATAACACACACCTTTGATTGCATGCATACTGAACAAAACATTGAATTGCTTTCTCAACTCAGCAAGTTGTATCTCAATATGTCTTTTAATTCAAAGTCATAAATAAATGGAGACGAAATATAAATTCGATTAGAATTAATAATTGTATTGAAATACGATAAACATAGAATTTTGTCTTTTGGGTCACAAAATTATTACTAGTTTTCATTAATTTCAATGAATTTTTACAACATTTTTTCGTTTAATTCATTGCATGTAGAGTGCCTATAATCTAGCCAATGGGACATTAAATCGCTTGTTCTTATTGAAAAATATATATAAATTAAATATTTTTTATTTGTTTTATTTGAAAAAATCCTCGGTGAGTATTTCTTTCATACTGATCGAGTAAAAAAAACTATTTCAGGTATTAAACATGGTATTTTTAGAGCAAATTAATATTTCTCGAAAACAAGAAACATAAACTAGATTTTTTCAATCACAGTTTGTAGTCCTTCTCAAGGGCTTTCTATTGACACCAACCCCATATCCGAGTTAGTGGAATTACAGAATATCAACCCTTTTATATGTTATTTGTTTTTTTTTAGATAATTTAATTCTCGCTGGCGAATCTTTAAAATTGCATTTGACTGGCTTAGGGTTCGAGTCTTTGCCAACGCACCATGGAATTTAATACTTGTGTATAAAGCAAAAGTATTTTTTCGCGCATCAGTATAACAAAAATTGCTTTTTGTAAGGGCAATAAGGACCCTAATGGAATTTCCTGTAATTTATTTCAAAATTGAAAAATTTGAGACTTTTGGGCATCTGCAATAAGACTATCTAACAAAAAAGACGGTAAAAAATCCCATAAAAATGTTCACAGAACCGAAAAACTCGGGAAAATTCAAAGGAAAATTGTGTCCAATTAAAACGTAACGAAAAATTAAATGAAAATTGTCTTATGTGAACAAAAGACAAATTATATTTAGTAACAATAATACATAATCCCTGCTGTAATTAAATTTGATCAAATGATTAATTTCGCGTCTTTCAAGCTTTCGATCTCCAAAGCACATTCATAAATAACATTCATAATTTTTTTGGACATGCTTAAAAACAGAAATAAAGAAATAAAAACCTCTCCCGAAATTTACCTAACAAGCTCGTTTTAAATTTTAAATAGTTTTATGAGAAGATCTTCTGTTTTGATGATTTTAGTTCGCCGGAGGCTGAAAGAGTTGATCGTTAATATCTGAACGGAAAAAATAGTTGTTGTATTTGTAAAGTAAATTAATTAAAAGTTGTCAAAGAATGTTTGATTGATTCCTTCGTTAAAGCGTTTAAACTTCCAATGGGAAGTTGAAAATTATGCTAAATTAGTTTTTTTTACAATTTTAAAATGTTTACTGCGGGTTTCACGGAAATGTTCGCGGCTGCGTAGCCGGCACTTGTCCGCTAAATCAAGTTAGCGAGCACTAAAAAAAAACATAAAACCCACTATTAATACCGTAATTTATATAACAATCTTCGATAAGATATGATGGCATTAATAGGTGTAAGTACCTTTCATTTATCGTACTAAAAAGTCATTTTGTTTAAATTTACCAAAATTTCTATAAATCAACCACTTTCCTCATATTGAGAAGTCTCCATCGCATCTGCCCGATTAAAATTAAGGAAATTATGTGGGAAGCAAAGCAAAGTGTTAATAAAAATGTTGATCAAATCTTCAAATATGGAGTGGCCGTTATATTTGAATCGGCTTCAAATTATTTGCAAGTAAACAAGTGAAAGTTTAATAAACAAATTAGTTTATAATCATGTTGTACCCATTTTTTTTTTTTGTTAAAATTATGTGATAGTCGAATTATATGAAAAAGATTTGATTTGATGGATAAAATGCTTAAAAATTCAAAATAATTCAAAGATTTCCAATATGCTAATGGAAAAATCTGGGAAATCCCAATTGAAGATCAACTAAATTGTCCAACTGGTTTTGAATGTCGCACAGAATAATTTATTTGTTATATGCAACTATGCGTAAAAAACGTTCAACTGCTTGATTTTTATAATCATCAAAAAATCGATTTAATAACCAAAAAAGTGTTTCTGTATGAAGAATATCTCGAATAAAGAAATACGACTGGAAGAAATTTTTAAAAAAACTGGGTTCTGAAAATTTTAAACGACCGTTCAGAGAAAAGCTGTGTCTTAACTGCCATTTGCTAAATAATAAATTTGTAAGGATAATTTATTTCTTTGAAATGCCGGCAAACCGGCGCCACAGGAAAAAAATAGAGAAAAATATCCAACAATCGAAAATTCTATAATAAAAAGAAGTTTGCTTCAAAAGAAGTTTGTCAAAAATTGCCAGCAACATATTTTTTAGTACTTTTTATTTAGCTTGCCTTCGTAACTGTTTGTTTGTTTGTCCGTCAGGGTCAAATCTTGCAATCAAATTTTGACTCATTTCCACTCATTCCATTGACTTAAAATTTTGCGCACATACGTAAGTCCCATGACAATACAGTATTTTTATTACTTCGTCCTTGTAAGGACATGAGTAGGTTCTGTAAGACGTGAATATCCTTTTCCTCAAATTTTCCGGAAAAAAATCTCCTCTTGGGGTTTTTTGGGTCGCTGAATCCGCTTCTGGCATGAAGAAGCCTATAAGAATAACGGAAGGTCTTTTTTCTTTCTCGTAAACGGCTAGACTAGGTTTTTTATACCCGTATGGTGAAACCAAAGGGTATACTAACTTTGTCTTACCGTTTGTAACGCCAAGATTCCGTCATCACACACAAAAATGAATTACACCAGTGTGTTTAGAATGAAAAAAATAATTAATTTGTGCATGTCCGTCCGTCCGTCTGTCTGTCTGTCCGTCCGTCCGTCCGTCTGTCTGTCCGTCCGTCTGTCTGTCCGTCCGTCTGTCTGTGGCGCGGATTGCGGGCGCACGGATTGAGCTACAGACTTGAAATTTTGCGCAGATTCGTTTTTCGTGAAATGCGAGGCTAAGTTCGTTAATGGGCAAAAATGGTTACGAACGAAAACTTTTTTTCTGAATATCTCAAAAACGGTGAATTTTATCAAAAATGTCCAAGAACAAAAGTTGTTTAGGACATGATTCTACATTATAGTTCCATACATCAAAATCCAATTGGAACAAGTTTTAAAAAAATCTTATTGGAAAGTTTGACTTCAAAGTGGAATTTTGATACAACTGTTTGCCGTTCACTTAAATAACCATACGGGTTTTCAATAATTGCCAGATTGGCAATTATAGCTTGTTATGTTTACGGGTAAAATTGGACCGTTCCTTCCCCCCTCCCCCATACAAACGAAACCGTTTTTTTTGTAATTTCTTCGAAAACGGTAGGTCATATTAAAACCCCTATGATGGCAAAATTTGTTTAGAATATTAATTTGCATAAACGTTCCGTACATCAAAATCCAATCGGACCACCCCTTTCTCCCTCTCATATAGAATTGGATTTTTTTAAATAAGAGTATTTGACGATTGGCCTCTGGCACTGTAGCTTTTTTTATGTTCTTTTTCTTTTTAAGTATGTTGGGTTGTACTCCGTTTGTCTGCGGACACTTTGAAAGTTTTGCGTCGCACGTGGCAATCAAATAATGGGTTTCAAAAAATTTAATGTCGTGACACACATATTTTTTTAGGATAACCAACTACTACAGATTGGATAACAGAAAGTGTTTTCCGTTTGTTTTGTCTTAAAATATCACCCATCACTTAAATCTATTACTCAACCCATTTTGTAATCTTAATAATGAATCAAGCGGTCAGGTAATAACTTACTAATTGCCTTAAATTTGTAGCGGCCACGGATACCTTTTATTATAGTAAACAAATATTTGTCAACACGCAACTATTCACGACAAATTCGCATGTTCAAGTTTTTGTTTTTTTTTTAACACATAATCTTATTATCATATTGAATTATACGCGAAATGTAGGCTGGGTGCTGAATTTTTCTTTTTATTTAAAATTTTTTATTCAAAATAATGATATCTGAATTTATGATCATCATCATATGCCACAATATATTTTTCCACATATCTTAATCATTACGTGTAGTTTTTACCTAAGTGAATAATCTGTGAAATTAGAAAAACTCTCATAATTCACTCAAAAATTTTTACTCCAAATCTTACACCTAATTTTTTTTTCGAAGAAAACAAGTTTTTAAAAAAATCATTTAGGATATAAATAAACACCTTCTTTCGGATTTTTCACTAAAATCATCTTATTCATCAAAGTTTTTTATTTTTTTGTCAAATGTTGAATAGCTTGAATGGACAAATCAAATGAAATGCATAAATTTGCGTGTAGGAATTTAGCAATCTAATAAATCTTTTATATATTTTCTCGAATATTGGGCGCCGCCGCTCGAATTAATTAATGAATCGTTGTAAATGATATAGGAATTTCTACTGGCATGAATATCTACTGGAAAGCTTGTATCAAAAATGCGTTTGGAGAAAATTCAAAAAAAAGACTTAAAACTTTCACTTATTCGTCAATCTCTATTATTAAAAATTTTATGTATTGTCTTTCCTAAGACCGAGTTTTTTGCATTTTCAAAGATGATGCATAAGAAATGCAATTTTTTGCATTTTTAAAATTTAAATTAGATGACATTAATCGTGCGAAATTGAAAATCTATCAGTCTTTTTAAAGATCCGCATTAATAAACTTTTGATACTCTGTATATATTTTGGGATTTGATAGTCGTTATCTATATCCGACCTTTCTTTTAACATGTTTTCTCATTTAAGCCGTGAGTAGTGTAGGTTTTTTTTATTACTTTGGACACAAGAGATATCAACATGAGATGCTCTGCGGCATTAAACGTTAACCGTTTGGCGGTTGGTTTCATTTCAATGTTGGACTTTAGAGTGATAAAATCAAAGATTTGGGAAGCTAGTGGCGGAAGTTTTTAAAAATACTACAAAAATTAACTGTAAAAATGATTAGCCTTTATTATTTTGCAATTCTCTTGGTGTCAGCGATTTGTGGTGAGATTTTGAAAAATGGAAGTTAATTGCAAAGTGTTATTATTGAGTGTTTTTTTTAAGCGAATGGGGAAAATAATCCATGCCGAGGATATCTTCCTGCTGCCGGTGGTGGTGTGACCTTACCTAATGGAGAAACGGTTAGCTCAATCAATCAGTTATCACCGGATGCCCGGTGTGTGATTAGAGATACACAGGAAAAGGGACGTTGCGTCTCGGAGTCCCACTGTAAAGTCGCAAAGAGGTTAAAGGAGCACTTGGTCAAACCATTGTGTCAACAGGATGGCGGAGAGGAACTTATCCTATGTTGCCCGAAGGAAGAAGTTGAAGAAGAAGCGAAAGGATGTGGACAAATTAGTGAACAAAGTGAGTATAATTTTTAATGTGATTTTCTAGTGTTTTATTCGTGGAAAATGTTAATTTTACATTGTGCAGTTTTGAAAAAATAGTCTCACGATTTTTGTTAACTAAATTCGCGATTAAAACCTATTTACGACGCAATGAAATTTATTCCTGAAGAACGCCGAAACTAGAATTTTTTCATACAAAATCGCCAGAATAAATTCAAATTTGGACAATTTTTGCTAAGTGAATTCTGCGATAAATTAATAAAATTCGCTGAGAAAGCCTGGCGAAAATCGTGTAAACAGTGCCCTAGATATTTAGAAAATGAAGTAAAAAATCCCGTTATTTAAAAAAATACAGTTTTAAAAAATTTCATAACTCACTGCATATGGGTCACACCTCGATAGCGTGAAAATCCTTGATAAATCGTCGAAATTTTTTCAATCCTCCTTTAGTTCCAAGTTATCGAAGTTTAACTGTCGTAATTTTCTCGAAAATGGTTGATAACACTGAAATTTGTTTTTCCATTGAAACTTACCAGATTTTTTTTTTATCAAGCAATTAAAATTTAAAAATTATTTTCTACACAGGATGTGAAAGTTTTCATGGCAGAGATGCTCGACGGGTAAAACGCGATGCAAGATATGTCGAAACTTTTCCATCTATTGGATATGATTATGGTAGATACACGAATGGCGTTCCAAATGGAGTGTACAGGAATTCGATTGAATCCCAATATTCACGAGGTCTAGGGCCTGGGCCACTGCCAGGACATGGAATAGGAGTAGGTTCTCAAGCAGGTTTAAGACCTGGAGGCACGGAACCAGGCTTAGGTTCGATTGTTGGAAGAGCAGGCTTGGATTCTGGTGTTGCTGGAGCCGGCTTGGATTCTGGCGTTGCTGGAGCCGGCTTAGATTCTGGTGTTGCTGGAACCGATTTAGGTCAAGGAAATGCAGGACCAGATCAAGCAGTGGGCTCGACACCTGTAGCAGGACCACAATCTCAAACGCAGAAGGTGCCGAACCCTCTAGACCCTTATGGAGCGGACTATCCAGATACTGACGAATCAGACTTTTTGGAAATGATTGCAGAAGCGAATTACACTATTATTCCCCAGGGAAAATATCCTCATATGGTAAGTATTATTAATTTTTCTTTTATACAAAGTACAACAAGACTGTGAAACCTGTAAAAATTTGACCAAAATCTCCGTATCTGAATTTTATCAATGATATATTCGTCTAATTTTCTTTAAATAGAAATCTGGTAATAATGCGTATACTTAAATTTACATTTTTTTTCAGGCATCCATTGCTTATTTACTGCCGAACAACACCTTGAATTTTACCTGTGGAGCTTTTTTGATTGACCATTGTTATTTAGTTGCTGCCGCACATTGCTTCGAGTTCGTATAGTCAGCAAACATTTAATTATTTTTGAATAAAAAATTATGTTTTTATTGCAGTACAATACCACAATATGCTCGAGTTGGAGGGAGATATTTAGTTGACAAATCTGTGGGAAAGTACGATTTCCCGATTGATGCCGTTTTGTTGCATCCTGATTATAAAATGGGCGAATTGTATAACGATATCGCTTTGCTAAGACTTTCAAGATGTGTTCCGTAAGTAAATTTCTTCTCAATTCTCGGTAATAAAATTATTGAAAGTGGGGAAAAAATATGGAATTTCGAAAAAATTTAAAAAAAAATCTTTTCCAAATCCTTTTTGATTTTTTGTTTCAATTTCCCAGACCCATAATTCCACCAGCGTGTTTATGGACGACTGATTTTATTGAATTTGAAACTTTATTCACGGCCGGATATCAAGAAACCAATGGTAAAAATATTTAATTCCCAATTTTTCTATCATAAATTTTTTTAATGTAATTTTTCCTAGATTCGATTGACTCTTCCCGTATATTGGAAGCTGAACTCGATTTGCATGATGAGGGTTTCTGTATGGATTTGTATGCTGCAGCTGAGAAGATTCCGAAGGGTATAATTCCGGAATCACAACTTTGTGCTGGTCAACCAGTCGGAGAAGTTTGTGTGGTAAATCAAAACTTTTAACTCATATTCAAATTAGTGAAAATTACTTTTTTTCTTGTTCATAGGGTGATTTTGGTGGGCCAATTGGAAATTCGGCCGAACGAAAGTTTTCTGATGTGAAAGTTCCGTACGTCATGGGAGTTTTTTCTTTTGGCGCTGGATGTGGTTTAGGACCGGGCGTTATTTACACTCGAATATCAGCATATTTATGTTGGATTGAAGATGTCGTTTGGTCTAAAAATGCTACCGATGGAATATTCCCAAATGACCTACTTAGCACCTCTGCAAATGATCCCAATCAATTCCTTGCGAGTAATGGCAATCCGCCAAATTATCCAAATATGTATTATGGAAATAATCGTTTCGAAGGTTACACATAAAATCTACATTTTGTGCCATTCATAACCATGCTAAGATAGTTTTTATTACAAGTCATCAAAAAATTATGTTAGTCGTCAAAATGGCAATTTCGTTCACAAAAAATAGTCGTAACTATAAATATTATTTTTAAAGTATTTTTTTTATAAATTATTTAATTGTGATAAACATTGTTGTTTGATTTTTATTTAAGTTTTTAATAAACTTTCCCCGAAATGGCGAGTTGTTTTGAATAAACTGTTGTACTATAGCTAAAAAAGTTGTATTTTTTTAACCCTTTCATGCCCGACTTTATCTCTGCGTCGGCTTTTGTATGGAAAACTGTTATAAAAAGTTGCTTATAAGAAAGGTGACTGTATTTTTTTCATGTGAATCCGAGACAAATTACGGAGGTTAGCAGGGGTGAAGAGAAAGCACAATGACGAACCGTGAAGAAATTTTTAATGCTTCCAAATTAATCATGAACATTTTAAAAGCTCAATCAGAGGAAGATGGTTTGTTTTACTTTTCATTTCTCTCTTATCACTATATAAAAAGTGTTATTGATGTTTTTTGTGTTCATAAAAACATCGCAGGCAGAACTTTAACTCTTTGTGGACCAGGAAGTGAACAACAAAAAATCAATAACCATGACTTTTTTTTCGTTGAAAATGGTTCCAGAAAGCATTTTAAAAAAATGACATGAACTAATTTTATGGTGGGGTGGTATTTATGCCTGTGGTATATAGAAGTACTAGCTTGCCTACCCGTCGTTGCCGGGTTAAGTTTTTTCAATTTTTTTTTCATGGTCTATGTTGGAGCTAAACTTCAGGCCAATCGGCTCGGTAGTTTCCCCGCATAAAGGAAGAGCTAAGTTTCGAGATCACTTTACCCCCTCTCTTACTCCCCCACCTCTCGGGCTACTTTTTAATGGGTCTATGTTGGAGCTGGACCCCCGGCGAACATCTATGACAAATTTCAGGCCAATCGGTTCAGTAGTTTCCCCGCGAAAGAGTAACATAGAGGGAAAACCAAGTTTCGAGATGACTTTACCCCCTCCCCTTACTCCCCCCACCCCTCGCGCTACTTTTCCGTATGTCTATGTTGGAACCAGAACTACCAGAGACACTCATGCCAAATTTCAAGTCAATCGGTTTAGCCGTTTTTGCGTGAAAGAGGAACAGACAGACAGACAGACACCAACTCATTTTTATATATTAGTATGATATGATATAGAATGTCGATACTATTGGATAAGCAAAACATATAAAGATTTAAAGTTGGTGGTACTTAAAAGTACGGTGGACAAAGGGTTAAACAACAAACTTTTTACTGTTGAAAACTATTTGACGAAATGCGCCGCAGGCGAATTTTTTAAAGAAAAATCCGCTAGAGGGAGTAATTAGTGAGGAAATCGAGGCAAATTTGTGAGGCGAAAATTTTTGGCTTTTAACACAACTAGATTGCATAATTCTGGGACAAAAGTTTAAAGTTTCCGTGACTTTGGAACAACATGCCTCAATCCTGGACTGGGGCGTATGGTCACCCTACTTCTAGCCTAAGTTTTAAGTCGTATTACTACAATTTGCTTAGGCTCTAATTTCCCTGGTATTGTATTAAAAAGTTTTCGAGTCTTGAGAGGTAAAATAAACCAGATTTCAACTCAAATCGAGAAAAAAGCTTAATTTGGCCGTTTTTGGACGAAAAGCCAGACACTTTGATTTATAAATATTTGCAAAAAAAGCTCAAATATCTGCATAATGAAGACTTCCGGTACGCGAAAAAATGTTTAATGATGTTTGGTTACGTTTGAGAGGAGTTTTTGTCTTTCGCTTTTTCTTTCTTTTTCGCCAAAATATCAAACTTACACGTGTTTCTTTTTATGTAGGCAAATTTAAATTTCCAGTGACGAATTATTGAAAAAAACGTGTGACTAACAATCAATGATTTTCTTTTTGAATTAAAACATATTTTTGAATAAAACTATAATTTCAACTAAAAGCTTGATAAAATTTGCGGTTTGCTGTACAAAAATCTCTCTCTTTTTAGTGATAAAGTATTTTTGGAAATAATTGCATAAAGGGAAAAGTATTAAATTTATTACCCGAAATATAAGAGTAATTAAAAAATTACGAGTTTATTGAAATTAGAAAATATTTTAAATCTAATGTAGGTGCAATTACATAAACTTTTTTTTGACAATAATGTGGCATATCTGTAAGATTACGAACCTGTGAATCAAATAAAACATTTAATGATCTTCAAAAGTTCAAGAGGGACGGGCATCGGTAGTCATTATGGGAATTTATATAATATTAAAGTATTTGCTTTGATATCTTTCGTAGACTCGCTTGTATCATCTTCCGTTGATCAAAATCAAGTCTACGACAAGACCACTTTCTCTTGCCCACCTTTACAAACTATACAATATTTCTAAGGTATCTTATTTGGCAAAAAATGATATTAGTTAGCGCCTAAAAATCTTGGTGTATTCAATGTTTCCATTTTTTTAGACTTTTATATACCTAACGTCTTTTGAATTGCTGGACATTTCTCAGTCGAAACTGTACTATACTTCATGTACCATCTTTACTGTTCAATTTGGATTATTAGTATTAAGTTACGCGAAGAAATTATTTAATAATTACTATGAAATATTGGTTGAATGATTCGATTTTTGTGCTTTTGTGTTTTGATGTGGGTGAGAAAAATGCGAAGTGAATTTATTGTGTTTTGTGGAATTTTAACAAAAATATTCTTAAAGTTTTAGTTTTCGGGCAATATCCAAATCCATACTACTTGCCACAAGAAAGGGCACCAACCACTGGAAATAATTTAAATATTTTACCAACGGGAAATAACCAATATTTAAATTCTTTACCAACGGGAAATAACCAAAATTTAAATATTTTACCAAATGATTCACCTGTGATACCAATGGGAAATAATGGATATCTACCACCGGGCACCCAACTTACATTGAATTCTACATGCTTAATAAGCGACACGAACGATATTGGATATTGCTTAAGACAGGAAGATTGCCCGGGGGCGGAAAGAGTGTTAAATTTTCGTCGTCCTCCCATATGCTTTTACATTGGATTAACTCCAGTAGTCTGTTGTCCTGAATTCGAGGAACGCGCTGGAAAACGAAGAAGGCGACCAGGAGGAAGTAGCACTGGGCAATTAGCTGGAGCGGGTGCTGCACCAGGACAGTGTTCGGCCTCGACCGGAATGAGTGAAAGAAGTAAAGAGCTTTAATTTTTTATCCTTAATGGGAAAATAAAAATTTAATCAAATATTTTATTAAAGTGTGCCAAGTGTTTCACAGCCGAGGTGCAAGATCGAAACGTGAGCCTAGTTTCCAAGACAGCCAGTATAATTTCCTGAATCAAATTTCTGGAGCTGGGGCGTATTTTGCAATTCCTCCACCTTCAAGATATTTTCCACCCTTCGACGAACCTCCAAAGACCAAAGCACTCTATATTGTCGGCGAATCGTCCGCTGCTGGACCAAATGAATTTCCACATATGGTATATTGGATTTTTCCGAATTTTAACATTATTCTATTTTTTTCAATTCTATTTTACCTCATCAAGGCCGCATTGGGCTGGTTAAGTGGAAATTCTCTAAGCTTTGATTGCGGGGGCTTTGTAGTTGATCGAGGATATGTTGTGACAGCTGCACATTGCTTGAGGTGACTTTTTTAATTCATTTTTTTTGCTAACTTGAAATTATTTTACAAAATTTAAATTAGGGGTGGAAAACCGGACTACGCGCGATTAGGAGGTCTCAGTCTTTCTGATAGATCAGTTCAGGCAGATGATATACCAGTCACGTCGTTTACGGTGCATCCAAGTTACAGATCGACTCAAATGTATTATGATATAGCCATTTTAAAATTAGGCAGATGTGCTCCGTAAGTATAAAAAATGTTCTATCGATTTACTAACTATGAGTTTTTAAAACTGAAATTAGGGCCGAATATTATGTTTTTAACTTACTGGTTGTCAACAAATTATGACACCCATTTAGGGTGGTCTTCGGTTGTGTATTGAAGGTCATTCACAAAAAATTAAGAAGAGTCGAAAATGTAGGGCTGTTGAAACTTGCGTTTTTTTGAAAACTGACACCCACCTTTTTAAAAACCTGGTGCCGTGGACCCCGCTTTACGCAGTTAATTGATTCCGCAACACCCCGTAAATAAAGCTATGGAAAGCATGTGAAAATGGCATTCGGATCCAAAATCGCGAAATTTAAAAAAAACGGGGCAAAAAGGGTTTTTTAATGTAAATACATTTATATCATAAAAAAAATCATACATTTTAGTTTATATATATTTTTTGGATCAAAAAGCTTTGATAATGAATTTAATGGCGATATTTAGATTTGGAAATTGAAAGAACCGGTTCCGATATCTGAAACCTGAGACTCACTTTTTGCAAATTTGGGGTTTTGAAAATTTTTGGCATAGAATAATTGTCTCAGCCCTACCAAGCGCACTTTTTGCTGGCGCACATTTTAGTTTCAAACGCCTGTGCAGCAATTTAGATCTTACTGTCTCCATAAAAGATCGGTATTTATAAGACAAAATTATAACGCACAATATTTGGAATCTTTGTATTCTAATAAACAAAAAAATAATAATTACAATACATTAGTTTGGTTTATAAAATCTATTTACAGTTCGAGAGTAATACCTGCTTGTTTGTGGAATCAGAATTTAAAAGTGGATTACCGAATGGAAGCAATTGGATATGGAGTTACAGATGGTAAATATATTATTTTTACTAAGGGAATGTCTATAAAATACGCCACGGTAATGATTGACTTTTTGAAACTCCCGTAACCATTTTTCTAGTGTTTTTCCATAGATGTTTAACGTATGTTATGGACAGTTTGTTATTAACTATAAAATATTGACCACATTTTAATACAATTTTTCTTTCATTTTAAAGTTGCGACAAATGTTAAATCAAACACTTTATTAAAAATCGAATTAGTGTCCAAAGGTAACGAACATTGCCAAACTATTTATAGAAGGGATAGACTTAGGCAACCCAGAGGGATTGTGGATGAGCAATTATGCGCAGGATATCCAATGGAGCTTGGGAAACCGTCAGATACTTGCAGCGTAAGATCAATTTTTTTTATCTTGCTGTAAAAATATTTCCTCTTAGTAGCATTTTTGGTGCAATGCGCGTATCTGCCACTACCTTAGTTGCAATTGGAGTGGCAGATACGTGGCATACACCAAGAATACTATTAGGGCAATTTTAATCTTAAAGTGTGACGAGTTCTGGGCCTGATACACAATGGCGTGTATCCATAGTCGTTTTTAAACATAGGTTTTGTTAGACATGAGTTTAAACTGGCAAAAAACCATAGTAAACTATCAGTTTAAATTCATGTTTAACAAAACCTATATTTAACCCTTTCGGTACATGTTTTTTTCTATGGGTTTTACAAATACTCTGTATACAAATTAATGATGTTTAAGCTATTAGTATTCATTTAAAACAAAAAAAAAATTAAAAATTTTAATTTTTTTCAAATACGTCCACTGTAGTCCAGCTTTTTACTCAAAAAATCAAAATTGGGTCAAAAATGCACTTAATGGTGCACTGAATGAGAATAGAGTGTTGAAAATAAATGAATAATAAGACAATTCAAATTTTTTAGCATGATCCCATATGGCATCAAAATACCGAAAGGGTTAAAAATGACTATGAACCAAAATATCAGCTTAGTCGGTCAGGTGGCTTACAAAGTCGAGCTTATATGGAGAGAGTTTAGCTAAAATTTTCTTTTTGACTTAAATTTTGCACTTTATTTTTGTAATTTTGAATTTTTGTTGAAAATAGAGTGAAAAATTGAAATAAATTACAATCTATAGTCAAACAAAAATGAAGGCGATTGTGCTCTAACTCGTAAACCACTCGACCGATGAAGACGAATTTTTGAATTTTTGCTTATATCATCTGTGAGAAGATGCTCAGTAAGGGAAGGGAAAATTTCTCAGAAATTCTGTATTTTTCTCGCCACACCCGAGACTTTGTCGTCGGAAAATACATTTTTATAAACTCGTTTCTTAAAATATGCCTTTGTAGGGAGATTCTGGTGGACCGGTCGGTATGAAAATGCAAAAGAGTTACGCAAGTCAAACAGTCCCGTTTATAATGGGTGTAACATCATTTGGAGTGTCAAAATGTAATGCAGCTTATTCAGTTTATACTCGAATATCATCATATGTTTGTTGGATTGAACAAAACGTCTGGGGAAGTTCAGGTTATACACCGTGCAATTAAAAATTATGTATAAAGTTGATTTATAGTTAAAATGAAATTGTAAATATTGTGTAATTTAGAAAATTATTTAAATTTAAATAAAAGACTGTATAAATAGAAGAGTATATCTTATTTAATTAACGAAATTATTTAAAATTTTGTTATAATTCTTATCAGTTATAATTTTTTCCACATATTTTGTTTTAACGCCAATCTAAATGAGTAATAATTTTGGTGATTACACTCAGAAAAATGGAGGCTAACTCGACGACCTACATACGGCGTAATTGGCCTCGGGCAGGCGCGCGTTCGCCTGCATGTGGGCAAGTAAAACTGAGTTGACCTGTGGTCGGAGAAATTCTGAAATTAAGCCACCAGCAGGTGAAGTAGGGCATTGGGAGCTGCACGAGTTGACCTTAGATAGGTTAACTCTGACCACTAGCTGGCTTACAGAAACCTCTGTAAGGTCAGAGTTAACCTGACAAAAAGTTGACCTGAACATTTTTCTGAGTGTATATTTTTTTGGGTAAATCCTGTACAGATTACCAGAGAAAGGGTGGGGGGGAGGGGCAAAGAAGTGTGGGAAAAATTTTAATGCCTCGAAATAAATCGTAAAAATTAATGAAATAAAAAGTATTTAAAAAGTGTTAAAGTTCAGTCAGACCACCGCCTCCCCGTTCTCTGTACAAGTATTTTTTTTTTACTTTTTATTCTTTCTGTCGAAAAAGTAATTTCAAAAAATGTTTAAAACACAATTTTGCACACATTATATCCTACTAAAATTAACAAAAACGCCTTGAGACATTGTTCGGAAATAAAATCAGGAATCTATGATTATAAATCTGTGATCGACATCTACATATATGATATTTACTAAGATATTTGTTATGATTTCTTATCTGTTTTTGTTTCTATCACCTGTTGAACAAAATCAGGTCCGTGTGTAAAAATTTTTTGCTTCAAACAAAACCACTTTCACTTGCCCACCTTTATTATGGGATCTTTCCAAAAAAAAGTTTATTGATAAAATGGTAGCATCGAAATTCTTGGTAGTTTCTTTGATTTTCATCTTTTCAGCTTTTATATATCTGAATTTTTTAAAATATCTCTACATTTATCAACTGCATCTCTACTTTGATCCATGCATCTTTCGTGATTCGGTCTAATGAATCGTTAGTCTTCAAGCTAAAAACAAAAAAATCGTTAACCATGAATAATTGGATAAATAATTCGATTTTTGTGCTTTTGTGTTTTCACGTAGGTGAGATAAATAAAATTTTCGTGTTCAGTGAATTTATAACAAAAGTTTTCTTTATTCACGAGTTTTAGTTTTTGGGCAAAATGTTCCACATCGATATTATTTGCCCCCAGTGAGAAATAATCGTTATTTAAATTCAAATGGTGTACAAAATGAAAATGATTTGGCGGTACTTGGAATGGGAAGTAATGGAATTTCCTTTTCGAAAATTCCACTTACTTTGAATTCATCATGCTTAATTACGGATACAAATGATGTTGGAAATTGTTTCAAAAAGGACGATTGTCCGTCATCGGAAAGGATCTTAACCTTTCGCCGTCCTCCGATATGTTTCTATATTGGATTTACTCCAGTATTATGCTGCCCAGAATTCGAGGATCGCAGTGCACATCGAAAAAGGAACAGACCAAGTAGCAATCTTGGCCAATTGATAGGAGCGGGTGCTGCACCAGGACAGTGTTCGGCCTCGACCGGAATGAGTGAAAGAAGTATGAACTTTTAATCCTTGGAAAAATTGAAATTACTCAAGTGTTTTCTTAAAGTGTGTGAAAAGTTTCATAGTAGGAACGCAAGATCCAAACGTGAGCTCCGATATCAATTTAGCCAGAATAACTTCTTTAATCAAATATCAAGAGTGGATGAATATTACAAATCCTTTGGATCTCCTATCACATCTCGCCAAGACACAATGATTTTTGAAGATACCCCACCATTAAGTGTTTCACCACCATTTGACGATCCTCCAGAAACAAAAGCACTCTATATTGCTGGCGAATCGGCGCCAGCAGGACAAGGTGAATTTCTACACATGGTACTTACTTTTGGATTTTTCGAAGTTTTTTTAAATTTCTTACTTTTTACTATTTTTGGTTTAGGCTGCACTGGGTTGGTTACATCAGAACTCTCTAAGCTTCGATTGCGGAGGTTTTCTAGTTGATCGAGGATATGTAGTAACAGCTGCACATTGCTTAAAGTGATTTTATTTAAAATTTTTGTTGTGGTAAAAAATCAAATTGTTGACATCTAAATTAGGATTGGAAAACCGGATTATGTAAGGTTAGGTGGTGTCAGAATTGATGATAATTCAATACAAGCCGGTGATATACCAGTAGTTTCATATGTTGTGCATCCGAGCTACACATCTCTTCAAGTATATTACGATATAGCGATTTTAAGGCTAGGTAGATGTGCTCCGTAAGTATTGTTAAAAAAATCTTTATGTAAAAAAATTATTTATGTAATAATAATGTTTGATTTTATTATATTGCTGCTGATTCTAGGAGTATTTCAAAATATGTAGCTTGAAACTTTTTTCAGTTAATTCCTTGGATCAATCAATTTTATTTTATTTAAGTTTAAAATTTTGAGTACTTCTAGTGTTAAAATTTATTAAACACAAAGAAAAACATCACTAAATTTGCAAACTTCCGGATGCGCGTTTCTGTAAATCTTCCAGCCGTATTTATCGGCATGTTTCATTCTAATGGTATATTTACACAATTCAGGCCCGTGTTTGGGCGTACTATTCTTAAACAATTAAGTTGCGGTTAGCCTACTTGAACCGTAGAAATTCTGGGACTTAAATAATTTAAGTTAAACATAAGTCGCTAAGTTTCGTTGGTGCAAACGGCTCTAAGTTGCATAAAATTGTAGAACATAATAATAGAAAAGTTACAAATAAATACAACTGAAATGGTGTAAATACCAATCAAATAAAATTCATGAAATTTCATTCAAAAAATTATCATCGAGTTATCGAGGTTCATCTGTATTACAATTCAGTTATTTTACTACCTACAATTTTCAGATCAACAGTGGTACCTGCTTGTTTGTGGACTCAAAATATGAAAGTAGATTACCGAATGGAAGCAATTGGTTATGGAGTTACAGATGGTAAATATAAAATAATAGGAGTCTGAAGTGTATCTGCTGTTGATGGGTTGCGGAAAACCCTATAATTGTTGCAAATCATCCATGGTTCGCAATACAAAAATGATTTTTTTTATTCATTTATTTAATTTCAGTATCGACGCAAGCTAAATCGAACATTTTATTAAAAATTGAATTGGAGTCAAGAGCAAACAACTTCTGTAAAAATGTATTCAGGCGACATAGAGGTAAACAACCAAGAGGAATTGTTGAAGAGCAATTATGCGCGGGATATCCAATGATGATTGAAAATCCGCCGGATACTTGTAATGTAAGATATAGATTTTTCACATACTTTTTTCCTGAAAAATGCTTTACTGTTTTATTGAAACACTCTTGTATAGGGTGATTCTGGTGGGCCACTAGGTATGAAAATGCAAAAAAGCTATGCAGATCGGAATGTCCCCTATGTGATGGGCATAACATCATTCGGAGTGCCGAGTTGCAATGCAGCTTATTCTGTGTATACTCGAGTATCATCATATGTATGTTGGATTGAGCAAAATGTTTGGTTAAGTTCCACCTATTCGAACTGTAATTAAAAGCTCTTCAATGCAAATTATTTATGTTCAAAGAAAATTGTAAATATTATGTAATTTAGAGTAATATTTAAATGCCTACGTTTATTGCTGTTTTAAATTTAAATATAGAGAATAAGAAATTATCAATTTGTTTTTTCTTTATCATTTTTTATACGTAAGATGCCCAAAGCATTCTTTTTTTGGATTCAATTCCAGTTTTAAAAAAATATGTTTTCATACCCTGTTTGGCAAAGAACAAAAAACTCAATTAAAATTTGTTACACTATTTAACATTCAAAAAAGTCATAAAATACAAAAACTACATTTTCTCCGTCGATACGCTCTGAGCATTTCTTTTACAATATATAACTTTCTATCACATCTTCAAATGACCAGTTAAATATTGTAGAAGTATAAAAAACCTCAACTAAATTATGGTCGATAAAAAAAATTAATAAAAATCCTCCTTTTTTGTGTCCCTTCTTCAGATATGCTATTGAACTAAATCATGAAATAAATTTGCAATTTATCGTAATATTTAATTTAAAATGAGTGCAGTATATCAAACACATAAACAGTCTTCCTCTCCTAGACAACCGAAACAGTTTTTTGCAATTTTCTCGAAAATGGTGGGGCTATTAAAAAATTTATAGAGATAAAATGTGTCTGGAATATGATTTTACATAACTCATTTATACATCAAAATCCAGTTGAATCCCTCCTTCCCCCTCCCCGATGAAAATGGAATAGTTTTTTCTTGACATTCTCTCGAAAAAAAGTGTATCTCATCGAAAAATTTATAAAGACAATGTGTTTGGAATATCAGGGGTCCATTATGGATAACGATCGTAATCGCAACGATCGAGATTCACCTGTTGTTGTTGGTATAAAACACTAACAACAACACACAATTTCTGATCGTTACGATTACGATCGTTATCCATAATGGACCCCTCATTAAAAATTTTGTTTGTCCTCATATAGAGTATTTCACGATTGACCCTTGACAAATTGTAGTTTTTCTTATGTTTTTATTAATATTTGGTGTAAAATGTAAAAACAGCACCAAAAACTTTTGTCAAATCTACACCCAACATTTATAAAATTTTTCCATTTGACACCAAATGTTGATAAAAACTGCGACTTGAAACAAATTCGGTGTAAAAGATTTTTTTTGGAAACAAATTCGGTGTAAAAGATCTCGTTAAACAAACATTTATTCATATAAATCCTTAAATTTTTATCCGAGTACAAATCGTTTTTAAGTTATGCACCGACAAAAAAAAAATTATGTGCATAAAACCTTTCGATTTCTATTATAAAGCCTTTTAATTTCTATCATCTAAATTAATTTGACACCTAGTATAAAAATATATTTAAATATAAACAAAATAGCGAAAATTGGCTTATGAAAATTCGTTCACAAAAAAATTTAATCAGTTTTGTTAAATGATTTACATTCCTTACTCTCGGGTGTGAAGTAACGTTGTTTGATGATAAACGATGTCATAAACAGTAAAAGTTCGCCTATAGGCAAGAAACCTGAAGTATAAAAAGAAACTACGAAATATTTTCGACTTTATGTTTTTTACCCAAAAAAAAAACACATATCTAAGCTTTTATAGCAAAAGGAAAATAGCTAAGAAAACTTTCTTCACCCTTCGTCTCACTCTTTTATTATACCATATTTCCATATTTTTTCGAGTGTTTAGAAATCAAATTAGCGGATATCGAATAAATTTATTTTTCGTGCGTTTCATTTGATATTTTTGAAAATATTCATTTCGATTTCATTTCAAAGTTATATCTCCAGTTTAACGGACGCAGATTCAAAAAGTTTTGTGCTATTTTGTAAATAAAATTTAGTATTTAGTATTTATTTAGTAAAATAATTACACAATTATTATGCGGTTTCGAAAGATTGAAATAATTTTAATGGTGTGGTGTTTAAGTGTTGGTGAGAATCACAAAAATTGAATTAAGTACATAATTATGTTGTGTATAAAATAATATGGAAAAATTGGTTGAATAAATTATAGATTATGGAGAAAGTCAACAATTAACAGAAGGGGAAAAAAATCTTTTTGCGGTTTTACCCATGGGAAAAGATGGACCGTTGTCACCAAAAGATCACCCATTAACAATAAATTCCAGTTGTGTGATCACTGATACAAATGATATTGGAACGTGCCAAACACCCGATGATTGCCCTTCATCATCTGATATTTTGACTTTTCGTAGGGTGCCAGTTTGTTTTCATGTCAATAGGAATCCAGTTCTGTGCTGTCCATTGGAAGAAATTCAAGCAACGAAGAAAAATATAGCAGGTCAGGTGTTTGCACAATCCCTGGATCCCGACGATCCCAAAAAGAAATGTAGTCCAGAAGGAGTACTTCAGAAAAGTAAGGTTTCTATATTTTCTATTGGATATTAGAAGTTAAACTTAGTTTTGATCACAAAAATTGAGAAGGGCGAAAAATTAAGTGAAAAATCGAGGAGTTTAAGCTTTTTTTTGAAGGTCTCCTCTAACTCGGAAACCGATTGAGCTAAAATTTGGCTCATTTAATCTAAGAATAGGGTGACCATATGTCCCGAATTAGCTAACACAGTCTCGAATTTAAGTATATTGCTCAGATTCAACTTAGTGCTATAATTTAACAAACGCGAGAAGTAACTATCACTAACTACGCCAAAACTAAATATCTACTTCAGCTTTGAGTTCGGCTGTGAGTAAATTTTGAGTTCGGCTGTGAGTAAATTTTGCCTGCGGCGCATGTCATTTCACAAATTTCAACTGAAGTTGCATGCATTTTAAAGGATTTTGCCGGCGGTACATTTCTCTTATTCGATTTTCTCAATTTTTATAGCATTTTTTTTATAGAGAGCACGCTAAATTGAGTGACTGTTTACTTGGCACAGGGTAGCTCTTGATTTATAGTATTTCGCTACATCGTGTTTAAAAAAAATCGACTGTACACTATTGGTTGTTTTTCCCGGATTTGATTTCTTCAGTTTCGTTCCATCATTGTTTGTTTTCTATATAAAATTTGTTGTCTCATTTTTGAAACGTTTGTGCCATCCTTCCTGACCGCCCTTATCCTTAACTACTCCACACATTTTTCGGGATTGATCGCGGAAAATAGTCACCGGATCTAAAAAGGAATGTGTCACTTCCAAGAATTAGGGGACAAAGAAATCATGTGTCACAATCAAAAATTATGGGAAAAGGAAAACATGTCCCACAAATCAAAAATTTAAAGTTATTGCGGCATATTTTATGGACAGCCCCAAAAATCGATTAAATATGAAAACGATCAAAAATAATTTTAACACCTAAGTTTATCAATAGACATTTTAAAAAATAAAGTCAAGTTAATACTAATTTGATTTGTTACAGTGTGTAAATTTTACCATGGAAGACCTGAAAGAGCCAAACGATATACTCGATATTTACCCCCGCCACCGCCAAAACATCGATTATCTCCAACTGATGCATTTCTAAAATTGTACATTATAGAAAATTATTTCCCCCGATCATATCCACCGGAGCCAGAAAAACCGAGACGTTTAGATAAAACTGTTCCGGCGAAATCACGGGAATACCCACATATGGTTTCTTGTTTTAATTCATTTTTAATTTAAATAAAAATCTCACTCTAAAATTTTTTTTTCAGGCTATGCTAGGATGGATAAATCCAACAACAAACAATCTGGAATTTAATTGTGGCGGTTTTCTAGTTGATAGACGATATGTTGTAACAAGTGGAAATTGCATTCAGTAATTTTATATTTCTTATAAATATAAGAAATTTACATTTTTTTCTAATGTCTCTTAAATAGAGGCGGACAACCACATTACGTACGTTTGGGTGGTGAGAGTCTTGGAAATAAAAGTATTTTAGCCACTGACATGAGAGTCGCTTCACATATTATGCATCCGAAATATGTGTCAAATCAAACTTACAACGATATTGCATTACTAAAACTGGATGGTTGTGCCCGGTAAGCATCATTTTTTTTTCTTATTGGTTAGTTGTTGAGTTAGGAATTCAACCTATAATTAGCATTTTTCGTGTATGACAGATATCTGACCCCAGAAGTTTATCTGGTATAGTGACAGATACGTGTCATACACCGAAAATGCAGTTATAGGGAGTATATAAATCTTATAAAGTTAGACCTAATCTTTATAAACATTTTTAGGCAAGAATTCACGCCAATCTGTCTTTGGGATGATGATGCTATGCCAGATCAACCATTAGAAGCAGTCGGTTATGGAGGTAGTGATAATAAATTTATTTACAATTTAAACAATTAAAAAAATATTTCGATTTTATTTCAAATCAGCGAAATCTGCGCGTCCTTCAGATGATCTTTTAAAATTCGACATAAAAGTAAGAGAAAAGAATGTATGTGACAAATCGTTCAGGAGAGATAGTTACAAAATTCCAGATAGTATTATAGAATCGCAATTGTGTGCCGGAAATGCAGTGGAATTGGGGAATATTGCAGATAGTTGTAGAGTAAGTACGAAATTTTAATACAGTGAAAATTGTATGAGTTTGGAATCGCACGGGGCCAAGAAAATTGTCTGGGTTTGTCAGAATTCTGGTTTATTCAAAGTCCGGCTTAGACAGGTTAAATATTGATTGAAATTTATTTTAATTTGGTGAAGTATAGTTGGAATTCGACATCATAAACCGAAACCCAAATACTACTGTTCATAAACCGAAGTATTTTTTTTTCTCGAAATATGTTCATCAACTGAATTTCTATTCTATTTGCTTAAAAATCATTCAATTTTAATTATCTAAACAAAATTTTCAGGGAGATTCTGGTGGACCGGTTATCGCAAAAATGCAAAAGACATATGCGGACGAAGAAGTGCCGTTTGTAATGGGAATATCGTCGTTCCGTGTGCCATCATGTAACGTTGCTGTTTCTGTATACACTCGGATATCAGAGTATGCTTGTTGGCTGGAAGAAACCGTTTGGACGAATTCAAAGGACCCACCATGCAACTAAAGAACCTCATGGTTTTTGGAAAGATGATTTAATGCTCATGTTTCCTCCGAGATGAGGCCCCGAACGAAGGGACAGAACCACGTTTTTCCAGCAAAGATTTCTTTTCACATTACTCTCCCACACATCAAACTTCAATTTCCTCATAAACACAAGCATCAGGATACTATATCGAAGAAAACAAGCTAAAAATATTCTGGAAACCATCTAGTGCGTGGTACATTAAGGGTATTCATGATACCAGATAAAATTACGCATTGCGTATTTTTACAATATGAAGAAATTCTTTTTGTTGCAAATGAATTTCAAAATTTGCGTAATTTAACGACATAAAAATCATCGCGAAGACTTACGGGGGTCGCGTAAAATATTTTCCAAGAAAATTTTGACAGTTCATTTTTGAGGTGGTAAATCTACACAGTTTACGCGGAATTTCTGCGAGTCCATGAATCCTCCTTCTATTTTCTGATTATTCCAAATCGCATTCCTTTAGTGTCATGCTTTTATGTATTATATTTTATAGTTTTTTTTCGAAAAATTTAAACACACTATTTCCAATTAATTGGTAGAAACCAACATTTATTCGAAGCAAATTCAAACTTAATACAACTTTTGTGATTTATACAGTAGGTTTATCTTAGCAGAACCTATTGGAAGAATTTTTAAGGATTTAATCTGTTAACATTTATTTATTCCTTCTTTTTTTTTCAAAAAATCAGAATATTAAAAAAATGTCTTTATAAATCATAATTCTTTTTTTTAAATTATTACGAAGAAATATAATTCGATTATAATGTAGCAACCTATAAAATCTCTCTATTCCTAAACAAAAATTCTAAACCCTGTTACCTTTGGCTGAATACAACAGGGTTGCCAAGTATTTTTTTTTGTTTTTAATAAAAAACAAGAATGGTAAAAACATGATAATAATACATTGCGTTGATTATAAGAACATGTATAGGCATTATTAATTATGAATTTCTCTTTGTCATTGTATAATCTACATATAGTATAATATATATATTAATAATAATTTGTATAATCAGTTTTTTTTTACATATATAGAATGTATATATTATTGTCAACAATATAATATTACACTTGTTAAATTCTGATTTACAGAGTTTTTATTTTGCAATACATTTTGACAATTACAGATTCCCAACTCGTATGTTTTAAAATGTACATTTTTCAATATTCGTTTTCATTTTGACTAAATTCCAATGCATACACAACGTCTGTGACCAAAATGTAATTAATTTTTGCAGCAATATGCAGTACTTACGCTTTTTTATGTCAAAAGTGTTTTTTTTTTATGTAAAGTTTTACTGCCCCTCTGGAGTATTTCAATTAGGGCAGATCTCAACTTTTCAAGGAAATCATAATGTAAATTGCACTATCAATTGACTTTAAAATAAATTTAGCACCATAACGAAAAAATACAAATCGAGCAATTTCTAATTTAAAAAAATATTAACTTAATAAACACCAACAAAATTAGGGGAAGTTACAATTTGTTTATATCGCTACAAATTTCGCATTGTTTGTGATATGTTGTTCCAGTTATTAACAAATTTCGCTTGCATTTTCACAGTTTTTAGCTGTGAAATGAAAATTTCAAAAATTTTCTTGTACATACACATATTACTTGATTTACACAGAGTAAAAATTCTATTATTCATCTTGAGATAAAGTAAGAACCTTGTAATTAATTTACAATACTTTCTATACAGTGAATACATTAAGAATATAAAAAGCTGTATTAGTTTTATATGAGAATTCAACAGTGAGCTTATGATATGTAAAAATACTCGTAATCATCCAGAAATCGTGAATTTACAGTATTCGTATATAAAGAAGTGTAATGTATAGATGTATAATTAAACTCAAAACATAAAAATATGTAATGTTTTGTGAAGAGGTGCTGTTCATCAAATACGTCACGCTGATTATCGTATTTTCGGCCCCTTCTTGTCACAATTTTGAGCGATTTTTTTTTGTATAGAGTATCGTATTGTCGTCACACTACCGCAGACCCGCACGCTTCCCAAATTTGTGACGTATTTTATAGCCAGAACGATAGTGATGATAACAAAAGAATCAGGGCACCAATCATGTATTCCGACGCGTCTCTGTCTTTCGACTTCGACGCAGCCTTTAACTTTTGACTTCGCCATATCTGCAGCTTCAAATTTTCTAGAATGACAGTCAGAATCACGTTTTGATTCATAGTGACGATTCCGCGAAATTTGAAGCTGCAGATATGGCGAAGTCAAAAGTTAAAGGCTGCATCGAAGTCGAAAGACAGAGACGCGTCGGAATACATGATTGGTGTCCTGGATTTTGAATATAGAAAATTTTATTTTATTTTTTTTTTTGCAAAATCGTGAAAGAAAGTCAAGCAATTTTAGACCGTGTGTCGCCTTTATTTTTTATGTCACACTGCGCAATTTTTAAAGACAATCAAACATATTTAGACGTTTTTCGTTCTACAAAAGGTTCTTCTTTGCCTAACATTTATTAATTTTTTTTACAGTGCTCGTCCGATGGTGTGAATACTCAGTAGTGTGAATGAACCTAGATTCGTTAGAGATCTTGTATAATGTGAACAGCATCGATTTTCTCAAGTCAGGCGGCCGAGCTTTTACTCTATATGTTTTATTTTGTACAAAAAAAAACCTTTCATTAATGGAATGACACCTAAATATCCTTGGCTGTATTTAAAAATCGCTATAGTCCCGAATTTCCATTAAAAAAAAAGTTGGGTTTACTTCTTTTTGTAAGGATAACAGTCGCAAAGTAATTAGAAAGTTTTACTAGTGGACAGAATAAAACAATTCCATCGAGATCCAGATAGAAAAAAAACGTTTTACTCCCAAATTCAAAATTTAACAAGAAACTTTATCCGAATTTTGATTAATTTTATATTTCCTTCTAAATTTATGAACAATATACCAAATTTGTAATGTCGTTGGCTAGAGAAGTTCAGTGTTCAGAAATTTCTAGAGGCACCCTTTTTATTCCCATCTGTCTAATATTTGCACTTCTTTTAGAAAATGTCGTCGTTTTTTATATTACTTACCTGCCGAATGCTTGATAACGAGCACACCGGCGGCCCCCGATTTATGACTTCTTGATATAAGAAATTTTGATATACGACTCTCAAGGTTTTGCTTCCGGTTATGATTTACGATTTATATACAACCCTTACTAACATTTTTGGTGTGTGGAACGTATTTGCCACTAGAAATGTCTGCTATTTAGTTCGTGATACGTGCCAAAGATTAGCAATTTTCGTAGAAAACGCTTTCTGTTTCTAAAAAATCAATTTTTTTTTCAAGTTTGAAACTTTTGCGCTTTTAAGTTTAGTTCAAATACGTCGATATAGACCGAACTAAAAACGTCGTAAATCGAGGAATGCCTGTATTCTGAACATTTCTTAGGTAATCTTAAAGGATTAAGTTTGAGTTTTTATAATGCACGCAATGTGACTTTCACTGAGACACGGATTATCTTAAATGTAGAAAATTGGATTAAATTTCCATGAAAAAAAATATTTTGTTATCAATTGTGATCTTCAAAACCGGGCGTTTTCACTTGCAACATTTTAAAATGAAATTCTCGAAGAATAAATCGGTTGTTACAAAGTCATAAAACCTTCTCAATAATTTCAATAAAAAAAGATGTGAGGTTGTAAAAGTGTTACTAAACAAGTTTCTTTTTCTATTATCAGTAGATTTGTAAAATAGCAGGTGGTTAATTGGAGTATTTTTTTTAATTACACCCCGATTCTGATAGACGTGTCACTTTAAACGACATGAGATCGTAATTTGCGACCACAACGTATTGTGCCACAATTGGTATCCGCCCTTTCTAATATAATTTTTCTACGTTAAATTGTTGTGTACTTGTAATATTTTTTTCCCAATTTCGATGAATAAAGTGAGGAAAAGCAAACTCCCATCAGAATCGGATTATTTTCAAGTCTATCAGAATCAGAGCCTTATTAATGAAATGTAAAAAGTGTTTTAATACTGTATATTGTCCTTTTTTTGAATAAATAAAAAATAGGAAAAATAAAACTCAAAAAGAAAAATTTTATAAAAATTTGAGTATTGATAGATCTCTTTATATAAATTTGGCATAATCTTAATACTATTTCTGTTTAATACAAATAACAAAAAGAGTATGACGAAACATCATATGTAAATATATACGTCTTTAAAAAATTAAAACTACAATTGTTTCATAAAAATGGAAATAAAACTCTCTTAAATGTACAACCAGAATGTCTTACAGCACAGATTTTAAAAAAACGTCACTTCATTTTTCTTTAAATAAAATTAAGACTTAAAAATAAACGTTAAATATTTGCCAGAGAACACAAATATATCATTTTAAAAGATAATAGTAAAAATTTATATTTTAATAATAGGGAAATTAAAGGCAAAAAAAAAATGCTGTGATATAAATAAATACAATAATCATAAAATATACATAGTTATGCGCTTAAAATTATTATCTGCATTAACAGCCATCATTAAACTTGTAGATTTTTTTTCTCGCTTCATTTTAATTTGTTGTCAGTATTCGCTTTTCATGTTGCATTTGCTAAATAATTTCCTTTATTTGTTTTTACAAAAGTTGTTGTTGGAGATATCCTGCCAAAAATGTCAGTTGCCCTGTTTTGAAAGTCGTTTTAGACCTGAGCTGGTTTTGTTTTACCCAAGACCATGAGCATTTTTTGGAAAAACCGCGTCATGCTCACTAAAATATAAAATAATAATTATTTAAAACACATTAATAAAACATTTATGTGAACATTTATCCGAATTTTTGTTTAAATATTTTTTTTAAATTTTTTTTCTATCCATGCTGTACTTTAAGGAAGATCTCCATTACCATGACTTCGGCAACTGCAAAAAAATAGAGACACATTTATGTGAAGATACGTTGACGAGAAAGGGAGATAAGAATCAACTGCAAAAATTTGTCGGCAACTGCGAGAACAATTTCTCCTGTTTTTTTATGGCGATTTTATGGCGATTTCTACTACACATTATCCCTGTCACACATTATCCCTGTAAGCGAATAGTAAGCACGGACACATTCAAACTGCTATTATAGCGTGATGTCATTTTTCTCCTTCGCATGCATAGTCAAAAGCTTTGTTACAATGCCAATTTGAACATTATATTCATAGCATAAGGTTTGATATGATTGCTATAAAATTGTAAAACTGGAAGGGATGGCGTTTAACTTGTATTCAGTTATTCCTCTTTAGATCTATATAAGTCTATCTTGCTCTAGTTTTCTGCATTTTTTTGCAGTTACAGAAGTCATGGTAATGGAATACTCCTTAAGTTTACTAGTCGTGTGCAAAAATTTCTATAAAATGTGCTTTTCGATGTTAGTTTTGTAAAAAACAAAATATAATTGAATAATTAGAAGAAAAACGAAAATTTAACAAAAAATTCATGCTTTTAGAATAGGATTAGTAAAATTAAAACATAAATAAAATGAAATAATAAATAAAAACCTTTGCAGTGCTTTTTGGTCGAACTACCATCATCATTTTTTGAAGATTTTGTGTGAATCCTCCTAAAATATATTAAATATCGAAATGAATTATTTTAAAAATTTGCAAATCATATTGAAATTATAATTGGGGGGTAATTAAATTTAACAAAAAATCATGTGAAATAAAACGTAATGAGTCGATAATAGAAAACTGGACAAATTAAAGCTTTCAGTAGAAACAAATAAAAAATTTTAATTGCGTTTTGTAAACTCAGACTGTGATTGTGTATTGGTTTATATTTACAAGTTCAAAATAAACGAAAATATCGTAATGTGAGAATTAAAATAATGTACAAAAATGTATCAAAAAATCCAAGCTATAGTCGCTGAAATTATTTTACTTTTTTTTTGTTTATTTCTACTTTCTGATCAGTCGATTTGTTACGTTTTTAAAAGGTATTAAAGACTTATCGCATATTTTGGGCCTGTCGTTCCCACCAACCTTTTTTCCTGGCGACTCACTTTTTCAAAAATTAGAGTTATAAGGTTATTGTAAAACTTTTTTAAAAATGTGTACTATTGGCAACGTTTTTGAAAAATATGACGATGCAACTTAAAACTCTTTTAAAGAAATGCGCCAGCCAAAAATTTTCAAATTCCAACAAAATTTATTGGTGACAAAACTTTGTTGATGGTGTAAAATCTCTTTTAATTTTCCTCCTTTTCGTCTGCCCATACAATTTAAAGAAAATATTACAATTTCATATATAACTTACCCATTGATTTATTAAACCATCTTGGTTTGTTTTTCCATGCGACGAAAAGGAAGTACACGGGGATACTGGACAAAATCATTAAAACACCATAACCGGTTTCCACAGGACTCGCGTACATCGGAACGACGGTAACGAAAACAGATGCCAGTAAATAAATAACTGGAAAAATGAGAGGTACTCGAATTGGTCGGGGGAGATTCGGTTGAGCCCATCTTAGCCATGGCAAGCATAAAACAGCGACGCCAATGCTTAGCTACAAACAGGAAGAAAATGTCCAACATTAGAACATGAAAAATTATTCAAAAAAATTGTTATTCATATGGAAATTGTCATGTCATCATATCACTCACCCATGTTGCAAATCCTACATAATTAATCAAAGCGAAAATATCCGAAACCGTGAGGTACAGCATAGACAGTAGGGCCATTATGAGAACAGCTGGCGTCGGGGTGAATCGTTGAATTTGAATCATTGTTAATATTTCAGGCATTTGTCCTTCACAGGCTCCGGCATAGAAGAGTCGCGAAGAGGTCAGAAGGATTCCATTAACCGCACCAAATGTTGACAACGCCACAAAAACTGCAAAAAAAATGGTTTTAAAAGTTTTGTTTTTGTTGTGTTTTTTCTGGATGTCTGGAAAGTTAATGTTTTTTTTTGTCGTTGGTTACCTGGAATTGTCCACGCAAACATCCCGAATGTCCTGTCGGCAAAGGTCACTGCGACCGCCTCTGATCCAAGGACTTCATCCGGTGAAAGGGTGGTGTAAAAGGCCACATTCGCCATCACATAGACAACTGTTACCAAAGTGCAGGAGATCGCAATTGCCCGAGGTAAATTTTTCACTGGATCCTTTAGTTCCTCGATTATGAAATTCAAGTAATTCCTAGAATTGTACAACATGAAAAGCTTTAATTTCTTTAAGAAGTAATAAGCTTAATGTGATTCGAACTAAATCGCTATGAATTTCATCCTTCGGGATTAATTAAGCAAAAGAAACAATTTTCGATTTCCCATGGGAAGCAATACTAACCATCCATTGTAGGCGAATAATCCTGAGTAAAATGACAAGGCCAGTGATGTGACTTGTGTGTTTGTGTTCTCAAATGTGAAATATTCCACTTTTCCTGAAATGAAATTGAAGGAAATACATATTTATTGCTGATTGTATTTATTCTTTGGGAGTTTTTGTGAATCAATTGTGAAAATTGCAAAAAACAAAATTAAAAATTTTGAAAAACCCCCCGACTAAAAAAGGCATTAAAAAATTGAAAAATCCAGGAATAAATAAAAAAAAATCTTTAAAAAGGATAAAATAGTATAATCATTGGAGTAAATTTAAAATTTCTATGCGTCGGAATAGCTTTGCCACACAAATCCATTGACAAATAGGCTTTCCCGACGCACAGCAAGTTTTAATTTACTCCAATTATTTCATTTTTTTTTATTCAGGCGTTTTTAAGTATTATAAGAGCATTTTTAGTCGGCGATTTTCAAAATGTTTTTTTCAAATATTTTCAAATATAAAAATGATAAAAACAATTGACATCTAACTGAATTTAAAGATTTTTTAGATTCACATTTTTTTAAGTAATTTCCTTCACCAACTGGGGAAATCGGTTCAGTGGATCAAAACATGCTAGGAAAGATGGTTTAAAGTTGGAACAGGGTGAATTTTTTACACTTTTTTTTATATTTTTATGCTTTTTATACACTTTTTAATTTTTATACACAAACAGTGATGATTTCCAACCGAATGGCGAAAACGGGATTGGAATCAGTTCAGTGGATCAAAAGATATAAGGTGAGGGGGGCTTAAATTGAGGGGAAACAGTGAATTTTTGTGGACTAAAATGCTTTCCTCGTAATACCCAGCCAAAGTCCAAAAACAGGACCGAAATCGGTTCAGTGGATCAAAAGCTATGAAGGAAGGACAGACCAACTTACAAACTCTCACCCCAAAACGCTCTCTGTTTCGTTAGGGGTAAAAATCCAGTATGATTCAAATTAGTTTTCTTTTCTTAAATTTTCGCCCACTAATTTTTTTTAATCTGCCCAAAATTTATGAAAAATCATTTTCTAATTACATTTTGTTTTAAAAATTGCGAAAAACTGGACCTTTTTTCAATGCTCTGAAAATAAATTTAGGAAAAGTTTGAAGGCAGATTTATGCAAAGAAAATTGGGAAAACGAGGAGAGAGGGGGTAGTCTGAAAGGTTCAAAATTATTACGACTAATTTTATGGCCAACCCTCAACACAAGAGGTCGTAAACTGGTCGTCGCACTTTAAACTTGCGGCAGATCCTTGACTTTGTTGCCGCGGTGACCACTTTAAGTGTGCGCGCGCACTATTGATAAAATGGCAATTTGAGTTTTTGTAACACGTAAAAACTAGAATGGGAGTGCATAACGAAATCCTTATTTTACTTAAGTCTACTTCGACCCGTGCTACCATACTAGTTTTCACGTGTTTCAAAAGTTCATTTCAAAATGCTTATAATCGGAGTGCGCGCCTGGACTAGAATTTTTTGTGTTACTTGGGTGTTCTACTTTCACTTTATGTCAGCCTTGATTAATTTCACCAATTAATTGCCTAAAAATACGAATAAAACTAAGATTTCTGATACAAACAGCAATTAAAAATTAAGCGCCGACATATCAAATCAAAATATCGTGAAGCTTGAAAAACGAAAACAAATTTTATGTGCTAATTTTCTAAATTCAAAAAATTTGAATAAAAAAAAACTATGATTCTACTGATAGCTTTATATATAGGCGAGTTTATATTCCAAACGAATTTTTAATGTGTTTTTTCTACCTTTCGAACTCATTCGTATGCTACACAATTCTTTTCAATTTACAATGAAATAAAAATTAATATAAAAGAGGTGTTTTTTCTTTAGTGAACATTTTTTTTCTTCTTCCAATTGATCTGATTATACTTGGCTACGAAATATGTTTTATGTGGTGGAAAATAAATCGATAATTCTCTTAAAAAATGTATGCTGGCCAATGACCTCTAATTACAGCAGATAGCCAAGAAACGGTCTGTTAGTTTCGCTCATTACATCATTTCTTAATGGTTAATGATTACACTACACCTAGAGTTCTTTTTATTTCTACAGAATTTCAACAAAAGATAATTTTTATTTTGTCATTTTCACCACATTTAAATTAACCGAAAATGTTGTAATTTACAGGTAGCTGACCAAAAGTACAAATAAATTGTCACAATTGGTTGAACACGTATTATTTAGAACATCCTTGAGTGTTAATGATAATGAGGTGAAAAAAAAACATTTACCTTTCCTACAATTGGGTTGTTATTATTTCACAAAATCAGTCACTTTGTGACATTTTTTCATAAAATTGGCCACTTTATCACATTCTTGTGACCATTTTGGACATTTTTATTCGACTTTAGGTAATTCCAATTTCCATAATATCGCAACGTCCATAAAGGTAACAAAAACATCCACAGTATATTTCTGGTACATTTAACAAAAAGAAACTGAACCGCTATAATCATGGGTTCGGTTGTGCTAAATTAGCATATCTTTTCAGTGTAGAGGAAAAAAATCTTTGCCAATTTTTGGGGGATGAAATTATGTACATAAAAATGTAGTTTAGACAGTAAGATACACGGAAGAAAATTAAAAAGTTGAACTTTCCGATTTCTTGAATTTGTCAACGAATTTTGTTCAGATTTATTCCGCAAATTCTGTATGGAAAAATTCCAGTTCCGACGTCTTTCAGAAATGAATGTCGGAATTTTGTATCATAATGTAAACGATTATGCAACTTGAATTTTATGTCACAGAATACTATTCGCGGAGTAAAGTGTCAAGACTAAAGGTGCCGCTCCACATGAGAGTAAATACGCGAGTAACTCTCAAAAGCTCTCGAGAGTTACTCGCATGAGGTTGTCCATTTGAGAGTTAATTTCGGCGATTTTTCTATCGCTACTAGCGAAATCGAGCTTCTAGCTTCTAGCGTTCTCGAGAGCTACTAGCGAAATTCAAACGCTGTTCGTATCTGGCGAGCTACTCTCCGAGATTTCAGTGGAGGCCTGTCGACTAGAGAGTAGAATCTGTTTTGACCGCTCGCAGAAACTAGCTCGTAGAAACTAGCTCGCAGAAACTAGCTCGCGAGTTTTTGCGAGTTTCTCCGAGCGACTCTTAGAAACGTGTCCATTTGCGAGTAGCTGCTATCGTGAGGTTCTCGCCGGCATTTACTCTCATGTGGACCGGCACCTTTAAGCGAGGGCGTACACGGAGCAACTTTCGATCATCAGCATGCCGCAACTTCACCAAATTGTGGATAAGAAACGAGTGCGGCAAGAGGGGAAAAGTCGCCACTCAAAGAGTGTTCTTCTCGTCTTTTTTTACGCACACAAACGAAGTCGCTCGTGTAGCACGTCAGCATGCATGTGTACGTAATTTCATTGAGGCAGTCGGTGCTTAGCCACCGACTCGTAAACATATAATAAACAAAAATTGAATGCAAATAATGAAATCCCAATTGCAGGTAGTTTTATTTTTCAGGTAGGTAGGAAAGGGTAAATTCCATAACAAATTACCAGTCCTTATTCTTCTATTATTGGCAGTTCCTATTGTGGCAATTGATGTTGCCTCGGTGCTAGCTAATAAAGGAATGAGCTGGAAATACAACACATATATGAGAACCACACACACATGAGCGATCGCTTGTTGTACACAAGTTTTTCCTACTAAAAACTGAAGAAGCGTGTACGTAGGAAAGGCATTTTGGGGACCAAAAGTTGCCGCGACGAGAAGAAGCGTGTGCGTTCGCACTAAGGATGTCAATTAAAATTTTTTATTAGAAGATTCTCATTGAAAATTATATTAGAAATTTGCTCTCTGAAGCGGTTTTTTGAACGACAAAAATTACCTATTTCAACTAATATCCGAGTTCAGTACGACAAACTAAAGCAAGTTGTGTCTGCTAGTTTAATTATCGAAAATAATCCGAGAAAAAAATTGAAATATAGTTTTATTTAAATAATAAATTGATTTAAATAAAATTGCGGCTGAAAGATTTTTTCGTGTTTTTTTGTTTTGTTTTAAATCATTTGCAACGATAAATTTTATTTTATTACTCTCAGATAGATTCTGAAGGCTCAAAATAAACTTGAAACTGTATTTTAATGTCTCAACAGGTGGTTGGAAACTCAGTGGTTATATTTAAGAATGATAAAAACAAAATTATAATAATTATTCCATATGGCGTGATTTTCAAAATATTATCGACAAAGGTAAAGTTTCACTAATTAAGTAAATCTGTAGATGAAAAAAAGTATCTACGATGACTAGATTGTAACCAGTTAGCGATATATTAACCAGCGTGACAAGAATATTCCAGCAAAATCGTCATAGCTGGAAGAATTTCAAAGATAAAAAAATCTTCAAGATAGCGCCACACACCGTTTAGTAAGACAAGATCGTATAAAAACGCTATCGATATGCAAATATTGTTGCAAAAGTAATCAATTCCACATGACACCAGGCATCTGGCATAATATCTACCAGATGAATAGAAAAAAAAATCACATTATCCGCTTATATTTCGTATGTTTATTGAGTTACACCACGTGTTTCAATCCAATCAACAATGTTTACAAGTAGAAAAATAATCTAATGTAAATAGAGTATTTACCATTTTTATTAGAATTATTATCATTGAGTCAAGTTTGCAGATGGAATGAAATAATTGAGATTTTTTTCACATACATATTAACTTACCTAGGCACAATTGATAAATTCCCATTGCTATGATAATAAACAGCGCCAATAGTTTTGCATATGTGAAGACATCTTGAACATTTGTCGCCCATTTGACGTCCCAGCAATTAACAAAAGTTAGGACCACTGAAATAAACGAAAGACAATTCATAAAAATTAGAAGAGAGACGATAAAATTAAGTTAAACAATATGCTAATAGCTTACAGAATACTCGAAAAAAAAAGTTATGACGAACAAGGAAATTATTATGACATTTTTTTGGCAGTCTCGACAAACCCGGCAGTTAAGTAATCGATCCAAGTGGTAATTCAATCATTTGTATACAAAACAAATTGCTTTGGGCAAAAATCTTAATTTTTTTTTTGTGAAATTTAAAATAATTTGCGTTTAATTTGGTTAAAAAAGACTTTAATCAGATGGTAAACAATTCTTGTAAGAACTTTTGAACTTTAAGTTAAATAAAAAAAGTATTAACAGGAAAATCTATGATTTATACAAAAACAAATAAACATTTTACACCGACACAATTTTAACGGAAAATGTTTCTGTTTTTGGCACACCAAGCTATTGTGATCATATGTCCCACATTAACCAGCAAAGCTCCGGAATCAGCCACAGCGTCTCGAAAACTAAACTTTCATCCCATCATCGCTTGCGGCGAAGATTTGGGGGAAGGGGTGGTTCCTTTGAATTATGATGTATGGAACGGTAATGAAAAATAATTTTCTAAATGCATTTCGTCTTTACAAATTTCTTGACAAGATGCACCGTTTTCGAGAAAACAGGAAAAAAGTATTTGATTTTTACTGAAGAGGGGAGGAGGAGGGGAGGAGGAGGAGGAAGACAGGAGGAGGGAGGAGGAGTCAACTGGACTTTGATGTATGCATGAGTTGAGTAAAATCCTATTTAAGCCACATTTTACCTTGACAGATTTTTCAATACGACTTCCCGTTTTCGAGAAAATTGTAAAAAACTGTTTCGTTTTTCTAGGGGAGGGGGGAAGCAATGGTCCGATCTTGCCCATTCATAGTTTCAAGTCTAACTCAATCCATTCGAAAGTTATGGTGTTCACGGGCAGATGAACAAACATACAGACGGGCAGACAGACGAACAGACAGACGGACTGACAGACAGACAGACAGACAGACAGACAGAAGGACGGACATGCAGAAATCAAAATCTTTTGTCATCCCAAACACTCTGGTGTAGTTCATTTTTGTGTCCGACGACTGGTTCTATGCGTTACAAACGGTATACTAAATCTAATATACTTTTATATGATTCTCATGTATAGTATAACTACCCGAAAATTCGAGAACTAACTGGGGTGGACACTTTAAATATAGCATAGAGCTAACTTTTATCAAAAGCTAAATTTTATTCAAAAATGAGAAGTATCGAATTGCTTCTTTTTTCGTGATTTTCTCGGAAATGGTTGAGTTTTCAGAAAAAAAATTGTAAGGAGCTGTCCATAAAATCAAACTCCTTGGGGGTGGGGGAGGGGAGGTCTGCGGTAGTGTAGTGGTGGTATTAAACTTCATACACAAAATCGCGAAAAAGCATGAAAAAGGTATGACGGAAGGGGTCTGAAGAGTCTAAAATTAGTACGACGTATTTTATGGACAGCCCCTAAAAACAAGAATGACTTAGAACATAATCTTCCCATGCCTTAAAAATCAATTGTATCAAATTTTTTTAAATTCATATTTATTATACGTAAATTTGCCTTTTTATAGTTGAATAAATTCAACATAAAACTTTATGTACGACATTAAAAACTGTAATAACTTTTTTATAACATGATTGAGTGTTCGTCATTTGTTACCCGTTCCAAACAATTAAAAATGTTAATGATTTCAGTGATTGTTGATAATTTTCTTTACTCAGAACAGCTATAGCGATTCCCTTGAGTATACTTGTATAGAATTTAAAAATATTTCTCTAATCTGATCGAAATGTCAACAAGTATCCAAAAGAATGCATCGAAGATCATTTGGTGTACTTTTTCATGGCTTTTGTAAACAAATCAACTGATAATATTCGCCTAATTAAATATCAATTGAACTGCAAAAATACAAAACAACGTTATCATCATTACTAGCACGGAAATAGAAACATTTCCCTACATAAACATTTGCGGTCAAAGTATTTTAGTAAAAACTAAAAGGTCATCTTTAAAAAAAATCATATCGGAAATGCCAATAGTTACAAGAAAAATTCATTTAATGAGTAAAATTTCCCAGAATATTTTGATTCAGCAATAAAAATTATTAAAGTGTAGTTGTAAAAATTTCTTTCACCATTTTAACACGTTGGCTACCATGTGAGTCACCGGTGTACACACACTATTGTCATTACCGTCAGTTTCTCAAGTTCCATGGTTGAGTGCAGTCGCTCGTGCGGTACAAAGGGGTTTTTTTTGTGGAGCATGGAGTTCGTTTTTGTCTGTATTGATCTTGTGTTCACTGGTGACTCACAAAGTACAGAAATGATTTTTGCGTTTTTTTCCAGTGTATACTAGCGGAGTAAGCGTTTTTTTGGCTGGTAGCCAACGTGTTAATGATTAAAATCGGGAATTTCGATTTGATTAACAAAGTGTAGAAAACTCTGTGGCTGTGGTGGTTTTTTGACATTGAATTTTCACGAGGTTTGAAAATAGTAGGTTTAATTATCCAATTTTTATTGTTATTGAATTTTTATTTTACTTACATATACAGCAGACAGCCAATAATCTTGCAGAATCCTCAGGTGGTTGGCATTCAGGGAAGAACGGCTTCAGAACGTAAACACTGAATGTTAATGCGACAATGGCCTGAGAACAAGGTCTGACTATCATGCATTCAATCCAGAGACGTATAAAAGCCATGAATGGTCCAAACGTTTCCATAATATACGCATAATCGGCTCCAGATTTTTTAATCATTGTTCCTAACTCTGCATAGCAGTACGCGCCAACCTGGAATAAATTAAAATGTTAAAAAATCATCTTTAATACAGAAAATGAGTTTCGGATTTTTAATAAGTGGTTGGGATTTCAAATGGTTTCCGGTGGGAATCAAAAAAAAACCTTCTTGTGTTATTCCTATCACGTATTTTTCGGAAAACTCTATTTAAGACTTAATTTTTCGAAAAAAAATATTTTTTTTGGTGCATTTTAGAAATTTTTTTTCTACCAAGTTACGTCTGCGGCTTTGTTGACACGTTTTTGGTTTTTTACATTTTTTACACTTGCGATTATTTGTTGAATTTCTCTTCGAATTTTGTTCGGAGTTTATTTCGCAGAGTAAATTCACTTAGCAAAAGTTGTCAACATTTGAATTTATTCCGGCGATTTTGTATGAAAAAAATTCCAGTTTCGGCGTCTTTCAGGAATAAATTACTGAATTTTTTGTCGTAGTGCAAACGGTTGTGCAACAAGAATTTAGGTTCGAAGAATAAAACTCGCGGAATAAAGTGTCGATACAAACGATCCCTTATAATGCGAATCGTTAAAAAGTTACAGATGGGAACCTTCACTCAATTTTATCTCTATTTCCAATTTCTTCTCCACTGCTGCGCCTACGATCTTAAATGTATTCAGGACCATGAATAAATCCCACATCGCAGATTGTCCTCGGGTCCCAGAAACTGAATTTTTACTTCAAATTATCTACTTCGAAAATCAAAAGTTTTCACCTGCGGCGTGTATTTTTTTTAAAGATTTTTCAGATATTTTTTTAAGAGTGTTATCAAAGATTAGTTAGTTCCAAACAAAATGAAAGTGGAATGTTTAGTATGCAAATCGTGTCTGTGGTGCAACTTATTCTGTAGGTACTTTAAAAATCAGGCAAATTAATTTTTTTGGATTAGAGTCATGGGCAAAAGGTGGTTTGTCTGCGCGTGCTGCTCTGTAAAATTTAATTTTCCTCATCGCTCCCTCCGGTTATCTGTTCCGGATTCATGCAAAAAATATGGACACTATAGTTATTGATGGCAAAATTTGTAAACCTTTCACAACAGAGGCGGTAAGAGTCAATGCAGATGGTGTCGTTGGTGTTGTAAGAGTCAAGGCAGATGGTGTCGTTAGCAACAAGCCGTACGTATCACTATTCAGTGTGGTGAAGTCAGCTGATTGGGATGTACCCATTAAAAATATTCGAAATTTTTACTATAAGCGGATAGAAAGAAATCATTTTTAATGCTGTCATCATATTTTTATATATTCTTATATTTTCAAGCACATTTTGTTTAAAAGAAATATAATATTCTTGTTACAACCAAAATTTTGTTTGGCCCAAAACAAAAATCATTCACCATAAATATAATTATGTGTATTCCCCTAAATTCCCCCAAACAAAATTGTTTTAGTGGTGAACGAATTTGGTTTTGGACAAACAAAATTTTGTTGGTAGCAAGAACATTATATTTGTCTCAAACAAAATATGTTTGCCCTAATTATAATATGTTGACTGCATTAAAAATTATTTCTCATTGAGCAAATATTCAACATTATTTCCGGTCCTACCTAATATTATTGAGGGATTTCACCAAGTGACTCAAATGAAGGAAAATCTCTGACGCAACAAAACCTCGATGGTCAGTGGTAAAGACGATTCTTTTGCGGTTACGACTTGATGTTTACTCTATACTTCTTTGCATACCTACAACGTCCAATAAAAAAAAACATACGCAGATATGTTGGAATTTCAATTTTTATTCTTGGTATAATTCCTTTACTTCAGTTTAATTGATTAATTTTATCGATGGATGAACATATAAACCGATGTTTGTTTTTACTATAGATACAGTTTCTGTAATTTCTTCATTTATTTCTTTGTAGATGCATTTGAGAGATACTTTTTTAAATTATGTTTTTCCACTCGACCTTGCTATAATGCACCGTACACAGTATTTAATGCCACTGACTTTGATAAAGACAACATTGAACGGTTGTTTTTGCTGGGGATTAGAGTCAATAATTCTTAGCGGTTTAAGGTTTTTCTTTTCTTCACATCTTTAATTTTTTACAGTAAACTGTATGCATTTGTAATAATTTTAGTCGCATTAGTGACGATTTTCTCTTTTTTTTTGCGATTTTCATGATGAAATAGTGGCAATTTATTACAACTTGAATGTTTTTTGTTACGTAGCGATTTTTTCCTATCAGTTGTTTTTTTTTAATTTTGAAAGCATTTTTTGCTTTTTTTTTGAAAGTGATGATTCTAAAATTTGGATTTCTAAAAATAGAAAATTTAAGTCAGAATTCAGATGTGAGCTGACACATGACGAATTTAGAACAGATAAAAACGGTGACTTTTAGTTGGAATGACGCTTAGCAAGCGACATACACCGAGGCGTCGTAAAATCAAAGAAGGTGTGTAAGAATTTTCATCCATACACAATATTTAAGGGTTGCATAGTAGTTAATATGTACCTATATGTTACGTACAATACTGGCTAATATTCGCGCCTCCCCTTAGACTAGTCCACGCCTCCCAGTTTGGAAAACGCTAGACTATACGACCCCGATTAGCCGGGGCAGTTCCGGATTTAGATATGTTGTACTGGCGTCCCGGATTTAGATATGTTGTGTTGGCGTCCCGGAAATTGAAATGTAACGGATTATTTGAGTTGGCGCTAAAAATGTTTGCCTACGGCTCAGTCTCTTGGAAATTTTCTGCCTCCAAAGTGTTTTTCTCAAAATAAAAAAATTCGCCTGCGGAGCATTTAATTATAAACTTTTCAATCAAAAGATATTTCTTTTTCAAAATCTTGGCCGTGGCGTAATTTGTGCTGCCTTCTAAAGGAACAAAAGTTTTTTTTTACACAATTGGAGCCGCAGATGCCACTCTGCTTTGTTGAGTATTTTTCGATTTATTTCTAAGGTTTAAAATTTCCCTCTTCCCTTTCAACATGTCACTGTTTTGGATTCACAAAAAAAAAATATGGTCACCCTAGTTATTTTATTTTTTGTATTTCACGACTCATCGTAGAAATTTCAACAATCGTCGAGATAATTTGACAAAAAAAAATTCCACGGAATTCAAACCATTTTTTTTATCTCGGATTTTTAAATTACGGTTTTTAAGTTGCATAACATAAAATTCAAGCATAAGAACAATTCTTTGAAAATTTCGTTAAAAAAAATGCTCGACATAAAAGTCTGTCTTATTGTGAAGGTACCAGCCAAAATCATTATTCAAGGAACCAGTTGGAGATCTTACAATGATGTTTTTTCTGGGCATTCATATTTAAAATCCTGTTCTTGATCAGAACTAAGGGCTTCAATGCGATTCGTGAATTCTTTTACGTACTTAAACGAAAGAAAGGGCCACGCACGACAAAAAATAATGAAGGAAAAAAGATAATCACCTCATATTGTTGGTTTATGGTGAGGCAAGGTTGTTTTTATACTCTATATGATGATCATATCATATGAGAATTATAAAATATGTGAATCATAACATAATTGAAATATTTTGTTAAACTGATAGCTGAAGTTATCAATGTGATAAAATATTTCGTGAATATGCTTTTCCTTGACCTATCTGATCCTTATGTGAAAAGTTTTCTTCTTATTTTTTTTTTGGTGGCACATGCAATGGAAAAAACCTTCTCTATTCAATGGTAAAAACCCCATAAAAATCAGTTAACTGGTTTACGAAACATCAGGAGAGGGGATCAGATGGGAGAGCAATCCCTGAGAAAAGCATGTAGAAAATCATTCGCACCATCCCAAGCCACGGCATACAGACAACCAAGGTATGTCGTAAACTCAAATCTGACATTTCTTTGCAACGTCACTTGTGCCGATTAGTTCGTCAAGTGCAGAGGGAATTTTGTATTCTGGATGGTTTTTTTTAAATTTGTGCGATTTAAATAAGATATTTGTAAATTAGTGGACTGATTGCATTAAATAGTGATCAATAAACATAAAAATTAATTAAAAAAAGTCGGCACAAATGACGTCACACCTGACTATCAAAAGTTTACAGCATACCTTGGTTGTCTGTATGCCGTGATCCCAAGCATTCCAACGCAGTTTGTTTCAATCTTCTCCCTTGAGAGGTTCTGAAAAAAATGGGAACACCATTTGGATTGCGACAATTCTGCGTGAAATTCTTACAATTTCAATAAATGGTAAGTGTAGATAATATAGCATTCAGCACCGAGACAATTTTAAGGAACCGGGTTTCGGTGCTAGAATCTTCGAGAACCGGGTACCCGGTTCTGGAACCGGTGCTGAAAATGTAAAGAAAAAATAAGAAATTACCAGTAAAAAATTGCAATTGCAACATTAAATTTAAACCTATACCACGGAACAATTACTATTATAGAAAGGAAAGCTCTAACAAAATTTTTTGCGTTGGAAGCGTACATCCGAAAATTACGGTTAAAAAATTCACATTTTGATTGACTGTGGGCGGCATTATAAGAAAACATCATATTTGATTTTTTTTCATCGAGTGTATGACAGCAGAAAGGAGAAGTAACACAGGGACTACATTAGCTTTTATTTCTGGTATACCAGCAAAATTGCTCGCTAAAAAGCCTGTGTGGACCAATCTGGTTTACCAGTTTTTCTGGTAAGACCGCATTGGTATACCATTTTCGTAGACAGCGTTGGTATACCAGGAGTGGAATTCCGTAACTTTACTTTTTCTTCTAACTCGAAACAAGCGTTTGAAGAAAAAGTAGTATTCGCTGTCTCTGTTTCGACCAAAATAAATGACAGGGCAAAACAGAGCTAGCGAATACTACTTTTTCTTCTAACTCGATACAAACGCTTGAAGCAAGTTATGGAATATCACTCCAGATTTTGACATTTCAATTGATTAAAATGGCGGAAACGAAATTTTCACGGAGCGAAATTATTAAATTGATAAATATTTTTCGCGAAAAAGAATGGTTGTGGAATTCAAAATCAAATAATTATCGAAGAATTGATTTGAAAAAAAGAGCATGGGAAAATATTGCCAAAGAATTGAGTTTAACTGTGGAAAGTGTGAAAAAGAAAATGAAAGGAATTCGTTCGTATATCATATTTAGCTTCGATATCATATTTATCCCGTAATGCTAAAAAGGGATTTACCCAATATTGTCTTCGTTTTTTCAAATTTATCAAAAGTTCTTCTTCCTCCAAACATTTTAAAGCCAATATTTTGGCAATTTTAATTTTCTGTTCGCGGTTTAACGACATGTCAAAATTCAAAATCATACTGAAATGTCATACCAGAATTGGCCCACGCAAAAAAAACTAGTAGGCTATTATTTTTGGTGAACCAGCTAGTATACCAGAAATAAAACCTAATGTAGTCCCTGTGTAAGACAACAAATCAATTTCTATAGTGTAGTGCTTACTCTAGTGGAAGTTAATGAGGAAAGGTCTTATTTTCCATTCTATATAATAGTTGTTCCCTGCCTATACATAAAAAAACCATTTTAACTTTACAGGAAATTTAATACTTTCTGTGAGCGCATATAAATCTATTATATTGTCGTTGTTTTAAAGAGACTTTGTAAAGAAAATGTAATCGGATGGCTTAATTTTGCATTAATCTTTTAATTTACAGTTATTATTAACAGAAATATGTACTTACAAATATGTATTTCGTATATATTCAGCAGCGAACGAACAGTATTTTGATATTTTAGCATGTAAGAAATTGCTTGCTTTCAGCACCGAAAACCGGGTAATTTTACCCAATTCAAACCCGGTTTTCGGTTCCAGAAAATGGCCGGGATTCCCGGGTACCCGGGTTTCGGGTACCCGGGATTGAATGCTCTAGTAGATAATTAGGGTCGCTGTTTTGAAACTGATTAGAATTAAACTTTAAAATAACCATATATTTTTAAATTTTAGCATTAAGCTCAGGTGATTTTTTATCGAAAACATTTTTTTGTGAAATTTCGGCGTGAAGTTTTTACAATTTCAATAAAAATTCGTTGGCCGTAAGATAATCTGGAACTTTACCGTCTCTTTTCTTTCGTATAAATGGCATTAAATAAAAATAATGGTAAAAACACTTTTCAGGGCTGATAGATTTCTGATTACTTTGATATATTTTCCAAAAAAAAATGTCGCTTTTGATGTAAGTCTAAAACTCTTTTCATGTAAACTAATGGATGCTCGCTATAATCTCAAGAGGCATTTAAGGTACTTGAAGGAAAATACTATTAACTCGATAAATACGCACAACATAAATCGGAGGGATTTTTTATTTTGATTTCTGAGAAATTTTATCCCCAAACGAAATTTAATACGATTATCTAAGGGTTGGGTCATTAGTAACGATTAGCGAAGCCGGCGTGTTTCAATTTTGTTAGTACATTTTTTTTATACACATTTTCCAGGACACCTAAATGCCTTGTATTCAATCAGATTTCGTCGAGGCGGTATTAAGTAAAATCAATATTTTTGTTATCAAAGGAAACAATAGATGATGGCGGGGAAAAGCGACTACTGTTAGGACAAACGACTTGTCTTTTCATTGCGTATCGCCACCAAACGGAGGCGATGTTATAAAAGAGTGTTTACATTTTACTCAAAATCTAGTCAAGTCAAGCAGCCGCAAATATTGCCTTTCCGTATTATAAAAAAAAATTTATTCCATATTTCCATATATAGTGAAAGTAAATAAACGTCAAAAAGGACACACAAAATGACTTTCATTTGACCTCCAAAGGAGTTACTTAAAATATAGAATGGAAAACGGAAGACAGGTCGATATATCGTTTCCACACAGGATAAGGGAAAATGAGGAAAATCGTTTAAACGAATTGAGAGAAGAATTTCCACTTACCATTGAGAAAAGTCCTGATATAACCCACACTATAAGGGCGAGGTTAACACTGCCGGTGTGCATTAGGACTCCAGTTGGTGAAACGAAAATTCCTGAACCGATAATGGAGCCAACGATAACTGTTATTCCATTAAGGAGGCTCATTTTCGCCTTAAGGCCCACGTCTCCACTACCATCTCCACCGTTGGCCGCCCCATCACCATTCACTGATGATCCATTGACGATTGAACCCTTTCTCGATGGTGAGTTCTTATTTAGCGATTCTTCCTCCATATTTCGATGATGTCCTGAAAACTGGTCAACAAGACCGCCCGCGTGGTTATCTTAATACGTTGAGTTTATCTTGTCAGACGGTGGTGTCAAATGTTTACGACTCTGTAATGATACAAAATAATAATACGATGGGTATTAATAATCATAAATATGTGGCATTTTTGATGTCAAATACGTGTAAAACACAATCCCAAAAGATAACAATGTAGGGAGTACCCTCGATGTTGTTAAATTATAGTCGAGCGCGGTAATTAACGTTAATCCAAATGACATAAATTAAATCGTCAGACTCACATTAAATATTTACTAAAGATATAAAACAACATTATACGCGAGTGTTTTCTAAATTAATTTCGGGTAAACACCTCTAGTTTCCATAATTTCCATCTGTTTTTCAAATTCTGTTGGCCGAAATTCAAACCAAAAAAAAAGCTCACTTCCAAAGAACGCTAAACTTGGCCTTCTTATAATTCTTTTAATTTTGTAAGATGAGGGCAAAAGCAAAATGGATAATTTATAATATTTCCGATATTGATTAATGGTCTATAAATACTTCTTTATTGTTATATTTTCTATGCCACGACGCTGACAGCCGTGGAAAAGGTTCAAGTCCAGCAAATATTGGTTTATCGTTCTACCGGAACGGAGTTTTGCCATTCCAGCGTAAAAAACGTGTCATTTTACGTCTTAAATGTTGTGAATTTAGCGGGACTGTCAGGATAATCATTTATAGAACCTGTACTAAAAGAAATACGCAAGAGGTTTATAAGCAGTTAATTTCTTTATTTATATCTCGTGTTCGTAGAGATTTCGAGAATGGTCGAGAATTGACCAAATTAGAATTTAGTTTTTTTGGGTTTTTTTTTGGTAAAAATTTATATCTAAAAGTACTTTGGAATTTTAAATAATAATTTAAATGCTTTGGAAATCTTTCATAGAACGAAAAAAAAGTTTTATAGATTTTCTACAAACAAAAATTATAAAAAATCAATCGGCAGTATTACGAAGTTTACCATCTACCCCCACTCAGCGTAAAATTGTGGGCCCATTTCAATATTTGTCTCGATAGATCCTTTGATTAGACAAAAATTGTGATTTTTTCCATGGCCTGCCATTGAAAGGTCTCATGAAGATTTGTCAGAATTGACCATTGACCATGAATAATGCATGGTTTTTACTTGACCTTTTTAGCATTGAACTGTAAGAATTGAGATTTGTTAGATTTTTTTTTTGACATCTTGTGCAAAAATCCTCCGAAAAAATATGTCTGCAATGTTATTCAATTGCAGGCTATATTTATGTCTAATCGAGACCTAAATTGTGGAAGGGATGCATAAATTTTACGCAACGCGAAGAGAATTGCGATGCAAAACTGAAGGACATTGCCACGTGACTGGGACCTCTGTCAAAATTTCTTGATACGGGCCAAAAACGGAAAGCGGTTGTTGCGCCGAAGAAGAAGAATGGATTTCACCCAAATTTTTTTTATATACACGGTTAAAATATTGGATTCATTGGATCCCTTTTTTTGGGATTCGACTTCCCCTGCTCGCATCTATAGTTTTTACATGGATTGCGAACCATGGATGAATTATAACATTTGTAAGGTTTTTACATTGCAACCCATCAACAGCAGAGGCCGTGATAGCGATCTCAATAACTTATTTGGATTTCATTTTATGAAAAAGAATATTAAAAAAAAAGATTTTAATCTTTTTTCGGTGTGGAACTCTATACAGGGGCCACTGATTCCCTCACTTCTCGCGCCTATACTTAAGAAAAGTCGCCGCTTAAAGTTGTCGTATATAACATAGGCCAAAGTGTGTAGGTATTGTAAAGGGGATGTCCATAAAATAAGGCACGACGTTTTCACCGTTTCATCACGCTCTTTCGCTATTTTTGTATGCTTTACATATGATCGGCATCACACTACCTCAGACCCCCCCCCCCTCCCCCTCTTCCTCTTCCCCATCCTCCTCTTCCCCATCCTCCTCTTCCCCATCCTCCTCTTCCCCATCCTCCTCTTCCCCTAAACGTTTGACGCATTTTATGAACAGCCTGAAAGATTTTAAGAAAGTTTTTCTTAATAATTTTTACAAGGAAATTAGAGAAAACCTCTTCAGCCTATGTTTGAACCCAGCTCATCATTAACTTAACTGGGAACTTTGAGAAAAATTCCGTGTAACGGTGTTTGAGTATATTAACAACAAACCACAAAAAAGCAGAATGTTAATGCACGTAGTTTTAAAACGAGAAAAAAAAAGAAATAAAATGTGAGCCGTTTTCGAGAAATTCGATAATTAGGAAACGACTCGACCGATTGAACTGAAATTTTAGCTCAGGTTTTGAAATTTTAGCTCATGAGCAGTAGCCTGGGGAAATAGAAAAAGTTCACAAATTTTCTATTTCACTTGCCAGGATCGGAACGTTTCACTCGCTGTTTTACTAAAAGGTTTGTGAAAAACGGACATATTTTAATTGAATTTAAAAAAATCTTACAAAAACATATGTGCGACTATTGAAAATGGTAATTCTGTATCAAAAATTCGGTTCATTGAGATATTTGCAACAGAAACCGCCTATAGCAACACCCAAGGTATAAAAATAAATTGTCGCATCTAGACATCTAGATATATTTTGATAATCCATTTTGCTTTTCACTTCACAAAAACAACACTTTGTGTGTAAATTAGATTACTCGATGGTCCAGCAAAAAAAAAACCACTATTTGTTTGCTTGTTATTCGTGACCGGCTAAATTGCAAGAAGCAGAATAAAAATTTTATTAAATAAATGTCGGGTATATTCAAAAAGCATTACACGTGTTGCAAAATCTCAATTAAATATGATTTTTTAATACAGAATGTCATTTTACTTATCATCGTGGGCACATGGTGGTGAGCATCATCAGCATAATAGCGAACGACATTTTATACCTCCACGCGAATTTCGTACAACAAAACGAAATCCAAATGCAAAGACTATCATCACAATAATATCACGAATGGCAACTTTTGGGTAGTACCTCATATGTACATTAATAGCAACGATAAAGATAAGAAATATGCCGGGTATTATTCAATATCATCACTCAACGGTCAACGGACAATTCCAATAATTTCGGTGGTTGTTAAATTAGTGACATCCGTTAGAGGTTTTCGGTTGACATCAATGAAAAGAATTTCTTTGATTTGATAGCGAAATTATAAAGATTCAAAGTTAGTGTCCTTAACTTACCCTTCACTTAATTGGCTTTTCTTTTCCACTGATATTAAATCTCTTTCTCCGGTCTGATACTGCTTAGTAATACTCCTTTCTTAGTGAATCTTATTGTGTATACACTTTTGCTATCATAAAATCGTATTTTCCTGTGTGTGTAATTTGCTTGTTGTGGGGAATTTTACTAGATTATTGTTGCTCCTTGCTCTGATGCTGTTTCTTGATGAAACATAAATCCCAAGCTGCTTTCTTATTATAGGTTCACAAAACACCACAAATCACTTTCATTCACTCGCTTCTATTTATAAAATATTTAGGTATATAGAATTATTATTTCGAAGAAATTTCTTTAACGTTGTCGTTGTATATCCTTTTTTTTGTTAGTCGCATTCACACTAAACTTGTCACAGAGAAATAGGAATGCTCCTTAATTCTGTTTAATTTAATTGAATTGTAATTTTTCTTGTCTAAGAAAACCTTTGCGTCAGCGTGTTTTAACAGTTTTTGAATATGATTTAAAAAAATAACATTGAGTTTTGTCTTAAAGTGTATAAAAATCCCTTCACTTTAATTGTTTTAACTCTCGTCTGCTGCGTAGTAAGCAAAGGACCCACGGACACACTATCTATCCGAAATGAAAGTACGGTTAAAGAACCTTCTGAAGAACCGTCAGAAGAAATTTAACAGCCAATTGGTTGGCTGTTCCAGCGATAACTGAACGTTTGAATGTCAGAAAGAAGAACGTTGCCTACAACTTCGGCTTGAGCTAAACTAAAATCGTAGATTGTAGCCTGGAAATCGACTGGAAATTAAACTGGATTCTGATCTGATAATCGGATTGCTGTACTACTCTATCAACATGACCATTGCTCCTGCAAAAAAGAGATAAATCTGAGATGATTTTCTCTACCACCACCTTTTACCACTTTTAACACATCACAGTTGATGGTAAACAAGAAAAAGGGGCCGTGGTAAATCCACCGAATTTTGTTTCTTTTAAGAAGACGTAATTTTCGCGGAATAAGAAAACCCGGTAACAGTGGCACCCCTTCAAGAAATATAATTGCACGTGGGCCTACCCTACAATCTGGAAAAAAACCTGCGTGATGCGCAGGGTTGTAAGGCCATCCTGATAAGCATTTCCCCGATGATGGAAATATTTTTTTGATGACGATGGCATAGTGACGAAGTGACAGTGGCGGATTTTGCGCTGTTTATTCGTTCCATTATCAGTGGAGACGTTCTATTCTGTCTATATATGGATTCTATCTATGGGGGTTAATATTCTTGTGTAGAGAGTTTTTACGGGAAAACATGTCAACGCGATAGTGGGATTCTTTTACAACAATTCCGGAATGTACGCTATGAGCTTTTTTGCCTTCAACAAGAATACGGCTTTGGCGCCCGCTCAACCCACTCGATTCTAGTCAAACGACTTTTTTTTTAAGATCACGTGAATGAAAAGCTTTTAAAGACGTTTTTTTTTCTTTTTAATTTCGTGCTAAATTATCACACTGAGTTTGGAATTAAATCTACGATTTCATTATTTGCTGAATTCCGGATTGACGTCTTGAAGTTAGTGAAAAAAGGTTCTTTTGTAATTGTTACAGTTACATAGACATTTTGGATTTTCGTGCTATATCTACTACAGGGTGTTCCAATGGCTTGGACCAATGTTAACAGAAAAATATAGTTAATTTCAATTACAAAATAGTTAATTTGAATCATAAAAATTGATAATTTAAAAGCACAAAATCCGGAAAACCTGTATAAGCCGGACTCGCACGGGACCGGAAAATTCGTCCGGGCTAGGCAGGTTCCGGCTTATCCAGGTTCATTTTGTATGGAAACCGTCTCACGGGACTTTTAAAACTGTCCGGCTTAGGCAGGTTTCCGACTTATACAGGGTCCGGCTTATACAGGTTTGATTTAGTACATTTTACTATCAAGTAGTTAAATTTATTATAAAAATAACCAATTTTGATTATTTTTGTAATTAAAATTAATTATTTTAGTAATAGTCATGAAAACCCATTATAAAATAGTTAGATTTACTTTTTTTTCTCTGTGTGTGGTTCAATTGAATTTTGATGTAAGGCAGAGTTAAAACAAATTTTGAAAAATGAACCGTTTTCGAGAAAATCATAAAAATCTTTCCCATTTGCATGAGGGGTGGGGGAAGGGTAGTGGAGGGGGGGGGAGTAGAAAGGAGTTGATTAATTTTCGTTACAGGGTTCAGCTTGTTCTGTGCCAACTTTCAACTTTCTATAACTAGTCGTCAAGTTATCAAAAAAAAATATGTAAAAAAATTCAACATAAATATCCAGTTTTTCATCATATGAGGTTTAATTAGATAAGAAAGGTATCATCTCACCGCTAGATGGATAAAGTCATGTTTTTCGATCGCGAACAATTTTTTTAAAAATTCTGTCACTCAGAAATTGTTTCCTACAGAGCAAAATTATTTAATTCTGCAACACAATATTTTTTGTCTCGAAGAAATTTTCGATACAATTACCCGTTTTCTGAAAAACTCAAAGATTCGTACGTTTTCGATAAAATCTCAAATTTTGACCGTTTTCGAGAAAATTTCAAAAGGTCTAATCTGTTAAATTTTCCAAAATTTGGCTCCAAAAATTTTACTCCATTTTCATAAGGACCGTAACGCAGAGCACTTAATAATTACTATTTGTAAAAAATATTTTGAGTATTTCCAAAAAAGGTATTAAGTTGTAGTAGTCAAATTTTAAACTATTTATTCGTGTCCGCAATCAATTACAGTGTATCTGATGGAACATACAAGGAACGAAATATTTTTTAAAGGTTTTTTTTCCCGATTTTCAAGGATTTGATGAAAAATTTTCACTGTTTTTGTGCAAAAATTTAAAGTGAGAATTTAAATCATTCGAGGATTAATCTATACCGGGAAATTTCGAGTCGCGAAATGGTACTCTAATTTTAGTACAAGAAAAAATTATATTAGATCAAAAAACTCAAATTCATTTGTAAGTTCAACGATATTTCCAACAAAACATAATGATAAATTGCTTCGAGTATCGATCAAGCATCTTTTTACGTTTGAAATAGGTTAAAAAATTCCATCTTCAATGAGCAAAAAATCGGATTGTTTGGATCGCTTGGAATTTAAGTGCCTCGTCGACTGTTGAATTGTAGCTTAAATTTAAAGTCGTAGGAAGGAAAAAAATGAATATTAATTCAATTTTTTTCTACAGGTATAAATGCAGATTTTTCTTTTTTTTTTGAAGTTAGAGGTAGGTTTCGACTTGAAAATGATTCATATTTCAAACGAGTTTTATGATCAATTCGGAGTAACAGCGTTTACTATACGTCGACAGGTAAAATGTATCTCTTTAATAACACTAACAATCATTTAACGCATTTATTTTAGTACCAAATAGCAATATTTCTGAATCAGTTGTAGAGTTGTAGAATCAATTTTATGGTGACGGGGAATTTTTGTAAGTTAAAAAAAAGTGTTGGTTACTGATGTCAAATCAAATCGTTACTGGAAATTGGTTGGGATACAATTTTTCAAGACAGAAACTAAATTTTCTTTTATGTTTTATTATTTGAAAAAACTGAGATTTTATTTAATTACAAAAAGAATGCAAATGTCAATAAAAATTTGTCAGATGTGAAAGAGTGATATGGCAATTTCCTGTCCATATTTATCATTCCAAGAATCATTGGATCTTAACGGTGTTTAAAACACGTTAAAAAAAGATAATCTTTGAATTCTTTTTATTACTTTAAAAACTGTTTTTATACTTTTTAGCAAATTTTCAACAGTTTAATGCATTTCTTATTTTGCCTTGGCAAAATTTATATCTTCTCATAAAAACTTCATAAAATGCAAAAAGAGAAAAAAAATATATTGATTTAAATTGACGGTTATTCAGAAGAGGCGTATTGCTTTTTCGATATCAGAAAAACAAGAAAAAAATTGTTGCCCCCGAATATATTGCGATGTTATTTACTCCAACTGCATATTTCAACATGAAACTTGTTTTTATGTCATATAGCATGATGAACAGGTAACTCCTTGATTCTCACGAAACACTCGTACGAAGAAATTGTGTAAGAAAATGATGCGTTCTTATTAACAAAACATAAGAAAAGCTACAATTGCCAAGGGACAATCATCAAATACTCTATATGAGTACAGACAATTATTTTTATGTAGGAAAAATCCATTTATGTGGGAAAAGGGGGAGGGGAAAGGAGTGGTCCGATCGGAATTTGATGTATGGAACGATTGTGTAAAATTGTATTTTAACACATTATTGCTTCACAAATTTTTCGATCCAATGCACCGATTCCGAAAAAAATACAAAAAACTATTTCATTTGTATCGGGGAATGGAGACGGAGTGGTCCAACTGGATTTTGATGCACGGATAAGTTATGTAACATACTATTTTAAACAGTGATAGTTTTGTTTGGTTGGGTGAGTAGGAGGGGGAGGGGGAGGGGGAGGGGGAGGGGGAAGGAATGGTGTGATTTTGCCAATTCAAGAACTTAGCCATGCTTTTTACGAGAAACAAAACTGTAAAAATTTAAAGTCTCTAACTCAATCCCTTCGAAAGTTATGGTGAACAGACAGACTGACGGACAGACAGACAGACAGACGGACATGCGGAAATCAAAATCTTTAGTCATCTCAAAAGCTCTGGAGTAGTTCATTATTGTGTCTGACGATCGGTTCGATGCGTTACAAACGGTACACTAAATCTAATATACTGCAATATGATTCTCATATAGAGTCTAAAAAATCAGCGTAATCACAACAAAATTTCGTTTAATGTGGGCTTTCAAAAATATCGTTGCGGAAAATGTACATAAATATTATCTGTGTACGAATGCATTTCAAATGGAACCATAATTTAGTAAAAATGTAATTATCTTCATTATTCTGACTTACTTGAGAACAAATTTATAACCCGTTTCAGCGAGAGATTCGCAATCAAGTTCCATATGAGCTGTCGATTTACTGAATTATTATACACGATGCCAAAATTTTGTTTATTTCTTGTGGTGATTTTCATTTGATCTGTAAAAAGCAAGATTATGCGTTTGTGGAATCGCATAAAGTGATTTAGGGTTTCAATTTCAATTTTGTGTATGTAAAAAATTATTTGAATTGATGAATTTTTGCAAGGTTTGTTTCCATATGATGGGATAAAGGCAAGATTAAAATGAGTTTCTTACAATTTGAATATTCTGACACAATCAAAAGATAATGGTCCTTACCAATCAGCTGTAACTAACTTAGTAACAACTTTTGGCGTGTGCGAAACGGTCTAATTGCTTGCTAATTTTGGTTCGTATTCTATAGTTTTTATTGGAAAGTTACCAGGGCACCAATGCGCGATATTACACACGGCAACTTTCGGGCTTATTTACCGGCAACTTTTGGGCTTAATAAGCCAATGTGCTTACATTTGTGGCTTAAATAAGCCAATCCTGTTTGCATATGCTACACAAGTTTACATGGGTGTGTGTGGACTCAAACCATTAAAATTGCTGTTGCTCATATAGTTCCCAAGATCTTTACCTGCTGACGGTCAGAAAGAAAGTGATTTCTCCCTACTACTTTTCCCAAACCGGTTCACACGCTTTGCATGTATGCAGATTGTCGATAAGCCATGATTTCGAGTGGCAACTTTTCCCTCCTCAGTCGTTTCTCCCAAAAATCGACTTAAGTAAGCCCGAAAGTTGCCGTGTGTAATATCGCGCAATCATGTATTCCGACGCGTCTCTGTCTTTCGAGTTCGACGCATCTTTTAACTCTTAACTTCGCCATATCTGCAGCTTGAAATTTCGCGGAATCGTCACTATGAATCGAAACGTGATTCTGACTGTCACTCCAGGAAATTTGATGCTTCTGATATGGCGAAGTCAAGAGTCAAAAGCTGCGTCGAAGTCGAAAGACAGAGACGCGTCGGAATACATGATTGCTGTCCGGGATCGAAATTGGTTCTGTGGATCAAAAGTTATGAGGGAAAGGTAAACAAACAAACTCTCAGCCCAAACTCAGATACCCTCTCCGTTACGTCTAGAGTAAAATCTTATCTCTTCTGTATCTCGATGGAGAATTTTGCAAATCTATTCAACATTCCAAAACACTCTAAAAATTGCACTTCAAAAAAATTTATATGAGGAAATTTTAGAGCTTGGATATTAAAATATTGTCAAGAAGCCACCCGAAAATAAATGTTTAAAGATCTAGCGTAGGTTGTAAGAGGCGCAACAAAACACAAGCATGAAAACTTCGTACCGATGAAGTACAGATGGTGATATGTTGAAAAAAAATCCAAAAAAAAATATGTCTCTGGTATATTTATGAAAGATCCCTCTTCCTTCAGTTCCTTTTTGTCCTGATATTTTTGTGCCCACTCGAGTTCAATGACTGATAAATTTTTAGCAAGATTTCACAATAATCAATAAAAGGGAAATCTACACAAAAGTCCTTGTGCTGGTGCTACAGAGCACGTATATTATGTATTGGGATAGATGTTATGTTATGCACAACGGTCACGCTTTTCAAATTAAATTGTTATTTAATTTTAAATGATAAAAACACAGATTTCCACATTTCGAAATTTAAATTTTGCAAATGCGACGTGAAATTACATTTCTATGGAAAAAAAAATCAAATATCGAATGTTAATCATTTTCATCAGATATTGAATTGTTTATGGTCGAATGTCGGTAATCAATCCGAGAAAATGGCATTGCTGGGTATGAAATTGTACACTAAATTCAGTGTGTTAATTTTTTTTTCCTTCTGTCTCGAGTCATGTAATGTATAATTGTCCATTAGCATGATGCAATAAGTTTGTTGTGTTACAATAGAATAGAAAACACAAAAAATTATCTCATCACTCTCAAACTTCAATTTTAAATCTCTGTGCTGTTATGAAGCTCTATTCACATGAAGGGTGGCATTAAAGAAATTTAAAAAGGCTCTTTTGAAGTTTTAGAGTCATTTGAACCAACGACACTTAACAACTTATGGCCATCTTAAATTATTCAAGTCACAGAATTTTAACAGTTTAAGGCCTGTGTTGTGCATATTATTCTTAAAAAATTAAGTCAAGGTTAGCCTACTTAAACCGTAGAAATACTGGGGCTTAAATAATTTAAGGTGTACATAAGTTGCTAAGTTTCGTTGGTGCAAACGGCTCAAGTGTGCTAAGTCCAACTTATTTTTTTAAAAATAGTGCTTAATTCATCGACACATTTATAGCAATAGAGTCTTAGAGGTAAAGAAGATGCTTGAAAATGAAATTACCAAACGGGTCTGAAAAACGATTCTGATTTTTAACCCCTTCGATATCCACCGAACACGGTATAACCTTGCCCGTAAAAAACTACTATCAGGAAAGCCGACAATAACCTCGGAACTGGACTGAATCTGAAACACCCAAATTTTCAAAAAAAAACTTGAATTTCACAGACTTTGATTAACTCTAATCCGCATTCGCGGTGTCTTTGAGACACCGATGCAGTGTTGAGAGTGATTGTTACGAATGTTAAAAAAGTTGTTGCATTCATGCTCCTTGACTTTGTTTTTTTAAGCCAATACTTTTTAAAAACGAAAAAAAAAAATTAATTTTTTTTACTACAACAATAATATTTCGCTTTTATGAAATTTACCCTTAATCCACGCAGGCGGTGTCTCAAAGACACCGTAACGGTTTTACCAGCAAAGAAAGGTTATTTTGGTATCACTTTGCTTCTATTTCGCAAAATATCGGACTGTAGTAGGCGATAATAACTGTAGCACTTCCCAAAAGAGAAAACGTTGCTTCCTGTGTCCCCATTTCTAAGGTCGCGCTTTGAAGCAGATAAGTGCAAATCCAAGAAAAATGTTTGTAACGAAAATTCTTAAAAATCAATTTTATGCTACAATTATAAAAAGTACGAATAATGTATATACAAATAAATAAATATTATTAACTGAATTAAAAAATGCAAACTCAAAAAAAAATTTTTTTATTAAATTATTCTATTTTTCCGGCATGGTGTCTTTCAGACACCGCCTGCGTGGATTAAGGACAAAATTAGCCTGAGCTGATTAGGGTTAAAAAAATGTCGAATAACACTCCCCATAACGCTTAAATTCCGCAAAATACCTTGTAAAAATGTTTTCCCGAAGACTACTTTATCTAAATAAGCCTTAAATAAATTGGTACTCTTGTATGAAAGTATCTTAGCCCAAGAGTTTTAGCCCCTTCGATATCCAACGAACACGGTTTACGATTTTGCCTATATCAAATCATTTCTTCATCATTCATTTTCATTTTCATTTCATTGCGTTATGGCACAATTTTATCCCCTTCATCAACCACTGTCCGTCCGTCTGTCCGTCCGTCCGTCCGTCTGTCTCTGGCGCGGATTGCGGGCGCACGGATTGAGCTAGAGACTTGAAATTTTGCACAGATCCGTTTTTCGTAAAATGCGAGGCTAAGTTCGTTAATGGGCAAAAATGGACCATTAGGGGGGGTACCCCCCATACGAACGAAAACGATTTTTGTGAATATCTCAAAAACGGTGCATCTTATCAAAAAAGTGCTAGAACAAAAGTTATTTAGGATATTATTGTACATAAAACTCCCATACATCAAAATTCGATTGGAATAAATTTTAAAAAATCTTATTGGAAAGTTTGACTTCAAAGTGGAATTTTGGTACAACTGTTCCAATTTTGATACGAATATCACCATACGGGTCTCCAATGATTGCCAGATAGGCAATTATAGCTTTTGTTATGTTTATCTTAGAGGTATGTTTTTTGCAGGGCGGAGGATTGTTTGAAATTTTCGGCAAAACCAGATCGAAATCCAGGTGCAAAAAACTACTTTAAATGATTGGGGTTGAGAAAGGGAGAAACAGAACTGAGGTTTTTTTTCAGTACTTCTATGGTTTTTTGTTCAGTTGGAAAAATATTGAAAGTCATGCGTGTCGTTTTTTTCACTTTGGATTTATAAGCAAGTAAATTGTAAGAATCTCATTTAATCTTGTTGCCAATTCCATTTTCAAGTATCTTCTTTACTTCTCTATTGCCAGAAATGTGTCGTTGAACTGAGCAATTGTCTAAGCAAAATCTCTGAAAAGCTTGACTTGCTCCAATACTCGATAAAAATAATAATAAAATTGAAAAATACAATAAAATAGTATTTATGTAAATTTTAAAATATAAAGAGTAGAGCCAAAAATAGAATACTTTCACAAACATTTCTTCCAGACACCCCCACCGGCCCAACGCCCACTCTTCCTATAGTTGTGACATATTTTACAGTGCCTAGTAATCCCAAGTAACCAAAAAAGTTCTCATGTCGGTTACACGAAGGTCACATAACTGAATTGCAAAATATATGGGGTTACAAATTAGTACCTACAAGATTTAACCAACCGTTTTTTTTGTGACTGTAAATACAAAAGACCCGCATAAATCTTTTGTGTCGGAGTGCGACAAGTGGATAGGGGAAAGGAGGGAAGGGAGGGGGGGGGGATAATTTGTATTGTGAATGTAAACTTGTATTCCAAGGGTACATCAGAAAATACTATAAGTAAGATTTCCTTGGTCCAAAGTTGACTATCTATATTTCGATACCAGAGTTTGTAAAAGAATTATAAACGAGCACGATAAAAAAAAAAACAACGAAAAACAACAACCACTTTCGACTGGTCACAAAGTAACCGATTTGCAACGGTTAAGTTGTAACCGGTCAAAGTGTAACTAATTTACAATCAGTTTTTTTCGACCGGTCACAAAGTAACCCATTTGAAATGGTTTTTTCGTGACCGATTACAAAGTAACCAATTTTAAACCGGTTTCATTGTGACCGGTCACAAAGTGACCGTCGCATAATCGGATTTGCCACCGGCCCAAGGTCACATTGCCACCTGAGTTGTAAATGGTTGCCTTTTCAATTACGAAAACCTAGCAATAGGAAATTCATAGTGCCATCACATGGATAATTTTTCTGCTTCGCAAATTTGTACCATTGGACCAAAATTGGACGACAGCCTAATTTATGTACCTGAAAGGGAGCTTCGAGCACATGATGATTTCATACCGAGTGCAAAATAATTTAAATTTCGTACGTCGACCCATATTTTCAAGTAGAAATTGCTTTAGGCTAAAAGTAAATTTGATAAATGTTTCGATAAATACAAGAGATTTTCAGATGTTTTTTTTTCTTCATCCCACAAATTTTATAGAATAATGATGATGATTATGCCATATACAAGAATTATTCATAATCATGTCGCACATTTTGCCATCATCATTGTTGTATGCTTCCTCTTCGTCTTAAACTTGAATATTAAAAGAAGTTATGCACTTATAAGAAATCTCGTCAAATACTAGACCTTAGTAAGGAGGATATTTCCAATTAAGAAATTTACTTTCATTGTGACATAAATACTAACTTCAGTTTGCGTCTAGTCTAAAGAGAGATTTGGAATTAAGATTAGAAAAAAGAAGAAATACCCGAGATGTATGAAATCTTAGTATGACGTCTAATGGATCCAAATCGTCATTAACTTTGTTATAAATATTTTTTTGTCAACCGATAAAGAATTTCTGGCACAAAACTCAATTCGAATCTGGTTCCGACTACTTTAATTGGAAAATAATTTGAATAAGTTGGAAAATTTACATCTAGCTGAACCAAATCCAGGCAGACTTTGAACTTCTTCCCGGTTGATGTCGTGAATTTTTCTTATCAGCAATTCTAAGAAAGCAAATCATCAAACTTTCAAATGACTCAATGTTGATGATTATTGTCTACACATATTTTCACTGGTACACAAAAACACTAATTTGGAAAAATATTTACACACTTTGATAGGGAGTTGTTTTTTCTGAATTTAATCCGATTTATTTCTTATTACAAGCCTTTCTTGAATGTCTCACTACCTAGACTGGAGGCAAATCTTTTTTAGGCCTTAAGAAACTCTAGACTGAAGGCAAATTTTCTTAGACCTTAAGAATTTCAACTGAATGAGATTAACTTATTCGTTCGTCTGATGAAATTTTTGAGGTTTTCTCTATTGTCTGTAGAGAATTTGAATGATTTTATTCCCCTTACGATGTTGAGCAAACTCAAAAATGGTCAGTTCAAGGGCGGCTGTTCAGTTTATCCAATAAAATTCCCTTTTTAACTAAAGGATACTGTGACGTCATATCGTATTGCGCATATGCTAGTGAATGCTGTGTGTTTTTGGAAAATGTCAAAAGCTTGAATGTGTACTAATGGAAATGTTTACAATGGAAAAAAAACTTGAATTGATTTTTGCTGTGTTGCCTGGCCCCGTCGTGTGTGTACCTCGTTTTTATTTAAATGGGGTGAGATACACTGATATTTTCAATTAGAATTCATTCCTTTTAGAAAATGTGTTGTGCTGGATTCGGTCTTTAGACTAAATGGGGAATTTCAATTAAATCATCAGGATTGTTTTCTATTGCAACAAAATGTTTGATTCTTTTTTTTACGAATTTTCGAAAAACATTTTTTAATACAAAACAAATACAAGAATGAAAAAAAAATAAAAAACATTTTGAAAGAAATTTTCATTTGAAATGCAAAAAATATATACAACAAACCATGTTTTATGAACGCTTCGTTTTATGAACGAATCGGTGGATGAATAAACCAACAGAGCGTTCCCCTTCGGCTTCGCAAAGTATTCGGCGTTCGGAACACTAAACTAAGTTGAAACCATTTCAGATGTTTAAAACTGAAGTAATATCCTGTCAGGGATTAAAGGATCAATAGAAATACTGAAGCCAAAAAATCAATCTTTAAGAAATTGAAGCCAAAAAATCAATCTTTTAAAATCAAAAAGTACTTGGCCATCCGATTTATATTTGTACCTTGAAAAAGGCCGATTTTGGCCGAGAGCCAAACATTCTATTTGCCAGACAAACTTTCTCTCTCCTAACCAAAATTTACCGCTGTGGACGATGCATAATCTCCGCTGCAATAAACTAAAAATTGGTTTGGCTTTTAAAAAGAAATGTTTGGCTATAGCAGACGGACTGTTTGGATATAAAAACGGAATGGCAAATTTAAGAAAAGTTTAACGCCTGGGGGAACATGTTTTGTTCTTAGAACCAAACTTTTTCTATGAAGATCAAACTCTTTTACGATATACCGCTAGGACGTAAACCGAAGAAAACGTTTTCGTTTGACAGATAAACAAATTTGGATGCGAAGGTCAAAGATATATTAAGTGCACCATTTCTTACCAGACTTTCACGTCAAAACGGCTGAGCCGATTGACCTCAAATTTGGCATGAATGTTCGATGTAGGCCTGGTTCCAATATTGGCCTATTAATGTTTGGAGGGGTGGGGGGGAGTAACAGGAGGGGTTAAAGTGAGTCCCAAATTTAGTTTGCCCCTACGTTACTCTTTCGCGGGAAAACTACAGAGCTGATTGGCCTCATCGCGGGAAAACTACCGAGCCGATTGGCCTCATCGCGGGTCCAGCTCCAGCACATACCCAATGTAAAGTCGCCGAAATATCTTTATTTAAAATTAAACCCAGTCGTGGGGCAGTAAGGAGAGTGTGTAAAGTTAATCCGAATGTGGGAATTTATTGTCTTTTTGTTAATTTTTGAAAAACATTTACCGAAGAGAAAAAAAACTTTCCAGAAAAGCAAGGACCGCCTAACTTTAGGCTATCTGATTTATAACCAACTGATTAGTTATTTTCCTAGTTTTTGTTATATGGATTTAATACAAATCATCGCTGAAAAATTAGCTTAATAGGTTTAAGAGTATGGGATTGAGCAATGGGTAAACTGCCTTGAAAGTTTCGTCCAAATTAGTTTAGTGGTTTCCGGGTTATAAGCGAACATACAAACAAACAGACAGGCACAGAAGCCAATCTATGTATTATAATAATGGACTTGCGTATCTACTTATCAGTCTGTTCGCCTATAATACGAAAATCACTGAAGCGATTTGTACAGGGTGGGCCAGAATAGACGCAGGGGTTTGAAGTCTTTATAACTTTTTTTTTTATTTTTATTTTTTTTATTTTGTTTCAGCATTTTGTTAAGAAGACTTGGGCAATTTAAAATGGACCTGTACACAATAGAACAACGAACCGGTGGGCGGTGGGCTCAATGGCTCTTTTACGAGACATGTTTGGCGGACGCATTATTTCGAAAAGAAACGATTTCAATTGTTAAAAAATTAACAAAAATTTTAACGTAGAATTTTAAATATCTCCACATATGTTAGATCGATGTTATAAATTGTCATTTCTTATTAAAATCCCCCATATATATGTTTCGACACTACCCAGTAAATAATTGTAAACACATTCGTTTGAAGCTAAAAAGGCAACGTGAAAATATGTAAATTTAAACCACTTGATATGTAAATTAATTGCATGAACAAGTCACCATACTACCAATCAATTACTCTTGCTAAGTAAACAATCCATCGGATAATATCCCGTAACATATTATATCAGGCAGTAAATGGCTTTCTACTTAATTCGGTGTTAGTTACACGTTTTACTAAATTATTCTTTAATAATCGGTTGAACTGATATCGAAATAAGTTATTAAAGATTTTCGATCTATTTTTCATGAAATGTTTGCGAAAAATTAGATATCAATACGTTGATGGCAAGGGGCTGTCCATAAATTACGTCACGTTACTTTTCGTTTTTTTTTTGAAACCTCATCCTCCCTTCGTCAGTCTTTTCCACGTTTTTTTGTATGAAGTCTAGTACCGCGGTCACATTACCGCAGACCCCCCACTAAAGTGTAACATATTTTATGAACAACCTATAATTTCCCAAGAAATATAAAACAAAGTAGTTTAATTTTATAAATGGTCTGTAATGCATTACTCAACTACTTAAGTAACATTCAAAAAAATAAAGCGATATGCAAAAGAGATTAGGTAGGACATTTTAGGATTAAATTAAATTTTCTGTAATTTTGTACACTTTAACTTTTCATCAATTTGTTTCGATTAAGTTCATATCTGACTTGAGTCCGACACTTATTTTGTTCGTAAATCTTTTTTCTAAATCTAGTTAACTGACATTCTATGCAAATTTATTGGCCATAAATGGGACATGCAAACAAATCGTCCTTGGCAGGAGGTTTAAATGTTTATCGACATCATTTTAACTTTGATTATATCAATCGGGGGTAAATTTACACATGTTTGTTAGAATAGTCACCCTTGGCGTTTTTTTATTTGCGGATATAGAGGAAATTTTCCTCCCTACTATGTCACTTTATTGTGATAGCTGTAAACATGTATACTTAACCCTCTAACCGGAATATTACCGAGAAAAATTCACTAAAATATGACTTTCAACTTGCGACATACCGTAACCAAGACAACGTACAGGGCTAAATTTTTTCCAGCATGTAAAGCGATAACTTACAAAAGTCAGTGTAAGACGTTCCGGCGATTTCCGGCGATTAAAATTGTTACCCGTTATAAACAAGCGAATTCCCTGAAGCCCGCCTTAAGGCGGGCATTCCGGCTAGAGGGTTAAAGATGTAGCATTTATGCTGGTCTAAAATATGTTATCAAAACGCAATCTATAAAATTTGTCACGTTCATTTTTGCTAATGTTAGACCCCAAATATATTTTCCAAATGTTTTATGTGACATTTTGTTCCGCAATCACAGCACCATCATCCGCCTTTCCTCTAAATGCATGAAGTTGACGAAAAATTTTGATTTTCTTGGTTTGAAACTGTGGAAAAATTTTCATTTTCTTGATTTAAAACAGTGAATTATGTAAAATTAATATATAGAAAATACACAAAAAGTGTTAGATTTACATAAATTGCATTCAAGTCGACAGGTTTCAATTAAGCGAGTTTTTTAAATAGATAGGTTTCTAATGCTTACAGAAACACTATAATCGAGAAAACTCTATTGTGTAGAAATCAAGGAAACTCCATATTCTTCCAGAAACACTTCAATGGAAAATTACATCAAAATGACGTAAAATTGAGACGTTTTGATGGAGAATATTCGATTTACGAGTTACAGATACAATATATATGTCACAAGGTCGCTGAGATGTACTTAATTAATTACAGGCTGTTAATTAATAAAAATAGTCTTAATCCATGCATGTGAAGTTCAATTAAATTCCCCCCACCATATCTGAGTTAACTCGCAATGAACAAACCAGAATCGTCTTAAAATGTCCCAAAATATAAAGAAAATCCCCCAAACACGCGTTATTCTATTATGTATTTTTTTTATTTAAACTTTCCATACGATTTAAAAAAATGACGGTTAAAAAAATGACAGTTACAAAGATTCAAGATTTCGCCGCGCGCGGTGCTCTGTTCTTTGTAGCGTTAAATAGGTGTTTAACTTAGATAAATGGTTTGACTCTCAGATATGACAATACAGTCTTCGACGAAAAGTTTGCCCACACTTAAAAACATCGTAATATAAAATAATAACTTGCATGAAATAATAATAACCTAGATATCATAAAAGTTTATGTAAACATTATGTAAACATCAAAGGCATAGTTAGTATAAGGAAATCATATGCTTTTGATATCAGATATTCTTCTCTTTGGTTCAAAAATTCCTCAAAAATTGAGAACTCGTGGAAAATTTTCAATCATGGAAAAATTTCTTTAAATAATTTCCTTGTTCTTTGTGGCTCCCATCTGCCCTCTGGTCCTATTTAAGGGTACCACCATTCATAATATGGCTTCGACTTGTAGTAACGATATTGCAATTGTTGAATTCTTCTGTGACATCACACTTAATCTGACTCCCAAACTTCGTCGTCACGCGACCTCCCCCTACATGTGATGTATTTTGTGAACACCCCTAAATCACAGAAATCCATCAAAATCCCGCTTTCTTAACAAGTTTTCAGGTAAATACATCGTAATATAATTCTATACATGATGCCAATTTCGAACAATAAAAGATTCACGCTTTGTCGTTTTCATTTGAAAAAAAAAATACGAAAAGGAAAAAAACTAAAATCCAAACATAACACTCATTTGTCACTCATTCAAACCGTGCAGTAATCATTTAAGTTCTTATTTATGACTTTTTCATAAGATGCATTTAAAGTCTAGATGAGTTTAAGCCCATGTGGATGAATTCAACCCGCGATTTTAGTCTGTTTTTCATTTTTATTTTGATTACTGGTTTTCCGTTTTTTCTCATGCGAGGAAATTATTTGTTCACATCTGTGGACTTCTGCAGTCGTATTATTTTTATAAATGTTTAGTACTTACTTCGTTGCATATGCGATGTAAATTTCTGAATGAATTCAGTTTTGTTTTAATCTTCAAAAGGGGTGCTTTTCATTAAGTGATGTGTCTCTGTTTAAGGGTTTTCTGGACAGTGTTGCAAAATTTAGTAATTAAAATGGGAAATGATTGTGTGGATATTTATTACAACGGATGCTGTAAAAAGGAATCGGCATACGAGCAAAGTGAAATCGATGACAATAATCACTATCTTATAATTGGTATATGATTTTCTGTTTGTTTTCTTTGATTACATGTACTTTATTGAATACTTTTGGTACATACACTGTACAAAAAGTCAAACTTTGAGCCGACGTAAATTTTTCGTGGTCTTGAAGTAATCAACTCCGACTCCTGAAATTTTAGAATCGGATATTCTAAAATTTTACGAGTCGGAGTTGACGACTTCAAAACCACGAAAAATTTACGTCGGCTCAAAGTTCCTAAAGCTGTAATTTTGTCCCGACTCCACAGCCCTGGTTTTGACATGAAATAACGTAAATAAATTCAATGGAATCGGGCTCACAGGTTGACTGTATTTATACAGATTTCAGCAAGGCTTTTGACAAACTTTCTCATGAGGTACTATTATTTAAATTAGAAAGATTAGGCTTTTCAAATGACTTGTGCAGTTGGATAGCATCTTATCTTAGTCAGAGATCTTTCAGGGTGAAATACTCTAATGTCTTTTCTGAGATAGCTTATGCTCTCTCAGGTGTTCCTCAAGGTAGCCACTTAGGTCCACTGTTGTTCATTCTTTTTGTAAATGACATTTTTTCTATTATTCAGAACATTCACGTGCTAGGTTATGCTGATGACCTAAAGTTTTACTCCTCTATCGGTGGTCCTCAAGATAATTTAGTCCTTCAAGAGGAACTGAACAAGATCTTTGTTTGGTGCACTAATAACGATTTAAAGTTGAACATTGCTAAGTGTGTAGCCATCACTTTTAGTCGCAAAAAAAAGAATATTGATAATTACGACTATTTTCTAAACGATTCTCCACTATGTAGATCCAATTATGTTAATGATCTTGGAATTCTTCTTGATACCAATCTAGATTTTCATTTGCACATTAACAGCGTTATAAATCGTGCTAATGCATTGCTTGGCTTTGTGAAGCGTTGGTCAAAAGAGTTGCCAGATCCTTTTGTGTTAAAATCTTTGTATTGTTCATTTGTGCGTCCAGTATTGGAATACGCTAGTGTTGTGTGGTTACCTGCTTATGAAGTTCACAATAAAAGATTAGAATCCATTCAGAAACGTTTCTTAAGGTTTGCTCTACGGCACCTGCCGTGGAACGATAGCCAATTACTGCCACCTTATGATAAAAGGTTAAAACTGTTAAACTTGCCACAGCTACGAATGAGGCGTGAAGTATTCGCTGTTTTGTTTCTCTTTAAATTGTTGTCAGGAGAGATTGACTCTCCGATGCTATTGAGCAAGTTAAATATTATATCTTATTCAAGAACTAGACATAGAAATACTCTCTTTTATATAGACTTTCATAGAACAAATTACGGACGTTCTGAACCAGTTTCAGCCATGTCTAAAATTTTTAATAAATTTTATAATATTATCGATTTTCATAAAAATATAAGCGGTATCAAGAGATTATTATATAATAATTCATGAATTAATAAGTAATTATATCAGAATTTTAATTGCAGCCATACATAAATTGTAGCATTTTTTGTAACTAGTTCAGATGGTGCTTCGCACCTGTTGAAATAAATAAATAAATAAATTTTGATAAATATTGACATTGAAAATGTTGATAAGACTTAAAATCATATATAAGGATTACCCAAATAGCATTTTAGGCAGCAAATATGATGTTTATCCCCATAGTTCGTCACCATGCAGATCACGGCGATAAGCAATTTATGTAGAAAACACGTCCTTAGTCGTGCGTATGAGACGCGCAACGACACACATAGTGGGGAACACTTTTCTGCGGTTTGCTACGTCGCAATTATAACGACAGGGACGTAATTAGTTGCCTCATGCGCGAGCGTCATCTGACGGCATTATATCACACAATTACACAAATCATCGAGCGGGTTTTCTTTCTCCCTCGAATGCTTGCTAGTAAACAGAGATGAACAAATAAAAACGTAAGCAGAAGACGAACGAGAAAAATCTAATGGCGACAAATTAATGGAAACTTTTGTGGAGTGTTATTTTATAATGGACTTTTCTTCCGGTTGCATGTCGTGATTTTAATTGCCATTAAAATTTTTCGACAATATTGGATCTGAAATTTAAACAGATTTTAATCGGCCATCGAATTATTTTGTTTTTAATCAAAAATTTCTTTAATTTTATTTTATCGGTAAAATTTTTTTTTCTTTTGCAATGAAATTTTGATGCCAATAAAATTATGCTGTTTCAAAAATGTATGCTATCCACTTTTTATGCAATATCCTTCAGTCATTCGCCTGAAATAAGAAATTTAATTCTCGAAACGAAATCGTTTCCATCAAATGTCAGTGAGAAATATGGCGGCTGAAGGCATCAATTTTTTTTGGTGTTTCTCAGACGGGGAGCTTTAATGAAACTTTAGTGGTAGCAGTTTCGTCACTTTTTCCATCACACGCTTCTTCAAAATTAAACTGACGTTCAGGCTCCACAGCCAATCACTATTTCGGCCCGAAAACCATCAAATGCTGCTCTATCGCCGCAGGATTTTCATGAAGCGAATGTTGCCCCAAAGATCGTGCTCGTCACTTCTTTCGCTTCTTTTACGCGGATGTGAATTATAGGTGTAAATTTTTAATCCCGATTGTGTAAATTTCTACTCTTTCAAGTCGCAAAGAACAAATCTCATGTTCCCGTACTTTTCGATGCTGTTTGGGTAGGTCAAGGAAAACCTTTCAAACAAATCTGTTGTCACAAGTTGTAAGGGCCTAACTCGACTTTAGCCGTTTTCAATGTTTTTACAGAATCGTGTTCTCCTTCCAAAATGCTCTTAATTTCACTAACCCGTTAGTTTCTACGACCATTTTTGACCGTTATAGGCTACTACATTAAATGGCTAAAGTCAAAAAAAAAATTTCTAAGTTGCATTTAGGAGCACGGCTAAAGTCAGACCGTTATAGGCTACTACATTAAATGGCTAAAGTCAAAAAAAAATTTCCAAGTTGCATTTAGAAGCACGGCTAAAGTCAGATCCCATATATTTTTGTATAGACTTAATCCACTGTTATGGGCGCGAAGCTGCATTGATTTGATCGTTTTTGCACGTGGAATAGTGGCTTAAGTCGAATTAGTTCATTCTTCGGTTTTAATTTTTCCGAAACGATCAGGCTCAAGTCTGTTTTAGCCTCTTTTTCAAATCGGGGTGTAGGTTTTTAGGGGCTTAACTTGACTTTAGCCATTGATTGTAGCCATTTCTAAGACATAAAAAAGTTTTGAAAGAGTGGCTAAAGTAAAATAATCCTTAATTTCTCTGAAAATATTAAGTTTGAATAAACCAGATTAAACCAATCGTAAAAAGCTTATTTTTCATAACGTTTTGTAGTTATAGGTTTTTGAATACGGTTTGATACCCCTTTGCCACCAACAGTTAAAATTTCATAAATATTAAAATGCTTCTCCTGAAAAATGAAGAAATTCGACTTAAGCCCTTATTATTTGTGACCACAGAAATATTCAAAAATGTTTCAATTTACATGACAGAATTAGGTATTTGCTGAAAATTGTTCCAAAAATTAAGTCAAATTGATTTTTTTTTATCAATTTAACACATTTTTTGCCACTACGCGAAACCGACGTTATTTTTTAATACCCGATGTGATAGTATCCATCAAAATCCCGCTTTCTTAACAAGTTTTCAGGCAAATCTATCGTAACAATTCAAAACATGATGCCAATTTCGAACAATAAATGTTTACAGGGGTGTTGCTGGTGGTCTTGAGTAAGCAAACAAAAATTTGACAAATATTTCTGTTTCTTAACCCCTGGAGCACCATGAACGCAACGCGATCGCAACTAAAACGCATAAACTGTAATGCAGCGCAACATTTCAGCGGCAGACCCCAATGGCATCTCGTGAAGTAGTACAAGTGACATAATATAAAGTGGTATAAAGTTGGCCAAATTACAAAAATGGATAATTTTGAAGTGATAATTTGCTTTGTTGGTCTTTATTTTTGTTATTTGTATGTTATTGCACTAAGGCTATCAATTTTTCCTCAAACGATATTTCACCAACCTCACTTTATGAACTGTCAACTCAGAATTCTGCGGCAAAGTTAAAAGTCTGCAAACTTTTGCGTTGTAGGTGCGTTCACTGCGTTCACTGTGCTCACTTCAAATGGTTTCTATGGAACAAACTTGTAAGTGACAGTTTGTGCGTTTCAGTTGCATTCATTGGGCTCCAGCCATAAGACATGCTGCTGAAAAAATGCACCTGAATGGCAAGAAATGGTTTAAATAAAAAAGGGTGTTGTTTATATTATTTCTTGTTTCATGATTTTAAGAAAATAACTCGAATTCTGATTTTGAAATGTTTTTTTTTTCAAAAAATACTAAAAATTCAAAATATTTTATATTTTTTATCAAATTTTAGAAGATCACACCCCCGAATGTCCTCAATCAACCGAAACGGACATTGAAAAGGAAAAATATTTCCGTGCTGTTGATCGTTCAGGAGCTGAAGAGATTCTAAGCAATCGCGTTGACGGTTCGTGTTTAGTTCGTCCATACAAGGAGAAGGTATTATTATTATCTAAAGTGAAAACAATCCTTTATAAAAAATTTATTTTCATTAAATGAATAAATTACAGGACAATCGAATAAAATACATTGCCAGCGTCTACGCACAAAATAATTTCTTTCATTTGCACATCAGATTAATGAATGATCATCATAACAAATATGCGATCGGATTGAAAAAGCCCTTTGAGAAGCAATTCAATACGCCAAAGGATATCATTAAGTACTATCAACTAAATAAATTGCTTTGTACAAATCGAAACATTAGCTTAAGTCTCGTTCTATTTCCAATATCATAAAATAAATTCATATGTATTCTCAGTTATAAATTTTTTCTATATACAAAATTCATTTTTATGTCAACTTAAATGTTTATGTGGTCGAATGTTGTGTGTTTTAAATTTTTCTCAGTTTGAATTTTTCATTAGAATCCCTTGCAGATTTTTTGTAACTGCGAAACTGAATTTTTATGTTGCAACAACAGCTTTAAACACACATTGATTATTCTGGATGAGTGCTGGCCACAAGAACGCCTTTATAAGATCAGATCGTTTGTCTGAAAGCGGATGTCGATCGTGTTTTTCCGGCCGGAGAAATCCTGAAAGTGAAAATTTCCACAGTTAACATGAATTCCTAATTACTTTGAAAATGTGAAAATCATGTACCTAGCGTAAAGTCGTTGTCCAGATAGTATGGTGAAGGTTGATTAACCATTTTCCAAGCCAATCGAACACAGGCACTAATGAAATGTATTAATGGGGTGCAGGTCTCCAGGCACGGATACTCATGCAATGTTGATAGAACCTGAAATTTTTGTTTAATTACTCTTAAGCCATTAATCGAATTACTCGTTTCGAATTGGATTTAAGACTTGGATTTAAAATATGCAAATCAGATGCCATGTAGTGGAAGATTTATTAAATTTTCAGTATCAAATCGACAAAAAAAAAAATTTACCTGATTTGCCACCTGACGTTCGATGTCGCCCATTGGGAAAATATCCGCCGTATCATTCAAATGTTGCCTAACCGCCCGATCCAGACTCAGAGATGGCTCGTCAACACTTTCTACGGAGCAATAAAGTAGACGTCGGACATCAATTACCTTTCGTTCTCGGAGTGCATGGCATGCCCTGAACGAGAGCTGAAATCAGGTGAACCAGAATTATATTTCGAAATCGATCAAACTTTTGCTAATACAGGTTTCTGGTGTGGATTTTCGCCAGAAAGTGATCATCAAACGATCGGTGATCATCTCACCATTAATGAGAATGTACGACGCGCCAGGTCGAATGACGCGATTTACGTAGGATGCGGCGTGCTTCCGTAAATTAAGATCGTGAAAATTTTCTCATTCTCCAAGAAAAGTATAACCCGGTTTCTGTATAATCGTTTCAAGTTCAAAGTAAAAGTAAATTTTGAACCTGATCGGAACCGCGCCACAAGAAAATACGTGCACTTTTATGAAAAATTTCAATTTCACGCGAATGATTTCTGTCAAAGTCGCTTTTCCATTTGTTTAAATATGCCAAGAATTTGACAAATATATTCCACGCTATACGAGTAAAATGTGGAAAATATCGCACAAAACTTCTTTGGAATTTTTCAATTGCGGTTACAAGAGTAATATGGAGCGTGAAATTTTTAATGATTCTTTTCTATTATCTAAACGAGCAAAAAATTGATACTTACCACTATAATTGAGAATAAGATTTTCGCCTTAAGACTATGGACGTGCTTCAATTGTGGCAAACTATTAAGGGCGTCTAAGGTATCTGCTCTATTTTGTGTATAGAGACATCTATAGAGTCGTACCATTTCATTACTAAAACAAAAATGCAATTTAGTGTAATTTTCTTTTATAGAAAGCATAGTTTAAATATTTAATATTGTAGAAAAAAGTTTCCCCAGTTGTTGTCACGATTTTATATTCAATTTGTACATTGGAAAGACGGATCTAATCAATTGTTATCAAAATTATATGTTATTCTGCTATACTGCAGATTTATTGTTAATTTTCGATCGTATTATTTATGTTTTAAAATAAAATTTAAGCAATATTTGTTTCCATTAATCTATCGTGAAATAAAATTCTAGAAAAAAATTCCTGGTTCTGTAAATTTGCAGTGTACACGACATTTCACAGTTGCCAAATCCAAGCTAACATGAGAGAACATTCTAAACTCTAGATACATCAATTTTACTCCTTCGGTTTCTATGGTACTTATCGAGAAATTTAGGCTCTGTAAAACTGCTTTAAAAGTAATTTTTAAAGCCTGTACAAAAGACTTTAAAAATTCCTTAAAAAATCCGCATGAAAAACTATTGTCCGTTGTAAAAAACTTTGTTATGCGGCATTAAGCAATTATTTGAAACTAAACATGTTGTAAAAAATATGCGCCGCAAGCAAAATCTTTTCAAGAGCCACTCAGCGTAAAGAAAAATCTGTGCCGCAGGTGAAAATCCTTCGAAAATATTTCTTAGTTCCTAATTTTTTTGCATTGGGGAGATGCGGTGTTTGAAAAGAAAATTAACGTCACGAATGTGACGGAAATCACGATTTTTGAAAACCATTTTTCACGGTTTTTCAAATAAAAGCGTTATGTTGCCGCGTTGTGCGATTTTTAAAGACAGCCATACAAATTTCGACGTTTTTCCGTCTACAAAAGGTTTTATTTCACACCAAATTAATTTGCTGATATTTTATTTGCTTGTTTTTTCGAAAAACAACGTTTTTTAATGGGAAACAACGTCTGTATTCGTATGATTGTCTTTAAAAATCCCACAAATCGACAATACAACGCTCTTGGTATGGTATAGCTCTTAATTAAAAAATCAAGCGTGAAAAATGATTTCCAAATCATAATTTCCGTCAACATTTGGAAAGAAATTTTCAAGAAAAGTTTTCTTAATGCCTACGCTACACTCTTCCTGAATGTAGGCGAATCACAGTCTCGGCTGCTAGGTTGAACACTTTAATGTAAACTGAATGACGCTTTTTTCATTTATCCAGCTTTATATTTGGGTTTACGATATGGGAAATATGTATAATATCGTAAACCGATATTTTAAGTCGATTAAATGAGAAAACGTAATTGTATTTATATAAAAATGGGCCAACATGGCAACGGAGACGGTAATTTGCCTACATTCGGGGAAAGTGTGGCGAAGACAAAAAATAATAATAAAAAAAATTTAAAAAACAATGACATGAAAAATGGTCTCAAAAAAACGTGAAATTTTTTTTCACGAATCAAGAGCTTAAAAAATACTAGAAAAGAAAAATCCCTTAATTTTCTTTAAAAATTGCATCAAATCGCTCCTTAATTTTTCTTTCTTTGCCTCATGCAGAAACGTTGGAATAAACATTAATTAATGAACATAAATACAAAAATGTTTGTAGGTCGATTCAAGAGTTTTAGAGAATTGAACAAATCTAAATAACTTACTTCACTTCATCTGGTGGAGCATCCGAGTCCGAGTGGTATCCATCACTACAGCAACTTCCACTGCTTGGACTCGAAGGTGGTGTGCTTTTCGGCCCCATTAAATTCAGGACAGCTTCACAACCCCTCGAAAAGTTCATCAGGAGGCCGGCAGCTGGCCTTTTGTCTACGCTGGATTGCGGGTCCAAACGCTTAATTTGGCCAACGCAGAGTAGAACCTCTTTGTCATTCTGGACCCGTTGGCCGAGATTCTCAATCAAATGGGTTAACTGTTTGAGTGCGGGCTTATCGAGAATAGTCAGCAGGGTCTTATTATCGATCAGTCTTTGTTGAATATCATCGTAGGTTATGGCCAAAAGCCGCTGATGGGATGACTGAGCGGGATCTTGATTGACGGTTACATTGCTTAATTCCTCCAGTTTATGGATCGCCGTCTTGTATGTCTCGATGTGCCGTTGAAGTTCGTTCTTCAGAGCGATGTGTAATGAGATGAGGGTTCCAGTGTAATCAGCAGTCAAGCCATGAATGCCCAATCCCTGGACCGCCCGATCGAGTGATTGACGCCTCTCGATCAGAGACTTCCGCAAATCAGGCTGCCATTGACCCAGTGCCTGGATTAATTTGCAACATCTTTGCCGCAGCCCAGATTCATGTGGATTCCCAAAGTGTCTGACCAGATGCCAAACCACTGTGTCCGAGGGAACTTCTGGCTTCGGAGATGGATTCACTGTATTTAACCTGGCGAAATATAACGAAATGAATGAAGGTTTTATGATTACTACGGTTTTATTTGAATAAGTGAAACTGGTTTCGCCGTCCACCCATCCATCGGATCAGCGTTTTATGAATGAAATTCTTGATATATGCTAAAATTCCGGCCATCGTACGGCAATCAAGTGTTAATAATAGTCGCCGCTATACAAACATGTGTAGCTACATAATGTCAATAGTGAAATAGAAGTCAAGATGATTCAAAGGTTTCTTTTCAACTCCTTCTTCATTCCATTTAATTACATCGAAAGAAAGTTAATTATCATATAATCGCGATTTCATGTCAAATAAGATGTTTTAGCTTGGATTCAATGAGCATAGGATGGGAGGTTGGTTTGTGTTTATGTTTATTTTTTATTTACCCGACGAAGAGGTAAAATGTTTTGCATAAATTCTCACCGGCAAAAGAATGACTCCAATAGGTATGCGCTATGCGGCAATGCTTCGATGAGGATGTCCATAGGAAGTTCAGAAACCACAGATCGTAAAACCGATGGACCTAAACGGCCAACAACTCCAGCTGCCTCCCGATATTGACGACCTTCGGACAGGAGCATTAGACGACGGAGGACTTGTCTGGGGCTGGTCAGACCCTCACGGCCATCTCGTGAGGGGCCACGGATTCGTTCGCGACTCTCAGCCATTTTACATGTTAATCGTTGATTTTAATCTGAAATACGGAAACAATAAAATTGTTATTCGAGAGATCGATTATATTCGGAATTGCGATGGTCAACTACCATTTAATTGGCCATTAATTGTTAAAATTACTGCATTTTAAACTATCTTGAAATACAATTTTGTTTTACTACTTTTTAGTTGAGGGGTAGGATATAGCTGTATATTTTAAAAGGTGAATACGTCTTTTTTGTGTTTTAAAAATTATTAATCAAATTGGAATAAATTTGACAGAATTTTCTTATAATATCCCCACTCTTCATCCGTCAACCGCTACGTTAATATAAAGGGTGGTTAAATTTTAAGGGCCGATGTTGAATGTGAACCACACCTAAACGTCAAGTTTTTTTCTGCATTTCATTTGACATTTCTCAATTTCAGACTATCTCAATTTGAACCATGGAAAGATACACAATCGAGCAACGCGTTAAAGTTATTCAGGCTTATTATGAAAATGTGCCTCATCACTGAAGATGATTTTCTTCGAAAATTGATCATCCACTGTTGCTATTTCTTGCCACCATTCTGACCATTGACGACGCTTGAAATGGTCAAGAGGCTTTAGTTCTTGAGTCAATTGCACCTTGTAAGCGTGTAAATGCAAGTCTTTATGCATAATGTTCATCAACGACGAGCGTGGGAGGTGCAATTGTTGGGCACGACGACGAGTTGAGGTGGACGGCTCTTCAGCCACACTAAGCCTGAATAACTTTAACGCGTTGCTCGATTGTGTATCTTTCCATGGTTCAAATTGAGTTAGTCTGAAATTGAGAAATGTCAAATGAAATGCAGAAAAAAACTTGACGTTTAGGTGTGGTTCACATTCAACATCGGCCCTTAAAATTTAACCACCCTTTATTAGACTAGCACTTTTATACTCGATCTTCGAATGGGTATTTAAAGGATGTCCATAGGAAGTTCTGAAACCACAGAGCGCGAAAAAATTTCAGTTTGTATGAGACACCCCCCCCCCTCCCACTCCCACTCTTCAAACCAGAATTGAAATTTTAATGCTCATCGTCTTAAAATGCAGGGCTGAACCTTCAACTCTGACTCCTGAAATTTTAGAATATCCGACTTTGTTTCCGACTCCTGAAAGTGAGATCTAACTCCAACTCTGACTCCTGCGGCTCATTAAATCACCTCAAACCCCAAATCAAACATTGTTGGTTGGAAAACATTGAGCTTAGACCTAAACTAGATGGGCCAATGGAGGTAAAATAACCGGGTCGGAGTTTTCGTTAAAGGTTGATCCTGGAATCGAGAAACTTTCCGTTAACAAGAACCACTCTCTAAAAACTTTAAAAACATTATATTGTAATTTCCCTAAACGAAATTCTATTAAAAGAAATAACCATCACATCATCACACTCTGAGGTCACGATGCATTCGAGTGTATAGTCAAAAGGTCGATGATTACCAACCATAAGATTTAAAATGCATAAAACTATAAACCTTGAGCAATGACCTTAACAGTGGGAGTCTTTGGTTCATAAATATCTCAATTTAACTGCGAAGAGATTGTAAATTAAAATCTAATAAGTGAAAAATTTTGTGGTTTTAGCGAATTTTCATCATTTGATTAAAGTGGAAAAAAATTAAATATTAAAGTGGAAAAAAAATTAAATATTAAAGTGGAAAAAAAATTCGAATAAAGAGATCCAAATTCGACGATCCATGCCTATTAAACACCATACATAATTACACCATAATTATTAACTATTTGTATCATTAAACCATATCAAATGGATATCTGTGGTAGCTTAATTTACACAATTTCCACCAGATTTACTAGATTTACGTAACAAAATTATATTCGTGCAGGCAATGCACTGCAAGGTAATCAATTTTAATTTAACATCTATGAAAAATGTGGAAAATGTGAGGAAAATTACAAAAGTGTGAGAAGAAATTGGGATCTTCCGGTCCGTTACTATCATGTAGGATTTTTTCTACGTTCCAAACTCGGGTGCTGATGCTGCTGTACCGAAATGGAAAAATGGGAAAAAGTTTGCATGATCCAATGTTGTTGATTCGATATGTTCCGGCTAGTCATGTTATTAATTGGAGGAAAAAATGAGCTTAAAAAACTGGAAAATTAAATTCCACTTAAACATTTTATGTTACCGAGTCGATATGGGGAAAAATTTAACAGTTAGTGATTCTTATGCTCGTAAGTCCATTGAAACAAGACGTTTTTCTTGATACCAACGAGAAGAAAAGATTAAAAAACCGCCACAGCATCACGGTCCACAGTCCGAGACACCTTTCAAGCATGGCAGCATAGGTGATGTGCTATTGTTATGTAAAATTAACATTCTTTTGTCACTTCGGATGACTGTAAATGTGTGTGACATATGGAGATGTACGTGATCTATGCGGTGTTATGTTATCATAACTTTATTCGTAATTCTATGTTTATCAATGTTACAAATGAATAATATTTACATATTTTTCCACTGTTACAGTAAAATGAATACGCGGTGAAAAAATTTGTTGTGGTTTAAAAAAAAGAATTGGAAATTGTGGAACTCTCAAATAAACAAATTTTGAATTCCAAAATAGGTTTTTTTTTTAACTTTTAAAAGAAGGTAAGGTTTCTTTGAAGCCTTACATACTATTAAAAATTTTATCATTTCTATTTCTAATGCAACAAACATTTCTAACTCGAAGATTTTTTTTTGTTTATATGCAATAAGCAATTTCCGGGTTTTTAAAACAAGCTTTTGATGAAAAAACTACTTGTTTCGATTCAATTGACACCTCGCTAAACCAATAAAAAATCAATTGCTATTATTTTCTGAGAATGTTAGCCCAGTCATGGCCAACTTTACATATATGTATGAATGTAACGGTAATGACGAATTTGAAGAGATTTTTAGCTAAATCAACCACTAAATAGAGTTAGCGGGCTAATTTCAACCTAAAGTGTCGTGAAGCCCGCCATAAGTGTTTCCCGAAACAGACTTTTTTTGCAGATTCTGTTTTTATGCGTAGTACGCACTCCAGACAAACTTTCTGCCAAAAATTTGAACTTCAACGCTTCTGTCCTTTAAAAGTTAACTATTTTTTTAGCTTTAGATTTTTTTGTTATATTCTAAATACATTTTGTCTTTATAAATTTTTCAATACGGTGAGTTTTGAAGAAAATTGTAAAAAACTGTTTCGTTTGTATGGTGGCGGGGGGAGGGGGAAGTAATGGTCCGATTTTGCCCGTTCAAGGAATTAGACTTGCCATTTACGACAAACACAACTTTATACAATTTTAAGTCTTTAGCTAAATCTTTCTAATGGTGTTCACGGACGGACAAACAGACAGACCGACGGACGGACATGGAGAATTCCAAATTTTTCGTCATGCCAAACGTGTTCATTTTTGTGTCCGACGATTTGTTCGATGCGTTACAAGCGATATACTTAATCTAATATACTTCTATATGATTCTCATTAAGAGTATAAAAAATATCTGATATGTCCAGGAAAAAGAGAAAAGATAGTGTAGATTTCTTTAATTTCTTAAGATTTCCAAAGAATTCTCCAAGCACAGTAAAAATATCTCTGATCTCTAAACATCCTTTTTCCGGTGTAGTAAGCCAGGGGTAGGATTGAAGGAGTGTGTAGTGGGTCAAAATTTTAGTAACACTGAAAAATATTGTAAGTAGAGAAAACCTTCTAATATATGACTTAAACCCAAAATCTCGTTTAGTAGATGGAAGAAAACACAACAGAAAGAAGCACCCGAAATTCAAGAGGAGGTAGAACTCGAGGTTTTGGAGAACTCTTAAAAATCAGTGCCCCACAAGAAAATTTTTAAATTTATTAAAAAAAATTCGGGGGCCCACAAATATGAAGGTCGGAATTTGGCAGGGAGAATTTTTGATCTTACGAAATCGCACTAGAATGATTTCAGAAATTTTGTTTGAAAATAATTTTGACTGAAAATTTCGACCTTTGACGGAAAATTTCGACCTTTGACTGAAAATTTCGACCTTTGATTGAAAATTTTCGAAAATTTCGACCTTTGACTCAAAATTTTGATGTTTGACTGAACATTTTGACCTTTGATTGAAAATTTATACCTCTGACTGAAAACTTTGATCTTTGACTGAAAATTTGGATGTTTGACTAAACATTTTGACTTTTGACTGAAAATTTAAATCATCTTTCATTAAAAATTCAGATTTATTAAATTCAATTTGCATAAAAAAAATATTACCGTGTAAAATTATTTGTAATTCTATAGTAAAGTGTAGATTTCCTGCACCCGATGGCGGCCATTTACCTCGTTTTTAATGACACGACATCAGAATTCGAGAAGGCACCAGAATAATTTTTTCGTGTTAAAATGAATTTCTCTATGATATTAACTGCACAAATGCACGCCATGCTATGCCATATTTCGAAGGCGATGCACATTAATATAAGATTTCAAAAGAACTCCAGCTACCATCTCACCTGCAACATAGCTAACCCATCGTTCTACATAGTTTGACTGTGCTGCATATTAACAACAGATAAATGGAAGTTTTTTTTTCACCTTAAAACCACTCAAGATCTTATTGTATGCTTTCTTTCTTTAAAATTATGTAATTACCATCCAAATAGTTGAGTTCTTCGTTTTTACTTTTGATACCAATGAACTTGTCGTCGTTCCCCAATGAGATGCCATTCCCGTGAGGAATGATCACTTTGAAGTTGGTTAGTGAATAGAATGCGATTAGTGGTCGTTGACACTTACTTTTCGAGAAGGTACTGTTATTATAACGAACTTTTTGTTTATTTTACCTAAAAAACAGTATATTTACAACATAGTATGGGCATAAGAGGGAACCCATGTCTTATTCCATCCCAATTTGAACCCGAATCCAATTCTATCCCGAGACCGTCTCAAATGAAGATTCATGGAAATGCTGAATCACATGTTGCGTGCTTCTTGAATTATAAGAAGATACAGTCACCATCAACTACTTAAACTTCTTTGGTTCGTTTTTTCGGCCTTTTTTCAGTATACCTAAAGTTCAATTTAGTCTTGGTTTCGGTTTGGGTGTCTTCTTGGATAATTTCTTTCGTTTTTTTTTTCGGTTCACTAAGCACGAAATGTTGTTTCTATGTTTCTTCATATAAATTACATCAAGAAAAAGAAAATAACATCAAGTAACAGCGATCCGCATCATCAGGAAATATAAACCAGGAAACATTGTCGGAAAGCATAGATTGTAGTGTAGGTAGAAAACCACCATATAAGAAGCATTTCATCTTTAACAGTTTTATAGGTACACAGAAAATCGAAACAAAAAACTATCCGTAAAGATTATGTGGAGGAAAATTCTTCACCGGATGATTTTCACCACAAAGATTAACGAAGAAGATGTAATCGTGGGAATTCTGTATTTTCGGTTTATCAATTACCAAATGAATCATTAAAACATTAAACTGTAAATTGATTAAATAAAATTTAAGCATCTGTAACCGTAACTATTCAAACTATTATCTAACTGAAAAGTAATTTTCCAAATGCATTTTTCTAACAATTGTGGGTATAATTTTGTGTTAAGTAATTGCAAGCCATACCGCATAAAATTAATGTTGGTGCGAATTAATTTTCTAAGAATTGTAATTAGCCACTAAACGTTACTGTACAATGCTTTAATGGTTAATTTCAATTGATATAAAAATTATATTTTCAAATATGCAAAAAAAGTTGTTTGCATTCAAAACTTTTTTTTTAATTTTAATTATTTTTGAAGTTTAGCGAGTAAATTCCACTTCAACTTATAATCACTCATAAAGTAATGTCCTATTTAACTTAATATTGGTAAGTATCTTAAAAAATATTACCCGTTTTTTTTATTTTTTGTTGTTTGTGCGAATAACGCTCGGTAGGCTGACAGGAGGCGGTCAAAGTCGGAGAAAACTGGGACTCATAAATACTCTAAAAATGTGTTGCTTCTGCACGCCGTCCGGGAGAGGGGGGATGCGGTACCGAATTTTTAATTTTTTTTTCTTGAAAAAATTGAGTGTGACTGAATTTTCACGGATCTGCTGGACCAATTCAGGTGAAAAACTTTCAAAAAAGGTACTTGAGATTCTGAATTAGCATATAGGGTATATGAACATTCCAAAATACCCCCTGAAAATCCCCTCTCCTGCTATTTTCTAAACCGTTAAAGGGATTTTAATGCAACTTTCACTATTGGGTGGACAAACCCTGCAACAAGCCGTAGATGAATAAAATGTGTTTTACTCTATTCGCTTAAATGACGAAAATTGAAAAATCCGAACTGACTTCCGGGCTTCATACAAATGGAGCATGAGTTCAAGTGAAATTGCCAATCGAAAACAATTAATTTTTAATGAATATGAACAGTAATTTTATGTAAAAAGAGATTAATTTAAATATACTTTTGATTTTTGTGATTTTTAGTATCTGACATCAAAATTTCAACATCTTTCTGGGTTTAGAATTCTCAATGGTATTAAATGAATTTAAGAACCTTAAACCTAAAAACACGATAACAATGCTTTGTTACTATGTTTATAGCTGAATATTAATCATATTTACTACCTATAATAAACTAACTTCTCCATTAAAATTTGAAAAAAATGCGTAAATCAAAAGAAAACTTCAATTGTACATTTTTAAGATAAATAAGATAGTAAAACGTTTTTATTGTCAACATAATCGCCAGCCAATATTGACTTGACAATCGAAAATGATAGATTAACTATCATAACTGCACGGAAACGATTTTACGGTAAATTTTATGGGTATGTTTACCTCCAGTTGAGTTGATTTAATTTTCTTGGGCAAGGCTTGGTCTGTGAAAAATTCTCTACCTACTTCTTACACCTTCTTAACTAATCGAGAATTTCTTACCGTTTAGTTTTTTTTTTCTTATTTTCGTCTGGGGTTTGATTTTGAAAAGCATGAAACATGGATAAAACTGGGTCAACCAATCATGAAAAATTTGACGAAATAACTTTTATGGTTTTGAAGGTGATGGTCATGAAGTTTTAGTAACCTATAAGAGATCAGACGATCGCAGTAAAAGGTAAATACCTTCATATACTTTTTCGAGGGACTACATGATGATGTGAACATTCCAGTGGTTTGCAATTTATGCCGGTAGCATAATTATCTCAGCATAAAATGTTAAACTGAGGGATATTTTTCCCGTTTACCGACAGACTTTGTTGACAGCCATCATAAAAAGTTAATTAACTACTGAAATTAAACATGTTACAAATGTCTATTTGAATATAGGTTTTTCACGTTTGAACAACATAAATCTTTTCGAATTTTAAGTGGGCTATAATATTTCACAAAATCGACAATTTAGATGACGGTACCAAAAATTAATTTAATATCGCAGATGTTCTAAAAACTTTGGAACAAAATGGTAAAAGTTAAGTAAGATTCTTGAAAATGGTTTAAAACATTGTGACCATCGACATATTTTGTGACCACCGTTCTTCGTTTGACTTCAAAAAGAACACTTGTTGATCTTCAGCCGAAATCTGATCAAAGTTGGAAGACATCAAAATAAGAATTTGAAGCAATTTTTTTAAGCAAAATTCAATCAATATTTGAAGCAATTTGGACTTTGAGCCAGTTAAAAAACAGTTAAAAAAAATATTAGATTAAGTACACCGTATGCAACGTATCAACCCAATCGTGGGAGACCAAAATGAATTACTCCAAAGTTTTTTGTATGAAAATTTTTTTTGTTTCTTGCCCGTCTGTCCGTCCGTCTTTTTGTCTCTCTGTCTGTCTGTCCGTCTGTCCGTCTGTTCGTCTGTTCGTCTGTCCGTCTCTCTGTCGTCTCTCTGTTCGTCTGTCTGTCCATCTGTCTGTCCGTCTGTCTGTCCGTCTTTCCATCTTTCTGTCCGTGTGTCTATCCGTCTGTCTGTCCGTCTGTCCGTCTATCTGTCCGCCTGTCTGTCCGTCTGTCCGCCCGTCGGCCTGTCTGTCTGTCTGTCCATATATCTGTTCGTCTATTTGTCCGTCTGTCTGTCCGTCTATCTGTCCGTCTATCTCTCCGTCTGTCTGTTCGTCTGTCTGTCCGTCTGTCCGTCTGTCCGTCTGTCCGTCTGTCTGTCTGTTCGTCTGTTTGTCCGTCGGTCTGTCCGTCTGTCTGTACGTCTGTCTGTCCGTCCGCCCGGAGACAGCAGAACCTTCGAAAGTACTGAGTTAGAGACTTGAAACTTTCCACAGTTACGTTTCTCGTACATAGGAAGGCCAAGCTCTTGAACGGGCGAAACCTGATAATTCCATCCTCCCTCCCCCGCACGGAAGAAAAAAGTTTTTTTGCAATTTCCTCGAAAAAGGCGCTTCGTATCGAAATGTTTATTAAAACGAAATGTGTTTAGAACATGATTTTACATAACCGTTCCACACATCAAAATCCAGACCACTCCCCCCCCCCCCCCCCCCCTTCTTTCATACAAATAGATTTTTCAAAAAAAGGAGAGATTTTCGGTGACCAGAAATTTGGCGATTTTTAGTTTTTTATGGATTTTTCCTGAGATATTTCGGTGATTTACTGGAAATTTGTCAGGATTACTTATTTTATAGTCGAAAAAAGAAATGACAAAAAGATTCTCAAAATGGTACCCATGTAAAGGGTAAAACCCCTCCCCAATCTTGTGTTTTCAGTTAACCTTTTTCTATTTACCAGACAATCTTTTTTTTTTTTGAAATTTGGTGTGAATGTGTGTTTAAAAAAAATAAAATCGTCCTGTTTTTGTATTTTGCTGAAAATTTTCATTAAAGTGGGTTTTGACTGTTGCTTGACTGCTGCTGACCAAAAGTATTTCAAATACGATTTTATATAACATTTACATTCTTCAAAACCCGATTGGAGTAAATTTTAAAAAAATCCAATTTAATATATGTGTCTCATATTCGAGAAGTTTTTAACCAATTCACCAAATTGTCCACTTTCTGTTAAAATAATTAAATTCCAATAAATAACATAATTAATTGCTTACCAAAAAAATTTAATGGCGTATAAAATATCCAAATACGAGTATAATATTTCTCGGTACAAAATTAAGTCACACAAAATTATCCACTTAAATACCTTGTTAGTTTAATTTAATTATTTTATGTTTTCATTAATGTGTTATCAGTTGTAACATTTTTCACTTGCACTTAAAGATTCTGAGAAGTTCCACTACCAAATGAAAGGCATTCAAATTAAACATGCGAAAATGCAATAATCGAAATCGAGCGATAAAAATTGGCATATGGCAATTTTACGGTGAATGGACTTGAAATTAAATACTTCCGTGATATTACGATTACGGCCGCTTTAAAGACCGGACCAAGACGCGTTCAAATATCAGACCAACAACGCTTGAAAACGGCAGAAAACTGACTGACTGAATGGTGGCGTTCAAGATCCAAGAAGCGTAACTCTGGAAGATCTTAAACGAATTCGTTTCTTTAAGCTAAGGCCAAGCAAGCCAGGTGTTTGTTGCTTACACGATTCTTGTGATCGCAGTAAATGTTGCTCATGTTGAAGGTAGATGGATGTTTGTTGTGCGTAAAGCTGCAGACACATTCGAAGCATAAACGAACAACAGTAACGGCGCGGATTGTTTTCAAATTAAATTGGAAGTTTTACAAAGGTGGGGTAAAAGATTACAGGTGTCGCACGGAAAACTCTTTAATGAATCTTGCCTTCCCTATGACTACTGCTCTCAAAAAACGTGTCTAGAAATTTTAGCAGAACTGGTCGAGTGGTTCTTGTGTTAGAGTTTCTCTATTAGCATTGTTTCCAAAATAGTGGAAAAAAAGTCCGATTTTTCTTTTAATTTCATTGAAGAAAAAAATTATTATTATCGAAAAAATTACAGTGAAAAATGTTAAAAGAAAATTAGCTAAAAATCGAATATCTTCTGAGCAAAAAAGTCTGCCTTGGAAAAAAAAGAAAGCCCTTTAGCATGAAAAAAGTGAAACTCTATCAAAAATTGGGAAAATTCATTAAAAAGTCTTATAAAAATCGTATTTGTAAATTCGAGTAAAATTGGTGGGAAAATTAATGTGAAAATTTTAAAAAAGGGTGGTCCTTTTGAAAACGGGAAAGAAACTTTCAAAACAAAACAAAAATCTACTGAAAAATGTTTTCTAAAAGTCAAGATTTTTTTAAAATTAAATCTAAGCGAAACAAATTTCTGTTGCAGCTCTTGCTTAAAAAATGTGATACCGCCCGAAATTCCTTATCCAACTGTGGACATTTTCCGAGACTGCTATCCCAGCATATGCAAACAAAGTACCTTAGCACCTTTTCACTTGGTTTAAGTGAAGCAAGAAAGTCAGTAATGTCGATGGCATCATTTGGCTCAATCTTTATTTTTGTTTATAACCTGTCTCAAGAGTGCGGTTGACTACTTTTATGTTTTATGCCTACTGAACATACATAGTCGCTAAAGATCGTTGGAAGGTTAAGTTTCATCTCTGCGGTGGACAATCTTGGAGCCGCATTCAGGCTTTCTCGACGAATGTGGGAGAAACATAAGATTCAAATATTGTACTTATTTGAAATTCAAGCTCATGCATACTTCAGAAGCACAAAGAAGAGTGAATCTCTTTCTGGAATTTTGTTCTTTATAGTGAAATTACTCTTGAAATGTTACTTTGAAGATTTTCTACTGCGATTTCAAATGGATGGGCGTTTCACGACTGGCGGCTTTTACCATTCAAATTTGTTTGTTTGATGACTACTTCCATATGCGAAAATTGTTGAAGACTTACTCTATAAGAAAGAAAGAAATAATCCGCACTTTTTGAATTTTTTGGGACTTGTAATAAATGATTCTAGTCCAAACTGAATATCTACTTACATGCGTTGCTGAGAAAATAACGGTCAGTAGGTCAATGTCCAGCGTGTAGTGGCGCTGAAGATCAATGAAGATCAACGGTTCACCATCAAGGAACGATCAGTCATCACTCATCATAAATACATAAATTGCATTCGTTGAGAATAGCTACGCTCGGGCGTGTTCAAAAAAGATAGCTGCAAGTAGTTCTCATGCGGTCCGGTAAAAATACCTCGGGGTGCATCTTGCTGGACAGATACGTTTGTGATCTTAAAATGAAGAAATCCATACACCTATCAGATGTTGTTGATGGGATTTCCATATTTGAGTAGGATGAAAGGGAGCGTTCGCATTGCGTTGATGTGATAAATATGTTGTGTCTATGGAAACTTCCATCTAGTTCTCCACTCTGCCTACCCCACGCTCAATGAAGTGCAATTTCGTGAAATTTCTCGCACATCCAGCTGAGATGAACAACTTTCTGGAGCCCATAGTGCTCTTGGGGCCATAGAATGTATAGAAAATCATCGTGTTATGCCACCTGAGCAGCATAAATATTATCCCAGGAAACATGTTTATATTGCCATTAATGCAGTTAGTGCAATGTGCATGGTTTTATTATGCTGACTACGGATGATGCTTTTCTGATGAGAATATACCAAATAAATTCAATGGTCGGTAGTCACCTCATCATATGCAAGCAATGTTCAATCAATGGCCGATCGTATTTTTCTTTTGCGAAACGAATGTCGTGAAGATTAAAAACGGGAAAATAATGTCAGTGAAATTGTTCACGATAAACCTGTCTGGCTTGCACTTTGAAGGGAAAAGCCGTACTTTATAAATATTTCATTTCTTTTTCACTAAATGATCATCCATTTAGGTATGTTTAGATTTCTCTTATATGAAACAATTAAAATTGAAGACGACATCTGAGAATACAATTTAATACACAGCTATGAACCATGCAAACAAATAGCAAGAAAAATTTATTTCAATATAAATTTTTATAAAATGGATACAATAATACGATAATTAAATCATACCAAGATTTAAGCAAGCAAAAAAATTCTTTTGTACATCACTGAAGATTTACTTACGAAAGATACTCAGTTTTACTTTCTTATACGTAGTATAATAAAGTATTTTATTCATGAAAAAATTGACCTCTTAATTTTGCCTAAAAAGCATTTCCCGAGCACTCCTAAGTCGATTGGAGCATTATTACAAAAATGTCTTTCTGTCTGTCGGTCTGTCAGTCTGTCAGCCTGTGTACAAAATTTCTCAAAAACTAATAGAGCTAGAGTCATGAACTTTTCCAGGAATATTTGATCTTGGAATAGAACGATCCAATCAAGTTTTAGTAAAAACCCGTTAACCGGAAGTAACCAAAATGGTGGCTGTTTAAAAATCGTAATTTCGTTTTACGCAATTTACTCCAAAACTACCCGTCTTTCGATAGTCTTATGTATGACAAGAGTTGGACACAATAAAATTTCCTGCATTTTTGTCTTTCGCTAGAACTGCATATCTCAAGCCGTTATCGAGATATATCGTTATTTAAAAAAATCATTTTTTTTGCGATTATCTTGAAAAATATCGGGTTTTTAGTGGTTCGATATTTGAAATGAATGGAAGAGAATTATGTTTTCCACAATTTTGTCTTTTACTGTTATCCGGTATCTTTTACCGTTATTGGCATATTTTCATTGAAAAGTTAAAAAAATATTTTTGCGAAAAGAAAATAGATCTCAGAAAAAAATGGTACGTATGGTCACCCTATATTTATTTTTGGTCAATTCAGGACCAGAGGACCGAGGGAAGGTGAGAGAAACGGAACAATGAAATAGCCAATTTTATATAAAAAAAAACTTGATTTCAACGAATATCAAGAAAAAACCATTAAGAAATGTGCGCCATAAGTAATTTTTTAAAAATAGAATGCGGCGCAATGATTTACAGCTGCACGGAATGCGCCGCAGCCCAAATTTTTCTTTGGAGAAACATCCTTGAAAAAATGCACCGCAGATAAAAGTTATTACAGCAACTCCTAGGTTTTTGGCATATTTTGTAATCATTTTTCAGCGTTTAAAGAATTTTTAGCACTGGCTTGGAAAATACGGGACAAAAGTCGCAAATCCGAGACTATCATATGTTCATTCTGAGACTTATGGTTACCCTACATATAGGATAAATGCAAATATTTTTGAAATTTCATGAAAAACGCATACTTTATTGTTTCAAAAGCACAAAACTGTCAACAATGTAGCTGAAAAGTATTTGCAACTTTCTTCCTTTCTATTTTAAAATGCCGCCTAGGAATCCAAAAGAAATGCATCGGAAAGGTCAATGATATAAATTAATCTCGTAATCACTAATCGTTACATGACTATTTCCGTTTACTGCATTGACAGTGATTCTAATTGTACTCGTAAGCATAAACTAGCATGGATTGATGGATCATGATCTCTGACAAAAGTTGTATACAATGTTTACCATAGGTTAAACTTGTTTTTATGCGCTTAAACGACGATCGAACAACATATACTCTGATTGATTTCTCTTACTGCTTCACTTTAAGCAACAAGCATTTAGAGAGACATAAAAAAATCGTTTTCTGGCTAACTTACCGTCAAAGAATTTCTTCTGGCACATAGAAACATATTTTGCCGGTAACCGAAACATACAAAAAGCCATTGACTTCAGGTATTTTTGCAAAGATGTTGCGTTGCGTAGTTGTGGACGAGGCTGGAATTTTTTTTAAAATGAAAACTGGGTGGCTGGCCCACTTCCTAAAATCCCTGAGGCGATATGAATAAATCGCATGTTGCTGAACGTTTTTCACATTTATGCTCACATTTATGTACACACTTTTCATGTGTACGAATGCTGCTATAATTTAATAATTTTTTCGCCGAGTTCTCATGAAATGACTCAATTGTCTGATTGTCTGTGTTATGTTTATTATCGTTACAATTGCATTTCGGTTTCATATATTTTCCAAAAGTGCATTCACTCTCAAGCCATTCAAAACCCACGAAAAACTCTCACATTTTTTTTTTGTTTCTGTTTTTGAAACAGCGAAGTGTTTTTATTTATGCGTAAATTGACTTTTCTTTATTTGCGGTAATAAAATTTGAAATTGACTGAAAGTAAAACTTCAGAAAATTTACAATTTAGCAACAAAGTTTGGAAGCAATAAAATTCTTTTAATTGGTTTTGTGTGCATGAGAAAACTATGGCAATAAAAGGGAAAATGTGATTTTATCATTAAATATTTACTAATAAATGTGGCTGGTTTTAAGAAAATTCCCGTAATTTAGCCTGAAATGCTTTTTCGAAATCATATGAAACTGTCGTTGAAAATACAATAAAATCACTGATTTTTAAATTAGAGAATTAAGTTTTTTTTTATATTTAAGTTTAAAACACAATTTTGACTCTTTAGTTACATTTGTCTAATTTAAGCAATTGAAAAAAATGAAATATTTTGGATACTAATGGCGGTTTTAACGAAACTTTAAACCAGTGCTAAATCAAGTTAGCAGGCGAATTTCAAGCATAACTCGGCTTACTGGTCGCTAAAAGTTTTGTGTAACCCACCATAAATGGTTGAATTTTTCTCAACATCTAGAATTTTTCTCAATAATCTTTTAGAACACGACTTTTACTTAATTATGGTTTTCTTCTAATTTCCCTGTGAAACAAAAGTAGGTACCAACGTAAATATTCCTTATGTTAAATATGCAAGATGATAGTGTGAAAGTTTCACCATCTTTAGATATGTTTACGATGATAATTATTTGCGCAGCATGAAATAATGCTCTCAGATATAGATTTGATTGAGGTGTCTGATTATGATGATGATTTCGATGTTAGATCTTAAGCACACATAAATTGCAATGAAATTGAGATTGAGAAGAAAAATCTAACTGCATCTTATGTGATCTATCTTTATTTCTATTTCAAATATTACACGTAATATGCTGATTTTCCACGATTGATGATGATTACTAGACGAGTATTTCCATGATGTTATTAGTATAGTTTAATGCAATATTTAGTACCATGTTTTTTGTGCAATTCAACATCAAATAGTCAATTTTCGCACAGTGCATAAATTTTCTATTTAATGTTGATTCTTCCGCTTTTTGATTTAATGAGAATGCAGATTTTTCTCTAAAAATAATAATAATGATAGCATTTATTTGCATGAGGAAAAGCGATTTTAACTGAATGGATTTCCTTTTCTAAATTATTTGAGAAGAAGAAAATATTCGACATTTTTTTAATCATACTAATATATAAAAATGAGTTGGTGTCTGTCTGTCTGTTTGTCTGTCTGTTCCTCTTTCACACAAAAACGGCTGAACCGATTGACTTGAAATTTGGCATGAGTTTCTGTGGTAGTTCTGGTTCCAACATAGGCCTACGGAAAAGTAGCACGAGGGGTGGCGCGAGGGAAACTTAGTTTTTGCGCTATGTTACTCTTTCGCGGGGAAACTACGGAAGCGATTGCCCTGGAATTTGGCATAGATGTTCGTCGGGGGTCCAGCCCCAACATAGACACATTAAAAAATACCCCGAGAGGAGGGGGGGGGGGGGCAGTAAGCGGAGGAGGGTAAAGTAATACCGAATGCAAGTGCTGGAATTTTTTGTTAGTTTGTTAATCATTTTCCGAAGAGAAAAAACTAACGAACAGCATGCAGGCTACCTAATTTTTAACCAACTGAATTTAGTTTTCCTAAGTTTTTTTTCTGTTCACGCTTTTAGCCGGGCGAAGCCGGGTCCAAATTCTAGTTAGTTAATAATTTTTTGTTCTTAGGTACTAAATTTGATCTATATTTATGTATAAAAAATATCTTTATTGAAAAAACAATAAAAAAAATCATTTAAAACTTGGGTAACCATACGTTCCGGATTAGCCGGGAAAATCCTACAATCATGCTGTCCCGACACGTCCCGGAAACTAATCTTTTGCGTCGAATTTTTCTGTTTGGGGTTAACATTTATTTAACAATAAATAAAACAATCATTAAACAATTTTTTTTTTCACCTAAGGCGCATGTCATGAAATTTTCGACTGCGGCGCATTGTTTTCAAAAAAATTTTACAATAACCTTCTAACATATTGGCCAAAGTCAGAGAAGGGAGTCGTTAATCTTTTTATAACTCTAAATTTCGAAAAAAAATTACAATAACCTTCTAAAGGCCTGTGTCCACATGGAAGTTTTTCCCGTCGAAACACTAACTGCAAGTGAACTTCCAGAAGTTGTGACATTCTAGAAGCGACTTCCATGTGGACACAGGCAAATGTGTCCACAGTTTATGGAAATAAACTTCCATGTGGACACAGGCCTTAACATATTGGCCAAAGTCAGAGAAGGGAGTCGTTAATCCTTTTATAAAAGGTCACGAAAGAACAAAAATCTGCTAATATCTTCTATAAAGAATAAAGAAATATATCACAAAAAGCTGTAAATTGCCATTTTTGAACAAACCATCAGACACATGTTTTCGTGGAAAAATGATAAAATGGTATTTAAAATTATCCTTACAGGACCTGGCGCTTTGAATTTTGAAATTCCAACACCAGATTCGTGATCAGCGCCCCCGAAAACCCTCTAAAGGATTCTTTTCCGAAAAAAATTATTTTTCGAAAAAAATTCTTTTCCGAAAAAAATTCTTTTCCGAAAAAAATTCTTTTTCCGAAAAAAAACGTCACACATTTTAAGGTGGTAAGGCAGACATTTATGGTAGTTCATTGGTGGTATTCAATCCCATAAAAAAAATCCAAAAAGGCGAGATGTGGAAGGGTTCGAAAACATAAAAATTAGCAAGACTTTTATAAGGATTTATGAAAAAATTAAGTTTACAGGCAAAAAAATCATAAAATTCTTTGTTTTTTTCCTTTCAAAAAACTAAAAGTGCAATTGATTAAAAAATTAACTCATTCACCGCATACTCTGCCATTCTCAACTTAACTAACTTTTAATTTAATATAATTTCAAATAATACTAGCCTTGAGTGAAGACCTCAAATTTTATTTTCATTATGCCCTAAAATCACATAAATTTTCTTGGAGTAATAAAATTGATTTTAATCTAAATCGCTCGAAGAAATTCATAGCACCGTTGAATGTAGGCAATATTTTTTTTGCTACATCTTTTGGCAAAATAGATTTAAATAAAAGTGAAGCGAAAAATCGTTAATCAATTTTTTTTTTCACATATTTGTGGTAAAATATCTTTTATTTCCAAATTGATTTTTCACAAATTATGTGACGAAATTTTCCTCACATCATTTTTAATTCCAATAAATATCTTATTTGATTATGAAAACAATCATATTTATTTACAAAATTTTCTTCAGATAAATAGATAAATCAATGAATAACCCTGCGTGTACAAAATTGTACTGTATCTAAATAGAAAGGTCAAATTGATGTTTTTGCTGAATTTCGACTTCGACTTGGACTTATCATTAGACAATTATAAAATTTTGTCTGTTTTTCTTCATTTATTGACCAAAAAACGAATTTCAGAGAGAGCTAGTTAAAATTGGGTCATCGAGCATCAGAAAACAAAGAAATTGAAATAAAAAATTCTTTTAGGATTTACAAGAATTTCAACAACTTCCTTTGTTTTTTTTTCTGTACTGATGATGATACGAATATTTTAACCTGTGTAATAGAAATTAGAGGAAAGAAAATGTTGACCGCGTTCATGATCATGAAATCTAACTTTTCTTATTTGATTTATTTATTTCCCATGCCAATTTGTACTAATTCAGTTGACAATATAAATTAATTTAAAAAAGATGATTTTTACTTGCAATAAAAATTTCGCTCAACATTTCTTAGGATGTTGTGGCTTAATTTCGCACAAGTGGGACATAAAATTTTGACAAAAAGTCTCATCAATTTTAAATTTAGTAAACGTCAAACATCTTTAATGGTTCATTGATTTATGCTGAAACTTTCTTTTACTTATGTCACCGCAATTAAGAGGGAAATTGATTTTCGCGAAAAAAATGTATCGTAAATAATGTGAGTACAGGGCATAGGTATTTGTACAGTCATTCAAATAAGATGTTTCAATACATTTTGCTACTTCGCCTGAGACAAAGTAGAAAACATTAAAAAAGCATTTAACCATAAGTACCTAAGACTCTCATCAAACACTTAGCATAAGTGAATAATCACAAACTTTGTTGATTACTGTAAATAAAGAAGAAAAAGAGAAATAGTCAAATTTAATTAGTAAGAATGATGACTGAAGATGACATTTTCACAGAAAACTTGTCCACTTTACGAAAAAAAACCTGAAACTTTTCAAACAATATAAAAGTCTAATAAAGCGATCTGATATAGCGATCTGATATAGCGATCTGATATAGCGTAGATCCAGATTCCAGATCACTATCAATATTGTCAAAATAAATTTCCTTTTTTTTGGGACGCAGATACAGGTGGAAAAAGTCACAACTAATGGAGAAATATACCTGCCAGTACAATAGAACAACAACAACAACAACATTATAACCTTTTCAACTTTAAATGAATTTTTGAAATTAAAATAATTTCGAGTAATTTATCAATTTGGCAATCTATGTGTACAACTTCCGTACTTTCAGTTTCTTAAAAAGAAGGCAAACTGGTCTGAAATTGGGCCTATAATAAAGAAGAGTGACTTGTAAGTCTTTTGTTTATCAGGTACTTAATTTTTCTTCTTGTGCAAAAAAAAAAAAGTTTTTAACAATAAGTAAAATAGTTTAATGGTTTCACATGATCGGCGTGAAATTATGCGATAGTAGGTAATAATTTTTGTATTCAACTTGAATTGTTTTCCTATTGTTTGATTCAATTTATTCGCACGAAATAAATGCAACCATGAGTAATGAAATTTTTAAGATATATTGACTTGTTTTCTCTGAAATTAGGTGAATTTTGTCAGTAAGAATAAAGTCTTATTTAGTTCGATGTAGGCGGTTTTAATACAGGAAAATTCAAGTGTTTTTTCGGTCTGCAGTTTTCAAATATAGGATGGGAGAATATCTTTTTTTTATCGTCAACCCGGGACAAACTGATTTTTTAACCCAGGACAAACTGATTATTTAACCCAGGACAAACTGATCAGGGAGTGAGAAAGGATAGCTGAAACCAAAGCCATAAAATTAAATATGTTCCATGCAAAACAATTTTTAAAAAAATGTGCCGCAGGAGAAATTTTATAAACAGAATTGAACGTAATAACTGAAATCAAAAGTTACGCAGTTCCACGCAAAAATTAAGTCACAAGTTACACGTTCATGAAAATATGCAATTAAAATTGTGAATATATCAACGAGAATAGGATTTTACATAACTCATCTATACACCAAAATTCAATCAAACCACTGCTTGCCCCTCTCCAATAGAAATAGAATACTTTTTCCATGTTTTCTCGAAAACTGTGCATCGTATCGTAAAATTCAATTTTCTCGAAAACGGTAAATCATATTGAAAAGGTCAAATTTGTTTAGAATATGATTTTAAGTAACCGTTCCATACATTAAAATCCAACCGGAGCACTCCTTTCCCCCCTCTCCTATAGTGAAAAAAAAATATTTTTTTTATTTAAATAAAAAAATATTTTTTTTTCAAATAAACATTTTTCTGTCATCCTATAGAGCAGTGCTCCGCAACCTTTATTTGCATACGGCACATAATTTTTTTTTCTGGAAATCCGGGGCACACCACAAAAGAAAATATAAAAAAACTTGTGTGCCGCGACACACTTGTTGCGGAGCACTGCTATAGAGTAATTGACGATTGGCCCTGGCTATTGTAGCTTTTCTTATATTTGAAGAACGATGCACGATTTTGCCCCCCTAGTAGTCAAGAGCCAGTCAAGAGCCACCGGATTGCAGGGGGATGGTGAGGGGTTAACGAACTTTCTCGTGATTTTTCACAGAAATCATTGCATAAATGGAAGTTGTGTCCACGAGAAAGTTCGTTAACCCCTCACCAACCCCCTGCAATCCGGTGGCTCTTGACACCATATATGGATGAAACTAGAGACTGTGCCCTTTCCAAAAAGTCCTCAACCAAAGTGGAAACTACACGGGTTCAAAAGTTAACCCAGGGGCACGAAAAACGCTATTTCTTGCATGGTTCTTTATATTTTTTTACAGTCAAAAATAAGGCTATTTTGCGAACCCCACTTTGTTTGTATTGATTTTTAAAGATTTTTTCTGTGGGATTTAATATCGCCATCACAGTATCACAGACCACTCTGTCTCCTAAAAGTGTGACGTATTTTATGCACAGCCCCTAAGATGTTTTTTACGAAAATGTTTTTTTTCCTAATTTTTCCAATGCGTTTTGTACACCAGGGCACCAATCATGTATTCCGACGCGTCTCTGTCTTTCGACTTCGACGCAGTATTTAACTCTTGACTTCGCCATATCAGCAGCTTCAAATTTCCTGGCATGACAGTCAGAATCACGTTTCGATTCATAGTGACGATTCCGCGAAATTTCAAGTTGCAGATATGGCGAAGTCAAGAGTTAAAAGCTGCGTCGAAGTCGAAAGACAGTGATGCGTCGGACTACATGATTGGTGCCCAGGTTTGTATTAGAAAGATATTAACTTTATATACCTTAAAAAAGCTTTAAATTATTGATAAAACGTAATTACTGATCAAATTTTTAGAACCTTTAAAGACTTTATTTGTTTAATGATAACATAATTTACACAATCAAATTTTTATCATCTTTTGAGTAATGCACACGATTCAAAAAATCTTTTTTCTTACATTTTTGTACAATAAAACTGAAATTCGAGCTTTTTCGTAATTTTGTGAAATAATTAATTACACTCTTAATCATAATTCATCAACAAAAGAATAAACAAATGCAATTTATAAATTTTGACTATTTTTTACATAATATTTAAAGCAAATTATGAAAAAAACATACTTAAAAATAAATAACTTTTACATTTGTTTCAATAGTTTTTAATAATTGTATCAGAACTTAAAATAAATTATATACGTTTATTTTATAGTTTTACAATTAATCTAAAGAATACAATTTCTTTTATGCACAAGAATTTTACTTTTTTTTAATAACTATGCATACAACTTAATAATATTACGATTCTATTCTTGTACGGTGAATGTTAATTGTTTGTTTCTATTACTTTCAAATCTATTTGGTGGTTTTATGTCCATTAAGGCCAGGAGGCCAATTACTGTACCAAACAGAATTATGAAACTGACGAACACGCCCGACCAAATTGGTACTGTTGTAAAACCGATACAATCGTAAGCATCACTAAATGGGATCTTTCCGCCCATCAGAGGTTGCACCTGGAAATCATCATCAAAAATAAGAATTCATTATTTCAAAGTAAGTAATTTTATGTAAATTAAATATTTATATTTTTGTTAGCTAAAGTTGGCAGTCATTCCCACTATTGTGATGTTTCGCACTGCAAAATGATGTTTTCAGCTACCGGCGTTCGTTCGGAGTAAGATTGCGATGGGTCTATCTTAAAGACACTTAAGAGAAGATACTTATCTCAAAATAGTCAGACTTTCATTTTCTTTTTCTTTTAGTTCAATTTAAGTAACTTTAGTTCTACGTATCCAATGTTACACAATTGTCGGAATCTCTGTACAGCCAAACCACCCGCATCACACGACAAACAATGCTATTATAGCGTAAATTTTTGGTTAAAAAGTGGAGTTTTTTTCGACTTTGCGTGTGAGGCCGGTGAGGTTAACACTAGCTGCTAAAGTCGACTTTGTGTATTTAGCCTCTAGTGTTAACCTCACCTACCTAACACCTAAGTGAAGTGACTAAAGTGGTTGCGGTATTAAATTAACCATTCTGAGGTACCAGAGCTTCAAAAAATTTACACACAAATAAAAACCAAAAGTGATAGTCACGAAAAATATTCCCAGCCAATTGTGACAAAAGTACCTCCGAATGACCGCAAATTGGTTAAGTCAAAGGGCAGTGGCCGAATAAATGTTCGTAACAGCGTTTTTCAAAGTCGATTAAATTATCATAAAAATTTCATTGCGTTAAAATATTTACCTGGATATTTTCTAGTCTCAGAGAATTTGATCCATTTCTGAATATCAGTTCACGGCCGCATTGGTAGGAAAATCCAACTGGGGCAGCTGGTTTCAGAGTCTCTAATTGCATTTTTCCATCGAATAATCTGTCCGCCACATCAACTGAAGTTAGAGTCCAATAACCGCCTTCAACATCAAATCTGAATCGCAATGAGGTCTAAAAAGTGTCAAAAAGTGATGAAAAAAATCACTTTTTTTTGTAACAAGGAATACACAACGAAAAAAATAATAATAGCATCGACAAAAAAATGGATTTTCGTAGAACGTTTCCTCAAAAAAATGGGAGGAAACTTTGATTTTTTTGGAACACATTCCCTATTTTTATGAAAAGTTCCCAGTTTTTATAGGAATCGCTCACATTCGGTTTTTCCCGCTCATATTCTGTAAGGCTAAAAGCTTTAATTTTCAAAGTTGCATCAAGCAATCGATATTGTAATAAATCTGAACTCCCGAGTTAATTCGAGCGTTTTCAAGTTTCTCATTAATATAAGGTCGAGATTAAAATAAACATGAAGAATTCAAAATAACTGATAATTTAATCAACATTTAACGATACGGATTTAATAAACAGTTGTAAACGTTTTTTAAACCGTGTTTAAGGATAAATCATACTAATATATAAAAATGAGTTGGTGTCTGTCTGTCTGTATGTCTGTCTGTCTGTCTGCCTGTCTGTCTGTCTGTCTATCTGTCTGTCTGTCTGTCTGTCTGTCTGTTCCTCTTTCACGCAAAAACGGCTGAACCGATTGACTTGAAATTTGGCATAAGCATCTGTGGTAGTTCTGGTTCCAACATAGTAAGTGGAGGGGGTAAAGTGATTTCGAAACTCAGTTTTTCGCGGAGAAACTACTGAACCGATTGGCCTGAAATTTGGCATAGATATTCGTCGGGGGTCTAGCCCCAACATAGGCCCATTAAAAAGTAGCCCGAGAGGTGGGGGAGTAAGGGGAGGGGGTAAAGTGATCACGAAACTTAGCTCTTCCTCTATATTACCCTTTCGCGGGGAAACTACCGAGCTGATTGACCTGAAGTTTAGCTCCAACATAGACCATCCAAAAAAAAAAATTGAAAAAACAAAACCCGGCAACGACGGCAAGCTAGTTTAATATAAGTTTTAAAAATCTAATCACCTTTCCAGTATCTGTCTTGAAGTGAATAATTAAACGAATCCAACCGCCACGATCATCAACTTGTGTGTTATTGTAGTGAATTTTAAGCTCTTTAACAATCAATGTTTTATTTTCACCTTCCAACTCCAGCTTTGGTGCGGATGTGGTGTACAGAATTGCCTTTCCTACAAAAAAATTTTTATAAGCATTTAAATCTTGAAAAACAAATTTTTTATTAATATTTATTTATTTTTTCAACTTTTAATACCCACAAACTATAGCAATTTAAGTCGGTTTTCAGGTGGAACTAAAAAAAACCTTTTGTGGGTGCAAATATAGATATTTTTAGATTGTTATAAAAATCGACTTAAGCTGTTCCGTGGAACCTCATTTTATCTTTAGTTCAGTTTGTGCATGATCTTCTTTTCAACATTTTAAAAGTTTAAAGATTTTTAATTTTCAGCAAAAAATTAGCAGTTAGGTCAAATTTTTATCGTTATAAATCAAAATGTCTTACATAAAAATTACTTAAATTCAACTTCGAAATATACCTTCCGCCATATAAATAAAATCCTCTTGCTCTGGTGGTTCTTCAGTTGGGGTGGAAGAAGTCGTACTAGAGCTGGACAATTCAGTCTTTTCCGGTGCTTCCCGTTTATAAATTGTGTGTTCGTCTATTTGATTTGCTAAAATCCCAAGAACTTTGCCTTTGCCATAATTTTGCACAGCATCTCGATACAAAGCCGTTAATTCAACATCTTGCTGACTTGCTGGTCCCACCAAGTTGATTATCTGAAATATTTGTGACATTTTTCAAAATTTCCTCTCAAAAATCAGATTTTCAAAAAGAAACTCAATGAATTCTTCAAATTTGAATTTTAGCGGGCTTTTATTTCAGACAAATGTCCTACAAATGTTTTTAAAAGCAAACCAAATGTTTTCAAATTGAGAAATTTCTTTCAAGTTGGCGCTGCGCGCGGCCAAAGAGGGAACTTGGCGATTCGATTTTCCTAAAAAATGCCTAAATTTATGCAATTTCTAAAATAATTAGGAAAATTATCTTTTAATTTAAAAACCAAAAAGGACATTACTTTGAATAAATAAGTCAATGCTTTGGAAACTTTGCAGATGGCAAAAATTAAAGTGGAAAATATGAGTAGATTTGAACAAAAAAATTGGTTTTAGGTCAAATAAAACACTTCAAACAAATGAAACACAAATAATTTCACAAAATTTTAACATTTCAGAGGATGTTTCTCAATTGATTCAAAACTTACTTCAACATTTTTATTAAAATCGATGGGCTCCGCTGGCAAACTATGTTGTGGCAAATATGCCCAGATGCTCTGCCCAATTAATTTCTTAAATCCAGGATAATTCTGCTCATCCATTCGAATTGTTCCATTTCTCAAGAAAAGCATAATCGAATGAGACTCTTCAAACATAGAGCTAAGCACCTTTTCATCAATTGCTTCTAGAGCTGATAATTTCAAGTCTTTCAAATCATCTTGACCCCAAAACATAAATGGACCGTAATAGTTTGCATTTGCGACACTTAAAACAATTGAAACACAAATAATTTCACAAAATTTCAACATTTTCAGACGATTTTTCTCGATTGATGATTTCACAGTGAAAATTCTTCGCCCGAATGTCAGAATCGATTTTTCCACTCCTTTTGGGACATGCGCCCAAAAATTCTATTAGGAGGGGATTTCGAACGGCTGTTTTACACGTGGTTTTGTTTATGAATTGCGGCTGCCACTTGTTGAATTGATTATATGTTATTTGCTTTTTAAATAAATGGGAGATTTTCACACATAAGAAATGTGAGAAGCTAAAAAAAATCTTAAGACTTTTGAAACCGTTTTTTTTTTCTTTAAAAGAAACAAAACCAACATTTCGATTTTTTTTATTCGATCTTTATAATTCTTCTTGAGCAAATAAAGTTACCAATCTGTCTTCGAAATGGTCAGGAGTTTTAATGTCCATCAACGCAGTTAAACCAATCATTGTCACAAAAATTAACAAAAAACTAACAAATATCCCCGACCAAATTGGCACTGTTGTAAAACCGATACAATTTTGGGCTTCTCCAAATGGAATTTGTCCATCCATAAAAGGTTGAACCTGCAAATCATTAATAAATAATCAAATATAATCAGTAATAAAAGGAAATTGATAAAATCTCGTTGAATTTGCGAAGTTTCGTACAATAAAAGTACAGGAAACTTTGTTTTGTGAACTTAAAAGTATGTCCATAAACCGACACATTGTTTTTAAACTCAAAAATCGTACGGACATTTTTTTAATCTCAAAAAAAGGCTATAAACCGAAAAGTTCACAAACCAAAAAAAATCATAAAGCAAGATTGCACTATACTGCAATTTTCCATGTTTTTTACCTGAATATCAGCGAGCACAAGAGAATTTTGTTCCTGTTGAAAAACTACTTCCCTTGAACATGCATATGAAAATCCAAGCGGTGCGTTAAGTTTTTCCTTTTTCAAATTCAAAGTTTCATGGAAATGCTTGTATTGCACCTCAACGCAGTTCAAATACCAGTAACCGTTTTCAAGTGTGAATTGAAAAATCAGTAAAACCTGTAAATAATTCTCAATTTTTGATCAAATTTTTGTTCTAGGCTTTTGCCAGAAGCTACTAACCATTTCTTCTTCATAATTTAAATCAATTTTAAATCTTCCTGAAGTATCTTGATGTTCAAACTTTCCCTTGACATAATTTTCCTTTAGCAGCAATTTTTCGCCCTTTACGTGAAGCACTGGAGGTGAAGTTGTGTGTAAAATTGCCTGCCCTGCAAAGAATGAAAAACTTAAAAGAAATTTCCGTAATTGCTTAGAAAATTGTAATTGTAATTTAAATCTGCTAAATATTTTCTACGTATTTTGAAATGTGATTTTTTTAAATATAGAAAATGTGAACCATTTCTGATTCATGGTTTTTACTCGACCTTTTTAACATTGAATCCTATTAGAATTTCTCGGCTTATTACTCGGCTTATATTTTTGCAGACCGTATAAGCCGAGAAATTCTAATATAGAAAATACCTTTATCAATATAAATATAGTGATCGTCCATTTCCTCTTCTTCCCAAGAACCATGCTCTCCTAAGTTGCCCTCCTTTCGGTACTCACTTGATTCGTCTTCCATTTTGTGCCCCCTTCTATGAACAACGCCTCGTCTTAAAAGTATTTTTTCATCATTTGTATTCGCCAAAATTCCAAGAACTTTCCCTTTTCCATGTTTTCGCACAACTTCGTTATACAATTTTAATAACTGGTCATCTTGTTGAGTGAAAGTTCCATTTAAAACTGTTGTCTAAATGTTCAATCGAATGGGACAGAATTTGTGAAACATTTCTTTTGAAATTGAAAAGTAAGAATTATTTTATCTTTAATTTCGTAAAAATTGTTACCAAAAATTCTGTGGTCACAAGGAAAAACTGCTTAAGTCGAAAAAGCGTGTTTTGAGTAATTTAAAGTTTTGATTATTTTTTTCTTTTTGCAAGCAAAACTGACTTAGGTTATATGGTTTTTGCTCTGCCATTCCTCAGAGGGGTACAGCATGAAAACCAAATTTTGACAGAATATAGAACTGAATATGGAGAATTCAAATATTCACCAACTTTTAAAACTACATAACTCGACTTAAGCGGTTTTTCCTTGTGACCACAGAATTGGTACAAAAACTTTGCCTGAAATAAAATGCCTAAAGCCTAATTCAGACTAACGATTACGATTATGATTACTATTGAGCTTTCTCGACCAATGAGATTAAAGCTTTAATTTCCCTATCCTATAACGCTTTGATCTCATTGGTCGAGAAGCTTGAATCATAATCGCAATCATAATCGCAATCGTAATCGCATTCGCAATCGTAATCGCAATCGTAATCGCAATCGCAATCGCATTCGCATTCGCATTCGCAATCGTAATCGCAATCGCAATCGCAATCGTAATCGCAATCGTAATCGCAATCGCAATCGTAATCGCAATCGCAATCGTAATCGTAATCGCAATCGTAATCGTAATCGCAATCGTAATCGCAATCGCAATCGCAATCGCAATCGCAATCGTAATCGCAATCGCAATCGCAATCGTAATCGCAAAAAAGTTATTTATATTTTCAAAAAAATTAACAGAAAAAAATCCTTACAATTTTTAAAAGCATTTTTCCACATTTAACTCTTTAAACTTACATTAAAATTTTTATGTGAAACAGCCTCACTCCCCAAAGCATGATGTTGAGCTAAATAAGTCCAAGGATTTTTATCAACTAGTCGTTTAAATCCAGGAAAATTTTCACCATTCATTCGATTTGTGTTATTTTTCAAAAACATCACAATCACATCTGCCTCGTCATACAGTGAGGCTAATATTTTTTCATCTATCAATTCTAAAGTTGATATCTTTAAATCTTTTAATTTGTCCAAACCCCAAAGCATAAATGGGCCATGATATTGGGGTATTGTCGTGGAAGGCGTACAAATTATTAAGAGAAAACCCAAACTGGCACTAAAATATTTTATGTTGCTCATTGTTTTTTTTTTAAGTTTTATGAATTTAAACACAGTTCAACACTATATGAAAAATCAAAAAAGTCTGGGAATTCACAAGAAATCACTTTTGTTTAATTTTAATCTTGTTTGTAATTCAGATCTTAACGATTTGTTTATACGTTTTGAGTTAAAACGAAACATAAGATTTTTTTAAACATAAAAATTTGCTGCATAATTAAAACCCGGGATTTTAATAAACTGATGACGATATATTTAAATTTTCCATTAACGCGGATTCAGCAAATTGTTATCACAAACGAAATAGGGAAAATACAATTCAATTGAAAATTACTTTTCGCTGCGAATACGTTTTGACGATTTATCTCGGTTTGATCAAATTTTATTTTATTTGCTTATCATATTTCTTATTCTAGAGAAACCGCACTGAGAATGTTTTCATTAAGTGAACAGTTTCTGTTCCACATTAAAGTAAAATAAACAGATGGAAAATCCAATCATGGTTTGCAAAATTAATATTTTGAAAAAATATAAACTGTTTCAAGAATATTTGAATTATATTTGGGTTTCTGTTAAAGTTTAATTGTAATATTTTTTATATGTTAAAAAATTTGATGAAAAATTGAAACCAAATATTTATCTTAATGTTTTTCACTATTTATTTACTACCTTACAATCTAGTGATTTGGTATATGATTTTAAGTGTGTTTTAGTAAGATAAAAAGAATGGATTTAATACAAAAATAGTTCAATCTACGAAAATAGTCAACTTTAAATTATGAAAATATTCACAGAAATTAACATTTATGCAAAAAAATGAGTCTTTTAGAAAATTTAGTTGGAAAATTGACTGAGTTTTGTCAGATTTCGCTTTGGATTTAAAAAAAAACTTCTAATCATCAAAATTTTCTGCATGAATGAATAATTAATAAAATATTTTGTTAAACAAATTCACAAGAATTAACAAAAATCCTAGAGTTGAGATCGAATAATATGAATATATTATGTTGCCAGCTGATTTCTTCCTTTTAGTTTCTAGAACGAAAATTCGTTTTCAAAACTTTTTAAAAAACTTGAAAATGTCTAAAAACTTACTTTTCTCATTTGGATCAGTAACACCACAAGTTCGATACGAAACAGTCGCCTTTCTCTTCTGATTCACATAACCGGGAGTGTAAATACTGGGTTGATCTAATCGTCCAGAAGAAATCAACCTCGAAAAGTCCTTAAAGAATGAGGCGAAAAAGTTAAAATTATGTGAGAAAAAAATATATATTTCAAAATTAAAACTTAATTTGTCTTAATTTTTCTTACAATTTCCATCCAACACGAATTCTTGTATTATTCTGACATTTAAATCATGTGAATTGGATATTCTTTAACATTCGTTTGAAATTATTGTATTTTCTTGTAAATTTTACAGGATTTCATGTCAAAACCACAGAAAAATCATGTTGGCTAGAAATTGTCATTCCATATTCATTTCAGTATTTCTATCAGATCAGAAACTTGTACTTTGATGAAATTTATGGCCTTTTGAATAAATTTCAACAAAGTCGTTAAAGTTTTCCAAGTTCGTAAAAATTAAATTAATACCAATTCAAGTTGATGAGCCTTAGGTCCTCTGAAATGCATATATATTTGAATGCAAGCGTCATTATGAAGTGTTTTTGTTTTCCTCGCATCAATTTCCAGCATCCATTCGGGTAAACCCATTACGTGACGAATATCTTCCAAAAATTGGGCCCTATTCATAATTAAAATTAAATTGTGTGATTTTGAAAACATAAGAAAATCTACAATTGTCAGGGGCCAATCGTCAAATACTCTATACGAGGAGAGACAAAATTTTCATAAAAAAAATCTCATTTATATGAAGAAAGGGAGGAGTGGTCCGTTTGGATTTTGAAGTATGGTACGGTTATGTAAAAACATATTCTGAACACAGAAAACTGGAAAAAAGTATTCCATATGTATTAGGGAGGGGGAAGGAGGGGTTCAACTGGATTTTGATGTATGGATGAGTTATGTAAAATCCTATTTTAAACACATTTTAGCTTTATAAATTTTTCAATACCACTCACCGTTTTTGAGAAAATCGCAAAAAACTATTTTAATTGTAAGAAGGAGGGAAGAAGGAATTGTCCGATTTTGGCCGTTCAAGAACTTAGCCCTGCTATTTATGACAAACGCAACCATACGAAATTTTTAAGTATCTAGCTCAATTTTTTGAAAATTGTGGTGTCTTCGATCAGACAGATGGACGGACGGACAGACAGACGGACAGACGGAGTGACATGCGGAAATCAAAATATTTTGTCAGCCCTAATACCATGATGTAGTTAATTTCTGTGTCCGATGATTGGTTCGATCCGTTACAAATGGTACATTTTACTACTTGTAAATCTATTATTCTAAATTATACTAAATGGTATATTATACTTTATCATTCTAAATCTAATATACTTCTAAATGATTCTCATAAAAAGTATAAAAAATCAGTCTTACACTACAAATCTTGGCGGTTTCTCTAAATTGATGTATTTTACGATATCATGATCGGGTTCTATATTAGCGCATGCAAATCTTTCCCTGGAATATTCTGGTCCAAAAATTACTATAGATCGACCGACTGCACTGACTCCTTCTAGTGGGAAATTTGAATCTGTCAGAACGACTCGTTCGTGGCCAAGATCTGAAATTTTAAAATAAATATCAGCCAAATTCAATTTTTTTTCCTTTTATTTAAAGTTAAGAGTTCTTTGCTAAAAAATTTCATGAAAAACCCAGGGCACCAATCATGTATTCCGACGCGTCTCTGTCTTTCGACTTCGACGCAGCTTTTAACTCTTGACTTCGCCATATCAGCAGCTTCAAATTTCCTAGAATGACAGTCAGAATCACGTTTCGATTCATAGTGACGATTCCGCGAAATTTCAAGCTGCAGATATTGTGAAGTCAAGAGTTAAAAGCTGCGTCGAAGTCGAAAGACAGTGACGCGTCGGACTACATGATTGGTGCCCAGTTTAGCATAAAGAAATAACTAGTAAAAATCTTTAGACGAATTTTATTTAAAAAATGACAAATTTGATTGGTTAAAGGTTATATTTGGCTTAAAAACTTAACATCTAGAAAATATTATTATTACAGAAAAAAGAAAAAAGATAACATAACATCAGCTAAATGGATCTTGAATAAAATTTTCATGTGCCAAGAAAGTTTAAATTACTCACCAATTGTTCCAATTCTGGCTGAGACATCTCCAACATAGCAACGTAAGGGATTGTCAGCTGCGCATTCCCGGTCATATAAGTCACCCTAAAAAGGATAATATAAAAATCTGATTTGAAAAACCGAACAGTTTCTGGTCAAAGCAGCTTCAGAAGTTTTTTTAAAAAGCTTTCTATAATTTTTTTCAAGCTCCAAGAATTTTTTGACGTTTCAACAATTCTACTGGAACTGCAATGTGTTGAAACTAAAAGTTTATTTTCGTACATTTAAAGGATCTGCCAGTTGTGTGTAAAAAGGATTCCAGACATAGCCACCAGCGACACATCTAGTAGCAGTTTGCTTCACAACAGCATCGACTCCAACAGGATTTACAAAAATCTGCCAATGATGATGACGAGACTACAAAGAAAAGAAGTAAATGTTGACAGAAATTAATTTTTTTTATTGAAAAAATTGATTAATTCGAGATCAAATCGTTTTTAAAAGGAATTCCATTTGACATAATTTTTTAATATTTTTTTCCAAGGCACCGATTTTTCAAAAAAATTTAAAATAATTTACTTGCCTATACCAAAATTTTTTCTTTAAATTTTTGGAATTTTTTTAAATAGAGAAATGTTTTGTCCATTTTTTTAAAATATGAAAAAATCATTAAATTTTGCAATTTTGTACTTTTATTGAAGTTTTTAGACTTTTATTTTGTAAAGATATTAGAAATTTGTGGGGTTCACTGAAAATGGCGTCTTTTAAATTTCGAATTTTCCAATTTCCTACCTGATTCCTATCATTAACGCCAGGATATCTCAATTTCACTTCAATAACAGTATCACTTGCACTTCCATCATTATGAATTAATTGCGTCATTCTCATATAACCGAATGCATAGCCGGCTGGATGATGAAAAGAAGCAATTGCCCGAACTTCTCTCCCCTCACTTGGACTGTAGCCCCTTTCCAAAGTACTGCATGCCCAACGAAGTCCTCGGTCCTTTTTGTGAATAACAATTGATCGTCCCAAGACACTATCGTATCCAAACAGTGGAATGTTTGTGTCGTTATAAAAATCTTCGTATTGCGTCAATCCATCTAAGGGTCTAAATTTCCCACTCAAATCGCCCAATTCATATTGGTCTGTACTACCCTTTCCAGGGGGTGGTGACAACTTCGGGTCCACATTTTGGGGATTGAAATGTCCATAAAGCGTTGATCCTTCACAGGGAAATTCCAAATTCCCTTCAACTGGGGTCTGCAAAGGACAAAGGTGTAGAATTAACAAAAATTTCTTGTGCTATAATTAAATATGTTTAATACCATATGAATATGATATCCACTATTTTTAAGAAGCCCTTTTAGCTCTACATCAATGTTTGTCATATCGTACTCGGATTGCTGAACAATTTCCAATTTTCCTTTGACGGTCAATGGCGCTCCATTTGGATACCAATCTTTCGCAACTGCTTTTCGTTTATAATGACCTCCAATTCTGAAGAAAATTTAATTTTTGTGATGAAAATAGGACAATATTTTGAAAGAAATCTTTGGCATAATAAGGAAAAACAACAAAAATGTCGATTGGATTTAAGCTAAAATTTAGAAACTGTTTGAAATTTTCAAAAATACTTTTAGAAACATTTTTTTTGTGCGGTTCAACCTCAGTTTATGAACCCCTCGGTTTGTGAATATCCTCTAGGACCGAATTAATTTTATAAACACAGGTTTCACTGAAATCTTTCACTATCCTCTTACTTACATGGAACAAGCGAGACGTTCTCCTCTAGCTTTCGGGCCAAAATCGTCATAAAGCACAAGTGATTTTCCTAAAATCTTCTGAGTTCCACTCAATGGAATATTACTATCCGTAAACAATTTTCTACTCAATGTCAGAGCATTACTGCGACTACCAGCAATCGAAATCAGCCCAAGTCTGTTGAATAAATCGCCCAATCGACACAACCCCGAGAAATGGGAGTTGCAAGAGTCCGCGGGAGCATTTTCATTCAAATCGACCTGGTAAGGATTATAAATCTCCCCAGAACTCAAACACCTCTGACTCCAATTGTAAAAATCCTTGCCAGGAGGGTCGACGTGAATCGCCCAACGATGCGAGTCGGAATTATTTTGTGTTGAACCATCAGCATGAATTAAATACTCGAAAAGGACGGTGGTATCGTACCATGGCTCTTCCTTTGGCTGTCGGAAAACAATCCTCCCTACAACTGGATATCGGAAAAGTACTTGAGCGGTAAACATTTGCTTCTGATAGATTCCATTTTTCTCGTAATGCAGGATCGTCCCGCAACCCCAATCGGATTCCGTGATATTTGCTGGATCCGAACGGTTATATTTGTACCAGACTAGCCCACGATGTGCAATGCTGTTTTGTCCTTGCAGAGGTAGAAAAACGTCCCAATAAATTCCACTCAACTCAGAACTAGATCCTGGCAACACGTAATTGTGGAAATATTTTTGGTTTCGACTTTGAAGTTTCCCAGTGAGATCTCCTACAGGATATTGATCTTGCGTACCGAAACCAGCAGGCGGGATTGTAGTTTTTTCTAAATTTCTTGGGTCGAAAATTTTACTGGTAGTGTGACAATAATCTTCATGTCTTGCCCTTAAAGGTGATGGCGGAAGCTCGTTTATTCTGATTGCAGCAATGTCCTTAGCGTACTGCAAATTTGTATCAGTTTCGTTGCTGGAAGATGCGATTGTAAAGTTCAAGAATGTTGGATCGAATCTTGACCGTTGGCTAAATGATATTTCGCCTTTAATACCGTTGGCATTGAGGAAAGTTCTAGAATGGTGAGAAAAAATTAAAAGTTAAATCGAAGAATCACTTCAAGATCACCTGGAGATCGCTTTAAAATTTAAATCGTTATTATAAAAACACAGCCCTAACTATAAAAACACAGCCCTCCTACTTCAATTGGTGTAACTAGCGTCTAATAACACCAAATTTTCCACAAAAAAATATTAAAATAAATTTCTAAAAACATTTTTTTCACAACGTTTCAAAACCAAAGTCAGGAAACGGTTTTCTTAACTGATCTTCCTTAGATATCGTCGTGGGAAGCGGACATGAAAGGCGGAGACTTGCTTGGGTAAAAGCAATCGATATCGAGCTCCGCTACTATATTCGACGGCTCCTTTTTAAAAAAGCGTTGTGCCTCAGGACTGTTAAATCTCCCTAAACTCCTTTTACCTACGAGGACGTGCGGCACCCAGTGGTCCCCAGTGCGGCACCCAGTCCTCTGCCCTTTAGCTAAAATTGCCGTCACAAGCGGAGAAGGCAAAACCTCAGAATATGCAGAGTAGGGCTAGAAGTTTTGATGGTTGCCCGAATATCGATCTAACAAAACTAAAAAAGGTTCTTAAACTTTGAATCATTAAAAGAAGATTAGGAAGGGTTGTAATTTTTACAAGGCCAACAAATACTTTTTGCTAAAGTGGTGGGACGGGGTGGTTTGTAGTTCCGCAACTGTGTATTTTTTTACTCCTTCGCAAGATATTTGTATCAGCTGTCCATAAAATACGTCACACGTTTAAGGAGTTGAAGGAGGTTCAGCGATAGGCTTACATCGGTCTTGAACCATATACAAAAAATCCAGACAACGCGTAACAAGAAGGGGCGATCAGAAAAGGCGAAAATTGGCGTGACGTATTTAATAAATGTTATGTAAAAAAAGCCTTTATAAATGTTATGTAAAAAAAAGAATATTTTAAAAATCAGGCAATCATTCTTACTTGTACAAAATTGGTTTAACATGTCGAATTTTCGCACATGAAATGAAGTCGCCCTTATGAAGGTGATCGAACAAAACCAGATACAGTGTTCGATGTGGAATAGTTAAATCAGATGGCAACAAAGCCAACTTTTCATCTCTATATAATTGTGGCTCCAATTTCTTCAATGGTTTCGTGGCCACCTTAATTTTTCCAGCTCGCACGTCTAGATCGCCAATGGCCTTTCCATCCCCATAACCTTGAGGATCAAAGACCAACTGTAGAAAATTGCAATTATCCTCCGATCGATGGTGATCGTGCTCGAAGATGTCGGTCACGTAAATTTTCCAAGAATGCTGGGTGCTGGTCGTGAAATTATCCGCACTGGTTAATGTCTTCGTGTGGAATAGATTTGAAATAATTAACGTATCGGAATGATCAGTTTCTTTAGCGGCCAGCCAACGAAAGTAGACGGAGCCAGCTATCGGACTGTGAAATCTCGCCTCCGCAATGTGTTCCAGCGATTGATCGACGGTGGTTATTGTAGCGCAGATACGCACACTTCCATCGGAATTCGATAGAACCAGAGATTTCCCCCATAGACCCTTATCGCCTATCCGCGGAAAAAAAAACACGATAAAAAATACTTTCAGATAAAAACTGACCACTCGGTAGAATACATGCCCGTCAATTGCAGGTTCGTCAGCCAAACTGAGGTTTCATTTCCTGGCAGTGTAAGATATCCCAAATCATCGTCGAAGGTGACTAAATTTTCACCGATCCTCTGCGAATCACATCTGTATGAAGGATCGACACTGGAATAGTCAACGGGAAATTGGTAAACTCCCCAACTCCATATTTGATCTGGATATTGCAAAGTTGTCTCTAATTCCGCACGAACTTCTACGGTCGTACTGTTGAATTGTGAGAAATGGATTTCTCCATGAAGACCACTCTGGGAAATATACGCCACTAAGTTTACAGCACGCACTATCAATGGAAAAAATTTTTCATTAAAATATTCTATCAAATCAAATTAAGACTTAAATTAAATGTTTTAAATTTAACAGATATTCGTACCAATTTCAAATAAAACAAAACACAAAAATATGAAAAACATTAAACACTTCATATTTACAGCTCGTGGCACGATTTAAACATTTCCTTCGTTCAAATGGAAAGTTTAATAATAACTGGTCTCTATTCGAAGCTCGACTGAAGCTAGTTGTAAGACGTTTTGTAGTTTATTCCGTGAAAGACCTTCACTTTCCACCAAGTTTAGCATTCGACTCATGTGTAAAGTTGTTAAACAGGGTGATCGTCATTCAACTTTATTCGACTTTAACTTTCATTTTACATTTACTTAACGCGAAAGCATATCAACTTTTGACTATGTTCATGAATTGTTCCACTGAAGCATTAGATTTATGTTTAAGCCACCCTGTATATCGTTAAGAAATCGCTAAGAAATCAAGAAATCGAAAAGTCTCGCCCAAGACTCTCTGAGAAAGTTTTATTTTCTTGATTTTTTCAGATTTTGTTTTGATTAAAAGCCGGGCTTTGATGGGGAGCTAAACATTGAGTCATGTTGCTGAATGAGTGAATAACGTGGTTGGCTATGATGCAGGTGAGCATAAAGTGGTTCAGGTGTTACAGACCTAAATCTTCGATCAATTATTATCGGTAATACAAATTTTTTTTAGTAGTTATACACTGAGAAAAAATTGGAAAAATTTCTAAAAAAAAAAACTGATATATGAGACAGTGTGCTTTTCAGTAATATTTTCCTAAAAAATCTTCATAAGTTGAGCAGATAACAAGCGAGGCAATTTTTGCAGGGAAAGGATGGGGTTGAATTTAGTGGGCAAAATATTTTCTAGAGGAAAGATCTATCTAATAGCAAAAACTATTAAAATGTCTTCAGAATCGCAAAAGATAGCCGGAGAGGGGATTTCAAGGAAGCTCTAAATGTGTGAAGAATTGCCTTCGGGAATGTCCTACGTAACATGGAAAACCGAATCCAAAATCTAAATCCCTTTAGCGATTTAAGATATATTGGGAAAGGGGGTCACAACAAAGGGGGGTTATGAAAAAGAGCATGGCTTTTGCCATTTCCTATGATAAGGAAAGTCTCGCTAAAATCGTTTTAGTGGTTTTTGAGGAAATTCTTCGAAAAAATTGTACATCCGAACCTCGATTCGTGAACTCAATCTATTACTGAAGAGCGTTCACAAACCGAAACACCTGTCTAAAAACTAAAATTTCGTTCATAAACCGAAAAATTGTTCAAAACGTGACACATTTTTGGAGCTCAAAAATAGTTTACGGATCGAAGCTTGACTTAATTTTATAAGTTTTATGTGAAAAAAAAATTTTGACTCTCAATCTTCTTTAAAATACCACTAAACATTTGAATTAAGTCTGGGGTGGAATCACGTAAGGTGATAATTTATAGGGACTATCACCCATCAACTTTTGAAACTCGGGAACTCTGTAATCATACTAATATAAAAAAATGAGTTGGTGTCTGTCCGTCAGTTTGTCTATCTGTTCCTCTTTCACGTGAAGACGGATGAACCGATTGACCTGAAATTTGTATGTATGCTCGCTCTACGCCTTTTAACAACAAAGGCCTATTGAAAAGTAGCCCCAGGGGTGGGGGGAGTAAGGGGAGTGGGTAAAGTGCATCCAAAGCTTGGATTTTCTTATATGTTTCTCTTTCGCGGAAAAACTACCGAGCCGATCAGCCTGAAATTTGGCACATATGTTCGTTAGAGTTCCAGCTCTAACACAAACCCACCAAAAAGCATTCCGTGAGTTGTGAAGTCAAGGAAGACCGAGGGGAAGGAGGTATGGGAGGATGACTGAAATGGAACATCATGCAAAAAAAAACTTTATTTGGAAGTAAACAAAGCAGAAACATTTAAGAACTGTACGCCGTATACGGAATTCTGTAAACGGGATGCTACCTCAAATCAGGAGCTACTTAGTCCAAAGCGAAATTTCCTATATAGTATAGTATTAGATATATGACTCACTGATGACTTTGTTTTGACAGATACCAGGAAGTCTACATTGTCTACACAAAGTCGACATTGTCTACGCCAATGTCTACATTGTCTACCCCAAATCTATTGTCTACGCTATTGTCTACGCTGAAGTGTAGACAATTAAAGTCTACGCGTAGAGGAACAACACTGCATTTAGCTGACAGATTATATCACCTTGTGCGATTCCACCCCGGTTTTCATTGAATGCAAAATTCAGATTAAAAAATTAATCTATTAACGTCTTCTATTACGAACTGGGACGATTTTTTCCTTCACCGTAATTTCACATCTAAATTTCTTCTTTTTTTTCTGCCATACATTTTTAAAAGTACTGTCAAGCTTACCATTTCTTTATGTATTTCTTATGTTTTTTGCATCTTCTTAAAATCGTTTAGAATTTTTTGAAAACTCTCTCTGAAAATGTGGTATTTTGGATAAAAAGGTTTAAAATACTTCAACCTTTCATTTCCATAAGAAGCTGTTCATAAAACGACAGTGAGGTGGCATAATAAAATCCCAAAATAAAAAGTGGTAACAGGCTTTAAAAAAGGGGAGGGGGGTTAAAAATTGCAAACCTTATCGCACCGTATTTTATGCATAACCCCATGAATCCACATGAATCAGTGTAAATACTAAAGTTTTCATGCCAAAGATATTTCTTGTAAAAACTTTAAAAAATCTTTTTTAAATTAAAACCAATCAGTAAAAAATTTCCCAAAAACTTATTTTTTTTCAAATTTTTATTATTTTTTTAGGTTTTTTTATGTTTTTCTTTTTTTAAAATTTTTACGTAAAGATACAATAAAATAAAAGTTAGCAACGAGTTGGTCAGTCGCTATCATTTTTGGTTTTCAATTAAAAGGTACTTGAAAATAATTTTGTTTTTTTTTATTCTAGAATTGGCATTTTCTTTTTCTTCATGTGAACTGAATTTAAATAAACATACAAATTATGATTAGAAAAATGATTTATGAGATAGAAGTTGAGCACATATTTAAAACGTGTTCCATATAAGATGTTAGATTTTAATTGTTTCAAATTACACTTTAAGTTTTTTCATTGGTTGTTCTCTTAAAAATTACAATTCGATGGTGATTGTGTGTAATAATTATTATCGATGGTGAGAGAATTAATAATTGCTTAATTTTTGGATGTCCTCGGACCGCATAATTTTTTTGTGTATGATTTTTTGTTTAACGAAATAAAATTCCACCAAAAACCCTTAAAAATTTCGTTCTTTTATTTTCAATGCATTTTGGAACTTTATTGATTAAGAGATGAGCAATTTCGAAAAAAATTGTGTTTTTTTTTTCTTAAAATGGAAATGATGATAAACGATGAGAAATTGTTGTTGCGTTATGTTGTTGTTGTTGTTGCTGTTGTTGTTCTTCTTCTTTTTTGTTGTAGTTGTTGTTGCTGTTATTATTATTGTAATTGCTACTTCGATGTTATATCAAAAAAGAGTGACGATATTTTTTTTTTGTTTTGCTTAACATTATTATTATCATTAATTAAAAAATTATGATTAGATAATAATTTATGCAGCGGCTTCCTCTTCTTCCTCGTCCTTGCCAGTTAACATGGCAATGAGAGCGGCTGTGTCGATTTGATTCTTATCGTCAATCACCATGTTGTCGTAGGCATCATCAACTTCATCAGCGGAGAATTTCTCGCCGTATGTCATAAGGAGGGTTCGCAGCCTATCACCATCGATAAGACCGTCTTTGTCGAACTTCTTGAAGGCTTCAATGACGACATCATCGTCATCGGTGGCACCTGAGCCAGCCATACGGTTGGCGAAGAGGGACAACAATTGTGTGAAATTGATTGGACCGGGAGCTTCGGAAAGCATGGTGTCCAATTCCTTATCTGATGATAATTTACCAAGGGAATCGAATGTGGCGCGGAGATCGTTCTTACCAATGACACCATCTTTGTCATGGTCCATAAGTTGGAAAGCCTACAATAAAACACGCAAAAGAAATTAGAATTTCCCAAGAAACTTCATTCATTTGCAAAACACTGAAACAGGACAAACAGCCAATAATAAAAAAATCGATTGGTCATAGCAACATTGTGTGACGTAATAAATATCGCTCCAAAAACCCCACTGTTTGCACAAGCGGTGGCCAAGCGGTGGCCAAGCGGTGGCCAAGCGGTGGCCAAGCGGTGGCCAAGCAGTGGCCAAGCAGTGGCCAAGCGATGGCCAACCGATTACCAAGCTGGTGCCATCGACTCGACAAAAAGTCGCAAGTGCAGAAAATTTGATGAGGCAAAAGTACTGCCAAATTACCTTAGAATTTCTTCATAAATTCTCAGTCGAAATTTCTCAATCTATAGAAAATTTGAGGGTGCATAAAACTGGTCAAATGAACTTAGAATGACTCCTAAATATTTTTGTCAAAAAAGAGTCAAAGCAAACGTCTGAGAATATTTGGAAGACCAAAAGTCGTCACGACAAAAAATCGACACGGTAAAAATTCGATTGATTTATTTCGATTAAGAAAAAACCTTGCAAATGTGATTGTCTTAATCACCAAATTTTACATTTTTGGGTCTTCGAATTTCAAAAAGTGGATACAAAAAAATTCAAAAGGACAAAAAACCAACAGGACAGAAAGTTGAAAGAGCTGATGGTTTTGTATTTTTTTTTATAAGTTAAAATATCCAATTTTCGATGGGCAAAATATCGAAATTCGAAAGGGCAAAACGTCGACACAGTAAATGGATTTCAAAAAACTGCGAAAATATTATTGATTCAAGAATTGGGACATTCGACAGAAAATAAAGTTGAAAGTGCAAAAATCTCGCCAGATAAAATCGGGGTGTCAACTATTTCGAATCCAAATGTCGAAATTTTCCACAAGAAATTTGTAGCCACAAAAAGCTTCAAACCAGTTCGGTCTTTTTTTTTTGACCAATTTGAAATGGACTTCCATTCGAAATTTTAAAAATTCTTGTAATGGCCGCTCGTCCTCTAATTATTCTGTAGCAAATTTCGCTCTATTACCTCCTTGAATTCTGCGACTTGTTTCTGTGAGAAAACAGAGAACACGCTGGATCCAGCGCGCTTTGATTTCCTCGAGCCTCCGGATGAGGCACGTTTCGATCCACCGGAAGCTGGAGTAGCAGCGGCGGGGGTGGCTGGTGCAGATGGCTCTGGTTCAGATGGGGCTTCAGATGCGGCTTCGGAACTTGCTCCCTCTTCCTTTGCCTTCTTCTTCTTAACCTTCTTCTTATCATCGGCCTTTAATTTAAAAAATAAAAATAATTAAATCATCTCCGAAACATGACATAAAAAATGTTTTTTTATTCAAAGTCGTCAAAATTTTAATTCTTATTACATAATTCGAAATTTTTTCTCGTATAATTTTTGCATAATCTCCGGTAGGATATCAAATTACAATCGATTACACATAGCTCTAAGGTGGCTCCTTTATTAGACACAGAATAGCTGTTCCAAAAATAACTCAAGATCGGCGCTACACTTGACCGAACGCGTAAGAATCGCCCGTTTCGTGCGGTCGGCAAAACTCGTTTTTCCGTGTTAAAAATAAAATCGTTACGAAATTTTCATCTTATGCGATAATCAAGAATTTTTCTGAATTTCCGTAGTATCTTTGAAATTTCAACCCGAAAGTTTTTCTTCTAATATCCTGTAGCATCGAATACAGTAATCCCATTTGTAATCCATTGTAATTATAATCCTGTTAAGTGGAGATTTTAATCCTCTGGAGATCACTTTCACTGAATATTTTGGAAATTTTGCAAAAAAAAAAATTTTTTCACACTCAATTTAAACTTTAAAAACCGTTGATTTTATTCCACTATGTAATAAAAACAATTTTCTCAACTTTTACTTTTGTTCAGCAAAATTTGTTTCAAAAGAAAATTTTTCACAGAAAATTTTCCACATTTTCTTCACATTTGATTGGAATATGAAAATTTTCTTGGATCCTTACCATGTTGCTGTATAAAAGTTGTGATGTCTACTGCGATCGAGAGGCCAAAACCAACTGAATATACTTTTAAAGATTTCCTCGGTACGATGCTCCTACTCAAATCTTAAGAACAAGACGTTTTATCAGTTCACTTATACTAACACTCCATATTTAGTAGCCCATGCCCCAATAGTGTATTTAGTCATTGGACCACATCTAAAATTAAACTTTCCCTCAAAGATTTCATCGAGGTGCTTCAATACACAAAAACACACAATGAGCAACGCCAACGATTCAAGAAAATCCCCCGACAAGAAACAGTATAGAATCTTGAAATTGCATAGACAAAGGCGAATAATAGCTGAATTCGATATTATTCTACATATTTTTTTCATATACACTGTGGTCTGTCCGGCTTCAACGTAGAGAAGATGAAATTCCTTAGGAAAGGTGCCATCATCGACATTATGCATCTATGTAGGTGCTAAATACGATCACAAATCTATGTATTTATGTTTCGCACGAAATTTTCAAAACGTCTATACCGATTTTTGTTCTTTTTTAAACTTCAAAAATTTTCGTAAATGTACAAGAAAATCAAGGAAAATTAACCGAGAGAAAATCAATAATTTATTTGTGATCAAAAATGTTAAATAACTTGTCTCATAATGTTATTTATTAATCGAATTGAATATGAATTGAAGATTTTACTTTAATTAATGTGACTCGGCAATTGGAAAATTATTTACCCTAACTTTTGAGAAATTGAATAATCTTTCCTTGATTTCTAGGAAATTGAACGATTTTTTTCCCAAGTTATGATAGTAAATCAAAGATGACACAAATCTACATCAAAATATTTTCGATTTTTAGTAATTTTACAAACGATTGGAATGTAAATATCAAACAGGGGTGATTTGCAAATCGAATATGCGTAAATAACCTTGAATTTAAATATTTAAAAAAGTGGTGGATTTAAAAAAAAATTACTTGAGTGCCTCGTAAATTAAAATTCGATTGGAATAGGTTTTAAATCCGAAATTTTTACCAGAATAAGCAATTGTTTTTTTTTTGTTTTTGAAGAAAGTCAATAAAAATCACCCCGATTGCGAGTGTCGTGTCGTTTTCGACAAGAGTAGTTTTACGTGTTGTTGTTGGTATAAAAACACTAACAACAACACGTGAAACGACTCTTGTTGAAAACGACACGACACTCACAATCGGGGTGATTATTAGAAAATCCATGTTTCTATCTTTGTTAACTTTTGACCCTAAAAACATAAAAACTATTTTTACATATGAAAATACGTATATTTCTAACTCTTGCAATTTAAATCAAATTATTTTTTTAAATTTTAATACACATCTTTTAGCGTCTTTTTATGACTGAAATTGTTCAAATTCCGCATTTTAGGGTTAATAATTTTACATAAAAATATGATCATAAGAAAGAAAAAGACAAACATAGATATTTAACTTATGTTTAATGAAAATTGAATTCACTGAAATTTATTTTTGAATAAATAAGTATTTCATGTAAGCTGCATTTTGCTGCTCAACAGAAAAAGGCTGTTATTATCAGGGCTGTAGAGTCGATACCATAACCTTCGACTCCGACTTCAACTTCTGAAATTTCGGAATATCCAATTTCGATTCCTTCGGCTTAAAAAATCATTAAAGGACCTCAAACCCCAAATCAAACATAGTTTTTGGTTGCAAAATATTGAGGTTTGACCTAATCTGAAAGGGTAATAAACTATAGAGTGGCCAATGGATGTAAAATAACCGATTCGGAGTTGGAGTCGACAAATTTTCTCCGATTTCGATTCTTAAACTCTCTTATGAAAATTTATTTCATACATTGAACCACCAAAAAAGTATTAGTTTTTGAGATAATCGCGAAAAACTTGAATTTTCGAAAAATTGGTATAGCTCAATAACGGTTTGAGATATAAAGTCCTAGTAAAGATCACTCACAGTATCAAAATTTCACAAAATTTTGCAGTTTTTCTTAAACAGTTGTACTACAAATTTAACACAAACCCATTGAAATATCTTTTCACTGTGATAGGTTATGGCAAGATTTATAGTTTGAACGATTTTGGGTTTATATCCTCTGAAGATCGTTCACTGATGTTCCAAAAAAATGTCCTTAAATTTTCGTTTTTTAAACGGTTCTAATATTTTCGGACCACCAAAACCTTTAGAGCTGAAAATTGGTGGAAAGCGAAAAGTCTACAGATATTTTTTGTATAGATTTCATTTTTACGCTCTTAAGAATAAAAAGGTCATGTACCAATTACTAGATTAATAAATTCTTTTATAAAAATATCAGACTCATCATAAATTCAACATACGCTTCATCGCCTACGCTCCACGTTTGTTATACAAACAACAAATTATACTGAGAGAAAAAAAACACTGCTTCTAACTTCCCTTGTGTAAATTTCTTCGCAAGAGAAAAGCTTTTGCACCCGCAGAAATAAATTTATTTTATTTGTAGTCGAATTATAATTATTTTAGTACGAATCCGTTCTAGATATTAAGTTAGTAACCTAAACCAGTTCTAATATTTTCATTATTAGAGCCGTTGTCGACAGCAATCAGTTTGAATTTCAAATTGACGAAATCAAATTTAGGTATCAGTTAAGAACACAAAAAAATGAGTAGGTAACAGAATATACTCTAAATAGATTTAATTTTTTTTTCTCAAGTGGCCAACCTAGCGAAATTCTTGAGGCTTTTATTTCAGCGTATTTACGTCGAATGATATTTTCGGTGGAAATTTTTATTTTCACTGTTAAGATAGAAGCTATTTATAAATTAGCTGTTTGGATATTGTATTGCATGCGGGTGAAGAAGTTATAAGTCACCGCAACACTAAGCTAACCACATACGTAAAACATGAAGGGCATTTCTCATACAGAAATTTACGTTAATACCATGTTCAGATTTTTATAATTTTTTTCATAAAATTTTTCCTCAACAAAAATCATTGGTGGTTGATTTTGTTTGCCAAAACGACGATCTGTTGCGTTACGCTTACGCGAGACACACCAAAAGACAAAACTTTTTATTTGCCGGGGCATTTAAAGATTTTGAAATAATTTTCAACTGAGCCAAAGATCGCATCACATTGCTATCTGATGACATACGAATTCATATTTTGATTAATGAAACGGAATTCTCGAGGGCTGGCCGAAAGCCAAAAAATCTTAGTCACTTGATTATAATTTTGCTAAATCTGGAATTAATTTTGCGAGTTAATCAAAGTATTGCATCTATAACACTTGTAATTTTTCACTCTTTGATTTTGTCATTGAAATGCTAATTTGAGATGTTTTGGATTCGTAAAATAATTTCGAAACATTTCTAATTTCAGATGCTTTTATTTTGAAAAATTGTTTTGAATGATTGCCCAAAATTAAAACCAAAACGGTTGGCAAAAATAAAAATTTGTAAAATTTGAACAAAAATCTAGCATACGAAAAATTCTAAAGTTCAGTGAAGCACTGTCTATGAAGTACGTCACAAAGAACCATGTAAGAAATATCGTTTTTCGTGCCCCTGGGTTAACTTTTGAACCCGTGTAGTTTTCATTTTGGTTGAACACTTTTTGGAAAGGGCTTCCATTTCTGCAATGATTTCTGTGAAAAATCACGAGAAAGATCGTTAACCCCGCACCATCCCCCTGCAATCCGGTGGCTCTTGACACCATATATGGATGAAACTAGAGACTGTGACCTTTCCAAAAAGTCCTCAACCAAAATTGTGCATCGTTCTTTAGGAGAGTTCTGCGGTATTAAATTCCATCCAAAAAAAATATGAAGAACTTTTGAGGGAAAGGTCAGAAAAACCGAAAATTAGCGTGACGTATTTTATAAGCAGCCGCTGAAAACATTTTTATACCCGTATGGTGAAACCAAAGGGTATATTAACTTTGCCTTACCGTTTGTAACGCCAAGATCCCACACAAAAATGAATTACACCAGTGTGTTTAAAATGATAAAAAAAATTGAATTTTGCATGTCCGTCCGTCCGTCTGTCTGTCTGTCTGTGGCGCGGATTGCGGGCGCACGGATTGAGCTAGAGACTTGAAAGTTTGCACAGATTCGTTTTTCGTAAAATGTGAGGCTAAGTTCGTTAATGGGCAAAAATGGACCATTAGGGGGGGGGTACCCCCCATACGAACGAAAACGTTTTTTGCGAATATCTAAAAAACGGTACATCCTATCAAAAAAGTCTAAGAACAAAAGTTATTTAGAATATGATTCTACATAAAACTCCCATACATCAAAATCCGATTGGAACAAGTTTTAAAAAAATCTTATTGGAAAATTTGAATTCAAATGAAATTTTGATACGCCGTTCAATTAAATCACCATACGGGTTTTCAATAATTGCCAGATTGGCAATTATAGCTTTTGTTATGTTTTTAAAATCAAATCAACTCGTAGTTCCAAATCTCAAATATACATCATCTTTATTTTGAAACTCTGGGAATCTCCTTGAATGTAACTCAAAACTAGTGAAGTATCCACAATTACCGTTCTATTATTAATTGGTTGCTATGCTCTTTATTGTCAGTTCTTAAAATGCTATAAACATTAACCTCTAAACGATTTGAAACAAAAATTTATTTACAAAAAAGAAGAAAGAAAGAAAGAAATTTCCACTATTAACATAAAAAAAATTTCGTTTGCATAACTTTTGACTGATTCTCATTGATTTTTTTTTTCTAACAAACCTAAAAATAATTCCACGTTATGCATGAAATGTTTTTCATTTTCTATTTCTTATTTACTAGTCAAAAAAATCCATTTCATATTTTTGTTATTGCCACAATTTCGATTTTTTTGTTCGTTTCCGTTGTTTAAACGAATCTCATGCTGAAGTTGATCGAATTCAGTTCAATTTGATGGTTCGTTTTTCTTCGGCCTATATCCAAAAATAGAACTTCCGACACGTACTATTGTGCTGCCCATTTCAATCTAAAAATCATTCGGTTAGCATCATTAAAGCGTTTCACATCATTTCAGTTCGAAATTGACAAGATTGTTTTTACAAAAACTTACGGCCTTTTCGAAGTCATCGGACATTCCCATCGAGACCTGAACATCTTCCGGATTACAATTGCACGTTCTGCAAATCTCATCATACACCGCCATCAGGGAAATAAAATCTGGATTTGGTCCTGCTGAATAATCATGACCGAATTTCCCGATCGTCATAATTCCTTCGACTTTGAGGTTTTTTAAATTTTCTTTGATGTGTTTATAAAGAGCAGGTGCGTCTGCTGGTTCCACGCCATTTTTCTCTGGAAAATTTCGCTTTTTAATAAAATGAATTATTTTGTAAATTTAAAGTTTACCATCTTCGGCACTTGTGTTGACCTGAACTAAAACCCGCAAAGGATCTTTGTTCGGAATTTCAATTCGTTCCCAGGCTGAGTTCAAACTAGTGGCCAATTTTTCGTTATGGACAGTCTCTATCATGTACAGGCCAGGAATTTTTAACACCTAGAATGTAGAAAAAATTACTATTTCCCAACTAACATTTTTGGTTTATGGCACATATCTGCCACTAAAAAACATACACTTCTAGCCACAGATACGTCCCATACACCTAAAAGACTTGTAGGATTTAAAGCCTAATGAATGGAAATATTCCATTTGTCATAAAAAAAAACATCGTTTTCAGAAAACTTAACCTCTAGTCTCCAAAGAGATCCCGAAAAGCTGCAAAATAAATTCTAAAACCAAGTTTACCACTGCAGAATTTAAAGAGACACTTACAGCCGTATTCTGGCGTTGTGATACTTAAGTCACAAGTCCATAGAATTTGAGGCTCTTGTGACCGAGTTGTGACTAGTGACCGTAGCTAGAATAAGGCTGTTAACCAAATCAGACCTACACAAAGATATTGCAGTTCGATGCAACGTATAATAAATCGCATAATTGTTAATTCTGAATCAGAATACCTACATTTCTATTTTCTATAAATTGGATTTTTAGCAACATTTCGCAAAATCACAAAATTGGAAAGAGAATCATAGATTATTTTGAAGTCGTGCTAATATTTGACCATCCATAATAATCGAGTGCACTGTCGGTGGGGTAGTTTCGACAAACCTACAGTTTTTCCCGGCACCCTGCATCCGGGCTATTTGCCACCTTAAACACTAATTAAAGAGCATCTGTCTCGTTGCATCACATATAATATAAGGACTGTTGGGTCGTCTATCGAGAGCAATTTTTCTTCATAAAATATTGAAATTTAAAGACTGTTTAAAGTAAAAGCATATCGTAGCTAAGGAAATATTACTGAATAAAGAAAACTTTCAAGAATTCGATAATACACAATTGGTAGCTCCATACAATATTGGAAAAAAGATTTGTGGAGATAAAAACGTTTCTAAAACTTAGAAAAAAAAGCAAAACCTGAGCTTTGAGGACCGACTGCCGCGCAGATCATATTGATTTTTACTCTCCTCCTCTATAGAGGGAAAATATTGTATTCATGACGGAGGCCGACTCGAGAACAGAGCAGATAAGAAATTTTTGATCAGTGCGAAATCCCTTTCAGGCAAAATTATGACGATGTCCGTGCATCTCACTGTCCGTCAGAAAACATACAATATTTTTATACAAAATTATACAATAAATGTTTGCGATGGAATTGGATCTCAGAAAGATTTTGAGAATATACTAACTATTGCAGAGGGTTTAATATCTAATGTCGCCGAAAGTCATTTCATGGCCCCCTCCTGACCATAAAACAGCGCTTTTAACCCCTTCTTGGCCAATATTATTTATATCGACGCCTCCGTGCAAGATTATCGCATCTCTCTCGAGCTGTCAAAATTTTTAGGTTTTTGTAAGTACTATAAAACGGTAATATTGGAACGAATTTTAGTTTTTTTTACTCATTGTCGAAGAAAATTGTTCAATCTGCAATTGTTAATTCTTAACATCTCAAAAAAGTTAAGTTCTATTTTTTAGTGGATTAAAAATTTAACATTGAAGAATTTCGTAAGTCAAGTTAAAATAGTCTTGTGCGCAGACGTCGATATGTAACAGTAACTGCTCGCAAAAGTGATTTTTTTTCTAGGCCCAGTACGAACCTCTAGAGGTGGGTTAAACAGGGTCTAAAAAAAATGAAAGCTTGTTGAGCAAAATTTGTCCATCCTGATGGAAGGGATACAAATGAAGATGGTTTTTGAGACATTCTTGAAAAGGATAAGTCGAATCGGAAAACTTATAAGTGCAAAAAGTATTTAGAATACAATTTTGCACAACTCTTCTGTACATCAAAATTCAATTAGACCAATATTTTTCCCGGTTCCTGTAGACTCGTAAAACCTATCTTTTTCTTATGACTACTGCTGTTAGTTTTCATATTCGAGATATTAGAATCACGTCGTAAAGGATACCTCATGATTACCTCTAACAATCACTAACGCTTATTACTCTTGTACGTTAAATTCCTACGAAATCAAAGCTATTTAAGCTATTTAAAATCCTTAATTTTGCAGGTAAAATCTGGAATCAATCAATTGAAAGATTATACGAATTTAAAACTATTTACCTTATTAATTTTATTACTTTGCAAGTGTCCAATAAAGTGCCATCGAATATCCTTGCAATTTTCCAAGATAACAGTATTGGAACCCTTTTCAATTAATTCCTGAACATAATTTTCTCCAAAGTGCCGGTGACCAGTCGAATAAACTTCTTTTATCATTTCAACGGGTTTTGTTTTACTTACTGCCACAAGCAATGGCTTGCTACCGCGCATTGTCTAAAAAAATATTGAGTTTTAGTAAATATGAATCAGGTTTTCATGAGCAAGATATAATTAAAAAATGTCAAAACGAAATATATGCTTTTGGGACCCAGTTTCCCCTATTGAAAGATTACTTTTGCCAAAACACTTCCAAACCACTTGTTTTTGTAGGAAATTCGGGATATTTACTTGCGGTCTTTTCTGAAACACCTCATCAATTCGCTGTAGAATCGTTTGGACTCCCAATTTTACGTCGATTTCCGCCATGGCCTTTCGAAACATAAAATAAAACCACAAAATAAAATTCCAGTATCAAATGTCACTTATCAGTCGAATTGTTGTTGCCATTTTGATGTTCCGACTGTTATTCTCCAAGAAACCTGATTACTAGCTGTAAACCATTTACCCTGAAGATTGAAAAAAATTATTGTGAACGAATTCTAGGCGCGTTCAATTTCAAATTTTGTAAACTGATTTTTGAATTTATTTAAAATTTAGCCGAACTCTTTTGGAAAGAATAATTCTGAATTGAAAATGTTTGTTAGTTTATACATTTCTTAATTTATTTAAGAAGTATAAGAGTATTATTTCGCGAAAAAAGTAGATCGCGAGATGTTTACTAAAACAAATTTCTTGAGCAACAACCATCTTAGAAAAATCTCGTTTTGTCAAAACTTCACGGTCAGAAAGCATTAGAGCTACAATTGTGAAGATGGAAGATAATTTATAGATAATTTTAATTCTCGAGTAACACAATTTCACCAACTTCTTTGAAATAGCCAAAATGGCGATTTTTTTTAAAACGCATGTTTCATTTTTCGCGGTTTTTCTCTTTAAAAAGGCATTATTAAAGTCTTTCATGTATGGTAAAACCTGAAGTTGCAAAAAAATCCTCGATTTTTAAAATCGCAATTGAGCAAATACGAAAAGAAAATCAATGAAATAAAATCACGCTGAAAAACATAAAGCCTATTTTGTATCTCCTTAACCCTTTAAATCGAATGATTGTCATTCGGGAATATTTCGGACTCATCCGTAAAATGATTGATCATTTGCCAAAATATAAATCGATGAAAAAACGACCAAAATTCCAAATTACCATTTGATTGAGTTCGTTACAACAGCATCAAATTTCGATGATAAATTGATCACAGTTTACCCCTTTCCCGAAATTTCAACCCCATTTCAAATGAATCGTTTTGCTCTTTCAACTCACATGCCGCATTTCATTTTTGTCAACTACAATGACAAAAGTCCGCATATTTTCTACTCATCCCCTTAACAGAAAAGGTTTTTTTTACCAACAAAGGGATATTTTTTGTTGTTGCTTGACTTGATGTTTATTGAAGCCATCCCCTAAAATTGCTTAAGTTCATCTTTGCTTGATGGACGATTTACGAATATATCGAACGAAGCAGAAATTTGTTCATATTTGGTCTGATGTGAGGTACTACCATAAGGACAAGCCTATAACTTAAGAGCCGTGCTGCGTAGAATAACAAATTTAATCGAGGGGGACCCCTGCAATGATAGAACTTTAGGGGGTGAATCGAATAAATTGGCTCTTTATTAGCAGGGTGTTAACTTGGTAAATTTATTTATGGCTCAATGCTGAGAGTAAATGGGGAGATCCACGAGTCCTGATATCGAGCAAAATGGCGGAAAATTTGGTTTTATTTAATTACTCTTGTAACAGTATTGAATTAGGTGAGTTTCTAGATTTTTCTAGTTGTTTGAATTTGATATGTTGAAAGAGATAAGAATCGGTAATTTAATTATCTGTAATTCGTTTATTGTTAGTGGAGTTATTGTTGTCCAATAATTTTTCATTGACACAATTTAGTTTTACATACGATTTTTATGCTCTATATTAGATTTAGAATACCATTCTTAACGCATCGAACTAATCGTCGGGCACAAAAATGAACTACACCAGGGTGTTAGGGATGACAAAATGTTTTGATTTCCGCATGTCCGTCCGTCTATCTGTCTGTCGGTGCGTCTGTCCATGAACACCATAACTTTCGAAAGAATTGAGCTAAAAACGTAAAATTCTAGCTTTGATGCGATTTTTTTTATGGCAATTTATACCGCCATTATATCACAATACCGTAGAATCCCGTTCACCTAAATGTCTGTCTTATTTTATGGACAGCCCTGCAATCTATAGATGACTGGTAGCGTCATGAGTCATTTTTGAGCGTTTTTTAGTTTAAAAATTTGTGTAACCAACAGAATTTGGTAATTTAGTCAATAGTTTGGTCACATGTTTAAGTCTCAATGAGCCGAATAAAATAATTATGAAAAGCCAGTAAATTTTTTTATATCTTTTCTCAATTTTTTTATTATTTAGCAAACTTAAGCGATATTTGAATTTAAAGAAACATTTTTGGCAGTTGGCTAAAAACTACGTCACGTAAATTTCTCCTTCTCACCCCTCTCAACGCTACTCATCAACCACAAGATACACTTTTTTGAGCATTTTTGTATGTTGCCATCAAACTACCAAAGACTTTACAAAGTAACTTAATTTATAGCTCCTTACACAAGTTTTAAAAACACATTCAACATATTTTTCGGTTCTCTGAAAGTGTGAAAACATATTTTTCCAGCACTGATCAACAAATTCTTGTAACGCATAAAAAACTGATTTTTAAGCAACGAAAACATTTAGATTTGATTCTTGTACAAAAAGAAATGGAATTCCTAACAAATATGGTAAAAAAAGGTTATTAGAGGTTCTTGGAATTAGATAAACGCCATCGTCATAGATTTATCACATCAATCCAACAGCAAATCATTAAGAAATATTTTTGATTAGATTTCGCCTCTGAATTTACTTACCCCATGGGTTCGTCATCCATCATCAATTTCGAGCTCATTTGTTCGTACAACAGCAGTATTGTCTGAAAACTTCAGACCTCAAATATAATTTTTTCACATCAGAACATCTGCGTATACTTAGGAGTCAATTGTAGATTAACGATCGTGCATTTAACATATACCTACTACCTACACGAATCTGAGGCTTCTAATAGAGATCGTATATAGAAATATCCCAACCAATGATGCAGAAATCAAGTCATATTTCAATTAATCAACAATAGGTTCGATCTTGACATTTCACCAATAAATTATTAAGCCATTTTAGTTCTTGAGTGCATTAAAAAAAATACCCTGAAGAGGATCCTATTCTTAAGGAAAACAACGAAACAATAAATGTGTTAAAGTTGACCACTATTCACCTAACAATGATCCTATTTTATGGCAACAAAAGGACTAAAAGGGCCATCTTGTGTTGGCAAATTTTATCGCCAAAAACTACAATAGCGAAATGGATATCGATAGTAAGATGTCCTTTTTTGAAAACGTTTTAAAGAAAATTAAAAATAACATCGAAACATGATTGTGCCTTTTTTTATTCTTTGGAAGAATAGAGAAAACATTCTCTATAAGAAAGATCAGAAAAAGATATTTTGATTGTTGCTTTTTTGTGACAAATTTCACAAGAAAACGCTATAATTTATCACTTTGATTTCGAACAATCAAGAAATCCAAAATTGTGATCCTTAAAAAAAAACTGTCGCTAGGTACGATTATTTCGTTTTTTTTGTCACACATGAATAGACCGAGTGAAATGCATAAAACCCAAAATCACAAAAGATTCAATCAGTTGTAAAATTATGATTGGTTATCTTAGATTCGTTGAATTCAAAATGACCATCAAATGGAAAATCTATGAAGTCAATAAGCCAAAATACCGAATTTTTGTATTTATTTTTAAGCATAATCTTCCAAATACACGCACGCGTACGAAACTACAGCCAGCTGCATCTCGATTCAAATCTGCAGATTTACCAGAATTTAATCACTATCAGAATTGATCCTCCCACCTTATATCGTTGTGATATCACTTCATTTATGTCCAATAAAAGGACAAAAGGACCCTTTAAGAGTGATTTAATTGTCTCCTCACTTCGAGCAACCGCTTTTTGAAGATTCTCCCTATCCAAAGGTGAGATTATTTGTTGAATTGTTGCAGTGCGTCTTGTTAGGAAAACGACAAAGGATTTCAATAGACATCGATTTAATGGACTCACCATAGGTTACCAATTTCGGTTCTGATGTTTGCTTTTCAAAATTAGACGCGCTATTCAAACCGTGATGACCGTTTATAATTGTTTGAAAATGACCGACAGCGTGGTGTCTGCCGATCAGGCGCTCTTAAATATTCAAACATTTTCATAGCGAGGGCGAAACTTTTGAAGTGGAATCGGAGAAATTAATATTGATTAAAGTTAATTACTTCTGATGTGGTCAATTGAATTTGATTTATTTGATTTGTATCTACGTTTAATGTTGAATTGATTTTTTTCATAGATTTATTAAATAAGTGGTGGAATTTTAAAGTGACTAGTAGTTAAATTGGACTCGGCCCAAGCCTGGATAAGTGCAACTCAAATAAAAATTCAAAAAGTAGAGGAAAATAATATAACAAGCCCTTGAAGAGCTGAGATTTATGTTTTTCGGGGGTGGGAAACGTTATCGTAACGTAACGAAATAACGATTTTCCGGTTTTTTCCTTAAAGATATGCGTTAAAACGTTATAGAAATTTGATTCCGTTACAATAACGAAAAACGTAATGACAACCCAAAAAAATGATTTCGTTTTTTCGTTATTTATTTATTTTTGCTTTATTTTATTTTTTATTATTTTTTCTGTAAACAGTTCATTAAGTATAAACCCCACAGACCTACCAGCTGCATAAAATATGATTAAAAATATTTCTGGAGATACGAAAAAGAAAGTGTTTTAAGCAACTTTTTTGGTATCGAAAATATTTCCTTTTTTTGTATTTCCAGAAGTAGTCCGACCGTATGTTCGTGAACACCATAACTTTCGAGAGGATTGAGTTAGGACTTGAAATTTTGTACAGTTGGGTTTCTCGTAAATGACGGGTAAAATTGAACCAATTATATTTGACCTTGATACCCAAAATTTTACACCTGCCTACAGCGCATTTCATTATAAAGTATAAAATTGTGGCATATTAAAAAAAAATTTAAAAAAATTTTAGGGAAAAATTTTAGGGAAAGTTTTTCCACTTTTCTATCGCACGGCCTTACCGAAAGGGCTCTGCATAAACACGTCACATTTTTAAGAAGGTTGGAGTGAAGGGGGAGTATCTGTGCTAACGGGCGGTGGTACTAAATTCCATACGGAAAATTGTCAAAAAGCGCGACGGCGAGGGTCAAAAGGCCGAAAATTACCGTGACGTATTTTATGGATCACTCCTAATTTTTTATAGAAATTAGCGTAAAATATTTTATGGACAATCTCTAAAGGTGCCGCTCCACATGAGAGTTAATCCTCGAGTAACTCTCAAAAACTCTCGAGAGTTACTCGCAGGAGGTTATCCATTTGAGAGTAAATTTCCGCGATTTTTCAATATCTTGACCAATATCTTGATTTTTTTGACATCTGGATTTGACAAGTTCTCGAGAGCGACTCGCAAAATTCAAACGTGATTCGTATCTGGCGAGTTACTCCTCGAGAGTTCAGTGGAGGCGAGTCCACTAGAGAGTAGAATCACCTTTGACAGCTCGCAGAAACCACGGCATACAGACAAACAAGGTATGCTGTAAACTTTTGATAGTCAGGTGTGACGTCATTTGTGCCGATTTTTTTAAATTAATTTTTATGTTTATTGATCACTATTTAATGCAATCAGTCCACTAATTTACAAATATCTTATTTAGATCGCACAAATTTAAAAAAAACCACCCAGAATACAAAATTCCTTCTGCACTTGACGAACTAATCGGCACAAGTGACGTAGCAACGAAATGTCAGATTTGAGTTTACAGCATACCTTGTTTGTCTCTATGCCGTGGCAGAAACTAGCTCGCGAGTTTTTGTGAGCGACTCTCAAAAACGTGTCCATTTGCGAGGAGCTCCTATCGAGAGGTTCTCGCCGGCATTTACTCTCATGTGGAGCGGAACCTTAAAGTAAATGTTTTAATATTGCGTTTTCAATTTCCGTTTTTTTTTTTAAGAAAAATATGATAGTTTCGTCCCAAGAAAGAGCGCAGTTACGGGACTAGATTAAAACCTCTGAACACCGTATCAATAAGTTTTATAACAATAAAAAAAAATTTCTTCTGAAGTCAAAAGATTTTACTACATATTTATTGAACAGCATACAAGATTTTTTGAAAAAGATCACAAATTTTAAATTACTACAAGAAACTATAGCACACTAAACTAGTCAGCAACAATTTTTCCCAGGCTTCTAAAAGATTTGGAATAGTAAAAACACCAAAATGCACCTGTTAAAAACTCATAAAGTTCGACCAATTTTATTTGGTCCGATAGAAAACCACAAACCACGTTGTTTGCTGTCAACATAAATGACTTAATAATTTAGCAAGTGGTGTTAAATTTATTTGAAATATGATTATGGATTTTATTGGGAATTTAAGGGAAATTCTCTTTTCATTCGAACTACACAAAGCAAAAAGATGAAGATATGACATGGAGTTCTTAAACAAAAGCATTTCTCACATAAATAAAACGCCCAAAAACCTCAACCTGATATCAATACACCCTGAATGAAGTTATAAAATTAAGTAATTTTAAAGATTGATGGACAACATCTCAGTCGAAGAAAACATATTCATTTTGTCTTTTATATTCATGAGAAATCACCAACTTCAGAAATATTGAATCAAACATCAAGAAAAAAAACCCACACACCACTGGGGACCATTTTAATTCAGTTAAAACATAAAATCGTAAAAAAAAATCATCAATGATCCCATTCAGACACATGAAGAGGAAAACATTTATTTGAATAATGAAACGAAAACAAAAATTCAGAATTCAAGACCAATAAAACTCTTTAAAAAATCGATGAAACCAAAAACCAAAAGTCAAAACACACCAAACTCATAAAAGGCTCATTTCTTAAGTTGGGGAACCAAAAATGCCAAAGAAGTTAAACAACTTAATTAAAAGCACATAGCATTGGCATAAAACATATGTTAATATATCACAAATTAATGAGTTTAATTCAAATTGAAATGCATACAAGTAAATTCCTTGGGGTTTGATTACATGTCATGCGCCCGAAGATTATGGTAAATATCGATTTACGTTTTTATATTGGAAAAATGCAATACAGACAGAAATGTGGAAAAGGATGCTTGGAGCAATAGCGTAGATATTATAACTTGTTAAAATTTCAAAGTAATATTATTGGTTATGCGAGGAATTGTACAATACATAAAGCGTTTTTAATCCAGCATTAATGAAACAAAATTATAAAATTGTTTCTAGATAACACACAACAAACACTACAATAATTGCTGATTTTCTTGTGTATTTAAAATTTATAATAAAATTCAGCGTAATATTTACATAAGACAGAAATGTAAGAAAATCGTTTGAGGCATATAATTGAGATATCGGGACAATTATGACGTCTGAGACAGGTAAGACTAATGATCACCACAGTGAATCGCTTTGCTAGAGTATGAAGTGGAATATTAGTTTTATTAATTTTAGGTGCCTTTTTGAACGTTCAAGATGAAACTTTAGCGGAGTGTAATATGTTTGTGGTTGTTGAAAATTGGGGAAAATCGGGTTATATTAGAATAAAAAGAAATGATTTTGAGAAAACAAATGTCTCCCGGTCGAAACAAATCAGATAAAACTAGTTTTGTTTTATGAAAATTAGATGGGATATTCAGACATTACATTTAGTGAGATAGATTAAAGTGCATCGTGTAGATTTTTTGAACCTAAGCCGCAATTGCTCACGAACCAGGATCACAAAATAATGGTGGTTAGGCCGGCTGTAATACCATGATAAGTAACGAAAGATCTTGTGATATTTGAAATATCTTGTGATATAGAGCTCTACACTAGTCAAAACGGTTTCTAATTGGATTAAAAAATATCGAAAAAGTAGGAGGGGCTGAGGAGATGAACGTATATTTAAGTATAAAGCTACGAACTCTGACTAACGCGTGACAACAATAAAATTACTGGCATCACTGCAAAATTTAGTCGCCCTTTCAAAAGTCGCCCTTTACCTTTTATAAAATCTTCTTTCGAAAATTTAAGGACATTTTTCGAGAGCCGAACATTTAAAGTTTCTTTTTATAGAATCAATCTTCTGTTGCTTTAGAACCTCGAAAGTTTTTGAATACTCGCGTTGGCAACGATGTTCCAGTTACGGCATTGCCTAAAATATACATTTTTCAGTAAATTGAGAGAAATGAATTAAATTCTATAATATTTTTGGTCGATTGGGTGTTTATTTACTCCAAACTTTAAAAATGTTGCAATCTAATATGAGGTTCCCAATTTACATATAAAAATGTAGGCGCAAGAGCGGGAAGCCTGTAGGTATTTCAGGAAACTAAATTCTTATATCAAGAAAAAGAAAATCTGTTAAATCTCCCTAGTAAAGTCTTTAAAAAATTGCAGTGATAACATTCAGCGGCGTCGAAATACCATGCAATTTTTGGACCCTTAAGAAATCAATCCCTCTCACACTTATTTACCAATTCTCCCCTAAAAATTTCACCAATATTAGTTTATCTTATTGAATACTTACTACAAAATGGTTATTCTTAACAATTCTTAACATTTTTACAATTTCCAGTCCACTTTTTGTATATATTTTGAAACTAAATACAAATTTCCTCCACACCTTGTAGCACGTATAATCTTGAGATATCATCTTGTTAAGTCGAGACTATTTATCAGGCCATATACGCAGATATTAGCGCGCTAGGTTCAACTTCTTATAAGATACTTAAACTAAACGCTTATGTATATTGTGCTGATATTTATTTAACCATACCGGACCTCAATTCAATCCATTTCTAGTTTTTAATATGTACCTCAATATATTCGTGTGTGCCTCTTGCAATTTTTCTCGCTTATTTTCATTTCAAGCCTTTTTTCAACCACTATTTACGAAGTGGTAATTTTTTTACTTTGCTTTTTTTGAATTGCTACAACTTAATTCACAGCATGAAATGCCATAAATGTGTTTTAAACTCATGTTAATAATTTCAGGAGATTTAAATTCACGATAGAGACACCTCAGTTTTCAGTGTGAAGCCAAAACGTAAAAAAAAAGTTTTTTGCAAAAATTCAAAAAAAAAAACGAAGAATAACCGAAACCAATGAATTGACGAAGATCACGCAAGTCATAAAGTGCATCTGATCGATGTGAATTATGGCCGATATTGATGTTTTATTTAATGTTTATTGTTTGACTTTTTCTATTTTTACATCGTGCTTGTAATTATCTATTAGAAGACAAATTGCCAATTCCAAATAGGCAAACTCGACATGAGAAACAGCATGTCGCTTCTACAAACTGTAATCACCTTAAGATGTTTGATATCATATCTGAATTATAAATGTTACAACATTAATTTCACACTCCAAGTAAGTAATCATAATATTTCTTATTAATTTCTGTATTTTGTAGATTTTTATTTATTTTTTCGAGGGAAAATGGATATCTAAAATGTTTATATTTATTTTGTGTGCAAGGACGGCGAAATCTTTTACATTTTTTTGGATTTGCTGCTAATACAAAAACATTTTGATTAAAATGTCGGTTTTTTTACAAATATTCTAACGAATTAACCGACTTTTAGATTCCTTTACTGCCACAAAATTACGATTACAAAAAAGAGAATGTGTTTCACACTAATTATAAGGCCAGGTGTTAAAATACAAAAACATATAAATGTTGATTTCATAAAAAAAACGCATCAAAATAAAAGTAATAAAATAAGAAGATAAAATAATCCAAGTTGGAAGCCTGTATTTCATTCAGTAACGTTTTATAATTGCATGTTCCAAATTTAAAATTCAGTTGGTTAAGATAACAATAATGGCAGCATCTGAATTTCAACAGTTTTACATCGGCATGAAATTAACAGGCAATTTGCACGAAGATAAATGGCCAGCCATTTAATATTCTCAGTTTAGACGTCAACAGAATTTCATCCTTTTTCCACATTTTTATTATACATTTTCCACTTATTTTTGCAGCATCATTTAAAAAGAGACAGATTTGGGAGGAGCTGATTATCTGGTATCAATATAATGGTTCACGTTTTGTATATTTTTTGAATGAAAAATACAAAGGCGAAATGATCATGCAATGGCGGTTTGCAAAATTCACGCACTGTGCAAAGAGAAAATAAAAATTGCATTGAAATTTACCAAAAATGGAAGAGTAAAAGGCACGTGCAACACTTTACAAAATTTACCATTACCCAAGGTGGTTTCTTTCGTAATTAAGTTCTTTTGTTTGATTTTGATTGGTAATTTTGACGAAAATTTGAATGCCAAAAGCATTTTGTTTTCAAAAACTGCTACTTTTTAGCTTCCTGAAGTTTTGTGGTTTTTATTAAACGGTGTGAGTCACCATCATTACGCCATTTAACTGATGAAAGTTTTGTATAAAAAAATGTTTTTTTTCAAGACATTTGGTTGTCCTGAAAATGGGACTTTAAGTGCCTGTTGACAGCATAATTAAATTAATAACGTAATAAGTTATACATTTTTTCGTTATATTTAAAAAAAATATCGGTAGTCGTGGTTAACACAAAACTTTCCTCTGCAATATTTAAAGTTTCAAAAAAAATATGTGAAAAAATATTTTTTTTTTTTCAAAATCACTCAAGATCCGTTAGGATACGTGAAACCCGTTAAAGCAAAAAAGCAGGAAATTCTTTAAATTTGTTGATATGTATTTTCTTTCAAAGCGCATAGTTCTCCAGCAATTTTCAAAAAAAAAAAAATTTTTTCTTCTCTATTTTCTCGAAAACGGTAAGTCGTATTGAAAAATTTTTAAAGGTAAAAGCTATTTAGAACATGATTTTACATAACCGTGCCTTACATCAAAATCCAATCGGACCACTCTTTTCCCCCCTGTCCTAAACAAATTAATTTTTATACCCGTATGGTGAAACCAAAGGGTATATTAACTTTGCCTTACCGTTTGTAACGCCAAGATCCCGTAATCACACACAAAAATGAATTACACCAGTTTAGAATGATTAAAAAAAATTGATATTTGCATGTCCGTCTGTCTGTCCGTTTGTCCGTCTGTACGTCCGTCTGTGGCGCGGATTGCAAGCGCACGGATTGAGCTAGAGACTTGAAATTTTGCGCAGATCCGTTTTTCGTAAAATGCAAGGCTAAGTTCGTTAATGGGCAAAAATTTTGATACGAATATCACCATACGGATTTTCAATAATTGCCAGATTGGCAATTATAGCTTTTGTTATGTTTTAAAAAAAATTAAGTCTGTCATCATATTCAGTATTTGACGATTTTCCCCTACAATTTTCTTATGTTTATTTCAACAACAAAAAACTTTAATTAATAAAAAAGTTGATAGAAAACCACAATTTTGGTACAACTTATACACAGAAAATTTCAAGTCGCTAGTTCAATGCGTTCTTGAGTTATTTAATATACGTACAACGGACAGTTCTCAGCATTACACCAGAGATGATCGAAATTAAGAACTTCAGGATATCAATTTTCCACAAAAGAACGGAAGAAGAAATAAAAAAAGAGAATAGAGTTATCTCTGCAGGATCTTGGATATCGAATTTCAAAATTTCGGTGTCGAATTGCTACTCAGTGACCCCAAAAAAGGGAAATTTTTCACTGGGGGATTTTCCCCTAAAATGCGAAGGTTTGGGCGGTTTTGTTGTTTGGGGACCAACACTAACTTATTATACTTTTTCCTCAAGGTTCAGCAGATATAGTCATTTCTTAAAAAAATAGCTGAAAACCCTCCAAAAGAGGGGAAAAAAATAATATTTTCTGCTATTAATGACGAACAAGTTTTCCTAAGATCAAAAGAGATCACATTGCAAATGAAAAAGTTTTAGAACAGCCGTTTTTAACCGTCATTAAATTGAACAATCCGGGACAAATGTTTGGTTTCTGAGACTTCGAGGCAACATGCGTAAATTTGGGACAGTCCCGGCGATTCCGAGGTGTGGGCCACTCTAGATGATCCAATTATCTAAATTGTCATCGTGATTGAAAGAAAAACGTATTCGCAGAACTTTGAAAAATATGTAAAAATCATTTTGAAATCACCTGAAAAAATCAGGGTTTCAAGGTATTTTTTTTATACAAGTGAAAAACTCTGCTAAAAACAAGAGATATCGATTCTACGCGTGTTAATTATATGAGTTAATGAATGCCGTTCGTTGCTCACAATCAATTTTATCACAAAAAACTTTAGAGGCATTTAAATTTTTCGACTTTGAGCTAATTATACACTTTGAAAAAAAGGAGACAATGATTTAAACCTTTCAACTTCACAATTTCTTGGACGATTTTAACGATCAATGCTAATTTACTTCCACACTAGATATCCAATAAAACAAATTAATTGTATTTTTATGTTCATCAAAACTATCTTTTATGGCTATTTAAATTATTAAATTTTATGATAGTTTTCGAAACATAGAAGCGACGTTAAAGAAATATTACAATCGCAATCAGCTACCTTCAATGTCAACTGCCTCACTTTAAGAAAGTTCCTTCTGCCAGTCAGTTTGTTAACAAAAAAACTTTACGACTCCAAGTAGGGATAATTTGCATATGTATAATTCGCGAATTTTGATAATCTGCAAAATTTGATACCGAAATAAAAATGTTTACGGTTTGCAACCTCATAAATTACAATAGGACATAAAACTTTTTCCACATGTAAAGATATCAAATGTCTGTGAAAAAAATCCCCCAACAACAAAAAAAAAACACTATAAGAATTGGAAAAAATATTGTTTTTCAGTTTCCGTAGCTAAAAACAATTCAACTTCCCCCAAAAATAAGTTTCTAGCAATTCTAGTAGGGGAGGAAAATCTGATAGAGTTGTTCTGCTCTCAAATTCACGGTAAGCCAAATTACAGCTCGTGTTGACACGCATTTCACCAATTGGCTTATCAGATCCTTGTTTTTAGGGGTGAATTTCGTTTGACTGTGAATTTGTGGGCCCCATTAGATAGGACTCCCCGGGGAATGAATATGAAACGGAATACTTTTACTTATGAAACGGAAACGATAAACTCCATTTCATTAAATTAAACGTTTTATAGGTGCCGGCGATTTGCAATGAATAAAACTGTGATTTTATTTGTTGGTGAATTGTAGACACAAATAAATAAAGTTTTATGCATTTTTTAGGTAAAGTTGTAAAAAGTTACAATTTTTTCTCGAAATTGGTTTCTCTGAAAATTCAATTCATACTTTGTTCAACGGTTAAAAAACATTCTTAAAATTAAAAAAAAACTAAAAAACTTGACTGTCATTTTACATATTTTCACATATGATGCGTGAAACTTGTAAATTCTTTCACAGCTAAATGCCAAAGAGCTGCAAATAAAGTGTTCAACAAAAAAAAATGCCCCTTCCCTTGTTGTATACTCGAACAAATCATGAATAATAAATAATCAGTGGAATATTGCTTCTTAAATTATATTCACACTTTTGCCCGAACAAACTCGTCCATAATCACGGTCAGGAACATCTTTGGTGAGGGTTTTGTTCCCGACATTATGGCAAGGAATCGCTACGATTCTACCGTGAAAATGCTTCAAAAAACATCAATAAACCCATTAGTCGCCCACACAAATAAATTCAAGAGAATCGCAACTGCAAAGCATCTTACGAGCCTCCTTTGAGTATCTTCAATTGAGGAGCCACTGATGCATTCGCGTTGCCTTCTATTTAGGTGGCTATATGTGAATTGTAACCCCCGATTTAGAGCCTGCCATCAGCATAACTTGCATAAATTTGCGAGTATTTAAAAGAAGGTACCCTTCGCATTGCATTGATTTCTTAACTTGCGCGCGAATCACATCAGTTACTGGGCTGTTGATGTTACTTTTGTAAGTATGGTTCTGAGACAGCATTTTACTATGAAGTATCATGAATTCAGGATGGTAAATGGTACATAACAGTTCTTAAAGCTGGATATACACTTTTAGGAACGCCATTTGAGCCTATATTTGTTTGACATAAAGTAAAAAAAAAATACTGACCAGGACGTGAAGAGACTCAGTCTCCGAGAGTCGCTCGCAGAAACTCGCAAAAACTCGCGAGCTAGTTTCCGCGAGCTGTTAAAAGTGATTCTACCTTCTAGTGGACACGCCTCCATTGAACTCTCGGAGAGTAACTCGCCAGATACGAACGGCGTTTGAATTTCGCTAGTAGCTCTCGAGAACTCGCCAAAGCAAGATGTCAAAAAAAATTAAGATAGTGGTCTCGAAAAATCGCCGAAATTAACTCTCAAATGGACAACCTCCTGCGAGTAACTCTCGAGAGTTTTTGAGAATTACTCGCGTATTTACTCTCATGTGGAGCGGCACCTTTAGGATAACAATATTATGATCACAACCAACAAAAAACTTTCACAAAACTTTCCTCTACAATATTTAGTTACGAAAAAAATATGTTAAACATAATATTTTTTCAAATATCTCGAGATATCTCGGAAAATTTTATTCCCTATAAATTATATAGGGTATATACCTGGTATTTACATGATACTACAGCCCAAATCGGGCCTTGAACTTCTTCCAATTTTCACAGAGGCCAGAAAAATTTCACAAATTTTCACCAGCGACGCTTTTTTTTTACTAGTATTTTCACAATTTTAGTTGCATTTATTTAAAAAGCACCAAATATGAAGTTAATTTTGGCTTGCGACTGTGTAGCTGTCAAGTGAATGCGTCGCGGTCTGTTTAAAAAAAATCACCTGCGGCGCATATTTACTGATCGTTTTTGCCCAGATTTGTTTTCTTAATTTTCGTGAAAAGTTATTTTTCATCTTCTTTTATTCATAGAAATTTAAAAAAAAAATCAAACCTACTTGACAGTGTATATCGGGCTTCAGAAAAATCATACTTACTAAAATCATATTTAACAAAAGATCCGATGTATGCGCCAAGTATTTCACTTCTGTACATCACCATCAGGTTCAATGAAAACACCAAAAAAGTAGTAAATAAGAAACCATTTCTGTTCGTATTATAAAGAAAAAGGTTACGAAGGTTCAGGTGTTCACCTGAAAGGTAAACCAACCAACGAAGCGTACGTTTCGTATCCACAGAGTGCGAAAAAAACATGCAAAAGTGTTGAATCGTTTATAATAACAGACATGTTTTAGTTTATTGAAATTTTCGGACCGGATACAATAAATTAATCGATTTGGCGTATGATTTGTTTTGCCCTTAATGTTTTCTAGTACGAAAATGATTGCTTCGCTGCGTTGTATTGGCCTGCGATACGACATTATTCAATTTAAATTTAGTGATGGCTAACACATGCTCCACTGATTGAAAAGGTTTATCTGGTAGTACATGACTAAAAATACCTCAAATTGCCACTTGTTTTAAATAATTATGATCAGCGCAACAAATAAATAAAAAAGAATTGAAAAATAAACATGTTTGATCGACAGATTGCATTAATTCGATCTTAAAATTATTCTGGTTTGGTGTTTTTTTTTATGAATTTATTCAGTTTAATTAAAAGTCGATTTATCTGACTAAACATATATCCATTTAACACTCATATTATACCAACATAGTAAAACGTATGAATGAATGAAAATTTAAGGAGTACTGAGGAGACAACGGGGAAGGAGGAGCAGAACATTGCCATTCAAATCTAGATACAGATACAGATATCGGGCTATAACTTAAACTTAAACGGATTTAGACCTTCTACTAGTTTTCAACTCACTGAATATGGTTAGCTAATAATTTAAGCAGTTTATTCTTTCTGTCAAATCTCAAAACGTTTTCGAACAAAGCAACGCGCATTCATTTTTGTATTATAAAAGCCAAACTGAATAATTTTTAGCCTTTTTTTCTTACCTGAGCCTTAACGCGATTTTATTTTCATTTCATATGTGGTTTTTTTTCGCTAGCATTATCTTTTGATGCTGCCATAAAGATATAATGCAACATTTGATTATAAATAGCTCTATTAGCCTATCGCGTGTGGTAGATCATTTTGAGATTTCTTGAAAACTTTGAACAATTTGCATATTTCCATGTCTAATAAACACTCAATTTTCTATGGGATAAATGATTATGTTTGTGCGATTTTCAGATACATCGATGATCAATTTTGTTAAGCTAATCGCCAATTTAGTTGCAGGTGTTGGTGCATATTTTACAATGTTTAAATTTTTTTTTCTCACACATTTTGTTTTTTTATAACTTGTTTTGTTTTTTGCAGGTTTTAGTGAGTAAATTTAGTACTTATTACACGTTTTAACCACCACAAAGACGTTTTCTTTTGAGTTGTGTTAATTTTTTTCCGAATATGTATTAAAAAATATCTGGTGTGAACAGGACATGACTTTCTTATACAAAATCAACGTTCCTGCGCAATTTAACCGACAGATAAAATATTAGCTTTTATATCGATTACGGTAAAAGGTATCGTTTTGCGGGAAAAGGCGAAAATATAGAGAATTTTAGTAGCGAAAATCTTTTTTTTTAATCTTTTAATAAAAATATCTCAATACCGGTACAAGATAACTAATAACATTAAAAGATGAAAAGTGTTTGAAATTTTATAAAATTTCCTGCACTTTTATGTATAGACGAACAGAATCACAATATCTATAGCGGTTTGGTAAATAGGAGGAGAGGGGGCGATTGATGACGGGCAAGAGCCGGAAAATTTCAGTAGATGAAGAAAAAGCGGGACGAAAGGAGCACGAGAATCTGAAAAATTAACATTGTGTATAGCCCCTGAAGTGAAACTGGATTTACAGGGGCTTAGAATATATTGCAGAGTGGGTGGAGGGGGATAGAGGTTAAGAAAGAAAGAAAAATAAAGGCTACTGGATAGCCATTTTTAACAGCACTTTCAGAAAATAGGACTCAGAAACTTATTTTCAATACTGGTTTAAGTTTTCTATTTCTACCACCAAACATATTTCCTGGGATCATAATAACATTATAACTTACACAAGCAATTATGTAATTTCAAATTTAATAATACCTTATACCACAAACAACTTATATAAATAAGTTTCATTATCAATTAAATCAAATAAATCAAGTGTTTGTATTTCGGTGCTAAACTAAACTCAAAACAAGCTTCGAACTTTAAATAACAAACGCCATTAAAAAAAACATCAAAATCGAGATATTATTCACAAATATAACCTGTAATTCAATTCAAGAAAGCAGAGCAGAATGAAATCGACAACAATATCTTATTCTTCGTCAGACCATAAAAATCTCAAATGCCAGACATTTGGGCGGATCGAGCTGTAAATTCATTTGCTAAATGATGCAGTCATAAAATTTCATATTTCTCTTAACAATCTTCCAAAAAGGGTATTTAAAAAGACAGCATCAGCAGCAGCAGCAGCCAAAAGACGTTTCTTTTGACTAAGAAATGCATCTTAAATAAATGCGAAGAAATACACCTTAAAGAAGAGTTAAAAATCCATAGATTCAGCCCCGCAGATGCTCACTAAAGTTTTTGGAGGAAGTTATGGATTTCTCGTAGGAATATATGCGCCAGGGAAGCTGTCTAATTCATATGTCGAGGATTATGAATAGTTCGCAAAATACACTTTAATGTTGCTTGTGTGTTGATTTGCCAAGATTATTTTCTTATTTCCTTAGGGGTCGTTTACATCTGACACTTTATACCGCGAATTTTATTCTTCCACAATGAATTTATGTTGCAAAACCGTTTAAACTACGACACAAAATTCAGAAAGTTTTCCCTCAAAGATGCCTGAACTTAGATTTTTTCATATAAAACTGCCGAAATAAATTCAAATTCTGAGAATTTTTGCTAAGTGTACTTATTCTGTTATAGATGAATATAACTCTCTGAATTAATTCTGAATAAAATTCGCCGAGAGATTCAAGTGTAAACGAGGCTTTAGACGCTTTTTTGTTATTTGGTTTGTATTCCATTCTGTATTCATACATGTGTATATTAGATTTAATTTACCAATTGTAACTCATCGAACCAATCATGTCCGTCTGTCCGTCTGTCTGCCCGTGAACACCATAACTCTCGAAGGAATTGAGGTAGGCACTTTTCTCGAAAACGGTTAGTCGTATTAAAAAATATTACAGTCGAAGAGTGTTTAGAATATGATTTTACATAACTATTCCATACATCGAAATCCGGATCGATCCTTCCCCCTCTCCTATAAATCGAATTTTTTTAAATAAAAATATTGTCTGTCCTCACATATGCGAGTGTTGACGATTGGCCCTTGGCAATTGTTGTTTTTCTTATGTTATTAAGTTATTTTTGGGGCAATTATTATACAGTCGACAAAACACCGTATTTAAAAAAAATCCAATAATAATTTTCGTGATGAAATGTTTTCGAAATTTCCTAAATAATATAAAAGGTACATATCCGATTATTTAAAAAAAATTAATAGCATTTCTATTGAGATCATTGCTGTTTTAAGTTGTATCAATTCGATGTTATAAGGAGAAAATATTTGAAAACTGGATTAATTCACCATAAATGATTTTTTTATTTATTAATCGATTTTAATCATTGCTCATGTATTTATGTACAAAATGTAACTAATGTTTTAGTCGCCATATTAATGGTTAATTGCCCCAAGTCAGATTCAAAACTAGTTTTTTTAGTATCACAGAAAAATATTAAAAGTTTTACTTCACGGAATTCATATTTGTCTATGACCACTTAAATTATTGGCAATTTACTTCTAAAAGGATCGTTGCGCAAAAATATCAAAAGACTGGATATATATTACAAAAATTGTAATTAGTCTGTACACATTACTGTGGTATAATTATTTGATTATTTCGATTATGGATACAATGATTTTTTAGTTCGAGTGAATAGAAGAAAATTGCATGCTTTTGCAAAGCGTATAATTACAGTATAACAAGCTCGAGAATCGATTTTTAAAGTTTTATTATTTTTTCAACCGATGGGAATTAGAAAAAAATATACCAATAGTTTAAAACATTTACATCGATGTAAAATAATTCGTTGTTAAGTATTTTTTCACAAGCATAAAGAGTTCCCAATAAAATGAAATAGAAGGAAATTATAGGGTAAGGTGGGCCAATTCCATACGGCTTAAATTTCGCGCCAAATCTCAGGGAAAAAATTCTTGTATCTAATTGTATTCCAGAAGAAATCTTGTATCTAATTGTATTCCAAAAAAATCTTGTATCTAATAAGAACAAGGCCACAAGGATCACTTTTGAAGGAACTGAGCTAGAGACTTGAAATTTTGTATTGAACAGACAAAATCGGACCATTCCTTGCCCATCCGCCATGCAAACGAAACAGTTTTCAGCATTTTTTTCGGAAACAGTCACATCGAAAAATTTATAAAGAAAAAATGTGTTAAGAATTTGATTTTACATAACTCTTCCTTACATCACAAACCAGTCGAACCGCTTCTTCCACCCTCCGTCATACTAATGATTTTTTTTAATCAAAATTCGGTCTGTCCTCATATTTACATACAAAATATAAGAAAAACTGTAATTGCCAGGAGCCAATCGTCAAATACTCTGATTGGTCCCTAACAATTATAGTTGTTCTTATGTTTTGTATAGAGTTTAGTACCGCCGTCACACTGTGACATATCCCCCCCCCCCCATGTTTTACGCTATTAAACCTGAAGGACCTGTTTTTAAACTATTAAAAACGATGTGCTGCTTTTTATGTGAGATAAAACTGGTAGTAACACTTTCCGAAGCTACTTTTTTTTTTAAATTTTTAAAATCTGCAATTTCTGCCGATAAAAAAATCTTTTTGCTCGGGGAAACAACTCAGAAATTTTCTTTGAAACACATTTGAACTCACATAAATTTAAAAACAAATTTATAAAGGTTTTAAAGTTTTATGCACCTTTCATTCAAAGTAATTTACAATAAATAAAATTTTAAAACTAATATAAATTTTCAACAGACCCAACCCAATAGCAACACTGTAGAGATTTTAAAATATTTAATATCTTTAACAAAACTATGTGTCGATTTGTTTTGAAATTAATGTTGTCGAAAACCCATTCAAGGTATTAAAAAAAAATTTAATCTTTTGTAGTTTCTTTATTTCTTTAGTATTGAAATTTTTATTACTAATATAAAAACTAACGACAATAATATGTTAAAGTTAGAGTTTTGTACAAATTCTTAACTTTTGAAAACATATGAACATTTTTTAATGGAAAAAATATTAAAAAGTTGGAAGTTTTAGAAAAAAAAGACTGGAATAAAATTATAAAAATTTATGGGGATTCAAGTCAGACTACAGATTTTAGCAATTTATTTAAAACATTCCAAAGAGTCACTTTAACCCTCTCAATGGCTGGGCGAACGCAGCAACCGGGATCGCCCTTCACAAAATCTAAAGTTTCACTGACTCAGACTTCAAAAGACAAAGGCATAGTGGGTCAGTGTTTAGAAAAGTGTCCATTCAATGATGAAAATTAAACAAAGCGTTTAAAAAACCGTTTCAGAAGCCGGTAAATGAATTTAAAGGTCTGTCCCATATATAGGGCAAATCCATTGAGAGGGTTAATAGGTTTTATTAAAAAGATTTACGTTAAAGATCAAATTTCACGAGAGATTATGTCAATATTTTAAAAATAATATTGTTATTAAAAAATTGACACAAATTTGATTGACATAAGTAGTAGAAAAAAACAGCAAATATAGTAAATTTATATCCCGAAATATCCATTTAATCGAATTGAGTTTTAAAGCGGGTCATTGAAATGTATTTTTTTCCAATCAAAATATCTGTTTATCTCTTAGTAATATCAGGTTTTATTCTAATAAAATTGTTACCAAATTCTCCATTATTATACAATGAAAAGAAAAAAAATCGATTTTTAAACATTTTTCACTTTATATTTTGAATATATTTGGGATACATATATATTTTTTGTCCTTTCCTATTAGCATAACCCAAATATCCAATTTCTTTAGATATATCTTATACACAAAATATGCAAACTTAGTTGCTGTAAAACTAGAAAATTTGCTAATAAATACATAACATTCCTAAACCAATTTGAATACGGCAATAAAGTGTCAAATTAAGCTATCAATTTCCTCAGTCAATAAAATTCCAACGTATTTACTATAAAACTGAAAACTCAACGGAAAAAAAATTAAAACTCAACTTAAAGTCAATCCAATGGATATAACTATTTTGATATTATAAACATTCAACTAAATAAGTTAACTATGACGATAAAAGACGGGGAAGTTGGACAATCGACGGATCGTCGTCAAAATCCACCCAAACGATCATTAATTAAAATACTTTAACCATATAAACTCTTTAACAGCCAAACCATAAAACACCTATGAGGTAAAATTAATAAGACCAGAGGTGATATATATACAAATAAAATGAAACATCAGGCAACAAAATGGATGAAAAAAAACAACTACAACTATACTGAATAACATAACATTCGAATAGAAGTATCTTAAAGATCTTGAGGCGATGTCAAGTTCAGTTAACTTCTTCCAATCTTCCAACAATACCTACTAGTAACAACTTCATTAAGAAACGGATGGATAGATGGAATCTGATTTTGAATCTAAATCTGAATCTGAAATCTGCTAATCATGATTCGAACCTGTAACAAGTTAGTGATGCCAACAACTAGCAGCAGCACCACCTAATGAAATATAACTCATTTGACTAAGAAACGACAGCGACTTTTTAATTACTTTGTTACTGTCCTAATTATGTTAATCGGCGTGTCCACATGTCTTCTTTTTTTCTTATTTTGTAAAAGAATCATCATCATTTTCTTTTTCCTTATAGAGCTACGACAAGCAAATATTTTTAGTGCTAAAACTACATTCAAGGCGCGTTAAAGTTACCTGAAATCAGTTCTTGAGGTTTTTTTTAAGACACCTCTTTCGCTCATCATTTCTTCCTTCATCAGTTAATTTTTTTTTCCTCTCAAGATTGAAATAAACTTGATTCGCCATGTTTTCTGTTATTGATTTCGCGAATGATTTTTTAAAAAGCTTGTTATGGCTAATCATTGAAAATTTAATGAGTAAACGACTCGGAATCACATTTGAGATTTTATGACTGGAATAGGCGCACCAATCTAACTGGTATAAGGAATATTAGCAATTGATTGGAGTGGAAATATCAGAAAGATTGGTATTTTTTTTATTTTATTTTTTTTTGAAATTGGGAATAAAATATTGGGTTGGTCTACATCTACAGTTTTGATTGAGATATCGAAAAATATACATAATGGAAAACGCGCTTAATGACAGGAAATGAAAATTTAAAACTATCTAAACACTTTTTTGAGATAGGCATTTATTTTAATACCCCCACTTGATTGTGAAAAGATCATTGGGTGGGTTTGTGAACAATTAATGGCGTATTCAAATGGTCTGCTCCGTTTGCTCCACAAATGCTCAATCTAGATTTTAAATCGAACAGAAAATTTTGACGATTTTTTGCTAACCAAATTGTATTGAATAAAGTAGGCATTCTTTGACTCTCGAGCAGAGCATACTCTTAAGCTGCCGTACTCTTAAACATGAGAGTAAATACGCTAGTAACTCTCAAAAACTCTTGAGAATTACTCGCAGGAGGTTGTCCATTTGAGAGTTAATTTCGGCGATTTTTCTATCGCTTCTAGCGAAATCGAGCTTCTAGCTTCTAGCGTTCTAGCGTTCTCGAGAGCTACTAGCGAAATTCAAACGCTGTTCGTATCTGGCGAGCTACTCTTCGAGAGTTCAGTGGAGGCCTGTCGACTAGAGAGTAGAATCACTTTTGACAGCTCGCAGAAACTAGCTCGCGAGTTTTTGCGAGTTTCCGCGAGCGACTCTCAGAGACGTGTCCATTTGCGAGTAGCTGCTATCGAGAGGTTATCGCCGGCATTTACTCTCATGTGGAGCGGCACCTTAAATCTGTGATTCGAATTCGCCATATTCTTTTATTCTTCTTGTTACGGATTAGGGTAATTATTATAAATAATTAGGGATTCGCTATATAGCTTACTCGAATGCACTTTGAATTGCATATCGTAGTTGGCTAAGAGTATTCAGAGTAGTGACAGTTGGCCGCTGTGAAAAATCAGGATTGGAAAAGTGAGTGGTTTGGAATTAAATAGTTATTGTGTTGTGTAATAGTTTATATTTATTTTTGTGGTTTAGGGATGATCCGGGAAGGTAGTATTGGGTGTTTGAGTTTACTTTCCGTCCGTCGGATTGTTTTAGTGTTGGGCTAGATGGCGAAACAGGGAAGGTAAACGTGTGTCGTTTACTTATGCGTGTGTCGCTGACTGCCAGGTAAACGTGTGTCGTTCATCTGAGTGTGTGTCATTTGTCGGCGTGTGTCGCTGACTACCCTGTTTGTCGGCGTGTGTCGCTGACTATCCTGTCATCTGAGGTCCAGAAGGAAGAGACACGTTCGTCGTGTCCTTTTTGGTCTGTCCGAGGTAGAGGGCGGGTAGCTGTAAGCCCTCACTAAGTCTTATAGACTTACGTGTTGTTTTTGTTTATTTACAGGAGTGAACCGGACCGACATACGACATCGGAAACTACATCTATACCCTGTAATGTTAAATAACAAATAAACCGATTTCTATATGATCTAGTATCGTTATGTTTTATTCATCGCGCCTAGTTTTTGTCATCCTAACATTCTCGACCCGGTAGTCAAAAAATAAATTGTTATAACTAAAATTACTGTTTTAGAAACCAGTGACTTTCTTCAGAAGCAGCTTAGTTCGGCTGACCAAAAGTCCTAGATTCGCCAGGACAGTCTCAGATTTAGGCATGTTGTAAAAAATTGAAACTTTTTTCCTATTTGACCTTGAAACCGAAGTTTTTGCATAAATCTCTACTTCCATTGTGTCTTTATTTTAACCATACGGCGCATTTTATTATAAAATATTTGATTATAACTTCTTTTGAAAAGGTTTTGGGACGTAACATAGTTTTTCGCGAGCGTTTATTAAACTTATTTTGTACTTTTCGATTACTTCCGAAACATTAAAAGTTTCTTTTTCCCCACCCTGCCCCTGTCCCCCTCCCCTTCCCTCTTCCTCCTCCTCCGCCACCTCCTCTTCCTCCTCCTTCATCTGTTCCAGATTCCAACAAAACGTCACGATCAAGTGTGGCGTCAATGTTAACTTGCATAGCACGTTTTCTTCAGAAAATTGACTATTTATAAGTCGATAGAACTGTTTGCAAGTGAATTATAAAGAGCAGTGGTCACAAAGTCACCGATTTGTAACGCTTTTTTGTATTACATATGTTACATCAATTTTAACCGCTATTATAGAAACTTTTCTCTTGACAGAGGTTCAGACGACACAATATTTTTTTACCTACATTTTTTATATGAATTTTCATTGGAAACACCACAAAAAATAATATTTTTGACACCAATACCTTAATATCAGAATGTTTCTTCATTTATCAAACATACAAAAAGGTGAAAAACTAATTTTTTATCAGCTCAAATTTCAAAATCGTATCTGCATATAATTTCATTTGAAACGAAATGCTCCCTCAAGAAACTTGTTTTTTTATTCGAATGTTTATTTGATATACCTATCATCCTTTTAAATTAAATTATCTTAATTCTATTCAAATGGTAGACAACAAAAAGTTATTTGAGACATAAACATAAAACGCCGATATAAAAACCAATTTGAATTCAAAAAGAAAGACACACTTCCAACCAAATTATTAATGCGTCAATCGAAAAATAATTTCCACACATTAATAAGGACATGGACCCAGCCGATAAATTAAACATTCCTCTCATTAAAGTGTTTCAATCGCAGCGGGGATGCGAATAAAACATAAAACTCAATCGCACCAGAAAATCACAAACAAAATGAAAAATAAGAAAAAAAATACCAACCGAAATATGCTATATGAAGAAATTGAGATAGAAAGAAAAATGTCTTATTTCTTAGTGGTTATGTTTTGGTTACCAGTTAAGTTTGTTTTTTTTTTTTAATTGAGGGGTTCCCCTCTGGTTTCCAAAGAACTCTGGATAAAAATGCCCGCTGGATAGGTTCCAAAAATCGCTTCGTAATGAGGCAAACTACGATCGAAAAAAAAACGTCCAACCAAAATGACTCCATTCCATTCGATTCGATTTGTTATCTGATGGCGTGCCGTAGGTGTAAAAAACAGATTAGTTGAAATTTTAGTTACGCTTGTTCACCGATTAACAATTAAAGCATTGTCAAGGTGTATATGGAGATTAATTGGATCCCGAAACAGGCAGGAATTATTGTAGGTTCGTATGGCCTCTATTAGAAAGGTACTTATTTAAACGAGACCTAATCTATCTAATCGAATGATATCTTCTTATTATATTTTCTACAATTATCCACTTTATAACAAACGCAATCCTAGACGCTTCCTGCAGTTTAAGATGTTTTTTTAAGTATATTTTCATTTTGTACCGTAAACGAGATAAATGGACAATTGCACAGAGATTCCCGCTGGGGATGAAGAGGTTTTTTTTTTGATGTGGTTGGTGGTAATGGTCAAAAAGATCCACAGGTAATGAAAGAAAGAAAGAACTTTTGTGATTTTTTCCAAGTAAGTATTATTCAGTTATTGGACAAATATAATTGGTGTTCACGAACCTCTCAGATATCTGATTTGATTTCCTATCAGTCTCGAATATCAAATTGCATTGTGTCTGATTGAAGTTGATGTGATGTGAGACACAGAACCGCGTTCCGAAAAAAAATTGGGTTTTCATACAGGTTTCATATCGTGTCATGCTCAAATGTGAGCATAAACGGGCAGGTGGGATGTATTAAATTAAAGCATTATAGCCTATACTTTGGCCGGAAAAAGTGGCTTGGAGTCTCTTTAATTCTTATTTGATTGACTTCAGCAGGTCTTTTGCGATTCTGGCGCCGCTATTGATTAATTTCATTTAAAGTTGAATTATTGCCGGTTATTGTGATTGGGACTACTTTCGGATTAAAGTTTTTACAAATAGATCAATTTGGCCGTTCTTTTGTGGTTTAACAATGAAAAAATTTATTTTGTACATTTAAGTCAAACATATTTTTTTAGGGCAGTAAAGAAATTAATTTTTCAAAGGGATGACTATATTTTCTCCAATATTTTGCATGATTGGTAAGGAGTTGTTACACTTTTACGGGCATGAGGGTAATGAATTTCACAAACAGCCATCGTAGGTGTTCAAAAATAGAAATGAAATAAGTTTAGTTTGGATTTAATCTATTTCGCGTCATATTTGCTGATTTCTAACCTTTCGTTGTTGATTTCGAATCTTTCGTTGTTGATTTCTAACCTTTCGTTGTTGATTGCTAACCTTTCGTTGTTGTTTTCTAACCTTTGGTTGTTGATTTCTAACCTTTCGTTGTTGATTTCTAACCCTTCGTTGTTGTTTTCTAACCTTTCGTTGTTGATTTCTAACCTTTCGTTGTTGATTTCTAACCTTTCGTTGTTGATTTCTAACCTTTCGTTGTTGATTCCTAACCTTTCGTTGTTGATTTCTAACCTTTCGTTGTTGATTTCTAACCTTTCGTTGTTGATTTCTAATCTTTCATTGTTGATTTCTAACCTTTCGTTGTTGATTTCTAACCTTTCGTTGTTGATTTCTAACCTTTCCTTGGTGATTTCTAACCCTTCGTTGTTGATTTCTAACCTTTCGTTGTTGATTTCTAACCTTTCGTTGTTGATTTCTAACCTTTCATTGTTAATTTCTAACCTTTCTTACATGCTTAACCCATGAAAAACATCCATGAAAAACGCACCGAATATTTTTAACACAAAAGCCAATTTATTCTTATAAAATAAGCAAAATAAAAAGGAAAAATAATGGTAGCTCTAAGGGGTACCTCCCACACATTTTTTTTTTTAAATACCGTTTTTTGATAATTTCTCGAAAACTAATAGAATCAAATTTTTAGGGTATAAAGTTTTCTACTTTTGCTGCTTTAGCGGTTTTTTGTATCTCTAACGGTTCTCAAGATATTTAAAAAACGGTTCTCAAGATCTTTAAAAAATACTATTTAAAAAAATTGAAAATCTCTCGAAAACTAGCACTTTTGTGAAAAAATGTCCAGAACCAAATTTGTAGGAAAGAAAATTTCCTAGAGTTTCCCGTTAACGGTTTTTACATATCGCTCACCGGGTGCAATAGTGGCACAACTCAGAAAAATCCAAATTTGAAGTATGAACGCCATTATATTTAAAATTCAACGCTCTACATATCTGTAATATCGGCACATCTATATCTCTTTTCAATTCCGAAAGATCGCGATAGTGCTATTAAATATCTTCGTCGCTTTTCTACCAAATTGAACAAAGGTATGATTTTGCTTATATCTCGAAACTGAAAAAAATGAGTTGTGCCACTATTGCACCCGGCGAGCGATATCTTTAACGGTTCTCAAGATAATTGAAAAACTATTTTTTGTTCACAATATTTTTTTTCGAAACTAAATATTGCAGAGGAAAGTTTTGTGTTGGTCACAGCTGATATTTTTATATAAACTACTATTTTATTCGTCGGATTACAGCGCAGAAACGTAGATTTTGTTTAAGAAAGTCATTTGCTGAAATATTTTTTAAAAGCATTCAAGAATGGTCAAAGTTCATGACATTTTTGTATTCAACTTATTCTTAAATACTATGAAATTGAATATTTCACAATTTTGAAACATAATAGTCTGCTTAAAACTGTTGAAATATAATATTCTCATTAAAACTGATAATTATTTAAGTGTCTCTCAAAGATAAAGTGATAATTATGTCTGTGTTGGTTGACCGTTGTGTTCATGTTTGTTGTTTATGTAAACGGGCTTATCGGTCCTTTGATGTTATGTATAAATGAAACTAGAGGTCTTTTTTCTAATTTTTATATTTATGTTTTAATCATCCGACGTTTCGATCGTGTATACGATCATCTTCAGGGTGCTTATAATGGATGGATAACAAATTATTTTATTTTACTTAGTTTTAGTTATTTCTACTTACATTGTGTATTTGATATAATGGAAAACTACTTTGAAATTACATTAAGCACTGATTGACAATAAATGAATGAAATAAATCAAAAATGTTTGACATCGTACGTTATTATAAAAACAAGAAACAGATTAAATAAATTAAATAAGTTAAACACGACGTCACTGGGACGGTTACAAGATTTAAAGAGAATAATAACAGTTCTTGCAAACATCGGTGTGGTTATTGCGGTTTATTGATATTTAGATCTTTTTGGGTTTGTATTATCATTTGTGTATGTCCGTTTTCGTTTGCGTGTGTTTATCTCGTCATGTAGTATTGCGCAATACACTGCTGAAATGTCCTGTGTGTCACGTTTTATGTTGTATGTGTCCTCTGTGTATATGTGTAATGCTTCTGTTGTGAGTCGTTTGTTATAGTTTGTTTGTGTTGCCAGAATTTTCGTGTTGTCAAAGTCTGGTATGTGTTTGTGCGTGTTAAAATGTTCGACTAATGCGGTGTGTGGAGTGTTATTTATGACGTCACCAATCCTTTTTAAATCATTTTTGTGGTTATTTATACGTTTTTCTAGGTATTGTTTTGTTTGGCCTACGTAATTTAGATTGCACTCTGCCCCTATATTTGGATTGCCCAAGCACGGGATTTTGTATATTATATTTGAACGTTTATTTTTAGGTGTAGGATCTTTTAAACTTGTGTATAGACTTCGAAGTGTGACTTTGTTCCGATATGCTAATATTGTGTTTTTTGTATGTTGTTTTAATGTTTTAGCGATCTTTTCTGAGGTTCCCCTAATGTACGTTATGCTCCTGTACATTGGGTTATCAATGAGTGTCTCACTATGGATGGGTAGGGAGTCATTCGGTCTATGATTATTATTATTTCTAGTTTTAAGTAACGAGTTTATTATGTTTTGTGGATAGTTGTTTTTGGCTAGTATGTTTTTTATTAATTTTATGTTATTTTTGTGAAACTTGTCAGAGCTGATGGTTAGGATTGTGTTTATTAATTGTCTAGCAGTGTTTAGTTTCTGAGTATGGGGGTGGTGGGAGAGATAATTGAGGATGCGATTTGAAGTGGATGGTTTTTGGTACCAATCAGTGTCTATTTTATTATTGTTGTTTCGTATTGCAAGTACGTTAAGGTATGCTAATTTATTGTGTTGTTCTATTTCGTGTGTGAATTGAATTTTAGGGTGGAAGTTATTTAATTTTTCTAAGGTATCTGGTATTTGATCTTTAGCTATAATGGCGAAAATATCATCTACATACTTTACAAATAATTTAGGTGTATAGTTCAGACTTGGAATTACATCTTGTAGTAATTTTTGTGTAACAATATCAGCAATTATGGATGATAATGGGTTGCCCATTGGCATACCATAGACATACAAAAACACAATATTAGCATATCGGAACAAAGTCACACTTCGAAGTCTATACACAAGTTTAAAAGATCCTACACCTAAAAATAAACGTTCAAATATAATATACAAAATCCCGTGCTTGGGCAATCCAAATATAGGGGCAGAGTGCAATCTAAATTACGTAGGCCAAACAAAACAATACCTAGAAAAACGTATAAATAACCACAAAAATGATTTAAAAAGGATTGGTGACGTCATAAATAACACTCCACACACCGCATTAGTCGAACATTTTAACACGCACAAACACATACCAGACTTTGACAACACGAAAATTCTGGCAACACAAACAAACTATAACAAACGACTCACAACAGAAGCATTACACATATACACAGAGGACACATACAACATAAAACGTGACACACAGGACATTTCAGCAGTGTATTGCGCAATACTACATGACGAGATAAACACACGCAAACGAAAACGGACATACACAAATGATAATACAAACCCAAAAAGATCTAAATATCAATAAACCGCAATAACCACACCGATGTTTGCAAGAACTGTTATTATTCTCTTTAAATCTTGTAACCGTCCCAGTGACGTCGTGTTTAACTTATTTAATTTATTTAATCTGTTTCTTGTTTTTATAATAACGTACGATGTCAAACATTTTTGATTTATTTCATTCATTTATTGTCAATCAGTGCTTAATGTAATTTCAAAGTAGTTTTCCATTATATCAAATACACAATGTAAGTAGAAATAACTAAAACTAAGTAAAATAAAATAATTTGTTATCCATCCATTATAAGCACCCTGAAGATGATCGTATACACGATCGAAACGTCGGATGATTAAAACATAAATATAAAAATTAGAAAAAAGACCTCTAGTTTCATTTATACATAACATCAAAGGACCGATAAGCCCGTTTACATAAACAACAAACATAAAGTGATAATATTTACGACAAATAACTTCTCATAATTGGACTCATTGCGTTTTCTTAGTAAAATTTCTTTGCGATAATTCTTTTTCACTACATTGCATATCAGATAAAGAATTTACTAATGTTCATTTTAGTTTAAAAAAAATTGAAATACATTCGCGCAGGAAAATTCCAAACTTTATTAAAAAAAATGAAAAAAATCTTTCTTATTTTTAATTAATTGTTTGAAGAATATTTCAAAATACTTAGCAACTTGAATATTATCTAAAATTTTAAGGTAACTAGAAAGCCACCTAAGAAGACTAAATGTGTGCGGTCGCTAGAATTGTTGAGTCCACTTCAAATTAACCAAATTGAAAAACACATGTTCCACTTACCACGATCTCAAGATGCACTTAAGGACATAATTGTAACAAATAAAACACTAGAGAACCTTTAGAATCTCTTCCGTTTGTGGTTTCATTCTTTCATTTAACCATTCCTAAAGTGGTGAATTTATTATTATTTTTTCTACTTAGGCAGCATTAAAATTTATGTATATAAGAAAGTCCTTTCATTTTTTTCTCGTTATCGTTTCGTGTTGAGCACATTATACTTTAATTATGAGGACGCAATTAAACAAATTTCCCAGTCAAAATCATATTACTTTCGACCCCGTTCTAAAATTAAGAGCCCCATTTAACGATATAATCAGAAAAAAAAGAAAATAAATTATGGAAATGGATAAATAACCGAAAAAGGACTAATTTATGATCACATTTAAGTATATCCCAGTACGAGTGCATAAACGCGCAATGGTCTGGTTTAATATGATTTTTTTTTGTGATTTGAGAGCAAAGTTTATCCTCGCGCTGTACATAAAATCATTTACATGCTTACATGTATGTTGAAAACGTTAAAATCCCTAGAGTACCATTCGACTCATGATTTGACGATATTCTCCGTTTTAGCGTACGCCCTTCGCATATAAGTTTAAAATTGCCTCTTTATACGAGACGACATTTATATGGCATATGTGTAGCTGCGTTGAAGCAATTCAGCTTGAATTTTACGATGCATGGTTTCCAAGTCATGGATGATAAATTGCGTTATTTTACTAATCATAATTTTGTTTTTTGTGTAAAGTTGTAAAATTCTGTAAGTGACATTTTTGATTAACTGTAAAGGCTATATTATTACTGTAAGGAAATTCAAATTCTTTTACTTTTGACAAATTGTTTTGAATTTGAAAGAGCTAAGCGTTTAAGTTTTAAATTTCTAAACTGCAATTAATGTCCATTTAATTGCTTTAATTTCGTAAAACCACTAATAGATTTTGTTTCAACTCAAATCCCCAGTTATTAAATTTGTATGGGGGAATGGGTACCTACCGTTACCTTTACAAAAATTAATAGAAAACTACGATTTTTGTAAAACTCATTTACAAAAAATTTCAAGTCGCTAGGTCAATGCGTTCTCGAGTTATTAAAGATATATAAAATGAACAGACCGACAGACAGATGCACGGAACGGACATCCTCATAATTTTGCCTGAAACGGATGTCGTACTGATCAGAAAGTTTCTATCTGCCCCCGTTCCCGAGTCGGTCTCCGTCATGAATACAATAATTTCCATCTATAGAGAGGAAAGTAAAAAAAACTGTTACCAAAACCTTTCAAATGATTTTCAAACCCTTAAGAAGCATTTGAGAGGCTTTTAAAATTTAACTGTGATCCCAGTAAATTTTACTCGGATCCACAGTAAAAATTACTGTGAGTCCAGTTCGTTCCAGTTTTCTAGTATGAGAATTTTACTGAAGATACAATCCAATATTTACTGGGAGGAACAGTAAATTTTATTTACTGGAACAGAAGGGTAAAATTTACTATACTTTGTCGTGGTTGCCTTTTTACTGGGGTCCCAGTAAAATCTTGTTTAAAGTGTAGGGGACATTCCAACGAAAAAGGTTCGGAAACACTGCTCTAAATCATATACAGAATTGCATGCACACCATATTGCATTCACACTAGCTAGTAGGCGAGGTGATTTTCTAAAAAAAAGTTATTTAATATTTTTACTTTAACTCTAAATCACACACAATATAATATGATTCCATGTCGGTGTAATCAGGACAAAAATAAGTCGTAATGAAAAAAATGGTCATAAATCCGTAATATCTTTAGGGCTTTTTTTTAAATGGGTCTAGTATTAACTGTTCACATTAAAAATGGATTGATTTTGCCATATCGAACAACTTGATTGACTGGCTACCGAATACATTTATGGTTACTCGGTTAATATCAACTAAATAAAACCTAACTGATCTAACTCCTCATTGAATTACATTTATCAAGTTCACTTCGCCTTGATATGTGTCTAACATCAATCACGTATCAAAAGCATCGATTGCTTCACGCAGAAGTGATCCACATGATTGAGTCCATCCAAGGTACATACAAGCAACATAACAAAAATTCTCTCAGCGAAAAAAAAATTTAAGTTGACGAGCTATCAAAACATATTAAAATATTTGAAAATGCTCTCATCAGGACGATAAATCATCGACTCGAGTAATAAATTTATTTTTATTTATTTTTTTATTTTTCTAAATTAAATCTTAAAAGAAAAGGGAAACAGAACACCTTGTCCTCTCTACAGCCCGCTAAGCCGCAAATCCCGAAGAGTATCTGATGATTCTGAGATCGCAAAAAGATACGAAATTCAATATGTGGAGGCAGTGTGGGGCTGTGCGGTTTGGCTGGCCGTGTAAACACGCCTTACTCACACACAATTTGATGATCACTGATCACTTGTTAGTTTAAAAACTAAAGACTTTTTACTGTGTTTTGATCTACGCTGTACCGATCGATGGCACATTTAAAACACGTTTGTTCGGTGATTGGTCTTTTTGTTTTTCGCTTTGAGTTAAACTTTAAGAAACCGATTTTGATTCTCAAAGGGATATCTTTAAGAAGCGATCATTCAAGATACGAAACGATCGCAAACGATCGTTGGGCGAACAAGTGAAGAGCTGTGACGGAAAACAAAGGTAACAAGATACAAGTTGCATGATTATGCCCTTTAAGATGATCCTCTTATGCTCTGGATATATTTCTAAAAGAACCCACCGCTAAATAAAACAATGCGAATGGCGAGCGATCCAAATTGAAATAAGCAAAAAAGCGCCAAGAAATTGTTGATTTTGAAGAAACACTAAACCGACAGAAATTGGTAAAAAATTTGTAACTTAACTGTAAAAGGACGACACAGTGTTGGGCAGTTCGCGCCGACGATGACCCGCGGTTCTTTGGTTGACAGAAAAAAAAACTCCAAAGGAACCTACGTCGAGCGCACAAGAAAAAAATTGGCTTTTTTTTTCGAAAAATTGCTTTGAAAATCCAAAACGAGGTACAAAAGAAATTCGCGAAAAACAAGCAATTGCCTGTATAAAATTCCATTGTGTTGCACCCTAATTGATTCACCTGAACCATAAATTATCCGCGGTGAAGATCCTTTTAGCCATTTCCAGATTCACTTTTCACTTCTTATTTGTTTGGACCATAGAAGGACGTTGAATTCGAAATGTGAATATTTGATTGCCAAAAAACAATGGGTTTCTGGAACGTAAACTATTGAAAGGTATTTCGGTGTAATTTCGACTAAAAACACGTGTAAACAATTTTCATTTTCTTGCAAATAAAAAATAATAATAATAATAACAGCGGAATAAGAAACTGTGAAGAAGACGATGGCCACAATGGAATCAATTTTGATTTTCATTTTTCGGTATTTTTCGGACGCATGGAGTCGCGGACAATTGACCACGAATTAAATTCATGTAAACAAATTTTTATTTGCACAGAATATCTTTTTAAATTCAGTTTAGGAGATTTTTTGAATTATTTACAAATGGAAGTTTAAAACCGAAATATGTTAACGATTGTGGTTGAATTTGGTTTCTGAATGCTTTTGCACACAAAACTTAAATATTTTGAATTGTTTTAGACTGCGAGATCTTGAACGTGTGGTGGACACTTTTTAATTAAACATTCGGTTGAAATGTCTTGCAAAAAATTCTCAAAAAAACACATTAAAAAATCTAGCATCAAAAACGTGTATCAAAATTGTAATAAAACTTTTTTTTATAATGAAACTTTCAGGTTAAAATGAAACTTTCAGGTTCCAATGACACTTTCTGGTTACAATGAAACTTTCAGGTTACAATGAAACTTTCAGGTTGCAATGAAACTTTCAGGTTGCAATGAAACTTTCTGGTTACAATGAAACTTTCAGGTCAGAATGAAACTTTCAGGTCACAATGAAACTTTTAGGTTACAAAGAAACTTTCAGGTCACAATGAAACTTTCAGGTCACAATGAAACTTTCAGGTTACAATGAAACTTTCTGGTTACAATGAAACTTTCAGAATATTATAGGTGTTATTGAATTTTTCAATCTAAACAAAAATTGTTTTTCTGAAATATTAAATGTTTGGAAAAAACATTATTAAACAATAATTGTTGTCAACGAATATGTCCTGTTTGCTATAAAAAATAATTCTTTTACAGAAACATATAATTATTGCTGCAAACACCTAATAGATGTTCGCAAACACTTTCCAAACATTCCTTTTTTTCAGCGTGCAGATCACCAGAATCAAACTGATTTTGATCCGCCCAAGTGATTAAAATACTGTAGGTTTTTACAATGCTGTATATGGGGATAATTGGCCCGGAATCACAAAATTTTCAAGTGATTCACAATTTTCGAAGTCCACTACACCAAGTTCCCACTGTATTTGAAAAAATGATTATTTTTCATATCTTTTTTTCGAAACTAAATTTTGCAGAATAAAGTTTTGTGTTGACCACAAGTGATATTTTTGAAATGCTCTTATGCTGACTTTTAAACTTCAAGTTTAAATTATTCACAAACAAACTTTTTAAAAAGCTTGTTGCAAAAATTTTAGTTCCTTGACCTTTATTTTCGATACAAATTTATGAAAATGTGCCTTTGGGTCAATAGAATAGAATCTGTTGATTTATAAATGGCAAAATGCTCGTAATCTCAATGCCTCATTCTTAATTCAGTTGAGTTACTAAAATGGGAAGCAAGCATTAAAATCCAGCCTCAGACAACTGTCAACAATGGAAATCAGTTGTCACAAGTTAAAGGCACGATTCACCATTAGAGTAATATAACAAGCATGGGTAACCTTTTAAAAAATATAAAACTGAATAGAAAAAAAAACGAGCTAATAATATTATGAGAGGGATACTGTCCTTATCATCGCACCCATCGTTAATAATTTCGACGAATTTGGAGGAACAATGATGCCTCTGGCGCTATCTGATCAAACACGATTCGAATTTGAAATGTATTTCAGTTACACCATTCATACGAGAGTATATTGCCATGCCAGGCCGGGCCAGATCGTAGTCACACCGACTGTTACAGGTAAGACAGAATTCAACAGGCAAATAAAAACACCTTCCTCTAAGAATAACGAGTGTAACCTCTACAGTAATTCAGTATGGACTGATGTTTTTAAACATTGTACACAAACTAAAAATAAAAATCAAAATACATTATTAAAAACAATAAAAAAAATTTAGTTTCGCTCAATATTCAACAGTGGTAATGTTAACATTATGTTTAAGATAAATTTGAATATTTTACAATTGAATTCAATGGAGCGATCGAACGCTCAATTAAATTTAATCAAAGTCAGAATCATTGGCGATGCAGCAATAAATTCACACGTCAATTTAGGATCAATTTCCTGGGGCTTTAAAGACAGTAATACCTATGCTGTGCGACTACATTGAAATCTATATGCACTGGGGATATGTACTGGGGAGCTTTCTTGTAGAAGTAGTATTTCTGTAGTTGTGAACTTGAGAGTGCATTGACAAATATATTTATTTTCATTTGGAGGCGGTATTTGAGAAATATTTCTACTTTTTATTTGTTTCTCCAACTAGCCATAGTCACTACAATCAGTTAACGCCATTGCCATTGCTGCATCGACGACTTGTAGCGCGCCTACGTAAACCGCAAAAGTTACAGGTAAGTCGTATGTAACACTAAATATGGGAGTAATAGACTTTTTCCGCTGCATGCTTACCTAGGATTGGATGGAAAACATTTCAGAAGCAAAAGAATGGGTGGTGCTTATGTTATTTTCTTATTGCATTTTGAAATCTCCGAATCGGTTCGAAGTTTGAGTTAAATAGAGTTAAATAAGTCAAAAAATTCAATTTATGATTTCATAAATGACAATTTTTATTAATTTTGTGATCATATTGCAAAAAATATCAAAAGTGAATTTTATGTGGTGATTTTTTAATCACTGTGCGGGTTTTTAAGTCCAACAAATACTATAACTTTTTGATCATCAAATTAACTATTTTACAAATCCAATTGAACTTTTTATAAATCAAATTCGATTTGTACAAATTATATTCATCATATTTCAAATTAAATTCTTTTTTTTTCATAGTTTTTCCTTCGTGATAAATTTTGTATAAATTTTGTGGTTTCCTAGTTTTGAATATATTATTAACATAACAGGATATCTGAATATTTTTGATTTAGTAAATTTGCCGTAAAAGTTTTTTAGATGAATTTGCAAATTTTTTTAGATGAATTTGATCTGTAAAAAGTCTAATTTGATTTGCAAAACAGCTATTTTGATATGCAAAAAGTTATATCTAATTGGACTAAAAATCCTGTAATTAGGTTTGTTATTTTCACGCTGAAAACGTTACTTATTTAGAATTACTAATTAGTATATGGTAGAGAAACGTGAAAACCGTTAAATCAAAAAAATGTAAAAAATGTATTTCCTTTAAATTTAGTTATATCAATTTTTTTACGAAAGCGCATAATTTTCGTGAAATTTTCAAAAAACCTAACTTTTTTCAAATATTTTAAGAACTGTTAAAGATACGTCAAAACGGTTATAGCAAAAAATGTAGAAAATTTAATATCCTTTAAATTTTGTTATACATTCAATCTTTCCCAAAAGCGCACAGTTTTCTAGAAATTTTCAAAAAAAAACTGTTTTTAAAAAAATGTATGCGAGATACACATTATAGTTACCGTTACTTTTCCAGAAGTTGATAGAAAACTACGATTTTGATAAAACTCATCCAGAAAAAATTTCAAGTCGCTAGCTCAACGCGTTCCCGAGTTTTTTAAGATACGTAAAACGGACGGTCTTCAAAGAAAAAAGGTCTTCAAATTTTTAGTTCTGCAAAAAACAAAAGATCCTAAAATTTTCGGCCGCCGATTTAACAAGGATTTTAACTTTTGGGTGCAAAAAAAGTTTCTGCGAGAAGCCCAAAATCTGTAGTTACGACACAGCATAATTTGCTAATCACAAACTTTGGTACGTAAAAGTAATTTGTGCCAGCCGATAAAAAAATCTTTTATTTTCATATTCCAGTTGTAATTACATAATCTGTAATAAAGAAAAATTAAATAACATCCTATCAATGAAGTTCAAATTTTTGTAAAAATTTTAATTAAAAATTTGAACGAAAAGACGGTTTTTCCTTGTGATGAGCACAATTAAAAAACCAGTTCAATTTTCATAAATTTGAGCCTTCATCATGCAGCCTCCGGTGAAAACCTCCATTCAATTAAGAATTAAAGCCTTCAAAATTTAAGATAGAAAAAAAGTATTAAACTGGAACTAGCATTAGTTACGGTTAATACCTACAACCTTTTACCCGACATATTACCCAGCTCGATTTAATGTTTCAATCGATCAAATGTTATAAATTTGTCGGCTTTTCCTTTTTAGAAATAAATAATAAATACTCCAAAAGGTAAATAAACAGAAGAGAACTAATTAATTATGAAACGAACCAAAGCCAATTAATTATCAACTATAAGAAAGGCTTTCATTTACCACATCGTTATTTGGTATAGTGAAGACACCGAACCAATACCCAAACTCGAACTTAAACTCCGATTTGAGTCCAAGGTTCATGGGGCAAGTGTGGGTTTACGCCTCAAAAAGTATCTAATCTATCTATCCAGACGTCAATCTTTGAAATTTTCTGTTTCTATTAGTTTTATTAGATATTTTTGTTTGTCGAAGCTCCTTGTGGTGGTGGGTTTTAAGGAACTTCCCTCGTACGCTAGCAGCTTTTAACTCGAGTTGCTGCTTTTAACTGTGGATTTTGTAATGATTTGAAGGCGATTTTGAAATTTTAGAATTTTTAAACCCGCAGGAAAGGTGAAAAAATGAAAACCAAACAAACTCCGAAAATCTAAGGTAACGAGCTAAGTTCACGCAGCGGTCAAGTAAATAGATCTATCAACAATTTACCTGTAAATTCTCATGTAAAAACAACAAAAATTTCCAAACTCCAACATTCAAGCCGCCCCATCAGCGAAAGGAGTTTCAACTATCCAATCCCAACTTGGTATCGTATAGCTGTCTTAAGAAGTGTATCTGATGACCGGCCACTTTAAGCTATTATGAATGATGATTGATACCTACCGATCGTTTGTTTAGCTCCTCGTTTAGAGGAGCCTCGAATGTAATCAAAATATGATAATTTCAACGTCTTAAAAACCTATCCGTATGGAAATGAAATAAAAGACTATGGTGCCAAGATGCTGGGGAAGCCATTTAATATTCATTAAAATTAATGAAGACGAGAACATTTTAATCATCTTCAAAAGAGATTTCTGTACCTTGGCATCTCACTAATTTATTATTCGGTTATTAATTATGGTCCGTTGTAATTTTCCTCCAAGCGTCCATATTATGGAGTATATAACAGACTATTTGAGTTTGAACCATGGTGGTGATGGGGCCAGATTTTCCTTTTTTTCAATTTTTTTTAAATATATATATTACACCAACGGTTATAAACAACAGTGATGAGTGAGTTGAAAACGATGACCGAAACTGATCCATCGGTCTAACAAATCAATTCATTTCGTACAACATGAAGATGTTAAAAAAATTTTCTGTCCACAAACATGGCTTGGCTATGATGATGTGGCATTGAAATGTGTCGGGTTTAAAATGCATTTTCCGGTAAAGTGAATGTCTGAACTTTAGCATTATGTTGCCAGTTGCAATCAATCAAATCCACGGAAAAGTCAAAAATTTGCATTTAAATTGGCAGCGAATGTCAATTGAGTTATGATCATAAACAAATTACATCCATTTTACCCCGTTGATCGAATTTTAATTGCACCAAAAATTAAATTAGAAAAGTAATCGATAAAAGGTTTTATGGAACACCGTTTTGACTTTAGTATGTATTTTTAATGCCACTTAATTTTAAATTAATGATGAACGAAAAAAAATGTACCTACTCAGAATTTTTAAATTAACAAATGAGATTTAGCAATTTTTTTTAAATTTAGCTCGAAAATTTTATTTATTTTTTAATTGTTTATATTTTTGCCCAATTGTTTACCCAAAATCTTAAAATTGTTTACTCGTCAAAGAAAATGGCAAGGTTTTAGCAAAATAAATTTGGCCCATATGTCTTAGATTTGGCTGAAATTTCTTACTGGCCTTGGGAATTCATCAAAAAAAATTCTAGCTCGTTGGTTTACCGGGAAAGCTGTGAAATAAATTTTACGATTTCCCCAAACAAAATTTTTCCAAAAAGTTTTATCTCGAACGGTTTGTTGTTTTGGGAGGTCCCAAAATTCAAGAAAAATACTTTTTTTTTGCTATACCTTACTACGAAAAAGTGGAAAATTCATCCTTGATTTGCCTACCCCATCTGGAATTTTAATTATAGTATCTCTTATAGTATTATAGTATCTCTCATTTACGGCAACGGTTCTATAACTCAAAAAACGTGATTTTTCAGGAGACATGTTTTAATGTTTTGGATTGCGTGATTTTGTACTAAATTCTGTGAGGATAAACATATTACAAAAACCCTCCCTTGGCGAGTATATTTCTTGTAGAGCTAAAACGTTTTGTCAGTTAAAGCGAGTTATTCCGCATCATTAACTCAAAACTGCTCATTTTTGAGTTATGACGTTATTGTTTTAAATATACATTTATCTCTAAGAATTTTGCCTGCGGCGCAACTTCTGCTGTGTTCTAAATAAAATAAAAATCAAAATAAAATAAAAAGTGACAGAAAAATCCACTTATTTTGAAAATTAGTTGTGACTTAAAGAGTTGGTAGTTGGCTTTTTTCGTACTCCTCGCCCCTCCAGAATTTTTTACCGATGATTGCGAAGCTAAGACCGATCGATGCAGTGTAAAGGGTAATTGGAAGTAATATGACAATAACTTGAATTTTGACGTGTAACAATAAAGGTTGAGATTTTGGTTTTTTTTTAGCTTAGTGCAGTTTTAGTAGTAGTTTACACAGTGAAATAATATGGTGAAAGATAGCATTCCGATATTATCAGATAAAATTCAGGAAAAAAAAAACAAATTACCCTCTAACTCGTGCGCCTCTAGTGACAAGCACACAGAATTTGTCGAGTGCAGTGCTCGGAAATCTGAATAACTCCTGGGTTTTTCTGCACTGGGTATTTTCATAAAAAAACTGGGCTCGAAAAAAATATGTTGTCACAAAATTGCTGTAGCAATTATTATCTAAGCAAACTATTCAGGGTATTCACAGTCCTCTTTTAAATTGCGGGTAAATTTACCGCTCGGTAATTCAGTCAAATTTAACAGATTTTTACCGAGACGGTAACTTGGTTCATGTAAAAATGAATTACCGGATTCGGTAATTGTATACATGCCTTGAGTCGTGTTTTCTGGCCCGGTTATTCGGTATCAAGAATCAACCGCGAGTGGCGCTAGTAATGTTTTTAGTTGTCAAATTTTCTCGCTGGTTATCTCATCGGACTGCATTTTTTTCAATTTTGATAGCCGTTGCCACAATAGAAATTCAAAAGAATACATCAAATTCGCAGTTCATGATTTGGTCACGTATCAAATAAAAGCGCTGTTCTCAAATCTGTGCTGTGGGATGTTCACAGCAGAATATTTTCAGTCTTTTAATATTACCCTGAATGTATTTTTCAAAGATATCTTTTTCAAAATATAATGGAACAGTTCCTTTATCATGAAAATTGTAATTAAATAATTAAAATTTTACTTACAAACCGAAAAGGAATTATTCTGACAATGTAACTACAATTCAAAGTAATAATTACATAATAATTCTATGCATAACTCATGGATTATGTGAATATATTTGATTATGCCTATTTAGTCAATCAATTATGCCCCTCCATTAACGTATGACTAAATTACAATATTATTGATATTCGAACACCACATATTAATTTCATAATTTATGCCATATTAATAAATTCATCGGCTAATGATTAGAATTTTTTTCCATTTTTCAATCGAAACACGATTCAACTTTCATGACCAATGGTTGAGAAAATTTATTCTTTTACCAATGGTTGAGAAAATTTATAAACTCATATGAAAAAGGAAGTAGTAAATTTCTTTAAACTCTAATACCTTGCATCAAATGTCATTTTAATGAACAGAATTATCGTACAAATATGTTGAGTGAAATTATGACTGTTGATTATGATTCATCCTTTCACATTTGTATGAAATGTAAATAAATTTATCGAATGGAAAAAAAAGGAAATTCTGCCAACAAAATCCCACCAAGTGAATGGTCGCAAGGGAGAATATAAGTATAACTCGTAAAAATCAACCGGTGCCGGTGTAAAATTTTAAATTGCGTCTGGGAAATGTGAAAAAAAAACTATTAGCGAACCTAATTGAAATTCATACATGCGGCTACTTAACCTAAACAACTGTGAAACCATTTGTTTATTGGCATACGTGAGCGAAATTTCACTATAATCGTAAATATATTGAGGTAAATATGAGCCTAATCCAAATCAACTCTAACTATGCTGATTGATCCTCGTGGTGGTGCTAGTGCTAGTGCTGGGTAAGGTCAGTTCTGCCGTTTCGGGGTTCTTATGCTGCTTCGGCAGTAGATTTTTCTTTTGGTGCATGAAATTTCCACCTTTGGGTGTATATCCATCCGTTGGTTTGTCAATTTGCTGCTAAACATATTGACGATCGGTTTTATCACCTGTAAGTTAAAATGTCTTATTAATAAACGTAAACGAAACGTATTTCAAGTGCTAATTAATTGTTCAGGAAGAGTTAATGCCCGTAGTAAAATCTGGCTCATTCGCAAGACAGTCCGTAGTCGTAAAATTCACTTGTATGTCATTAAATGTTATTGGATCTAAGCAGCTAAGCTGAAGGTGGTTACTCTATTCCTATAATCATTTACAACATTTCTCGAATGTAATTGAACTGAATAGTACCTGGGACGAAATGGTCTCTATTCCACATATTCGTATAGTATCAAAACCATGCAATATCACCATACACGGTGCAGTCTACCAGGCAACCAAAAGATATCAAACGAAGAAAACCTAAAGGCTATGAAAAAAAATCTCGATAAAGGCTAAGTCCCCAGCCAAATGGTCTGACTTTACGGTAATAAGGTTTACCTTAAGAGAGTCAGGCTTAGACACTTGTTGAATTTTAAATAAATTACTTAGAAAAGAAATGTTGGAATTTTTCGCTTTGTTGGGGGATTTCGTGTGTGCGTTTTCTGGCCCCCATATATCTATCCACATCATTCGAACGACTAATAAAACTGTATATAATTTGTAATAAAGGAGCAAGTGGCGCGCTTTATAGGATATGCGATTAGACCTGAAATTTTGGATCTTTTTGGCCCAGCATGAAGTTTAACTTCGTAGGTATTATTCGGTCAGGTGTGCTGGATTCGAAAACTTTTCAAAATTGGGTGTGCATCGCATTAAGTGCGGTTAATTTGTTGTTTAGTTTGAGTTATTAATTGTTGTGCGTTTTGATGATTTCACTGGAAAGCAGTCTTTTAATTGATTACCTTTATGTGCTCGCCTGTAGCAATGATTCGAATATCAATTGGAATGGGGCGACCCACCTTGATGGTGCGCGGCTTCTTACTATGAGATTTCAACACAGCTCGATTAATGCAATTTCGGCATTAAAATATTGATCTCGAGTTTCGTTCAAAGGTAAGAAATAGTGGTAACTGTCGGGTTAAAATTTGCATATTTACGCCATGGATTCCCTATGCTTTTTGTTGGGCGCACAGAAGCCGACAGTGATTTTACATTGACAAAAAAAAATTCTAGAAGCTATATTTATAATTGCATTATTGCTGTCAGTGGTAAAAATCAAAATGATCACGTTCGCAATTAATAGAAATTGCCAAGGAATTGCTCTGTGAGAGATTATATCGGAGAGATAATTGCTCGGAGGAAATAACGCTCATTCCAGAAATTTCCTTTCGTGGAATATTAATCGATTTTTTCAATTCTTTTTTTTCAAGTATGTACAATGGGTACTTGGCGATGTTAATAAAATGTGACCACACATGAGGAGGTAAACAGCAATGTGCTCAATTGATTTTAGCACAATTTAAAAGTATTGTATGCGAGGTTGTTTTGTGAAACAGCGAGTTTGTAAAAAAAAATCACTTTGATTTCGAAAAATTACTTTCTTCTAACCCAAAATCGAGGGCCTGTTAGATTTTTTAGAATTTCAGTTTGGGGAGATGGCATACAAAGGCCAATATTTTAAAAATTCGTAAAAAAAATCGTTATTTTTTTTTTTAAATTTTCCCAAAAAACTAAAATTTTTAGCGTTTTTGCACTAAACCATAGGGGCATTCATGGAATCTCTGAAATGTTCTGTAAACTGCCAGTGTGTTTGCTATGATAAAAGATTTTGATTTTCGCCTGCTCATCCTACCGTCCGTGAACAGGATAACTCGTGCAGGAATTAGAGATATGTTTCTCGTAAATGGCAAGATTAAGTTCTTTAAGACATAAAATTAGACAACTGCTTTTCGTTCCCCCCATACAAACGGGATAGTTTTTCGCGATTTCCTCAAAAACGGAGCATCATATCGAAAAATTCATAAAGAAAAAATATATTTAGAATATGAATTTACATAATTCTTCTATACATTAAAATTCAATCGGGCCAGTCCGTCCTCTCTCCCACACAAATGGAAAATCTGGCAATTTAACATAGAGTATTTCACGATTATCTCTTTAGCAATTGTAGCTTTTCTGTATGTTTAAGAACATATTAGAATTTTCTGTTTATAAGAAATCTCTGATCGTTTTAGTGTGTCATACTTTCCCCATAGTCTGAAAAATTGTGAACTTAAAAAAATGTTTTTTGATTGCTACATAATTTTTGACAGCACTATTTGTTTCAATAATTAACGACCATAAATCTTCAAACGTTCCCAATGTGGAAAACTTTCAATTTACCACAATCTTGCCGAAGCGAAAATTTAAATTTCCAAATTTCAAAAACGCGCGTTACAATTTTCAGAACTCAACTGAATTATAGGATTTTATTGGAACAAAAACACAAAATATTGTCTACACATTTTATTGTAGTGTTGTATGATTTTTTTTTTATTATTTTTCCACGTTCTCTAAAAAACAAGATCGTTAAAATGTTGACAGAATTTTAACTGGTGACACTAACAAGGCCTGACCAATTTCTTAATATAAGAAACACTAGACAAGAAAGTTAGGTAAGGATAATTTGTGGGAACATGTTTCCCGGAATGAGGTTCGTGTTGTTAGATGTTAATGACATAATTAACAGAAATTTTGTTTATTTTTCCCCCGTATTCCACTTTTTCAAGAAAACGGCAAAATAATAAATTCATTGAAATTTGTATTCAGGTTGATCATAGACCATTTAGTTTCATTTTAAAAAATGTGACTAAAATACGTAAAAAAATTATGTTGATCGAACAAAAAAATTTGAATAAAGACTAGGAAATGGGAAAATTGTCGTTTTTTATTATCTCAGAATTTACTTGCAAAATGATTCTATCAGATTGCTAACAAAGCAAAAATTTGACATTCATGTGAAATTTAGAAATTCAAGATTTTTTTCTAATTATAAGAGTTTGGGTGATTTTCGCGAGACTCACGTAAATCTAGGTTGATCAAAGCAGGCTCTTTTTTTAGAAGTTCACCCGATAACTCGAATTAACAGTCGCGAAAAATTTCGTGAAATCCGCCATTAGTAGTAAAAAATTGTTTGTCCAAATTGTATCCATGATTTAAATTAAATTTAAACCAATTGGGAAAAAAGTTGCTGAAAATAACCGACAAATTTTTGTTGAATTAACAGAATATTGTTGATTGTGTCTTGTACAAAATTCCCATCAATTTTAAATAATTGCCATGCGGTATTTGAATATGAATTGCTAAATGGGGAAAATTGCCAATTTTGAAAAAACAACTCGCAAACAACTCTTAAAACATAAAATGTTAGTTTGGATTAAGTGAAATGGACTTTTAGTCCAGTTAACCATGCGCACATCATAAATCATTCATACGTCAAATGGATTATAATTTGTGCCCATGATTAATTGTCCAGCAATGTGACAAAATTGACTTTTCTTACGGTTTTTACATTGGTCTCCTTTTACGACATCGTCATTTTAGCATTTTACCAGTTTTGCCAGTGGGCTGTTTTACTGCCTTGTATCTGGTGTCCGGTGCCTTGTTATATCGATCAACATCTCTAAAAACCGTGTGCTCATTCACCTGGACATAATTTTATATATGTTTAAATTCGAATTATCCGGCGCTGATATGACAGGCTGCTTTCAATTTGCACGCGCTTATATTCACTATAATATGTAAGATATCGGGAATTATAAACATAAATTTTAGTTTTTATCTTTTTTTAATATTTCCAATCAAATATTTTCAAAGAATTTAAATCACTGCAGACTCACTATTTATTTAATCGAAATTGAATTCGTTTTATTAGTTTTTTGGTACTGATTTCATTTTTCCAAGTTGAATTAAGTTTAGTTAACTTTTGTAATATTTTTTTATAAAGACAAGCAAAATTAAGTTTATAATTACTGGATAAATGTCCATAAAATGTGGGGGTTTCAATTTGTGACGCTAAGATTTTGTCTCTTGAGTTGCCGGTCCACATGAGAGTAAATGCCGGCGAGAACCTCTCGATAGCAGCTACTCGCAAATGGACACGTCTCTGAGAGTCGCTCGCAGAAACTCGCGAGCTAGTTTCTGCGAGCCGTCAAAAGTGATTCTACTCTCTAGTCGACAGGCTCTCGAGAACGCTAGAAGCTAGAAGCTCGATTTCACTAGTAGCGATAGAAAAATCGCCGAAATTAACCTCCTGCGAGTAACTCTCGAGAGTTTTTGAGAGTTACTCGCGTATTTACTCTCATGTGGAGCGGCACCTTTATGAAATGTCAGACAGATTTTTTTTCGAATATTTTTGTCCAAGAATTTTAGAATGTCCTGGAAAATACTGTCTCCCGCACACATTTTGTGGCAAGACAAAAAAATAAGGGAAATTTATGAAACCAACAATAAAGAAGAATTGCAGAAAATTAGAGGATATATATTTTCCTTTTGAGATATACATATTTTTATTTTCTTCTGCTATAGAGGAAAAGTATTGTATTCATGACAAGAACGGGGGCGGGTAGAAACTTTATTTTCAGCACAAAATCCGTTTCAGGCAAAATTATTTGTCTGTCGGTATGTCTCTCTGTTGGTCTGTCCGTTGTACGTATCTTAAATAACTCGAGAACTAAGAGAAAAAAACAAAATTCTACGGGAAAATGTGTTTAGAATAGGTTTAGCTCACCATACATCAAAATCTAATCGGATCACTGCTACCAGTTTCTCCCATACAAAGGGAATATTTTTTTCCTGTTTTCTCGAAAACTGTGCATATGATTTTACATAACTTATCTATACATCAAATTCCAGTTTAACCACTCCTCCCCCAACCCCCCATACGAGTTGAATACTTTTTTTTCTATTTTCTCGAAAACGGTGAGTCATATTAAAAAAATTATAAAGGTAAAATCTGTTTAGAATATGATTTTGCATAACCGTTCCATACATCAAAATCTAATCGGACCACTGCTTTCCCCCTCTCCCATACAAATGGATTTTTTTTAAATAAACGTTTCATCTGACATCAAATAGAGTATTTAACGACTGGCCCCTGGCAATTGTAGTTTTTCTTATGTTTTGAATTAATTTATTTTGTCTTTTCTAAAAATCTTCAATTTTAACATCAAACTTTTTAATTACCACCAATTAAATAAAGTCTCATAGAATCACAACAGGAATTAAAATCTAAAATGTTCAATCTGTAAAATTTTGTGATGATTGTGGAGTATAATAGAAACTACCGAGCAAAACTGAAAATAAAAGTGAAAAAACACGATCGATATACAAATCAAATTTCAGATGCAAACAAAACAACAAATTTAATCTATTCGCTCAATTTAACACAATCCATAGTCCTGATCGAATGGCTCTACATCCCAGTTTCCTTCGACAATAAATAAAAACTGGGATGAGTTCTTTTTTGCACAAGCCTCGTTAACCCTCGTGAAGCATCCCAGCCTAGTTGACGGGGTGCTCGGTATATTTATTTTATGACATAGCAATCAAGATGGCTGAACAAACATAATCATGTATCAACATAAATCGACATAGATGTGTTATATTGTGTTGCCTCCCCATACAAAACCACACACTATGCATTGCCTGTCGGTGATGTCCTTTTGCCAGTAGAACAAAATCTGCAAATGCGAGCAAACACACAAACGAATGTAGAAATCCTTGAAACCAGGACATAAATCCTAGGAGGGAAGCTTTCGCTATATTGAAATTCTGTTCATGCGTAATATCAACCCCTAATCCTGGTATTTGGCTGACTGTTCAATGTCTGCTAAGGGTGTTTCGCGTACGATTGCAGAGGGGCATTCAGGGAGCTTCGGTTCTTATTTATCCAGCTAGAAGCGCAAAATATCGCTATAAAGTGTATCGCCTCGGGGAATGAGAAATAATTCCATAAGGAATATTCCCGCTACACTGAAAGTATCTAAATATAAAACAAAAACTTGAGCTTTTTTTTCATTCGCACAAATTTATTCAAAGTGGATTCGATGAGGAAAATGAATACGATGGTATATACAAAAATCTACACCCTTACCTCTATTTAAAGTTAAATTACTTGAGAGAGGGAGGAAGAAATCCAACTTCAATGGCAGTGGGCCATTTTAGAAAATTGTTCAATTAAGACGATGAAAAAATCTCATTAAGTCATTGACGGATGAAAAACCACAAAATAGCCAAGTAAGAGATCTTTGGCAGTGATAGAGCCATTGTTTGTGGCAATCAACTGTCAGTCTTTATAAATAGTTTAAAAGAAATCAACGAACGGAGGGAAAAAAATGGTGAAACATTAAATGGAAAAAAATCCAAAGAAGTAAATTTATGGACCATCCGAGTCAGACACCTCAAGTATTCAAATGAACGCACCATTACGATAGGAAATTGAATTGTTTTTCTTAACTTTTTTCCTCAATCTCTATTAACATTGTGATGTGATTGTGGCATAATATTTTCCTTATAAACATTGTCTCAAGATTCGTAGCTCGTATGAACGGAAGATTATGTGACGATAGTAGGCGGAGGAGTGAATTAATATCGAAATAAAAAACCAATAAAATTCGATATTAAAATCGGTTGGACGACGAGAAACGCGCGACAAACTTAATGACTTTATTTAACTTGACAATAGGTTATTAACTAAGTTGTTTTATTATTATCATCATTATTTTTTCCCGCTGAACAACAACAGGGATTACTCTATCGACAAATTATTATGTTGGATGCATAAGACATGTTCTACAAATTACATTTTAGATACTTAAAGTTTCAGTTTAGGAAATACGGGCATAAAATCATATACGTTGCCAAAGGTATTGCTATCGGTTCAAATTTTATTTATTTATATTTATTTTCAAAGAAAGCAAAAACGTTTGTAAATTTAATATTTTTTTTTGGTGTGGTTAAGTACATCCTACATCCTACGGGCGCAATTTAAATTTCATTTGTCTGGTGCGTGATTGAGCGCTTAAAATCGCATTAAAATGATTGCGAACAACAAATGGATGCAGATTAAGTGATTATCTTAAACTTATAGACGTTTATTTCTAATTTAATTCAAACGGTTTATACGATGAACGAAATCGATTTAAGGTTAATTTTCATATGCGTGAAAATATTAATTTTGGTAATCGTGGAGTTTCGAAATTGCCGCCAGTCTCGACTGTACGTATAAAGGTATAAGGAAAACATTAGATACGTATAAAGCTATAAGGAAAACATTAGATATTATTAGCTGTGAGCACGAATTATTTCAAATTAGGTGGAATAACTGGGCTTTTAAGCTTGAATTATTATTTAGGGATTTGATTGTGAGAATTTACTGTCTTATTCCAATACAGTTTCGAATTTTTATATCAAAAAGTGAAAAATTTTGTTAGTCACTGTAATAAGTATGTATTCCGACTGCATTTTTCCCACTTTTCGTTTTGGTTTAGTAAAACAGTGGAATCAATTTCAATAAAACGGGTTGTTTTTTTATTACAAGCGTGGTTTGCCTATGAAATACGTGACACTAATTTTAGTCTTTTCGAAATCTGCTTCCCACACTCTCCAGTTTTGTACGAAATTTATAATTGCAATGCCACATTACCGCAGATCCCCTCCCCCTATAAGTGTACCGAGTTTCATGGACCAACCCTTAAAGGTTTTTTAGATTGACCATCCTCTTCCCCGCGAACTCAGACTGTCAGTCTATCAATCGCAGATATTTTGATTGTAAATTCAAACCACTGCTTCCCGACCGGAGGGTAATCAAACAATTTTAGGGAGGTGACGTTGTTGTGTACGATTTTGAATAAAAATAAGTTCAAGTTTCCTACAAAACGAACAGAAACCAGGTTATTTAAAAAAGAAACCTCAACTTCAATGACTTACTAACAAAATTTAAGTCATATTTCTCTTCCAACGATTAACAATTTCACCTGCGGCGCATTTTTTTAGGGGTTGTACAATAATCTATCTTAATTCTTTATCTTTTATATATTCAAATTACGAAAAAAAAGCTCGCGATGAAAAAAATTATAGGAAATCTTGGTCTAAATCTAGGATATCCTCAGTAGGAAGGAATTAGCATATTAAGAAAGTTTAATTCACAATGCTTCGGTATTAAAGGGTGTTCCCCCAAGCTCTGGCTGGAACTATAAAAAAACACATAAAAGCAAAAAAAAAACATATTGGGAGATTTTTAATGGTATTAAATTTTGTCTTCTATTCAAGTGCCCTTCAAATGGAGGTTTCAAATCTATAAATTTGAAATATCGTCCAGTAAAACCATCAGCTTAGGGTTGAAATAATAAATTCTTAGTTAAAATTTGAAACCCATAATTACTGTTAGCAACATCATAAACATTTCAATCAGATAATTTAACTCTTTTTCTGTATAATGTTTCATAATTAATTCCAGCAAGCAATCATTAATTATCTGCAAATTATTAATTTATCTCAAAGCGATATTTAAACAGTACCAAACCGGATGATAATCCGATTTCCAAAAAAAAATTACCCACAATAAATATCTCCCATTCTGAACGAAAATCTGCTGAAAGCTTTTGCTTCCAAACAAATAAAGTTTGTTCGTGTGGAGTTAATTTATTTATTTCATTTCATTTCAGTCGATTCGGAACCTGTTATTAAAACTCTCGAAACTCTAATTAAAAAGTCCTTGGCACAACAAAAACAGCGCAAAGGTGGAAATCAAATAAAAAAAAGGAAACAATTCCACTGGGTTGAGATATAGAGGAAAAGCGCGTATAGAATCCACTTAAAAGGCAACAAAAATAATACATCAGGAACGCTGGCTGCTATCAATGGCCGATCAATTATAGAATAAAATGAGCAACCAATAAATTCCATTACGAGGTGATTGTTTACATAAGGAGGCGTTGCAATCGAATCCAAAAGATTTCGTGCAACATATGGAAGCATAGCTTTTTTTTTGTCTTTTAACAAACATATTTTATGTTTGTCTGTTCGTGTGTAAATCGTCTAAACGCACAGAATTGTATCGGTTTGGAATAAACACAAATATCCTGCTGATGGGGTAGAAAATGTTTTCCTCACACTCGTATGTTTTATGTATTCCTGCAGGGTGAAGGGTTTTTTTTTTGGGGATTGTGGGGAAGAAATAATTCGAAGATGAAGATTTTTTCGCGCATCATCTGGACCAGATCATGCGCTTCGTTTTGCCATGAAAACAGATAAATATGTGATGCCCTTCAGATGGAGAAAGACGACATGCAATATAAAGTAGGCGTAGCCAAGGTAATTTATTCGCGGGAAATTAATGCTCGTTTTACGTTCATTTGATAATTGCACGATACCTCAAGGTGCCATTTGCGGCAGATTTGTGTTTATTTACCCTCAAACCCCCTGCAAAACGAAATTGTGCTCATCATCATTGTTCGTCTATTCCCTAAGGATCAATCGATCGACTTATCTTGGGCTGTAAGCAAGAGAAAACTGGGCAACCGTAAGTATATAATAGAAGTGATACATGGAAGTAGGGAAATTACTTTGATGCTAAATGTATCTGATAATCCTAATTTAAGATTCCAGGTAAGAGTTTTTTTTTTTGGTATCTACATTATTACATTATGAACGTGATTAATCAAAGCGCATGTGTACCCAATTAACATGAATTTGTAAATTTTCACATCGCACCATAAATTAAGGACCTCAGAAAAAATCAATACTTTCAGGTAATACATGAAAAAATTGAGTTATTCCCTTAAGGATGCTGCATTTCGGACCAAATGTTCATCATTTGCTCATCATCCAACGAAATATTTCTTCAACGCGATTTTGTATCTCAGAAAAAAAATCCTCGTTAGATCTTTGTTATACCAGGAATTGGTTTGCAGTTAAAAGGACAAATGTCACTTGAATTGGGGTCCCGCTGGGAAGAGATTTTCAAAATTCTGTTTTTTTTTTGTTCGTTATGAAACCATTTTCTAATTCGAATTAAAAACACTCTCTGGCAGTTGTTCCATTGTCATTTTATATGAATAAGAAAGGATCTCAAGATATTAAAAGAGTCCTTTATAATGGCGCTTACTAGGCAAAAAAAATTGGATGACATCGCATGTAAAAATTAATGTTTTGTACCTTGAACGTAAATCAAATAATAAAGAAGTGATTTTCCACTGAATTTGGAGTTGTTAAAATTTTATAAGGAACATGAAAAGAAAGAATTAAACAAATGTTGTGCATTTGTAAAGTCATCATAAGAACAATTTTTTATTATCGTTTTAGGATAGAAAAAATTGGACCTAATTTAAGTGTGATTTTATAAAACATCGCGGTTAATTTGGCCCGAAATCAAAAAGAGGTTGCAAGAAAAAAACCACAACTAGAAACTGCCCATTAAATATGTAACCACTTTTTAATGACAAAAAAGGAGGAAGCGGAGTTTGCACAAAATATTTAAAGCAAGAGGAGAAAAATAGAGACCCAACAAGAGTAAAATTACCTTCACGGATTTTTTTTTTTTTTTTGGAAGTTTGAAAAATTTTGTATACAGGGTAGAGTGGGCTACTTTTAATTGAACTTCAATTTCTCAGAAACATAAGTTTCTGTACTCAACCCTTTCGGGATAGTATTGTGGCCAGAAATGTTAGCTGAAAAAGCCCTGAATAAAGGGTCTTTCAACAAGGACATAACAATTTTGTATTTTAATGAAAACGCACCCTAAAACTTTTTTTATGATTTGGCCATGCTAAAATGTCAGTCAAGGTTTACATTTTTTTCATGGTGAAGTTCACGAACGAGCAACGTTTGGAAATTATTAAAACTTACTACCAAAATTCTGAGTCCGATGAAATGATAATGAAAATGATGAAATGAAATGATGGTCCGGTCGAATGGCCACCTCGCTCATGCGATATAACGCCGTTGGATTTCTTTTTATGGGGTTATGTTAAGTCGTTGGTTTATGCCAACAAGCCAACAACGTTAGAGGAGCTCAGGAACAATATCGAACGCGAAATTGCCAACGTTCCAGCCGATATGTGTGGAAGAGTGATGGAAAATTGGTTCCAAAGAATCAATCAGCAAACGTGCTCGCGGTGGCCATTTGAACGACATCGAATTTCATACTTAAATGTAACATGTCCACTACACCTGGACTAAATTTCAGCCCGATATCTCAATTATTCTGTGTTTTATTTAAATTAGTACACAGCATAACTTTATTTTTACAAGAATTTTATTAAAATCGAATAAAAAAGAAAATTCTTTGAATAAATAATTTTCAAATTATATCACTAAAATCGAGAATTGCTACGGCCCACATAAATAGAGCTCCTGGCAAAACCACTTTCTACGTAAACTTTAAATCGCATGTGAATTGTGACAATAAAATCCACAAAAAACCTTAACATCACCGTATGAAATTATTTTGAACGTTTTTTTCCACAAAATATATCCATTAAACTTTATGATTCTTGTCTTATCTTTCTCTCCTCATGCGGCCTATAGAATAGAGAAAGACAAATAATGTCGCCAGATGAAATGTCAAAAAAATATTTCGTCATGGTAAAACAAAGCCCTATTTTGGCCTTCAAAGTCGTGATGCCTTATAGGGCATGAAATAGGGCACTTCGTGGTCCGGCGGACCTTCCCCACTGTCGACGATAGGTCGACGATAGTTCGACCTAGTGTCGACAAAGTCGTGGACATTACGACCAATAGGGACGCCTTTGAAGACGAAGTGTCCACTTTACGACCTATAAGGTTACTTGGGTTATTAGTAGCTGCTGGCAGTCTGGAATCTCGTTACGAAAAAGGATTTTTTTATAGTTAAACCTTTCAAAATACCCGTTTTTACGCCATTTTTTCATGTGTTCGAAATTTTGTTCACGCATTTTTTGGGAGGAGAAATGATTTTTTTAGGCCAAATGTATTAAATAAATCGCTCCAAATAATATATTGATTATTTAAATAAGATTGGGAGGTTGCGTGTCTTTCCCCGCGTTTCCTTATTCATTTTATTAATAATTACTTAATTTTTTAATTTCTTACCAGTAAATTTAATTGACAAAAATTAAAGCATTAATTTTACTAAAAAAAGGTTTAAAAAATTATTTTAACCACCTTTTTGCAAATACAATTTCACGAAACGATTTTTCTGAAAAAAAATTAAATTGTAATAAAATTATGGAAAAGCGTCAAAGTGTAACTAATTCCCCAGCCATTATACGGTCTTTTCTTATTTATATTAATTCAAATGCGACTATAAATTATGGTCAGCATGACCTCGAAACATTTCTAATTTTTGAAAAGTGTGAACAAGGCAACAAATTTATTCACTGATAGGTGAAAATTGAAAAATAAAATTTTCCTTCGCATTGCTCAAACATTTGTTTTAATGATCTCCCACGGTAATTTAAAAACACCAACGGATATGGGTTGCACGAATATTTTATTTAACACATAAACTAGACGTAGATAAAGTTAAAACAATTTAAGCCTAAACAAAAATCAACAAAGTCATACAGCGAACATAAAATAAAACATGTATGAGTAAAAAAATTGAAAAATAAAATAAGAAAAACATGAAAAGATTGTGACTTGTGGCCATTTGTAGCTGGGCATAGCTCCCAATTTGACCATATTTGTTTCGCATATTAAATTAAATTACTCGATATATCCAACACCTTTCAGCACAAACGGACTGCAAGTGTCTCATTTATTCAGATTCAAATTCCCAGAATGCCTTTTTTGTATCGATCGACCGTAAGTACGAAGCAAAGTATCATATCTGCTCGATTTCTACTATGTATGCTCCTTCAATTCACACCTTTTTCTTGAAAAATCTCCAATATCCACTCGTATATGTAGGTAGGTAGAGGCATAGAACACACCGTTTTACACGAAAGACTTCAATTATGTTAAATCCAGATAACACCAGCAGTAAGCCTTTCGGTTGGGTGTTTGGCCCTCCGATCTTCGCACGAAGCAATACCTCCTCTCTAAGGTGTATCTTTTCGGACAAGCCGCACAAGAAAACAAATGGTCACATCTAAATATCTTAATCCAATATTTATCACATTCGATTTAATTTTGCTTTGTTAGCGCGCTTCTTGATAGAATTGCCGATTAGGGCCCCATAAACCGATAAAAACATGACATTTTGCCCGAATTGGGTACAAATAACACAAGGGCTGGGGACGCGACTAACATGGGGATAAAAATTGGTTCCGAGAGGATGCTTTGTGAATGATATAGACCCGGATTTGTTTTGGTTTTATTCGAATGACGGAGGTTGCCTGTAAATTGGCATATAAAAAGGTAAAGGGGTGACTCTATACTGCGTTGTGTTAGCTTGGACCTGTGGGACAGGTAAGTATCAAATTCACCTGGATGATGTCGGGCGATTGAATGTTGGTGGACGTCCAGACCGAATGTCGTTTTCAGCTCGTTTGGGGATTCTTTGTTATCACAACCTCGTCGTCGTCGCCTTAGAAATTTCTTCATTTTTTTATCCCAATCACTCTGCTTTGCAATTCTTAGCTAACCTTTTTTTCCTTCAGACGTTTGGGGCTCAGGGCGGAATTCCTTAAAAGGCCTTTTTTATAAAGTGGCTAAAATTGAAAAAAACTAAATTACTTTTTTTTAGCCATTTCCATGTGAAAGTGAGTCCGGATTCGATTTTTTTACCTAACGAAGCAATGATGTGGTCAAATTTTCATGTCCCATGGTAGAAAAAGATTTGTCCAACGATTAAAGTTATGTCGCTGCGGTTGAGATTACTTATTAAATTTTTTTTCACAATTTTTTTTTTGGTAGAATGTGTTATTGATAAAGCAGATAAATTGCTTGTAAATAAGACTTTGAATCGTAGGCTAAGTTGTGGTTATTTAGTGAAATTATGCAAAGTATGCCACACCTAGAGCTCTGCTATGATTCAATTTAATGCCTTCCAGCTAAACGGATTAAGAGAAATCAATAACATTATTTCTGGAATGAATGTCTATAATTAACTGGATGATATGTCATACACGACAAAAACAGTTAGTGGCTAACCTGAACGCACATACCTGATTGTGAATCACTTTGAGAAGTCGTTAAGATGGTTAAAATTAATTCCATTCGGTGAGAAATGTGGGTATGAAAGGCACAGATGAGATTAGTAATCATTAAAACGGATATACAAATTGATTAAAATGTTTGAATAAAAATAAATTCGCATTAAACATTTTTTAAATTGAACTCGTTTTCACCTAAAGTGGTTATTAATGTAAGTATTAGATTGAAAATGTCAGAAATGTCTAAAACTGGATTGAAATCATGGAATTTTATATTAATACGAGAAAAGGATTAGATTATTAGGAGTACTTGTATTTATGTAATTTACAATAGCAAACTCTATGTTATGATTTTATGACTTTTTTTCTATTCGATGAAAAAAATGGTCAGGTGTAATGCCGCGGTCACACGACGCTTTTTCGCCAGCGCTAGTGACTGTTTGGCTGTTAGCAGCCGTTTCAGCACCGTGTGAACCCTAATGTGTTGCTACTACCAGCAGCAGCGTGATAATTTTAGCAGCGCTAGTGAAGTAGAGACCGTTCTACTTTGCCAGCGCTACTAGGGATCACGTCTCCCTGTCACATGGTTTCTGAGCTGTCAAAAGTCTGATAGGTGGTAATGTTTGTTTATTACTTGGCAGCGCTACTAAAGTAGAAATCGTGTGGACCCTCTCAGTACGCTGGCTGCTGTTGCTACTTGCCAGCGCTACTAACCAACAGCTGGTTAGTAGCGCTGGCAAGTAGCAACAGCAGCCAGCGGCTAGTAGCGCTGGCAAGTAGCAACAGCAGCCAGCGGCTGACAAAACAGCGTCGTGTGACCGCGGCATAAAGACAGCCTGAAAAAAAATTTAATAAATAATTTCTCCAACAAAAATCAGAAATTGGAGGACAAACAGCGTGAAAAAAATTGAATATATTATATAAAAGATGGTTTTGTTGAAAACATCTTGAAGAGGCAGAAATTATGTTAACCTAATTTTCGTTTTTTGCAAAACTGCCCCGCCCACCGTCCTGCTCCATGGTAACACTTTTTTCACAATCTCCTATCATAGAATTTAATAGTGTCTGCCGTCACAGAGTACCGTGGACCCCCATCCCTTCTCATTGTGACGTATTTTATGCACAGCATCTTGAAAAATGAAAAAATATTTCCAAAAAATCATTTTAAAAAATGTTTACAAAACGCTTTTAAAAAATAGTTGGAAAATTCCTGCAAGAAAAATCAGTTTACAACGATTTTCTTGAAATAAAAAATGGGTTTCTCAAATGAGGCGTTAAAAGCTAGAGTGGACCAACCCACATGTCGAAATCGTGAATTTTTTTGTGTTTGAATCACTATTGCGAGTGAGTTTCTAGATAAAAATGTTTGGATGCACAAAAGAACATTTCAACATTGAGTAATAAAGTCCACAGAATTTTTTTTTCCAAAAATTTACAGTAAATAATAGTACAAAAGTGGAAAAGCTTCAAAAACTCGATTATGTGGCTTGGTCCACTCTAGCTTTTAACGCCTCAAATGAAAAAGAGGAAACATAATTTTTCCAAGGGAAAACAGGGAAAAGGATATTTGCGTTATTTTTCACCCTTCTGATGAGAAGGATTTATTGCGAAAATCAAGGTTTTAAAACACCCAAACTCTCTTTACCCCCCGTTTACCCCCTTAGCAATAAAATTTCGAAAAACCCCGCCTTAGTGAACGTCTGCACGATGGATGGGACATACTGTGAAAATTTCAAGTTTCTAGCTTCAGGGGTAGTTAAGTCAGTCAGACGTTGATAAGTCAGTCAGTCAGGTAAAACGATTTTTATAGCCGTATGGTGAAACCAAAGGGTATATTAAATTTGCCTTACCGTTTGTAACGCCAAGATCCCGTCATCTCACACAAAAATGAATTACACCAGTATGTGTAGAATGATAAAAAAAAATTGAATTTTGCATGACCGTCCGTCTGTCCGTCAGTATGTACGTCCGTCTGTCTGCCTGGCCGCTCGTCTGTGGCGCGGATTGCGGGCGCATGGATTGAGCTAGAGACTTGAAATGTTACACAGATTGGCAATTATAGCTTTTGTTATGTTATATATATATATAATATGGATAGAGTATAAAATCGTTAAAGACATTTTATGTATAATAATATTGTTAAAATATATAAAATTTTCTGCATGGAAAACAGGTGAAAACTTTGCCACAAAATGTTTTTACAAAAAGTTGATATTAGGAAAAAAACCTTCTAAACTTCACCAGAGTCCCCTTCAAAAAGTCAAAAAGTTCAAACAACTTACCGGATATGATTAACTACCGTATTTAAGCATTAAATGATTTCCTGTGAATTTGTTAACAAATACCCATAAAACATGAAACCTAGCAATAATTTAACACCTTTAACAACATCAATGAATCACCTAAGAGTTGAAAGAAGCGACCCAGCAGCAATTTAAATGAATAAAACTAAAACTAAATCGCTGATACTAAAAAGACCAGCAGAGAGAATAAGAGAGGAAATTCAGATTTCTATCTTTTATTTTAATACCAATTTTAAAGTTAATATACGAAAGTGCCATAAGTAATAAATTAAACGTCAACTCATCTTTAGTTATTCGTCCTCTTCAATTATATCTTCTTGTTTTGCTACATCGAAGGGACTTGGAAACACCTTCGAAAATGATTTTATAACGATGCGAAATGTATTTGTCGATGATAAACTGGTAAAAAGGCCAAAAAAGACGCATCACCAATCTTTTAAACATAAATTCATACATAATTTTTCCCCTCGATCCGCACAGATTGCGACCCTTCATTATTTGCGCGAAAACAAAAAAATTTGCGCCAGCATCAACATATTTTTGCTCCACCTTTAGTGCATTTTGCTGCGTTCTGTTAAAAACTTTTTCTTAAGCACATATCAATTATTTACTTATGTCTTCAACATCCTTGCCTTCGATATTATTTATTGCGCCGTTAATATACGAAAATATCCGTTAATAACGCGTCTGAATGAGCGAAAATTTATAACAAAACAAATTCTCTTCGGCTATTTACGATTATTATTTATGGCTTTTGTAACAGTTTAAAATTGTTAAAGATGCATACATTCCTCATTCAATTTCAAGAAAGAGATGAAAAAAAAACTCCACGACACTAAATAATAAAAACCTTAAAAGAAAAAAAAAGTCATATTAACTGCGAATTGCAAATGTTGAGCCCAGAACTGATGTGAAAAAGTGTGATATTTCATTATGGGATTAAAATTTTTATGCTGATGAATTGTATTTAAAATACTAACCCTTCTCTTTTTATGGCCATAAAACAGGCACAATTCATCAATTTATCCTTATTACGCCCATTTTTTAATTTTTTTTTAATATTATGATCAACAAATAAAATATTTAAGTGTCATTATATGAATTTTATGGTTATCGTTTAAGTTATTACAATGTAATTTTGGAATGTGGTTTTGTCACTTGTTTTTGATGAATTTAGCAGTTTTGAAAATCTTGTTACTGGAATCAGTTTTAAAATTCCGAATAATTGTTCAAAAGATCGTTGTCGAACTGAAATTCTTTGTGTAAGTTTTAAAATTTGAACAAAATTCTAGAAATCACTTGCTAAGAATATTTCGAGAAAAAAAAATTAATTTCCAAATTTTGACGTGATTAGCAACCACAAAAACTCCATAATGCAAATTTTCCTGAGAAAAAAAAATGAAAAAAGGGTATTTGCGTTTCCATTACAGGACCTTCCGTGTCGAATTTCGGAATTCCAGCATCAGACTCATGATCAGCGACATCGAAAACCCCCGAGGGAGATTTTTAATTTTCCTAGCTGCTAGGTTTTGTGCTAAAATCATTGTTTGTAATAACAAAACCCCTATCCATCCTTTGATAACCCCTTAAAGGAGGAATTTCGCAAAAATCCAGTCCATTGGGCGCATATCCTATAATATAATATGAGGAATGTCTGTCTGTCTATCTGTCTGCACAAACGATCTCGAAAACCCGCCTAACGATTTTCACGAAACTTGGGGGTTAGGGATTTTCGGGGACAAGGAATCGATCTAGATAGGTCCTACCTCTGAGAAATTTCGCGTCCCTTCGATACCTCTCGCCTGGTATCTTCAAATTGGGTGGTCCGATCTTAATGAAACTTTACAGTATTACTAAGGGGGCTAAGGGCTTTCGATTTTTCCACTGCAAACCTGACTTTTCCCTCCTCTCGATAACCCTCACCTGGTGTCTCAAAAGGTTTCAAAAATCGGTGACAGCGATTACTCAATAACCACTCAACCGATTTCTATGAAATTTTGTTGTCGCGCGTTAGTTTTAGTTCTAGCTTTCTAGGTCGGTACTATTATATAAGATGGGCAACAAGGTTTGCATGTTGCAGGTTTTAAATCAAGTGCCCGATTTTCAAATCTGCTTCCTCTTTCTTCATCAAACTTCTTTACGATTGTTTGCATGAAGGTATGTACCGCAGATCTGCCTTCCCACAAAACGTCGACGAATTTTATGAAAAGCCCCCTTTTATTACCCGTATTTATTCGAGAATAAAATGCTCGAGTTAACTCGGGTATGCATAATTCTGTTCGTATCCTCTGTCTTTGTATGTTAAGAGGTTGAATGCCCGTACAAACATTTAACGAAAATAAACCAAAGTAAAGTTCAATGATTTTTAAAAAATTGCAGACAAAACCACTTCCTACTCAAAATGCTTGAAATTTTAAACAAAACAATGAAGCAGAAAACATGAATCAATTTCTTTGAAAACATCTGAGAACACCATCGTTTTTATTCGTCTGAAATTTTCGTATATAAAAATAAGATAAAATTCTGGTTTAATTTTCAGCTAAATCTAAACATCACAACTACGTTCATTTAATTTATTTATATCATATAATTTAATTTTGAATGAACACTAAAATACCAAGAAACGATTAAGATAGTGTGAAGAAATGTTGATAATTTTATTTCCTCGTTTAAATCATTAAACATTGAGATTATCTTGTTCGTATGATTAGAAAATTTCCTCTGTCTACCAATAACAATAATAATAATAGGATCAATAAATCGTTTAAGTCAACGCTTTCCTATGTAAATTAGTTCAAAATCGATAACATATACCTGTTACCCTCGTATATACTGGCCAAAGAGGATACAAAAAAAAACAGAAGTAGATTTAGAGATGTTGCTGAAGAAAACGAGCCTCCAACTCATGTCAAATTCTTGTCGTTTCTCAATAGATTCGATGTCGATTTTTGTTTTCGTATCGATGTCAGATATAATCGAACAATAACTTTATATGAAAACATTTAGTGAATGGGAAAGCCTATCTCAGCATATGATGTCGTTTCATCCGCGTATAATTAATAATAAATTACACCCACATCACTATCAGTCGAAAACGGAATAGAAAAAAATGAATCTTCCAGATACTTGCCTACTTCTAAGAAATCTCCAAGTGACATCGAAAATTAAGTAATCCAATTTGGGACCGCTTTATCTATTTATTAGCCTCCAAAGTATATGCAGTCTTCTTCGTTTAACTTGAAATTTTGAGGAGTCATCACCACATCGTCTTTAATTCGGTGTCTATCTATCCACAATAAAACCCTAGTGACAATTGGACACGGGAGACTCCTGGTTGTGGTTACCTCACGAACGCATCATGAGGATACGTGGGCAAGTTTTCAAGCATTCAGGTAAGAGAGAGATTCAAATTGGAAGTTAGGGAGTTGAATGGGCCAGGCAGGCAGACGAAGAACACAGTTCAATCCCATATCAGGGTAATTATGGTTAAATAAGATAAAGATCTTGTTTTAGAGGACATTTATTTACTTCTTTTAATTTCTTATATTTAACTGCATTCAGTTTTATTTGCGGCGCACAGTGGGTAAAGTTTCATGTTGAAAACTTGAACTTTTAAAGAAAATTTTTTAGGAGTAATAAATTTGCTATAATTCCCAATGCACATCTTAAAAATATTGTTGAAAATCCAAAACAAAAAATGTTTGCTTATGGATTTGACCTAGATTTCATTGAGTTTGACTTCCGGGTCTCAAGAAAAACGTGGCACATTTCAGATTATCAATATTTTCCGTAAGCCTGTCCATAAATGGAACGAAGTACATTTTAATGACATAAGAAAACTTAAAAGCGATTAGGATTACAATTTTATTTTAAAAGTGAAGGTAACCGTTGGTCGTCACCTTTTTTTACGTGTGAGTTTTTTGCCCTTGTGCGCTTTTTCCGTGTGGGCTTTTTTCCGGGAGCCACTTTCGAAAATCCCCCTTAAAAGGTTTATGCAAAAAATGTTTAATTTTCCCAAAACATTTTAAAAAATTGTCTACTGTGCCGCGACTAGGCAACTTTGAAAATTACGCTGTTCCCTCCGACCAGACGAAGACGATTTGCTTGCAATCCTATGACCATCGATAACCTATCGAAAGTGTACAGTGATTTTACGGCCTGTTCAACCTGTGTCGCTTACGACAGACAACCAGGCTTTTTCAAAATCCCATCCTCTAGAGCTTCGAGTCTAGCGTATCTCCTTACCGCACTGCGTCCACTCTCACAACTAGGTGAGGTACGTGTGTCGAGATTTTTTTTCATCACTCCATGTCGATGTTGATCATTAGACAGGTTAATTGGCCTGCATGTTGCATGGATCGAATCGTACCTGATGGGATTCATATCGAAAACACCAACATTCAGCATCAGACTGGGGTACAGTGGATGGCAGAAGACTTCGTATATCACACCGGATGGCTCATCTCTTCGACTGGAGGTTACATTTGAAGACACATTAACTGGACAAATATTTACGGAGAATTATGCTGGAAGAGCGTGTACCGTAGATTGGAGAACATTAATATTGAAATTTGTAAAATCGATTACGGACATAAAGTATTTACTCTCGTGCAGTGGATCATAAAATACCCTGACACATGGACATGCATTTATATCGTATCGCAGTGGTCAGGTCGGGTAGGTTAGATTCGTCCCTGTGGGAAAACGACACCAAATATCCGGAATTTTTGTAATGCAATCGAGTTTCCATTTCTAGATTTTGTTTTAACTATTGCGAAACGTGCAATGTGAAGAACAGCATGCTTTTTTCTGTTTTCTGTCGAACCATGACTAGACCTAATCAATAAAATTATTAAGCGAATTGCACAAATATGCAAATAATTCTTAGATGCAGACCTTTTGTATGTTAAAAAGGTTGCGATTCTTTATCAAATACTTCAGCATGGTGATTTGCATTATGTCTGGTTGAAAATTGCAGGCAAATCTAAGTCCAAAAATATTTCACCAACGTGACAGTCAGTCTACGTATAATCTATAGGTTCATGTAAGTATTTTCTATTATATGCATTAGGATGGGTTCACAGACAATTCGATTAAAAATTGAATTTTTTGAAAACCTTGTAGTAATATTTACACTGAAATTAGGGTGCCCATATGTTTTTGATCGAATTCGGTGAGGTGACGAGATGTGAAAGGGGAGATTTTTAATATCGATAAGTTCTAAAAAAATCAAAGCGGCGCGCGAAAAAATTATCTTACGTTCCAACTCTTTTCCAAAAGATATGAATTTTCTGTTTTTTGTCATATTTTTTCTAGTGAGTCCAACAGAAGTTCCGCCACTGGTGATATTTTTGGAGAGAAATATATGCCCGAATCAAAAAAATATGTAATAAAATGAGTCGCAGGCAATTTTTTTAAATAAAGATACGATAGAGGTAGAATTTATAGGCAAACTGCAGTGCAGACAAAAAATTTCGCTTTTAAGACTAAATCAAATAATCCGGGACAAAAATTTAAATGCCGGAACATCATGTCTAAATCTGTGACTATCGCAGCGAATCCGGGACATATGGTCACCTTACCTTTAAGGGAAAACCTATGATACAATCTAAATAATTCAAACACTCCGTTTAGTTCATGACCTTTTTGAGAATTTTTTGCCTGTCTGTCTGTGGGGGTAAAATCTTGCAATCCAATTTTAACCCATTTGTGTTGATCACAACTGATATTTTTCAAATGGTTAGTTTTTCTTCAAATTTCCGGGTTGGTTAAAACCTCTGTCCCGAGATCCGTTCACTACTGAAATCCATTCTTAATCATTTTCATACATTTTGCACTCATTCGTCTAACCAAAGTTACCTGCCTACTCACCTTAACTCTATTGTACCCAAACCATAGTTATCCTGAACATTTCTTTCTCTTCTCTCTTCCATTCCTCTTTTAGCAACATTGAATATTCACTACAATGGAATTTCGCGAGATGCTAACAAGATCATTAGCTGGCATGGATTTTTATTATGATTTATGTTGAAATGAGTTTCCAAACGTATTTTATTGATCATTTTGTCTGAATTCATGCTATCGAGAAATTAATTTCCGAGGCGCCAAATAAATTGTTACGTAGTTAAGTTGTACACAATCAAGCTAGCATTTTTTTATAACAAAAGAATTCCGGCTTCTTCAGCAATATAACATTTTATATATTATGGCAATTCAAATGTGTTTTTATCTTGTGGTCTTCACTTAAATTTGAATATTATGATAATTGTGTCTAGTCTTCAAGCAATTTGATCAACATATAAAAACTTAAATATTTTCCAGTGACATTTTTCTCTCATTTCCCACAAAAAAAAATGTCACATCTCAACGTTATGTTTAAGACGGTTTCGACTATATAAACACATCTTCGCCATTGAGAAATAATAAAGATGTTGTTGTTTTTTTGTCAAATTAATTGGATCTTCGTTCGATGTTAATTAAATTCTTGTTAGAAAATCACCTGCTGAATGAATCGCTGGATTTCGAATTGAAAATTTCTTCTTCTTCTTCGATTTTTCTTATTTTCGTGTAGTGTTTTTTTACGAAAGTTTTTTTTTTCCTTTCTTCAGTTTAGAAATTCCTTCCCTTATTCGGTTAGAATTTAACGCTTCCTAATGAGCAGAGGGTCACAAATCTTCGACACGTTGAAAAGCAATTTAAACGGTATCTACTGATTCGCCTAAGCTTAATATCGATATATCCTCTTTGTCTCAGCCTTGTTCACAGTTTTCATAAATTTCCCCCAATAAGATCGAATTATAACGATATTGGATAAGACGAGAAAAAAAAATTAAGAATAAAAAACGCACAACTTTGATCGAAATGTGTGTTGTGTATATCTTGTTGGTCCTCTCGTCGAATATTCCAAGTATTCATTTAAAATTCAACAGGTGTTTAATCTGTAGTTAAGATATCAAATTTAATGTTCAAAGAAATTCTGTTGAAAATGTTGGTTCCATTCAGTGGTCGCTCAGAAACTACAAAACCTCTGGTTGGATGGATAGTTTAGTTACCTGAGCTAAGATACTCGTATATGCACCTCTACCTGGTACATATTCATCTTAATATTTTTGTAATATATTTAGGTGTGGATAGCTGGCAAATAGATTCAAACTTCTGGGTCTTTTAGATCTTATCATGGAAATTGTTCTCCCCTGATGGGACATGATGAAGTTCGTTTGGGTAAATTTGTTGATAATGAAATTCCACCTTTTTTTCATCTAAATCTACCTTATGCTAGTCGAAAATTACCACGGCTTTTTTTTCAATGGTTTAACCCTACCTTTTTATTATTTGTATTATTTACCAGAGCATATTATAACTCCATCGTTGTGTATTTATTCTCGTATAATAATAACCATGTGTCAATGATACCAAAAACAATTACGAAATTTATTCCTCTTATTCGTTTTTTGACTTCATTTTGTGAATACCTTCACCTTTGTTTACCTTCAACCAGTCAAATGTTCCTCATTATTTTCCTCTACTATATTATACTTTTGGGATGTGATTTAAAACAATTAATGAAACCTGTCACATGTAATAAGTTAAGTGTCTCGTTGATGATGGCTACGATGATGACGGTTGGTTGAAGAGAGGAGCCCTATTTAGTGGAGGCTCGTGCTGTCGTTAGTACTGCAATAAATTATGCTTGACGAATATTTTTTAGAGGGTTTTGTGTTGTTAATAGAATGTCCAATAGAATACTAATATCGTTTATAAAAGATGATAATTCTGAAACATGATATTCCAGCTCAACAGAATTTTTTTCATGTATTATAAACATATTTGTGCCATGATAGAGATTACTTTTTTTCAGAATTTCCATATATTTGCACGAAATCGTATAAATAATGATGTGAAGGAAAAAATTAACCTGCAACAGGATTTTAATTTATTCTAACGAAAAAAAATCTCATATAAAATTTACATGTTGATAAATGGTTTCAAATCGGTCTAAATTAGTATAATAAGATATAGAATTACAAATTTCTTGCTACAAATTAACCAATTCAATCTGTAAATTAAATTTCATCCGACAACATCGTTGATAATATTTTGATAAAGAATTCAGATTTATTTTCATCAAAATTCTTTTAGTAGATTTTGATTCCGATTTCTTTGTTGAAACACCACTTCGGTTCTAAAAAAAAAAGCACAACAAATCATATTTGAAATTTCTATTAACCAAGAAAGCCACTCCAATTTTTTGAATATGCTTTTCAGGTCGAAAACTTTGTTTCGATGCTTTTGCCGTGTGGTGCCCAGGGACAACCTTCTCTTAAAGAAGATAGGCAAATAAATTTTTTCATGTCTGGAAATTTTTAAGGGAAGGTTTCAGTTTTTATGTGCTTGGATTTACATAAAAAAAATATAGTGTACTTCAGGCAGAAATTTTAAAAAAAATGCGACGCAGGAGTAAATCTATAAGTATTAAGGTCAAATGTATCCCACTTTGAAAGCCTCACAATTGCTAGAAAATAATAACAGCATATTTTGTCTCCTTAACGTTCGAATTTAGTAAAATTATTAGTGCTATTTGCCCTCATGTAAAACTGCGCCCCTTCGCCCCCTATCGTCATTGCCCTGTTCTGTATTTTTTTCTAAAACCTACTTTTTTAAGGTGCCGCTATACACATGAGAGTAAATGCCGGCGAGAACCTCCCGATAGCAGCTACTTCCAAATGGACAAGTTTCTGAGAGTCGCTCGCAGAAACTCGCAAAAACTCGCGAGCTAGTGTCTGCGAGCTAGTTTCTGCTAGCTAGTTTCTGCGAGCTAGTTTCTGCGAGCTAGTTTCTGCGAACTGTCAAAAGTGATTCTACTCTATAGTGGACACGCCTCCACTGAACTCTCGGAGAGTAACTCGCCAGATACGAACAGCGTTTGAATTTTGCGAGTCGCTCTCGAGAACTCGCCAAATCAAGATGCCAAAAAAATCTATTGAAAAATCGCGGAAATTTACTCTCAAATCGACAACCTCCTTCGAGTAACTCTCGAGAGTTTTTGAGAGTTACCCGCGGATTTACTCTCATGTGGAGCGGCACCTTTAGGCCCATTGATGTTGGAGTTTTAAACTCACAGAAACGTGTTTCCATGAAAATTTGCTCTAAATTCAAAAAAAAACTTGCGTAGAAAATTGCGTTTCTGATTTCTAGAGGCGTTGTCATACTCTATTTGAGAATCATATAGAAGTATATTAGATTTAGTATATTAATATTGAGGTAGGAAGAAAAAAAAAACAATTGAACGACAAGTGAGACGAAAAACCCGTTTGCTGTAGATTCAAAAATTTCTTCGAAATCACAAATTTATAAAAAATTCCGATAAAGAAAAACTGTCTAAAAGTAGGTTCTCAAATCGCATACATTATAAAACAATTATAACAGAAAACTCATTGAAACCTTTTTAAAACCCATATAATCATTAAATTTTTTGAAATTCTTAAAGTAATGTCATTTTGTTAATGAAATTTAAAAGAAAATCTGTCAAATGCCATAATAAATCTTAAATAAATCGAATATAAGCAAGTGAATTTGTTGTCGAATTGTATTGGAAACAGAGATTCTTGTTAGTAAAAATTTACGATCAGTTGGACTATTAAGTATCGTATTACATCGTGTCCAATGAACGAAATAATGTTTTGGTCCACCTTTTTTTTTTTCTTATGTGTAATCTTCGTCCCATGTCGTTTCTCTTGTCTCTTGACCATAATAAGATGGACAATAAAATATTTAGATCAGTTTACATACAGAATAACAAATTCCCAACGAACGTTAGTATTTTTGCCCAACTGGCATCTCAAGTATTCAATCCTTCTGGTCGCCTTATGGTCACGTCTCGCATTGAATGCATGTTGAACACTGAGTCCGAATTCTCAAATCGAACATTTTCCATGATTTTTTGTAGTTTTTGTTTCCCTTAAGACACTTAAAATTCGATTGGTATCAAAATGAAGGAAAAAAAATTGTCAAAGGGACCAAAAAAGGATTGAGTGTGTAAAACGATGTACCTAACCTCTAACAAAACGAACAACGATTTTTTTTCCCAATTTTTTTTTTTACAAATCACCCGATCAGAATATATCCATTTAATTTAGTTTTCGTCTTTGGTTTAATGTTTTTTCTTGTGTTATTTTTTCTCCTTCTTTTTTTATTGGACAGCCTTTTGAGGCCATCGATATCGATATGTCAACAATTCCGGAGACACAAATTCGATTGGATTGGGCACACCTTTAATCAGGAATTAATATTGAGGTAGGAATAAAAAACAAAATCATATTATCATGCCTATAGAAAATCATATCGTTTTTATACTCCTTCAACTTTTGTTTTCTCATTGATGAAATCTTCTTTTTTATGTGGTCATTCGAGTGGTTAATTAAATTAATTTGGACACAAGCATTTTATGTTGTACAACAAACTGATTTAATGTCAACAGCATACTTGTATATATGTTTCAATCAAGAATGAATTAAGTAATAAATCGTGTAAAATGTAATAGAATACTTACGAAAGTATTATGTTCTAAAATTATTGACCACTAATATGAAGCTTTCTTTTATTATGGAAGATACCTATAGAAGAGAATTTTTCGTTTTGAATAAGACACTAAGGGAATTTATTGTTGATATAAATGAAATGAATGGATCAATTTTAAAGTAATAAAGTATTACTTACAGAAAATGTGTGATATTAGGTTATTAGACGAGGGGCTTACAGAGGGGAGTCATGGTACATATTCTCTCTCTCTCTCTCGGCATTACAACCGGTTTCCGGGATTGGCCTGCCGCAATGTCTCTCGCCAGAGGTCCCGGTCACGCGCCGATGTCCTCCGATTTTCAATCCCAATTCTCTTCGCGTCCTGGTCAACGCCGTCTGCGTTACATAGCAGTCGGTGAAAAATATCCTTAAGGGAATATCTCTCTAATGGTCGAAACCGGGTCCAAATTCCTTGCAAAATGCGGCGGATAGCAGAAGAGGGGTAGGTAGATTTGATTAAGACATTAGCGGGTGGAAAATTTGCTTTCAGGATATTCCCTCCAATTGTGAAAAACTGTTCCAAATCTCTTCAGAATTGCTCAAGAGAGCCGGAGCGAGGGTGGCTATTAAGGAGTTATCTCTCTAATGGTGAAAACAGAATCGCGAAAGGGGAAATATATCCAGAAATGGAAGTAGTGTAATTCTTTAAAATTTTCTTAATTCTTGAAAATCATCGTCAATTGTACTTTATTTTCCCATTTTCTTCAATTTTTGGAACTCTAAAACTTCTTGCGTATACAAAACAAAAACAAAAATACCATTCTCTTCAAAACCGCCGTTTAAAATCCACCAGAGTTAATAAATACATAAAATCCCACATTTTAACTAAATTCATAAACTTTAGATTTTTTTGTGTCTTTATTTAAGAAAAATTAGAAAACTGACTCTGTGTAGGTTGCGCCAGGCGTTTATATTCTCGTCATTAAAAAAACATAATCGGATATTTGAAATATCCGTAAATACCTGAAATCCATTCAAATCGAGACAAAATCAAGACAAAATCAAATGATTGTAATTTGATATTAGATGAGATTGTGAACAAGAAAGATCCTCATGATCCGAAAGTGCGGTCGAATTGGGTACCAATTTAGCTATCAAGACATTTTATAGCATTCTTACAAACGCGTTTTGAAATATGATCCTCCGTATAACCTATTCCTCCAATTAATTGCATTTTATATCTGATCGAGGTTTAACTTGACTTTTTTGGTTTGGTTCCATTGAGTCCATATAGTCGTAGACGATTAAGTACTAAAGTCAGGCATTTCAAGAAGAAAAAAAAAACGAAATCTCCGAAAGAAAATCTGTTTAGAGGTCTCAAAAGACGCCCTCTATTTGTTTTGAAACAAACAAGTCAGTGGAGAGCGGCTGGAAGGGGAAGGATTTTGTCGCTATGCCACCAATGAAAAATCGAAATAAAATCAAATCAAAAAAGATAACAAACAAAATAAATAAATGGATAAACATAACGAAATACGCGTAAAACAGTGTGATACCGACTATAAAATAAAACTTCTTAGCTTTGAACAACTTAATTTGTGGATCCATTAGATTAAGTAACGAGCAATTAATGTTTGGTCATGGCGGAATAAACTTGTTTTGTCGTCGAGTTATTTATTAAGCTCTAAGTGATTTCCGATTGGATTTAGAAGCGGCTGTAACACCACTGGATATCAAAATAATAGGATAGTTAAAATTTTTGTTATTCATATTCAAACAATGCGATGGGGTAAATTAGCTATTGCATATTTTATACCAATGTTGGATTTCAGTCAATTTAATTCTCATTTTAATTATTCATAAGGAGCTATAAATTTCATCAATAATTTAAATTTTATGTGAGCTGGTTTTCACATCAATTTCCATAACAAAGAGATCACATTTTTAATGCCTTTTGATTTTTGCGAATCATTTCGGTTAGATTTTTTCACTAATGACTACTGTTTTGTTGATAATTTAGTGACAAGATTTTCCGAAACCGGGAATTGTTGGGGTTTTTTCATAGTGTTTAAGTTTTATTTTTTTTTCTATTTGGATAAATAAAGATCACCACAACTTAGTGAACACCAATTAAATTTAGTTTTTCAAATTTGGCATTGGCTTAAGATTTTGAACGAGACTTGAAAAACCCAATTTGGTTCTTAAATTTAATACTCTTATATTGTTTAGAGCTTTGTAAGATATGATTTCTATTTGGCAAAAAAAAACGCCTATTAAAAAATGCTTCAAAGCTCCACACGCTTGCCGAATGCATGCGAGTCACTGCGAACGCAAAAGTGTAGATGGTTCGTTCGTATTAATCTGCTGGGATTCGTCTAAGTTGGGATACATTTGGCTTGAGATCGACCTTTGGCAAATCAAGTCGAACGAATGTGCCATCCATCCTCTCTGGTGTCCTGTTGCTTAATTTCAAAATAAAATAAAATGTTTTTTTTTGTAATTTGAAGCACTGATTCCAACCTTAGAGCAATGTTGTCCACGTTTGGCTTACCTCTTATGTTTAAAATGGTTATCGATTAATTTTTTTAAATTTTTATTATAATCTCTTTAGAATGTTGAAAACTTGACGACCCTTTTTTAGGATACCGAAATTCTCTTTTTGGGAAATAAACTTTCGGGGTCTCCAAAATTTCGGGTTTTGCCCTCTTCACCTCTAAATCACACTAAAATTATTAGGGCAATTCACTCTTGATCGTAGATAGTAAAATCGTAGATTGTACTGTACATTACGACAAAACCCACAACCTCTAGTAAAGCGCTGTTCACAACGAAGCGTGAGTAGCGCTTTACTAGAGGTTGTGGGTTTTGTCGTAAATTTTTGACTCTTTTATTTATATTCTGTACCTAAATTGTTTAAATCATTTTTTAACTCTTAATTTATACTAAATCATATAAATACTTTAATTTACTTGTTTTTCCAATGTCCATTTTAGAGTTGGCACTAAGTTGACATGTCACAAAACATGCCTTAACCTCACTTTATTAGAAATATGACAAAAACTACGATTTTACCATACCTTCAGGTGTGGTAGATTGTAGTTTTCGTCGTAACAAAATTTGTATGGAGAACTGTCAAAGAACTACGATTTTATTTACGGTTCTACGAGTTTACGATCAACTAGGATAAAGAGTGAATAGCTCTATTAATTCAGTGCTAAAAATGCTAAAAAAATCAAACAAAAATCATGAATCAGAAATTATTCAATGATTAAAACACAAAACATTATTGATCAGTTTTCGTAAAAATGGACCAATTTGTACCCTTGATTGAGAATAAAATTTTTATCAACATTTGAAAGTTTTTTGTAAGAAATGACACATGAATAACACAAAAACTCTTAATTCTACAGATTTATTTTCACAATTTCAAAAATTTTATATCTCGAGTTATTGCCTCAATAACGAATTACCAGTATTTCAGCTCTATATATAACAAGAGAGATCCCCTAAAGTTTATTTTCTACCTTCAATGGCCAATGCGAAATAAAATACTGACCATAAATATGTGAAAAGTGTGACATTTTCCTTAACTATTTTTTAAACCGAAGTAAATTCTCAATCTTAAATTATTTTTCGATTTTTTTTCAATTTATTAACGAGAATTTATTTTCATTGTTGAAGCATAGCGATGTCTTTTGGGTTTAGAATAAACTAAATTGGAAAATATCGAAAATTGTCAACTGGGGAGCAATTCAACGTTTCTCAATTATTTTCAATTGCTATCGATATGTCATTCAATTTAAGTTATGGTGCAGGTATTCATTTCGATTTTACAACAACTCGATGTTCACAAATAATATAAAAATTTCATATATTTGCTCTACTATACATACACGTCTGTAGACATAATACTAGCATTGTACATAAAAATTTTATGTGACGTGACGAGTTTTTATGCTTTCAAAATGTAATTTCTTCATATCTCTAGTTTATAACCGTTTATTGTGACACATCACACCACATATGAATAAATGTTTAGATTTTATAGCTTTTCACGTAAATTTTTGTATTCTATATTACGTTACGGCCTTACAAAAATTTTAGAAAATATGCTATGTTTCATATTTCATTTATTTGCCGTGAATTCAAATGGTCTTACGTAGTAAGTAATTTGTTCATTGCAGAATAAGAATTTAGTGTAAATCGGTAAAACCGTTAACGAGACTCAAGTAAAAAGTTTCAGACCTGGGCATTTTTGAAATCTTTTTTTAACTTTTTTTAAGACTTTCCTCAGAAGCTTTGACCTAAAATTTCAACTTAATCGGTCGAGAAGTGTTCGATTTAAAATTTTTGAAGCTGGCTAAAATCGGTACATTGAAGCCTCGATACTGCATACCCTCAATACTGTATATCCCTCGATATACCTCACATTTTGTTTATCCTTACACTCACAATCAAATCTACGAAAATGTACTTTACGATTTTGATGAAAAAGTAACACAACCGAAGAACACCCCCCCCCCCCCGCTTCCCACCCTTCCACCCCTTCCAAAAAAGTATGACGTATTCTTTGGACAGATTATATTTTTTCCCATCTTCATTTCCTCTAGGGCTAGAATATGATTTTAGGGTTTAGAATATGATTTTACATAAGCGTTCGATACATCAAAATCCAATCGGACTACTCCTTTCCCCTGTCTTATACAAATGGATTTTATTAAATAAACATTTTGTATGTCATCATTTAGAGTATTTGACTATTGGCCCTTGGCAGTTGTAGCTTTTCTTATGTTTTATCGTAACTTTTAACTGGCTTGAAATTTTCATTTTTCAATGTTATTTTGACAATTATTTCCCTTGGGAATTCCAGCTTTAAGAACCGAAAATTCACAAGAAACAATAAGTAAAAAACCAATTTTTCTCGATAAAAATCGTTTAGATATTTAGTCGTTTCTTAATGTTGTTCCAAATCTACCACACACCTACTAATTTTATTTTGATTCAACAAAGAAAAAAAAACATCCCTATTAAAGAAGGAATTCTGACACCAATTCCCATGATAATTAATCATGATTGTATACTGCAACAGACCAAAATAATAGCAACCGAAAAAAATCTTGAGATTCTTTTTTTTTTATTTCTTCAAATTGGTCAAGAGACAAGAAAAGCCTGCGGGGCAGAACAACAAAAATGAGACAAGTTGAACGTTAACAGCAAATTTAACAGCCCGTATTCCCAGAATGACTTGTACAAAACATCACTTTTTTCCCTATATTTTTATACACTTAAACGATATATATTTAGGTGTCTCGTATGTATAAACATAATTTGGTTGAATTTTTTTTTTCTGTTGTGATTTTCCTCAGGAGCTACAAGATAAGAGCATAAATACATCTCTTATGGACCCAACAAGTGTCAATTATGCAGGTAGAAGCGGAAAATTTTGTCATCTGTGGAATTAAATCAACGGCGAATGCCATCGAATGCCAATTAACCACTTTAAAGTATGACTAGAAAATGAAAATTAATTAACATAATTAGTTGCGAGTGATTTTTACCTTGCCTTCAATTACTGCCATTAAATTGAGAATACTTTGGATTGTTAAATAACTACTTCCTGATTGGGAAATTCATTGTTGGATTCTAAGATTCTTTTATCTATCATTTGTTATCTTTTAAACACCTGCCACTGTCGTAGTGAAGATATTAGCTACCTGTTTCCGTTTCCATAAGAAATATTCTTACTTACATCATGCAACATTTGGTAGACATGGAATACAACAATTTTTTAGAAAATACAGGATTCCAATTTCAAAATTAGCATTTTCCTGCCATGGAGTAATAGTTTGCACTTTGGATAGTGAAAGTTTTTATTACATTTTATGTACAGAATATTTTCCAGTATTTTCCAAAAAGGGATTTTATCCTGATTATTATAATTATTTTAATTGTCATCAATTCTAGCTGCTGTCAGCGCCCAGTCGGCTAAATTCTGTGCTTTGAATGTGATGTTTATGATTACTTCAATTAATTGGAAAGGATAACACAAAAAAATGCCACCGAACTTTAAACCCTGGACCGAGGATATAGAGTACAAGCAATCGCAATCGTAATCGCAATCGTAATCGTAATCGTAATCGTAATCGTAATCGTAATCGTAATCGTAATCGTAATCGTAATCGTAATCGCAATCGTAATCGTAATCGTAATCGTAATCGTAATCGTAATCGTAATCGTAATCGTTATCGTAATCGTAATCGTAATCGTAATCGTAATCGTAATCGTAATCGTAATCGTAATCGTAATCGTAATCGTAATCGTAATCGTAATCGTAATCGTAATCGTAATCGTAATCGTAATCGTAATCGTAATCGTAATCGTAATCGTAATCGTAATCGTAATCGTAATCGTAATCGTAATCGTAATCGTAATCGTAATCGTAATCGTAATCGTAATCGTAATCGTAATCGTAATCGTAATCGTAATCGTAATCGTAATCGTAATCGTAATCGTAATCGTAATCGTAATCGTAATCGTAATCGTAATCGTAATCGTAATCGTAATCGTAATCGTAATCGTAATCGTAATCGTAATCGTAATCGTAATCGTAATCGTAATCGTAATCGTAATCGTAATCGTAATCGTAATCGTAATCGTAATCGTAATCGTAATCGTAATCGTAATCTTAATCGTAATCGTAATCGTAATCGTAATCGTAATCGTAATCGTAATCGTAATCGTAATCGCAATCGTAGTCGTAATCGTAATCGTAATCGTAATCGTAATCGTAATCGCAATCGTTGATGTGATACGGGTGTTATATACAATACGTCACGCAAACTCGAAACGGTGTCCCTCCCCTTTCCCCTCTCGACTAACTTCTTCACGAGTTGTTCATATAGAATTTAGCACCGTCATTACACTATTGAAGATTCCCCTCCCCATAAATGTATAACGCATTTTATGGGCTTGCTCTAACCTGAAACTAACTCGACCGATAGAGCCGAAATTTTTGAAAAAATTTCAAATCTTCTGAAAAAAGATGAGAAAGAGAGAAAAATTTGCCACAAATCATTTGTTTTTCTTCCCGAATTTTACGCGGTGCTCTCATCGTAATAAGTTTTACCTGCAAAATTCATAAAAAAAATTATTTCTTTCAAATTAACCAAAATGATAAAAAAAATATTCTTTCTAATCAAACATTACGAAAATTCCGAAAAATCTCCCCGTATTTCAACGTTTTTCAACGTTTTGTTACAAAAAAATAATCCCTTTAAAATTTAACAAGAAAAATAACTTTAAATAATTAAATTTTAATTGGCTTATTGTACATTGACACTATTATTATCCAGTGCCCGGGTATCCATTTCAAATCTTTTCAATTTAACAGTTTTAAATAAGATGAACACAAAAGTCTAATATCTCATGGTAAAGATTAACTCTGGGTCTTCCTATTCTGATCCTTTGACAGAGTTCCAAAAAGGATTAACAGAGCGGTAGGATATCAATTCTAATGGGCCCACAGTGTCATAAATCATATTTGTTTTTCTTGAAAACTGTTTCACATTGTCTGGCATTTCACTTTAGGTTCGTTTTGTTGTTTTTTAATAAGTTAAGGTGTAGCCTTAGACATATGAGAAAATATCCTTTTTACTAGCCTATCATTTATAATCCTTCGGTTTCATATCTTCTTATTAGTTTTGTTTTGATTTTTATTTTCCATCGGTTGTCGAAAATGGATCATAGTGATGCTACTTATCAGTCCTAAATAATCAAGGGGACACCTTTTACCGTTTTCAACATTTCAGGTAGAGAAATTAGGTTTGAATGTTATTAAAGTTTTCTGTTAATAAAAATTAGAAAATCATTTCAAGATTAAAGCTTTCCCGGTTTTTCTAATTAGTCTTTAATATTGAATTATTTTATAAATAAAACAATATCTAATAGCTATTAAATTACTTACCACGTTTTTCTATTAAAAAAAGCACAAATAAAAACCACACTTCATTATTAAATCAGCATTTTAATGCATATCAAATTAGTTAAATTGAATTTAAATACTGTTAATAAAATATGAATCTAATTCGAATTTCATGTTAAATAATTAAGTCGAAAGACTTTTAATTGAGCAATAAATTAACAACTTGTGATAATTACTTTATCTTGAATGCAAAAAATAATAGCATTTTTAATTGATACCTACTTGGTAGACTTTTTGAATAATTTCCACGCTTGACCACAAAGATTTAAAGGTTAAAGATATTTTAATCGCAATAAGTAGTAATTGATGCATAATGTATTAATAAGTTTTTAAATATCATTCACTATAAATATACATTTTCCTGTTTTTCGCGAATAACACCAGCGAATATAAATATTTTCTGAAAATATTCTAACTTTGTTTTTGATTATTATAAACGGAAAATACTACTTGATATCTCGAGGATTCTAGAGATTACAAGTAGATATTTCAAACTCGAAAATATTTGAAGTTTCATTTTTAACCCCTGAATGATCAACCCTGAGATATAGTAATCCTATATCTCAGGGTTGATCATTCAGGGGTTAATCACGAGTAAAAGCCCAAATATTTTGAGTGATAAAATATATATGTAAAAGCCAAATACCAACAACTCACTCATCACAGTATCTCCACAAATTACTAAACCGATTGCCATGAAATTTTGCATACATATTAATCTTACCTCACAGGTGCTCGTGAAGAAACGGCTTTTCAAAATTTGAAACGGAAGGTCCTGTTAAGATTATGCAAATATCCTTTTTCCCATTTTTCCTCGAAAAACTGACATCAAGGGGTTTTTGGTCTCGCTGATCACGAATCTGGTGTTGGAATTTAAAAATTCGAACTGTGAAGGTAACATTAATAGTGTTTTCCCAATTTTTCCTCCGAAAAACCGGCATCAAGGGGTTTTCGGGGTCGCTGATCACGAATTTTGTGTTAGAATTTCACGGGAGGTTTTTGTAATTTTTGTAAATGAAATAACATCATACCAGCCCTACAAGATAATAATTTCGGCAAGAAAACCAATTGCCCTATGACTCATGCGCCTCTAGTGTCGAGTAGCTAAAATTTCTCGAGTCACTTGAAAATATGACCAGTGAATTTCGAGGTTTCTCTGTCCTGAAACAAATATGGACCAATCGTCGGTCGCCGACAATACAACAATAGTCTCTCGTATATTTACAAGCTTTCGATTTCTTGGAAAAAGTAGTTTGAATATGGAGCTAATGGCAGCCATGTTGAAAAAAAATTGGTTTTGAATTTTGCATAAAAGAGTTAACCCTAAAACCCAGATTTTGCCGCATTTTATCTTATTATTTTCCAATTAGGATTTTAGTTATCTCAAATTACAAAAGCTTAACCCAACTAATTCGAGCATTATTTGTTTTGTTCGGAAACAGCGATTTTTCCAAAAAAAAATTGTGAGAATTTTCACTAGTGAGTTCTGTGCTGCGAATTTAGTTTTCCAGCAAATTCGGTGGGAAAATTTTTCTTGTTTTTTTGCTAGTGTGGCAAAACTGTGACTAAATGACACTTCAAGTTTGTGAAGTTGTAGGTTCTACGCATTTTGTGCCCTGTGCTTTTGCTGTCTTCTGTGCATTTTTTTGCACAGTGATGCTTTTGCTGTTTCTTTTCTCACCCACTGAAATTGTTAATAAGCAAACGTGAGAAAGAATCCCGTGTGACCACATCAAAATTCTAGGAGAAACATGTAGTTCGGCAAATATCGACGGGAAGACGAAATTTTTCAGATTTCCAAATGATAAATCGCTGTAAGCACAAACTTTTTTCTTACAACAGCACACTTGAAATCTAAAGGAGCCTCCACATGTTCAATGTTACTTGACAATTTTACTTGAATGACTCATTTTTCAAGTAACATTGATCGTTTGGATGCTCTTCAATGTTCCGTGTGGGAGCAATTTCTATCAAAGTTACTTGACGAAAAATTTTCATCAATAATACTTGTCAAGTAACATTGAACGTGTAGAGGCTCCTTAAGACACTTCAATTCTGCATTAATACGTGGCTTTTCCGATAAAATCATTGCGAAAATGATTTTTGTTCAAATTAACGGTTTTCTTGCTTTGACGTTTCTTCGAAAAAATATCATTGCCAAATATGCATGTAAAATTACTTTTTGTCTTCAAAATTTTTATTCGGAACGTAAAAATTGTTGATAACAATAAATGCGAGTGGCTCATTCGCTTGACGAACTCTTCTTTTCCAGTTAAATTATGCAATAAATATAGATGTATTTATCCTGCTGTTATTTAGTTTTTTTATTGATTTTTGTGACACAAAAATAAATCAAGATTTCATTCTGGCAACGCTATAAACTTGAAATAAGACATTTTGTTCTCTGAAAGAGTCCATACGTCGAATTACGTGCATTGAAAAGTTTTTCACTCGGTTGTTCCAATTGACCATATTGTATATACTGTGGTTAAAAGTTAATAATATTTTTTAAGGTATTGATTCCGACACTCCAGGAATTTTCATTAAAGCTTCTAAACACTTTTAATATCTATATTGTTTGCTTATTCAACCATATTTTGTCCACCTCTTTCTAAATTTCAAATTACAGGAAAATAATCGTACCCAAGAAACGTGACGTCTAGTTTTGTTTAAAAAAAAAAATTGATTTTGTAGAAAAAGGAATTTATTTCTTCTTTTCATGAATTCTTTGTCAATTTAAACAAAAATTGCTTTCCAGTTTGGCAGTATTTAACTAACAAATTGAAATCCTCCATTCAAATCTTAAAATTATTAAATTATTACAAGCATTTTTCATTTTTTTCACGGTTCTAGTGATACATTCTTAAGTAATTCAAAATTAAAGGAAATCGTTTGATTTTTTTTTCAATTGTTCAACTGCTAAATTTTCGAAATGTCTTCATGGAAATTGCATAATTTTTTATTATTTTATAGTTTATTTTGTCTCTAACACAACAGTACATTTCTTTAATTATAGCTAGAACTAATAATTTATTTACATGAAACACAAATTATGCCTAATTGCTCTTAATTGTTTTATTTAAAATGTATTTATCTAACCATAAAATTTGTACAATTTACAACATTTTCAATTAAGAAATAATTGCTCAAATATAATTCTTGAAATCATAGTTTTAAGGGTTTTTGCTAATATGTTTTTGAATGTGATTAAATGTACCTTTATTCTGTTGAATATTTTAGCTACATGGATCAATTGAATTTGCATATTTATTCACTGTTAACATTTATATTGTATTCATATTTCAGCAGTATCTTTTACATTTTTTTATTTGGCACATTTTTTTCTCACTCAACAATATTATTTATCATCATTTTGGCGATTATCTCGTTTTTAGATCGCTTTCACACTTGCAACAGGCATACAGAACTTAGAACACTAACGGAAAAACCACATCTACACCAGTTCATAATTTTCCCAGGATTATCACAAAATTACAAGTCAGTTTTATTTACAGGAAGCTTTTCGAAGCGTACACTGAAATTAGTCGAAATTTAGGACTAATGGCTGGTGTCCACTTCATCATCGCTCGGACAATCGTCCATTTCCATGTCGATCAATTCGTCGTCCTCGTCATCTTCGCAGCTGTTGCTCGCGGATTTTCCAGGACTAGATTGCTGTCCGCCGGGTCCTTTTTCGTCCTCCTGCTGCATTCGCTTGTGTTTCGTCCGGCGATTCTGGAACCATACTTTTACTTGGGTCTCTGATAAGTTTAGCGATTGTGCAAGGGCTTTCCGTTCTGCTCCCACGACGTATTGATTGTTTTCGAAAGCGTGTTCCAATTTAAGGAGCTGCGATGGTGAAAATGCTGTCCGGATGCGTTTCGGTTTGCGGAACGGTTGCAGTAAGAAATCTGAATTGGACAAGAAGAATATTTCAATTAATAAAAGTTTTTTTTCTCACTTCGTTTTTGTGATTTTTTAAGTAAATAACATTGTTCCGTCGGCACGGAAAGTTAGAAATCTTAAATACAGATGTCTCAGTCAAATTAGTTTCAAATTGTCAACAAAAGGAAAAAAAGGCTCTATTCAATTGGTGGTATATAAGTTTATCACCGGAAATAAATACGGATTCAAGCATTTTGATAATTCTATAATAATTTATTACATTAGAACGAAAAAGAGTTTTTCGTCTAACATAAAAAAGGCTGTCAAATTGGAAAATAAGTAAGTTGAACCGTGATAATTCGAATCTGAATGGGATTAAAAACACTTCGAGTTATCAAGGAATTCAAAGCTATCGAAGTTCGACTTATAGAGATATGAATGCATTTTTTAAATAGAACTTTAATTTCCAATGTAAATCCTAACCGAAAATCAAATTTCGGTTAGAATTCATAAAATTCGTAATTTTCTTGTTTTGAACTACTGTAACTTTTGTGTTTTGACAAAAATTTTATATATATAATGTTATCTTCTCCAAAAAAAACACTTTTCGATCATATCTTGATTCTTATATTAGACGAGAAATATTTTAACAACCCAAGTAACAATTTGAGGTTACATTCCGGTTAAGAAACGTATTTGAAACCATGGTAACAAAACTCAAAAGTTTCACATTTAGTTTCTGTAACCTTTCAGAAACCCTATTTATAAGCTGGTTTCAAAATAACCGCTTTTGGCGGGTTTAGTCGGAAACCATCTAAAATGTAACCATATTGTAACCTAAATTGAAGGTTTTTTTGTAACCACGGTTACAAATTGTTTTTTGGGAAAGATCTGGCACTACGTAGTGCTTCGAAAGTGCTTCGAAAACTTATTGTAGATTTTCGAATATGTTTCTTAGAAATAAAATGGTTTCATATTTTATTCTAAAATCAACAGGGAAATTTCTACACGATTTATTTTACTACAGCAAGTATGAGATTTAGAACAATCGGAAAATAACTTTTATACATAATAAAGTCTTGGATTTCTGTAACTCTTGAATATTTCCATTTCAAAATTATGAGTAAATCGCAACAATTGGAAATATCCCTTTTGAGTTTGCGTTAGTAAAGTGCAGTTTTTCTATTCAAAATTGTTCTGGAAGAGTGACTTTAAGATCCTTGAAAATGCTTTTGTTTTCCAGAAAGATATTTTGTTGCATTTATTTGTGAAAATATTTTTACCTAATTGGGCACAAGAATATTTGAATTTACCTGAAATTTTGGTGCGAGCCACTATTAATTTATTAGGATTGATGGGTTATTTTAAACTTATTTTGACGTGAGATGTAAATGTTTCTAAAAATATGCACAAAAAATGGCCCAGAAACAACTCAAAAATATTTTTACATACGAATGTTGAATTATAACAAAATATCTTTTGTTCAACACCAAACGTGATTGGGAAAAAATGAGTATGTATGGGTGACAATGGACTTCATACCTCAATTTTAAAGTCATTTCTTTTCCGTATATTTTTGTATATAAAAATTTCTTCAATGCTTCAAGAAGAGGACAATTTTTGCTCAGTTTTTTATACAAAAAAAGAGGATATTGTAAAAAAAAGTGATGAACATTTCTTATTGGTAATTTTTTTTCGCTGGTCAAATTTTATTGCTTTAACGACGAAGGGTTAAAAGTTAATTAATTAAACCTTAATCATGATTTTTTGTTTTCTTTACTTAAAATGAATATTAAAATCTTTAAGCTAAATACAGATTTTGTCTCTCTAAATTTACAAATATGATTTTGCTTAGTGTGGTAGCAAATTAAGTATATCCAATTATTATGCAAAACTTTTGTGAAAAATCAGACATTTTTTTCTCTCTGATAAATTTTACTACCTACAATTTAATGCAATAAAAATATTTAAATAATTGAATTTTTATTATAACCCTAGTCGGTTCGCAAGCTAGGAAATTGGAAAAAAGCAATTTAGTGGGTTTTTGGGTGCAGAAAAAAAACCTAAAAGATAAATTAAGAACTCATTATTATCATTAATCCACGGTTTTCAATGAAAGCCTCTAACTTTTTTGTGGAACAAGTAGGTACTCATTCATATTTATTACCATTTTCGCTTAGTTTAAATTATTTTTTCCTCATAAAAATTGAGTTTCATTGGTAGCCAAACTTTTTTAAACCTGACATTTTAAGTAAAATTGAAAGGTAGATTTTTACTGCAACCTTTGAATAAAAAACCCGATACAAATTGTTAAAAACTTCCTAGCATAATTAATAGTGATCAAAGTAATATTCTATCAAAATCAAAAGATTTAATTCCGATAATCGCTTCACAAATTTTGATTGCTACCAAAAAAAAAATTGTTTACCGAATAACAACTCGAACCCACTATAAAATTTAATAAAATCTCCAACACTACTTACTTCCTGGAAACCGATGTGGAAATATCCTTCCGTGACGACTCAGCAGCCAAGGATAAAGTGGATAAGTATCCCGAGGCATTCCAGGATTCGGTAAGAATGGCGAATGATGCGGTAATCCTGCTCCGGGCCCCAGCACGTGGCCAGCTTGGAGTGCCGCCGCCATTTGGAATTGTGCGGCTGCCAGGAGGTGAGGATTATGCTGTGGCGGAACCATTTCCGGTGAGTTAATGTAAGGCGGCAACGTTTTAATATCCGGAACGTTGGGATGCGGAACTGGGAATGGCCGAACGAGTCCCGGCGGCATTCCGGGAACCACAATCGGTCCCTTATTCATGCCGCACAAAGTGGGCGACTGTTGGGGATGCTGGACTCGCGTCGGAGAGGGTGATGGCGATCGTGTCCGTTTGTACGAGATTGGGTCCTCCGGAGATAGCCGAGTTTGCACTGGAGGCGGACTGTAGGATCCTTTCAAATGTTGATGCGATGATCCTTTATTTTGGCCTAGAATATCTCCGCCAATACTGTTTGCTGTTATCTGAATGTTGTTTGTTGAACTATGGAGGCGACTAATTATGTCCTGGATATCATGCCGTGTCTGAGAATCACCCTTAATGCTCAAATTTTGTTGCAAATTTGTTGAGGGTGTTGCATCGTTGCCAACAATCGATTCAATACTAAATCCAATCTTTTGTTTTGGTGTTGGCATCATCACAGCAGATGTAGGAACCGGCGGAATCATTTTAAACATAAAAAAATCAATATTGATTTATTTCTTCGCGTTTTTTATTGTTGTTTTTATGTCACTTTCCAATAACATGTGTTTATTTGCATAGCACCATTTTTTTTAAACTATTAAATGAATTTTTGATTTTTTTCTAAATTAAATTTCACACAATGTTTTAGTGAACTGAATGAAATTCTCACAATTTAACTATTTGTAATGCGACTATTCAGATGTAATCCTTTTTATCTTCCACGAGAACCATTCAAGATCTGCAATCTTGAAATTTTCACTATTCGTGTTTTCACACTTTAGGTTTCAAAACTGATCTCAAGTCAGATGAAGAAGAAGCGATTTATTGCCACTAATCCGAAACACAGAGCGCGTGTGCCTACAACGACCGTCAAAGACAGAATAACCAGATTCCGTGTATGAAGTTGGACAAGAGCTGGATATGGATTCTCTCCTCTTCTCTACTACAAACTTGGCCAGAAACACTACTTCACTTCATACGACTTCGGCATGTCTACCAGTTACAATGAAGACTGGTTTACCAAGAAAATGTCGAAGAGGTGGTTCCACAACGACTACCACTTTTCTGAATTTCATACATTTTCCCTTATGCTTTTTGGTATTTACACAACGCGAACATCACACTATGGTCATGTATACAACTTGGCAGCTATTGGCCTAAAACTTCTTCATGTTTATCGGCTCGATGTGGATTTTGTGTTAATAGAAATCCAACAGGAGGAGGAGTTCCTTATGGTAATTTACTTTGATGCGCGCAACCTTACTATGTACATTGATGCTAGAGCTGTTATGGAATTCATTTGGTAATTGCGTTATATCTACTGATTGCCAGGCATTTTCCCGGTTATATCCCTTAACGATGTCGACTTTGGGGCCCTTCTTGCGCCTCCATTTGCCTTTTTGTAACTGATTTGCTGTGCCGGTTATCCAATTAAAGGTTTACCCAAGTTATCTGCGAGCTCGCCTATATTGAATTATGCTGGCTAAGTGAGGCAAAAAACAACATAAAAAAAATACAAGTAATGATAATACCATGGTCTCGGGCCAAATGTTGAGCAAACTGTGAACTTAAAGATTGTGTGTGTGGCTTTTTTTTCCTATTTCGCTGATTACCGACAAGATATTTTCACTCTTATTCACACGGTTTTTTATTCGAGAAGGACTCATTACAGTTAATTTTAATTATTCTCATTTTCTTCACATTACTTTTACCACAAATGGAGGTTTAGGATCCTAAACGGAACCAAATTGGCTTTACTTTTGTAGTATAGACGAATGCTAAAAAAATCCAATTTCAATGCAGAATGTTTGAAGAGAATTTTATGGTATTTCAATAATCAAAATTAAAGACTAATTAATAACAGATTTTTGCTTGTTGATACTAAAAAAACAAAACTTTGAGAATTAATAATTTTTTTTTAATTATTCATTACATTATTTATCAATAATAAATTTGGTAATTACTATTACAAGAAAATCCCCGCCACGGTTCATGTCTTAAGATCCTATCCGATTGTCAGAATTTTGTATGACATCGCGGCACGTAGATGGGTTCATATTCAGTATTAGTTATTTATCGTCGCTTGCTTTCTTCTCACAATCGTGTTTAGTTCAAATTTGAAAAAATTCGCTGAAGTAAACGAGGTTGCCAATTGATAGCCCAGTAATTAGACCATTTCCTGCCACTGCTGCATTTTAGCATCAGCAAGCAAACAGGAACATTTGTCAATTTTTGGTTAATTAAAAACTTCCTTGTTGGAGATCCCAATAGTTTGCCCTAAATCGTATATAAAAAATTACATCGATTTCCAGTAATGATAATAAATGGGTCCAAAAAAGGTCCGTAAAAATGCTTGTTTTTTTATTTTCATAAAACTTCCGTTTTTTTAGAATAAATAAAAATTTTAATTAGGTAAATTGCCACCTAATTAAAAATTTTATTTATTCTAAAAAAAACTGGAAGTTTTGTGAAAATAAAAAAACCTTCAAGCATTTTTACGGACCTTTTTTGGACTACGAAAACCCGTAAACCCGTAAAAATTCGGACAAGGTGTTATTTATTAAAGAAATTTCAAGAAATTCAAAAAAAGCTGTGATCAACACAAAATTCTTTACAATATTTAGCTTCGGAAAAAATAATGCAAAAAAAAACATTTTTTCAAATATCTCGAAAGCCGTTAAAGATACGTAAAAAGCGTCAAAGGAAAAAAGTGCAGAAAATTTGATTTTCTTGAATTTAGTTGAAGCATTTTTCCATAAAATCGCATAGTTTCCAAGAAATTTTCAAAAAACTGTATTTTTTCCAAAATAAATTGTATGGGACGTATAACGGGTACCGTTACTTCTACAAAAATGGATAGAAAACCACGGTTTTCTTAAAACTCATTTACAAAAAATTTCAAGTCGCTAGCTCAACACGTTCTCGAGTTATTAAAGATATGTAAAACAGGCAGACTGACCTATAGACAGACCGACAGACAGATGTACAGACATCCTCAGAATTTGGTCTGAAATGGATTTCGTACCGATCGGAAAGTTTCTATCTGCCCCCGTTCTCGAGACGGTCTCCGTCATGAATACAATATTTTCCCTGTATAGTAAAGGAAAGCGAAAAATGTTTGTTGTAAAATCTGTCTTTAAGTAACAGAAAAAAATCGACATTTAAAAATCGACTTTAAAATTTTTTAAACGTCTTTTGTAACATTTTATAGAGTTTTACATTTTATAGAGTGGGATAGACTTATGCTGGCATCAGGCATGGCTACTTTTACTTCGCAGCATGAAGAAAAACTGTGGAGTGGCTCAGTTTTAGTATTTACTCGTAGCTTTCGGTTGCGCAGTATTTGAAACTTTAGCGGATTATTCAAAAGCTGCGCAGTTTTCTGGGTTGCAGAGCGCATTAAGCATTGCAGTATACACGTAGCGCTTTTTCTCATCATTCTGCGTGGTAAAAGTAGCGATGTCTAATCCCAGCATTAGGGAGGCGAAAACATGTTTTCTAGGGATGGCATTTTTAATGGAGAGAACTAGATTCCCATCACAGTATTTGCTCAAAAGATTTAAGAAGAGGGGATTTGTTAGTTTTTTTGTTACCGGTAAACTCAGGAAAGGCTGGACGGAATTTCACGAAACTTCACTGTTAAGCTATTGATATGGCAAGTTCAAACATAGACTTTAAGTTATTATATTTGCACATCTCCATGGGGGAGGCCCCATACAAACTGAAAGGCTTTTTGAAGTTTTCTTGGAAACGGTTCGTCAAATCAATCAAGTCAATAATAAAAAACGTGATTAGAATGTTATTTTACATATCATTACATCGAAATTCAGTTGGATCAGTCTATCCCCCTACAAACATGTCATTTTTGTGAAAATTGTGCATTTTATTATCCAATTTGTCCAATTGGAGTAAACATTTAAAAATTTCATTCTAATTGAAAATACTGAATTACATAAAAATATATTTAACGGTCAGTTTTATCGAGAAACTATGAATTTCGGTTCAAAAATCTTCTATAAAAGCTAATTTTAATAAAAAAAATTGTTTTGTCGGAGATTTCAAACTAATAACAGTTCAGAAAATTTCACCTAAAAATGTAAAAAAAAACTCAAAAACACTTGCATTTTTATCAAACAAAATGAATCGTTTTTTCAAAACAAAAAGTTAAAAACATTGAAAAAAATCTCATATGAAAAAATTGACATTTATGTTCACAAAAAAACATGACGATATTAAAAAACAAAATCTTGTAATTCATTAAAATTCCAAAATGTCAATAAATAATGAATTAAAATTAATTAACAGAAATTGTTTTGACCTTTGAGTAACATGAAATGGACATGGTTAACAATCATATGATGTTAATGTTCACATCAATATTCACACTTTCATACAAAATCAAGAATCCTGATATCCTCTAACCAATGATAAACAGATAAATATCTCGAAAGAATTGATTCCCATAATTCTGCAAAACAAGACAAAAATCAAATAAAGAATAAATACAAGATAATGGATGAATGGTCATTGTTGGACGCTCTATGAAGGCAATGATCAACTCAGTAAGATATCTTTAAAAATTATGTTCAACTGACATGTTAAGAAGTGCATGTAAAAAAATTCTCATATCTCATGCTATCGCATCTCATCTCATCCGAACTCATCCAAATCGGACAAGGTGTGAGTTTTGCCATCTGAAAACGAGAGATGGTCGCACAGCATGATGCAATTCACTATCATGTCAGGATAGGTAAGGAATTCCACAATACAAATAATATCTATGAAATAGTAGTGAAAAAAAAGATATTCACTCTAGGAAGGAAAAAAGTCCCAACTAACTAAGTATCTGACAAGAATAACAACCAACAACAATAACGGACATTTACAATCAAACAATGGTACTTAGAAAAGGGGCGCTCGCTTTATTTGGCAGCAAAAAAAAAATAAAATCAAAGGTACAAAAGTAACACCTCAAAACTGATCACCACCAACAAAACCATAAGAATTTGATGTCTTAATAAATGCCCTCGAATCGATCTTTAAAATACTTGGAAATCAGCTCTGATTACTTTGTCCCACTTTTAGGGTCCTTTCATCTCGTATGTGTGAAAATGAAGGACCTTATCTTCTCGTACACGTCTTGACTGAGGCGTGAAAACAGCAGACAACATGTCTAACATTGTAAAAAAACTAAATTTAATTGACTGCTGTAATTTTCGAAAAAGTGTCGAAATTTTTAACAAGGGCTTGAAGCATTTTTAATTCTCTGGAATTTGAAATAAATTGGATTCAGTCAGAATGTAGTCACGCTCAAATATTTTCATCATATTTAATTCAAAATAAATCAAGATATCTTCACTTTTTAAGGGGAGTTTTTTTTATATTTTTTTTTTCTTTCTTTCTTTTTGTTGAAAAATTTCTAAATAAAAAATATTTGTTCCAAGCACTAATTTTATTTAATCAATATTTGGTTAATCTTTACATAAATAATAAAGCAATTTTTTTGATTTTGGATTTTTCAAAAATTTTGAATTACAGTGATGCACAATAAATCGTACTGAAGCCAAAAAAAAACAAATATTTTTAAAATTGTTTCTGATAAGTAGGTACTAGCCAGAAAAAATACTTTTTCCTCTTCCCGTCAACAAATAAATGAAAATTTTTCAAATAAATGAAAATCTGTTCTTTTTTCTCAGTGAGAGAAAACCGCGGTCCGATGGGTTATGGATAACTAAAATTTTTCCTTGTCCTATTATTTCGAGGATATTTGCAATATAGATTTAAGAATTCGCTAATGACGAATATGGATGTTAAAATTTTGAAATATCTACCGAAATCTTCCGTAAGGATATCCCCATTTTGCCTAAAGTTGATAGTTATTTCTAGAGTCGACAACGGAGGGTCCAAATTTCACGTATTAAACAAAATCATAAAAAATGTTGAAGAAAATTTTTATTTTCATTTTTCTTGGCAATTATGCAAATGCCTGATTGACAATTTTTGTCTTGATTGACAATTTTTGTTCCAAAAAAAATATATTTTCTAGTAATTTTCCCCCTAATAAACAAATATATTTAGACTTAAAATTTTTAAAAATGCTTTAAAACAACCAGTCTAGAAACTTTAAAATGCGTTTAAAAAAAAATTAGACTAGAAATATTTAAATGTAAAACCAATTTTGACAACGCTTGATTACAGCCATCCCTCCTCCAGCAGTTTTCGCGGACTTCCTTTAATCGTTTCTAAAATGTCTTCTGTAATTTATCAACACTCCAAAACGTGTTTTACTGTGGAAAATTGAAATATATTTCGCTGGTTAATTACTCGAATGAAAATCAACCGTAACAATATGCATGTAATTAATTTTAATTAAACATAACGAGAGTGAAAAGAATCGCCATTTACCTTCAAATAATCTCCGAGGCAGCTGCAAAACTTTCTTTCTTTCTATACTTCCCAAAATAGTTGAAAAAGGATCGGTTTCCTTTTTGCATAATCATAAACGAACACTAAACAATCCACAAAATACTGTATTTCATGTCAAATTAAAAGTCAACGTAATTTGAATGGGCCGTCAAAAGTTTGACACATACTTGACCGAAATTGAAATTGATACTGTCGGTGTCGTGCCCGACCTAAAAGAAATTGTGCTCGAAGCATAATTATGAGAATGACTACATACGACTATCCGGTGGTATGAAAGTATATTTAGCATACACGAGTTCAAGCAAGCATAATATCCATGAAAGATTAGCAGAGGACTCCAGGTAAAATCGATTCGTTTTAGCAGCTATTCAACAATAAAAGGTCCCATCTACGACTTATATTGAACATCAATGCTACCGAAGTCGCATTCATCATTTTAAAATTGTGTCCTCGCTCACCGGATTAAAGCGTGGAGAGGCTGCGCATAATGTTCGCCTTTTCACAATAATAACCGAATAATTGGATACAAAAACGAATAGATACCACATCCCAGAAAAAAAAATTCACAACAGAAAATCCCATATAAATGAAAGATATGAAAATGGCAATGAAAATAGTGAAAAGCAGAAAACTGAATTCAGTAAAAGATCTCTTTTGAGTTTAATGCTGATTTTTTTTTTGCCTTAGAAGATAACCACCATCAGTTATGGACTTATAGACTTCGGCGGCTGGCTACACAGCATAATATCCATTTGTGCAAATTGAATACACATTGTCCATTTTCAAGGGTCTCATGAAGTGGCACTTCATTAAAACGATGTTTAGATTTTGTTGAAAACTCGTTAACAGATAATAGTTTCTGTACAAAAAAAAAGTCTTTTCAAATTTCGTGCTCTTTTTGTTTGATTTTTTTTTAAATTCTAATAAAATTTATAAAATGTTCATAAAAAACATTTAAGTATAGTATAATTAAAAGTTTTACGGTGAAAATGCTGTGCAGGAGGGAGAAAACTTTCCCCCATGACAGAAAAAATATGTATTTTAGGATAAAAATTAGCCTATTTTGTCTCTGTTCAAGACATGGTTCAAAATTTTAGCTCAAATGGTCGAGTAGTTTTGGAGTTAAAGTCTCAGAAAGAAAATAGGTTGAAGCTCGGTTTTTATTATGTTGAATTTTGTTTTGGTTTTAATTGACATCTCCAGCCATTTTATGGAAAACTAAATACCTATTTATGAGAATTTTCGCCACGAAAAATGTTGACGTAGGCGGGTGGTAGTCCGAAAAGCTTAAAATGAGCGTTGAAAACCCTTAAAAACACAAAGCCGAAATGAATAGGACTATCTCATCCCTAAATAATTATATTTTATTAATAAACGATAAGCTGTTATTTTAGTTAATATATTCATACTTGCTTGCATACCCGTCGTTGCCGGGATAAGTTTTAGAATACGAAGAAAACCGGAAAGAACTTAAAAACTTTTGGGAAAAATCTTATCCTTGCAGAACTCTCCGTTGCGAATTAGTCTAATACCAGATTCGTGATAAGCGACCCCGAAAACCCACTAATGACATTTTTCCCAGGGAAAATGGGAAAAAGGATATTTGCGTTATTCTTAGAGGACCTTCCGTTTCGAGTTTTGAAAATCTAACGCAGGATTCGTGATCAGCGATTTCGAAAACCCCCGAGTGAAACTTTTCGGCCTCCTATTGAGCACGATTCATGGCGAAAATCACCGTTTAAAAACACCCAAACCCCCTTTACCCCCCGTTTACCCCCTTAGCGATAAACTTTCCGAAAATCACGCCTTTTTGAGCGACTACGTAATGGTTGGGACATACTGTGTAAGTTTCAAGTCTCTAGCTCCAGGGGTTTGGGCTGGGCGTTGATGAGTCTGACTGACTGACGATTTTATCATATCATATCATATCATCATATCATATCACACTAATATATAAAAATGAGTTGGTGTCTGCCTGTCTGTCTGTCTGTCTGTCTGTCTGTTCCTCTTTCACGCAAAAATGGCTGAACCGAGCGAAGCGGTTCGGGGCGCAGCCCCTAGTATATTTATATAGATGAAAAGCTTTTCGATATGCTTGATTTTCTTCTCAATTTAAGGTCCCGGCGTTTTGTGATAGTTGGAAGGACATAATTTTTGAATACTTTAAGAAAACAGCGGCACGTGAATCATATGTAAATTGAAAGGATTTCGTTTTTGTACTGTGTAGTTTCGAAACTATATCACAACGATAAAGTAATCACAAAAAATTAAGTATTAAAAAAATAATAAAACTTTATTTTAAAGAATACGTGTAGTATCAATTGCCACATGACTGTTATTCATGGTGTAAAAAAATAATTCAACATCCGGTAAAAAAATCAAATAAAAACGAGTGCATATAAACAAATATTTAACATGATCTCAAAGAGAAAAGACGAATAAAATTAATTTAATGAAAATAAAAACGATATAAAAACTGTAAGAACTGTGAGGCAACAAAAAGCTAACACCTATAGCACAAATGACAGGTACAAGAGTATCATCTTGTTCAAATAATTTTTATGCCCCTCGTCAATGTCACTTACTAAGCTGTTACAATTAAAAAGACTTGAAATGATTACCATAAAATGCAGTCACCTACAGCCATCAGATATCATCGTTTTGAGCAAAACCATCTCCAGAGAGAACCAAGAAATCGCTGTACAGCAAGCACAGCCATCCTATATAATCATTAAGAAGTCGTCCACTTCATTGTATCTGAAAAAAAAAAAAAAAACAGGAGAATCTACCAGATATGAGCTGAGCTGAACGGCAATTCAGATAAATAGATAGTGGAATACATTGAAAGAGGTGTAGTACTGCCTTAAGGCCATAATAATATACCTAAGAATTTAATATTGTTGCAGCAGTCATTGGAGTCAACGATGGAATAATCAGAAATAAAGTTATCTAATTATTAGCGTTGATATGTGACACATTATTTATCAATGGCATCCAAGTTTAACCCAAAACCGTGTTTAATATTAGAATAAGCGTCCCAGGTGCATCTTTAAGATACATGTATCGGACGCTCCATCTTAAGAAAAACGCTGAAAAGTCATCGCAAGCGCACGTAAAACTTTGGAAAGACGAGAACTCGTTTAAATCGAGAAACATCACATCTCGTTACATTTACATTGAATTTTGTCAACTCGCTGATCGACACATAAAATGATCCGTTTTATAAACTCAATTAAGATTAAAATCTATTTGTTGAAATGAAAATTTAATATGATAATTACGTCCCACTCGATGGATATTAATTTCTAATTATTACTGAAGTTACTTGCGTCTGCTTAGGAACGTTCTTTTGATAAAACTTGAAGCTTTATAATTGGATTTAATGATGGTATAAAAGATATTCATATAAGAATATTGAATCTACTAATTTAATAATTTTGGAATAAATTTTTATAATTTATTATCATTTTTTTTTATAATTTACTAGGAGCTTCGCGGTTCACCCCCCACATTTCATTTATCTATCTATACTGAGAAATATCGGGAAAAATTTCACAATAGATTTTAAAATAATAGGTTATTGCCCATTACCGGCTTCGCCCGGCTAAAAGCGTGAATGGAATGGGTTTTTGTTGGGGCTGGACCCCCGACAAACATATATTCCAAATTTCAGGCCAATCGGTTCAGTAGTTTCCCCGCGAAAGAGTAACATAGCGCAAAACCTAAGTTTCAAGATGACTTTACCCCCTCCTCTTACTCCCCCCACCTCTCTGGCTGCTTTTTAATGAGTCTATGTTGGGGCTGGACCTCCGACGAACATCTATGCCAAATTTCAGGCCAATCGGTTCAGTAGTTTCCCCGCGAAAGAGTAACATAACGCAAAAACTAAGTTTCGAAATCACTTTACCCCCTCCCCTTACTCCCCCCACCCCTCGCGCTACTTTTCCGTATGCCTATGTTGCAACCAGAACTACCACAGACACTCATGCCAAATTTCAAGTCAATCGGTTCAGCCATTTTTGCTGATTATTAAATATGATTGACAGTTTTGATATTCAGAGTAAACAGTTGGTAACATCCGATTTGACTTTAAAATTTGTCGCCCCTGCGAAATTTTCTGCGAAATTTTGAAGTTATGTTTTGTGAATTTTCACAATGCTTTTGAGTCATTTCCTGTCATAAAACTTTTTCGCTTTTTAGAAAGGTGTGTCGGGAGAGGCTCACAAAAAGTGATAGAAAAGTTCACTCTTTTGGAAAAGCCCCGACGCATTAAAAATTTATCTTCCCTCACCCAGCCCCATCTCTCATCTGTCCCGTATTCAAACAAAGAAAATATGGTCAGGGTCACCCTACTTTTAAGTCATATTTTTCTTTCTGTCCTTAAATTTTTTTTGGCAAAGCGAAGAACAATTTCAAAAAATATCAAATTTCGAAAAAAATCAATAAAAAATCAAAATGAACTTTTCTTAAAGGAAAAAGTCAACCTGTAAAAAACATTTTTTTTTCTATTCCATTTTTGTTCTTTTATTACCACCATTAACAACAAAAATATCGCTCAAGTTACCTAAAGCGAATTACATATTTTTTATGACATTCAAAAAAAATGTATTATTTCCTTTCTTGAATAAAAATCCAATTTTCTAGTGTGAAAATCTTAAAAGGGGTAATCCAAGAAAATATTACTTTTAAGGAACTCTAATAAAAATATCCTTTTCAGTATTTCTTTTCTGACGAAAAACCACCGCCAAGCATATAAGAAGACGGTCATGAAAACTAATGAAGCGAATATCGTAATATGATACGTTAACGAATCTGTTCGTTGGATTCAATGGAGCGACGAAGGGAAAGCAATAAAATTCCTTTTCTCCTTAACAATAAAATTCTGAGGACCAAGGAAGTCCTATAAAGTTAGACTCAATTGGATTTCATTTCAAATCCTAATAAAATATGAATTATTATAAAAATGTCTGCTTAATATTCAAAGTTTCATGCGAGTTTGGAAAAAAAATAGTTTCTCTTATGGTGGGAAATTTTATTGGTTCGCGAGCAGACGCTGTGTTTAAAGCTTTCTTAGAATTGAAGAATAATCGAAAGTATGAGGTGTCATGAAGTGATTAAAATAGTGAAAACTGCGCGTTGAATTTTAATCCTTTTTGTAACATACGTGGTCGAACATACATACATATGTTGAAAACCCTCTTTCAATAACACAAAATGTCTACTTCAGTGAACAATTGGCCATTTCCAGCCAATGTTTGATTTGGACAAAAGAAAAAAATCGAAATTTCCTTGGAATTGACTGAATGAAATGAAACGATATGTGATTGTTATGTACCGAAAAATGATAATCTTATAACTCATAACAATGTTGGTGTTCTCGTCAGATTTCAATGGAAAATTGAAAGAATTCTATCACAACACTCAACGAAATCCAATTTACATTTTGACTTGCAGCATTCGCCGCCCTCAAAGGTGTAGAAGTTACCAATCTTTTTACACAAAACGGAATTTTCTAAAACCGTATTACGAAATGAATAGATTTCAATTTCCAGTCCATAATAGCAGAAAAGAAAATACAGCATTAAACATCCAAAGCATAAGTAGGTATCATATTCGGTTGGCCTATTATACCCTCAACTCCAAAGCATAAGTGCAGCATCTCTTCTTTTTATGCGTAGGATGCCGGTGTATAATCCGATACGAAAATAGCTCTAAATTGGCTTAAATTAAGTCAAGTATGTATGATGCTTCTATTCAAGTCAAAACTGAAAAATTCAAAACTATGATTTGTGAAGAAAAAAAACACTCAATAGGGGATTTTCTCGACAAAACTCAAGAAGTTGAAAGTTTTGCGGGAACTTCTTGACTTTTGTGTGTAATCGTAATGAATTTAAATGAGACTTATGATGAGGGTGGGATTAGAGAAGGGATCGCTTTTTTCAGATTTTTTTTAGTTCGTTGAATATTTTGAATGTTCCACATTTGGGTATGATTTCAGCTAATACAACTAAAATGCCTTTTAAATTTCCATCTATGTGGTGTTTTTTATTACAATGTTGTGATACTTTAGAATTCTTATTAGTAAAGACACTAATTGGACCATTATTTAGATTTTGATGAAATTTTTTAATTTTATCACAAAAAAGTTATGTGAAGCAAATCTTATCATTAACTGGTGTTGCAGAACGACGAATTGTACGGCGAGCCCCAGAGAAAAAAGTCCCTAACTTTTCAGTCGCCAATAAAATATAATCCGATACGAAAATAGCTCTAAATTGGCTTAAATTAAGTCAAGTATGTATGATGCTTCTATTCAAGTCAAAACTGAAAAATTCAAAACTATGATTTGTGAAGAAAAAAAACACTCAATAGGGGATTTTCTCGACAAAACTCAAGAAGTTGAAAGTTTTGCGGGAACTTCTTGACTTTTGTGTGTAATCGTAATGAATTTAAATGAGACTTATGATGAGGGTGGGATTAGAGAAGGGATCGCTTTTTTCAGATTTTTTTTAGTTCGTTGAATATTTTGAATGTTCCACATTTGGGTATGATTTCAGCTAATACAACTAAAATGCCTTTTAAATTTCCATCTATGTGGTGTTTTTTATTACAATGTTGTGATACTTTAGAATTCTTATTAGTAAAGACACTAATTGGACCATTATTTAGATTTTGATGAAATTTTTTAATTTTATCACAAAAAAGTTATGTGAAGCAAATCTTATCATTAACTGGTGTTGCAGAACGACGAATTGTACGGCGAGCCCCAGAGAAAAAAGTCCCTAACTTTTCAGTCGCCAATAAAATATTCGACAAGGGTTTGAAATTTTGTGGTCCCACCAAACATTTTCGGAAGGAGGCCCAGAATTTGAAGATATGCCACTGGTTAGTAAGGAGCGGGACGGAGCAGTTGACAGTATAGTAAAACCTCAATAAGTCGAAGTCGATATAGACAAAACTTCCAGTTATCAAGAAACTCGAGTCATCGAGGTTCGACTTATCGAGCTCTCATTGTAGAACAAAATATCTGATAGTAGAAATAAATAGTGTAATTTAAATTTTGATTTTTGATTTGAATTTTGATTTTTTTAGATCAAATTTATCTGGAAATATTTTTTAAACTCTACCAAATAATAGCCTGGAGATTCTAGAAGCATTGTTATGCTGGTACAGCACGTAGAGTTTTACAGGGTTTTCGAACTATGGATAGAATACCAACCGAGTTGTGCGAAAGCAAAAATGCGTACAGGACAAAACTTTTCCTTCCAGAAATAGTGAATTTTTTTTACGAAATTTCTGAAAAAAAAATATTTGATATTCTGTTTGTGATTATTGCAGTAAAATCTGTGTCGCAGGGACATTCTTCAGAAAGTAGGTGAAAGCTTTTTCAGACAAAAAGATTGAGCTTCAGTCTGAAAATTTTCGCCCCACGGGACAATTTTTGAGTGTCAAGGTCATGATATAAAATATCACCTACCAAGGTGAAAAGCTTAAAATTTACTTGACGTTTTTTATAAGGCCTCTTAACTGTGATTCTGATTCCCAGACTGCCCCGGGGCCACCGCCTCCCTTCGCTTTTTGATCCGCATGGACTCCCCTAGATACCAACTTTAGTAAAGTTTTTCAACCCCCTAAGAGCAGAAATCATTAAGCCTGAATTATCTAAATTTATTTTTAAGAAAAGCTAATTTTTATTATCAAAAAAAATTTTTTTTTCATTTTTTTAATAAAATATTTTTAAATGTCTTAACAAACCATCACTTAACAAAAGAGATTCGAAAAGCGTTTTTAAAAGAAAATTGTTCTTAAATATAAAATACTTCAAATACAAAAAATCAACAAAAAAATTGACACAAAAATGAATCGCAAAAAAATATTTCCAGGGGAAAATTAAACAATTATTTTAAATTGTCTCTATAAATGTCCATATGAAAAACTTTTTGCGATTCAATGGCAGGAAATTATACAACTAAGAAGATCATCAGACAATAATGACATTTTCTATCGTACAAATGGATTCCTTATTCCCTCCTCTCCATATTTCTTTTTATTTTCCTCTTGTTTCATTCGCCCTTAATTTCATTTCTAGTTTATTGACTATTGTTCAAATCTGCCCTAATATAAAGTCCCCTTACTTGATGCGAAAGCATCACACTTCAAATATGACTGAAATTAAAACCATTATTATAATTTTTCTTCCCTTTCGTCCCCTTTTTTATGGTGATGTTTTCACATCCCCCTCTTGTTTCGTTTCAATTCCTTTTTCTCTCATCATGCCTTATTGCAATGTTATTATGCTGAAAATCTCTTTTTAACTGTCAGGACCTGAAATATCTCATCCCCCTAACCGTCTGCAATAATCGTTTAACCCAAAAAGGACCAACCGAACCAACCGACGAAGCAATTCATTTATTTTATGGGATCTGGTAATCAAGATGGCTGAACAAATATATTCATTTACACTCCGCCAGGACCCCGTTTAACTCTCCGTATAAAATCTGTAGATACTTTCTACATCATAAAATCTCTCCCAATTGGTTTTGAAATTTCAATGTATTTTGTGTCCTTTTCGATTATGTACTGTACACATGCGACGCAAATACAATCAAATACAATTTCGTATTATAGCGAAATTTAATCCTTGTGCATGCGTACTTCAAATCCATTTGAACGACCATCAAATATACTCCTTTATAGATTCGATCGTTATAATTCATTTGTGTGTATGTTGCGGATTCCGTTGTGAAGAGAAATGAAACACCAAAAGGGTGGCATTTAAATTTTTGTTATATGCAAGAGTAAATGATATCTTGTTCGTCCTTTATTTAGAATTGTAGATAATCTGGAAAGTGTGTCAGACATTATTTCGATTTGTTTTCCTTCCTCTAAAACGTTACAAGTACCATCATAATCGTCCACCACACCCTCTGAACGTTTAAATTGGCTTAGCGGATTTCAACCCCAATTTTGATAATTTCGTAATTTTCTGGATTTTTTTTTATGGTTATGGGATTGTTTGTTAATTTCTTTATTTCTCGATATTTGTAATGTTTTATCATTACTTTTCTGCTATTTTTATTATTTTCCAAGTAAAAAGATATAATTTTTTTTATAAAATCACGCTTTTAGTTGTATATCGTGCAACGAGTGATAATTTCGCTAATTCTTACGCAATTGTCTTTTAAATAATTAAATGTAAATGGTATTTGCAACCTGAAATTTTTTGAGGCGTTCGTGATCGTAGTTTAAGATATACATCACCATAATTGTTAGCTGTATCAACTCTTTTCATATTTAACTACCACAAATATGTTAAAAAACAAATTTTCCGTAAATTTATGAACAGAAAGTCTATAACATTGTATGAACAGTCTAAGTAGATAGTAGGGAATTGCCAGGCACGTTTTTTTATTACCCGAAACTTCAGCCGATGGGTCTCAATTTTGCTAGAAATTTTGTAAACAAAAGTTCAATCAAAAAATTCCAGCCCTCTTTCGGAGAGAGTTTTACGTTTTTCCCAAAACGCACTAGTTTTAAAAAGTCGAAGATAACTTATAAATTACGAAATTATCAAAATATATGCTATCAAATGCAATTTTCCCAATAAAATTCACACTAGCGTGTGAAACCCTTTTCCTGTCAATCGATTTTCGTGAGTTTTTTTTTTGCTTTCCCCTTCTATAGGAGGAAAATATTGTATTCATGAAAATATTTTTCATGGTGAATTGCGTTTTCCAAAATTTTTTTTTTCAAAAATCAAAATTTTTCCAGGAATTCACTTCTGGCAACATTTTAAGATCAGTCAAGGAAAAACTGCCTATTAAAAACCTCCCATACTAGAACCGCGGCACTAAAAGATGCTATACACTGGTCAGAGTTGCAAATTGAAAGAAGCGAAAACAAGCATAATAGCAGGCAAATTATTGAACTTTAAATATGCAGTTAAGAACACTAAACAGCTAATCTTGCATCACGTTGCGACGAATTCAGGCGAAATTATCCAGCCATGAGGCATCAGCCATCAATTCGCTTGATGTTTTTTTCATGCATTTAATGCACCTACCTGTGTACAGCTTTGTTCGCTGCGAATGTAATATTCATATATGCATATGTGAACGCATGATTTGATCGGTCCACCGGGGCCCCGCAAATTAGTTATTATCAGCTATCAGGTAACTCGCTAACTCGATATAAATATACCTTTCAATCAATAATGACTGCTAATTTTACTCATTTTATGTTGCGTTTGTTAGGCTTTACCATCTCATCTTGGCGTCTTTAAAAAACATCTTAAGGCTCCCTATTTATCTACAAACTGACGGACTTTTTATACCTGCAACATAACGCCATATCCACGCCACTTTCCACCTCACCCAGGTTTTAGTCGTGAAAATCAACTGAGAAACTACCAGCGGCCAACATCTTATATGCAGCACTTTTCGCTTCATTTCTGGACATTCTTCTTTTTTCCCCGGCGTAATTGTTCACCTCGAGGCTCTTCTAAATTATATTAAATCGTTCCCCAGATTAAAATATGTTTATGCAATTTTCATTTAAATTCCGCCTAATAATGCAATGCCCCCTTCTGGTTTTTTGCGTTTTTCTTGCGCTTTTTCCATCAAAATCTTGCCGTTTTTTTTCTTCTTAGTTAGTTTCTGGTCATTGGGCCTAAATCAACATGTCAATTAGATGACGGTTGAAATTTTACTTGACCTGTAATGCAAATTTTAAAAATTTTCTGAAAGGACCCTTTTTGTATAACGAAATTACCAAAACGAAAAATGTTCTGCCCAAGCATAATTATATGGCATATTTTCGCAAATCAGTTTCATGTAATGCCAGTAATTAACGTTAACAAGGCCGTTTTCAACTTAACAAGCAATAATTTCCTGCAAAATCAGTAACAACAAAACACCAGCAAGTTTAATGGTTATTTGGCATACGTTTAGAGTTTGTTAACAAGAAACGAAAATCCAATTAAAGTTTAAATTCTTTGCATATGTGGAGATAGTCATGTATGAATTCATGGTTTGCATTTTTTTCACTATCAACATTCGAAAAAATTGGACTCAAAAGTAGAAATTCAAATTTAAAACATCTCCCTCAACTCTTCATAAAAATAAGAAACTTGCATTAAAATTTCTTGCCGCTACATCAAAAAACCATTTAAAATTTAAGTACCATAAGTGATGAAATCAACCATCAAAATTAACAATTTTCACTAAATGTCACCGACATAAAAACTGCATCTCAATTGAGTCGTGAAAGTTATCAAAGTGGCCAGAAATTCCCATTGCATCCAAATGGAATCTTTTCATGCGTAACACTTTAATTTCTCCTTGTGAGGTTCTCGTGATCCTTTTTTGTGTATAGCAATTGGAAAAAAGTAAAACTCTATCCACCCACAATATTAAGGCGTATATCTTGTTAGCTCCTTAACACGCTCGAGTTCATTTCGAAAGATGCAACGAAAGGTCGAAAAGTTGACCGTAATTCGATTTGACATGTGTCAATAATTAGGCAAAAAAAGGACCTCCCAATGTGAAACTAAACTGAAAGAATCAGCCTATTCGAAAGCAATTAAATGGTTAGTTTGACTGGTAGAATTTCACATTTTCAAAACTTGTCACCGATGAATTTGATTGATACGATACAATTTTGATTTAAATCGGTTTTGAAATATTTTTATATTTTAATTTTAACTAGCCATAAATTCATCAAAACATTTTTTTTTAAATACAAACGCAGAGAACAGAAATAATAGTAAAAAAAACTTAGTGGTAAAATTTACTATTTTGTGGTTAAATTGACAATTAAATTTATTACAAAAATATCCGATTTTGACTACTAAGCAGTAAAATTAACTATTTTGGTAATAGTCACGATTTTGCATTATAAAATAGTTAGATTTACTATTTTTTTCTGTGTGCCGGTGAGTCTCGTACAGTGTTGCCGGAGACCTCAAGCCCAAAATCGCTGAAATGAGGAAAAAAACATAACAAAAGCTATAATTGCCAATCTGGCAATTATTGAAAACCCGTATGGTGATTTAATTGAACGGCGTATCAAAATTTCATTTGAATTCAAATTTTCCAATAAGATTTTTTTAAAACTTGTTCCAATCGGATTTTGATGTATGGGAGTTTTATGTAGAATCATATTCTAAATAACTTTTGTTCTTGTACTTTTTTGATAAGATGCACCGTTTTTGAGATATTCACAAAAAACGTTTTCGTTCCTATGGGGGGTACCCCCCCTAATGGTCCATTTTTGCCCATTAACGAACTTAGCCTCGCATTTTACGAAAAACGGATCTGCGCAAAATTTTAAGTCTCTAGCCCAATCCATGCGCCCGCAATCCGCGCCACAGACGGACAGACGGACAGACGGACATGCAAAATTCAATTTTTTTTATCATTCTAAACACACTGGTGTAATTCATTTTTTTGTGTGATGACGGGATCTTGGCGTTACAAACGGTAAGGCAAAGTTAATATACCCTTTGGTTTCACCATACGGGTATAAAAATCTCAAAAGTCTCCGAAATTATAGACAAAAATCGCTAGTTTTGAGACTTTTTTTTAATGCATATTTAAACATATATCTTGTTTTCAAGTCGGTTTTATTCTTTGTTTTTAACAATAATAAAATATAATAATAAAAAAACACACTGCACCTGCAGCAAAGCAAACTAAATTTAAAATAAATTTGACGTTTACTTAAGTTGAGTGATTCATGTATTTTCTTATAGGGGATTCTGTGGTACTTATTTATATACATTTGGTAGGTTGTTGACCCAATAAGCATAAATGTAAAAAAAATGTGAAAAGTATGATATTTATTAGTAAAATTTTCAACAAAGTTTTTTTTTTCTTAAGAAACTTTTGAAAATCGCTGAAAATCTCCGAAAAGTCCCCAAAAGACCACTAAAATCTCAAATCTCAACACGTGGTTTTTAAGGCATGAAAGTCGCTAGAAATGAGACAAGTCGCTGAAAATGGCAACACTGGTCTCGTATAATAGGCTATTTGTTTTACGTGGTTTTGCTCTTACTATGTTTCGTCTATTGCAATTTGTAACTATCGCATTTTAGAAAGATCAACTGTAGTAGAAACTCACAAAAAAATAATTTTATCACCAAAAACATTTTGGCGGGAAAATCGTTTTGAAAAAATTTGAATAACCAACATTTAAAAAATATATTTCATTAATTTATGCTTTTATTATTCAAGTAACTTCCAAATAAAACTTTTTAATAATTAAAAACAAATAATTATACATTTCCAAAACAGTTTAAAACATAACTGTTAAAGACCAACTATGCAATAAAGCAAAAAATGCATAAATAGTTATAAATTTAATCATTTATTAATCTAAAAGGAGGAGTCGGTAGCCGTAAGCCTCAATTTAAGACTTGAGATTTTTTTGAAATTCACATTTCGGGGGCGTTCCGAATGCTAACTGAAGTCATTATCTCCGACAAACAACGAACTTTTATTGACAATTAAATGCCATTTCGAATTCGAACATTATTTCTGTTATACCCTTTACCACAACTTGATTATAGAGTACCAGAAGAATTGTACAAACAAAGGATATAATTTTCAACATTGCAATTGGATTTGGAGTTGAAATTGGAATTGCCACAAACGTTTTAGCCACGGAATCTTTCTCGTATCTTGCGATTTCAATCGATTTTTGTGGCTTTAAAGTTCAGCAAATATACAGTATTCGTTCAACAAACCAACAAACATTTTCCAAACTGAATCAGAAAGTAAGCATCATGCAATCAGGCAACATATTTGTGAATTAACATCATAGGGTAAATGTGGCAATTTCTGGTATGTCGGGGTTGTTTTTGGGAAAGCATTCTAATTTTTTACAAAAATATCTGACACGAACAGCACATGACATTCTCCGCAATATTTAAAGTCTTAAAATAAATATGTTAAAAAATTTCTTTTTCTCAAGAACTGTTATCTCAAGAACTGTTAGAGATATGTACATGTACGTCTAACGGTTGTTACGTAAAAATCATTATGTAAAAATTATTATGTAAAAATCATTAGAGATACGTAAACACCGTTAAAGAAAAAAATGTATTAAGCACTAAGATAATTCAAGTGCACACAACAAAAGGATACGAAAAGTGGTCAACAAAAAAATGGCGTTTTTAAGAAAACTAAACTTACAAATGATGTTTCGTTAAATCAATAACATAATTGTGAAATTAATAATACCTAATTTGTCGAAATGACAAAAAATTGTTATGTTTACAAAATTTTTGTTTTTCAAATAATCAATTTAACAAAAAAATTTTATTGAGATTCAACAAAACAAATTCTGTCAATAGGAACCAGGTTTTTGTTAGTATTTTTTTAAGTGTAGTACCAAGAAAAGCACCTCTTTTTATTTAATAAAACCACATTAACTAGACTCATAAGGAATATCGATGAGTTACAAAATTAAGGACTCTCACCCTATTACAAGATGTTCAGAATAAGAATCGTGTGCTCAATTCACATTTTTGCCATCATTTTAACCATTTTGCCATTCAATTCAAAGGTGAAAACGTATAAAGCATTCAAGTTGAAATAATTCGAGTATTTGAAGATATGCACAAACATCCACACGAGTACCGACATGGTAGGTACATGGTAGATAAACCCAGTATTATATACTCGTTTATTCTCTAAAAGTTGAGGCTTGGGATTGGGACTATTCTGGGATATGTGTGTGTATGTGAATATAATTTGGATCGTAAATAAAGCAGTCATGGAATGAGTGTTCCTTCTTCATCCAGAAGGAAGCGGCGGCGGACAACGCGGCGCAGTTCAGACGCAAGAGCGCAATGTTGATGCCATGGAAAGCAAATAAGGCTCGGCAATTACTGTGCAAACATAAACGGACAAAGCAATAAATACAAACAAATGGCAATTTTATGCTTTCGAGGTGCCACCCATTTTTGTTTCTGTACTGAAGCCGAAACTCAACTGAAAATAGCCCGGCTAAATGGAGTCCGGGATGAATTTATTTATTTATTTGTTCATCCAATTCGAGGAATTAACCAAAATGGCGACGAAATCTTAATGCCTTGTGTTTGTTCAATAAAATCGAATAAAAAAACATCAATATGTAATTTAAGTTGGATAATACCTGAAGAAAAGGCGAAATTAAGTGCACATTTATGCTAATCAAATTGAACAATTAAATGACAACAATACAATGAGTAAGAGAATTTATTTTGAAAATGACGTGCCACTTACTTTATTAAATTTTTTGGGCTTTGTTTGGAAAAAAAAACCCGGGGTTCATTACCTCAGGTTCGATGGAAATTGAATGAAGATAATTATCCTTTCAAAATTCAATGTGAAGAGGTTAAAATTTTGACAGAGATAAAATGTATAAAGAAAACGGGTAATGAAGGTATGAATTTTTATTTCAAATTAATTTTTACATAGTTCATACATTTCAAATTTTCTCCTAGCAAAATCCTAATCATGTTTATTATGAAAATGGCGGGAAAATATTTTCAAATTCAAGTAGTTCAATGTTATGCAAAATCGTGGCTTTACTGATCTTTATAGCATTTATGCCATTTTAAGATAGGCAAAATATGCTACCTAACAAAATTTTTAAGATAATTTGAAGAATTTTTGCTAATGACCCAAAATCCTGAAATATTATGCGTCGTTGGAAAAATGCACCGCAGGCGAAAAAATGCGATTTACAGCATCCCCTAGCCAAAGTAGAGTGTTATCGTTTTTTTCTAACATTTGATAAATGGTAGCAATCAATTGAAAAACTTAGGACAAAAGTCTAGTTTCCGAGACAACGGGACAACATACCTAAATCCAGGACTGTTTCGGCCATTCCGGGACGTATGGCCACCTTAAACAGAGTTGCCAGACAGCCAGCAAATTTTCCCCCCGTCGTAGCCTGAAAAACCCCCTGAAACGGGCTATTTTGGAATAAAACCCCCCAAATTTTTTATTCGTATTGCAATAATTAGTTATAACCAAAATTTAGGCAATTGTCGTATATAAAACAGTCAACCAGCAATTTTTTTTTATTATTAGGTTTTTTTAGGGCATAAACTTGGACATTTTTAACCAAAGAATCTCAAAAAAATAGCACAAAGTTTGACTTTAAAGAGGAATTTGAAAATCGTATTAGAAAAGTTTGACTTAAAAGTGGTATTTTGATTTCATATCACCATGCGGATTTTCAATAATTGACAAATGGGCAATTATAGCTGCTGTTATGTTTCTATGATAAAGTTGAAATTTGTTAATCATTGAGAATTTTTCTTATAAAGAACCTCCTGGATTATTTTATTTTTTCTAAACCTACGTCAATCTGGTGGAAGAAAGAAAATATTTTCAGTATTAAAAAACAATATTAAAGTGCCTGTCAGTGGCGGTTCGTGTATATTTGAAATGGGAAGGCAAAGTTAAAGTATGCCAAAAATTACGGAATTATGTAAGAAGACCTATTGTTCTGGAGGGGAAAAGCGAAACAGGGATTGGTGTTCGTATTCTATATGTGGCTATGCTTGTTCTTAGCAAAAGCTGTATGAAAGTATTTGTACGAATCGGAGGCTAGCCTCTATGAAGAGAATTTGTAGTTTAGGTTTTAGATAATTCGACATTAGAGAATAGGATTTTCTTTTAAATTATTATTTTCTAAACATAGATTTTTATACAGTCCATTATGGTATAAAAAATTAAAGGCATACGTTAGAAAAACATTTTTATAAAATGTTATGAGGAGGCAATGCCTCCGTTGCCTCCCCTATAAAGCCGCCGCTGGTGCATTGAGACTCACTTTGAGCCGGCACGTCAGGGTGAGGGACGCAGTGGGGAGGGAAACCAAAAAGAGCGAACGAAGTTTAGATTCACTTAAAATTATCGGTCGCAAACCGGTTTTTGAGTCTGGTCGTTGAAACCTGTCGTTTAGTTTTGTTGATGAAACCGGTTTATGAATCCAGATGAAGCGAACCGTGTGCACACGGCAGAAAAAGGAGGAAAGACGTGCCGCCTCAAAGTGAATCCCAATGTAAACACAAGCAAACAAAACAAAAATGTATTTCAAATGTACACAAAAATCAAATTCGACGGGAACCGAATTTGATTTTTATATAGCATACAAAAGGGTCATGACGCTAAATTATAACATGTGAAGCAAATTCTTTACACAGGTTTCACATCAAACAAGAATTCAGAAAAAAATTTATTTCAACTATTACGATTTCCCCCTGAAAAAACCCCTGAATTTCAAAAAATACAAAGCACCCCCAAAACACCCCCCGTGAGCTAAAAAAACCCCCAAAACGGGGGCTAAAACCCCCGATCTGGCAACGGTGACCTTAAATAACAATAATACTATCTATTGCGAGCCGTCAAAAACATTATCAATATTCGCTCTTCGAGCACGAAACGTAATTTATTAAAACTATAGCGGAATCTCGGAGGTACAAAAACGTTCAATTCTAATAAATACAAAAACACAAAGAAAAATCGACTATATTCCGAAAAATCGACTATATTTATACCCGTATGGTGAAACCAAAGGGTATATTAACTTTGCCTTACCGTTTGTAACGCCAAGATCCCGTCATCGCACAAAAAAATGAATTACACCAGTGTGTTTAGAATGATAAAAAAAAGTTGAATTTAGCATGTCCGTCCGTCTGTCTGTCCGTCCGTCTGTCTGTCTGTCTGTCTGTCCGTCCGTCTGTCTGTCTGTGGCGCGGATTGCGGGCGCACGGATTGAGCTAGAGACTTGAAAGTTTGCACAGATTCGTTTTTCGTAAAATGCGAGGCTAAGTTCGTTAATGGGTACCCCCCATACGAACGAAATCGTTTTTTGGGAATATCTCGAAAATAGTGCATCTTATCAAAAAAGTCCAAGAACAAAAGTTATTTAGGATATGATTCTACATAAAACTCCTATACATCAAAATCCGATTGGAATAAATTTTAAAAAATCTTATTGGAAAGTTTGACTTCAAAGTGGAATTTTGGTATAACTGTTCGAATTTTGATACGAATATCACCATACGGGTCTCCAATGATTGCCAGATTGGCAATTATAGTTTTTGTTATGTTTTTATTTAAAAAAAACTAATAAAAATAATGTCCTAGTGCAGAATCAAACCCATAACCTCATTCTCGCTGGACGATCCAACCGTCTACCAACCAAACCATTCGACCACTACGTAATTCCGCCTTAATATTGAATAAATATTTCTAAGTATAACGAAAATATATTATAGAGGTTAAAGATACCAAACTCGCCTATTAAAACACCAAACACCACAAATTACCTCAGCCTTGATCTCGTTTTCCCCCAAAACATTAAATAATTTTCCTCGAAATTCTTTTGTGATGAAAAATCATTTTCAAATGGCAAACTTATGATCACTTAAATCCAAAACGACATAAAATAAGGAATGCGCCCACATTTAATCAATAAATTTCGATATCTATCTCAATTTCGGAGCATACACTACAAATTAATTACGTTTTCGTCCTGTTTTTTTTTCTCAGACGCCATCAGATCCATTTATTGACTTGTGAAAACCAAAATAGCACTTCATTTCTCCTAAGAACCATCAAAATATACCCAAAAAAAACTCCCAAATGTATACCAGCCACAAAAACATGACAGATGGTACACTTAAGGGGAAAAAAAGAAAATCTTCTCAGAGTGGCTCCCCGCTACCACCCATCCGACTGGAAATATGAAAAGTTGGATGATAAAAAAATGAAAATGCGTGGCGTGCCGCTCGTCCAAATAGGAAAATCCAGAAAAACCATCTGAAGCGTAATTAAAGTGATGACGGCCAAAGTCTAGAAGATTTTCTTGGTTACGCTAAGTGCTGATATCAACACTTGCCCATTTCATTAACTCCTGTTGTTCCCACAGTTCCCAGTTAATCGACTCTCAAATCTTTTAGACCTCATAAAAGTCATTTATCCCGGTTGCGAGGGAATGGATTTTAGTCCATCAGACCAATCAGCACTCTGTCCCGAAAACATGAATTCATTTGCACCAATTAAGGAAACAAGGAAAAAACCTAAATCTTATTTTCAACGAAGGGGTATTTATTGTAGGATGAGATAAGATGGCATTCGATGTATTCTTTCCGCTGTCAGTGGATGAGTAAATCATATGGGGAAAATCACTTAATGAACGTCAATACTTCACACGTGATCATCAATAAAATGATCAGAATTATGGCGTATTATTACATTGAAGAAAGATGTATTTTGATTGCACGCGATTTATGAAATTAGTTGCTAGAAATTCATAATGCTTTTCAGATGTTCTCTAAATTTATTTATTTAAATATTGAAATTTCCTGTTAGCCGATGATTTGTCGAAGTTTTGGAAAATAGGCCAAAGCATTTTAAACATTCAAATAGCGAATAAAATTTTTAATTGGTTTCGAAATTCTTAATTACAAACATTCAAAAATACTATCGAATTTTTTTTATAGTAGTCTCCGTTTGTCTTTTCCTTTTCTTAAATGGCGACTTAAATAAATTTTGGCGGCGGTCAACCTTTGCAAGTAAAAGGGAAGAGAAGAGAAGCTTTTTGTTGTTGTGGTTAAAAAAAATTAAATAATATGTTTCCTCTGCTTCATTGATGGAGACCGACTCGAGAATGGATTTCCAGATTTCGAGACCGAAATCCGTTTCAGACAAAACGATGAGGATGTCCGTGCGTCTGTCCGTTTTACGAATCTTAAATAACTCGAGAACGCGTTGACATAGTGAGTTGAAATTTTTTGTAAATGAGTTTTACGACAATCGTAGTATCAAGTTTTGGAAAAGTGACGTTAGCTATAGCGAGTACCTCCGACACATTTTTTTTCGAAAATTTCTCGTAAACTATGCGTTTTCGAGAAAAAATGCATATAACTAAACTTAAAGGAAATAAAATTTTCTGCATTTTTTACTCTAAAGGTATTTACGGATCCTTAACGGTTCTCGAGATATTTGAAAAAAATAATATTTTTTACATGTTTTTTGTCCGAAATAAAATATTGCAGAAAAAAGTTTTGTGTTGATCACAACTTTTTTAATTTCAATAATATATTAGAAAAATAATAATAAACCACAGATAAAAGCATATCTAATGTTCAATAATTTAAAATAACAATAAACATATTTAAATTCCAATATTGTACTTTTATTGTAATTAATATTTTGTAACACGAATATGTATTAGCCAATTAATATTTGAAATTAAAAACCATTCGCAAAAGAAAAAAAATATCCAATAATTCAATGTCATCGCTGTCATAACATTAAAACATGCCCAATTCTTAAATCATTAAAGCGCATTTTACATGCACATCTTGTCAGTGTTTAAATTACTCAAGTGTCAATGAATGTCGAAAATCACGCCATAAAAATTATTGGACCGACGAAATATAAATAATTAAAAATTCGTCCCTGCGATGAAAATAAATCAATAGCCGAAAGCTATAAAAATTGACGCTTTAATAGTCCACTTAAATCATTCTTTGGTAGCATTTTAACACACCATTGGCGACAGTTGGCTTCTTGTGTTCATTAAAGTGTCTCCAAATTTAAAATTTTCAAACATTAATAGCACATATTATTCGCGTGTTTGTCTTTACTTCAATTTCCCGCCCATTCGCTCGATTTGGTTTAAATAATTCCTAATCAGTGGACAATGGCGTCCTAATCAAATGATCGAAAGGAAACAAATAGCAATTATTACACGAATGCATGCCGCAAACGACATAATTTAATGACAAGGTGACTGTCTATACTGAATTTTTGATTATTTTTCTATCGAAATTTATATGTTGGCAGTTGGTAAGATTCGGAGATTTAGTTATAAATGAAAGGCAAATAAAGTTTTTTTTATCAATTTGTCATAAACCTAGATGTATTTCTAAATCTAAAACAACACGGAGAGAAATAACAGGTCAGATTCTCACAAAAAATTGTAATATACAATATGATACAGAGAACATTTTTGTTATGATTCCCTAAAAATAAGAAATTTACCCTAAAACTCTATTTACTGGGCTGAATCCCTATTTTTTTTTTTTTTTTGGGAATCATCCCAAATTACAATTACAATTTGAAAAGGAATCATCCGAAATTACAATTACAATTCATAAATAACAATCACAATTCTTAAAGGAATAATATCTTTCCGTGTTCGATTTTTGTTTGTTATTATATAAAATGTGTCGGTTCTTTATATTCTCAAAATACAACTAAAATTGCGCCCATGGCAAAACTTCTAGAAACAAACATCCCACTATTGAAATTCATTAACTAAATTGCGCCGCAGGGGAATTTTTTTTTATAAAAAGGTGCTACAGGCAGTAATTTGTGAGGAAACTTCGCCGCAGGTGAACATTTTTGGGTTTCGAAGTCAATTTTTTCAATGATTAAGAAAGTAATTACTATATTGCATAATTCCTACACTCAGAAAAATGTTCAGGTCAACTTTTTGTCAGGTTAACTCTGACCTTACAGATGTTTCTGTGAGCCAGCTAGCGGTCAGAGTTAACCTATCTAAGGTCAACTCGTGCAGCTCCCAATGCCCTACTTCACCTGCTGGTGGCTTAATTTCAGAATTTCTCCGACCACAGGTCAACTCAGTTTTACTTGCCCACATGCAGGCGAACGCGCGCCTGCCCGAGGTCAATTACGCCGTATGTAGGTCGTCGAGTTAGCCTCCATTAAGCCACCAGCAGGTGAAGTAGGGCATTGAGAGCTGCACGAGTTGACGTTAGATAGGTTAACTCTGACCGCTAGCTGGCTTACAGACACCTCTGTAAGGTCAGAGTTAACCTGACAAAAAGTTGACCTGGACATTTTTCTGAGTGTAGACAAAAGTTTAGTTTCGGGTACGCCGTGGCAACATCCCTTTCCGGGCGTATGCTCAACCTAATCATAGACCTAGACTGTATCACGTCTTCTAATGTTGATGGGTTACAACTCCTTACAAATATCGCAACTCTTATCCACGATTCGGGATCGACGTAAGACTGTAGGTGCTGCGACATACAATTTGAAAAGACGAAAACCTCCAGTTGGAAGGATGAAATAGCACATTGGTACGACCTTTTGCCACTCAAAACAGTATGTGGGCAAAATTTGTCTTTTTTAAGGTCAAATTCAGTATTTTACAAATTAAATTCGTCTAAAACAAATTAACTAGTTTTTCTTAGTGATAAATTTCGGAAATTTCCACAAAAACAAGTTTATCACTCAATTTGATGTGGAAAAGGTTGTATTTGAACTAAGAAAACTGGAATTATTCTGGATTTTTTTTTACGAAAAATAAGAAAAAGGTGTTACTATTGCAACATTCAAAAATTTGAAAAAAAATTGGAGTTTTATAATTAAAGGGTCTTAAATGTGGTTGTTTTTTATCATTTTAAATTTTCTCCCGACACTTTCAAGTTTTCTGTAACCCTTCTACAAGATATAAAAGATTTGTGTGATTGTCAAACAACTTAGATACATTTCGCGGTAATAAAATAATATGTTCAATGTTTGACTGAAATTAAATTTGCGATATGTAATCAGTACCAATGAATAATAAACGGCGTAAAAGGGCATCAGTTCAGGCATCGAATCTTTGAGTGCAATAACTTGTTCCCTCTGGAGACAGATTTTCATGACATCAAGTGCAATCCAGGCCAGCTCAGCTCAGCTCAGCCCAGCCCAACTTTAACTTCAACTTCATCTTTAACTCAACTCAATCGAATCCAGTCCAACTTTATTATATGGCACTCGTTTTCACTTCGATTAGTGCGAGCCCATAAAACAAGTGCTGCCATGACAAAACTCCAATCCTGTAAACAAGAATTTACGAGCAATCTGTCGATTAAGTATCGAATTACATGTTGTATTAACTTTTTTCCCCCCACAAATACTGTCGGCCACGTCCGAATGCTTGTCTGTAACGTAGTGTTTTTTCAATGTCTGTTGGTCACATTTCGCCCCATAGATCTAAAATGTCTCCAGACCAGATCAACCTGAATCCTGTATTTCTTACGAGTGCGGATATACATATCTTCGTACGCAGGGTTGGGCGGGAGTTTGGGGTAGACGTGAAAGCGTGTAAAGTGGAAATAAATATCTCAAATCGTTTTACCAGAGGGGAAACTTTGCGGAAACTTAAAACATGGCCAGAAACAGTCACACCATTACTGAGGCCAACGAGAGAACCTTTTTCTTTTAAACCTAAGGTTTTTTTATGTAGTGACATCATAATTTCCAGACACACAGTCAGATAATCTAGATTAGGGCACGACTATGATTATTTGTCAGTGGAGCCCGTATAGAACTCTTGGCAATTTACCATTCCCACGTCACTAGCTGGAAACGTATTTTAACCGAGATTACGCAATAATTATCTCTATGGTATGCAGAACATAAATGCTCTGCCCAACCTACGATTATTTGCCATTATTCCGAGTTTTACCGCATACCATTTAGTACTAACTGCAAAAGTTCACCTGACGACTTATTTTTGAATGCCTCATCTTGTATCTACGTTGAATTATGGTCCAAGTAGCCATCATTGTCCACGTCTATGCCGCATCTCTCATCAAAAGTCCGTATTCGCTTCATATTTCATTTTGATTACCATCTTATGACATATGCGAAATTCCAGAATGCAATGCAATGACACAGTTGAACTAATTAACAAAATCAGTAGATATGCTTATGTTTGTTGGATGCCATTCATCCACCAACCTATACTAACCGCAACTTCAAATACCGCCACTCAAAGCCAAAGAAAATCTCGAATTATTCTTCTGAGTTGTGCTACAATTGAGCTAAGATTGTCCCCTTGAGGTCAGTTCTCATCTTTTTGTTATTTAGCAAAATTCTTCTCATAGTGCACCGACTTTGTTTCTAAGAATATATTAAGAAATATTAAAAGTTGAAATTTCTTATTATTCTCACAATCAGCGGGATTTAAAAATTTTAATTAAAACCTAACTGGCTTTAAATTGAGTTTTTATTAAATTTAACTCTAAATACGAATTTCCATAACCTTTTTGTCGACTCTGATTGTAGGTTTTGAAAAAGTTTTTTTTAGAATATTCCTTGCACAAGATTTTGTCAAAAATTGAATTTTTTGGTATTTATCAGCACCAAGGGGTGGGTAAAAAAATATCTTAAATGAATACTAGACAAAATACCACCATAGCGGTATCCAGAGATCCCCAAAGTAATCGATCCCGATTCCTAGTGGCCGATTTCAGACTTTAAGAGTTTTTCCGGTCTTAAAATTGCTGTAAATTTTTTTTGTTTGTGTTTTTTTTTTTGAAATTTGGTCTATGAGCGAATTTTTTAAAAAATTTCGCCTGCGGAGGATTTGCATTTGTCAACAACACAAAAAATAAACAAAAATAGAGCTACTCTTAATTGGAAAAAGTTTTCTTCGCTTGGAACTTTTAACATTAATTTAAATTGCATTATTTTGTTCGCCTGCGGCTCATATTTATTAATTATAATTACCCGGAACACGTTTTTTTGTGCACTCGAATTTATAGTAAGAAAAATCTCTACAGCTATCTAATATGGAGCTTCCAATCCAGGCATTTACTGGCAATTCAAAGTGTGTCCTGTATTTTACATTCTTCAAAACAAAAATCCTTATTCAGGTAGTAGATTACCTTCCGAAAATCAAAAATTTATTGAAGATATCCCTTTTATATACCTTTATTTTCGGTTATTTCTCAATAATCAGTTTAGCCTGAATACATTTAATGTCTATAATTACCGGAAAATTTGAATATGATCAATGGTAAAAGTATTAAAATATTTGGACGAGGTAAAGCAATCGAATTAAATTTTATTCGAGTTATGGAACACACAGCCAGCTGCAAAAAGCATCACATTTTCAAAAAAGGGAAATTTCTTAAAAGGATTCTGATTTTACGGCCGACATCATGCTAATAAAATTCCGGCATCAAGCGGACAGTAATAAAAAATTTAAATTTACTCCGAGTTGGCTTCTGGTGAAACGTGCGTATGGTAAAACCCACATGGAACAGCTCATTATCTTTAGAGATAGTAAAAGTCCTTTTTTACATTGAAACTAAAGGCTCTGAGCCGAGAAGAAAGATCACTTGCGGGTTGATCCTGTTAGCATTAATACACCGTGACTGTCGGTGTCGATTGTCAATTATGTGGCCGGTTAGGTTAGTACGTTGTTCCTCTATATTTACCTTTTCTACCTGGCATACCAAATGGATTTAACGGTTAATAATTGGTTAACAAAACGTCAAACCTTCTTAACTAAGTCATAAAATTATAGAAATAAAAGAGGACTACATTCGATCGCCTGCGACTTCATCCTTTCACTGTGAATCTCCCTGCAATTTATGGTCGAAATGGTCAACCTATGAGATTATCATGGTCAGCGTTAATTGCATTAAAAATAGCCGCAGCGATAATCTGTTGACTCCGCCCAGAAAAATACTGTCACTTCGAGTTCTTAACAATTTTTCATAGTAATTTTACGGATTAACAAAAGTAATCTTCGTTTTTGTTCCATGTCGATACAGGATAGCCGGAATATCATGTCAATAAGAAAGTTCCAAGGATATCCAAAGATAACCGAGGATCATACCACTGTAATACAGTCAGATTTTAGTTCGTTTTTCATTTTTTTTTCTTCGTGCAGAAATATTGGATTAGTAGCCCTTAAGTTCGTTTAACTTAGGATCATTTATACCTTTAGTTAATTAATTTTGTGTTTGTCGTGCTAGGATTCTTTTAATACCCTTTACGGAGGATAATGTAATTGGATTAAGACTCCTTCAAAAATGGAGAAGATATTTTCCTTATAATTCAGTTGGTTTTCGTTAATCTTTTTTTGTGCGAACAGTGATGAAATTTACTAAAAATAATAGCCAGAAGGAATAAATAGGTTTTATTGAAGTTTTCCGGTAGAATTTTAAAACTGCAGGAAGAGAAAATTTGTTTCAAAAATAGATTACATTTTCCTACTCAAAATGACTATCATGGTTTAAATACAACTTCAAAAAAAATTCTACCAACATTTCTTAGGGACCGTTTACATTTGCGACTTTTGAAATTTCCAGAATTTCTCTATTAAAATTTATTGCTTGGCACTTTCTATCGCAGCAAACTCGAACAACATATACTCGGAAGTTAATATCATGGTTGGCATAAGTATTAGAAAAGTTTTCAGAATTCGAATTTATTCTGGCCATAAAAAATTCCAGAAGCGATATTTTTCCAGAATACATTTCTGGAATTTCTTGTCGTAATTTAAACAATCGTGCAATATGAATCTTATCTCACATAATATAATTCGTCCAATATAGTTTGAGATGTAAACGATTCCTTAGAAATTTCAGCAGGCGAATTTTTTAAGGGAGATTCTTGTTCACAACTATTTACAGAAACTAAAAATTACAAATCGTTGATGAGGGAGGGAACGGGGCGGGGGGGGGGGGGGCTAAAAAACGAAAATACACGTCACCCATTTCTATATATACGAAAAGAAAACAATGTTATTGTTTTATATCTACCCCTCCCGAAAAATTTAGAACTCACAGAGAAAATTTGGTTCCTAACAACATTTTTTTAGAAGCAAATTTGGTTGCTAACAATATCCCTTTTAGTACCTTCCGGTATCCTTACAAGGACAAAGTCTGCGGAAACTTTCAAGTCATTAGGATGGATCAAAATTAAATTACAAGATTTGACATTGACAAACAAACAAACAGACACCCAGACAAAAAAGCAAGTTAAATAAAAGATTTGAATAAAAAAAGGTAACTTCCGTAGTCATCTAAATTGATGATTTTCTTCGTGTTTTCTTTCAAGACGAAAACTGTCAAATCGGTCTGATCAAAATTCCTGCCGGTCAGACATACTGTCGACCGGATTTTATTTTGTTATCCAGTCAAACTCAAAAAAAAAACTTCGTTTCCCAATAATTTTTATTTTTATTTGAAAAAATCTTTGAATCTTCAGCGAACAATCCCACCGAAAAATTCACTTTAACACCTAAAATTTTCATCATAAATTTTACTACTGAGACTTTTGTGTCAACTTAAAATAGCATAATTTATAATATAAAGAGAAACACGATTGGCACCGTGAATATAAAATTGTATCTATTGTTTTAAAGTGTATTCAAACAAGTTTTAAATTCTTCGAGTTCGTGTTGCTAAAATATTCACTTTTTGCGAATTAAAAATATTTCTTTGAAAATCGAATAAAGAAATGACCATAAATGGTGAAGGTCATGTTATATTAGTCTCTAATCGTGGGCTTAAATGATTCTTAAATATAAAAAATCAAATCATGTGACAAAATTTATTAGCACACCAAAAATATTAATATTTCGCTCATAAATATTAATCAAGTTGCGCTAAATAAGATTTATAAATATCGACAAAAGCACAAATAATAAAAGTGTTTTTTTATGAATTTCAAGATTTTATTGAAACGGACAATGTGGCAACTGAATTTCGATGAAAAACCCCAAAAGGTTATCGAAGTAATAAAATAATATACTCGAAAAAGCAATAAATCTCAACTTTATTGCAACTATTAAGATAAATTTGATCACATTAATGAGCCAATTGAATTTATTTTTTTATATTTTCAGAAATTTTTATATATGGACACTTATTTCAAGTGTTTTTCTTCTTCGGCACACATCAGAAAAAAATTCTTAATAGACCAATTCCTTCATTTTTTTTTGTTACTTTTGTAGCAGTAGTGGTCAATTCGGAGATCATTAAGAAAATCCTCTCAACTTGTGATCAAAATTAAATCGCAAAATATTTTTACGACCGAAGATAAGAGTTTTTATTAGTTTAAAATTAATAACTTCCACTCCGACTTCGAACTTGACTGATTTCTGATTTTTCGTTCTTGAACTGTACGAAATGACAATAAAAACGATTTAATTATGGTCTAAATGAGATAAGTTTGACGATTTAATACTTTTTAGTGTCAATATTTTTTCCAAGAAGTGTTACTGTTGAAAAAACAAAGTTGAAAATATTCTTTTTATTGCCAGGAAGTTTGATTTGGTTTTTTTTAATGTCATTTTAATAATAATTAAGACAATTAATGTTAAGGAGGTCGAAAAATATTTTTATACTGTATTTATACATTTTTGCCAATATTCGCCGAATGCACAAGTCGTCAATTTTATTGTAAATCCGCTGAATTTAGTGCTGCTGCTTTAGTTTCAACTTTTCCCATTTTTGGAAGAAGTTTAACTTTTGCAGAGCGTAGCAAAACAAGCTGAAAATAGCAAAACTTTGCCAAATCTCAGCAGATCAAGGCGAACGCATCAGAATCCACACTATGGCATTCGTGTGCAGTTGACAAAAGTTTAGTCTCGATATTAACGAAAAAGGACTTGCTTGAATTATTAGCCTAATAAACAACCTATAAACAACCTACAAAGTGTATCCGCTCCAAATTTAATACCAATCGGTCCAGCCGTTTCTAGTACAAGAATTATTTCTGAAAAAGATAAACAGTAACTGACATTTTTTAGAGCTGTTCCCTCAATAATTAAACGCTTACTTTTGACCCCAGGCTTTGAAGAAAACTAAATTGACATTTCGTGGAAAATTTGACCCCGCGGTCTCAAGGAGTTAAATTCACTTTTCATAAACACACCAGTTTCATAATGAAAACTGGGACAATTTTTTTTTTTTCATTGCAAATTTCGACCTGAAATTGTGAAAATTTGAAACAAAAACTTTTACATACTTATGGTTACATTTTTATGCAAATTGCTAGACCATCACATTTAAGTAAATTATTTGCAATTAATAATGATTTTTCATTGGCAATTTTTTCGCCCGAAATTCAATAAACGACACTTTTCTTAGTAATAATTTGCAAATGACAAAGAAATTGTAAAACTTTATTGAAAAGAAACTACAAAAAAATTAAAATTGAACAGCATTTTATTGCATAATATCAAATTTCATGTTACACAACACCAAAACTTCAGTGATTTGCAACAATAAACAAAAAGTTGTTAATTTGAAAATTGCAAGAAAAAATTTACAACAAAAGAATGACAACAAAAAACAATAAAATAATTTAAAAGAAGGCTAAATTTATCATTTATATGCCTAATTTCAATTTTCGTGGATGAATTTAACAATCGACTTCCTCAATTTTCAAAAGTAGAAAAAAAAACAATCGCGATGATGTGAAAACATGAATTTCCATGTTGGTTTTTTTCAACAAAATTACCCCCGACTTCATAACGTATAACGATCCGTTCCGTACAACAACGTTATTGAAAAATTATATTGACCATAAGCTGCTGAAAATGAACGCCAACAACATTAGTGGCAAAGGCAAAGGGGTAATTTTGTAGGTACTTATGGGGAGCACGACGACAACACATACGGCGAACGAATGAATATTGATCCTCTTTGGCCATGCATGAGGCCACGATCTTTCTTCATTCTAACAATCACCGAAAATTACCGCAACGAATGTAATAAATAGCGCCCTCGTCTGGCAAATTGTCTTGTTAAGCAGATTTGCAGCGTATTTGAATCGGTGGTGCACGAAACGAAATGATAGCGTGATTTATTGGAAAAGTAATGAGCTGAAGCGTGTGGTAACCGCAAATCCACTCAAATTACCATACTAAAATAAGGGCTTGTATCTACAGATAATATCCTAACTAGAGGAGCTTATCTCTGCATTGCGAAAGAGTGAAGACCGCCACGTTCTGTCGTATCTAAAAGATCGAGACCCAAAAAAAGGTTTTTCAAAATTTCAGTATTCAAAATTTCAGTCTTCAAAATTTCAGTCTCCAAAGTTCCGATCTTCAAAATTTGAGTCTTCAAAATTTCAGTCTTCAAAATTCCATTTTCTAAAGTTTCGATCTTCAAAATTTCATTCTCCAAAGTTCCGATCTTCAAAATTTGAATCTTCAAAATTTGATTCTCCAAAGTTTCGGTCTTCAATATTTTACTCTCTAAAGTTTCGGTCTTCAAAATTTCACTTTTTAAAGTGGAGGAGAAAAAATTGTTGTGAAGCCTCGACTTGGGGGAATCCGATTCTATTTTGGGATGTAGTACCAAAAAGAATATGCAAAAAGTTGGTAACCCTTTAAAAAGGTAGGCCTGGTATTGAAATTTAGCCTACAATACTATCGATACTTTAATGGTTGTAAATAAAATATCCCAAACTTTGGGGGGAAGCCAAGGTACATTCCGCAATAATGTGACGGTCGTATTAAATGAAATACAAAAAATCGTGAAAAACAAGGAGTGTTTGGAAAGGGGGGAGGGAGTTTCAAAAAGGTGAAAATTAGCGTAGGAACAAAAAATCCTTCGTGTCACATGAATTTCGGTTTTGCATCCCTGAAATTGGGTAATTTCACAGGTATTTCAACTGGGAACTCATTAAATTGATTGTTGTGTTACTGAGAGATAAAACCTTAAGGTATAACAACAATAAACCTCACTGACTGATCACTGTGCGAAAATCATTGAGTCAATGTGCTGTTGCAAAAAGACTAAATAATTTCAGGTAATCGAAACAGCACCAGATAATTGGCAAAGATGTTGTTCATTCAACTTACCAACTTCGTCTTCTTCTAATCCACCGTATCGAGTCTGAGTAAAATCTACACAGAATTCATTGAAGAGGGGGTGAAAAACGTGAAAGATTGAGGAGGATAGACGCCGCCATATATTGTAGACCAATTGTGAATAGTGATTTATTGAGATTATGCAATTTGTAAATGAAACCAATAGCAATTAGATTCAAAGACTTTGAATTGGAAGTGTAACTAAAGCTAGGCAGCTAAAGTAAAATTCACGGCAAAATCGTGTATAATTGGTGGTTTGATTGGGCAAATGATTGAAGCCTCTAGATTACCAACAGTAAATGCTACCTGGCTCAACGTGATAAAAAATAACAAAAAAAAAACAGGAAAAAATACCCTTCAGGTGCTCCATCATTTGGGTAATTTTCTAATCGTTTTGTTACCATTTCGTCGGCGCAATAGAGAAAGGCGCATTAATTGCACATGATTGGAAAATTTATAGTGCTGAATTCCAAGCCATTTGACTTCTAATCTATTTCCATTTTCACCATTTTCTGTCATTAAAATTTTCCGAATTTACCTCAAAATAGCAGAGAAAACAAATTAAGGTATATTTCATTCATTTTCTATATCATCTTGTGATCAAAAATCTGTTCGCTGATTGCCTAATTTCCATTTCACGTCAATTAAGCCGAATGAAAACAAATTTCTACGCTACTGCGCAATATGTCATTTCTTCACTTCAAAATTGTTAAAAGGAAAACCAAACAAATTGTCTACTGCTACTATTTTTATTATTATTGGAAAATATTATATGCCTCTGATGAGCTATTGTTACTTAATTTACCTGGATTGAGATGTGTGTAATTTTGTAACACTTCTCGCACCCGTTGGAGCCAATTTTTGTGTCTATATCGATGGCAGCGTAGGAAGTTGGAAATTCACGAACAATAGAGGAAGTGACTAATTAACATCCCCTGATACGAAAATAAATAAACTGCTTTTGTCTCAAAGGAATAGAAAATATGTTGGAATATTTATTTTTAATTGACGTTTTCAGATTTACATATTTAAAAAAAATATATATGGAGAACGTGGACCAGCAATTTGTATGACACCAACGTTCACCATTTTACTAATTTTATCTTTTGTCTAGTGGAAAACTTTAATTTGTTATGAGATGAAAATTCTGTATAAAATTAGTGATTTTTGTACAAATTTTACAGATTTTTCAATAAATTTATCTTTTAAGAAAAGAAAAAGTTTACAAATCTGTCTTCTTGTTGATAAAACGTCTCTAATTATAAAAATACCTTAAAAAAGCATAAGGTGAAGGAGGCAATTTTTTATGGCAATTTTTTATTTTCTTAAGAAAAAATAAGCAACAGCAAAAGAATTATAATACAATCGGCGACCTCTTTCACCGATTATATGGTTATTGTAAGTTTTCATATTTTAAACTAAGAAGCAAAGTAACATTTTTTTAAATAAATGCGCCGCATGCAAAACTATCATCGTCCAAAGTGAAATAAACCTTCAACCACTGCGCCATTTTGCAATTATTTTACGATATATATTTTTGTATCTTTAAATAACCATTTAACTACTGTAAAAGTGTTATAAACTTCAACTGCATTATTTTCAATAAGAAAACTTATAAAAATCTCCTTTTTTAGCCTCCTCAATTAATTGAGGTTCATTATGTGTTTTTTCTACAGAACCGTAATTTTTATAATCTACTAGCTTGCATACCCGTCGTTATCGGGTTAAGTTTTTTCAAATTTTTTTTGATGGTCTATGTTGGAGCTAAACTTCAGGCCAATCGGCTCGGTAGTTTCCCGGCGAAAGGGTAACATAGAGGAAGAGCTATGTTTCGAGACCACTTTACCCCCTCCCCTTAATCCCCCGCCCCTCGCACTACTTTGTCGTATGCCTATGTTGAAACCAGAACTACCACAGATACTCATGCCAAATTTCAAGTCAATCGGTTCAGCCGTTTTTGTGTGAAAGAGGAACAGACAGACAGACAGACAGACACCAACTCATTTTTATATATTAGTATGATATGATATTTCAAACTTAATAATAATGTTGAATATTACGTCACGCCACCCTTAAAAATGTTTAGTGACCTTCCTTGGTATCGCGACCCACCGTTGGGAAAGACTAATCTAGGTTAATTTGACAAACATAAGGACAGACCATAGTTTAATTTTTTGTGGTCTATATCAAAACACTGAAGACGTCCTGTGAAAACGGACGAAACGTCGATAATAAATGAAACATTTATTGACATGAGAAATTGTTTTAATTGACCAATAAGCCTAATCACACAAAATATACTGCAAACATAGTTTGTTTGAGATAAATATAATAGCGTTGCTACAACCAAAATTTTGTTTGTCACAAACAAAATTCGTTTACCACGAATATAATTATATTTATTCCCCTAAATTACCCTAAACATAACTACATTCATTGTGAACGAATTTTGTGTAAGCAAACAATATTTTGGTTGTAGCAGCATCATTAAATTTATCAGTTTAAACTCATGTTTAACAAAGCTTTTGTTTAAAAACGACTATGAATATGCGCTATTATTTTTTTATTTTTTGACAAAATATATCTTAAGATTTTTATTGTACTTATGTATGATATTTATGTGTGACTTATATAGAATAATTTAAAAAAATATTTTATTACAATCCGACTTTTTCCAGATTAAAACACCAAACCTCACAAGAGAATGAATTACAAAATAATACCCAGAGTATTTAAAAAAAATTTCTTTTATATTAATTTTAAAAATTCAATCTATCTTAATTAATCTCTGTTACAGCAAACAAAAAGCAACGATGTTTTGAAATTTTCCAAACAATATTTTATCTTAAAAATATATTATGGAAAATAAAAATCGATACGTCAAAATTTGAAAGGTATACTATAAGTCAATCGACTAAATATGAAAAATCATATTAAAAAAAATCATCTCTTCTGTTTATGGTAACGAAAAAATATGCTGAACATGTATTAAACATTAATATTGATCATCAAAATGAAATATTCTTGACAAAAATCTAATAACAGCCCATTGTCGACCATTCAGATTTTGGCAATTGTTGAGGATTTTTTTTCGGTATGGAATAACGCAAATAGAAGAAAATCAAATAACACTTTTAGCCCACTCAATCAACATTTTTGGCATAATCGCATTATTATGACACCATCTCTTTTGCATAAGTTGCGATTATCAAATATCTATCCCTGAATAACGTGAATTTGATTAACGAAAATATTTGTTTTATCGAATCTATCGATTTTGTCCAATGAAATGTTGAAAAAACCTATAATCTGATAATATAGTATAGTGGAAGAGATTGAAAAATCTCGGATTTGTTGAAAAAATGTAAATACGTCAAAATGTCTTCATCCGTTCATTCACATGATCATTTGACACCATCAACTTTATCTTAATGGCATCAGATAATATCTTGAATTTGACATTACAATATTTGTTTTGAGGTTCGTATAATTTAGTAATAACAACAAATGATTATCCTCTACCAAAAAGAGACCAATCATAATGACCATAGCATCAAATATCCGACTATAGTTTGAATATAACTATAAGAAGATTTCAAACAAAACACTCCACGAGGCCATATAACAATTTAAGAGAAAAAAAATTCTTGCCTGTTTAGCATTAAATGACACTAAATCAGAAAACTTAAATTAATTTCGGATAATTTGTTAATGAAAGCACAAACAAACGCTATAGCGCTATGCTAGATATCAACTTATAAATAATTCATTAGACAACATAATTTTTCTTTATCCGATTTGAAGAATTTTTCTGCATTAATTACCAAGTTGAGAAGTTTTGATGAACATTTGCTGTGTTAATTGTGGAAATTTAGTGGAGAAACGTTTATGAAAATTGGCGAATGCGGACAGCCCTGCGCATAAAATCTCGATTAAGGCAGAGATTTCTATTTAGAATGCGATGTCTCTTAACACTTGATTTTTCCTCTTTTGCTATTCGCTATTTTTCATTCCACTTTTCACCATTTTTACTATAATTTTTTTTCTTGCTAATAATTAAATCAATATAATGACTTTGTAATGGTTGTTGCACAGGCCGCCATAAGTGAAATGTTTATTTACCACACTATTATGGAAATTATGCGCCATTCTGCGCTATAATTGATGCAATTACGCAAAATTACGATTTGATAACTTGTAAATTAAAATGAATGCCGATGTTAAGCAATGCAAATGATTTTATAAATAATAGTAACTAAGGGTAAAAAAATTGAATGAAAATGCTTAATTGATGTGTAAATCACGTGCTTAATTATCCCTGCAATTGAGCATAACTCAAAAGATTTCATGCGATATTTTATTGCTTTATGGAGGGGAGTAAAATAGAATCCATGTTTCTGTGTGAAGAAAATCTGTCTGTCTGGTCGCTTAGAACTCGAGAACTACTGAACCGATTTGGATGAAACTTTCAAAGAAGCTTAATTGAGGCGTTAAAAGCTAGAGTGGACCAACCCACATGTCGAAATCGTGATTTTTTTTTGTGTTTGAATCACTATTGCGAGTGAGTTTTTAGATAAAAATGTTTGGATGCACAAAAGAACATTTCAACATTGAGTAATAAAGTCCACAGAATTTTTTTTTTCCAAAAATTTACAGTCAATAATAGTACAAAAGTGGAAAAGCTTCAAAAACTCGATTATGTGGCTTGGTCCACTCCACGGCATACAGAAAGACAAGGTATGCTGTAAACTCAAATCTGACACTTCGTTGCTACGTCACTTGTGCCGATTAGTTCGTCAAGTGCAGAAGGAATTTTGTTTTGTGGATGGTTATTTACATTTTTGTGCGATCTAAATAAGATATTTGTAAATTAGTGGGCTGATTGCATTAAATAGTGATCAATAAACATAAAAATTAATTAAAAAAAGTCGGCACAAATGACGTCACACCTGACTATCAAAAGTTTACAGCAAGCCTGGGCCCTCCTTGCAGGGTTGGGACTTTAGTACCAATGTACTAGATCTAGTACCTTTTTGACTCATTTAGTACCCTAGTACCACAGCCCATGAATCTGGTACCTTTTAATGGTTTATATACAAAATGATTTTATCTGAATTTATAGCTCCCTTTCAAAGGCCATCACTTTTTTATGTATTAAGAAAACAAGTACTTTTTTAAATGATCCCGCCACAACTCTTTAATTAAAGACTACTGAATTCGTTTTATTAAGGGAGATATGAAAATCAATCGTAGGCCATGGAAATATGATTTATATTAGCAATAGCTCAAAACACTTCTCGAAATTTAAGTTTTTAAACGGAGTTTATACAAAAATTTAAAATTGAAATAAAAGCGAAAATTTAAAACTAATACATCTAGACAATTTTTATTGGTTTTTTCGCGTTTTTCTAGAGTGTTTTTTTTAACGGAGAACGGTTATATTTACAGCGTAAAAGTCAATCCATATGAGTTAAGGATTTTTTTTTCTAAAATTACGAGATTTAGATTTTGCTTGACTCCTGTGTAATAAGCATAAAAAACGATTTTGGTTGCACGATAGTTAAAAAAAATCTAGTACCACATTATCTCAATCTAGTACCCTTTTTGGGCAAAAATAGTACCTTTTACACATCCTCAAGTCCCAACCCTGCCTCCTTGGCTCGTCTGGCTCCTCAATACGATAACATTTTTATTCAAATTTTACGAGAATACAATCAATGTATGAACATTTTTACTTGACTCTCCAACGCAATGATACGTGTTGGTTGACGACGGCCACTTCGGCAGCCGAAATCAAACGATTCACTAACAATCGATGCAGCGAGCCTACGACCAGCGTTGCCAGATCGGGGGTTTTAGCCCCCGTTTTGGGGTTTTTTTTAGCTCACGGGGGGTGTTTTGGGGGTGCTTTTTATTTTTTGAAATTCAGGGGTTTTTTCAGGGGGAAATCGTGATAGTTGAAATAAATTTTTTTCTGAATTATAATATAACATTTTTTTTGAATTCTTGTTTGATTTGAAACCTGTGTAAAGAATTTGCTTCACAAGTTATAATTTAGCGTCATGATGTGATTTGGATTCTGCTGCTAAAATTTTAAAAGATATCAGCTGTGGGAGGACTTAATGTACGGCGCTTTTAAAAAACGTCATAGCACCATGCCTTTTAGAAGAATTAGTGACTGACGTTCAAAATTGAAATACATTTTTGTTTTGTTTAACCCGTTCGGTACATGTTTTTTTTTTTCTATGGGGGTTAAAAATAATCTCTATACAAATTAATGATGTTTAAGCTATCAGTATTCATTTAAAACAAAAAAAAAAATTAAAAATTTTTATTTTTTACAAATACGTCACTCAAAAAATCAAAATTGGGTCACAAATGCACTTAAAGGTGCACTGAATGAGAATAGAGTGTTGAAAATAGATAAATAATAAGACAATTCAAATTTTTAACTGCGTTGCCATATGGCATCAAAATACCGAATGGGTTAATATTATTTTTTAATACTGAAAATATTTTCTTTCTTCCACCAGATTGACGTAGGTTTAGAAAAAATAAAATAATCCAGGAGGTTCTTTATAAGAAAAATTCTCAATGATTAGCAAATTTCAACTTTATCATAGAAACATAACAGAAGCTATAATTGCCCATTTGTCAATTATTGAAATGGATGATATGAAATCAAAATCCCACTTTTAAGTCAAACTTTTCTGATATGATTTTTAAATTCCACTTTAAAGTCAAACTTTGTGCTATTTTTTGAGATTCTTTGGTTAAAAATGTCCAAATTTATGCCCTAAAACCTAAAAATAAAAAAAAGTTGCTGGTTGACTGTTTTATATATGACAATTGCCTAAATTTTGGTTATAACTAATTGTTGCAATACGAATAAAAAATTTAGGGGTTTTTATTCCAAAATAGCCCGTTTCAGGGGGTTTTTCAGGCTACGACGGGGGGAAAATTTGCTGGCTGTCTGGCAACTCTGCCTACGACAGCCATTCAGTATGATTTCTGCTGTTGATGCGTACGGATGTATATATTTGCTCCCCAAAACCCTAATTGCTTTCCAAAGTACACTGACGTACGAAATTTTTTCAGATATTTGATTTTTTCAGTTTTCATTTTCCATTATGAAGCGTTCATATTCAAATTCAAATACTATGTCATGTGATTGGGAAAACAAATATTTAATAACCACAAATAATGATAACCGTCAATGTCTAGTTTGCAGTTACATGTCGAATAAAAAATTCAATCTAGAACGCCATTACAACAGCTGCCATAAGTCCGATTTTGCCCGATACAATGAAGTAGGAAGAGTAAGACAGGTTGACAACTTAAAGAAAGCTTTTTTAGAGAAATTTCTCTTAGGCGGAACATATGATTCTGAAATTGCATAATGATAAATTGTGTAGTTCACTGTTCCTAAACGTCTCCATCAAAAGCGAAAGAGCGTAAAAAATGAAAAATATGCGTTTTCTCATTTTGTGTTATAGTATATGAAGAAACATAAAATTTCTTCGAGTAATAGTAAATCACTACATACATGGTGCCCAGGCCTGGTTTACAGCATACCTTGTCTGTCTGTATGCCGTGGGTCCACTCTAGCTTTTAACGCCTCAATTGTGGTTAGGAACGGGTTTTGCCTTGACATTTTTTATGGGCAGCCCCTTGTACAAACATTTACTAAATACTAAAAAACAACCACTTTCCGACGCTATTTTTTTACGAATTTGAAACGAATTTCGAAATTTGAAAATATTTTCCTGAGGCTCATTTCTCTTTATTGGTGTTTCACAATTTCAGTTGTATTGGAACAAAAAAACTATGGAACGAAAAAACCAAGTAAAATTGATTTTTTCCCGCTAGAAATTTTGTAGCTTTTGATCAAAATTTAAATCAGTGTGCTGCATTCTGTTTAGAAGTTTTCGCCTCCGGCGCAAATTCGTTAATTGTTTTTTCCTGCAATTGTTTTCTTAATTTTGGTTTATGTCACGTTCTGTTTTAAACACAAAGGTAAATGTGTTAACTTGAAATTTTCAAATTTTTGTTTATTTTAATTAACCAAAATATTCTTGAAACAAAAATTCTAAGCCGTACAAACAGCAGTTTGTTCCTCGGATTGGTATTTTCCAAGATATTTTACATTTATGAAAGTTCCTCGAGCATGAAACTATTCCACCGTTACATTCAATTTACTTAAGGAAAACCACCATGAAATGACAAATTTCTAGCTTCGAAACTACTTGACTGATTGAACTGAAATTTTATTTCAAGTGTTGTAAAATAAGTGCAAAATTTTTAAGCAACTCCAAACAATTTTATGCCAAACCCAAAACCTTTAAATCTATTTTTTAAAAAGCAACAAAGTAGCAAAAATGTGTAGCAAAGCTGCATAATTAAAGCAAGTATAATTTCACAAAATGTATTAAATTGAACCGACATTTGTACACAAAATCAAACGACGGCAGCTGCAAAATTCATTCCAAAAAGAGAAAATCTTTCTTAACATACAAATGGTCTCAAGAAGAAGCAGAAACTTCTTTAACTCCCCAGACTCAAATCAAACATCAACTGCTTCGCAGCTCAAAAAAAACCAGCCACCTTCAGACACTTCAGCCGGAATCTCGAAGTCGCCATCAGTCTCGGCAATACCAACTTTGCCAAGCAACTGTGCACTTAAATTAAGCACAGAATTAATCTTAAAATCAGACGACAACTGCTATAAAAGCGTTCATTTATTAAACAAATAAAGCCAATTATCAACGTCAATAAATCCCTCCTACTGTGGCATCGAAACTATGTCGCCGGACGAGCATAAAATCACACCCTCCCGCTTCGCATGCCAAGCTTCAGAAGATCCTGGGTTTGCCCTTGCAGAGATAGCAAACACTCATCAATATCTTTTGCATGTATGTCGAAGTTTGCTTTGCACACCCTCCGGTACAGGAAAAAATGCCACAGATGCATTTGGAATTGGTGTGCAACGAGCATAAATGTACATAAAATGCACATGGGCTGGGAAATTGTTGACTAAATTGTATAATCAAACCAGACACAATGCACTAAAATCCATTTTTATTATAGAAAATCGGATATGATCATCGGGGTACTTTCTTATAAAGTTGTGTAGAAATGAAGAAATTTAACAAATGAAATATCTTGCAAAACGGTTAAGAATATTTACTGGAGTTATGGAAGAAATAAAGAATTGTCCTCGTAATACGTCACAGAATTAGGGGACGGAGGAAGTGATGAGGGGGAGGGGGGGGGGGGTGAAAGTAGGGGAAATAGGCGAAGGGGGATGCTCCAATTTTGCCCGTTCAAGAAGTTAGCCTAGCCATTTACAAAAAACGTAACTATACAAAATTTCAAGTCTCTAGCTCAGTCCTTTCGAAAGTTATTGTGTTCACGACAGACAGACATGAACTTTTCGTTGTTTTAACATGAAATTCTCTAAATTTAGCGTAATTTTGTTGATGATACACATAATCAGGTAAAAATAAGAAAAACCACTCAAATTGGGATGTTAAGCCATCTTGACATGATTTAGGCCCGTTTGCTGAAACAAGTCATAACAATTTAAGTTGTGCTTAGCCTACTTAAACCGTAGAAATTCTGGGTCTTAAATAATTTAAGTTGAACATAAGACGCTATGACTTGTTTCAGCAAACGGGCCTTAATATCAGAAAAATATAAAAAAAATAATTTTGGTTTAAAATTGTAGGAAAAATCATGTGAAATTGAAATTTATTCTTTTCGATATAGCGTTTTTTGTGACATCACTGATTAGTGAGACATCACTGATTAGTGATACATCACTGATTAATGAGACATCACTAAACGAAAGCATTCCAAAACAAATTTTAAACGAAGTCATTAAACAATAACTATTTTTGATTAATTGAAATAATATTACCGAAATTTTGAAGAAAGTCAAGAAAATAAATTGGAGGTAATATGGTTTTTTAGACAGTTACTAAAACTTACCAACACTATTCGAAGTACCTTTTTTCAGAAAAAACTTCGATGTCAAAAAACTTTTTTTCAAATACAATACCTTATTATAATTTGTATAAAAATGTAAAACAATCACGCTATCCAAACAACGCCAAAAAGAGTACGAAACGCTGCAAATAAACGACAAAAAGGAAAGAAAAGTGTGCAGAAATGCATAACAACAACAAAAAAAATTGTGAAGCAGAAATGCACCCATCAACCATGTATTACCAACACTAATATACGAAACCAAATAGAAAAAAAACCATCTCCACTAATCCATGCCATGCCTACTAAATTATTATAGTCTGTAATCCAAACATCCTCTGTGCAATTACTAAATGAACTTATAAAATGGGAAATGGAAAAATACTACTTAAGAGTAAATACTGTTTTTAGAGGGGGCAGCCAGAATACCGCCCATTCGCCCCAAACACTCGATTTCGATGTAGTGGTGGGAAAATATGCTGCTAGTGTGCGTTCACCCTTATGTACAAAAACTCAATGGCGCTGGGCTGGCACTTTTTCCAACGTTCAGCCAATCAGAAAACATCAATGTCGGACTTGGTTTTTGTTTGTAGATTGCTTGGCATCTGTGTATAAACCGGTCTGCAAACTTTCGGCCCAGCCCACCCGTTCAAAATTGGACCAGGAACTTTTCGATCGTTCTCTGCACGATAGGGGGCGAAAGGGGCTGTATTTAGTGTATTCTTCTGTGTGTATAAGAGGTAATGTTTACAGAAAAAGCACTTTATGATGTATTTGGCGCGATTATCACCTGAATAACGAGCGTTCGTCGAGCATGGATGAACAAATAGATGAGCGAGCGCGTCAATAGCGGAGTACGGGTCGAATTTGGCAACGCGTTGACACCTTATTATTTTGTGATCATTTATAGTACCCAGATGGCACCGCCTTTCTTGCTAATGTGGTCGAATTATAAAAACACGATTTTCGAGAAGCAACAACAAAAATATGGGAAACAAAACTAATAGGAGTTTTTAAAAAAAATGAAACCAGTTTTTGTTGTTGTTGTTGTTGTTCCGTCTTGAATTAAACTCCGGTTTAAATGCCATTTTATTATGTGATCAGCGTTCGTTGAATGTGCATGTGGTTCTACACACGGTGAATTTTTTTTTCTCAAAAAAACGGCGCTTCAAAAAATCACTAACAAAAACAATAACAACAAAAAACACGGCAACGAAATAAGAATACCGGGAAAAGAGAAAAAATTGACCAACGAGTCTTATCGAAAGGCGAAGAAAAAAATTCTTTTCTATTTTTTAAATAATCTAAAATGAAAGCTATTAACAAAATGAGCATTTGTTGGTTGTTCTTATGTGATCGCGAATATTTTTTAATTGTTGACTGCTTTGTTAGATGCAATTTTGTAAATTTTCACTGAAAAAATTGCTGGCTGCACGAAACTGTGAAATAAAAAAAAACCTGTGCAAGTGACTTGGATAATAATGAGATAATAATGTTAACTCTTTAATGCAAGTAGCATATGTTATGTGAAATACGAGAAAAATTTTAATGTTGACCTGTGGACAATACAAAATGATGGCGCCGACATCAGTGATGGCGTTACCACCAGCAACGAAGCCGAAAATCGGTTTTAGCATTGATTCAATTGTAGGCAGTAATAATAGTATACGAAATCCTGGTGGTCCTTGCAGTCTATCGCCGCGAAGTGAAGAATCCGAGCGACCATCCAGCCCTTTGAGTGATTGCAGCTACCCGCTGGAACTCCGCACGAATGATTCATCAAGGGACCCCCGGGTCTGTTCTCCGGAACATTTAAGCAGTCGAATAAATAGGATGCAACAAATTATATCAAATGACTTCCACAGAAACTTTATGGCCAAACTTCCAAACAGCTCGCCTCAACACCACAATTACCATCATCAAGGATCCGCTCTGTCACACCTGCAGCACAACAGTGGCCGGACAACTTCCACACCACCTGCAAATTCCAGACTGTCGCCAGACAGTAATAACGATAAATCCACAAGGTCACCGTCTCCACCCGCCGCTCATAACCAACACATGTCCAAGGGTCCAATCGTAGTTCCTGGTATTCCGGCCGGATTAATTCGACCGTTTCCAGTGCAGCCGCCTAATCTTGAAATGAAAACCATCCCGCCTTACATGAATTCGCCGGAAGTCATCGGTACACCACCCAATGCCCACTTCCTTGCGGCCCAATTTCAAATGGCCGCCGCCATAGCACAACACGGCCATCAAACGAGTCAAGGATTTGTACCAGGAAATGGTCTGCCACCGCATCATCCGCAATTTGGAAACCCAAATTTAGTACGGGAAAGCTACCCCTTGTACCCTTGGCTGCTGAGTCGACATGGAAGGTTATTTCCGCATCGTTTTCCTGGAAGTAAGTAAGCAAGTTTTAAAGAAGTTAAATAGAAAAAAAATCCCAATATATCACACGGTAAAAAATGTGTATAAAATTCTAATCAAAATTGAATTACACTGGATTTATATGTAATCCAATGCAAAATTCTAATCCAATATATGGATTAGAAATTTTTTAAAACCTATTTTTTAGTTCAATTTAGTTTTAAAGTCTACAATTTTGATTAAATTGTCGACATTAATATTAAAAGTATTTAAGTTCAATATACAATAAAGATATGATGGCAAAAAAGACTAAAATATTTTCTATAATACGCATGTATTAAATTCTAATGCAAAATTGTATTAATATTTCGTCAATATAATTTTCGGATTGAACAGTACTCCAAGATTTTTTGCCATGCATTTATTTCTTTGTAATTGTTCTAAAAAAATGTGTTCCACCAACTTTTGTTGAAATACCGTTCACCAGAACCGGAAATAAGAACTTTTGCCGTGAAGTTTAATATTCATTTTTTCTTATTTTTTCAAAAGTAGTAATTCTGTTATAGTGAAACGTTTCGCAAATGTGTTTGAATATTTCTTTTGCGAAAAATAATAAAATTTTACAAGTTTTTGTATTTCCAATCTTCAGGTGGAATTTCTCTTCCATAAACTGAAATTTTGTTTTAAAAAATCGTCTCTGCTACTGCACCTACAGTTTCACATGCATCGCGAACACTATATGAGAATTCAACATTTGTTAGGTTTTACCACCCATGAAAAGAGAAAAACCGATAATACCACTTTCTGAATATCGACATTTCTATCCTCCCAAAAGAGACATATGGCCATCACTCACATAAGATTTTTTTATCAACATATCATAATTGAAATAAATGAACATTCGCCATTGTCAAATTTGAGCTGTTCATAAAATGGGATTATATAATAAAAAAGGCAGTCATTTGACGCAATCAGAGCAAATCTCAAAAAATAATTAACTTCTATTATTCAATAAACTTTGACTCACCCTTCCAACAAAAAAAAATCAAAATTGATATCCTGAGAGTTTGGCACATCTGTCCTTGCACAAAAACATGGTTAAGAGCTTAGCGCATGCGCGACGAATTGAACAGTGGTTCATAAAACATGGGGTGTTTTTTTAAATGACATTTTTAGGGATGCTAGTTTTTGACATAAAAAAGTGCGAGCGTATCATATCTATGGGGTGTTTGTCTAACAAGACTGTTGATGGGAATGTGACATGTTGTTTTAGGATCTGTAATATTTTTTTGTGTTCGATTTATTTGTCACAGTTTTCAATTAAAAAACATATATGATTAGACAGCGGTGGCGTTTTCCTATTTATCACCGCAAATTGGGACAGTTTTTTATACCAAACTAAAGAAGATTCTGGATTTGTAAAAAGAAGTTTAATTTTGGTGACTCCGAACTTATTGTAAAATAAGTTTCTATTCAATTCTTAAATACATTATTCAGGGTTTTTTTATTATACCTAATTAAGTATCTTTTTTTCGAAAAAAAAAATTAAACCTCAAACAAATGGGTATTTTTCCATCTAATTGTTTCTTACACACACAAGAATATTTCAACGAATTAAAGAGGGATTACTACAAATTTTAGCTCCCTGTCTATAAAAATTAAAATATTTGCTTATCTTTTTTCCATGGAAGGCATTCAAGGATTCTTTCAGAGACCAACAATTTAAAGGCCTTTTTATCGGACCCATCTTCGTACGGAAGTTAGAAAACACTGGCAGACTTTCGTCAGACGCATCTTGTACCACCTTTCGTAACGTACAACCAGATTTCGTAACTTAACAAATCTAAATAAAATTTTCTAGAGACCGCAGCGCCGCTCCTTCCTTCCAAGACAGACGTTCTAAATGGGAAGCCAATCTCGGTAGGGGAGAGCGGGGCCGATAATTCCGATTTTGAAAAACTTGTAAAATACACCGATATAACATAATGCAATCAAATTGACTTGGGGAAATAATAACACTATAAGGTCTATAGTTTATGGATTTAAAGTCATTTTGGCCTTAGTACACAACAATTTTTGTGAAGCAAGTCGGAAAGGCACAATTTGCCCCAATCTGGGGTCAATTGTTCTACTGCTGGGGAAAATTGTTCATACTAATCATGTAGCTATATTAAAGGGAAATGTGCAATTTTTTTTAATTGAAAAAACTCCATTTATTTTATTGATTTCGTACATTTATTTATAAAAATCAACTAAAGCCAACAGTCTTCAAAAAATGTAGAAAAAACAAGCTTATATTAAAAGACTTGAACCAAATTTTAAAAACTTAAATAGAATTCAAATAACTTTAAATAAAATACTATTCTTTTCATAGCATCTAATGATATTATTTGATTTTACAGTCTTTTATTAAAATTCAGAATATTATGACTGAATAATATAAAAAAAGCCAGCTAAATTCAGATTTCATTAGTTAGGCGACCCATTTGAAGAGGTATCTGAAAGGCAATTGGTACTAAAGTTCCACGCTCTGCTGAAACGATGGCTCCTACTTGTTTTGCGCCTTCTGGGCTACTATTTTTTTGGTTTCAACACTGTCATGTGTAAATAGTAAGAAGAAATACTATGGGCTCTGTTTTTCCTAGTCACAACTAGCCCCAAAGAAACGGATCAACTAGCCCCATTTTTTCCAAATTATGTCAATGTAAAGTTTTGTCTTTGCATGATAACACAAGCCCCTACCGTATTACACAACGTTTTATGACTTTCATTATTTATTATAAAATACTTCACAATGGTGGTAGCTTCAATAATTATCACAAAAGACCAAAACATGCGAAGACGAAAATATTTACTTCCGTGACGTATAAGCACCTCACTCACCACAGCCACCCCCTCAACGTTGTGGTGGGTACTAAACTAGCTGCCAAAGATGCACAGTTACTTGACATCACATGACGTTTTTAAAACGTATACCTATCTCTTTTCATATTGGCGCAATTTCGATCGGAACAACTTACCACGGGAACTTTCTGCCCCGCTCTCCCCTACTTAATCCCTTTCTTGTCACTATCCAAAATCGAAGTAAATTTTTGATGTCCGATTTATGACGAGATACACCAGCAAAGGTTTCTTTAAGCAAACAAAAAAATGATAAATATTCAATTTATTTAAGAAATGCTGGTTCGAAAATAGACCAGTGGCAAGAAATGGGTTAATAAAAAGGGAAGCAATGTGAGTGCCTGAGACTCATGGGAAAGATTTATATAACTTTTTTCAGCAGATTTTTTAAGGGTGAACGTAATTTCTTTCGAATTTCCAAGAAAAAACCATTAACTTTGATATAATAGAGCCTAAATAATATACATAGAGTCGAACCTAAACGCAAAAAAATTTCTGGGACATTGCTATAAAGGGAAAACTTCTTTTGCGGACACCAACCATAACTAGTCAAAAATCTTGGTCCCGTGAGTGTCTGCTTATGGGAGCTTCACAGTATATCGTTACAAACTAATTTTTCTCGTATTTAAATTTGATTTGTGACTTTTTGAATCCAGAAATAAATTGAATTAATTGACATAATATATTCAGCCATGCTGTCCGGTTAAACAAAACGACAAATCCTTAAATTGATTTATTTTGCTAAACCCTTGAAATATCTCCTAGCGCTGCAAAATGTTTTCAAATTTTCCAGATGTCTAAATTATAAAATATTGATTTTGCCTTCTAAAATTATGTAAAACCTCCTAAAAGCCAAGTGGCAAAACGTGTAACAAATTTTTAAATGCCTTATCAATCATATGGGAATAAAAATAAAACCGATGTCATTGGATGCAAAATATCAAAAGTGGAAAAAAATTGACTAATTTTAATACCAAATTTCGCAAATTTATTATTCCGTCGTCGCGAATTTAAATCATCGACGAAAATTATTAAATTTTATGCGCCAGCCGCTGACGATTTTACCGCCTTCTGGTTTCAACCGTAACTTTGCGAAAATGTATTCAACCCGGACTGGAATCTGGAATTGGAAAACACAAATCATGAATTAGTTTGGAATGCATTTGATTCACGAGCCGTACAATCGTCATCATAATCATTCTTATTGTTGGATGTTGATGGTATATGATAGTAGGTACTATTGCTATTTGGAGTCCGTGTAGTCCGTGGTCATCATATGCATATTTCTGCACATTGGCCACATAAAATATGTTGGTAACAAGCCACGAAACAAATATAAAATATTTACTCAATTTGAATTGGTCTCCATTGGATTGCCGCAAATGTTCATCCAGAATAGCGCATGCAAACCTTAAAATGCTAAAGTAATAAAAACTGACTAGGGGCTAGAGCTACAGGAGAGCCAGGGATCCATCTCTCTATGCAAATATCGATCGATTTGATTTGGTAGCCATGCATGCAGCTGGAGAATAAAGGATTTCGCCGGCAGCATTTGTTTCGTCTTACCTACAAGCCTCCGCCAAATTATTCCAAAGGCTTCTGCATGCATAAAATTGGCAAACCGCTCGCGGCAATGGAAAAAAATCCCAAAAAAAAAAATAAAAAAAAATTTTTTAAAAAAAGCTTTTATTAAAAAAAATGCACTAAAAAGAAAAAAATAATTTTCTGGACGCTGTGTATCACAAATATAAAAGCTTTTAAAAAGCGAGATAAATGTTTATTTTATTGTTTTATGCTTTATCTCGCTTTTTAAAAGCTTTTATATTTGTGATACACAGCGTCCAGAAAATTATTTTTTTCTTTTTAGTGCATTTTTTTTAATAAAAGCTTTTTTTAAAAAATTTTTTTTTATTTTTTTTTATTTTGTTCTTTTTAGTCTTCGAATATATAGCTTTACATTTGAGATGTCCTTACAGGCTTTTTAACTTGAGAATCGTATTCAGCGAACCCCAAAACCCGCAGAATATATTTTTTCCCGGAACAATTGAGAAAAAGGATAATCACGTTATCCTTACAGGACATTCCGTTATCCTTACAGACTTTTTAATGACAGATTCGGATTCAGCGATCCCAAAAACCCCAGAATAGATTTTTTTTCCGGAAAATTTAGAGAAAAGGATAATCACGTTATCCTTACAGGACCTTCCGTTATCCTTACAGACTTTTTAATGACAGATTCGGATTCAGCGACCCCAAAAACCCCCAGGATAGATTTTTTTCCGGAAAATTTGGAGAAAAGGATAATCACGTTATCCTTACAGGACCTTCCGTTATCCTTACTGACTTTTTAATGACAGATTCGGATTCAGCGACCCCAAAAACCCCCAGGATAGATTTTTTTTCCGGAAAATTTGGAGAAAAGGATAATCACGTTATCCTTACAGGACCTTCCGTTATCCTTACAGACTTTTTAATGACAGATTCGGATTCAGCGACCCCAAAAACCCCCAGAATAGATTTTTTTCCGGAAAATTTGGAGAAAAGGATAATCACGTTATCCTTACAGGACCTTCCGTTATACTTACAGACTTTTTAATGACAGATTCGGATTCAGCGACCCCAAAAACCCCCAGGATAGATTTTTTTTCCGGAAAATTTGGAGAAAAGGATAATCACGTTATCCTTACAGGACCTTCCGTTATCCTTACTGACTTTTTAATGACAGATTCGGATTCAGCGACGCCAAAAACCCCCAGGATAGATTTTTTTCCGGAAAATTTGGAGAAAAGGATAATCACGTTATCCTTACAGGACCTTCCGTTATCCTTATAAGGACGAAGTAGTGAAAATATTGTATTGTCATCGGACTTATATAAGTGTGCAAAATTTCAAGTCAATCGGACAAGTGGAAGTGGGTCAAAATTGGGTTGCAAGATTTGATCTGACAAACAGACAAACAGACAAACAGACAAACAAGATAGCGAGCTAAATAAAAGCTTTTAAAAAATCAAAAGACAACATAGTAGAAAATCAAAAAAACATAAAAGTTTCATAAAAATCAACAAAAACTCAACGATCGCCGGTAACCTGTGCTGTGCCGTCGCCGATACCTGAGATTCACAGTGATCATGCACCTAGCGGCGGCTATTTGCACACCTAAATCTCCTATTGTTCTGGCCGACTTTATACCTTTTGATTCGTTTTCGTAATCGACGACGTTCATCACGATTTTTCTGCAAACTGAATCGCAACCAATTTCGCTTAATAAAATCGACGAAAGAAATGTCCAAAAAACGAATAAATCCATAAAATGGTTTTTTATGCAATGCACCAGCACAGAGCATACAACAAACATCAGCGGCACAAAGGGATGCGTCTAACAATGGGGTCGGGATTCTGGGATGCTGTGATCTTTTTCCTACCTGAATAAGTACACAGGTAGGCAGCCAGCGATCAAACCATCTGGGCATTTCTTGTACCTTTGTGACTTCTTCTTCTTACACACCACAAAAGACGATTCAACTACGATATCTACTGGCAAGGCACGCAGGATCGGCACTGCATTGCGCATATGCAAAGATTCACATCCAAATTAATAAATATTGATAATAAATTGAAGTTGGATTTATTCAAATGTCCAATTAAAAACGTCAGTTTCCAGTGAAATGCCCAAACACGTGCACACATCCGAATAGAAAATTTATGCGGCGCTGGAAATGGCAGCCAAAAGTATCAAATGAGGCGCTGAACCACAAATTCTATACCTGCTGTTATACAGCGAATGCATTTGATATGCGTTTATTCATACATAAATACAAACATGTGAATTCATTTAACATAATTGAATATATGCCATCATGTTAGTTTTACTACCATCAACAATAATCGTGGCTATGCCGGAGAAAAAGAACAACACACGGGGATAGTTTTATTTCACCGCTTGAAGGACGGTTTTTGTTAGAAGGGTAAGGGACAACATAGATTCAAAATGTCATTTGTGAATCGGTTATTGAAGTACCTTTTCAATTGAATTTCATGTTTTTATGTTAAAAACTTATAAACAATAAAGTGAAAGTACCTAATTGGGGCGCTTCTTGTTTTAAAATCGAAATTTCAATTTAAAATTTGAGTGATGTCAAAATTATTGGTCACACAAAAGAAAAATATCAACTGTGATCAACATAAGACTTTCCTCTGCAATATGCAATTAGTTTCGGAAAAAATATGTTAAAAATAAGCCAAACAATTAAGGAGAGAATCCCTGAAGCTCAAATTTTTAGTAGAAAATTCGCCTAGTGGTTTATATTTTTAGAGATTTTTCATTCCCCATTTTTTTCTTGAATTTTTTTTTCGAATTGTTAGAAAACAGTAAACAGAATTGTTAGTTTTTTAGAATATTTCTAGGAACATTGGATATTTTTATGAAATCAACTACTGGACAATTTGTAGAACAGAATTTTTTCCCCATTTTTTATGTCACGGTAATTTTTTGGCCTTTCAACCCCCTTCCTCCCCTTCTAATAGCTTTTTCGCAATTTTTTGTATAGTGTTTAGTACTGGCGTCACACTTATGCAGGCCCTTCCCTCCCCTGAAAAGTGACGTATTTTATGGACAGCCCCCATGTAATAACGTTCCTTCTAATAATTCTTCTCCTCCGCCCCCTCCCAAGCACTACCAAACAATTCAAGAAAGCATTTGCAGTTTTCTCGAAAACGGTGCGTCATATCCGAAAATTGCTAAAGAAAAAATAAATATTTAACATACGATTTTTTACAACTTTTCCACCCATTCAAATCCAATTGGAACAACTTCTAGAAAAAGATTGAATTCATGTTACACTTTGAATGTTGATTTTAAGTTTGAAGTTCTCCTATAGAGTATTTGACATTTACCCCTGGTTATTGCATCTTTCCCTAAAATTTAAAGCGACATTTTTAAATTTTCAAATTAAGTACGTTTACCCTATATGAATCCCAGCATGTCATAGAAAAGTGCAATTGAAATAAAAGATTTTCTCCCATTGCAAATTGATCATCAATTCAAATGGATGTGTGTTCGTGTGACATTTTGCTGATCATGCAGCAAATTCACGACAAGGCTATCCTCTTCTATTTCTTTTCCGTATGCCTATAGGATGTGACTAAAATAATTCATTAGAAGGTTCCGAGATGATCTTCCGAACTTGTACCATGTAACTCTTAATCAACTGTTTTCCCATCATTGGGTTAATCATGTTACCTAACATCATCCATAACTGAATTTATGTGAATTTCCACAACTAATCAACTACGACGGAGACATTTATTGGGAAAGTACAACATTTGGAACTAATTGAATTTCACTGTTATATTCGCACTTAACATTTATTCCCGCAGTTTATAATTTTTATTGAAGATTTCCTTTTGCCAAGCAAACACGAAAGTATAGTGAAAAGTGTGCTGAAAATATCTTACTGGTGATAAAATCTTCCTTTTCTTGATTATGCTTTTATCACAGAAAACAGCAAGTATTTCTTATCAATCGATCGAGCGATTTACAAGTTGAAGGTTTTGTAAGCAAGTGTGACCAGGTGTGTTTTTTATAAGCGACTGTCCATAAACTACGTCACTCGAATTTTCGTCCACTCAACCCTCCCACGTCCCTCCTTTTCCACGACCAACATTTTGAAGATTCTTGTGTGGGGTTTAAGACCACCGTCACACTAGATCGCAGAACCTCGATTTAAAAAATAAATAAATATTGATTGCAACCCGTCAACAAAAACGAACTATTCCAGGGTATTCCAGGAGATAATAGGTATTTATATCCGTCTGTCCGTCTGTCCATCTATCCATGACCACAAATAATCTCGAAAAAAAATTAAGTTTCTCGTAAAAGGCAAGAATATTGCATGGATAAGTATCTCGGAAAAGGCAAATATGTTCTTGAATGGCAAAATCGGACCATTTCTTCCCCCTTGCACCATAAAAATAAAATAGTTTTCTGCGATTTTCCCGGAAAAGGCAAATATGTTCTTAAATGGCAAAATTGGACTATTTCTTCCCCCTTGCACCATAAAAATAAAATAATATTCTGCGATTTTCTCGAAAACGGTGCGTTATATTAAAAAAATTCTAAAGACTAAATGTGTTTATAATATGTTTTGTGTAAATAAACAATATTTATTTTATGTCATTATTGAAATTAAAAAACGAAATTATAAGAAGCGAAAATTCCATTATTATCTATATCTGTCAGATCCCATTAAAATCCCATTAAAAATTCATTCCAATTACAAGCGAACCTAAAAAAAATACATCCAAGAACGACAACTTCAATAAATATGCATAATAATTTTTAATCGAGGAAAAAAGACATTCAATGAAAACCTCATGTCCCTGAGACGTTATTACGCTAATTTCGATTATTTTCGTGTATTATTACCATAGTAATTCATCAATTTTGATTTTAAATCCATCATTTGGTTGTGCACTTGTCACATTCATAAGTAGACCATTGCCGTGTGCTGCACGTTTAAATTGCAAAATTGACAAAATCATCGAAATGATTAAATTATTTTCAACAAAATTGACAACTTGTTTTAGTTCTTGTTCAAGGTATACAGAATTATACGTATTTCGCTTTCTAATTGCCTAAATTAACACATACGCGGCGGCTGTGCTGCTATACAGACAATTCCCTACCAATTAAATTGAGCGGAGATTGCTGATACAGAAAATGGTTAATTAGAATTTTAATTTGCAATGTTATCGACATGATCGTACAAAAAGTATCACATAAAAAATATTTACGAAAAAATAAAAGAACTTTTTTTTAAAAAAAAAGTCATGATAATGTTGGTAAACATGTTTCCTATACTTAATTCACGTAATTATTGGTCTTGGAACTTGTTTCGTTACACCCTGGCTATACAAACATAGCCATTTTAATGGATTTCAAAATGAAATGCCCGCAAGGTACAAATAATAACATCATAAATTATAAGAAAATTAGTTTAATAAATTAACATTAATTTACCTAATTTGTTTTTAATTTTTATTGTCGGGATTGTGCTCTCTCAGTTAAATCCCATTTACAATGTTCAGTTCGCTTTGGGACATGATTGTGAGGGGGTTGAATATCTCTTCCCCCTCCCCTCCCTTGCTAGCACTGTTTTACATTCATATGTAATCGTCGTCGGGTTTTTCCACAGTCATTTGAGACCACATATAGTTGATTTGCATCCCCTTACGTCTCCTCGGAACCATCTTATTAAGTAAATTACATATTTTACTCGCGTCGAGATGTTACAATTCTGTGTCATGCACTTGTCGTTCAACGTTCATCCCGACTGAATCTGCTACAGTTACCAACTTTACCCGCCATACGATCAAAGAATATGTTGTTTCAGATCGGAGAAACCACAGATCATCGATGGACGTGGTAACATAGGGTTGGGTTAGAGGAACATACAAACATAAGAACAAATTGTGGTGTTTAAATGCAATCTGGTTTCATTTCTATTTTATACCAATCTCTTAGTGAAGTTTAAATCTTGGTGAATCAAATACCAGTCAATACAGCCATCGATCCTACAGAAATCTCCCAAGTTGAACCTACGCGGATACCTAAACTCCAACCTGTTGTTCTGTCCAAGTTCCAAACCAACTCAGAACCTATAAACGATGCTGGAATGTTTTTTTTTTCATCTACCGCGGATAAATACGTTGTTAATGGATTTTTAATTGTGATATGGCGCATAGTTGGAAATGGTCTTTTTTTTCTCTGTCTTATTTTCTGGTTACAGGTTACTGGTTTGCTGTGGTTACTGAACTGATCTTCGTATATGTACTTACATATTGTTTAGAAAGTGTGTTTTCAAGTGAACAGGTCGTCCTGAACCAGCTGAATATGAATGACAGCCGCATTTTAAATATACAGGTGGTGTTCATATAACCCCAGAAATACATGTAATTTACGTATATCCAATGTAAAATATACACATTCAATTCATATGGTTATCGCTATATCGTTATATTTAAGTAGGCTTACCGAGTAGTTTATGCTATTTGACCAAGATGATTAGATGGGACATTAATCATTTGAGAAATAATCAACTGAACATGTTAAATTTCAATAACATGACTTGACTAATTACCTGGAAATGTTAAATTATTGCCATATAATGTCGTGAAATTGCGAAATTCATTTGTAATTTTATATCCATTACAAGTGGAGCTTTCTAAACTCAATAACTTTAAGTACAATTATTATACAATTTAACCATTGATGTGAACGATTTTCATATCATGCAATAATCATAAAATAATTCTTGCAATGAGCATTTATCATTTATTATGGCAAATAACTCCACCTAACAACAAGCCAACGTCAACATTATGTTGTGGGTTAATTCAAGTATGAAAAGCATATGCATTGCTTGAAAAAGAAAACTGAAATTTATTACAGTTTATCTGTAGCACTGTACTAAATATTGCAATAAATCGTTTAGTTTAATTTAGTTTCAAATCTAGATAAATGCGTTTAAATTGTTATGCAACTTGTTTTCCAGATTTGTAAACATACGACGATACGCCCAAAAATTATGTGCAACATCAGAAAGGCTATAATTCAAATACACTAAACACCGAAAGAACTATTTCTGAAATTAAGGAAATAAGGAACAATTCTCATTCACAAGAAATACAATTCACAATTCAAGAAAATTGGGATCAAATGAACATGACATTTTGACAGATATAGAAAATATTTCTAAAACTAAAAAGGGAATTTCTTATAAATATTAAAAAATAAATTTCTTGTATTAATAACAATTTTCTATAATGGGGATTTTATTTCTTACGGCGTATTCGAATGGCCCGCTCTTTTTGCTCGAAAATTGCTCGATCTAAACTTTAAATCGAACAGAAAATTTTGACCTATTAAAAAGTAGCCTGAGTGGTGGGGGAGGGGGTAAAATGTGTTCGATCCTTGGTTTTTCCTCTATGTTACTCTTTCGCGGAAAACTACCGAGCCGATCAGCCGGAAATTTGGCACAGATGTTCGTTGGAGTTCCAGCTCTAACATAAACCTAACGAATCTCACATAAATTTAACATAACATAAACATAACATAAAAAAAATACAAGAACCGCTTTATCTGATATCTGATTTATACCCAACTGAATTTGGTTTTCCTAGATTTTGCCGTATTTACACTTTTAGTCGGGCGAAACCGAGTCCAAATTCTAGTATTAAAGTAGACACTAAAGTAGTAAAGTAGACACTCTTCGACTCCAGAGTAGAGCATGCTCTAAAACTGTGATTCCAATTCGACACTAGTTACGAAATAAATCCTCAATTTAAGAAAAAAATTCTTAAATCAAGATATTAGGTTCTAGATATAAGGAATGTTTTTCTTAATTTAAGAAATATTTTGTAACTTGATTTTTTAGATTTGATATCAATATTCTAAAATACATCAAATTTTTACTTAATTGTTTCATTTTCTAGAATCTAGATTCTAGAGAATTATTTCCTCCGTGAAATGGCTCACAAATACCACCAATAATAATACACAAAATTTTTGGTTAAGTGCTGCCCATAAAATGCGTCAATCTAATTTTCATTCTTTTAAATCCAGGGGTGGGGACCCCTGCCCCCGTCCCGTCAACCTTTTTTACGATTTTTTGTATAGAGATTAGTACCACCATCACACTACCTCCCCCTAAAGGTGTGACATAATTTCTGACTAATGCCCTATTCGCTTTCCACGACATTTATATTATTTTGGATCGTTGAAAAAAAAAAACAAATTGATTTAGTCTTAAATTTTGAGATTTTCACCTTTTTTCTATTATTTTTCGCACATATTTTACCAACAATTTGTTTTAATTTCAAATTTAGATTTTTAAAAAACGATTTAGAATTAATTCCTCAATTAATATTAGTTTGGGCTTATGCAGTTTAAAATCCTAAATTATTTAAAATTCAAATCATGTTGCCAGTAATATAATCCCAATAACATCTAAATTATACATATTTACTCAAAAAAAAACACTGACAAAAATCGAAACACAAAAAATTTCTCATGAAATATGATACGATATGAATTTATAATAACCTAAACTGATCTTAAATCTGATTTAAAATCCTAGAATTATTTCAAAATAGATGGGAAATATATAAAAGTATATCTAATTTACATGAATATTGTTGAGTGTGTAATAATTTTCTCACGTTTACACTTAACACCTGCCTCAATTTATTTCTTCAATACTGAAATAAACAAAACAAAAACCTCAGAAACAAAGAATGAGAATCTCTTAGCATATTCTTTAGGCTCATTACTTTACAAATGGAAGTATAATAATAACTCAGAGAACGAAAGCAGAAAATATGGATGTAAATATACGTCAAAGATGTTACATTTTAAAACATTGTATATCAATTGATTATAATAATCAAATGTTGGACGTAAAAATGGCTGATGGTACAAAATTTCAATGCAATTCAATATTAAAACTTCACTAATTTACGTGTGCATATGCAACTAACAAGGCAACCAGGTAGGTGGATAAGTAGATAGCCGTAGATAGAAAGACACTTAAGGTTGCTTCACACAAGGGATTTAAAAAATATGTTTTAAGAAAATTATAAACATAAAAGTTCTACTGCGAAAAATTGTTATTCTCTCTTGATGCAATAAAACTGACTGGATTTTCCAGAATTCTGCAAAAATTATGGAAAATTCTACGAAAAACCCGTTTGCTACCCACCGGTTTTAGAAGATTTTTTTTGTTCAAATTCAATTACCTATCACTCATCCGAAGACACAAAGTAGCACCTCTAACGATTTTCTCACAGTTTTTTTATTGTTTTGACAAAACTATTTAGATTTTTGAAAAATCGGAAAATTTAAGATGTACGAAAAAATTACAGGTTAGTTGCCGGTTTACAGCTCCAAAAAACTAGAGAGATTGGATAAGTATAAACTATTTATTTCTGAAAAAATTTCCATTATCAATATTAGGGTTTATGAAAGTCCACAAACTAAACTCCTTTTATGTGAATCCAGCTTCAAACACACTAATCAAATTCGATTAAGTAAAATTTTATCGATTGCAAACGTATTGACAATTTCCAACTTGCAAACTTATAAAATGCACATAATACGATCTTGTATGTAGTATTGGTAAATGATTTTATATCCACATGCACCATAAATTTGTATGCATTGCATTAAATTACGTATGTGTCCATAATGTATTCCTTGTTAGTAAACAAACGACTGATCATTACAGCAAATTATGCAAATTACAACCCCGCCGATATTGTCGTCGTAATATCGCGCATATAATGCAACTAGGCCCCATCGAAATTCAGTGCACGCTATAAAAAGTTTTCTTGTTCGGTTCGTTAGGCTATCAAACCAAAACAGGGTAATGATTTAAGAAGATTTACTCGCTACCTCATAACTCTTTAGCATTTTTATAGTTTTGGATCGTTTTTATGACATTCTTCTGAACTGACTGCATTGCACCCTTCTAAAAAAATAATCACCATATTTTCAAAATACAAAACGTTTAAAGATCGTTTTTTTTTTCATCAAAAAATCCATTTCAATTTTATGATTTTCTTTACAGATTTTCTGCTGCAGCCGTTTCGCAAGCCAAAAAGGGTGAGAACCGCATTTTCACCTTCGCAGCTACTTAAACTCGAGCACGCCTTCGAAAATAATCATTACGTGGTGGGCGCCGAGAGGAAAACTCTAGCGCAAACTCTTAATTTAACGGAAACACAGGTATGTACTCACAGCTTAGCATGTCATTTCATTATAACGTACTTGATTTGCCATTATTTATTATTAAGATCACTATTATGGCAATCAGTTTAATTATCTAATAATCATTTCAATTAAAATTCGCTACGTTCGCCACTTTTCCCATCGATACACTCTTATGTCGATAATATTGTGGCAATTAACTGATTTTATTGAAATTCCACTTAATAATAGTTTTGTTAATTGAGGGAGTGGCAAATTGGCAGTTTCATACAATTTTCACAACATTTTCGCTCCTCGAAGTGAAGCATTCCAATTTCCAATTTTGGTGAATTCTTATTTTATATCGGACTTTTTACTGCAAAATTGAGCTAGAATTACAATTACAAGTTCTCAGTAACATAAATTAGTTTGCAGAGATAAAATTTTATCATACAAAATTTTGCTTCGTATGGGCATTTTTTAACACGCATTTTTTAACACATTTTTTAAAACGCTTACTCCGCTAGTATACACTGGGAAAAAACGCAAAAATCATTTCTGTACTTTGTGAGTCACCGGTGACTCAAACTCTTATTTCACTTTTGCACACTGTGAGGCACCGGTGAACACAAGATCAATACAGACAAAAACGAACGAATCGAATAAAATATAACGGAAAAAACTTACCACAACAAATTTTTCACATGAAATATGCTCCACAAAAAAACCCCCTTTGTACCGCACGAGCGACTGCACTCAACCATGGAACTTGAGAAACTGACGGTAATGACAATAGTGTGTGTACACCGGTGACTCACATTGTCCCTGTGGGTGACACGCTGCGATCACCGGTGACTCACATGGTAGCCAACGTGTTAAGACTGATTTTCTATTTAACAATCATGGCAAAGTTTGCTGAAGGTTTTTAAGACGTTTTTCAATATACGTTTTTCAATAATATTTAGTTTTTAACTATTTTTTAGCAATTATTTTAAATCGGTTTTTGGATTGCAGACTCATTTCTGGACTGGAGTATTTTTTTTCTTATAAAAAAGCTTGTTTATGTATGAACTCCATAATCGGATTCAGTGACCCTAAAAATCCTCAGATCAGTTTTTTCCCGAAAAACGTCATCTTAACAGGATCGTGTTATCCTTACGGACTTCTTAACATCAAAATCGGTTTTAGCGACCCCAAAAACTCCAGACCAGATTTTTTTTCCGGAATAATATTTGAGGAAAAAGTTAATCACGTGTCCTTACAGGGCCTTTCCTTATCCTTACAAAGACGAAGCAGAGAAAATATTGTATTGTCATCGGGCTTACGTATGTGTGTAGATTTTCAAGTCAATGGGATTTCGAAATATACTGGAATAAATTCATAAGATATAGCGCGAATATCTCTTTTCACTTTTTCGCGGGAAAATTATTATTAGTGGACTTTTGAAGTCGTTGATCACGAATCTAATGTCAAAAATTTGAAGTTTTTATCCGAACGTCCTGTAAGGATAACGTGATTTTCTGAAAAGTTGCAATTCTGGTCGGTTTTTCTAAAACGAATACAAAATACTTCAACCCTACAACGACGGGTCCACATTATGGTTTTCGTCCATTTTTATAAAAACTCGATTTTTTTTTTGGTTTACTCCTTAAAACGTCTTCCAAATCGAAGATATTTTTCCTTAAAACAAGGGCCTTTTCAGGAAAATGCCTAATAAAAATTCGACACCATCCATACCTCGATATACGGCCCCTCGTTTTACGGCCTTCCGCTTTTTGAATTGCATCTCAGTTTTGAAATACGTTGCACATTAATTCGATAAACGGTCAAAAATCGGACAATATTACATTGAAATGCACTGCGATCAATAAATGCAATACTTTCCTAAAAGAATGTTCCGGTGTTTCGATATACGGCCTAAATTTTTGGAACCAACCTCGGCCGTATATCGACATATTATGTAAAAGACTGCTGCAACATAACATATTTTTGTCATTCAGTAACTAGTTTTATAAATCTAATAAACTTCTAATCGAATAATTGCTGTTCCGCTGAAGAACTATCATCAAAACTTAGTAACAACTCCACTTCAAATTAATTGCAAAGACCAACAAAAAAACTTGCTACAAACACACCCCAGCCAAATGTAGTAAATGCGCCATCATCAGTGCATAACAGACATGTTTTGTGTTTTCATTACGCTCCAACCCCTCACAAGTGAAAATTAACCAACCAACCAATTCAACCAACCCTTAGACTTGAGCCCTGCATCCAAAAACCCATCATTCGCAGCATGGAACAAAGACAACTAAAGTACAATACAATACGTGAATTTACTAGAATTTTTTTTTCCTCAAAGGGGTATATACCAAAGAGATATTCGAAAGTAGACATATTCATAAGTGGTTTGGTTTAGTTACAGTTTGCAGTGAGTACGAGTAGTTAAATAAACTTGGAAAGTGATCCCTTAATTGATTGCATGCGCATTTAACTGTAAACTGGCAGAGGGTTCAATTCAGTTTAGTTCCTAATTCAAATGAAACGCTCGTTAAATTTATTGGCCTTTTATTTGCGAAAAGTTAATGGGGTGAGAATCCCTTCTATATCAATGCGTATAACAATTATGACTTTAAGGGGTAGGGCTATAATTGCCATGAATAAAATTTTCATTTTTATTTTCACTACAAAATACTGTAAAAATGCATTCTCTGTATTTGAATCTTTACTTTATTTTTACACATTTTGTAATTTTTGCTTCCAGGTTAAAGTTTGGTTTCAGAATCGCAGGACGAAACACAAGCGGATGCAGCAAGAAGAGGACGCCAAGGGTGGTGGTAAGGGAGATAACAATGATAGTGATAGTAAAGGGATGAGAGATAATAATGGCAGTCAAGCGAGTTATGATGAAGACGAAGATGAACTGATTGACATGGATGATTGCCCAAGTGATGAAGAAAATGACCTACTTCCATGAAATTACTTTTTCCGTTATAATTTCAAATTTCCTACATAAAGTTCCTTGAAACGAAAACGAGCGACGAGGGTTAGATTATAGCTTTAGGGGAAAATTTGTAAAAATTATAATCGGAACCCTGAAACATGATCAATTTGATATCTGCATTTAGAACTTATGATTTTTTGTTTAGTGGAATCTCGATTTATGAAATGAATTGATTTATAAATAAACCGAAACGATTTCTTCCATATCGAATAATTATTATGTTGTTAGCGGCTTTGAAATGATCTATGCAACAAAAAGAATAATATATTGTAAATTGATAGATAAATTGTAGAAAGTACCGTTCAAAAGAAAAATTTTTCGATTTTTTTGTCTTTTCCATGTCTGTTCCAAGAAATATGTTCTTAACCCTAGACCCGTGTACTGGGCACACGATATATGGAAGTTTTATAGTACACGGGTCTAAGGTTAAAACAAGTTATGCCCTGATTTTTTGGATCAGCAATCAAAATCTGTATATATTTTATTAACACTGCCCCCATAATCATTTTGTTGCCAAAAAATATTGGTATCATTTCTGGAAAATCAGACATTGCTGATTCCGAATCTGCCACTAGTTTCGTCAGATTGGCTTTGGATTTATAGATGTTCGACAAAAGCAACCTTTTTTTTTAAAAAAAAATTGTCCAAAAACATACAAAAGCTGGATATTTTAGTGAATGAACAAAATCTCATTAAGTGTACTCTAATTCGGGGGAAAACAATTATTCATAAATCATGAATTTTCATAAACCGAGGTACCATCATATTTATCCGCATTCATAACAGAGTGTTTGTTCGATATCCAAAAACAATCGATTTATCTTCAATTTTGTGATAAAAAGATGATTACTTATATCGTAGTATTAATCAACAAAGGTATACAGATTATAGCATAAAACTTGTAAATAATCAAAAAATATGCTAAAATTTTAAATTGCTTAAAAACACAAAAAACCTAAAAAACGTGCTTCAGAGTTTAGTTATAGGGTGACCACAGGTCCCGAAATTTTCAGGCATATTCCAGTTTTAGGCATGTTTTTTTAGCCGTCACAGAAACTAAACTTTTATGCCAGAATTCTTGACTTTTTTCTTATAACCGATCAAACGCTAGAAAACACGATTGCTAAACATGCAAAAATATTCTACTTCTGCTGGGAGTTGCTGTAAATGACATTCTTTCGACAGCAGCGCATTTTTTCAATGATTTTTCCGAAAAGTCGCATATATCTCAAACAATTTGGCCTGAGGTGCATTTCTCTTTATTGTATTTTTACAATTTCCCTTACGATTATTTGTGGAACGCAAAAATTAAAGTTAATTTTTGTTTGGGACTACCTAGCTGTTGATTTGAATCATTGCGCCGCATTCTATTTCACCTGCGGCGCATATTTCTGATATGTTTTTGCTTAGTTGTCATCCAGTTATCCGTTCATACCCACCTCTTCATCTTGTCCCGGATTGACCCAAAATAAATATGGTCACCCTATTTAGTAATGATATTGTAATGATATTGGGGCTCAAATCCTAAATTTTACAGCAGTTTTTTTTTTAAATTAAATGACAAAGATTTTCTCCTGAAACCCGAAATTTTAAAACTTTCGTTACAATCGCCCACAAAAACATTCGATTTGTCAAACTTGAAATAAATAAAATAAAAATATTAAAAATAAATAAAATGAATGAGTTCAATAAAAAAAATAAATAAAATTAAAGGTGTGCCAAAATCTTAATTTCTCTGTTAAACTACGATTTTATTCTAACTTATATAAAAAAGGTTTTCCTGAAAATATGAATGTAATTAAATCAAAAATCATAAAAATAAGCTAATATTCTGTACAAATGTGCCAAATATCTGTAATTAAAAATTATGAACTTTAAATATTATATCATGTGAAAATATTTTCTATTTAGAAAATTGTCATTAGAAATAAGTATTAGAGTTAATTTTATTTATTGTGATTTAGTTTTATATCTTAATTTTAATTATAATTTATTAGAATCATCTGTAGATATTGAAATGACATGATATAATAAGTAACTTTAGTAGTTTTTAATTTTATAGTTAATGTGAAAAGTATTTTAATTTAAGTTGATATATTGGAAATTAATAAATTATTTATAAATATTACTAGTTGTGTTTTAATTCCATTTCCAATATTTGAACCATTTTAATTTTTGATCAAGGTAGGTACCTACAGACAAGCCAAATTATTTGATTTTCTAAAGTGAGTCTGAATGAAAAACTATACTTACCTCTCTTTTACTCTTATAAATAGTCGATATTTTTTTTAAAAATTGCCGAATAGTAGGTACCAAATGCAGGACTGTGGAGTCGGTAGCTTAACCTTCGACTCCCGAAAGTCTAAAATATTCGACTCCTGAAAGTCTAGAAGGCCTAACTCCAACTCCGACTCCCTCGGCTAAAAAAACCACAAACCCCAAATCAAACATTGTTCTTGGTTGCAAAACATCGTGGTTTGACTTAAACTAGAGGATGGTGGCCAATGGAGGTAAAATAAGCGGTTTCGAGTTGTAGTCGACAAATTTTGTCGGACTCCGATGTGAAAATTGACCGACTCCGAAAGCAATTATTTTATCCCAACCCCAACCCCAACCCCACAATCCTAACTAAATATAGACAACTAACGGCTTTTGATAAAATACGCCAGATTAATTTCAGACTTTTCTAACACCCCCCCCCCCCCCCCCCCTTACACATTCGCCATTTCAAAATAAAATTGTTTTCAAAAAACAATTTAATACTAGCGTCACACTACTGCTGACCACGTTTATAATCCAATAGTGTGACGTATGTGATGAAAATACCGGAAACACATTTCACACTCAAAAAAGTTGAGGTAATTATTTTATAACATCATAAGTACTATCATTAAACTCATAAAACTTTTATAAACGTTTAATATTACGGCCACTAATGTGTTAAAAGGAAAATAAGTGAAAATACTAAAGCAACCGGAAGTCTAGTAAAAGCTAAAAATCAAAAATATTCACATTAGGTTCAATTAATGTTAAAAACGTGACTTTTTTACTATAGTTAAACGTTATATTGCGTGCTTTGCGATGAACTTAACATGATTATGATCGATTTTGTGGCGTTTTGGCGTCGTCACGAAACTTGGTGCTTAACCAAATCAAATCACTCAAAAAAAACGAAAAAATCTAGATTGTGGGAGAAAAGCATAAATTGAGAATAATGAGAGGAAAACACGTGAAAAAAAAACTCCAGTAAAACATCAGATGATCAGAAAACAAAGCACTAAAGGGATTAAATTATAATAAATGATGCTTAATTAACAGTGTTATATCAATTTGTAAGACTTGCACTGTATGAACATAAATATGTACATAAATATGCGGTGTATGTTTAAATTAAAGATAAATTCTTGTTTTTAGCTATAGTAATGTTTTTTTTGTCTGTCGATGTCGGTATAGCGATGGCTAACTACAGACTTTAGTCAATTTCAAGTCTATCCCGTCTTCATCCTTCTTGTTCCAGACTTTCCTCCCGGTCGTCGGTTTAGTTACCAACAGCCAAGACAGTCCATGTGTTAATGGGTTACCCAATGTAGAACTGTAATTAAATTCAAATTAGCACAACATTCATCTTTTGCCATGCTATCCATCCGTTCATTTCATTTGCCACGAAGAATCATTCATTCCACAGGGATTGATATTTCCTAAAGGAACTGGAATTTTTCGGAACCTATCATTACCGAACGTATGTAAGTATATATGAAAGTATATCTTTACCTGACGTGTGTTTACCCGGTAAAACTTAAACCCTAAAAAAGTTAACTGAAATCCTTTAAACTTAACTTCATGACCTTAACGTAAACGTGGTAAAATAACCATTTGTGGAGCTCAAAAGGTAAAACCTGATGGCTAAATGCACCTTAAATGTGCATGTTTCGAATTCATTTTATAAAGATATCGTTTCGTTTGTTTGACTGCTGCAATTGCGAAATGAAAAGCATTTAATTTCATTTCAAGGAGGCTTTTCCGTTAACTCCGGTTGCTGTAATTTTCCATCATTAAATTTGCAAATTGTATTTGAGTTATTTATGGCGTAAAATGCATTTTATCATTATTTACTATGCGTCAAACAACAATATTTCATGAAGAATTTATTTTAACAGAATATTTTTATATGGCATTTAAATTTTATTGCTTACGCAAGAGAGATCTGAAAAAAATTAAACATTAAGAAAAGAATTTCTATACTCTATATGATATATCATATATGAGTATATTAGATTTAGTACACCCCTTGTAACGCAAGGAACCAATCATCGGACACACCAGAGTGTAATGAATGACAGAAAACTTTGATTTCCGCATGCCCGTCCGTCTGTCTGTCCGTCTATCACCCCGTCCGTCTGTCTGTCTGTCCGTGAACACCATAACTTTCGAAAGGTTACCACCTACCACTTTGCACAGCCTATAAATTTGATGTATTCAACCGATCTTGAGACAATGATTTACTTTTTGGTAATTTTATATCTTAAATTTTTGGGTGATTTTTCAAGAAGTTGTTCGCAGATTTAAAAACAATCAAAAGTTCGTCGGTTTTTGTATTATTGTGCTTAAAGCAATCTCAATCAATTAAATATATTAGAATGTTTCTTTAAAAAACTGCAATTTTCCTATGAAATTTCTAAAATTTTTGCCTTATACTGCAAAATACATATTTCATCGTTTGACAAAATTACAGCGTGAATGCACACCTTAAACTCTCGAGATAGTGATGCGATTTCGCTTAATAATACAGGTTAATGTTAGTTAATCACTATTGTGTTCAAATACCAAACAAGATTGATAATATCTATAGCCAAACACCATATAAAACACTAAAACATTAGCACCACTACTCGTAGGTATGTAACTTGGCAGCAATCAGGACTTCATAACTTTCGAAAATTGGAATTCTTTATCGCCTCTAACGAATGCTCTCACACGCCCATTTCAAATATGTTTTTTTGCCTTGAGACGTTCAAGTGCACGAGTAACAATACTTGAAAGAAATATGAAAAAAAACTCCATTAAGATGAAGTTGAAAAAAAAGATACAATAAAAATCCGTGGTTTAAAATAAATTCAATAAATAACTACCTGTTGAAATGGTTTAACCCTATCTTGCTCTATCCAACACTGGCTGTTCCTGTTCCAAGAAAATTTATTGTTAGCTTCAATTAAGAAATCATCACTTCATTCATCGTACAGAAAGTACACTTCTTGCAACTCAATGAATTCACTGCAGTGGAAAATATGCAGCAGTTCAACACCATTCTGGCCAATGGTAATGGCTAAAAACCATTTTGCTATGATTTATATATATTTGGCTGTTTAATTTCATACAGATGCATTCGTATTCGTATAATCGTAGATTATTAATGCTATATTCGTATATATATATATTTGTGGAAGAATAGAGCATATCCCACACTTTTCACATAAAACCCAATGGTTTAGTTAGCCCTACAATCCCATCATATCGCATCATCGAATAGCAGTGAAGTGAAAACCACTTGGGCCAGAAGTTGTTAATGTTCGCTGCCCTAGCATATGGCAATATCTGGCGTACAAATATGATTATCTACTAGATACATTTACTGGATCTGAAACCGGGGAAAGGGATATTATTATGAAGTGCTATGAACAGACAGTTGCAGAGCATACGAGCTACAGTATAAAACATACTCCAGCATAGCTTTATGAATTATCTACAAAATTGCAATTAATGTTTCTAATAGCATGCCAGACATAAATATTTTATTGTATGATTTATGCCCAGCACATAGTTAATCATCGATGGTGTCATTAGAACATGAGTAATTGGACATGAAAAAAATTAGAAAATTTAATGAAAAAAATATTTTATGTGCAGAAATTATTGGCTGTATCGACACATGCACCAGATTCATGGTCGAAAGTGCGTAAATGTGGAATTCAAATGTGGAATCTGGATTGGCATCATTTAAAAATTTCTTTGTGGTGCGTATTTTCGGCTTTCCGGACCCTTTGCGTCCACACCTCCTCCCTCTTAGTATCACTGCAGACCCCCTCCCTTTCTTCCCTAAATGTGTGACGTATTTTATGGACAACTACTACACATTTTGGATCTTGTGTAAGAAAGTTTTAGAAATTGAACAAATTTCTGATGATTTAATATTAAAAAGAGTTATTTTTAACTTTTTTCCATTTTTTTATTCTCAAAACATACTTCCAATGTCGAATTGAATCACACAAAATTGAGGTTTTTCAATTAATTTCTTCTTGGCTGTTGCACATGGATTCCCAACCCTGGATGGGGTTTCAACATCTGTAGGGTTTACCACTCATTAACAGCGGAGGCCATAAAAACCTTCTTATTGAAGCGATCAGTCGTACCACTATAAAGGGGAGTCAGGGGTAATACCTTTATTAGGCTCTTCCAAAGCAAACTGGAAGAGAAAAGGGGCGCCAAATAAAGGTATTACCCCTTTTACTGTCTCTGAGATATTTTAACTGGTGCAGGTCTTGATTTGTTCGTGAGTTCTCGCTGATCCTTTTTCGAATTGAAGGGGCGTCAGGGGTAATACCTTTATTTGACACCCTTCTCTCTTCCAAAGCAAACTGATAAAAAGGGTATGTTTTGAAAGTTTTCTCATAGCAGGCAATATTTAATTTCTGTGATTATTGCAATAAAAAATGCGCCGCAGGCAATATAGCAATATAAAATGCGCCGCATATGCGCCGTTATGCAGAAATCAGGGGCAGATTCTGTGAGAAAAGTGCGCTGCAGGCAAAAAAAATTGGATCTCAAATATACCGCGGAATCAAAACCTCAACAGTTTTCAGAGGAAAATAACACCATGTTTCGTCTCCTTGACGACGTGGTCATTTTGGCGCCAAAATCACACTCGGCTTCGTGGTCAAAAACTGCTCCCGGCACCGATGCCACCTCCTACTCCCTCGTGATAGCCTTTCTACCACAGATATCGTACTACTAGATCGCGGCACTCGAACAATTTCATAGCAAAAATATGGGACAGCGTGACTATGGTTGTCTCATTTTGTCTTCGAATTTTAGTGATGTCAGACGTTCGAATCAACAAACTCAATAACACTTGAATTATATGTTATACGTCGAACTCATAAGACTTATACACAGCTTTAGGGAATTGCATATTAATGTATGTGGCAGCTCTGAATATTAACATGAATAATCGGTATAGGGATTGAATAATATTCCGTCGGGGACCTGCATAAGCATTTTTTTCCAGAATTTTAATTTCCCAGAATTACTAGCTTTGTCCCTTTTTTTCGTCATAGCTTTTTGACGTTTCAGTGGCCCATTTGAGATAGCAAAGGGCTTGATCTAGTAGTAGGATATCTGTGCTTTCTACTGATTCAAATTAAATGAACTAAGTGGCAGCGTGGCTTAGTGAGCAAAGTACTAATTTAGTTAGTCGAAAATCTTCGATTTGATTGGCAAGCTAAACACTGAGCTGACAAACTAGACCAAAGGGGTTGTTTAGGTTGTTGGCTCACTGTTTTGCCATTAATCTACCCCGGCACCAATATTATTTTATTCAAAACTTAAATTCATTTAAAGCCAATTTCAATTACGTCGTCGTACTCTTTCTTCATAATCAATCGAAACAGCTTAAGAATTTCACAAAATCATTGTCATTCACCTTTGGTTTTAAACTGTCTATAACAGCAATTCAATCTCAATTAGGCGTTACAGGCTACAAATTTACAGCATAAAAACGCGCCAATCATGGCGCACAAAAATTTTAATGCTCGAAATAATCCATTGCCCCAAAAGATCATAAAAGTGCATTTCATAATTAATTTGTACCAGAATTACATACTTCAATTAACCATAGATAAAACTAGATTGGATTGAACTGGATTTAATTCGTGTTGGGGCCCATTGCACTAAAGTGGAGAAACCCCCTTGCTTAATGAAAGCCACATAAACGAGCCATAGTTTTGACCGTAAAAGGCCAATAGTAATTTGTTTTTATAATTGTCGATGTCGACTCTTGAAATATCCAATCGAGTCATCAATCATTTGCTCAAGATCGAATTATTACGAGTCGACCATAATCGTTTATCCTACGTGAAAATTATCTTATTGACCTCACACGTTAACCCGAACAGATTGGATTATTATTCCTTAAATCGATACAGTCAAACATTTGTTAACAAATCGTGAAATCTTAATTTCCCAGCCATGTAATTATTATTAAATGAAATGCCGCATAGATACATTAAATTTTCTTAGATCATTTTTTCATCGTTTGAAGAGCACATAAGAAAAATCATTAGAAATCCGCTATAAGAATGCGAAATTTGAGATTCCATTGAAAAAAAAAATTTTTTTTTGACTTCATGTTTACATAACGAATAAATAACCAAATTGAGATTGTTATTTGCAACCTGAAAATTATCTGACATAAAAATACATAACTGTATTATAAGTATAGATACACTAGCATATTAATCTAGAAATGATTTTAACGCCTCATTGAATCCATTCTTGTAATTTTTCATTGCAAACCCATAATTTTATTTTGGTACTCATAATTTCGGTAGGATTATTTCGGTGATCATAAATATAAGAGTGTTGTTATACCTTTAATGAAAGTTCAACAAAAACTGGCAATTCGACATACAAAATATTTCGATCGGTAAAAGTTTTAATAATTATAAAAAAATCTTAAACATGTCAGTCAAATAATTTCCTCAACATTATATTGCAATGAAATTTCTTCAGACAACAAATAACTTGACATTGAAATATACATAAAATTATAATGAAATAAAAACTTTCTCTCCAGGACCCAAAATCGTAAAGTGGATTTTTTTTTCAAAAGAGAATCGGGAAAGCTGTCCCGACGCACATTGGTTCCAAGGAGCGCAAAAGCTGTAAATAATTTAAAAAATCAAACGCGCATAACAACCCCTCTCACCTCTTTTTTGCATAGCATAATAACGTTTTTGCATAGCACATTAACGTCCGCATATTAAATCCGGTCGTTTTTTTTAGCAAAATATCAAAAGTCAGTCATGCCTATTCTGGAATCCGAAGTAGCGCACTTTTCTCACAGAATCTGCCCCTGATTTCTGCATAACGGCGCATATGCGGCGCATTTTATATTGCGATTTCCGCTCAATTTGTATTCTTGAATTCGCTGCGTTTCACTTCTGTTCAATTGCTTATAATCTAGTACTGTTTTGTGGGTAGAATTACTCGTTGCAAATTTCAGAATACCTGAATACCAATTGAGTGGCGAATCGAATCAATTGAGTTTGGTTTTACGTTTTAACTTCGGATTCCAGAATAGCCAATACTTCCACTCTTTTTTGATTTTTCAGAAAAAATAGCTCGCATTCAGGAGTGCCATTAACAAATTTTAGGTATGGAACCTAACCTTAAAGAATAAAGTATGTTTTAACACTTTAAAGATATACAGTAGAATCCCGATAATTCGTACCGCGATAATTCGTATATCCCGCTAATTCGTATGAATTTGCTGGTCCCTTGAAATACGAATTATCGGGATTTTACTGCACTTCAATCAAAACAGTATTGAAAATTTCTCAAATAACCGTTATAAAATAACGGTACTAGTATAAAAAATTTAATGATAAAATCTATCACGATGGTCCAAGCTGATACTTTTGTTGATTTTTTAAAACGTCAAGAAGCCTAAAACATGGAACTTTTTCGCTTGGAATAGCAAAGCCGCATAAATCAGCAGACAGTTTAACAAAGATTCGCCTGCGGCGCATATTTAATAATTTGTTTTTGCCCGGATTTGATTCTCGAACAAGTCATATTTTCTTTCTTAAAGGAATACACGATTTTACTGTCTCTGAGATATTTTATAGTCTTCATTTGTTTGTGAGTTCTCGCTGATCCTTTTTCAAATTGAAATACAATAAATATGGCTACCCTACCAAAAACGAAACTTTCTCCGTGAAGATTAAAGGCTATACCCGGGTAAGCATATGAAATCGGCCCTTGCTCCGATTAAGCTGAAATTTTCTTTAAGTAGCTTGTCATGAATCTTAAGTAGTGACAACATTTTATTTTAGAGAAAAAATATCTATTTGTTTTGAAAAAAAAAATTTCAACAAACTGTGTAAAAAAAAATATTTACAAAAATTAATTTAAATCACGCATGCTTAACTCAGCATGTCGGATAAAGAAAAAAATTCTTCTCATGAAAAATACCAACCCAACTCGTCAGATTTAATTTTTAAACGAATTTCAGAAAAAAAAATATAATAAATATACGAAAAGTTAAAGTCAAAATCGTATAACAATATAGTAATTCCCCAATAAACCGTCCTAATTATCCCTTTACAAGAAGAGTTTCTCCATCGAAGCCATAAAACTGCATCAGATCGGCACATCAGTTAACATGCAATAAAAATGTCAAAAGATCATTTTCGAAAAAAAAAAAAAAAAAATCGAAAAGGTAATACAAAAAGGGGTAACGAAATGATTTTATCACTGGCTAAACATAATTAGAGTCTGATATGAAAAAATAAATGCTAACCGGTGTGGCAGGAATAAAATGTTTCAATTAGATCAAGTTGACCATTAAAAGTTATACAGTTTAAACGTCCACCAATACAGATGGACAGGGTAGGGGGTATGAATGATGGTGGATTTTATGCTGGAAACATCAATTAAAAAGACGATGGACGAACATTAAATTAACGGAAAATAAAAACGAGTTTAGGTCAGGCACTTGCATGACATATCAGTGATTAAGGTAAGAATTATAACACATCTCCTCATAATCTTTTACACATCCAACATCCACACTATATATTCAAACAGGATTCTATACGTAACTTTTATAGCTCATAATACAGTACATATTCTGCTCGGAATACTCGAAATATTTCAACATTTTTACTGTTTATCGTCCTTATTCTCATGGTAATCAATCTTAAATGCCACCACCGCAACCAACATAACAAGAAAAGGACTCCTACTTATTTCCTACTAAACGAAAAAAAAATCGTCAAATTGTTTTTAGAAAATCAACCACAGAAACTAACCCTTGTTCTAAGAATGGTTGGCACCTTTTCACAGTTGCTTTCTGATTACACCTTAAATTATGAAAATAAAACGGTTTGAAAATGCTAACAATAAGAAAAGGGAAACAATCTTTGGGCTGCCAAGTCAAAGGACGATGTGGGGGAAAGGTTTTTATTGAAATTTATGGACATTGAAGTGCGTGTTGTCTTTTAAAGGATTTTTATCTTTTTAATTTTATTAGTTTTTTGCTGTTGTTGTGCCTAAGTTCTTGACAGCATAATAAAAAGATAAAGTTCACGAAATGTCTTGTTATACTTTTATTACGCGTTTTACAGTAGTCACTTGGTCCTTTATTGGAAAAATCCTTGTAATTAAATTGTGGAAATTGTTAAAATAGTTTAGATTTTTTAGGATTTTTAATAAGATTTTTAAAGATTAGTAAATTTTTCTGGCTGAGAACAAGAACCACATGAAGTTTCGCGAGTTTTGCCGCTCTCGTTTGACCATTCCTTCAGAATCAAATCAGAGCATTCAATTTTCTTAAAAAAAACATTGAAAAATTATTGAGGATAAACTTCCGTATGTTGCCACTTTTTGTGGTGTTTTTTTTTCTTTTTTAGAACAGCAGAACTCCAGCAGAAGAAAAAAAATAGAGAAAAATATCTCGTAAATTATGAAACATTTTAAAATGCAATGCTCCGCAGGCGAATTTTTCGTTGGTCAAAACACGCTGAAGAATGAAACTTCTGGAAAAATTTCGTACAGTCGAAAATGTTTGTTTCTAAGACTAAATTAAATATTCCGGAACAAAAACTTAGTTTCCGGAACATGACTAAATCTGGGACTATTTCAAATAATCCGGAACGTATGATCATTTTGCTCACAATATAAAAGAGATTTTTAAAAATAATTTAAAAATATTTGAAATTTTTTTGCAATTTACAAAGGATTAGAAATTTTCAAAATAAAACCTTATTAACCCTAAGCAAGATGTTTTAAATATAAAAAAAACCATTTGGAGTTTAAAAAAAGATTCCATAAAACTTGGAATTTTTTGTTCTGCAAGTGTTAAAATTAATGAATTTATAGAAAATATGAAAAATCCATCAATACCCACATAATTGTATACAATATCCAGATTTACGAAAATACCCTTTAACAAAAAAAATTAAAACTTATTCATTGGAAGTGATGATAAATTTGTAACTTTTAATGCAAAGCTTTCCTTTTGAGAATTTTCAAAAATTAATAACCGGACAACACCAAACTCTTGGAATCCACTGAGCCAAACTGGCGAAGAAAAAAAAAGTCGAATATAAAAAGGTGGGTATATATTAAATGTTATTAATACACACATCAAAAAATAATTTTCGTACATTTATAAAAGGCCTAACAATGCTAATAAATAAAACATTTCACATTAAAGTGTTTGGGCCACAGCAGGGGGCTCAGCAGCCAACCAACGGCCAAAAGAAATTCAAAATCGATCCAATGGATTCCCGATCCCTTCACATCTTCTTTGTCACTTCCTCACCAACAACTGGCCGGAGGTGGCTATCTGTTTACAATGTAATATCGGGCCTTAAGATTGTGGAAATCTAGAGACTATAATAGTTGGAGGAATCGGGGGTAACAAATAAAATATCACTTGTCCGACGTCTCACACCACTTTTTAAGGCTATTCGAAGATGGGACATTTGAATTCGGATTCAGATTCGAACATCGATTCGATATTAAACTTATTTGTCAGAATTATGTTATAAATTTTTAGATTATTTATAAGAAAATTTCTAGAAAAATGAAATGTGATCACCATTTGATTTTCTTATATCTCGATTAAAGATAAATAAAAAATTGTTTGAACTGCTTATAAAAATATAAATAAAAAATTGTTTGAACTGGTTGAAACGTCGAGCAGCTTTAGAAGCTTGAGCAGATCAAAATCCCCGAATATAGAAGCTTGACAAGCTTAGTTACACGGAGCGAAATAAAAGTAGGAATATACAAGCAGTGAACTTTTTGGTAATGATTGCCTAAAAACAGAGAATTTATCCTAGAATTTTGGAAAAATTTTCCATTTTTTGTCTTGAGTTCCCTCTTTTTTTTGGAAATCATCATCAAAAAATGTGTCAAAACCACCAAAAAACCGTTTAATTTCGAAAAAAATAGAAATAAAAACTGAATTTTTTGGAAACAATTCTCGTTTTGAAAACGGTATCAAATATTGACGTCGAAGAAAGAAGCATATTGTAACCATAAATGTGCACCCCTTCCCCTCCCCCTCCCACGATAAAATTAGTGCTGATGCCCAGAAAAATTTTTTAGGGTAAGAAGGGCTCTGCTGTACTGTTATATTAACTAATATCGTGCAATTTTTTTTAAAAAAACATGACGGAGAATCCGTAGAGACGAGAATTAGCATGGTATATTTTATGGACAGCTCCTTATGCATTTTTTCAGTCTAAACTCTTGTTTAATCTTGTTAGGATGCCCCAAAAATATTAGGACCTTTTAAGAGACTCAACATTTGAAAGACCCAAAAATTTAACGAACCGGTCTTTGGGGGCCTTAAAATCCTCGTGAGCCATTAGAGTGGTGTTTATTATAGTGGCAGAAACGTGCCATACACCAAAAGTACTAGTGGAGCATCGACTTTGGATGCTCGGAAAATATTTTCCAAGCAAAATTTCTCTTCGGATGCTCGGAACATATTTTGCAAGCAAAATCTCTCTTTCCACGAAAACAACACTTTCTATACTACTTACATATAAGAAGAAAAAAAAAACAAAGTCAACGACGATAGTCAGACCGAATTTTCAATTGTAGTACAGTTCGGTGCATGTTGGGATGTTGTGCAGCCTAAAGAACTCGAGTTACTTTACGTATATTAAATTAATGCTCCGGAACTATGTAGAAGGATTCACGCCATGCGCCGAAGGAGCGAACATTTAAGAAATCTTTCGTACTCCAAAACACGTTTATCGGTTTAAAAGCAATATGAAAAAATTGCCTGGTTATAAGAACGAGAAATCGAATTTTATCATATGTAAGTAATATTGAAGGTGGAGAACAGCATTACAAACATATAAAATATACTGTAGCCATGGCTGAGTTATTACGAGAGAAAATTCTTATTTATCGCCATCTGATTTATTCAGAGATTTTTCATCGGAATGTGTTTGTGTGTTAATTAGTGAACATATTTCGTATAATCGTTGTCGTATTAGTTATAAATTGGTTAACGACACAAAACGACAACTTAATTAATTTGATTTGTCGCTGGATTAGAAAAATTCTAAATAAATTTAAATAGATATTTACCGGTGATATCGAAAGATATTTATTCTTTAATATTAGTTTCTTTTTTTCGTGTTTGTTTCTTTATATCATATTTAGGGTTTTATGAAAATTGATACGAGATTTATGTTAATACCTTTGGTTTTGGAATTCCTGCATTATAAATCCATAGCATATTAATAATAATATGTGAATAACAAAATGGGTTAAAAAACATTTTGGTCGCAAGTGGTTAAACAACAATTTATTTGAATTAATGAAATTTGAAGACATCATTCGGCGTAACCTTCACCGTATTAGGGACATAATTTTCTCATCACATTACGTCGATATCAAGATAATCCCAACATCAATTTTTCAATACCGCAGAATTTTGGAATTTGCGATTTTTCTGGTTTTCTACTGAAGTTTGAAATTCAATAAATTATTGTTTTTCTGTAAACTGCAAAGATTTCGTGATTTTCATAATTAAATTCTTTTGAACATTCGTGTTTGTTTTACCTTATAATATGGCTATATGATAGTCGCTTAAAGGTTTTAATTTGAATTTTTGTCGTATCTTTTTATCGTCACAATTTTTAAGTGCTTTTTAAACACCACGTTTTTTTTTACCCTTTATGATATATCAAATAACGCATCGAACCAATCATTGGACACCACAATGTACTCCACCCGGGTGTTAGGGATGACAAAAGATTTTGATTTCCGCATGTCCGTCCGTCTGTCTGTCTGTTGGTTTGTCTGTCTGTCTGTCCTTCTAACTTTCGAAAGGATTGAGCTAGAGACTTGAAACTTCGTACAACTGCGTTTCTCGTAAATGGCATGGATAAGTTCTTAAACGGGCGAAGTCGGACTTAAATTTTTAACTACGCCAATTGATATTTGCGTAACTTATCTAAAACCCAAACGAATAAGCCGATTTTACCCATATGCTGAATTTTTGCGACTTTTGAATGATGTGATTTTTTCATTTTCCGATTACAAGAAACTCAACGATTCTTTTTCTCGATTGCATATCTCTCGACTTACAGATGATCAACAAATTTTATTTTCAAAACAATACAATGTCTTATTTATTTTTTTTTTAAATTATTTTTCAAAATTTCTAAAAATACTCTCAGCTGATTTGTATTTCGCCTACCAAGAATTTATTTGACATTAAGGCATCATTCGAACGATAATTGCCTCCTTATAACAAACCACATCAATCACTTCGATTGATCAAAAGAATGTAATTCTCGCCAAAGCCTAAAAATCAAAAGACTCAATTGTCTCGGCATTCACTTAAGACTCCTTCGCTAACCCTCCTTATCGCCACTTTACTATGCCGTCCACCTTAAAACTAACCTCGATCACATTTCAAGAGATGCGAATTCCTTGGCGAAATCTTTACACGTGTTTTTTCATCTCGTTACACGGAATTAATTCATGATTCGATTGAAGTGCAGAAATACTTTGTGACCGTTTGCAGAATATTTTCCTTTTTGCATTCTTTCCGATCTTTTTACATTCAAAGCCGAACAAAAGTGTCTCGCTCGGTCTACGCGATCAACATGGAGCTTCCTTTGCGTTAACAAGAAAATATCGCAGAGATCATCATCGATCCGCTAAGAGGTCAGCCTTAGCCCCGCAGCTCTCAGTTTCAGCACATGTAAAATTTATTGATGTTGAATCAATTAGGTGAAGAACAATGGGCCCGAAGACCAAAAAGGACATGATCTACTGCATATGTATGAGCAAACGACATCGAACATTGGTAAAGACTGATCAGTGCCAAAGATGAGAAGTCATTGGATTTTTTAGCAGGTATTGTGCTTCCCCACCACCACCCGCTCAACAGCAAGATGATTGCGAAAAATTTTATCAAGTGATCTTCATCGAACAACGATCGTTAAGTGTACTGGATCTTCCTAAAGTAATGTCTACACGATCCTGTCAAATTTGCTAATAAAAAATAAAGGGAATGCTTTAGAAAATAAAGAATAATAAAAATATTTTAGGACGAGGGGGTGAGCAATAGTGTGACGGTGGTACTAGAAAGAGTACCGAAAGAGAAAAGTTCGAAAACAGTCCTAATTCAAATTCTTAAGTTCTCGCCAAAATTTTTAGGAAATATTACTAGCCAATTATATATTAATCACAGAGGCGTAAGTTTAAATGGCCACCCCCCCCCCCCCCCCCCTTCCCCACAACAAAAAATTTAAACATTTACAAAAGTACTTTTCCGGACCGAAAATTTAAAGACTTTCTTTATAGACAACAAGCATTTTCAGACTTTCTTTAGAAGACCAATTTTTGGAGGTATACCTTAAACACCAATCTTCTTTCTCTAGAACCGTGGGGTCGGCAAAGCCCCCGTCTAAAAACACCTTTGGCAAATTCGTGTCACATATTTAAAAGCTAAACAGAATGCGAGCGGCAACGGCGGGCGTCCGCGTCATTTTTTTTTAAACCAATGGAGCGCAATTGAGGCTGACAGAATGACGACGGCAACGGCGCCGTCGCCGCTGAGTTTGAACCAAGTCCAAAAAGTGCCGCTGCGGCAAATTTTTAGTTACAAAACTGACGACTTGTGGCGCTACTATCTATGCTAAAGTATTTACAATTTTCACAACGAGCGGCACTACTATCTGCCTATGCTCACATTTGACAGAAAATGACGCCCGCCGTTGACGCTTCTCATTGTGTCAAGTCGGCGTCATCTGACGACAGCACCATACCGCCCGCCGTTGCCGCTTGCCGTTGCCGCCGCTCGCATTCTGTTTAGCTTTTTAGAGTGCCTACATTTTTCAATACAATTTTCTGAAAAAAAATGCCTAAATTTTCTCTTCGATTTAAAATCTAAATCGAGCAATTTTCAAGTCAAAAGTGCAGGCCAATTGAATACGCCATTAGGAATTGAACGCAGCATTGAAAAATACTTGTATATTGTTTTAATTACCACCGATCCAAGATTTAAAACCTTAAACTTATAAAATATTTTTAAAAAAAACTTCTCAATGTGTGCATAAAATCTTATCGAGGTCGAAACTTAAAGCTGGACACTTTATACTTCTTTTATCGCTCATAATCATAAAAAATCATTTTCTTTATTTTATGTAAAAAAAACGGTAATTTTTAAATTGTCCTAGTCTCAGCTCTTACCCGTTCGGCACGAGTTCATGTCTCTTAACCTTAATTTTGTAACTGCGTTTAGCAGAAATTTGTCAAAAAATCTAAACCTGGCAAAAAAAACGTATCAAATAAATCCGCATGATGCCGACATTGGAACACATGCAATGGCGTATCTAATTTCGAAAGTTTCGCTCTTAAACTGTCATACATTATTGCCATTTAACATCAGGAAGTTATGGTCCATTGTTTCACCGAGATTTATTACCCAAGCCATATTTAATTTGAATATTTTTGCAAGTGTTAAATATTAACGGCCAACATTAGCCAACATAAAAATTCCTGTCCTACCGTTGCAATAAAGCTTTAATGTAGGCATACCTGCCTAATAACATTTCAAAGGAGGTGGTTTTATTTCAATTTAATATTAATCAAAGAAACTACAAGCAAACCAGCTTTTAGATGTGGCCGGTATGTTAACGACAATGAAATGACTAAGAAATTGAAATAAAACTAAGAATATTTTTTATTGGGCTGTTAAAAATTTTCGGCAGAAATTTTTAAAAGGTAACCGTCATAACACTTTTTACGGTCCTCATAAGATATTGCGATGAAACATTGAAATATTCGTACGTTATGATTAAATGAAGGAGATTCGGTGGAAGCATAAATGTCATCGTTATTCTGGTTGTTCTCAACTTTTTTATTCTAATTTTTCGTATAAAGTGGAAAGATTTTTTGGAATGTGACCACAGCACGTGCTATACCATAAGTTTTTTTTCAATTTTTTAGTGGAAATAAGTTAATTGCTTCATGGCCATTGTTTTACGACGATAAATTGTCCATTGTAGTGATATTTAACGCAGTAATGGGAACAATTGACCATGTGGTTAGAGTGACAATGTACTGTTAAATGGTATTTCTTAGAATCCGATTTACCTGTACTATCAACCTGAGTTAAATAACAATCAGCAACCCACAAAAAAAGTCACATAAAACATGGAACAGGATTTTTAAATGGTTTTGGACCATTTCTATTTGCATGTGTCGCAAAATTAGATTTTAATTAGGGGAACGTACAGTAAGACCCAGAAAAATATTTGGGTTGAGATTTATGATCAAAATGCAGAAAAAGTTTGTAAAATTCCAAGATTTTTATTCCTAGAAGGGAGCAGTTTTTTACAGTTCAGATACAGCTTTTCTGTTCTACAATCATCTCCTTTTCATCAAAGAAGCATGTTTACTCTTTAATTGATATACGGTGTATGGAAGAGTATGTTCGGAATAATACTTTTTAACACATTGACTGCCAACCAATATTGCTAATGTTTAAAAAAATGCCAATACATTTCCTTTGTGATTTGTGCTGTTTTCAACACATTTTTGTTTGCAAACCATGGCCCTCAAGGACACATTACTGGCTATCAAAAATGATAGCCATGGCAGTCAATGTGTTAACCTTCTTCGAAATGATGTACCATTTTCATAGAAAAGAGTATTGATGTATGGAAGAGTTATGCAAAAATGTATTCTAAAAACTTTTTGTATTTATAATTTTGTCCATATTACGTACCGTTTTTGAGGAAATTGCTAAAACAAGTTTCATAGATGTGGGCCACGGCGAGCAAACAAACAAAGGGACAAAAATTTATCTCAATCCATTTTTAATCTTTTGGTGCTCATCTACATTTGTGTAAAAACGAAACATGAGGCCAAAAAAGAAATATTGATAACTTTCTTGCAAAAAATTTAGGTCCCTGCGGAATTTCCTTTATTACCCGACGAATAAAACATCTATATATATAAAATCGTTTAACCTGATTGACTGACTGACTCATCAACGCCCAGCCCAAACCCCTGGAGCTAGAAACTTGAAACTTTCACAGTATGTCCCAACCATCACGTAGGCGCTCACTAAGGCGGGGTTTTTCGAAATTTTACCGCTAAGGGGGTACAGAAGGTTTGAGTGTTTTTAAACCGTGATTTTCGTCATGAATCCTGCTCAATAGGAGGCTGAAAAGTTTCACACGGGGATTTTTGGAGTCGCTGATCACGAATCTGATGTTAGATTTTCGAAATTAGAATCGGAAGGTCCTGTAAAGATAACGCAAATATACTTTTCCCCATGTTTCCCGGGGAAAAATGGCATTAGGGGGTTTTCGGGGTCGCTGGTCACGAATCCGGTGTTACAATTTCTAAAATCCTAACGAAAGGTTCTGTAAGGATAATGCGAATATCCTTTCGCGTTTTTGCCGGGAAAAATTGGTATTAAGGGGTTTTCGGGGTAGCTGATCACAAATCTGGTGTTAGACTAATTCGCAACGGAGAGTCCTGCAAGGATAAGATTTTTCTCAAAAGTTTTTAAGTTCTTTCCGGTTTTCACCGTATTCTAAAATTTATGCAAAAAACTTAACCCGGCAACGACGGGTATGCAAGCTAGTTAGTTTATATTTATATCACAAAATCTAAAATATCTCGATAACGGTAAAAGATATTGATTTGTGGTTAAAGGTAAAATTGTGGAGAGTTTTAATATCTTTAAGTCTTCCGTTAGATGGGTTTTTCTTCTAAAAACCGCTCGTTTGCGAGAAATTCGCAAAAATCTAATGGTTCATTTTTTAATGAAAATATCTCTATAACGGTAAAAGATAGCGATTAAAAGCAAATGACAAAATTGTTTGTAATCGATCTCATATATCAAACAAGCAAACACCCGTTAGTTTTCGAAATAATATCAAAAAACTGTTTTTAAAAGCTTTTATTTAGCTCGCTATCTTGTCTGTTTGTCTGTTTGTCTGTCGGGGTCAAATCTTGCAATCAAATTTTGACCCACTTCCACTCATCCGATTGACTTGAAATTTTGCACACTTATATAAGTCCGATGACAATACAATATTTTCTCTACTTCGTCCTTGTAAGGATAAAGGAAGGTCCTGTGAGGATAACGTGATTATCCTTTTCTCCAAATTTTCCGGAAAAAAATCTATTCTGGGGGTTTTTGAGGTCGCTGAATCCGAATCTGCCATTAAAAAGTCTGTAAGGATAACGGAAGGTCCTGTAAGGATAACGTGATTATCCTTTTTTCAAAATTTTCTGGAAAAAAATCTATTCTGGGTGTTTTTGGGGTCGCTGAATCCGAATCTGTCATTAAAAAGTATGTAAGGATAACGGAAGATCCTGTAAGGATAACGTGATTATCCTTTTCTCCAAATTTTCCGGAAAAAATCTATTCTGGGGGTTTTTGGGGTCGCTGAATCCGAATCTGTCATTAAAAAGTCTGTAAGGATAACGGAAGTTAATGTAAGGATAACGTGATTATCCTTTTCTCCAAATTTTCCGGAAAAAAATCTATTCTGGGGGTTTTTGGGGTCGCTGAATCCGAATCTGTCATTAAAAAGTCTGTAAGGATAACGGAAGGTCCTGTAAGGATAACGTGATTATCCCTTTCCTCAATTGTTCCGGGAAAAAATATATTCTGCGGGTTTTGGGGTTCGCTGAATACGATTCTCAAGTTAAAAAGCCTGTAAGGACATCTCAAATGTAAGGATATATATTCGAAGACTAAAAAGAACAAAATAAAAAAAATAAAAAATAAAAATTTTTAAAAAAAGCTTTTATTAAAAAAAATGCACTAAAAAGAAAAAAATAATTTTCTGGACGCTGTGTATCACAAATATAAAAGCTTTTAAAAAGCGAGATAAAGCATAAAACAATAAAATAAACATTTATCTCGCTTTTTAAAAGCTTTTATATTTGTGATACACAGCGTCCAGAAAATTATTTTTTTCTTTTTAGTGCATTTTTTTTAATAAAAGCTTTTTTTAAAAATTTTTATTTTTTATTTTTTTTTTAAATAAGGTTATATCTCGATAACGGTTTGAGATATCCAATTCTAGCACAATACAAATAGGTGGAAAATTTTATTGTCTCCAACTTGTCAACTTCTTTTGAAAAATTTTTTTTTTTTTTCAAATATCTTGAGAACCGATAAAGATACGTCAAAACCGTTAAAGGAGAAAATGAAGAAAATTTTAAATCCTTTAAATTTTGTTACATCAATTTTATCAAAAAAGCGCATAATTTCCGAGAAATTTTCAAAAACTTAATTTTTTTGTCCAGAAAAAAAACCTGTTTTCAATTTTACGAATTTTAGGTCTTTATGACTCACAACAGTTCCGCTAGTTTTCTCCAGGGGAAACGAGGCCTTAGATTTTTAAAATTAAGGTATTTTGCCTTTACACCAAAAACACTGCAAACTCGCATTACCAATATTTTTACTACAAACAGAAGTATTAAATATTTCTAAAAATCAAATTACTCTGCATTTAACGACTCGCACAAATCTGTTAAACACTATTTCAAATCCGTTTAAAATAATTACGGTTAAGTGGCTTTTAGTCAACTGTAAAGCAATTAGATCAAATTAGAACTTAATGCATCAAGAAATTACAGTCAATAAGGAGTTAATAAAGCATACAATTTAACATCTAAGTGGTTTATTTAATTTCTAGTCCGACAAATTTCTTCTGAGGTCAAACTTGATGAAATTCTTAAAAAATATTTCTTAGGAAACAATCCTTGATTCCATCCCATTTTATTTCCACTTAAATTACTATTAAAACTACAAAAATGTATATAATGATGACTCATTAGGAGTTATGGTTTTTTTTTCGATATGAAGTTTAAGATTTTCTCACGGCTTGAAAATCGGTTATGGCTCGCCACATTGACCGCAATAATTTCTTAAAAGTGTTTAACAATCTTCACTGGTAAATGACATAAATCATCATCAATTTTGTTGAGTTGAGTTTAGTTCGAGCCCCCAAAGATTTCAACTCTCAGTTTATTAAGCCATTAGCACGCGATCCAAACATCTTTTAGTAAATCTTTTTTTTTTCTCTGCCCCTTAGTGTATCATTTTTTTAAATTTAGTGTTTTTTTCGTCTGATTTAGGTAATAGGAAAATTGTTTTATTTCTTAGATTTTGAATTTCAAGCTCATATCTAATTATTGAATAGATGGAAGTTTTTCTAATAATTGGCGCCGATGGCATTTAAGAAAGTTAATGCTCTTTGATGACTTTATTTTCTGATTTGATTTAAGTGCTTAATTTTTCACACGCCGTTTAATGGTTTTTTTTTCACAGAAAATTGCAGAGTTACTGGTAATTATGTGAATCTTTGTATTGTGAGAAAGTTGTTATCTTAGACGATGAACTAATTTCACGTTTACCTACATTTTACTGAAATTTTCTAGCCCAAGGACCGAAAATCCAACAAAATTAAATGATCTATCAATTTACAATTTAAAATAAAATATGATTAACCAACAGCTAGTTACAAATTAACAAAATTTAACTACAAATTAACTAAGACGGGTTTTACTAATTTTCATCAAATCGGATTAAGAAAATTAAATCCTGAACTCATATTGGTTTAACAATGAGCGGAAAATGTTGAAAAGACATTGATATCCATAAGATTAATTTGATTGGTTTTAAAACTTAAGATGTTTACTTGATATACCGATTAGATACGGAGCGTCGCTTCACTGTCAAATGTTGAGGTAAATTACTTCTCCCAGATAGATTAACCGCGAATCACGGCATGGTGCCGACCGTTCTCATCTCAAATACATTTAAGCGATCTCAAAGTGACACAAAAACTTCATCCCGATGATGATATATTAATAAACGGTTAAAGCTAAAATGTTAATCAAAGTCATGTAGAGCACGCATTTAAAAAAGATGAACTTAAATACCAGAACGCAGACCAACAGTTTTGGAAAAAAAAATTAAAAACGTCATAAATATTCACAAATTTATTATATAGAGTTAAATTTTCAGCAAAAAAAAAACATGCAGAGACCATAAACACGAACCCTGAGAGACACCTTCCAATATGACCAAGCGTGAAACAAACTGTCATGACAATCTTCTGAAACAACTTAAATCATATCGACGCGGTATGAAAAGCGTTTAAAAAACATACAATAGAACATATTTTAATACCGTAAATGATGTGTTCCAAAAATTTCAGCCGGTTTTCTATGACGTCCTTTTTAACTTTCTGAAATTGAATTTTAATGTGTGGAAATGTTATGTGAAAATGTTTTTATTTTTGTGTTTAAATATTTTTCTGAAGAGAAAAAAGATGTGCCGTCGTTCACTTTCTTACTTTTGATCAGAAAAAGCCCTTTCAACCCTTAGATTTCACTAGTAAAGATAAGGGGGAGGGGGAATTGTTTTGATGCGGAATGGATCGAAAAGTACTCGGCAACACAATGGGGTTGAGGAAAAAAATTGTTTTGATCGGAATGGATCGAAAAGTACTCGGCAACACAAACCGCGCCCGCTACAACAAGACCCCCTCCCCCCATCGGTAATTCACAAAAAAAGAATAAGAACAAATTGCACCGCAGGCAAAATTTTAGGGAGAAATTATTTCAAATTCGAAAAATTTGATATAAAATGCGCCGCTGGCGATTTTTTTCTACAAAAAACATGTTGAGGAAGAAATGATTTAAAACAAATTGCGCCAAAGGTGAAAGTGTATAGCTTTCAAGACCAAATCGAATAATCCGGGACAAAAATTTAGTTCCCAGGAGGGCGTGATCATTATGTTTAAATTCGAGACTGCCCCCGCTCACCATGGTTGTATAGTCATTATGAATAGAACGAATTATAATTTCATCATATAAGGTATGAAAATTCAAAAACGAGTGCAAGTTTCCACAGCGGCAAGGGGAGGGCGTAAAAAATTGAATTTTCATATCTAGGTGTATATTTATTAAACATTATTTTATTGTTTTTTGTCTTTGGTACAGTGTCGGTTCGTGGCATTTTTTTTTCTTCACTCAAGTTGAAAACTTTCGATAGTAATAACTCGCACGACGATACCTAAAGTGTTTCTGGGAGCGTCCACAGCTTAAGCCCAGCAGGAATTTAGATATCACGCTGTGACGTCTTCATCTTATCCTCCAGGATTGGATTTTGGCCGAGCCAAGTGAAAGAAAATTCAAAACAAAAAAAGAAATTGTGTTGTATGTTTCCACCGAATCATGCTATACCCGTGTACCGATGATCAACAGAATTAAATGTCCGATTCCTACCTGTTCTCGGATTAAAATTAAGGTGTAAAATGTACACAATAATTCTTGATTATTAATACTGAATGCTAACAAGATCGTGTCTTGTTTGTGTGCATCATTATGGCGCTCTTAGGATTCATGTGCGATAAGCGACCGCTTTTTTGAACCTCTGTTGAATTTATCTTTATATACCAGCGATATTCCGGCAAGTTAAAGATACTCTTTTTTTTTGTTCCTCAACTCTTTGGTTATGATTTTTTTTTATTCGATCTTTCTGTCTCTTACCATTTATCCGGGGGAAATTATCATTTTTAATTATCAAATTTAAACAGAATTTCTTTTAGTATTTTGACATGATGTCTGAATTATGAGATCTCATGAGAATCTCACGGAGTTTTCATATTTTTGTGCGTGATTACTTTTCAGTCATGCTGTTTTCGGTTACATACCGATAAATACCAAGTCAGTTTAACTCTTTTAGCTTTAAATGACATCTTTGTTAGTTAGTGTTTTGATATTATAAAATATTTTTCAACGTGATCAAATTTTTTTTTTTTAAATTTTGGAAAAATATTTTTCTTGCCTGTTTTTTTTAAATAATTTTATTTACCAAAAACACAGTAGGTACTATAACAGAAGAAAAGCTGCAATTACCAGGGGCGAATTGTCAAATAATTTTGATGAGGAGAGACACAATTTTTAAAAAATTCAAAAGTGCGGGTGGGTGGGGAGGTGGAAGGTTGTGTCAAATCATATTTTAAACACATTTTACCATTACAATTTTTCCAATACGACTCACCGTTTTCGAGAAAATTGTAAAGGATTGTTTCGTTTGTACTAAAATTCTGTTAAAAAATTTCCTATTCGGTATTTTGAGATTGCCTTTGAGAATTGTGGTTTTTCTTATGTTAAATTTTAGAAGCTAAATTCACCCACTTAAAAATTTTCGAATTCAAAAAAATATCAATCCAAATATATTAAAAAACTTTTTTCACAAAAAAAATAAAGGGTGAAAAAAGAATAAAATCAAATCCCTGGCAAAAATTCATTAAAATTTTGACATAAACCAATAGCTCAATCAGACAGAAAATACGAAATAAGTTTTATCGACAAATCGATCGATCGACATTTACACACCCCCATTCAGAAAAGGTAAAAAGCTGATCGAAAAGATAAATTATTAGATATCAATTATTTACTTTATGTCTGCAGCATTTAAGCTGAAATAATTTATGATCTTGCTAATATTGGAAATCGTATTTTGTTAATAAACCGTCTGAATCCAGACACAAAATCAAAGACGAAAACCCATCTCAGCAACAAAACGAATTCTCCTCGGCTATTTAAGAAAATTATTTATGGCTTCAGCACAGCATCTTGAAAATTATAGGCTCTAAAAATCTATAGTTCTACTGGTATCTGTGTACGAGCGTACGTAGATGTTAATGGGCAAATATCGCATGGGGTGTTGAACGAATTGCCACAGGATAAACAAAAGGTAAATTCACAACGTCCGAAGGGTCATCTGATGTATAGTCGAGGGGTGGGTGGAATGCAGGTAAGTAAATATCACAAATGGAAAACTTAACGAACATAGCGAATTCTTGTTATGCTAGTACAACGGATTGTTGCTTCTTGATCCTTAAGAACATTCAGACTTATAGTGGCTTAACTTGTCATTCGTGAATCTTTTAGCTTCGGCAGCAAGGAATCCACCGATGAGTGTCGAGTAGCCACGCACTAACATCCATGAAAATATACGGATGAAACCATTGTGCTTCCTCGGCAAATGGAATTAAATTGGATAGAATGGGGGGCAGGGAATGTGAATCGGATGAGGATACTTGAACTTCCAGAAACATGGATGGGACTGGAAGTGTACAGAAACCCCAATATTAATTTCTTTGATCGTTTGGACGTCGTTCCGTACATCACAGAGGCACACTGCGGGTTTTCGTGTTGGTGATGGAGCTCGAGCCCAGCATGGGACTGCAGCAAAAGTGTTTTAAAATATACATGTTGATAATTTTCAAGATTAAGGAACATTCATGACATTTTACGAGGCATTTAATGCTATTAATTATATTTTTATTAATGCTTAACGTTCAATGTAATTAATTTCAGTACTGGGGAATTATTTATCGCGTGTTTCGCGAGTATTACCTTTTCTTAATATCATCGTCATTAAGGTGAAAATAACTACGGATTATTTCAAAATCGTTTTTATTATGGAATTTGCAAAGAAATTTTTTTATAGCAGTATCTCGACCTATTTTTATAAATTCGTTTGTAAACCGAATGGCCCAACCTATGAATGTGGGTGAAATTTACACCTTATAGAAGTGTTAACAAAAGAGCCTAAGAAAAATTATACAGTGGCAAAATGCAATCGTCATTTACCCTATGTAAAAACTGCTAAAAAATTGTTGGACCTCTAAATTGGAGTGAAAGAAACTCGATTTAGGACGTCTTGACATACGACGATCAATGTTTTGTTCCATGCTTTACGACTGTAAAAATCTTTTCGTGTTGGTGATGGGGTTCATAAACCCCTTGGTTGATAGCTTTCCCTCCTTTCCTAAGTCCCTCAGAAGACAAGACGGAAAAGTTCGATTAAATCATAGATTTGTTTTTGGTTTAGAGCCATTGAAACCTAATTTTTTATTGTTCTTGGTGTCTTTTTTCGAAATTAATGATTATAAAATCTTCCAAAACTTGCACCATCCTCTGCTCTTCGGTATCTTTAGCCGTTTTCCTATTTTCATTACGTAAAACGAAATTAAGTCATTAATTTGTTACCAAGAATTCCGCCAAAAAAAATCGCTTTACAAAAAAATCCCTTCTTAAAGATCAAAATTAGTTTTTTTCATAGAAATAATCAACATTTTTATTTGTTCAATCAATGGTCTGATTACGGTCAATCTGAAAGCCAGTCATGCCAATAATCTTAATCGTCACAACACAACCAAACAAAAAATCCTTTTTTTTCGTACCTTTTCTATACCTATGGTAGAAAATTGTGCAAAAAACAAGAAAGATTGTTGCGATTTTAGCTGTTTGGCTATTCGTTGTCGCTTATCTCGCAAAACAACTAATTAGACATGTAAAATAAGTTGTTGTCTCTTGCCTAAGCTAATTAATTGGACATCAGACTGGTTTTTTTTTTAATTCCTGCCTCACCTCTTCTTCACCGTCGCTCGCTCGAAGAAACCAATTTTATTCAATGAAGATTGGGATTCCTGAAGGCGAAATGAACTCAGGAATGGGCGAGCGTTGGTATGAATAAAATGTGGAGACAAAAAGTCTAAACCGATAGCAACTAAACGTTAAGTGTGTGTAAACGATAAGAAAACACTGGCAACAGATCGCCAATGATCCCGACGACCGACGCGATCACCTCCATCTTCAGCCCCGGTGTTGGAATCTTACACTCAAAAGGTGTTTCGCCGTTTGTTCAGGTTGAAAATTAAGCAGCGTGCTCTGAGGAGCATACATTTTAAATGAGTCCAAAAGCGTAAATTAACGATCGAAAATGAACAGCAACGACCAGGTGTTGTCTCGTATGACGATCATCCAAATGCGATGTGTGTATTTTACATATAGTTGTGTTACTTTTTTTTCGTTGGCCTGCTAGAATACAAGAATTGATAGCTACACCTTTTTAATTTGTTTCTCTTAATTAGGGCATGTTTGGGACTAAACGAAAACTGAAAAAATACCTAAAATTAATTGGACTAGAAATACTTTTTTTTAAATTTATATTCAAGAAAAAAATCTGTTTAGATATACCTACTTCAAAAATTTGGTACGGTAGGAGTATAATTGGATTTCGTAAAATTGATTGAAGTTTAAAGATGAAAAAACTCTATTGTATTCAAATTGCAAAAAAAATATAACACTTTGAAACCACTTTCTCGAAGAAAAAAAATATATCTGATGCAGTCGAAATCAAAATTTTCAGAAAATTAAATGTCGGAGTTTTATTTCAGAAAAAATTTTACTGCTAAAGTTTTTTACCATTTTTAAAATGTTTTTTTTCTATTTTTTCAGCCGTTTTTATTTTTTTAAGACGTAACAACTGCCTTCCCGTGGAGTTTTGAAATTGGATGAAATTGCAACATTTGAAGGGCGTTAGTGGTTCTGACCACTGTAACCACTGTGATTCTTGCCCCCTCGTGATACCCTTCTTCAAATTTTTAAATTATAAAAGAGTGAAATCCTTTTTCGACTATGGTTAAAAAATCTTGATAAAAATTTACTTGCGGCGCCTTTTCCTTAATGTAAAGAAATAATTTTCAAAGGGAAAGCACGGCAGGCAAAAATTTTCATCATTTAAAGTGAAATATGGCTTTAATCTTGTTTAAAAAAAACTTGATGGAGCATTTCTTTAAAAAACCGGCGACATATTAGTCTTTTAGTAAGCCAAACTTTTTTAGGGAATCCGTTAATATCCTCTTTTCACAAAAATTTTATTTTATATTTAAAAAAAATCTAGCGCTCCTCGTGATAGGGAGCCTAGGCCATTTTTCCTCAACCAGTGAGTTGCCAAATACATATTTTTAGGAAGTTCGCGATTGTTCTACAACTTTTTTCATGATTCCAATTTTTTAATGAATTTAGAAAAGTTACTAATCTTACTAAAAACTAATAAAGTGCAGGTCATTTAATGTAGAAACCTTATGCTACGGTCACACGACGCTGTTTTGCCAGCCGCTGGCTGCTGATGGTTAGTAGCGCTGGCAAATAGCAAAACAGTGGTTTGACATTTGAATCTGGGAGATTTTTTTAATAATTAACGTAACACACAAATTTAAATAAATAAACGTAAAATAACCACTAATAATAAACAAACTTTACCACTTATCAGACTTTTGACAGCTCAGAAACCATATGACAGTGTTACGCGATCCCTAGTAGCGCTGGCAAAGTGGAACGGTCTCTACTTCACTAGCGCTACTAAAATCATCACGCTGCCGGTGGCAGTAGCAGCGCACTTGGGTTCACACGACGCTGTTGAAACGGCTGCTAACAGCCAAACAGCCACTAGCGCTGGCGAAACAGCGTCGTGTGACCGCCGCATTAGCTTTAATAATTTTTTAATAAAATTAAAATTATATTTCACTTTGATCGATAAAATGTTTTCCTGTGGCGCCTTTTTCTTAAATAATTTGGCTTGTGTCGTATTCTGTAAAAGAAAATTCACATGTGGCGCAATTTTTCTTTTTCATTTTCTAAAGCTTTTTTATACAATTTTTCCTAATTTTTTAAGGCGCTGAAAATTTTATTTCTAGTTTAAGGAGAACAATTTTTAAACACGATTATTTTTTATAGATGTTTTTTAGAGGGTCCGACAGAAGTTCAGTTTTTAGCGAAAGCCGAATTTTTGTTGGAAGCCGAATGTTCGGTCAGGCCAGACTCTAATTATTTCACGGGTTTCCTTTTCTGAACAAATTAAATTGTTGGAATCTGTTATGATTTTCACACCTATTTTTCAACTTTAAGAAAAAAAGTTATCAAAAATTAGAAAAAAAAGACCAAAAATTTAATTCCTTGTCGAATAACGCAATAAAACCCCAGCAAAAAAAGATCTGCTCAATGAGATTTTCACTTCCTGAACATTTTAATGATTAAATCTTTAAATATTTTTCTAATAAAGTTTTCTACAAACAACATAATTACCAAAATTTAGTAAAGTTGTTTACAAAGCCAAATAAACACTCGTTAATGAGAAGATTATACTCATGCCAAACAACAACAACAAAAAATGTTATATGAGGAAGGAATTTTTGATACATGTAAGCAGTTAGAACAAATCGATTCCTATTGATTACAAAAGATCATAATTAGTGTGAAAAATTGGCTACATTTTCATCATTGAATCAGTGATTTGTGACTTTCGAAACATAAATATATACACGAATCGACACCGATCCCATAAATCTACATAAAACTGATCAAAGTATTAACAAAATCTATGAAAGAGGGGGGAATTGAAATGAAACCATCTTAGTCACGGAATTGAACAAAAGAATATTTTGTACATAATTTCCTTTCATAAAATTCGCTTCGATTAACGAAGCAACTAATCAACGCACAAGAAAAATAATGAAAGCAATTACGATATAATACTCACCTTCATTAATTTCAAATCAAAAGTTGGCCTCATCAATCCATGTATGCTTTAATACCTGCCTCCATATTGCCGTGATGAATCTATCCGTGCTGACTATTGGTCGAATCTTTCATATTGGCGCTATAGAATACACTATACTACAGATTACCAAATGGCATCCATTGATTATTTAAAAAATGTAAATTGTAATGGAAAAGAAACACCCAGCAAACACAATGGTTTACTGTCGCAAAATGTTTTTAAGGACATTTTTCAAAATTTCAATTTTGTTTAAATTTTTTTTTAGAATTACAGTGGAATCTCGACAAGTCGAACATCAATAACTCGAATTCCTCGATAACTCGAAGATTTTTCAATTCCTTTAAACTTCCCTAACTTACTCCTTGATAACTCAAAAGTAGTTTTGCCCTCGCAAGGCTCGGTCTCATTTCGAAGCCTTCATTTTATGCCAGATATTTAACCCGAAAATTTTCTTTCCAATTTTTTAAGGACATTTTAAAGACAGGAAATTAGTTTTTGACGTTTTAAAAACCCCTTTTCATACAAAAAAATATTTTCTTTTTTTATGAGTGCACACAGAAATCTTTGCCATGATCAAGATCGAAGCATTCTCATTTTAACTTAATAATATGGAAATGTGTGCTTGATGTGAGAATTTTTCATTGTTATTCCAAGCATTAATTTGTTAATAAAGCACGATTGCTTGATTTAATCTTGTGACAACCTCAATTTGACAGCTATTTTTACCAGTTTAAGCGCTTAAAAAAATGTCGTTTTTTATACAGAAATAATTTTATTTGATTTACTGGAAAGTTTTTAACTAATTTCTACCACTCAAGAGTTTAACCAGTCAGGATTTTTACAAGAAGTTTCAAAAGAACAAAACCAATTTTTTTTTCACGCAGTTTCCTTGTTATGCGGCAGTCACACGACGCTGTTTTGCCAGCGCTGCTAGATATTGGGTTAGTAGCGCTGGCAAATAGCAACAGCAGGCAGCGTACTGAGAGGGTTCACACGATTTATAACTTAGTAGCGCTGGCAAACAACAAAACCGTCGTTTGACATTTGAATTTGGGCGATTTTTTAAATAATAAACGTAACACACAAATTTAAATGAATAAACGTAAAATAACAACTTAAAATAAACAAACTTTTCCACTTATCAGACTTTTGACAGCTCAGTAACCATGCAACAGGGTCACGTGATCCCTAGTAGCGCTGGCAAAGTAGAGCGGTCTCTACTTCACTAGCGCTACTAAAATCATCGCGCTGCTGCTGTTAGTAGCAGCCTACTAGGGTTCACACGGTGCTGCTGAAACGGCTGCTAACAGCCAAACAGCTAGCAGCGCTGGCAAAACAGCGTCGTGTGACTGCCGCATTAGTGACCCGAATTTCCAATGCTTAAGCACACTCTAATTGATGTCTGTTGGATTTCACTACATTTAATGTAGGAATCTGGGTTTCCTACATTAAATGTAGTGATTTCACACTTAAGTGTGATTGGAAAATAGAGCGTGAATTCACACAAAAATCAGCGTGAATTCCAACAAAATATGAAGTGATTTCACACAAAAAATCAACAAAAGAATAGTGAATTCACACAAAATGCGTGCGATTTTACACAAAATGTGTGCGATTTCACATTAAATGTGTGCGATTTCACACAAAATGTGTGCGATTTCACAGAAAATGTGTGCGATTTCACACAAAATGTGTGCGATTTCACTAAAAAGCTTTTATTAAAATCTATAAAAAGCTTTTATTAAAAAAATGTACTGAAAAGAAAAAAAAGTATTTTGAGCACCGTGTATCAGAAATAAAAGCGAGATAAAAGCATAAAAATAAAATAAATTAAATATTTATGTCGCTTTTATTTCTGATTATTTCTTCCCTAATACTTTTCTTTAAAAATTTTTTTTTAAACTTTTTTTATGTATTTACTTTTTAGTTTTCGAATATATGTATATCCTTGCCTTTGATATGTCCTGACGAACTTTTTGGCTCCAGAACATGATTCAGCGATCCCGAAAACCCTTAAATGAGTTTTTGTCCGAAAAACTTGAGGAAAAGGTTGATGTCAATCACCTTATCCTTGAAGGACCTTCCGCTTCCGCTATCCTTACAAGGGCGAAATCATAAAAATATTGTATTGTCACCGGAGTTAAGTCTGTGTGCAAAATTTAAGTCTATTGGGGTCTTACCCTTCAAAACTGTCAATTAAGAATGATCAAAAGCTGGTTTTTTACTATTAAAGACGACGGTTTTCACTCAGAATTTGTAGTGAAATCACACTGCTGTTGGATTTTACTATCTGCTGTGACGTATTTCACTTCCATTGTGTGAAATCACACAAATCCCATATTCTCTTGTTGGAAATCACACAAATTTTGTAGTGAAATCACTCAAAAATAGAGATTTCACGCGAATGTTGGAAATCACACATCAGAAGTGTGAAAATACTACAAAAAATGAGTTTTTTGCAACAAAATTTAGTATGAATTCACACAAACCATTTAGAGTGCAGGCAAAGCGCAACTAATTTTTTTTTTCAGAAAAATACGCTCAAACTGTCGAGGATTCTGGAAAAAAATTTGTTTGCTGGGTACTAATCTAACTAATGAATGATGTCAGTGTTTTTATATCAAACTGAAACATCTTGATTACTCTTTGGATGAAGTGAAATAACATTGGGGAAATGATGATCACCTTTTTAAACCGTTCAATCTTTGTCGAGTATAGTGGGCAAATGATGACCAATAAGCATTAATCATTATTTATTAGTGTTGCGCAGTCTTTAAACAAACATCACTTTTTATACCTCATAATATTAGAAGAATAGTCTAAAACGAATAGTCAATTATGTTCGTATCTTATAGATAGATAGATGATGTCCAGAAAGAAAAAGTAGCGCCTTAAATCCAACTTAAACTTTTATTGTATCTATTTGGATGCTGTACATCTCCTTACTTTGGATATTATATGTACAAAATACAAACTTATTTATAGACAGTTAAGTGTTGAACACTGTTTAACCCCTTCGGATCATTTTCATTAGGTGAATCGTAAAACATATACCTCTTCCAATACAAACATAAAAAAGGCGAATTGATTCTGTCGGTGTAAATATAGATAGATACACGTTAAAGAGGTTAGGATAATTCTAATGAAGAGCTTGACGTTGATTTAAATTAAATGAATCCGGCGTGTTTCTTTTGACTCGACTTTGATCTTATGATTCATATCTGTTACATGATTAACTATTGGGGGCTGGTATATCCATTCATGTGAAGGATTCTTATGATGGAATCAAATCGCTATGTGTTTATTTTATTATAATGACTTTCAAATTATTAAAGACTGCCAGCAAACTATCCAACGATCAAGCCATCATTGGCATCGTGTATCAAATGACAAAAATGATCGCAATGATTCCGCTCCTCATCAATTTTAAGATAAATGATAGCCAGGTAAACCGTAGGAGGAAGTAGATTGATGTTCTCTATAACTTCATTTTCATTCTTTCGATACATAACTCTTTGTGATATTATTATGTTTTATGGTTTTTCTTTTATGATATTTCATTATAAATACCAAGAAAAATGAGCTAAATCTTTTCTATATGAATTCTTATTAACATCAACGATGATGATTGTTGGGTTTTGTGGCACTTTCAATATGGAGAAGATCAAATCTACGCGTGTAGGAGATTATCTTTTGTTACAAGTAGAAACAAAATAAAAAAAACAAAAAAAAATCTCTCTCCTCATCAATTTTAAGTGTTAAGAAAAGTTTTAGGGATTTCCTTTTTGATTTAATCCCCGAACCCAAAGCAAATTTTCCCCAAAACAATACCGAATTTCAAGTCTGTAACCCAGTTTCTGAATAAGTTTTTACGGGACTCTTCTTCTTATACTTAATAGTAAAATAAATTTAAAAAATTGAAAAAAGCTTTTAATTTTAAAAAATGCACTAAAAATGAAAAAATAACTTTCGGGCGCTGTGTGTTAGAAATAAAAGCGAGATAAATATTTATTTTAAGCTTTTATCTCGCTTTTATTTCTAACACATAGCGCAGAAAAAAATATTCAGCAATTCCAAAAACCACCGGATGATATTTTTTCCGGAAAATTTAAAGAAAAGAATAATCACGTTATCCTTAAAGGATTTTCGATTATCCCTACAGATTTCTTAATGCCAGAATCAGATTCAGCGACCCAAAAACACCCAGATGAGATTTTTTTCCGGAAAATTTTGGGGAAAGGATAATCACGTTATCCTTGCAGGGCCTTCCATTATCCTTACAGGCTTTTTAATATCAGAATTGGATTCAACGACACCAAGAAAATATTTTGGAAAAGGGTAATCTAAATCGTTATGTTAACAGGACCTTCCGTGATCCTTACGGATTTCTAAATGCCAGAATCGGATTTATCGACCCCAAGAACCACCAGATGAGATTTTTTTCCGGAAAATTTGAAGAAAAGGACAATCACGGTTTCCTAATAAGGCCTTCCGTTATCCTTACAAGGACAAAGTAGTGAAGAAATTTCAAGTCAATCAGATGAGTCGAAGTTGGTCAAAATTAGATTGCAAAATTTGACCCTGACAGACAGACAAACAGATACGAAGGCAAGCTAAATAAAAGATTTTTAAAAATTGCAACAATTTCCAATTAATCCAGAATTATAGTCCTAAGTGTTCTCTGAAGTAAAATCAGTATCACTACACTGTAATAAATTTTAATATGAAATTATTCCTATAAATCATAAAATTCTTGAGTAGGTAATAAAATTTTTTTGTTAAATTTTCCATGGAATTCTTTTGATACTATTTTGCAATCATTAATCATTATCATGAGACTTAAATATTCAAATAAATTACGAAATAATGGCTTTAAGCGTTAAGAACGATGTTTTTTTTTCGGTTAAATATGTTGATATAGCATTACTTTAAGGCCAATTACATGAGACATTCTTGAGCAGAGATTAAAATCATCTCCGATTACATTTTGATCATTAAGGAAAAATTAAATATCGTTATCCCCACTAATAATTTGACTCTTTAAAAAAGTTAAATTTCAAATGCGACATTTAAATATTTATCAATTTCATCGGCTGGTTATTCCTGTTTCAAAAGACATAGTAATAAATTCTGTCATGTTGCCGTATAAACGGTTGCCGAAAAATCCCATAAAATTAATTTCATAAGCTTAATGCTCACACATTTACTACAGGTAAATGAGATGTAGACAACAACAAAACATAACCAAAAAAACCCCCATTTAATAATAAAATCAGCGAAAAAAGCAGCAACAAATGCACAATAATAACAAATGAATAAATAAATATGTGAAAAAGCCAAAAAATAATATAAGGTAGAAAAAAAAACTTAAATGGCATGAAATGAAATCAAAATAAAAAGTTAACAACTTACTTCTGAGAATTGTCGAGATTTATGACGGTAAAATGTCCGCGATAAAGCACACACGAGCCCCGCATGCAAGGAAAATTCTAATTAATTGGCTCCACAGCCACTAAAAATTGTCGGTTGCTTTATATTCCTTTACACGGCATTTTGTTTCTTTAGTTCACCATATATCGCTTCCCTTCCTTCTCATATACGGCTGGCTTCCTTACCTTTCAATTCGAGGGCTAAGAAAACAACCAAACACATTTAAGACTTTTTGAAAATTTCCTCAGAATGGTTAAGTTTTATTTGGACTGATGAGGCTCAAAGTGAATTGATCAAGGTGTGCCTAACCGACTGTAACATTGTTAATGTTTATGCCCATTTAAAATTTCCACAAAAATTGCTCAACATTTATGATTTATAAAATCGCAAAGGGGGATTTTTTTTATTTTATCAAAAAGTTAGGCAAAGGATGGCCGCGATTTTCAAAGAAAAAATGTTGCAAACATAAAATATTTATATAATTAATATTTCTTTAGTATCGAATCAGTCTGAGTTCTGGATTTTGCAGCAAGTCTGATTTTGAGTACTAATTTTTCATACAACGGGAAGGTGAATCATAATGTGAAGGGAAGCGCGATACGTCAAATATAATGAAATATTCAACCCCGTCCTGATGGTCCTGGTCCAGATTCTCGTCACTGTCCCCAAAATGTTCCCCGCCCCTTTCCCCAAAATGAAAAAAAAAATCACAAAAACTTTCCCAACATCACCCCAAAATTTTCCAAGAATTACACCAAATTGTTCGAAAAATTTATTTTTAACAGTTGATAGAAAACTAAGATTTTCGTAAAACTCATTTACAAAAAATTTCAAGTCGTTAATTCAACGCGTTCTCGAGTTTTTTAAGATACGCACAACCGACAGAACGACTGATACACGGACATCCTAATAATTTTGCCTGAAAAGGATTTCGTGCGAATCAGAAATTTTCTATCTGCCCCCGTTCTCGAGTCAGTTTTCGTCATGAATAAAATATTTTCCCTGTATAGAAGATGAAAGTAATTACACCAAAATACAAAAACGACTCGAAAATATTTCAAAAATTACATCAAAATATTACAAAAACACTTGAAAATGGCCCCATGACATCCTCGCCCCCGCCGTCCTTACCCCTCGGCCCCGCCGTCCTTACCTCTCGCCCCTTCTCATCCTTGTCCCATCCCCTTATATTTTTTGACCAATCAATTCAAGTGTTTTTTCTCCAAAAAAATGTGACTGTCATCAAAACACAAAATTTTTCACTTTGCAAAAATTTTAATGAATATTTTCAAAGGAAAAATCACATTTTCAAAATTTTCTATATTAAAAAAATTTACTTTAAAATAAAGAAAAACCTCAACAAAAAATTATTTATGCCTCAAACAACGATATCTTCATTGATGCATCGATAAAGCCCCTTTAAAAAAAAATTAATAAATAATAAATGATGAACATTCGTTATGATTACTCATCGGCAGCTCACTAACATAACTTTAGAAATGACAATGATCATTGATTTAATATAAAAACATAACCTCGCACCGTCATTAATTAGAGCTAATGACATCAAAACGAAACATTTCATTCATTCCCGTCGATCCTTTTATTTTCCATAAAAATTTTATCTCTTCTGATCGATTTAAGTATTTAAACACAGAGAAAATATAACCTGCTCCACCCGGTAACTCTTCGAACCCCTACCTTTCTACCTGCAATCATGATATAGAGTAAATTTTATTAATATTGGATCGCTTTGGCGGCGGACCAAGCAAAGTTTTACTTTAATATGGGGTTGAAAAAATTCATCGGCAAAGAACCTAATGCCAGCATTAAAATATTTCTGTCGTGAACGGAACCATAAATCAAATCAATCAAACTTTATTTTATTTATCTGACAGATTAAACACACAAAATATCACGTTTTTACTTCGAATTTAATTCAGGACAAGTTTTTCGTATCCCATCAACATTTTCGCTATATTTTAAACTCCATCGAGGTTGTTTTTTCCCCTTTTTTGCTCTCGGAAATATCGCCAAGTTTGGGAACTTAACGAAGCAAAATGTTAAAATTGATCTCGATTTAATATGGGAAAAGGGTGAATGACGATATTCCCTTCATCCCTATAAAATTTGTGGATACGGATACATTTGGATACCTTTCGGCAATTTGCACACAATTCATTGTAAACGCAGAGTATGCAACAATAGTGCAAGGTGGAATTCAATAAGAAACACTTGTTCAGACTTAAGAATTTTGTTTAACAAATTTTTTGGATGTTGTTGTATTTTGATCATTTCCCAATCGGTATGATGATTCGGGAATGGCTTGATTAGGGATAAATTCACAAAAAAAGGACACAGTGAAACCGAGCAAGCAGGGTGAAAGAAAAAAGAGTACAAAAATCCCAACGAAAGTCCCGTTAGTTTTCAACCAAGTTTAAAATTATAATAATTTGATTTTCTTATTACCTCGTTTTTGTTTTTCACAGAGATTTTTGGAGTTTTGTCATCAATTTCTGGCAGAAAATTCTTTTCAATACTTTTTTTCTTGAATCTTGTACAGAAATCTTGATCTTTTCGTGAGATAACTACTGAACCGAAATTTAACCGTTAACTTTAGAGTATCGAGGAAAGTGACATGGGGGAATTTCGCAAATTCCCCTTCCCTCTCACCCCTCTCCAGATATATGTATTTTGAATCGCTTCAAGGATCTTGACCAGAGTTTCCCCTTCATAGATGAAGTCCTTCAGTAAAATGTTCCGCCAACAAAAATCTACCCCCCTCCCCCTCCTTTTATGAACCCCTGTCCTGCTATATCCTGTAATTATGCAGGGATTTAGACACATTTTTCTCCGTTTACGAAGTCATAGCACATGATAATTTTTCCCCCACTAATATTGACCCAAATACTTTCAATTTAAACCCGTCTTCAGCTGTCTCCTAGAATTGTGAAGAAATTTTGATTTGGTTTTCACTGTTACACACATAGGAGAAAAATTGATCGCCGACAAAAATTTGCGAGGCTCCAAGCCCAATTTGAAAAAAGCTGGACTTCGAGATGATTAGAGACCTAATCTCTGTAGTTTTTGATAATTAAACAAGAAAACCATACAATTATCTAAATTGCTTGGTTTTCCATGCAGTAAATATTTTCAATGACGTTTTCCATACACACATTTTTCCCCCAATTTTTTCAAGACTTTTGACACTTTTTTCAATTTTTTGAACACAGTATAAATTTTTATGAAAAAAAATCAAACTTTTCTATTTATATATGTTCTAACGTTTTGATCTTCTAATTTCCCTTTTCCTTTATAATTAGGTTTGACTGTTTTCCCTTTCGACACCATCATGGACACCTCAAAAAGATGCTAAAATTTGATCCTTCACCGCGACGATTTGTTTTTTATCCTGTTCGTAACTGCCAGAAAAATAATTTGCGGCCCATGGTCTAAGGTAATGGCCATTTGAGAAGATTTCGCAGTCACAGACAATAATTCTACCGGTTTCGGAATTCGTTTCTTCTTGGCCGGCAGACCAATTGAGATCTTAAAAAATTTGACACCAGCCGTGGAATGCGTCGGAATGCCATGAGGTAACTCTACCAATTATGTGGAGGGACAGCTTTATTTTTTTATATATTATTTTATATAAGTTTACCCTAGCTTCGTTTTTGGCATCCGAATCTTGAGAATTGTTTGTCTTTTGTCTTGTGCGCGGACAAATGTTTCATCTTGAGCAGCAGCAGCAGTAACAACAACAAAAATTTGCAAATAACAAATAAAATAAGAAGCATTTTCTTATGGTTTTTATGCTCGTTTTATGTTGATCTTCTAGAAATGGTGGTATACACCGGAGCTAATTAATTTCGCTCATTCCTCCAGTTACAAAGTGCACGGGAAGTCTTCTGCCAGTCTAAGACGTCTGTCTGGCCTGAATTGCATAAAATCCAGGGTTCTGAATCACTTCCCAAGTCGAATGTAGAAGTAGCATAAGAATTAACTTGGAATATATTCGTTTACTAAAACTGCCGAGCACAAGAAATACGAGTTATAACTTAAAGATGTTAATCTTCGGTGATGTATTGTTTTGTAATCCGCCAGCGAGCAGTTGGTTTAAGTTTTGCAATTATGCGACTAAACGGCATCTCGGAAGCTGCCATGTGACATTTTCAATTGGCCGTTACTTATGGATGTACGAGTATGTAAAAACGTCGCATAAACACACAATAAACCGTTCGCTCCAATAATGTCTTATCGCATATCAATTTCATGGTTGCATTAGTAGAAAAATATACATTTTGCCTAGGAAAAAATCAAAATACTGAAGACAAAATGGGTCCCATAATAACACAAGTGCCTGCCTTGTGATAAAATATTATCCTTAAAATCTAGTTCTTCAAAAATTAATTAAAATTACCAACATAAAAAACAAATTTCTGGTATGGAAAAACTGAAATGGCGAAAATTTTAGTAAAATCTCAGCGGAAAGCGAGAGGGGAAACGGGGTTACCAGTATCTCGATAACGGTAAAAGATATCCATCTACGGCAAAAATATAGAGAATTTTAGTATCTTAAATTTTTCTTCAATTATTTTTTTTTTCAAAAATTTTTGGTTTGCCAGCAGTTTGCAAAAATCTTTTTTTATACCTTTTTATGAAAATATCTCAATAACGGTAAAAGATAGCGGATAACGGCAAAAGAAAAAATTGTGGCAAACATTATTCTCTTCAGTTCATATCAAATTATAACCCATCGAAAACCCGTTTTTTTTTAGATAATCGCAAAACTATGATATTTTTTTTTTTGAAAGAATGACATATCTCGATACCGGTTTGAGATATCGAGCTCAAGTTTAAGACAAAAGATCAGGAACTTTTACTGCCTTCAATTTTTGTTATACATAAGACTACTGAAAAACGCGTGGTTTCATGGTAAATCGCAAAAGACAAAATTCCGATTTGTTAAAAAGCCGCCATTTTGTTTACTTTCGGGTAACGGACCTTGGGTGACATTTGGTTTTAAAATGGGATCGTTCCATAAATATTTAGCCCAATTTATGAACCACCTTTTTTCTCTAAAACTAGAGCTGATCTAGCCAAACTTTCACATTCGGGTACAAGCTCCTAAAAAGGGCGTTTTTGTCGACCTGTGTTGGTGGAAAGAGTATTAACCCTATTCCTGTCAGGCTGTGACTGTGAGTCACTATTCAATTTCGAACCAATATAGATGATTTAATACATGTTTTAACGCAAAATCAATTTAATGTATTTTATTATTGGTCACTACGCTACTGTTATATAGAATAAATTTTATGTTTTTTTGTTAAATTGATTTTGCGTTAAAACATGTATTAAATCATCTATATTGGTTCGAAATTCACAGCCTGACAGGAATAGGGTTAATAGGCGCTTTTATGCCGAGGTATTAACATTACCATTAATTCTTTGATCATATTTAATGCTTTTCTTAAAATTTTTACAAAAGTTCAAGCTGCAAGTGATTTTTCCAAATATGGAAAACCACATTTAAAACGCTTCAACAAATTACTGCTAACTCATGAAACCATGCAGCATTATTTCATTAGTATTGTTCATAAAATTGCAACTATATTTAATAATTCTTATAATCTTTATATTTGCTTGATTAAAATTTTGAAATCATGCAATCGTGCATTGAAATCTACAAATCACAAAATAATTAATAATCACAAAATGATTAATGACAAATGAAATAATCGTATAAAATAGATAATCATATTAATTTTATTGATATAAATAAGCCTCGAAGACATTTTATTAGCAAAAATTTTCTTATTTACATAGTTTGATCGGTCGTTTCGAGTGATTTTATTTTTATTTTCATTCTTTTTCTTTTTTTGTACCTTTTTCATTCATTCATTCATTCAATCAGGTATTATTATTATTTTTTTTCTGCAGTCTCTCGTCTTTCATCTTTCATCTAACTTAACTGATTTATGACAGCTCAGTATATCGACCCGATAATTGAGATATCATATAAAAAATTGCTCTCGTGATAGATAAATCAAGTATCAAATACCAAAAACTGAAATAATGAATCCAAATTGATGCTGGTGTGCTGGCCCTCATGTGGCTTCATGGCCTGGTAGAGGTTAGGTTAAATCGCTTTTGTTTTTCAACATCCCTGCGATATGATGTGAACCGTGTTCTCGTTTTCTTCTTGTGATTGTTATTGTATATTTCGAGATGATTAATTGCACGGTGAATTACTGCAGAAGAAATATCGTATATTTCGATTCTGTAAATTATATGGTTGTTATTTGCAAAGTTTTTTTTTCATTAAGCTTACATATGAGTTTTAAACATGAATCTTTTGAAATTAATACGCATGTGTTTCACAGTTTACACAGCAGAAATGTCAAATTTAATTAAAAGTTTCATGGAAAACGGATGTGAAATATTTGCACGACAGCACCTACAATTACGGCAGAGAGATTAATTTGTAAAAGTTTTAACAATCTATAACAAATCAATTTTAAATATATGAAATTCAAAATTTGATATTTTATTTTTAAAAGAAATCAAACATGGCGTTTGCGCGCTAAACAGTAAAGGGCTCATAGGGGTGGTTAGAGCCATTTCGCCGAATGTAAATTTTATAGTAATACTAGCTTGCATACCCGTCGTTGCCGGGTTAAGTTTTTTGCCTAAGATTTAGAATACAAAGAAAACCGGAAAGAACTTTAAAAGTTTTTAATGGGTCTATGTTGGGGCTGGACCCCCGACGGTTCTCAAGATATTTGAAAAAAAAATTTTCACATATTTTTTCCGAAACTAAATATTGCAGACGAAAGTTTTGTGTTGATTACAACTGATATTTTGTAACTTTAAACCCTTTAATTTACCAGTATATTTGACTTTTACGCGACGCATTTTCTGGTAGTTTCTGCCTTAAGTGTATTTTATTCGCTATAATTTTCACCCGCGGCGCATTTTAACAAAATTTTTGTTAGTATTACTTTCTTAAAAATGTGCCTACAATGAAATAATTTTCAAGGAATATAAAAGTTTGTAATTAGGGGTTGTCCACAAAATACGTCACACATACTTGATTGGGGACGAAGGAGATAAGATGTGATGAGTGTGTGAGGGGGCGTCTGAGGTCCTGGGACAGCGGTATTAAGCGAAAATATAACAAGAGCTATAATTGCCAATCTGGCAATTATTGAAAACCCGTATGGTGATATTCGTATCAAAATTCGAACAGTTGTATCAAAATTCTACTTTGAAGTCAAACTTTTCAATAAGATTTTTTAAAATTTATTCCAATCGGATTTTGATGTATGAAAGTTTTATGTAGAATCCTAAATAACTTTTGTTTTTGCACTTTTTTGATAAGATGCCCAGTTTTTGAGATATTCGCAAAAATCGTTTACGTTCGTATGGGGGGTACCCCCCCTAATGATCCATTTTTGTTCATTAACGAACTTAGCCTCGCATCTGCACAAAATTTCAAGTCTCTAGCTCAATCCGTGCGCTCACAATCCGCGCCACAGACGGACGTACAGACGGACGTACAGACGGACAAACGGACAGACAGACGGACATGCAAATATCAATTTTTTTTAATCATTCTAAACTGGTGTAATTCATTTTTGTGTGTGATAACGGGATCTTGGCGTTACAAACGGTAAGGTAAAGTTAATATACCCTTTGGTTTCACCATACGGGTATAAAAAACGAAAGGGGGTTTAATTTTAAAATGGCGTAGGTCACGTATTTCATGGACGTTAAAAAAAATTAACAGAGGTTTCTTGAACAACCATACATAATAATGTAGCCCAACTTTAAACTTTCTAGGAACTTTGATTTTTTTTTGAATTTACCAAAATTGTTAAAGCATTCAAAAAAAGTTTATTGCAATCCAAATGGATAGGGGTTTCATTTCCTTTTATTACGAATAGCAAAGACAACATCAAGAAAACTTATGAAAATAATTTGGCCGCGTTCCAATGGAAACAATGTAATTTTTGCTAAAATGTTTTTCCACATAACTTAAGTACAAATGCCAACTTATTGCCAAAAAATTGTTCCTTTTAAAAGTATTTGGCATTTGTTCAAGACTATTTTATAGTCGATGATGCATTATTAACAGTAGCATTGTTAAATTTCCGAAACTGTTTTTTTTTCTTATGTTTCTATCCCTATGTGCTCATACTAGGCAATAATCATTATGTTAACCAAAATAATTTAACAGTATGCGACCAGCTATAAATTGATATCATTGTAAATTTGTTTGAATGTTAAAAAATTACAAATGTTAACGTCACAAATTAAACCATTTTCTGTCTGAAGACAAGAAATCATCCCAACATAAATCAAAAAGCGAAAAACTGTCAAAAGCGAAATTAATCAACTCCCATAAAATCTGCACTAATTATAGAGGTTTAAACCCTTATTTCGTATATTCTGAATTATGATTATACGAATTCAAACATATTTTGTGGATTCGTTATTTACATTTTTTTTTTTTGTAAATTCATTTAGAGGTATTTTTTTAGGTTTTCTCGTATCTGTTGTTTTAGTTCTATATCGCGTGTTCTTGATGATTTTTTTTGTGATTGGATGCGCTAATGATAGCCTCACATATTATTTAAGCTGCATTAGTGGTTTTATTAGGCATAAAATTGGAGGGCGAAATCATTAAAAAGCCATTTATTTTCCTATCCTTTTGCTGAGGGTTTAACTACTAACATTCTGGTGCCTTTTTGAAATTTTTAATAAAAGGTTAAGCATAAACCTTGAACGAACCTATGATTTGCATGGATATATAACAATCTAGTTTTTATCCTTTTCTCACTTAATAGCCATTTAAAATTGCAAAAAAAACCAAGTCATATAAATTCATTGGGATGATATATTAATGGTCTAATATTCTGTGTAATTTATTATCGTTTTTTGCAGGAATTTTTGCTGCTAAAGAATTTCGAGACAAGCGAAAAATTCGAATTATTGATTTAAATGTTCACTGAAGTTTCAGGTAGAGGTTTTTGCTCAGTTCAAGCTTCTCCTTATCAAACTGACTATTTTTCGGATCAAATTTACCATTTTGCATATCACAAAGTCATCATTTTGCAAATCAAATCGGCCTTTTCACACAGCAAAATCCTATTTTTACAAATCAAAGTCATTGTCTTATAAATCAAATTCGTTCAAAAAATTTTTTTTTCCTTAGAATTATTTGGCAATCATCACATGCCAAGGTATGATTAAAAATATTTTTTTAAATTATGGAACAAATATATGGCAATGTCTTGATATTTTCTGCACAAAAATCAAATTCGTCACAAAGAAAGAATTGCGAAAATTCTTTGAGACGAATTTGATTTGTAAAATGGCTAATTTGTTATGTCAAATTAATGTCCGAAAGGTTATAATTGGGCTAAAAAAAACCTTAACAGTAAAACCTATCTGAGCCAGACCCTAGATAAGCCAAAGGCCTGCTCAAGGTTGAGTTACCAAACTAGGTTGGAAGGAAAACATAACAAAAGCTATAATTGCCAATCTGGCAATTATTGAAAACCCGTATGGTGATTTAATTGAACGGCGTATCAAAATTTCATTTGAATTCAAATTTTCCAAATAGATTTTTTTAAAACTTGTTCCAATCGGATTTTGATGTATGGGAGTTTTATGTCGAATCATATGTTCTTGAACTTTTTTGATAGGATGCAACGTTTTTGAGATATTCGCAAAAAACGTTTTCGTTCGTATGGTCCATTTTTGCCCATTAACGAACTTAGCCTCGCATTTTACGAAAAACGGATCTGCGCAAAATTTCAAGTCTCTAGCTCAATCCATACAGACAGACAGACAGACGGACGGACGGACGGACATGGAAAATTCAATTTTTTTATACCCGTATGGTGAAACCAAAGGGTATATTAGATTTGCCTTACCGTTTGTAACGTTAAGATCCCGTCATCGCACAAAAAAATGAATTACACCAGTGTGTTTAGAATGATAAAAAAAGTTGAATTTAGCATGTCCGTCCGTCTGTCTGTCTGTCTGTCTGTCCGTCCGTCCGTCTGTCCGTCCGTCTGTCTGTGGCGCGCATTGCGGGCGCACGGATTGAGCTAGAGACTTGAAAGTTTGCACAGATCCGTTTTTCGTAAAATGCGAGGCTAAGTTCGTTAATGGGAAAAAATGGACCATTAGGGGGGGTACCCCCCATACGAACGAAATCGTTTTTTGTGAATATCTCGAAAACGGTGCATCTTATCAAAAAAGTCCAAGAACAAAAGTTATTTAGGATATGATTCTACATAAAACTCCCATACATCAAAATCCGATTGGAATAAATTTTAAAAAATCTTATTGGAAAGTTTGACTTCAAAGTGGAATTTTGGTACAACTGTTCGAATTTTGATACGAATATCACCATACGGGTCTCCAATGATTGCCAGATTGGCAATTATAGCTTTTGTTATGTTTTATCATTCTAAACACAATGGTGTAATTCATTTTTGTGTGTGATGACGGGATCTTGGCGTTACAAACGGTAAGGCAAAGTTAATATACCCTTTGGTTTCACCATACGGGTATAAAAACCAATTTTATTGCAGAAGAAGAGTCCAATATCTCGTATATTCCTATTTGTATTTCTCTCCGTGCTAAACAAAATACGGAACAATGATGTAAATCAAAAGCTACACAGTATCGAGTGAAAATAAATTCAGGTCTTCAAAGTTCTTGAAATGCAACTAAAATCATACAAAAATATGCCGCAGGCGAAATATTCAGAAGTATATGTGCTCTAGATGAAAATTCAAAGCATGCTTTGCACATTTACCCATGGTTTCTTTCACGTTTAATGAGTTATTACACTAAATTCAATAATCCAGGACGAAAGTTTCGTTTCCAGGACGCCGGGAGAACTTACCTAAATCCATGGCACATGGCCACCCTAGTTTAGAGCCAAATTGCCCCGTGGCAAATCTGTCTTTAATCTCGAAAATTTTCGGATTTTTTCGAATATTTTTAAACGATATTTTCCTTCACTACTTCCTTTTAATAAAAATATTTTACTTGGACAAAAAAAATAAGTTCAAACCTATAAGCTATTTAGCTTCAACCCTTCTGTTGAAAAATATTTCAACTGAAATAAAATCCATGTTCGCCAGTGACTCATTTATTTCGACGGTCATGAAACTTTAACGCAAGCAAACCCACTAATCAACACTCTTGACACCAAAATATTCAAAAATTAGTCAGTCATTTTGAGAATGCTGTCGTATATCACAGCGATAGGATCTCTGGAAAGTGTAAATGCTACAAAAATATTATATTTTGTTTCATTTCAGCCAGGCTGGGTAAAAAAAAAGTGTAATAATATATTTTAGTAGGAAAAAATGGTATAATTTATTGTGAAAAATTCTTTTCGACGATGAAAACATTTTTATTTTGCCGACAAACAGCCAACAATAAAATTCATTTGTATCTGTTTTATTTTTTTTTGCTTTCGAAATACCTTTAATTTTGTGGTAAATAGTGTTGTCTTACAAATTTTAATGGTAGTATCGTGACGAGTTTTAATTATTTAATTAACACCAGTAGTACAATGTCGGCACTTAAATCAGAAGCTAGGAGAAATCATTAAAACCATAAACGTTAGTAAAACTATGTTGATATATAAAAAAGACCTAAAATGTGCTTCTCAAAAATCTTATTTTGCTTTTTTTTCGTCTTTTTCCACGGAGCTATTTAATGTGAAACCATGAAATTTATCGCGCTAAAATCAACCTCATAAATCGTTTTGTAATATTTTTTAATAAGTGGGTAATAAAATATAAAAAGACCTCATATTTAATATCCAACTCATTATTACTTTTTAAAAAAGTTGACTCGTTTCAGTTTCAAAATTCCTCGTAAAATTTTTATTACTCGTTTAACAATTCGTGTGGTTAATATTGCTTTTCACCTCGGTGTTTTTATAGGCACAAAAATTTTTTTTTCTTTAAAAAAGTTTCTGTAAAGAATTTTTGTGGATACAAAACTTTTGTAAAAAAAAATTAAAAAAAAAGAATTTCAAATTTAATCACAAAGAAAAGTGTTTTTTATTTTATTTCCAAATTAAAAATATTATTTACAAACATATATTACAGTCAAAATCTACTTTGAAGCCTTCAATGCTATTAAGCAGGGTTGAAAAATTGGATATTTCAAAAACACGGTCTATTGACACTCGCGGCAGCGAGGGAGATAGTTTTTTTCATATTTTTTATTTCAAAAATTGAGGAATCTGCAGCAAGAAGGTGGCAACTCCATTTTTTGCTCATTTTTGGTTATGTTAACTTTTGGTGCAGAAAAAATCACTTATTCGACTGGTGCAAGAATGGTGCCACTTTAGAGAATAGTTCCTTCATTTCTCATGCCGCGTGGAAAAGATCTTGGTCTAAATACTGGCGCGACTTGATTTAAATACTGGTGCAAAAATGGAGCTGCCTCTTTCTTGCTGCAACCTTCCCCCTCCCCTCCCCCCAGGTGTGTATTCAGTCGAAAAAAATCCTTGAAAAACACCTCCCTAGTTTTATTTATAGCTTATTTGTTACAATCGTTGGAGTGAACATTCCGATAAAGTGAACAACCTGTGCATTAATTGTATTCACTTTATCGGACGTTGGCAGTACTTTGGCTAGAACTTCTCTTTCTTTTTCCAGAAAATTTCAGAAAAAACTTTTCTTTCACTCCTGCTAAATAAAAATACGCCTCAAAAAGAAATACTTTAATTAGCAAAATTATATAACAATAAAAAAAACTTTATAACTTTATTGTTTCGTAAAAATTTCACACAGCAAAATGAAAGTTCAATCAAAAGGTGTTTAAACTTTTAAGACTTTTTCCACTGTGGTTTGTTTGATTAATTTCCTTTTAATAAACACTTTAAGATATTTCTTATGGGCCCCAATTTTTTTCGCTTAGCTATGGGCGCTTTACTGACATCTTCATTAGCGCAAACTAAGATATAGACAGCTAAACTATAAGTTCATTATCTATTATTTTCCTATGTAATCATGATAATTTCATCCCTGGCTTTTGTGAACTGATGGAAATTTCATTTCATTTCTTATACACGAAATTGATGCGTTAAACGTGTTTTCTGAGACGCCTCCAGTAACTCGATTTTGATGCTTAAATTTGTAAGCTTATAAGGAAAACAATTAGGCCTAAGGTAAGTATAGATCTCTTGTGAAAATAATCTCAACCTAACAGAAACGGTTTCTTGTAGCAAAATAATGTCTATTGCCATAAATTGACTTTTACCACTTTTGTTTTAAACAGTCTTCTATTATAGAAAATTGTGAAAGATTTTATTAAAAGTAATCGTAATGTCGATTTTTTAGAAAATACTTTTAGCTACTTAAAATTTTTTCGATAGTATTGATTTTTTTAGTTAAAACGTATGATTGATGGGACAGTGAGACCAAAATGTACTTTGACGAAACTCGAACAAATAGGGATCGATTTAAAATCTTAGTCTATTTCCTCGATTTAGAAATAATTGTCACTATGGTTTATTTCTGATAGCTCGACCGTTAAAATGTTATGTCTACATATATTTCTATCTATAGAAAATAGAAAAGTGACGATTGTCTATCTGTTTGTTAAAATCCGGCCATTTCAACATTTTTTTTTTGTTTTGGAATATTTTAAGACGGTTGGTGTAAAAATTTCAGAAAGTTTCATCTAATTCGGTTAAGGGATTCTCGAGTTTTACGCGAACAGGCAGACAGACGGACACTAAAGCCTATTATACAATAGATTTAATAGATTATTAGGGGTGTTCACATTTGCTATCAAAATAGCTGTTATTGTCGAAAGTTAGTATTAAATTTAAAACGTCTTTTTTATATTTTTTTTAAATTTATTGTATAAAAATTAAATTACATGCTGAATTTGACAATCAACTGAAAATTTTTAAATAGAAAATCGCTATACAATTTTAAACTTACTCGCTAAAAAAAAATTAAATTGTCGCTACAGCTAGTTCTTAATAAAACGAAACTTTTGTTTTTATTAGATAATATAACCCTTTTATTAAAAGTATTCTTTATATTTCATATATTCTTTAATTTACTAATTTACTTATTACAAAACCTCGTGTTCGAATATAGGTCCAAAATCTCGGTAAAATATGGAGTTGTAGGAGTTTTTCCCTTTAATCAGTAAAAAGTCATTTTCAAAAATTCTAAAAAAGCTATGATTTTTAGGAAAATTTGGTAAAACATCTTTAAAGTTCACAAGAATGCGACAATTCAACTCATTTGGAATGCCATACGAGTAGTTCTAACTGCCCCAAAAGTAATTCAAAAACATAACAAAAGCTATAATTGCCAATCTGGCAATTATTGAAAACCCGTATGGTGATTTAATTGAACGGCGTATCAAAATTTCATTTGAATTCAAATTTTCCAATAAGATTTTTTTAAAACTTGTTCCAATCGGATTTTGATGTATGGGAGTTTTATGTAGAATCATATTCTAAATAACTTTTGTTCTTACACTTTTTTGATAACATGTACCGTTTTTGAGATATTCGCAAAAAACGTTTTCGTTCGTAATTCGTTCGTCCGTTCGTCAAAAAACGTTTTCGTTCTAATGGTCCATTTTTGCCCATGAACGAACTTAGCCTCGCATTTTACGAAAAACGAATCTGCGCAAAATTTCAAGTCTCTAGCTCATTCCGTGCGCCTGCAATCCGCGCCATAGACAGACAGACAGACGGACGGACATGGAAAATTCAATTTTTTTATCATTCTAAACACACTGGTGTAATTCATTTTTGTGTGTGATGACGGCATCTTGGCGTTACAAACGGTAAAGCAAAGTTAATATACCCTTTGGTTTCACCATACGGGTATAAACACCACCGAAAACTGGCTTTACAATTTTTTATTCCAGTAGTATTTTATAAAACAAAACTTTTTATTTTAAAAAGAGTTTTTGATTATTTTCGTTTAGTGTTCTCAATTTTTGCTTGAATTTATTTATTTTGTATAACAGATTATGGTCGCATTGAAATAATTAAACAACATATAGCTAAGACAAAGAAATCCGGAAATTTCTAAATTTCTTAATCGGTTAAGATTTTCCCAAAATACGCTAATTCCTTAAATCAGTAGATAATTCTACGAATGGGTTCTCCAGTGAATGTTCTAATAGATAACCTGAAACTAGTACTCCTAACTTTTATCTTTCTTTACCCCTAGTAATTCACTTCCATCGGCTTAAATCGCAACCTTTTTGGTTTTTAAATACTCCTTCCCGTCCTAAAACATCCTAGCACATGTCTCTAAAATAGTCCTGTCTTTGGTACGACAAAAGAATTAAATGTCGATACCTAGACAACATTAGCTCCATTTCAGAATTAAGTCGGCAACTTTCATCCCAAAGAAGTATTATCGGCTTTGGACGATTTGCAATCTTCAAAGCATCTATTAAATTTAATACAAATTTTAAATCAAATTTTAACATAAATCCTAAACACAGGTCTATAAGTTCCAAATGCTTAGCTTTAACAATATATGAGATCACAGCTTCATCGGTTAATTGTTGAGAACGTGGACAACTAAGTTTCTTAAGATTTGGAATTCGAATCGCTAATTCTGCTAGAAATGCGTCGTCGATATGATCATCAAAATGCAGTTCTTCTAAGCCAGCAAATTTGAAAATGTGCTCCTTTTGGCGATGAATCAATTCTGTTACACTGAATACAAGAACCTTCAGATCCTTGCTTTTATATCTGACTAATTCGCTGAAAAAATCGTCTGTTTTTGTCTTATCGTGCAAAAAAAATTGCAAATGCCTAAGTTTTGGCAACTTGACGGTAACAATTAAACCGTTTTTCTCTAATGAATCAGAGATATGTAATATTTCCAAATTTTGCTGAGTCCTTAATAAACTTTCCAATGATTCTGTGTCGAATTGTATACATCCTATTACGTTTAATTCAGTCAGTTTGCAAACTTCGCACAGCTTTATAAAATGGCTGGACTCAAAATTAATACAATTTTCAATATTCAAAATTTTCAGATTCAATAAAGAGTTCAGATATTTTCCTGAAATCCCGCTATTAAATGACAAATCCAAATACTCTAGATTTAGGCAATCTTTAAGTACTGAGCAGTGTATGTCATTTAGGTAACAATCAGCTATTGTCAATGACGTCAGCCTCGTAAAGATGTTCCTCAAATTCTGATAAATATCTATGTCATCAAAGTAAATATCTTTCAAATGTAAACATTTGATGTTTGGGAAGGAACGCGGCAATAAACTAATTATTGGATCGATTGACGTATTCATATTGCGATAGCCCTGATAAGTCACAGTTATTAAAGTTAATGTTTTCTCAAGTTTTCTCAACATATCGCATATTTCATCATATTCTAAATACCTTAACATTTCCAAATTAAACTTTTTGAGTCTTCGAAATTTGATTTCCATGACTTCGTAAAATCGTCGACAAACAAGGAATAAATTCATTGCATCCTGACCTTCCAGAAAAGAAAACACATGCAACAGGCAATACACGTTTAACATTTCAATAGCACATTCGGGCACAGCACTGGATAAAGCTTCTACGTCTAAACGCATTTTTTTACAATTATTTGATTTCTCCATTTTAACTAGTTGATTCTAAAAATGCATTCGCTTAAGTTTTACAATAATAAAATAAATACAATACAATAAATACCACCCTTGCGCTGATTGCTTCTTTAAAAAAAAAATCTAATAATAGCTGCGACCCATTGGGCTGATTTTTTTACTCCGGAGTAAATTTTCAATGGGTCGAATTTTTTATGCCAAGAACAATTTCTAACCTCAAAATTGAGCTGTCATATTTGTGTAGCAGTGCTGTGAATCGAACTATTGTCTCCAGTTAAATATTTATTTTAAAATATGAATCAGTCACGAAAATGGTCTTTCAATGAGGGAAAAGCACTTATTTCCTGTTACAAAAACAGAAAAGAGGAATATTTTCGAACCAGAAGCAAAAATCGGTTCTGGGAAAATATGTTGCAAGATCTGGAGGCTGAAGATGTACTGGTTAGTAATTTATTTAATTAATAAAGAAAAACAATTAAACATTTTATATATTCACAGCTTTCACTGGCGACGCCGAAAAATCTGGAGGTGAAGTGGAAAAGTCTTTACCGCGCTTATAAGAACGCGAAAGACCGAGGGACTGGATCTAGTGCTTCAAAATTTCCATCACTTTCATCCTCGTATAATAAATTTAATATCTAAACCAAGATTTTCATTATGTATTGATTATAAAGAGAGAGTATACACCATTTTTACCTGATTATGCTCCATAATTAATTTTTTAATACAGATTTTGTGGGCGCTAAACAACAATTCGTTGGCCGTCAGAGAATCCCAATCGTCTCAGGTTTAATTAATATTTATGTCCGTTACTTTACATATCAATATATATGTTTTGTTGATTAATGTCAATAAAATATTTACCAAAACTTATGATTTTTTAGTTATTTTTAGTCTTTTTGCGTTCAACCAAATATAATCACACTAAAAATATTGAAATGACAATTTAAACTTTGCTTTCACAAGTTTTTATCATTTTAGCCATAATGTAATTTCCATAAGAGCTACAATTGAATACACTCCGCCGATCTGAGAGAAAAATTTCCCATTCAAACGTTTGTGACTACGATATGGCAATACATGTTCTTGAAAATTGTTCGTGAATTGGAGGTGGTGCAGTTTTGCTTTGTTCGGGAACACTCCGGAGTAAAAAATCAGCCCAATGGGTCGCAGCTAATATTGTAAATAAGATGTGTAATCGAATTTAACCCTATTTAAAAATACTAATCTTATCAGCTCACATCATTATCAATTCGTTATCATTCCGTTGGTGAGTCCAGTGTTAACCATTACAGAAAATTTGCGCTTTGATACATGTAGAGTACCTGTAAAGTATATGTACTTTAAGCTACGGATGTTAACCCTTTTTGCACGACTGATAAAATTTATACTGTATCCAAAAGGATAAAACTGGAATTAAAACACCATGGGCCAACCTCATGTTCTCTTTCGTTTTCACCGACTTCCTAGATTTATCTATATTTATATTTTTTATCTGTTCGCCTATAACTTAAGAATCACAATGGCAAAAGTGTCAAAAATCGAATATTATCGAATATCGTGGCAACTTATAACCCACGTGCCACTTAAAAAAAAAATACTGAACTCTCAAAAACATATGATTAATTTCGAATAATGATGAGAGAACGGAGCTTCAATAAAATTTGCATCAGACGACAAGTTTTTTGCGTTTTTTTCCCATTTGGCGATAAAAATCTTGAAATTTTGTGAAAAGGACATCCCCTTTTGGACGTCATTTAAAGTTTACTGTTCACAATCTTATCATTAATGTCATCGACATCAGGCAATATATGCACATAAAGTGACTTTATAAATATAACGACACCAAAATTTGTATGTGGAAACATTTTAGCATATTTGACTTAACATTGTTTTGTGAACAGAATACAATAGACCCTTAAAGTGTGCTTTCAAGCGCCGTAACTCAAACAAATTGCATTCTTTATGTTATGCCAGAAAATAAGAAGGAACCGATTTCGATCTGACTACTATCCAAAGATACAAATATCCACGAGGCGCTCCGCTCACTTGTTTCAATATCATCAGGTATATATCAGGTACAAAACAATCCCAGACTTCATGTCCACTTTTGTGCTTTTTAACTTACCTATATTGTAATTCATGGATGGCACTCTCAAGATCAGGAGAATATTCTTTTATATTGTAAGTGTCGCTTATTTTGAATGTCCAAATGAATGGTTGTTTCTTTTAAAAGGGGGTTTTTTTAAAAAAAAAAAAGTATGTTTTTCAAAAATATTTCTTAATTTTCAAATATTTTTGGAGTTAGATTTTCAACGTTCGAAATTCAAATTCAAAAAAAATTTGATATAACCCAAGTTTAACCAAGAAATTAAATTTGAGGACATGTCGCTAATATCAAAAACAGTCAATTGAAAAAGTATCTACAAACAGTCAAAAAACCGCAAATTTAAAAACATACTACAAAAAACAACAGGCGAAAAGATTTTTTTTTTTTTGATTTTTTTTTGAATTTGCACCGAATGAGACAGACTTGCCGACGGTGTGCATGTTAAAATAAACAGACAAGTCCTTTTGAATTATAAACATTTCGCGTATAAAATATAATGAGGTGCAAGATGGCTATCTGTTTGATATATGATTTCGTATAGACTGTAATGATATCTGGATTGGGTTTTCTTACATTTATTTCGTATGTTGTTTATATTCTCTTATATTTTGTATAAAATTTTATTGTTGCTGCGTTACGTACGTGCCAACTTTGCATTCAGATTTATTTTACTTGTTATTTAGGGGTCTTTGAATGGTTGCTCCTATTACTTCATGCCATGGCAATAATTATGTTGTAAAACATATTTTTAATTTCAACAATTAATTAAAACATTTTAATCGTTTGGGAATTTGTTTAAAATTTATTTATTTGCATTTTGCAACATCTCTATTAATCACTATTTGAGTTGAGTTAAAATTTAGTGTCTGTTTTGTTTTGCTTTTGAAAAAACGTGGAAAAATTTGAAACATTTAGGTATACAAATCCGTTTTTTGTATACATAAATGTTTCTTTGTAACAAAAATTCAAAGAAAAATCTTTCTACTAAAAATTACGATAGGATTTAAAGAAATATTCAAAGACGCCCAAAAATGTATTAATTAAAAAAAATTAAACAACAATTTATGAAAGTTACATGAAACTATCTCCGTAATTAGAAGAAGTCTAAAAAACAATCAAATTTTATTTTTCAATTTTACCACCAAACAAAAGTTAGCAACTTTTCGGAAGTGAGAACATCCACAAAAATAAGAAAAGCTACAATTTCCAGGGGCCAATCATCAAATACTCTATATGATGACAGGCAAAATGTTTATTTAAAAAATCTTTTTGTGTAGGGCACGGGGAAAGGAGTGGTCCAACTGAATTTTGAAGTATAGACAAGTTATGTAAAATCATATTCTAAACACAATTCATTTTTGTAAATTTTTCGACACGAAAAAAAAACAGAAAAAAAGTCCCATTAGCATGGGAAGGGTGAAGGAAATCCGATTGGATTTTGATGTATGGATGAGTTATGTAGAATCCTATTCTAAACACATTTTAGCTTTATAAATTTTTCAATATGACTCACCGTTTTCGAGAAAATTGCAAAAAATTGTTTCATCTGGATGGGAGAGGTGGCAAAAAATTGTTTCACCTGTATGGGAGAGGGGGGGAAGGAATGGTCAAATTTTCCCCGTTCAAGAACTTAGCCTAGCCATTTACGAAAAACGTAACTATACAAAATTTCAAGACATAAGTCATCAACGAAACTAGGAAGTACCAGACCCGGTTATTTTAAGATGCTTCAATTTTCGATAGTCTAAAGATCTTTTAAAATTGGTTTCTTTTTTCAAGTGTCCCCAAAAAAAATTCGTTGGGGCGAATATGCAAGGTTTGTAGTTACGCCACTGGAATAAAAAGCAAAAAAATCCTTTGAGAATTCAACTGATTCGTTCAACCTGCAAATAAAGCACAAATAAAGCAACGCGGTACCCAGTTTTATATTCGTTATAAAAGTTAAAAGAGAGATAATTAATTGGCGAATAGTAGTTGCAAAATCAAAAAGTAACAGAAGTTGTTAAAATCTGAGTGAACAGAACCAACTAACCAACGTCACAACGGTTCAAGAAACCCTTTGAAATTCAAACATCACGAAAAATCTGGAAAACACGGTGAAACATAATTATAGTTATTAATCGGCTGTTGAATTGGCTGCTAATTTGCAGTTTAGTTACAAATTCTACCCGTTGGCGTGCAATTATGGCCAAATTACAGCACAAAAATAAACAAAATGCAGCGATAATTTGATGCAATTTTTTTTCCAGTCTCATAAGGCATGAACGCCTTCCTTCCTTCATACTATCGGCTTAAAGCCCTTCATGTGTTTGGGTGTAAGTATCTCTCGAAGTGCATTCTCAGTGCCATGCTTGCAATAAACTACTATGGAGGAGAGTATCGTGTAAAAAAGCACACAAACTACTCCTAAGATCCACCAAAGTCTATACATGGATGGATAGATGGAGATTTCCTTTACATTAGCGCCAGTCAGATTGCGGCTCAAATTTGATGGATCTTGGAAGCAAATGCAATTCTTCTCACCTGCGAATTGGTACATCGCCGTTGAGGAACCACTGGCACATAGATTAGCTTCGATTTTGTTTGGAAAACGAACTCGAAGCGAGTAAAAATCTTCAAATGAAGAGCATAATGATACCAACATCACATCAACAGAGCCAACTAAGAAAACTATTTGCAAAAAATCTCCCGATAGTATCTTTTATGCCCAGCTCTATTTAGTATAATTTTGTGTGAAGTCAATTCAGAAATTAAGGGGCGTCCTTCCATCATATACCCTCGTATACTGTTGCAATTTGAACTCTAGTGCAATCCACACGGAATCAACGCTCATTCTAGCCGTTGAAACACTTATTGGTACGAGTTTATGGATATATAGAGGGATACAAATGCCTCATGATTATTCCGATGCCGATGAAAATGATGATGAACCCCGCATTTCCGATCCCATCAAGAAATTCACTTCTGCGCAATCTTATCTATCGGCCCCAGTACGATGGAGCGGGTATTATGGAAGAGCCTCCATTTAAGATGAGATGAAAATCGTGTGCTGTTTATTTAAATAACCGTAATTTACATTGTAAAGGCGCTATTTATTATTGCATAAGGTAGAGGGGAAATAATTCCTTAGATTATTCAGGATATAATTTAATAGCAAATTTCGTAGCATAGTTATGCTCCATTCTAGACGTTATCATAAAGCAGAAGTGTTTCAATATGGTTTTCAAACGACCGAACATATTTACTGTAAGCACGTTTTTCATCACCTAATCCCATTGTTAAATCATACCTTTATCTTGTTGATTGCTGTGCTAGGGTCAATAAACTATAGATTTGATTTTGCAACGATAAGAATTTGTTTGGTTAAGGAGTTCGAGTGGAAAGTTATAAAATAAATGTTTCAAAAATATTTACTTATTTATATAATTTTATATTATAAGGAAGAAACTTTGGATTTTTCAATTATTCTAATTATCGAGTTGTAACTCAAATAAATAAAAATCGAACTGATCAATAGCCAATAGTAGGAAAAAAAAGTGATAAAACAACAAAAAAAAAGAGTTTTTGAGAAATTGAAAAAAATTTTACGTGAAATGTTTCACACCTAAATTATAGTCACTGTTATCATAAAAAAAACTCTTATTAATTGCCATAAATCGCCAATTTTTTAGTATTAAGGGGTCTGTTTCAATTTAGATTTGAGGCTAATCTCAAAACTTTTGTTCTTTATAACAATTTAATTTCTTCTTTACCATACTATGTAGTTTTTGCAGTTTTAATATCTCGTCGCCTGGAAATCTACAGAAAACTTCTGCAATATTTGAAAAAATGATAAAAACTGAAGCAGAATGTTAAAAATTCAAAATTCTAACTTAAAATTTGAATTATATTTCTTTTACGTGGCAAATAAAATTATATTGTTTCTTCCTACCCCCGAATATAATATTTACTAACAATTATTGCTTGAGTAAAAAAAAACATCAATTAACACATTAAGAATTTATTGTACAATAAATTCAAGTTCAAAATTCGGCTACCGCCAAAAAAAAAAATTTGCGATCAATATGAAATAGTAAAATAATCAGTAATTCCGACGCAATAGGTACAGTTTTCCGTAAGACTGAAAAGTATTCTCAAATATCAAAATTAGTACTATCAAGTGTCACTAGAGAAATTTGCAACAAAAAATTCCATTGAACTGAAACAGAAGCAAAATTTAAAATTTTATTTAAATTAATTTTACTTAAATTCTCTCAAAAAGTTCAATTTGTCATTTGAAATGTAGAGGACTATAAAAACTTTTAATTTTTACAAGATGTATAAAGATTTTTATGTGTTGAATGGTATTTTAATGAAGTGCGACGTTTTAAGAAATTTTTTAAAATCTTTTTGTGAAGTTATATGTCGCTAATGGCGATAAAACTTTTAAGAGAAATAAGATTTTAAAAAAATGCGGCTTTCCCATAAGTTGTACGAATGTTTCAATGCTGCAAGTTTGCTTAAATACGTATATGTTATTTTTTTTTTGTTTTTATTCTTTTTATATTTTTTCAGCCTTTTTAAATAATATACACGTATTTAAACGCCCAGGCCCTGAAGCATCGAAAGATTCGTAAAAATTATGGGAAATTCAGGTTATTTTTTAATCTTATTAATTTCCCATCATCGCCATCTATTGTATTGAAGACATGTATAAGAGACACAACTGGACATTCCTCATACATCAGTTACGTATCTGTTTGGCCTTTAAGTCTTTAATCTGTTACTAGTAAAGTTTCACTGGGTATATGAATATTGTTCATTCAAGACGGATGCATTACGCGTTGTTAATAACAGAAGTTTGATTGGGAAACGAGAAGGCGAGAAAAAAGTCAAACCTAGATCGAGTGCGAGCTAAAATCGAGAGTTTTTAGTTTTAATTTTGTTTTTTCGCAGTGTTTACGAGTGTTATTCCAAATGTGCGTAAATCCCATCAGGTTTTCGTAGTTTTAATACATTTTAAGTGCATTACATGTGAGAAGTGTGCATTTGAAGAAATCATACGTCACATTCTTTGTTGGAAAAATTAGTTTCACTGCGAATGACGAAAGTTTGTTGAATTGCGTTCTTTGTTTTGACTTAATTACGTCAGCTGATTTAATAAAACTTCCTAGCTTTCAATCTGTGCTGGCCCAGGTAGTGAAAGTTCTGCTGCATTTCTGATTTTTCAATTTTGCTCGACGGAAAACCATTCCAAGGTTCAGCGTTTTTTTCCGTCTGAAGAGGGCGTTTTTTTGTCCAAACAGCAAACACCAGCCAACAACAGAAGCATAACTTTAGCTGTGGGTCTGACCTTTAAAACGTCACGCAGTCCGTAGTGGGCACTTTGTTACTGATTTCTCCGCTGTGAGGAACATTAGTTCTATTTAAGAAAGTCAATTATTAGCATACAATAAGTTTTCGTGTTGGACAAAAGAATAAAGAGGCAAAACTCCCTTATCTTGTATACATTTAGCCCCCAATCCGATTAGTCTCTTACAACTACATGCACTGGTGTGTACGTAAGACAGCATCCAGCACTCCGTCCCCCGTTGTCCATAGCAATGCGCTTCTTGGTGTTTGCTTGTGCCTTCTCTGCCATGGAGATCCGAGTGTGGAAGTGAATCATGATGTTCAGAGAAACTGGGTAAATCTCGGCAATCTCAGCTGATGGTGTTCCAATGCGACGCACAAACAAAAAAAAAAGTTGTTGATCCCCTTATGATTCAGCACCTCGAGCATATCGCGGGCTATTAATTTGGAAAATTCCAATTCACGATTCGTCGATATCAGTGGCAGATTCGTCCCGGACACCACCTTGTTGTGAAGCGAATCTCTCGTGATGTGTGGAAATAAAAGTGCATAAACATAGCATAGCATAAATTCAAATACCATGCAATATTCGAGTTGGATTACTTAAACCAGTAGACCAAGAAGACCTTCCCTCCATACTCTATGCGACTGTCGATTTTCTATTAATAAACTCGCTGTTCGTACGTACGACATATTTTTGTGACATATTTACATTCCTCGCCACTACGCCTCATAATTGACACTTAAAAATAACTACAAAATAACGCAACGTAATGATATTTCTTTTAATTTGTGTTCTAGACTAGAAAATTTGAAGCTAAACATCACAGAAATCATCACCAAAGCCAGGTGGAGTTGATTGAAACAACAAAGCGGAATCCGTCAGAAGATTATCGAAAAGTAGTTTTCCTCATTGCGAATTGAAAATGGCCTCAAGAAAGAAATCCCTGCTGAAAGTGATCATTCTTGGTGATAGCAGCGTCGGGAAGACTTCACTTATGAATCAGTATGTCAATAAACGCTTCTCGAATCAATATAAGGCAACAATTGGGGCTGACTTTCTAACAAAAGAGGTTGTCATCGATGATCGTGTTGTGACCATGCAAGTAAGTTGATAACAATGCATTTTCCTCCCCTCACAGTTTCAGTTCACGTTGACCGCAGTTTTGCCTTATTTGTGAGCATTTCTATAGGCGTACGTAGATTTATTTATTATTGTTTATGGATGATTGCTGATTCAGAGATTTATGTAGACTAAATCTCATTTGTTTAATGTAAAAAATTGAAATTTAATCTTTCTAATTGGAAAATATTGAAATGTAGGGCAATATTGATTCACATTTTTCATATACTTTAGATTAGGCTGTAAATTCCATTTGATTAATCTCAATTCGGACTGGAACAACGGTAGAAATTCAAATAACTTAAACCGAGAGTATCATGAGTTTTAGTATTTGCAAACCGGTTAGAAGTTAAAAATTAGAATAAAAAAACCAGAGTGCAACGCCGTTTTTCCTGAAATGTATTTTCCTAGCATTAGATTAACCCTCAAAACATTTTTGCTCAAGTACGACAACAGATATTAATCTATTTGCCTATTCGGGAATAAACCGTACTGTTGAATTTTTATCTTATTTACATTAAGTTAAAATTTTTGAACTTACTGAGATTTCCCCACCTAATTTCCTAGTAATTCTATTGGTATTGAATCGTTTTTGCAATTCTGCATCTTTACATTACATTCAAGTATATTAAAACTGTAAGGGGGTTTTACTTTCCACGTCTTAGCTATATAGAAGGAAAATATTGTATTCATGAGGGTGAACGACTCGAGAATGGGGGGGGCAGAGAGAAACTTTCTGATCCATACGAAATCCGTTTCGGGCAAAATTATACGGATGTCCGTGCATCTGTTTGTCGGTCTGTTCGTTGTACATATCTTAAATAAGTCGAGCACACGTTGAACTAGCGACTTGCAATTTTTTGTGGATAAGTTTGACCAAATTCGTAGTTTTCTATCAACTTTTCGAGAAGTAGCGTTAACTATAAAGTCAGATATTGTGGTATAGGCGGATAATGAGGTACAGCATCATTTTTCGCATATAAGCGGTTACATCGCAAGACCAAAACATACAGAACTGTTATTTGTGAAACTCGGCAACTATTGTTCGTTTTGACGAGTCCATATTTTATTATGTCATACCGCAATTTGCTGAAAGACATTTTAAAATGCAATCAAAGTTTTATTGTCTCCACGTCAAAGTGAATTTTTAAAGCCAATTTAAAGTAGTTTTTTTAAATGTACGGTTATTTGAACATATTTGGTTTATGGTAGACAAGTTTTTGGATTAAGGCGGGATTAACTCAGAAATTCTTTTTACGAAGCATAATAAAGTATTGTATTATTAACCTTTTGCACTCCCCACCAAAATGTAAACGCTTAGTATGTCGCCGTATAGGTGTCAGTGGAGTGCCAAAGTTTAATGAAAAATTTCGACCTCTTAATCATACTAATATATAAAAATGAGTTGGTGTCTGTCTGTCTGTCTGTTCCTCTTTCACGCAAAAACGCCTAAACCGATTGACTTGAAATTTGGCATGAGTGTCTGTGGTAGTTCTGGTTCCAACATAGTGATTTCGAAACTTAGTTCTTCCTCTATGTTACCATTTCGCACGGAAATTATCGAGCCGATTGGCCTGAAGTTTAGCTCCAACATAGACCATCAAAAAAAAATTGAAAAAACTTAACCCGGCAACGACGGGTATGCAAGCTAGTTCAACATAAAAAAAACTTTTCGCGAACACTCCTGAATCGATTGTAGTCATATCACAAGAAGGTTTTTCTGTCTGTCTGTCTATCAGTTTGTCTCTCTGTTTGTGTACAAGATTTCTAAAAAACTGCTGCAGCTAGAGCCATGAAATTTTACAGGAATGTTTGGTCTTGGAATAGGACGATATTATCAACTTTTAGGGAAAACCCGTTACTCGGAAGTAACCAAAATGGTGGCTTTTTAAAAATCGCATTTTCATTTTTCGCGATTTACTCACGATGTAATCTTTTGTATGCCAAACTTGGAAACAATCAAATTTCCTATATCTTTATCTTTTACTCGAACTTCATATCTCAAGCCGTTTACGAGATTTGTCGTTATCTAAAAAAAATCTGTTGTTTCCGATTATCTCCAAAAATAACGGGTTTTCGGGGTTCAACATATGAGATGAATTGAAGAGAATAATATTTGCCGCAAACTATTATCTGCTATCTTTTACCGTTATCGAGATATTTTAGATTTTTTAAAAAAAGAATTTACATTTTTCTATAAACTAAAATTTTATTCCTCGGGTTATAGTATTCTCGCAAATCCTCCTCCTCTCACAGTTTCAGTTCACGTCACGCAAGAACGTAGATTTTGTATAAGAAGTCATGTGCTGTGCTGTGATCACATCAGATATTTTTGTTTGTCATGGGGAAAGCAGGTGCTATATTGTGTCTTCCATACCAATATTTAGTCGGATAGTGTGGTATAGGATAGTCGATGAATATATCTGCCAGGGACGATATTCAAGGGCTTAATTTGATGGACACACAATAAGGAGATATCAGATATCTCATTTTCTGTTTATATTCGTTTGGTTCATGATTCAGCCCACACTTACGTCGGTAGACTAAATCAAATTTCAATTAAATATTCCGTAATTAAGACAATTAATATGATATAATGTTTAGACAGAACTCATTCTCCTCATTTTATTTACGAATTGCTAGAGTTTCAGTTTTCACTATTTTTTTTCTATTTTTTCCACCAGATATGGGACACTGCTGGCCAGGAGAGATTCCAATCGTTGGGTGTCGCATTCTACCGTGGAGCTGATTGCTGTGTTCTAGTTTATGATGTAACGGCGCCAAACACCTTCAAAAATTTAGAATCATGGCGTGATGAGTTCTTAATTCAGTCAAATCCCAGAGATCCAGAACATTTTCCATTCGTAGTACTGGGCAATAAAGTCGATATTGAAAGTCGTGCGGTAAGATGGAAATTTTTAATATGAAATTATGAATGAAAATGTGAAAAAATTGACTTTTGTTTGATGAATTCGAGAATTTGCTTAATTTTGGTCATTTTGATCAGAAAAAGGGTTTCCAAAATTTAACAAAAAGACGGTGGAAAATTTTTAGACATTCTTTTTTACTAAAAAAAAACTTAAGGGGCTTCATTTGTCACGCGGTACTTTAGTCCATATGAAAAATCGCGAAAAACGTGACGCAGGGGGGTTGAAAGGCCGAGAATTTGTGTAACATATTTTATGGACAGCCCCTTATGCTACGAAGTTTTTAACACCCACCAAATCGGGTTAGCGGGCGAATTTCCAGCAAAAAAAGTTTGCCAAATCGGGTTAGCGGGCGAATTTCCAGCCAAAAGAGTCTGCGCTGACCCGATTTGTTCGCCAATAGAAGTTGCGTGCAACCTGCCATTAAAATACAAAAAAAAAAATGAAAACGATATCACTTAACGAATTAAATTTTTTTCTGTTTTAGGTATCAACAAAGCGCGCTCAACAGTGGTGTCAATCGAAAAATGACCTCCCATATTTTGAAACATCAGCAAAGGACGGTACCAATGTCGAGGCAGCTTTCCAAAAGATTGCGAAAAACGCATTAGCTCAGGAGGTTGAGGTAAAATTATTACTTTTTATTTGTTTAATAAGGCAACGATTTGATTTTTTTCTCACTTTTCCTTACAGGATGAACTGAGTTTCCCACCTCAGATTCGATTAACTAACGATCCTAACTCACAAAGAAATTCCGACAACTGTCAATGCTAATTAATAACATATAAAAACACAATCTAATGAGTGGAAAAGTAAATAAAGTAAATCTAAAATGGAAGTTGAAATATTATAAACAAAAAAAAGAGAAAAAAAATATTATCCAAAACAGAGATACTATAATGTAAATTTAGTTTTTAAAAATAAAAACACTATTGAATATTTTGCAGTTATAAGTATAAAATTAATGTTTATTATTAGTACGAGTATATATTATAAAGCAAAATTTATATTTTTTTTATTATAAATAATTATTATGTCTTTCTTTCGTTCATTTCTTTTTTTTTGGTCCCTTTATTCTCTTCTAAATATATTTACATGTATTTAATATATTATTAAAACGAAATATTCTTCAATAATCAGGCGATAAATAGGATTTAAAATATTTATCAACAAAATAAAGCTAAAGTTTTGTCTAGGAAAGTTAAAAAGAGTTTTCCTTTTGTTTCGTCGCACTGAAAACAAATCAATTCTGAGCAAGTGATCGATAAATCGCTTGTTATTCAATTAAAATAGCAGAATAGCATACGTTAAAAACTTGTAATGTAAAATGTTTATGGCTAAAAAATAATTTTATCTTCAAATTGGTAGTGTTTTATTTTTATTATTTTCAGGGTTTCAATTAAAAATGCTTTCTGTGTGATTTTTTTGTTTTGTTTAGCAAATTTCGGTTGGTTTCATGATTTCGCAAGACACGCGTTCGGTTGAAATGGGTCCCCATGATAAAAATAATTACAATATTTATGTATGTATATGCAAATTAATAAATTTTAAAGCTAAAACTCCATTTTTTGATGAAAAGAAAATATCAAATAATTCAGAAAATATCTTTTAATTAAGCAAAATTTAAATTAATATCTCGTTTTGCAGCAAATAATTGATAAATAAATGAAATATTGTAAATAAATTAATAGTAATTGAGATTTTCTGTTTTTATTTTCTCTTTCCTCGCTTTTTGTATTTCTTTTTTCTTTAACAAAACCACAGATTTTTTTCAGATGTTTGAAGAAATTGTTTTCCAGGAATTTTTAAAACTTTTAATAATATCCATTTTAACCTTCAGCATTTAATCACTCATAAATTTTTAACCAGTGGCGTAGTAAGGGTCGAAGGTGCTCGAACCTGGCATTTGAAGGTATCGATTCTGATAGTCATGTCGTTTTCGACAAGAGTCGCTTTACGTGTTATTGCTTTTCTACCAACAAAAACCCGTAAAACGATTCTTGTCGAAAACGACACGTCTATCAGAATCGGGGTAATGTAATAGTCAAAAAAAATGAACTAATGTATATATAAAAAATGAATTAACATATAGATACCATAATTCAGCGGCCTTTCCTGATTCCCCTACCACCACCCTTCCACTATCACTCCCTCTTCTACTATCACGCCCCCTTCCCCTATCATGCCCCCCGTCCTCTCGTAAATGTCATTTTTTAAATGAAAATCTAAGAATATGGAGGGGGTGGGAGGGGGGGGGGATTATTCATTTTTTGTGTATACGTTAATTCTATATATATGTTAATTCATTTTATTTTGTCTATACGTGCCACTTTCCCTTCACTCTGATATTGTTTTTAAAAAATAATTATAAATTTGATTTCATCCATTGAAATACAGTAAATCTTCTTCGTGCTTGAGTGTCTATGACTAAACAAACTACAATTTGATTTAATAAACTTCAATGAATAGTGATAATTGATACAAAAAAAATGAACAAAAATTGCTACGTTTAATGTTAATGCAGTTATAAGTAACGAGATTATAATAAAACAATGGGCAAATTTTTAGAAATCATAATTATTATCAATAAAAATAAAATAAACAATGATGGAATGGAGTAAACGATAAGTTTTATATCATAAAACAAATTATATAAATATATGTATATTGATAAAATAAACAAAAAACAAGAAAATCATGTGGAATTATAAATTATATGTGCACCTTTAATCGAAATATTCAATTGATTATGGAATTTTTACTTGAAAATATAATTATATTAAATAAGAACAAAAAAAAAACTATTAATAAATTGATCATTTTCAAATTGAAAAAAAAAAACAAATCAGATAACAGAAAATTTTATTGGTATGCTAAGTAAATGAAAGTATGAAATAAAATAAAAATGTTTATAATTAAATTGAATTCGTTTTTCAACTCTTTGCATGTGACAAATCTCTTTCTCATCACCCCTTTCCCCTGTTTGACGGTCTCTTTTTTGTATTTTAAATAACTCGAGAACGTGTTGAACTAGCGACTTGAAATTTGTTGTAAATTACTTACGAAAATCGTAGTTTTTTGCAAAGAAAAAGTAACGTTAGCTATAACGGATACCTCCCACACATTTTTTTTGAAAATTTCTCAAAAATTATGCGATTTTGGGGAAAAAAATATATCCAAATTGGACGGTTTTTACATATCCCTGACGGTTTTCAAGATATTTGAAAAACAAATAGTTTTTTAGAAATTCTCGAAAAATGAAAAATGCCGAATTTAAAAGAAATAAAATTTTCTGAATTTTTTGCTCTAACGGTTTTTACGTATATCTAACGGTTCTCAACATTTCCAAAAAATTAAGTTTTTTGAAAAATTTTCGGAAACTTCGCTTTTGAGAAAAAATGCATAAACCAAATTCATAGAAAATGTATTTTTTGTTTGAATGTATTTTACAATCTTTAACGATTCTCTAGATATTTGAAAAAATATTATTTTTTTAACATATTTTTACCGCAGAGGAAAGTTTTGTGTTGATCACAATTTATATTTTTTGTGTTGATCACAATTTATAGGAATAAATTACAGAATTTTGTGTCGTATTGTAAACGATTGTGCAACTTGAATTTTGTATTACAGGATAATATTCACAGAACAGTGTCAGATGTAAACCCTAACGGCCAATTTATTCACTAGGAGTTAAATCGCCTTAACTCCCTTAACTCACCTTTAACATGGAAAATAAGGTTAGCTAACTCCCTTAACTCACTAACTCGGCTTAACTCCTAGTGAATAAATTAGGGGTAAGTGAATTTATTTTGCGAAAAATGAATAAAATATACGGAATAAATTCTGAACACAATTTTTTTATAGTAAAAATTCTCGTAGACATTCAAGAAAAAATCACAATAGAAAACGCCCCGTTTAGACCAAATTTTGATACAAGCGCAAATTCGCCACGTGAATAAATGATTCGCATGTTTTAGAATGATGTTTTTTTTAACATGTTCATGACATTTGCTTTTTCAACTTTTTTTACATTTGGACATGGTACACTACACTAGCGATTTGTTTTCTGTGTTTTTATACTATGTTTTTATACTTACGACTGTCAGGAATATTCAAAAATCGATTGCACTATGGATGTACCACCAGTGGGACACGATGTCACGAACGTGTTAAACATTTTTTTAAGGGGTGCTGGAATTGAAGGAATCGAAAAAGATTTTTCCAATAAATTTTTTTCACAAATTTTCCCAAAGAAACCTATGCAATAATTTATTAAAATTCAAAAATACATATCTCTCTGCGTGAGCAACATCTTTAAAAATAAGGACAAATAGGATTCGACATTAAAACGATCCCAGAAAATTGGGAAAAATATTTTTATCATTGGGAAAAATGCTCTGACATAAAGAAAAACCTTAAAAGAACGAAGAGCGCAAGTTTTTTCCTACCTCTTCTTTAAAAAATCTCAATTTTCCTTGAGATTAAGTGAAAAGGAGTTTTCTTTTAATTTGGCTGGAAAGCCTCTGATAGAGTTAAAGAAAATCAAAAGATCGTATCCTGACCTGATGATGAGTAAAACGTATTTAAAAGACTGAAAAAAAAATTACCAGCAAAAAATTAAGAACTTGTTTAAAATTCCATTTTAATTCTAAATTTCATCTAACTTCGGACGATACAGACTCCCGTGAAAACTTTACTAGTTTCTAACTAAATTCTGTCTCGAGTTATAGATGAACGTGAATTTCTGTTTTCCTGTCAAAGTAGCAAAAGGATATTAATTTTATGGTATAAATTTGTTCTCCGTTTGTTTTTTTATCAATTGCAAATCTAAAACGTATTTATCGAAATTAACATTTGGCGTCAAAAAATAAATAAAGTTAGTAAGCCGCAGATATTTTATGTGCCACTTCTTCGTGTTTGACGACGCTTTCCCCATAGATTCTAGCATCTGTCAGAATCAGATAAAGGAGTTTCAATAAAACAAAAACCACATTTTACATCTTAAATCTTCCATTATAATTTAATAAATTAAAGATATTTTACAATAGCTTCTAATTTGATTCGAGGGCAATATTTTGGCATTTAACGAGTATTGCGTCGATAATCATTTGATTCCATTCCTTGGAATACTCCGAATAATCAGCTTTTCGAAACAAGTCCACCTTCTGCATTCCACTCAAGTCTGAACACAAATAATAGTTAATAGCGATTTCGGACAATTCCGGATTGAAATGCTTGAGAGCCCATTCGAATACCATTAAACTAGTCTCCTCGCTTATCCTCTGCGTAATTAAGTTAAACAATTCCTTTTCTAGATTCTCTAAAATGTACATCCGTGATAATTCGTACGCTAAAAAAATAACTTTTAGTGATCGACAGAATTTATAGAAAATTTTTCGTGAAAAACTACCTTCTAGTATTGAATCGAAATGATAAATCGGTGGAATGTTTGGCTTTTCACCCTTCGATACTAAATTCATCAGATTCAAAAAGTATTTTATGCCATTTACGCTGGTTTCCTTCAAGTGAACTTCCTTTTCGTTAGACTCCCTGAAGTCACTGTTCAACATCAAATTGAAAACTTCACTGTTTTCCGTTAGCAGTTTTTTATTGAATTTAATGGGGATTTTCGAACATCCACGATGCAAAACAAATTTCATTGTGTCCTCGGAGTCTTCTTCGCATACCGGAAAATCGGAATGTTCATCGAATTCTCGATCAGTGTCGAACTGTTTGAGATCAGAGAATGGAAGCGTAATGCCAAGTGCTTGAGATAGGGACGTTAAACCTTCAGCTGCTTCGAATCGGACTTCTTCGTCCTTGTTTAGAATACTGTTGAGTAAAATGTACAGACCACCGTTTTCAGTTAACAGTGGATGGAGGATTTTTGGTGTTCTGGGGGAAGATTTCATTAAAATCGAATATTTATTTTAGTAATTACTTTATGGTTACTAACCTCACAACGAAAGCGACAGCAATTGCCGCTCGTTTCTGAAATAACGATTCACCTTTCATCAGGAGGCGTGTTAATTCGCCTCTCCCATAGCCAGACTCAGCAACGAACGTTAGTGTGTCTATCAGGCTGTCACCTCCTTGTTTCAACTGTTTTTTAATTTATGTAAAAAAACGATTTCAGTAATTTTTGAATTAAAATATTCTGGTTCTATTTCTTTCCAATAAATAATAAATTTTTAATGCGTCTTTCATTTAAAAAAAAATTTATACCTCTTCATTTTTAGTCATTCGATAGATCTGATAAACCACGTCTTGTTTTAGAATCGGTACAAAAAATTCACTGGACCTGAAAAAGAACAATTTTTAAGCAATTAAGAATTTAAATATTTTATTGAATCCAGGGGTCACAAACAAAATTTTACCATCGACAACCTCAAGAATTTCTCGATTTTTAAATGAAAATCAGCTTCCAAAAATCTTAAACCAAATGATCGTTAACCAAAGGAAAACTTTTCAACGGATCGTCAAAGATTAGAGGCTGTCCATAAAATACGTTACATATTTAAGGAGCACGTGGAGGCGGGGGATAGGTGATTAACGTTGGTATGACGGTGGCATTAATTTACCTCAAAAAAAATCTTTTTCACAACTTTTTGTTCACAACTTTTTGTGTAAAATTTAAAACCGTATTGCTCACACCCTGAACACCCCCCCCCCCCCTTCACCCCCAGCCACTCCACCTTCCTAATCTCGTAACGTATTTTTCGGACAGCTCCTGAAACACGAGTTCACAAATCACCAATCGAAGTCATGCTAATTCTTTGTTTGCCTCGAAACTATCTTACTGTAAGCCTCTTAAAATGACAAAACCCAACTTCACTTACGAAATAATATTACTTAGTGACGTCCCAAATCCATTGCTATGAACACCAAATACATTAATCGCCTGAATAATCGTTTTTAAAGTGTCTGGCTTTATTAACTCGCCGCGATTTTTCAACTGCAAACTAATTTTCATTAGTAAATTGTCTATAATATCAATGATGCTGCTTGGAAGACTTGATATAAATGATGGTTTTTTGTATGTTGGTGGATCTAAAAACAAAACTTTTAAAAATCAACAGAGTTTATAGAAAATTTTTCCGAGGCACCCTCAGGCATTTCTTCATCCTCTTTTTCCGTTTCCTTGTCGTCTTCCTTATCCAGTGCATCGTTTTCTTCTATATTGCTTTCCTCCGTTTTACAATATTGTTCTAAGAGTTTCATAACATCACAATCATCGATTTGTTTCTTCTTTTCCTCGGTGGATGGCTCATCTTCATCGTCACTGCAAACTGGTGAGTAAATATCCGAGTCTTTGTCATTATCTGAAATAAAAAAGGGTTTAATTTGGAACAAATGCTTGATGCAAAAAACAGCAGAGAAAATCGGCTATAACAATCGTATAATAAGTTGGTTTAACGGATTTACGCAACAGTTGTTATACAATTTCGTCATACGAATGTTTTTTTTTAAACGGATTTCCTCTGCAAAAACAGAAAATAATATCGTCACAAAAATTAAACAAACCGTTAAAATTCTTCGAGCACATGCTAACTGGAGATAAACTCCTTGAGCTGCAAGGACTCGATGGTGATAAACTACTGGTAGCTTGTGAGCTATTGGGACTTGTTGGGGAGTCTGGTTCAAATAAATCCGCCCAGATTTTTGGATTCTAAAAATTAACGTAAAAAAATTCATTTCTCACATATTTACACTCATCAAGTGGTGTAAAAATAATTCTTACTTTACAAGTTGTTGGCGAATTAATTTCTAGTTTCCTTTTCTTTGACGATCTCTTCTTTTCCTCGCACTTCCCCTTCCGGTATTTGTCATTGCTGTTCAGATATGCGTCTAGTTCCTTTACTAAAATCCCAACTAGGCCACCTCGTAGTAGTAAATCCATACTCAATTGGTCATATTGGAAGTTATTCAGCGTAAAAAGGATCTGGAAAAAAAATTTGTTATAGCTTTGAGTTTCTTTTACTGCTAATAGACAGTTGAAATTAGGCTAGTTGCTAGTTGACAGTAACTGGCAGCTAGAACAAAAGTCACAAGTTTCGAAATAGTTAAATACTAGTTCAAAAAGAAGCCGACATTGTGCTAGTTGTGTCCTAGTTGCGAGCTATTGTCAAGTGACAATTGGGCATAATGTAACCGAAAAAACTGCAGTAAAACAATGTAGGAGGAACGAAATTAGTAAAAATTCAAAAATTTACCAATGATATCTCGGAGCAGGATTTAGAAACCTTGGCCTTCTGAATGAGATGATTTAAAGCGCCACTTCGTCTTATTTTCGCTCGGTTGCAAGCATCCGCAGCTAATAAGCAAATAATATTCAGGCAGTGTTTCGTCTCAGAGTCTGTTAATGACTTTTCTGGAATTAAAAAATCAAAATTTTAAAAAATCAAAACACTTATCTCGACTTTTCCCTAACAGGTACGGAGGTTTAAACCTTACTCACAATTTTCTTTAACAAAAATTCTTCTAGTTTAAAAATTATTGAAAAAACACAAAATTTTACCTAAATTCGATGCAGTGAGTAAATCACAAGCAGCTGTAACGGCATCTGCTGCACTCAAAACTGGTATCGCTGTGGGATTATTTGATAAATTGGATAAAATCTTCAGAGCAATGGATCGAAACTGATCGCTTTCATTAACAAACGACGCCAGACACGGAAATCCCAGACTTTCACCATAAAGCTAAAAAATTGTGATTTTTGAATATCTTTTTTAAAAATATTTTAAAGAGCTTTACCTCAATAACCGGAGCGTACGACTGTAACTCAGAGAACGTCTGAACACATCGTAAGATCTCCGAAATCAAATCAATAACCGCCTTATCTGTTGGCGTTGAAAATTGACTAATTCTCATCTTCCTGTCCTTTTTCAACATTTCATAGTCGAAGATATCACTTCGAACACCCTCCAAATTCCGAGCGACTTCCTCAAAGTATTTCTCCCGTGGCTGGCAAGATTTCCTGCCGACCGGTTTCACATCTTCAGTGCAGTCCATGTTATTCGATTCGTCGGCGTTTTTTGTGTGCTTAATTAGAATTTTAATCAGATATTTGAACAGCGAGCATTTTACAAAGTCTCTCAGAAATTGCTTGTCGGTGGCGAGAATCCGAGCCGCTCTTGCTGCCATTACTGTTGTTGCTATTTCGGAGGATTCTTCCAAAATTAGGCAGAGAGCCTGACCCAATGCTTTGCTGTACGTTTTTAACGGTTCCAGGTCTTCTCTCGCTAAATTCCCTAGTAGACGACATGCCCGACATTGGACGACGGGATTCGGGATACTTTTTAAAATCGTTATTAGAGGGGATGCAATCTTATGCTCCACTACCTAAAATGTAACATTTTTTTTTTAATTTGGAAATTTTTTGTTGGATGAATTACGAAAATATAATGATACGCATAAGAGTTGTGGGAAGTTGTTGTTTCATTTCTTACTCAAAATTTTAATTCAATCGGTCCAAGGGTTTCCAAAAGTTTACTTTCAGAAGCTGTAAACTAGAAACATCTTGACCGATTTAGCTGAAATTTTTCATAACGTACGGAAAGAGATTCAAAGGGCAGGAAAACCAATTCTCACAAATTATATGTTTTTTTTGCCAAATATGGAACTTTCATCCTCATCAAGTATGCTTAAAATATTTCTATAACATTCCATATTCTCGTTCGAAATCTTTGTAAAAACTTGTTAAAATATAACGGTCGAAAATTTAAACAATTGTGACGTCACGACTTAAGGATGCTTCCCAGAATCTTTGTCAGGACAAATCAATTTCCCCACCGGTCCTGTTACGCACATTTGGGACTCAACTTACCTCCCTGCAACACTCTCGATCCGTACAGCAATTGGCCAAAATCGAAAGGGCGACTTCGAGAATTTTTTCATGGGGTCGATTCAGTAAGCGGATTACAAGCGGAATACCCCCCGCTAGCCGAAAGAGGGCAATGCCATCGCGATCCTTAACGAGGTCGGTCCGAAGTTTGACAAGCGCTTTATAAATAACACTTTTATCATTTGACGCTTTTATAACGTTCAACACATTCTTCACAATGTTCTCGTCCATATTCCGGATCAATAATTTAACCAACAACTCCTTTCGAACGGTTAAAATTGATTTAAATATCAGAATTTTTAATACGAAAATTGACGTTTACGTAGAAGAAAATGCCAACAATTCTCACGCACACTGCACACTACAACAGAATTCACACACTTGCGCATGGAATGTCAAACGCAGCATTGCCAACAGCAGCAAAAGATGATTAGCGGTTTGAGGGTTTTTGAATAAAACAAAAATCTTTTTTTAATTCAGATGATTTTATATTCATTTTTAATAATAATCGTCATTTTAAAGTTATTTTGTTCGAAAATTACATAAAAAAGTTATTGAGTTTGAGGAATTTATAGGGAAAGTGCTATTATTTGTTTTTTATTGTAATTTATTTTAATGTTTTCCAAAGTAATTTTATAAATTTGCTACTTTATAAAATATGCTTTTTACTTACGAAATTGAATTAAACTTAGACAAAAGTACTTACTTCAAAGTTTGAGAGCCTCACAAAAATATTTCTTTCTAAATCTACATAAATTTTTGTTATAATACGACATACCGAGTGCATTAACGTAACACATGGCGTAATATTTTTTAACTTCCAAGCCGATTTCAATTTTTTTCACTACACAAATAAATTTTATTACATTATCTGAGTTCAATCATGAATCCACCATTGATTCTCAGGATCGAATTCCCGAAATAAAGTGTCAGATGGAAGTGGCCCCTTAGATAGAAACTTTGAATTTCTTTCTAATCTGGTAATGCTGGTTTTGTTTACAATTTTCACTTTCCGATATCTATCCTAAATTAATTTATTCAGAAACTATGAAATACTTTCCATCTGGAATAAAACAGGTAAAACAACGAATAAAAAATTCTTCACCTTAACAAGAAAAAATAAATTCCAGGTGGCAGCGAATTTCCGAGACAACACAGCGACTCCCCGTCAAGTCACCGATGCGGCCCTAGAATATGCTGTTAAATTGAAGAAACTAAACGCATTTATTCGTTTAACGCCAGAAAAGGCATTCCACCGAGCAAAAGAATCGTCATTTCGACATTTCTCGAAAGAATCAAAAAGCATCCTCGATGGAGTTCCAATCGCAGTCAAAGATAACTTTTGCACAAAAGACATAACCACAACCTGCGGTTCCAAGTAAATTTCATTTTCTTAAATTACTGATTCCTCCTGATTATTTAAATATCACTAATTTATCATTCAACAGAATGCTGAAAAACTTTGTGCCAGGCTACAATGCCACCGTTTGCGAGCGACTCCTGAATGCGGGAGCGATTCTCATCGGGAAAACAAACATGGATCAATTTGCAATGGGTTCTGGTACGGTAGATTCGATTTTTGGGCCAACGAAGAATATCTGGAGTGAAAATCTGGATGATGATAATTGGCGGATAGCAGGAGGAAGTTCGGGGGGCTCAGCAACTGCTGTCGCTTCGGGGATTTGTTATGCGTAATATTTTTTTTTATGAATCTTGAAAATCAAAAATTTATTCGAATGTTTTTAGTGCGATTGGTTCGGATACTGGCGGATCAACAAGAAATCCAGCTTCGTATTGTGGGGTGGTTGGGCTGAAGCCAACTTATGGCTTAGTTTCTCGACATGGATTGATTCCACTGGTGAATTCTATGGATGTCCCGGGAATTCTAACCAGATCTGTTGATGATTGTGCCTTAGTATTAAATGCTATTGCAGGTAAGCGTATATAAATATTGAGTGATGGTCTTTTGATGAAAACAATCACAAAAAAAAAAACCAAAGTTATAAGGCGATGCGCCACGAGTCATGGGCATGCCGGTGCAACATAGTTTATTTTCGTGTTCGCTGCGCCACGATTCTTGCTTGCTCTTTTGCCCTGCTACATAGTTACACGTTTCATTTCAATTGTGTGCGTGTGTATCGCTAGAAATAGGAACTAAAACTCGTTATGTCTTATATGTGTGTGTGCTTTGCTCCGTTCAACCAGATTCTGGAGTAGCGCAAACCTCAAACCTTTCCCGAAACCGTCTTGCCCGTAACTTGCTCGTTGCGCCGGCATGCCCATGCCCCGTGGCGCATCGCCTATAAATCAAAACGACCAAAAAGTAAAATTATAGCTTTTATTGGTATTAATTTCTATGTTTGCGAAGGTAGATGGTATACAAGCTTGGTAAATGTGTGTTAGATCTATGATCGCTGAGGATTCTTGAGCTGGTTCGTCCAGGAAGATCTCTTTTCGAGTTTTACAGAAATAGACGTTCCTAAAATAATATAACAGCTACAGGCGGTAGTCGTTATATAGAATGGTATCTTTATATAATAAAACCTTTATACACACACCTCGATATACGATTTAGGCCGATTCTAAAAAATAGACCTTTGGTCGAAACACTGACAACGCTGCGAAGTATGTTTTGGATTTTATTTATTGCCATACATTTTGCGATATTCCCCGATTTTTGATTCTGTATCCAAACATAATGCAAGTTCTTTTGAAACTTACGCAATTTAAAAAGCGAAAAATCATAAAAAGAGGGGCAATATTTCAACATATGGGTTCATACCGCCATCCTCTATGATACGAAGTTTTGTGACTATACTTTATATGTTAAAAATTCTATGCAAATTATTCCAATGGAAATCCAATGTATGGAAGAATTTCGTTAAATTGTGTCATAAGTTCAATTTTACGAAATTTCTCCATAAAATTGGTAATAAAATTAAGAGGGTGTCCATAAAATAGATCACGCTAATTTTAGGCTTTCGAATCCCCTCTCCCTCTCCTACCTCATACGATTTTTTGTGTCAAATTTAATACCGCGTCCACATTACCATAGAGAACCTTTCCCCATAAAAATGTGACGGACAGCCCGAACCGTTTAGGGAAAATTGAGTATGTGATTTTTTGCAATACGTCACCAAACAGTAAAAATTATTATGCTACATTTACACGAATGACAAATTTGTCATTTTTTTCTTGTCATTATGTTAATTCCCGTGTAAATGGCATAATTTTTGTAATTTTTTCTGTCAGAAAATGTCAATCTCTCATAAAAGAATGAACTTGTCCATTCTTTTATGCCAGATTGTCATTCGTACAAACGCAATATTAGTTATGACAAAAGTTGAATACTAAAGTTGTCATAACTAATATTGCGTTTGTACGAATGACAATCTGGCATAAAAGAATGGACAAGTTCATTCTTTTATGAGAGATTGACATTTTCTGACAGAAAAAATTACAAAAATTATGCCATTTACACGGGAATTAACATAATGACAAGAAAAAAATGACAAATTTGTCATTCGTGTAAATGTAGCATTACCAGTTAGTTTTTTTCTATTTTTTTTTACATCACAAAATATTAGAATTTCTAAATAAAACATCACATTTCCAAGAATAATATTATGGCAATTAATATACTTCAAATTTTTGTTTAGTTAGGATCCATTTTAATATTTCAAGCAAACAATTACATTGATTTCGACTGAAAATCTACTAAATGTAGGTAATTTTTTAACATACGTACCGATTCAGAATCAGTGATTGAGGCTCCATATACTTTAAAACTTAGTGGTTTTGGTCTATTCGCAATTTTCAAGGCCTCTATGAAATTCGAAACAAAGTCCAAATTTATTTCAAGTTTATAACATCGAAAAAGTAGTATCTTTTCTAAATTCTTGGCCTTAGCAATATACGAGATCACAGCTCCATTGCTTAATTCCTTACAATTAAAACAACAAAGTTTTTTAATACTGGTATTTCGATTGCCCAATTCGATTAAAAATTCATCATTAATATTCACCTTCCGTAACTTTAGTTTTTCTAGCCCAGTCAAATCAAAAATATATTCCTTCTGATTTTGATTGAAATTTTCAAAGTCCAAACAGAAAATCTTCCGATCTCTGTATTTATTATTCGCTAATGCACTGAAAAAGTTATCACTTATATTATTTGTATCTATCAGACATTTTAAACGCCTTAGTTTTGGTAGCTTTGAAATGTCGTTAAAATAATCTATGGCTCGTTGAGTTGAAAAGCTGAAAATTTCCAATTCGGTCTGAGTTTCTATTAAAGTCTCTATCACTTCCATGGTAAATATATTGCATCCATCAATCTTTAATTTATTCAATTTCACACCTTTGCATAGTTGTATAAAATATATTGGCTCAAAGTTAATACAACCTTGAATATCTAAGACTTCTAGATTTGGTAATGCGTCCAAGTGTTCACCTGTGATTTTGTCATTATATGACACTACCAGTTCATTCAGCTGTAGGCAATCCTTAAATACTGAACAATGAATGTCGTTTAAGCGACAGTTGCATAATACTAATGAATTCAACTGTGTCAAATCATTTACTAAACCTCGAAATATTTCAAAGTCGTCGAAATAAATATCCGATAGATCTAACATTTTGATGTTTGGACAGAAATCGCGTAATAAATTAAGTAAAGGATCGATTGAATCTTCTTCGTTACCCTCATAAGTCACATTTTTTAACGTTTTCCCGACTTTTTTCAAAACATCGCATATTTCCACATATTCTGACGACTCAAATCGAGTTAAATCGAGGTAAGTTCTGACTGTCATAATCGCGACTACGTAAAATCGATGGGAAACTCTCGATAAGTTCTCTATGTCCCAGGCCTCCAAAAATGAAAATATATGCAAAAGGCAATCGTCATTGAGCATTTCAATAGTGGTATCGAATAAAACTGCTTCATAAGAATCGCCAGACTTCTCCATTTTAATTAATTTCGGTTAATTCTGAAAATTCATTATTTTCACTTTTATCATCTAAAGGTATTAAAATGATTTTTTAATAAATACCAACCTTTCCGGCCATGTTTCGATTCTGGCAACGAATTAATATTAACTGATGATGTAAATCAAAAATTAGTAATCTTATCATGCGTTATCGTTGGCAATATATTAGGTTGAGTGAATAAAAATTAAATTAATGCTTCATTATACATAAAACGCATTCACCAGAAGCAAAAGTTCGAAGAATATTTACTTGAAATAGCATGAATAAAAAAATACTAAAGTCGATGCTAAAATTTCTAGCTAGTGTTTACTTTCATGTGACAGCCAGTCTAGAACTAGAATTTTATAACGGACTTGCAAAAACCAACAATATATGGTATCGATTTTCGCTATCTATTCTACTGTATTTTTTGAATTACTCAAACATTGAAACAAATTGCTTTCGATTAGTTGAAATTGCGTATATATTTTTATTTTTTAATTACTGAAAATTTTCACTAAGTATTTTTTTGATCATCTGGAATATTTGTTATCTCTCGAAATAATTTCAATACAAGCACGAGATTTGAACTTTTGAAGACGATTGATTAATTATACCTATTGTTTCACTAAGTTTGTATAGCGCGGCAATTCCTTAGGCTTCAATGAAAAACTTATTTTTTCTTTAAATTGAGTTTATTTGGCCAATTGCCTACGCTTTTAAAAATCTTAGTCCGATTTCTTCAAATTTCTTTTTTCTACTAATGAAAACTGATTTTTACAATATTAAATTACATCAAAAGCTAAGTAGGAACAAATTTTAATTTTTTTCTAAAGTGAATAAACGGTTTTTAATAATTGATATTTTTAAGTAAATTAAGAACAAATGAACATACTTTTAAGTAAATTAAGAACAAATGAACATACATTAACAAATATTAATAACCAATGCGACAAAGGACTATTGCAATATTAGTAACTGCAATATTAGTAACTAAGTATTAAATATGAAATACATAAATAATATACATAAGTGTCTGTAACATTCTCCCCCCGGTAAGTCATTTGGCTTACAAATTTTACAGTCACCCATTTGGCAAGAATTCGTCTGGACGCTCGTCGACTCCGTCAATAGTACGCGCAGAACCTGACCATCTTTCATCATCTACAGAAACGGGTTTTACTGGGTCGAACCATTTCGTCCTTCTAGTTAGGGTTGGTACATACTCTTTAATCCAACGTCTCCAAAATTCATCAGCTATTTTTTGAGAAAGACGCAACTGCTTCCGCAATACTAAATCACCATCGTCAAATCGTCCAGGAAGTTTACCACCATTGGAAGAACCTAAAATAAAATGATTAGGGATCAAAGCTTCATATTCTTCAGACTCTAGCGCCTCAAATGATAATAGCCTTGAATTGATGTTATTCTCAATTTCCAGGAATGAAGTGTGAAGAGACACATCTCGAAAACGTTTGTTTGGAAATATTTCGTATAAAATATTCTTGATTGATCGATCCATACGCTCCCAACTTCCTCCCATATGTGGAGCTGACGGCGGATTGAAGTTCCATTTCATTTTTGCAGTTGTCAATTCTTTGAAATGACCATCTCTCCAAAGGAACCGTTGAGCATGCTGATCTTCATCTTTTACAAGTACTTGATGGAACATCTCTCGAATATCTCCACGTATTGCTATTTTGCCAATCCGAAATCCAAAAAGAACATTTATTAAATTAGCCAATAGATCAGGACCTTTAAGTAGCATCGTATTTAGAGACACATTTTTTACTTTTGCCGCATCATCCCACACAAGACGAATTTTGTTGGGTTTGTTCGGGTTACGCACTATAAATATGGGAAGATTCCAAATCTTATCATGTGATTCCGTCAATTCTTCTTTGGTTAATTTGCGCGCATATCCTTTTTCGACTAAATTTCGAACTTGATCATTTATATTTTCTAAAACATGGGAATCATTTAACGCTTGGTTCTGCAATTGTGAAGCTCGTATATCCTTAGAGGAAAGAGATTGTAGAGGAACTTGCTTGATACCCAAACTGTCTACGGAAACATAATCTTTTACCAATTGCTCAAGATTTGTACTACCTTGGCAGTCACAGAAATGATAACTGTGATGGATCATTGGATTTTGTTGATTGCAATTTTCTGTAAAATTTTCTGTAGAGTTATTACATCCTTGAATCGTCCATCCTAAACGAGTTTTGGCTGCGATAGGTTCATTCCAATTTCCTTCTCTGATTTTTAATGGTACACCTAACTTCCAATTATCAATTCCGATCAGTATCCTTGGTTTTGCGTTCTTATAAGATTCGAATGGTATGCCAGATAAATACTCATACGACTGATTCAAGGAATCAAAAGACAATGTCTGAATTGGTAAATTGAGATCTGATACAGTCCTCACATTATGTAGCGTATAGCAGGGATTATTAGGTTTGTTCTGTGATATTTTAATTGTGACTCTTTTTGAATTACTTTCTTGGCGAACTATATCTCCAGTCCATTTTAAGCAAAGAGTCTCATTAATACCGTCTAATTCTAATTCAGTTGCCAATTCTTCGTCCATTAAGGTTAATGAAGATCCTTCATCGAGAAATGCGAATTCGTTTATCGTTTTGTTATTATTCCCATACAACTTTACGGGTACAATACGAAAGAAAACGGATTTTACAGGATGACTATTTTCATGGGTATTGCAAGTTGAAATAGTTGAGTGTGATTCTACTTCAGATTTTTTATTATGAAGAAGTTGATTGTGTATTGCTTCACAATTGTCAACACCGCACGGTTTAGTTTTCTTACATTGTAAGAAGTGATGTTTCTTTAAACAACATTTACATAACTTATGTTTCCGAACCAAATCCCATTTTTCAACAATTTTGAAATTTTTAAATTTATCGCATTTATCCAAATCGTGGTTTTCCTTACAAGCGACGCACAGTGATTTTTTAAATGATTCTTGTTCATTCACATGTGTGTTAACACGAGCATTTGATATAGGCTTTTGATAGCCAGTACTTGAATTATTGTAATTGGAGAACGAGACCAGACTAGCAGCTTTAGCGATATTATAAAGCCAATCGCTAAATATCGATAGATTAGTGTTGGATTCAACATTGTTAACATTTTGCAATGCCCAATTTAATTTAATACTCGTAGGTAATTTTTCAATTAATTCTTGAATAAGTACCGGATTATTCAAATGGGAATTTAAGCCAGAAGCCTCTATAGAAGCGCACAAATTCCGTACCATCAGAGAATAATTTATAAGTGTTTCAAGTTTATCATCTTTTGGAGGAGGTTCTTTTCTTATTTGATTAATCAAAGAACTGATAATCAATTCAGGACGGCCAAACAACATTTTTAAAGTTTCAATAACTTCTGGAACCGTACCCGGAAGTAGAAGGCGACTTCGTACTGATTCTAAAGCTTTACCACGCAGACATTTTTGTAGACGAACTAAATTTTCTACATTTGAAAAACCGCAAGCTTCAGTACTAGTTTCGTAACAACTGATGAATATTGGCCACTCTTCCGGTTTACCACTAAAGTTTGGCAATTCTTTGGACATCCCATGTCTCGCAGATATTTGATATGCAGAAGGTCCTGGCTTAAATTTTGATGCATCATAAGCCTTTCCTGCACTTTCTCCGAACTGATCCTTTTCATTTGAAACTAAAATTGAATTTCCATACCTGACTTTTTCCGGACATTGTACCTTATTAACCCACTCTGAAGTTAGCTTCTGTTTAACATTTTCTTCACAAATTGACTCACTGACGTCACTGTAACGGCTGCTAGCTGTGGATCGGTGCAATACCTCGTATTTTTTCTTCAGGAACTCTTGCTCAATTTTCTTCTCTTCTTCTAATTGTTGCAACTCTAATTCCATTCTTCGCTCAGAAACTTCGGTACGTTTTGAACGCCTTGACCCTTCAGAAGATCTTTGCGAAAGAACATTATTTGATTTTGCATTTCCGGATGCTGATTGTCCCATCACTGGCATATCTGCCGAAACGTGTGACTTTTGGGAAGCACTCCACCCATAAAATGATTTCGATTCAGCTTTTTCATTGGAATTACCCGCACGATCACACTCCATATTTGTAATGTTTTCAAGTCTTCCTTGTTCCGACATGTTTTAAAGAATTTTCTCCACACTTGAAATCGAGAACACAACAAAATTTAAGTTTTAAGAAAATATTCAATTTTCACAAAAATGTTTAGTTCTTTTTTCCGGTACACTTTTTTTTTATTTTAAATCACGTATAGAATCCCGGGTTTTTAACTATGAACCGCAATTCCGAACCGATATTTAGGAATCCTTTAGAAGATTTTCTTCGATTCCAACTTTTACGCAGACACGGAAATTAGTAAGATTTTTAAAAGAAATATTGTTTCACTAAGTTTGTATAGCGCGGCAATTCCTTAGGCTTCAATGAAAAACTTATTTTTTCTTTAAATTGAGTTTATTTGGCCAATTGCCTACGCTTTTAAAAATCTTAGTCCGATTTCTTCAAATTTCTTTTTTCTACTAATGAAAACTGATTTTTACAATATTAAATTACATCAAAAGCTAAGTAGGAACAAATTTTAATTTTTTTCTAAAGTGAATAAACGGTTTTTAATAATTGATATTTTTAAGTAAATTAAGAACAAATGAACATACTTTTAAGTAAATTAAGAACAAATGAACATACATTAACAAATATTAATAACCAATGCGACAAAGGACTATTGCAATATTAGTAACTGCAATATTAGTAACTAAGTATTAAATATGAAATACATAAATAATATACATAAGTGTCTGTAACAATACCCGTATGGTGAAACCAAAGGGTATACTAATTTTGCCTTATCGTTTGTAACGCCAAGATCCCGTCATCACACACAAAAATGAATTACACCAGTGTGTTTAGAATGATAAAAAAAATTGAATTTTGCATGTCCGTCCGTCTGTGGCGCGGATTGCGGGCGCACGGACTGAGCTAGAGACTAGAAATTTTGCACAGTTCCGTTTCTCGTAAAATGCGAGGCTAAGTTCGTTAATGGGCAAAAATGGACCATTAGGGGGGTACCCCCCATACGAACGAAAACGTTTTTTTGCGAATATCTCAAAAACGGTGCATCTTATCAAAAAAGTGCAAGAACAAAAGTTATTTAGGATATGATTCTACATAAAACTCCCATAAAAATCCGATTGGAATTAATTTTAAAAAATCTTATTGAAAACTTTGACTTCAAAGTGAAGTTTTGATACAATGCCATACCACCATACGGGTTTTCAATAATTGCCAGATTGGAAATTATAGCTTTTGTTATGTTTGAATGAAAAAATGGGGAATTGGTAAAATTTGATAGGAAGCATTTTTTTTCCTGGAAAAGTAGGTATATTGGCGTTATTTTTCAGGACCTTTGCTGAGGTGCGAAATCTCTGATCCGAAAAAACTTCCCATGTCCCGAAAAGAATGAAAAGACACATGCGTGATCCTTGCATGAACGTCCGTTTCGAATTCTTAAACTCCAATATCACATTCGTGAAAAACCACCTAATACCAATTTCCCCGAGAAAACTTTGAATAAGTATATTCTCGTTAATCATATACAGTCAAATTCATCTAACTCGAAATCCCTGTAATTCGAATTTTCCTGACGCAATTCAAAAAGCGGAAAACCATAGAAAGACGGGTTTTATGTCGAGATATGGGTTTATACCGCAATCCTCTACAATACGAAGTTTTGTGACTATACTTTATATGTTAATAAACTAAATATATACAAATTATTCCAATTGAAATCGAATGTATGGAAGAATTTCGTTAAATTGTGTCACAAGTTCAACGAAATTCTTCCATAAGACCAAGAGTCTGTCCAGAAAATACATCACGCTAATTTTAGGCTTTCGGATCCCCTCTCCCTCCCCTGCCACACACGATTTTTTGTATCAAATTTAATACCGCGGCTATATTACCATAGAAAACCCCTCCCAATAAAAATGTGACGGACAGCCCGAACCGTTTAGGGGAAAATTGAATATGTGATTTTTTGCAATACGTCACCAAACAGTAAAAATTATTACCAGTTAGTTTTTTTTCTATTTATTTTTTACATTACAAAATATTAGAATTTCTAAATAAAACATCACATTTTCAAGAATAATATTATGGCAATTAATACACTTTAAATTTTCGTTTAGTTGGGATCCATTTTAATATTTTAGAATAATAAACAAAAAATTACATAATGTGGAAATTTGTTTATATTGATTGATGTGGTTATTCAGTAGATTGAGTTCCAGTCAAAATATTTATCATTTTCGGGCCATGAATCATATCTTTCACGAATTACTATATCTACTAAGTCTGGGTACTTTCCTAACATACGTTCCGATTCAGAATCAGTGACTCCATATGCAGAAAAACGTAGGGGTTTGGGTCGATTCCCAATTTTCAAGGCCTCTATGAAATTCGAAACAAAGTCCAAATTTATTTCAAGTTTATAACAATTAGGAAGTAGTATCGTTTCTAAATTCTTGGCCTTAGCAATATACGAGATCACAGCTTCATTGCTTAATTCCGTACAATTATAACAATAAAGTTCTTTAATACTGGTATTTCGATTGCCCAATTCGATTAAAAATTGATCATCAATATTCATCGCCCATATCGTTAGTTCTTCTAGCCCAGTCAAATCAAAAATATATTCCTTCTGATTTTGATTCAAATTTTCAAACTTCAAATTGAAAACCGTCTGACCTCTGCGTTTAGTATTCACTAATGCACTGAAAAAGTCATCACTTATTTCTTTTGTATGTGTCCAACATTTTAAAAACTTTAGATTTGGTAGCTTTGGAATGTCGCTAAAATAATCGGTGTCCCGTTTACTTATAAAACTGAAAATTTCCAATTCGGTCTGAGTGTCTATTAAAGTATCTATTACTTCCTTCGTAAGTATATTGCATCCCTCAATATGTAATTCACTCAATTTCACACTTTTGCATAGTTGTATAAAATATATTGGCTCGAAGTTGATACAACCTCGAATATCTAAGACTTCCAGATTTGGTAATGCGTCCAAGTGTTCACCTGTGATTTTGTCATTATATGACACTACCAGTTCATTCAGCTGTAGGCAATCCTTAAATACTGAACAATGAATGTCGTTTAAGCGACAGTTGCATAATACTAATGAATTCAACTGTGTCAAATCATTTACTAAACCTCGAAATATTTCAAAGTCGTCGAAATAAATCTCCGATAGATCTAAAATTTCGATGTTTGGACAGAAATCACGTAATAAATTAAGTAACGGATCGATCGAGGTTTTGTTACCCAAATAAATCACAAGTTGTGACCTTTTCCCGATTTTTTTCAAAACATCGCATATTTGCTCATATGTTGACGACTTAAATCGAGATAAATCAAGTTGTTCTTTGGCTGCCATCAATGCGACGTCGTAAAATAGACGACAAACTCTCGATAACTCCTCTAGTTCCCAGTCGTTGAAAAATGAAAATAAATGCAAAAGGCAATCGAAATTGAGATCTTCAATAGTTTTTGTGCTGATGTATACTGTTTCATTGGAATCGTCAGACTTCTCCATTTTAATCAATTTCGGTTAATTCTGAAAATTCACTGTCTTCAATTTAATCATCTCAAAGCATTAAAATGATTTTTAATAAATACTAACCTTTCTGGCGATGTTTCGATTCTTCTTTAAAAACTCTTTAAAAATGCAACGAATTAATATTAACTGATGATGTAAATCTAAAATTAGTAATCTTATCATGCGTTATCGATGGCAATACATTAGGTTGAGTGAATGAAAATTAAAGTATTGCTTTAACTACACAGAAAACGCATTTACCAAAAGCAAAAGTTCGAAGAATATTTACTTGAAATGGCGTGAATAAAAAAATACTAAAATCGATGCTAAAATGTTTACTTTCAAGTGACAGCTAGTCTAGGATTTGAATTTGCTAACGGACTTGCGATTTCTCAAAAACCAACAATATATAGTATCGATTTTCGCTATCTAATCTACTGTATTTTTTGAATTATTCAACGTAGAACATTGAAACAAATAGCGTTCGATTAGTTGAAATTGCGTAAATATTTGTATTTTTTAATCGCAGAAAATTCTTACTAAGCAATCTGGAATACTGGAATATTTGTTTCTCTCGAAATCACTTCAATACAAGCACGGGATTACTATTGAACTTTTGAAGACGATGAATTAATTTTTGAATGAAAAAAATGGGGAATTGGAAAAAATTGATGGGAAGCATTATTTTTCGGGGAAAAGTAGGTATATTGACGTTATTTTTCAGGACCTTTCCTGAGGTTCGAAATCTCTAAACTGAAAACCACCCCCATGTCGCGGCAGGCAAAGATATATGCATGATCCTTACATGAACGTCCGTTTGAATTTTTAAATTCCAATATCACATTCGTGAAAAACCGACTAATGCCAATTTCTCCGGAAAAATTGGAAAAAGGATATTCTCGTTAAACATACATATTAGTACTCGTATTATATTATTACTCGCCCAACTAATACACACTTTAATTTAAATATTTTACCATTCAGGTCCTGATACTCTGGATTCAACGACCATTAAAAAACCATTTCGAACAATCGGTTTGCCTGCAGGGGATGAAATTGATATCAGCAAGATTCGAATCGGAATCCCAAACCAATACCATTGCGAAGGCCTCGCCAGTGAAATGCTGGAAACCTGGATAAAAGTCGCCGATCTGCTCGAGGATGAAGTGGCAAATGTTAAACAAGTTTCAATGCCAAATACTTCCGCTTCTATTTTCGTTTATTCCATACTAAATCAATGCGAAGTGAGCAGTAATATGGCTCGTTACGATGGTATCGAATATGGACACAGAGCTGACGTGGAAACGAGCACCGAAGAGTTATATGCGAAAACGAGAGCGGAAGGATTCAATACTGTTGTGAAAAACAGAATATTAGCAGGAAATTATTTCCTTCTAAGAAGAAACTACGAGAAGTTTTTCGAGAAAGCCTTGCGAGTGAGACGATTAATAGCTAATGATTTTGAGAGAGTTTTCAATGAAGACAAAGTAGATATCCTGCTAACTCCAACAACCCTAACAGATGCACCGCTTTACAAGGATTTCATTCAAAGTACAAATCGTGATCAGTGTGCAGTGCAGGACTTTTGCACACAACCAGCCAACATGGCTGGGGTTCCGGCCATTTCCATACCCATTCGACTGTCCACTAAAGGTCTTCCCATTGGTCTGCAATTGATGAGCAGGAGATTCTCTGAACGTTTACTGTTGACTGTGGCGAAGTGGATTGAAACGAGAGTAGAATTTCATTTAAACGTTAATTCCAACTACTCTGAATAGTTTTGTTATCAGTTTCGTTTAGCCATTTTATCATTATAACCATAAATAATTTATTACTAAATAAACAAAGTCTTTTACAAATTGTAGTAACTCGCTATCGATCTGAAAGTGAAACTACTGATAAAAATCCAAAAGGGCACCGAGATAGCGCCATCAATGTCAGTCGGGAAGCTCATAATACCGCCGAATGGTGCAAAGTTGAATTTCTTCTCAAATATCAACACTGGATCTCGTCGAAAAGCGATTGACAAAATTACCAGAAGTAGTGAGAAAACTGCTTGAATTCCATATCCAACTCCGTAATTAATTATCAGATCCCAGACGATATTCGCTGTTTTCGAGTCGTTGAGGTCTTTTTGGAGATTCACTATTTGTCGCTCCGTTTTCACGTATGTTATGTAGTCACTTTGCATGGAGATTTTCGCTAGTTTTCCACGTAGAACCGCGATTTCCTTCTGGATTCTCTTTTCCTGTGATGATGGTTTTTTAAGAAATTCCTTGACCTGAAAAGGTTTTTGTAAGAATTTTTATTGGAATTTAATGCAGAATACTTGCAGGTTTCGAGAGAAGGTTGGAAAAAGCCGTTACAAAGCAAACTATCGTTAAAATTATTATTAAGACCATCGCGAAATCGAACTCCACCACTCAGTTTACAAATTCTACTAGACTGCGAAATTTGAGGTTAGAAATGGACGTCAAACCTTACAAATGTTTTTTAGTGATTTGACAGATCTTTGTCCAGTAAGAATCGTGAGAAAGCGAATTTTACAGTTATTTGTGAAATATTCCTTAACATTACGGGAATTTACTGTCTTAAAATTAATTTTCTTTCTTGTAGAATCCCTCCAACTCCGAATTAGACAAAAAAAAACATTGAATTTATCAAATTTCGAACAGGACTGTAGCTGTCAAAAGTTTGGCGCGAAGCGTTGAAAATGTCTACCGAAAAAGTCTGCGAAATAGTTTCTCTGGAAACGTTAAAAAACTTTCTAATAGATCGCAACAATGCAGTTAACAATGATTACATCTCGGAAGTGCCACAAATCTGCAAAGATGAACCATGCGTTCTTGGTATTGATGAAGCAGGACGAGGACCAGTATTGGGTCCTTTAGTTTACGGCACTTCATTTTGTCCCATTGAAAAGAAAGAAGTTCTCGTTGATCTTGGTTGCGCTGACTCGAAACAACTCACCAAGGAGAAGCGTGAAGCGATATTCGAGGAGATCAATACCAAGGAAGTCCCGAAATCGTGCATCGGATGGGCAATTGAGGTAATATCTCCAAACGTAATCAGTGCTAGTATGTTGCGCCGGACTAAATACTCGCTAAACGAAGTCTCGATGGACTCTGCAATTGGTCTAATACAAAAAGCCATAGATGCTGGTGTGAATATCGCTGAAATTTATGTGGACACAGTTGGACCGCCGGAGAAGTATCAAGCGAAGTTGTTGGCTTTGTTTCCAGACTATCAAATTACAGTGGCTAAGAAGGCTGATTCCACATATCCCATTGTTTCTGCAGCTAGTATTTGTGCTAAAGTGACCCGTGACATAGCGCTGGAGAATTGGAAGTTCACCGAAGGTCTGGATTTGACCCATGAACAATTTGGGAGCGGTTATCCTGGAGATCCTGTAACGAAGACGTTTCTCGCAGAGAACATCGATCCCGTTTTCGGTTATCCTCGTTTAGTTCGGTTCAGTTGGTCTACAGCCGAGACAGCTTTGCAGGGGCATGCCTTCGATATGGAAATTGACGATGGAAGTGTCGAGGAAGTGAAGAAGACTAAGCAACAGATTACAAAGTTCTTCAAGCAGGAGCAGAAAGAAGGCCAACCGAAGCCAAAGAATCAATTCTTCAAGGATCGGTTTTTGGAGAATGTAACTGAATTTTAATTTTCTTATATTTTTAAAGCGTTATGTAACATAAAATAAATAATTTTCTTATAATATCAATACTATCTAACATCTAAAGGGGATTTTTCTAAAATTTGGTTATTCCTTTTGTATCCGATTGGATGTTCAAAGACGAGTTCTCCAAATTTGCTTTTCGGAAATACATTCCCCGTCCATTCGATTTTGAAGGCTTTCGTAATTTGATTCTAAAAGAAAAGAAAATTTTCAAGTAATTAAAAAATATGTAATTGAATTTTATTTAAAGAAATGAATCACTTTTGTGCCTATTGGGATGAAGACTTTATACAGTGTTGGTAGAATGGGTTTGAATTTTTTGCTGCTTTTTGTTACGTCGTTGAATTCATCAAAATTGTATTCGATGAATTTTCCAGGTCCCTTTTCCGTGTAGATTTTTTCCGTTGCAAGGGAAATCTGTTGAAAAAGGATTAAATTACAAAATTTTATGATTTTATCAACGGTTTCCCAACCGATCTAACTTTTCCGCTACCCCGGTCAAAAACAATTTTTAACGCACCTTGTAATCATTTTCGGCAATTTTTTACAAACTTTTTGAGCATTTTACGAAAGTTTTGTACCAAAAATTTTAATATTTTTTCACCAAAATGTAGATATTTTTTAAATGAATTTTATTTGAGTGGTGAGAAGGCTAACGCACAATCTTTTCCCTAAACCAAAGTCATAAATAGTGATTCTTGGCTCTTGTGCAAGTTTTTAAGCCAGCTTTTTGTCCACCGTACAGAAATTGTACTGGATTTTTGTTTATATTTGCGAAATAACTTGGACTGCATTTTTGATTATATTTACGAAATAAATTGCAAGTTTTCCTCAATAAAACGACATTAAACGCCGGTCGGAATCTTCTTTTTGTGTTTAAATTGTGTACAAATATACCTCCAGACAGTAAAGACAAAAATTTCACAAGTTTTACCTTTTTTGTGCTGAAAATCCTGTTAACTGCAGCGAGTGTTGTAAAAATCCAAGTCGATTTTACCAATCCCTTATATTTTCCCGATTTTATCACAGTAGTGCTATTTGGTAGCCTCCTTTTATCCCCAATGGAAAATCTTCTACTCAAATAATTGAAAAAATCCTGCGAAAAATGAAAACAAAACTCTCGTAAATCTTTTTCCCTGTGACCTCAGAAACTGCTCTACATTTTTAATATGAAACCTATGACAAATAGTGCTGTCCACAACATGGATATCCAAAGCAGAGTTCATTTGTTCCAGGGCAAACTCAAACCATTCGTTAAACTCAAGTGTAGGAGGTGAAGAATTGTTCAAGGCGTCCGCGTCGTGAATTTCAATGACCAATTTTCTTTTCGACAGTGTTTCAGATTTCTTTTGTTGATATTTTGCAGAGTGGTCCGCTTTATCACTTGCAGCCTCCGCTGTTTCCTGCTCGAGGGGCGGTGCAGTGTCCTGAAAATCACAAATGACGTTGTTTTCGTCGAATAATTCGGGCCCACAAAGATGAATCTCATCGTTGCAGAGGTCAATTTGATTGGTCAACTTAAATTGATCCATTAGCTCGATTTGGCATTCAGACAGCTCTAGATTTTCATCCTCAAACTGATTGTTGTCGATATTCACACTGATTAATTCAATTCCGTCTTTTTCAATGAAGTTGGCTGGCTTCGTGATATTTGGATCACCTTCGAGAATACTGAGATTTGTGTCGTTTAATTGATTGGTTTCATCGAATTGCACACAAGAGCTTAAGATATTCTCCGAAAAGCTAGCAAAGTCCTGAAAAAGATACCCTTCTGGTACAATTTCAATGTAAAAAATGTTAAGTTGATTACCTCGTTTGGAAGCAAACTAGTGCTGAAAATGTTAACTAGATTCTCGGTCACCCAGAGTGAATTGAATGAATTTAGGACCTTTTGGTATGATGCCTTCATAATTTTTGAGCTCATAATCCCACTTAACAGAAGCAACAAATGATCACAAACATCGTTTTCTAGGACTATGGAATCGTTGGGCGACATGGAAATTCTCAACTTTTTGCAGGCACACAAGCAAACCGATTCGGCTTCTCCATCTTCTGAAATGGAAATATGAAGAAGTCCAGCTGGAAAAGTCGCATTTTGTGTGCACTTCACCACAAAAGTGGATTTGTTGATTTTCTGCACAGCAGGCACAATGGATTCGTTTTCATCGTACAAAATCCACAGGGAATCTTTCAGGGAATTATTAATATTCAAACTGTAGAGAATGTCCTTTGATATTTTTATTTCCTCTGCATTTCTGGTGGTTTCGCAAGCACTTTTCACGTGCTTGCAACTGAGATTCATGTCATTTGAATCATATTTGCAGGTGTCCACGTAGCAAATAGCGTTCCTACTTACAATTGCGCCTGCCTGGTCGGCAGTTATCGAGTCCGTAATTTGGACAAAGCTTCGCTGAAGTGCCTGGTTCGCTCGGTCCTTGGTCCTGACACTGTAAACCTTTTTATCCACCTTCGAAACCAATTTTACGGCGTCGATTTGAGTTGATTTCGCAGCCTTGTTTATATAGAGCGGACATTTTTCGTTGGCACAACCTTTGGCACGATTCCCGTTAAATCTACAACAATAAGGACACTTTTTTAATCCGCGGATAGTAGCTCTGGTTGTTAAATCGCCCTGAATCATTTGTAGTTTTGATTTTAAGAAAATTGTCCATCGACAAACAAAGCTCTGATAAAAAAACGTCACCAGTGTTTGAATATTTTGACGTCTTCACATTGACAGACTAGTGGCCCTTTGATTGGCGATTGTAACCCGTATTCCCATGACATAAATTCTCGAAACTGTCAACAAAAAAAAGTAGGTGGACGGTTTTTCATGGTGTTCTTCGGCGTTTTCTTGTTATAAAGTTCGAAATTCTCAGAGATTATTTATTTTTATGCAACGAATTCTAATAAGAATACTACAGGAAACAGTGAAGTTAAGTACTGCAATAATGGCGGAGACATTCGATATTAAATCGGAGCTAATCGAAGAGTGCAGGATTTGCGGAGCATCTTTGGACAGCGAAATCTTTGATATTTTCAGCATTCTATTGGACAACATTGCAGGTTCATCTGAAACGATGTACGAGGCCTTCCAAACAGCCACCGGGATCTCAGTCAGTATTCATTTACCTTCATTATTCAGAGATTTTTACTTATTCCCTCTCCAGATATCACCGGATGATTCCCCAACGAGATCCGTTTGCGGCACCTGCTATACTCGTCTGAAATTCACAATTCAACTTCGTCAAAATGCTAAAAAGTCTCACGGTGATATTGTAGCGAGGCAGCATCAATTACAGCAGTTTGCAAGCGGCATAACAAATATAAAAGGGGAAAAAGTTAAAGTTACTGGGGTTGTGCGGCGTTGTCTACTTTGTCTTGAACTAAATGCCGAGTTATTAACCGAAATTCGTGGATCAATGGATTCTAATGTTGAAAATAATGATGAACCCTCTATCCTTAGTTTGTACGAGTTTGTTATTGGAATATCCGTAAGATTTTTCTGGTAAATTTGTAAGAGGGCAGTAATTGTTATTAGTTTTTTCAGGTACCAGAAGACGCAGCATTTTTATGTCGAGTGTGCATAGAATCTTTGCGAGAATCCTTTTTTCTACATCTCAGCGCAAAGGGGAGTCACACTGTTACAAAACCTTTTGCTGAAACTAGCGAACCGCAAACCCAGATCCTCAAGAGCGAAAATGTTTGCAAAATTTGTTCCAATGATTTCGTAACTCACAAGGAATTAGAAGTACATCTAGAAAAACACTACAGCGAAGATAACGCCGTGTGTTCAATTTGTCTCATAAAATATGAGGACTTCTCTACTTATCAGGAACATTTGCCGTGCGGAAGCAACTGTGATCCAATAAGTGAAGCCATGGTAGTTAATAGAATTCGATCACCCGAAAAAAGTGATCAATTATTAGATATAAAGATAGACGAAAATTGCTGCGGTTACTGTTCGAAAGTACTAGCAGATCAAAGCGAATTGACACAACATCTCAAAAACGATCATTCGAAGAATTACTGCTATTTGTGTAAAAGATTCTACTTAACGCAGAGTCAATTCTGTCTACATATGGACACTCACATAACAGACAATTACTATTTTTGTAGAATATGTTATAGGGAATTCAATAACCTCGTGGATTATGAGTATCATGCATTAGTAGAACATTTTAAACATATTTGTACCAAATGTACATTCATGGGTAAAACGAAAATTTCATTTAAGCCTTACAAATGGTATCCTGAAGGTGGCGACGGCTCAAACACTTGCCAAATGTGTTCAAAACGTATAAATACCTTCAGAGCTTATATAACGCATATGCGATGTACTCACTGTGTGTATTCACATTATAATTGCTGTTTTTGTGAAAGACCTTTCAAATCATTGATTTCTTACATCAACCACATGTACGAACATCACCATGTGATTCCAAAAGATATAAAAAGGCAGGCGAAAATATCGAAAAAGCATTTGCGTGTCCATAAGAATGATAGGAAAAAAACTTGTAAGATTTGCTTAGAACAATTTGATAATGTTGCTACTTATCAGGAGCATTCGGAAAGTGAACATCCGGATAATGTTTGCAAGATATGCTCTAAAGTATTCATAAATAGTGAGAGTCTAGTAAAGCATGTAAAACGGCATTTCAACAAGCGGACGAATCTCTGCAATATCTGTGCGAAACGCTTTCCAGATTCGAAGAGCTATCGATCGCATCGCCGGAAGAAGCACAAAGACTACTTCTGTCATATCTGCAGTGATATTTCCACTTCTAACGATCGTCAACGATTTATAACACACATGGATGATCATATAAATAACACGTATTATATATGTAAAGCCTGTTTAGAGGAGTTCGATGAAATCGAGAGCTATCGCTTTCATGTACGGATCCAGCATAAGAAAACTATTTGTGAATTTTGCTCTTATACTACTGAAACTAATGTAACAATGAGAAGACATTTTTCGCGTCATCGACAGCGCCGGTATGGCTGCAAGTACTGTGAAAAGAAATTTTTCTCCCAGAGGGAAGTTCACTTTCATCTCCCTACACATAATCTACATAAACAATTTAAATGTGATATCTGCGGATTATGTATGAAGTCTTTGTGTTCCCTTTTAAAGCATAAAAAGTACATTCATGCAAAATGGGAATGTAAAATTTGCTTGGAATCATTTAAAAGTCGTCGGACATTTCAAGCACATATGTCTCAGACGGAAAATTTCTACTATATTTGTCAAAAAGACAAAAATCGCTACTTATGTAAGATTTGTATTGACGACTTTGATACAATTCCAAATTGTGAAGTTCATTTAAGATACGCCCATGAAAAAAATATTTGTAAAATATGTTCAACTGTTTTTATATTAAATACGAATATACCTAGGCATATGCGTACTGCACATGGCATTTCTAAAATTGTAAATGAGCAATAAATTTTATTTTGGACATAAAATCTTAGTTTATTGGTTGTTTTGTTAAATAAACTTTTTGTGCACAAATCGCATTTAATGGAAGGTATTTTATTTACTGCAACTATTTTATATAAAAAAATAAACATTTTTCTGGTACGTATTTCGAGCATTTGCAATCAAGTGTTGCAAAAATCGAATGAAATTTGAAGCAATGTATTAAAGCAATGAAATTTTTCAATTTTTAGTTCGAACTTCACCAACCCGGAAGTGCATAATTTGGTGCCATTTAAAAAATCTGTTTTACGTTTTCGGCATTGCCAGAATAGTGGCGATTATTTGATTTGCGATTATAGCCCGTATTCCCTTGACATAAAGTTCAAGCTAAAGAGCTCCAAACTGTCAACAAATAGTTCAGTAAACATTTATTGAGGTTAGGTGGAGTCTCCTTCATAGTCTTTTTTTCGACGTTTTCTTGTTATAATGTACAAAATTCTAAGAGTTTATTTATTTTTATGAAAATAATTCTAATAGAAATACTACAGGAAACAGTGAAGTTAAGTACTGCAATAATGGCGGAGACATTCGATATTAAATCGGAGCTAATCGAAGAGTGCAGGATTTGCGGAGCATCTTTGGACAGCGAAATCTTTGATATTTTCAGCATTCTATTGGACAACATTGCAGGTTCATCTGAAACGATGTACGAGGCCTTCCAAACAGCCACCGGGATCTCAGTCAGTATTCATTTACCTTCATTATTCAGAGATTTTTACTTATTCCCTCTCCAGATATCACCGGATGATTCCCCAACGAGATCCGTTTGCGGCACCTGCTATACTCGTCTGAAATTCACAATTCAACTTCGTCAAAATGCTAAAAAGTCTCACGGTGATATTGTAGCGAGGCAGCATCAATTACAGCAGTTTGCAAGGGGTATAACAAATATAAAAGGGGAAAAAGTTAAAGTTTCTGGGGTTGTGCGGCGTTGTCTACTTTGTCTTGAACTAAATGCCGAGTTATTAACCGAAATTCGTGGATCAATGGATTCTAATGTTGAAAATAATGATGAACCCTCTATCCTTAGTTTGTACGAGTTTGTTATTGGAATATCCGTAAGATTTCTGGTAAATTTGTAAGAGGGCAGTAATTGTTATTAGTTTTTTCAGGTACCAGAAGACGCAGCATTTTTATGTCAAGTGTGCATAGAATCTTTGCGGGAATCCTTTTTTCTACATCTCAATGCAAAGGGGAGTCACACTGTGGCAAAACATTCTGTTGAAACTAGCGAACCGCAAACCCAGATCCTCAAGAGCGAAAATGTTTGCAAAATTTGTTCCAATGATTTCATAACTCACAAGGAATTAGAAGCACATCTAGAAAAACACTACAGCGAAGATAACGCTGTGTGTTCAATTTGTCTCATAAAATATGAGGACTTCTCTACTTATCAGGTACATTTGCCGTGCGGAATTACCGGAAGCAAATGTGAATCAACAAGTGAAACTTTAGAAGTTAATAAAATTGGACCACCCGAAGAATGTGATGAATTATTACATGCAAAGATAGACGAAAATTGCTGTGGTTACTGTTCGAAAGTACTAGCAGATCAAAGCGAATTGACACAACATCTCAAAAACGATCATTCGAAGAATTACTGCTATTTGTGTAAAAGATTCTACCTAACGCAGAGTCAATTCTTTCTACATATGGACACTCACATAACAGACAATTATTTTTTTTGTAGAATATGTTATGGGAAGTTCCATGACCTCTTAGATTATGAGTATCATGCATTAGTAGACCATTTTAAACATATTTGTACCAAATGTACATTATTGAGTAAACCGAAAATTTCATTTGAGCCTTTTGAAGTAAGCCCGTCAAGGTGTAATGGTGACTCATACACTTGCCGAATTTGTTCAAAACGTCTAATGACCGTCAGAATTTATCAATCGCATATGCGTCGTTTTCATTGTGTGTACTACGACTATAAATGTAATTTTTGTACACTGCATTGCAAAACCCTGATATCCTTCATTAACCACATGTACGAATGTCACCAGGTGATTCCAAAAATGGTGAAAAATCTAACAAAAAAATCCAAAAAGCATTTCTACTTTCATAGGAATAAAAGCCAAATTACTTGTAAGATTTGCTTAGAACAATTTGATAATGTTGCTACTTATCTGGAGCATTCGGAAAGTGAACATCCGGATAATATTTGCAAGATATGCTCCAAAGTATTCGTAATTGTAGAGCGTCTAGTGAAGCATGTAAAACGGCATTTCAACAAGCGGACGAATCTCTGCAATATCTGTGCGAAACGCTTCCCAGATTCGAAGAGCTATCAATCGCATCGCCGGAAGAAGCACAAAGACTACTTCTGTCATATCTGCAATGATATTTCCACTTCTAGCGATCGTCAACGATTTATAACTCACATGGATGGTCATATAAATGACAAATATTATATTTGCAGACTTTGTTTAGAGGAGTTCGATGAAATCGAAAGCTATCGCTCTCATGTACGGATCCAGCATAAGAAAACTATTTGTGAATTCTGCTCTTATACTACCGCATCACAGGGAGCAAAGAGAAAACATTCTTTGCGTCATTCTTTACAGCCCAAATTTCCCTGCCAGAACTGTTCAAAGAAATTTTTCACGCTATGGGACGCTCGCGCGCATAGCGCTACCCATAATTCAGATAAACCAGACCGACAATTTAAATGTGATATATGCGGTTTACATGTGACGTCTTCAAAACATCTTGTACGGCATAAAAAGAATATGCATGGGAAATTGACATGTAAAATATGCTTGGAATCATTTGAAAATCGTCGTGCTTTTGATAAACATTTGATATTTAAAACGAAAGATTTTTTCTATATTTGTGGGAAAGACAAAAACCGTTACTTGTGCAGGATTTGTATAGAGGAATTTGATACAATTCGATCCTGTGAGGTGCATTTTAAGACCGACCACACAAGAAATATTTGCAGAATATGTTCAACTGTTGTTATAAATCATACTAATATGCATAAACATATGCGTATTATGCATTTAAAACAGTTTAATTAAAGAATAAATGTTTTTTTCTTACATAAAATAGTAGTTTTATTCATTATTTCATAGACCACCGTTTTTTAGTTCGTTTACAAATGTTTTAGGCATGATGACGCATAATATTGAATCTAAAGGTTGGGTGATTTGCAAGATTTCCTAATGTTATAACTTTTTGGGATAAAGGAAAATAACGGGACCACTACCTGGTAGCATTAGACTGATGTCAAATGATTTTTAAAACGGTAAATTAATACTTCATAAATAATAGAAAAAACATAACAAAAGTTATAATTGCCAATCTGGCAATTATTGAAAACCCGTATGGTGATTTAAGTGAACGGCGAACAGTTTGTATCAAAATTCCACTTTGAAGTCAAATTTTCCAATAAGATTTTTTTAAAATTTTCCCAATCGGATTTTGATGTATGGGAGTTTTATGTAGAATCATATCCTAAATAACTTTTGTTCTTGAACTTTTTTAATAAGATACACCGTTTTTGAGATATTCACAAAAAACATTTTCGTTCATATGGGGGGTACCCCCCCTAATGGTCCATTTTTGCCCATTAACGAACTTAGCCTTGCATTTTACGAAAAACGGATCTGCGCAAAATTTTAAGTCTCTAGCTCAATCCGTGCGCCCGCAATCCGCGCCACAGACGGACAGACGGACGGACATGCTAAATTCAACTTTTTTCATCATTCTAAACACACTGGTATAATTCATTTTTTTGTGTGATGACGGGATCTTGGCGTTACAAACGGTAAGGCAAATCTAATATACCCTTTGGTTTCACCATACGGGTATAATAAAATTATTTCACTCGAAGAAACAAAAAAAAAAGTTTGACTTGGTTTTCCGGGAAAACCCCGATTTTTTGGTTTTGGGAAATTTGAGCCCCACTTTGCAGGTGGGTTAGCTATATTTGATTGATTGCACAGAAAACCTTTTCATTTCGAACCAACAAAAAACTCCAGCTTAAAAACTGCACAGAGAAAAGTCATCTTAAAAATTGTACAGAGGCCAGAAATGGCAAAAAACATGCTGCAAAAGCATTTAATGGAATTAAAAAAAAAATTGTTACCACTTTTATTTATAGAGAAGAACAAATATTTTTTATTGTGCGTAATTCGAACAAATTCTCGATTTTATTACGTAAATCGAGCTTCGCATGTGTATCAAAAGTTTTCGTACAGAATTTTGGTACATTTCCGAAATATACATTATAAAAATGTGAAAAAGCCGCGAAAGCTATTCGGGGTTTATTTTTTTTGGAAAAGTGTTGGTTCTTGTATAATGCGAAATATTGTGAATGGAAGGGATTACAAGGCGCAAAAATCACAAAATGTTTGGCGAACAACCAAACTATGACAATTTACCGTACAATATTTTTGCGATCGCTAGTAACGTGCAAAGATATTGAAGAATTTCCATTTCCACCAGCATCTATAAAAAATCCAGGTCTGGAATCATGTAACTCGACGCGTCTCTGTCTTTCGACTTCGACGCAGCTTTTGATTCTTGATTTCGGCATATCTGCAGCTTGAAACTTCGCGGAATCGTCACTATGAATCGAAACGTGATTCTGAACTGTCATTCCAGGAAATTTGAAGCTGCTGATATGGCGAAGTTAAAAGTCAAAAGCTGCGTTGAGATACATACATGATTCCAGACCGATTCCAGCCCAGGTTATTATCGTGAATACAAGAAAACGGACACAAATTGGGATCGATGAAATAAAAAACTTCTGTTAAGTATTTATTAGCATACACTCTTTTATTTTTCAAAAGAATTTCAAACTTTTTTTCCTTGATTTTAATCTCGTTTACATAATTTCTCCTCATGTTTCTTTTTTTATTTTAATTTCAAATTCGACTTGAACGTCGTTTTATTTTTGTTGTTACTGGTTTTTAACTGTTTTGCCTGCTTTAATATTTTTTTTTTCTTGTGAAGAACATTAAAACGTTAAAATATTCTTTCTTGTTTTATTTTTACTTTTCTTTTAATATCTATGTATATATTTATACTTTTCTTTCAACATATATAAACAATTTGTTTTTGTGTACATATAAAGTTTTTTTTAATATTTTAATTATTTTGTTTTTTTATCTTATATCGCATTGTTTCATTTATATTTTATTTATTTAATCTAGTGCTTAGTTATGCTATAAATATTAAAATTGTTTATTGTTTATTTGCATTTTTTTCTACAAATTACTATAATACTTTTTTCATTTCTCATTTTTTTTTAGTTTCATATATTATTCAATTGTTTATTTTTTTCGTTTTTTTTTTTGAAAATGTGTGTGTTTTTTCGTTTAAATCCTTTGGGTATTTTTTTTTTAAATTTTTTCAACTCATTTGTCTATACATATTAGAAATTTAAATTGCTTAAATAAATTATGTTAAATTTATGATTAAACGTTTTCGTTAATAATAAAAAAGCAAAAATTATAAACAAGTTATTTGCAAAAAAACGTCTTAAATCTAGTTGTTTAGTTTAAATGTATTTTTATTATCGTAAAAAAATTATTTTATTTTATTTAAAAATCACATTTATGCGTTCATTTTTGTTTTATATTTTTAAATTAAATTAAACAAAAAAATGATGCAGTTAAATACAAAATAATCATATAAACATGTAAACGATTAAATATTGAACTATTTAGAAACCAGACTTAAATTTTATAAGTTCTTTAGTTTGCAGTTATGTTTCATTAACCGACTTCCTTGTATTGTAAAAATAAGTATTATAAAAAGAATTTCAACTGTCAGTTTGCAAGTAATTCGGAAAAATCCGATTTTTCACATTTTAATGAAAATATTTCGATTACGGTATAATATAGCGGATAACGATAAGAAGAAAATTATGGGAAATTTTATTCTCTTTAATACATTTCGCATATTGAACCACCGAAATACCGTTAGTTTTTGAGATAATGGCTTTAACCTGCAGAGGTTCAAGGAGAACATAAACCGACATCTCCTTTCGTTCTTCCGACCATCCTGAGCTGTGCTTCGGCATTAAAGGGCCTTCCCCTAAGCTCTGGCTGGAACTATAAAAAAAAATGTCGAAAAACTGGATTTTCCGAAATAACGGTATATCTCAGTTTGGAATACAGAGTTCTAGTAATCAAGTTTTTTTTTGTCATGAAAAATGCATAGTTCCGGAGTAAATAACGAAAAACGAAATTGCAATTTTCAAAAAGCTGCCATTTTGATTACTTTCGGTCAACGGATTTCCACCAAGGACCAAATATGCCTGTAAAATTTCATATCCCAGAGCATAGATATACTAGATCGCTCGATTTGCTGTCTCAAATGGTCCCATTTCAATACAGTTCAGTGAATCAAAACGAGTCAAGTAAGAGCAAGATAACCGTATGAAAATAAATATAGTCCTCTCGTTTATACCGTGAGCTGGCAAAGGAAAATATACTTTCGGAATGGTGTTGGCGCCTAAAGTTATTTGTTTGCGCCTAAAGTTAGTCTCAAACTTGTGAAATTTGAATTTCGCGGCAAACTAAATTTGAATTTCGCGACCTTATACAGTTCAGTGGATGCGTTCAAGTACTATAAAGAGGGAAATACTTTTGGGACCATTTTTCAGCAGAGCTTTGTATGGTGACAGTTGTTCTATGTTATATAGTTCTGTGTCCCAGAGTTTTTGAGAAAATCTTTTACACAGACTGACAGAAAGACATTTTTCTAATGTAACTCTCCTAGACTTGGGATTCTCCGAGAAATGTTTTTTAGGCAAAATTTGGAGGTCGAAATTTTTAATGATCCCAATCCTTTATTATACTTAATAAAAGAAAGTAAAACTTTAATAGGAAATTCCCAGATTAAAAAAATTGACTTTATAAATTTAATTTTTTCATCTCTGAACTTTCTTACACATTACTGCAAACAGGAACTCTCTGATTATAATTTCAAATGAACAAATTGAGAAATGATCTAAGCCCAAAACATTTCATATGTCAGTCAGGATGAACAAAACAGAATATAATGAATGACAAACACATTTACATCAATGAAAAAAAAAACAAGATAATGTTTAATGGGTTGTACGTACAATTTGAAATTCTAAATCGAAACTAGTTACAAAAAAGAACTCTGCCTTACAATAATTACTTGGAAGAATGTAAATATTACAAAAAGTAAATATTCTATAAAGATTTACAAGACTATAGAATAGACATTTTAAATGTTTTCTGTTTAATATCGAAAATAATTAAATTAAAATTGAGCAAATATTCTCGAAAATAAGTAAATTACAAGAAACGACAAACAAACGTTCAAACATTTTTATTATTTGCACAAAAGATTTTTTTTTCATGAAAAAAAGGACACAAAACAACAAATCAATTTTATTTTCTTTTTAATGAAAAAATCATTTAAAGTTTAATTTAATATCCGTAATATATATAAAAAGTGTAGAAAACCAGTCTTTAAAAATAGAGTATTTGTTTTTTTTTATATATATATTTTTATCTATTTATATATATTTTATTTCTCATTATATTTCCTTACTTTTCTCGCGCAATAGGTTTATTAAATTAATTTTTTTTTGTAATTAAATTTATATAGTTTCTGGCACACGATCAGCATACAAATTCGCAGACTACACACAAACATTCATTAGGTTTTACTGTCACTGGAGGTCGTACAATTCATTCAAAACGTCATCAGTCAATCGTTTAACGGAACATTTCAAAACGTAAAACAAACAAAGAAAATTCAATCTCAAAAACATTCCGAATGCAGCTTTTTACTTTAATATAGTACTTAATTAATAATATCATTCCATGTATATTTATATAATAATGTAAAATTTCTTTATAATTACAATTATTAATTAATTGAATAGATTCTACTTAAATATTATTCTGTTTTTTTTTTTATTTGTTTTTGTTGTTGTTGTTGTGTGGATCTTTTCTTTAATTGTTTTTCAATGTCTCACTTTTTTCTTTTGTGTTTTTTTTTAATATTATCTTAAATATGAATTGTATTTTGTGATTTCATATGATTAGATACGTTCTTAAACTTTACTCAACTGTCTTTAGCGATTTCTAATTACGTGTCTTGTTCTGTTATTTCATTTTGTCTTATCGTTTGAATCGTTTTAAACAGTAGTATGTGTTTTTTTTCAGTTTCTTTTGTTTAGTTTTTTTTTTTTAAATATAATTTCTATAAATTGTAACCTTAGATTTACCTTTAAACATCGGCATTATCGGCCTCTGTGACAATAATCGCGAGTTGATCATTTAGATCGGGATTGATTTGAGCACCAACAGCACCACCATTTGATGAATTTGTAGTATTATTAGTTGCATTTGTCGGATTTGCAGTAATTGTTGTTATTATTGTTGCATTATTAATATTATTTGTTGTTAAATTTGAATTTGGAATTGTATTTGAATTTAATGTACTGCTAATATTACCATTACTACAGATTTTGCTATAGAGGTCCGGTGTTGCTGTCGTTACATCCTCGAATTCAGTCCGTAGCGCTGTACGCTTTAATAATTGTAAATTTGTTGGAAGATATGATAGAATATTGTATATTAAACGTATATCTTCGCTAGATGTCCATACGCCTGGCCGTTTATTATGATACAATTTTGCGTATGTGTATATATTTGCTGTCTGATCATATTCCATTTGCATGGATAGCGATGTCACCGCACAAAAGGTACACGCTTGAGCACCACCATATCTATTGGAGAAAATCGATAAAAATTTGTTAGATTAAAATCAAAGCAAATTTTTGACATTGGTACATTTTTGAAAATATTACGAATGAATTTTTGGCATCCAGAAAAGTGAATTTCCTTTGACGAATTCTCTCAAAAACTACGGAATCGACTTAAACGAAATTTTACCCCTTCTCCCGATACCTCTTGAACCGATGACGGGATTTTGATCTGGCTTGCACAATAAGGCAGGTTATCCCTTAACACGTTGAACGCCACGTGCCCACCGGTGAACATTTTGATCTTCCAGAGGACCAAGTGACCACCGGTGGTCATTATTGGATGTCGATCGTGGGACAACGTGACCACCCGTGATCACACTACGTGTTTCATTTCGAGACATCGTGACCATCAGTTGGAACCTTTTACATATATTTAGCTTTGAGAAATATTAAGTTTGATCCCAGGATGTAAACCTATTTTATTTGTAATTGGTAGTACTTGTAATAAATCAATAAAAACAAATCAAAAATATCAGTTGTGGTCAACACAAAACTTTCTTCTACAAAATCTACGACCCTGCGCAATTTACGCTAGAGCCCTGTCGCGTTGTCAACCTAAGACGACCTCCCAATAAATTCTTGATTTATTCAAAAATATCAAAAACGTACAAAATTTGAGATAACTTGAGAACGATAAAAGATATCAATTTACGGTAAATGGCAAAAATGTAGAAAATGTTAACATCTTTAATTATTCTTTTAACTGATTTGTCGAAAAACCGTCAGTTTGCAAATTATTCGCAAAAATATGATTTTTTACATATTAATGAAAATATCTCAATAACGGTAAAATATAACGGATAACGGTAAAAGACAAAATTGTGCAGAATGCCATTCTCATTAATTCACTTCATACATTCAGTCAGCAAAAACCCGTTAATTTTCGAGATAATCGCAAAAAACTGTTTTTTTTTTTTGAAATAACGGTTTATCTCGATAACAGGTTGAGATATCGAGTTATAGCTAAAGACAAAAGTGTGGGAAATTTTATTTTCTCCAAGTTTTGTTATACTTAAGGCCACTAAAAAACGCGTAGTTTGGGAGTAAATCGAGAAAAACAAAATTGCGATTTTTGAAAAACCGCCATTTTGGATACTTCCGGTTAACGGATCTCCACCAAAAGTTGATAGGATCGTCCCATTTCAGGACCCAACATGCCTATAAAATTTTATGGCGCTAGCTCTATTAGTTTTTGAGAAATCTTGTACACAGACTGACAGACAGACTGACAGACAGAAAGACATTTTTTTAATATGACTCCAATCGACTCAGGAGTGATCGGGAAATGTTTTTTAGGCAAAATTAAGAGGTCGAAATTTTTCATGAATACAATACTTTATTATACTCCGTAGAAGAAAGTAAAAATGTTGGTCCCAGAATGTCACCCAAGGAATACTCGCTCGTAAATACGCGATCTACTGTGAAATTCAAAGAATGACTACCAGTGGGCATGTGGTGCTCAACGTGTTAAGAAAAATATTACCTTACTTAAATGTGCCCCTCCCTGTTGTTGTAAATCCTTCTTTTGCTATGCGCTGCAATTTTGACGGATTTTTAACCAAGTTCTGTCACGAGGACAGTAACTGAGTAAAATCCTACACCCAAAGGCGAGCAAAGCGTGCCTTAATAACCTATGCTTCATTCATTTTGTTCGTAGAACTGTTAATTTTCTGATTTTCAAATAAAAAAATTGTAGCGTGTGTCGGGATACACCTAAAAGTTATTAGCTATTCCCCAGGGGGTCGCCACCCATCGGTTGGGAAACCGTTAGACTAGGGGTCGTCAGCAATCTCTTCAATCAAAGTACAAGTGCAAAAATTTACTAATATTCCTTTTGTTATGCAAATATATGTGATAGTCCTCAGCGAGTGAAATAAATTTTTATTTAATTGACGTTTTTAAGTTCTAAATTCAAGTTCCAAGGTGTATTTTTCCCTCAATTAAATATTATCCCCATTTTAAATGTATTGTGGTATTTAAAAATAATTTCATGTCATTTTGTTCGACAAAAATTCGATATAAAACGTAAAATTTCAAAAACAATGTTATCCTCCCAAAAATGTTGTAAATCGAAAATTCTTTTTGTTTATTAAAATTTCGGTCGAAAAAACTGTTCAATTTTTTTTGTTTATAATGAAAACCTCTAAACCGGAATTAAGCGTTCAATTGCTTACAATTTATGAGAATTAATTCGTAAAACAAAAATCCCGACAAAGCCAATATTTCATTTCAAAAATGTACTAATCTCATAAAACCGTTGCATAATACTGTTGTAAAATAAAATACTGTAATTGGAAAAAATAAACTTGAAATAATTACCTATCTATCACAACAACTGGTCCATTACGATAATCACTAGTTCGTTCATGAACATCGACTATAAAATCAAAAATACTATTTGGATTGGTCATTTCTGGCCAACTGGGGCAATGTAACATCCTAACATTTAACTCATAGTCATCCTGTACGGATTGTATAACAAAATCACGGCTAACATAGTCGTTTTTGTTAGTTTTATTTAAGAATTTAACACGATAATAATCGCTTTCGATGGGCGAATTCTCATCTGGCCAAAATTGTGCGAAATTCTGCAACAAATAAATGAAAGAGAGAAAATTTAACGAATTATGAAAAGTAATTATGCAATCAGATTATAAAATAACAATAGATAGATGATAGCGAATAATTAAACTCATTGTTATCATCGTTATTCATTATTAAGGAGGGAAATAAATTTTAATAATTAAAAAAAAAAATAATATGTTTAATTACAATTTCATCCAGCGATGATAAAATAACGATTGTTTGTGCATTGTGATCCCATATCATTTGCCAGAAATCCTTTACTGTATGCGACATCGGATGCTGTGTTACGATGAAATCCCTTAATCTACGGAATCCATGTAGCCAGGATGCATTTATATAATCGCTGCCATCTTCACCTGGCTTCGGTGTTAAATGAACGCGACTGCCCTCGATTGGAAATATCGCACCACGATTTTTAATCGAATTCACCTGCTTCATAGCCGATGCAATATGAATGTCTTTCGTTTGGAATTGTATGATGTTCTTGTATTGATTCTCCAGAAATGTTGAATTATTCTTAAGCTCTTCGATTTGATCGGCGTGTATATTCGTTTCACTGCTAGCTATGGCTTCGACGAGAGCGTCATGTATGAAAATATATTGCTCCTCGGTTTGAACTAAGAAATTACGTTGTACTCTAATGTGACGTAGGAATCCGAATACATTCACAACGGATTTGTGCTCGATTTGTTTAAGCATAGCATCTAAAACGATGTAAGTTCCCGTACGACCGACACCGGCACTGAAAAATACATGAAAAAAGAGGTTCTAGTTAATAAAAATGCTTTTTGTGATGGAATTAAAATTGCCATTCGTCCTCTTTTCCCCGGACACTATGTTCTGTTAAGACGCGTCCGAGGAACGGGAATTTTTATTAAAATGTGAACGGGGTTCTTCATTCACGAGTCCTAGTTTTTTAAAATTGGTCATGGAAATCCTCAAAGAAAGTAACTTTTAATTGTAGTGTAAAACATTGAATGTCTGTATGCCCGGATTTGGCTAGAAAGCCGTTCAACCGAAATTTAGCTTAGACTTATAAGCTATTAGAAAGCTTATAGGCTATTTGGTTCCCCCCCCCCCTCAGGTTTTTAGTCAGTTTCTTATTTTTTAAACAATTAAAACAGCAAAACGGCTTGCAGCCAGAACAGTCGAACCCACCGTTTTCTCTCGAACCTCGTCTCCTGATATATTTTAAACTTCTGCTGGGATTAAGATGCGATTTTCAGTATAAAGAGGCCATCTGTGCCTCATACATCGGACCCCTCCCCCTTCTCCCCCTCTAAACTCCGTTCACGTTAGCATATTTTCCATTTAATGATTTCAGTTAAATACGATAGTTCAACTTAGAATTTTGATCTAAAGTTATTGATTAATTTCTTGAGCAACGCCGGCCGGCTACGAGAAGCTAATCAAAAAGCTCTTAAATCTTTACCTGCAATGAACGACAATTGGTCCAGCGTCTGGTGGATTTGCAGCCGATGATTTTTTAACGAAATTTAAAACTGGCAGTGGATGATCAGGTGTGCCATGATCCGGCCAATTCGTATAATGATATTGATATACGATTTTCTCCGCATTAATTTGTTTCTTCTTTTTGAGCTACAAGCAAATGAATGTGAAAAATTAATCTAGAAATTAATTGACAATCGAAATGATTACCTTTAGGTGTTTAATTTGGAACGTTCTCACCGTATACGTGGCCATGACTTCCTCTTCGAGAAGTTTAACCTGTATCACGCCATAAGTTTCGGTTCCATCCTTTGGCCAATACATATCACACTTTCGCCTGCCTCGCTCCACTAAATTCGTAATCATAACGATAATGACGACACGCTGCTCCCAAATCATTCGCCAAAAACTATCGAATGTGTCGGGAAGTGGCCCCTGGGTGCCGACAAACGCTCTTGCCTTCTGATAGCCATCAATGAAATTTGCATTAATGTAGTCCAATGACTTTTTCTGGCCAGGCGTAGGATGTAAATGTACCCGACTGTGATCATCTGTAGTACAAATATAACGAATAGAATCAAATTTTATGAAATTCTCTGATAAATTTCGATATATTTCCTATGACTTACATGCAATTATATTGAGATATCTATTTTTCCTCTTGTTCTCTGGATGCTGGGAATGTTCCGATGCCAACTCTTCCGCTATTGATTCATTTTGTATTGCCTCGTATTCTCGGCTAAAACCAATATCACCATCAGCATGCAGAGATGCTACATGCTTAGCAAACTCATTGACAGGGACTGCTGCCCGAATTTCACCGCCAATTTCCACTGGGACTTCCCAATCAACTTGCTGGACATTCGGCTGATGCGGCGGATCGTCCAGATAGTAGTACGCTGCATGGAAGCATTTCCTGCTTAAATATTTGAAAGGAGAAAATGAAATTCACAATTAACGTAACAGTTTAATTAAATCAGGAAAATATCGGGTGCGGACCAGATTCGTCCTTACCAAAGCATTTTTTTTTTAAATTAATTGAAACTTTACCAGGTTGTAATTGAAATTAAGTGAATCAATATTTAGTGCAAAAGCCAAAGCAATTTTAATCAAATTAAGAATTGAAGGTCTCCTTTTTTTTTTTAAAAAAAAAGCAAGTCACACTGACTAAATTTTTTTTCAACAACAATTAATTAATTGCAGTGAAACCTTTATAAACATACATATATTTCAAAGACCCATGATTTTGTTTTCCATAATAAATGAACCGTTGTTGCACAAATTTCCTGGTCCCGAGCGAACCCGGCTTATACAGGTTTCACTGTATTACTAACTTTCATATGATATCATGAAAATTCGGATAAAAATCTAACGACTAACGATTTATTGGAGTGTCTTTCGTCACGCTTTCTAACGAGTTTTTGTGTGGCACTTGATACCACCACCATTCTGCCGCTGCTCCCCTTCCCTCGCCCCTTAAACATGTGACGTATTTTATGGATAATCTTTTATTTTTGAACACAACGTTGTTAACATTTTAATTTTCCCCATAAAAATAAAAATGGTTTCTTGAAATCGTAGTATTTGGCCGTAAAACTCAAGTTTTAGAACAAAAATTCAATTCTGCATAACACAAAACAAAGATATTTCCATTAAATTTATTAAAAAGTGATCAAAAATAAAACTCAGATGCCTTTCATTTAATTTTTCCTGCTCAATTATAAAAAAACACAATATTAATATATTGGCTTGTAAAATTAATTAATAATGCATGTAAATATTAATTGTGAAAAACCTTCGATAAAATATTAATATTTATAGAATGATTGGAAACACTTTAATACATTAAAAAACCATTGGAATTTAATTTTTAATGAGAAAATATAAAAAGCTGTAAAATTTTTGTAACTAATAAAATTAATTTCATTGTAGTTGGTTTTGTAATCAATATTTAAAATGAAAAATTGAATTTTTGAAGCTGTTACATAATATATACAGATTAAGAGTTACATCAACAGTGTAATTAAATTCATCAAGGCCCGTTTGATCGTACTTGTCTTACACAATTTGTAAATTTCCAATTCTAGACAGAAGATAGACATCTATAAACTGGCGTTAAAGATAATTTAATTATTCTGTGGTTAAATTTTGTCGTGAATTTTTTAAAAAGGTTTGCATTTATAGTTTTCCGATTTGACGTACCGATTTCAAGAAAATCTTAAAAATCATTTTCATTCGTATGGGGATTGCTGGAAGGAATGGACCAATTTTGCTCATCAATGAACTAAACCTTCATGTTTTTGAGAAACGCTCCTAAGTTGAGCAAGTTCTAAGCTCAAACTATACACCCCGAAATTCGTGTTCGTCAGAAGGCGTTCTTTCTCATATATAAAATGATAGTACCAGGAAAACCGAGCCATGCTCGGCCACCTCAAAGTCGTCCTTTTGCTGAAATTTTGGAGAGGTGAGACCTATCAATCTAGATACCTCTTTTAGAAAAACACACGCAATATGTTAGAAAAACACACAGCCTAATCCACCTAACGGTGAGACGATACCTTTCTTACATAATTAAACTTCATATGATGAATATAATTGGGTATAATCTTGATCGGACCACCCAATTCGAAGATGCCGAGGGGAGGGAAAAGTCAGGTTTGTAGTGGAAAAATCGAAAGCCCTTAGCCCCCTTAGTAATACTGTAAAGTTTCATTAAGATCGGACCACCCAATTCGAAGATACCAGGCGAGAGGTATCGAAGGGAAGCGAAATTTCTCAGAGGTGGGACCTATCTAGATCGATTCCTTATCCCCGAAAATCCCTAACCCGGAAGTTTCGTGAAAATCGTTAGGCGGGTTTTCGAGATCGTTTGTGCAGACAGACAGACAGAAATTCCTCGTATTATATTGTAGGATATAAGTATGTATATATTAACATTTTAACCAACGGTTGTTTCGCGGCCCCCAATGAAACGATTTTTTTTCGCAATAGCAAGTCTTTTTTTTCGAAATGTGATATTTCTTTCGAATTCTACTTGGTTTAAACTGGGATTTTCCGGAACCCTGTACCAGTCTGTAGTCTTGGGCTCTGAACCAGGTACCCGTTTTTTCGCAGAAACGGTTCTTGGAAATTTTCAGAACCAGTAACCCGGCTCTTTTCAACAACCCTACTTAAATCATTTTAACTTAAAGGTCCTCGCGATGACTTTTTAGCTTATATGTCCCTTTTGAAACTTGCAAAATTTGTTTCGGCAAAAACTCCAACAAATTTTTGAAGTATAGGAAAGTTATGTAAATTTGTATTCTGTATATTTTTTTACCTATACGTTTTTCAATCAAATCCACCGTTGGATTTACATGCAATACGAGAAAAAAGTCGAAATTTCAATATCTTAACCTTTTTTTTTGTAAAGTTAATGATTTTTTCTCCATCTTTAATGCCACTAAAAATGAATTTTCAAATTACTATTGCCTTCCAAAAAAAATCTGAACAGACCGAATTTTGTCGGTCCTAGAGACATGCCGCCTTGGATGGCTCGCCTCCCAACTTCGCTATCGCCCACTTCCCCTCCCCCTAAATGTTTCATGGATTTAATGGAGTCCGTCAGCTATGGCACTGCTGAAAATGCAGTGAAAACAAACCCGTCGATTATTTTATAATATTTTTATTAACGAAACAATAAAATTTCCAATTAATTTTGTTGAAATTTTCATCTTAAGAAGTTCTGTTTGAAATTCCTTTTGAAATTCGTAACAATACAAGATTATTGAAACTTCTTACTTGTTTTTAATATTACAAAGCTAAACAATAACATCTTCCATTTCTGTTTAAGATTTAATTAAAATTTTTGTGAAAATCACTGGACATAAAATTTTCCCAATTCGGTATTTATCAGACAATCGGTAATAATTTCCACAACATATTCTAGTATATTCGTATTATTTCCAAGGTTGGTGCAAAACTAATTTTCTACTTGCTTAAAGCGTTGGTATTTTCAACTATCAGCTAGCAAAGTGAAAGGATGATTTCATTTAAACGAATTTATTTTAACGTAATGTAAAATATATTGTACAAAACAATGTCCATTCATAGAGATACCTAACCAAGGAGTATATCTACAAAAGTGTATTATAGCAATTTCCACCAATGTTAAAATGGTAAATTTTGAATGTAAAGTTTTTGAGAGTTGAGTTTAACTTTGGCATCATGGCCAAAACTTTGTTAAAGGCTTTTAAAACCGTTTTAACACTATCATCATAGATGCTAGTGCGAATCCTGAATGAATTTTATACACGGAATATATTTGAAAATTTCATCTCAATGGATATTATTACGTTATATCCATATATGACCAACGAAATGCGAATAGAGTTAACATAGTCTATTTAAATTTGATTATCTTATTAAATACGATACTTCTTGCCGAAAACTTCTTGCTGCGAGAAAGTTTACTTTACTTCCTCTTCGAGCAGGCATTTTTTCCCTCATCGTATCGTTCGGTTTGCAAATGTATTCCGTACTTACTTTCTCAACTTTACCTATTAAAATCCCTTGACGTTTTTAAGGGTGAACGAAAATCTCTATCAGTAAAGGGCTTTAGCGTTGGCTTTCAACTATTGTTTTATAAAGCTGAAAGTGTATTTTAGTTGAATTCTATATGAAAACGTACAAAATAATGGTTTCCGGGGTAATCAGAATATAAACTGGGAAAAGGATAAGGATTTTATGATGATGGATATTGATTTTTTGCGTCTTTTAGCCATCACCGATTTTATCACAAGGGTGTAAGGAAATATCGGCTTTTTAAGTAATGAAATTGTGATAAATTGAAAATAAATTTACGACGAAATTTTTTTGTAGGACAGAAGGGGGAGAACGGAGAGAATAAAACGACAAATTAATGATTTAGTTTAGTGCTTAAGTAATTCGCTTTTAATGTGAGAAAAAAAACCTCATGTGATTTTTGGGAATTTTATACTTTTTTTTATCTCGCTTTTAAAACTTCTTAACTTCTTCGAAATCGGCGAAGTGCTGCTCTGCAAGCGCGTGCCCCATCGATGCAAAAAGATAGTAGTCAGATGGAGCCAGGTCTGGAGAGTACGGCTGGTGCGGTAATACTTCCCATCCAAGTGATTTGAACACTTTTTTGACTGATTTTGCTGTGTGAGACGGCGCTCTCGAGCCAGCCTCGGAAAATTGGGTACCCAAACCAATACTTGATCTTTGAAAATACATAAAAACTTACTCAAGTAAGTTTTTCAATAAATAAATGAGTAAAATGAAAACGATAATATAAAGGTTTTAGGAACCTCTAGTAGAGAAGAATTGAAGCCTCTAGTAGAGAGCGCGGAAAAATGAGGATACAATATTTTGAAAGGGTTTTATTCTAAAAAAAGAAGAAAAAACTTTAGACAATAGTATAAAGAAGTTTTTTAACTTCTCCCTGAAAGACCACTCAAATTTGAATGAAATTCATCTTAAATTTTTTTGAAATTGCAGCCCAAGGACCAAAATTTTGTTCACAAACCGAGACATTGTTCTCGAACCGTAGAATTTTTTGGGCTCAAAAGTAGAAACGTTCACAAACTCAGGATTTCATGGACCAAGGTTGTAGTGGGCTAAATGAAAAATCATTTGTAGATTTGATTAAGCAGCTGTCCACAAAATTTTTTTATTTTTTTTGTGACGATTTTTTTAGGGTAATCGACAAATTTTCTAATTCCAAGTGGTTTATCCTTAGACAGGCTACACTATAAAGCCGACCATACATTATGAGACTTGTTCTAAAACCATGTTGTACAACTTGTAGTGGCGGAGGCAAAATCAACAGGGTTTTGATTTTTGTCGAACCTAAAATTTGGTACTACAACCGGCCCATACACGATCCAACATTGCCTACAACCGAACCAAGTTGTACAACAAGTCTCATAATGTATGGCCGGCATAATTTGTTCCCTGTTTATGAATCTACAATTTTTGCCAACAGTCAGTCACAGTGATAAGGTTTTGCTAGTATCCATTGAACACAGAAAGTGTGACAACAGTTTGAAAAGGCGTTTCTTTCGGTCGTGAAAACACTCACAAATATACAAGGTCGTAAATATTCAAGTGTCTCCAAAACTTGCTAAAACCAGGAATAAAAGTCGACTGAGTTGGCAACAAGAGACTGTTCCTAAAATACGTTGCACTTTAAGGGAGGAGAGAAAGTCTGTGGTGGTGTATCAATATCGCCGCAGAATCTTTTGTTTGTCCATACAAAAAATCGTCAAAGTGTTGCGGAGTGGGAGGGGAAATTCCGATAAGACAAAAAGTTAGCGTGACGTATTTTATGGACAACCCTTAATGATTTTCACAAAAATACTCTACTGTAAGAGTTATTTTAACCAATTACTGACCGCTGTTTCTAAAAAATTCGGTGCAGATTTAAGTTTTTTTTTTTTGGTTTAGAAAATTAATACAATTTTAAATTGAAAGCACAGACCGGCCTTGATTTTATTTATGTAAATACTAAATAACGACAGACAGACATTCATTTAAATGAGTTTCATTATCAGATCTTCGCCGACTTTCGCAGAAGGATACAAAAGCAATAAAAATTTTAATATAATTCGAAATATGTTTTTGTTCAAAAAAATGTACACCCAAAAATAGACAAAAAACACATCAGACGAATTATCAAATCGCGCTTTTATCCTGTTATCTACAAATTATTTCTACGATAATTTAATACACTTTCAAAAATGGGGATTAATCAATAACAAAAACAAAATATACAAGAAACCTACTCCGCCTTAAATAGTTTACAAAAAAATGAGACTTCAAACTTACGTAAACCAATTGCCGGGATTTTTGATTTGTTTAAACATTATTCACTGTAATTTAGGAGGAAAAATCCGTCTAAGAATTTTTTTAACCCCAACGTATCTTCAAAAATTCCACAAACACCGAAAACCGAACAGAAAATTTCTAACAATAATGGAAAAAAACTCAAGCGACTCCATTCACCGCGGCAACTGTTTCAATTGATCGAGAAAATGAATTTTTCGTAAATTTAATTTAATGATATAAAAATTATGATGGAAAAATTGCGAAAATAGAGTTCAGAATTTTTAAATAAATGTTTCCAAGTTGTCTACACAGAGCAGAGCAGCCAATAATCTGCTTTGATCGATAAAAAAAATTCTCGCTGACTAACTGAATGAGTAAATTAATTAAATTTCAAAGTTTCTCTGTCGCCGCAATTGGTTACATATCAGTAGTAAAGTAAGATACCATTTTTGCCTCCATACTCCACATTTAAAAAAAACAGTACGTATCTTATCTGCACAATATTGAAAATGCGATAATATTCTTGTTGACGAAAGAGAGAAGTGAAAATAAAAGTTCACATATTAGTGATGTGATATTCTTTTTCCAGCTGGTTGAATTCGTATATGACAATGAATTGCTAATAGCAATAGATTCACACTTGTCCGTGTACTCAATATCCGCATCTATTTGATCAATTTGATAAATTTGTAGAAGAGAATTGAATTTTGGGTAACGACACGCAATTTTTTTTTATTTGACTGAAATAAAGATTTGTTTTTTATGGAAAATTTCTAATTACTAATTATTGGTTGGCGAAAAAAAAAAACAAAAAAAAATTGTTACCAACAACATTTTACAACAAAATGAAATTATAAAAATAATTATAATTGTAATAAATAATAAATAAATTTTTCAAGTAAATAAATTTCAATACATATTAAAATATAATTTTAGAAATGGATGATTCCACACCAAACGAAAGGATGAAAAAAAATTGTGAATGGCTTTGAGACGTTTTTTTTTTTGAAAAAAGGACTTTTTATTCACGTGTCCAGAACACGTGATATAAAATGAAAGCTTGTAAAATGAGCTTAACACGTTCACGCCGGCGCGTACCACCGGTGACCCGCACTAGACTGTCTCATCGGACGGTGCGTACCACCGGTGGCCCGCATTTGATTGTGCTATTAGACGGTACGTAACACCAAATATTTAGATCTTTAACACTTTGACTGCCGAAAAAGAGGACCTGAGAGTCACGCTCTCGTTTCGACACAATTTTAATTTTTTGTCAATGATGCATAATACCCTGGATTAGCTCCCGTCCGATAGAGCGAAAAGATTGAAGCGCCGCCGCCAATGGGCGAGGAGCATAAATTATAGCGTCGGCGTGAACGTGTTAAAAATGTCGGGCGATTATAGATTTTTGCGTGATTGTACTTTAGCAGAAAATTGCGGTTTTAAGGTACGGATAGAATCCGTACCCGAAGTGTGAATCTGCAAAACTAAAGAATCTAGAGTGGATAAAAATTACTGAATATAAAATCCATACCACCTCTAGTATGTTTAAAAAATTACAAACAATGCCATGAATTTATCAATTAAAAATATAAATTGTAGGAACAAATATGTTTTGTGCTGCCAGAAAAATATTATGTGGCAATTAATTTTACGAGTAATTTCGGAATTTTTTTTATTTGTTTACTTTAAAAAAATAGTAATTTTGTTCATAGTTTGTTTGGATATTTGTGAAGTGAGATTAAAATATAACAAAAGCTTTAATTGCCAATCTGGCAATTATTGAAAACCCGTATGGTAATATTCGTATCAAAATTCGAACAGTTGTACCAAAATTCCACTTTGAAGTCAAACTTTCCAATAAGATTTTTTAAAATTTATTCCAATCGGATTTTAATGTATGGGAGTTTTATGTAGAATCATATCCTAAATAACTTTTGTTCTTGCACTTTTTTGATAAGATGTACCGTTTTTGAGATATTCAGAAAAACCGTTTTCGTTCGTATGGGGGGTACCCCCCCTAATGGTCCATTTTTGCCCATTAACGAACTTAGCCTCGCATTTTACGAAAAACGAATCTGCGCAAAATTTCAAGTCTCTAGCTCAATCCATGCGCCCGCAATCCGCGCCACAGACAGACAGACAGACGGACAGACGGACGGACAGACAGACAGACAGACAGACGGACAGACAGACGGACAGACGGACGGACATGCAGAAATTAATTATTTTTATCATTCTAAACACACTGGTGTAATTCATTTTTGTATGTGATGACGGGATCTTGGCGTTACAAACGGTAAGGCAAAGTTAGTATACCCTTTGGTTTCACCATACGGGTATAAAAATATCGAAAAGGCATCTATCTATGCCAAAAAGGATAGTTGCCCCAGTTTTGGGTACGGACAGATGGCCATAGAGGATAGACGCACCATTTGATATTAATTTAAATATATCTCATATATAAATTGAAAAAATGAGAATCAATTTTACTCTAAAATATAACCTTTTACTGGTCTCATGAAATCAACAAATCTCGCTCTTTTAAATATTTGAAGTCGTCAATTATAAAGCAATAAATTTCTAGGATTTTCTAAATCACAAAAATCTCAACTGTTGACGTTATCTCTTTAAAATCCTTTATGAAACAAATTCAGAGCAAAAAAAACCTTCAACCATGTTGAATGAATTCAATTTTAAGCAATTGCCCACAAGAATTATGGACTCAATTTGTGGTCTTTATTGCTGAAATGGTTTAAGGACTTTATCTACTCAGTGGGATTATCCTATCAGCTATAAATTAAACGGCGAAAGCCTAAACAGCCATTGAGACAACTTAAATGTACTTTAAAGTGGCACAAAAGTTACTTAGAAATAGAATTATAACCTTGGCAAGAGTTATTGTGTCGATAAAATTTACTTACCTCCATAGAACAAATGCCATTATGATCAAAATAATGCCAAAACAGCTAAAAACTACACCAACTAGCACGGCAAGATTGTAATCGTTGTGTGATTGTCGCAGCAATGGTTGAATTTTTTCACAATTCGGTTGCATAAAGATCTAGAAAAGAGAGAGAAAGAAAATTAAAGCCGTAAAAAAATCTTCCATATGAGGAAAATAGAAACAAAATTTCTTTCGTTTTTCATATTTTTTTGTTAAACACAACTTTGTTCATGTACATATCACCATAAATCGATAAAAAAGTACATTTTTGGTTTTCTGAATTACAAATGTATACAATGCAGACGTCGTTGAAAAAATGTGTGCAAGAAAAAAATTTTAAATGAAATTCTAAAGATAAATATGGAGAAAAACAAAAGAATTTGTCTCCATTTATCTTAACATGATTTATTTGCCATTTCAAATGTTGAAAAATTTTTGTACGACTACAGCAGGGGAAAATAGACAACGAAAACCAAATCAAATGCACAAAAAATTCAAATAAAAAAAAATCAAATTTAGATATTGCTATGTACTAGTAATATTCATTGTAGATTACCTTTCTTGGCTCTGAAAAATTTCCATACAGCCGTTTCCTAGGATTTATAATACTCGTCGAAGCTGCCCGTACTTTAACCTCATATATTGTGTTAGTTGTCAAATTTGGCAATGTTATCTAAAAAAATAAAATATGAAAAGTACATTATTTTGTATTCCCAGGACGTTTAATGTGTTTCAGTTGTTGGATTTTTTTTTCGTAAAATCAGGATAAAAGGTAAATAAATACAGTTACAAGTTGGTATGATCAATTACATTGCTTACGATGCGAGGTTTAATATTAAAATTCATACAAAATTTAACTCCAGTTGGCACACATTTAAATCAGTCAAGTTTTATAAATTTTCTCCAGCAATTTGGATTTTAATTTTAGTGCCAACTATTCATATTATAAATTAAAACGGTTTAATGAAGGTGTTTTCATTTTTAACTGGGGGTTTCTTTTATCGTTGAAATACGTTTGGGCTATGTGCCAAAATTGTTCGCTTTTTCGCCTCATGTGTGATTGTGTTTTTTTTGTTGGCTTCATGTTGGGTGAAAATGTGCACTTTAAAGAAAATCTAATTTGTTGACTAGGCGAGATTTCAAGGCGCCACAAAATTTTTTTAATTATTAAATTTGAAAGAAGTTTGCAGTTTTCGTGTGTGAATAGTTTTATCATCCAAAGTTTATTTTTTTTGATTTTTCAGTCTCAAACGTCTGAAAAATGATGGATTTTTTTTATGAAATGAGAATATGCGCAGATATCCAACGAATATACAATAATATCACCACAACAACAATTTTTTAAAACCGAATAAACACCACAACAATGTTTTTAAACCGAATAAAAATCCCTTCAGAGGTTCAGAAGATACATTGGGCGCAAGAATTGAGAGAGGTGGATTTTATAGAGAAAATATTCTTTGAGAAATTACATATCGACGAAAGATTATATCCGCCAACGACGCGGTCGACATAAATGCTACCTGGGCTACACTAACGGGGAATCTACATTCAGTCTCAGGAATTGAGCGCTTCACACTTGCAACTCCATGTTTTGACTATTTTGACGTCTTGGTTTTATGCAGAAAACTTCTAATTAGACACATTAAAAAACTTCTCTGAACGTGTTCGGACGTTCTGGAAAATAGGTTAGTAACCAGGGAAAAGAAAACGGATGGAAACGCTACCTGCAATATATCCCAACAACGGTACTTTTTACGATCATAAATTCTTTAACACTTACTGCAGTTTCTAGATCCTCAGAATTCGAATTAATTGTGATGTTTCGAAAGGCATGATGTCTCAGTACTTCCGGTTCGACAATCCTGTAGCTAATCTCATATGAATCAATCGATTTAAAATCTTCACCGGGACGTTTCCAGCGTAGTATAAGAGCATCCAGTGAATGGCATGTTAAATTAACAACGATTGGAATGCTTGGACTTCGAATATCCGTACGTTGAATAACCGGATCGGATCGGTCACCTTCGTTTTTTGTTGTGAAAGCTGTCACTGTGATTTTATATTCTGTATCCGGTTCTGAAATTAGAAAAATAAATCTGTTGTGAAAATATGAATAGCAAAAAGTTGGAGGTGAGTATTTAAAAAAAAATTGATTGATAAATTGTTAAAATTTTAATTTAGAGGGCGGGGGGAGGCGTTTAAGTATTTTAACATTTTGATTTTTTGGGGGGGTTTTTTTTGGGGTTGGCAAAATTTGTCAATTCTAGCTAAAAATTTGTCAATTCTAGCTAAAAGTTTGCCAATTCTAGGTGGTGACAATTTGTTCCGGAGTTTTCGATAAAATATGTCATGCTAATTTTTGTTATTTCGAAATTCGACTTTTTTCTGGACTTCAGTTAATACAGTTAATACAATGCCGCAGACTTTCCCCTTAAATGTGTGACGTATTTTATGCAATGCCCCTTTAGAAAAAATAAATAACAAACCCATCGATTTCCGGTTGAAATAAACAAATCCCTGCTGAAGTTTCTATTAATAAATTTAACACAATCTGATCTAAGATGTCATTAATAGTCAATTAATTATAAAATATAATTGATTAATGTTCATATAATACAGTTATATATAGATTCCTATATTTTAAACCCTAATGAGTTCACCATTCATCTATAATTTCATATCGTCGTAAAATAGTCATGTGTTGGAAATTTATTAAACCTCTAGTCTCGTTAAACAGAATAATAGTTTATGAATTTTTTAATAATAAGATTGTGTATTAATCAATTTTATAAGAACTCCCTTGGGACATTTTCCTATTACTATAACGAATATTATTTATTAATAAAGGTATACATGTGATATTTATGTATTTGGACAACTACTAGTTGGTACGCTAATGTCACTAATAACAAATGCTAATTATGATAAATTTAGACAGCATATGATTAAATATTAAAAGGGAAAATCCATAAATTTCCCATCACGGAAAAGAACTATTTAAGAGCGAGCAAGTGACATTAATAAATAGAGGGATGGTAAAAACTCTAGTTAAATATAACTATGAATATTTATCAAAATAATGTACATACTAAAAAAAAATCCTGAGGGTTGGCTAGTTGGTTGGTACTTACTTAATTCTGATAAACTGTATGTGATGTAAGGGCCGGTGGTCATTGGTGAATTTTTCACAATCTCGACACCTGTCAGATTGTCATGTATGTGGAATACATGATAACCTTCTATTGCTCCATTTTGATTTTTTGGCTCACGCCATGATAGTTTTATCGTATCCGATGTTACGTTTAATACCGTCAAATTTAGGGGTTTACTTGGCACTGGAAAAAAACATAAAAAATATGTTTTGTTAGTATAAATGATATTTTAGATAAAAAAAATATGTGTATCTGATATTTTTCTTCAATTTTATATATATATTTTTAGTATTGAGCATTTGCAGTTTTTTTTAAAAATATATTTTTACGCTCAAACCCCTTGGAACAAATTTCAAAAAAAATTCTACTCTATTACAATCAATAGAATAGAATTTGTAGAATTTTTTTCGGAGGGTTTTAAGTGTGACTTTCAAGAAAAATTTGTTGTTTCACGAAAAATTCTTTGAGAAATTAATTAACAAATGTTATACCGCGTTTTCACAGAAAACACTTGTAGCAGTTTCGTCTCGGCGAGTTATTTTATAAGTGAGAATACCTCAGTCTTTCTCGCATTAAAACACTAATTTAGCAAATTACACAAGCCGACACAAATTTTGGTGCACGCGATATTAGAGCCTTTTTTTGGATAATTTACGATCACTGAATCTGAATTGGTATGTGGTCTTGCTGAATCAGCTCTAGTTTTTTTTATACAAAAATTGAGAGTGATTCGAAATTGTCCATACATTTTGAGAGTCATCTTGCCGAGAGCGAAATTTCTGAGTTTTCTTGTGTGGAAACGATGTCTAAAGGTGCCGCTCTACATGAGAGTAAATGCCGGCAAGAACCTCTCGATAGCAGCTACTCGCAAATGGACACGGCTCTGAGAGTCGCTCGCAGAAACTAGCTCGCGAGTCAAAAGTGATTCTACTCTCTAGTCGACAGACCTCCACTGAACTCTCGGAAAGTAGCTCGCCAGATACGAACAGGGTTTGAATTTCGCTACTAGCTTTCGAGAACGCTAGAAGCTCGATTTCGCTAGTAGCGATAGAAAAATCGCCAAAATTAACTCTCAAATGGACAACCTCCTGCGAGTAACTCTCGAGAGTTTTTGAGAGTTACTCGCGTATTTACTGTCATGTGGACCGGCACCTTAAGAGATTGTCAATAAAATACGTGACGCTAATTTTCACCAAACCGTGTCCTACCCCCCCCCCCCCCCCCTCCCCCTTTTTCCTATTCGTCGAAATTTCTCGCGATTTTTTGTATGGAAGTTTCCCCGTTCGTCTGAATTTTTCGCAATTTTTTGTATGAGAGTTAAGACAACCGACAAACTGCCAAACTGCCGGTAAGTCGAATGGCAATAACTAGGAGTAGAAATGAGAGCATTGCCTTCCATGGACCGGATTTCGAAAACGGGGCCGGATTCCGCATTATAATCTCTATGGAATTTCGTACGCATCTCAAAACTCAAGCTTACGGAATCAGGACTCGCTCTAGCGTGAATTGAGTTACAATGACGATAAAATCAAATGTTAGCCAGACAAAAAACGACGTAAATCGAGGAACAAACGTATTTTTCTGTAATGGTCGAAGCTACATGACTTTTTTCGCTCTCAAAATTTGTAACCGGGAAACCACTTACCGATTTAGCTGAAATTCCGGGTCATTTGTGCTAAGCGAAGAAGCCCAGAGCGATGAATTGCTACAAATCACAGTTGACAAAAAAGATGATTTGAGGGGTTTTCCAAGCCGAAAATTCACAAGAAATTCGAACGACATTTTAATTAAAAAATCGGATTTTCGTAATTCCACAAACTTTATGACATTAGAAATCAAATTCACCGTTGACTGGTATGTCGATATTTCTTGCAAGCGAAATATGAAATAATTAAAATTCAATTATGATAATATTGCATTCTTGCTTCTTTTCAAAAGCTAAAAATTATTGACGACAATCTACAAGAAAATCAGAAATTAAAGGAATCAAATCATCGAATCAAAAACAAAAGCCATCAAATTTATGAAAAAAAAACACGAAACTTTTTCCATCTCTAAACTTTTATTTGATAACCTTTTCGCGTATATTTTTTCTCCTATTTTTAGAATGTTGTGAAACAACTATATCTAATGATCAAAAACTTTTTTCTTCCTTATTTCTGGTATTTTAACCTTTTCAGCGAAATGTAGGAAAAATAGAGAAAAAAAAACGATGGAATTATTAAAAACTTTTTTGATTTGTCGAAAAATTTTCGTTAACGTATGAAAAGTTTGATTCTCTCTGTCTCATGCCGATTTTCCAGGAGTTTTCATCTTTTGTCGACTAGCAGATATAACTTTTAGATGAATCCAATTAAAAATTTCGATTGAAAAAGAGCCATGAAACAAAATGCGGAGAAAAAGAATTAATTGAATCAGCAGTGGTTAGCTTTATTCGCTGTATACAATACAACATAATATTACTGTTTTTTGTAAACTTTTTTTTTTTCGTAGTTATTGTCGCTGAACATATACAGATTATTGGTGGTGAATTTAACCTCAAGTAATTGCATCGTATATAATTTTTTTTTCTCATTTTTTTCCGCAATTATGGGAAAATTCAGCCTCTTTGATTGAATTAAATTACTCCATTTTTATTTATTTGGTGGATATTTGTTTAAAAGGGAATTAATTTATTAGCGAGAGATAAATTTTATGTTTTAATGAAAAAATTCTGAAATTGATTGGGTTAAATTGTTGTACACTGAATGGATTTCATTGATTTTTTTTCTGTTACTTTTATTTCATTCATTATGTGATAGATTGTGTATTTTAATGGAGTATAAAAGGTGGATTACACTAATTTGGGATGTTAAAAGGGTAATTCGCACGAACTTCTCATGAAATTTTAATTGCTGATTAACCTACTTACAAGATGTCTGGAATTTTGCTTTAAGTCATACAAGAGAAATTACACCAAGTAATGTTGCAAAGTGGACGTCGCGCTTCATTTTGTGGTCGCGGCGTCGATGTTCTGTCCTCTTATTTAGGGGTGGCTTTAAATGCGAATTTAAAGAGTTATAAATTATGGTAATGTAGTTGTTTATCCCTGAAAACGTCTCATAAAGTTTTAAAAACATTTTTCTCCACTTCAATTTTAAAGTTTGGCTAAAATGGCTTTTTGAGCAGAAAATACGTCACACTTTTTAGAGGTAATTGGAGATTAATGGTAATGCGACGGAAAAATTAAATCCCATTAAATTCGGATATGTTTGAGTTTTTTTTTATTAAAACAAAAGTGTTATTTGCATATAAATACGAAAATTTGATCCAATACAAAAACATCAATTGTGATCACGATAAAACTTTCCTCTTCAATATTTAGTTTTGGCAAAAATGTGTAAAAAATTATATTTTTTCAAAAATCTCGCGAACCGTTAAAGATATGTTAAAACGTTTAACCCTTTGACGACCCTACATTTTCGGCCGAAGGGATTTTGATTTTTTTTTCATTTTCATGATCTGTTACCTGATAATAGTTATGCCACAAAAAATGGTGGCCCTAGACCCCCCCTTGCTCCTCATTTTTTTATCTCGAAAATTAAAATTGAAAGACAACATTCTTATATATAATTCATGTACGTATTTATTTTTGAATTTGAACAAACTGAATTTTATTAGTTGTGCATGTGGTAGACGTCGAAGCAATCGCAAGTACAGATATCGTCGGCTAAGAGTGAAATCGTTCTAAGTCCATTATACCAAAATTTCTGGAAGAGCAATAAAAAACCTTGTTAAATCATTTTAATTTTCATTTAGGATCATAGGGGCACAGGGGAACCGGCATAGAATTCCCGCCACATACATACATTTATATTGCCCCATCTATCCTCTACAAAAAAACCTTTTAATACCTTTGCTCTATCTCTTAACTGGACGATTTTAAGTACTGAAAGCTCTTGGGCAAGCATACTTGCCTGTGGTCGTCAAAGAGTTAAAGGAAAAATGCTTTAAATTTTGTTTATCCACTTGCCCCCAAAAGCGCATAGTTTTCGAAAAATTTTCAAAAAACTTAATTTTTTTAAATATCTTGAGAACCGTTAGATACAAAAAACCGTTATAGCAAAAAATGTAGGCAATTTTATTTCCTTTAAATTTTGTTTTTCCACTTTTCCCCAAAAGCGCATAATTTTCGGGAAATTTTCAAAAAACTTAAGTTTTCTCAAATATTTTGAAAACCGTAGCAAAAAATGTAGAAAATGTGATATCCTTAAAATTTTGTTACATTCATTTTTCCCGAAAAGCGCATAAGTTTCAAATTTTTTTCGAAAAACCGTATTTTTTTTTTTTTCAAAAAAATTGTATGGAAGGTACGATACTTTTCTCAAGAATGATAGAAAACTACGATTTTTGTAAGTCATTTACAAAAAATTGCAAGTCGCTAGGTCAACGCGATGAAAGATAGAGAAAGGGGAGCGGGCGGAATGCCGCAGATGTGACCGAATTTATAAAAAGTCCTTTAATTTTTGTTTGTAGAATTTATCACCCTTAATTGTAAGTTTTTATGAAACGTATAATCTCTGCCCTATTTGTATACCCTTGATAGTGACATCTATAGAATATATTTAAATTGTGGAACCTAAATTGTGGAATATCTTTAAGATGTGGAATTGTGGAAATTGTGGTACCTCGTGAACGCTGCAATTGTGATTTACTTCTGATCCCTCGGTTCGTGTATAAAGTTTCGATTTGCTTGCACAATTTAAGTTCTTGGACAGGCAGTTAGGTTCGTGGACACTTCGGTTTGTGAACGGTTTTCAGGAACGGCTAAAGTTTATGAATCAAGATTCCAATGTGATAAAACTTACCGACTTTAACCTTTCATGCCCGACTTTTTCCCTGCTGTTAGAAAAAAAAATTGATGGTCGGTTGTTGTTCTTTAGTCGTAGAGAATCACCATGCTTGAAATTTTCACTTTTGTATGAAAAACTTTAATAAAAAGTTGCTTAAAACCAACATCGGGCATCAAAGACTTAAAGGTTGTTAGTCCGGCGAAAACTTGATGATTTTCTTTATAATCTCTCAAACGGATTTCCTTCAAGTTCTCGCGGGAAAAATTTTATTGTAGTTTCCTTCACGAAAAACTTTCTAAATATTCTCCAAAAAACCTCTTAGGAGCGCCGAATTTAAATTTCTCCCCAAAGGTGTTTCCAAATATTCGCTAAAAACTTTATTAGAGTGCCAAGTCTTAATATAAAACCACCACCTACCGTGGCTGCGCCACTTTTTTATACTAAACGCTTTTTCTAACGCTATCTATTATAGACTTAACCAAAAACAAGTATAATATATGGAAATACGCTCCTAAAATATCGTAATTGATTTCAGAATATGAAATTTTCACGTTGTACAATAACTTAAGTAAATTTAAATTATTTTATCATCAAAAGTTAAATAATTTCGTATCAGACAAAACTTTTGTGCACGTAAAAGTTAGCTACCAATCAATTCCAATGGAATGGCAGACAAATACTGAATTTTACTCCTAAGTGAGAATAACCCAAAACCAGAAACATTTATTGCAGCATTTCCACAAAATTTAATTAAAACAAAATTTGAATCAACTAAAATCGTAGTTGATAGATATTTCAAATTCATGAAAATATGTCAAATTTTGCCATAATTCAGAACGTCATTTCATTTCGATTATTATTTTTTTTTTAAATATTGTGAAACTGGAGGTATTAATTTTCATATTTTAATATTTCTTTGCGTATAAAACGAATACATATTAGTGTAAATTTCATCATAACGAGATTGTATTCGATGTGATTCACATATTCTATCCAGTTCGGTTTTTGTACTGAAATCATACACAGTCTAATTAAAAACTAATTTCAGTTTTAATTCTAATTAAATTCGGATATGTTTGATTTTTTTTTATTAAAACAAAAGTGTTATTCGCACATAAATACGAAAATTTGACGCTTGTATTTATTTACATTTTGGAATTTAGAGTACTGACCGAATAACAAAAATCGTTTACGAATTCTTGTGCAAAATTAATTTTGTTCTATGACTTCTATTAAATTCTATTTATTTCATTATTCAACTGAATTTAAAATGCGATCAAAGAAATATTTTGTTAAATTCTGTAAAACAATGAATATCGATCCGATACGAATGCATTTTGATGCATAGAAAATTTTATAAAAGTAATAGTAAATTTGCTCTAGTTTCATCCTGGACATGACAGGGAGTTGCGGGGGAGACGGCCCCGGTTTTATACATCCATGGTTTTTGCCAGAAATTAGGGACAGGGAAGTTTTTTATGAACAGCTCTTGTAAATAAAGTATATAATCTCTTGTACCAGCAAATAAATTTTTATTTTATTTTTTATTATGCTTTTATATCGCTTTTATTTCTGATACAAAATTATTTTTTCCTTTTTAGCACATTTTTTTTAAAACAAAAGCTTTTTTTTAATTTCTTTTTAAATTTTTCTTTATTTGTTCCTTTTTAGTCATTTTGTATTTAATTAGTATGACTAAAAATCCGAAATGCCGTCTGTTTTTCGCCACGCTGGTTTATACTTTATTGTCTTCGAATATATCTGTGGCAAAAAGACAAAACATCTTAAATCGATTTTCCAGCGACCCCAAACTGATCTGTATTAGCATTTCCAGACAGATCACTTTGGCTTCGCCAGAAAATTGACTTAAGATGTTTTGCGTTTTTGCCACAGATATATCCTTAAGGACTTTTTGAATCCAGAATCGGATTCAGCAACCCCAGAAACCCCCAGATGGTATTTTTTTCGAAAAACTTGAGGAAAAGGATAATCACGTTATCCTTACAGGATCTTCCCTTACCCTTACAAGGACGAAGTAGTGTGAATATTGTATTGTCATGGCAGTTACGTGTGTGTGCAAACTTTAAAGACAAATTACTTAAAAGATTTGTATCTGACAGACAGACAGGCAGACAAGAAAGCAGATACCAAAACAAGCTAAATTAGAACCTTTAAAAATTGTCATAACCAGTAAATTGGAGTTCCCTACAACGCGCCTTTAGAAAGAAATTTTGAAATCAGGGCTATAACTAGCAAAAACTGGGTCCTGTGAAGACTTTTAATTTTAAGACCTCTACAAGGATTTGTTTTTTTAAATTATAAGATGTGCATATAAAAAAGCTCTCTTTTCAAGCTGATTGAAGAAAGCAATCTAAAAAAATATTGAAAAAATTGTGGTTTGAAATTTTTGATTGACCTGAAATTCAAAATCACAATTTTTCGATAAAAAACTACACTCAGAAAAATGGAGGCTAACTCGACGACCTACATACGGCGTAATTGGCCTCGGGCAGGAAAATTTAGCCTATGCGAGGCGCGCGTTCGCCTGCATGAGGGAAAGTAAAACTTGTGTTGACCTGTGGCCCGAGAAATTCTGAAATTAAGCCACGAGCAGGTGAAGTAGGGCATTGGGAGCTGCACGAGTTGACCTTAGATAGGCATTTCGAGGATGTAATGTCATGTAATGGAAACCTCTGTCAGCCAGCTAGAGGTTAGAGTTAACCTGACAAAAAGTTGACCTGACATTTTTATGAGTGTATGTTTTCCCCAAGGCAAATAATAGAAACAGCGCCGCAGGCAAAGTTTTCTTTTCAGAAAGTTGACAGCATCATTGATAAATATTCTTTAATCATATTATTTATACATTTTAAAATTATAAGGTCAGCTCTAACATTTCGTAAGCAATTAAACGTTACATTTTTTTTTGTTCCAGGTGAAATGCATTTTTTTTTGTTCCAGGTCAAATGCATATTTGTTGCACTACAAAATTTACATAAATATTCAAAAGTTTTGATATTAGTTTCAAACAATTCAGCTCAAGGGTCTTTTGGTAAATGGTACAAAATCCAGCAAATTTCAAAATTTCAACAAAACTTTTGTTGTATATGTAAATACAAAATTGATAATTTGACTGTGAAAACTTATATAACTATTATTTTCCAGCAGGTACAAACTATTTACCAAAGATTGTTAAATATTTTGCTAAAAGACAAGAAGATCTTTCGATGTTTTTCAAAGTTTATCTACAAGGATGAACACAATAAGAATATCAATGTACAATTGACATTGGAATGTCAAGCTCTTTGAGCAACTGGAATGTCGTTTGATATTGTCGTCTATAAGGAAGAATAAAGAAATATTTTCAGGAAATTTTCTTATAGTTTTCAGAGGGAAATACTTGAGAAAAATTTACTTCTTTTACTTTGCTTTTGCGGGAAATTTTTATCGTTGATTTATATCTACGATTTATCTTTGCGAATAAGATAAAAATTTCAAGCAGTCGTTAAAAGATAATTAGGTGCTTTGGGAGAATTGTTTAGTATGAGAAAAAGGCTTTTGTGAAATCTGGAGAAACCATAAAAACACACTTTACTGACGGAGAAAAACTAGCAAAGTTAATGTGCATCATTTTTTAATGAAATCCACGAACGGATCAAGTACGGAAAAATAAAAACCATTTTATTCCAAAGAAAAATTATTCTTTTATTATTTTTTTTCTTTTTTGAAATGTGTTTGGTTGAGAAAAATGTACAAATTTTTCCTATTTTTCCGATTTGAAAATTGCTTTTCATTTCTTTCGTCCTTGTTTTCTTCGAACACAGTGGAAAAGCGGAAAAGTATCCAATCGAGAAAAAATTGCACGCCCAATACAAGTTGGGAAAAATGCATACTTTTCGGGGGCAGGGGGGAGAGAAAATTTAGTTTTGCTGGCATGAACGCAGAAATGGAAAACCATTAGCTACCAACAATTTACTCGAAAATGTTTTTCCTATTTCGAAATGGACAAAACGAATAATTCAAAAATAATAGCGGTACACTATGCTGTGCTCGATTTTAATTGGTTTCTGCTTTCATGTTGTTGTGCATTGAATGGAATAAATTTGCATTATTACCTTTGGATAGAAGAGAATGAATTGCAATGCCATCCTTTTTGCAACTATAACTATAATATACATTGTTGTCATTTGCGGAAAGGTAAATGGGGGTAGTGAAAATGTTTTTCCAACAATTTTCCATCAAACAACAATTTCCCCACTAACAACATTTGAATAGTTGTCAATCTGTTTTCAATTTTCCATAAATAATGGGTGCTTGACGCCGCGCGCCGTTGAAAATTTTTATGAAAAATTCTAAATGCTATTCAAATCGAATGCATTTCCTTCGATTCCAATTATTTTCATCTTAAATCCATTTGAATTGTAATCCTCTTTTTCCTTGCAATGCCACACCTACAAATAGCTACAGCAACGGCAATAAGACGATGTCGATGAGGACTTCACTGTTTTTCAGGGTGGTGGGAAGACTTTACTATGTGTATGTTTTTTTTTATTTGAAAATTGTTTAAATAACCGAAAGAAAAAGATACGTCAATATCCATCGGAACGAGTTCGAATTGTTATAGCGGTTAAAGAAAAAAAAAACTTGTGAAAAACGAAGAAAATTCTCCGCTCTCTATAATCGCAGTGGATAAATTCAAGCAGACACTAACAGGATAAAAATGGAAACCTTAAAAGATCCATCCGCTTAAAAATGGTAGACATGATGAGATAAATAAGTCGAAAAGGAAGCATTGAACCATTCGACTATAAGCTATCCAACATCAACCGCACTCTATGAAATCGTCGTCGCTGGTGAAGTTCTTCGCTTTTAACATCGTAATCCTAGCCCATAGTGAAAGACTAAACGACGAGAACAGAACAGAGTGGAGAAATAAAGGAAAACTATATGCAATGAAAAGCTAACTAGTGGAAAATGGGAAAGTAGCTTTGAATGTGAAGCCTCAATATTGCTAAAGACTCAAATAACGTTGCGTTTAAGTCTATTTTCTCAGACAGTTTATTTATTTATTTACTTTGGAGATCATGTTGCAACTTCTTAGCTTAGCTTTTCGGTGTTGTTTAACTAAAATACTCAACTCGGCGTCATATTCCAGTGGTTCTATGGAAAACTATTAAAGTGTAACAACTGAAAAAAAACATTTCGTTCTAAAGAAGCAAAAATAAAGAAATTAAAGCTTTCAGATTAATTAGATCGCTATCACAATATTAACTTTGAAGCCGTGCATAATTGTAAGGGAATTCAATTTGAATCTAAGGTAGCAGTAGGAGATTAAAATTCAAAGTTTTTTTTACCAAACCTGAGAAAGGTATTTATCTATACGGTAAAAACTGGAGTCTAATTTTTTTTAACTTTTCTCCTCTATTTTTTAAACTTTTGAAAGTTTAGAGGAATTTTAAACTATTTTCTCTATATTTAAAACTTTACGAATTTTAGAAGTTTATGAATATTTTTTAAGGATTCCAGTCTAAATTTAAGACTCAGACATCTTAAACTTAAACCGTAAGGTTTTAATTTGAGAATTTTTAGAAATTTGGAACTAATTTTTAAACTATTTTAGACTAAAATTTAAATTTTAATACCTTAAATTTAGACCGAATACTATTTAAAATTTGAAAATAATTTCAAACTTTTAAGTTTGGTTTTTAGGCTCAAAAAGGGGTTGACCAATATGTAGGAAAAAAGTCTAAAAATTAGACTTTATTTTTTAGCGTATATAAAAATGAGTGTTTGTTTGTCTGTCTGTCTGTTTGAGATTACAAAACTTAAAAACTACTGGACCGGTTTTTATGCGGTTTTTTGCAAAATGATCTGCCCCACCTTTGACATATCCTTACGGGCTTTTTGCATCCAGAATCGAATTTACACTACACGAATCCTTACCTTTGACATATCCTTACGGGCTTTTTGCATGCAGAATCGAATTTAGCAATGCCAAAAAACCCCAGGTGACATTTTTTCCGGAAAATTTGAGGAAACTAGAATCACGTTTTCCTTACAGACCTTTCCCTTATCCTTACAAGGACCAAGTAGTGAAAATATTCTATTGTCATCAGATTTACGTATTTGTGCAAAATTTCAAGTTTTGATCCCGACAGACAAACACGGCCATGGAAACATAGAACAGTAAACCAGCCACGGTATTAGAAATTCAATCAAGTTGGGGGAGTGGGGGTTACGGAAACTTGAAACAGTAAACCCCCAGAGATCATTACCTCCTCCCCCATAACTTGCTAATATCTAACTACCGGCCGGCCTATCTAACGATACAACTCAAAACTGAAAGACGCAATCAGTAACCTCCCCCCCCTCCCTGGATCCGCGCCTGTGGGAATGCATTTAATCTTACCATAAAAATTTTCGCCTGCGCGCATTTTTCTTTAAATTTTTTATTCGCAAAACATTTTTTTGACTTTCAAAAAATTGTAATATGATACGAACATGAAATTCTTTATAATTTTCCGCCTATGGTCTTATGCAGTTCTACACTGTCTGAAGATTCAAAAATCAGCACAATTGCATAAGATTCCAATTATACACCCACCCCCGAAAAAAAACCACTTTTATTTCAAACAACTGCTCATTTTCTGTTTGCGCTGGAATTCATCAAAAAGACAGAGTTTTTGTTCTAATTTGTTGAGTACATACTTCAAGTCCTCTTACATCATTAACACTGCTTAAAGCAACCTTTAAACGGCAATTGCACAGGAACAGCCCAATGGTAAATTAAGTAAGGGAAAATTTTAAAATAATAATAGAAAAAAAACATCAATTTCCAGGCGTCACCAGGCAGTTAAGAGAACAACCGTCTGCTTGGGAAAATGAATGAACGAGAAAGGTCTGGTAAAAAATAGGGAATTTAAGAGCTTTTGAACATCCGCTAGCCAGTTATTCTTGAGGGAGCGACTAATGATCCTTGAAATATAAGTAAAAAGACGACACAACTACAGAGGGATACCTCGAGGACCAAGATAGCAAAAAAAAAAAAAAGTATGAGGGTGGAACAACAAAAACCCCTTTAAGTGCACCACTTGGCTGAAGCCGCCGCGTCGTGATGATTTTCACCGGAGCAGCAAGAAAAAAATTACATAGAAATAATGGTTTTCGGTTGGTTCGCAAAGATTTTGCACTCTGCCAGCTTTGCATCATCATCACCATTTCACATCGCTCCGAAATCCCCAACAGAATACAGTTTAGTGGATGGCAGGGAATCCTTGATGGATACAGGATCCACACTAGCCGTGAAGCCAACGGCAGGTGCTGGGGGGATGTGGCGGGGAGGTCTGGTACCGCATTGGCTGATGTGCCACGAAGTTTTAAAATTTTCGTGCTGAAAAACTGCAAATCAGCTGAATTTCGTGCAGAACTCTTTGAATAATTACTTTTTGAAAGTTTCTTATGAAATATACAAAATACCCCAAACGGGTATTCGAGTACTATCGCATAATATAATAATGAGACATGGCGCAATTTAACACGACCACTTTGTTCGAAACGCAACGATATGATGGGAATCTCCTTATGCGGGAGGAGACTTGTGGCGGCAATCCTTTCTCGGAGTTTTTTTCCCTCTGTTTTTTCATCACGATGAGCTCTGTTGGATTCAGGGTTGATGGCTGGCGGTTAAATTGTGTTTGATAGATCTCCATGGAATGAATAGAGTCAATTTTATAATAGCCTGATGCGAAGATAGCAGAAATATAGAAATGATGAGCATGCGAAAATTTGAAGCATGAAAATAGCATAACGGAAGGATACTACGTGACATTTATGTCTTTTCGAATATTCAACTCAATTTTGACTCACAGAATAAGAATATATATCAGCCAGCATCCATTAGACTGCCGTAAGTGAGTTTAGCAGTGAAGGAATGACTGACTGACTGACTGGGTGGATACCCATTTTCACCACCCATCAGTTTTTCAGCACCGTTGACAAGCAAGCAAAGTATGAAAATTGTTTTGAAAATTTGTCTCCTCCTTAGAATCCACTTAAAACGTGAAAAAGCCCAAAAAGAGTGAATTATTTTCAACATTGGGCCACAAATTTTCAACATTCATGCATCACTTTTTATGACTTGTTCGCATTTTCGATTGGACAGCGTGGGAGGTAAAGGATGAGATTGGGATCGGGTGGTGCTGATTTAGGTTGGCCAAGCACGACTGACTTTGGTATCACTTTTGATTTATAAGGAATGGTTCAAGTGTCCTCGATAAAGGACACTTTGGCAACTTTTCGGTTATCATCCCTCAGACAATTTTCTTGAGATGATCAAAGTTTCTTTTTTTATTAATTTCTCTCAATTATGGAAGAGTGTTGATGTATTTTATATTTTAAATTTATGTTGTTGCCACTAGAACTGCCACAGCAATGTATCTAAATAAGGTTTTTTTTTTTTAAATTTCTAAAATGTTGTTACCAGAGGCCGCTATTAAGATTTGCAAAACAACTTATATTAGGCAAAAATAAATTAAAAAAAAAACCGGTGAGGAATTGGTGTTTTCCGATTAAATTAATCTAGCGCTGACAACCTTCTCGTTAATACATATTTATTAATTATTTGTGCCAGATTTTATTTCTCTATTCTGTACAAACTTTTTTATGCCACAATTTTTTATAAAAGAGAGGGGGGGGGGGGGACGGAGGGTCGAAAGGTCGAAAATGACTGTGACTTTTTTATGGACAGCCATCTGAAAACCTTTTTTCCCTAATTGTTCGCACTTTATCCATGCAAACATTTTCCATCAAATTTTTGAACATGCCGTTCGAGTCTGTCCAAAACTATGCCACAACTTTAGCCGGGAGGGTAGTGTGACGGCATTAATAAAATTCATACAAAAAATAAGTTTTGGGAAAAAATATGTGAAAAATATTTTTTCGAATATCTCGAGAACCGTTAAAGATACGTAAAAACCGTTAAAGGCAAAAAATGCAGGAAATTTTATGTCATTTAAATTTTGTTATATTCATTTTTTCCCAAAAGCGCTTAGTTTTCCAGAATTTTTTTAAAAAAAGCGCAGTTTTCCAGAAATGCATGCAGGCATTTTTCTTCAAATTTTCGAAAAGGTCTGCCCAAAAATATGTCATAACTTTAGCGGGGAGGGTTGTGTGACGATCTTAATAAACACACATAAAAAATCACGAAAAAGTTTGACAAGGGGACGTAAAAATTAGCATGGAGTATTTTATATGCAATTTCTAAGATGTAAAAAAAATTTAATCTAATTTTAATTACTTTGCAAATCAATGCGAGCAGCAATTAAACGTTTTTGTTTCGCACATCTTATTTCCACACATTTTGCAAGAAATTCTAAACACTTTTGTTATTTTTCAATCGGTGCGAGAATTTGGCATTAGCGACCTTCTCCAGATTGTACCACAACTCAAAGAAAATACTTTGAATTTGTATTGTTCACAAAGCTGCAAGCTGTCTTTGAAACAAATTTTAGTTTCTTTTGACCTTTTATCACCTTTTCATTTGGTTTGCTTTTCACTATTCTTACCTACCAACACTAAAAATAGACAAAAAGAGAATCTTAATTGCGTTATTAATCAAGCGCTAGTTGCATAAAAATAGACAAAAATTTAAATAAATAAAAAAAAACATGAAAAACTGAATAAAACAGCACATTGAGCATATGTGGCTATAAAAATAGTTTTTTTTAATGCTGGCATGTTTTGCTCCCAGCAGTTATAAATAGTCGCATCTAATATTCGACAGTCTCCTCCCTTTTTAGTGTTTTTTAAGTCGTAACAAAATTAACGCGGAGCGAAGACTTTATAGTAGCGGAAATTTTTATTGTGACTTTACGAGTATTGAGGGTTTTGGACATAACTTCATATCGGAAACATAAAAACGGTGTTGTTTTAAAAATATTTTTATGGTGTACACGGAGAGAAATCCAAATAGGAATATACGAGACAGTGGGCTCTTCTGCAATGATTTCCTCAAAATAGGATATTATTCCTATAATTATGGGAAAATTTCCTATTTTTTCGCATGAATTCTCGATTTGTTTGGGAGTCTTTACCAAAAAAAAAATTTAATTTCGTATATTCTTAATTTTTGTATGAATCTGTCCTATTATTTCTCTCCGTGTAGTAAACAAAAGATAGATTTCCATAAGCGGAACTGATTTTTTAATTCATGGCACATAGCTAGCCGATATCCATTTGGCTCGGACAACAATGAATCTTACACCAGTAGTATAGATATGCGGGTTCTAGACCGGAAGTTGACGTCACGAGCACGTGTTGTTCTTGAGTGCATGAGTACTCGGCTCAGCTAGACGAGCTGTGTTTGGATCTTGATAAGACTTGTAGGCAATACTTGGCCGTAGGTGGGGTGAGGTGTGGGGTGAGGTGTGGAGTGAATGGCTTAGCATGGGCGGGGGCGGGGCGGCGGCCTCGGTGTGTGTTTATGTTGTGAAATGAATGTGTATGTTATGAATATCGATATAGCTATAGGTGATCGATGAAATTAGCAGAGTTTGAGTATTTCTAGTTGAACTGTTTCGCGTGGGTGATATAAGTGACTGCCCTATATTATTATAGTGTAATAGGGTCTCGGTATATTTTAACTAGGCGGTGCGATGCGATATACATATGATAGTAACTACACAAAGCAGAGTTTAAATATTTCATGTTATGAGTACCGTGAATATGAGAAAGAAAGATTCTTGGCGAATGGAGAAATGGAAATCGTAAATTATCAAGATACTAGCTATAAATCTGATGTCGAATTGATAGATTTGAGATCAATGAAGCAAACCTATAATATGAGTATTACTTAAGTTAATGATTGTAATTGAAAAATAAAAAATACAGTTTTAGTTTTAAATAATTTCGTTTTTATTAATCCATGAATTATGCTGAGGTGAAAAGCCTAGCCATTTTACATAAACTTGTTCACCTCGTTTTTTCAGAATTTTTTCAACTAAATATACATCGGAGTGTTGAACTTTTGCTATTTCAAATTCATAAAACCCGCCCTCAATCGGTTGCTGCTGGTAATCTTTTAGGAGATATGTAACGGGGTTTGTATTTTGAATTCTTCTAATTTGGAAAATCTCTGTTGTCCAGTTTGGTGTGTAGCCCTTTTCAAACACGTGTTTATATTTGCTTATGCGAACCATGTCTCCAACTTTATACTTATTACGATCAAATAGTTTGAGGTGATTATAAACTGAGGAAAGTATACGTTTTTCGTTTGTTTTGCTAACATCAATGGGTGCCATTTTTATTGTGCTATGTTTTGTATGATTATATTGATCAATTAATTGATTTGTTAATTTAATCCATTTGTAGTTTCCATTCATACTAAACTCCTTCCACATAAGATTTTTTAAGGTTCGATTAAATCGTTCGACTATCGATGCTTTCATTGTTGAATAAGTAGAGTAATGATTTATTTTATGCTTTTTCATAAGAATTTGAAAATCTTTATTGTAAAATTCTTTTCCGTTATCTGTATGAAGATTCTTTGGTGTACGTTTTGCTTTTAAAATTGATTGAAATGCTCTAGTGACTTCAAAGGCGGTCTTATTTTTTACTGGAATACCCCAAGCATACTTGGAAAATGTATCGATAACTGTGAGAAGATATCGATAACCGTTATTCTCGGATGAATATGGTATCATTTCAACCAAATCTGCTTGCCATAAATCATCAATACCCTTAATAACAACACGTCTACGTTTGAAATTTCTTCGTGCTGGTTTATGAAGTTCATTCACGACTTGTCTCTTTTTATTCATAATGAGGATATTAAAACAACTAGTATGTTTTTTAAAAATATCTGTATATTTATACGAAATTTGTTTTGAAATCAACATGTTGAGATCTTTAGTTAATGTTCTTAGATTATTCTGTGACTCATTTATAATTTCATCATCTTGAGCAATTTTTGGGAAATATTTTTTTTTTTTATATAATCAATACAATCGTCTATGTATTCAAGAAATATAAAAAAGCGTAGTCTTTGAGTCGCGAACCTATACACTATTATTCAAGAGTTTATAAATCTAAGCGTTATACCCATAGACTAAATATGCTTTTAAATATATAGTCCAAAACCAGTATTACATCAACTGTTATGGCGTTCACACTAACGTTAGTCGGAAATAGCTCTATTCTTACAGCAGACTATTTTCCAACAATAGATTTACCCGTTCCATATATATGTGGATTGATAGATCTACAAACTTATAATTCTATCCCTAATATTGATTCTACCAACAACAAACTTCATCTACATAAGCAAATAATAGAAATACCGGAGGGATCATATGAAATTGAGGATATAAACCGATATATAGAAAAAGAATTAAAGACTGGAACACATTGTTTGCTTAATGCTAATAACAACACATTAAAAAGTACAATCAAATCGAACCAGCGAATTAACTTTGATCAAGATCATTCTATTGGATCTTTATTGGGATTTAGTAGAAAGAAAGAAAATGGAGAATCGAATATTCTCGAACCGAATAAATTACATGAATCAGATTTACCAGTAAATATAATAAAGGTGAATATTATAAGAATAGAATGTGATTTAACAACATCAGCGTATATTAATAATAAGCTGGTCCATACTCTTCATGAATTTTCTCCGATGGTTGGTCCTGGATATAAAATAGTGGAAGTACCACAAAATGTAGTTTATTTACCTGTAACCGTTAACCGAATAAGTTCTATTACAATTAAACTTCTTGATCAAAACGGTGATCTAGTAAATTTCAGAGGAGAAAATATTGTAGTAAGATTACATTTTCAACCAGCCTAGCCATGATCATTTACAACCTGAATAAAAGCGGGAGCGAAACAGTTTTATCTACTAGTGATATATCAACTACCAAATCGTTAACATCAACTAAGAGGAAACAGTTATCAACCTTCAATAAACAATTTCTCGAATATATCGGGTGTACTTTACGAAAATGACAGATATATTGAATATTGGACAACCAATTAAATTTGATGATCGCATAACTAAAATAGAAGAGCGAAAAATTTTACCATATAACACTTTAACATATAATTCTGGTGACGAAATAAGATTTCAAATAAATAATCAGGAGCATTGTATAGATTTGAGTGAGAGTTCCCTATACATAGAAGGAAAATTATTAAAAGCAGATAGGACTGCAGCCGATATTGCTAAAGTACAACTTGTTAACAATGCTGGGGCATTTTTATTTGATGAAGCTCGCTATAATGTATGTACTAAGGAAATTGATCGAACAAGAAATGTTGGTATCACTTCTACATTAAAAATACTTTCTACAAGGAGTAGTGATGAAGCATCCAGTCTTTCTCATAGTGGATGGTGGCAAAAAACAACAGACTCAACAACCATATCCCCACATTTTAATTTCATTATAAAGTTGGGTAGTATTTTGGGTGTGGCAGATGATCATAAACGAATTATCCCGAATGCTCAACATGAACTAATTCTTGTACGTTCTAAGAACGATAATAATATTTGGATTAGTGATACAGAGAGTGACTGTATAATTTCCATTGTAAAAATAGAATGGAGGGTTCCATTTGTATTTTTAAATGATGTGGAGAAACTAAAACTTTACAAAACGATAAATACAGGGAAACCTATACAGTTAGCCTTCAGAGCATGGGATTTAAATGAATATCCATTATTACCAACTACCAGAAATCATCAATGGACGGTAAAAACAACTACGCAGCTTGAAAAACCTAGATATGTTTTCTTTGTGATGCAGACGAAGCGAAATAATGTAAAAACAGCCGATATCAGTCGGTTTGATCATAATAATTTAGAAGAATTTACCGTTTATTTGAATGATGAAAAATATCCCAGCTTTGATTTGAATTTGAATTTTTATACCAACCAGTATGCGATTCTATATGAGCAGTTTTTAAAATTTCAAAAGTCGTATACATTTTCTAATGAATCTCAACCTCAATTGAATGTACGCGATTTCATGGAGTCTCCGTTTGTAATAATTGATTGTTCACGTCAAAGCGAAGTCATAAAGTCCGGATCTGTGGATATCCGACTAGAGTTCAAGACCAAGTCAAATATTCCGGACAAGACAACTGCGTATTGTATAATTGTACATGATCGGATCGTGGACTATTATCCGATAGAGAATAGGATTGAAACTCATATATAACAGATATATTTTCTTGGATTCTATCAGTTTTCCGATGAATTTTGAGTTGTGAGGTAGTCATGGTAGTATTTATCGACATTCAAGGATTTCGGGGGTTTTCTAATGAGTTCATCCCCAAAGAAGTGGCGATTTTATACGATAAAACTGATGAATACCAGCATTTCTTAATAAAACCACCTTTTGATAAGGGAAGTTTAACACCGAAACTCCAGAGACAGACTAATTGGTTAACTGATCGATATCATGGATTGTGTTGGGAAGATGGAACCGTATCATTGGAAAGTTTAAAAAAATTTTTGTTTATGAACCTTATCGGTAAAATAATTCTTGTGAAAGGTTTGGAAAAGAAAATATATTTAGAACAACTATTGAAAGTAGAAACTGAAAATCCATTTATCGCTGTTAAGAACTTGGATGATTATAGATGTCCAAATTTAAAAGATTTAACAAAGACTTGTGAATTTGTAAAATGTAAGCTTGTTAAATGTAATCATCACAATCAAAATTGTGCCCTGGAAAATACATTTAAATTAAGATTCTTTGTATATCATATGATAAATTATAAAACTATATGTGTGTGTGAATAAAAATATATATTATATATCAAATCATTTTTTTATTGTTCCAATCTATCGTTTCAATATTTAGAAATCATGTTCAATCATGTTCAATCATGTTCAACCATGAATCACCAGATCAGACTTGAAGGTATTTTACTGTTTCAGTTTTCCGATGAATTTTGATTGGATTAGACAAAATGAATGATGATAAAAAGCTTCTCTTGAGAGAAGACAAAAATATTAGTAAATATAAAGAGTTTAAAAGTATAGTAAAATTAAACATATTTAGTAGAAAAGAAGATTATAATAGCTTTACTTCAAAAAAGAATTCAAATATTAAATATGAGAAATTGAAAGAAAATAATTCAAAATGAAAAAAATTAATAAGTCGATAACAAAATGTGAGCTGGAAGATTCTTACGAAATAAGCTAACCACAAAGTGTTTTGATAAAATGAGATGATAAGAGGAATGTTATATGTAATGAAAAATTGAATCAATAAAAAAGTTTTACAATGTATTTTTTAAATTTTATTTTTTCAAACCCTAATTAGTACATCATCAATACATTTTTGTAATTTTTCTTCAGATTGTCTTATAATTTCAAGTATTTCTTCCCTCAGATCCTGAACGGCTATTCTGATATTTCTGATATTAGCAACATCTGTAGATGCTATACCGTCTCCTAAATCTTTGAGAAATATTCCATCCAGGCTGTATTCCTTATTTTGTACATGCTGTAATCCTACTCCTGTATCGCCCTTGGGTCCTCGTAACCCGGTAAAGCCAATGGGACCAGATGGTCCTATCGATCCAGTAGCTCCCTGTGGTCCAATAGGGCCCGGAGGACCATTAGCTCCTTGTGGTCCAATTGGGCCTGGAGGACCACTAGCTCCTTGTGCTCCAACGGGGCCTGGAGGTCCACGCTCTCTTAAATTTAACGTGCTGTTGTTGAAAAAACGACCAAACTTATCCACGCTCATATTTGAAGTGATGAATTTTTTTAATTAAATAGATTTTTATATGATGAAATAATATTTGCTTCCTTCAACTCTTCGAGAATCGAAATTATCTCATTGTTGTGATTATTATGGCCGGCTTGTTGTGAACCATAGAGTAACCGTAGTCTATCTACCAATTCATTAGGATCGTCCCAATGAACATAATCTATGTTTGATGACGGTATATTCATAAAAATCATGTTTTTGCTCCTTGAGTATGGTTTTTTAATACCACTACCGAGTTTTTGATTAAATTTAACTTTATGAAATTTTTTTATAACATCTCTATATTTTATACTATTATTTCCTTGAATTTGACTATTTTTATCATAGTTTCGTCGGTGTGCACTCGTTTCCTCTACAATTTCATTATAATTTTCTAAATCGTCTTTTGTATACACTTCATCAGAGGGATACTTTTTAAACATCAACTGATATAACCCTTCAGTAGCGTTATACTTTTTCCCATTGATTATGATATTTTGAGATGAATCTGTAGTAACTATAGCGTTTCCAATTTTCCAGTCACTTCCACTTTTCCGTACACCATACCGTGTATCAAGACTATGGGCCTCAGGATTCTTATGATATTCAAAATATCGTAATAAACTTGGACTGCTTGGTGTATGGGGTATATTTAGCTCATTGTAAGATTGATTAGAAATATCTTCATCGTCAAACAAAAGTTCACGTTTTACATGGTTTGAAATTGAAGGTGTTGCTTTGTTTTTGCTTTCAGATGTGGCTTCATGATCAATCTTTTCATCTTTTATCGTCTCGATTTTGGTTAGCTTTTTCAGCGGTTCTGATATTGTTTTAAAGGTATCCTCAAGTTCCGTATCTAAAGCGATTCTACCGCTTTTAAGAGCATTATATTTCTGGCGTATGTTTTTACGTGCCTGAATTAATTCCTTTACAACTTTTTTATCCATTATATTTATGTATATCAGATAGGTCTGCTGGAGAGGTCTGTTGTTAAAGACAGATCTGCTGGTAATGAGAGGTCTGTTGTTGAAAACAGGTCTGTTATAGAAGACAGGTCTGTTGTTGAAAACAGGTCTGTTATATTTATATATATCAGATAGGTCTGCTGGAGAAGTCTGTTGTAGAAGACAGATCTGTTGGTAATGAGAGGTCTGTTGTTGAAAACAGGTCTGTTATGGAAGACAGGTCTGATGATTCCATTAACTCATAATTCTATGTAAGTATCGAAACCTTTCCTATAATGCCCTTGATTTATGGAGCTATCTTTATCAATTACTAAAAACCCATATGCTTCCTTCCAGCACTCTCTACATAACTTTCGAAAGTCATCAAAACTCATATCTGAGTTTACATGATCATTATAAATATGTTTCAAATTTAAATCATCCTGTTTAAACACAATGAGAAGATTAGCATTATCTCTTATTAAATGCTTCGGTATTCGAGTGTAAGTTTGACAAAGATAAAAACTATCAACTTCAAAATGTCGCCCCATACAAAAATATTCTCTCATATTATTTTGATTCTCACAAGCAACATCATCAAAGATGAATACCGAATTTGGTTTAGCTTGTTTAGCTGGAATGACTTCAGTATTGTTTGAAAACGTGAAATATCCTATTTCATGAATACATTTCACAATTTCATGTAATTTTTTATATTTCGGTTGATGGATTGATTTAGAGTAAATATATATATTTTGGAATCTCAATCCGTTTTCGTGTACCAACAAACTTATCATGAGATTGGTTTTACCACAATTCGAAGGTCCTACTATTAAACACCTTATACTGTTTGGTAACAAAGGTCCATGTTTCGTTCTTTCCATCGATTTCACATCATCAACATTACAAATCGGTAACGTTGCTCTTTGCTTAATGAAACGCATCGTACTGATGAATAGATGTATAAATACAATAATTTTATATTAGTACATCCACATATAATGTTTGTAGTTGTGGAAGAAAATGGAATTATATATATATACACCATGATACAAATTAATATTTGTTATTGCATCTAATGTAAATATATAAATACTGGATGTTTATAACTTGATAGTCATTACCGATATATCTTTTGATAGAGTAACAAATGATAAACTATTCTCATAGTAAGTCATCATCATTAAAAAACCATCGCAAAAGCGGAAAAGGTTTAATAAATTCCCTCATTAATAAATTGCCCTTCGAACTTCATCTGCCGGGATACCAATATTGTGGACCGGGTACAAAGTTGCAAAAACGATTAGCTAGAGGAGATCAGGGAATCAACGATTTAGACAAAGCTTGTAAAGAACACGATATCGCATATTCCAAAAATAAGGATACAATAAATCGAAATATTGCTGATAGAGTGTTGGCGGAAAAGGCCTGGCAGAGAGTAAAAGCTACAGATTCTAGTTTGGGTGAAAAGACTAACGCATTACTCGTAACTAATCTCATGAAAGCTAAAAGTAAATTCGGAATGGGTCTTAAGAGGAAATCTAAAAAGAAACGCGGCGGAAAGGTGAACTGGTTCCGTAAAGCAGTGAATAACGCGAGAACAACGCTGAAGAATCGCGCCCCGAAAAATTTACAAGATGCGATAAAAGTGGGTCTAATAGCAGCAAGGAAAACATTAAAGTCAAAGAAGAAATCCACAACAACACCAAGAATTATCCCCATACCAAAAACTGGTGGAGTAGTACCATTTCTTATACCTCTCTTTGCGGGACTATCAGCTCTGGGTGCATTATCGGGTGGTGCGGCAGGTATAGCTAAAGCGGTAAACAGTGCATCGTCAGCTAAAAAACAGTTGGAGGAGGCTAATCGTCATAATAAAACTATGGAAGCAATAGCTCTAGGGAAGGGTTTACGTCTTCAACCGTTTCGAAAAGGCCTTGGACTCTACTTAGAACGATCGACAAAAAACTTTTAAGTGGGCTACCTAAAAGAGCATTAAATGAACTTGACCTAAAAAAGTATGCAAAACATTTACCACATTTTCGAGGAGTCTTTATGCTGGATACCTCGAAAAAATGAATGTGGTATTGTGAACTTAGATAATTCCAAGGGTCCGGGAACGCATTGGGTAGCCTATAACAAGATAAACCACAATTCGATTTACTTTGATAGTTTCGGAAACCTTCAACCACCAATACAAATTAGGAAATACTTAAAAGGAAATGTACAATACAATTACAAATCTTTCCAAAATTATAATTCAATTAATTGTGGTCATTTATGTCTTAAATTTTTATATGATACAAATGAAAATATCATATAACTATCTACAAATACATACAAGTTTATAGATATTTGAGTATAAAAGGAGCAGTTTTTCATCATTCAAGTTAGTTGCAATCAGTTTTATATATGGTTCTTATATCAAAATGAGTGAATCGCATAACACTGTTAGAAAAGTATTGAAGGAATTGAGGAATATAAAGTATAAACCAGTTATCAAATTGGAGGAAATGGAACTATTCAGGAACTACAACATCACTAGAGCTGAAAAGGTACCAACTAATTGGGGGGATAAAATAGTGTTAGAACTGGATAAAAGCGTTCGGATATTCCTACCAAAATACTATGACGATATGAGTAAAGAAACAGTGGAACAAATCAACATCGGAGACTATTATATAAGAATCAATGGAAAAATATCCGATTACGAATGGGCTATAGAATTTCAGCATCAGAAAATTAGGATTGATGATGACGAATATACTGCTACTATGACACTACCAACTATTCAAAATTTTTATAACGAAAATCATTTCTGATATTTATCTCTAAATTTCGTTATAGAAATCATGGAACAAACACTATAATACTGTGTCAGAGATTATTATCGAACAACTTGCTGACGAGTTCGAAAAGCTGCATATTTAAGTTAATTCAATTTTCATAAAAAACTATTTGTAAAATTTAAATTTAATAAAATGAAATATATTGTAAGACTGTTGTATTAATTCAACTTTCTTAGAGTTCAATCACCTCTTTTTACAGATTTGACGGTTTTCGAATTTCAGAAAAGATATTTGTTTTCTTGCTCACGTTTTTCTTATCGAATTTGTGGTTAGCAAACTTTAATACAATTTCTTTTAATCTACTGCTACTAACCTATATTTGATGTAGTTTTAACTAAATTCAATTTCAAGGTTCAGTATCGAGGCATTGTAAAATATTTAAAAGAACAAAAACAGTTTTTAATTTAAAAATCTTTTATTTAACCTTTTTTAATATTTAAAATTACATTTTTGAATATTTAAAATTATATTTTTATTAAAAGCTGCACTGGAAGGGTCATTCGGGGTGATTATCTGAGAGAGAAACAAAAATTATTGATATATTTTAAAAAATTTAAAAATTATACTACCTTTGATTTTTTTCGGAGGTTCACACTCATCCTCATCCTCATCACGGACTACGATTTTTTTTCTTCTGATCCTTTTGGGTTGTTCCGCCTCCTCATCGTCAGAGTTGTCGTTAGGAGTGAAAATGATATTGTATCCAAAAGTGCGTTTTATAAATGTTGGCTTAATCAACATTTTTCTGAAGTCATCAATCGTCACTTCGTTAAAAGAGTTGGGGAGGAATACATTGTAATCAAGTAACTCGGCCACAAATTTATCCCCCCATTTTGTTTTAACTTTTCGGATGTCAACTACTCTGTATGACATCCCTATCTGCATATCGTTTATTTTCAATATATTTTTAAATTTATCACTCTGTGCAGCAATTTCATTGATTTTCTTGAAAATGTTAGACATGATGTTGGATTCGGAATGTTTTCCAAATGATTTTGTTCCACATATAAAATTTTTCTAATTGATTTTCAACTGACCACAGATATGTTATCAATAAACAAAATACACTTTCAACTTGATTTTAATTTTACTAGTTATATTAGATTTTATTTTATATCGATGCACAATAAATGTTTATTCTGTTTTATATTAACGCACAATAAAATGTTATATTTTAACTTATTAGAAAACGTCTGCTTCTGTTGAATGACTTAACTCGAATCTCCACTCACTAGTTCTGACTGACTGTCACTGACTCCACGCATGCTTCAGTCACTTGTTCTTCTTGGATCACCCACGCGCTGATCGATATTTTCTTATCAATCATTCGCGGTGGTCTTTTGTTTGTCGAATTGTCAAATTTAAAGGGCTTTCTGTGATTTCGCATGTCATTTGATACCGAGAACACTTGGGCGGAAATCATTGTTGATTTTATTTAAAGTGTAGAAGTTTTATTCCACAGCGTTCAGGTTTTCTTGGATTGCCGAATTGGCAAAATTGATTTAATCACTTTCTTTGACTCACAGTGTAATTTAACACCGTGAACACTTGCCCGGAAATCGATGTTGATTTCATTTAAAATGTGGAATTTTTATTTCACAACAATCAGATTTTCTTGGATTGCCGAATAGGCAAAATTGATTTAAACAATTTCTTTGATTCACAGTGTCATTTACGACAACACCTCGAACACTTGTCCTGAAATCGTCGTTGATTCCATTTAAAATATGAAATTTTTATTCCACAACAGTTAAATATAAAAGAAACAAAGTAAACTGTTTACAAAACATTCTTAGTTGAAAAATTAATTGATATAAAACAAAAGTGTTGTACTATATAAAATTTAAAAATGTGAGTATTAAAACTCTAAGATTGTTTCGTTTAAAATTATTATAAAATATTTCATTATTTCAAGATGTCATCTAAAGGACTGATTTACTATATGTGTAAAAATGAAGATATTGAATCTGATGAGGAGATAGATGATGCATGTTTCGCTGCAGGAATTATAAGAACTTCATCATTATTATCAGACAACACCAGACTGGTTGAATATAAATTCAGTGACATCTCAACTCCATATCCTGCTGCCCGTAAATGGTTAAATATATTTAAAGGAAAACATCATCAGTTTACATATCAACCACATTCACTTAAAAGTTTATCTGTAAAGACATTGTTTAATAGTCATCAATATTCACTACGTGAATGGAAACGTTTTCTTAATGAAATGAATATGGATCTAGAAAAACTAAAGTTTTTTGCTGTAATAAGAAATGATATCATCAACAATCACTTCACATATCCATATGTTTTAGAGGATTATGATGTAATCAACAATATCAGGGAATTTCGATATTACATAAAGAAAAATTTTTTTAAAAGGATCTATTGTTTAGAATTACAAAAAAATCTATCTATATCTCCAAAAATAAAAAAGATTAAGTAAACTTTCTATATGTTCACTAATTAATAATAAGAATCAATTTTTATTTATATTTTTTATTTATATTTAATAAAAATCTTAATATATTACATAAATCTTATAAAATTTACACGTTTATTTTTTTTTTTTTTTTTTTTAATCTCTAAGTTTGTAGTGTCCCCACGCAAAAGTAGATATTAGATCACTACAAACAGATCTCTTATCATCTAAATAACCTAATGAAATTTTATTTAAACATTGAGTATAAATTTGATGTAATTTTGTTCTAAATACATACATATTACAATAAAGTATTTCTTGCTTATATAAACAGTCTCTATAATTCTCTAAAGTTAGCTTACGAACAACATGTTTGGATACACCCTTAGCTTTAGTTATAATTTTACTAGTGTCTACATCTATAGAATACATTTTCGATCTTAAACCTATAAATTCTCTCATTATCCGACCATTGTTTTCGTCTTTCATGAGTCCCAAAACTTTTTTATTTTTCTGCGGAATTACGTAAATATTGTTTGCTGGGTAGTCTGATGTATCAAAGAACTGATCTATATCACCCTTAATATCATCATAAAAGTCTTGTGTTTTAATAGTATAAATAAAAGAATCTGTATCCATATAATTCAACGTAATATTTTCATTATATTTAGGTTTCATATACCCATAATGAAAATTATACATATGCAATTTTGATAGCTCTAATACTGTAAATCCTGCATAAATTGGTTTATTGTAATAGGTAGAATCTTTTGATAACTGAATAGCTATCATCTCAGGTGTAAATTGAGTTGAACTATGAAAATTTGGTTTAGCTATTAAAGCTCTAGCACCCAAATGTCTTCCAGAACTTTCCCATGACGTAGCAATCTTTACAGTTTTTCTTTTATCTACATTTTCCATAGTTTTACCATATACCGCATTGTTTAATAATTTAAAAAAATTCTTCTCAAAATCATTTTTCGCTCTAGTGCGATGAGAATTATTTAGATCAATATATGGTTTCAACCACGGAAACTGTTGAAACTGTAAAACACGATGAACTTTTTTTAATTTCAATCCATTTTTCAAACATTGTTGTAAATTCCTATAATGAATAATATAACGCTCCTTATCCATTAAATCAGCTATTAGTTTCTTAGTTTTCGTGATTGTTTTATTTCGTGGACAAAATGGTAGATCGTTATGAGCATCATGTAGTGAAACTGGGTATTCAAGATCTACTTCTAAAACATAGCCAATATCTGAGTCTAGTTCTATAGACATTACGTCTCTATTGAAATTCTCAACCCATTTGAATTTGCCGTATGGTAACGATTGAGACATAGCCCATCCATATAAATTGTTAGCATCTAAATATGCTAAATATTGCGATGGTTTATTATAATCATAATCACTCATGTACTTGTTATTAGCTAGTGAATGTCTATGAGAACACTGTGTTAGACCTCCTCTAATTCCATTTTGGAAAAAGTTATACATGTTAATATCTTGAAGTAATTCTAATTTAATGCTAGTATATTTTAACATAGCATCCCAAGAAAGACCCGGAGCTGTATAATATTGACATGGATCCAGAGAATATATTTTTTGACAAATTTTTCTAAAATTTTGAAATATGTCTGTAAGTAGTAATACATCGGTTTTGAGGTAAAGTTCTAAATAATCTTGGAGAGTACTACAATTGAAATTTTCCCATACATTTTGAGCATGAGCATAATCTTGATCAGAGCACTCAGTATTGGAAAATTTGTTTTTAAATGCTTGTTGAGGAGGTAATGAAGTTTCATAAAGTTTCTCCCAACTACTTAAATAATCGTATGGAAAAATACCTTTCTTTTTAATTAACTGAAATTGCTCATCGTCAGGGAAATTAGATCGAACAATTTTAAAATCATCCGGCGATAAATTGTTTGCCAGAGCTTCAATACCAGACGTCATGAATCTAAAAGAGTCTAAGAATCTGAGAGAAAATGATTCAACTGGTTCAATATCGCTTAGAGGAATCCATTTAGTTAGTGATACATACAATTCTTTGTTTAATGGAATAAGATCGATTTTTCCCGGAAAATCATCCAATGCTTTAACAAATAAATGACAGTCATAACCTGAAAAGTTATGAAAAAATACCGGAAAAAAGTTTGGGACTTTATATCTTAAATTACACTCATTATGAGCTGGACCCCGATATCTACCAGTTAAGTGACAATGGTCGGCTACTCTATATTCATCTAAACTATTATTACAAATGTGGCATTCCTTACTCTCTAATTGATGATTGACTTCTTCTGGCGTTAGTTGCAGCATTGCTTTAGGACACTTTATGTAATCCGTGTAGAGTTTGGTGGTGTCTTCAATCAGCTGCTGTACAAACACTTTTTCACAATTCTGCCCCGTGTAAGATCTGTATACATCTAAGTTGTCATCGAACGAACATTTGATGTAGTAGGCGAATGCGCAAGGAACATGTTCTTGTATATTGGTAGTTGAGGATGTTGATGGATCCGGGAAACAGGTATCGATGTTCTGAAGAATGCTCTCAAAATCAGCATAAACCGTGAACGGAACCTCCAACTGCCGCTCGACATATTCAAACTTTAAGATCGCTCTTTCTCCTTCAGGCATCCTTGTTATAATTTTGTTGCACTCAGTTGAATGAATATTTAGTGCGTCCTCAGTATAAAAGTGTTGTAAACAGAAGTTGCAGAAATGTAGTTTACCTTTATTTTTTGAAACTTGTTTAGAGAACAATCTGGATATATTTTTAACCCAAACATAATGATTTCTTTCTTCATTTTGTAGTAGTAACATTGTGATGTGGTTTGGAGAATTCATTTTGTTTGTAGCGTAGTATGGTCCCACCATATTATATTGACCATTTGATGTCTCTGCAATCCCGAAAACATTAACACTTATCGATGTATTCTGTTCTTCAAATTTCCGAATATCTTGAAGTGTTAATGGAAACTCTAGATTATCAAAATTCAGTGTAATATTACTCAGCTCAATTATATTTTGTGAAATGTTTGAAATGCAGTATGAAGAAGTTCTTTGCGGATGAGAATTAGTTGGATCTAGGGCACTAATAACAGCCCATTTAAAACAATATTCATCGTTATTTTCTATATTAATACAAGCTTTTTTTCTTTCAATTGACTCTGGAAGTCGTATGTACTGCGATCCTCGTAAAGGCTTGTATTGATTTATATTGATTTCCAGATGTATTATTCTGATCAGAGTCCATCCGCTATCACGTTCCTGGAACTCTGACGTTTTTGTTGAAATCACCTGTTTAGCTTCATCGAAGAATTGTTGAATTTCTAGCTCTCCTGTAATTCTAGTCATTTTGGTTTGGAACGATTTGATTGAAATGATTATATCATCATCTTCACCATCAATAGCTGATTTAACGAATTTCCCATACTCACAAAATAATTCAAAATTTGCCTTGTAATTCATATGTTTACTCAATGAATCAGTTAAAAGTTTCACAATTCGGCCTTTTGATTGATTTATAAAATCATCTGGTGCTAGAAGTCCTTCATCCTGATTCTCCAACATAAACGTCTCAATCCTTCCTTTAAAACCACTCTTAACACAGCGAAGTCCATCTTCAATCAATTCTGAAGAATTCTTTTTATGCGCGTTACTACGTAAATGAGCACTCCATTTAACACTCGCAATGTCTACTTTACAAACTTCACATGCAATCATTGAGTTTCCCTTAAACGCGCTTTCTGCTGATCTCTTCATTTTCAATAACGATATTATTTTTGAAATTAGTATAAAACAAAACTTATATACTTCAACGTGAACGTGTTTTACTAATACACATAACTTCAATCAAACTCCCGGTTTTATACTTTCCGTTTCATTGCGCACGGCACCACTATCCTAATTAATCATCAATAAACAGTCAAAATTTTAAGCCACAATCAAATCAATAATTTCGCGAAATTTTATTTTATATCGATACACAATAAATGTTTATTCTATTTTATATTGACGCACAATAAAATATTATATTCTTATATCGATGCACAATAAAATGATTAATTTTAACTTATTAGAAAACGTCTGCTTCTGTTAAATGACTTAACTCGAATCTCCACTCACTAGTTCTGACTGACTGCCGCTGACTCCACGCATGATTCAGTCACTTATATCACCCACGCGAAACAGTTCAACTAGAAATACTCAAACTCTGCTAATTTCATCGATCACCTATAGCTATATCGATATTCATAACATACACATTCATTTCACAACATAAACACACACCGAGGCCGCCGCCCCGCCCCCGCCCATGCTAAGCCATTCACTCCACACCTCACCCCACACCTCACCCCACCTACGGCCAAGTATTGCCTACAAGTCTTATCAAGATCCAAACACAGCTCGTCTAGCTGAGCCGAGTACTCATGCACTCAAGAACAACACGTGCTCGTGACGTCAACTTCCGGTCTAGAACCCGCATATCTATACTACTTACACCAATAAACTTGAATTAAAAATGCATTTCCTAAACCGTCCGTGAGCACATTTTCGATTTTAAAAATGAAATAGAGAAGAAAAACTACCCACTCCGACAGCTATTGTGATTGAATTGTGTGTTGTGGTGTTATTACAATAAGACTGATTCGATAACTTATGTTAATGTTAATAAATAGGGTAATGGTACCATTAAGGTGCCATCATTAGATTTCTGGAAACCACAACTCGAAAATAGATGAGAAAAATAGATCACAAGTTGATCTTACCTTACCACATGCTTGTTAACGCCTCTTATTTTTTTCAAATCCGGAGCTGGAATTTTGATTCGGCTTTGAGAATTTAGCAGAATTTTTCTCAAGATAATTTTTTGCCACAAAAAAAATATTAAAGTAGTCCTCTCAAAGTAGTAATCTCTGTATTTTAGACTACTGAAAAGATTTTGCTGTGGTTTACTATTTTTAGTAAATCCCTGATCGACTAAAATCTGGGCACCAATCATGTATTCCGACGCATCTCTGTCTTTCGACTTCGACGCAGCTTTTAACTCTTGACTTCGCCATACCTGCAGCTTGAAATTTCGCGGAATCGTCACTATGAATCGAAACGTGATTCTGACTGTCACTCCAGGAAATTTGAAGCTGCTGATACGGCGAAGTCAAGAGTTAAAAGCTGCGTCGAAGTCGACAGACAGAGACGCGTCGGAATACATGATTGCTGCCCTGTTAAAATTGTTTCATTTTCCAGTGAGTTATTTTGCAGGCGAAGACATAATCACATTTGCCATTTTTCTAGTAAAAATATAAATTATACGATTTTTTTAGTTGCCAATTGATTTGCTAAGGAAAAAAAATCCGAATTTTTGGAGCGAGAATAAGTCAATCACTTATCGGAAACCACAAAAATGGCATCTTTAACGTTTCATTACTGGTCGTTTTTTTTAAATTTTCAATTTTATACAGAACTAGAATAAAGGCGCGTCCTAAAACGCACGGGTAAGCACAATCTTAGTAGAAATTACGTACCCAAATAGCATTTTAAGCAGCCGTGTCGTCTTTATTCACATATTTCGTCACCATGCAAATGACACCAATAGTGGGGAACATTTTTCAGTGGTTTGCCACGCCTCTATTACGACACAGTAGCTCTGACGCTGCCATTTCACAAAATAAGACGCCCCCATTAATAAAATTACATGCGTCAAGCCTTATGCCAAGGTGATCAGACGGCATTGCATAATCACACAAAGAACGATGCACGATTTTGCCCCTAAACAAACTTTTAAATCAGTGAAGTTTTCACTTTGGTTGAAATTTTTTTTGGAAAGGGCACAACCTCTAGTTTAATGGCTTCAAGAGCCGCCGAATTGCGGGGGGATGGAGAGGGGTTAACGAACTTTCTCGTGATTTTTCACAGAATTCATGGCATAAATGGAAGTTAAAAATGGAAGCCCTCAACCAAAGTGAAAACTAGACGGGTTCAAAACTATAACCCAGGGGCACGAAAAACGCTATTTCTTGCATGGTTCTTTTCGAGCGAAGTTTTCTTTCTCTCTCGATTGCTTACACAGCTTAGCGACCGAAGAGAGATGAACAAATAAAAACGTAAACAGAAAGTAAAAAAGAAAAATCTAATGACGATAAAATAATCGAAACTTTTTTTTATAATGGATTTTTCCTTCGATTAAGTGCTGTGATTTTAGTTGAAACATTTAGATTCCACAGCTAATCACTGTATCAAGCCGACAATCGTCAAATGCCGTTGCAGACTGCAAGATTTTCATGAAATAAATATTGACCGAAAAGACGAACCGTCGATCACCAATTTTTCCATTAAAGCAATTGTGGCTTTGCAGACACATTATTAATCGTTCTCGTCACTTATTACGCTTCTTGTACACGGATGTGAACTCTAAAGTCTAAATCTTTAGACCCGATTGCGTGAATTGCTACATTTTTAAGTCGCAAAGAACAAACCTTATGCGTTCGTGCTTTTCGATGCCATTTGGTTAAAGTCACAGGCGACTGTAGATTCGACGACATTTGGATATTTTAGTTTAATTATAGGATTAATAAAAAATATCTGTATTTCAATAAAGATGTGAGTAAATGTGATTTGAAAAAATCTTTTCTCTGTCAACTATCGCACCCTCGACCCTACAACTAGATGTGATATACAATAGGAATAGTAAACATTAGAGTAGTCTAAGTGGATAAACAAAAACACAACATCTTAAGACTCTCTGGAATTGATAGCGCGCAAATTGTATACACATTTGGCCGGGAAGTGTGGAACACTGGAAAAAAAAAATAATACCCCGACTTATGGCAGTGAGAAAAATCTACTTTGCTGCCTTTTTAAATAAAATACTCTTCTAGGGTGGAAATCTAAATAAAACAAAAAACTTACCTCGATTGTTGGAATTGTGGTCATCCTCTATGTATTCCGTTGGATAGTTTTCTGTTGTGGTTGGAAAAGTTCTGGCTGCCCAGTAATTTCCATTTCCACCGCCCACAACACTTCCGATTCCAGTTCCGCCACCACCAAATCCGATGGTTGCATCGCCACCACTATCAAAAGCAGCAGCAACACCACCGTCGACAATTTCACCATCAGAGTTTGTTGTGTATGTTGCGGTTGGCGTAATTAAATGCACATTGCCAGTTGTTAGAATTAATTGCAGTACAACTTGCAGCACGTAAAATCGATTGGTGGGCACAAGTGCTCCAAACATTTTGGACAACGATAACATAACAAGCCAAGGAGGTAGACAGACAGCAACAGCACCAGCCCCGGAAATCACTTCGTTATCCAATTTCTTCCCAATATGCTGTCCAGTGACTTCAATCTAGATGTGGCCACAATTGAGTATGGATAGACTGTCGGCTCTAAATGCACTGATAAAGAGATACTTTGGATCTTTTAGTACAACGAAACTGTGATCCTTTCAAAAATCAAGTTCAGCAAAGTCCTCGAACAAAACTGATGTGGAGTAAAACAGCAACGATAACAAGCAATAGGCAGGCCTTCAGGATTCACAGATTCAGGACCACCGATCCGGGATAGTCGCAAATCCAAGACCAGTAACCCCTCAAATACCACCACCCGGTCGTATATCCACTCAATGATAGGCAAATACGGCTGGAATTCGTTTTAAATTCATGAAGATTGTTTCAATATTAGATACAGATAAAAATTCGAATGAATCGTTTTTTCACTTTCTTTTCACACTTGGCGAATTTCTTGATTTTCACTAATTTTCAAAACAATTTTCCGGATTAATTAATTTCACTGAACACTACAGCGAATAGTAGACGTTTTTGTTGTAGCTGCTACCACCACCGTAAATATGGAGCATCATTATTGCCACGAAAGGTTAATTGACTTAACGTTAAAGATTTTTTTTATGTTATTCGATATAAATGTGGCTATAGGTTAGGAGGGCGGGCATGAAGTCAACCGAAGCGCTACGGATAGGCTGCAAAAATTGATAAAATATACAAAATGTTGGCGATAAGTACGTATGACCGGCCGTGTGTGTGTTTGTGCGCGCGAGTAGTTATAGATATTGTATATTTGTCTGTTTTGCTATACGTTAAAAGCACTCTATTTGAATGCTAAGAGTCAATTGATGTAATTAAAGTCAAAAGATTCTCGAGTGAATCATCATCAAGTAAATTAATGTGTTCTCGTTGTTTGTGTTTTTTTTTTAATATTTTTCCACATATTTATGTGGGGGATATATGGAAAACAGATATAGAGAAACATAGCATTATATCCAGACCAGAACATTTTTTTCTCACATTTTTTTTCTGTGAAAAAACAAACTGTTGGTCGTGGATATCATCATTTGAATGAATATTTATCAAGCTCTCAAATAAGTGGAAACAGGGAAGTTGTCATAAAAGCACAATTCTGTTAGTGTCCACGAAATGCGATTTTTTTTTTCAATTTCCAAGAATGTATGAGGCGAGTTTATGAATAAAATTGATGGAAATAGCGCCGTATAGAAATTATTTATTTATAACACATTTTAATATTTTTTATACTATGATACTTTAAAGTTGATGAGTTTGACCTAATATTTGCATAAATTTTCAATCTACCTAATCTATGTTTATTGTATTTATTCAGTGGTTATCTACACATCATATTTGATAACATCAAAAATAACTGGAAAGATTTTCAAGTCGTAAAAATTTAAGTCTTTATCAGATCTATAGTGAAATTATTTCAATTTTTAAGATTATTTTTGTATAGTTGAATGAAATTTTAAACAATTTTCCAAATTTTAACGAAAAAATTTGCAAAAATTCTCAAAATTTTTCAAAGTTGAAGCGAACGAAAGCTGTCTAAGCTGCGACTGAAGAAAGTCGGTGGCTTTCAAACTAGAATCAAGCTCTAGGCTGGCTTTTCAGACCAGATACGCCCAAGCTTATTAGGAGTTTTTCGGATGCGACAAACAAGAGTGTGACGTATTTTATGGTCATTTTCAAAGGATTTTTTGTTACATAGAAAAATGGTTCAAAGATGTCTTTGAAACAAGTATTTTTTCAAATTTTTAAGTACGCTTCTAGGCGGTTCACCTATAGTTCAACAATTTTGGCATTCTGAACTGCTTGAAGGCAAAGCGGCGTCCAGAACTGGAAAAAGCGCCGCATAAAAATCATATCTGTATTTCTCTTTGAATACCTCCTTTAAATTAAAAAAGTTTAAAAGAAGTAATATTTGTATTTTTTATTAAAAGAAATAAAATCCATATGAATTTTTGTGTATCTCGAAATTTCGAAAGACCAATCAGAGACAAAAAAAAAACAATGCAATAAATAGCGTTTTTCGTGCCCCTGGGCTAACTTTTGAACCAGTGTAGTTTTCACTTTGGTTGAGGACTTTTTGGAAGGGCACAGTCTTTGTTTTCATCCATATATGGTGTCAAGAGCCACCGGATTTCAGGGGGATGGAGAGGGGTTAACGAACTTTCTCGTGGGCACAACTTCCATTTATGCCATGATTTCTGTGAAAAATCACGAGAAAGTTCGTTAACCCCTCTCCATCCCCCCGCAATTCGACGGCTTTTGAAGCCATTAAACTAGAGGTTGTGCCCTCTCCAAAAAGTCCTCAACCATAGTGAAAACTTCAATGTTTCAAAAGCTAGTTTAGGGGCAAAATCGTGTATCGTTCTTTCGCCTCAATTCTTGTTTCGAGTGGAACACAAATGGCGCCGCAGTCAATATTTCATAAATAAAAATAGACTGCAGGCAGAAAGATTCCATAATAAATTGCGCCGCAGGCGAAAGCTTTTGAATGTCAAAGCTAAATAAATGTACCCTTAAATTGAAGCTTTTCAGTTTCTAAAGTAGCGTAACTCCATGTTTTATCAATTTTGGGGTTTTAATTTAACACAGTGGATTTGAAAAGGCTTCTTAAAGTGCTGCCCCACCCCAGACGATGACTTTTAAGCTGGAACTCAGCCTGCCTGCCCAGTCGATTGGCTTTTTGACGTGAATTTGCCAGAGCATGGACACAAATATTCTGATAATGTTGAAGGGTCGAAAGTTTGAATCTAAAACTCATAACCAGCAGAGTGACAATTTTTGCGCCACATGAGGGATGCACTGCTCCTTTCGCCCAAGGATGATTTCACAATAGATTAGTACAAAAAATCAAAGGAAAACAACTCGCCCTGCGTTGAAATTTTGATCCCAAGGTTTTACTTTGGAAAATAACCTTTCGTGAATTTTTCTTTAATTTTTTAAAGTTAACAAATGCATGTTTTCTTGAAAATTTGGAACCCTACAATTTCCCTGAATAATAGCTTTTCTACCACATTTAATTTTTAACTTAATCCGAATTTTTTCTGGGACACTGAGAAACCCAAAAGTTTTTTTCTCTGAGACATTGAAAAGTCGGATGTCATATAAAAAAAAAAATTTCCAAGTATATTGAAAATCTCTAATGAATTCAAATGAAACAAGTGCAATTCAAGTTGACAATTGATTTAACTAATTCCACTTTGTATGCATCGATCGATATAACAAAACACCATCTGTTGAACGGAAGTTTTCCAATTAACTTTATAACCTTGAACCGGATAAAAATCGCTTGTACACTGGACGCCCCCAACGACACCTTGAAATAAAAGTTATCCGATTCTTCAATCGATTTACACCAGGTAGAGGCCATCAGGGTATAACACCGTCAACTTACAGTTTTTCGTTCTTCAAGAGTTTTTTTTTTCTTGCGTCCAATAATAAGCCACCTTCTTTCAATCGTGGTCATTTAAATTCGTGGATTTTTTTAGGTTTCGTGATTTTTACCAGGGACTCATCTACTTTGCATAATTTCTTCGTTCTCGCTTGGATTGTTTATCGGTTTAATTGCGCTAGATCCAGTAATTAGGTTTATGTGTCCAACATTTTCTATACCTTTCGGTCCTACTACGACCCAATGTCCGCCCGCACGCTACTTGAACGATACTAAATCGACCAAACACCCCGAATTGAACCCGGTCGACTGGCCGCCACAGAAATAGGGCGCCCGAAGATATTCCACCATGTCCATGCCATTCCGTCTATGATTATGTATAGTGGAGGAGCGGGCAAGGTCCCACTTGATATCATTCTCGCTTCCGTTTTCGGTTAAATTACTGAAGCACCAGCAAAGAGTAGTAATGGAACGCCCGACGATTTCAGCCCATTTTCAGTGGTTAAGTTTTGCCTATAATATTGGAGGCTCTTCTTCTACGTCCAACCATCGTCGAATTCAGCTGGCATAATCAAATGATTGCGCGCGGCCAAAGCGACCTGCTTTAATCTTTTTTATGACAGTCAACGCTTTATATTTTCAGTATAATGTCGAAAAACTTAAATGGAGTTTTTCTTCGTTTTCCCCATTTTGATTATAATAAAATAATCCATGGGGATGAGCGGACAACCGACCGCGATTTTATCTAAATGGAAATGAGGAAATGAGACGAAAACTCGGTGGCTCGGTGGTTTTTTGTTTTGCTCGACCAAAAGTATTCGTTTTGTTTTATCGAAAAGATAAAGTATAGTAGGTGGACAGAAAAGTAATAGAACTTGGTGTACTTTGATGGTGATTCCGTCCAGAAATGTTTCCTTAATCGTCTAGAACTGTTCCCATTATCTCGTTAAAATTGCATTCCATTCCAGATACGCTAATTTCTTTTCAGTGTTACTACAGCCAATAAATGTAATATTTAATACACGTCGTTGTCGGTCCTTCATATCTGAGCTCTGAGCACAATGAGATATGCGGGCTGTTGAATTTTTTTGTTGCGTAGGTTAAGTATGTGACGTATTGATATGGGAACAACGCCAGCTTTTAGCGCTTCAGTCCAGCCAACAGGGAATTTGAATATCAAATTGGTATTTTCCCAATGCGACATGATGTTAAATAGATAATAGGGTAATAATCGTGGCAATGGTTTTTATTCGTACATGCGATATTTAAGACAAGCTGATATTGTCAAAAAAATCTTTATGTACTGATTTGTAAAAAAATATATATCTGATGTGAACAACAATATTTAGTTTTGGAAAAAATACGTAAAAAAATATTGTTTCAAATATTTCAAGAACTGTGAAAGACACAAAAATGGTTAAAGCAAAATATGTAGGAAATTTTATTTGCTTGAAATTTGATTATATGCATATTTTCTCAAAAGTGCATAGTTTTAGAAAAATTTTCAAAAAAGTATATTTTGTCCAAACAAAATTGCATGGCAGATCCTGTTATAGTTAACGGTACTTTTCCAAACGTTGATAGAAAATTACGATTTTGGTAAAACTCATCAACAACAAATTTCAAGTCGCTAGCTCAACGCTTTCTCGAGCTATTTAAGACACGTTCATAGGACAGACAGACGGAAAGACAGATGCACGGACTTCCCATTTTTTCCTGAAATGGATTTCGTATTGATCAAAAACCGTTTGTAACGCCAAGATTCCGTCATCACACACAAAAATGAATTACACCAGTGAGTTTAGAATAACTAAAAAAATTGATTTTTGCATGTCCGTCTGTCCGTCTGTCTGTCTGTCAGTTCGTCTGTGGCGCGGATTGAGGGCGCACGAATTGAGCTAGAGACTTGAAATTTCACGCAGATTCGTTTTTCGTAAAATGCGAGGCTAAGTTCGTTAATGGGCAAAAATGGACCATTAGGGGGGGTACCCCCATAGGAACGAAAATGTTTTTCGCGAATATCTCAAAAACGGTGCATCTTATCAAAAAAGTCCAGGAACAAAAGTTATTCAGGATATTATTCTACATAAAACTCCCATACATCAAAATCCGATTGGAACAAATTTTAAAAAATCTTATTGGAAAGTTTGACTTCAAAGTGGAATTTTGATAAAACTTTTCGCCGTTCACTTAAACTTCGAACAATGCCATATTTAAAATTGTTCCTACAGCAGAACAGTTTTAGAATTTCAGAATTTCGTAATTTTTTTTGGCAAATTACCACAGATTTCTCCTTGTCTTGTTGTATTTTGTTATTTAGTTCCAGCCAGAGCTTAGGGGAAGACCCTTTAATGCCGAAGCACAGCTCAGAATGGTCGGAATACCGAAAGCAGATGTCGGTTTATGTTCTCCTTGAACTTCTGCGGGTTATAGTCCGGGGGGAACACCTTAATAAAAACCTTTTGTAGAAGAAGAAACCTCAAAATTTGCTTGGCGCAATGTGGCTACGCAACGCTGTTGATATACCATAGCTCCTAATTCAGGACTTTCTCAAATTTTTTAGTCAGTCTAAAATTATTAGCATTAAATTCTAAATTATGATCTGTTTGTTGAATTCCCACAGAGTAAACTCCAACACGGTTTGACGGAATTTGATAAATTTTGACAGTTAAGTTATAGGATATTCTAAGTCTATGTTTAGGCTACAAGTGGTTTCGTTCTATGTTTCATCACCCCTTCCCCAGATCAAAGAATAGTTTTTTTGCGATTTTCTTGAAAACGGTCAGTCATATCGATAAAAGTGCAAAGACCAAAAGTGTTTAGAATATGATTTTACATATCTTTACCATACATCAAAATGCAATTCGATCACCCTTTACCCCTTAAACATTTCATATTTTGCGACTTGGTTGAAACTATTGCATTTTGTATGGAGTTTACAAAGAGTGTGGCGTTATTTTATGGAAGTTGTCTAATGCCAACCGTGTTTGATGGGTCTGAAGTAGATAAATAACTCTATTGATTCTTTTTAGGAAAAGCATTTTGAAGGCCGTCTTTTGGAGGGTGATCCAAAAGTCAAAAATAATGCACGAATTTTTTATAGCTTGCCAAATTTTTTTTTAAAAAACGACATTAATATATGTTAATCTCTGAAGTTGATGAAGAGCCATAGCTTTGCTGAAGTAAATTAAAGTAATTACACTATTTCTAAATGAAACAATTTATACTGACCAACTTGTCTTACCATCTGAGTGCAACAACAGTTTTTTTACATAATTTTATTAGTTTTGCGGAAATCTTCAGCTAAAAATTGGAAGCGGATTCACGGGTGTTGAACAGATTGCGTCCTATAGAGTTCGGCTAGCCTTATGAAATTATCACATTAAGCGACTAAGCAGAGCATTTAATTGGGTCAGGTCCACATCTAGGTGTGAATCAATCAACTTCTACTACTTGCTAATGGAAAATCGCGGAAAATCCAATTGGAAAATCGAGACCAGTAAAATCAACATACTGAACTCAATCAACTTGAATCGGAAGTTGGTACGCGAGCGAAGCAAGAGTTCAACTTTTCCGAAAATAAAATCAAATCTTTAAATATGCTTTCTCTGCTCGGGTTATTGGCTTCTTGTGCTATCATTTGTATTTGTTGCAAATAAACTCATCGTCGAAATCAGACACAGTAGCAATAATGAAAAAGAAATGAAAACACAGAGAGGAAAAACCACCCAAGAAAAAAAAGTAAACAAAAACCATGTTTTCTTGTTTGCTCCCAGAATGTTGCAGAACTTTTGTGGCACAACTTATGAGACCCAAAATTCCTTTCCCGAGAAGTGTTCTAGTTCATAGTTAGTTTCGTTCTTTTGACAACAGCTAAATTAGAATTAGATAAAATACTAGTTGAAATTTTCAAATCTTTTAGTCATTATCACAGATTAGATAGAAAAATGTATTAATCGATTAATTTAAGAACATTTTCCATGGATCAAAAGTTTAAAAAATTCATATAGAATAAATTTCAAACTCGATTGAACTTTTTTTTCGTATTTTGTGTTTCTTTTGTGCACACAGCGCACACACATCCGTCTGCCGCAATGTTTTTACGCACACAGCGCACTCACACGTACGCGCCCTTTATTGATTTCTTCGAATTCGTCCTTTTCCTTGCTGTTTTCCACTCGAAAACTTTTCGCATTCGGCCTTTACCAGTAATTTGCACCGATTTCAATTGAACAATCGACAGGATATCGCACCTCGCACTCACTTCGACCGCATTTAACACAATAAACAATAATTTTGTGTACATTTGGTTTCCATCTTAGGTTATTTTATTTTCGCGACACCCGATCGAATTGTCCATCGATTTCCACCCAACTTCGCTGACCTTTGCCGGCTTCTTTCGCGACAAATTAGCTAGATTGGTTTTCTTTTTGTTGCACAAAACTTTTATTCTTTCGGTCAGCTCAAAAACTTCAGTACGAGATTCCGTCAAAAGAAATCTTTGGTTGACGGTAATCAGGGTTGGGACTGTACAACTATAGTACTAGATTTAACGCCAAACTACCAGGGCTCATGGACTTTTATTTATACAGATACGTACAAAAAAAACAATTATCGAATTATATGAGCCATCTGATGAATCAAGAAAACTTTTTTCAAGTTTTAATTTCTTTGATGGAGTTAACAGGCTTGGACTTTGTTTAATAATGGCAATTTACAAAAATAGACGAAATCTACTACTTCTTTCGTGATTCTGCTATTGTTTGGCTCTAGCAAAGATTCAACCCTGACAGTACAGTTATAACTAGCTGGTAATCGGAATCACTCGAGAAAAACAATTTCGCTGTGTGAAAAGCGGTAAATTCAATTTGAATATGAAAATTCAATTTTTTGTTTAATTTTAGTTTTTAGAAAGTGTTTTGCACTAATCTGTACGCAAAACATCTAAAGGAAACAAAGGATTTCCCTGCAGAAATTACCGCAATTTGTCAACGAAGTTTTCTTTTCTTCTAGATGTTTAATTAATTAATTTTTTAAGCAATTTCTATTCCATATTCTCTTAAAAAAGGTCAATAATAAGATTTTATAGTATTAAATAATTTAAAAAAGTACACATTAGTAGTAATGTGTATTTTATTTAATTATTTGTATAAAAAAATCGCGATAAAAAGCATTGTTTTAGAAAATCATCTTTTTTGCCAACAAAAAAAATTAGAAAGACCTCTTAAAAGCTTGAAAAAGGTGTGTTAAGTAAAAAAATTGTTTTTGGGTCGAAAAATTATAAAAATTTTCTCAAAATTCAAAAGATTTTGACATTGTCTTAAATGTTATCAACAAGAAAAAATATCAGATCAGTCCTTCCTTAATCCCCCAAACAAATGATATAGTTTTTTGCAATTTTCTCGAAAACGGTGAGACATATGGAAAAATTTATAAAGGTAAAATGTGTTTAGAATAGGATTTTACATCAAAATCCAATTGGACTACTGCTTCCCCCCTCTTCGATACAAATTGAAAACTTTTTTTCTATTTCCTAGAAAACGTATAGTATCTAAAAATTTATTAAGACGAAATGTATTTGAAATATGATGTTACACGACCGTTCCATACATCAAAATCTAGTCTGACCAATCCGTTCTCCCATACAAAATCAAAATTTTATATGCTCTCATATAGAGTATTTGACGATTGGGCTTAGCTATTGTAGCTTTTCTTATGTTTTTAATCTGCTTTTGTCATATTTAAGAAGCCTAGAAAATTATGCAATGTAATATTTTAGTGTTTTATGAATTTTGCACGATTATTTATTTTACTAAGAGAAGAATTCCCGTACCCCGAATCTATCTGATTTTTTGGGATTTTATATGGATGTGGATTTAAAAAACATAAAACTTGCGGCCTGCAGCGCATGGCAAAATGGCGCCTGAAGCAAAACCTGTATGTGATAAACCCCCCCTTTATAAAAAAAATTGATGAAACGAAAAACAGATCAGAGAAAACAGATTTGTTTCAAATTTTGTTTGTGATTATCTAGTTAAAAATAGTTTCTTAGTTCTTCAGTATGCAACAAATATTGCGCCGCAGGCAAGATCTTTATTTAAAAAATGCATTAGGCAGAAATTATAAAAAGACTTTCCGCCACGGGCGAAAAATCTTAACTCCCCAGGTCAATAACACCCTTACATTAAAATTTCCATCCCGCCTTCTTTTCGCCGTACGACGTCTACTATTTAACCTTTAACTGAGGTAGTGGAAAAGTGTTACATTAGTTAGTTCAGTCGTTGCCGTCGCTGCTCTAGCCCGTCTATATAATCTTCGGATATTTAGATATTTCTCTAGAAATGCTAACAGGAATTAGCCCAGTTAGACGCTAGCCCAGTTAGATGCTAGCCCCGTTAGATGCTAGCCTCGTTAGACGCTAGCCCAGTTGGACGCTAGTCCAGTTAGACGCCAGCCTAGTTAGACGCTTGCCCAGTTAGACGCTAGCCCAGTTAGACGCTAGCCCCGTTAGATGCTAGCCCAGTTAGACGCCAGCCTAGTTAGACGCTAGCCCAGTTGGACGCTAGTCCAGTTAGACGCCAGCCTAGTTAGACGCCAGTCTAGTTAGAGGCTAGCCCAGTTAGACGCTAGCCCAGTTAGATGCTAGTCGAGTTAGATGCTAGCCCAGTTAGACGCTAGCCACGTTCAAAAGCTAATGTACTCGCATAATATTTCTCTAATATTTCGATTGCGGTGAACATTCCCATTCCTTGCCCATTTTTTTTGGACCAAACTTTTATTTAATTCAAAAAAATATCCAGATTTTCATTTGGTTGGTACACCTGTTGAATCTCTTTCAGCCCCTCTTTTGCTTCGCTTCTGTTTTTTTTTTTTAGAAAATTCAATATACGCCCATAATCGAAATTTTGGTATACGCATACTCACATACTAGGAATTCCTTTAAAATTTTCTTTTTGCGTATGAAAATAAGTTAATCAAATTTAAATTCTACAAATGTTGCAAAAGGAAAGAAAATTGTGAAACCCTTTTTTTTCTTGTCCTTCATTTAATTGTTTTCTAAAAGATTTCATAAAAAAGGAAAACATATTTCCCTTAACTTATGCAAAAATGAAACTTTTTTTTTTAAGAAAACCTTATTTGCTGCTACGGTTTTATTGATCCCTTGCTACTGAAAGAAACTTCTTGGAATTTAATATTTTAATCAAAAGAGGAGAGAATCCTAGACCGAAATTATGTGAAAATATGATGAAACTTTTATGATATTTTCAGCTTCCTGAATTTTGAATTTTTTCCAAGGATTTTCTCCTTCATTGTAAGAATTTCACATTGTGGAAGCCCATTCAATATCATCATACAGCATTTGTAGATACTTCATATAGATGTCGAGTATGTCCCCATTTTTTTTTTATGTAGCCTCTCATAGTATTTACATGATAAAGCTATGATGTACATTTATCGTATGTTTTTTTCTCTTTTTTTTTGAGGATGGACATTTTTTTTATACTGAATGGGGGGCTTCCCATACATATGTATGTTATATGTTATGTTCCTTCTCTCTATTTTGTCAAAATTCCTTGAACTTGTTACCCTTTAGCTGGATTTTTATGTTCACAACGCAGATATAAATTAAAAACATGGTCCAATAAATTTGAAAGATTTATGACTTCATTCCGAAAATGCAAAAAAAAAACTTTCGTTTTCACCGTAAATGCCTGTTTCGACCTGGCTATATGGTTCAATTCATACATATTATCAAACCTACCAAAAAAAAAAAAGGAGGAACGGTTCACCTTTTTTTCTGAGGTGGCTTTAGCAAACATTTCTTTCTTTCTTTTCTCCATTTAAATTATTGGAGCCATGTTTTGGCACTCGGAAAATATATATACAATAATTTTTCTGTGCCATTCTAGAGAAGCAAGCAAAATAAAGGTACAGACCTAGAACACACTACAAACGACTGTATATTTCATGTGTGATTTTTATCCTTGGATACCGTTGCGCTTTTTTGGCTATGAGATTTTTTTAGTTTAATCATGTTGAGTATAGTAACAAATCACACATGACAAACTTTATTAAAGTTATAGAATGCCATATGAATATTCCAGATATCGTATATGCACATTTTCAATGTTTGGTATATTATTTTTTGTTTTTTTTTTTTTACCAAAAACAGTTTCTCAGGTTTCGTGCATTTCATAATTTTTTTCTAAATCTGCTGTTAGATTTCCGTGCCTGAATTTTTCACAGCACGTGTAATGGGAGAACTATTTGGAAAACTTTATCGTTATGTTGGAGCAGACGGGTAGCAGCTTTTCGAAAAATTAAAATCAAATACGAGTACTCGCTCAGTTGCATAAATCGAAATATTTGAGTATATGCTGAGATACATACCTTTGGGGTGGTCTACCGAGTTACGGGAACTCTGATATTAATATTGCAGCACTTGTGATGAGGCTAGATAGCTTCTGAGATGATAGAAATTAAAAGATAAATTGGGAACCAAAAATCCTCAGTGGTTTCTAATATTTTTTCTTTCGCGACGATCTTTTTCGAAATTTAGAGTTATAAAAGGATTGGCGATCTATTATAGTTAATAGATAGTATCGGTCTTGTAAAACTGCTCGAGAAAAATGCGCAAAAACAATACGCAAGGGAAACAAATTGTAAAGTAAATGCGCCGCAGGCGAAAATTATCATCGCTTTAAGTGAAATATCACTACAATTCTGCAGTAAAATCAGCAAAGTTAAAATTTCTCCCTTAACCCTCCGTCTACCGAAAAAAAACCTGCTAGAACTACCGTTGGGGTCAATTAGACTCCAATCGGTAATAAGCCATTTTCCTTTAGTTGTTATTGAAAAAGTCTGAGTACACTTAAAAAAAACTTAACTAATGTCAATAAATTCCAGCTAAATACAATGAAGAATTTTTAAAGAAACAATGTTAAGAAGTTACAAAGACTAGAATTAGAGAAAATTTTTATCGCTGTGGGGTCAAATTGACCCCAATGGTAGACGGAGGGTTAAAAAACCTGCGCTTCATTCGTTTTCCGTAGATACACTATTTTTTTTTAATTAAAAAAAGGAATTTATTAGAAAGTCGTTGGGATTATCGTGATTCTTAAATTTTTTGGCGATGCAACGTTTGGGAAACAGTGGTGTAAGATGTTAGTGGGGGAGTGGTGGCATAGAAGTCGATTGAGCTAAGAGCAACTTTTTTCGAAAAAAATATTTTTTTTGAGTTCGAGCTACGAATTTTAGGCCCACCACGAAAACGTATGTACCTTGAGAATTAAAATCATTTTTGATTCATTTTTCGGGCCAAAAATTTAAAAAAAGTGTTTTTATAGACTGAAAATCTCGTGTTCCAGTTCTTTAAAAAACACAAAACCTCAGATATATTCTTAATTGTAATAACATATAAAAATTAGTATTTTTGATGATACAGTAATCCCTCCAACTGCGCGGTAGATACGTTCCACAAAAAGAGCGCGCACACCGAAACCGCGCACTGTGAACCCTACTTTGTATTACATTTTTGGGGTTAGGAACATGTTTTTTTAAACGAAAATTATAAAAAAATCGCGCAGCTGCGAAATTTTTACCGCGCAGTTCGAAATTTTGGTATTAAAAACTTAACCGCGCAGTTGCGAAACCGCGCAGTTAGAAACGGCGCAGTCGGAGGGATTACTGTATTTTAAAAAATGTGAATTTTAAAACGTAGATTTTCGACTCTTTTTGATTTTGTTGCGAAAAAGCAATATTAATAATTAAATTTTACGAAACCAGGTCAGGTTTTCAATAGTGAATTCGGGAACTCGAATCGAAAGTGAAATGTACGGAAAATTCTGAAACGGTATCAGCTAACTCGATTTCGATCAAATATTTGTCATTCATTTTCGGAAATTTACTCGAATAGGTTGCAGTCGTCGGATTTGAAACTCGAAAACGAAATATGAGTAGTTTTAATGTTTTTTTATTTCATTTAAGGGTATTTTAAATACTAAATATAAATGTTCGTTGTCCTTTGGTCCAATAATGTTGATGTGTGTTCCATCAACACATCCTATAACTCCATTTTATCATTTTGTATACCATTTTGGAGGCAGCGCTAACGGATCACTTTTATCCCGTACATATTTTCTGTTAATCCTTGGACTGGAAACGCCGTCATCACTTTCATCACTGATATCCCGGCACTTAAAAATGCCCGACACTTATTATTTTTTCAACAACAAAAAAAACGGAAAAATTAGTAAACAATTTGAAATCGTATAACTAATATTGACAGCTAAATATAAGGACGAATTTATCAAGCTACCAGCAGGTTCCTTGTTTTCGATTAATTTATGGCAGTACATTTTACTCGAAACGAAAGTTTTACATGATTTTTTTTATGTTTATGCCAGGAGCTTAGGCAAATTGCCTCTAATGCCGAAGCACAGCTCAAGACATCATTCATTCAACCATTCATACAATCCATTCACACTCTGAATACTCATCGCACTGCAACGAAGACTTGGCGCGACAGTACATATGATACCAATTAAATCCGTTTTCGAGTGCGGTGTTCGAGTCGATTTGATTTTCGATTCGAGATACATGATAAAGCCCCAATATAAATGTTTTAATAGGAGCGGATTCAGAGTTCGGGTTCGATTTGAAACTCGGGTCGTAAGAATTATAGCACAAAATACCGAATTTGCTTTAAATTCAGGCTCTAAAATAATTTTCTTCTCTGTTGTTTAATAGATATTTTTCGTTGGATTGCGAACTATGGATAGAATGGAAACATTTATAAGGCTTGGGATGCTTTAACAGCAAAGGCTGTAAAATTTGAAGGTTTTTCCGTTTTGACGATGAAAAATTAAGACTGATATCACTATGAAATTTTGAGCGAAGTGCTTTCCAAAATATACCATTTTAAAAGTGGCGTTCCCTCTTAGCTAAGAAATCTAAGAGTTGTCAATTGCATGCCGGTTTATACGACGTCGTCTGACATATATTTTATGCATAAACTGATAGTTTGTTATCATTTTGATTCAAGATATCTACATAGATTTGAAGTGAATATCTATAGTAAATGCTTTGGTGGTTTGATGAAAGGAAAACTCTTCGTTATAATGTTCGGTGATATTTTATGCTTTCGATGTTGCGTGACTGGTGTATTTTGGCATAAGGAAAGGAGCTTTACAGTTCACAGCTGCTGTATTGTTAGGATAGTATATATGGATCTACCTATATCGAATAGAAGCGTTCTAGATACCCAACATAGCTTTTATGTTTGTGTATGTATAGTAAAACTACATTCGTTTATAACTTGATTTCACAAAAATCGTGACCTAATCAGATTTGTTCCCAGGAGACAAAACTATGATTGCGCCTAATTTCTGTAGCGCGATTATTTATTCAAAGTAGAAAACCATCGAAATCACTGAGGGTAAAATCGCTATATAAGTAAAAAGGAATCTTAAATGCGAGTATTAGGTATCAAGACGCTGTTTCCTTTTTACCTTCCTTTGAATTTTCCTTTTTTTCCCACTTTTCCACTTTATGCAAACAACGAAAAACAAAGGGAGAAAAAACTTCTCCCTGTGGAACTTTTCGAACTGATTAATTCTGTAATTAGAGATAGGGACACAAGGTAAAAATACCTTTTCCTGTTTAACCGTTTTTCGCAGGTCGGTTTTTCTATTAAAATTTTTCTTTTTGAAACGTTTTGTTTTCCCACGTTTTCATTTTAATTGCTCTCTTTGGAGGCGTTTTCATTTTTCACATTTCCAAGCGTTTTCCTCTATTGAATATTTTTTTTGATTAACTTTTTTTCATTTTGTGAAATTTAACATTTCCAGCGGGTGATTTAAACATTTTCGTATTTTCTTGTTAAACGGATGCTTGATATTTTGGTGTTTGATAGCTAATTTTTTAAACTTAAACACTTTAGGTTTGTTTTATCTTTAGCCAAGGGTTTTTGTTTTAAGGCGTTGGAAATAATTTTTCTTTGTTGTAAAAATGTCAGGGTTAAATGGAATTGCTTTAAATTGTGTAGAAATAAATATTACAACATGAATTACAACATGAACTTTGTCGGAATTTTTTCTCAGTCCTTTAATTGTTTTATTCCAAAATATTTTTAATATATGTTTTTTTCTTCAAAAAGATAAAGATTGGGGTTTTTAAAGGGTTGTTTTTAAATTTTTTTAAAAAAGGATTTTATCACTGATATAATATGACATAGATCGCGCTATATAATAAAAAATTACGAAATAAAATGCTCCCAGGATATTTCGCTGTCCTTTATATTCATTCTATAGAAGAGGACAGTAATAACTGTCATACATTAGTGGAAAATGCATTATTCATACATTAGTGGGAAAATTTTACTGGTAAAATTTCATACTTCGTTATGATTTTTCGCGTAAAATTTTCCATTTTTTACCGTTTCTTGATTAAGTAAATGTTTTTTTTTAAATTTATTTCTTTTGAATTCCATAATAAAAATAACAAAAATATTTCTTTTCATTCGTCATGCTGAAGTCAAACATCTTAGATGCGTTTTATAGGGCTTTGAACAACTTTTCAAAGTCTCTAATTAATTTCAATTTGTATTATAAAGAAGTCGAAGAAGTTATAAGTTTTCAATCTATGTCTCAAACTGAATCAATTTTCTAAAAATTATTTTTGAAATGACAATGAAAAAACTTTCTGTTGATTTCTAGCGAAGTTGAGTAGAAAGCGAAAATTCCAACAAATACTCCGGAATACGGGTTAGAGAGGACGAACTTTTCCGAGGAGTTTCAAAATGATGGTTTCTTCATGAAATCGGGACAACCAAAGTCCATCCAATGTGAAATCAAACTGGATAAAATGAAAGCCAGAGGAAAATTGAATACAAGGAAGCAGAGTGAAGGATGCTCAAGGAAGCCGTCCAAATGAAAAGTAGTCTTGAACGGGTGGCCGTATTGTCGATTGGGAGTTGGTTTTTCCCAATTTCCCATTTTTCTGGCGAGGTTTCGACTCGTTTTTTTTCTATTTTTATTCCTAAGTATTATGGTATTATACACAAAACTTTTGAGCACATACGTTGGATGTCTATGAAGCGTTCTAAGTTTGTTCTGCTGCTGGGACTTTTCGTCCGAGATGAGAAGAAAATTTAGCTCTGTTTTGCTATTTAATAATTTCCAGCCAGAAACTTATTTCTCAGGCTTTTTCTTCATTTCGGTGTATGTTGTGACACCATATTGCAGAACTTTTGTATTTTTATCCCACAAATAAAATGTCATATATACATAATTTTGCACCGTAACAAATTTTTGATTTCGGTATTTTTAGATAATAAGCTTTAGATGGTAAATTTTTCAGTGATTGAGATTTTTTTTCCGAAATTTTTCGGTGACAGTTAAAAGTTGTAAGTAATACAGGTATCTTCTTGCAAATAAAAAAAATCCTGTACGAAATAAAAAAATTTTCTTCGCCCTGTGTCTTCTTCACACAATGACACCTGGAATAGTTGCGGTTTTTTTTGTGACCTGCAGTATTTAAAATCTATTTTTCCCTCGTGACGCATCATGGTGGGTATGAGATTGAGTGGTAACGATATTCGTATGTGGGCTAGCTTTTAGGCGCAACAATTTTGCCTATTTACGCAAGTTTCTAAATTGAAAAAATCCCTTCATTGCAGCCAGGTTTCTTACTCTACACGCAAAGAAAAACTTAGGTGAAAATAACCAAAATCCTGGTATAGTTTACCCAAGATCTTGGTTTATTTCCAGCCTACCAAGATTTTTGGTGTTTTACCCAAAATTCTTTGGTATAAAATGAGATTTGGCAAAATAACCAAGGGTTTTGTAATTTAACCCATAAAACAAATCTCTCTTGTTGATATGGAATCTCTTTCTGTTTCTTGCTTAGTGTGTGTTCATAGAATTTAATATATGTAACTAATGAGCGGAAATTGTTTTAGTGTGATGACTTTAAAAATTAAGAGATGCGTGTTTGTTTCTGATAGTTTCTATATTGAATATTCGTATGGAGGAAATGTTTTATGACGGCCAATATGATGCGAAATGAAAATAATTTATTTTGAATGATTTTTCTTACAAAAACTTCAAACGAATGAATTCTCTCGACGAATGTTGTTGTGTTACCTCGAAAAAATACTATTCGCGTTTAGTATTTTTCGAAAATGGGAAAAAATTATCGAAATCTTTTTTTCAGGGCATAAAAAATATTTCAAAAAACCATTTCAACTAATGTCTAAACTAAGAAATGCTTTCCCAAAACTGATTTTTTGCATCAGTTTTATGAAAAATTATTGGAATCGCTTTAAAATCGAGTTTTTAGAACTGACGAATCGACTAACAAAATCGTCGCCATTTTTTCGTCATGCACAAGTGTGGCGCAGTTCTACTAGTAGTCTAATTACCTGCTGCAGGCATCCAAACATAATTTACCTAAGGCACTGTTCATTATAACCCTGGCCTTGGGTAAATTTTGGGAAATAGTTTGCACAAAATCTTGGATGAATCTACCAATGTTTTTTAGTTATTTTACCAAATTTTTTACGCAGGTATTTCAACCAATTTTTTCGATAATTTAACCAAAAAAAATTAGATAACCAAAATTTCATACAAAACTCATTTACCAAAGACGCCTTGGGTAATATCCCTATGTATATTTTTTTCCGTGTAAATAAAAATCATGATCCTTTTCAAAGATCACAGAAGTCACTATTAATCGGATATTGTTATTTGGTTTGGTGTTATGAGCGGATAGGGTTTTGGGCACAACGGTTTACTTCAGCCTCCTTAATTCAAAACCCGGCTCCCCTATACTTGAACCACTAAACCGATTTTGATGTGGTTTTTGGCAATTTGGTAGGACATTCTTTACGCATTTTTTACGAAAATTGCCAAAATTCCCTCTTGGTTTCTTAGCCCAGACGCGCACTACGATATAATGGTGCTAAAGTGGTCATTGGAGTTTGTGAAACACAGGAAAACAGTTAGGTAGTGCCAAAACTACTAATTAAGTAGAAGTAGACTTCATAGCGCGCTGAATACTGACTTTCACTGCTTCAAAAACTTGCTAACTTTCACATCGCAGTGCGCGACTATCAGATACATTTTTTAAAAATAAGGAACGAAAAGACACAGTATATGTACGCCTCTAAAACTTTTTCTACAACTTGTAAAAAGCGTCTTTAGCAAGATCCAAATTCGTGAAAAATCCTTATTAGGTGATACGGCCGTAGTTATGTATTTAATGTTTTTCTGGGCTTAGCGGCCTAAATATTTTCTATTTGGTCCAAAAATTAAAACAAAACAATATGTTCTTGAATATTTTTGTCCTTTATTATTTTCTCCGACGTTTCGACATCCAAATTCGTCTCCGATGATCTCTTACAAATAAATAATCCAAATAAACTGATTGTTTCGTTTTAGAAATTGGAAGTAAATGAAACATTTTCATACGCAGAAGTCTTTAGAAGTTGATTGTTGATGACTTCGTAAAACGTTAAAATCGTATTGAAAAGATGCTTAATGGATGCCTAAAATTAATTGAAGAAAGGGTATATGCGTTTTGATTTCTTGCTATGGTTGTAAACAATGGAAGGTTTGAAAACTCCTGTCTCCAAAATGACTGAGAAAGAATAATTCCTTTACTCTCTAATTTTACATGGAAATAGATTAGAGATTAGACTTCTTGTAAGCTTTATGTTCTTTGATAACATATACCAAAATTAAACAACAACTAGACTAAAGGTGCCGGTCCACATGAGAGTAAATACGCGAGTAACTCTCAAAAACTCTCGAGAGTTATTCGCAGGAGGTTGTCCATTTGAGAGTAAATTTCCGCGATTTTTCAATATCTTGACCAATATCTTGATTTTTTTGACATCTTTATTTGGCGAGTTCTCGAGAGTGACTCGCAAAATTCAAACGCCGTTCGTATCTGGCGAGTTACTCGTCGAGAGTTCACTGGAGGCGGCGTGTGTCCACTAGAGAGTAGAATCACTTTTTCCAGCTCGCAGAAACTAGCTCGCGAGTTTTTGCGAGTTTCTGCGAGCGACTCTCAGAGACGTGTTCATTTGCGAGTAGCTGCTATCGAGAGCTTTTCGCCGGCATTTACTCTCATGTGGTCCGGCACCTTAATGCCGGAGACACATGTGCAGAATTTCTGCATGCAGCGCTGCATGCAGATCTGCAGCTGAGACACATGAGCAGATTTTTTTTGTCATTTCATCGCATCGGCTGCTGTCAACAATGGAAGAAGAATTGATTGAATTCATTCGAAACAATCAATTTTTGTATTGGAAATGGATGAATCACCTTTGGAAATGGATGGACCACCTCATGTTCCTGAAAGACATAGATAACGTGAACACAAAGTATTGAATATTTTCTACTTAAAACTGAGACTTGTTCTTCGCCAAAAATCGTTCTTACCAAATGTCAAACTTTCGTTTTCCCTGTGTACGAATCTAGTCCATAGTCTCTTTGCTAACAGGCGATTTTGCCAAACACCAAACAAGAATCCTCAGTTGGGATCACTAATTCTGCGCAGAGAAATTAGAAATAGAGACATGGTGCAGCTCTGCGCTGCATGCAGAATTTACGTGTGGGCTCCTTCATATAAACCTGTGTATTCTAACTGCGCTGCATGCAAAATTCTGCACATGTGTCTCCGGCATAAGGCCGGATTCTGCATAGCGTGAGTTTTGAAATTGGCACAAAACTCTCAAATAATTTACACAGAAATTTTGGATTGCATTTCAACCTCACGCTTGCGAAATTCAGCCTTTTGTGTAAATAAATTTATTTTAATTTATACGACTAATGGTTATATTATCCTTTCTAAAGTGTCTTTTTCTAGTTTTGATTTTTTATGAGTGTAAAAAGCAAGAAAAATTTGTGAAAAAAATGAAAAAATTTGAGTGTTGATTTTGATACCGTCGCTGCGGAGAAAAAAAAACCGTATAAACCGTCAAACAACAACAAAATGTGGAAAAACAAGAATGGAAACTGTGTTTTGGTTTTTGCACAGCCTGTGTGTCTCAAGCGTAAGAAACTCTTCCCTATATTATATATAAATACAGGATTCATACCGAAATTGGAGGATGTTTTTGGCGAAATAATAACCACTGTCAGGCAAGCAGGCGAGAAGTGCGGATTGAAGGCAGAAGTGTGATGCCGGGATTTGAGTTTGGGAGCAAATATTATAATTTCGCTATGTTTTAAAAAATTAATGACAACGCAGTTTCACTTTGGCAACGACTATGGATTTCGTTTGGTGTGTTGTGTTTTCCCATTTTATATCCCGCTTTAAGTTCTGCTGGTTTGTTTTCGTTTTTTTTTGTCGGGAAATCCTGGAAAATCGCCACCTCCTTGTGGCGATTCATAGTAGGAAGAAACTTCACCTGAGCGTTTGTATATTGTTCTGACGATATTCCATTTTTGGAAATACTGGAAGGGATATCTGGAGCATCTGTTAAGAGATCTAGTTAAATTATTCAACTATAGCATTGTGGGCATACACTTTCATTAGCCCAGTCTTTATGGAAATTGCAAAATTTAATATTCCACTTTCAAATTTTAACATAACGTATTCGCATTTTTTTTTCTCAACGCTTTTGTTGGAGTGCTATTTTTCAGACAATTTTTCACAATTTTTTGTGTTTTTCTTTTTATTTTATTAGAAAATGAGAAATTATTTTGGAATGTTTCTAACAACATAATGTATTTATGCCAATGGGAATAAGCCAAAGTATAAAAATGGAAATCTTTTGTGGCATTTTTCGCAGTTCCTTGTCCTCGTTTTGATTATGATCTATGGTTTATTTGTTTGTAATTTTTTTCCGGATTAATGGAGGATGCGTCGAATAATTTTCGTTTTAAATATCAAATTTGAAAAATATCTGGAGTGTTGTTTGTATTTTGGAATACAATCAATCTTTGTTATTCTTATTCACTGGTTTTTGGTGATTAAAATTGCGTATCATTTGTGAAAAAAAAATCCCGGCTAAAAAAACTATAGTGAAACTGAAATTCAGTATTTGGCCGAAGTCGAGCTTCCGTCTTTTTCTTAAGATTTTGACGAAGGGTTGCAAAAAGTTAATTTTTATATCTTAAAAATGGTCATAATCAATCAACTGAAGACGCAAATCGTAATTGCAACCGTAATCGCAATCGTGATCGTAATTGCAATTGTCAAAATTTATACTACAGGGTGGGCCAGAATAGACGCGGGGGTTTGAATTCTTTATAAATTTTTTATTTTAGCGAAACCTATATTTTTTTTTCAAATACATGTAGTTGATTGATGGGGAATATTTTTGGTCTAAACATGGAAAATTATATCCCGCAAGTGGTGGCCGTTTTCTGCTTCGCAAATCCGTGCTCTTTCCAAGACATTTTCCATAACCTTTCGTGTTATGGCCTCGATTTCACTGCGAATGTTGATTTTCAATTGGCTGATGGTTGTTGGCTTGTTGACGTACACCTTTTCTTTCAAATATCCCCAAAGGAAACAATCTGGAGTCGTTAGATCAGGTGAACGCGGAGGCCAATTGAAATCGCTTCTTTTCGAAATAATGCGTCCGCCAAACATGTCCCGTAAAAGAGCCATTGAGCCCACCACCCACCGGTTCGTTGTTCTATTGTGTACAGGTCCATTTTAAATTGCTTAAGTCTTCTTAACAAAATGCTGAAACAAAATTAAAAAAATAAAAATAAAAAAAAAGTTATAAAGACTTCAAACCCCTGCGTCTATTCTGGCCCACCCTGTTTATTGGCTGTCCCACAACGCGCTTTTATAATTTTTTTTAAAACAGTTGTTTTGTGAAAAATATAAAAATATTTTTTTTTGTGTGTAGGTATAGAGAAAAATATTTTACTTTCACAAATATAACTTGTCCATTATCCAAAAGATTTTTTTGTATGAAAATATAGATGTATAAAATAAATTCTACTTTTACAAAACATATTTATCCTGGAAGAAGTTTTTTTTCAGATGGCAATTACTTTGCAAGGAAAGATATTCCCTATTTTTTAAAGCAAACAGTTTACCTATGTTCTTTAAACTTAGCTGAAATTACTTGTAGAAAAATGTGAAGAAGTAATTTATAAATGAAAGTAACACTTGATAAATTGTTATGCAATGTGTCAAATAGTTTCATCAGCGAAAAAGGGTTGTACGATTGCCAACATATTCTGTGGAAATGTTTTACATTAACCTAAATAAAAACATATGCGAGTATAAATTCGCGTGAGGGTGAATTTTGCCAAATTTAGGGCTGAATTTAAAGAAAAAATGGCAAATAAAACTGAAACTTTAAAATCATCGTGGCAGTAAATATGCGTAAGTTCTCAACTCACCGTCATATAGACATTCGTATTCCATTTCACACGTATGGAAATACTTTGCGATTTACAATCTTATTCAGCATATAAATAACGCTAAACTGCCACTGTACCAACATTATTTTAAAATTTATTTTATTTTCCCAGAAGAATCCATGATCCAGTACTCCGTACGCTAAACAGGAACCTGGAAAAAAGTTATGGGATTATGTACGAATGTGGCCATTTCAATACACGATTTTTTTGTAGTCGTATATGAATTTTTTCAAGCAAGTGATAATTCTTATAATACGTTACATATGGAAGAATGTATGTATAATTTGTATAAAGTTACCATAACCCTATATTATATTCGTCCACATACGAGTAAAAGCCTTTGAGACTCAGTTAGTGTTATATTCTGTTGAAGAAAACATTTAAATCGATATTCCTAACATATTTATTGAAATTATTCCTGGGTGCATTCGTAGAAAGTTTTAGATCTCCTTAGGCGGTCATATTAGATTTACCATGAACACAAATTCTTAGCATTTTTAACATTCCACAAGAGCCCTATAAATATTTGGTTATTATGGACATACAAATTCAAACCAGCATTCTGTTCCCGGTTTTTGAGAATCTGGGCCATCAACAAGCTGTTCAATGCTGAGCTCTGGTTTTTTTTTATTAATAATATTTCGGTTTATATTGTATAGAGTCATGATACCGTAAAGGTGGGCCAAGTTGATCATTGAAAATTTAATGATTTTTTTTGCTCTAGCATATACGTCATGTAGAAAGGTGGGGGAAAAGTGGAGATGGAGAGAAGGGTGAGGGGGAAAAGGTACGGAGAAGGTGTGGGCCGAAAGGTAAGGGGAAGAAAGGTGAGGGAAGAAGATTTCCCATCATACAGTTTACCATGAAGGTAATTCCTACTATCAGTCTTCGGGTATGGTTAAGATGGCCATAACATTTTTGCATGAATTCGGGATTAGATAAGCGGGGGGATAGAAAGGAAACAGTAAATTTTATTATATTTACCAAAATTTGACAATTCCAAATAAACAATTTTATCTTATCGTTATATATTCCAAAAGTTTGTAAAAAATTGTGTGTGTTTTTTTATAAAAAAGAACATGACTTGGACGGAAATAGAGAAATTAAATCACAGTACGCACCGCTGATAGATTTTTACAACTTTAACGCCAACTTGAAAGTTTGATTGTACAAAAAATAACGTTTCGTAGAAGAAAATACGCCTTAGTTGGTTTAACTGGCTTTAAAAATCGCCCAATGCGAAAACGCAAAGCACTTGGAATACTGTAGCCCTTAATACTACTCTTGGGCTCAAAACACGACTTAAAAATTGGAGACTAAAAATTAAAGAATTATGAAACGATATCCCTGTTACCAGGACGGGGTGTCGGGGCAGCATGCCTAAACCCCAGACGTATGGAACGTATCTGCCACTGGAACCGAATCTTTTTTAGTGGCAGATACGTCTTTGTTACATGGGCGCAACTAGAGAGAGGGGAGGGCAGGGAGGGCTAATTGAGGAGGGCTTTGGTGCTCTAGTAATGGTTGGTTAACCTTTAGAACCTGACAAATTTTACGAAATTTATCCCGAAAGCCAAAGAGTTCAATGTGAGGTCCTTCCGTTAAAAAAATGCATAAGCATTAAGACACATTTTAATGTAATTTTTAAGAATAAAATTTAAATTCTAAATATTATCCTTTCAACCCCAGTTCACAGTATGTTCAATGGACTTAACTTCTATACACACAGATATGTGTATGATCACAATTGAATATCCACGTACTAAATGTACATGTGTACACGTACTTTGTATACGTATCGTTTACTTCAGTTGAATAATATTCAATTGATATTGCAGGTGAACCAGAAACAGGTAGACAGATATTTAGAACTTACCTACCATTCAGGCAGTATCAGTATTAAAGCACAACAGGTACATACCAATATTTTATACTGGAGAAATTCACTTCAATGTTTGCTTTCGTTCAAATGGAAACGATTTTCCACGTGGATATATCGAAATATATATGATATTTACACCTGTTCCATAACTGTATCATATAGTCTATATGTTGCTAAATGTACACCTACACATTGCTTATATTTACATTAGAAATCACCAATCATTTTCGCTTCGGAGCTTCTCGTTCCGGCTTTTCTTCAGGTGCCTTGTGTGCTATTTAAATAAAAATCGTTAGAACGAAAGAAAAAGTATCTCTAAAAGCAAAAAAATCTAGCAAAAAAAAAATGAAGTTAGCAACAAATTTATGCGTTGCACAGAGAGTGAAATTCTGATAAACCCTTGGTAGATACTGAAGTCAAACCCAGGGCGCATTGAAGGTTTTTTTTTGCAAAAAAGAAAAAGAAAACGAAGAGAAAAAAAAACATTTCTGCTTGGCTGCATCAATTTGCAAATTGGGTTTTTTTTAGCATTGGGCCAAGAGCCACATGGTCAAGGGAATTTTAAATTAAATTTAATGAACGTTTCCTTTTAACGAGAAAAAGCTTAATACCTTAATTAGATATGGTTTAACGAAAAATGCATGATAACTGATGTGAAATGGAAACCAAACAAAATAAACGCAACTAAATACCAAACAAATGCTAGTTGGACATGAAACCTTGTTCTAGAAAATGAGAGAAATCTGGAAATAAATTTCCTAGAGATTTTCACGTACAAAAGCGAGTTTCCTTTTAGCATTTTTATTTTTTGCGAACAGAAAGTAAAGTGAAAGAGCATCTTTGTTGGTAGTTAATTAAAAATTGTGAAAACGATGACAGTATATAAAGTCAAGAATCATTAAAAAATTGTCGTGGAATAAGATATTTTTTATTTCCATATTTTTCCGCTTTTTATCTTTGTGAAATATTTGCTATAATTTAATATACATTTTACATAAATTAAAAAAACATTGTGGTGCAGAACTGAACCCGGCCAATCACCTAATCAAACTTTTGTGTTAGTATTGAAAAATGTTTCTGAATACTAAACGTAATTTGGAAATATAAGAAAAGGTACAATTGCCAGGGGCCAAGAATGAAATAACAAAAAAGAGGGCACATAAAATTTTTATGAAAAAACCCATTTGTTGGAGAGGGGAGAAGGATTAGTTTGATTGGATTTTGATGTATGGAGCGGTTATGTAAAAACATTTTCTAAACACATTTCGTTTTCTTCAATTTATCGATCCTATGCATTGTTTCCGAGAAAACAGAAAAAAGTATATAATTTGTATGGGGGAGGGCAGAAGGAGTGGCCCAACTGGATTTTGATGTATAGATGATTTATGTAAAATTATATTCTAAACACATTTTATCTTTATAAATTTTTCGATACGATGCACAGTTTTCGAGGAAACAGGAAAAAAGTATTCCATTTGTATGGCAGAGGGAGGAACCAGTAGTACGATTGGATTTTGATGTATGGATGAGTTATGTAGAATTTTATTCTAAAGACATTTTACCTTAATAAATTTTTGAACATGATTCACCATTTTCGAGAAAATTCCAAGAAACCGTTTCGTTTGTATGGGGAGGATGGAGGGAATGGTCCAATTTTGCCCTTCAAGAACTTAGCCTAGCCATTTATGAGAAAAGGAACTGTACAAAGTTTCAAGTCTCTAGCTCAATCCTTTTGAAAGTTATGGTGCTCACGAACAGACAGACGGACGAATATGCGGAAATCAAAATCCTTTGTCATCCCTAACACCCTGGTGTAGTTCATTTTTGTGTCCGATGAATGGTTCGATGCCTTACAAACGGTATACTCAAATATACTTTGCCACAAAAACGCATCCCACATGATTGGGTATGAGTAAATTGTAGTTTTTTTTAGCAGTCATTACTATTCAAATAATCTGAAAAACACGTGTCACATCTTTAAAAAACAAAATTAACATTTAATAAACGCTAAATTTTAATATATTCAATTATGGTATGTTTCATATTAGTAGTAAATGTGCGCCCTCTGCAAAATCACACAGTCAAATACGAGTATATACAAGTAAGTAATAATGATAATCATAATTTAACAACTCATTAGAGAAGTAATGGTTATCGTTTTGCGTGCTAAGGAAACAATCCATTAAAATGTCTTCTAATACGAATAGAAATTCGTTTTCGTCCTTTTTCGTGGTTCCACTGACTTTGAGATATTTTCATAAATGAAATGTTGAAAAAGCATTCAACATAAATCTACAAACTTCGAATGCTTTATAGCTAAAGGTGAATTATGTTGGATCATTTGTATTCAGTGCTTCAAATATAAATCATTCGCGTTAAATGTTTATTTGAATTAAAATTTTTAACACATTTTGGTTGAAAAGTTTATGTGTTTAATGTATATATGCATGGCTCTTTGGATACAAATTTGACAGGATAAATAAATGAATGGCTCACACGTCAAGAGTAAAAGTTTTAATTGAAAATTTTTTTTTGAAATTTGGTCTTGGCATGTTTGCCTAGTCTAGACTTAACAGTCGCTATGGCATGTCTGTCTGTCATGACAACATTTCATCTATGGGGTTTTGAAGTATTTTAGGATACGTAAGTATGTCTTCAGTTTAGAATTTAAAACCGTTATGATTTTTTTAAGGAGACGACATGCTCAAATGTTTAGTGCCATGTAGGAAGCATTGATGGTAGGTACTCGGAGTTAATATTAGGTGAACATTAGAAAAGATTTTCTCTAGCGGAGATTTCGAAGCCTTTTTTTAGTCGTGTAACTGATTTGATGAGGTTTTTTGGATGCTCTTACTTGAAGACATCCCCCCACTTATGAATCATGCGTCGACTTTCGATGCAAGGAAAAACGGACCCAAAAATTTAGATGGGCAGGTGGATTTACCTACCAATTATTGGTAAGCCAAGCTTGCTTCTGATATGGGGGTCGTTAATACCTTCCTCAGGTGGGAAGTGATTTTTTTAACTATTTTCGGTAAAAAAGATAAAAGATGCCGTATTTTGCAATCTACCCCGAAAGAAAGTGTTTTTCAACAGTTTTATTAAAAGTTGAAGACAGTAAAATTTCCTACATTTGTTCCTTTATCAGAACTTTGAAGGCTCGACAAACTGCATATCTTAGTCCTTCGTTGGTTTGCTGGAATATGGCATACCCCATCTCAGTACCGAAAGGTAAAATTTCTCAAAAACTACTTGAGCTACAATAATGAAATTTCACAGGTATGTCTGGGCATTCAATGGGTCAATTGTGTTCACTTTTAGTGAAATTCCGTTCACCAGAAGTGGCCAAAATGGCGGCTTTTTAATCATTCGTTTCTGTGGTGGGTTATGTCATATGCCGTAGGGTTAAAAGGGTTAAAACGGTACCAACGGAGGATTAAAACGATATCGAGATATGCCGGTATTCCAAAAAAAAAAATAGTTTTTTTGCGAATTTCTCGAAAACTAACGACTTTTAGGATGTTCCACGTGTAAGACGAACTGGAAAAATAATATTTGCCATAATTTTGTCCTTCACTGTTATTCGCTTTTACCGTTATTGAAATATTTTCATTAAAAGGTAAACAACTAGATTTTTGCGAATTACTTGCAAACTAAAGGCGTTGCAAAGACTTAAAAATATGGAAATTCTCAATATTTTATACAGGAAGAATTAAAAATATGAAAATTCTCAACATTTTTTCCCTTTACCGTAAATCGCTATCTTTTACCGTTATCAATGTATTTTAGATTTTGTGAAAAAAAAAATCTTTAAAGCTTTAATTTGTTTATATGAAGCAGTCAAACGATTATCATAACTCCCATTATTTCGTTCATTAAGATCTGTAGATATTCTTGGAAGATAGTTTTTATGGTTTGACTTTTAAAAAACTTTATCTACTGGCAATTATTAAAACTTTAACCCATAAAGTTAAAATATTTTAATAATGGGAATATTTTTGTGAAATTATGTGAAATTTTTATCTGAAACTACCGCAAATCTCCAGTATTTTAGTAATTGAAGAAACTTGTCTTACAAAATCGGATTTTCATGCTTAAGTTTGATCCACTTTAAAAGTTTAAATTATTTAATTTGAATTTAGGAGTAGTATAGATATGCGGGTTCTAGACCGGAAGTTGACGTCACGAGCACGTGTTGTTCTTGAGTGCATGAGTACTCGGCTCAGCTAGACGAGCTGTGTTTGGATCTTGATAAGACTTGTAGGCAATACTTGGCCGTAGGTGGGGTGAGGTGTGGGGTGAGGTGTGGAGTGAATGGCTTAGCATGGGCGGGGGCGGGGCGGCGGCCTCGGTGTGTGTTTATGTTGTGAAATGAATGTGTATGTTATGAATATCGATATAGCTATAGGTGATCGATGAAATTAGCAGAGTTTGAGTATTTCTAGTTGAACTGTTTCGCGTGGGTGATATAAGTGACTGAATCATGCGTGGAGTCAGCGGCAGTCAGTCAGAACTAGTGAGTGGAGATTCGAGTTAAGTCATTTAACAGAAGCAGACGTTTTCTAATAAGTTAAAATTAATCATTTTATTGTGCATCGATATAAGAATATAATATTTTATTGTGCGTCAATATAAAATAGAATAAACATTTATTGTGTATCGATATAAAATAAAATTTCGCGAAATTATTGATTTGATTGTGGCTTAAAATTTTGACTGTTTATTGATGATTAATTAGGATAGTGGTGCCGTGCGCAATGAAACGGAAAGTATAAAACCGGGAGTTTGATTGAAGTTATGTGTATTAGTAAAACACGTTCACGTTGAAGTATATAAGTTTTGTTTTATACTAATTTCAAAAATAATATCGTTATTGAAAATGAAGAGATCAGCAGAAAGCGCGTTTAAGGGAAACTCAATGATTGCATGTGAAGTTTGTAAAGTAGACATTGCGAGTGTTAAATGGAGTGCTCATTTACGTAGTAACGCGCATAAAAAGAATTCTTCAGAATTGATTGAAGATGGACTTCGCTGTGTTAAGAGTGGTTTTAAAGGAAGGATTGAGACGTTTATGTTGGAGAATCAGGATGAAGGACTTCTAGCACCAGATGATTTTATAAATCAATCAAAAGGCCGAATTGTGAAACTTTTAACTGATTCATTGAGTAAACATATGAATTACAAGGCAAATTTTGAATTATTTTGTGAGTATGGGAAATTCGTTAAATCAGCTATTGATGGTGAAGATGATGATATAATCATTTCAATCAAATCGTTCCAAACCAAAATGACTAGAATTACAGGAGAGCTAGAAATTCAACAATTCTTCGATGAAGCTAAACAGGTGATTTCAACAAAAACGTCAGAGTTCCAGGAACGTGATAGCGGATGGACTCTGATCAGAATAATACATCTGGAAATCAATATAAATCAATACAAGCCTTTACGAGGATCGCAGTACATACGACTTCCAGAGTCAATTGAAAGAAAAAAAGCTTGTATTAATATAGAAAATAACGATGAATATTGTTTTAAATGGGCTGTTATTAGTGCCCTAGATCCAACTAATTCTCATCCGCAAAGAACTTCTTCATACTGCATTTCAAACATTTCACAAAATATAATTGAGCTGAGTAATATTACACTGAATTTTGATAATCTAGAGTTTCCATTAACACTTCAAGATATTCGGAAATTTGAAGAACAGAATACATCGATAAGTGTTAATGTTTTCGGGATTGCAGAGACATCAAATGGTCAATATAATATGGTGGGACCATACTACGCTACAAACAAAATGAATTCTCCAAACCACATCACAATGTTACTACTACAAAATGAAGAAAGAAATCATTATGTTTGGGTTAAAAATATATCCAGATTGTTCTCTAAACAAGTTTCAAAAAATAAAGGTAAACTACATTTCTGCAACTTCTGTTTACAACACTTTTATACTGAGGACGCACTAAATATTCATTCAACTGAGTGCAACAAAATTATAACAAGGATGCCTGAAGGAGAAAGAGCGATCTTAAAGTTTGAATATGTCGAGCGGCAGTTGGAGGTTCCGTTCACGGTTTATGCTGATTTTGAGAGCATTCTTCAGAACATCGATACCTGTTTCCCGGATCCATCAACATCCTCAACTACCAATATACAAGAACATGTTCCTTGCGCATTCGCCTACTACATCAAATGTTCGTTCGATGACAACTTAGATGTATACAGATCTTACACGGGGCAGAATTGTGAAAAAGTGTTTGTACAGCAGCTGATTGAAGACACCACCAAACTCTACACGGATTACATAAAGTGTCCTAAAGCAATGCTGCAACTAACGCCAGAAGAAGTCAATCATCAATTAGAGAGTAAGGAATGCCACATTTGTAATAATAGTTTAGATGAATATAGAGTAGCCGACCATTGTCACTTAACTGGTAGATATCGGGGTCCAGCTCATAATGAGTGTAATTTAAGATATAAAGTCCCAAACTTTTTTCCGGTATTTTTTCATAACTTTTCAGGTTATGACTGTCATTTATTTGTTAAAGCATTGGATGATTTTCCGGGAAAAATCGATCTTATTCCATTAAACAAAGAATTGTATGTATCACTAACTAAATGGATTCCTCTAAGCGATATTGAACCAGTTGAATCATTTTCTCTCAGATTCTTAGACTCTTTTAGATTCATGACGTCTGGTATTGAAGCTCTGGCAAACAATTTATCGCCGGATGATTTTAAAATTGTTCGATCTAATTTCCCTGACGATGAGCAATTTCAGTTAATTAAAAAGAAAGGTATTTTTCCATACGATTATTTAAGTAGTTGGGAGAAACTTTATGAAACTTCATTACCTCCTCAACAAGCATTTAAAAACAAATTTTCCAATACTGAGTGCTCTGATCAAGATTATGCTCATGCTCAAAATGTATGGGAAAATTTCAATTGTAGTACTCTCCAAGATTATTTAGAACTTTACCTCAAAACCGATGTATTACTACTTACAGACATATTTCAAAATTTTAGAAAAATTTGTCAAAAAATATATTCTCTGGATCCATGTCAATATTATACAGCTCCGGGTCTTTCTTGGGATGCTATGTTAAAATATACTAGCATTAAATTAGAATTACTTCAAGATATTAACATGTATAACTTTTTCCAAAATGGAATTAGAGGAGGTCTAACACAGTGTTCTCATAGACATTCACTAGCTAATAACAAGTACATGAGTGATTATGATTATAATAAACCATCGCAATATTTAGCATATTTAGATGCTAACAATTTATATGGATGGGCTATGTCTCAATCGTTACCATACGGCAAATTCAAATGGGTTGAGAATTTCAATAGAGACGTAATGTCTATAGAACTAGACTCAGATATTGGCTATGTTTTAGAAGTAGATCTTGAATACCCAGTTTCACTACATGATGCTCATAACGATCTACCATTTTGTCCACGAAATAAAACAATCACGAAAACTAAGAAACTAATAGCTGATTTAATGGATAAGGAGCGTTATATTATTCATTATAGGAATTTACAACAATGTTTGAAAAATGGATTGAAATTAAAAAAAGTTCATCGTGTTTTACAGTTTCAACAGTTTCCGTGGTTGAAACCATATATTGATCTAAATAATTCTCATCGCACTAGAGCGAAAAATGATTTTGAGAAGAATTTTTTTAAATTATTAAACAATGCGGTATATGGTAAAACTATGGAAAATGTAGATAAAAGAAAAACTGTAAAGATTGCTACGTCATGGGAAAGTTCTGGAAGACATTTGGGTGCTAGAGCTTTAATAGCTAAACCAAATTTTCATAGTTCAACTCAATTTACACCTGAGATGATAGCTATTCAGTTATCAAAAGATTCTACCTATTACAATAAACCAATTTATGCAGGATTTACAGTATTAGAGCTATCAAAATTGCATATGTATAATTTTCATTATGGGTATATGAAACCTAAATATAATGAAAATATTACGTTGAATTATATGGATACAGATTCTTTTATTTATACTATTAAAACACAAGACTTTTATGATGATATTAAGGGTGATATAGATCAGTTCTTTGATACATCAGACTACCCAGCAAACAATATTTACGTAATTCCGCAGAAAAATAAAAAAGTTTTGGGACTCATGAAAGACGAAAACAATGGTCGGATAATGAGAGAATTTATAGGTTTAAGATCGAAAATGTATTCTATAGATGTAGACACTAGTAAAATTATAACTAAAGCTAAGGGTGTATCCAAACATGTTGTTCGTAAGCTAACTTTAGAGAATTATAGAGACTGTTTATATAAGCAAGAAATACTTTATTGTAATATGTATGTATTTAGAACAAAATTACATCAAATTTATACTCAATGTTTAAATAAAATTTCATTAGGTTATTTAGATGATAAGAGATCTGTTTGTAGTGATCTAATATCTACTTTTGCGTGGGGACACTACAAACTTAGAGATTAAAAAAAAAAAAAAAAAAAATAAACGTGTAAATTTTATAAGATTTATGTAATATATTAAGATTTTTATTAAATATAAATAAAAAATATAAATAAAAATTGATTCTTATTATTAATTAGTGAACATATAGAAAGTTTACTTAATCTTTTTTATTTTTGGAGATATAGATAGATTTTTTTGTAATTCTAAACAATAGATCCTTTTAAAAAAATTTTTCTTTATGTAATATCGAAATTCCCTGATATTGTTGATTACATCATAATCCTCTAAAACATATGGATATGTGAAGTGATTGTTGATGATATCATTTCTTATTACAGCAAAAAACTTTAGTTTTTCTAGATCCATATTCATTTCATTAAGAAAACGTTTCCATTCACGTAGTGAATATTGATGACTATTAAACAATGTCTTTACAGATAAACTTTTAAGTGAATGTGGTTGATATGTAAACTGATGATGTTTTCCTTTAAATATATTTAACCATTTACGGGCAGCAGGATATGGAGTTGAGATGTCACTGAATTTATATTCAACCAGTCTGGTGTTGTCTGATAATAATGATGAAGTTCTTATAATTCCTGCAGCGAAACATGCATCATCTATCTCCTCATCAGATTCAATATCTTCATTTTTACACATATAGTAAATCAGTCCTTTAGATGACATCTTGAAATAATGAAATATTTTATAATAATTTTAAACGAAACAATCTTAGAGTTTTAATACTCACATTTTTAAATTTTATATAGTACAACACTTTTGTTTTATATCAATTAATTTTTCAACTAAGAATGTTTTGTAAACAGTTTACTTTGTTTCTTTTATATTTAACTGTTGTGGAATAAAAATTTCATATTTTAAATGGAATCAACGACGATTTCAGGACAAGTGTTCGAGGTGTTGTCGTAAATGACACTGTGAATCAAAGAAATTGTTTAAATCAATTTTGCCTATTCGGCAATCCAAGAAAATCTGATTGTTGTGAAATAAAAATTCCACATTTTAAATGAAATCAACATCGATTTCCGGGCAAGTGTTCACGGTGTTAAATTACACTGTGAGTCAAAGAAAGTGATTAAATCAATTTTGCCAATTCGGCAATCCAAGAAAACCTGAACGCTGTGGAATAAAACTTCTACACTTTAAATAAAATCAACAATGATTTCCGCCCAAGTGTTCTCGGTATCAAATGACATGCGAAATCACAGAAAGCCCTTTAAATTTGACAATTCGACAAACAAAAGACCACCGCGAATGATTGATAAGAAAATATCGATCAGCGCGTGGGTGATCCAAGAAGAACAAGTGACTGAAGCATGCGTGGAGTCAGTGACAGTCAGTCAGAACTAGTGAGTGGAGATTCGAGTTAAGTCATTCAACAGAAGCAGACGTTTTCTAATAAGTTAAAATATAACATTTTATTGTGCGTTAATATAAAACAGAATAAACATTTATTGTGCATCGATATAAAATAAAATCTAATATAACTAGTAAAATTAAAATCAAGTTGAAAGTGTATTTTGTTTATTGATAACATATCTGTGGTCAGTTGAAAATCAATTAGAAAAATTTTATATGTGGAACAAAATCATTTGGAAAACATTCCGAATCCAACATCATGTCTAACATTTTCAAGAAAATCAATGAAATTGCTGCACAGAGTGATAAATTTAAAAATATATTGAAAATAAACGATATGCAGATAGGGATGTCATACAGAGTAGTTGACATCCGAAAAGTTAAAACAAAATGGGGGGATAAATTTGTGGCCGAGTTACTTGATTACAATGTATTCCTCCCCAACTCTTTTAACGAAGTGACGATTGATGACTTCAGAAAAATGTTGATTAAGCCAACATTTATAAAACGCACTTTTGGATACAATATCATTTTCACTCCTAACGACAACTCTGACGATGAGGAGGCGGAACAACCCAAAAGGATCAGAAGAAAAAAAATCGTAGTCCGTGATGAGGATGAGGATGAGTGTGAACCTCCGAAAAAAATCAAAGGTAGTATAATTTTTAAATTTTTTAAAATATATCAATAATTTTTGTTTCTCTCTCAGATAATCACCCCGAATGACCCTTCCAGTGCAGCTTTTAATAAAAATATAATTTTAAATATTCAAAAATGTAATTTTAAATATTAAAAAAGGTTAAATAAAAGATTTTTAAATTAAAAACTGTTTTTGTTCTTTTAAATATTTTACAATGCCTCGATACTGAACCTTGAAATTGAATTTAGTTAAAACTACATCAAATATAGGTTAGTAGCAGTAGATTAAAAGAAATTGTATTAAAGTTTGCTAACCACAAATTCGATAAGAAAAACGTGAGCAAGAAAACAAATATCTTTTCTGAAATTCGAAAACCGTCAAATCTGTAAAAAGAGGTGATTGAACTCTAAGAAAGTTGAATTAATACAACAGTCTTACAATATATTTCATTTTATTAAATTTAAATTTTACAAATAGTTTTTTATGAAAATTGAATTAACTTAAATATGCAGCTTTTCGAACTCGTCAGCAAGTTGTTCGATAATAATCTCTGACACAGTATTATAGTGTTTGTTCCATGATTTCTATAACGAAATTTAGAGATAAATATCAGAAATGATTTTCGTTATAAAAATTTTGAATAGTTGGTAGTGTCATAGTAGCAGTATATTCGTCATCATCAATCCTAATTTTCTGATGCTGAAATTCTATAGCCCATTCGTAATCGGATATTTTTCCATTGATTCTTATATAATAGTCTCCGATGTTGATTTGTTCCACTGTTTCTTTACTCATATCGTCATAGTATTTTGGTAGGAATATCCGAACGCTTTTATCCAGTTCTAACACTATTTTATCCCCCCAATTAGTTGGTACCTTTTCAGCTCTAGTGATGTTGTAGTTCCTGAATAGTTCCATTTCCTCCAATTTGATAACTGGTTTATACTTTATATTCCTCAATTCCTTCAATACTTTTCTAACAGTGTTATGCGATTCACTCATTTTGATATAAGAACCATATATAAAACTGATTGCAACTAACTTGAATGATGAAAAACTGCTCCTTTTATACTCAAATATCTATAAACTTGTATGTATTTGTAGATAGTTATATGATATTTTCATTTGTATCATATAAAAATTTAAGACATAAATGACCACAATTAATTGAATTATAATTTTGGAAAGATTTGTAATTGTATTGTACATTTCCTTTTAAGTATTTCCTAATTTGTATTGGTGGTTGAAGGTTTCCGAAACTATCAAAGTAAATCGAATTGTGGTTTATCTTGTTATAGGCTACCCAATGCGTTCCCGGACCCTTGGAATTATCTAAGTTCACAATACCACATTCATTTTTTCGAGGTACTTTAGGTAAAGTATCCAGCATAAAGACTCCTCGAAAATGTGGTAAATGTTTTGCATACTTTTTTAGGTCAAGTTCATTTAATGCTCTTTTAGGTAGCCCACTTAAAAGTTTTTTGTCGATCGTTCTAAGTAGAGTCCAAGGCCTTTTCGAAACGGTTGAAGACGTAAACCCTTCCCTAGAGCTATTGCTTCCATAGTTTTATTATGACGATTAGCCTCCTCCAACTGTTTTTTAGCTGACGATGCACTGTTTACCGCTTTAGCTATACCTGCCGCACCACCCGATAATGCACCCAGAGCTGATAGTCCCGCAAAGAGAGGTATAAGAAATGGTACTACTCCACCAGTTTTTGGTATGGGGATAATTCTTGGTGTTGTTGTGGATTTCTTCTTTGACTTTAATGTTTTCCTTGCTGCTATTAGACCCACTTTTATCGCATCTTGTAAATTTTTCGGGGCGCGATTCTTCAGCGTTGTTCTCGCGTTATTCACTGCTTTACGGAACCAGTTCACCTTTCCGCCGCGTTTCTTTTTAGATTTCCTCTTAAGACCCATTCCGAATTTACTTTTAGCTTTCATGAGATTAGTTACGAGTAATGCGTTAGTCTTTTCACCCAAACTAGAATCTGTAGCTTTTACTCTCTGCCAGGCCTTTTCCGCCAACACTCTATCAGCAATATTTCGATTTATTGTATCCTTATTTTTGGAATATGCGATATCGTGTTCTTTACAAGCTTTGTCTAAATCGTTGATTCCCTGATCTCCTCTAGCTAATCGTTTTTGCAACTTTGTACCCGGTCCACAATATTGGTATCCCGGCAGATGAAGTTCGAAGGGCAATTTATTAATGAGGGAATTTATTAAACCTTTTCCGCTTTTGCGATGGTTTTTTAATGATGATGACTTACTATGAGAATAGTTTATCATTTGTTACTCTATCAAAAGATATATCGGTAATGACTATCAAGTTATAAACATCCAGTATTTATATATTTACATTAGATGCAATAACAAATATTAATTTGTATCATGGTGTATATATATATAATTCCATTTTCTTCCACAACTACAAACATTATATGTGGATGTACTAATATAAAATTATTGTATTTATACATCTATTCATCAGTACGATGCGTTTCATTAAGCAAAGAGCAACGTTACCGATTTGTAATGTTGATGATGTGAAATCGATGGAAAGAACGAAACATGGACCTTTGTTACCAAACAGTATAAGGTGTTTAATAGTAGGACCTTCGAATTGTGGTAAAACCAATCTCATGATAAGTTTGTTGGTACACGAAAACGGATTGAGATTCCAAAATATATATATTTACTCTAAATCAATCCATCAACCGAAATATAAAAAATTACATGAAATTGTGAAATGTATTCATGAAATAGGATATTTCACGTTTTCAAACAATACTGAAGTCATTCCAGCTAAACAAGCTAAACCAAATTCGGTATTCATCTTTGATGATGTTGCTTGTGAGAATCAAAATAATATGAGAGAATATTTTTGTATGGGGCGACATTTTGAAGTTGATAGTTTTTATCTTTGTCAAACTTACACTCGAATACCGAAGCATTTAATAAGAGATAATGCTAATCTTCTCATTGTGTTTAAACAGGATGATTTAAATTTGAAACATATTTATAATGATCATGTAAACTCAGATATGAGTTTTGATGACTTTCGAAAGTTATGTAGAGAGTGCTGGAAGGAAGCATATGGGTTTTTAGTAATTGATAAAGATAGCTCCATAAATCAAGGGCATTATAGGAAAGGTTTCGATACTTACATAGAATTATGAGTTAATGGAATCATCAGACCTGTCTTCCATAACAGACCTGTTTTCAACAACAGACCTCTCATTACCAACAGATCTGTCTTCTACAACAGACTTCTCCAGCAGACCTATCTGATATATATAAATATAACAGACCTGTTTTCAACAACAGACCTGTCTTCTATAACAGACCTGTTTTCAACAACAGACCTCTCATTACCAGCAGATCTGTCTTTAACAACAGACCTCTCCAGCAGACCTATCTGATATACATAAATATAATGGATAAAAAAGTTGTAAAGGAATTAATTCAGGCACGTAAAAACATACGCCAGAAATATAATGCTCTTAAAAGCGGTAGAATCGCTTTAGATACGGAACTTGAGGATACCTTTAAAACAATATCAGAACCGCTGAAAAAGCTAACCAAAATCGAGACGATAAAAGATGAAAAGATTGATCATGAAGCCACATCTGAAAGCAAAAACAAAGCAACACCTTCAATTTCAAACCATGTAAAACGTGAACTTTTGTTTGACGATGAAGATATTTCTAATCAATCTTACAATGAGCTAAATATACCCCATACACCAAGCAGTCCAAGTTTATTACGATATTTTGAATATCATAAGAATCCTGAGGCCCATAGTCTTGATACACGGTATGGTGTACGGAAAAGTGGAAGTGACTGGAAAATTGGAAACGCTATAGTTACTACAGATTCATCTCAAAATATCATAATCAATGGGAAAAAGTATAACGCTACTGAAGGGTTATATCAGTTGATGTTTAAAAAGTATCCCTCTGATGAAGTGTATACAAAAGACGATTTAGAAAATTATAATGAAATTGTAGAGGAAACGAGTGCACACCGACGAAACTATGATAAAAATAGTCAAATTCAAGGAAATAATAGTATAAAATATAGAGATGTTATAAAAAAATTTCATAAAGTTAAATTTAATCAAAAACTCGGTAGTGGTATTAAAAAACCATACTCAAGGAGCAAAAACATGATTTTTATGAATATACCGTCATCAAACATAGATTATGTTCATTGGGACGATCCTAATGAATTGGTAGATAGACTACGGTTACTCTATGGTTCACAACAAGCCGGCCATAATAATCACAACAATGAGATAATTTCGATTCTCGAAGAGTTGAAGGAAGCAAATATTATTTCATCATATAAAAATCTATTTAATTAAAAAAATTCATCACTTCAAATATGAGCGTGGATAAGTTTGGTCGTTTTTTCAACAACAGCACGTTAAATTTAAGAGAGCGTGGACCTCCAGGCCCCGTTGGAGCACAAGGAGCTAGTGGTCCTCCAGGCCCAATTGGACCACAAGGAGCTAATGGTCCTCCGGGCCCTATTGGACCACAGGGAGCTACTGGATCGATAGGACCATCTGGTCCCATTGGCTTTACCGGGTTACGAGGACCCAAGGGCGATACAGGAGTAGGATTACAGCATGTACAAAATAAGGAATACAGCCTGGATGGAATATTTCTCAAAGATTTAGGAGACGGTATAGCATCTACAGATGTTGCTAATATCAGAAATATCAGAATAGCCGTTCAGGATCTGAGGGAAGAAATACTTGAAATTATAAGACAATCTGAAGAAAAATTACAAAAATGTATTGATGATGTACTAATTAGGGTTTGAAAAAATAAAATTTAAAAAATACATTGTAAAACTTTTTTATTGATTCAATTTTTCATTACATATAACATTCCTCTTATCATCTCATTTTATCAAAACACTTTGTGGTTAGCTTATTTCGTAAGAATCTTCCAGCTCACATTTTGTTATCGACTTATTAATTTTTTTCATTTTGAATTATTTTCTTTCAATTTCTCATATTTAATATTTGAATTCTTTTTTGAAGTAAAGCTATTATAATCTTCTTTTCTACTAAATATGTTTAATTTTACTATACTTTTAAACTCTTTATATTTACTAATATTTTTGTCTTCTCTCAAGAGAAGCTTTTTATCATCATTCATTTTGTCTAATCCAATCAAAATTCATCGGAAAACTGAAACAGTAAAATACCTTCAAGTCTGATCTGGTGATTCATGGTTGAACATGATTGAACATGATTGAACATGATTTCTAAATATTGAAACGATAGATTGGAACAATAAAAAAATGATTTGATATATAATATATATTTTTATTCACACACACATATAGTTTTATAATTTATCATATGATATACAAAGAATCTTAATTTAAATGTATTTTCCAGGGCACAATTTTGATTGTGATGATTACATTTAACAAGCTTACATTTTACAAATTCACAAGTCTTTGTTAAATCTTTTAAATTTGGACATCTATAATCATCCAAGTTCTTAACAGCGATAAATGGATTTTCAGTTTCTACTTTCAATAGTTGTTCTAAATATATTTTCTTTTCCAAACCTTTCACAAGAATTATTTTACCGATAAGGTTCATAAACAAAAATTTTTTTAAACTTTCCAATGATACGGTTCCATCTTCCCAACACAATCCATGATATCGATCAGTTAACCAATTAGTCTGTCTCTGGAGTTTCGGTGTTAAACTTCCCTTATCAAAAGGTGGTTTTATTAAGAAATGCTGGTATTCATCAGTTTTATCGTATAAAATCGCCACTTCTTTGGGGATGAACTCATTAGAAAACCCCCGAAATCCTTGAATGTCGATAAATACTACCATGACTACCTCACAACTCAAAATTCATCGGAAAACTGATAGAATCCAAGAAAATATATCTGTTATATATGAGTTTCAATCCTATTCTCTATCGGATAATAGTCCACGATCCGATCATGTACAATTATACAATACGCAGTTGTCTTGTCCGGAATATTTGACTTGGTCTTGAACTCTAGTCGGATATCCACAGATCCGGACTTTATGACTTCGCTTTGACGTGAACAATCAATTATTACAAACGGAGACTCCATGAAATCGCGTACATTCAATTGAGGTTGAGATTCATTAGAAAATGTATACGACTTTTGAAATTTTAAAAACTGCTCATATAGAATCGCATACTGGTTGGTATAAAAATTCAAATTCAAATCAAAGCTGGGATATTTTTCATCATTCAAATAAACGGTAAATTCTTCTAAATTATTATGATCAAACCGACTGATATCGGCTGTTTTTACATTATTTCGCTTCGTCTGCATCACAAAGAAAACATATCTAGGTTTTTCAAGCTGCGTAGTTGTTTTTACCGTCCATTGATGATTTCTGGTAGTTGGTAATAATGGATATTCATTTAAATCCCATGCTCTGAAGGCTAACTGTATAGGTTTCCCTGTATTTATCGTTTTGTAAAGTTTTAGTTTCTCCACATCATTTAAAAATACAAATGGAACCCTCCATTCTATTTTTACAATGGAAATTATACAGTCACTCTCTGTATCACTAATCCAAATATTATTATCGTTCTTAGAACGTACAAGAATTAGTTCATGTTGAGCATTCGGGATAATTCGTTTATGATCATCTGCCACACCCAAAATACTACCCAACTTTATAATGAAATTAAAATGTGGGGATATGGTTGTTGAGTCTGTTGTTTTTTGCCACCATCCACTATGAGAAAGACTGGATGCTTCATCACTACTCCTTGTAGAAAGTATTTTTAATGTAGAAGTGATACCAACATTTCTTGTTCGATCAATTTCCTTAGTACATACATTATAGCGAGCTTCATCAAATAAAAATGCCCCAGCATTGTTAACAAGTTGTACTTTAGCAATATCGGCTGCAGTCCTATCTGCTTTTAATAATTTTCCTTCTATGTATAGGGAACTCTCACTCAAATCTATACAATGCTCCTGATTATTTATTTGAAATCTTATTTCGTCACCAGAATTATATGTTAAAGTGTTATATGGTAAAATTTTTCGCTCTTCTATTTTAGTTATGCGATCATCAAATTTAATTGGTTGTCCAATATTCAATATATCTGTCATTTTCGTAAAGTACACCCGATATATTCGAGAAATTGTTTATTGAAGGTTGATAACTGTTTCCTCTTAGTTGATGTTAACGATTTGGTAGTTGATATATCACTAGTAGATAAAACTGTTTCGCTCCCGCTTTTATTCAGGTTGTAAATGATCATGGCTAGGCTGGTTGAAAATGTAATCTTACTACAATATTTTCTCCTCTGAAATTTACTAGATCACCGTTTTGATCAAGAAGTTTAATTGTAATAGAACTTATTCGGTTAACGGTTACAGGTAAATAAACTACATTTTGTGGTACTTCCACTATTTTATATCCAGGACCAACCATCGGAGAAAATTCATGAAGAGTATGGACCAGCTTATTATTAATATACGCTGATGTTGTTAAATCACATTCTATTCTTATAATATTCACCTTTATTATATTTACTGGTAAATCTGATTCATGTAATTTATTCGGTTCGAGAATATTCGATTCTCCATTTTCTTTCTTTCTACTAAATCCCAATAAAGATCCAATAGAATGATCTTGATCAAAGTTAATTCGCTGGTTCGATTTGATTGTACTTTTTAATGTGTTGTTATTAGCATTAAGCAAACAATGTGTTCCAGTCTTTAATTCTTTTTCTATATATCGGTTTATATCCTCAATTTCATATGATCCCTCCGGTATTTCTATTATTTGCTTATGTAGATGAAGTTTGTTGTTGGTAGAATCAATATTAGGGATAGAATTATAAGTTTGTAGATCTATCAATCCACATATATATGGAACGGGTAAATCTATTGTTGGAAAATAGTCTGCTGTAAGAATAGAGCTATTTCCGACTAACGTTAGTGTGAACGCCATAACAGTTGATGTAATACTGGTTTTGGACTATATATTTAAAAGCATATTTAGTCTATGGGTATAACGCTTAGATTTATAAACTCTTGAATAATAGTGTATAGGTTCGCGACTCAAAGACTACGCTTTTTTATATTTCTTGAATACATAGACGATTGTATTGATTATATAAAAAAAAAAAATATTTCCCAAAAATTGCTCAAGATGATGAAATTATAAATGAGTCACAGAATAATCTAAGAACATTAACTAAAGATCTCAACATGTTGATTTCAAAACAAATTTCGTATAAATATACAGATATTTTTAAAAAACATACTAGTTGTTTTAATATCCTCATTATGAATAAAAAGAGACAAGTCGTGAATGAACTTCATAAACCAGCACGAAGAAATTTCAAACGTAGACGTGTTGTTATTAAGGGTATTGATGATTTATGGCAAGCAGATTTGGTTGAAATGATACCATATTCATCCGAGAATAACGGTTATCGATATCTTCTCACAGTTATCGATACATTTTCCAAGTATGCTTGGGGTATTCCAGTAAAAAATAAGACCGCCTTTGAAGTCACTAGAGCATTTCAATCAATTTTAAAAGCAAAACGTACACCAAAGAATCTTCATACAGATAACGGAAAAGAATTTTACAATAAAGATTTTCAAATTCTTATGAAAAAGCATAAAATAAATCATTACTCTACTTATTCAACAATGAAAGCATCGATAGTCGAACGATTTAATCGAACCTTAAAAAATCTTATGTGGAAGGAGTTTAGTATGAATGGAAACTACAAATGGATTAAATTAACAAATCAATTAATTGATCAATATAATCATACAAAACATAGCACAATAAAAATGGCACCCATTGATGTTAGCAAAACAAACGAAAAACGTATACTTTCCTCAGTTTATAATCACCTCAAACTATTTGATCGTAATAAGTATAAAGTTGGAGACATGGTTCGCATAAGCAAATATAAACACGTGTTTGAAAAGGGCTACACACCAAACTGGACAACAGAGATTTTCCAAATTAGAAGAATTCAAAATACAAACCCCGTTACATATCTCCTAAAAGATTACCAGCAGCAACCGATTGAGGGCGGGTTTTATGAATTTGAAATAGCAAAAGTTCAACACTCCGATGTATATTTAGTTGAAAAAATTCTGAAAAAACGAGGTGAACAAGTTTATGTAAAATGGCTAGGCTTTTCACCTCAGCATAATTCATGGATTAATAAAAACGAAATTATTTAAAACTAAAACTGTATTTTTTATTTTTCAATTACAATCATTAACTTAAGTAATACTCATATTATAGGTTTGCTTCATTGATCTCAAATCTATCAATTCGACATCAGATTTATAGCTAGTATCTTGATAATTTACGATTTCCATTTCTCCATTCGCCAAGAATCTTTCTTTCTCATATTCACGGTACTCATAACATGAAATATTTAAACTCTGCTTTGTGTAGTTACTATCATATGTATATCGCATCGCACCGCCTAGTTAAAATATACCGAGACCCTATTACACTATAATAATATAGGGCAGTCACTTATATCACCCACGCGAAACAGTTCAACTAGAAATACTCAAACTCTGCTAATTTCATCGATCACCTATAGCTATATCGATATTCATAACATACACATTCATTTCACAACATAAACACACACCGAGGCCGCCGCCCCGCCCCCGCCCATGCTAAGCCATTCACTCCACACCTCACCCCACACCTCACCCCACCTACGGCCAAGTATTGCCTACAAGTCTTATCAAGATCCAAACACAGCTCGTCTAGCTGAGCCGAGTACTCATGCACTCAAGAACAACACGTGCTCGTGACGTCAACTTCCGGTCTAGAACCCGCATATCTATACTACTTTTAGGGCAAATTATATATTTTTTCTCCTTTTCTGGGAGTTTGGAAAAGTCAAAGCGGGAAACATGTGAAGGTGGAACTTTTTGCGGAATTTAAGGATATCACAATTCCGTTGATGGAATTCGTTAAGATGCACGAAAAGCGAAAATCGACAATTAATTGCGAGGCGGATTCACCTCAACTGGAATAACTTTATCTTTTTGGGTCGTTTAAAATTCAAAGCCATAAGCTGCATCAAATCACTGAAGTGCTTTTTGTCCTTCATTTTCTGTATTGGATGCTAATTACTTGTGTTTACCTGAAACTTAAACGAAAACGTGACCGGATTCTCAATCTACAGCAATTACTGATAACGGTCATCGAGTTTAATTGAATTTCAAAAAATATTGCCAAATAAATTTTAAAACGCCCGCTGCCCCCACCATCGCGTTGTTTGGTTTGAATTCATGGTGCGCCGCGCCGTTAAGATAAACTAAACTTTAAGATAAGAAACCCGGAAGAAAACATTTTAGTTGTCTCTTGAGTATAGCACCGGAAAATCCACATTCGATGCGGATCGATAGACATAAAACCTACGACTATACAAAATGTGAATATTCCCTTAAAAGCTGCATAACGAAATGAGAGAACAAAAATCATAAACATTATATTATTGATTTATAATTAATAAAGGAAATTGCAAATTTAAACTGCCAATTTAATCATTTTAATGTTATTTGGAATTTATGTCTACAAATTGTGAAAAAGACTGTAAAATATTCGTAATTTTTCCGAAAATGCAAAGTGGAAGTTTTCCCTATTGGAAATTTATGAATATTTATCGATGTGATGGCGGAAAACAAGTTTTATTGGGCATTTGGTTTACCGTTTTTCGTAATGGATGATTTTTACACAAAATTAACGCTCAACATGATTTATGTTAACTAAACTGCATAATTGAGCAACTAATTGATAACTTGATAACCAATTTGATGGGAAGTGGTAAAAATATTCAAAATTTTCATTTAGCTTCTTATACTAATATTATATTATAAACTGGTTTATTAGCATTAATCAGTAGAATAATTAAATACAATTAAAATTAATAAAACAATTGTTATTATGACGGGTGTTGATTTCCGGTTAATTTATGAATTATTATTTTTAAATTTAAAGTATCATAAAATTTGCATAATTTTGGGAAATTTTTGAAAATTTAATGGTAGTGAAAATGTACACTCTCGCAAATGCAGCCGAATCACGGCGAACGCGGAAGTAAGTTTGGTTACGTTCGGTTTAAAGGTAGAACCTGAATCGTACGTCGATGCGTCCGTCATGCGTCCGTCACGTTGACAGTTCGAGTAAAATCAACGGGATGCTATGAGTACTCCCCTAATAATACGTTTTCCAATGCGGCAACCGCATAGAGTAGGTCGTCTTTCTACTTTTACATGCGGCAACGCACGGAAATGTCATTTCGCAAAGAAAGTTTGTTTACGATTTAAGCAATTTAAGTATGGAACAAATTGAAAGTAATTGTTTCGACGATAAACTAATAGAAGAAGTGCAAAACAATGAATTAACTCCAGATTCGTTGCCGTACCCAACTGTCACCGCATCGAACTGTCAACCGGACGGACGCATGACGGACGCATCGACGTACGATTCAGGTTCTAGCTTAAGTAAGATGATTGATTAAGTTCGTTTGGTTACATTCGCCTAGATCTGCCGAATGGCTAGCTTTAGTTTGACTCGCCAGTATCTGGCGAGAGTGTTTTGAAATGTGGAGAAAATACTAAAGCGGTAGCACCACTTTTTTTTTAGCGGATTTTCATTAATTGAGTGAAGACTCTATATGTTTAGGTTAGGTTAAGAAGATCCCGCTGGTGTGAACACAGCGCTTCATAGGCCCAAATATTGCTTCTTTAATCGCACTCGGTGAATGTCGGCGAGAATGTGGATGTGATTGGTAGCCTCGCGTCCACCTAGATCTGCCGAATCGCTAGCCAAAGTTTGATTGGCCAATAATCGGCGAGACTATTCAAACTGCCTTTCGCAGAGTGATTTTTTCTGTTGCTTTCGAGTAAAACACAAAAAAAAAATTTATTTATTGTTTAAATTTTATTTATTGTAAAGCAGGCTCTGATGACGGTGAGCCAGCTTCCATACCAGACACAGGCTCCTGATAGATTTTCAGGGCAGACATGCCCGACCTGTTGGGGGGAAATTTGGATGTGAAAACGTCCGCAAAAATAATATAATAATTTTGTTGTATTATTTTTGTTTTTGTATAACCCGAGAAATTCTAATAAAAATTTTATTTGTATGAGAAAGGAGGGAGGCGCATTGGTCTAATTGAATTTTGATGTATAGGAGGTTTATGGAAATAAGTATTTCCAACCACTTTTTTAAAAACGTTTTTTTTGACAAATTTCTAGTTCTCAACTTGCATCTTGAGAACTATCCGAATAAGTCGCAGATATTCCGCAGGTTTAGTTGCGAAAAGGTTCCTTTTTTATAAAATTCTGATTCGATTTTAGATGTCCAAAGATAAAAATTTCTGTATTTGAAAACCTGTCTATGGGGAGGATGGTGAGTTGGTGGTTGTGTGACTGCGGATAGAGCAAATTAGTCAAGACCACCATAAGGGGAAGGGGGATTCAAAAGACGAAAAATATTACGGATTTTGTCGAATTAGGCCCCAATGTCTGTGTTGATTTGACCAATTTTTTTCATATTTTATTTAATTACAGTGGAATCTCGGCTCGTCAACGCCACGGTTTGTGAACGCTTCGGTTCGTGAACTACTTTTGAGCCCAAACTGTATTTTGTTCATTAGAGCCCGTTTGCGCGACCTATTTTTAAAAAATTAAGCCTAAGAGCGCCTCTCGGTTTAAAATAAATGTTTTGTTCGAAGATGTCTAAATGTATAGTAGGTGATGGTTTGAAATTTACTCCATTAAAATACTCTTTGATAAACATATTTATCTTGAATCAATGTTTTACGTAAAAGAATTTAAGACAAACTAAAAAATTCTAAAAGCTTTTTGTCCTCGATATCTTTTTAAAGTATACATCCCTACATTATCCTTAAGAAGGACACACAACTATCCCCTCAAAACACAATAAGCTTGAAATTTATTTTAATAGGAAAAGGCAATTCAGGCATGAGTTAAAGATTGTTTGCTTAATATTAAGTTTTTTTTTTCTCATTCTATTTATCCTTTCTTTTGAAAAGCCTAACAAGAAGTCCCTATTCAGAGTTTACGCAATACGATTTTAATACGGGAAGTTCATAAATGAAAAATTCCTTCAAAATTAAACTTTTGCATACTGTGAACACTAAAGAGACGTTTGTGTAGCGACAACAAACAATATCGAAGTTAGCCCAGGCTATATAGTAATTTATTTTTAATTAGCAGAATTCTGGAGGATGGGCAAGACATTGAATATAATAGGATGTTGAAGACAAATTTTTCGAAATTTAGAACACCAACCGGCTACCGCCTATCCAATCTGGAATATGATTTTTGAAATCCCTATCCGGAGTATTAAAAAAAAACAATAAAGCAAAAAAGATATTTTTTTGCATGGGTAGCGTAACAGATATTAGATATTATACTAACAAATTTTTTTCTGCTTTTCTTCTCATAGCCGAAAAAAAGTTACTCGGCTTCGTTTCTGGTATTATTTTTTTTCAGCACTCAAGGGCTTTTGAGAATTTTCAACAAAAGGATTATTCAGATGAGATAAAGAAAACGACATTAAAGATTAAGAAAGTACCCAACTGGCTTCTAAACAGAACGAAAAAATTTATTTTGCCCGGTTCCTTAGAGAGAGGACAAACATAAAAAGAACAAGAATAGGAACAAGACCAAGAAGAAGGAGTTTTTAGTTCAACTATACGTATATCCTTTACCGCCGGCAACATCTGTAATCTGGCTTGGAAAGTTTTTCATACCTTCTCTTCTCCTATAACAATATTCTTGTGCCGAATAGTCACTTGTCGAGGTAGGAACCAGAAAAATAAAAGTATAAAAAACCAAAAACACAAAAGCTGAAGAAAAAGGAATCCAGGCATAGTATAGAAAGGATTCTTGGTATCCTTTATAAAGTGTCTGATGCCGGTCGGTGTCGAGGAAGCCACACTGTTGGGACCACTGACACCATCATCCACCCATTTTTATGGCATAATAACAAATCTTAAGGACTATAGTCCCAGGGAAAATTAATTTCATTGACTATGCCTTTGGGTAAAGGTTTGTGTGCAATACTTCTTAAATATCCATTTAAGTCGTTTCCTATATAAGTTACCTATTCCTAACCACTATTTATGGACGTAAGCAAAGAGTTAGTCCACAGTCTATGATTATATTCATCCGCTTAAAGTTAAGGTCTAAAACATGGCAATTGTTTACTTTTAATTTTATGATGAAAATTAATTGTGCGATTTTAAAAGCACGCAAGGATATTACTTTCGGCTTATGATATTCCAGTATCCCAGGGTACAAAAGTTTGTTATGGAAATTATTTCAGGACAGCAATTTCTTGGGGAGCTATAAAAAGAAGTCTTATTTCTTAGAATGTTTAAAAGTGAAAATGCATTTGTTCTTAACCGGTTGGAACCATTTGCCTGACATTTTGCATACTTAAGATGTCAATGACAAATTGACTAAGCGTGTAAGGGACTCTCGAAAATAGTGACTTCAAATCTTTTTTCTGCCACGACACCCTTTTTAAAAATGTATTGTTATAAAAGAATCGGCGATTCCCTTCTTCAGCTTTGGGTGGAAAGATAATATAGTCCATGGTGTAAATGATTTACAACAGGTTTTTCTATGTAAAATATGTAGACAAAAATCAAATGAAACCCTATAAAAAATGCGCCGCAGGCGACCAAGTTATAGTTGATAAGACGCAAGAAAAAATACTTAAAAAAGAAATGTACCGCTTGCAAAAATTTTCATCGTGTTCCAAGTGAAATGGAACTTAAATTTTGTTAATCAATTATTCAAACTTATGGTTCTCTATTAGGAACTGACGCTCCATTAGATTTCTAGTAAACTCGTTATTTTTTTAATTCCATAAAAAACTCTCCCGGCCCCTTAAAAAAATTTTGATAAAATACGTCTCACTAATTTTTGTCCTTTCGAACCCTCTCCCCTTCCCCCAAATTCGTTTAGTGTTTTCGGGATGTTTTGTTTTGAGTTTAGTAACGCCATTACACCATCACCCTCGCCCTCCCCTACCACCCTATCATTACCCCACACAGTGTGACGGATTTTACGGACATCCCCTTACAATTATTTGCAAAAACCTTACAAAAATCTCTAAAATTTTGCAAAAACCTTATAATTGTTACTAGAATTATATTCATTGTTCGCAATCTATACAAATGTGTAAGAAAACAAAATTTTTTATCAAATCTCAATTCGAGGAGGCCCAATCTCACCTTGAGATGTAATGCCAAGAAAAAAGATTAATAGCTCTATTCTCTTTCCCTTCGTTGCCACTGTAAAAATTCGAGAAAAATTTGAGGTAATAGAGATAGCCAAATTAGTGATAACTTTGTTTAATAACATATTTCCACTACAAGTTGCTACTTGGGATACAAAACTTTAAACCTTTCACTCGATGACATTCAATTGTTACCTAATTTCTTAAAATTTTTACTCTGAATTTTTCTTTTTATGCTTTCCGAGCTTTCCGAGCTTGTACGAGTTCTTATTTAGCATCATTATGATACGTACAATAACTGCATTTTAGTGCATTGTTGTAGCGTGTTATGACCTATAAGTTACTAATATCACATAATAGATCGTTCGTGTTACCAACACAAAATCTTACAAGGATTTTATTTTTTGTTTTGTGTAAAATCTTAATCATTGGGGACTTACCTCCCTCGTCGGTCATAACGAGAACTGTTGTTGCTGGTCCCGGCCCTTCGGGGTTGAAGACTTGTATTGAAACCAAATACTGTGTATACGTTTCAAGATAATGTATCTCGTGACTCTGAAATGGAAAATTACATTTAAAATTTGAGCAATTTTTCAAGTTGCATTTGACGTTGAAGGGTCAACATGAAAAAATATTTTAATTATTATTGTTGTGAAAGGCTGTTAAATGGCTATTGAAAAACATAATAAATTAATTTTACTCACAAGAAATTGCAATGAAAATTATGAAATTATTAATTTTTGATCGACCGTTTTTTTATATTTTATTAATTTTTTAAAGCGGGCTCATCGGTCATTTTTGTGGTTAAAACAAAGAGTGAAAAAACAGACTCCCATCCTGAAGATGACTACAAATGTAGTCGAAACGTCGAAAAATAAACATTAATAAATAACGATGTACTTACAAAGAAAACACTCTTTGTTTTAACCACAAAAATGACCGATGAGCCCGCTTTAAAAAATTATTATGAAATTAGTGCGATCGATTAAAATTAGTTATTAAAAAAACGCCTGAGGTTAATATTACGTTAGATTGGCCTGAGGTGTTTATATGTATATATCATATATTACATTTAGTATACCGTTTGTAATGGATTGAACCAATATTTCACGGAGAGAAATAATAGGACAGATTCCTACAAAAAACAGGAATATACGAGACAGTGAAATTTTTTGGTAACGACTCCCAAGCCAAATAGGAATTCATGCCAAAAAATAGGAAATTTTCCCAAAATTATTGGAATAAGTCCCTATTTTTGGGGAAACACTGCAGAAGAGTCCACTGTCTCGCATATTCCTATTTGGATTTCTCTCCATGTTGAACACAAAAATGAACTACACCAGGGTGTTTGGGATAACAAAAGTTTTTGATATCCGCATGTCCGTCCGTCTGTATGACTGTCTGTTTGTCTGTCCGTGAACACCATATCCTTCGAAAGGATTGAGCTAGAGACTTGAAATTTGGTACAGTTCCGTTTCTCATAAATGGCTAGGCTAAGTTCTTGAACGTGCAAAATTGGACCATTCCCTCCCTCCTCACCATGCAAACGAAACAGTTTTTTGCGATTTTCTGGAAAACGGTGAGTCGTTTTGAAAAATTTAATAAGGAAAAATGTGTTTGAAATAGGATTTTACATAACTTATTCATACATCAAAATTCAGTTGAATCAGACTTTCCCCCTCCCGTTACAAATTAAATACTTTTCCCCCTCCCCTTACAAATAAATTTTTCTCGGAAACGGTGCATAGTATCGAACAATTCATGAAGACGAAATGTATTTAGAATATGATTTTACATAACCGTTCCGTACATCAACATCAAATATGATCACTCCTTCCCTATTCTCCCTCACAAATGCATTTTCTTAAATAAAGGATTTTTGACGATCCACTGACAATTATAGCTTTTCTAATTTAAAAAAAAAACATAAAAAAAAACATGTTTGTATCTTTTAGCACCGATAATGACGTATTTCTAATGCAGTTTTATTAAAAGACCTTTTTTATGCTGTTGTGGAGGATTTTACATATATTTCATCATAACCATATTGTTCGTAGGAATAAAAATTCAATAAAAAATATTTAAACAACACTTTAACAAATGGCGATTGGATTTGTTAATAAAAGAGAGTGAAATTTAACCAATTAATATTAATTTAAAGCGGAAATGTATTTAAACTAGTACTTAGTTACTTGTATTGTCTTTTAGTCAAAGCTATCTTCGAGCACATATCATAAAATTTTGATGAATTTCGTATAACATACCAATGTTCCGGTTTCCGACATTTCTACCAACAGTAATTCAAATTGTATATAAACCGAGAATTGTAACTTAGGATTACAGAATCTTGGTATTCTGCTGTATTATGAATACAAAGTAACCAACTAAGCAATCCTGATCCAAAGTGAATGGTCAATATGAGAATTAAGACTACTAATTGAAGCTGTTTGAGCAATAATCGAAACCATATATCCGTAATTGGTTGGTTTTGTACAGATCAATTCGTAAACACTTTAAAGTGAATCGAAATTTCCATTTGTATTCATGGCTTCTGAGTTATGAATGAAATCATTCAATATTCAATACTTTAGAGTAGAATATTGTGTGATTTTTTTTGGTTTGCTTTGAAAAGTTTTTTTTGTGAGATTGAAAGTTGTTAAAATCGGACATTTCCCAAAACTGTGTTATTATTTTTTCATTTGAGTTTTGTACAAATATTATCAATAAAATTCACATGGCTTTGTAACTATGTAAAAAAATTTCATGCAATGAAAAAATTTTACATCAGAAAAAAAAGTTTAGAATAAAAAACACGAATTCGTAACAATTTTTCTCCAATATTACATTGATATAAAAAAAATCAAGTACCTACCTACTCACAGAGATAAAAAAAAATAGTAAATCCAACTATTTTATAATGGAGAATCGGGACCGATTTCCTATTATGAAATAGTTAGATTTATTTATTTTCCTCTGCGTGTAATCCTTAGCAAGTATTATAGAAAAAGTCCATAAAATGGCGAAACAAACTTTTCGAAAATTGCCAAAAGATTTTGAAGTTTGTAGCAGACGCCTGTGAAGAAAATTCTCCATTTCAATACGTTTATTTTAAAATTTAAAATCACATTTTTTTTCCACCCAATATAAAATCTAAGCTAATTATAATTCCTGAAAAGAGACAATAGTTAAAAATTTATTTGAATTTAAAATATCGTTTAATATAAAAATAGTTCGTTACAATTCGAGAGAAAAAGAAATGCAACAACAAATTGCATGTACTTCGATGGTAATTGATTTTGCTTAGCAATGCATTTTGTTGTTGTAACGCACTTGTTTTCTTCGGCGCGATGGAATGGTAATTCTTCTCGGATTTATCTGCTGTTGATTTTGCGAGATTTTATATGAGCTTGGCTTACCACTGAAATAGAACTTTGGGTTAGAAATTTTCGTTTATTTCTGATACTTTAAATTTTCGTCATATGTATCATTAAATTACATGGATTGAAATTACAATTATACTGGATATTCTTGTAGTAATTGTAATGGCAGTGTAAATGAGAATTGGACTTTAACCATCTTGTCTACTTTGGTTTTTGGGACTTAACGAAAATGTATTATAGCGCGATATTATTTAAATAATTTTTGCTGGATTTTTCCCACAAAGTTTAAAAAATTGATTATCCTACGCTTTTCTAATTTTTAGTTTAGACAACTTCAACGGATTTTCATGGTATTTCAAATGCCAATTTTCAAAATACTTTTGAATTTTTGTTGTCTAATTTTAGCCGACCGAACATTTTCGAATAAAAAGAAATTCAGAAAGGGAAAATGGTCATACATTCATGAGTTTTTTTGAATATTATTAATATTTTTTTTAATAATATTTAGTTGCCCCAAACTTCGATCTAGTACAACCAAATTCAGCACACTTGGTATTCTGATTTGCTTGTCACGGAAATATATGTGTTTTACACTAAATTTTAATTAGTGTGAGTGCAATTGGTGCTAACATTCAATCATTTCTCGTTTTCATCTGGATCAGTGTAGATCTAATATTTTTCAAGTGTCTCCTTCTTCAAATTTTTTTTTGTTGGGAAGGAGAACCAAAGTTTTTCTTTTTTTTTGTGTGCCGGATTGTGGAAATTTTGAGGTGAGATTGTGCATCTTACGAAAAAAAAATTGAATGGGATTAAATAAACCCTCAAATTATCCAGGATTGCTGAGGACTTCTCGGCTGTAAAATTTTTGACCGCATGGTCATTTTCACACCGGGATAGAAGCTATCCGGAAATCTGGTCTCCATCCTTGCGATCGGCATCATAGAGAAAAAAGGGAATTTAACCAAGGTAAATATCTTCTGTGATTAAAACCATTTTTCGCATTTTTTTTGATGCATCAAACTAATGCCATCGATCGGGATTTTAGGTTATCTCCAGGGAGAAGGAGACACCAAATATTAAAACATATTAAACAAATTATTACATATTACAACAAATTAAAGATATTACAAAAATTACATAAATTACAAAATTTATGAAAAGCAGAATCAAATTAATCATCTGTAGAAGCAGAATCCCTTCAAGAATTCATTTGGATTTGCTGCGTTTTGTTCCGGCCTTATTGCGAGATTTTTTTATGTTTCTTCTCTCGGCCATCTGATCTACAGCAGAAGCGTCTGATTCGAATTTTATGATTTTTCATCATCAAAGCTCATCTGATCCTGATTTTATGTTAATTTTTATTTTCATCATCAAACTGTAAGTTTTCTTTTCTTTTTATTTGACTGGGAAAATCCTCACCACCTTGCGTCGAGGAAAAGTGAGCAGGATTTTTACACCCATCATCGATTCGTGCGATACCTGTGAATTATAGTGATTTTCTTCGATTATTATAATTGTGAAAATTAGAATTTTGTATTTTTCCGGTATAACTGGATAGTTCCGTTAGAAAAACCGTTAGGAAAGCGGTAATAACCGTTCATATAGGGTCTTTTGTGAAATTGACACCACGTTTTGCTTTTCATAACCGCGTTTTCGATCGATTTTAAAAACTATAGGTTTTCTTCTTTTATTTTCGCGCAACGCTAAATAAAGGTGGATCCACAATTAAAATAGCGCTTCTACGATATATTTTTTTATTCTTTTGAGAAATATTAATCTCACAATCGAATACGATGGTGAAAATTCGTCGAACTTTTGATCAATAAAATTTTCTTTTTATTTTCAAATATATTAAACTAAAATGTTTTAAATTAAATTATATTATATTATTTTAAATTATTATGTTCTAAATTATGTTATATTATATTATTTTAAATTGCATGTTATTATATATATATAAACAAAGATTTATTAAGTTAAGTATGGTTGATTTTACTGTCAGGATTAGTTTTAATTAATTTATGAAGCATCTTGTTTACCGGAAGTTTTTTTTGAAACGGATATATTCCAATAAATATTATAATGTTTTCTTCGCAATATTTTAGTCTTTCAATTTCAATGGCTTATTAAGTTTTAGGTTTGGTGAATGTGGATGTGCATAGGTGATGCAACTATAATGATCATGCTTGATTTTCTTTAAAATTACCCTTATCCTTCCTCTAAGATGAGAAGAGAGGCAGAGTTTTAGAATCCGTTGTTTAATTTGGCACGAATATAAATTTATTTGTTGTTGTGGTCGTTTTTGCAAATGGACCAAGATCCCACGACTTTCCGACGAGCTAAGCCGCAGCCAAAGCTAGCGTGCCAAGACTGTCCTATTTGCAAAGCTTTCAAGTTAAGAATTTTCCGGGTTTCCATCTCGCTCTAGTGAAAGCAGCGTGAGCTATGCCACTCATATGGTATAGAAATCAAACCAACCTAACAAAACCACACACACCGCCATACAACAAGTTAATAAAGATCAGTTTTATCGTCTTTAAATTTGTGATAACTTTGAATGTATTGAAGAATAAATGTTGCGGACAGAAATGCAAACCAGTTTTTGAACCGAACCAAAAACCACTGATCCATTGAAATTTTAGCGAACCGATACCAAACCCTAAAAAAGGATGGCCAAACCGAACCCAAAACAAGCCAATTTTTAAAATAAAGGTAGAACCAGAAACAGACGTCCGTCACGTTGACAGTTCGATGCGGTCAAAGTAAAATCAACGGGCTGCTATGAGTACTCCCCTAATAATGCGTTTGTCCGCATAGAGTAGGTCGACTTTCTACTTTTACATGCGGCAACGCACGGAAATGTCATTTCGCAAAAAAGTTTGGTTACGATTTAAGCAATTTAAGTATGGAACAAATTGAAAGTAATTGTTTCAACGATAAACTAATAGAAGAAGTGCAAAAAAAGTGAAGAAGAAGTGATTCGTTGCCGTACCCAACTGTCACCGCATAAAACTGTCTACCGGACGGACGCATGACGGACGCATCGACGTACGATTCAGGTTCTAGCTTAAATGGTACCCAAACCAAAATCAGACATTTTTTAGTGATTCGGTTCGGTTCATATATGAATTTTTGGGATTGAATTATGTTATCATAAACCAGATTTAGTCTAGAACTTTTCTACGTTAATCTAGTATCCGAAAAACCGTTTTCGTGTCCTGTATATCTGAAAACTTAACTTATATGAACAGGAAATGCAAAAACTAAGCGGACCTAAAAACTACTGAACCATTGATATTTTGGGGAACCAAAACTAGAACCGAGTTTCCTTTAACAAATAGAGATGCTATTAACAAATTTTGTTAATAAAAGAGAGAACCGAATTTCCGAAATTTTTGAAACTAAAACCAAAACCTGAACCACATTTTTGTAATTTTACAAACTAAAACCAGAACAAAATTTTTATTAGGATCAAAAACCAGAAAGCACATGCACTCTTGAGCCAAAACCGAATAGTACTAAGAAAACTTTTGGTTTGCATCTCTGGTTGCAGCACGCAGTGTGGCTGAATGCCGAAGATTGTGGGTTTGTCATTTCAGTTCACCTCAATTTGCCTAAATGAGAGATGATAGGTTACTGCTTGGTCCTAATACCACCATTAATTTAGACTTATGTCTTGACCTCTACTGTTGATGAGTGGTAACTAAACCGTACAAATGTGGAAATTTAACCATGGTTTGTAATTCAGGAACGAAAGAAGAGAAAAGGCAGTTTCGATCAAAAAAATGATTTTTTTCAAATTAAAATAAATCACCTTGTATTTTGGATTTGATGTAAAAAACTGGGTGAAGGTGATAATGCCTAGAAATATGTATTTTGTAGACGGGCCGGGGGGAGGGGTGATCTGTAGTAAAACCATACAAGATATTACGAAAAAGGATGAGGGAGGTTTAAAAAAGCGAATTAGGCTTCTTGGACCTCCTCCCTTAGTCACACGCGATTTTTTCTTTTTCACTCTTTCACATGGTTTTTGTATGAAGTTAGCACATTATCGCAGACCCCGCTCCACCAAAAGTTTTATGTATTTTATAGTGAAATGTTAAAACATTAAAAAAGGTGAGATTTAAACCACTTATCCTTAAAAAAAGGTTGTTCTCAGCCTACTTAAATCATAGAAAGTCTGAGACTTAAATCGATTTATATTGAGCATAATTTGTTCAGTTTCGTTGGTGCAAACGACCATTAATTACATTTTGGTTAAAAAATAAATAAAAAGCTTTCGCTTTTTTTTTTGTTTCAGTAAAAACGGTGTTTATAAAATGGAATTGAGCAGGCAATTTTGCTCCGAGTATATTAGGAGCTTGTGAGGATTAAAAACATCCTGGTTTAGATTTTTGGGTCGGGTTTTTTTTTTTAATTTTTCATTATCCACACTAAACATTTTATTTGAAAAAAAGGTCTGGTGACTTTGTCTTTGGAAGGTCTACTATTTTAAATAGGTAGCTGAAAATTTGCCAAGAATCAGTTTCTTGTATACATAACACCCAATTGGTAATTCTAAACGCGTAACGACATTTTCTACCACATCCTACAAATTTTAACGTCCTATATGAACAGTTTAAATTTGCTTTTCAACGAAAACCGAATGGTGGGAGGGTTTGTTTTTTTTTCAGTTAGAATTTTCGACAATTTTCACCCGGAATAGCTTTAGATGTTAGACGAGAAAAAGAGGACATTTCAAAGGATTAAGGAAACAAGTCATTTATTCATTGCATATTGCTCTTTTGCATTTTACGGGGTAAAAACAAACTTATTCTATACGTTTGAGGAAAACAAAGCAGGAAATAATTTGATTCTCGGATTTCATATACACTTTTCGTGGAAATATAGGGAAAAATTGCTGCTATCTCGATATTATTCGTAAGTGAGGCAAAAACTTAATTTTGTATCAGAAGCAGCATTGAGATAGATAGATAGAAAAGCATAAGAGTTTTTGGATACCAAACCATACTGATAAAATTACCATATACGTGTTCATGTGGATTTTATGCAATTCAAACTCTCAACACTCATCGGCTAGGACTAGGAAATGTGTTCGACGTCCTTTATGTTTCCAAATAACATTTTATTATGAATACGAATGGCTGGCAATATTCCAGATCAAGGGGACACTTGGGCCATGCTAATGTCCCTATCCTTCCATTCTATTTACTACTACATACTACCAGTCATTGCTCCTAATATTCCATGCACAAATTTCATAGAAATAGATAGGTAAAATTTTCTGTTGTATTTTATTGTATATAGAAAATAGACACGTTCCACTTATCCTTAACATACACATGTTTTATCCATAATCTCCTGTTCTATTCTAATATTGTATGTATATGAATGAAAAGTATCTGAACTCCCTGGAGGACTAGCCAATCCAATCGCATTAAGTTAGGTATAAATGATAATAATCACTATAACTGAGTAATTTTTCTCTACTCAAAAGTATTAATTATCCAATCGTTTCTATTTACAATGAAGTCAAAGTATTGATTTCACATTACAGAAACATATTCGCGCCTAAAGCATTTACCTAATGTCCTTTTACGGAGTTGGAACTCTTGTTGCTGCCATTGCCGTTGGGACGATTCTTATTCAAACAGTGATAATAAAATTCTTAATCCTTTAACCCAGAATCATATCTCTTAACATCGAGTCTGCCAATTCTGATTTTACATACTATTAGTAATACTCATTCATATGTGATTTACAAAAATAAAGAAATAAAAGCGAAAAATAGAACGTTTTAGTCGCATGGTAGAAATAATTATGCTCTTAATTCATGTCTATGTCTATGCAAAAATACGGCAATAAAACGAATCATGAAAACAAAATAAAGTCCTTAATTTAATGATCAAAGCTTAATGTAGGAGTCGTTCGTTCGGTTTTGGTTTCGTTTCATTCTGTACTCGACACCATAACAAAATTATTGCAAATTACAAAAAAAAAAAAAAATCCTGGCAACCGTTCTTTTGCAATTTCAGTTAAGTTCAACTCGGTTCAGATATTTTCATTTTGTACATTGGATGTCTGAAACGGTCCCTTTTTGCAATTAATGTTCGACATTTTCTCCAATTTTCCAAACATATTTTAGAGGAGTTGTACGTACCCACAATTTTCAGGGTGATTTATTCATAATTAGCGTTGTATATACTGGCGAGTGTTTTCGTTGCTGTTCTAGAATTTTTATTTTAGAAACTTTGTGTTGCGGTATTTGGGACATTTTATCAATTAATATTCTTTAATTTTTAATAGCAAAAACCTTTGCGGCATGAAAAATTTCTATTAATATCAGAAAAAATGTCCAGTTAAAAAAAATTGTTGAAAATTGCCCGAAAACCGTTATTAAAATAAGCCACTCATAAAAAATAATAAAAATGTTTTTTTTTCTTATTGAGAAAAAACAACCGAGTATCAGTATAAAAATATCAGTTGTGGTCAACACAAAACTTTCTTCTACAAAATCTACGACCCTGCGCAATTTACGCTAGAGCCCTGTCGCGTTGTCAACCTAAGACGACCTCCCAATAAATTCTTGGTTTATTCAAAAATATCAAAAACGTACAAAATTTGAGATAACTTGAGAACGGTAAAAGATATCAATTTACGGTAAATGGCAAAAATGTAGAAAATGTTAACATCTTTAATTATTCTTTTCACTGATTTGTCGAAAAACCGTTAGTTTGCAAATTATTCGCAAACATATGATTTTTTACATATTAATGAAAATATCTCAATAACGGTAAAAGATAACGGATAACGATAAAAGACAGAATTGTGCAGAATGCCATTCTCATTAATTCACTTCATACATTTAGTCAGCAAAAACCCGTTAGTTTTCGAGATAATCGCAAAAAACTGTTTTTTTTGGAAATAACGGTTTTCCTCGATAACAGGTTGAGATATCGAGTTATAGCTAAAGACAAAAGTGTGGGAAATTTTATTTTCTCCAAGTTTTGTCATACTTAAGGCCACTAAAAAACGCGTAGTTTGGGAGTAAATCGAGAAAAACGAAATTGCGATTTTTGAAAAACCGCCATTTTGGATACTTCCGGTTAACGGATTTCCACCAAAAGTTGATAGGATCGTTCCATTTCAGGACCCAACATGCCTATAAAATTTCATGGTGCTAGCTCTATTAGTTTTTGAGAAATCTTGTACACAGACTGACAGACTGACAGACTGACAGACTGACAGACTGACAGACAGACTGACAGACAGAAAGACATTTTTTTAATATGACTCCAATCGACTCAGGAGTGATCGGGAAATGTTTTTTAGGCAAAATTAAGAGGTCGAAATTTTTCATGAATACAATACTTTATTATACTCCGTAGAAGAAAGTAAAAATCAATAGGGGTATTCATGGAATCTCGTAAACAACGTGCGTGAAGTTTCAAGGCTCGTGAACGAACTGTCAAAATTTGTATGGAAAATCTTTTACGCAATTCAAGTTTGCGAAACGATTTTGCGGTGCAAATATAACCTGGCTTAATGAAGCGGTAGGGGGAATCTGCGGTGATATGAAAGCGGTAGAATATCCCATATAAAAGATGCGAAATCGTCTTAGAGCTGTTCCTAAAATATGTCACGCTAGCTTTTTAAACCCCCCCCCCCCCCCCCCCCTCTCTCGTTTGGCTTTTTCAGGGCTTTTTTTTGGTCACAAAAGAAATATTCCGAAAATGCTAATAGGTAGGAAAATTCGTGTTACTCTGATTGTAACCGCAATCTTTTAATTTTTTTTACAAAGTGTAACTTCTGTCAAGCACTTCAATTTATTATTGCTCAGAAGAGTGTCTATGCTAGTAAATTTTTTTTATAGGCAAGGTGAGTGGGATCTTAGTGGGAGAACATTTTGCCGAGATGTCAACCTGTGGCGAAAATAGCAAAAACATCATCGAAATTACTCTAACGGTTCAAAAAATAGCTGGAGAGGGGTGGGCGAACGTTTTTTTTTCGGAAAACAACCTATGCCGAAAATGGCGAAAACCTAATCGAAGTTGCTCTAACGGTTTAAAAAATAGCAGAAGAAGGTCGACTTTAATGAGCGAAAATTTTCAATGGCGAAAACCGCATCGAAATTTCTTAAACGGAGAGGGGATAAAAAGCAGGGAAAACATTTGGTTGGCGCGTAGTTTAAAACATCTCTCTCATTACCAAGAACATTATATTCGAAACTGTGACACGCGAAGGAGGAGGAGCGCTTTAGCATTTTAAATAATATGTCGTTCATGCTTTCAACTTTTTATTTTAAAATTCTTTACATAACATTCAATTAAACTAATAAAGCTAAAAAATGCGATACCCTACTCATTTTTAAAATCAAATTCTTAGATTATGTTCAAGACTGCATTTCCTATTGCCCTTGTGAGACCATAAAAGAAAATTACACCTCATAAGTCAAATTGTGTAATTAATTGACTGTTAAATTTAGAACAAATAGCATGTATGAAAAGGTTGAATTTATTTCTGCACATATCGCGTGCTTAACTTGTGCATTTTATTACCTTTTTAGAGCAATTGCATATTTCATTCAATCGCTACCACTTCATATAATTAAAGACAGGTTGGTATTTAAAGGTAAAGGTTAAATACGATTTAATTACTAATCTTGGCCATGTTAGCAAGTTATTAAATCCAACCCCGCATTACTTTATTGCATTTAGCTATGAAAATAGTTCTAATAGTTGGTTATGGCTCTACATATTTCCACAGTTACTGCAAGTTTTAATTCAATTTAAAATCATATTTTGATAAGTATTTTAACAAAAGTTTGAATCTAAAGTTACATTTTATATCCTATTATTACATTTTACAGGAGCTCTATAGGGATGCTTTCATCTGATGAAAAAATTAATGTTCTTTTAGTTTTATGTGCCATTATAGTTATACGACAGTATCATCCCTTTTCTTTTGGATGAATTTTCTGCTAAGTTCTCCCGTAGATCTTTAAAAACTTTGAATAATTAGGATATTTTGTCATTTTATTTTCTTTGCATCTTAAAAATGTGCTTGAAATAATAGAAAATATACATAAGTGTTAAGAATTCTCTTAAGAATGAGTCTTAACTCGTCTGTTGGATATTTATACTCTTTATTTGAAATGCGTTGTAAAAACTTTGTACAGTTGAAAAATATAGTATTGTAATGGTGCTCTATTAGCATTTTTGGTGCATGGCACGTATCTGCCACTGTGGTAGAAACATTTCTAGTGGCAGATACGTACCATGCACTAAAAATGGTAAGCGGGGTTGGTATAAGATTTTTATTATAGAACTCATTTTTAGTAAATCAATTCCAGCTTCTCCATAAATTTTTGGTAATTCAATTTTCCACCAATGGTGATGGAAGTAAATAACACTGTGGGGTGAAGAGAAATGTGTGCTTATTGTAGTCGATTATCATTCACACTTATAGTTGGTAAATGGAACGGAAAGTGCCTCGATTTGCTATACTTTGATTAGTTGGATATTTCGTCGCTCGATTCTTATCGATTCTTATGTACCGAACGCCAAAACGTAGTTTTGAGATAATCAACTTTTAAACTTTGGTGGGAAAGTGCCGAAAAACTGTTTGAAAAAGGCGCATTTTATATAAAACTATTAATCCTGAAACTAATTTACGGCAACAGATTTTCGTCGCAGCGATATTTCGAGAGTAACGAGATTTTCAAAAATTTTCAGAGTTGCAAATCAGAGTGGGAAGAAAGAAGTATCAGAAATGGGAAAAATATAAACTAAAAAGAATACGCAAATAGGGATACAACTTTAGTGGGTGCCAATAAAGGCCTTGAAGGGGACTATTCACGATTGCATTGTGCTCTATACATTTTATTATGGGTAAGAAAATTCTCTCAATTAAGTTTGACACCTTCAAAGAGTCAATTTTATTTTCAAATTATTTTCAATGCATCATTTTCAAGTAACCGTTTCAAGTTTCATGAAAATTGAAAAAAGCATCTGATAAAATAAATGATTATTTTAAATAAATTACAGATAAATTGAAAATCTCTTTAAAAAAATGAAAATCTGAAAGTGTCTGAAATTCTTCTTAAGAAAATTGACGCTGGAAAAGGAATTTTTCAAGAATTCCAGAAACATATAATATTTCTGTAAAATGAGTAAAACATTTTCTGCGAAATTTGATGGAGAATTTTTCTGTAAGAAAATTACTCGAATGGATTACACTATTCAAGTTTAAAACTAAATATCCCATAGATAGATGTTTCTTGAAGTGAGATAAATAAAATCTTTTAGTTATTTAGTTCTTGAGTGGCATTTTTACTTATTGTTCATTTTTTCTGCTAATATATATACATTTTTTTTTCTTAAGGAATCGCATTAAGAAAGTAAGAAACGGAAGCTCTCACGTAATTATTTGGAAGTTTAGATTCCATCTGCGATGGATATATCAGCTACATGAGATGATTTATGAGTAGGAAAAGTTTCTTTCCCAGTAAAAATGTTTACAAGTAGAAAACACCTGAGCATCACTAAGGGAGGTAAAAAGGTATCCATAACATCAAGCCATACAATGAATGAACGTAACAAAACGAAACCAATGTGAAAATGATGCTGCTGTGTGATGCTCTTATATATTGTCTGGCTGGCACGTATACACAATGTATATGTATATAGTATTTACCTGGCTAACATGTTGGAAATAAATGAAACAACTTAATGCATTGCTAATCCTAAAAAAGCAATTCGTCAATTAGATAAGCCCTCGATGCCTTGAAAAATCAACCCAAGAGAAATGATTCTCCTTCGTGTGTGCAGGCAAAGGACCAACGTCTGAAAGCATCGCAGCATTTTATGTAAGATAGAATATATTTCAATGTTTATATAGGTAGACATCTTCTACATGTGATGAAAATGAAACTCAGCTTTAATCCATGTGCTTTCGTACAGAAATATACATATTTTTCTTCTACAGACACTTTCATGTAGACAGAAAGGTGGAGCAAGAGCAGTAAATTCTATACATATTCATCTAATATCATATCAAAAGTAAAGAAAAACCCAAAAAAATATTTTCTAAAGACACCATTGTGGGATTTCATGCTGAATCTAGGTATTTGAACTGTACGAGAACAAGTGAAACTTGGGGCTTCCAAGATAAGTGAAATGTAAGCAGAAAAATAAGTAACTTGTCACTTCATTAATTCTCATTTATCAAAACCATTATCTGACTATATTTCAACATGAATAAGAAAATAATATTTTTAACGTTCGATATTTGTGTTTACTTAAAACTTTCTTTTCGAATGTCAAGCTCATTAGGGGACTTTTAAATAAAATCGTGTTATGGGAACCTTTAAATTAAAAGCAGGTATATTTTATACGAAAATAGATTGCTTTTTTGAATTAGAGGATATGAATGTTTAATTATGGTGTTGAATTTCGTTTTTTTTAAAGAATTATTTAAATTTCAAGCTCTATTCAGTGTTGTGCAAAATGACGTGAAATACAGCTTTTACGTTTTTTAAAAGACTATAGTAAAAATGTAAAAAAATAGTAAAAAAAACCTAAAAATGGGACATCGCATTCCGCAGCGCTATTCCCAAAATGTTCAGCAAATTTGTTCAGCTTGATTTATTTGAGTCAAAGGTCATCACATCAACAGTTATTTGAGTCAAAGGTAATCACATCAACAGTTTTTTTAAGTTCAACCTTAAAATCGTTTTCACTTTCAAGAGTAAAATGTTATATGGACATATTTTTGAGTACTTTTTAGTGTTTGTCTATTTGTTTCGAAGATTATTAATATTTTCATCGTTGTAAGATAATTTAATTAGAAATAAGAACTAAATTTAGTGAATTGCTTCTTATTAAATTGTTTATCATCAATTTTTTAGGTTCATTACTGTTTTTTACGGTTTTTACATTTTTTACTCTGAAATTGAGGTTTTTTACGCGTAATTTTGTACGTGTATAAAAACTGCGTAAATTACTTAACGTAAAAAATCGGCACAACACTGACTTTGCTCATCAAGAATTTCAAAAACTGTATTTAAATTGAATTCTACAGATTTTTTCTTGTCGATTAGGGGGTATCCATAAAATATGTCACAAATTCATGGGGTTTGCGGTAGTGATTCGGATATAGATATTAAATTCCATGCAAAAAATTCGCGAAAAATATTGACCAGGGGGAAGGGGAGGGGGAGAGTGTTGTCTTAGGGGCTGTCTACAAAATAAGCCATGCACGCAAAACAGGCGGGCGCCTAGAATTTAGAGCCACTCTTGACTACCACAGATCTCTTTCTTTTCCCCCTAATAGTCTGTCTACTTTACGGACCTATTAATTAATGTCATTGAATATGAAAGTTTTTAAGATCAGCGATAGATAAATCTCTAATTATCCAGCAAGGATCTCATTTATGCTAAGGTAAGAGATATGCTAGGTAAGGGATTCCGCATACAAACATCTGCCACCCCTCTCCCGATGTTACATGAACCACCGTAGCGATTTTCATCAGGTTTTTATTGACAAGTAAGTGCGAGGCCAGAAGCCAAGGAAAATGGGAACGGCATGTCGACGGAGACGGGAAAATCTTGGAGAGACTACATATGAATGGTACAAAATTATTTTTATTTGGTTTTGCGGGAAAATTTGGCGTAGAGGTTTTAAAGGTCACGAATCGGAATCAAAATTTTGAAATCTGTATCCGAAGGTTCTGTAAAGTCGACGCTTTTTTATAAAAAACTAGCTTGCATACCCGCCGTTGCCGGGTTAAGCTTTTTGCCTAAGTTTTAGAATACGAAGAAAACCGGAAAGAACTTAAAAACTTTTTAATGGGTCTATGTTGGGGCTGGACCCCCGACGAACATCTATGCCAAATTTCAGGCCAATCGGTTCAGTAGTTTCCCCGCGAAAGAGTAACATAGCGCAAAAACTAAGTTTCGAAATCACTTTACCCCCTCCACTTACTCCCCCCACCCCTCGCGCTTCTTTTCCATATGCCTATGTTGGAACCAGAACTACCACAGACACTCTTGCCAAATTTCAAGTCAATCGGTTCAGCCGTTTTTGCGTGAAAGAGGAACAGACAGACAGACAGACAGACAGACAGACAGACAGACCGACACTAACTCATTTTTAGTATGATCATAGAGAAATTGATTTATACAAAGTTCTTTCATCCGTCAAATACGGGTCTACATTCATTTAAAATCATGCAAGTAAAATTCGTTATATTTAATTAAAGGAAATAAATTCTGCGAAATTATTGCAGACAAAGTCAATTTCTTCTCCTTTTTTAATTAAAGACCTTAATAAGTTTAATACTATTATCAGGAATTTACAGATAAAGACTATTTTTCGGATTTTAAACGCTTTATTGGCTAATTACAGTGGCAAAAGAAAATAATACTCAGTTAATTTGTCTGATAATAATAAAGAACTAGTTAGAAGTTTACTTTGGTAAGTAGTATCTTACTTTTATCTCACAAATATTTTCATCTTCACAGTTATCTCAGACTTTAGGGATTTATATTTGTCCTGGAAGGAGAAAACTCACGTTAAAGTAGTCCCAGCTCAGGAAAGGACATTGGGATTAGCTATAGTAGAAACTGAAACGAAGCACAAGTACCACTATAAGAAAGATGCATGGTTAAAAATTCTTGTGAAAGTTTTTAATTTAACTCTGAGAAAAGTTTAAGATTTTTCACGAAAGTAGAACTGAAAAACAAAAAGAATGGGAAAATTTCTACTTTTTCCACTTGTTCCTATGCAAGTATGTTTTAACTGTTTTGTTAGTTCTAACTATGTTGTATTTAATTAAAATCATTTGTAGGAAAAGTATTCCTCCTGAATGGCATTGTGTACCTATATGAAGAAAGAAAATGAAATCTAGGTCATAAATGAGATACCCTTGTAGTATAGCAAGCATACTTAAAAAATTATTTTAGGGCGTGAATAGACATGAATTTCTCCTTTTGTTCAAACGGGGGTTGATTTATTTTTTTTTTCTTTTTCCGCGCCCTGTTTATGAAAATAGCATTTTAAGAACATCATTAATTAGAAAAGTTAAAGTTCATTAAATATAAATGGTTGTTTGCTTTTTTAGCTAGTTCTCAATGCTTCTTTCAGCAAAAACACTCAGAACCATAAAGATATGTATATCTAAAATATGTACGCGTTGGACTGGTGTGCGTGAACGTATATTTGCTGCATTTCGTGACAGTAATTAGTGTTCATGTTATAATTATTTTGCTCTTGACAATAGTTATGTTGCTACATTTCATAACAACTTGAATTTGTTTTTTTTAAATGACGCTCTAAAATATAAAGCTAGATAAATTTATCTATCATTCTGAATGCAAACGTTTAAATACCTTGAGAATATTTAGAATCTTGGGTACTTTAATTTAAGTTTGCGATGATGTTTAACCAAAAATTAAGTTCGTTCATTAAAATGTGAAATTGACACCGTTTAAATGTAAACTTTTCATATTTCTCAATTGACACAAGATTTCGTTTAATTAGCAAATATGAACTCTAAACTATTGCAAAATATTGCGTTCAAACAGTTCTAAAACAAGGACAGACATTATAAATTTTGTGTAGTTAGAATAAATTCGTTGCTCTACATACATTTTCTTGATAATATGAATCATTTTTGAGAGAATTGACGACAAAAACTTTTCTGATCATATACTGAGTGTCCTATTGAATTTTGATGTGTGAAAAAGTGTTGTAAAATCAAATTGCTAACACTTGATTTTCAAGAAAATTGCAGAAATGGAACATTTTCTTTGAAGATTGTCGAGATATTTGTTTTTAACCTGCATAAAAAAAATTGTTTAAAAAAACCTAAGGTTTTTTTTAAATTAGGGGGTAGGATTGTTTCCAAGTAGTTATGCTATATCGTGGGATTTTTCCCTTTTTGAAGAATTCTTCGACCAAAACAGGAAAAGGGATTTTTTCCATTTCGTGGGAATTTTCATCATGATTTCGTGGGAATTTTCATCATGATTTCGTGGGAATTATCAAGATGAATCAGTATTTCCAGACGAAAATCCTGCATTAATCCCACCACTGGAAACAAAAAATTCATTTTTTCCCAAAAAAAACCCACAATTATAAAAAATCAGTTTTTAAAATCTGATTTTAATCATTTCATAATTTTCCCCAGCAAAAATGTTGATATTAGCACTTTTTTCCGTTGCATCAATGAAATTTTTTCAATCTGCATTGAAATTAAAATTAACATAAGTGATCTATAATGACAATTCGCTTGTGTTTTTGATAAATTTCCATTGCAATTTTCCAAGAATTTAATGCTAATGGCTAGCATTCTTCAGATAAATTTGCATAACAAAATTAAAGTTTTTTTTCCACATTTTTGTACCCACTTTGTTTATCTGAAGGTTGTTTTTTTCTGCTTACCTCGATAGTGCTATCCCGAATGTAAATTTCCTTAACATCGTTGGGATTTTTATCTCGGGGACGATACGTAATACGATAACCAAGAAATTCACCTAAAATTGTATCCAATGGTGGCGGCTTCCATGATATATAAATTGAACTAGATGATGTATTATGTGCTATCGTTGTCACAGGTTTTCCTGTTGGCACTGCCAGTTGAAAATTCATTTTCCAGATGAGCAAAAAAAAAATCCATCCACGAGCGCAAGAAACAAAGAAATTGAACATGATTTAAAATAAGAGAATATATACTTTTATATAGGTTTTAACATTTAATGTAAATTATACATAAAGCTACCATATAATAGATATACATAAATTGGTAGATAGATCGACTAAAATGTAAAGTGAAAATGAATTCTTTTGCCAATTTTCATGGCAATAACTAATTGGAATTTCTTGTATGTTCGAGAAAAGTTTTAAAATATTAATGACCCACAAAAAATTTTTCACTACATCAATTAATCATTTTGTTATACGATGTCAGCCACGTTTGATGTAACATAACTTTCCTTTTTCAACAAACCTTAATTATGCTTTTAACAATCTTGAAAAAATCTTGACATAAAAAAATAATAATAATAAAAAAAAGAATCAGAAGAGAGAGATTCTTTAATGAATTTTTATTTTCATTATGAAATTATTAATACGCTTATTAATTATAATAACATTCTTCTATTTTTCGTATTTTTCACTTGGTAATTATGACATGAAATTAAGTTTAATGAAGTGGTGCTACTTAAAAAAGATATGTTCCATTTCCTTTAAGAAGGTAACTACGGAGCGTAATTATGAAAAAAATGCTCACCACTTAAAAGGTTTCTATTTCTTTAGTGATTTTGTGAAATAATTTATGCTGTTGGGGGTGTGAGAATATGATTTCCTACGAATTTTTCGGTTTAATGAAAAATATGGCTTCTAAAAAATGTGACTAAGTACGTATTATGAAGAATGCTTTTTGAAACGTTGAAAAATAAACTTTAAAGTGGGCATTAATTATAGTATAACGTAAAGATACTCACCTTCTCTTAATGTGACAATATAATATGACTCTTTGGACGGAGGGCTTTTTCCCAATTTACTTACGGCAAGTGCTCGAAAGCTATAGACCGTAAATGGTAGAAGTCCTGTCACCTGATATGATGTGGCATTAGTTTTAGTGAAAATTTGTGGCACTTGGTCCCATGGTCCATTTTCTCCAACTCTGTAAAATAGATATAGTTTTTTTTTTCTTTGTAGAACAAAATTACTACATACTATTTACTGAAATACTGTGATAAAAACACAAAAACCTAACCATAGACGGATAGTATTTTATATAGTTGGACCTACATAGTTTAAATCTCTCACATTTAGAATATATTGGACAAGGATATTATGTTAGCTAAAAGGACGAAAAATTATTTTCGATTAAGTTTCATTGGAGCTTTGAAATTTTAATTAAAAAGGGGGAATCCATTGAGAGATTTTGTCATTTAAATAGATAACCATTCATGTATTTATATGAAGATTATGTACTTAATAAATGCTTACTTTTCGTGATAACCAAATGGGACGATTTTGTCCTTTAGCACCGAATTTTCAAGAGACCTTTTAGTATTTCTCGATGAAAGAGAGTGTTAATTAAATTACTTTCTGATATTAATAATCTATATATATATATATTTTAGACAGGTGTGATAGAACTTTAGGAAACTAAAAGGACAAGTGTTTAAAAATTGTAGAGACGGTGACCTTTAGAGTTATAAAAATAATAAATTTTCATCTCGAAAATAAATTTATTTCAAACTTTTTTCATATTTTATACCTCGTATAAATATGCAGGGACATTGGAGCCTCGGTTTGTGAACGCTCTATTGTTTACGGTCAAAATTGGACCATTCCTTTCTCCCTCCCCATATAAACGAAACAATTTCTTGCAATTTCCTCGAAAACGGTGAGTCATATTGAAAAATTCATGAAGGTAAAATGTCTTTAGAATATGATTTTACATAACTCATCCATACATCAAAAGCCAATCGGACAACGCCTTCCCCCCTCCCCCATACAAATCAAATACGTTTTTCCTGTTTTATCAAAAATGGTGAGTCGTATTGAAAAATTTATAAAGTTTGTGGCCTTGGATAAGTAATAAACAACTTATTTTCTATCTAGAAAAAAATTCAGAAAAATAGCTTACTCAAAAACAGTTTTTCTATAAAGATCTTCGGGGAATTTTCACTCAAGATTTTCTTCACAATTTTTTTTTCAAGAAATTTTATTGCGTTTGCAAGTCACGATTGTGATAGTCGACGTGGCTGTGATTACGTCAATGATTGATTTATTGCAAAATAACGGTATTTCTCTATACGTTAGAGTTGCCATTTTTGTGTCTTTAGATTAGTAAATAAATTTTTTATCAAAATTGGTGGGTCGGAAACGGGTTTACCGTGAACTTTTCCGAAATTTCTCTGTGCTGTGAAACATTTTGTGGGGAAATATTTTTTTCGCAACATTAAATTTTGAAAGGGTAAGGTATTTTTATTGGATTTTAATGTATATACGTGAAACTGTTTGCAAAACATTTTTTTTTTGGAAAATTGGAAAATTCATTTACAGTTTCCTCAGAAAACCTGCGGGTTAGAATATTTTCCTTTTATTGATAAAACATCAAACCCCTTCCTTCCTGTATATGATGTTTTAGGAAAATCTGAGACTTCCCATCGACCCAATTCTTCCAGTAATAAAAAAATGCCTACATGTTGTTTGAAAATTGTAACATGAGGGACAGTGGGGGGTTTTTTTGTAATGATTCCTTAAAAATACGGAATTTTATCATAAATATTTCGGAGAACTTCCTTTTTTTCATAAGAGTTTCGTTTTTTTGCCAGTCATTTTAGAAAAAAAATCTTTTTGTCTCATATTTTACAATTTTTATAGGAATTAGTGTATTGTATTCCCACAGTTGCTTGATCTATTTTGCCTCCATAATCCGTGTGGGGCGTATGTGAAAAGCTTGAATCGACTTTATTTAAAAAAAAAAATCTTTTGATATTCTATAAACCTAATATTTAAAAAAAACTGTGGAAAAGCCCTAGTCAAAATCCTTTTTTTAAAGCTGTAATCCCATCCATTATTTGATCAAAAGCCCGAAAGGATTATTCTATTATTAAATACTTACAAAAAAAATAACAAAAGAAGTATTAAATATTTTAAATAAAAAAATATATATTATTTACCTCGTTTCAATAATGAAATGTGTGACGGGAGCATTTCGTTGATTTTGTGAATATGCCCACGACAAGTTGACGGATCGTGAAGTAAAACTTACAATTAAAGGCCTCTCTGGCGGATCTGGAACATCTGTCGGTTCAATAAAAAAAAACTAAATTAATTCCATTTTTATGATACGATGTTTTTGGGATGAAAAATCACTTCGACAATTGATTTTTTACCGCGTTTCAGATAACTCGAAACAGAAAATTTGATTAAAACGTAGATTAATTATATTTTTACTTTAGAATGAATTGGCGCACATAATGTAAAATCATATTTAGGTCGTGAATTTTACAATTGCTCTTTTTTTCTCATATGTTGAAACATTTTCCAACACACATATTGAGGAGTATTTTATGCTACTATTATATCGTTATTTTATCGATTTTATCCACATATAAATGAAAAAGGGAAATTGTGCCAATATTAAACATTCATTTGCAGTAAAATGTGGAAAATAGAATTGTTTTTAGTTTGGGTTTTAAATCATTTTTTAAAGAGTAATGAATTGAATGGTCGGGGCGGCGGCCATTGGAAACTATGCAATAAAATGGAAATTATTTACTCACCCTGGACTAATAAATCAACTATAGCTTCTGGTATATGTCTGTCATTGACAAGACAAATGTACTCAGCAGTGTCAGATGCAATCGTTGGACTAAAATGCAAACTAAAATTCTCCGGAAGAAGCTGAAGCTGAAACGGAAATGAAAAACAATTTTTTTTTACTATTTTTTTTTTTACTTTTTGATGGTTTTTCTAGTTTTTATTTTCAATTAGCCTATATTTGCAGTATTTTTGTTGGCATTTGGGATTTTCCCAGACCATCGAAGAGGAACCCTTTATCCTTTTATTGGAGTGATGAAAAGTTTGTTTTTTCATGAACCCTACATTTTAGTGTGCATTTTTATTTTGGTCGTTATTGGTGGCCTATTGTAGTCTTTACAGGGACAATTGGTTATTGTCTCGGGGATAATTGACTTTTCTTTTAGTTGATCCGTCAGATAGTCGAAATGGATGAAGTTATCGTGAATTGTCAAGTACGTGGAAAATCTCGGACTCAATTTCAATGAAACTTTGAGCTTTTTGAAAAATGTCATGTACAAATCTTCCTATTCTGATGGATTTTTCAAAAATGAAAGCTGGAAACCCTTTGATCAATCAATCATGGATAGTAGGTGTAGCATCCACCTGGAAGAGACAATTTAGTGATTTTGTTAGAAAAAAAATAAAAGGCAATACTTATCTTGAGGGAGCCATCGAGATGTCTAGCAGGGGTCCGTCTGTCCATAATTTCCGATCTTCTAGATCCTGGTCCGTCTAGCAGCCTTGATATCGCCGTGGAGAGAGTCCCATTTATCCCGAAGGAAATTGGACATAAAGAAAAATTTAGAAAACCAACTGCAATAAAAATCATATTTGTGCATAGTGAAAGTTTGGTTACCTTTTTGAATCCTACTGTAGTGGCTTTCCTCGGCTGATTCGGACGATTCCCCGTCGATAAGGCATACCCCCGTGGACGTCTGATTGCCTCTCGGAATGAAGATCGCATTCCAATAGAACCTAAAATAGGTAATTCACCGGCATTAGAATAAAGTTAAAAAGTCAGTTTCTAATTGGAATCTTGCTTACCTGTTTGTCTGCTGTGTTTCACTGCTCCTCAGTGGAAAAGGTACGCTCGATGCAGTGCTGGAGTTAGACCGTGCAATGTCCGGTAGAAATATCCCCTGTAAGAAGAAAAACATTTAGATAGATTATATGTATTTTAATTAAATTCAATTAATAACTCACTTACCCGATCGAGTGAAGAATTAAAAATTTGACAGCACAAGATAAACAAATAAAGTCGTAGCCAGCGGTATAATAATATCCCTTGGGGATCAATTACGTGAGAAACTTTCCCGACAGATGTCACATGAGTCGCACCTCGAAATTTGAAACTTTCAAAATTTGATTTTATTTAATTTGCAAGTAATTGCTATTTCATTGTCCCCCAGAAAAGTTGGGAATCAAAAATTAAATTTAGAAAAGGGTTTTATACCCTCCCTATTTTAAAGTTTCTTTTTTTTTGTGAGTGCTAGAAGTGGGAAAGAGTAAGTTTTCTTTTTTTGTGTGAAGTGGAAAACTAATTTAATTGATTCCTGCAGCTGAGCGAATTTCACCTGGAGGGACAGCGTCTTAGAAACAGGAATCGTCGCAGACAAAGCTTAAAAGGGAAGTACCCTAAATTTTATAAAAAATCATCAAAAATTAAGTTTGCTGCGGATTTTTAAAACGATAAAAAGAAGGCTAAAGTTCAGGGCTAACTTTAGCCAAGACGCATTAGCTCAGTCTTTCCCACGGGTTTTTTTTTTTACGTTTTCTTTCTGATTCGTTTTTGGCGCTAACAGAGTCTTCGTGAATTTGCAAGTTTGCATTATATTTGGTATTAACACCGCAGTAATTTTCTTGGAAATTTCGTTAAGGAAATCGGCAAGAAAACTACCGTTGACAGAGTCAAGCCGCTTTTCGCGCCAAACATCCGCGGCCAGTTAATACGGCATTTTCATCAATTCATTTGAATCAACGGAATTATTCAAAGAAAACGATTATTCATCTGTGAAAGAAGGATTCTCAACGGAAAACCAGATCGAGTCGACCAGTTAGCTTTATTTTCTTTGTTAGCTTAGTTAGCTTTGTTTAAATTTTTTTTTAATTTTCAATTCCGATTAATGATGTTTACTTTTACATATTTAATTTAATAATCGATCTCCAATTAGGATTTTAATATGTGCAAATGCTACCAACAGATTTTTTTTTTGAATTTTTATTTGTTTTTATGCGCATTTTTAATATCGCCGATATAAAATCTCTGGGCCCAAAGATCTTATCCCTAGTTGTAGCCTAATTCCATATGTGGGTAAAATTTTAAAACCCTTTAAATAGTATCAATTCTGTGTGGTAACCATTTATTATTGTGGAGAATTTCGTTTCTTTTTATTAGAAGTTGCATATTTATTTATTTTCTTCGTCCTAGTTATGCTCGAGGGTTATTTGTTTTAGCTCGTATTATTAGAGTTTAGATATTTATTTATTTATGCCATTATTTTTGCAATTATTAAAAATGTTTCGGATATAGATATATCATTGGCTTGTTTAATTAAATGAATTTAAACCGAATTAAATATTTGGAATGATGATTATTGAAAAGAGTGTTTGGATTATGTTCATGTTTGTGTGAACGTTTTGGATTTAGGGCAGATGCAAAATTCAACGATGGAGGGAGAAAAAGGTAAGCCAGAACCGCTCCGCCTCGTCCTGCGATGTTAAAGGAATTCCTTCCCCCTTCCCTTCCCCATAAAGTTTAAAAGAAGATGAGAATTGGTCCTGTATCGGCACGAAATCATTTTGTAGCAGAGAGGTGATAGGAGGATGGCAAGAACCAACCCCACCCGGCGAGCTAAGCCCTTGACCGTTCAACGTGCCACCCTGCCTCCCCCTTCTATCACACCGTCACCGTAAATAAAGATCTCGTCACTCTGGCTGTTACATAGGTTTACTTTTATATTGGAGGAAAAAATAGGGAAAAATTATAGTGTTTGGACAAAAATTCAAATGAAAAAAGCATCGAAATATTTTCCATAAAAATGTAGATACACATTGAAAATTAATTTTTGGTTAAATATAAGAAAAATTACGATTGACAGCGGCCAATCTTCAAATAAAATTAAGCCCGGAAAAACAATTAACAAATATACGCCGCAAGGAGAAAATATCAAATCGAATGCGTCACAATGATTGAAATCAAAGGCTGCACAGTCTCAAGCGAAAAGTAACTCTATTACTTATTGTATAATTTTCACGATTCAGTCGATGGTTAGGCTAAAATGAAATAAAATTCTAAACAAAATGCGCCGCAGGCATTCAACAGAATGATTTATGGCGTCCCCCAACTGAAGTTGAGTATGTTTTCCATAGTGATAGTTTGTTTTCAGTAAATTATAAAACTAAATTGAATAATACGGGATAGAACTTTGTTTCCGGGGCGACATATCTGAATCCGGATTGTCCTGGTTAAACCGGAATTTTAAGGGTTAATTTTAGGCTTTTCGGATCCCCCATTCCCGCTAGTCCCATTTTATCACTGCAGTCTCCCTCCCGCTTACTTTAAAAGTGTGACGTGTTTTATGGAAAACTCCTTATCGATTTATTTAGAGGTAAAAAATATAAATTTTACGGATTATGAGTGTTTTTACTTGATATGAATTGACTTGCTAAAAGCCAAACTTCCGCGTATTTCCTTCAATGACAGCGTGGCTGTAGATTCAAACAGATTTTTTTTCGTGAATTTTTGATGCTGGGAAAATTTATGCAGAAACTTGAAAGTCCACTACATAAAATTTATTTTATAGGCCTTCTGAAATTATTTATATTATCAGTTTTTTTCGTAATTAATATCCCATTTATTACGTATGGCAATAATTTGATTTTTCGATTATATCAAAATTGTGAAAAAGGAAAAAAATGATATAATAATGGCTTAAAATTAAATGATAGCTTGTTCCTTTGTCGGTAAGGTAGGTAATTGCCTTTGATACCCATTAAAAACGTTTATAGGACAGATAAGTGCTGCAGTTGTCATTCTTTTCAAGTATCATCAATTTTTCATCGGGCCATTCACCAACAGGTAAAAGAATATAAGAGCCCAAGTCTTGGTAAAAATGTTTCACCGGAAATCGATTTTAGATTGGCTCAACTACCCACGTTCACATTGTTTAAAATGGCATGGAATGAGAGGATTATTCTACCGTAATGTAATACACAATATCTATCTATCTATTGTACATTTTATATGAATCTGAAGCATTTTATTCTTCTAAAAGTGATACAAAAATTCCATGCGATATGTTGAACTTGTAGAATTTTATGTTAACTTTGAGTGTCTTCATAACAACCATAATAGATAGAGCTTTCAACATTTATTTAACTGCCGATGTAACATAGACAAGTAGGTATACGACAAAAGGTCATAAAGGGTGGTAGGAAGTTTGAAAATCACACAAAAAAAAGAAGAATTAATTTTTTTTTGATAAAAGTTTTCAGTTACAGGCATGAGACAAGGCAGAATAATCAGGTAGGGTAGGCAAGACCAGCAGAAAGCAGGCGAATTCATTAAGTTAACACCTGAATGAACACAAAAGGAAATAGCCCTGTGAGCTCACAATGTGCCTAGTCATTTGGAAGATAATGCCTGATATATCTTTACTGTTCAACAAGCATTTCGTAGCATTACGTTTTGTATAAGGAATAAAAGTTTCCCTTTATTTATTTATTTTCACTTTTATTTTTATTTCATCATTTTTTTTTGCATTCCAGTTATTTTTACCTGCCTGAGTTGGGTTGACTGAGTTGGACTGAAGTTACCTGGGATGCTGCTACTATTTTTTTTTTTTTGAAGTCAAACTGGGACACAAAGTGAAGAGTGAAAGTCACGGACGTGACTCTTGGTAAATAAAACTCGCTTGATTTATTATGCCTGCTCTCAATAGCTTTACCCAGTATTTGATTCCTATGTCAAGAGTGAAATTCCCCGTATACATTTACCCCGGTATTTGTATAAATCCAAATGTACATAATATAACAGGGAATGTTGAATATTTCTTAATAAATACCTGTAAATCTATACTAATCTAAAGTGTAAATATAAGTTGGCAATTTTAAATTAAGGGAGGCGGATGTGGGAGGCAGGTGGTTGATTTGAAATGGCACAGAAGCCACCCACCGACACAATTGCGTTGAGTAATTCGTGAAAAGTAAGTTTAAGAAAATTGGAAATTTCGTTCAGTCTTAAATTTGACTTTGAGAAGTTTTTATTGGTATACCGGAAATGAATTGATATTAAATTAGATGAGAAAAGGCAGATATATAAATTTTACCAAGTTTGAATAGAGCGGAAATCCCCCTCATAAATATTTTCTTGAAAGTTTGAGGTTTAAATCGAGTCAATATATAGCAATATCTCTGGAGGGTATTTAAATTTATAGATCGAATGCGAAATTTATGTTCATTTTTTTGCTACAATGTATTTAATTTATTTATTTTGTTGGAGTCTGTTGAAAGTTTTATAATAAAAAGGTGGGCAGTTTTTATAAATTGGAAACTATAAATTAACAATCTAATTAAGGATCTGTCGAATATGACAAATTTCCAAGATAAAAATAGGTACAGGTACTTAAAATAGGTACAGGAAATTACTTAAAAAGTCATTTTTCATTTATTTAAAAATAAATTAATTTCAGGTAGTTTAGTTATATAGAGTAAACAGTAGGGATTTTTAATAAAAATTTCAAAAAAGTTTTTTTTCTATAATCTAAAAGTTGGTGAAGCGAATTTACCCTTTGGTTAATAAATTAATTAGTGATAGAAAGACGAAATTTGTTATCCGAGTAGAATTCTGCAAGACGCAGACGGGGTTGAGAATTTTTGTTTTTAGGAAATTTTTTTTCAGATAAAAAAAATGCTTTTTTTTAAGTTTCAATAGGCTTTGTCATCGCAGTCTCCTTGCCTTTTTCACTCGCCTCGGTCTTCAACTGCGAATTTTACTTTTTGGAAACGCAAAGCTTGCAGAGAAGCGTGTAGCATAGATTTTAGTGGGCGAAAAATTTCTTTGAGGTCTAACTTCTTCAGAGGCGAAAACCGAATCCAAATCCTTTTAGAATTGCAGAAGATAGTAGGGGAGGGGGTCACAGCGAAGAAAGGCGTAAATATTAGCTGGCGAATATTTTTTTGAGAAACGACTGCTTTGGTGGTGACAATCGATTCTAAATCACTCCAGAGGTTCAAAGGATATCAGAAGAGGGATTAAGGAGGAAGTAAAATTTTCTTACGTCCCATGAGACGCTGAACCTAATGGTAAAAATTCATTAAAATTGGTTTCATAGTTTTTAAGAAATTTTATCACAGAAAAAAATCAATCTCTTTTTTAATATTAATATGTTTAATTAAAAATGCCACCAAAAAATTTTATGTGAAATTACCTTTTTTATATTTGCTTTCCATGTCATTACACATTACAAAAAAGCTAATGAATATTGGAATTTTTCCAATATTCATTAGCTTTGAAAATAAATGTTTATATGTTGCGGGTACAAACACGGTTATATGTTTATAAATAGTGTTTTTCATCTGTTTCAATTGTAAAACCACAACAAAACATTATCGTATGTGAAAAATTTCCCTTTTCATGGAAATATTTTGTTTAATTTAAACATTTTTGCATGAGAGAAACATCAACGATATTGGATTTCATTAATACTGAAAATAATTTTTTTTCCGAGAGTTTCATATGATAAAAATTCCTCATATCACAATTTTTAATCGCTTTTAATGAGTACACTTTGTTGCTAATAAAATAATAAACATCTGTAAGATAATATCATTGAGTTAAGGTATTGACAGGTAATCAATATTGTGCCAATTATTTTTATCACATACCAAATAGTATTAAATGTATGAAACGCAATGTTATATAAAGTAACCGAATCGATTTGATCATTTTGTTAGTTTTATCCTTTTTAAAAACACTAAAACATTTTTGCATAAAAACTTTTTCATATTTACTGATTTAAAGTTTCCACCATAAGCAAGTTATTTTGAAGATGATTTGGCTTGACTTTTTTTTTACAGAGAAAACTTGCTATTGAAACATGCTATAAAATGTAATTTAATATATTAATGTAGTTAGTGTTTTACACCAACAAAAACATTAAATTTACAATTCGAACCAATCGATAAGGCTTCATATTTCTGAAGCCAGAAAGCGGGACGCAAGATTTTTTTTTTTCAATTCGTCTATTAAAGAATCGATTAATTTGATCGCTTTATTGAATCTTCTTTTTATACGAGAGATAGTCAAGCTTTCGTTCTCAAATTCTCATGCCATAAGAAGGGGGCTGCCTTTAAGAGAATAACAATGTAAAAAATGCGCCGCAGGCACATTCTTTTGAAAACAACTGTACCGATTTGTTGTAGGCGAAATTTCCCACTCATTTAGGGTTATCAGGGAACATAAGCGGACATATACTATGGAGAAAGTGATAATAGTAATATTTATTGTTTAAACGCAATTTTGTATTTTGTAGGGTGTAAATAATATTTTTTGACCGTGCCCTGTCTATGCTATCAAATAGTTAGATTTACTATTTTTGTCTCTCTGTGTGCAGTGAAAGTTAGTTTGCCGAGCAAAAAAAAATTCAATGAGGGTATTCACAATCCTCTTTTAATTTTCGGTATTCGGTATTTTCGGTAATATTAAAAGACTGAAAATATTCTGCTGTGAATATCCCACAGCACAGATGCTGAGAACAGCGCTTTTATTTGATACGTGACCAAATCATGAACTGCGAATTTGATTGTAAAATATGTCACATACCTTTAAATCCATGTTTGATGTATTCTTTTGAATTTCTATTGTGGCAAGGGCTATCAAAATTGAAAAAAATTGCAGTCCGATGAGATACCCAGCGAGAAAATTTGACAACTAAAAACATTACTAGCGCCACCCGCGGTTGATTCTTGATACCGAATACCCGGGCCGAAAAACACGACTCAAGGCATGTCTACAATTATCGAATCCGGTAATTCATTTTTACATGAACCAAGTTACCGTCTCGGTAAAAATCTGTTAAATTTGACTGAATTACCGAGCGGTAAATTTACCCGCAATTTAAAAGACGACTGTGAATACCCTGAATATACTTTTTAAAGGGCCCATAGACGGTCAACTTTGTTGCCAACCTGGTCGACAACATGCAATGTTGGAGTCGATGTTGTACGTCTGTGGCCAAGTTGGCGGTTGGTTTTTCATGTTGTCGACCAGGTTGGTGTAAAATCAAAAATTTTTGAAAACTTAGCATGTTGGCGTTCATGTTGGGGTGTCTGTAGGCAAGTTTACAACCTGGTTGCCAATCTCAGTTGCATTGAGTACTGCAATGAGAACAGTGAAGTGTCAAAAATAGTTTATTTGATTAAGTTCGGTTGAGTTTGGTTAATTTTACTAGGGTTTTGATCGTACGACCTGACTCCAAGACTTTGTGGCGATATTCCAGTGATAAATTTTAAGTCCTCGAAGCTCTGGCCACTTGCCAAAAACCGTAGGGTTGCAGACAGCCTTTCATTTGCAGGAATAGCTATTCTCATTATCGTGTCCTTCTTTTCAATGAATTGTCTTACTGCATCCAATAATTCATCGTAGGTGTTGCTGTCCATTCTTAAAACGTTTTTGAAATTGTCAGGTGCAGTCCACGTAGTTCACGCATTAAATTTGAATGAGAAAACTGAGCACGGTTCTGATACCACTCCTTTGCCCAAATTTTTTTCTTTTTCAAAGGGGGCACCTCATCTTCGCACAACTCGTTTAAAACCAATACCAATAACAAATCCTTACTCATTTTTCACTAGTCAACATATACCCTATAGTTGTCCTATAACCATATAGTAAACTATAAACAATAAAAAAATTAGAGAAATCACCTAAAGTCGACGGGATCTTGTTAAAAATGATGTTGACAACTTGGTTGCCAACATTCCGTCTCGTCTGTGGTAAAAACTACCAACCAGGTTGGCGACCAGGTTGGCAACAAAGTTGCCCGTCTATGGGCCCTTTTATTCACTGCAGAATATATTGTGATCAATGCAGGACGCTTTACGTCATATGTGAGAAAATTAGTGTTGAATGCACTATATTTTGCGTGACGATTACGAACGCAGGACATACGACTGAAATGCTGAACTGTCCCGCGTAATGCGTCTGGTCACCGTAAGTTTGTCACAATTGTAGACGACATCATGGCACGTGGAAGAGTCAATGTTGGCCATTTAATGTGGCATCTCTCATTCCACGTCTGTAAACTTATTCGGTTTAAACTCTATCATAATTACGCATTGTTGTATTTCAATTAAAAAAATGTACAACGTATTATTATATATATTTTTTAGAATCTCAATTTTTAAATCAGAAATGCGATTTAATAAATACAGAGCAAAAACGTTATTTAATATAATATTTATTATGTAAAACGAGAATCATATAAACATTTATTTTTTGATTTATATAACAATATCACTTTATATGTCATTTTATGAGAATTCCTTGTTTCTACAGTATCAATTGAAAATATACATTGAAGTATTTCTTAATAATTCTGAACAACTTTGATGTTTGATTTTATTTCTATTCGTATCTTTTCCCAGTGACACAAACATTTCCCGCTCGGTGAAAACGTTCAAGTGAATATTTTATATTTGAAACGTTAAATTGTGAAATATTTCATAAAATTCTAATAATAGTCACCGTATCAAGGTGCTGATATGTGTTGAACATGGCTCGGTTTTCTACGATCGTACATTATGTGCCTTATTTTATTTGCCTTTTTTAACATTTGGTTGTTATTATTTTCCTACGGATGTTGGAAAACCTTGACGAGTAACGGGAAAACTTCTCTCTGGAATTCACAGATTTCTTGAAAACTGACTGTTAAAAGGATAATAAAGACAACGACACAAGGATAAACTGAATGCCACAGAAGTAGGATATTATTTTCTAGGGAAATCATGTCGCAATAGAATTTTTTTTCTCAACCTTTTCGCTAGATTTTATTTTTAGTTTCTTTTGTGTTACTTTTGCTGTGTTTTATAACCGGTTAAAAATGTTGAACCAGAATTTTGAGCATGTGTAGAGTAATAGGAGTTTGTAGCAGGATATCATCCCACGTGCATTTTATATTTACGTATATGACTGGAGCATTTATATGAGGTTAAAGTTATACGGGAATTTAATGTGGGACCACGGCCATCACGATAACCACCACTACTACGATATCAGCATATGTAGGATATGTGCAAAAAATAGGACCAAAGATACCGACGGACCAGGCTGAATAAGGACCACCCGTAGCTATGGGATTTAAACCACAAACGCAAACAAGTAGTAAATGCAATATTTACACTTGATGTCCGGAATTGTTTTCTTACCCTTTGGTTATGCACAAGTGGTATCTTATTTGCATATTGTGCAATAGTTGTGGTCGTTTTCCAGGTTAATGCATCGACCAGGGAATGTTCACTAACGCCAGGACATGGAAGTGTTATGTTTTTACCAGCTTCAGCAATAAACTTCTGTGTGGGTATGTTGGTTACATCTGAAATTAAACAAAAATTCAAGAATAAAAGAAACATGTACTTTATTTGCTATTGTTTAAGTAAAAAATAAAATAAAATTTAGATTCAAAGCAGCAAGAAAATTTATCTAAACAAAAATACACAGTTTGAAAGCTCTGTCGCACATTTTAATTGGTAAATTCTGTTCATAAATTGTTCTTGAAGTTTTTTTTTGGTCTGCAAAAGCTTAGGATTTTTTTTATGTTTATTTATTTTAGAAAAAAACATTTCGAGTTTGGGTTGTTTATTTGAAATACATATTAAGGGATGGTTTTTAAGGGTTTTCAGTTTAGATGGCGTGGATAGTTAAAACAATGAAAATTTTCATTCAATATTTGAGTTTTATTCATTATATCACAGCACCGAAACCGGTGATTCGAGGCCCTTCGGGATATCGCTGAATATTCTTAGGGGTCCTGTGAAGATTTTATTACATCAATTTTTTATGAAAATAGTGTTTTTTGGGTGGCTGCTTCAACTTTAATGATTTTTTCAATAAAATTTTGTTTGAAAATTTTCGCATGTTTTATGTGTTGTATTTTCTAAAAACTTTTTGTGCTGTATTCTTTTCAAACAAATTCACCTGCGGCGCATTTTGACTTTCCTCTGCTATAGAGGGAAAGTATTGTATTCATGGCGGACACCGATTTGAGAACGGGGGCCGAGAGAATCTTTTTGATTAGTACAAAATCTATTTCAGGCAAAATTATGAGATTGTATGTGCATCTGTATGTCGGTCAGTCTGTCAGTTTGCCGGTCTGTCTGCCTGTCTGTCTGCCTTTTTGTCGGTCTGTCTGTCGGTCTGTCTGTCGGTCTGTTTTACGTATCTTAAATTACTCGAAAACGGATTGAGCTAGCGACTTGAAATTATTGTAGTTTTCTATAAAATTTTGGAAAGCAACGAGTACCCCTCCATACATCTTTTTTTTGTAGAAACACAATTTTTTGAAATTTTTTTCGGAAACTGCGTTTTTGAGAAAAGATCCATATAACCAAATTAAAGGAAAATAAAGTTCCCTGCATTTTTTCTTGAACGGTTCTCGAGATATTTGAAAAAATATTGTTTTTTACATATTTTGTCCGAATCTAAATGTTGTGGAGGAAAGTTTTGTGTTGATCACAACTGATATTTTTGAAAGGGTTTAACAATGACTATATGTAACGACTGTAGTTAGAATAGAGATTGCCGATCGTGGTATAACTCTAAATTTCGAAGAAGAGAGTTGTTGGAGTAGAAAAGGTTGGAAACCACGGCATTTTAGTTGTGTATGCAAGCCAATATCAGAGAAAGGGCTACCACTGCTGATCTTTCATACTGTTTTAGTGTTGCCACAATTTCGCACGACATCGCAGCACGTAGAAAAATCTATGTTGACTATCTCAAACAGTATTATATTAAGTCTGCGGTAATATTTGGCTTAATTCTGTAGACTCCAAAGAAAAATAATCTACAAGAGTTAAACTATCATTATTTGCTACAATGATCAATACCTGATCTACGAAATCCAGTGGATCTAAAGTCCGGCGTTAAAATTAAAGAACATCGCCTGTATGTCACAGAGTTTACTAAAATGTCATGTTCACCTGGATTATATGGCATGAAATTTAATGCATGGAGTTTCACTGCGTGCTCATAACTAATAAAAATGCTAAAACACCTCTAAAAAACATAAAGTTGAAATGAAAGCTTTAGTATTACGATATATGCATACATAATACGTTTTCTGCTATTTTGATTTTAAAGTTCACCAAGTTTCATCAGCGAAATTTCATTTTTCGTGTGCCACACAGAATTGCCCTCAACCCCACTCAAAATTGAAATGAAACGACATATTATATTATATTTTGGTTGTTGTACAATCCTGTGGCACACACGTATGTACGCCATGTCACTGTTTACCATAAAACCTCAGTGTATCTTTGCTCTAATACCACTTATATGTTCATATATTCAAGGATTTTTTTCTCTATACATATCTATATGGAATAGGAATACAAACTTTCTCGGTATCATAGTCTACTCATTCTTGAATACAGAGAAATATATTTATTTTTAAAATATTATGTGTGCATGTGTACTAAATATACCGTTTTTGGTTATGAAATTTAGAAACATGTTTTTTGGCACATCAAGCTGAACAGCTTTAAAGCTCAGATGGGACTTGTGTATAGAATATTGCAATTTGTTGTTGATGTTGCCTCTAACACCGATGATGTTTTGTTGAATTTTAGCGAAATTCATGCTTCAATTTTTGCTATATCAAAACTCAGGGTGCATGACAAGATAATTATTTTTGTCATTCATATTTAATATCGGTTTTATTGACCACTTTTTAATATATTGAGTGGGTTTTCTGCTTATTTGTGGCTTTCGTTTGGAACCTTTTTTTGTGTTTATCGGAGATTGATTGATTGAAAAACTAGAATTATTTTCAAATTTAGTGTCACTAAAGTTATAAAAGCTAATTTACCATAATTATTCAATGAAAACAAGTTTTTTTAATGATTTTAAATTTATATTTAAAATAAAAACATAAAGAAAACCACAATTGCTAGGTAATCGTCAAATATGGCGTGATTCTAAAATTTAAATTCATTAAATTATTGTAATTTTTTTAAAATATAAATGTATGAAATACTCATGTGAAATTACATTATAAACGGTTTTGTCGTTACCACTTTTTCGAAATGAGGTAGGTACCGTTTTCGGAAAAATCGCAAAAAACTGCAATGACCAACTGAATTTTGATGTAAGGAAAAGTCGCAAAACACTATTTAATTCATTGGGAACGTAAAGGAGGAGTGGGCGGGGCGTATATGCCGGATTTCCCAATTTTGTCAATTTGCGGATTCAGTTTAATTTTTTTTTGAGCAACTCGCTCAAGGTTTCAAACCGAGTTAAAATATAAAATTCTCTAAAAAAAATTAAAAAATCATATTTTCCTATTCTAAAGCAAATCCTTATAACTACAACTGTGGAATACATTTTATTTTAATAGCACATTGATAATAACACGGAAAATTCTATAAAACACTCATAAAAATGAAAAATTGTGTTTTTTGTTCAGAAACATCCAAAGAATGATATTTTATTACTCGAAAAAAAATAAAGAGAAATGAATACATTGAAATGAGAATTTAAGTGTCTGGGACCTATGGGAGTAATTTTTGTAAAGCTAATGGCCTGCCGTTGGAAAATTCACATAAAGGCCATAGAGGGATAAGGGAACAAAAAGTGCCCCCAGAGATAGAAGCTTGAAATTTTTTTCGTAAGTTGCCACTATTACAACAAATAATTTCCCAAAATTTCAGTCCAAAAAAACGAGTAGTTTTGGAGAAAAAAAATAAAACATGATTTTTTTGAAAAAATTCTAGCTCCGTAACGGGTTAACCGATTTTGATGAAATTTGTCGCAATTTTTTCGTTGAAAGTCATAGTTTTAAAAAAAAAATATAGCAAAAAAATTAAGTGTGAGGAACCGTTAGGAAACAATATTTTTTGTTTTTAAAAAATTATAACGGTAACTTAACGGTTTTGCACCACTTTTATTTTTTTCTCAAAAACTCCTTAATCCCTTACCTACAAAACAAAAAAAAATCAGGGCAATCGGAGAGGTACTTCATATTCAAAAAAAATAAAATGTGAAGGTAGTCACATTATCATATATGAAAGATGAATCAATTTGTGAACTAAATAATCCAGGAAAATTAGGATTTAACCTCTTAAAAAATCCTAGTTAACTGGATTTTTGCACAGACCTTTATTTTGACATAACAAACAACGTCCCCAAAGTCCATTCCAAAATTGCACCGGCGTCGTGCGTTATTCAAGGTCAAAGGTCCCGAAAATCAGTTTTTTACGTTTATCTCACTTTGTACGAGTTATACGTCTTTTTGAGGTTCAGATGAATTAATCACAATAAAATTCTCTACAAAAAAGGTTAAATATAATTTTCTTGTAGGACAAACAGTTTTCGAGATACAACTCGTCAAACTATGCGTCGCACAGAGAAATTGCTATTATTCAAGGTCAAAAGTCAAAAAAATCGTAAATATCTCGCTTTGTATAGCATGTACGCATTTTTTGTATTCAGATGAATTACTCCTCCGAAAATTCGCTACAAAAAAGGTTAAATAATTTTTTTTTGTAGGGCCAATAGTTTTCGAGATAGAAGTGAACTGTACATTCTTTTCCCCACCGCCATTAAGGTAGAATGCAAGGCGCGTTTTTTTAGATGACTTCCTCATTAGGCCTAATCCATATTTTTCCACCTTCATTCATTTATTCTCCTTCTGCTTCTTCTTCTTCTTGTTCTTGTTGCTCTTCATCTTCGATATAGGTATCATTATACCCGTATGGTGAAACCAAAGGGTATATTAACTTTGCCTTACCGTTTGTAACGCCAGGATCCCGTCATCACACACAAAAATTAATTACACCAGTGTGTTTAGAATGATGAAAAAAGTTGAATTTAGCATGTCCGTCCGTCTGTCCGTCTGTCTGTCTGTCTGTCTGTCTGTCTGTGGCGCGGATTGCGGGCGCACGGATTGAGCTAGAAACTTGAAAGTTTGCACAGATCCGTTTTTCGTAAAATGCAAGGCCAAGTTCGTTAATGGGCAAAAATGGACCATACGAACGAAATCGTTTTTTGTGAATATCTCAAAAACGGTGCATCTTATCAAAAAAGTCCAAGAACAAAAGTTATTTAGGATATGATTCTACATAAAACTCCCATACATCAAAATCCGATTGGAATAAATTTTAAAAAATCTTATTGGAAAGTTTGACTTCAAAGTGGAATTTTGGTATAACTGTTCGAATTTTGATACAAATATCACCATACGGGTCTCCAATGATTGCCAGATTGGCAATTATAGCTTTTGTTATGTTTTTCACTTACATTTAATGTTAAGGTACCAATAAGATCGAGTTCATCATCGACATCGTTTAAATTGTCAAAGGATTCAGTGATATCACAAGAAGCAGGATTTAAACATGATTGACCCCGACAAAAGCTACAAACGATGGAGCACGGTAATCCAATTTTTCTGCATCCACAATTGGAACCACAACCTTTTGTGCAGTTGCAAAAAACGGAATTCAGGAGTTCTTTCGATGCTGGTGGCAGTAATGTACTAACTGGCTACAAGACATTGTTGTTAAATGGGATGGACATTTTTGAGAATAAATGAATGAAGGTGGAAAAATATGGATTAGGCCTAATGAGGAAGTCATCTAAAAAAACGCGCCTTGTATTCTACCTTAATGGCGGTGGGGAAAAGAATGTACAGTTCACTTCTATCTCGAAAACTATTGGCCCTACAAAAAAAATTTATTTAACCTTTTTTGTAGCGAATTTTCGGAGGAGTAATTCATCTGAATACAAAAAATGCGTACATGCTATACAAAGCGAGATATTTACGATTTTTTTGACTTTTGACCTTGAATAATAGCAATTTCTCTGTGCGACGCATAGTTTGACGAGTTGTATCTCGAAAACTGTTTGTCCTACAAGAAAATTATATTTAACCTTTTTTGTAGAGAATTTTATTGTGATTAATTCATCTGAACCTCAAAAAGACGTATAACTCGTACAAAGTGAGATAAACGTAAAAAACTGATTTTCGGGACCTTTGACCTTGAATAACGCACGACGCCGGTGCAATTTTGGAATGGACTTTGGGGACGTTGTTTGTTATGTCAAAATAAAGGTCTGTGCAAAAATCCAGTTAACTAGGATTTTTTAAGAGGTTAAATCCTAATTTTCCTGGATTATTTAGTTCACAAATTGATTCATCTTTCATATATGATAATGTGACTACCTTCACATTTTATTTTTTTTGAATATGAAGTACCTCTCCGATTGCCCTGATTTTTTTTTTTGTTTTGTAGGTAAGGGATTAAGGAGTTTTTGAGAAAAAAATAAAAGTGGTGCAAAACCGTTAAGTTACCGTTATAATTTTTTAAAAACAAAAAATATTTTTTCCTAACGGTTCCTCACACTTAATTTTTTTGCTATAATTTTTTTTGAAAACTATGACTTTCAACGAAAAAATTGCGACAAATTTCATCAAAATCGGTTAACCCGTTACGGAGCTAGAATTTTTTCAAAAAAATCATGTTTTATTTTTTTTCTCCAAAACTACTCGTTTTTTTGGACTGAAATTTTGGGAAATTATTTGTTGTAATAGTGGCAACTTACGAAAAAAATTTCAAGCTTCTATCTCTGGGGGCACTTTTTGTTCCCTTATCCCTCTATGGCCTTTAAAAGTGTTGCTAACTAAACCCAAGAGGAAAGACGAGAAATCTTTTTTCCCAAATTTTTATGGAATATTGTTAATCTTCTGCTAATTTTTATGCGGTATTCTAGACAGGGTAATTTTTTTTTCGGTTCATCTTAATGGGATAAATACGGATTTTAATATCTTTTTTTTAAATGGTTTATTTTTTTATTAAAAAATTGGAACTTAATTTTTTGATATTTTATATAATTTTCTAAAAAACGCAACCATAAATGAGGCGCTAAAAGCTAGAGTGGACCAAGCCACATAATCGAGTTTTCGAAGCTTTTCCACTTTTGTACTATTATTGACTGTAAATTTTTGGAAAAAAAAAATTCTGTCGACTTTATTACTCAATGTTGAAATGTTCTTTTGTGCATACAAACATTTTTCACTCGCAATAGTGATTCAAACACAAAAAAATTCACGATTTCGACATGTGGGTTGGTCCACTCTAGCTTTTAACGCCTCAAATAGTGTCGTTAAATGAAACTATTAAAAAGGTATAAAAATAGAACTATTTAAAAAGTGTAAAACAGTTTACATAAAACACGTTACGCTGGCTTTGGACTTTTTTGACCCACTTCTACACTCGCCACATTTTTCGGGATTTTTATAGATGTTTAAACGAAAAATCTCGGAAAATATGACGTATTTTATAAACAACCCCAAATCTCTGAAATATAAAAGAAAGTTTTGTGGAACCAAAAATTTATTGTCCGAATTCATGGGACAGATAATAGAACTACAAAGCCTGCTCGAGTTAACTCGGGCTGAAAATCTTTTGAGACTTATTACTGGAAAAGTTCTTTAAATTGGAAATCCTTTAAGACGGAGACTCCTGCAAGGCAATATTTTTTTCGATATTGAGGGTCTCCTCCGAGAAACAGTTTGAACGCCTTTCATAAAATGCACTCGAATTAGCTCGAGCCTTTACTTGAGTTTTTTTTTATCTGTGCTTGTTAAGGTATTAAGCTACGCACACTTTCCATTCTTATATTTGAAAAAAAAAACCAAATCCAACGAGGTATGCTTAAAAAAACGACATAACATAATTCTAGACATTTTGTCTTCCAAGTTAATTTGCATAGACATATAAAAATAGGTTATAAAGAATTAGCTCCAAAAGCTTAACCGAAAAAAACGTTATTTTGTTGTTTCAGCCACCATTTAACACTTGACGTGAGTGCCAAAAAAATCTCAAAATATTACAACAATGATGCATATTTAAGGGATGAATATAAACTAACTGTCAAAAGGTATTTTTTTCTTTCATAACTTTTGTTAACGCTGAATAATGTACTACGTTTGAGTTTATTTCACCCTCAGCGAAACGAGCGAGTTAATTCGAGAACAATTGAGAGGAGTCTTTTCATGATAAAAATTTACCACCATCCCTTCTCATAAATATTTTTACGTGGTCATAATATTTTTCTTTCCCTGTTTAGTCGTTGCCTTTTTTTACCTCGAAACAATGACTTTTATTGATCTTAAAAATTTTATTTCTCGTCAATAATAACAAAAAACTGGAGAAAAGTTATTTTATGATACCTTTAAGACAGTTTGACTTGAAAGCATTAAAATGATGGACACAAAAACATTAATAGTTGGTAGAAAAATAAGAAAACAACGGGAACAAATATAAAAAGACTTAATAATATAAAAAAAAAGAAAAAAAAACATGAGCGAATTATTAGAATCTTGAAGGGTTTTGTCCACTTTTCCGGATATTGCATCATTTTTGTTGTGTTTTCTTCATTAGCAACATTTATCTGCTTGCGGAAAAGGTCGAAAAAATTTTCCATATTAATGCTGAACATTAACATTGCTTCATTGACATAAAAACTCTCTTTCTTCAAAATGGATACTTTCGTTTATGACTAATAATATTACCAAATGGTAAGCTAGGTTTATGGTGTATTCATTATTTCACTAAATTTTTTTCATTTTCTCTATCAGTTATCGTTCCGATTAATTAAAAAACAGACCAAGATATATAAGTTGTGTTAAAACGCAGGTTTTTTAGTCGATTAGAAAATTCAATCAAATCAGTTTTAGTTCAATTTATAAATTACTAGAATGTGGATTTGTCAGATTAAAGTATTTTGTATACGTTTCAGAAAAAAACGTTATGCAAGTTTAAAGCTTTTGAACTCGCCTTTTGAAAAAAATAACGTTATCCTTACAGGACTTATAGGGACCAGCTTAAAAATGTTCAAAAAAAAACCCTAATTCAAGTTTCCCCGAAATTCAGGGAAAAAAGGATATTTGTGTTATCCTCAAGAATATTTGGGCTATCATTTTGGTCCCATAAAAACACATAAAAAAAACTTCTCGTTATTTTAAATTTAAAATAACACATTTTAATGTAGTTTTTGGGTGGTAATTTGATAAACCTTGATAAACCTTGATACCAAACCAGAAGGAGGGGTATACGCTACTGAGGGAAGAAAATATTGTTATGGTTTCAATTATATATAATACATTTTTTACTTTCCTTTGCTGTAGAGGGAAAGTGTTGTATTCATGACGAATACCGACTTGCAATCGGGGGCAGATAGTATGAAATCCGTTTCAGGTAAAATTATGAGGAAGTTAATTAAAATTGTGAGAATCTGTCTGTATGTCCGACCATATGTCTATCTGTCTGTTGGTCTGTCAATCTGTCAGTCTGTAGGTCTGTCCATTTTACGTATTCGAAATACCTTGAGAACGCTAGCGACTTGATGTTTTTTGTAAATAAGTTTTACGAAAATCGTAGTTTTTCATAAACTTTTGGAAAAGTAACGTTAGCTATGTCGAGTACCTCCCACACATTATTTTAAATACCGTTTTTGTGGGGGAAATTAATATTACGGATCTAACGGTTTTTACGGATCTCTAACGGTTCTGAACATACAGTCGCATGTCGATTTACGCACAAGGTAACATTTAAGCCATTTGCATAAATCGAGAAATTGCAACAATCGAATGTCCCAAAAAACATGCTGGGAAAGTATCCTAACCTATTAATGGAATTTAAAAATTAAATTTGTTACAACTTATATTTATTATAAAGAACAAATATTTCCTTTTGTAAATAATTTTTTAGTACGCATAAATCAAGCACTGTATTTAAAAAAAATAAGTTTTTTGAAAATTTCTCGAAAACTATGCGCTTTTGTGAAAAAAAATATGCAACCAAATTCAAAAAAAAAATTCCTACATTTTTCCCCAAACGGTTTTTACGTATCTTTAACGGTTCTAGAGATATTTCAAAAAAAAAATTACTTTTTACGTATTTTTCCGAAACTAAATCTTGTAGAGGAGCGTTTTGTGTTGATCACAACCAATATTTTAATCTCTTCTTCATTTACACATTTATGTTTCTTTCAAATTGGACCATTAGTTTTCGGGTAATTGACGAAAAACGCTTTTTTGCACGTAACTCCCTTAAGGGGGGCAACCCCTTAAAATCCATAAAACTGAATAACTGCCACAAATAAGAACAAAAAAACGTGTCGAATATTTTTCATAGTTCTACAATTCTGTAAAGTAAGTTTGCTTTTAAGTGTGACGTTAAACAAAATCTAAGGTATACATTATCGAGGGGTATATACAGTACAGTATCGAGGTTTCAACGTAATGCATTTAATAAATTTCATTTTTTCCATCACATCTCAAAATGGAATAAAAAAAAGGAATATTAATCTTATAAGTGTTGCCAATAAATCAAGATAACCGACGACATTTTAAGGGCAAAAGTTCTTGTTAGTTGAATAACTGAAATTAGCAAGCTGCCTTTTGTCCTGTCAATTGTTAGGGAGTTTCTGGTTTTCCTTTCCAGTTAGTTGGAAAATCCGGTATGGTAACTATGTGTATTAACAATATCCCGACATCAAAGTAAAGCTGAAAAAAAATCGGTTGAATAAAAGATGCTGCAGAATTCAGCCGTGCGTGAAAAGGGAGTCTCTTAACTTTATTGTTCGGTCAAAGGGAGATTTATCTGTTGGTGTTCGTTAGGGCAAAATACTTTGACTTGGGGATGCATACACTCCGAGATTAAGTAGGGGATAAAAAACATTTTTTCCCATAAATTCTTCCGGGCTTCACAATTTTACAAACTGACAACGGGGGGATAAAATCTTTTTATTGCGGATTAAAAATTAACATAAATTGCATCAGAAGCAGTTTGAACTTTTTTTTCTTCTTATGGCTATACAAATTATGGTTTTACTTTGCTGAATAGTTAAGGATAATTTTTAAGTAAAATTGCATTTTGTATTCACCGCATACAGAATTATGTCGCTTCTAATGGAGTTTGATTTTAAAAGTGTTGACGTTGCTGTTTATAATGCAATCAGTTTTTTAATGTGCTTATTTAAGGGGGATATTCGACTCCCTAGGGTGGATTTTAAATTTTATGTCTTTACAATTAATTCAATATTTTGATGATGCTCTTTTAAAATATACTTAGCCAGTGTGATATTCATAGAATTAAGATGATGTTGGTTTTAAACTGATAAAAGCTCAGGTCTTGGGGGATGCCTAAAAAACGTCAAAATTTGAGGAAGCCTGCGATAATTTGACGACGCTTTTGATTCCATATAAAAAATCACGAAAAAAGGAGGCGTGAGTTTAAAAATAGGGAGGGGTCGGAAAAATTTGGCTACAACAATTAAGCTATATAAAACTAGGTTTTAAAATTTCATAAAAACCCATTCTTGGCATACAAACATGCTATTGTAGTCTTCAATGTTTTTTTAGAAAATAATACCAAAAAGAAAAATGTTATTCTGAATGTTAGAATTGAAACCTAAACAAATATGCAAATGCTTCATATTTTCCACGATTTTTTTTTGCCAGTGAAATTTTTTATATCCCACAACCCTTCAAAATGGAAATAATAATAGTACGGGGATAGAAAATAATTTTACTCACAATAAATTGGTTTTGCGCAGATTACAATTTTCTATTGTTATTTTTTGGAGTTTGACAATTTAAAGTAATTGCCTTGTGGATAAAAACTTGGATAAAATATTCAACATGTGTACAACCACTAAAAATGCAATCTTGCTAAAAATTTAAACACTAAATGATCCAGCGGAAAACTTCACCCTCTCTATTTTATCATAAAATGCATGTGAAATATTAAAAACATAATTCGATTCGATGTAAACATTGGAGGTGGGCTAGAAAATTGTATTTTGGGGATGTTTGACGTTGTAGATCATAGTTCAGATAAAATGTGGATGATAGATACAAAGTATCTCATACACAATGAAAAGGACTAGAACACAAACACAAATAAATTGGCAGTGGTATAAATTGGCTCGGCATTTTAAGTTAATAACATTTTTTGCCCTCTCCACTCAATCTCTATACTCTACACACTCGCCATTATTTCGTTCATCCTTTGCGGGCGAAGTTCTCCTAAATACTTTACGGCCACTTAATCCTAAATGATTGCCATGTTCCGCAAAACATGAGTGGCAACTGTACGCGAATGCTAAAATGCAATTTCATGTTTTTGTCTTGACACCATAAAAAACGCTCGCAAAATCACCAAAATTGCTTAGGGGAATGAACAATCACAATTTTTATATGAATTGAACCCAATTTAGCAACCAACATAGAAGCATAGAGCGGTATCATAGTCACATAAAAATAAGTAAAAAAAAAAGAAATATATAAATAAATAAAAAAATTCTGAGAAACAAGTATATGCGGCAGTGTAGTACCATCATCAAAAGGAAAATTGCATTAGGTTGGGTGGAAAGTTTGTTCTATTTTAGTGGCAGTGATATTAACGTAGGGCAGACGTTTTACTGGAATAAAAAAAAAGTTTTTACTTTTAACCATTGTTATGAAAGGCCCATCTTGCATAAACAAATATTCACAGCTAAGACGTCAAGATAAGTGCCTCTTTGTCTTTCTTTTTTTTCACATTTTTTAAATGCAGCGTCTCTGCCAAAATCCCCTTCATGAGAATACATGCTTCTCCAAATTAGAGATTTTCTAAATTGTCTAAAAAATGAGTGATTTTTTGAGTGTAAGTTTGAGTAAGTTTGGGAGAGAGTTATGTGGAGGACTGTTAACTAGTTTTTCATATTTTTTTATAAATATTCTAAGTTGCAAGATAAAAAAAAATTTGATGTAAAAATAGGTGGATCTGGCAACACTAATTGTACAGTGTTCGCTGCTAACATGCGAGTTATAGTTTTTAGCTAGTGTAATGTCGGACATTTTTTTTTATTTGATCGCCGCCAATCAAAACGAACGTATTTGTGTGACAGCGGGATTAAACATCATACATAATTTTGATAAAGATTTTCGAATGGGGGTAGCAAGGGGGTGAGGTGGAGTTCCGAAAAGCCTAAAAAAATCATTTTCATGTTTTACTATTTAGTTCTACTGATCAGAAAAAAAACTAAGTCTCAGGGCTTTTGACACCACCGCTATGTGTGGCCACCTCTTCTTAATCTTTTGTTTTACGCAAAATGACAGACAATAAGCCTTTTTTGAATTTTTGATATAGAAGGGTTTTCCAGAATTGTATTTTTCGACTGAGTGTTAGTTAAAATATAAACAAAAATATTTATGATTTTTTAGGTAAATCTTCGAAGGTACATATGAAAAGTTTGCTGATCAAACTGTAGATTTAAATATTGACAAAGATTTACCAAAATTAATGAAACATTTTCCGAAAAATTTTTTTTTGTGTGAATAATCATAAAAAAAATCTCAAAAAATTTATGTAAGAACTTTCCATTCACCCTAAAATATACATATGTATCGATCTGTACGAATAAAGCGTACATAAAATAGCATAATAACATAGAATGAGGAATAGAATGTGAGAGCCGTGTTCGGGTCCCGTTCTGTCTATATGAATTACATTTTTGTGTTATATCCTGGTGAATTGCGAGGAGCATAAATCTAATTTTCTGAAAATTCCATTCGTTTATTGCGGAACACTCATCCGTTGATGGTGTGCTGGGATTTTGCTTTTAATTTACATTAGCGAACATTTGATGCTCACAAAAGGACGATTGGCGATGGGCGGTGGTGGCGTATGGTTGTTGGTAAATCGTGCCCCGTGGATGGAAAAAAATCCTGGTTAGGGGCAAAGATGCGGCTTTAGGTAAACTCCGTCATATTCATTTCAGGCAAATAAAATATAATAAATTTCATCCCATATTTTGTACAGTAGCGAATGATGGAACTACGTAACCAAGGACAATCACATTTTCACCATCACCCCACTATCATTATGATGATTATGATTATTTTTATCATAATTTTTTCCCTGCTCTTTCGGTATGTTTTTTTTTGCAAAAGTACTGAGCACCAAATGTAGCAAATGTTGAAAGTGCTACTATATCCTTTTGAGCGCAATATACGCAGCTCGCCGGATATGAAGGAGATTTTTGATCATTTTCCAAGAATACGTTAGACGAATCGTATTTTTTTCTGGTCGTTATTCTCCCATCCATATAAGGCACACATATGTACATGCAAGTTCCCTAATATAGATAGTATGAAATATAACAAAACAGGATCGGGAAAAAATTGAGTTGGGGGTAGAGAAAGTGAATCGTTCATGATAATTGAAAAAAATCTTCACATGTGCAAAAAGAAATATTTCGCTTATGAAATTTTCTAACGATTTCACGCTTGAAGGATGTTTCAAATTTATATATCGGTCCCTAAACAATGTGCGGTTGAATTCACTTTGAAGGATATCTTGTACACAATAAGTGCCTAACTAGTTACATATATGTATAGGTGAATATATATATAGTAACCGATATGTTGTCTAAAAGAGTAAATATGTGAAATCTTAGATATTTTTTTTAGCGTTCTTTGGCTGTATTATATTTTTGCTTTTCTCGCTCCTCTGAGACATTTTGCTTGCGGCCACCATCAGAGCCTCCCTGCTCCTGTGATTTTTCTTTGAGAACATACGGGAGATAAAACTGAAACAATTTTTGCTTCTTTTTGTTTTAGAGCATGATAATACTTGTTACTGTTAGGAAATGAATTATTATGTCAGCCTAAGGGAATACAAGTTTCATCCTTTCTGGGCTCCACTTTTCTTCATTCTATTTTGTTCATTTTAGCTTAACCATAAATCAAGCCCAAGTAGCAATTTGCGACATTGTCTAGGTCAAATTAATTTTGTTTTTGTTTATCAATTGGATATTTTTTTCTATTTTGGTCCATGAAGAATATTTCACCATTGGCGATGTATAATAAAATTTACTTTTGACTTTTCTTTTGCTAAAAGGAGAAAAATTAAACGGGGCTGCGAAAAATTAAACAGGGCTGCGATGAGAAGATGGGGGAACGAATTCGGAAAGCCTTAAATTACAGTGACGTATTTTACGGACAGCCCCCAACCATATAATCTATCAACAGGAGGAGGAGATATGGGCCGGTTATCATTTCATAAATCTAAATTTTCTATAGGCGGATTTATTATGGGTGCAGGAAAAATTTGACGCACATGACAATTTGAGGCTGTAAGTTGTCCAATTTTTTTCAGAATATGTTCCAACTCAAAACTTTAAAAACATTTGTGCCGCCTATGCAATGAAATAGCACAATTAGATTTCAAAAACAGCAAAATAATAATGTGCCACATTTCCTAAATAAACGATGCTAATTTTTGGGTCATGCTTCCCAATTGACCAATGTTGGAATTTTTGTACCGTGTCCAAATGTACCACGCAATTTTCCTTTATAAAGTTTAAGAATATTTGTGGGAACATTTGGAATTATGGACCTTATGGTACAAAAAGGACAATTTTCACAGGCAAAAATCTTGGATTTCCAGTCAAAATTCCATAAATCGTACCTTCGGTACTTGGTACAAGATGATTGGAAATCCAATTGGCTTTCCAACCAATTTGGTCAATTGGGTTAGGGTGATCATATTTTTTTTATATGAATCTGGTACAGATGACCTGCGAGGGGGGGCGGGGTGAGGAACGGAACATTTTTGTGTTTCGAGAACTACGAAACAAGAAAAAAGATATATTCTACTGCTCTACCGAGATTATTATTTTTTTACTAATGTTTTCACAGCTTTACTCATTATTTTTTTTCTCTTGTTGTGATTTTTCCACAGCCTGTATAATATCCTTTTATAGCATTAATTTTCGTCGACATCATTAGAATTTGTAAGTAACATAACATAAAAACGTTTGATTCAAATCCTGTTACTTGGGATATTTGTAATGCTACCTATTTAAAGAACACACAAATTGTATAGAAATATATGATTTTTTATGAAAACATGAAACGAAATTGGACAAAATGAGCGTTTAAGGCATCGTCTTGTTCATATCGCGCCTACAACATAGATTTTACTTATTTTGTTTTAAGCTGCTCTACCCCAACTCCCACAAGTTTTGGCCGATTTTCCGAATTCTAACCAATACTTTACGTTCCATGTTTCGATTTGCTTCAAGGCTATTTGTTATATGTTTTTGATACGGAGAAAAAATCCTCATCATAATTTTTATAAAATGCTTTATCATTTGTAATAATTTAAAATGATACGATAATTTTTTTTATCGATATTAATGTATTTATGTTATCTTATTTTTTCAAATATAATCAAGTAAGATCTTGTTTTATAGAGCGTAAAAATGGGTAAATGAAATTGCTAGCGCAGATATTAGGTTATTTAAAGATTTTTGTATCAAATACCAGCATTTTCACCCGGCTACGCTCGGCTAAAAGCGTGGGTAAAAATTAGATAGGTTAGAGTTTTCTTTAAAGTTTTTGCTTTTCGGAAAATGAGTTTCAAAAATTAACAAAACGACAATAAATTCCAGTATTCGGACTCGGATTCACTTCACCCCGTCCCGTTACTCCCTTTATCTCTCGGTAAAATTTTAAATTGTAATATCTGTGGCAACAAGTCATAAGAGCCTAAGTCGATTTTCAGATCAAGATAAAAAGATCTGTATTTACTTTAATAGACAGAGCAATTTGGCTTAGCCTAAAAACAGACTTAAGCCCTTATGACTTGTTGCCACAGATATGTTAGAGATGGACCCCGGCGAGACTCTATGCCGAAATTTAGACTAATCGACTAGGTAGTTTTTGCAAAAGTGTAACAAAGAGGAAAAACCAAGCTTCCGATTGAGATTACCCCCTCCCTTTACTATCCCCACCCCTCTACTTTCCAATAGACTTATGTTGGAACCGGCCTCCCTCGCCCGATTTATTGCGATTTTTTATGTTTTTAAAATTTTTTGTTGTGTTTTTCGCGAACGAAGCAGTCACACTACCGCAGATCCCCATTACTGTATGATATATTTTATGAATAACCTGTCTTCTATAGTTTTTAGAAAACATAAACCAAAATTTCAGCTCAATTGGTTTGGGCTTTTGAAAGCCAGAGTCAGGCTTCACATTTGGCCAACGATTTTCACTCGGTTTTTCTCGAATGAAGTGCAATTTCGGCTGATTTCCGGTAAGAAAAGTAACGTTGAGATCAATTATGTAGGAATGAAACTTGCCAATCAACCCCCCTAGGGTAAGACTGCTATAATTATTTTTTTATGAAATTCTGTATAATGTTTTTTTTATGAAGAAAAGACATATCAAAGCATTTTTTTGCATTAATATACAGGGTGCGCCATCTGTTCCTCCGGTATGTAAACATTGAATAACTTCGCCATTTGTCAACCGATTTGCTTTCCTAGACACGTTTTGGAAACGTCAAACCAGTACAATTTTAACCATGAACCGCTTCACACCGAAAGAACGCGCCGAAATAGTGACGATGTACATTGAAAATAGTCGTTCAATTTTGGATGCAAGTTTTAATGACCGACGAGGCACATTTCACTCCCTCTGGCGGTGTTAATAAACAAAATTGCCGCATTTGGGCGACAGAAAATCCTCACGAGATTCATGAAATACCATTGCATGATCGAAAAGTGACTGTTTGGGCCGGCGTGTGCGCAAAAACCATCATTGGGCCATTTTTCTTCAATGAAGGTGAAACAGTTAATGGTAATCGATATCGGTGGATGTTGGCACATTTTGTGTGTCCGAAAATGCGTGAAAAAGGTCTGACTGACTTCTGGTTTCAGCAAGACGGGGCGCCATGCCACACAGCGGACCAAACAATACGGTTTTTGCAACAAAAATTCCCTAGACGTGTGATATCGAAAAGAGGCGATATTGACTGGCCACCAAGATCCCCTGATTTAACCCCCCCAGACTTCTTTTTGTGGGGTTATTTGAAGAGTAAAGTTTACGCCAGCAACCCGAAGACCATTGACGAGCTCAAGACCAATATTCGTGCCGAAATAGCTGCCATACCGACGGAGATGCTCGAAGAAGTGATGGAAAATGCCCGAAAAAGAGCACAGTTTGCGGTGGCCAATAAAGGTGGTCATTTGATCGATGTTGTTTTCAAAAAGTAGTCCACATAAATTGTAAAGGATTGAACTAAATAAAAAAACACAATTTTTTGCAATCTATTGTTTCTTTAAAAAGTTATTCAACATTCTCATACCGGAGGAACAGATGGCGCACCCTGTACATTCGATATTTCCAACAGAAATCAATTTTTTTCAACAAATTGAAAATCGTGCCGAGAAAACCTTAAAGAACTGTAAAAATAAAAATCAATTCCTATGATTGAAATATATTTATTTTAAAATTCCGAGTCGCGTGTAGGTTCATATATATATTTTTTTCATCAAAAATTGTTGATTTTTCACAGAACTAGATATTTTTTTTCTCTTTAAAGAATTCAAAGGGTAGTAGGTATCTAAAGAACAAAATCCAAATCAATATTCAAGCTAAATTGTTTAATGATTTTTAATTCACGAGTAGAATAAAACGGAAAACGTGCGCACGTGTCGCATTTCAGTTCAAAGTAGCAATTTTGTTTGATTAAAATTTTTCAAATCCTTTCTTCAAAAAATTGATTCGGTCACGTGAATTTGAATATCATTTTTAAAGTGCTGAACGGCAAACCATCTTGCAGGAAGGAGCAAAAAAAAATGAAATTCAATTTAAAAATTTCAACCCCCTGCAGATTTGTGCTGTCGAACGTTAAATCCGAATACATTTTAATATCAATAATTTACTTATCTTCGATTTGATAGCATTATTTTCCACTGTGGAGTTTAATTCCATTTCGAAGTTCTAAGGTGGAAGAAATTTTTCACATCAAAGACACATCACCGTCATATGCGAGTTGCTCGTCAAATAAATTGCGACAAAAATAATAATAAAAAAAAACACACAGACACTAAACAAACACAATTCGCATGAAATTCAAAGCTAAGGAAAAGAAACGATTTCACCCTCTGATAGCACTTGTTCGTCTGCTGCTGATTTATCTAATTGGTAAAAAGTGTTTCATCCCCCTTTTAATGAATCAAACCGAAATTGTTGCTAAGAAGATTTGATTTGGTTGAGTGACTTTGACTGGAAAAGTGATTCATCTCATTATATGGTGTATCTGTGAAATTCTCGTCTATGTCATACGTTTTGGTTATGGGTTATGGCTATAGTTACGCTTATCCCCTCAAAGTTACCAGGACTAAACGAACGACGGACGATCGTTACCATGGCCATATGTATAATATGTACGGATAGTCAGTCCATACGCAATTCACATACACCAATTATAATAGGGCCGAAGTGAATATATGCAGTTACTGCTGTATCTACTAAAAGTATAGTAGGGAAGAAATAAAGATTCTCCCTGCACTCCAAGTGATTCGATCGAAAAAAGGATCACTTCGCGTAAAGCGAATCAATTGACTCATGGTCGTATGAATTTGCACAAATATCGGTTTCCGTTTTATTGCGTTGCCTTGCATTCGCATTCGTTCACTCACCCTTAATTTGTTCAACATGTAAAATTGTAACAGTCGCATAGTCATGACATGGGGTGCATATGTAGATATTCATCATAATATTGAGGGTAAGTTTAAATAATCGATTAAAACCGTGTTTCCATTAGCAACCGGCTGCAATGATAATAAAATTTGATTTGTCAAGCATGAAGAGTTCAGAAATTTTGATTGAATATTGGGGAAATCCACAGAAATTTTAAATATTCTTTGATAGTGGATGTAATGCATTTTAAATTAAATTTTCTTTCATATATTGAGTTCAGAAATTAAAAGGAAAAAAAAGAAATGCAATGAAAGATGTATTTCCAGATTTGAATTTGATTTGGGTAAGTATTTTTGCATTCCTCACGATATATTTTACTCACAATAGAGAAAGTTATAGGTTTTAAATTTTGCTAATAGGCCTCATCCAGTCTTTTTGTTACTTCTTCCGAAAACGCCTGAATCATGCCAAGGTGGTGTGAAAATAGTTTACGCCAGTATTGACGTCTATTTCATACGCTTGGGCAGTTTTGCAGGGCAGGCAATGAATAGATTTAACAAAATCTGAAGCAAACTTACTATGACGAGCTTTTTTTAAAAGGAAAATCTCAGTTGAAAAATAACTAGTCTTTTCTTTGTGTTGCTGTCCAGTGGCTTTTTCTGCTTCTCTAATTCAGCTCGATTTTCGGGAGAAGTTATAATCGAGCTTCGCATTGATTTTCGGCCACGATTTGAAACACTCAAAATAACTCATAAAAAGCTTGAAAACACGAAATATGACATTGACAGGGTGGACCACTTCACCCTACCAAACGTGGACCACTACTACCTACCGACGCTATTTTGCGCGGAATGACGCTGCTTCAACAATTGTGGAAAAAAGTGTAGAAATTCGGTGGATTTACAAAGTTCATAATGTAAACAACATTTTAGATTAATTATCCTATTGAAATTACGAAAACTTTTCACAATGCGAAAACTTGCGATACTTGCGAATACTTTTCACAATATTTTTTTGGCACTGGTCTGTGAGAGTGAGTCAATATACCTCTGCATGCTTTAATGACTAATACAAATCAAGTTGTCATCCAGAGCAACCGATGAGAGTTGCATATTCTGTTCTAATGTCACTATTACTAAAAAGAAGGTGGTGGACCACTTCTCCCTATGGACTACTTTATCCTACCTGACCCTACATTTGTTGTATCTCCAAAACAAAGTTCTAAGCGTAAACGTCCTCCAAAAATGTTAATCCACTGGCATATCCGAGATTTCCTTAATTTTATCTCACATTTCTGTGGATATTTCGTAATGAAAAATTTACTAACGTTAAGATTAGCAAATTCGATCGAAATTCATGACATCACGCCATATATAGTGTGACAGCAGCTTAAATAAAGGAGATTTTCGCCTTGCATACGAATGAATTGTTATGCCAATCAGGAAATTAAACTCCGTCCAATTCGATTGGATTGAGTACTCTGACATGGAGGCAGACATGGTGCGAATTTGCTGGTGGTAACCAAACTTGATTTACTTATGGCCAGAAATCGAATAACGCCTGGATAACACCATGTATTTATCTATGCATACACTACGAGTAACGGATACAAATAGACATTGGCCGTGATAGATATCAGACACAATTTGGCCGAAAGTTTGACATTGAATGCGGAAGGCGACTACTTGGGGTTCAGGATCAAATTTCGAATCTAAATGCGGATCATAGACGTAAAGTACACTTTTAATTATAATTTCAGATCTTCATCAACTTTTAGCACAATATCCGTATTCGAAACTGTGGAAAATCCATCTCTAATCCAGATTCTTATTTGTTAATACACCAACATTATTATCTGTCCTTATTGTGTTTGCTTATTAAAATTATTTTCTCTCTGGTCTTAATTAATTACAACCATTTAATGTATGTATGGGATGAATATGTGAATATATTGTGGTATCCCAAAAATAAAATACATACTCATTATAATATATATATGAATGTTTATTATGGCAAGTCGAGTTTAAGTATATTGGATAATGGGCATCATGAATTACACTCTTATATCGTATTTACGAACGTATTGCAAACATTTTATGTACTCGCATAGTAATGTTAGCTAAATTCTATACAATGCGGTAGCTAAAAGCTGAATAAGGATGAGAGATCAAGACGGACCGACCCACGACAGACGATGACGACGATCTAAATAAACGTTTTCTTCATTCTAAATGTCGGTCGTGTATCCTTGAATCCGAAACGAATGTGGGGAGGTTAGTTTGGATTTCATCGAAATAAGGCCAAATATGTCTTGGAGGCATTGTTTGCGAATGTCAGGACCATAAGATGCCGAGAAATCCTAGTAAGGATGCTGTAGAATATCAAAAGATACTAACACACGAAACAGTAAAGTTATCAAGATGCATACTTTGTGGATTGGTTATCCCGGGCAACAGTATACTGTAACCTATATAAAGTAAAGATATTTATCCTTAATACAGGATGTCTGATTACTGGTCTAAGTCAACACGCCAGAGATATGCGGCCGAGACAAACATTTCCAGTGATTAATTATTCAAAGTTAAATAATTAATAGACCATCAATGATTATCAATTGTCTTTATTTTTACTTGTTCCCCACATCTCTTTTTTCTTCAATTTTTTTTGCTGTTTCACTAAATTTCCATTCCATCGCTTCCATTTGCCTTAATTTCCTTTCTATGAATATGAATACTACTTTTAGTATCAATACAACTTAATTTTCGTGCGTGAGAACTATTTTCCTTTTTTTTTATTATTATTATGTTTCAGTTGTTTCTTTTTTCCATGTTTCGTTATTCGGTTTTCCGTAATGTTATTGATTACCATGTAACAAATGAGTGGAAATATGTTGTTAGGACGAAGGACGACAGGATGAAGTTTTTCGGTGCGTTTTTGTGGGATTCACGCAGATTTGGTTGGATTTAGAATCCTATTCGCCTCTAGGCATTTTCTATACAAAATCAATGTATATCTAAACTAAATATTTAAATATACATATACTATATATATAGGGTAAGTCACGTATAGATGCCCCACTAGGATAGATGCCTCACTGTTAAAAACTCGTACTTAACGAAACAAAACGGAACATGTCATATCCTACATATCAAGTGTTTGCTCAATGAAACTTCAGTGCGTTGTTAAAATTCGCGAGAGTCGGGCGTGTTGCGGGATAATTGGCCATTTTTGTTTTCGAACAAGGGAAAACTCCAAAAACTTATTTTGAGCTGCACAAAAACTCTTGGAACTTTTGCTTAAAGAAGTATGTATATATTTTTTTATTTTTTATGTGTCAAATGGAGTGTTTAGTGTTTGTGAAAAAAAAATTTTTTTTCTTTTTATCCACATTTAATTTATTAAATAATTGGGGCATCTATCCGGTATGAAAAGGATAGACGCCTTCTTTTTAAAAGGGATAGTTGACTTTAGGGGCAAATTAACTCTAGGTAATAATATATACCTATTTGCTTTCCCACATTCATTGAAAATACTTATTTATTATAGGTAAACATCCTATCCTTGGATTCGAAAATGAAAAACGGCTCGTGCGTCATATTCAGAAATTAGAGGCCGTTCGATTTCCTCCCGAAAGACACTGAATTTTGTTATTTTTTTCTTTATTATTTAATTAAATTTTTTTATGTTGCAGTATGTGTATATTGGATAGACATATATGTATGTAAATGAATTAAAATGTATAATAAAATTTTGTTATAACTTAATAAAATGTTTTTTTTTCCTCAAAGGCATCTATCCCACATGCACATTTATCATGTTGGGCGTCCACCCCATAGGTTGGGCATCTATCCCAAAAAGTAGAGACTAACAAAAACATTTTTATCGCAGTAAAAGAAAAACATAATTGAAGTTTTTTTCGGCTGAAATTGTAGATAAGTGTACAGACTAATATTTAAAAATAAAAAAAAAATCGAAAATGTCTTTCTTCATTGTGAAATATAGCAAAGTCAAAATGTGGGGCATCTATACGTGAGTTACCCTATAGTATTATAGAACAATTGGTCTGAGATTTGTATGGCATAGATTAATATCTTAACTGAAAAACGAAGACCTAAAATAATAAGGGTATTAGCCATTAAGTCTTGACAAATGTTGGTATTCCATACAAATTTGAACGGGTTAAATCGTATTATGACTTAGTAAATGAGTGAATGAGTTAGACTGATGATGATTATTATCATTATATACACATGTGTTATTTTTTTCCCCCTTCCGGTTTTACTATCTTGGAGTAAAAATATATCTACCTAAATATAATTAGAGATTTCCCCCGTTATTACATAAGAATATATTTAAATATTCGTGTTTTTTGGGATTTTGCTAATGCTCCTTACCAATTTATTAATGTCGGTGAAACGATTATAGGCACAGGTGAATTATTCTATGTCAGTGTTATAGCGTGATAGATTTATGAATGTTATTTCACTTTTGCCTTTTTCAATGTCGTGATTTCGAAACTGATTTTATGACCTTTTGTAACTTTTATCATTAATTATTTTATTATCAACATATAATGGGATATGATTTTGTTAAACCTTAAAATTGTTTCCATGTTTTTGGGTGAAATTGTATAATTCAACGATTTTAACGCGTAAAAATTATAATATAGTTAGCAGATATTAAATAAATTAATTTGTAAATGAAACATTTTTATTATTAGCCACGGGACATAATGTTATTTAGTTTACATGTTTTTGTATATATTAAATTTTTTTATGCGGAGTTACTATCCTTTTTTTGTTCCGCAATTTTCTTTATAAGATTATTGGATTGTGAAAAAGGATTGTTTATATTTTCGTTGAAAGTAATTAAGGTTGTGATTCCTCAATACGCACTCCAGTTGGAATATAACGTGTGGAAAAGCTATGAATATATAAAACAGCTTTATAAAACAGCTTTATAAGACAGCTTTATAAAACAGCTTTATAAAACAGCTTTATAAAACAGCTTTATAAAACAGCTTTATAAAACAGCTTTTAAAGCAGTAGCATTAATGAATATCAGTTGTGAACAACACAAAACTTTCCTCTGCAATCCTTAGTTTCGAAAAATATATGTAAAAATAATATTTTTTCAAATATCTAACAAACCCCATAATCATAATTTAAAGTACGTCTATATGAGAGAAATTAAGTAGAGACCCCATACTCATTAATTAGAGTACGTCTATATCAGAAAAATTAATTGATAATTTAAAAATCTGCGCGAAAATTTTTTAAATTATTACATATTATTTCCGACGTGTTTTTAAGGACGAGAAAGCAATTGTTCGAGGTCTCATCTTTAGGGAAATTTGTTAAGGCCTTGTAAAATTAACGCGAAAATACTTTTTATTTTTCTCTGGAAAATTATCGTTTTTTAGAAGTCGATTATTTCCAAATGTGTGTAAAAAATCTTTAAAGAAAAAAAAAACTGAAAGACAATCACAAATTTTTTTTAATCATACTAATATATAAAAGTGTCTGTCTGTCTGTCTGTTCCTATTTCACGCAAAAACGACTGAACCGATTGACTTGAAATTTGGCATGAGTATCTGTAGTAGTTTTTGTTCCAACATAGGCATACGGAAAAGTAGCGCGAGGGGTGGGGGGAGTAAGGGCAGGGGGTAAAGTGATTTCGAAACTTAGTTTTTGCGCTATGTTACTCTTTCGCGAGGAAACTACTGAACCGATTGGCCTGAAATTTGGCATAGATGTTCGTCGGGGTCCAGCTCCAACATAGACCCATTAAAAAGTTTTTAAGTTCTTTCCGGTTTTCTTCGTATTCTAAAACTTAGACAAGAAGCTTAACCCGGCAACGACGGGTATGCAAGCTAGTAAAACATAAAGCCGCAATTGCCAGAGGCCAAACGTCAAATATTCTATTATAACATTATGAAAAACGTCATTAAAACAGACGGACGGACGAACAGACGGACGGACGAACACTCCGAAATCAAAATCTTTTGTCATCCTTAACACCTTGGTGTAGTTCCTTTTTGTGTCCGATGTTTGATTCGATGCGTTACGAACGGTATACTAAATCTAATATACTTCTATATGATATATCAAATAGAGTATTAAAAGGTAAATAATGCCTGAAAATTTTCGAAAAGCCGCTAAAAATTCTTGAAGATATTAAAAGATTGTAAAAATAATATCCCGTCTGTTTATTTGACCTTTTAATAATCGAGAATTCAGAAAATTCTGAATTCACTTCAATAAATATGAATATTTAAGTAGATGTCTGCAACAAAAGCAGTTTTTTTTTTAAATTTTAAACAACCCCATTTCTTGTTGATTTTTTGAGAATATGAATGTAATCAATGTTGGCATCTGTGTACATACAACATAAGGCAAACAACATTCAACATTTGTATAGGGGAAAATATTTTTTAAAGGGAAAGATCTTTGAAAACTGAATATAGAGAATGTGTTTATTTTGAAAACAAAGCATTTAAAAAATCCATTTAATTAACGAAATTGTTATCCTTTTTGTTGTACTTACTAATTTAATTTATATTCAATAGGACACAATAATTAATTAAATTAATTTAAGTATCCTAAAATACATTCAATATTTGTCGAAATAAACTCATTTTGTAATATAAATATTTAACTCTCCGAAAACCACTTTAGTAATTTCAGTGCCAAGTTGTTAACTTTCATTTTTCTCATTTTTCTTCACAGCGCACAGGCGACCGCATGCTTAAGAATAACTTTTCACTTCCGTTTCCAAGAATTTTTCTATATTTGTACACACATATATCTTTATAGATAAATAAATATCTTGTTATATTCTAACTTTAGTTCAGTTGAATATCCAGTGTAAAAAGTGATTTAACGATGTTTGTATATATATATATATAATGAATACTTTACGGATCTGAGATGATAATGTATCTGGATATTAGCTTAAATTTGTACATATCTACTGAAATATAAATGTGTGTATTTGTTTATATATTGAAATACTATAGATATAAGTGATTTCACGCAAAGTAGCATATTAATATGATTCAGTGTCGTTTTCTTAGCCACAACATCGTATGCTACAGGGAAATTTTCAACTTGTTATGTTCAAGTTAAAATTTATCCAAACATAGAGTTTCGGGGCTGAGCCGTTTTGTTACTTCTGGATTTCTGGTGGCGGGTGTTGCTCTGATGCCCATGACCATGTTGGTAAAACTTTTTTAAAGAAACAAAAAAAAAACAAACAACAGCAACATTTACCATCTTTCTATCTTGGGTTACTCTACCCTATGCTATGCTTTGCATTATAGAACTTTTGATAACGTAAAATTCTCCTTCGATGTGCTTTTGGTGCTCATCATCTAGCAAAAGATTTCAAGAAGTTTATAAGATTTTTGGTTAATATGGTAGACCGTAGCACTTGAAGAGTTTTCCCGCTTACTGATCGTCATTTTTCTTCTTCAACGTTTAGCAAACTTTATAATGCACAAACTGTTAGTAGATTAAAAGTCATATTTTAATGTTCGTCTATCGTATAAGTTTTGCGGTATAGTAAAACTTCTCATTATTTTGATGTTGAAGAAGCAGCAAACATATACGGAGTATACTTGAAGTAATTACCATAATAATAATAATGAAATGCAAAACATATTGGCATTATTGCATCACAGTAATGTTAACAGATGAATGACATTTTACTCACGTCTTTAGCAGAATCAATATGACACGATATGGTGCATTAAGTAATGGCAAAAAGTAATCATTATTTATCCGACATGTGTCAATATCGTATAACAACAATGATTTTCAGATCAATAAATGGGATATTATTGTCTCATTTGCCAGTGATGAATTTTACCTGTGCACTCACGTCAGAAGTATTATTGCTATTCAGGATTTCGAATATCATATGTCGATAAAGTACAATGAAGAATATCTGATACAGGAACAGAATAAGAATAGTTCATTGCAATACGTATATCCAATTCTTTTACTTGTTCTGATCAGTAAAATGATTCAAAGAAGATTTACTTAACAATCGATGATTAAATGTGCCATTTTTTTAAAAGCTTGTGTCTAATTTATGAAGCAAAAAAAAGAAACATTTGTCTTTTTATGTTTCAAAAATGTTTTTCATGCCGTAGCATTTTGTTAAAATTCTCAAAAGGAATTTTTTTTCCAATTTTTTTAATGACGTTTTTCATACTGTTATGAAAGTTAGTTTCAAACATAAACTGACTGTCGATACTCGAAATCGAACACTTCGATTTATGATGAAATTTGAGGCTATCGAAGTTCAAATTATCGAAACGTGGAATCAAAAATTTGGATCTGTTTTCTCTTAAGAAACGATGCTTTTTAGATAAATTTGAATTGGGTGTTGGAAAAAAATCCCTGGATCAGTGTCGTAAAGAACCATTCCTGCGATTTGCATTGAAATGTTTTTGGCAGATTTCAGAGGAGGCTATAATTAGCATAACATCTAGTTGTCCAAAAGTCGGACTTTACATTTCTAGATGGCTAGAAGCACAGCAATATCGTCATAAATAAAATGTCATAGCTTGTCTATAACGTTGTTTTTTTTTAAATTTTGTATTGACACTACATTGACAAGGTGCAATGTGTAAAGGGCAAAAGTAAGTTGTGCTCTACTGTGGGAACTGTTTAGCGAACAATTTCAAGTGATATTTGATTTTGATCAGTACAAATTTTCGCCTGCGGCGCATGTTTTGTCTGATAATTCTTAATTAAATCACATTCATCCAAAAAGAAAACTTCACTTGCGGCGTATGTTTATACGCGTATGGTGAAACCAAAGGGTATATTAACTTTGCCTTACCGTTTGTAACGCCAAGATCCCGTCATCACACACAAAAATGAATTACACCAGTGTGTTTAGAATGATGAAAAAAGTTGAATTTAGCATGTCCGTCCGTCCGTCTGTGGCGCGGATTGCGGGTGCACGGATTGAGCTAGAGACTTGAAATTTTGCACAGATCCGTTTTTCGTAAAATTCGAGGCTAAGTTCGTTCATGAACAAAAATGGGGGGGGGGGTACCCCCATACGAACGAAAACGTTGTTTGCGAATATCTCAAAAACGGTGCATCTTATCAAAAAAGTCTAAGAACAAAAGCTATTTAAAATATGATTCTACATTAAACTCCCATACATCAAAATCTGATTGGAATAAATTTTAAAAAATCTTATTGGAAAGTTTGACTTCAAAGTGGAATTTTGGTACAACTGTTCGAATTTTGATACGAATATCACCATACGGGTTTTCAATAATTACCAGATTGGCAATTATAGCTTTTGTTATGTTTTTTTACTTCAATTGTCTCGACTGCCGTAAATAAATGGGTACGCCAATGTTTGTGTTACGTAGTTTAAGAAGAAGTAATGCTAGTATTAGACATGACTGTTTTTACTGCGCAGTACGAACAAAAACTGCACTGCGGCACAGGCGCTGTAGTAGGCGCCTGAATTTAGAATCTGATGAAGCCAATCGAATACGACTTTCGAGTATGAGCAGATTTGAATCAAAAAGAATGGGCCAATCGAATAATTTATTTGATTTAAATTTTTAAATGCATTTTATTCCTTTAACAGAAAAAAAAATTAAATAAATAAATAAAAAATTTAAAGATTTATTTCATGAAGATTTATATGGTAGTATATTCAAAAGAACTAACGTATGCTTATTAATCTTTTGATATTATTTATTTATCATATATTTTTTATAGAAGTCCTTCAAGATGATTTAATACCTGAAATACCTTATAGATGTCTTTTCTATAAATAAAAAAAGTTGACATGACGTTTTGACGCATTTCTAAGCATTTTTTTAGCGATTTATTTTCTAATATATCGAGTGATCTCTTTTTTTTTCTTACAGTCGAGTGAAATTGTTATTAAACTTTCAGGATTAAAAAGGTCTTACTGACAAAGTATGAGTAGTTGCACGAAAATTGTTTAAGGTAAACAATTTTTCCTACAGAATATGTTTATTTTTTATAAAATTGGCTCTCCAATTTTTAAACAAGTGCCAGAGACATTTTCACGTTTAACTTCTTTGAAATTGAGTTTATTAGTTAATGTACAGCATCAAAGGAGTTATTTACTTTGTGTCAGGCACCAAACTTAACTGCTTGCAGTGCTATATAATATAATATTAATATTACTTCATTTTTAGTAGAATAAATAAAAATACATAAAAAACTGAGCGAAATCGGAACGGCTACGGTACACATCGTAACTTGATATAAAATCTAAACCCTCCAGAAGAAGAAGAAAAAAAAAATATAAAAGTCAACCTTTCAACTTTTATTTGTACTTTTATGTCATTTTGCTGGTTTTGAAAGTGTATACCATTTTCTATATTTTCAATAGAAAATTTTTACTCACTCATCATATTTTATTTATTTTTTATATTGTGGCATATACAATAATATTATATGAAGTTTTTTTTTTGTTTTCTTGTGGGATCCGGACCAGTTAGACGAAGAAATGGTGGATGAAAACAAGTTTCAAGATGCTTTCGAACATTAAGTGAAAAAGATAACATCTCCGAATAGAAATGAAAAAACATAATTTTATTTTACGACTTTGAGCACGACAGGGCAAGAAATCACAAATCAATTTCACGCAGGGAGATAAATAAGTTTGGCTCCCATACGGCGAGGGAAAATAGAAAAAACCCCCGTCATTCGAAATTTCTATTTTTTCGGCATTTTCATTTCGTACACTCTAACTAACATGTGTATGGGATTCGTGATAGGGGGTGAGTTCTCAGAAGATTATTATAAGAGTTAAAGTTAGGGAAAGGGGAATCCGGAGATCGTGTTTTCCACAGGATGTTTACAGGGAGGCGTGTAATGTGGGTGAAGTAGCGGAAGAAAACGAATGGAAACAATATCAAAGGATAGTGTTGTGGGTGGATAAATCTCGAGCCTCGAGAAAGGAAATTTTTTTGGGGTTGTTTTTATTGTTGCTACTGTATTTCTACTTAATTTATAGATATACATTGTTATAATGTTTTTTTCTCTTATTTTTTTTTTTGACAAATCACTTACTTTGCTTGTCGTTCAAAAAGCTTTACAAGTTTATGTCCTTTAGCTCCATGGACCATTAGATCAGATGAAGCGTCTTTAAGGTATGGACTTGAGGCATGTGGATATGGTCACGTGCCAAGATCATTATCCTTTGCAATTTGTAAAAATCATTTCTTGATTGAATGTGAAACGCACCGTATCATGTCTTCTAATATGGGTAAATGTGGGAAACGAACGGAGAAGCTGCAGACGTTCCTAGGGTGAAAATTGAAGAATGTGTCTATAAGTTTAAGACAGGAACGGACGAAAAATCATGTGGAGAGGGCGGGATTCCGGTGGATTGAATTCAGCGTAACGGGAAGAAAAGGGATGAGATGTGATGACGTGTAGAACAAGCCACAAGATGAATATCAGAGGAAAACTTCCTTGGTTCGTGACAGAATTGAAAGTTTGGCCTATTGATAAAACATGGAAACATACGCTCGGTAATGAACTAACAGATTTACGTGTAGGATGGAAAAATGTATAACATTCAATACAGGATATCGTTACTGAATAGGGTGGAGTGAAAATTATCATGCAGGAAATTATCCATGAACCCGAATCGAGTTTTAAATGTAAAGAATTTTCATCTTGCTAGGGAAACTTCAGGGTTTTATTCGGGACTTTTTCTTAATTAAAAAAAAAACACAAAAATCATTTTTCAAAATTTTTTCTTTGGGAATGTATTATGTTTTAAGAACCGTAGAATTCTTCCTTATTCTTTAGTGCATGAACTTCCGGTCTCCGGTCATTATAATCCTTTTCATCCGTTGCTTTAGCGCTGAAAGTACCTATCAATTGGTAAAAACTTGATGAAGGTCGCATCAGTGGTTCAGGAGCTAATAGGAGAGGGGTTACAGGGGACAGGAAGTGCGAATTTACGTCGGAAGAAAATTTGTTTAAAATACGAACTATTTAATTTTGAAGACTGCATTAAAATCAGTTCAGTGTTCAGAAAATAGCAAAAGAGGGAAATGTCCAGAAGTGGAGAAGGTTTTTTTTTAATGTAAGATTCTTTATCCAACACAAATAAATCGATCGAACGGTTAAAAATTGATCAGGGGAGGGGTATCGAGTGAGAAGGGAGGGGGTGGGGGTAATTAACAGTTATCCTGACTGTATGTAACTCTACCCCTCTACCCATCTACCCCTGTAACTCTACTCCTGGAAAAATGCGGTTTGATATTATGCTTCTATCGTGATTTCGTATGACATCGTGGCACGTGAACCAGTCTTTGTCGGCTATTTTACCCGCAATCTCTTCTATCGACCAGGCAATACAATTTGGTTTATTTTGGATATTCTGTTTAGTTACAGGGTATAAATGGCAAATACGAATTTCTGGAACATTTTAAGTTAAATCATTAAATGGTGTGCTCAGATTATAATACTTGTGCAGGACTTCCTTGAAATGGTGGCTTTGCTAACATATATTTTCACATCAAGTATTTATATTTGATCCACTCTAATACTAGGTTATACTGAAATTCAATGTGTCTTAACAGAAACACACTTTTTTTTATATATCTATGGATTTATAATATGTGAATAAAGGCATACGTCTTTCAATGAATATTAAAAACGAATTAGTAAAGTTGAGGCTTTCGTGCAAGACTTCTTCTTTAATCAACAGTGTTCGTTCCATGACTCCAAATGGGGCTGTGCATATTTTAAGGATAATGAAGAAAATGAAGAAAAAACATTTTAAGGAAGGCGGTGCCACCAAGAAAGAGGGTAAGACATATCGCTAAAATTGACTTGAGTTGACTTAAACAGAAAAATGTTCCCATAAGCTATTTATGGAGTGTTTGTTTTTATTTGTGTATATTTTGTACAAACATACATTAGTCGGTACACAATATGAAGTAATTTACTTTAGGCATAATTAAACCAATAGAATTATAAACACATACTAAGGTGTGGATTTTGTTTGTTGTAAAGTTACCAAAAAATCAAAATAAATCAAACATGAGTTAAAGCGGATCAGAAAATTGTTGTACTTTATACTTTTTGTCTTGCTTTTCAGGAACAAATAATAAATTGAAAAAGTCATTTTCTTTCGAAAAATCCTTAATTTCCCTTCACTGTTTACAACCAAAGTCTAAGTCTCAGTCACAGTCAATGGATAAGACCTTGTGCTTTTGTTACACAATTTTCTAGCCTAATGGAATTAATGTTAAATTAAGTTTTATGTGCCTTTGGTTATAATTTGATTGGTTTAGCTTTTCAATGTTAGATGAAAAGTTAACTTTTTCCTGGCAGTGATCCCAGAATATTTTAATACACGATATTAATAAAATAATAATAGAAAAAAAAATTCGAAAAATTAAAGGAAAGGGATTCACTTGCCTTTAAGTTCATAGAATTGTTGATGGCAGTTGCAAAAGTTTAGTCAATGTTTGGGAAATGTAAATTTGGTTCTCTTTGTAATAAATTGACTTTTAATATTTGAATTTCGTATCTGAAGTTCAATAATTGGCCACTAGCTGGCCTTGGTATGACGCTGTTGGATGGATCAAGTTTAAGGAAGTATTTTATAATAAATCAATACCCCTTTTTGTATTTATATGTATATATTTAATGAAAATTTTAATTGCAAATATTCTTATATAAAGCCTATTACCTGAAGGAATTTATAAATTTTTGTGGGAAAATTTAGTACTTGAAAGATTTATTCCATTTACTGAATTTGATTATACAAACTGTCAAACTGTTGTTTTTAGTGTATGATTCAAAAACGGAGAACAGAAAATTTAACGGTGAGATATTTTATATGCCCATAAAGTTCATCAAGTGCTTGGTATTGGTGGTTAACTTTTAAATACTTGAAAATGTGCGATTTTCCAAAGATTTAGACTTTATAAGGTATTTTGCCGCATTTATGAATGAACAACGCGAGCGGAACCTCGGTTCGCACACCTAATTCGTTTTTATTACACCGAGGTGTTCACACCCTGAAGTTTCACTGTATTCGGATAAAATTGATTAAAAAACTGTTCTATAAATACAAACACCCTTGAGGAAGTAACTGTATGAATTTTTCATTAGTTTTTCCAAACACAATTTTTTGACGTTAGGGGTATTCATGCAAAACCACGTAAGTTTACCACCTCGTTATTTAACTGTCAAAATTTGTAGGAAAAAACTTTTAAGTAAGCCTCGTAAGTTATTTTACGCAAAGATTTTGGTGTGAAAACAACTTCGTTAAGATATGCAAATGTCAAATACAGTACACTCGCGACTATATGAATATGAAATTTTAAGCTGTTCATATAACAGAGTATTTAATCTCAGATATTTTCTATGCGTTTAATACAGCTGTTCATATAATAGAACTTTCGTATAATCGCGAGTTTATTCTACTGAGATTTAGAGAAATTGTAAAATTCAGCAGGAACAATAAGAATTTATTTTGTGGCATTTGTTCTCATATTTTAATTTATTTTGATTTTTTACTGATTTTTGACATTAGTGTCTAATTTTGTGGCTGCTGAGAGAAGACTGCCGAGCAGCTGATCGATTTACACAAATTATTTAAAGTGTGTGTTCATGAAATACTTCGCGTAAAAATATGCAAACTTGCAATTTTTAAACCTATTTCTTTGTATGAATACCCATTTTTTTTAAAATTTGAATGAAATATATCATTATATATGTAAATAAATAAGGGTTTTCGTATAATATTTAGTTTTTTTAAGTTTAACCATTAAATCATCTCTGATTCACGGTTTTTACGCGACCTTTGCATTGAATTCTATTGGAATTTCTCGGCTTATAGGTAATTAAAAAAATACGACAAAAAGTTATATTATTTTTGTGGATGTTTTCACATCCAAAATTCTCCCAACAGGTCAGGCATGTTTGCTCTGAAACCCTATTAGGAGCCTGTTTCGTGCTAGAAAGTGCACTATTTAATCAATATTTGCTAAGAGAGTAATGTTTTTCGTTATTTCTAAAACGTGTACCCAATACTTTAATCCGGCAACGACGTATCCATATTCCAGTTTTTTGTTACGATTAAAGTATGGTGCGATAAAATTATGGTTGGTTCGATAAAGGGTAATTTCACTTTTCTTTCTGATAAACTTTTGAAAAAGATCAATAAAAAGTTTTACATTAACTCATTACTGATTTCAATATAAGCTAAATATATAATTTTTAAAATTTTCTACAAAGGTAACATTAAAACATAAATTGAAAACTGACTTTTCATGCCATTAAAAATAAATTTAAAGTTTTAATTAGAAGAGAAATACCAAACCACATGTTAATAACCATATTTAAAGTTCAATCAATAAATCAAAATAAAATGAATTTAAGTTCGATTCGCACATTTGAATTGAAAATTGAATAAACTTTCATGGATTTATGGTTATGTTTATGTGCTGCGAACTGAACCAAATCAAACATCAGAATTTGATGGACACAAATGTTGAAATTAGGATTGGTTCCCTTGTTTTGAAAATCAAATTTATTTACTCGTGTGTGTGTTTTTGAATTTATGCCAATATTCTGATACGTTTTCGTTATGTAAATGTATTTCACGAACGTACACATAATTCTAGTATAAATCGGGTGTAAATGTATATGCTAAACGTTATGTTAATATATGGCCATTGAACTAGAGATATTAATATCTATTGGTAAAACAGTGAATCGTAAAAGGGCTAAAATTGTGAATACAACAAGTACAAGTGGCCTAACAAATCCTATATTTGATTGCCACATCAATTTGTTCACATGCTGTCAGCTAATTGAATTTGGCACTTTTAGTTAGTCAAACTGAATGTCATACAAGAACTGGTCTTTAGTTTCATTCTTTTGACGTATATAAACAACATCGAAAGACACAAAATTTGTAACTTCCATTAAGCGTACAAAAGCTGGAATTATCAGGACTAAACCAACTTATTAAGGTCATTTCGTGGACATCAAAACCATTCAAAGTCTGGTGATGGGTATCATTTATGGTTACAGGTTCCTTCTATTGTTTCTATTTTTGTACCTAAAATGAAAAGATACATAATCATATTACGAACGTAAACACATATTATTTGATGTGATCATCATGAGACTTTCATATTCGGACGTGTTTAGAGCGGAAGAAATTTTTTATAAAGGATTTGATTTTGTCTAACCACAGTAGGCGGTCCTTGAGAGATCACAAAAATATCGAATACAATATTTACTATATGATATCTCGAAAACGGCCGCAAATAGGTTGTCAACATCAACAGAGTGGTCTCTAAAACGGCAAAAATCTCTAAAACGGCAAAAATCTCTAAAACGGCAAAATATTAAAATGTACGCATTTAAAAATCTTACACCATTTTTGGGTTGATGCGTGATACAACTTGGAAAATTTGTGAGCGAATAATTTTTTGTTTAAATTTTTTTTATCCTATTGGAATTTCTCGGCTAGGATTCAATGCTAAAAGGTCGAGTATAAACCATGAATCAGAAATGGTTCAATGGTAAACACTAAAATTTTTTTATCCAATGGTCAGTATTTTTAAAGAAAACCGAAAATACTCTGAATCGTTTTGAAAGACCAGAAATATTTCAAAAGTAGCAAAACTGAACACTGAACAAATTTTTAGTATCAGTGATGGAGAGAAAAATAACAGAGATTAAAATTTTTTTTGTTATTTTTTTCGAGAAAAAATTGAGAAAAAGGTTAAACGAATCAAAATTGTAACGTAATAGATTTCGTTATGTAACGAAATTCAAATTATGTTTCGTTACGTTATTTACTTTTATACCCAAAAAAATAAAATTTTATTTCTTTACGTCATTTATTTCGGTACACTTTATATGCAAAAAAAAAAAAAAAAAAAAACGCAAAGTCGTATAATGTATACTGTGTATTTTACCAAATATTACTATAATTTTGTCTAATTTGCTGATTTTTGGTGATTTGCTTTATAAGTCTTATCCATGATTTTGATAAAAATCTTAGATTTTTAAGAAAATATTCATCAGTTAGATTTTCGACACAAAACTGTTTTTTTTGTCAGTTATTTTATAGAGATCCAGCAGCCATTAGTGACCAGTTTTTCTCGGCTATTGTAAAATTAGAAAAGAAAAGAAAATCAAGGAAGGATTTCTTGAGGTTTGATTGAAAACAAAAGTGCAGTAGTTCCTTATGAATCAATTAGACTATCTGGAATATCTGCACGATTTTCTAGAATATCTCTAGAATACGTTAGAGAAAAAAACTTTCGTTCATAGTCGAAAAACGGAGTTTGATCGCGCACCGAAACGGAATTCGAGGGACTTCATCAACTTTTTGGGAGAAAATGCTAGGAAATTCACAATAGTTCCTTAATTTTTTCATTTTTACACTTTTTCGATGTTCAACTAACTAATAGGTGGAGTTAATATTTATTTGTTTTAACTTTTCTTACATGTTTCTACCGGTACTCGAACATAGAACCCCACGATTTGTAAACCATTCGCCTTCCAAATAGGCTAAAGAAGCCAATTGGTAAACCTATTCTAAAAGTAAATGAAGAAAAAAATTTACAAGGAAAATATATTCGTAGAAATCATTACCGGAAGTTTAAAGAATTATGCAAGGCCTGAACAGGTTTTTTTGGCAATTTATGTACTGTCTAAAAAAACCTATTTGGTTTCGGCACTTTTAACATTTTCTTAAGTACATGTTTAACTGTCTTCCATATTTTTTTGGGGTAAAAAATCCTGGTTTTTTAAGCGTGGTTTTTTAAGCCTGGTTTTTTAAGCGTGCGATACAACTTTCTTCAGGAGGTGATTTGCGGTCACAGCTCGTGACAGCTGGTCATTCATTTGAAATCAATCAAATGAGTTTTTTTTTAAATTAAATTATACTAATCATACTAATATATAAAAATGAGTTGGTGTCTGTCTGTCTGTCTGTTCCTCTTTCACGCAAAAACGACTGAACCGATTGACTTGAAATTTGGCATGAGTGTCTGTGGTAGTTCTGGTTCCAACATAAGCATACGGAAAAGTAGCGCGAGGGGTGGGGGGAGTAAGGGGAGGGGGTAAAGTGATTTCGAAACTTAGTTTTCCCTCTATGTTACCCTTTCGGGGAGAAACTACCGAGCCGATTGGCCTGAAGTTTAGCTCCAACATAGACCATAAAAAAAAATTGAAAAAACTTAACCCGGCAACAACGGGTATGCAAGCTAGTATTACATAATGCTGTCCTGGGCTGTTTGGAATTTTGAAACATTAATGACGAGCCAAATGGTGTACATTGTAGATCTGTCCGTCTGTATCTTTATATTTTCATAGTAGCAACGCACGTCTTCTCTCTTCGTATAAGAAAGAAAAAAATTCGATAGTAAACAATCTCGAAAAGGGGTGGTGGTGGTTGAGTCGAACTGGTTGATATTTCTAATCTAAGCATTAAACACCTGACGTTAGATGTTCTTTCATTTGCTGTCGAATTACCTTAACTGATGCGGATGTATGCATGGGCGGTGATGTCTGTACGTGTGTAATGTGTATATTTCGTAGCTGGTATTCATATTGAAACATAAGGGTAAAAAACTACGATGTTTGGCAATGACAGGAATTTTGGTAAATTTGCGATAAAGGTTATTTTTGTTGGCAAGCAACTCCGACACACCAATCCTAAATAATGTCGTAGGAGTACTTGAGGGAGCAACAACAATGCCTCAGAATGGCACTGACTTTTATGAATTGCCCGGAGGGATACAACAGTCAGCCTCTCACTACTCTTCCTTTTGACTTTGTCCCAATTTTACGCATTTATCTTGCCATCGTGAAGGTTTATATCGTTAGTGAATGGTGATATACACACCTACCTAGGAGGATATGATAGCAAAGAGAAAAGTGTGTAATTTTCCCCCTTCAAAATCCATATAACCGGCGACGTCAACGCAGCAAAACGATTTTTTGAGATATTTTTCTGGTTATAAAATTGTGTTTTCTTTTGTTCGTTGTTTCCTTTGGCCTTTGTGAAAATGTTTCGTTGAAGTCAGGGGTTTTTCCGGGAAAATGGTCAAATAAATTGACAAGTCACTTTAACGTTGGGAGGGCTTCTTGGAAAAGTTGCCGACTTTCATTAAGGGAAATTTTTGGTGAGAAAGGGAAAAAAGGTCCATGGTGCGGTGATCTCATAAAATCAGATTAGCTAAAAACCAAAATTGTTTTTCCCTTAGAGAAAAAAAATACTCTTAAAATGTAGTCATCAATGGGTAATAGAGATATCTATATACATTTAACGGCAATATTACAAATTTAGACAAGTTTCTTCTTTCAAGAAACTCTATTTTTAAATTTTTTCTTCAATTTGATTAATGTTGTGGTTTGAAAACTGTCGAAAAGGAACATGCGACGATGAAAGATAATTTAGAAAAGAGTTTTCAATTTAAAACTATTGGGTTAATTCGACGATAAATTAATTTACTTGTTGAGTAAAATGTGTGTGTGTGTTTTTTTTCAATTTTTTTTCTTTTAAATTTTTAAAGGCTATTTTCGGTGAATGAAGTTTTGTACAAAACATCGTAAAAAAATTTACACCCCATTAATTATGGGGAAGTTTGGTCAAATACTAAAAGATATAATTTAAAAACAACAAAATTATATCCACATGTGTTGCCATACAAACAAAAAGTTAAAATAGGAAGGCCCAAAATTTTAGTATGGGGGTTCAAAACTTTTCTAGGAGTCCAATACTAGTATCAAACTAATATTAGTATCAGACTTCGGTACTTTTACTGCACTGGTTTTGTGCGGCAACTGCAAAAGTAGGGTGCGGTGTTCACACACGATATAAAGGGCTTTTCAACAAGGACATAACAATTTTGTATTTTAATAAAAACGCACCCTAAAACTTTTTTTGTGATCTGGCAATGCTAAAACGTTAGTCAAGGTTTACATTTTTGTCATGGTGAAGTTCACGAACGAGCAATGCCACACAGGTGGTCAAACAATTGATCTATTGAAGGAGAAGTTCGGTAATCGTATAATCTCGAGAAATGGTCCGGTCGAATGGCCACCTTGCTCATGCGATTTAACGCCGTTGGATTTCTTTTTTGAAAATTGGCTCCAAAGAATCAATCAGCAAACGTGCTCGCGGTGGCCATATGAACGATATCGAATTTCATACTTAAATGTCCACTACACCTGGAATAAATTTCAGCCCGATATCTCAATTATTCTGTGTTTTATTTAAATACAAAATTGTTATGTCCTTGTTGAAAGACCCGATACAGGTAGTGTGTAGCAAAAGTCTTTTGTGCTGCGCTATCCAACAGCTTGCGATGTTGTAGGAAAAAAGTTGCAATTGTAGTCACAAATATTGCGCAGTTTTGTTGTTTTGCAGCATAGATTCGCAATTTTGTTCGAGAGTTCGATTTTTGTTCGCCTCAACTGGAAAATATTGTTTAAAAGGTTTCTGACATTATAAAATGTTTAAAAATAATGAATCGATAATATAAGGGACCAACAACCTTATATCGTTGGTGAGCAGAAAACGCCGTCGTCGCTTGACCAAACGAAGTTGTTGATAAAACCGTGGAAATTAAATAAATGACTGCGCAGTTTTCATGGCTGCAGAGGGCTTCAGACATTGAAGCATGTGGTAGTACGTTTTTGAGAAAACAAAAACTACTACAAAGAAAATCTGACCATTTTAGATCTTATTTCGAAATCAATTTTGTTAAAATTTTGCCCCATGTCTCGTGAAGGAAGAATCCGAGCAGGAGAAGCAGAAATTTGTCTCAAATCTTGTATTTTCATTACCTGAAAAATACGTATCACCGAATACACCATCGAAATACAGCAAAATCATATCACGAAAACAAAATATGTAAAAAAAGGGGGAAACTGTAATGATTTTTTTCACCGTTTCACTAAAAGTAGGTATCGTTAAAAATGAGGTTATTTGCCGCAAAAAAAAATCAAGTAGCAACACATTGCGATTTGCCTGGTTTGAAATTTACAAAATTGTTGTAATTTTTTCTCCAACTGGGATACGAAAAACTCATACGCGTATTTTTTTTCAGAATTTGCTTTCTGTGAAACATAAGTACTAAATGCTGATACATTTTTTACGAGCGAGTGAAATTTCCTAGAATGTAAAAAAATTTAAATCTTGTTTTCCAAACCACAAAATCCAAGTAAAAGAGCGAAATCATAATGCATAAAGCGGCAGTTATATGGGAATTTATGCCAAAGTATAATTCTTTTTAAATCACATTAGGTCTTTGGTACGTTTTTACCTTTGATGTTGATTTTAATTAAAATAAAAACACAAACAGAATAATTTTAATGTCTTTCTTTTTCCAGAGAGAAATACACATGCCAAATTTATAACCAAATTAGTTCGTTTCTGATATTCGTTTGAATGGAAATGAAAAATCGTCTAAAATACCTGGAAAAATTTCTCGACCTTGTTGGGTTTCGAAATCGTTTTATGTATATGTAGGTATATGTGCAGGAATTTATTTTATGTCTCAAGTAGATATTCTAACAAAGTATCTGCAGGAATTTCATGATTTAATAATAATATTAGTATTTTACGAGTTATATAATTTGTATTTCTTTTATTGCTTATTTTAGAGTCTCTTCTGAGTTGTTCTTGGCGAAAAATAGAAAAAAAAGTTGAAATTAAAATTAAATAAGTAGCTTGGAAACCTTTTTTTTATTTAAAAATGGTAAAGACATCATTTCAAAATCAAATATTTTTTGTGCTTGATTATTGCATGTTGGTTATGAAAGATTTTTTTGGATTATGTGGGATTTTTCCTTGTTATTAAACCATTTTTGTACACTTGAATTATTTTGGAGAATACATTTTTCTGCGTAAATGTAAATTGACAGACAAATAATCACGTCGTAAAAAATATATTTCACTTTCGGTGTAATGAATTTGGAAAGAACTTTTAAAAACAAAAACAAATAATGATTTTCCCCAATAATAATGGTTTTGAAATTTTCCCCATGGCAATTGCCGCCTTTATTATGTTTTTGTCTAACAATATTTATAAAAGGACATTGAAGGGTTTCCGTCTACGAACAAAGATGTTTGATAATTTTTACCAATAAAATGTCTGTTGAATAATATTTTGATATAAATATTATTGCTATATTTGAAAGTCCAAAATTTGCATCTCAATATGTATATGTATGTAAACTCGCCCAACTATATTTCAATTTATAAAGCAATTTTTCGCTCCCTTAATTTTAAAGTAAACTTTTAGGGCTAACTATGTTTAGGGATGATCAAAACTCTTTAGTTGAACATCGTTTGTTAAATAGATTGAGGTAAAAGTTGTGCAAACATACCCAAGAATTTAATTAATTTCCTGCAGGTGCCATTAATCATTGTCATTCATGCTAAAGTGTGCCGCCCCGGTTTCTAAGTTAAGGGGGGAAGGGTGGGGGGGTAGATAATGTTTCACCGGAGATGAAGAAGAATTAATGTGAAAATTCTCGTGAATTTGTTTATTAGCAGATTGAGTTTGGTGTGCATGGATCACCTGTGCAAAACTTTGATTATATTCAAAAATCTTAATATATTTAGTGCAATCTTGGAGACTTTTCAGAGGAAAATTCTTGAAATATTACTGACAGTTTATTAATAAAGTTTGATTCATTTGCTTCAGTTGCTTTAGCTGTAAGAAAACACCTTTAACATAACTCCGCAGCTGTTGTCAATCTTGAATTAAAGAAACGACAAAGATGGTAAAATTAAATTTCATTTAAAAAAAAAATAATTGTCAAAAGTTTTCATTAAATTCTTTTATGATTTTCCATCAAAACACCCTTGACGGCTGCTCCTGTGTCTGGCTGGATAATACAGAGGAAAGTTCTCCAGACAATTATGGTCTTATTATGTATATGCGAAGGATATCAAATTATGTATGACGGTGTGTGGGCGGTGTGTTGTGCTGGGGTTGGTTTTTTTCCCCCCAGTAAAGTCAAAATTTTCACGGTCCATTCTCACATAGTTTACGGGGTTTCATTAATTATGCAGGGTCTCATCATAGCTTATATCAAAGTTTACGAAATAAGTTTTGAAATTAAGTCCTTAGGGTAAAAATAATTTATGAGTTTCGTACCGTTGCCAATCAATGAGTAAAACAATAGCGTTACCTGCCAAAAGAGATTTGGGTCGATAATAGTTTTTGACTACAAACCCGCCCGATTACCCCTTCACATGACTATCCAATTCCCAAATTAGGGGCAAAAAAAAACTTCTAAAAAAATACAAGAGATGAAACCACACACTAGGGAATGGTCCATCAGATGGTAGTTATGGTGACCATTTTATCCTCTTTGGAAAATATCTTCTTCAAGTATACTATACATTTTGATGTCAAAGGCCAAAAAGGACCAACATACATTCTAGATTCTTCCCCCTAATTTTTTCGATATATTTTTTTTCGTCCTTTTTCCGCTTTGTTTTGTTTTAGTCGGATGGAGAAAATTGAAATTTTGTTAAGGGAAAATGACTTGAGGGTTATAATACAAAGAGAAAAAAACCATAGAAGTGAAAAAAAAAATTCTCAAGAAAAAATGAAATGAATTCATAATTGAGAGTTGAAGGCAACTTAACTTTTTGCAAAACTTTCTTTTATAGCAGTGCCGAGTTTCCCCGGGGAAATTTGTAACCTCACCAACAAGGAAAATTTTTATTTGTGAAACAAAAAAATCCTTTTATTATTTTTTCTTTATTTATTTCCGGCGAAATTATCACTGACGCAGAAAATTATCCGTTTTGCACGTAAAACTTTTCGTTTCAATTTAATTGATTCAATTCAGATCCGCTAAATAATATAAATAAAAACCAAAGAAAGAAAAAAAAATGATGATGAAAAATCGCGCTTGGCTTGTGGTAATTCCAGAAGACAGCATAAGAATCATAAACGCAATAAAAACGTTCTTATCCCAAGGGTGCTTTTTATCATTTCTAACGAAAAATATTGTGCCCATCCCTCTTGCCTTTTCCATTTATTTCGTACGATTTTGGCTATAGTTTCTGATGAGGGAGCGTAATTTTGATGAAACATAACAATCTCTTGAGGTAATTTCAAAACATTATAATCGATATTAGTTTTTTTATTCTGTTGATGAATTTTCCTGGATCGCGGAGCTAACCGAAAAAGTGCTTTTGAACGTTTTGTTGGATATTTAGGGCAGACAGTGGCTTAGTTGATTTTGTTGTCTTTTAATTTTGTATAATAATAGTTCAAGAACTTGTTGGAAACGTAAAAATTTTGTTTGATTTTAATTTTCAGCTTATTCACAGGTTTTTGTTTTACATTTTTGATTCATTTTGCGATGAAAAAATTTTTCAATCGGAAAACGGTTGATGAAAAATTTGAAAAAATGTTTAAAGTTCGAAATGTATGTTAAAAAATTTAAAAAAAATAAAAGCTGTTGTAGAAAATAAATAAAAAAAGCAATTTTGAGAAAAAGGATTTACAATAAAAGATATGTTCTCGACCTGTCCAGGTTTTTGTTAACTCAATTCTTGCGAAGTTGATACAAAGTAAAGGTTAATTGATATTAATCTGGCAACACTTAAATTCTAGCACTATTTTTTTGATTTGTGCGGTTTTACAGTATTACAAGATACACATTTTGGCAAGAAAATTAATTACCCTCTAACTCATGCGCCTCTAGTGTAGAGCACACAAAGTTTACCAAGTCGAGTAAAAAGATCACCAGTAAAATTCTAGGTTTCTCTGATATGGACAACACCTTTTGGCGAGCGGCAGTCGAAAATAAGCTAATGTAAAACATTCATCATCAGAATGTTAACAAACTCAACGAAACTCTATTTTATGAGGTAAAATGGTTTAAGAAAATATTCTGATATAAAAAATGTCTTTAAAATTGAGAAAATATTTTCATTTTTGCGAAAACGTGGCAAATCGAAATCCTTCAGAATGTTTTTCCTATCGAAATAAATAAAAAACCCATAAATATCCAGGGCACCATCAAAAGAGCAACCCCTCACTTGGAAAACCGCCCCACGTAACCCTAAAAATATTCATTATAAATTATGTGCCCTCACAAGATCTAAAAGGGATTTCCCATAATGTCAAGTTTTTTTTACTAACAATTTTCCCAGCAATTCCTCCCAGTTTATTTCACGTTCGTTCCATTTCTTACATATTTATTTGAACTTCAAAGACTGTAGGCATGTTTCGAGGTTTACTATGGGCGAGCGTTTTTTTTTCGTGTAAGCATAATAGTCCTTTTAAAAGCTTAAAAAAATGATTTGCGCTTTTATGTGCTGTTAACGAATTTGACTTTTTTTTAGTGCGTCTCGTTTTGGGTTCAAAGTTATCACATTTTGCTGCGTCAACGAAATTCAATCTGGCGAATACTTATTGCTATATATAATATTGTTATTTTATTTTTAGTTAATGTAGTATAGGAGAAAACCTGTGCATATTCGAGCTGGCAAAAAATAAATTCCGGTTATGGTAAAAAATGGTAGAAATACACCTGCCATATTTATCAAGATAGGAGAAAGTTGATATTAAATTTGTTTGCATATTAAAAAAAAAATATTTTTTATGCGTGTGATGTGGGAGTAGATTTACTTCTGTTTTTATCAATGACTTATCATTTCTTTAAAAATCCCTTCGTGTAGCAAATCGATATTTCAGGTGTCGAGAATGTTTGAGACATTTAAAGAACTTTATGCTTTTTTCGGAAATATTTCCAATCGAAAAATTGTTAGAAGTAGAAAGTAGGTAAATTATATGTTCTCTCATTTGAAATAATTTAAATGTTATTGATAGAAAAAATAAAAAAAAAATAGAACCGACTTTAAAAAAGTCTGAAAAGATAATGAAAATAATTAAGAAAACTAAAGCACCAAAAAGTAAAAAATAATTTTTATAATTTATACTTTGAGATATCAAGTACTGTCAAATTTGAGTACCAGCAAAATTTTAATTGTTATTAAAATCTAGCGTAATGGGTATTCATATATTACTAAATATGATTTCTCTCCTCCCTTTTCCCTCAACATGGTGGTGGAAAACACCTTCGTTTCATGGACAGCCCCCAAAAATGTTGAAAATATTATTTTGCATGACTTCTTTATACATAAAATTCCAATTGAAAACATTAAAAAAATATCAATTAGAATGCGCTGTTCTAATGGAATTTTTTTTTAGCAAAATTTTATTTGAAGATTTCAGGTTGTCTCAAAGAGCGATGCACGAAAATGCCCCTTGACTAACTTTTGGGTTCAAAAATTACCCCGGGGGCATAAAAATCGTCGAATCCTGCATGGTTCTTTATTAGATAAAATAAGAGTCAATCTGAAATTCTAGTGTAGGCCAATATTATTAAATACACTGTGTTTTAACTTACAATTATATACTTTGTAATATAAATCGTTTTATCAAGTAATTATTATATTTTAAAATAGTTTGCCGTTGTTTTAAAAATCATTGTATAAAAATTCGAAAAAGGATTAAGACGTTTTAATAAATTATAGAAGAATATCTTTAATTTATTTCAATTGCATACCTTTTACACATCAGAAGTGGGATTGAGCTCCATTTGATCAGAAGAAGTGATCAAATTGTTTCAAGATTTTTTTTTCTTCCTAACTGAAATGGAAAGTTTTTTGCAGACGGCAAAAATTATTGATTTGAAGAAGAAGTGTGAAGAACTTGGCATATGTTCTACTGGTACAAAGAATAATTTGAGGACAAGGATTTTGGAAGAATTGAAGAGAATTGAAGGACGAAACTCTACGGTAATGTCTCATTTACAGGTTGAAAGCGGAAATGAGGAAGATTTATTGCAAGAAGAATTGGAGCGATTACAGAAAATTTTGGAGAGAAAACAAGAAATAGAAAAATTGAAAAATGAAATAAAAAATTTGAGTCTAAGTGATGAATCGGTCCGTGATACAAGAAAGTGCAGTTTTCAAGACGTAGAAGCTGCCATGACAAATTTTAGTGGTGACGACAATTTGCCTGTTGAAGTTTGGATAAAGAATTTTGAAGAATCGATGGAAGCTTTTGGATGTGACGAAAAAATGTCTTTTCTTTATGCTAAGCGTTTGATAACAGGTACTGCGAGAATTTTTGTTAGGTCAATATTTTGTAAGTCTTGGATTGAATTAAAAAGTTTGCTATCGGATGAATTTGGGAAAAAATTAACAAACGCTGATATACACAATCAATTAAGGTCGCGTAAAAAGAAGGTAGAGGAAAATTTACATCAATATATTCTGTCTATGCAAGAAATAGCTTCAGCGACGGTTATTGAAGAAGAAGATCTAATTTTTTACATAGTCGATGGAATTCCGGATTCAAAAACAAATAAAATGACATTATATAATGTCCAAACTATGAAAGAGTTGAAAATGGCGATAAAGAAATATGAAAAAGTACGTACTAATGTGGGCGAAAATATTACTGTACAAGGAAGAAATAATTTTTATCGAAATGTACAATCCAATAATCGAATTATAAAATGTTATAATTGTAATGAGATGGGACATGTAGCATCCAAGTGTCAAAAGCCTGTAAAAGAAAAAAAATCGTGTTACAAATGTGGTAAAGTAGGACATTTTGCAGATCAGTGTCAAACACCAAGAGTTATGACGCTTGAAAACAATGATGGTCATCAAGTTGAAGAACATTCAGCAAGTGACAGTAGTGGAAATAATCAAAATATCCAGACAGTTGAAAATCAGTATAATCAAGCGTTCAGCAGGTATAATGAGTTTGAAGTTTTATTAAACTATACATTTTTTAAAGCGCAAGACCATAAAACCGCTAGTTTCTCGAGTAAATTATATACACTGTTGGATACTGGAAGCGCCATAAGTTTTGTTCTCAGTCGTTGTGTTCCCAGAAATTTGATTTCTCCTTTTAACTCATCAACACCAGATAATTATTTTGGAATAAACGGCAGTAAATTACAAATTGAAGGTACTGTGAAATGTAGATTTAAATTTGAATCAGAAAATGTTTATTTAACGTTATATGTTGTAAATGAAAATAGTATTAGAAATTTTTCAATATTATTAGGAAGAGATTTCATGAAAAATATGAATTTAAGGCTTTTAAGTTGTAAGAAGCTGTGTGAGAATTGTAAGTGTGTCAATGGAAATAATGATACTAGTATTAATTGGTTAAATAATATAATGCATATTGAAAATACGGAATTAGATTTTAATATTAATAAAAAATTACCCTTTGAGATCAAAAAATCTATTGCTGATATAGTTAAAAATGGAATTGATGTTAATAACAGGAAGTATAAGGACACTGAAATTGAAATGAAGATAGTTTTGACGAAAGATGATCCTTTTCATTGTTCTCCACGTAGATTGCCTTATGCACATAAAAATGATCTTCAAAAAATACTTGATGATTTGTTGCAACAAAATATTATTCGTGAAAGTTCGTCTCCTTATACATCACCAATTGTATTAGTAAAAAAGAAAACTGGTGAATTAAGATTATGTGTGGACTTTCGAGTTTTAAATCGTATTACACAAAAAGATAATTATCCTTTACCTCATATAGAAGATAATTTAGATCGTTTGAGAAATAAAAAATATTTTACATCTTTAGATTTAAAGAATGGGTTTCATCATGTGAAAATTGCGGATGATAGTGTCAAATATACGTCTTTTGTTACACCATTAGGACAATTTGAATATTTACGTTTACCTTTTGGTTTAAAAAATGGTCCACCAGTTTTTCAACGCTATATTAATAAAATATTTGAAAAATTAGTTCGTGATGGAAAGCTTTTAGTATATATGGATGATTTGCTTATAGCAACTGAAACAATTGAAGAACATTTGAAAATTTTAAAAGATGTAATTGAATTAATACGTGAATATTCTTTACAACTAAGATTAGATAAATGTAATTTTCTTGTTGAAGAAATTAAATATTTAGGTTACAAGGTTTCTTGTAATGGTATTCGTCCCAATGATGAAGGTTTGAGTGCTATAGAAGAATTTCAACTTCCAAAAAATATTAAACAATTACATAGTTTTTTGGGTTTATGTTCATATTTCCGTAAGTTTATTCAAGGTTTTGCTACTATTGCTAAACCATTGTATGATTTGTTACGTAATAATACTAAATTTAATATGGGTGTTGAACAGATAAAATGTTTTAATGAATTGAAGTCTAAGCTAGTAGAATCTCCTGTGTTGGCAATATATAATCCTTTGAGTGAGACGGAATTACATTGCGATGCTAGTAGCACTGGTTTTGGAGCAATTTTAATGCAGAAACAAAATGATGAAAAGTTTCATCCAATATTTTTCTTCTCCAAACGAACTACGCCATCTGAATCTAAATTTCATAGTTATGAACTTGAAACACTTTCTATTATTTATGCTTTAAGGAGATTTCGAATTTATTTATTAGGTTTGGAATTTAAAATTGTTACTGATTGTCAATCTTTGACGTTAACATTAAACAAAAAACTAATAAATCCACGTATTTCTAGATGGGCTTTAGAATTAGAAAATTTTAATTATAAAATTGAGCATCGCGTTGGCTCGAAAATGTCTCATGTTGATGCGTTGAGCAGATGTACTAATATATTAGTTATAGAGTCAGACACTTTCGAATATGCACTTGCATCAGCTCAACAAAAAGATAATATTATTAAAGATATTTCTAAATCATTGGAAGAAAAAGAGAATTCATTTTATGAAATGATAAATGGATTGATATACAGAAAAATAAATGATAAAATTTTATTTTATGTACCTAGGCAAATGGAGACTTCTGTTATTCAAACATATCATGAAAAATTGTGTCATTTAGGAGTAGAAAAATGTTACGGGGTAATAAATGAATCATACTGGTTTCCAAATATGAAAAGTAAAATTAAAGAATTTATTAAGAATTGTTTAAAGTGCGTACATTTTTCACCATTGTCGGGTAAACAAGAGGGAGTTTTACATAGTATTCCGAAAGGTGAATTACCTTTTCAAATTGTACATGTAGATCATTATGGACCTCTTCCTAGCAGTAAAAGAAAGAAGAAATATATATTTCTAATTGTCGATAGCTTTACAAAATTTGCAAAAATTTATCCGGTTAAATCAACTTCAACAAAAGAAGTTATAGAATGCATGTCTTTGTATACGAATAGTTATAGTAAACCAGTAACAATTATATCAGATAGGGGTTCTTGTTTTACTTCTGAAGAATTTTCTCGATATTGTATTAATCAGAATATTGTGCATATAAAAGTTGCTACTGGTTCGCCACAATCAAATGGACAAGTAGAACGAATTAATAGAACACTTACACCGATGTTTTCGAAAGAGACAGAATTAGATAGTGCAGATTGGGATAAGTATATTAATAAGATTGAATTTGCTCTAAATAATACGATAAATCGAAGCACTGGAACAAGTCCAAGTATTTTACTTTTTGGAGTGAACCAGCGTGGAGATTGTTGCGATATAATTAAAGAATTTTTAGAGAAAGATGTTTATAATAATAAAGAAAGGAACTTAGCAGAAATACGCGAACTTGCTAGTAGAAAAATCAAAGATTGTCAAGTATATAATGAGAATTATTATAATAAAAATCACAAACCACCTATTAAATATGAAAAAGGTCAATATGTTTTAATAAGAAATATTGAAACAACTCCTGGAGTTAATAAAAAATGGTTAAAAAAGTATAAAGGACCTTATGTCATAACGGATGTTTTACCAAATGACCGTTACAAAATTACCGATATTGAGGGTATGCAAATAAGTAGAATACCCTATCGCGGAATATGCGCTCCAGCTAATATGAAGCCTTATGTTCAGTTTCATGAAAATTTTGATTGACACACTTAAAATTTTTTTTTTTATTGTTTTTGTTAAATATTAAATTGATATAGTAAGAATCTAGCTTTAAATATTAATTAAACTGTAATAGGATTTTGTTTGTTGTTTTGCTAAATCGAGGTCGATTTAAAAGTCAGGATGGCCGAACTGTAGGCCAATATTATTAAATACACTGTGTTTTAACTTACAATTATATACTTTGTAATATAAATCGTTTTATCAAGTAATTATTATATTTTAAAATAGTTTGCCGTTGTTTTAAAAATCATTGTATAAAAATTCGAAAAAGGATTAAGACGTTTTAATAAATTATAGAAGAATATCTTTAATTTATTTCAATTGCATACCTTTTACACTAGAGTGGTAATATTTTTATACAAAAGTATTCTTTATTTAAATTCTGTAATTTCTATTTCCGGCAGTTCTTTGTTTCTTGAAAATTTGCACACTGATTTCCGTAATACGTTTAATGGATTCTACGAATAAAATGGCGGAAACACAAATCCAATCCAATAAATAATAAAAGAGTTTGAAACAAGAAACTTCACCGTTTGGTAATTTATTTAATAATAAATGACATTTCATAGAAGCACTTCAAATAGAAAACAAACCAGTAGACCAGGAATAATATAAGTGCCCGTGTTATACGAGTGGTAATGTTTAATTACTTAAAACAAAGGGTTTGACTGGAAGATATATTAAATATTTATTTTGTTTTACATTAATATTAAAATTACTTAACCAACCTATGAATGAACTTACAAAATTAGTAGAAAAAAAACTGTTAAAGCTTTTATAAATAAAAAAATTGTGCCTTGAAGAGATTTCCTTCCGGTCTATTATATCGCCAATAGTTTTTCACTTTAACAGTCAAGTCACAAGTTTAAAAACTTGTAAATCGTGATAAAGAGAGATTAAATTTAAATCCCTAGTCGAAAATTAATGAAGAAAAAACTTGCAACGATAGTTTCTAATCTGTTTAAGAAATTACCTTAAATATCCCAGGTGTATTTTTATCAAGATTCACTTTGAATACAAATACTGGAAGTTTTTTTTCTGTTTATTTGGAAGGGTAGCAAGAAAAGGGAAAACAACTAACATTGAATCTGCAACATAAAAAGCTGCTGAGATTTTCTGCACAGTAAAAGAAAAATGTTTCAATTTTGCATGCATCGAAGTGAAACTATTACGAATTCCAGGACGAGTAGATATCCAACAAGTGAGATTTAATTAATGCAACGTCGTTTATCGGAACGGCCAGTTCCATGACTTCATACTATGGTAAAAAAAAATTGTAGAACGGAGAAGCTTAAACGCTTTAAAGCTAACCCTTTACTCTAATATCATCATTGCATTCGTTTCATCCTGAAAGGATGTGCTGTTCGGTTTAAACGACGTAAGGAAGGACGGGCGCAGACGGTTTGGCTTGAATGTTTGCTATTCATCCCCCTTTACGTTACGTAACTAGACTTGTTGCACTTTGTATGCAAATTACTTAAAGTAAATAGATACAAAACCGTAGTAAAAGTATTCAAGTTGAAGTCGTTGCGTTTTATCGAGGGCGCAAGTGCTTATTTAGTAACACATCTTACTTTGACTTTGTTCTGTTGGTGTCGACCAAAAGGATTCATTGCTGTTGAGAAGAGTTTTTGTTTTGTTAGCAAAGTATGAATTTTCTTTTACAACTTTCGTGGAAAAGAGAAAATATTAGTCTAAGAGTAAAATCAACATTGTAAAAATTAAATATCTTTGAGTGGTCTACAATTCTACAATTCATGTAAATTTAAAATATTTCCGTTGAAGTTTAATATCAAGCAATGAAATGTGTTTGCTTCAAAATTTTACCATTTTCTGGGTTTGCAATTTTACTACATTCAGAGAGAGAAAAAAAATTGAATCTATTTTATAATCCGAAATACAACTAAAATAGTTAATTTCAATTACATAAATAGTCAATTTAACCTCGAGTTGGTTAATTTTATTACTAATCAGTTAAATTTATTGTAAAAGTAGTCGATTTTGACTATTTTTATATTTAAAATAAACTATTTTAGTTGTATTAAAATCAAGCTCAATAGTTTGCGGTTTGAAGGGCACTTAGACTCATTCGAGGAACATCCGGTCCGAAAAGTCTTTGGGGGATGGTTTTTATGCAAGCAGACGCCGCCGAGCGACACAATAAGTCAGGACGTCAGAGATTTTCTAAGGATATCGAATTTGATGACCACTGCACAGGACCCGGTTGTCTGGAAATACTTGTTAAGAATGCGTAAACCGGACAACTGGTTTTTGCGCTGTTGATGTTGATTTGCTAAGGATGACGTCTGTCTTTAGCCACGCTTATATATATTTGTTTAGTTCTTCGGGTATATATCCTTGCGTTTGAGTCAGGCTAGGATTCATCGACCCCAAAAATTCCGAAATGAGATTTTTTCCGGAAAATTTGACGAAAAGGATAATCAAGTTATCCTAACAGGACCTCCCGATATCCTTACAGACTTCTCAACGTCAAATATGTATTCAGCGATCCCAAAAATCCTCAGATGAGATTTTTCCTGGGAAATTTGAGGAACAGGATGATCACACTATCGTAACAAGGCATACCCTTATCCTTACAGACTGATTTACGCCAGAATCGGATGCAGCGACCCCAAAAATCCCCAGGAAAATTTGAGGAGAAGGATAGTTACGTTATCCTTACAGGACGTACCGTTATCCTTACAGGACGTACTGTTATCCTTACAAGACGTTCCAGTTTCCTTACAAATGAGGCGTTAAAAGCTAGAGTGGACATGTCGAAATCGTGAATTTTTTTGTGCACTCAGAAAAATGGAGGCTAACTCGATGACCTACATACGGCGTAATTGGCCTCGGGCAGGTGCGCGTTCGCCTGCATGTGGGCAAGTAAAACTGAGTTGACCTGTGGTCGGAGAAATTCTGAAATTAAGCCACCAGCAGGTGAAGTAGGGCATTGGGAGCTGCACGAGATGACCTTAGATAGGTTAACTCTGACCACTAGCTGGCTTACAGACACCTCTGTAAGGTCAGAGTTAACCTGACAAAAAGTTGACCTGGACATTTTTCTGAGTGTGTTTGAATCACTATTGCGAGTGAGTTTTTACATAAAAATTTTTGGATGCACAAAAGAACATTTCAACATTGAGTAATAAAGTTCACATAAATTTTTTGTTCCAAAAATTTACAGTCAATAATAGTACAAAAGTGGAAAAGCTTCAAAAACTCGATTATGTGGCTTGGTCCACTTTAGCTTTTAACGCCTCAAATATGAAGTAGTGAGATTATTGTATTGTCATCGGAGTTATTTATGTGTGCGAAATTCCATGTAAGTCGGATGACTAAAAGTGGGTCAAAAATAGATTGCAAGATTTGACCCTGACAGACATATAAACCGATACGAGGGTAAGCTAAATAAAAGCTATTTAAAAGTCAAAACTTTTATAAACGGCAGATTATGGGCGATTCTAATAATAATACAGGAGGAGATAAATAAATTTTCTCGATCGAGTGTTATTTAAAAATCAATTTTTATTTTTTTAAATATTTTCTTTTTCGCTTACCAAGCGAATTTTCTTGAGATAAAGATTTAATTAGGCTCAGTCAGCGGCCACAAAATACGATAAAAAAACTCACGGTGCATTTTTATTATGTTTTGAAAAACGCATATTGCATTTAAAAAAACTTTTTTAGCAATGCATTTATTTTGCCAATGAAAATTGTCTGAGATCTATGTAAATTTTCAACACAATTTCGGTTCTTGAAGCCTGAAAATTCTCTCTCGCCTATTTTAGAACAGCTTTTAAAGTAGCTAGAATTATTCTATTGTAGAATATGTATGTGTAAATCAGAAATATGTCCCGTGTTAAATGAAAATATTAACTTCTCAACAAATCCATTTGCATCATTATTGGATATATTCAAGCAATTTTTTTAAAAAATTTCACCAAAAAACACAGGAAAATTCTGAAAAGCTTTTAATCCTAGGGGCTTTTAAGTCTTAAACAAAAGTATACAATCTCTATAGGTTGTATGAAATAGTGGCTAAACAGTATTATGAATTGTGCGACAGAACTTTTGAAAATAAAAATAATATTTCACGGTTTTTTTAAAATAAAACTTACCAAATATCCGTCCAGCACTACAATATGTTATTAAAAGTAATCCATATATAATTAATCCTAAATGATTGTATTTAACCAAAAATCTCATCATATCGCAAAATTCACACAGTATAATTTTTACTTAATTCATAATTATTATAATATTTTTTTCTTTCAATTTGGACTCGATCTCTTCAATTTTTATCTAACATATCTATTTTTTCACTGTTATTTAAAGATTTTTACACTTATTTCGGTGAAAATTTAAGTTCCACTTAGTTTCGTTTGAAGAATTTTTTTTTCGAATTTTTCCCGGTATTTTTAAATTTTTTCTTGATTATATTAAATATTTCTTGGAATTTTTTTAAATACTTCTAGTTTAGTATTTTCTTAAATACTTTATTGGCATGAAAATTTCGATCGACTGCATAAAGTCGGGAATTTCTTGAGAAAACCCACATTTATAGTTGTGACATACACTTTTAGTACACATTTCGACACATTGATGTCGACATTTCTCAATAAATTTATACAAAAGCAAATTGAGAGGAAAAAAGGTACATCAGGATGTCGTCACAAAACGAACATTGACAACTTTTTGCACTCAACATGCTTTTCTCATAAAACATAAACAAAAGAACAAAACCAAATCCAATTCGCTGACGGTGTATATGTCGATATTCAACTGTAGATGTACAAACCGATTCCCTAAAAAAGGGATGAATTGGATAAGATACAGCAATATGTTGCGTTACGGTTGCTGATTAAAGTTAAAATCACAATTGCGATTATAATGATGCTACATAAATATACATATATATATATTTATTTGCTCTTGTTAGAGATGAATTTGACTGACATAGCAAACAGCAAGAAATATGATGAGAACAACACCAATGACGACAGCAATGACACGATGACAACATTTCAGAAAAACTCTTCAACTCTTGAAAAACAATGTAACTTTTTTTTCGTAACTTTTGTAACTTTCACTAACACAATGTCGTACGTACGAACACACTATGTATGTATGTGTGTGTGTGTTTGAGCGAAGTATAGCAAAACAGAATAATATCGCTTGCTACCCTCAAGAAAAAAACAAAAACAAAAAAAGTAACAAAGAATCTCAGAACATAGCACAAAATGATCCACACATGTCAAGGATAACGACCATCCTTCTCGAAACTGTTCCGGAACAAAAACAGAAACACGAAAAGAATCACATCGTCCGGAAACAGAGACCGAAAAAATAGCTTGATAATAGCGAAAAATAAACCTATAATCTTATCACGTTTTTCATTTCAGACAGTGTTTAAATTGTTGGGAAAAACACTCATTTCATTTCAACGGTATCGATTTTTATTTACTTACGAGAATTTTTCTTTTTTCATTTTTTTTTTTTGAAAATTGCCACATTGAAAAGTTTCCCGCCAATTTTCCCTTTCCGAATGCCAACGAAATAGAACAGTGAAGAAAAAACAAACTCTACACAAAATATATTCAGATTGCTTTTCTTTTGCTATTGTTACATAACAATACGTGAAATTCGTGTCTCATACCTTTCCGCTTGGCAAAAAGGTAAAAATGGGTACGATTTACCAAGATTTACCAAAAGGATAAATGAATAATAGGCACAAATACCACACCGGAACGTGAATCACACACAATCGTACATAAAAACGCGATAAACTTTTAGCCGAACAGTTGAATTTCTAACATGTAGATACGGAGAATTTAAGGAAAATTGGTATAAAGTTTTATGTTTTCTTGCCTTGCCTTTGTGCTTATGTTACTTTCCTTTATGCTTTCTTTTATCTCTATACACAATTATTTTTTTCTTCCTTTGCCAGGAAGATGTGGAAAAGGAACGAATTGAAATGAAATTATGTTCGCTAATCCGATTCTGCTTCAAATAACATCAACGAACCGTGAGATCAATTTTAATGATTCTATCTTATGCTCAAAAACAGCCACCACCACCACCGCCGCCAACAATAACAACAACAGCAGCAGCAGCAGCAACGTTGACGAATGAATAAAGTTTAGAAGACGGTAAAAAAATTACATAAGACATGAAATTTAAACTTCATTCAGTATACAATTCGTGTCATACGAATGATTACGTATTTAAACTGTGTAGTTAATATGTTTATATGTTCAGCATAACATTTTCGTATCCTATTTCGATATTGATGATATATGTTGGCTGGTTGATTTGTTGAGCTATGATGAGCACACGGTCTCGATAAACGGCCAAACGTAACGATTTATGCTACAAATTCTACCGGATAGCGAGTATCACATCGTCATCATCATCATCATCATTATCATCGTAAATCACTAAAAGTCCGATATTTAAAACTTAACTAAATTGAACACGGATACGCTAAACGTTGTTCGTCCTTTCGGGATTTTCGAAGAATCAACTAAATGGTCTGATCCAATCAGATACGACCGATCTTAGAATAGTATCTCTAATCGCTTCGTCCGTTTCGTTTCACTCAATCAAGTGGAATGACACGACCGTCGAAATGCAGTCGAAATTTGCATAGTTGGTTACTGCTAAATCCGTCCATGATGTTCATACGCGCAAATATAACACGGAACTGAATTGCTGTTTTCAAAAACATCCACTAGATACAGTCGGTTGATGTTGGTCGGTTTCATGCTGCTGACGAGACAAGTAGTCCACCCAAACGGCCCACAACACTTTCGGATTGATCCGGTGTGGTGGTGGCCGGAAGGGAGCATTTGTTATTTTTCCATTTAGGATTTGAACAACCCCTCTGCAACATCTGTTTTGGAAAATATTCAAAATAATACTGGGCGCGCATACGATCTGCGCAATTCAGCCGGTAAGTACGGAAAATGTGATTTTCGAAATTGGTTGGGAAAACGAGAATGCGCTATAAAAATCACCATCCCCTAAAACATGAAATGCCACTCATGGTGATAACTGATGACAATAAATATTATCGGTTGGTAACCTTAGTCCGGAAAGCAATTCAAACAAATCGACGGGGGTGAATCGTGAATGTTTGGTGAATTGAAAATGAATCAAAAACAGCCCCTAAATATTGTATATTTGTATATTGAAGGGGATTGCAATTCACTGAGCAGGGGTTGATTTTATTCATTCGTTCATTCATATTTCGATCCAAAAAAAACCCACATAAACACACAATTCGGTATGACACAGACTCATACCCAGCCCACACCACCACAAAAACTTGAGGGTTAAAAATGACTCGTCTATAAAGTGCACAGGCCGGATATGTAGTGTAGACGAAAACATATACTGCTTACTGCTTTGTCACATTACGTAACATCAAATGGGGTGAACCGCAAAACTTTCACGCCAAAAATGTACTGTAGTTGCTACAGCAATAGCATGGTTTTTTTTAACTTTTCAGTAACTTTCTTAATATGTTGATGAACTTTCGTATGTTGGCTGGTTGCCTAAGTGTGGGCAACAAAAGAAAGTTACAGAAAAACATAACATAAAAATAATGAAAAAAAATTAGTGAAAATAAAAGCTGTCGTCTAACATGCATAACACAACATAATTCGCTCCACATACAGATTTCTAGATTTCTATTCAAGTATTCATATTCTTTTTCTGAATAGAATCGCGTGAAAAAGGAAAGAAATCCTTTGCATCCGGAAGCCTCTTTTTTTAGTCTTCTAGGAGGACGTTGTAACAGAAACCGAGCAACAGTAAAAAGTAAATGTTATTAACGTAATAACCTATGCCCTCGAGGATCCGTTAAGTCACTTTTATGTTGTGAGCATAAATGCGGTCGGTATATTTGTCTCACACATGATTTTATTTCATATTTTTTAATCTTCTATTTTATTGTTTTTTTTTACTACTTTGCTATGTAAGAAAATGAGATGGGCTTGTGGAAAAATATTTTTTTGTTGAGAGAAAGGCTTTTTGTTTTGAAAATACTTTTAAGCTTCAGTGTGAAGAAAATAAACAATTTATGAACACACACAATAAAATTGTGCGATAATGATTTTTATATTTTCAGATTTAATTAGAACTTTTGTTTTTCATTTTTATAAATAAGCGGCAGGGTGATGAAAAATGCTTCAGCCACAAAAGTCTCCTGTTGTTACAATAATAATTTAATTAGTAAGCATTGACAAAGATGTCATATAAATTTTTAAAATTGAAAATTTTCAGCCAAATTGAGAAGTTTAAAAAAAACCCCAATCAAAGTGAAGGGGATTTGTTTCCATTTTTGTTTGTGATGTCCTTTGTCAATTTTTAGGCTAAGCCCACTGCACTGTCTAGTAATCTGAAAATCGAATTAGGCAATATACAACGACAACTGTGCTGCAAGCAAAAATTTAGAAACCAACATCCTAGGATCTAAAATTATCTAAAGCAAATACGCCGCAGGCGAAATTTTTTGTAGAAAAATGGGTTTAACAATAGTTTCTGAGGAAACTACGCCACCGGCGAAACTTTTTGGATTTTAAGGTATTTTTTTTAGTGATTAAGAAATTACAACACTCGATTCCAAAATTCCGGGATAAAATTTTACTTTCCGGTACACCGGGATAACATGCCTAAATTCGGGTAGAGTCCCGGTTATAAAATTAAATTTGTTGTCGAATTTAATGTAAATTTAAAATGAAATAAAAGTGCCGCGTAAAATTATATTTTCGAGGTTTTTATAAATTTTGCAATTTTTATTTGGTAACAATATTTGCACAGAAAATAGTAATTCGGTGTTAATTTTTTTGGCAGTAGATATTCGTAAGAAGGGTTCAATTTGATAAATTGTTTCTTTCCCATGTGCCATGTGATTCAACTGGATGATAGGCCCACTTTACACTTGCGAAATTCTCCGCAAGCTCTGGCTGGAACTATAAAAAAAAATCTCATCTGGAATAAGCAACTTTACTTTTTTTAAATATGGATTTTGAAAATAGTTTGCCTTTGCATTAAAATCCATATTATAAAAATTTGTAAAGGCATCAGACGTTTTAATAAATTGTAAAGAAAATCATTGTTTTCTTTTAATTTAAAACGCTCTACACTCAGAAAGCTGTTTAAAGCAGCTTGGCACGCGGAAGAATCCTTTCCCTGCTTTAAAAAAACGTATATATGTTTGGAAAACATAACTGCACATAAATAGAACTGTTCATTTAAAGTGCGTTGGCTGGTTTAAATTAAAAACCTCTCAGGCAATTTGTTCAATTCTCCTCCGTACATTTGCTTTTGTGGTTGTGCATATATTTGCTATATGATGATATTATGATGACATACTGAACATTTACACATGACATGGCATAAATAGCATAGCAGAATAGTCGCGCATAGTACAGGAAAATACAAAATTCGCGTGTATCAACTCGTGAAACAAACAAACAGACAAACATTAAATTGGTCATATATCATTTGAATTGGGATGACGAATGGTAATTAATCTCAGGACTGATAGCTCACCTACTGAAAATTTAAAGTGTATCCTAAATAAAGCTTTTAACACGCTCAATTTTCTCCACATTACCAAAGTGAAAATTTTCATTCAACATTATTCTTAATTAAAGTCGTTTTAAAAAAAAAATTAAATATAAAAACATTTTTTGGGTTATTTTACATTTCACAACAAATGACAGGTAGTTTTTTTATTTTTTTTTAGAGTTTTTCAAGTTATTATTTTTCAAAAAAAAAAAATTTGTTTTCAAGTTGACTGTTTTTGAAACATCTATAATTCCATATTTAACACAATTATTAAATTGAGATTTTCACTTATTTCGATATGGTTTAAATATCAAGTAGATCAACTTATAATTAAACATTTTAGAAGGTGTTTATGTGACTAAAACATTATAAAAGACAAGTTTTAAGTAATTTTCCTCTTTGACAAATTTCTCTTTTAAGTACCTAATAAGATCCTTATATAAATTTATTTTATCTTTATTCATCATGACTGTGATTAAAACTGTAAACTATAAACTACTTGTACAAAACGATATAAGAATATGTCAGAAATATGTTATACGTAAAGTTTTCATGTCAAAAGCATATCTTAACAAACTTTCGTGGAAATTTATTTCCAAGAATTTTATTCCGTTGAATGCAAACTCCCACATGAAAGCACTAAAGATTAAAATATATATGTATGTGTATGAATAAAGATGTTAAACGAGTAAATTAAATATTAATCTCAAAAAACATGAATTGGGGTGTTGGAATTTGTGCATATGTACGACTAAACTTGAAAAAAAAAATACATCTTTAGCATTACCTCTCTATTCACAGGCGGTTTAGATTTTACAAGTTACTAGAATTTGGACTCGGTATCGTCCGGCTAAAAGCGTGAGTAAAACAAAATCTAGGAAAACAAAATCTAGGAAAACAAAATTTAGGAAAACAAAATCTAGGAAAACAAAATTCAGTTGGTTATAAATTAGATTAGGGCGTGCTTTTTTTAAAGTTCTTTTTTCTTCGGAAAATGGTTTTCAAAAATTAACAAAAAGACAACAAATTCCAGCATTCGGATTCAGATTCACTTTTTTCCTTCTCTTCACACTCCCGACCTCTCGGGTTACTTTTAAACGGGGATGTGTTCGAGCGGGACTTTCGACGAATATTTGTCGAATTTCAGGCCAATCGACTCAGTAGTTTTCCCGTGAAAAAGTAACATAGAGGAAAACTAAGCTTCGGACTCAATTTACCTCCTCCGCTTGGTCCCCGCACTTCTCAGGGTACTTTGAAATGTGTTCATGCCAGAGCTGGACCCCCGGCGAGTATCTACGCTGAATTTCAGGTCAATCGGCTCGGTAGTTTTCCCACGAAAGAGTAACATAGACGAAAAACTAAACTCATTCAAATTTTCCCTCCCCTTACCCCCTTCACCCTCCAGTTTACTAAAAAAATTGGCCTATGTTGGAACAGCGAACATCCAGCGAACATCCATGCCAAATTTCAGGTCAATCGGTTCGGCCGTTTTCTCGTGATAGAGGAACATACATCAACTCATTTTTTTTTACTTTCTCTTCTATAGAAGAAAAGTCTTGTATTCATGACGGAAACCCACTTGAGAACGGGGGCAGATAGAGACTTTTTGATCAGTATTAAATCCGTTTCAGGCAAAACTATGAGGATGTCCGTGCATTTGTTGTCTATCCGTTTTACATAACTTAAATAATTTGAGCACGCATTGAGCTATTGACTTAAAAATTTTTTTGAATGAGTTTTGTTTTCTATCAGATTTTGAGAAAAGAACTTTAGCAATAACGCTTATCAGCTGTCATTTTAAGTTAGCTGTAATTTTTCTCAAAAAATATAGAACAACTTTTCGTTAATAAAATGCAGTTTTTCGTACTTAAAACTTCAGTGATTTAAAAACAAACACATATTAGAAAACTTCGCTGGAATCAAGCACTCGATTTTTTTTAATCTCTTTAAACAATTCTACAGAAATTCCCTGAACCAAATTAAATTGACCTAATTCTTCATACTTTTTTTTGGATCCCGATGTTGAATTGCCAATACATGTCTAAAGTTTAAAGCCTTCGAGAGGAATACAAACAACATAACTCTCGAAGGCGTATATTTCTTAACATCCAATATTATTTCGTATAATCCATTCGGATGAGAAACAGAAATCTGTTCTGATTTTCCATAGTATCGACTTTTATTACCTATATTTGATTTATCGCTCCCACAGGATATCTTAGCCATCTTTATCCTGCAAGAAAACCACACCAGAAATCACAAACATGTATGCGTTTACATCATCATACTATGAAGGGAATTAAATCTATAAAACAAGACATCGAATTCGAGTTTGATTTGAAAAAAAAATGATTTTTTTCGATACAAGTAAAAATAATTTATATGAGAATAGTAATTAAGATTGGTACGAAATAAATAGTTCTACTTAAGGAATGCCCATAAAGTACATTGCAAATTTAAGGCTGTGGGGGAGGTTTGCGGTTGTGTAAGAGTTTCACAGAATTCCATACCAGAAATTTTTAAAAAAGAACATAACGAGGGGCGATGAGGAGGAGTCAGAAAAGGCTAAAATTAGAGTGGCTTTTTTTATGCACAACCCCTAATGGAATTCAGAAGTTTTTTTCCCACAAAATTTATTAATATCATCAAATTGATTTTTCGTGTACAAAATTTGACACAAAAAACTCTAAAGGAAAAGTGATTTGAACAGAATTTTAAAATAAATAAAATAGAATATGTAAATTGAGTAGACAAATTTCAGAATGTATAGTTTAACCAAATTGTATAATATTGAATTCTTTTTAGTCAGTTTCCATTTGTTTAAGCTGATATCTCACTGCACTGTTACTAAGTTAATCTGATCTAAGAAAGTGTTTATAATTCAGTTTATGCTAAAGAAAACGGAAAATTGTCGTGAACTCATGCAGTCGAATTAAATTAGAAACTAGTGCCAGTACAAGGACTTTATAAACCAATTATCTAAGATGCTGGCAAATGCTTGAATATTGCACATAGCGATGATGGTGTCTGTCGTTGTTAATAATGAATTTTATAATCATGCAAATGTACACTAGTTGAATGTTAAGAAAACTGGAGACTTTGACCGAAGAGAGTATGTAATATTTATTGTTTAATCATTGATATTAAGAAAATTGCATTTTTCCTGGCTTTGGTTGTTCAATTGTGAATAAAGAAAATTGGTTTTCGAATATAAATTCCTAATAACAGCAGTTGTTTTCCGGTTTGAATTTTTAGTTGAGAGTATCTCAAAGGCCCCTAAAAGTGTGACATATTTTATACACAACCCCTTACTCGCTTTCGAAAGCAGTAACTCTGAAACTACACGATCGATTGATTTGAAATTTCAAAAGTCGTAGTTTTAGAGGGAAGAGAAAAAATTGGTCACCAATCAAAGGTTTTCCATTGAAAGTTAATTTGTATATTATTTGAAAATTTTTGGGTTATCATACTAATATATAAAAATGAGTTGGTGTCTGTCTATCTGTCTGTTCCAAAAACGGCTGAACCGATTGACTTGAAATTTGGCATGAGTGCATGTGGTAGTTCTGATTCCAATATAGGCATACGGAAAAGTATCGCGAGTAGTAGGGGGAGTAAGGGGAGGGGGTAAAGTGATTTCGAAACTTAGTTTTTGCGCTATGTTACTCTTTCGCGGGGAAACTACCGAGCCGATTCGCCTGAAATTTGGCATAGCTGTTCGTTGGGGGTCCAGCCCCAACACAGACCCATTAAAAAGTAGCCCGAGAGGTGGTGGGGAGTAAGGGGGGGGGGGGGTGCCGGGCGAAGCCGATAATGGGCAATAACCTATTATTTCAAAATCTATTGTCAAATTTTTCCCGATATTTCTCAGTATACATATAGATAGATAAATTAAACGCGCGGAGGCCGCGTATCATGTAGGGGGTGAACTGCGAAGCGGTTCGGGGCGCAGCCCCTATTAATTGAATAAAACAATTAAATTGAATTTTAAATGGAAACAATGAGGAATCGGAAAATATTTTTTGCAGGGAATTTGTATATACAATGGAACCACGGTTCATGAATGCTTCGGTTTGTTTTTGAACGCTCTTCACTTATGGAAATAGTTCACGAATCGAGGTTTCACTGTTCGATAATAAAAAAAATCATTAAATTTGCAAATTTTGACCGAAATGAGAATTGTATTTGTAATTCCTACGATCTGTTTTTTTTTACACAATTATGGTTTTGTCAATTAAAACTTTCTAAATTTAATTATTTGAAAGCATTTTACCAGATACCGGAAGCAATTATAATAAATGAAATAAATTGTTGGTAATAAATTTCACAGCAGAGGAAAATTTCAAAAGATATTGCGACTTGAAAACAGAAATCAATTTCTCGTCGTCGGACCGATAATATTTTTTGGTTATGTTGCCATAAAAAATAAGAATTTCCTCAGATGCTTCAGAAATCCAGTAAAAAGTATCATTCAGTAGATATCCTCCATTTTATAAAAGAAATCAAGGTTTATATTTTTTCATCGTTATTATAAGATATTTTTTTTAAAGTCGAAAAAGGGGAATAGTTAAAGAAACTTTTACCACTTTACTGAATTACTTTTCAACTGGCAACTGTTGTTATGCTTGCAATAAAAGTCCAGAACCCTTGGGATACACACAATATAATTTTTTCTCATCCGTAAATAAAAGTTTTTTTTCCTCAATTTTTTTTTGTTGCTATTTTGTGATTTTTCTGTTGCGCTAGACAAAGAAACACAAAAAAAAAGCTAAGAAAATGAATAAAAGCTTTATTGAGACATTAGGCGGCATGCTGCTGCCCATTTGCATGAAATTTCCCTCGACCACAAATTACGGAATTTTTCTTGAAGCAGTTTTCTTCAATGTCATTTTCTTTTTCATTTAATTTTTTTCACTTCATTGGCTAGCGATGATGTGTAGTTTTTGCCCAGCAAATTAATAGTCGTAGTGTTAGATGGAATAAAAAATTGAGCAATTTTTTAAAAAACTTTTCCTATTATTCGTTTTTTTTGTCCACGTCAACAATTTCTTGGTTACTTTACGCGGGCAATCAAAAATAATGAAAGTTCTTTTTATGAGAGATTTAGAGTAGCGCGTAAATTTCTACTGAACAATCTGATGATTGCTTAACTTTATTCTTTTTTTTAATAAATAATTAGAAACATATGGAGGTAATGAAAAATTAAGCAATCAGCATTGTCTAAAACTTCCTTAACGACAGATACGCCTGAAATTCAGATTTTCAAACGGCGATCAGGGGATACTGCAGGTAAATTGGTATCGGGAAATCCTTGGGAATTTAATTATTATTTTTTAGAGTTTTACTGTAAAGGACTGGCTATAAAATACAACGGGCTAATTTCAACCTCCCCCCCCCCTCCCCCTCCTTTTTGCGATTTTTTTCTTTTTTGCGATTTTTTTCTTTTTTGCGATTTTTTTCTTTTTTGCGATTTTTTTCTTTTTTGCGATTTTTTTTCTTTTTTGCGATACCGCCGTTAAACTACCACAGATCCTCTCACCCAGAAATGTGTGACGTATTTTATGGACAACTTTGTTGGGAGTTGCAAATCAAAATTTGAATTTTCTCTACAAATCACAGAATGGACACTGATATTTATTTTTTTGAATATTTCGAAAATGAAAGAGAAAAAATTATTTATGGACCACCCTGATGCGAAATTAAATTATACCCCTTTCAACAACCAACCAATCAATAAAATATTGAAATTATATTCATAATTCTTCAGTCAAATAAAATTAGTGCTTTTATTGTTACTAGAAATTGATTTGGGAATAGAGTTTAAATCAAAAATTGAACAATAGACCGATATGTCAAATGTTTTTTTATAAACCATTGAACGATGAGAATAGCATGAAGATTACATAAAATTTTCCGCAATTTTCCACGGAAAATGTTTCCATTTTATCATTCGTTGAATTTTTTTTTTTCAAAATGTTGGTACTGGTGGTGGAAATTGACATGAATATTAGGCGAATTTTGACAGCGATCCTTTTATTTATTTATTTTTTTTTCATATTTTGGGTGTGCCATTTTCTCATATTCATATTATAGGACCGTATAGTAGACACAATAATAACAAAAGCCATGCTATAAAGAGAAAGCGAAAAGAAATTGAAAACCAATGATATATGAAGCTTTAAAGTACAATAAAGAGGGCTCGCTTGTGTCAGACTTGATGATAGATGATAACAAGAAAGAATATCCAAGATACGTGGGCTCATAAATTCAAACTGTCGACTAGATCGGGCGGTATGGGGTGGAAAAGAATTTGGTATGAGCCGGGAAGACAGGAATGAGTTGGGTATAAAGAGTGGGAAAGGATTTACATGTGTAAGCTTATAACGTGTATGCAAATTCAACAAAGCTTCTCGCATATCCGTATATATTTTTCAAATGGATTTACAGGCCCTTGAACGTAGAACCACATTCAATAAAGTTAGCTTAGGGGAATTGGTAATGGACAAGATTTCACTATAAAAATATGTAGTATCTCCGTATAAGAATCTCGGCAGAAGGAGCAAAAAGCCAAAGAAGCGTAGGATATCGGCACGCAATTTTCCTTTTAAATCAAATTATATGGATATAACCAATAAGGTAGGTTTGCTTGTGTATGAGGTCGGGTGGGTGCATATAGGCTGTCGTTAGATTGAGGGGGAATATTATACAAATGTTTAAATTCAAATTATTTGACAGTTATGATAATAATGCGTTAAGTATATGGTGTTTGCCTTGAAATTTTCATATCAATTGATTTTCTTGGTTGTTATTGAAGGAGAAGAAAAAGTGAATGTTTAGAGGTTATTCTTAACTATTGGAAAATTACGAATTAGTATAATATAGTTTTCCAGCATATTTCAGTACTTGTGTGCGGCTTAGGGTGGTTATTTGTAATTGCTTTGTTCACAGAAGATTATATATTGGGCTATATTTCAAGAGATATGGCTAATAGTGTAGAATGCTTGTTAACGTATTGTAATTCAGTCAATTATTTATTAGATGTGTGGACAGCCTCGAGATTCTAGAGTCTAGAACATACAAATATAGAATTCACGACAGAACAAAAAGATTTATATGAAAATAATAAAAGAAATTTTTCTACCAAAGACTTGATTATTTTGCAAAAAAATAGAGTTTGCTTCCCTAACCGATTTACTTCTTTTGAGAGCCGACCTATTAAACTAATAAAAACTAAATAAAATCTGTTCAGCGGTATCGGCGCTAGAAGGCAGAGTTTTTAGAGGAGATGATAGGGTAAATATTTATATGAAAAATTATATATATTAATCTCAGAAAACCACAGCCCGATCGGTTGAACAGTTTAAAAGTTACCTGGTATGGGGTCCCGATGGAATAACGTAACCAAATTAAATTTGAATTTCGTTATGTAACGAAATGTATAACGTAACGATTTTTTTTTCATTTGCCATTCCTAAATTATAATGAAATTCAAACCAAATTACCCGTTTTTTTTTAATTTTGTGTCGGTAAAAACAGGACCTCGATACTTGAAATCCCCCATTGCTTTCGTTTGTCCCCCTCAATTTTGACTTATCGAAGTTTCATTGTATAGGTAAGTATAATTAATGTTATGGCGGATTTTTGGAGGCTACCCATAAAGCACATCACGCTCATTTTCAGCCTTTTGGGACCCCCTTCATACTTCGTTGCACTTTTTCATGATTTTTTATTGAGTTTAGTATTTTAGCCACACTATCGCAGATCCCTTCCCTAAAAGTTTCAAGTATTTAATAGACAGGCGTTTCTTCGAAGGTTCAGAATTAAAATATGGGAACAAATGGCACAAAAATGTTTGTTGTTGCAACTGACTTTCACATATTTGAGGTTGTTTACATATTTGACGTACCACAGTTGTTGCGTAAAAGATTTTCTATGCAAATTTTATCTTTGCTGGCCTGTACACCAAATATTCACGAGAGTCGAGTTCAAGATTGTTCTTAGAAATTTTGACAAGGTGGTTTACGAGGTGGCAAACTTGACCAGTTTACGCGTTTTATGAGACATTTCCGAGATTTCATGAATCCCCTAATATTTTTCAAATTCCTTCACTAATTTTCAACTATAATTTACGGTATTTTAGTAATTTGAGGTTTTCTAAAAAGTGATTCAACATTTTTTATGTAATTTTTTTAGATTCTTAGCTAATGGAAGGCACGAGTGATATTTCGTAACTTGATTCAAGCGTTTGTTTCGAGTTAGAAGAAAAAGTGGTATTTGCTATCTCGGTTTCTCTCTGTCATTTATTTCGGAGACAGCGAATACTTCTTGTTCTTCTAACTCGAAACAAACGCTTGAAACAAGTTACGGAATATCACTGCAGATTTTTTATGGGAAAACAAAGTGACGATCGTTAGCAAAGAAAACTGGAAGTTTCTCACTTAATCTTATTCAATTTCCAGTTTTTCTTTATGAATCCAAAGGCAAAGTAATAAACCGAACGTAACAAATAAAAGTGTAACATTTGCACAAAATGTTGTCATTCTTTGGGAACAAATTAAAAACTGTTTTATCGCAATGCCTTGTTGGACCGGGTTTTTTTTTTTTAAATAAATTAAATACTATTTATTCCTATGGAATTGATCGGACCCTTAAACGAAAATACTTTTGTTCCTTATCTTTGGCATTGGTGTCATTATTCTGATACGTGATCATTTTCCATCCTGTAAGAGCTTTAACAATAGAAACGCCACCAGAGATATATTCCAGACGTGACTCCACGTTTCAAGCCAATGAAAGACTTCCAGAGTGAACAATCAATACTGTGTTAGAATAGTCTCTTTTTTCCCTTTATTTTATCCTTGAGGACCAAAATGAGATTGTATTGATTCATACGAATGTACTTACATTGAGTTGTGAAAGTCCCATCGAATAAGTCGATCCTTCGTATACCGAAATGGCATATCCATTGTGCATACAAGAAGTCAGTAGATTTTTCTGAAAAATCACAATTCTACTCAATTATTCATAAAAAATGGCTCTTAAAGTGAATTTTGTTGGGTAATTGTTTTTCAAGCATATATCTTTCGTTTTGGTAGTAAAAATTTTGAATATCTAAATGAAATTGTTGGCAAACAAATGTCAAGAAATTTTTCGCTTTTCATTAGGTGAGGGCTTTTTATTAGCTGTGGGTGAGGGTTTTTTACTGCATCAATTTTATCTCTGATATTTATTAAAAAAATTATTTAAATTCGGCCTCAAATCTTAGGTCAAATAAATAATCTTTGGCCCTCCGATATTTAAAACGATAAAAAACATTCAGATCAAGGACTTTCTCTAAATAACAAAAAAAAAAAATATCAGTTGTGATCAACACAAAATTTTCCTCTGCAATATTTAGTTTCGGAAAAAATATGTAAAAAATATTATTTTTTAAATATCTCGTTTTAACGGTCTTATTGTGAAAAGATTTGTGAAAACCGTTAAAGGAGAAAATCCAAGAAATTTTATTTGCTTTGAATTTGGTTATATACATTTTTTCTCAAATATGTGCTTGTATCCGAGAAATTTTCAAACAATTTAATTTTTTTGAAATATGTTGAGACTCTTTGGAGATACGTAAAAACCGTTGAAGCAAAAAATGTAAAAAAATTTATGTCCTTTAAATTTTATTATATTCATTTTTTCCCAAAAGTGCACAGTTTTCGAGAAATTTTCAGAATACTGTATTATTTTTAAAAATTGTATGAGAGGTACCCGTTAAAGCTAACGTTACTTCACCAAAAATAGATAGAAAACCGCGATTTTTGTATAACTCGTTTAAAAAAATTTTCAAGTAGCTAGCTCATCACGTTATCGAGTTATTTAAGATACGCAAAACGGACAGAGCGACAGACAGATGCACGGACATCTTCATAATTTTGCTTGAAACGGATTTTGTACTGATGAAAAATTTTCTATGTGCCCCCGTTCCCGAGTCGGCCTTCGTCATGAATACAATACTTTCCCTCCATTGCAGAGGAAAGTAAAAATCTAATCATAGAACATTAAACGCATAAGAAATCATCCTTGATTTAAAAAGACAGGAAAAATGAAAAATGAAAAATGATTTAATTTCACGAAGAAAAAACGAAAAACAAAATAATAAGACCGTTAGAACTATTTCAATTAACGACATGCAGTAAATAAAGTTAAGTAATTTTGGGCATGTAATTCGTTTAAATTGTGGTTCCCTCGACTTCTCATTAAGCGGCCATAAACAATTTCATGATATTTACGGTGAACCGGTGGTTAAACTCTAGGAAGTTGGTTGGATACGGGAAAAACTCCACCGAAAAGCTTTAAAAAATGTCTTAAGATATCAAAATAATAATCATCATTTATCTGACCTCATAAACCTTGGACCCTAATTACGTTTTCAAAATGATATTTTTCACGCAGGGGAATTTTTTCGCTCTCGAAAAAATAAGAGTTTTAATCAAGCAAATGGAAATCTTTAAAATCCATTTTCTATGTACTTTCCACTTTCCGGTCTCATTTCAGGTTAAAAAATCCCATCAAGTTTTCTATGTGGCTTTTGTTTTCATCCAAACATTGTGCCTGAACTAATTATGTTGATTAAAGAGGAAGAAACGGAAGAAGAGATTACATTGCTATTTGCTTTTATACGGTGCTATGCTCTTTAAAATATATTTAGTTTTTCAAGATGCTCTTCAGGTTTTTCTATTTATAAAGCAAATGTATTTAGTATATCAGCGTAGCAATCCCTAATGTAAACTTCATTGAGAGTTTAGCTAACAAGGGTTAAATCAAAAGCAAAGTGTTACAAGGAAAAGTTTTTTTTACAGCAGAAACGAAGTTACTTCCATTTGAAAAATTGTTTGAAAGTTTAAATTAGTTAATTACATGATAACATTCCTAGTCGGTGAATGAGTTGCTGTGATAACTTTTTAGAAAACTAGGATGCGAGAGAAAAAACCTCTGGAAACATTTAACTTATGGGCTGAATAACTTAGGAATTGTCGATCGGGCGATACTAAATCCTGTACCAAAAAAAAAATCACAGGGGGGCAGGGTCCGAAATGGCGAAAGTTAGGAGCCATTACGGTCTGTCATAAAATACGTCATGCTAATTTTGGCCTTTTCAAATCCTCCTCCTTAACCAAATTTTTTGAATACTCCGTTTTTGAGTAATTCGCAAAAAAAAAGTTTTCGTTCGTATGGGGGGTACCCCCCCTAATGGTCCATTTTTGCCCATTAACGAACTTAGCCTCGCATTTTACGAAAAACGAATCTGCTTAACACGTTCGTGACATCGTGTGCCACTGGTGGTACATGTACAGTTTTTTAAAACCGCGCGAGTAAATAGTGCGGTAGTTTTTTTGTGGAAGTAATATAAAAACACGCACCGTGTACCACTGATGGCGCACAACCGCCAGAAAACAAATCGCTAGTGTACCACCCGTGGTAAATGATGTCCAAATGTAAAAAAAGTTGAAAAAGCAAATGTCACGAACGTGTTAAAATTTTAAGTCTCTAGCTCAATCCGTGCGCCCGCAATCCGCGCCACAGACGGACAGACCGACGGACGGACGGACGGACATGCAAAATTCAATTTTTTTTTATCATTCTAAACACACTGGTGTTATTCATTTTTATGTGTGATGACGGGATCTTGGCGTTACAAACGGTAAGGAAAATTTAATATACCCTTTGGTTTCACCCTACGAGTATAAAAATATCTCTTGTGAACAGCATATGACTTTCTTACATAAAATCTACATTTTTGTTCAATTTATAACTTAAGATATAAATAATATCTCGATAACGATAAAAGATATCGATTTACGCAGAAATGTAGATAATTTTAGTATCTTTAATTATTCCTTTAATTGTTTTTTTTCTTAATACAACAAAAAACTATTTTTTTTAAAATAAGGGTATATTTCGATATCGGTTTGAGACATCGAGTATTTGTAAAAGACAAAAGTTTGGAACATTTCACTGTCTTCAACTTTTGACATACATAAGACTACTGGAAACGCGTAGTTTCGGAAGAAATCGCGTAAAAACAAAAAAAAAATACTCCTTTTTTTGAAAAAGATTTTTCGCTTTATTTTAATTTTTCTTGATTTTCTCGAAAACTAATAACTTTTCCACCATAAGGATCATAGAATTCACATTTTTTTTTGATAAATCGCGGTAATTTTCAGAAAATGTTTGATGTTGCGCACCCTTAAATCGTGAAAGGACATCAAAATTACTCAAATTCTCTATTACTTGTCCTTGAAATTTAAAATTTAGTTTTTAATTCCATAGAATTATTTTTCAATAATGGCCTAGTTTATTAAAAGATTATAAGTTTAAGAAAGCATTACCAATTTTTTTTTAATAGCCAGTCATCGGACCTGTTAGCCAGTGCTTTATTTGATATTTACGGGAATCAACGAAAGTCAAATGATTGATGCAACATTAATGAGACAAGTACTTAAGGGACGGCTCTTGACATTTAAAACCTCTTTTCACAACGAAGATTATTATTAATGACATTTTTTCTCTGGCATTCTTATATCATAAAGGTATGGTTAACAATTACTATTTCAAATCATCAGTACTGGTGATGGTGAGCTTTTGAATTTAAAGAAAAAAAAAATACGGGACTCCTGCCTATTTCAGTGTTATTACTTTTTTGGTGAAATTTTTTTTTGTTTCAAAACAAAGTCCTTATTAGTAACGCTTATCAGGTCCTACTTAGTAGCCTTTTCAACATCAGAATTAAACAAAAGATTTATTAATTCCGCCACTGAAAATGGATTTGAAAATCGACCATCTCACGGTAATAATAATAATATAACTGGAACTATAATGAATAACATAAAATTAGTTGTGATGAGTTGCAGTCATAATTAATGTTGATGGTAAAAACTTGTTATATAAATACATAATTATGCTACTTGTAGGTTACTGGTTACACTTACAAATACTGGTTATGTGTTGGAATTGTAAAAATCTATCATGATGTGTTAGGATATTGATTAAAATTATTAACTCGCTAACAAAATATTAAAATTTTATCCATATTTGCACAAATAACATTAATTGAAATAAATACGTGTATATATGATGTAAACATACATCTTCTTATGAAAATTGTATGAATACATTTAGGTATGTACAACAGAATTTATTCAAATGTTAATATTTATATTATAGCATGTTGTTTACCTATTATGCTTAATTAGTTTCATATCGTAGAGCATAAATTTATTATTGTATTTAATTCTGGTCTCATTATTGAGCATTTTGAAAATTTTAATTGGCTACTGCATTAATCTTCATTTGGGAAATTGGTTTCATTATCTATCACTCTAATTAACCAAATTGTGGTTGATGAGTTATCTAAAGGTTTGTAACTATATGTCTATGGAGTGTGATTACAAAATTATTCTAATAGTCCAAAAATTTTCATACACAAACGTGACAGCAAACTTGGGTTAAGGGGGTTTCAACTCTTTTGAATGAAATAATAAAACTACTTTTTTCTATTCTGTAAAATATGTATCTACAATAATATTGGAAAATCCGATTTATAGGTCTATTCTGGCGACTGGCAGTGACCAATGACAAGTCACAATTCGGTCTTGCATGATGCCTTGTATTGTATCTCTCTGAATTGATACTTGAAGAACTTCCCATTTTATTTATCACGGAAAAAATCATGGGAAAATTATGATCTTTTTTTGTCAAAATCGGTAGTCAGATTGTGACTTGTGACCGGTCACACCGCCAGAATAGGGGCATTTTAAAAACATAACAAAAGCTATAATTGCCAATCTGGCAATTATTGAAAACCCGTATGGTGATTTAATTGAACGGCGTATCAAAATTTCATTTGAATTCAAATTTTCCAATAAGATTTTTTTAAAACTTGTTCCAATCGGATTTTGATGTATGGAAGTTTTATGTAGAATCATATTCTAAATAACTTTTGTTCTTGGACTTTTTGATAGGATGCACAGTTTTTGAGATATTCGCGAAAAACATTTTCGTTCCTATGGGGGGTACCCCCCCTAATAGTTCATTTTTGCCCATTAACGAACTTAGCCTCGCATTTTATGAAAAACGGATCTGCGCAAAATTTCAAGTCTCTAGCTCAATCCATGCGCCCGCAATCCGCGCCACAGACAGACGGACACACGGACGGACAGACGGACGGACGGACATGCTAAATTCAACTTTTTTTATCATTCTAAACACACTGGTGTAATTCATTTTTGTGTGTGATGACGGGATCTTGGCGTTACAAACGGTAAGGCAAAGTTAATATACCCTTTGGTTTCACCATACGGGTATAAAAATTAAGAGCTTTACCCTAAAAGCATAGGAAGTTACTGCTACATAGCTGAGACTGCTACATAGTTGAGATTGTTACATAGCAGCTACATAACTGCGGAAGAAAGATGTCCGCTGCCCACTACGCAGTCGGTAAACATGCTACTTGTGTGTTAGTTTTCTCGGGGCTATAGCTAACAATGTGCTTTCGTGCAGTTGGACAAGGCAAAGAGCCAGCAGAACCCAGAAGTGGCCCAGAAATATAACGAAAAGAACAAAGTGATGTAGCTTTCAATTTAAGGGTTTATTTAACCGTTACACGCCAAATTTTTCCCTACGGCTAATTTTTAATTTCGTCTTCTATAAAGGGGAAAGCATTGTATTCATGAGGGAGACCGACTAGAGAACGGGGTCAGATAGAAACTTTCTGATCAGCCCGAAATCTTATTCAGGAAAACTATGAAGATGTCCGTGTATCTGTCTATCGGTCTGTCCATTTTACATATTTTAAATAACTCGAGGACGCCTTGAGCTAGCGACTTGAATTTTTTTGTGAATGGTTTCTACGAAAATCATAGTTTTCTTTCAACTTCTGGAAAAGTGATGGTAGCTATAACAGGTATGTACCTCCCATACAATTCTTTTGAAAAAATACAATTCTTAGAAAATATAGAAATATATTAAATAGTCCATAGAAATGAATTCACAGTATTTACGAACAATTCATGATTACTATAAAATATTTCCAAACCCAATTTGATTTTCAGTTTTCCAAACAAGCTTTTTGAAGATTTGTTTTATAATTTTTGACAAAAAAAAATCTGTGTAGAGGCTCTAAAATTCAAAGTCTATACAGGGCCAGTATTAAGTATGGCTCTGGCTAATCTAATGATAATGCGCTTTTTTTGAATGAGTTCTCTTTAAGATAATCAAACAACATAAACTCAGATAACGGATTAACATCACAAGAAACTTCCTTCTTATTCAAATGAAAAAAAAATGCTTTACTTTAATGTTGAAAAAGCGAGCGATAAGGGAAAACAAACGGATATAAAAGAAAATGATTAAGTACACTGAAGTTGATTAACGGATGAAACACAACGATTATCTTTGATTATCATTTTGATTGCAAGGTACAATCAACTCCTGTGATTATAATGACAGATATATTTCAAAACGATATCCCCAGTGATTTCCATCCAATAATGGAAAAGTATGAGAATAAGGAAAACCTAACAGAATATTCAACGCAATTAACATTCAAAAAACGTCGCGGCGCGGCGGCGGAGAGTCTGGCAGAATCCAATACCCAAGTTATTCTCATAACTTTTCCTGTATTGCATAAAAAGTGGTTTATTTGAAGTATGCTTGAGTCCTTGTAATCCAGAATAACGATGGAATGGTGGTCTGTCTGTGTTGATTTCCTAATAATCCTTATTGCAAAAGATTGGATTGCAATCTTGCCGCTGCTGTTTTAATCATACTTACAGAAGTCATTCGATCTGAAAGCAAAACTCAGGAAAATCTATTGCCATTCTATTTTTTTTTTCTTTTGTTAATTACATGGAGTTGAAAGTTGAATGATATTTTCAATTGGGAATCTCAATCTCAATTTTAAATGTGGGAAATTTGTCATCAATTAAAATCTGGTAACTAAATATTGAAATTGTCATTTAATTAGTTCCATAAAACAAATAAGGGCTTTTAATTACTTAATGATTCTCAAGGAAATTCAGATTGCAGGAGAAATCTTTTATGCGGGCTCTGTATGCAATGGAAATGGATTTTTCTTCTTAATTGTCAATTATCTGATGACAAAAGAAAGTATGCAATGCGCCACCCTCACAGGACAACATTTCAATATCTTACTCGTATATAGAATAGTGTAGTAGTTATTCCCCTATTTTTTTTGTTTTTCACTTTAAGTGGGTTCTGATTTCATTCTATATTTATCTTGTAGATTCTCTACCTACACTATATTCAATTTCTTCTCTTACTCGAAACTAAATGGGAATGTATTAAAACTAAAAGAAACTTTTGCAATTGAGAAATATCTTCTCAATGAGGAAAATTAAAATTGTGTTATCATTAAATTAGGTTAATCAAATAGACAACATTTAGTTCTATTCGTTTCTTAATAGTATCGCGGTTGAAAAAACAAACCAATATTAACACAAGAAATTAATTTACGAGAGTATAGACAAAAATTTTGGGACTGGCAAATGATTAGTTTAACCCTTAGAGGCACAGAAAAATAGCAAATATTTTCACCCTTCCGGCACTCGAAAAAAAATTTTTTTTTTTTGATTTTTTTAGTGGTACCATTTTAAAGTATCATACGGCAATGAAAGACGGTTTAATTGGTGGTACAATTTTGATACCACCGTGCAGTATTTGTTACAAAAAATGTGGTACATCGCGTGTACCACCAAGCCTTTAAGGGTTAAACTGTTATTTTTTATGCATAATAACACCAGGTTGTCCATCAAATATGCCACACAATAATAACAGGTTGTCCATCAAATATGCCACACTTTCGGGGAAAGGAGTTTTCGGTAGTGTGGCGGAGGTACTAAACTCGATACAAAAATACCAGTTGTAATCAACACAAAATTTGCCTCTGCAATATTTAGTTTCAGAAAAAAATATGTTAAAAATAATATTTTTTTAAATATCTTGAGATCCGTTAAAGATACGTAAAAATCGTTAAAGAAAAAAATGTGGAAAATTTTATTTTCTATAAATTTAGTTATAGACATTTTTTCACAAAAGTGCATAGTTTTCGAGAGATTTTCAAAAAACTGATTTTTATTTCAAATATCTTGATAACCGTTAAAGATACAAAAATCCGTTAAAGGAAAAAATTCATAAAATGTTATATCCTTTAAATTTTGTTCTATTAATTTTATCCCAAAGGCGCATAAGTAAAATTTTCAAAAAACAAGAAATTTTCAAGAAATTTGCGAGAAATTAAAAAAAAAACGGATTTTTTTCAAAAAATATGTATAGGAGTTATCCGTTATATTTAGCTACCGTTACTTTTCCAGAAGTTGATAGGAAACCACAATTTTTAATAAGCGTTATTTTTATGAAACGATTTCCATGGTGATTATGAAGTTTTTTTATATATGTAATGAAGTTTTTAATGGAATTTATGACGTACAGTAATTCCTCCTACTGCGCGGTTTCGCAACTGCGCGGTTTCGCAACTGCGCGGTTAAGTTTTTAATACAAAAATTTCGAACTGCGCGGTAAAAATTTCGCAGCTACGCGGTTTTTTTCATAATTTTCGTTTAAAAAAGCATCTTCTTAACCCCAAAATTTCATACAAAGCAGGGTTCACAGTGCGCGATTTCGGTTTGCGCGCTCTTTTTGTGGAACGTATCTATCGCGCAGTTGGAGGGATTACTGTATTTTCATAAAATCTATGAAATTTTTATTATACTACGTATTATTACGAATTAATATACTACGTATTAGAAAATAAAAAATTATTGTGAGTTGATTGTACACTCAAATTTCATAGCAAATAAATCCCTATAGTTATGGTGTATAAATAACTGTGACTTCAAACTTAAAATTTAGGGGGAGCAACTCGTAAAAACAATAACATTAGAATTTAAATTTTCTATGATATCAAACCCAATTATTATTCTATAGATTTAATAACGTATACTAATTAAATGGGATACTTAATTAGCTTTTAGGAAAAACGATTTTCGTATTTCTACATATCAACTGACTCAACGAACGAATGAATGAACGAATCCTTTTAAAATGGAAAAATATTTCAAATATTCTTTCCTAACTATGGAAATAAGAAAACATTTTTAGCTTAATTCACTTCTTAACTCATTTCATTTAGCAATAAATGTCTGGCAAAAGTAAACCTCAATCCTCTTATCGTTCTCATTCAGCTTGTATATTCTAGTAGAAAAAGGGTGTATAATATCGAGATATATGGTAGGGTGGGAGAATAATGTAATTTTATTACAAACAAGAAAATGTTTCATAGCCATAGAATAAATGTATATCTTCTATATGATTCCAGCGTTTTATACTATAATATTGTATAATATGAGATGTGTTGTGTACTGTTACAATTACTTTTAATGTGTAGTACAAATGAGATAACGAAGGTCATTCAATAAATATTACGCATCCTAAGAGCCAGATAAAAATCCCATCCAATGGTTATAAACATAAAATGGGACTTTAAATGCATCGCATAAACTTAATAAATTTTAGCTCCAAAAATTTTCTCATCTTTCCTATTTTGTTTAATACATATAGTTATTGTTTTTTATATGATTTGAGTGAGATATTTGTGAATTATATGATTTTCTTTTTTGTCGGTTTTAATGTGTGTACATTTGTATGATGTTTTTATTAAGTTGCGAGTTTGAAATCATGTTTCTTAAACAAAAGTTTTAAGAAGTGGCGATTAATTTTTGAGAAAAACACATTTTTAGAGACAAAAATTATAGAAAAACCATAGATATACTAGATCGCTCGATTTGCTGTCTCAAATGGTCCCATTTCAATACAGTTCAGTGAATCAAAACGAGTCAAGTAAGAGCAAGATAACCGTGTGAAAATAATATAGTCCTCTCGTTTAAACCGTGAGTTGTCAAAGGAAAATAGACTTTCAGAATGGTGTTGGCGCCTAAATTTATTTGTTTGCGCCTAAAGTAAGTCTCAAACTTGTGAAATTTGAATTTCGCGGCAAACTAAATTTGAATTTCGCGACCTTATACAGTTCAGTGGATGCGTTCAAGTACGATAAAGAGGGAAATACTTTTGGGACCATTTTTCAGCAGAGCTTTGTATGGTGACAATTGTTCTATGTTATATAGTTCTGTGAGAAAAACCCATCGAAAACCTACAATTAGGGCACGATTTTCAAATACCCTAGTAGGGTGACCATATTTTTTTGAGACAATTCGTGACAAGACGTGCATTGGAAAGGGGTGAGCGGGGATGGTTGAAATGGAACAACAAATTCTATATAGAATACTACCTTGATAACCCGTCGTTGCCGGGCTAAAGTTTTTTGTATAAGTTTTAAAATACCAAAAAAAGCAAGAAATCACAATTTTTTTTTGAATAATCGCTTCACAGTTCATATTAAATTGAGTTCTGATTAACATTTGTTGTGAGGTTTTCGGTAGGAAACTTTGGTTATTCAAATAGATGACAGAGAAATAGCCATAAAGATATTGACCATTTTTGTAGATCAAAATGTATACCTCGAAAGTCAGAGCTAAGCTATACTAACCAATGGTTTTGAATTTAAAACAAAATGATATCGGGTGCACCAAAATTAGTGCCGGCGTAAATTTTGGAAATACCATTCACTCGTGGTTTAGAAATAGTTTACCCCGATTTTTGTATCATCCTGGAAAATTATTGAAGAAATTGATTCATGATTTTTACTCGACCTTTTTAGGATTTTGTCATATTTTTTATGACCTTTAACCCATGTTGGCCCGGCCTCGTGTTTTCATAATAGCAACTTTGACTTATATGTGGTACCAATAATAATAAAAATTGCTTAACGTACTGGTCGGTAAACCATTTGGGCCAAAATGGGTTAAGCCGAGAAATTCCAATAGAATTATTGAAGAAAGTATAATGAGACTCAAAATATAAAATCTAGGCTTTTTTGATCCTTAATTTAGTGAAATTCACCATTTGAGTGAATATTGGAGTGGACATTGTAAACTTTCTTTTTAAATTTCTGTCTTTTTAAATAATGCCACACAACTGAAAACAAAAACCACTTGACGCTTTTCACAAACAAGTGAAATGATTTTCACGCATCAAGTGGGAAAAAAACTCGTTGAATGTTACTTACCTCAGATTCGCACCAAAAAAAACTTTTTTTTTCTACCTTTTCTGGAAGTTTCTTCCTCTCGCTTTTATTTTCAAACAAAGATTTTTGTGTAGACGTGGTTCTTTATTTATGAATGTCATTTTTATCGTTAGCTGCCACGAACAATCTTGCCTTTTGTTAAAAGCAGACAGAATTGAATAAGACCAGCACCATAAGGCGGCATCATGCTTACGAGAATTGAGCAGTATAAAAGGAGGAAGATTCCTCGCCATTCTTATATCGTATGTGGTGGCCAATATATAGTAGCATACTATAAGTACGATAAGGCAAAGCGTTTTAAAACCAAACTGCATATCAACATACGATTATATAATGTATGCTCTTTGCTTTTCCTTTTATATACTTGTATATATATTTATATATATATATGTATATGCTATGGTTTTAACATAATACAACTTATAAAGTACTGAAAAGAGTTTATATAAATATAAGCATAATACAACCCACACGGAACATAATGGGAACTTCCTGAAAGCTAAAATCTGAAAACTGAACGCAAAGAAAAGTCATCTCTTTGAATTTCTCACTGTCTTTCTCGATGGTTTGTTCATGTTCGTACATTGCACTGAAGAATAGATCATTAAAAAAGATTTGTCTGTGAATTTGCTCTTATGAATTTACATAATGCTCCGTTTTAAAGCTCGTATAGTCGAACTTTGAACCTTGAATCGAGGGATTTTATTCTTTTTAGTGCCACCCACTAACACTAAAGTCGTGCCTTAAGGATAGTTCAAGTTGGTAGGATTTTTTAAAACTTATTTTTGTTATGTTTAAAAAAATTAGCTACAACATACTGGCAATATATCTTCCAATATATCTTCTGTATTACATAAAAAAAACTCACCATAGTTCATGTTTTTGTTTATCGTCCTTTAGAACGGATAGTGATTTTCTATTGTGCATAATTGATATTTTGTGGAAAACTCAAGAAAATCTTGACATTCTCGTATACTAAAATTGATAAAGATATCTGATAAAAGTGTGAGATGTTTACGTGTATTTCTTGAAAAACAATTTCTTCGAATCAGAATAAAAAATTTTTTTTTATCAAAAGGAGCAATTTATAAACATATTTATTTTGTGTAAGGGGATGGAGGGCAGACGTAGTGTGGTGGTAGTATTAAATTACATGGACCAATTGGACCACTCCAATCCTTCCTCCTCCGAAACAGTTTTTGCAATTTTCTCGAAAACGGTGAGTCATATTGAAAGGTTGAGAATAACTTATCCATACATCAAAATCCAATCGGACTACTGGTTTCCCTCTCTCCCATACAAATGGAATACTTTTTTCCTATTTTCTCGAAAACTGTGCATCGTATCGAAAAATCTATTTCGGACGTCATTTTCACATAAACATTTCTGCAAACTTTGATTGAGAGAAGCAATGATTTTATATATTTCAAAAATGTTTGCTTCAATTTTTTTTTTGGTTTTTATTTTATTTCATAACATTATCTCATTTATCTCATATCGCAAATCTAATTTCGAAAACTAGAGCTGGACCATCCAATCCAGTATCTATTTTTAAACGATCGCAAATTTGTTATTCAAAAAATACAAAGTCCTACTAGCATTTTTAATGCAATGGCACATAATTGTTACTAAATGAGAGAAACTTTTAGTGTCGTATTCTGATAATGCTAATAGGAACGTACGACTAAGTCCGGTATTACACTTGGCTTAAGTAAGCCGGCAACCTTTTGGGCTTAATAAGCCAATGTGCTTACATTTGTGGCTTAAATAAGCCAATCCTGTTTGCATATGCTACACAAGTTTACATGTGTATGTGTGGACTCAAACCATTGAAATTGCTGTTGCTCATATACTTCCCAAGATCTGTACCTGCTGACGGTCAGAACGGAAATTATTTCTACCTACTACTTTTCCCAAACCGGTTCACACGCTTTGCATGTATGCGGATTGTCGATAAGCCATGATTTCGAGTGGCAACTTTTCCCTCCGCAGTCGTTTCTCCCGAAAATCGGCTTAAGTAAGCCCGAAAGTTGCCGTGTGTAATACCGCACTCAAGTTTTTTCTTCCAAATTTTAGTTAGTTTCTTTATTTAAATACCAAGAGCGTATTTGATTTCTCTTTAAACAATGGGCCACTCTACTCAGAACACAAATACTATTTTGATAAAATTAAGCTTATAAATTTTTCCTTCTTAATTTTGTACTTGTGTTAACAAGGCTTCACTCAAAAATTAATAGCTGTATGAGACCCCTCTTATCTAGTCAAACATTAAGCAAACAACCTAACATTTTGCATTCATAAACAAAACCCAATGGTGTTGTATCTACACACACACATATGAACGCGGTTTTGTACATATTTTTCTGGATTGCTAAAACCAACCCCGTACAAGCAGTACATCCTATCACAACTACTTGTAAACGAACGTGTTGAAAAGATTGAATGCCTAAAAGTCTGTACCTTAACCTATTCTGATTCTGGTGGTTCACTGGCATGCAACTCAATGTTATTTATGAATATTCTCAGTGTACTTAAAACTCATTTATTATTTTGCATACTGTAATAAATTTTATGTTTAAATAGGAACAGAATTTTATCAAAATGTTTCTCTTTTCACGTTATTGTCATGTTCCAGGTTAATAGACGGTATGACCCGACGTCATAATTTTCAATTTTAGTGTTTTTTTTTGTAAAGTTTCCATTTTTGGACTTTCTTTTTGCGATTTACCGGAGATAAATTTATTTCGTTAATTTAATTGAAAACTAGTTGGATTTTTCTATTGAGGAGAGTGCAATTAATTTTTGATGTTTTTTAGTTTTTAATCAATTAAAAAGCACCATCAATTATTTCACTTTAAAATGGTTTATTTAAGAATGTTTTCACTTAATTTTGCTCTATAATATCACTGTCTCGTTCAGTTTTCTATCAAATAAAGTGCACTTTGGAGTATTATGTACCTAGAGGATGAAGATGATTCTTTGAAAATACTTAGTATATTGGATTTTATTTGACTTTTTTATACTCTATATGATATAGCATATAGGAGTATATTAGATTCAGTATACCGTTTGTAACGCATCAAACCAATCGTCGGACACAAAAATGAACTACAGCAGCTAGCGTGGTGGAGATGACAAAAGATTTTGATTTCTGTCTGTCCGTCCGTGAATACCATTACTTTCAAAAGGGTTGAGTTAGAAACATGATTTATTTACAATTGCATTTCCGGTAAATAGGACGGCTAAGTTCTTAAACTGCCAGAACTCTTCTTTCCCACCCCCAAACAAATAAAGTAGTTTTTTGCAATTTTCTCGAGAACGATAAGTCGCATTAAAAATTAATTAAGGCTAACTGTATTCAAAATATGATGTTACATCACTATTCCATACATTAAAATTCAATCGGAGCATCCCTTCCCCCCTCCCCCATACAAATGAAGTAGTTTTTTGCGGTTTTCTCGAAACCAGTGAATCATATTGAAAAATTTATAAAGGCAAAATGTGTTTATAATATCTTTTTACATAATCGTTCCATACACCAAAATCCAATCGGACCAATCTTTCCCCCCTCTCCCATACAAATAGATCTTTTTCAAATAAAAGTTTTGTCTGTTCTCATATAGAGTATTTGACGATTGGTCGCTGGCATTTGTAGCTTTTCTTATGTATTTTCATTACATTAACTTCGATGAAACTAAAAGAATTTGATGTAATTGCGGAATTTATTTATTTTGGATTTTGGATTTCATTTGAATATTCTTTTGCACTTGTATTAAAAGTTTTTACTTTTAAAATCATGGGCAAAAACCTTTATAAATACGGTAGCAAAATTAAATGGTTGTTACAAATCGTTGTAAAAAAATCATGAAGAATAAAAATCGAAAAAAATCCCAAGCAACATTTATGCCAGCCATGATGTTGCACTGTAAAGCAAAAGGAAAGCCAGGATATAATAGTGAAACACTCTCTATGAAAACTTGCGATGGTATTTTAAGAGAAAATTCAATTGAAGTTTAGTATATTGAAACGTGGTTTTTTACATCCTATAAAATGAGGCTTCTTGGTGACAGTTAACATCAATTTCTTCGTTCGCTCAGTAGAAAAGATCCAATTGAACTTAAATGTATGGGAAAGTTGTTTAAATCATATTACACAAAGCGCTTCCAGCGCAGTCTATATGCAAGCAACAAATTCAGCTGGCCCTGTGTTTGCTCTGAGAATGTCTCTCCTGCTTTGTAGAACTTCGCCCTGAATTCGCCGGACGACCATGCCTTCGTTGACCCTGCGGATTCCACTTCAAAATTTTCTCTAACAGCGAAGGATTTTTCGAGTTCGAACTCTTAAAAGTCACATTGAGGAGACTGTGGAGAGGGGAGGAGGAGGGTCTGAACTCCATTAAAAATCGTGAAAGGGAGCTGGAGTTCCCAAAAGCATAAAACTAGCATGGCGTATTTGATGGGCAGCCCGAAAATGCAAATAAGGTTAAAAAACAACCTGCGAAAGATCAGCCAAAAATGAAGCCTGTTGATGATTCTTATTTCAAAAAGCATCCAAAGGTGTGGAAAAACTTTTTTTTCTGATGTATTCTGAGGAAAGAAGAATATAGGAAGTGTAAAAATTTTTCATAAACAGTGTGTTTCCTTTGCTAGGTCTCGAATTGTAAGCCCATCTCTGCAAAATTTTCCTGTCTTATAATTTTTTCGACCGTTTTCGAGAAAAATCAAGAAAAAACTTTTGCACTTGTGTTGGAGTTTGCTTGCATGGCTTTTTGTATGCATTTTTGTATCACAAATTTCTGGCTTTTAAAAAATTTGAACAGATTCAAATCGTCAGGCAATACGCGGAACTGCTAAAGCGCACGTATTTAAAAAAAAATCAAATAACTCAAGCGATAATAAATTCAACAAAAAAAAATATTTTTTCATAAGATTTTTTCCCTTTAAAATTTCCTAGTTTCATTTAAACGAATCACGTCATGAGGCTGCCTTGGAAATTACAATCAAAGTGAAAGCAATAAGAAATGGATTTCTAAGTGTTGGGATATCCAAAATTAATTGTTTACCCTCAATAATTCCAGCGGATCTAACGCAATTAGAGCGCCCTTGCACGTACGAACCGTAATCCACCCGTATTGGGTGGCAATTGCTCTAATCTTGGGCAATAGCAACGTTTCCGCATAATTGAAGCCGCTATCAGATGTGTTAATTGTGGGGGAGGGTTGGCATTTCTCTTATTTCCTCGGTCATTATTTTCTCTCTTCGAACGGTAAGTAGGCCATCAAGGAACAATTTACAGGATATCATTAGCTGAGCCTTTAATGTCCTTTTATTTTCCTATTTTCATTTTTTTTTGTTCTTTTCTCTGCCATTTTTTTATATGTTTTTTTCGCTTTTACTTTCACGTTACTTGTGCCAAAAAGATTTCGCTTTTAGAGGGCACACATATATAGACCAATACTGTATATAGGATGCTATTTGCCATTCATAAGAAAATCTCGGCTGATGTGACTGCCTGGGAAAAATCTTTTTCTTTCTTTAGCCCGTTGCGAATGTGACTTAAGTATCGAAAAAAATGAAGATAATAGTTAAATTGTAAAAGATAAATTGAGATTTTTTTTTCTTATTCTGTGCGTAGATTTATGTTCTATGAAAATGAAACCATTTATTATATGAATAGCCGAATTGATCCTATTTTTCCTTTTAAATTGATAGCCAGAAAATACCGATGCGAAATTTAAAAATAAATGCGTATTCCTTATGACTTTAGTTAAGGGAACTCCACAAAATTTAACATTTGATTTTTTAAACATTAAGAATTTGATGAGAAAATCCGATTAACTACGTTTTCTTAGTCGATTTAATTAATTTTTCTTTTTTGAATTGCCCATTGGGAGATTATTATCGAATTTTCTTATTTTTTTTTTTAAAAATGCTATGTATTTTTTTTAAGGATTTTAAAGCCAAATTTAATTTCAAAAAGTTTTTTTTATGAAGTCACTTTTTTGTCTTCGGATGCATGATAGACACTTGGATTTACCATCTAGAAACACGTTTTCTAAGACAAAAGCTCAAAAGGAATACAATTTTTCTTTCAGTGTTCCGAAATTTTCCTCAACATTTTCATAAAAGCCAACATATTTTTTTTTTGTTTCTGAAGAAATTTTATTCCATTTTGATAACATATTTGGCGATCTACGAATTGCGAACTGTTCGCGAGCCACGAATTTTTAAAAATCGGCTACAAAGGAAAGGATTTTCACAGAATTTTCCGGATTTTTTTTCGGACTTTATTTTGTTACCTTTTTTAGAAGCTTAGACAATTTTGATGCGTTTTTAGATACATGATCTGCGGTAGTCACACTTTTTTAAAAAAGTGAATTTTGAGAAAATTGGAAATTATTAATCGGAAATTCTATATTATTCCTGGAAGACCTGCGGATTAAAAGTTTTTTTTTTTTGAGTTTTTTTTTTTTTTTTGATAATCTGTATGTGGAATTTTAAGGCCAGACCCATCTTAGACCATGCTTTAAAAAAATGCGGAAGCCATCTTCAAAATCTGGTTTTTAAGATGTTACACGAGAAAACAGATTTATGACACAAAAGTAACTATCGCGGTAAAATGTCAAATTCATTTTATCCTGTCTAAAGAAATACCCCCGTGACAGTAATTACTTTTTAAACTTCGATGAAGTGAGACTTGAGATAAACATTAGTTTGTCTTTCTTATATGGACACATAAAAAAATATCGTGTATAAAATATCCATACTTTATGGAAATCCGAATTTTTTCAGGTCAAAATAGTAATGAAATTGAACCGGAATACTTTTACACTATTCGATGTTCGATACTCTTACCTTTCGATTTATGAAAATATTTTACTGTGAATATTGTGAAGTTTTCCTTTTCCATAAGACGACCTGATCTTGAAATTAGAAAGTTAGTAATCACGTTCAGTTTCTTCTGACGTCTCTCGTATTTTCTTGGCACGTACAAATCAAGAATTTCACAAAAGTTTCCTTCTCGTTTGTATGCTTAAGAACTTTGTTCGACTGAATGCAACTTTTGAGAAGATATCACGATAAAAGTTTTTCTTCGTCCTTTCTTCGTCCTCCGAAGTTAGAACCCTCTAACCGGTTAATAAATAAGAATTTATTCTTTTTTCCTTACCGGCCAGTAGCTTTTTTTTGCAATGAAGTCCTTCCTTTTCAAAGATTGCAATGAAGTCCTTCCTAATCCAACTTGTAATTATTTGAGTTTTCTTTTGTTGATTCCTTTAAAACTTTATATGAATTTACCGGAGTTTTTAAAATTTTGACATAATTAATTAAACTGAAGCGAAACAAGAATTTTTGAACGAAAAACTTGAATTTCAATACACTCAAACTTTGCTAATTTAGAACTAAAAATAATTATCCGGGGGAGTTTTGTTTATAAAAAAAAATCGTAAATGTTTTTCAACACAGCTGGACTACAAAAAATATTTTTTTGTTTAAACAGATGTGATTTTTCTACCTTTTTTCATTCTTCTACTGTAGCTAAAATTGGCGAATCGTATTTTATGAACATCCTTTAAGAGATTACATGTCAGTGACGGCCAAACACGCATACATGCGAGAAATATCGTTGATGGGACGATGAAATGTCCATGCCTTGAAAACTAACATGACTTTTTTCCCCAGTATTGAATTTGTATCCGCCATGGTGTAAACTATAAGGGCGAGGGTGGTGGAATCATTAATTTTTTTTGTTTTGATTCAATTTAAAGCGACGAAAAATGCGGGCTTTTTCTACTTTTCATAAATATAAGGAAATTAACTAATCCTCTGTTTGGAGTTTCTATCCCGCGGTCCTGATTAACTGCTCTAATAAAATAAATATGTATATATATCACTGCCGATGTGAATACAATTCATTCACGTGTCAACATACATTTCTCTTTGAGGTCTCAAACAGTAAGAAAATTTCAAAATTTGCATACAATTTATAACTTGAACATATTTCCAAAGCAAAATACAGCTTAGATATGGCAATACATACATATATATTATAGCGATAGGATTTATATTTCACTTTTTAAGAGCAACAAAAGCTTAAATTTCGACGTATAATTTTCTTGTACTTCTTATACCCGAGGGGAAAAAAGTGTACATAGCAAAGTATAGTACAAATCCGATGCTCCTAGCAGATTTCATGGTTTATATCCACGATTCAGATTTCGAGTCACGTTCCCACCAGGTGCTGAGAGTCGAAGGCAATAAACACATGAGAGATGTGGAATTGATTTGCTTAATGTCTAAAGTAATTTTCCCATTGCCATGGATGTAAATCACAGTTCAGCAGTAACAGTTAAGCAATTGCAAAATATTCTTCTATGAATTTGTTTAAGTCTAAGAAAAAGAAAAACAAAATTAAGTGAGGAAATGGCAAAAGAGATGGGAAATTTTAATAAATTTATCCTATGATTATTTCATAAATTAATTATTTGTGGAAATATTATTCCAAACAGAATGTTTAAATGTAGAAAGGATTTCTGTTTGACAAAATTTGAGAAGCTAGTAATGAGGATTTTTTCCATAATTCTTCCATACATGAAAATTCAATTCGTGAAAAAAATTGAGAATTTCAATAAATTTCTTTCTGGGTTTGAAATTACTAAGCAATATGCTTGATAATGTAAAAGATATCTTCACAATAACTATTAAAGTGTTGTAATTTTAAGGAAATTTTTGAGAAGTTTGATTTTTCTGTAGGAGCAATCGATAAAAAAGTCATTCTAATTTTTGCTTCTCCGCCTTTTCTACCTTCCTCAATTTTTGATGAATTTTTATATAGGATATAATACTTGTAGTCCTCCCTAATTTAAGAGCGCACATATTGTTTCTCCCCCCAACCCTTTCCCTAAACAGATAAGTATCTTCAAATTTTAGATTCCTCAGATAACAAAATAGTTTACATATCAGAAACAGTATCAAAAAGTTAATTTTGTTCCGAATGGAAAAAGACACTTTCTAAACATGAAATTATTAGTAAATAAAAATTTTGACAGGCAGTTGTCAAGTGGATTTCATCACTAGTTTTCTACCCTAATCATGAAAATTCCTCACTCGATTATTCAATGATGCTGTGCTTCTCTAGGAGTTTATATTAGTACCTACATACGCAATAAGGTTTCTGTAGCCCCAAAAGTTGTCATTCTTGACTTAAAGGTTGATGCTTCGTTGTCATTTGTTTATCACATAATTGATTTTTCTTACTCTTACCCTTATCAGATGAATTTGTGAGATCAAAATTTAACTCTTGCTCTTTTCAATATGACGCACTAGAATAGAATTTTTGTGTTGGCATAAATGGCTTAGTATTGAAGCACTGTGCTTGTTCAATTCCAGCCTCGGAAGTTTTAAAGTCTATCGGATTTACCATTGAATTTACCAAATGAGTAATACTGCTTACTGTTTGGGAAAACCACCCTGTTTGAGAACACAAACATCGCCTCTGCTGTTGATTGGTGGCGATACCTTACAAATGTTTATTATTTTGGTCACTGTTTGGGAAAAACACCGTGTTTGAGAACACAAACATCGCCTCTGCTGTTGATTGGTGGCGATACCTTACAAATGTTCATTACTTCATTTTTCTTATAAATAATACTCTCCATAAAAAAATCATTATTTTAGCATGTTAAAATAGCGATGAAAGTGAACTAATGGCCACGGCATATGTTTTGTCAACACCTTACAAATGTTGAAATCGCATTAATGTTTGGCAATGCACGTAAAACTGATAGATGTTGCTAGAAAAAAAAATGGCGGTAATATTTCATGGTTTATAACACTTAAGATTTTCATAGTGATTAACATTGATAAAAATCTTTTAAGAGAAAGACTCATAAGTCAATAATTAAAAAAAGCACCGCGCTTTTAATCAAATTATAATTCAGGAAAACCACAAAAGATTTATTTACAATAAGAGAAACAAAACATCTCCATAGAGAAGGAAACTTTACAAAAAAAATTTCTTAAAAAAATGTTTTCCGGATAAAAAATGTATTCGTACAGAATTTGGAATGAAACTCGTGGTATTTGTTTTATGAAAAAATCCTTTTTCAACTGGAGTTTTTAACATAAAAGCTTGTATTTTAAATAAGTTCTCTCTTGCTAAACAAAAAGTAATTTTAATTTGGCAAAAAGTTGTTATAAAATTCAAGCAATTTAACTTTTTATTTCTAAAAGCCGCAAAAGTATTAAGAAAAAAAATTGTTTTCTCTTGCCTAAAGACAAAAATGAAACCCCAAAACTTTAGTGTGCCTTATGTCCCTTTAAAGCTTAAAGTTCCATCGACCTTCTGTAAATGTTTCGCAATTATTTAAGCTTCTTATGAAGGGATGAGAATCAGGCATCATTTCTTACAAAAGTTATCAAACTCCTTGGAATCCGCAGTTCTTTTGATCCCTTTCGGGATTTTTTTTCGTAGTTAACCCGATGAGAGGTAATGACAAACTAAATTGTAGATTCAGATTAAAAGTTTTATTTCAAATTGACTCCATACCACAGAAACCTATCGAAGGGAATTGAATCAACTTCTAAGGACGTTGGTCGGTATTTTGTTGGCTGGAGAAATGATATCGTATTCAGCAAATATCTAGCAAATATTCCCCATACGAATGGGTTATGAGACTCGTTGTGTGATCCTGGAGATTGCGCACGGTAAAGCAGCCGATGGGTAAGATTTGTCCTGTGGTATTGTGATGGGGATGAATTCGCATATATATTCCCAGACATTCTTCCGAAATGAATAAGGAATACGATCCAAGGATATGAACTTCTTTTGGAGGTGGTGGCACATCAGGGACAAAAACAATAACAAAACACGAGAGAATGTTGTCTTCGGCACGCTTTAAAGTCAGCCCTGTACGTGTTTTGTCAGATTTTATTCATTCGCCCTGGTTACATAACTTTAAATGGGTCAAACCACAGCACTTTTACGGGATATTTAAAATTGTGTCACCTTTTGGCTAGAAGTAGGTGCCCATTATAGGGTAGGTTAGGCATCCATTCATCCACCTTAAAATATTTCATAGCTATACAACGACGCTTCATTCACTTGGCTTTAATCTTCCTTATTCTAAAATTGTAATACTTCTGGATACTTGTATAAGGATATTGTATAAGGATAAGTTTCGGTAGAATCCTAATTTTTTTGATCTTTATACAGGACTATAGTGTCGTCTAGGAGTAATATCGGCGATGCGGTGGCCGACCTCTATTTCTATCATATTTATATCTTCACTATATTGTCCTGTCTTGTCCTGTTTTGTGTACATTTCGGAATGGTTTGTGTGTGAATAAATTTGTTCGCAGGATAACCACAAGTATGTTGAGGGTTGAAATGGTATGAAACGGTAGACGGTACATTAAGCGTTCTTAACGATTAACCTGGGTGATAAGTTCATAAATGTAACCATTGTAATAATCTTAAACGGCACCATTAGGGATCCTACCGAAAACATTTTAAGGGATTTGTCACTATTAAACGTTCAGGTTAATTTGTACTTGAGAGAGCGGAAAACGGTTTATTACTTCTACTGATATCCTTCCTTCAACCGAACATTATTATTGATGTTAAGTTACTGTAATATTTTTCTAGAAGAGGTGAATTTCTTCTCAAATAGAGACGTGTATCTCTTTACTCTATGGAATTGTTACCCATTTTTTTTTCTTTAATTTATTTTATGAATACCAGACTCATAAATAGTGTTTTTTATTGCCATCAAGACATTTGATCATAAAGAGGGCAAAAGACATTATCATGTCAAATGTCTGAAATCATCATGAAAACACACCTGACTTTTATGTTGGTTACGATCAACATTACAATATTTTAAATTACCTACGTCGAATGTATGAATATTACTTACTGCGCTTTTTTTCAATTAGGGCATTAAAGTGTTTGGGTAAAACTTTAATACATTTAAATGTATCTAACACGATCATTGAACAATTCAAAGATTAAGTATTTCAAATTCTTACAAAGAAGAAAAAAACTCAACAAAATCCAAAAATCTGCATTTTGTTGAACAGTGAGCTCCGAAAAGAAAAGAAAAAAAAGTAACAAAAACATTTTCTTTAAATAAGTTTAACAACTATCGGAAATTGCATAGTAAATCGACGAAGTCTTATTTTTTTTTTAAGTCTTGTGGTTGTTTGATGCATCTTTGATTTCTTCGGCAAATTTCAACAATACTTTTTGTTCAAGTTTTTCAAAATTAATGAAACGCTCAGTTTACGCTTGTTGCGAAGTTTTCTTAAATTTCTCCGCGGATTTTATCCAGGGCAGCAATCATGTATTCCGACGCGTCTCTGTCTTTCGACTTCGACGCAGTTTTTAACTCTTGACTTCGCCATATCTGCAGCTTAAAATTTCGTGGAATCGTCACTATGAATCGAAACGTGATTCTGAACTACCATTCCAAGAAATTTGAAGCTGCATATATGGCGAAGTCAAGAGTTAAAAACTGCGTCGAAGTCGAAAGACAGAGACGCGTCGGAATACATGATTGGTGCCCAGAATTTATTGCAGAATAAATGTACTTAGCAAGAGTTGTAATTATTTGAATTTATTCTGCTGATTTTGTATAAAAAAATTTCAGTTCTGGTGTATTCAGGAATAACTTTCAGGAAATTTTCAGAGTAGCTTACTGGCATCGAAGAGAGAGTTTTAGTTTAACCCAAGGTTTTCCGTTCAACCCCGGCAAAATCCCGTACCGTTAAAAAGTTTATAAAGAAAATTCGTTGGAATTATTAAATGAAACTTTTAGAGATAGTTTGTATTAATCTAATTAAAAAATCAGAATTTTCCGTTTTCTGGAAACTTCAAAAAGCGCCTGTGCCAGGTACAAATATAGATCGAGTGGCCAATTTTATTAATTGGTTATTTGGTTGTAATAAATTGGTTTTTTGACGTTAAACCGCTTAATTCTTTTATTGATCCCTTAACCTAAAATGGATACTATTTATATTTTGAAATTTGAAAGAGATTTTGACGTAGTTTAGCGCGATGCCTGAAGCCGAGTAGTTTCTGAGGCCGAAAGCCAAGAAGGCGAAGCCCATAGATATACTAGATCGCTCGATTTGCTGTCTCAAATGGTCCCATTTCAATACAGTTCAGTGAATCAAAACGATTGCTCAAGTAAGAGCAAGATAACCGTATGAAACTAAATATAGTCCTCTCGTTTAAACCGTGAGCTGTCAAAGGAAAATAGACTTTCGGAATGGTGTTGGCGCCTAAAGTTATTTGTTTGCTCCTAAAGTTAGTCTGAAACTTGTGAAATTTGAATTTCGCGGCAAACTAAATTTGAATTTCGCGACCTTAAACAGTTCAGTGGATGCGTTCAAGTACGATAAAGAGGGAAATACTTTTGGGACCATTTTTCAGCAGAGCTTTGTATGGTGACAGTTGTTCTATGTTATATAGTTCTGTGGCGAAGCCACAAATCGGTCAGAGGTTGGACCGTAAAACGGCCAGAGGTGACCCATAACTAAAATTGAAAATAAAATTTTCTAGTCACAAAATTCTTGGAGGACTTAGTTTAAAAATTTTTTTTATTCAAAGTGCGATTTTTTTGTATTTATAAGAAGAGTAAGCAGAAAGTAAAATAGTTCATTTTTAAAAGTTTTATCTGCGGCGCAATTTTTATAGTATTTTGAAGTCATAAAACACCCGATTTTCACCCATTTCCAGAAAAATAATTTTGGCTACATCTGATCTGTTTTTTTTGCCACAGATTTAATTACAAACAAAAAACAGAAATTTCAACAAAATCTCTTCCTTCTGATCGGATTTTTAAAATTTTCACGATCAATTCCGAATAATTAAAAACTTCCTGCATCCCCTCGCCCTCAACCCACCACCCCACCGGTAATTTGTCTCGGATTCATAAAAAATAGGGCCTCCCTAGCTATTTATAAGGGATTTTAGGTAAAACATTAGCAGCAGAAAAATTATAAAATGCCAGCCATGAAAATCGACCACACGAGTTAATTCGAGCGTTCTTTTTAATTTTTTTCAAATTTTTTTAAATTGGAATAAAATTGAAAATTATTTTAAAATCATTCCACTTTTTATATCTAAAAAAACTTTCCCTCATTTCAAAACTTACTGATATTTCAATTGCATATAAAACTATAGAAATGTAAAATATCGCTATTGATTTTAGATTATTGCATAAAGAATTCTTCCTTTAAACTTTAATTCCGAAAGAAAAAGAGCCACGTGAGATTGGAATAATGTTTTATGCATGATAAGGATAATGCATGTCTAGGCGGAAAAAGCATAAATCATACTCCTTTTCAGCCCATCGAAGCAAGCATAAATCGAAATAAAAACTTAACAGATAGAAAGAGAAAAGAAATAAAAAGTTGGAATAAAAATGTATACGCATCGATTTAAATGGCAGCGGTATCGTCCCTTTTTTTTTTGGTTTTTATAAGTCGAAACAGCAACCGATGCGATGTGAAAGTCAACAGATGTGTCGCTAATACTTAAGGGATTAAAGACAACTTTTCGATATATTCTTCAATAAAAGTCACTCCTTGATTTTTTTATTAATTTTTTATGAGATACTTTAATGTTCACAGCTGTGGTAAGCACGAAAATCTGAAATTGTCTTGCCAGGGTTATGATTTTAGTTTTTATTCCTTTCCGTATCGTGTGATTTCTTCTAATATTAAACAACATTAAAACTATGATCGCAACACAAAATTCTATAATATGGATAACAAATCATCATTGTGTGCATTTTTCGGCGATAGTTTGTTAAATTATGGGATTTTTTTATGGATAAAATCGAGTTTCAATATTCTTTGTGCTTCTGTTGTTATACAACTAAAATTGACATGACGTAAACATTTTTTCATTGATTCGTCTGGGGTAACGAAAATATATGAAATAAATCAACGAACCACCACTAATTGTTGAAAATAACCAGTGAATAACGGCTATTAATTCAATACTTTGGTAGTAAATTGTAAATATATTTCTAACAAAAAAAACCTACAATTCATCCTAATGGGCTTTTCTTATGTGAAAGTGTTATTCGACAAAGAAGAAAATTATAACCTGAAAACTTCCATCGTTTCATTGTTTGTTATTCCAAGAAAAGTTTTGAATTCTAATATTTGGAGGGAAGGTAAAAAGATTTGTGCTTGACACCCAAAAAAAAATCAAGTCTTTAGACAAATTTTTCCATGGAGCAAAATTTTACTCGCGAAAAAGTTTGTAGAGAGGGAAAGGGGGGTGTCAAAAAGTCTAAAATTAGGTTGACATTATTTGTGAACCGCCCATAATGGAAACACCTTTTGACCGATTGATGTGAACTTTTTTATTGATGTCTTTTGACGTAAAACGCCCAAAGAAAGTCTTTTCAACGTCCTTAGGCTTTTCATCTTACCCTCTAATACGTTTTCTATTTCTATTCCATTTGTTCCATGCTTCTATCATATGATAGTTGACATTCTTCCAAAGTAATTTTATTTCCGGAAAATAACATAATTTAAAAGGTTCCAGAGTGGATTTTTTTAATTGAAAACACTAATATATTTTTCAATACATACAAAAAGCCTCATTAAACGATCATTTGATGGTTTTATGAAATGTTCATAAACCATTTTGGAAAAAAAGCTCTTTGAGAAAGATTTGCTTTTCCTCATTCTATAGTAAATCTTTTTGGCATAATATTTATTTTTTTTTCAAATGAATTTAAACTGGTGCCATATAATTCAATAAAAACTAGCAAAGGTAAAACATACTCATATAGTTAAACTGTATTTATTACTAAAAGGCTTGTAAAAAGAGTTTTTTTTTGTATATTAAAGGGAAGAAAATTTTCACGGAACATTAATTAAAAGTTTACTAACCATGACACCAGGGAAACTGTCACTTGTGCATATTTATTACATCTAAAAGTTGAGTTTTTTGCGGCTGACTTTTGGCTCTTAAATAACAGAAGTTTGGCTTTTAATTTGCATCCTTTTAGAATAATTACTACATGGATTTTAATTCTATGAAGTTTTTTTTTCATTTACCAAGCCTGACACAATTTTAATTTCATGCAAATTTTAGTCGAACCAAATGAGTTTCGTGAAGCGTATATCAAGTCCAGGAAAAACAATTTACATTTTGTTTAAACATTTTTACGCATGATTTGTTGAAATATTCAATCATAATGGAAAAGATTTTTTTGTCTCACAATTAAACAAGCTAATTAAAAAAAATGCCTTAATATTCGTTTATATCCGTTGCAGTATTCCTTTTGAAATTGTGGCATTTTAGAGGGAAAAAATTATTTGTTAACTGCTTGAAAAACAGTTAAACAAATTATAAAATGCTGAAACTGCAACTTGGCTTAAATATTTTCGCTGGTACTTGAATTATAAAGTAGGAGGAAAAAATAATTTTTTATCCCATTCAAGTGTCTCTAATTAATTGAAATCCGTCAGAATTCCGCAATGATGAACTCAAGAATTCGCAAGGAAAAACGAAAAGTTCCCTTGCTGGAAAATTACAACTCCAACTATAAATTGAAAACATAGTTAACGAGTGGAAAATAAAAATATGCTATTAGTGAAGAGGTAGTCTTTAGAGTATTTCATTTCAATATAAATGATTTACTTTTATTTCAGCTCATATTATGTCTGTGTTATGGTAATTTGTGGATTTATTTGTTTTTTGTATACCCAAAACGTACAGATATTATCTTTAACAGTTTCATAAAATTTCGTATTTTGCTGTTTTAGCTATTTTTATGCAATTCCCCAAAAAAGAAGAGTACATACGTTCGGTTGTAGCTATTAAAAAGGATGTTGCACTGTAACTTTTAGACTCTTCAACGAAAAACAGTGAACCACATTGCGTTGCAGTGCTTCGGATGGCGTGGATGTTTTTAGCCATGTTCGCAGCATGAATTCTTTCCCCCTTTAACCCCCCTCTATCTCGTCAATCAGTCAAACTGATTTTAAGGGGTTTCCTCCATTGGATATAGGACTCTTTAGAGGGCATATAACCCCAAAAGAATCATGATCTTCCCCTCCTTATACCCCCTGTCCAGCTACACTCGGAACTAGTGATGGGATTTTGTTGAGGTTTTAGGTACTGGATAGATAATAAATCAATAGATATATGTAGTTCAAAATGTCCACTATTTAAAATTTTGTTTACTCATCCCATAAATACAAAAAGTTAAATTGAACATAAATGTAAGAAAATAAAAACAAAATAATAAAAAATACTCCGACAATAATGCCCGGTTTTTCAGTGAAAGTTTAAACTTTAGTTTAGTTAAACTCACAATGAAGTTTAAACCAAAGTTTAAACTTCTGGTGTTTTTCAGGCAAACGGAATTGAACGTTTTATTAAACTAAAGTTTAAACTTTTTTGTCAATTTTGCAGTCTACTATACAAGTAAAATATATTGAAATGTCAAATTTTTCAGTCATAAAATCATTGATGTATTTGTCTTGTTATCACTTTCGTAATATTTGTTTACGCATTAATTATAAAATTCTATAAAAAATAAAACAATTTTAATTTCGGTTATTATTTCGGTTGTTATTTTGGTTGTGATTTCGGTTGTTATTTCGGATGCTATTTCGGTTGTGATTTCGGTTGTTATTTCGGTTGTAATTGTGTTTCAAGTATGTAAAAAAAATATAGTGAAATTGTGGAGAGCAAAAAAAAGTTATGCAGTCCATTTTTATGTGTTTTATTCTTCGTGGATCTACAAATGACAAAAAAGTTTTGAAAAAACGGCAGTTTAAACCCTCATCCATGGCCGTTTAAGTTAAACTCCGTTTAAACTTTTGGTTAGAGATAAACTGTCATTGAAAAACACAATTTCGTGTTAAACGGCAGTTTAAACTTTATCGCCTGTTAAACGGAGTTTAAACTTTCACTGAAATACCGGGCATAAGTAGGTTATAAAATTTATTTTTTGAATTTTTAAAGCTTGTCCAAAACTTAAAATAAATAATGATGCAAAATAATTTAAAACATAAGAAAAGCTAAAATGGCCAGTTTATTTAAAAAAAATCCATTTGTATAGCAAACGGGAAAAGGAGTTTTGATGTATGGAACGGTTATATAAAATCACATTCTAAACAGATTTCTCCTTTATAAATTTTTATACCCGTATGGTATGTATACCAAAGGGTATACTAACTTTGCCTTACCGTTTGTAACGCCAAGATCCCGTCATCACACACAAAAATGAATTACACCAGTGTGTTTAGAATGATGAAAAAAGTTGAATTTAGCATGTCCGTCCGTCCGTCTGTCTGTCCGTCCGTCTGTCTGTCCGTCTGTCCGTCTGTGGCGCGGATTGCGGGCGCACGGATTGAGCTAGAGACTAGAAATTTTGCACAGTTCCGTTTCTCGTAAAATGCAAGGCTAAGTTCGTTAATGGGCAAAAATGGACCATTAGGGGGGGGTACCCCCCATACGAACGAAAACGTTTTTTGCGAATATCTCAAAAACGATGCATCTTATCAAAAAAGTCTAAGAACAAAAGTTATTTAGGATATGATTCTACATAAAACTCCGATACATCAAAATCCGATTGGAATAAATTTTAAAAAAATCTAATTGGAAAGTTTGACTTCAAAGTGGAATTTTGGTACAACTGCTCAAATTATGATACGAATATCACCATACGGGTTTTCAATAATTGCCAGATTAGCAATTATAGCTTTTGTTATGTTTCATCATCGTATTGAAAATTTATGAAGGTAAAATCTGTTTAGAATATGATTTTACATAACCGCTCCATACATCAAAATCCAATCAGACCACTCCTTTCCCCTCTCCTAGGCAAATGGATTTTTTTAAATAAACGTTTTGTCTGTCATAAAGAATATTTGACGATTGGCCCTAGACCATAATGTTTGTATTTTTACCACGCCAGAGGGTTGAGCGGAGGACAGCCTCAAGAATCGGACACTTCAGCGTTTGCTTAGTGTTTTTTTTACCGGCATTGATATACGACAACAAAAGTTTCAAATACGGCGCATTTTCACCTTCCTTATGTCTAAAATAAGAAATAGAATACCTTGATGTATACCGTCTCGATAAAATTTGACCAGCCTACAAACGTGGTTAATCGCCAATCTTTAAAATTCTCATAAAAAAGCGAATTTTAAAAATTCTCCAACATTAAACTTCATAAACACTACGGACTCATAGTACTACAAAGACCTCTTTTATATGTTGCTAGAATATGATGACCTTTTCAAATTTTGTTCTTGCTGTCAAAGTCAGAAAAATACTTTCCTTTTACGAATTTTTATTTCAAGGAGAAATTTTAGACTGAAACGTGGAGTTTTCTTTATCAAAACGATTCTAAAATATTTATCCTACAATGACGGAATTTATTGTAAAGGTCAAAATTTTTGTTTGATGTCATGACTTTAACAATATGTATGAAATCGCTTTTACTATTATACAGATAGAAAGCCTATGATATTGGTGTTACGAATGTATTTTTTTTTCTTTTCCCTAGAGGCAAAAAAAGACTGCTACAATCCCCAAATGGATAAAATTATTTGTTTCAATCATCATACCCGTAAGTTATAAAGTTTTTACCTGTCAAACTGGTGTAAGTTGTTCCAACCCAAAAGTTTGAGAGGATAAACATGATTGGTTATAAACGACTTAAACATAACCCAAAAAGAATTTGCATAATTAAAACTTAAACAAAGCATAATCCTAGAGCTTCGTGTCATAGGGATGTCTTTATGTACACGTGGAACATGCTCCGAGTCCCAATAGTAATCGATGGTTTCATAAAAAAAACTTGTGCAATGTAAAAGGCAGCCATCCTGCTGTACTTGTATTGACAATGTATAGATTTTTATGTTCTTTATGTTTGGGAATTCTGTGGTGAGAGCGGCGGGTTGTTGTTGCTGTTTAACAAAATAATGGTAGGAAAACGTTATTAACCCTTTCACTCGGCGCGTACACAATTGTGTACATCATATTTAACTCATATTTTTAAGAGAATTAGAAGGGAGAGGGACAATTATTGACAATTTATGTACACAAATGAGTACATAATCCAAAAGAGACTTCTAAAAAGATATTTAAATTTTTTAAATTTTGAAATATATTTTGTTGCTATATATTATTATTGAAAAAAGCAAAAAAAAAAATTTGTTGTTTTTTTTTAATAATAATATATATTTTTATATATTATTATTGAAAAAAGCAACAACATATTTTTTTTGCTATTAGAAATAAATGCCGAGTGAAAGGGTTAAAGTAGGCGCAAAAGTCTATAGTGTTAGCTAAATAATAGGAAAACGCTCAACAGTTAACAGTTTTGTGTGGGTATCGGTATATATATATATAGGATCCTTTTGGGACTCATTACAAAAGCTGTCAAAACAATGTTGCTTTGATGTTATCATTAGGCAATGCTTATGCTTCTTGGGCTTTGGTTTATTGTCAATGTCAGCCAATAGTAAAATTGTTGCTTATAGCATACACACACACTTATGTTGTATCCGAGCACTTATACCAGTAACCATTACATACATTTTGAGTTCGATATTCGTGTATCCTTCCGCATTTTGAAGCGAACTTTCCGTGTTAATAGCATGAAATTAGCCAAAATTACAACGCGGCTATTTAATGGTGCGATTTAATGTTTCTTACTCACGAGCAGAAATAAATTTTCGGAACAATTACGCAAATTACCTTTAATGATTTGATAGGTATTTAACGAAAGGAAAAAGGAAAAATTCTCACCAACAACAATCCAAAATATAAGGAAAGTCAGGCTAACTCTTACGGGACAGTGAAAACTCAAACACTTTCTGACTTTAGCCTAATGCCCTTCGCCTTATCAACAAAAATTAAATTAAATACTTTCGTGTTTATTGCTAATCTGTACAACAACATTCATCCGGTCGGTCATTATTTGTTGCTATTCCTTATTATTTTAAAATATCAATTTTCTTTTTTTTTCTTTTTTTTTTAAAAAACCCGATAATATTCAACTGTTTAATAAATCGCCTTATTGTCGTGTTTAATTTCGGTGATGTTGTTTTTCTGTAATCACATCTTTAATGTTTATTATCAAGTTAGTACTTTCATTGGTCAATGGCGATTTTCACCGCGACGGTGTATGAGAAATATTCATGGGTGTGTTTGCTATTAATACAAAGAAATTCGTGTAGTTAAATACATTAATCGCTTTACTCATTAAGGCTTATTTATAAACGTTAAATCAATAATAAAGCAATTAATAACAATTCTGTGCACTTCTAATTCATTTCAGTTTTCATGTTTGCCATAGTAATTTGATTTCTGTACAGTTGAAATATGAATCACAAATATTGTATAGAAGAATAACAAACTATGAAAAAATAACAAATCAGGGTTGAATGTTAACATAAATTATAACATTTATCATTTTTGTTCAAGAGCTAAAAATACACATTCAATGGTAATTTGAAATAATCATTTGTGATTAAAAAAAAACATTTTTTTGGGCACAATTGCAAGGGAATATTGGTAAAATATTTGTAAGAAAAATATGAAAATTTTATTTATGCTTTTTTCCAACCTTTTAGGTTCGTTGGTTCGGCACAATTCTTGTAACATAATAGAGATTTCCACATTTCTGATTGACTTGAAATTCGGGCACAATTCCGAAATTCCCATTACAATACAATATGAACAGATGCATGATAAAAATAATTATTTTTTGAAAAGGCTTTTGTGAAAAAATGCACTAAAAACAATTTTTTGGTATCGTGTGTCAGAAATTAAAGAGAGAGAAATAAAAGCTTTTATTTCTTATACCATCCTGAGCTGTTCTTTGGCGTTAAAGGACCTTCCCCTAAGCTCTGACTGAAACTATATAAAAAACACGGTACCAAAAAATTATTTTTTCCTTTTTAATGCATTTTTTTTAACCCTCATACTGTCCTCGGGTCATTTCTGACCCAAATTCGATTTTAATTAAAAGTATCTTCTCAACTACATGAACAATGTTTGTATGGTGTAGGCTCTGTGAACAAATTTTTTTTGAATACCGAAAACAATAATCTATTTGTTCATATTTTAATCCATTGAAGAGCACTGTAGTCTTCATGGGTCATAAGTGGGTCATAATGGGTCATTCTTGACCCACGAAGACATCATACGTTATTTTTCTTAAGGACAGTATGAGGGTTAAGTAAAAGCTTTTTAAAAAAATCCTTTTCAGTCACTTCGTATTTGATTAGGATGTCTAGAAATTCAAAATGACGTCTGTCTTTCACTCCGCTTGATTATACTTTTTAGTCTTCGAATATGCATCCTTGCTTTTGAGTTATTTTTACGGACTTTGTGACTCCAGAGTCGGATTCATCGACTCCAAAAACACCGGATGAGATTTTCTCCGGAAAATTTGAGGAAAAAGGTAATAACGTTGTCCTTACAGGAATTTCCGTTATCCTTACGGATTTCTCAATACTAGAATCGGACCCCAAGAACCCCGAAATGAGATTTTCTCCGGAAAATTTGAGGAAAAAGATAATAACGTTGTCCTTACAGGAACTTCCGTTATCCTTACAGATTTTTCAATGCCAGAATCGGATTTAGCAACCCCTCATCAAAAAATGAGATTTTTATCCGGAAAATTTGAGAAAAAAGATAAACACGTTGTCCTCACAGGACCGTCCATTATCCCTGCAAGGATGAAGTAGTGAAAATATTGTATGGTCATCGGAGCTACTTATGTCTCAAGTCAATCGGATTTCAAGTCAATCGTATGTGTGGAAGTGGGTCAAAATTAGATCGCAAGATTTGACCCCGACAGACAAACAGACAGATACGAAGGCTAGCTAAATAAAGGAAAAAATAAAATTATTGGTATCAGATCCCCCACTGTCTAAACCACTAATACCAAATGCCCATGAATCAAACACAATTATATTTGATTCATGCCAAATGCTCATCGTCAAGGGATATACATAAGTGAAAGAGCTTCTAGAGAGAGTAATAGAGCTGTTTTTCGCATTCAAGCAAGAATGGTAGTTGGTATATCATAACTCGGAAAAAGCCAAATAGCGGGTGCAAAAACGTATAAAATAAACTGGGAAAAAACAAAATGGCGGGTGCAATACGACAATTTGCAGCAAACGGGCATGCGGAATACCTATTCTTTGAGGTTTTCAATGAAAAAGCTTAGAAAAAAAATCATGAACGTCTGTAGCAATAAAAGAAATGGGTATTTAGTGACTAAAAATAATCAAATAACTGAAAAACATTTTCATGTGTTGCTCACATTAGATATTTTTCAATAAAAAATGGGAGACTGCTGTGATAAATGTTTTTATTGGTATCCATTGGCCCTAAATATTAACGATTAAATTTTCCCGACCTCTAGGGTTTATAATATCTTACTAACCCCTAATTTATTCACTAGGAGTTAAGCCGAGTTAGTGAGTTAAGGGAGTTAGCTAGTGTTACTTTCCATGTAAAAGGTGAGTTAAGGGAGTTAAGGCGATTTAACTCCTAGTGAATAAATTGGCCGTTAATATACTTTCAAGAGATATTTGGTACTTGAATTGATATGGTTTCGATTATTCAAAGTGGGATATCCTAAATATTAACAAGAGGTTCGTATTCTGTTGTTAATATTTAGGTCTTAACTTTGGCTATTTAAACACGATATTTTTTTTTCATCCGAATTTTGTAAGAAAAAATACATATATTAAAAATGTCAAATTAACAATATTTGTCTCAAAATGAAGGTGTCAAAATTAATGGCCCATAAAAATTTCTAAGATATTTAGTGTTATTTTGGAAGGAAAATTAATTTTGACTACAAAAGGCATATAACTAAGTGATTAAGAAGGAATCGCAGGAAATGTACATTAATCTATAATAGCAGAAAGGAAACCGAACCATGAACCATCTGAATACGATGCGACAAACAACACAAAATAATAATAAAAACTTCCCATGTGATGGAAGATTTAGGAGAATCAGCAATTTCTTGTTTAGTTCAAATGGATATCTGGTATCAAAATAAGTCCATTTAGATTTCGATACCATTAAGGAGATTACATGTTTCTTTTCGGAAAAATATTCAACGATAAAAGTGCTTACACGAACATCTATCTATCCATCGTTCTACATACAATAAGTCTCTATCTATCTGGATAGTCAGCTATCTATCCATCTGTCTAAACTATTCGATAGTCTATATTCGGATCTGCTTCTGATGCTATTGCTTTGGCCTCTATGATAAAATCGATATTAGACGAATCCGGTCTATATGATTGTCTGTTGAAATGTATTCAAGGTGTGTTTGACAGGTACTCTGATTAGTGAAAAAAGAATAAAATTGACACAGAAAGAAGAAAAAAACGGCACACACACAAATACATACTGGAATCAACATAAAAATGTATTCGTATCGGAAGATAGGTAAAAATATAATTCTAAGAAAATAAAATAAAGTTTATTCTTTGACAGACGTCAAGTTTGGACATGAACTTATCTTTTATGCCGTTGATACTTCAATATCTGGAACTGCTTGTCTCATGCTGATATGCCAACCAAAGGGAAACAAATTGAAAAATTTAGCACTTTCATTTTGGTTAGAATTCGAGTGACAAGAGGGAAGATCCAGAAGAATGATGTCCGCTCACTCACTAGTCCGTGGAATTTTCTAAACGCCGATAAATCTATTATGGAAATGTATAAAAAAAAAACAAATATACTAAAAACTATATCGTTGTTGAGTAAGACATTTGAAATAGGACTTTATTGATTTATATTTATGATGCTAGAATTTTTCAAGGTAAAAAATGTTTAGGCCTATAAATATTTTGAAAATAAAATTATGGTTTTACTATAGAAACAATAAGTACACATTATACGATGAGTAAGTTATTCCAATTCAAAATATGTATATCATTTTTCTGTTAGGCAACACCATATAATTATTTTGGGTTTTTCATTGTAATTGCGTGCTTGTCACATCAAATAAAAGAATTTATTCCAATAGCGATAGCCATAATATTATAATCTAAATCAATGGTTTATTTTGTCATTCGGATATTTATCAATCTTTGAGGCGTCAAACTAATTATTGAGGAGGACAGTTTTCTTAACAGTAATTTTTAGTACAATATATTTTCAGGGACAAGTTGAACATTTTTCATAGGTGAACGAAAAGTGTGTGCCTCCTAAAAATATATTAATTGGTCTTAATTGAGTAGGTACTTAATATTGTATGATTAATACCGTACTTTTTGGTTTTTTATGACCCAAAAATTTTCCCTCATACACCCAAGAAACTTATCTTCTCGAAAGTTTCTTCCCATCAAACAAAATTTTCCCCCTCCCGTCAAACAAAAGTTTTCCTCCTTCCAGCAAAAATTGTCCCCCCTCCCCATCCTAAAAATATTTTTCCACTACCCTCATGTCGCTGACATGTCATTTTTTTATGAAATTTTCTTATCATAAAAATTTAAATTGATTTAATGAAAATAACAACATCGTGAAATCAATGCAGATTTTATTGGTTTTACGATAAAAATTTCTCTCTGTGCACAAGCGCTGGGAGTTCCTATCTTCTTTGCATTTAAAAGAAAAAAAGGTGTTATCCAATAAAAAATGTGCCAAAAAATCTTTTAGTTATGCTTTTTCATCACCCCGAAAAAAATACCTATGAAAAAACGTTATATTATAGAAGAATATTGTCCTAGCACGTACCGCATAACTTCTAGCATAGTGAATAATTGTGTTAAATTTTCCTTTTTTCCTAATAAATGGTTTGTTCTACTTGAAAAATTTTTCCTGAAAGATCCGTAAATTCTTAATATGGTTGTAAACACTTGACAAATTTCCGATAATTTCATCTCACGCGACAAGTTCAATTTTTAAGCTCTGTCATTGTATTGGGTAAGGTTTCAGGTCTTCTGAGGACAAAGTTTTAATACTGTTAGAAATTTTAAATTGACCTTATAGCTTATCATCATTTAAAAACATGGAAATTATTAAGAGTTGATGTAATCATAAAAAAAAACTTCCCAAAAAAAAAGTTGAGTTCTATTTCAAGGGAATTCCTGTGATTAAAATTTATTCAATTTTGATTAGAGTCGCAAGTGAAAGTGGAAAAGTTTTCTAAAATATACCGGCTACATAAATTATGCATACAGTGAAATATAAACGAATTGCGTTAAATTAAATTTCCAAATAAAATTGTATAGCATAGCTTTATTATTATATTTGTTTGTTATGCTTTTGTTGTTGTTTTTGTTTATTTGAAATACTCGGTATTATTTGGTATGGAGAAACACGGAGGTAAGTGATGTTTGCTCAAAGTTTGTAAATTTTCAATTTAAGCAAAAAGTAAAACATTGAAATCAACGAAGAAAACGAAACACGGCATAGCGACAGGAAGTCTTAAGGTGTCTATCACAAGACAAAACAATACTAAGTATAACAAAAACCAAAAACAACAAAAACAAAAACAAAAAAAAATCCGCCCGAATCAAAACAAAAAGAACTGTTCCTGTAGTAATGTTTCAAATGTGGGGTAAACGGATGGAAAACATATAAATATGTATCTGCATAAAATAAAACTCGGCATAGCGCTTGGTACGCAATTTTGTGTGTAGTAGGTATTCTCATCTTTGCTCATTTGATAAATTGTCGAAGTAAAGTACACAATCTTACTTATTGCCATGCTCATACATATAACAAGGGTATGCCCATAAATTATGTTAAATTGACTGATACTGGTACAAAATGATACCTTAATACATTGGTGGCTCCCAGAATTCTCAAGACTAGGTAATGTTTTTGTTTTGGTAATCAGAATCCTCTGGGTCCTGATGTTTTTATTATACATTAGAGTGACATACATACGTTAGGCATTTCAGGGATTGTTGCCAGCTGATAATATCTTAGATATGACTTAAAAATGTTTTTGATAGACACTAGAAATGCGAAACATTTACATAAAATTCGCGTGAAATCGGTATAATGTAATGTACACATTTTATTTTTTTCCCAAGATAATTATTGATGATGGTTATTTATGGTTGCCATTTACATTAGGTCAAGGTTAGCATCACTTTATCGAATGTTCAAAGATAATTTAAAAAGAAAAAAAGAAAAATGTGAATGCAATATAATCAAATGATAACATTTTATCTCGTTGTGAGGGTCTTAACATTTTATCAGGTTTGTTGTAGCTTTGAGTTAGGATCATAAAAAGGTTTATATGTGTAGTATGTGGAAGCTTTTCTGTAATCTTTTACAATAAAACAAAAGGGATATTTATTGGGTTTTGAAATGATAAAAATGTAAAATTTTGACCTTCCAAATAAAATGGACATCGCATATATGGTATAAAAAAATTGGGGTCGCCTTTAATCATTTCTTTTTGAGCAAGGGTGACTATGTTTATTTTGTGTCAATCCCAGACACGATGATCGGTTGAAGAAGATGGCGAGGGGATGAAAAATCACGGCTAAGGGAGTAATTGTTTATAAAAACAAAACATATACTAGAACGAAAATTTTGAAATCAAACTGGAGTTGACCCAGCCAAACCCCTGACAGATTCCGAATCATTGATTGTAACCAATATCAGTGTCAGCTTGTGTTGTTGAAAAATTTCAAAACCTAACTCCACGATCCTACAGTGTTTAACCTGTATGGTGAAACCAGAGGCTATATTAAATTTGCCTTACCGTTTGTAACGCCAAGATCCCGTCATCACACACAAAAATGAATTACACCAGTGTGTTTAGAATGATAAAAATAATTCATTTATTCGTTTTTTTGCGAATATCTCAAAAACGGGGCATCTTATCAAAAAAGTGCAGGAACAAAAGTTATTTAGGATCTGTACATAAAACTCTCATACATCAAAATCCGGTTGGAATAAATTTAAAAAAATCTTATTGAAAAGTTTGACTTCAAAGTGGAATTATGATACAACTGTTCGCCAATTATAGCTTTTGTTATGTTTTTTAACTTTAAGATAAACTATAGAAAAATATTCTTTTGAAAAGATGAGCAGAAAACTTTTTCAATTAAATTAGTATTGTTTTTATTTTCTTTAAAAATCGGCTCTTTAATGAAATTTAATTCAATTAAAGTTAATTTTATATTTTATTTCATTTCCTCTTTGTTTGAAAATGATGGAAAAATCAAATAAATATAATCCTTAGTTAAGGAAGTCCTTATTTAAAGGAATTTCACGAATATTAAGTACAAGTTAATTATTATTTTTCTATTTATTTTTGTTGGAAAGTCTTTAAACAGTATTATTAAGTCTATACTTCAAACTTTTGAAGCTTCTTTATAGACTTTGTTCGGTAAGTTTTCTTTGCCGATGATTTTCTTTGAGTAAATCTTCAAATGTTTCAAAGAATGTTTTACTTATTTTGTGGAATTGCATTAAATTCGATTCACTTCGAATAAGTTAAATTTATGAATGATAAGTCTTATATTTCAAAAATATTTTATGAAAGGAAAGAAAATGTTCGAAACGTGTAGCTTTGTAGAACGAAAGTTATTTTTCCTAATTAATATCCCACGTACAAAATACACGTATATACAATATAAAATATAGTCGAGTTTTAGTACATAGAATACGGAATAACTTTTTGATTATCGAGGAAATAATATTATTTCATCTTCTGAACCGAAGTGTATTACGAGTCGAGTATAAACAGAGAAAGTTACTCTTATCGCATTAGACTAATTACCTCGACGAACTTTGATCTCAATTATTGCTGCTTATAAAGACATAATGTTCTTAATAGACTTTAGGTAACAATGCGAGTTAATTGTAGCCAAGGTGTTACAGATGTCTGAAGGTAAAACTTTCCCATGAAAGTTCATTATTCCCATTGCTATAATGACGTTTTCATGTTATGTCTCTTAAATTTTTCTTTTTTTTTAATTTAATTTCATATTTAGATCACTAGTGTGAGATAGTGTAAAATCTTTTTTTATTTTCAAACTATAGGATGGAATCCGGAAACTGATAAAATCAGAAAATGGAAATTACTTTGGGTTCATGAAGTTTTTATAAAAATATATTGCTATCCACAGGAAGCCTATCTCCAACAAATTCGGGTCTTCAATTAAAGAATTCGAAATACTGAAAAGGATAAAAGAGAGATTTAGGTTAATACGCCAAAAACTCACAACGCTTTTATATTGTTTTTTTTATGCGTTTTATTTTTAAGTTTCAGTACACTTTAAGAGCTTGTTTTTGAAAAAGAATTTTTTGCTTTGCAATTCATGTTTACAATTTTTCAAATTTTCCAATTTGGAATCCACTTTTAGTCGCAAACATCTAATTTTTTATAATCTTCAATGTAAAAAGTTCGTTTTCAAAAAAAATCTAGAAAAAAAAACAAATAAAACATAACAAAAGCTATAATTGCCACTCTGGCAATTATTGAAAACCCGTATGGTGATATTCGTATCAAAATTCGAACAGTTGTACCAAAATTCCACTTCCAATAAGATTTTTTAAAATTTATTCCAATTGGATTTTGATGTATGAGAGTTTTATGTAGAATCATATCCTAAATAACTTTTGTTCTTGCACTTTTTTGATAATATACACCGTTTTTGAGATATTCACAAAAAAACGTTTTCGTTCGTATGGGGGGTACCCCCCATCATTCTAAACACACTGGTGTAATTCATTTTTGTGTGTGATGGCCGGATCTTGGCGTTACAAACGGTAAGGCAAAGTTAATATACCCTTTGGTTTCACCATACGGATATGACAATGTTTGCCTAAAATTATGACTGATCTTAAAAAATTGGTTGACCGATTGATCTGAGATTCATTTATTTTTCTTGCTTGGCTTAGAAAGACATTATTTCTTTTTTTCCTGACTTAGAACTTTTCACTTAATCTTCATAAAATTAAATTCTTATACAATACTAACTCAAAGATTATACAATACTAACTTTCTTACAAATAAGCTTTCCTGGGCTAACAGTTACAGGAAGCTTGCCTATGTAAAGATGCCTGTAAAAATGTTTTTAATTAATTTTACAAGACATATTTTTTCTTAAAAAAAATAAATCGAGTTTCCTACCAGTTTTTAATGCTGAACAGTGAAGAATTTTAAAGGTAAAAATTTCAGTATAAAAAGCATTTTACCTACGTTTAAAATGAACCGCGGTAAAGAAACAATTTGTGTTTATTTTTAGCAAAAAACCATCATAATATTTTACAATGAAACGGAGTGAAAAGATATTATTATACGAGTATTCAACTGGTGAAATATTTCTGCCATTGAATTTTTCGCTGTGGATTCGCTCAGTACAGCGAAAGGAAAAATAACATTCAAAATATTTCTGAACACATTAACTTTTTAATTAAAAATATTATTACAAACACAACAATATAGAGAATTCAGAATTGAGAATTCCATTGGATTTTGGCAACAAAATGGGCCGTTTAATGTTAGTTAAAGTGGAAAGTGTAAAGGGCTTCTTTTAAAATAAATATATTTATCAACACCAAAAATATATCATTGAAACCTTTCTTAATGAGGTCTCATTAACCCTCACAAATTAGTGTCATCCATTAAAGCTTTTTAGGTTGCCCAAAATCTGCCTTTGTTTTCGTTGATAAATGCCGCTTCCGTTTATCCTCAATTTTTCTTTGTCGGAGATTATCTTTGTATCGCTGTGTTATGTGCTCCGAGCGAATAGGATACCTTACCCAAGAAAACACTTTTGTTTTTTATCCGTAATATTTAATTTTTTTTTCTCACGCTTCCGCCGTTTTCAAGTTTTCGAATTAATGCTAAGGCGAAATTTTTGTCTAAAATAGGTGAAAGTTGCGGAACAGAACTCGAAAAGAAATCTTTAAATTACAGCCGGAGAATGTGGTTTTTTTTTCAATAATTTACATAAATTTATAAGCCTTTATTAAAGATTAAGTGGAAGTAATTTGTGGGAAATTTTTAAGTGATTGATTAAGTGTTTAATCAATTTAAGAGTACTAGAGAAGGAATTCCATTTGTACCAGTTTTATTGAGTTTTTACTTTTGAGAAAAGAGTGGTTGTTTTGAACCATCACTCCCCTTCTACCCCCCCTCATCGATCCGTCATGCTTTTGTTTGATACTTATAACATCATCAAGCTTCCGCGGACCTCCCTTCATTTCCCTAGATGTGTGTCGTATTTTGTAAAGAGTCCCTCAGTTGAGGCCTGTATTGCAATGGCATCCATTTAACTGCAGGCGCGCACCGCGATGTCAAGCATGTGGAATGGTGACGAAGTGGCAATTTGAGTTTTTAAAACATCTTTAAACTAGTATTTCAGCGCGCGTCGAAATAGATTTAAGTAGAAAAATGCAAGAATTACAAAAGAAATCGAAATACACTTCGTTGCAAGCTCCCACATCGGTTTGTACGCGTTTTAAAAACTGAAATTGCTACTTTAAGTAAGGCACACATCTATCAGTTTTCGATCAGTCGCGACTGTTACGGCACTTGTCAGTTTTCCATAAGTTTTTTACATCTAGTTATGCGTTCACATCTATCAGTTGCAAGTGACAGTTTTTGTGAAAAGTATGCATTCATTTTGATGGCAGATTTGAAAAAATGCGGGTGCATAATCGAGACAGAGCGTGTTTATGCATCGTTATTGCATTAACATCAAAAAATTAAATTTGGTTCTGTTCTAATTCGGTACGATTGACGCGACTGACTCGAACCTTCACACCAATCAGTTGGCCATCCGTTTTTAAAAAAAACTGATTTGCCCACGAATTTTTTCGTAGTTGCCCATCAGTTGTCTGATTTTACGTTCACACCAATCAGTTTCCCATCAGTTTCCCAAAAACTGATGGAAAACTGATAGAGCCTACTTTAGCACCATTTTACATGCTTGTCAATCCGGTGCGCGCCTCCACTAACACAATGGTTCTAAAGGGCAAATAGGGTTTTTGTAACTCAGTATGTCAACGCTATTGGGATGCAAAACTCGAGGACATCGGCACGCGACGGGGACCTCTGGCAAGAGACATTGCGGGAGGCCAAGACCGGAAACCGGATGTAGAGAGAGAGAGAGAGAGAGAGAGAGAGAGAGATAGAGATAGAGATAGAGATAGAGATAGAGATAGAGATAGAGATAGAGATAGAGATAGAGATAGAGATAGAGATAGAGAGATAGAGAGATAGAGAGATAGAGAGAGAGATAGAGAGAGAGAGAGATAGAGAGAGAGAGAGAGAGAGGGTGAGAGAGAGAGAGAGAGAGAGAGAAAGAGAGAGAGAGAGAGAGTATTTCAACGCGAATCGAAATCTAGTTTTACCAAAGATTAGAGACTTACTAAAGATAAGACACAAACGTGGTTTTCCGTTTGCCGCCTGTAGAAAGAAGTAGTCGACAGCATCATTCCGTAGTCGACAGCATCATTTCTCTCTTTTTATCATTTAGCTCAAATGGACTTGTTGAAAAAAATCATTTTGTAATACTCGCACAGAACAAACCAAAATATTGGACCAACACATACACAAGGGCCGACAGCGGTCTTTCACAATTTCTTCAACTGGCAATGGCGATAGGATTTTTTAGCAAAAAAAAAACACTTTTATTTCACTTGTTACGTTGCTTAACCAGAAAAAATGCCTGGCAAGGAACATTTTACGGAATGTTCTGCCGACAATACGAAATATCCCGAGAGTTTTTCATTTCTCACACAAAAGCAATTAGTGTCTTTACAAAGCAAATGAAACAGACGACAACGTACTCTTCTTCAAGAAAAAATTTCTCTCGCGTTTCCTAACTATATATCTCTAAACTATGGTTTTACTAATTTACTTCTGCTAAAATCTACTTCAATGTGCTTTGCATACTTTTCAAAATTCAATTTGCTACTTTACGACCACCCAACATTAAGCATGCTACAGACAAAGCTACATGAGCTAGCTCAACCGTCTGTCTACCAGCCTACAGACGCTTAAATTTCAGTTTTCACGGACATGTCACGGACTGCGTTAAAATACCCATGCTTGGCCAAAAAGACAAAATCACACAAAGAAATCGTTTCATAAAACCCTTAAAAATAAATTTAAAAAAATATGCTTCATTCATTTAAAATTTGTCTAAGTCAAAATACTGGCCACAAACACATTTAATAACTTCTTTAAGATTTTTGCCAGTCATAATTTCTTTTAATATCCTCTAGGTGCACATAAGGTAACAACTTAGATTTAATTTTTTCTTAAGAATTATTCTTGAAAGGATTTTTCATCGTACGCCACCAACAACATCTTACAATTGAGGGTAAAAAAATATTATTTCTTGGAAAAAAGAAATCTGCCACAACATAAGAAACCCAAAAAAAGAAAAAAAAAACTTGGGGAAAATTATTCAAGTCGAACAAACTACTGCCGTCTGCTGCAAGAATGTTTGCAATCTTTCCCCCAATCCAAATATTGTCCAGCAAGAAGATTTATTTCGTGTTATGTAAATTCAGAGCGCGCAAAAGGTTGTCGTGCAACATGAGCTTATCGTTGGCGTTTTATCACTTTTAGCTAGAAGTATTTTAATGCCTTACAAGGTAAATTTTCCTCAAAATATACGGACGGCTATGTTGGAGTTTGGTGGCGGCAAAGAATGTATATTATTTTTTTTTATTCAGTTTATATTTTCATTTCATACAGCACAAGAATATAACATCCCCAACTGCAACCCTATTTTGTTGGCACTCGTCCACCACCCAATTTTCTACCCTCTTCTATTCATTTTCTGATTTTAAATTATTCATGCTTGAAATTGATTTGTTATTCATAAGAGGACGTCATAATAATGGAGACCTTCCGAAAAGGAGTAAGAAAATAAATCATTATGAAGTATAAATAGGCAAAGGTAAACTTTGCCTTTGAGAGCTAAATACTTTTCTTACTTTACGGTCCGTTGTGTGTAGCTAAGTATGGCTATAATATTAACACTTCTCTAATGAATAATAGCCAAATAAATTATACTTCAATAAATGGCTTATCACTTTCATTTCATAACTCAATAGAGAGAGAGGTATTCCTTTACGAATTTTCATTATTGTGAATAAATATGAATCTTTTTTTTTTGGATATTTTAAATATGTCTATAGTAAGTGAACAGAAAAAATTTGTGAAATGAGACAATTTTTTCATGAGAATTTTCTCCAAAATTTTTATTTTTTATGTAGTGTTTGACGAACGGAGACGTCTAACAACATTATTTATCAATAACAACATAAGTCGTCATTCTAATTAAAATACATTCAATCCAATATAATGAGGTGCACAATTTTCTGTAATTAGGTAAAATATTCAATTAAATCCCGGTTAAATAAATATGGGAAAATTCACGTCCAACGCTTACAGCAGAAATAACTGAGATTGCATATCCGAGTTTATAATAAATTTCACTTGCTCAGATTCAATGAATGTGGAATTGATGCACATATTTATGTTAAACTCTATCGATTCACATATATTTGACTTTTAAAAGAGATTTGTAAGAGCAATTTTCAAAAGCATTCACAAGCTATAAAAGCGAATAGATACGTTCAGAGATACTTACGGGCATAGATTGGGTGAGTAGAATAACTTCTATGCTAGCTTCAAATCGTTATGTTTAATGGAGCAAACATTAGCAATAGAGAGATTCAAATTAAATTGAAAGCATTTAAAGTTTTTTGCACTGTTGAAACTTTACGCTGGAAGGGAATTTTGTTTATTCGAAAACAATTTTGAAAATTGGATAATAAGTTGTTCTTGATTCGATTGAAATGCCATTTAATTTTAAGTGTATTAAAGACACCTAATTTCGATATCAATTTTCTATTGTAAATAAGCTTTTAGTGTGTAATTACAAAATTAGTTTTGCATTTATTACTGTAAGAGAGATGAATATAATAATTTATTTAAATTTTTAAAAAATGACAGTAGAAAATTTCGTATTGAAAATTCGTTTAACGGGCCGTTTAGATCTTACACTCTATTCCGCGAATTCTGCTCTGCGACACACGTTGCAGCACCGTTTATATTGCGACACAAAGCTCTGATATTTATTCCCGAAATAATTCGGAATTGGAATTTCTTCATGTCAAATCATCGGAATTAATGGCCGTACTAAATTGCTCGGAAAATTGGTGGTACAAAGTTGGAGGTGCTCTTATCCGGTTGCTTAATAAAAGCATACAAAATATAAGTGTAATGCAAATTTTCAAACAAATAAACATATTTTTAAGTAAAAAAAAGGAAATAAATCAGTGAAATTTTTAAGACAAAATGTTTAGAATGTGATTCTACATAACTTTCCCATACATCAAAATCCAACTGAGTCAATATTTTCAATATTCCGATTGGATTGCATTCCTCCAATTGGAAGTTCCCAAATGCAAAAACCATGTCAAATTTGGTTAATACTTTTTGGTCGAAGTCGATCTCTGAGTCGATGGATATATGTTTCGGGGACGGGTTTTTCTTAAGCCGCCCAAGTAGCTTTTATGTCGACCATGTCGTTGGCGATTAACATCTTTCTGTGCCACTTAAGACGCAGCCATGTAGCAGTGACTTCCTATGCTGTTAGGGCGGAGTCTTTTAAGCGGTTCGACTGTACATGCAAAATTGTATGTGCGGTAACGGAAAGAAAATGTTTATGAAACCTCAATTTGGGGTTTCTATCAAATTGATAGTTTATGGAAATTCGTTTTGAGCTTAGAAGTTAAAAAACTTTCGTCTGGCCCAGCTTTTACTATCTACCAAGCCGAACAACAGGTTTTTTGTGATTATACCCAAATTTATAAAAAAATATAAGAAATGATCCAAAGATTGATAAAACTAAAAGAGTAATTAAGTTTGTCCTGTACTTGTTATAACATCCGAAATTTCAAGAAAGTTTTAATTTTATTTATAATTTTAATTCGAGAATACATTTTTTCTGAATTGCGGTACAAGATTTCTCCTTAAGACTTTTCCAATTAAATCCCAAACAATTTGGTTACAAGTTTCAGTTCTTTTATAATCTCCAAACAATACCTGCATTCTATTTCCCAAATATTTTGCAATCTTCAGAGTTTTACGTGTAGGTATTTGTAGATAACAAATAGATTAATTTTGTACTTTAGAAATACACAATCAATATAATTTAAAAGTGGGTGAAGTAGAATAGAGTTTACGTTTACAAAACAGAATATATAATAATGTATATAGAATGGAAATCAGACCTTCATTCGTCTTTTTAGAAAATTTAAGGGTATTTCTCCACCCATTACAAAAACAAATTAAAATGATGTTTTAGGAAGGCCTACAAACCTTAATCTATCAAAGGAGTGAGAAATTGTTCACTTCTGTTCGTTAAAGTGTCCAACAAGAAAATTTATTGCGTGCTACGTAAACGCCCTACCATAAAACAAAGTATCACACAACATGAGCCTTATCGCTGGCATTTTATCACCCGTTAAAGGAAGAAAGTTTGCTTAACACGTTACCTCCTTCTTTTCTATACTTATATGACGATTATATTTATAAGGATATAGTACCTACTATGTCAGAATACTCATTATTACTTTTTACTACATGCAATGCATGTAGAGAAAAAGATTACACTATGTTAGATAGTATTATATTATACATGATATATGAAAGCGGAAGACTTATTACTTAAGTCATCATAATTTTTAAAATTTCGATAAAGGCTAAATCAAGAAAACTGAGAACAAAATAGCTGAAAAAGTTTTATAGAGTTGATTTTTTCTTAAACAAATTTTTCGGTTCTATATATTGTTACCTTTCTTGTTATAAAAGTTTTGTTTAACATTATCCTTCAGGTCATATGTGTGATGAAAAGATACTATCTCTGAAATATCAGTTTGTGATCAACACAAAACTTTTCTCTGCAATAATTAGTTTCGGAAAAACCTGTAAAAAGTATCGGGTCTTTCAATAAGGACATAATAATTTTGTATTTAAATAAAACACAGAATAATTGAGATATCGGGCTGAAATTTATTCCAGGTGTAGTGGACATGTTACATTTATGTATGAAATTCGATGTCGTTCATATGGCCACCGCGAGCATTGCACTGATTGATTCTTTGGAGCCAATTTTCCACCACTCTTCCACACATATCGGTTGTTGGCTTGTTGGCATAAACCAACGACTTAACATAACCCCATAAAAAGAAATCCAACGGCGTGAAATCGCATGAGCGAGGTGGCCATTCGACCGGACCATTTCTCGAGATTGCACGATTACCGAACTTCTCCTTCAATAGATCAATTGTTTGACCACCTGTGTGGCATTGCTCGTTCGGGAACTTCACCACGATAAAAATGTAAACCTTGACTGACGTTTTAGCATTGCCAGATCATAAAAAAAAGTTTTAGGGTGCGTTTTTATTAAAATACAAAATTGATATGTGAAAATCATTAAAGATTTGTAAAAACTGTTAAAGGAAAAAATGCAGGAAATTTTATTTTCTTTGAATTTTGTCATATGCATTTTTTCTAAAAAGCGCAAAGTTTTTGAAATTCTTTCAAAAAACTATATCATAAAAAAAATGTAGATGTACCCGTTATAACGGTATTGCTTTAAAAGTTGACAGGAAAAAAACGATTTCCGTAAAACTTATTTACAAAAAAATTTCAAGTCGCTAACTCAACGCGTTCTCAAGTTATTTTATTGTATACGTATAACAAATAGACCGACAGACCGATATAGATTCACAGATCTTTTCATAATTTTGCCTGAAATGGATTTCGTACTGATCAGACAAAAACATATTCTAAGCGGCATTCACGTCCACCGTGACATGTCCTGACGACATATGCAACGGCTAGCAGCACAACTCCTTCTCCATGACTTGTAATCGCCCGCGTGGTTTCCGAGATAAAGCTTTTGAATGCTGTTCTTTGAGTAAGATTTTGTTTTCGTTAAATAAATCAAAAAACATGGATTTTGCCACAATTCGTGATACTTTGTTTTTTGTTGCCTGGAACCGTTTTTGAGAAAATTTAGAAAAACAGAAATGAGATGAAAGATCCTGACTTTTTAAGAGATTTAGCTTGGAGACAACTTAACCAACTTAGCTAAAATTTTGGTTTATTATCTGTCAAAATACGTGACGCCGTTTTTCTCTCTCTATACCCACCCTAATCGTCGCAAAATTCATCTTCTGCGAAAAAACTGATTCTGGTAATTTGTTTGTGGATTTTATCAGTAAAATTTTGTTGTATCTACAAAAAAATTGGAAATTAACAACACAAAATTATTAAGACTCAACAAAGTTTAATTTTCTATAGAAAGAAAGTGTTTTATTCATGACGGATACCGACTCATGACGGCAGATAGAAAGTTTCTGATCAGTACGAAATCCGTTTCTGGCAAAATTATGAGGATATCCGTGCATCTTGCTGTCGGTCTTATGTAGTTTTCTATAAACTTTTGGAAAAAAAACGTTAGCTATAACTATATATCCCACACATTTTTTTTAAATACAGTTTTATGAAAATTTCTTGAAAACTATGCGGCGCTATTGGGAAAAAATCAATAAAACAAAATTTAAAGGATATAACACATTAAGGGTTTTCACATAAAAGTTCTTTTTCACGATAAAGATATTTGAAAAGATATTTGAAAAAAAAAATAAGTTTTTAAAAATTTCTCAGTTTGGCGCTTTTGAGAAAAAATACGTTTAACCAAATTCAAACAAACTAAAATTTCCAGCATTTTTCCCTTTAACGATTTTTACATATCTTTAACGGTTTTCGAGATATATGAAAAAATATTATTTAGAATTTTTACCAGCATATACAGGTGGGCATATACAGGTGGGCATATACAGGTGGGCACATACAGGTGGGCATATAGAGGTGGCAGATCGTATGCAAATAGATATTTTGAGCAACAAAAATTGAAATTCCCAGTATTTTTGTTGTAAGATTTCACGGAAATCCATCTACTTTCAAGTTATATTTTTGGAGATAATACTATGTCTTATGTTAAGACTTATTAAGGAAATTTCTACATTTTCCCTTCAACACAAATTAATTGGGATGTTAAATATTAAGTAAATAATTTTGACCTAGTGTTGTCAAAGGGTAAAGCCTGTCTGAGAAGTTGAAAATCTCTGGTTGATTGCCAGTTTGTAAATTTTCAGATAAAAAAAAATCTTACATAAACTTCAAATCTATGAAAATACTTTATGAAATATAAAATATCAAAGGTTGAAATGTATGTAATATCATCATATTCTAGTTAAATACAACCCTAATCACTTGCTTGTGACATAATTAATGAGTTAAGCAAACCAATACAGTAAATCTTAAAAGACAGGAGAAATTAAATCAAAGCTGCAGACTGTTGGAAACGAGCAGAAGATAAATGGCACATGTTTGTTAATTAAGAACTGAACGTTCCTGCCTGCCGGCCTGATAAGAACATGTAGTAAGTCGTCATTTGTTAGAAGGGGTTAAAATGTTTTACTTTTTGAGGATATACTCGTATCGATGCCATTTTTCAAGATACATATTGAGAAATGTAATCAGTTTTTCGAAGATTTTACACATTTACTATGTCGTTACGTATACGTACAGCTCGTATATATTTATGTTCATATCATTTGTTGTTAATCTCTAAACAGCTTCTAATAAATTAATCTTCTCTTGTCAATATTTAAATAAGAAATTGACTACAGATGCTCAAATAATGTTCTTCGAAAATGGTTTTTTTTTTGAATTTTATAATAAATTATTAGACGGGAATAATTTCCATTTTGTTAAGGATTTCACAGAGTGATTGATGTGACATGGTTTTACTAAAAAGTATGAAGATTAAAACTTGATATTTACAACTTTAAGGATCCTATGACGAGATTATTATTTTTTTTTATTATTCAAAACCAATAACAAAATGGTATTAAATTTCCAAGAATTTACAGTTCACAATATATTATTTTGGTATAATATCCTCATTAATCAAGTGTCATTACACCACTCGAAATGTGGGTGTCATACCCGAAGAATTTTGCAGGATCACGCCTCCAAATCAAATTTGAGGTCCTGTATGGAGTATATACGCTAACTTCCACCATTTACGCGGAGAGAAATAATGAGATAGATTCCTACAAACTGTTGTAACATATATGATACAGCGGAGTTTTTTGTAACGATTTCTTAAAAATAATTATCCTAAAATTTTGGGAGAATTTCCTATATTTTGGTGTGAGTTTTCTTTTTTTTGTGAATTATTACAAAAAATCTCAAATTATATTCAAATTTTTACCCGCTGTATTTTTGAGGGCAAAAATTCAGTCGTTCCCTACAAATACTTCAAATACGTTTAATTCGTAACACTGAAACTCAAAACTAACAACAAAAATCGTTCCGAAAAAGAAATCTAATAAAAATATAACTGAGGAGAGAATAAAAATAACGGAATTACAATAAACAAGAAAAACATATGGGGCATTTTTAAGGCTAGCAGAAAAACAAAATATCTCACATCACAATGAAAAACCGAAGGAAAACAGGAATCTGGAAAAAGTAAAGAAGCTTTTTATTTTGGCCAAAAGGAAAACCGAAGGCAATAAGCTTTATTTTTCAATCCCCTATAAAAACTGTAACATGTTGAGACATGCACCCCGCCCTCTACGATATCAACTACCGTAAAAACATATAAAGAAGACCAACACTAAGTTTTTCCATTCAATTTTTCACGTATGTTTTCTTCTCATGTGATTTTTTCCTTATTTTTTTTTCTTCTATTTTTTTAAAGAGCTTTTAACCAGGCGTCTACGGGTTCACTAAACAATATATGCATGTATGTGTGTAGAATTCATAATATACGATCGCATATGAGTGTATAGAAAGGAAAGTAGGAACTAAAAGAAAACAAAAGATTGGCCAATGAAGTTCCTTAGAATGAAACAGGAAGTTAAGTTACGGTTTTGTAGGCAGTGAAAAAAGTCAGTAACAGAATACAACAAAAAAAAAACTGCGGAAAAGTACATGAAAAAGAAATATAATGAGAGAGGGAGGAAGAAAAATGAACACTCAAATAAATAAAATAACATATAACGCCAAAGTCCTTAAAGAAGTTTTAAGTAAAGGGTTTTTTGCTGTAATCTATGAGAGCTCCTCCCGGTTTTTTAAAGGACGTACATGTGTTACGAGAAGTTTTCCAATAAATTTCATAAATGTTCGCTTTACAATAAAAGTCGAATGGCGACAATAAATTTATTACAAGTGTTTGGTGTTTTTTATTGTTCGTTTGAATTGCTACAGTTCTGTTATAGAGTCAGTCTAATCTTATCCTCTTGGTAAAAAAGAGCCGATTGCAAAGAAAAGTTAAATTGTAACGAAAGTCGTTCAAATTCAAATCACAAAAATGGCGACCTTAGAACACTGCTTGTGTACAGGAAATAAACGCTTTGGTCAGTAACCTCTTCTCAAGGTTACTTTTTTGTCATTTCCACGTCTATGTAGACACAAGGATATCCTTTTCATTTTCAGAAACAATATTTTATACCTAGAGGCTTATGTAAAAGTATAATGATGACAGGGATGATGTCGCCAGTAAAAATATATTCCCCAAAATAGACTAACATACACTAACATCGTTATACATACATATATCTATCGAGATATTTTTTCGCCTTCGTCTAAAATAAAAACGTCTCACACACGATATACAATTTATTTCGTTCTTCATAGAAGGAGATAAGAAACGAACGAATTTCGTGATGGAAAAGTGTTTATCAGAGGAATGGTGAAAATGATTTTCAATATAACGATTATAGTATATGACATAGATCAGTAGGTATAGTGTTATATTCTCCTATTCGAACGTCAATATTCGAGATACAATCTGCTTATTTTTCTAGGTTGATTGTTTTCTTTACCCTTAAGTGAATATACTTTAATACTGCAGCGAAAACTTTCATTGATTTTGATAAAAGCAACTATTTCAAGATATTTTTATCACCTAATTGTTTCTAAATGGCAAATAGTGGTATAAGTGAAAAATAAAATCTAAAAATAAAAAAATAAAAAAAGCTTTACTAAAAAAATGTAGGTACTAAAAAAAGAGTTTTCAGATATTGAGCCACCCCAAAAACCCCCCGGAAGAGACTTTTTCTCGGAAAATTTGATAATCACGTTATCTTTACATGACCTTCCGTTGTTTTGACAAATACGGAACTCTTGTACTATGACCAAAGTTGAGCCTAATTCACGCTAACGATTGCGATTACGATTGCGATTACGATTGTGATTACGATTGCGATTACGATTGCGATTGCGATTGCGATTACGATTACGATTACGATTGCGATTGCGATTGCGATTGCGATTGCGATTGCGATTGCGATTGCGATTGCGATTGCGATTGCGATTGCGATTGCTATTACGATTACGATTGCGATTACGATTGCGATTACGATTGCGATTACGATTGCAATTACGATTGAGCCTCTTCGACCAATGAGATCGAAGCTTTCATTTTCCTATCGTTGAAAGCTTTGATCTCATTGGTCGAGAAGCCTCAATCGTAATATCAAAATTTGACCCTTACAAACAAACAGGTGTTAGCAACCAAAATAATGCCAAAAGCAAAATCCCAGCTTGATGGTATTCGTTACTATCCTTGGGAAGGGAGACAAGGATAGCCAGCTCGGTGGGTGTTGTGAGATCGATTGCCGATCGATATTCATTGCATTCATGATGGGTCATCGAGCTGGTTGGTACCAGAAAGTCCCCTCTCTTCGAGTCTAATACAGGCAAAAAAGCAAGCTGAATAAAAGTTTTAAGAAAGAAATCGTTTGTTTTAGAATATGGATATTTTCGTAGGTACTTTATTCAAAAAATCAGAATTTAAATTTCTTGAACAAAAATGTTTGAAATACAGTCGCACCTTCATATCTTGAAGTTGATGGGGATAGACAAAACTTCAACTTTTGGAGGGTTACTTTCGAGTTATTTAGGTAAAATAATAGGCCCTATCACAGAATCCGATACGAATGGTTCGGATCGTAAGCTCAATGTTGTTGTTGGTATAAAACACTAACAACAATTTTGAGATTACGATCCGAACCATTCGTATCGGATTCTGTGATAGGGCCTAATATGTAGTAAGATGAGGAATGGATTGAAAATTTTCCTATTTTTTTCGGTCAAAAAAGCAATTTTGAGCTATCCTACTGACAGTTTTTTAGACAGATTTAACTGTAAAAAATTAAATAAATTTTGGCCATATTTAGTGATGGTAAACTTATGACTTCACAGAACGCTTCATTCACAACGTTTTGGGGCGTCTAAAACTTTATCATTTTGCGTGGCATTTCAAGGTCTTGTATTTTTATTGATAGTTTTTTACAAATATGCTTTTTTTGGAAACTATAAACAGCGTGAAGTTATTGGAAATTTCGCATTGTATATAGAAGTTTTGCCACCACAAACCGAAGGTGGCGACCAAAAAACTGAGCGTTGTATATCCAAACGTCTCAAGGATCGAGGTGGTGGTAAAGCGGGAGTTTCCTGTATTTCAAAAAATTCCGGATCTATTTTTTAACAAAAATCTATTTTTTAATAAAAATCGTGAACATTTCATACAAAAATGGTTTTGAAAATACTAAAAATGAATTTCTGTCTAAAATTATACACAAAACAATTTCGTGAAATTGGAAATCTCCAGATTTTCTTCGTAATATAATTTATTCTTTGCTTTTGTAAATGAAATGTGTAATCCTATTTCGAAAACAAATGTAATGCTTAAATCAGAATAGATAAGAGAAATTTAGTTAGATATTCGTATATCAAAAACGGAAAAAATACACTTAGAGTACTGAAATACGTTTTATCCTTTTGCCTATATTAAATTACATTGTATTGATGTCCAAATAGTGCTTTGTATAAAACTAACAAAACACAAATGGACGAAATGATGTGAAGAAGAATAAAAGAATGAAAAACTGATAGAATGAATGAATGAATAGAAAAAAGCTAAGGAAAAGTCAATCGCATGGATAGAATATCCAAATCCCATTTATTTATCCCCGTGGAGAAATATTCAAAAGTCTTTCCATCAAACGCACTCCATCACAAACGACGACAGTTCATGCAGGCAGAGACAATAATGTCAAAAATTCTTTCGGGATGAACTATCGTTGGGACAGGAAATTGATTCGTCCCATTGGGAAAATTTATTTGATTTTATACTTGGACCCGCTTTGATATTTATCCTTAACATAGCCATCGATACTGATAGTTGTACACATCTTCATAGACATAGACTGATAGATAAATGTTGTATGACATAAGGACGTTTTCTATTCTTTTCGTACTTTTGTCCTGAAAAATTTCCTTTTTTTTCGTTTTCGGTGAATTCCCGTTTCTTTTTAGTTCTTGCGATTTTCCTTTTCGACGGATTTCTTCAATTTTTTATTCTAGTCAATTTTTTCCTTGGTCTTTTCTATTCTATTCTTTAACGATGTTGAGAAAAAAAAATGTTGAAAAAATGTAAGTTCCGAAGGTGAATTCCGACTAACCTATCTTGAGATTTATTTTTATATTGATTTTCTTTGTAAGGTTAAAAGGTTTGTTATTTATTTTTTGCATGCCCGAATCTATGCCGAAATTGGAAATCTTCAAGAATCTTTCATGGATTGACAATGGAATGCTTTATTCCCCACAATGGAGTATTATAAAATTTTGATCTTTCGTCAAATGAAAATAATGACGGGATAATCCTGAGAGAGCATTTACAGGTAGAAATTCTTATTGAGCTGATCTGTGCAGAATTTTTACCGGATATTATTAGTGCGTGTTAATTTTGTTTGTAAAACCGTAAAATGCTGTTGAGTTTTATATAAAACTTGGTTTTAAGCGTGGCTCGGTTAATTTTGGTTAATTAACCCTTTCAGACCTGATGTCCCACCAGTGGGACAATTCCTCAAACTAGTTTTTACAGCTGTCCGACGTTGAAATTACTGTTTAAATCCTAAAATGAGCCTTTTGTTAATTACGCAACTCCGTAAAAACCAATTATCTGACTTTTTTGTCAGAAATATTTCATATTTTGTCGGAAGCAAACAAGTAATGTTAAAAAAATTTAAAAAAAAAAATTAAAAAAAAATTGAAATTTAAGCTGTTTTTGATCTCTAACATAAGAATCTCACATCGAAAAAATTATTTCACCGCCAGAAATAATTCAGGTCTGAAAGGGTTAAGCTATTCGAATTTGACTGCTTTCCTGGATGCCTTAGTGCAGGTGCGCACTGCGGTGGTAAGCATGTAGAATGGTGCTCTAATGGCAATTAAAGTTTTTGAAATACATGGAAACCGGTATGGCAGGAAGTATTTCTTCGAAGTTTTTCCGAAGTTAGAAAAGCGAATTTATAAATATTTATCCCAGCCCTTTTATTTTGGACATGGCGCCATCCATTTTGATTTTTCCCAGGTTCGGAAAATGAATTTATGAATGTTTTTCCAAGGCTTGGTATTTAAGACCTTCACGATGGGTAACTTGGCATAATTAATTTATTACTTCAAGTCAGTCGGATATGCGCAAGTGTTTCAAAATTCGGTTACAAGATTTGATCCTGACAAACCAACAAACAAACAAACAGTGAAAAAAGCAAGCTATTTAAAAGCTTTTCAAAAATCTCATAAAGTTTAAGGACTTCTGTAATTCTGATATGTGCTTACATTTATAAAGGAAATGAATTTTGGTTTTGATGAATTCCTTTCTTGTCTCGTAAATCCATTGAAGAGCACTGTAGTCTTCATGGGTCATAAATGGGTCATAATGGGTCATTCTTCACCCACGAAGACATCATACGTTATTTTTCTTAAGGACAGTATGAGGGATAAAAGAACGATTTGAAAAAATATGAAAATCACAGTATGTTAGTATCGATATTTTGTGAGAAATTTATAACGTTTATTAAATAATATTACTTTTCTAGATTGGGCTTTTTATATAAATACTAATTTTCAATTATTTAATTCGAATTTCCGCGAGTTGCAAATATTATGATTTGACTAACTACAAATCCACCTTCAATTCAAACTACAGCACTGAAATATTGAAAAGACAGATAAGTTGATAATATCAATATTAAATTAATAAAGTGAATAACAAATTTCATAATTGGAAAAGTTAAGCCGCCAATGATTTCTTTTCCCACAACTGATTCGATTTAATCAATAAATTCCTAAATTAAAATTCAAAGATATAAAGCATAACATGCAATTAAAAAAATTGAGAATGACTGGGATGGGAATGGAAAAAGAACAAATAATGTTTTAGGTGGACTAATTAAATCCAGTTCCGTGCACGTGTGTCGAAACCATTACATAGAGTGGACAGCATGCCACACGTGTAGAATACTAGGTGGCAAATAGCTAGCAATTAATTACCCGTTGAAAATCCCTTGGAAAGGTGTGAAAAGGTTTACATGAGCGAAAAAGGGGCACTCTCTATAACGATGTTATGTCATTAGTGATGTTCACTAGTATTTTGTGTCTCATTGGAAATTACATAATGCCTGTACTGTCGGGTCCTAATGTTCAATTTAAACTTGATAATTACTTTGCGCATAACGATTTTTTTTAAATACTAGTAATAATGTAGTGATTAAATGTGTTCTACGAAAACCCATTGTGTATTTATAGCTTCTAAAAATTTACACTGAGATAAATATGAGCTTATCATTTTCAACCAACATGAGTTTTTTGTTATTATAAAAATTCATAACAATTTCTTCTCCGCTTTGCACCTACAGTTTTACATGGATTGCGAACCATGAATGAATTACAACATTTGTTAGGTTTCTTTACGTTGTAACCCATCAACCCATTATGTCGTTAGCACCAAGCGGCAACTATCACTACTCATTTCGTAAACCAAGTTGAGAGGACTTTAATCGAAAGTCGGGAATTGAACCACCGACCTCCGGAATACGGGCCAAGTACTTTGTTTCTGTTTACAAATTGATTTTATTCAAAGTATGTTCCATTGAAAGCTGTAACCTTAAACGGGAAAAGACGGATTCCTTGAGTGAAGAAGTCCTGGAATTCCAAGTTGATACAATCATGTACCCATTTGTTCACCTCCTCATATGAATGGAACCGCATTCAAGTAAGACCTGATTGCTTCGATCAGAAGAGGCAATGTCTGGGGAGTATAGCGGGTGGGGTAGAATTTCCCAGTTGATCTCTTCTAGGGATGTTTTGACCGGTTTAGCATTGTGTAGCCTTGCGTTGTCGTGGATTAGAATCCATTTGTCATGCCTATCAGCCCATTCCGGCCGTTTTTCCCTAAAAACTCGCTTCAAACATATCAGTTGACGTAGATAGACTTCGCCACTGATGGTTTCTGACGGTTTCAAGAGCTCATAGTACACACCGCTCACAAATCCCACAAACCCATAGTACAAAAATCACCATTTTTAAAGCTATGCATCCAAAATCTGCATGTGGATTCCTGTAGAGCATGATTGACATAGGTTTCCACAAGCAAACGGTACGATTCCGCGGCACTTTTCTTCAAAAAATGATAATGAAGTAAAACTTCCTGCAAATGACCCTTATTCGGAACAAAACTCAACATTTTTAGCAATTAGACATTTTCAGTAAATGTCACATACTATGTTTGACAGCTCACACATACACCTTCCAAAGACATGTAGGTAATGGAGAATGGGGACGCGTGCATGCGGAGCGGCTAGCGGCATATATTCACAATCCCTAAGAACTTATTCCCATAGCCAATATTTAAGTCAATTCCTATCAAAATACATAGAGATCCTATATCAGTTATCAAGTGATGAACTGACTTTAAATATTACATCATATTTCTGAATTTCCTGCAATTTCCCTGACTATACATTGAAGAAGAAAAAAACCTGTGACGTCTTAAGTCTCTTACAGAAATACTTCTGCATACTTCAGTATGAAGGCTTATTCAGTAACCATTCTAGCAACTACAAACATGCAGCACGTGTTTCATATTTGCATATTTGTTATGACAGCGAAATTCCCGGGGTGCTATATACATATAATGTATTTAGGATGTTCCTGAAATTTCGTATAGAAAATAACATTCACATCCACATTGATAATTTAGAATACTATAATATATTATATCTAAATTCCATCCAAGAACGTTGAGATAGAATTTTGGGAATCCAAGGTACATGAATATGTTTTTACTTCGAATATAGGTTGATATAGTTGTGGTATCATCTCTGCATCACTTAAAATAAATTTCTACATTGATTTCTTTAATGAGTTCCATAAATTTGATAACACTTTAAGGATCAAATTATAATTGATTTTAAAAGAAAATTATGTTAAACACCAAATATTTGCATACAACTGAGTTAGAATTCAGGCTTTTAATTGGAAATCCATTCCAGGAAAAATCTGTAAAAAAATGTGCTGAAAAATTCCGCACACTTAAAAACTGTTTAAAACATAAGAAAAGCTAAATTGCTGAAGGTCAATCGTCAAATACTCGATATGTGGAGTTAAGACCAAATTTTGATATAAATAGTTAAATTTGGATGGAAAGGTAGGACTTCGATTGAATTTTAATGTATGGAAGATTTATGTTAGACTAAATTCTAAACATTTATTGTTTTGACAATTTTTTTTTCAATTTGACGCACCATTTTTCAGAAAATTCCATAGAGCTGATGAATTATATGGAGAAAAAACGTGCGAAGTCTCTGATTCAATTCGTCCTAGTGTTATCATGTAAATGGATGTACGGACCAACACGGCGGACAAGTGAAAATTGAAATCTTTTGTCATCCTAAACATCCTGGCGTAGTATAGGGAAAGGACATACAAAATATTTTGTCCAAGTGGCGTTACATTAGTGTGGATAAAAGTGAATTTGGTGAGGGCGGTGAGGAGAATTCTGTGCCTGCTAGAGTGAAGTGCGTCACAAAAAACAAGGGGGATTTGACTGACTGTGTTGTTTTGAAGTGTGCTGACCCTCACTACAAAAGTGTCGCCTCTCCTTTGCACTCACATTGTTAAATGCAACTGAAATTACTTGGCTTGTCTGTAAAATTACCCTGGTATACTTCCACAATGAAATTTCATAAATCCCTCCAAAACCTCAAAGTAACATTTTTTGCCGAAAATGTCATCATCAGGGATAAAGTGTAAAATAAGTAATTTCCAGTCATGAAAAAATTGTCCTTATTTAAGAATATTTCAAGAAGTTAAGAAGTAAATTAAAAAACCAGAGTAACAGTGTGCTTAAATAAATAATTGGTTTTCCAAAATAAATAACTTTTGTAATCACTAAAATTATTTGATTTCGTGTAGACAATTTGTATTAAATAGTAATGCCAACTCAATGTTGACTTTAGTTCGACCTTCTTGACCGAGAAAATTTTCAATTATAAGTAAAATATCAAGTATTGAATCCACTAAATATACAAGATAGACATTTTATAAATGACACAAAGGGCAAAACTCATTTAGAATTTCATATTTCTTTTATCTTAGGTATTTACTTTTGTAATAAATTTCGATTAAACATCCTTAATCCAATTTTCCTTGGGGAACGATTTATAGTTAAGCTTTTGTATGCCAAAGTAATTAATTAAGAAAGCTCTTCGCTCGGTATACGGACAGAGGAGGACACGGACTGACGATAGAGAGATACAATAACATCGGAAAAAAGAGAAATATAGCGATTCCTTGGCCTTTTTAGGATATATTCTAATAGAATGTTGAAATTCATTTAGTTAGGAATGTGACGGCTGTTAAGCAATACGTAATCAATAAGCTTATCATAACATTGACCACATTTGGACATTGCTGAATACGAATGTCCTACTAACAATATGTTTAAATTCCATTCATGTAGCCGGTCCACTTTGTTCATCAAACCAGAAGTGTCATTAATCCACTCCAGATTATCCTTAAAGGAGATGTCATGATAAACGTTGAATAATTTATAAGACAACAAGTCACAAGTGGACGACGACAGCAAAGTAAGTAGAAAAAAAATTGATAGGGAAAATTGCAAAAATAAAAAGAAAAAAGAGGAAAATTCCCCCCGGTTCTTTTTTTCTTCTTCTTTCTTTTCATCAAAAATATATACATATACTTGGGTATCTTGCCTTGTTGGTCCTTACTCAATAAGACAGGCCTGCATTTTTTATAGGGACTTGAATTTCTAAAGATGCCTCAAGTGTTTACTGATAGAAATGAATCAATATTATTGTTTCGGTTTTTACTACTTAATCGATTTTTCTCTTTTCCTGATTGTGATGTATTTCTAGGGTTTCTTATCCGTATTGTTTTTTCTCAATGTGAACGTCTATACCCTTCAAAGCAGAAATGTCATAAAAGGAATAAAATTAGACCAGAAAAGAGTGATATAAAATTCTAGCAATTTTGATTCCTTTAATAAAATAGCTTTTGACTTCTTTTTGACTTCCTGTTAAAACATTTATTCAGATTAAATTTGCAAAACGATATTGATCTCGAATTTATTTGCAATTTTTTATGCTACATACTAAAATATAGATACGCTAACCCCTCAGTAGCGTATTTGGAATATATTGTAGAAGTAGGGAAAATAAAGAGAAATCCAGAAATCAACTTTTGAAGAAAAAATGATATCCTTACAGAACCTTTGGCACAGCGGTCTTAAAAGTCTTCTAGTAAAGATTTCCACCAGAAAAAATTGAAAAAAAGCATATTCGCGTTTTCTTTACATTTTCCGAACGAATTTTCCCGAAGATGCGAAGATACGAAGATGCGTTTCTGAAAGCATTTTGGAAATAATTTTGTGGTGACTGAAAATTGACTTTTATCAAGTAAAAATGATTTCAAATTGTGTAAATTGAAACAATTTTCCCACAAGCTGCCATTGCTATTTTTCTCTGCTATAGACGGAAAGTCTTGTATTCATGACGACGGGATCCGGGTCAAGAACAGGGGTGGATAGAAACTTTCTGAGCAGTACAAAATCCGTTTCAGGTAAAATTATGAAAATGTCCGTGCATCTATCTGTCGATCTGTCCATTTTACGTATCTTAAATAACTCGAGAACGCGTTGAGCTAGCAACTTGAAATTTTTTGTGAAATAGTTTTACGAAAATCGTAGTTTTTTGTCAACTTTTGGAAAAGTTGCTATTACGGGACCGTTGCCATAACGGGACTTTTGGGAAAAAATCAATATAACAAAATTTAAAAAGATATCAAATATACATTTTTTCCTGCTATGAAAATTTCACGTAAACTATGCGCTTTTGAGGAAAAATTAGTATTAACTAAATTCAAAGAAAATAAAATTTTCCGCATTTTTTTAACGGTTTTTTTAACAGTTCTCAAAAAAAAATTTTTTTTTACATATTTTCCTAAGTATTGCAGAGAAAAGAAAAGTTTTGTGTTGATCACAACTTATATTTTTATTTTATTTTTCGAAAATCACGTTCAGATTAATTTACTGCGTAATTATATCTTTCCGAAAGTGCACGTAAATTTCTTGAACATAACCATATTAAATTTAATAAATATTTATATATAATATATATATATATTCGCTCCCCATCACTGCCTTTGACTTTTTGCAATCATAAAAAAAATCATTAAATTTTTTTCCCATTAATTTCAGGACATCGAATATGTTTAAAGTGACTAAAATGTAATACCACATTCATAACACATAAATGTTTCCAACATAACCAAAAATCCTTGATACTGACAATTCAATGTTTTTGACAATTATGATTCAAAAATAATGTAATTAATAGTTTTTCATAAACTCACAATCAGGAAATAAAATTAAGTAAATTAAGTTTAAATAATAAAGTGAACTAATAAGAATTTAATATGCATCCGTATAATCAGATTTATTTTGAATGAGTAACTTTAAAAAGCTAAAGGCTCTCTACACTTTTTTTTATCCAATTACCAAATTAATATATGAGGAATTGTGTTGAACACTTTTAGTCAATGAACGGAACAAATTATTCACCTTCCGACAGCGCTTTTATTGCGTTACGCTTGAAATAACCTTATTCAGCATTTTTTTTTTTAAATATATATTTTGTATTTCAGCTTTAATGTTATATATGAAGGTCGTCCTGTTGTAAGCTCATATCAGCATAGATATATACACCGAGAGAAATCGGACATGTAGTCGAATAAAGAACCGTGATTTCAATGTTTTTCAATTATATGCCAAAAAAATTTTTATTTTATTTTTATTAAAGAAGAAAGTAGTAAAAACAAATACCAAACCATTCATTTTAAATGCAGGCTGTTTAAAAGAAATGTTTTATATTAAATTTAAATGCATCTAAAATTATGTGAATGAAAGGTATTGTATTTAAAACAAAAACCCAATCAGTTGATTTGACTGTTTCATAGACCGCACTTTCTTATGTAATACTGTCAAAACAAATAATCGAACATTTGTTTTGAATGTTTTGCTTGCATTTGTTTTGAATGTTTTGATTGCATACACTAATAATAATGAAAAGAGATAATAAACAAGAAGAGATGTTACTTTGTTGTGGCGTCGGTACTTTCTCTGACGAAAAAAAATCATTTAGTTTAAATACTTTTTGTTTAAACGAAATACAAAAACCGTTCTCGCAAATTTAGCGATTTTTTATTTGATTCAAGTGCTTTTTCCTTGAATATAAGACAATTTTTCCTCAGTGTATCGATGTGAAAGTAGATATCTAGGTTGGAACTTTGTGGTAGGTATCCATCATGTTATCTAGACATGATTCAGAAGGGGAGTATTTAACTATTTCGGACGCACATGTTTTAGCTCTCCGGGTCCCACCCCAAGGAAAATTTCCCTCATATACAGGCACACAACCAAACTGTAGTAAATGAGACTGCACACATAAGCACATTGACGTTAAGATGTTTCCTTTTGTACGAAATAAATGGTATATTGCTGAAAAGGCTCATTCATCAGGTAGACATACAGCCATTTAGTGTTAGATGCAGAGAGCGAAAGATATCAAATTGTACTAATATTAAGAATATGTGAGTATCTGTAACGTATGCATAACAGTAATATTAACTTTGATGAAATTCACTCAAGCCAAAAAGTTACTTTCATCAAATGAAAATGTAATACAGCTTCAAGTAGCTTATTTTAATCGTTTTCGAGTCGTTAAAAGTCTTTATCATCAAATAAAATAGATATATTAAAAAATGTGATTCAAAGTAATACGAGCATAAAATTATGGCATATGTACTTTAATAAAGTGTAATATTAAGTTGAGATTCTTCACAAAATTAATCGAGAGTGTGATTCTTCCTTTCTTATAATAAAGTATTGTATTCATGAAAAATTTCGACATCTTAAAAAACATTTCCCGAACACGCCCAAGTCAATAGAAAGACATGTTTGTTAGTTTGTTAGGCTGTGTACAAGATTTCTTAAAATTTCTTAGAGCTAGAGGCATGAAATTTTACAGTGATGTTTAGTCCTCGAATGAGGCCATCCCATCAACTTTTCGTGGAAAATGGCGACTTTTTAAAAAATCGCAATTTGGTTTTTTGTTATTTACTCCGAAACTACGCGTTTTTCAGTAGTCCTATGTATGGTAAAAGTTGAAGACAGTAAAATTTCCTACATTTTTGTCTTTCACTAGAAAACAATATCTCAAACTACTATCGAGTTATACCGTTATTTAAAAAAAACATTTTTTTGCGATTCTTTCGAAAACTGCATGGATTTTGGTGGTTCATTGAATGCAATGAACTGAAGAAAATAATATTTGCGACAATTTTGTTTTTCTCTGTTATCTGCTATCTTTAACCACTGTTGAGATATTTTCATTAAAAATTAAAAAAAAAATAGATTAATTTTAAAAAAAGGACCTATGAAGGTTAAGGGCGATAAAGTTTACCCAGTACTTACATGCCCAGTGATATGTTTTAATTACAATCATAAATTTTATATCCACTTAAATTCTATAAATGGTGAAATACAAAATTTTACACAAAATGTAACACCCTTACATACATTATAATATAGAATCAGCAATTTTCATTATCCTTTAATGCATTCTAAAATATGTAGACTCTGAAATAAATTATTCAAAGACTGTATCCGGATCCTAGCGGTTTTATCTTTACCGATCTGTCTTGAATATAACCAAATTAAGATAAAATAAACTGAAATAATAAAGTCTTAAGGTAGGCAAGAGTTTCAATTTCACGGGTCATTTCCTTCTGGTTCATGAATACTGAGCAAAGATATATGATGTGGCACATCCAAATTTAGAATATTCTTAAGCGGTTAAACAAGCATCTCTAACAGAATCGCTTTCTATAAAATCGAGAAGAATTTTGTTTTTTTTTTTCAACAGAATGATTGATGTGATTTTATACCAAGAAGATGATTAAATGAATTTTACATTGTTCATTTAAAATAATTATTTTCCATGGAAAGTACCTACTTATTTATTCTCTTACAATCATGGTGTCCGAATGGTTAGTACAACGAAAATGGATTTAAATTTTAGCATTAATGCTGTAATGTTGGAAAATATTATGGAATAATTAATAGGATAAGTTATAATTTTTTTTTTTGATTAAATTTGCGGTTATGGGTGTAAGGTTTATTTAAACAGCTTTGATAGATTTTTTGAAGAAGGAAACATGAATTTTTGATTTCAATTAAGACTTTTGTGATTTAATTCCAAATGGTTGATTGAAATGAGCATTTTCTTACTATTTATTGGCTTAGGCAAGAATTTCCATTTTGATGGTTTTCAATGTTAGATCAAATAAAATAATATTAATTATTTAATTGAAGAATTTCATTTTCTAAAATATTGAAATGTACCTAAAGAAAACCCTTCTTGTTGGAGTTTTGGAAAATGAGAAAATTTTTCCACTGGGCTTTAGTTAAACAATTCTCTGTTTGTCGGTTTGTTACTGCATCACATGAAAACGGCTGAACGGTTAAACGCCCAGACAGAGTGTAGTCAATTTTAAACTTATTAAGATATGCTAAAACAATACAAAAATATCTTTATCAACAAATATTTTGTTTAAAACTTTTAGAAAATATTTACACTTTAATACGTTGACTGCCAGACCAATTTTGCAAAAATGTAAGGGAGATGCCAATACATGTAGACGTATGTAGAATGTACGTATGTATGAATGTATGTATGTATGCATGTAGATTGTAGACCCAGCTATCGAAAATGATAGTGCCAATTTTCACTGGCTATCAAAAATGATAGCCATGGCAGTCAATGTGTTAAAATGATTTTGGGAAAATGAAAAATGTAAATACGCAGTAAAAAATTTATTGCCTATCCGAAAAAGGACTAAATAAAAGAATAGAATCAAAAAAGAATCCCGATCGAAAAAAGAGTATATTTTATAATAAAGTATGGTTGTAGGCTACGCTATTTATCAAATTTCCCTTTCCTTGCTACCCCTCTCCTGATATCTTTTGAACCGCTGAACAAATTTGTCTTCGGTTGTTACCATTATAGAGGTCCAGCCTCAGAAAAAAAAAAATCTCCACCAATACCTACCTCTTCTCCTTTTTGGAAACCCCCTTACCTACTATCTTCTGCAATTTTGAAGGGGTTTGGTTCAGACTGTCACCATTACAGACGTTAGCCCTTAAGAAAATTGGGGCGGATTTAGTCCAAGGGAGTAGCCTCTATTTGTGCCTAATTTGAAATTTGTGTGAAACTTTATTATGTTTTCTTCAATTTTTATCACTATAGATACTCGTAGATAGAATAAGCGTGTGGCTGGAGACCGCTTTTGATACGTAACCGAAGGCCGAGGAGTGGGGATCGCCATCGACTGATGTGGTTAGAGTATGAATCGCGCAACTAGAAGATATATCAAATAGATAAAATCTTCTAAAATATTTACAATGTCTTTTAAGAAATTGCATTCCTTATAATTGAATGATGCTTTTATGTTTTTTCGCCTCCATATATAATTTTTTGTATTATTCTACAAAATATGCCCCTTCTTTGTAAAAAAAATCACCGATATTAACAAAATCTGTCAAGTGCCATATTCAGCCGCATTGCATTCATAAAATATGTGATTTCCGTTTAAAGTAGCATTTGTTTGAATTTTACAACATAAGGTCAAATCTTTTTCTGAATAATCAACCAGAAAAAATGTAAACGTTTCTGTATTTTTTCTTCTTATGTAATTCTTTTTTGTTGTTCAAGTTTTTTTTTACAGAAAGAATCCAATCTGTATGAGGATTGTATGGAAAAAAGAGAATGACATATGGTTAAGGTAAAGTCGTCTAAAAGAGGGAAACATTTTTACCCTCTGGAACAATAGGATGCTGACGAAGGTAAAACAAATTTATGGTGAAAGCTTAGTTTTCATGTACCACTGTGCTATGTAGAAGGTAAAATCTTGTTGTCGGAATGTCCGTTTCCAGGCAATGTCAGCATTTCAGCAAGATATCTCTGGGTCATAAGGTTGCATGAAATCTAGATTTTTGCCAATGCTACTTTGGACTTTTTTTTTATTTATAATGAAATAAGCATCGGATAATTTTTCTGTATAAGGCAAAATATTGTGGCATTTGTTTTGTAAGTTGGGCAAAAAAAAATAAATTTGATACTTTTCATTATCTTCAAATCAAGGGATGGTGGATAGTGGTCTTAAGTCGAATGTATTTATTTGGTTTCACAATTATCATAACTTTGTGAAATTTATTTTTTTATGTTTTGCTGTGGACAGCATAAAAAAGGTAGGTTCCATGGTAATAGAGGATTTGATTTTGTTGGTATGGTATTCTATTATAATCAGACGTTCAAGATTGTTTTATGAAGGTTTTGAAGGAATATTAAATACAGTAATATTTAAATGACAAATTAGGAACAAAAACGATTCGTTATTAAAATGACTCTTCAATTACACAAGCATTTTTAAATATAACTAATTTTCAAACCAAGCTGAATTCGCGAATAGTCATAAGCTCTTTCACACGTAGATTTCACAAGTTGTGTCGGGTAAAACTGGACCATAACGAAAACTTAATAGATTACAGGTGCCTCCCCCGCCACTCGATTTTTTTCCGTTTGAAGCTAAAACTTTTGTTTAATGATAGAAAACTTATTTCGACGATTGAAAACTTCAGAATGTCTTTTAGGAGACCAAAAGTTGGAATTATTTTTACAGATTGTGATCTTCGGAGGCCCCTGCTTGAGTGACCATGGGACTGTGGGCTCCACAGTTGCGACAATGCAATTAAAAAGGGGGAGTAAAATCTATCTAAAAGTTCAAAAGTTTTGTTAAAGCTAAAATAAAATCATTAAAATCCTTTATCAATCCGAATCCTTGAAAAAATTGAAAGAATTTCTAGCATTTCTTCCGAAATTATGTTTAAAAATTGGGAGGTTCATTCAAAATAAAACGTAATACCACGCGTAAAGGTAAATAAAAAGCATTCTCTAAATATAATAACAAGATAAGTTTAATTTTTTGGTATTCACGGTATGTCAGAGATTTAAAGCTCCCCACAAAATTGTTTGTATATTCGAAATTTTTACGATTTTTAAGAAATAGAAGAGAATTAAATGAGGATAAAAAATGTATGTTTTAAAATAATTTTATATTAACTGGCATAGAATCAAATTCCTTGCAGGTATTATGCGTAAGATAGCATAAAAATGTTTCCCCTTAAGGTGAATTTCGCTTGTTTATTGTGAACATAATTTGAAACGTTATTTAATAAGTCAGGTAGATTCTTTTTTTCATAACGACACAGCATAGCGACAAAATTAATTTCTTCGTGACTAATATGGAGGCTTTTCCAGGCATCGACTTCATACATTTTCTAACAATATTTTCCAGCCTCTCATAAGAAACTGAATAGATATTCACATACACCTATCTACATGTAGAAATTTTAAAAATGTTTAACACCACGTAACATGAGTGTTTTCCCGCACCCACTTTTATATGCCAGTATACCGTTCTGTTCAGGGAGTTGAAATCCTTTAAGCTGGCGAGATATTCTTTGAAGCATCATTGAAATTTATGTACGTTTGAGAGTCAGCCATTCAATGTAACCGTTGCAAAGGTGAAAATGTAGCTAGACATAGAATTACACTGGCACATATATTGTAATATATGTGACTATATGTTACTTTTTAAAAGCTCTGTGTACAATTCATTTACGATTTCATGGTTCACACACATTCCGCTTCTATTTTCATACAGTCTTCTGGAATTCTTAAGAACCAACCATACAGTGGTGTACACAATGAAAATAATTTTAAAACTTGGTACCTACATGTAGTAAACATATTGAATACATGCTCCCTACATACCAAACCATCCCATTTACCTCTCATATTAATGTCTGTTAGTCTTAACTCATTCTTTATAGATCCTCTTGTGCCAATTTATCTGCATTAAATTTTTGTTAAAGGACGTGGTTTCATGGCATAATAATTGTGTACTGAATAACATCGTTCGGTTTGTACTTTATTTACGATTTTGTGGGTAAATAGGTTAACCTACATAACCATACATGGCGTCGCGAATAATATTGTCATGATATTTTTCATTCCATCTGTTGTGTAAGTCTAAATGATATCCTTTTCAAGGATCATAAGCGCATACTTCATTTCAATATGAAACAGTTTCATAATGGTAAACATTTTCAATATGTATCAGTTTTTCAAAAACAAAATTCCGTGGAATTCGTATTCAATTTCGTTTGAAACTTTGGAATTTATTTTCTTTTGGTTCGAAAATTCTACGTGACGCATAATGTTTTGGTCTCTCTAAGTATGTTTTATTCATTTTTTTAATATGACACGGTTTTAATAACATAGAGTTGTATCACATATACCTTGAATTATATTTTTGTCAGTTTTTTATGACATCTACATATAAATCTACATATTCAATCCATACGACATAATTATTTCTATGCTATTAGCAGGAGCGAAGCGTCACGGTAGACAGCATAACACATGGATCAATAAGTCCCGAGACTAACAATGAAAACAACATTTTTTTTGCCAAATTTTTTTTTATTCATCAATATAATCACCTTTTAGGGTGATACAATCGTTCCAACGCTTTTCCAATTTTTCAATACCATGTTTATAAAAAAAATTATCTTTCGCTTCAAAATAAGCTTCAGTTTCAGCGATGACCTCCTCATTTGAGCCAAATCTTTTTCCCTGGAGCATTTTTTTAAGATCAGCAAAGAGCCAGTAGTCACTGGGGGCTAAATCTGGCGAGTATGGGGGGTGGGGAAGCAGATGAAAGCCCAATTCGTTCAATTTTGCCATTGTTTTCATCGACTTGTGGCAGGGTGCATTGCCTTGGTGAAAAAGGATTTTTTTTCTCTGCATGTGCGGTCGTTTTTTTGCGATTTCCTCCTTCAAACGCACCAGCAAGTCAATATAATAATCACTGTTGATCGATTTACCTTTTTCGAGGTAGTCAATGAAAATCACGCCATGCGTATCCCAAAAAACTGACGCCATGACTTTGCCAGCTGACTGCTGCGTTTTCGGACGCTTCGGACGGCTTTCGCCAGCTGTGCGCCACTCAGATGACTGCCGCTTCGACTCTGGAGTGTAGTGATGTATCCATGTTTCGTCCATGGACACGTAACGACGCAAGAAATCTTTTTTATTGCGAGTAAATAGCGATAAACAGCTTTCTGAATCATCGACTCGTTGCTGTTTTTGTTCCATCGAAAGCAATCGCGGCACCCACTTGGAAAAAACCTTTTTCATGCTCAATTTTTCATGAAGGATAGTAAATGCACTTCCATATGATATCTGTGTTATCTCAGCAATCTCACGGAGCTTCACTTTACGATCTTTCATTATAATTTTTGTCACTTCACTCACATTTTCCGGTGTAACGGCTTCCACAGGTCTACCCGAGCGTTCCGCGTCATTTGTGTCGGTACGACCACGTTTAAACTCGGCAAACCACCGACAAATCGTTGCTTTTGATGGACAAGAGTCCGGGTAACATTTTTCAATCCATTGTTTCGCTTGCACGGTGTTTTTACCCATTAAAAAACAATGTTTTATCAGAACACGAAACTCGGTTTTTTCCATTTTTTAAACAAACTACAAAACGACTTTACTCCAACCTCGATAACTCAGCTGTTTCTGGTCCGATCGACTTAAAATTTTGACACGTTTCAAGCAAAGGTTAGTACTCTAGAAAGACGTGGTTACTGGTTTACTACGAGCGTCATCTCTGGGTTAGTCTCGGGACTTATTGATCCATGTGTTAGATACGACTTAATCAAAACAGTACATAAGGAACAGACACTATTGAAAAGGTGATAATAGTAATATTTACTGTTTCTACGCAACAAATTTGTACTTTTTACGGTGTAAATGGTATTTCTTTACCATCTATGCTGTCTATGCTGTCTAGTAGACAGTCTACACTGACGCTTCGTCACTGGGTATTACGATATCAGTTTTTGGTAAAAAAACGTAAAACGTCTACTTGAGTGAACACTATTAAAATACAGGCTGCATTGAATGCAGTGTTGTTCCTCTACGCGTAGACTTTAATTGTCTACACTTCAGTGTAGACAATAGCGTAGACAATACATTTGGGGTAGACAATGTAGACATTGGCGTAGACAATGTCGACTTTGCGTAGACAATGTAGACTTTCTCATATCTGTGAAAACAAAGTCATCAGTGAGTCATATATATCTAATACTATACTATATGGGAAATGGCCAATTACAAGAAATGGCGAGCCTGATTAAGATTGATTTTTATTTTTAATATTTTTTATACTCCACTAAGGGTATTTGATTTACTTTATTTGATTTTAATAACTTCCGAATAGATTTCCGTCTTTCTGTAAATACGACAACTCTCAACGGAATTAAGCTAAAGATTAGAAAGAAACGTGTTTTTCGAAAAAATTAAACAGATGTTATTAACCCTAATCAGCTCAGGCTAATTTTGTCCTTAATCCACGCAGGCGGTGTCTGAAAGACACCATGCCGGAAAAATAGAATAATTTAATAAAAAAAATTTTTTTTGAGTTTGCATTTTTTAATTCAGTTAATAATATTTATTTATTTGTATATACATTATTCGTACTTTTTATAATTGTAGCATAAAATTGATTTTTAAGAATTTTCGTTACAAACATTTTTCTTGGATTTGCACTTATCTGCTTCAAAGCGCGACCTTAGAAATGGGGACACAGGAAGCAACGTTTTCTCTTTTGGGAAGTGCTACAGTTATTATCGCCTACTACAGTCCGATATTTTGCGAAATAGAAGCAAAGTGATACCAAAATAACCTTTCTTTGCTGGTAAAACCGTTACGGTGTCTTTGAGACACCGCCTGCGTGGATTAAGGGTAAATTTCATAAAAGCGAAATATTATTGTTGTAAAAAAAAAATTTTTTTTTTCGTTTTTAAATAGTATTGGCTTAAAAAAACAAAGTCAAGGAGCATGAATGCAACAACTTTTTTAACATTCGTAACAATCACTCTCAAAACTGCATCGGTGTCTCAAAGACACCGCGAATGCGGATTAGGGTTAAATGAGCAAAGCCATCCCATACAAATGAATCAGTTTTTTAAATAAACGGTTCGTTATATTGAAAAATGTGTTAATCAAAAAGGTGTTAGAAGCCGCTTAGATTGCATGGATAGAATTAGAATTGCTATTAAAGTTTGCTCCGAAGTTTTCATGTACAGCATTTGGCGATTGCTTCCTGGAAATTGTGCTTTATTATGTTAAAATTAATTGAAGAAAATGAGATTTTAAAACTAAATCAGCTATCCTTTATTTTGTTGATTGTCTACATTGTCTACGCGTAGAGAATAGATCATTGTCTACAGTAATAGTCTACGCGTAGACAATGGTGTAGACTACATCACGTAGACTACGCGGCACAACATTGATTGAATGTAAAAAAAATATCAGTTGCGGTCAACAGAAAACTTTCCTCTGCAATATTTAGTTTCGGAAAAAATATGTAAAAAATGATATTTTTTCAAATATCTCGAGAACCGTTAAAGATATGTAAAACCCTAAAAAGGAAAAAAATGCAGGAAGTGAATTTGGTTATATGCATTTTTTTCCAAAAACGTAAAGTTCCGAGAAATTTTCAAAAAACGTATAATAATTTGTTTTAAATATCTTGAGAACCGTCAGAGATACGTCATAACTGTGAATTCAAAAAATGCAGAAAATTTGATATCCTTTAAATTTTGTTAAATTCATTTTATCCCAAAAACGCAAATGGGTTAGTGATCACTGATCAGATTACTTTTTTCACAAAATACTATGGTAACCAGCTCGCAGACAAATTCTTCAACTTAATTTATGGAACCTGATCTAAAATTTTGTCTCCGTAATCTGCTTTGTAATATTCTTTTACATCAATTTCTTTCAATTTTGAATCAACTTAAAAATACTGAACATTTCATCATTATTCACTTAAAATTAAATAAAAAACTCGATTGCCCTCTTAAATAAATACTTAACATGGAAGTTCTTTTGGTCTATAATTCTTTGATTTGAGGACTTAATAAAATGCAATTAAATTAAATTGAAGTTAAGAAATTCAATGTCCTGACAAGGAAATAAGCACCGTATCTTTCATTTTAGCCCCTTTTTTTCTTAACAGTTACACGCACAAATTGTAAACATAGGTATAACGTCTTTTAGGTTTTTACGTGAAGAATGTTAAAGGACAGAAGGTGGGCTATAAAGGTATTGGATTTAGGCTAAGCTGAACGAAAGAAAGCCCTAGGATTTTAAGGGACACCTGGAAAATCGATTTTTTTTAAGCATGGTCGTATATTTAAGGACAAATTTGTCCCTTAGCGATTTGCCTGATTTATGCCAATGTTGGTGAAAGGCTGCTATGAATGGGACTTATTCTGCACGAGTGGATTCTATTTGAGAATTCTACGGATGTTTTTCTTTTATTTTCATTCTGATATTTCGATACGCATACATACAACGAGAAAAAAAAACATTTTAAGAGTTATTGCTATTAAAATTCCAATAAATCCTTTCAATAATAATTGAAATTCAAAGGAAAAGCATATTTTTGACTTGGTTGGGATAAATTAAAATTTATGCTGAAGATTAAGTTTTTGCTTCTAAATGTCAACGTATTTCAAGCGTTTTTTTTCTCAAGAAATGGCGATTGTGGCAATTTTTTTTTTAAATCCATTAATTTTTTACTTGTAAGCTTAAATGGATTTTGTTTCAATTGAAAAATCATACTTTTGAGTGAAATTTTCCAAAATTTACTTAACAGAGTCATGTGCAAATCCAAAATATGTTTTGATTTTTGTTTTACGGATAAATTGATCTTTTGGTTTCTAAAGTTTTAAAGGCTCAGTCGTTTTTGGTTCATCTCAAAATCCGGTCTGCATCTCTAATCCTAACAAAAAATAAATTTGTCTAGAGCATAATTAATCCATTGATACAAAAAAAATAGTGGGTGTTTAAAGGGTTATAGGGGTTGTCCAAAAATTACGTCACGCAATCTTTTTACTTTTAGGATCTTTTTTTCCTTATGGGCGGACTTTTTTGCGACTTTTTGTCTGAAATTGCGCGGCACCACACTACCCCAACTGCTTCTTAACATATTATTTCTTAACACTTATCCTATAATATAATACGAGGAATGTATGTCTGTCTGTCTGTCTGTCTGTCTGTCTGTCTGTCTGCACAAACGATCTCGAAAACCCGCCTAACGATTTTCACGAAACTTTGGGGTTAGGGATTTTCGGGGACAAGGAATCGATCTAGATAGGTCTCACCTCTAAGAAAATTCCTCTCAATACCCTTCGATAACCCTCGCCTGGTGTCTTCGAATTGGGTGGTCCGATCTTAATGAAACTTTCCAGTATTACTTAGGGGGCTAAGGGTTTTCGATTTTTGCACTACAAACCTGACTTCCCTCCCCTCGATAACCCTCACCTGGTGTCTCAAAACAACGTTTCAAAAACCGGTGGCAGCGATTACTCAATAACCACTCAACCGATTTTTATGAAATTTTCACGTTAGTTTTAGTTCTAGCTTTCTAGGTCGGGAATTTAAAAACTCTGGAAAAGCTCTGTAAAGATAATGTGAATTTAGTTTTTCCCCAAAAATCAGCAAAAGTATGATTTTGAGGTCGCCGAGCATGGCTCGGTCTTCCTGGTACTGTAATGTAAGACGAGGAGGGAATTTGACCGACACAAGTCAGTTGGTTTTTGTTCGTTGAACGCGGCAGACATCATAATTTCAATTCTGTTTCTATTTAACCAATCTCACCTTCTCCACTGAAGATTATTAAAATACCTGACAACGATTTCTACTAACAAGTCGATAAAGTGTCTAAATTTTGAACATTTATTTTCTTTTGACACTGTAAAAATTATGATACTTGTAATTGTATCATTAATTTAAAGCCTCAGTATTAATTTATACAAATTCTAAATATTAACTTCAGTTTTCTCGTACCTATTTCATTTTTCTAAAAAAAATTTCGCACGAAAAGTTTTTTGCTGGCCCACTTAAAATATTTCGTTTGCAACACTTGTTTTAAAAAGTATTTCATTATTAATTAGTAGCCATTTGCTTATTATGTTCACCTTGAGATTAATTAGGGTAGTAAAGTTTTTCATTTTTTTTTTCTGTTTCCCTTCCGAAGAGTTTTCTTAAACTTTTTTAATTAAGATTTTCACAAAACAGATGTTTTGCTATTTCTCATATTGTTTTCCGTATCGTTTTAAAAATAGTCGAGAGAAATATTATTTTATAATTTTTTCTTAAAATTCGGTAAACATACACTTGAGTATTCAAACTGTACGACTGAGCGAAAAAGAAATATTTTTTTAAGGCAAAAAAAATTTATTGAATTATTAAATGTTTTTTTTAAGTTTCTGCTACTTTAGAAGAAGGAAAACACATTTAAGTAAAATTTATATAATTATTAAATACAAATATTTACATTACATCAAGTATTCTAATTTCAGTTTTTAGATCCATGTATTCTCATTTCAGTTTTTAGATCAACTAAATATTAATATTTAAACACATACCTACTATTGATGCAATATTTTAAGGGAACAACTTATCTTAAGTGATACAGCATTCAATGTTTGTACTTTATCAAAATGGATTCGTACAATGGGATTTCTGTGCAATATCCTTCCGTTGATGTACATTTAAAGCCACATACTTGTATAATAAATGTTTGTGCGCGGTAAGATCTCTATTTCGCATAGAGTGATCGGCATAGAAGACGATGGATTCATCTAGAATCCATCAACTTCAGAAATAGGCTAAAAGATGAAAAGAAAACATAAAATGTCTTTTCAAATGTTCAGGCATCTCAATCGTGAAACTCTTCTGATAAGAGCAGTTTTTCTGCCGCACAGAACTTTGTAGATTTCGAACTCAGAGTTCACAATTGAGAAAAAAGGGCACTTTCCTACAAATCCAAGAGATACTAAATTGTATAGCATTTTGCACGAGAAAGCAGCATAAAGCATCAACATCAGCACCAGTAGCAGTCAATTTGAGATAATTTATGGTACACCCCCGTAATGTTGTAATGTGTGTACGACAATGAGGGAAACGTTGTACATTTTACCTTCATTTCGGCAATTTATCACCGAAAAAAAATTTCACGAAAAAAAAATTTCCACAGATATACAGAAGCAGTTGAATACGAAGAAGAGATCGATGTAGAAAAAAAATTTATTGTGATATAGAAAAGTGTGGCAAGAAAATCTAAAAGTGCTCAAAACGTACATGTTAAGTAACCGTGATACACACCTACCTACCGGTGATGCATTACAAACACCTAAAATGTTTCTACTCAAACTGAAACCTACCACCTTTCGACGTGTAAAAAAATCGCTGTTGAAGCGCATTAGAAAATCCAACCTGATAAGAAATGAAGGTTTTTTTTTGCCTACTCTACCGGATGACATAAAGTACTCTACTCCACTCAAAAATGTTACAGTGATCCGGAGTGAATCATTTATTCTTCGTTACATTGGGATTAAGCTATTCAAGTAACGCATTTTTCACCACGTAAATCCGAATTGTATCTATTTTACCTCATCTAAATATAACTTATTACAAATTGATCCAAGCCCTCTATTCCTTTGCCACCGACATATAATGAATAACGACAGGATTACAATCCTGATGTACCTAGGGACAATTTTTGCTGTTTCTCCTCATTCTCTATTCCTACACAGTTGGATGTAAGAAATGTTTTTTTGCATTATTAATTGATGCCTTCTAATATTTTGCCATTACCAACAAATCTCAACAGCGAGCAGGAATCATTTTTTTTTCTTTCGGAAATAAATTATTTTTGTTGCTAATTTTTCTTTTAAATTTTTGAAAATAGTGGAAAAACTAAGAAAAGCCCTTTTGAATATTAATTTTATTATTTATAAAAAGCGTGTAAATTTTTTATATATTTCTTTAGTAGACGCGAGTTTATATAAACTAATTAAAACACCTTGAGTTCATATAAGTGGGGTTTTCATATAAACGAGGTCTAAGTTTACAGGAGCAGAATCGCCTGAGGTACACTCAGAAAAATGTCCAGGTCAACTTTTTGTCAGGTTGACTCTGACCTTACAGAGGTGTCTGTAAGCCAGCTAGCGGTCAGAGTTAACCTATCTAAGGTCAACTCGTGCAGCTCCCAATGCCCTACTTCACCTGCTGGTGGCTTAATTTCAGAATTTCTCCGACCACAGGTCAACTCAGTTTTAACTTGCCCACATACAGGCGAACGCGCGCCTGCCCGAGGCCAATTACACCATATGTAGGTCGTCGAGTTAGCCTCCATTTTTCTGAGTGTAGTTAATCGTGATTATCAACTGTCGATTTTTTAGACCTCATCAGTGAGAAAATTTCTCAAATTTCGATCATAAAGTAATTACAATGTAACTCTGGTAGCTCCCGCTTTTATACACAATTTGTATAATTGTCATCATATCAAAGCATTTACCGATAGTTATGTCCATCATTTTCAAAAAATTTATCAATAGTTATGTCCATCATTTTCTGTGTGGATTTTGGTCAGCGGTCACACTACCGCAGCCCTCCTTCCACCCCTTCAAAAGTAAACGTAATCATTTGATATCGCTTTAAAATATGAAAATTGAAGCTTGAAATCAATTCATTAGTGAAATTGGGACAAAAAAAATCCACGCCATTAAACTGTAGGCATTTTTTCACTTTCAAGAATTTCTTTAGACTTAATAGTCTCTTTGTGTACAGGCAGGATTTTTTTCTTAAATTTAAAATAAAATATACTTTTCATTTCTTTAAAGTGATGGTTATTTCTTTAAGAGAACTGCTTAAAATGCTTTCTTTGAAATCCTGTGCGTAATTTATTAAATGGGATTCTTGCAAGTGTTGCCTTTTGAATTATGAACCACGTTCGAAGTATTCACCCCCCGTAATATTCGCTTGAAATACCTATTCTTCACTTTTGTATTTACCTGGCATTTATTCACCACGAAGGAGTTTCACCTGAATAGTTGAAAAACAAATTTAAGTATCCCATTATTTCCGCATAAAAAGTACTCGAAAACGCTTCCAAAAAGCTTTAATTGGCGCCATTAATTTAGGAATAAATTTTGAAAAGACTTTTTGAAGATGTTGTTTCCGCTGCTTTTGGTTGATTATTTTGAATTTTCGTCGAAGGTAAATGTATTTATGTATGAGTAATAAAATGTTTTGAATACGAAGAAGTTATGAAGTGGTTTTAATTTTAATGTTTTTCTAAATTATTACAATTAATTAAGATTTTTCATAATTCGATTGTGGTTTCAAATGAAATACGTGGAAAAGGGCAAATCAAAGAAAAAAGTTTTTTTTTACCGATTGTACCTTATAATAGATAGACTATTTTTATATATGTATTGTATATAGACTTAGTTATAAACGAAATAAGCATCAAAGAAATATACACCGTATCATTCATAAGCGTTTATTTAGTTTCTTTTTAACATTAATACCCAAGATTTTTTCACAAAATAATATATCAGGTGCTTAAATTAATAAATTCGATAAGTTTGTGCGATGGCACAGCAAACATACCGAAAAGTTTTTGAGATATTTCCGAAAAACTTGGTGGTATAATAGCACAGCTTTTTAAAAACATGATCTTACATTGTTTTTCGGTACATCAATCAGACTTCAGTTTAAAAATTACTATCAAAATTCCAACCCAATTAACTGTCTTAAAATTAAATGAAATTGAAATTTTATTAAATGAAATTGAAATTTAATGATATTCTTGTAAAAAGTCTTTAATCTTTCCCCCATACAAATGAAACAATTTTTTGCGATTTTTTCAAAAACGGTCTGTCAGATCAAAAAAAAAATATATCAAGACAAAAAGTGTTATAATTTAATTTTACATAACACTTTCATGCACAAAAATTCGATCGAACTATTCCTTTCTCCTTGGCTTCCACACAAATGGAAAAATTTCTATCAAAATCCGCTCAAAAGTAAATCATATAGATTATTTCGACCACTGTCCCCTGGCAATTGTAGCTTTTCTTATATTTTAAAAACATGTTTTCACAGAAGTTTTTTGTTATTAATAAATCTGTGGCCACAAGCAATAATCGCTTAAGTAGATTTTCATTTAAAACTAAAATGTTCGTTTTGCAAATTCAAATACAGTTCATTTTGAAAATATCTATATTTAAGTCGACTTAAGCGATTATTACTCGCGGCCACAGAAATGGTTATTAGTTCGCTTTGTACAAAACCATTCACTATTAAAATCCTGATGTGAATATTTTCATCCATTTCAAAAGGTGTACAAAGAAAGGTATGAAAACAGAATATAATTTATAATAAAATGTTATCTAATCAAACAATTCCCATTGATTTTTTTTTGCCTAAACATAAAGCCCTAGTATTAAGCATTTTTACGATTCATTAATATTCGAAATTGGTCCTGGAACTGACCACTCATGTCAACTTATCAAAAATAAATAAAACGATGATAATAAACTCTGTTATCTCTATTAAACCCATTGCCGACGCATTCACTCAAATAAAACTGATGACAATAAAATGCATGAGATATAAATACAACATAAAATGGAATCCATTTTTTCTGCTTCTCACTGTGGATCATAAAGAAACACGTCAAATCTAATGTACAATATAATGTCATGGTTAATCTTTTCTTCTACTTGGATTTTTTTTTCTTCTTATTTCTCATCATTTTTATGTAGGCTTAAGCTTTTATATGATAAAACAAGTCATCAGTCAGCTTCAGGATGACATTCTGACAAAAAGATAAACGGATAAATGGTCCCTACACAAAATACTAATAACCGGAAACTAGGTTTCATAATTGTGTTCATTTCTTTCTCCCTAACATCCTAATCATATTATTGCCAAATTCATTGTACGAAGAAGGAGTCTACGAAATGACCTAACAAGATTCTTACAAAGCATTTTCTCCATCATTGCTGTTCATTCGCCATCACGACATGAACGTGGAAAACTTTCCCGATGTTTGTGTACGGCCTATTGTAAATATTACATTCTGTTCTCAATATAACTGGCTTTACTATTATATAAATATATATCCTTTATGCTATGCGAACATAATAGTTTGCAAACACACAATGGTAGATCGACCTAAATGGCTATTCAGTATATTATTTTCCAGTCAGAATTACAAAAAAAAATGAACAATAAACACAGTTTTCCCGGACCATTTTTTCTATTCACTAATTTTGTTATTTTAGTTTTCTCTGATTAAATTGCAAATGATATTTTCCATTATACCAATATTAAATTATATATTTTCATCAATCTATCATTTTGTTGGTAAGAATAATTAAATTTGCCCATTACTTTCGGAAATTTCATTTGAAATTCGATCAGTCAGTTTCCATGCGAAAAATTGTTTCTATTAAGCATAATTACATAATGATAGAAAATTGTGAATACTTGAATTCAATTCAGCTTATGCTTGCCAACTAGCAAAAAAAATCGTTATTTTTTTGTAATAAAAAAACACGACCATCGTTTTAAACAAATGTATTTATGATGCTGTGAATTCGATTTCATCCGATTTTTACTTTCTTATGCGACTTTTGGAAAGGTTAAGGTGCCGCTCCACATGAGATTAAATACGCAAGTCACTCTCAAAACCTCTCGAGAGTTACTCGCAGGAGGTTGTCCATTTGAGAGTTAATTTCGGCGATTTTTCTCTTTTCAAGACCAATATCTTGATTTTTTTGACATCTTGCTTTGGCGAGTTCTCGAGAGCTACTAGCGAAATTCAAACGCCGTTCGTATCTGGCGAGCAACTCCCCGAGAGTTCAGTGGATGCGTGTCGACTAGAATCACTTTTGACCAGGGATCCCGTTTACACTACTATCGTAGTTTTACACTACTATTTCGACATAATTTGACCTAACACTACTTACACTACTGAAAAACTCAAAACACTACCTTTTTCGCCATATAAAAAACGTGCTACAAAGAAAGTTAATTTCTAGATTTGAAAATTTCATTTATCTGGGGAAAATTCAAAAATATGTAATATGTAATCATTCAGACTCTTTATCTAAAATATTTAAGTACTTTAGGCATTCCCTATGAAAAAGTGACTGACTAAACGCACTCAATTCTTGAACAAAAGGGACATACGAGCAAGGCCCAATTAACCATAGGGCTAATTGGGCTACAGCCCAGGGGCACCATCGATCTGAGGCGATGAAATTTTGATTGCTTTTTTTTAATTTTCTTTATATTTAGAGTATCTGTAATTTAAGTTAGTACTGTGTTTTGAATTAAAGAATATTTTAAAAAATAAAATTGAATTTTTACAAAAAACTATGTAAGGGTGCAAAATTTTATTTAGCCCAGGGCGCTCAAACTTGTTAATACGGCTCTGCATACGAGGCGTTAAAAGCTAGAGTGGACCAACCCACATAATCGAGTTTTTGAAGCTTTTTCACTTTTGTACTATTATTTACTGTACATTTTTGGAAAAAAAATTTGTGTGGACTTTATTACTCAATGTTGAAATGTTCTTTTGTGCATACAAACATTTTTATCTAGAAACTCACTCGCAATAGTGATTCAAACACAAATAAATTCACGATTTCGACATGTGGGTTGGTCTACTCTAGCTTTTAACGCCTCATATAATACTTAGTTAATAAACATAACAAAAGCTATAATTGCCAATCTGGCAACTATTGAAAACCCATATGGTGATTTAAGTGGACGGCGAAGAGTTGTATCAAAATTCCACTTTGAAGGCAAACTTTTCAAAAAGATTTTTTTTAAATTTATTCCAATCTGATTTTGATGTATGGGAGTTTTATGTAGAATTATATCCTAAATAACTTTTGTTCTTGCACTTTTTTTGATAAGATGCACCGTTTTTGAGATATTCACAAAAAACCTAATAGTCCATTTTTGCCCATTAACGAACTTAGCCTCGCATTTTACGAAAAACCTATCTGCGCAAAATTTCAAGTCTCTACCTCAATCCGTGCGCCCGCAATCCGCGCCACAGACGGACGGACAGACAGACGAACGGACGGACGGACGGACGGACGGACATGTTAAATTCAACTTTTTTTTATCATTCTAAACACACTGGTGTAATTCATTTTTATGTGTGATGACGGGATCTTGGCGTTATAAACGGTGAGGCAAATCTAATATACCCTTTGGTTTCATCATACGGGTATAAAAATGTACTGATGTAATGATATGCAATAAAACATTAGACGGTAACACACAAAATGTGTTGTCTCAATAAAACTCTAAACGACTGTTAAAAAAGTTGACACTACTGAAATCCCTCTGACACTACTATTTTTCGATCAGTAACACTCCGCTTTTCACTTTTGGGGTGGGAACCCTGCTTTTGACAGCTCGCAGAAACTAGCTCGCGAATTTCTGCGAGCGACTCTCAGAGACGTGTCCATTTGCGAGTAACTGCTATCGAGAGGTTCTCGCCGGCATTTACTCTCATGTGGAGCAGCAACTTAAGGTTGGCTATAACGGATGCCGCTCATACAATACTTTTTTTTTGAAAATTTCTCGAAAACTAAATGCTTTTGGGAAAGAATGAATATAATAAAATTTAAAGCATATAAAATTTTCTATATTTTTTGTTTTTACGGTTTTTACGTATCTTTAGCGGTTCTCAAAAGATTTCAAAAAAATAAGTGTTTTGAAATTTTCTCGGATACTATGCTGTTTTTTTAAAAAAAGCCTATAACCCATTCGTTATTTTGATGCCATATGGCAACGCAGTTAAGAGTTGGTAAAAAATTTGAATTGACTTATATTTATTTATTTTCAAACACTCTATTCTCATTCAGTGCACCTTTAAGTGCATTTGTGACCCAATTTTGATTTTTTGAGTACAGTGGACGTATTTGTAAAAAAAAAATTTTATTTTTTTTTTTGCTTTAAATGAATACTAATAGCTTAAATATCATTATCAAATATCATTAATTGTATAGAGAGAATCTTTAACCCCCATAGAAAAAAACATGTACCGAACGGGTTAACCAAAATTGAGGGAAAATAACTTTTCCCAAGCCATTGCTAACATATTTTGAAAAAAAATTAAGTTTTTTGAAATTGTCTAGGAAACGATGTACTTCTTAGAAAAAAATAAAACTTTTTAGTAAAAAATTAAAAAAAAAAAAAAAAATTTTCTGAATTTTTTCCTTTAACGATTTTTAAGTATCTCTAACGGTTCTCGTGAGATTTAAAAAAATATTATTTTTAATATATTTCAGAGGAAAGTTTTTGGTTGATTACAATTGATATTTTTTAATTTGGGATCCAAATGGAGTCATTTTTACTTTTCAAACTCTGCAAAACTGAATAAATGGGACCAATTGGAGGTCTAAGTATGGTTTCCTAGGAATGCATCCTAGGAACAAATTTCTTTGAAGAAAATAAAATTAATCTCGGAATCTTTTTCAGAAGAGTTTTTCTTCAACAAATAAAACTGCATGTCTGTCGGTTAAATGGTTCAAAAGTCAACAGATGAAGGGTTTCGAAGAACGGAAGTGCGGGTGAAATGTTGATTGATATTGATTAAGTCTTAACAATGGGTCAGTATCCACTTTAGGGTATTTCAGAAAAAAAAGGTTTCGTAAGACCCACATTACTTCATAAAAAATATAAGTTCCATATGTTTTGACTTGTCACAGATTTTTTGTGTTGTTTTCATAAATATAACCTGATTATCTGGCAAACTTTTAATACTCTTTTGTTCTAATATTAACTTCCATTTATATTTGAATTAAGGGGCGGGCTGTCCATAAAAAACGCCACGTTAATTTGGGGCTTTGTCGAACCCTTTACCCTTCATCATTACAATTTTCCGCGATATTTTGATACCGCCGACAAACAACCACATCCCCTCTTCCCTTAAAAGTGTGTCGTATTTTATGATTTGCTGTCCATTATGATTGGTGAGCCTAAATTTTTATTTATTTTTAATATAATGAACTAATACCATACTAATATGTTATAAAAATCACAATCTTTAATTCACCAAACTTTAAAAAATACCGAAAATAGTGATTTCTCTTGATTTTGACTAAAGTGCATTTTATTTTGTTTTAACCCATATGATTTTCGTGCTTCTTTCATTTTTCCGTTCTTTCTTTGTCTTTCATTGTTTGAAATAACCATAAAAAAGAGGAAATACCTTTTACGGTTAAATCATGCTTTGCATGAAAATTTAGTTTTATGTCAACTTAAAAGAGCTTTTTCTTAAATCACAAAAGCTTTATGACCTGATTTAAATTTCGCAAAGAAAATTCCCAGTATTCTTCGTTTCTCCAAAAGGGTTTTCTCCATTCACTTAAGTAAAACAGAACAAAAAATGTTTTTACTTTAAAAAAATAAAAAAAAATAAAAAAAAATTTTTTAAAAAAAGCTTTTATTAAAAAAAATGCACTAAAAAGAAAAAAATAATTTTCTGGACGCTGTGTATCACAAATATAAAAGCTTTTAAAAAGCGAGATAAATGTTTATTTTATTGTTTTATGCTTTATCTCGCTTTTTAAAAGCTTTTATATTTGTGATACACAGCGTCCAGAAAATTATTTTTTTCTTTTTAGTGCATTTTTTTTAATAAAAGCTTTTTTTAAAAAAATTTTTTTTATTTTTTTTTATTTTGTTCTTTTTAGTCTTCGAATATATAGCTTTACATTTGAGATGTCCTTACAGGCTTTTTAACTTGAGAATCGTATTCAGCGAACCCCAAAACCCGCAGAATATATTTTTTCCCGGAACAATTGAGAAAAAGGATAATCACGTTATCCTTACAGGACATTCCGTTATCCTTACAGACTTTTTAATGACAGATTCGGATTCAGCGACCCCAAAAACCCCAGAATAGATTTTTTTCCGGAAAATTTGGAGAAAAGGATAATCACGTTATCCTTACAGGACCTTCCGTTATCCTTACAGACTTTTTAATGACAGATTCGGATTCAGCGACCCCAAAAACCCCCAGGATAGAGTTTTTTCCGGAAAATTTGGAGAAAAGGATAATCACGTTATCCTTACAGGACCTTCCGTTATCCTTACAGACTTTTTGATGACAGATTCGGATTCAGCGACCCCAAAAACCCCAGAATAGATTTTTTTCCGGAAAATTTGGAGAAAAGGATAATCACGTTATCCTTACAGGACCTTCCGTTATCCTTACAGACTTTTTAATGACAGATTCGGATTCAGCGACCCCAAAAACCCCCAGAATAGATTTTTTTCCGGAAAATTTGGAGAAAAGGATAATCACGTTATCCTTACAGGACCTTCCGTTATCCTTACAGACTTTTTAATGACAGATTCGGATTCAGCGACCCCAAAAACCCTCAGGATAGATTTTTTTCCGGAAAATTTGGAGAAAAGGATAATCACGTTATCCTTACAGGACCTTCCGTTATCCTTACTGACTTTTTAATGACAGATTCGGATTCAGCGACCCCAAAAACCCCCAGGATAGATTTTTTTCCGGAAAATTTGGAGAAAAGGATAATCACGTTATCCTTACAGGACCTTCCGTTATCCTTATAAGGACGAAGTAGTGAAAATATTGTATTGTCATCGGACTTATATAAGTGTGCAAAATTTCAAGTCAATCGGACAAGTGGAAGTGGGTCAAAATTGGGTTGCAAGATTTGATCTGACAGACAGACAAACAAACAGACAAGATAGCGAGCTAAATAAAAGCTTTTAAAAAGCGTCCTTTCTTTTGGATCTAAAAAATGGCCAACATATACCATTATTGTTTGTTGGGAAAATGAAAATAGTATGAAGTATCTACAGAAAATAGTGTAAGACATTTGAACTTAAAAAAATTACACAAAAAACTTTTCAGATTAATTGAGAAAAAAAACCTACACAATGCATGAATCAAACGGCTAATTGAATAAAGATTATTTCAAGTCTATCAAAAAGGGATATTCACTTATTCCAATCGAAGTGATTCAGTATTTATGTATTTTGAAATCTTAGACTTTTTTTTCAAATTGAGTTGTAAAACGATGTACCACACAACACACAAAAGGCAAAATCTTCAAGCACTTACGCTGTGCAATGAAGCGGAAGTAATTGGTTAAGGCTCATTTGATTCCTCGAATCTCGAAAAGTGGTACAAAACATCCAATCGAAAATTTATACATAGCCACATGGAATACATATGTATGTATATATGATGTACATGTATAATGTATATTAACCAGAATTTTATGTTAAAATACACGAAATATGCGAATAGATATATCCCTAAAAGATAAAATGGGAAAAAAATCCACTAGCATCTCGAACAAAAACAATGACTGCTCGATTAAGCTCTCATTTCGTATTTACTAAGCGGGAAATCTAATTGAGCGGAAGTAATGATATCCTTGAGCGGCAAACGAGGGTTCACACCACATTTAGCGAATCCTGTGGGTTTCTGGATTCATCCGTAATGAATATCTTTATTAAAAGTTTATTAAGTACTTACTTAGTGAATGGAATTCTATAGACTCAATCAAAATTGGTTAAAATTTCAGGCGCATAGATTTTCAATAAGCCGGAAAAACGCAATAAATTCACTTTCAATTAATCAAGGTCAATTTGATTCGCTCGACTAACACTTTCTGTTCAACACTTTTACCAATTTCCACTTAATTCTGATTCAGAAAGTGTGTTTTTTCTTCTGGCTTTGTTAACATGTCAACTACTTTTTGGGGTTTCCTCCTTTTTCAAAGAATTTACTCGACTTTGGTTTGTACTTTGTATGGATTGTGTCCGTACCGTATACTATATGTATTTATGTATATTGGAAAATAGATTACAAAAGGGATTTCCCTTCCACTTCAACGCTTTTATAAAAAGTCAACCATCGCTCATGTTTATCTACGGAAATACTCGAAATCTGATACTTAAAATGCATGACTCAAACCAGATTCGGATTATATGGTTTTCTGATTTGATTTCAATTATAGATAGTCGGGTATTGTACGAGTATATACAGTTTTTATGTTCCAATTCAAAGTGGTAATTTCAATAATCTGAACACTCGCGTCTTGATTATAAAGGAGTGATTTTCATTCGTTTAATTAAAATGGTGGTTGTTAAATCAGCAAAATTCATATGCATAATATTTTAAGCACGTCGCGTCGTTTTTAAATTAACAAAGTATAGATAAAAATAAAACGCTTTTAACAATCTTGACAAATTTTTACCGCGGCCACCACACTCAGAAAAATGTCCAGTTCAACTTTTTGTCAGGTTAACTCTGACCCTACAGAGGTGTCTGTAAGCCAGCTAGCGGTCAGAGTTAACATATCTAAGGTCAACTCGTGCAGCTCCCAATGCCCTACTTCACCTGCTGGCGGCTTAATTTCAGAATTTCTCCGACCACAGGTCAACTCAGTTTTACTTGCCCACATGCAGGCGAACGCGCGCCTGCCCGAGGCCAATTACGCCGTATGTAGCTCGTCGAGTTAGCTTCCATTTTTCTGAGTGCACCTATGGTTTTGCAAGGTTCGCAGGATTTTAACATTTGTAGGGTTTATAAGCCATGAACTACAAACTCTTCGATAACAGTTAAAAATACAATTCTTTGGGAAGAAAAGTACCAATTTTTCCAAGGAAAAAAAACACAGGTATTGTTTGAAATATTTGGGTTAAAAATATGTTGGCCTTAAACTAATTTATCTCTGTGTTAGATTTTTATAATTCCTGTTACAAATATGTTTTTTTCGTTATTTCCCTAATACACCATTGAAAAACAGGCACCCTGCCAGCCTCACCCCATTCAACAAAATATTACTTCGAATAAATTATTTAATTATTTAAAAAATCGAAAAAATGACCCATAAACACGAAAAACTACATAAAAAAGATGCCCGTTTTTCCCACGCGTTTTCCTAACTTATCAAAAATTGGTTTTAATATTTGAAGAGCACAATTTTATACGGACTCAATTTTCCTCAATAATTGAAGTTTTCCTGCTAGTTTTCCATTGTAATCCATCAAATATGATTTGCATTATGACAAAGAAGAAAAAAAAACTTATTTGCCATTTTTTCGTATTTCCCAGGATAGTTATTCCGTCAAAATGTGAAAAATCCTTCTGCATAAAATGAGGGAGAATCTACATTAAAAAGTCCTCCCCATCGATGTAAGTTTTCTCCTTTTTTATGTACATTTCGTCGAGAATTGCCATGGGAAATGAAGTTCCCTTTGTCGCCTTCTGATTTCAGGAGAATGTAAATCACTGGATTCTATGACTCTTCTTCCATTATAAATTATATCCCATGGTCGTTTTCAGATTTGGTGTAAGCAATTGTCAGTGGCGACGACCGATTTATCCAAATCCTTTTAAAGTCGAAAAATGATATTTTTTTTCGCCGTAAGGAAAAATTTTATGGAGAATAGGTATCTGCATTTAAAGTTGGTTAAAGTTTGGTAAAAGTGACAATGAACATAGACGAATGGTGAAATTTTTGTTGGTAGATATGCTGGTAAGTGGAAATATATCGGCTTTAAGTGGAAATATTTATATCGGTCTACTGGCTGATATAAAATAATTTTCAGGGCTTGTATTTGGGTACTATAATGTGTTTTTCTTTCACCCACAATTAATAACCTGATATAACGACTAAACTCACACCATCATCTTTGGTGTTTGGCACGTAAACGTATCTTGTTTAGTGGCCGATACGTTTCGTAGTTATACGCCAAAAATGCTAATAGAGTCCAATGGCGTTATAATCGGTTCTCACTGTATATCATTTTAAAATCATAAAATGTTTTAATAATTAGAGTTAAATGACTGCTCGCAGCATTTCCAATTTTATATGAAATACGAACTCTGGATGGGATTCCAATAATAGCATAGACAGTGATAAATATTTAGACCACTTGTTATCATTAAAATCCATACAAAAATTTCTGAAAAAGTGTGGTTCCGAAAAAAAATGAAGCAAATTGTGGCTTCACGATAGCTCCAAACACCCTAAACAACCACAAACTCTCAAAAAAAAAAAATGTCTCCAAAACATTCTTGGAAAACGATTTTCAAACAAGTAATTATTTTAGATTTCACTTATTCACAGTTCACACCTTATAATTACAATATCGTTTTTCTTGTTAAAATCATCTTTCAACAGTTATAAATTAATCAAACGTTCTAGATCGGTAGATAGAAATCGATAAAAACAGTAAAAAATAATTTTTATTTTCGAATGACCACTAACAAAAGGAAAAAGGACTCTTATCCAATTACCCAAAGTAATTTACGGCATCGAAATTTCTCTGAATGTTGGAAATCAATAGGCGGAACAAATAAGTTTTCCTCTGTGATAGCATTATTGCTTGTATACCCCCAAGACCCAATACAATTTTTTTCTCAATTTCTAAACATATAAATACTATGTATAGATATATATTTATATATGAAGATAGATTCATTTCTTCAACCTTTTTTTACTTTTTCCGGCTGATTCAATATGTGGGTAGATTCCATAAGACGACATGATTTTCTTTTTTTACCCAATAATTCAGTAGGATCAAAGTCCGAGAAGGGAAAACTCGCTTTTCTTGAAATGTTTTTTTGTATTATTTGCGATATCGAAGATACACGTTTTTTAAATTCAGTTGATTTTTTTTTCGGTTCCGGCTAAATGTCTTCCTGGGTTAATGAATAAGCCCTTTTACGAATCAATAACTCAAATTATTTACTATATTCTATGCTATAAGTATTTATTTTCTACTTGAGAAAATCGTCTTTTCGTTTACCATTGAAGAATGAAAAAGAATCGCTTTTATAATTGAACAGGGATCGCAATTTATATTTCTTTGATATAAAAATTATTCATAAAGAGACACGTGGACAAATTAAATTATCATTTCTATTGATTTTGTCTGACTGGTGGACCGAACAATTTTATTGGCATCGAAGATTTCAAATGAAACTCCAATTTTTTTTAATAGAGTTTAAAATTGTAGATAGAGATTTGAAAAAAAAACGGCTTTGTGAAATAGTTTTCTTGCCTTTGAGTAAGCATTTTTTAAGAAAATCTTGGAAAACGGTTTCATTTGAATAGGCAAAAAAAAAATCTCGCAGTCTGTACTAATTTTTATGCAGTTATAGATACTTTTTTAAATCCTAGGCCAAATAATTTCAGTGACAGGCAAACGATTATTTTTGAAAGATTATATTTGGCTTGCTTTTCTCTGTTTGTCAGGGTCAAATCTTGTAACCGAATTTTGACAAACTTCCATACACCCGATTGACTTGAGATTTGGCACACAAACGTGACTCCGCTAATAATACAATATGTATATACGCACGGAGAAAAATGTTGCTTCTTACTTTAAGAAAATGTCACTAAACCTATAAAAGTGGCTGAGAATTTTCGGTTACTGGTTTGCAGTAACCTTTTTCTTGAACACAGTATCGGATTTTATGGATCAAAAACTTGAGATTTTGACCAAAATCATATTTCACTGTGTCAACATCATCTGAAATCAGGACACTTTTGTCTTGAATTTAGTAACATTTTCTTTTTCAGCTTTTTCGGTTCGGTATTTAGTAACATTTTTCATGAATTTTTTTTTCACCGTAGAATTTTTGGTTACTCGAATTAAGAAACATGTTTCTTAGAATTAAGAAACATGTTTCTTAGAATTAAGAAACATGTTTCTTAATTTAAGTAACCTATTTTTATAATCGGTTTAAAAATGAGTAATATTTTCTCCATATAAGTAAAAAAATGTAACTACATTTAAGAAACATGTGTACTAGGGCCCTACGCTACCACATGTTTCTTAAATCTAATAACATTTTTTCTCCATGCGCATACATCAAAAACAAAATAATAGCTGTCAGGGCGCCATATTTTATAAATTAATTATGCGAGATTTTAACTGAAAGGGAGTGGAAAACTAATCATAAATTTGTTTTTCGAATTTCAGAAAAAATAAGTATTTTTTTCATATAAGCTTTTATTAAAAAAATGAACTAAAAAGGAAAAAAATAAATTTTTGTGCTTTGCGTATCAGAAAAGAAAGCGAGAAACACAAAAAAATCGAAAAATATTAATCCACTTTAACTTCTGATGTTGATCGCCAAAAAAAAGTATTTCCTTTTTTTTAATTTTTTTTGTCAATAAAACCTTTTTTTATAATTCTTCCTTACAGTGAAATTCAGTTCAACCACTTCTTAACTGTTCCTCAGAGAAACAAATTGATTTTCTACGACTTTTGCGCAAAAAGTTTATGGTTTTTCAATTTTTTAGATGTTTTAAATTATTTTGGGTGAATCCATGAGAGGTTAATTTAAAAAATTTCTTTCCTCTAATTTCTTTCAGATTTTTATTTCAGAGTTGCAGCACTCTGATATCCTTCCAAAATCGCTTAAATTTAAAAAAATATGTAATCAAATTGCGGCGCCATAATGGTGAGCCAAACTTGAATGAAGTCCGAAACAAATTAATGTTTACTCGTTCACTTGATATGGGTTACCCCTTTTTGTCTAAATTTTCCATTCATTCAATTTCAATTTTGCAAACACTGAAAAATCTAAAACGTTAAAAAACATGTGGGATGTTTTTTCTACTATTTTCCCCTTTTGAAAAACTAGCTTATTAAATTTTTGCATGCTTGTACGTTTAACCAAGATTATGAAGTTCTGAATCTAAAAGTAGTTTATTTAATAAATCCGAAAAAATGGCCCCCAGTCATAATCATTTTCACATTCACCTACTGATTTGATATGCAATACATATTTACCTAAGTTATAAAAAAGAGGAAATTATTTCACGAATAAAAAGTCCTCATAAAACTTTTAGTAAAAATAAACCAGCTTGGCTTATCCTTAAACAAAATGGCATTTAGGTATACCTTTCATGAAACGCCTCCGCCTGCACTCTACCACCTATGGATATCATAAAGAACAAGCATGTGTTTTTCCATTCTTAGATTCCCCGAGCTTATGGAAACCCAAAAAAAGGAGTGAAAGAGACCGCGACGTACGGGGAGAAAACCCTGAAACGAAAACCACTTTATCCCCTTTCAGCATCTTAAATCCCTTTGTGAAGCACAGCCGGATCCCATTTTTCATCCGTCTGCCGGTTCCAGGCGCTTTATATCTCATGCATAAATGTTCATGGATATTCCAAAGATGAAGTTTTCGGTTCGCCGTTTGGTTGAACTTTCATTTGTATACCATATATTTTATGTATTTTGGACGTCATGTGTGTATTTTGTGTAGATTTTTTCACATATGAGTAGGTATGACAGTATGATGATTCGACGATACAAAATATCATACAGGTAGATATATATATACATAAGTTGCCATAGATGATCATATAATGTAGACTTATGGGAAATTTCCTTTCTTTATAAAGCGATTTCAAAGTTCCACGTAGACAGAAAATATACACAACTTCCAGTCATATCGAAAAAAAAAAACGATAAGCAAAAAGTCCATTGAACCAAATAAATGCATCGAAAACGTCGAATTTTTATTTTATCTCATCTTTAGCAATACAAAAAGGATCATAATTTTCAATTTTCCATTTTCAGCAAAACGTTAAAAATATTATATCGTTTTTTGAAGATAGTTTCCGGGAAGTTGTTTTAAATAAAAATGCTGTAGGGCAAATCATTCAAAATGATAATAACAATCAACTTTGAAAAGTTATAAAATATGTACTATCTAGAATGTGAATCCATCGCTTTCGGGATAAAAAAAAATCGATAAATCATTGTCCTAACGACTTTTGAGAGTCCTAACAGGATTCTCGAGTAAAAATTTAAAAAAAATTGACACTTTCAGATAGAGACCCCCAAAATTTCTCCTGCAAATTTTCCTGAAAAACACAACATAAAATAAGTAAACAAACAAAATGACTAAAAAGGATCAAATAAGAAATAAATTTAAAAATTTAAAAAAAGCTTTTATTTAAAAAAAATACACTAAAAAGAAAAAAAATAATTTTTTGGGCGCTATATGTCAGAAATAAAAGCGAGATAAAGAAATTTGTGTTATCCAGATAGGGCTATGAGCCTTACCCACCCTCTTCGGCCTTTGACACTGCGCTAAAACTACATATCTATTAGAATAAACCGGATGAAAATCGCTTCATTGCTTGAGGAGATACAGGAGCGGGGTTACGGGAAAAGTTGTGGAAAGATTATTCATGTAACTCCGATCGAAATCACTATACCGACTAGAATTAAGCAAGGAAGGGGGATGTCGGGAAGAGAAAGACGAAGTTTTTAGTTGTAGATATTTGTCTGTAAGATATTTTACCCAACATATCGAACCGCATCCGAATCGGTGGAATGGTTCAGAACTTATCAGGGGAGGGGTTTCAAAGAAGAGAGGGGACATATATACAATGTCGCACGAATCTGACAAATAATGGCCAAGATGAATTGCAATGTCTTCGAATTTCCTCGAACACAAAAGTTTTTCGTAAAATATCTTAATATCACACAATTATCGAAGTTTAAACGCCCTACTTTTGAATAAATACACATATAATTAATATTTCATTCCACTTTTAGGCTGGCATTTGCACCTTCTGTAAAGTTTTTGTCTTTAAAAATTTCCGCCAAGATGTTTTCACCTATGCCTTGGATTTTTGTCGAAAGCAAAAAAAAAATTTCCTCGAAAAGCGGTCTCCACTAGAAATTTCATAACTTATTTCCAATCAAGACCGCGTTTAAAGGCATTCTTCGACTCCATATTAGAGCATGCTCTGAATTGTCATAAAATTCAATACAATTCATTGCAAATAATCTCAAAAATAATTCCCATTTAATAAGTTCGTAATAAATTTAATTTCAAATAGAATCGTGTTTGTCATATATATATCGTAATATAGATACAATATGAGTACCTACAAAAACGATAGTAATTTATTTTGTAAATGTCATACGGGGTATCTTGATAGATATCCCTTAAATATAATTTCTGCTACTGTAATAACCGCACCAGAAGTCATTCGTAACAATAGAAAAGCAATCTAAATATAACAAATTTCTGTTCTGGCTGTTGAATACGAGTGGAAGGATACTAAAACTAGGTATCACTTTGCACGTAAAGCAACCAATTTAATATAATTTATGTCTTGAGTACATGATGCGTGCTAAGCAATGAGTAAGATGTTAAGCAATTCCCTCTTATTCACGCCATTTATCACTAAATACGTACAATTCCCATTTCCTAAAAAAAAAACCGCCAGACAAAAAAAAATTTATATATGAGCACCAATAGGTTTTCCTTTTCACAAAACCTGGAAAAAAAAATTGACTTGTACTCGTACTAGATTCGTAAATTCCCAGTATTTGTCTCATTTTTTCTCACTTACCGCCATCATTTTTGTCTCAGCCTATTTCACACCAAACATAAAAAAAAACATTCCAGAAACATGTAACTCAAGCCGTGTAAGAATTACGAAAAAAAGTCGAAAAAAAATACTTGGAAATTATTCAATGTTATGGCCCATTTACAGTTGATCGTTTTAAAATTCAAACTCTGACACGATGTTACATTTACGAACATTACACGACATGTAATTTAAAACACAATTGTCGTTTAATAAGGAAACTACAAGGAAAACCTAAATAATAAAGACGTGCAAAAAGGAAACACAAGTCCACTGAATGAGTATTTCAAAAAGTTCATAAATATAAATTAGTCTTGATGGGAACATGAACTGTACATACATTTCCATTCGAGAGGAATGTCTTTTTAACCAAAAACATGAGTTTTATTTGTTTAGGTATTCTAGACTTTTTCATTTTCGTGGATCTGTACAGTGGCTTTTAATGAAAAGATCATTGGATTGGATTTTTAAGTTTGGTCACAAAAAACGAGTGTGGTTGACTTTTTTTTCATTTTTTTAAAAAATAAATATCGAGTTTACACAGGCTTATGGCAATTTTTTTAAAAGTAGGGTGCCCATTTTTTTGTTTATGTCAATCCAGGAAAAGATAAGTTTTCATAGGAGTGAACTTTCATAGGAGTGAACAGAACTGGCTGAACTGACAAAAAAAACTTATTACAAAAATGTTGAAATATCAAGTTAACACTCATTTTATTCGTTACATAATTGAAGAAGTGTACTTGCATAATGGAGTGTACTCAAATGAAGGAAGATTTGCGCAAGAAAAAGTAACATCAGCAATATTTAAAGATTGTGTTTTCTTTGTAGCATCCGCCTGAAATTAGAAAAATGAGATTTTAATCAAACAAATATGTAAGAAGAAGGGATACTTACCTAGGGGAGTCGTTCCGGTCTATCGCGGGTCCGGCCGTTGAATTTCTGATCCTTTTAAAAACTTTTAGCTTGCTTTCATATCTGTTTGTCTGTCAGGATCAAATTTTGCAATCTAATTTTGACATACTTTCACTCTTGCACTTGCACACATACGTGAGTCCGATGATAATACAAAATTTTCAATACTTCGTCCTTGCAATAATAATAGGAGGTCCTGTAAGGACAATGTGATTATCCTTTTTCTTAAATTTTCCGGAAAAAATCTTGTTTCGGGGTTTTTGAAGTCGTTGAATCGGATTCTGGAGTTAAAAACTCCGTAAAAATATCTTCAAGGCAAGGATATATTCGAAGACTAAAAGGTATGAACAAGCGTGGTGAAAGACAGGCTTCATTTTGGATTTTTAGTCATACTAATCAATTACGAAATGACTAAAAAGATTAAAGTAAAAAAATGAAAAAAAAACTTGAAAAAAGCCTTTATTTAAAACAATGCCATAAAAAGACAATCTAATTTTTTGGGCTCTTTGTAACAAAAATAAAAGCGAAATAAAAGCATAAAAAATAAAATAGATATTTGTTTCGCTCTTATTTCTGGCACACAGCGCTCCAAAAATGATTTTTTTTCCTTTTTAGTGTATTTTTAAAAAAAAAAAACTTTTTAAACGAAAAATTCTATTCGAGTCTTAAAATTGAAAACCACAAAACAAATTTCAGAATATACGAAGTATGTAATTGGAAAGAGCGGAAATCGTGATCATGTAAAACTCATCCAAATGTGGCAACCCGTCCTATTTCGGGAAGGGTTTTTTTTAAAGTGTTCTAAGGAGATTTTTTTGTAACGTTTCCGGAGAATTTTTAACTCAATTAGAAGTTCACTGCATGAAACCAAGATATAAGAAACACGGAAGAGTTTTAATTTCTTTGTAGACGTCTGACTATGACGGAATAGCATTAATAAAAAAATTTACCTTTTTTGTTTGCTTTTGTTTAGAAAAAAATCGTTTCAAAATTAAATTTATTTCAAAAGTTTTTATATCCCATCTGGTCTAGGCGTTTGCAAACTTTTAATGTGATTTCTAAAAAACAAAAAACAAATCTCCCACCCGCAAACCTACACACCCATGATGATCTGTTAGGGTTGTAAATTAAAATTAGTTTTTTTAAATACCAAAGTATGTGAATTATTTTTAAGAAAATATGCTTTATACTCAGCAATAATACCAATATAAGTATGTACTTTGCATACTTTTATTCAGGTTCAAAAATAACTCTTTAGAATTTTTTTCACACATTTTCTAGCAGAACTAAAGCAATTGTCCTAGAAACTTAATTTAAACTTTTATTTTGATTTCCTTGACATCGCCACCACACATCCTACCGAAATTCAAAGTGCGATTTCTTCAGAATCAAATTTGCATTAGGGAAAAGTTGAGATAACATCTTTCAACAACGTGCTAAAGATCTCGAAAAGCTAAACAACTTTTATATGCACATATATTTACAATAAAAAGCAACGTATTCACATCTCTGCAAAATTCTCGTACATTTTAGTGGAGAAAACGAAGACGAGCAAAAATACGAAATAGTATAAAAGAAACGAAAAGGAAAAGGCATCAAGCTTGCGTGTTTTTCACATACGGTATAGTTATTTCCACTGAGTGAAATTTCGAAGATGATAGCATGAAAACGAGCCCGACGAAGGCAAAAAGTCAGAAGAAATCCTTACTTCAAGTTAACGAACAGCGACAACAGCAACAACAAAATTAATCCGAATCGTTTAAAATGTCTGGTAGTATGCAAGTATGACTTTTTAAGATTTCAGGATCATATATGGACATACATAGTTAGTGCCTCCATGTTTCTGTTATGTACTTGAATAAGAGTTTTCAGCTTTTAATTATGTTTTTCAGCAAACAACAATAGACATTCTCTTCGTTTTTATGTTCATGGTGCACTTTCGCGCTATTCAGACATCTTTCGATTAAGAAATGAGGTTAAAGAAGTCTCATAAGGTTGTACCGATCATATTTTCAGAACATATGCAAGTCAAATACAAACAAAGAAATTGTATACGAAGAAATGCATCTAACGACTCATTTCGCTAGAAGAGTAGTCCTCCTGGCAGTTGGCTTCCTGATTGGTCTAGCAAGAAGAAAATTTTCATTTCCTTAATGTATTTAAAAAGCTTTTAGTGAAAACCGGCCTTTTCATCATAATAATTATATGTGAAAAGAATGTATTGTTATTTATATTTGGGAATCAGATTTGTATGGAGTAGTTATTCTCGGATGATTTACTATTAATAGGCATTTTAAATGCGATTTAAACGGAATCACAGAGATAGATTATATGTTGGTTAAATAAGAATTGTTCTATTTTATGTATGGGACGTATCTGGCACTATAAATGTATTTAATATAGTGGCAGAAACGTTGCAATAAACCAAAAATACCAATGAGAACATAAGCATTTCATAGAAATTTCAGGGTTGTCCAAAGAGACAATTTTTGAAAAACTCCCGACAAAAAAAAACTTTCAAACGCGTAATCTAATCATTGGAGTAATTTTGGAGTCTTGATTCACACCACTTTTAAATATACTTCAATAATTCTTTATTCATTTTTAAAGGATTTTTTTAGTCGTGGGACTTGTAACTTCTGTTTTTTCACTCCAGATTTTATTGTCTTAAATAGATTTTATTGTCTTGAATTTGAGGTTTTTATACCAGCAGTTAGTATTTACTTTAATCTGCTATAGAGAGAAAGTATTGTAATTCATGACGGAGGCCGACTCAAGAACGGGGACAGCTAGAATATTTCTGATGAAAACGGAAATTCGTTTCAGGCAAAATTATGAGGACGTTCGTGCATCTGTCTGTCGGTCTATCCGTTTTACATATCTTAAATAACTCGAGAACGCGTTAAGCTAGCGACTTGAAATTTTTTATGAATAAGTTCCACGGAAATCGAACTTTTCTGCCAACTTTTCGAAAATCAACGTTAGCTATAACGGCTACTTCATATGCATTTTTTTTAAATCACAACTTTTTAAAAACTTCCTGAAAACTATGCACTTTGGGGAAAAATTGAATGTGACAAAATTTAAAGGATATAGCATTTTCTACATTTTTTGCTGTAACGGTTTTAACATATCTCTAATGGTTCTCAAGAGATTTGAAAAAAAAATGCTTTAGTTGAAAATGTCTCAGAAACTATACGCTTTTGAGAAAGAATGCATGTAACCAAATTCAGAGAAGATAAAATTTCATGCATTTTCGTTTTAATAGGTTTTACGGTTCTCGAAATATTTGAAAAAATATCATTTTTTGTATATTTTTCTCGAAATTAAATACAGTACAATCTCGATTATACGATCTAATTAATGTTGGGGTGGGTCATATAATCAAGGTTTTCATATAACCGAGGGTAAAATTTTATATTTTTTTTTCAGGTTTCCTTACGTTTAATACAAACAAAGGTTAAAGTGTTAAGTATTTTTTTAATCTTCTCACAAAAATTTATATTTTGTTAAAGTATTTTAATAAATTTTGTTGTTTAATGCTGCTTATATTTGTTAAAACAGCCTTTTTTAAGTCTTTGCAGCGTTTCGATCTCTGTTGAGTCAACATCGTTCTCAACTGCCCAATCCAATGCAATATTGAGAGCTTTGATCGCCTCAGTTTGGGTGATAATTTTTTTTTCAAAGTAAAAATTTCGTCATCCTCACTTTGCTGACAATCGTCTTCATCTACACTAAAATCTTCAACGAGATCTGGAATATCATTTGTCCAAGCATTAAGCTCAAAGTTCACTGCATCCTCCTTTTAAAAAAAATCCAGTTATTTACTCGAAATAATATCGATGATCACATAATCGAGGTTTTTTCGATTCGCAATGATCATATAATTGAGGCTTCATACAAATTTTTGGGCAGTCATATAACCGCGAGCTTCATATAATCGCGAGTGCATATAATCGCGACTGTACTGTATTGCAGAGGAAAATTTCGTGTTGATTGCAACTGATATTTTTTCATATATTTTTAGGTGAACATTTTTTTATGAATTTCCATCGCTAGCCGAATGACGAAAATGGAAGTTTGTGTAATTTTTTGGTTGTGGTTATCTAGATAAAAAAAATGGTATTTTAGTTCTTCGGTATGCAACAAAACTTACGTCGCGTCGGAGGCAAATTTTGTTAAAAAAAACGCAATTTCAACAGAATTTTTTGAAAAAAATGCACTGCAGGCCAGTGTTTTTGAATTTCAATGTCAAGTACAGCCTTCAATTGAACTATAAGTTGCCAGAGAAGCGTATTTCTATGTTTTGATCTTCTTGATCTCCGAATTCGACGCAGCGAACTTCCAAATACAAGCGAGCCTAAAAAAATTACGACATATGTGAGTGCCTTAATGCTAGAATCCAGCCGCAATGTCTTTTCAATTAGCTTGTGCAAGTAAATATACAAAAGCATAAGAAAAATTGATATGTTTTTTATTTTAACTGTAAAAAAACTACTTCCAAGAACTGAAATGCTATAACTAGTTGTTAAAAAATTAAAAATCTTTCAACAGGATGTGAACAATCCTGAAGATTTCCGTTGGAACTACCCCGAAATATACAATAGAAAATACTTTTCTGCAACGTTTCCAACACCGTTTAAAGTTCTACCTTTAAAATAGAGGGAAATAAATAAAACATTCATGGGACTCAATGATAGGTTGAAGGACTATTGGAAGTTGTCAACTAAGACCAGTTTAAGAAAAAAACTTAATTAAAACGTTTTTCCTCTTGTTTCCAAATAATAAACAGTGGTCAAATAAAATTCCATTGAAACAAAGTAGCGATCCTTTCACAAAATCAAAACAAAAGGAAAAAAAAACTTTTTTAATAAATAATCGCTTAGCGGATTTATTTTGGCATCATTCCGCTGTTTATAAAGAATTTCTATTATAAATAAGACTTCCTGCAACAGAAATATCCACATCGGGACAAAGTAAGAGGAACGGAAAAAGAGAAAGAAAAGAAAAAAAAAATGAAAAGTAAAGTATAAAAAAGTGGGATATTTTATGGTTGAGTTGAGGAGAAAAACAGGAAGGAAACCAGCTTGTCCCATTGGGACAATTTTACTCGATTTGACATTTCTGTCTTCTATTCCATGAACCTGGGAAAAGAGGATTTTCTTGTCTTTGCTTTCCTTTACCCTTACTGAATATTTTATTGAAGTTAACAGCATTGTCGGAACCGATTTTCGTACAATTTTCCCACACTTTTTCCCCCTCGTTGGTATTTTTTTGTTTTTTCTTATATGATATAACGGGTATGTCCTCCGGTTCTACTTTTCGAATTTTGATAAAGACGTTTACCCAATGCTCAAAGTTGTAGCGAGTAAACAAAACTTATTTGTTACAAAATGGATTTCTTTTCGGTTAGCATATTATTGAATAAGTAACATTTTGTTATCATAATACCCTGTTATGTTGATCTTGATATATTTATGGCATAAATACTTGCCTATATTTATGGCATAAATGGTCAACTGTCTCGAATTATCTAATTGATTTTTAAATTCAGTCAAATCATTAAAAACATCAAAAAATTTACCTTTACGAAATATGTAGAATTGTCTAGGTATATATAATTACTTAACTTTGCATTCATTCTAGTTTCATCTTATGAAATTTCGTTAACATTTGAATAAATTTTAAAATTCATCATTAGTACCTAACAGATTAAAATGACCATTTAAATCGGGTCTAATTTGATTTTGATATAATTCTTTATAATAAACGTAATTGGCACTAATGAAAATCTCAACTAAAATTCTTTACAAATCACAGTCGAACGAATTAAATTCATTAAGGCCATTCAAAAGTCCATTTCAGCAGGTATATCTAGTGAACATCATTGGCATCGTACAGAAAATGAGATTTAAAAACTGACTGACTGAGTGTCTAAAAACCAGGGATGGCAAACGAAAAAAAAAATATCGTTACGTTATACATTTCGTTACGTAACGAAATTAACATTTTGTTTTGTTACGTTATTCCGTTTTGTAACGATAAAAAGGTCATTTCATTATGTTATAACGTTTTGATTTCGTTACACATAGTCTTGAAACCGAAAATTGCATATTAACAACAGTTTATTAATCACAAAGTAATTCATTTCAATTTCGATGCAAATAAAAATAAATTCCACAAAAATAAAAATAATAAAACGTAATCCACGGAAAATAACCAACGTGCGCGTGACGTTCTCTTGAAACAGATAAAGTTAAGTTCATACATTTTCTATGAGAGTAGCCTAAGGCGCCGTTTACACCTGACACTTTATTCCGCGAATTTTATTCTTCAGAACTAGATTCATGTTACACAACCGTTTACACTGCGACACAAAATTCAGAAATTTTTTCCGGAAAGACTCCCGAACTCGAATTTTTTCATATTAAACCGTCCGAATAAATTCAAATTTCGACAAATTTTTCTAAGTTTTTCAGCGACAGATGAATAAATTTTGGGGAACAAATTCGCAGAGAAATTGAAGAGAAAATCGTAAGTGTGAACAGGACCTAACGCGCTGGCAGAAAAAAGTTGACCAACTTCCTAAAAAAATCTAAAAAATCAAAGTAAATCTTAGTCGAAAAAAATGGAACGAGTCTTGCCAAAGGATTGAATTTTAGGGAATTTTGTCGGCGCGTTTTCTGAATAGGGGGTTTTGTTTTGGCCAGATTCACTCTACTTCTGGAGATACCAAAAAGGAAGCAAAAAAATTACATCAAATATTTTGTTTGTCGTATCTCCAGGATTAGCGTGAATCTGGACAAAACAAAATCCCATTTAGAATCAAAATATGATTAGAAATACTCCCCCAATATTTTTAATGATATTCTGTGCAGGTGGCAGCTCTGTAGAGTTGTATTTGAGGAAGTTTTATGGAAAATTTGTATTATCAAAATAAAATAAAGCAAAAATAAATAAATAGCAAATAAACAAAATTTTTCGGTTTTCGTTAGGTTTTTCCTTATTATAGTGGAGTTAAATTTTTATAACGTTATAACGTAATTTTGACGAAAAATCCGGAAAATCATTTTGTTATTTCGTTACGTTACGATAACGTTTCCCATCCCTGCTAAAAACCCCTAATCGTCGAGATAAAATTATCTGAAAATTGTTTTTGTGTACGAGAATTGCTTCATTGAGAAAAAGGGGAAGGTTTTTTCATGAACTTTCATAGCTAAAACATATGCAGTCGAATGAATTTCCGGATTCGGGCAAGGCAGCAGCAATCATCAATGAGGGCAAAAAGAGTTTTCCATTTTCCTTGTATAAAAGTGGCAAGGCATGCACAAAAGTTTTTTAGTTGCCCTTGTTTCAATTTCTCGAAACGTTTTAAAGAACTTTTTCATCAGGCATTTTAAAAAGTAGCAATATTGCTTTGCTGCCGTAATTTCATTTTCGACATTTTTTCCACACAAGGGTTCTCTGGCAACGCGAATCTTCTGTATTTTTTGTATAAAGCGTTTTTTGGTAGCCAAGTTTAACAAGGGATTAACTATCCCATGCTACTCACCTACGATCAATAATTTTAACACAATTTGAACAAAGGAAAACATAATTTTATCATGAAGTTTTAGGGCTTATTGGTCATCAGAAAAGCGTAGTTTCTATGGTTTCAAGTGAAGTTATAAAAAGAACCTGTCTACAGTGAATCCGATTTCTGCAATGACATGATAATTGATGTTTTAAACTTAACTCCAAGTATTTTTTTTTTCATTTCTTATGTGAACAGCACATAACATTCTTATGAAAAAGCTCCGACTCAATTTACACTATAACCCGACAAAATAAATTTACTTCACAAAAAACTTCGTATTTTTAAACAAAATCTGAAATATCTCGATAACGGCAAAAGATATGGATTTACTATGAAAGGCGAAAATGTGGAGAATTTTAGTGTCTTTAATTCTCACTTTAAATATTTTTTCGAAAAACCATTATTTTGCAAGTAATTCGTAAAAATATAATTTTTCAAAATATACACCCACAACGTTTTTTCGATTAAGCATTGTTTTCAAAAGCCAAAAAACTCTTCTAACCCATAAAATATGGCATACTTGAAAAGAGAAATCATCAATTTCAGTCAAAATAAAAATAGTACGCCTAACTCAATCACCTAAAAAATCAAAATAAATATCAAGTGAAATTGTATGAATATTTTTCGGAAAATCCGCAGCAGACGTGAAATATTGAACGATATTTAAAATTGTGTTACTTTCATCATGGGAAAAGTCTAACATCAGCATAAACTTGCAGATTTTTTAGACAATGGATATTTATCATGTTTTGTTGTTATTTTTGGCATTTTGGCGTGCCGTGTGGCGTGAAACGCCGGAATCGTGGTTGAATAAAGCGCGCGTAAAGCTTCCTTTTTCTTGTGGTTTATGGTTCCGTTCGTATGGATTCTCTTCTCACCGTGTTTTTTTTTTTTTCAAATTTGAAAATCATTGAGGAAATAAAAACAGAAAAAAAAATTAATGGGCCGTGACATTGAACTTTCGTACAACTGTGCTATATTTCGCATAAGAAGGCAAACGCATCATTCATGTGTAACGTGCTTCCTTTTACCTAAATCTTTCCACATCCGTGTGATAAATGATGTGAATAAAGACATACATCTCGACATCTTATTCCTTTGCCTAAGCGTACATTACGTAGGTAGGACATAAATTATATCAAATTGGCTGGTTTTTTTCGATTCAAATGTTACCTTTTATTATATGTTTGTTCTCGCTCCCAGAACCAACTTAGGGATCATATCATATTTTTGCGACATATTTCCGTTTTCACTTTTTTCCCACTTTTTTTCATCCCATTTTATGCCTTATGTACATTTTTTCCATCTCCATTTCTTTTTAGTCGACTTTTACTTTTACCTTGTATCTACCCAGTATATGTTTGGATAAAAAACCAGTATTTTTTTTTTAACTACACCAATATTTTTATGTATAGTTAAGTCATATAAAACAACAATTCATAATACAATAGTTCTTTATGGTTACTGGCACTTTTTGCCATTGTATCTCTACATTTGATCCTTTTATTATTTCGTATGGCATCGTTGCTGATACGAGCGAGAGTTTATCAATGATATACACCTAAATGTACACATATGAATGCATGAATATTATATACCCGCCGTGTATAAAAATGAATTTTTTATAGTGTAATTGTATACCGAGAATATCATTTTTTACTATCATATAAAAGAATTTTTTTTGTTAGCTATGTTTTATTAACAGTATAACGTACTACTTGAATTATATGCAAAATGGGAACCGAGTTAAATCACCACAGTAAAATCGGTAAATATGTCACTGAACGGCATCCGCATGCTAAAAGTCCTCAGATATGAAAAACTCCTGCTCCACAAAGGTTAAGAAAAAAAAGGTAGAAATTTTCTGTCATTTTATCCTTCTCATATATACAATATTGTTCTTATGTTTCATGCTATGTAATTTGCTTAAAAATTCGTGTTTTATTAAAACTAAACGTTGGCAGAATCTACATGGCTTTTTATGGATACTATGTATAAAAAATTTAAAATATTGGTCCATAATAATTCCAATAACCATATAAAATCTAACATATATTATTTATGTCGGCTAATTTTCTTTTCCAGTACGTTTATTTTGTAAATATTTTGTGTCTTTTATAAATTTCATGTATTTATTTTGTCTTATTTGTATACACACCCACTGAACAATTGTTTTATAAAAATTTAATCAATAATATTGTAACCCAGCGATTCTCAACCTGTGGGCGCGCCCCCCTAGGGGGGCGCGAGTACATTTAAGGTGGGGCGCCAGCATATCCAAGAGAAAATATTTAAAAAAGTTGATTAACTGACTGAAAGGAAAGTACACACACACATGCAAAACAAAATACATTTCGACATAATATTTAATAATTAACTTATTAACAACTTACTAAATTAAAAACAAATTTAATAATTATTAGTGACTTCCTTGGGCCTGTCTTGCAGAGCAACGTTTTTCGAAGGAAGGCTTAATATTAGATAGACACTCTAGATAGACATACATTTTATTGTATGCAGGGGGGCGCGATGAAAATTATGATTGAAAATTGGGCCGCGAATACTGAAAGGTTGAGAAACGCTGTTGTAACCAATTTACTAGTTGACCTGAACTGGGTTAATTCTATTTATATTAAAATTTGACACGAAATTTCAATTTATTGGGTAATTTATGGGGCGTAGTATTTCAGAATATGCTCCTATATGATTTTCGTACATAAAAATTGTAGGAAAGAAAACACCCCTTTTTTTGTAAATTCGACCGGTTACAAGGCAACGAATTTGTAATAGGTGACTTTGCATGATAGCATGAATAGGTTTTTTTGCAATTACAAGTTAACATCGAGAAAAGTACTGCTATAACTAATCTGAATGACATCGCGGCACGTGGATGAGTTAATGTCGGTTATGTTGGTCTTTTTTCATTCACTTCATTTATATTTGTAAACTTAACATATAATTTTACCTCCAATGGTAAGGTTATTTTCTTAAAATCCGTCCTACATTTACTTGAGACGAGGGTCTACGTTAGTATGATGGTGGTTCTAAAATCGGTAAAATAAATCGTCAAATCAGGAAAGAGAGGATAGTCCCAAAAAGCGTCCCCAAATTAGGCAGTGTTATGCAATTTAATACTCAAATATTCCATTCGATGTTCCTTAAATTTTTAAAGCAGATTTCTATGAGATTATTCAAGTTTTCAACCTTTATAAAAAAAACACGACTCTGCATTGACACTTAAGCAGTTTTTCACATAAATTGCACAGTTCTTGAGCCGAAAGGAAGTTCATTTCCTTATGCATATGGTGTGCAAAATTATTTTTTTCTTTCTTGTTTCTTGATGAAGGTAGAGAGTAGACACCAATTAGATAAATATTCAGGAAGAAAAACCGATCGTCTGACTTTGATGTCCTTGACAGTTTCTCTTTTTCTTCATCACGTCCTAATTCGAATCGATTTTTCAAGAACTAATTGGTTCCGATTACGTTTCTGTAGAACTTTTGCGATAAATTTTATTCGAAGCTGCAATGGTGAGACAAATTAGATTTTGGCGTTAATTAATTCGATTCTGTTCATCTGACCCCAGACAACACTTGCTTCTTCACTTTTCGACTTCGCCTAAATATTAGAAGTTTTCCGGCAAAGGAAACAAGGAGGATAATTGGATTTTTATATTTGGTATGCAATTAGATTGAATCGTGTTTACTTAATCCATTCACTCGAAATTTCGATATACGTACTTCAGGAGAAAAAAATATTGCGATTTTTATCGTAATTTTAAACGATGAATGTTTTTAGTATTGATCAATTTAAAATTAGGAAAATAAACTCGTTAGCAAGTATAATATTTACAGTTCTTAGGAAAACGGATTAAACAGGAAGTTGATATTTAAAAAAGAATGAAAATCGTTGGTCACATATGAACGTTGCAGAAATCTCTATTTTATTTATGTATTAATTTAAAAATCGAAATAACGGTTTGGCAAAAGATTTGTAGATTTGTCCATCAAACATTTTCCAAATTTTCATATTATCAATTAAATTGCCTCAACGTCTCGGTTAATGTGTGCACTATTTATATTGACTGTGTATCAGATAAATATTCAGGAAGAAAAACCGAATTAAATTGTATACAGTTTATAAAGTCCGGGTTAAATGTTTCCGTTCGTTAATTCTATTCAAAAACTAGATCTATCAAAAAAAAATTTCATGAGGTAACGCCTCCAGAAGGTATTTTTTGAAAGCGCATCAACTTTGTAATAATGTCTTTAAATAAATATGAACGCAAGTATGAACTTAAACAATTGTCATCAACTCCCACTTCGGAGTTAGATTTTGTTGGGAAAAATTGTCAGTAAAATGTCAAATTTCAAAAATCATATACAAAGACGTTCGGTTAGTAAAATTTAACACCCACATGTCGACATTTCTTATTCACATTAATATTTGATAAAACAAATATTTCAACTTTTTTGACTATCATGGTGAATGTTTTATAATTTTTTTTTGTGTGTACGATGAGTGTACGATGAGTACAATTTTAATTTAAGGGTTTCATAAAAAAAATAATTGCCTTAATCTCCTCTTTCAGCTCGCTACACCAACCCCCCCCCCCCCCCCCCCCCTTCCCCATCTAAATGAAAATGTGAGAATAAATTTATTGTCTATACTTCAAAAGTTGGATTTGGTGCACTTTACTTCGGAGTAGCTTATATTAACAACGATTTTCTTTTTTAAAGCATGCAATGAATTTAATTTAATAAAGGCAAATTAGAGGAACAATTGGTGGAAATTATGTAACAAAGTTTAAATGGCACTTATGGGACATTCAAAAATGTAATTTACTCCAAATATTCCAAATTGGATTGAAGTCAATTTATAAACCATCGGAACATTCTCTTATCATCACATTTTGGCTTTCCATCTCCAAAATAAATAGGGCGAAAATAAGACTCATGGGAACATTTTCCTCATTTATGTTCTGAAATTTTGAATATTTTGTTTGTTTTTTGAATTTTTCTCTACAGGCCATAAAATAATGTGTGGCATTTCCTACAATATATCCCTTTTTGACGATTTTTTAAATTATTTGATTACTCTATTATTAGCAGAAATATTGCTAAAAATGGAACAATAAAAAATCTTTGGTTAAAATTATTAAAAGAAATATTGCTAAAAATGGAACAATAAAAAATGGAACAATAAAAAATCTTTGCTGGGTTGATTGGAAAACATAGATTATAATGTTTGGAATCAAACAAATCTAATTAAGGTATCTTAAACAACAATCTTTCATTTGTTTGTGATAAACATAAAAATCGATTCACTAGAGATCGATGGACAACACATTTGTAGATGAAATACCACTAAAAGACCTTGACTGACATGGCGTTGTAATTATAGTAGGAATGTTCAAAAAATATGTTATAATTAATAGACTCAAACATCGTATCGGTATAATTAGAAACACCACTAAATCATTTTGATATACCCTGTATGATCTGATTGGACAACGTCAGGGGAGAAAATTGATTTTTGATGTATGGAAAATTTAAACTAATTCTGATTAAATCCACATTTCAAGAATTGTGTACTGGCACATGTACTGTGAGTGGCTTGCTTTCGAGATCTTTTGCAGCATGCTGACTTTTCCAATCAACTAACATGATTTATCGAAATGAGTTGTGATAGTTACTGATTGGTGATAACAACACCATCCGCCTAGACTGCTGTATGATGCAAATGCTGCAATTCATCTATGGTTTGCAATCCATGGGTAAAACGGAAGATGAAAAATTGTTTCAAGGTCCAGTCCCATTTTGGAACGCAGTGCCTGATTGAGAAAAAGTATTGCCACATCGGGTATGAATGACACATTTTCCTTAATCGATGTGTCCTTGTCCGTTTGACGATATGAATGTTGATCAGCCACTAGACGTTTCATTAATAACATGATATGTAACCGTGTTATTATATTATGTCTTGTTTATTTACCAATCATACTTTGATTTTTGTACTAAAATTAAGTCCTTTTCAAACAAATCAGTAAATTGTTTAATATTTAGTTGCGAGTTAATTAATCTTGTGAATACCAACATTTTATATTCAATTCAAAACATAAAATCTGTCACCTTTAACCCGAAATAGCCGAAAAGAAATTAATTTATTTTGTCTTTCTCTACAAACACACGAAAAGTAAAATTGTTGATATTCTTGAACTGAAGGCACTTTATTTTCTGTATGACTTTTTGTCATAAATCTTTCACCGTTTTTAGCCTTTAATCTGTTAATTAAACAAGTAGAAATGATTAATCTTTAAAATTTATTACGACGATGAATAAACTCAATGTAGTTAAACATTAATTTCAGGGATTTTCCTGTAACATAATCAGATATTTCTGTTATTAATAAATTTCAAATGGTATAAGGCTAGATTTTAATAAAGATACTTTAGAAATCTTACCTGATTGTTCTCTAAATATTGCGAGTAAATTAATTCTCCGAAAATGTTATATTTGCACGTCAATTACAAAACACCTTGACGATTCTATTCACACTAGATACAAGTGTTTATCAAATGGTTCTATGATCCGAGAAGAGATTCAAGAACGTTGTGTAAATTTCTATATGAACTTGAAATTCCGATGAAATGTTTTCTCAGAAAATACTGAAAACAACAATCTCTGTTTATATCAAAATATTACCCTTTTGGTTCAACTAATAAAGTACAGGTTTAAAATCGAAAACTATGTGCAGCATACCTTTTAAACCATATTTCATGAGTTCTGTTTCAACATGAGCCATAAAAAAAAACTTTTCCTGAAACTAGTGTGTACCTCAAACATGAAAAAATTCAACTCAACAAAAGCAAAATAGCAAATACACGAAAGATAAATGAAAAAAATTTGATGAAAATAAGGAGAAAGTTTTTTAGAATTCGCCTAATCCTGGACCGAATAGGAGCCACAAAAGCCAAACCCCGGACAAAACATTTTTGTAAATTTGGTATGATGTGTTGGAGGCTTATCAGATTAAGAACTTTCCCTATTTTCTCTTCTCGTGTGTTCTGGTTTTGTTGGGTTTTCCAGGGATACTCGTAATTCGACCAAAAAGTTTTCAAATTTTTAAGGTGGATAATCAGAGGAAATTGCTTTTAGTTCATTGTGTGTGGTAAGCAAAAATCTCTTGTTCGAGAATATTTTACATAACTTGTACATATGTATATGAAAATTTATATATTGTGGTTTTATATAGTAATTGTGTTATAATTTAAAAATCAATTTGATTAATTGAGGTATCATTTATATAACTGTCGTTGCTTAAATACTATAAAAGGAATGGAAAATTGTTTTTTATTTATTCTGTTGTAAGCTTTTTTTAGTAGAAAGTTTTGAGTGATGTGGTTGTGCTCGATTTCGATTAAAATTAGTATTTTTTTGTTATTGACTACAGAAAATTTTTACTATGAAAAATTTGGGATTTTAGGTCATCTAGCATATTTTGCTTCTATTGAAATTATGTATATTCAAGTACCTAGATTTCTCATGGCCAGAATTATAATTAAAGTTATCTTACAAAAAATTTCAAGTCGCTAGCTCAACGAATTCTTGAGGTATTTAAGATATATAAAACGGACAGACCGACAGACAAATGTATGGACATCCTCATAATTTTGCCTATAACGGATTTCGTACTGAGCAGAAAGTTTTTATCTACCCCTTTCCCGAGTCAATATCCGTTATGAATACAATACTTTCCTTATATGGCAGAGGAAAGTAAAAATTACACAGAAAAAAATAATTTTGTATTATTTACAAAATGGGTTTAACAAAAAAAAAATCGTAAATATTACTGAAGTTTTGTATATACTTCGTAATATTAACAAATATTTTTTCGTATAGTTACTAAAATTTGTTAATATTACGAAGTATATACAAACTTCAGTAATATTTACGATTTTTTTTTGTTAAACCAATTATTTTTTTCTGTGTAGTTAGCAGAATATAATTTAATTAAAAAAAAATTACTTCCCTAGAAAAATGTGCAATAAATATGAAAAATATAAACATAAATTGTTTAAAATATTATTTTACATTACTCTTCCATGCATCAAAATTCAATTAGATTACTCATCCTTCACTTCTTTATAAAAATGGAAATATTTTACGATTTTCTCGAAAACCGTGTGTAATATCAAAAGGATTTTAACCCCACGACTCCATTAGACTTTTTAGAATCATGATTTTTTCCCCCACTCCATATTTTGGCGAATAAAAAAATCAGCGCGTGGGCATTTTCAGTCATGATTTTTCATTTTTATTGTGTCTCCATAGCGTACTTAGAAATGTCAACCAGGAGGTAATCAGGGCAGCCAACTAGAAATCAGCCAATTTGACTGAACAAATGTCAAAAAAAAAATCCTACTTTTCAGCAGCCAAAAAAATCATGACAGACGGAGATTTAAATCATGATGCAAAATTTTTTGAGTCTCCATTAGATTTTTTCGTGATTGGATTTAAATACAATCTGGAAAAAAGTCTAATGGAGTCGTGGGGTAAGGACGAAAATGTTTCAAGTATGATTTTTTCAAAACTTTTCCACACTTTTCACTCCAAGCGGAAAGCCAAATACTTTGCGTTTCTATCAAAATTCGGCCAAACTTTCTCAAGGAATTATTTGATTCCTTGCAATTGTATCTTTTCTTAAGTTTCTGTTATTAAAGTCTGACAAAAAAAAACCTTTCCTTTTCCTATTAGTGATTGTTTTGCTGTTAGATGCACCGCCTGTACAAAATTTGCTACCATTCAATACATCTTTTTAAAACTCAAACTATCTTTATACAAATATAACTTTATTTTAGTTTAATAATATAATACAATAAATGAATTATATTCTTGGGAAGGCTTACAAAGAATATTAAACTTTATGAAATTGTGAAATGAAAAAGCACCATGATAATTAAGTTTTCAGGACAAACTTTAAATTTGCTATTTCGATAAAATATTTTACGACCAATTAAGATAATCTTTCTTAAGCAACTTAACCATTAAAAGTACAAACGAATCAGATAAGTTCTAACAAAGGGCTGCTAATTGTCCGAAAACAATGAGGTTGAAAGATAATAAAACCGCATATTCCCATTAAAATTGATGTTAAATTTTGAAGGATATCTGCTAAGGGTGGATAGACAATTTAAATAAAATGAAGTAGATTATGGTGAGTATGTAGCTATATGGTTGGTCAATAAAGTAAATATATAATCATAAGATACACAATGGAATATGGAAGTCCAACAGTGTATTCTCTTTACTCAATTCCACAATTCAATAAAATTGAATACAATTGAGTTACAATTTATTTCCGGTTGTTCTATTGTTAATATTTGCTATCTGATTAACAAGACCTAGTATTACGTTTATTATATTGATTTTAAGGTGACATTATAAAATTAAATGCTGGACATTTAATTTTAGATATTTAAACCAGAAAATTTAAAAAAAACTAAAGACCATAATAATTTTCATTATTGTAACAAATAATTGATATAACATTATGTTTTTTAAAAGATCGTAGAGTGAAGTTAAATAATTTCACTTATTTAAATTTGTTGATTCTGTTTTTTCAGTTTTTGATTTCATTTTTTTTTTTTGGGTCTAATCTAGCATTGTCAGTAGTTCATTAGATCAATATCATGTGATGATTTTAATAAAAAAGGGCGTGAAAATAAGATAAAAGGCACGAAAATAAAACAGTCATATTTTTATGTACGAAAACTGCTCAAAAATCACAACACATAAATTGAAGGGATTTAGAGTTTATCATAGGGAGTTAGCACAACCCCATTGAAAGCATATTTCACGATAAGCTTTCACAAAAGATGCCTATAACCTTCAAAACCATACCCATGTTGGCAATTTGAATTTCATATCAGCTAACAAATTTATTCCTGCTAAAAAATATATCTATATGTGTTGGTTTTTTTTTCTCAGCATATATGAAGATACAAAAATATACATATGTGATGTTAAAATCTACATATCACAGTAAACACATGCACATTTCTTTCACATGTATAATTCTACTTTGCATTTATATTGCACGTCACATTTTTCTTCCTTTTTTCCTATTTCCCGACTTCATACTTTCTTATTCTCAATTTTTGTCCGTCGCCTTGTTTTTTTCAGGTCCTTGGATTGAGAGCATCTCAAAAATGATGAAAATGCTCCGACGAATATAATCCATAAAAATATTTTATCCAATAAAATCTTAATGAATTTCAATTTGAAATTTTTGGCCAAGATGATATACCAATTTTCATATTTAAAGTAAATAAACGGTGTTCCATTTGTATTCAATTTCTTCACTTTATTTATTTATTTATTTATCTCTATATACTACCCTAGGTTAACATAAAATAGTAGTATGGTATACTTAAATTTTGTTTTTGGCAAATTCGTAACATATTGAGGATTGTTGTAGATTTTAGTAGGTCATATAGCAAAGTACTTTGTGTAAAATGATATTTTATGTCAGTTCAACGTCATTTTATTGTGTCCTTTAATATCAAATGTCAGAAAAAGAACAATATTTTTTTTTCTCGAGTGGAAATGTGAGATAAAAATGAAAATACTAAAAATTGGGTCAATTTTAACGCCTATAAAGATGAAGTACGAGTACATAACACTTGGTACTTCAATGATAAGGACATTTTTATTATGCGTTTTTAGATAAAGTTAACTTGATCTTTTGTGTATGTTGAGGAGAAAAAATGAATACTCCTTATAATATTAAAATTTTAGAGTTTTTTCAGTCAAATTTTAAATTACGTCAATTTTTCATTGAGCCCTGAAGTACCAAATACGTCACACTTTAAAGGCGGAAAGGATTTGCGGTAGTGGAATGCCGGTATTAGCACCAAAAATCGCGTTATTGACCCTCTTCGCAACATTTACACCTTTTAGAATAATCTGAACTCTAACCAAACAGTTTTCCGAGTATGGAGACTGCTTTACTAGCTTCTGTACATGCTTACAAGATTTCTATTGGTGGTATTATACTTTCGCGAGTTTTTAAGCTATGCAGAGCAAAACTATGCACCAATAGATTTATTAATACCTCATTTACACATGTTATATTATTTGTAATTTTCGGTAAATACCGAAAAAATTCTAGTTTTGTAAAAAAGGCCCAAAATTAATTTAGTATTTATTGAAATTAATAGTATTTTCCTAAAACTTTATAATTTGACAATTATTTCAGTTAAATTAAATTTTGTTTTTAAATAAAATACTATGGTACAAATATTTTCCACGTCTTGAAATCTGTAAAAATATTCTTTTATTTTTTTTTTTGTTTTTTTTTTTTGAAAACAAAATTTTTTTTTATGATCCAAACAAATTGCTTTGTTTACAGTCAAAGTAGAAATTACCTTGAGAATAAATAACTAACGACCGAGAAATCTTACATTTCTTCAAGGAAGTTTCTTTCTGTCTCCATGGAAAACTTTTACTTTGGAATTCTCAAAAGTCGACAATAATTTCGAGTTGGAAAACTTTTTTCAACCCATTTGAAATGAAATTTCTCCATTTTGTACATTTTTGTTATACTTTATTAAAATGCATGATCACAAGAAGAGAGGTTTAATAAAAAAAAAATCTCTTTTCCGTTCAATCTTTTTCCGTATTTTTCCTAATATAAAGTTTAGCAGTAGAGAGTAAATATTTTCATGCAAATTTAAACATTCAATGGGAGTTGAAGTAAAATTTTAACAACACTGTAGAGAAATAAAGTTTGAAAGAAAATTTAGAACGGGTAACCACAAATTTGATTTATTTTAAATCAATATTTTTGATTTGTGAATTAGAATATTTACTGAGTGATACAAAACATCTGATACAAATGTATAACAAGATCTCCATAAAAATTATGTTTCTGAAATATTTTGACGCATCAAAAGGTAGAGCATTAGGTAGAAAGGTAAAATAGTTTCCAATACAGTCTATTAACGAATTTCGAATTTGGATTTAATAAAAAATAAATCTTTATGAAAACCAAATTTTTTTTGCGGTTTTACCCTATAGGCAACAAATACCAAGTAAACATACAAGTCCAAGTAAACACACTAGGTATAAAATCGATAAGATTGTATACCCTTTTTATTAAAAACATTTTGTTTGCAATTGTAAAATAAATTGACTTCTTTGAAAATGCAATTTCTATACCCAATCAAATACGATATTTTTCTTATATTTATTCTCTTCACAAAGAACAATTTCTTATGTCTCCAGTAATGTTCCTATAACATCTGAATAAATTCTGTCGATTCTCAACAGTAATTGGTCTCATTGTGTACCTTATTTAAATAGAGGTATATTTGAATGTTCCTTGTCTTACTACTATAGAGAATCCTACTAAATTTCATTGAAAACATTGCGTTGTTCGTTTTATGAGGAATTTCTTCATAGTATCCTGATTTAGCAATAAAGAAACAAAGCGAATAATTTGAATAAAAATATGTCTGGGCTTCGGACGATGTCATAAGGAAATAGAAAGCTATTCGTAATACTACTTATGTTGGAGTTCTATGTAAAGGCGGTTTTTTCAAAGCAAACGGAAAATGCAAATTTGATTTTTCCAATTCAACATAAGTAAACATCAACCCTTTCTATGTACTTTTGGGTTGTGAAACTACAAAAGTGCATCATGCACTCCTTAAAGGGATCCATTTTTCCACATATGAAATCCATTTTATATGTCTTCCTTGTGATTTTTTGTAAAGGAATGCAATTTTATTCATATTTCTTTTTTTTTGTGTTACGTATGTAGAAATAAACGTTATGATGTAGATACATCTTGTCTTTTCTTAAAATCAGATATGAAACCATGAAAGATATGATCAACTTTTGCATGTATGAGTAAACGAATCCCAACTGATTCCTATGTACGAGATTACATTTTCAGAACAATATTTGAAAGTTAAACATGGATAAATTCGTGTTTACTAACTTCGAGAAGACATCTTCACTTTATTTGGTTATCTGGTGGTTGAGAAACATGAATTTGCTGAAAAAATTGTCTTGTCTTAACGAAGTGATTCAACGAAATTAAAGTTTAGCCTGAAGTATTGAACACTTGGCTATGTGATTTGTAGAAATTTTCATCCCATTTTTTGTAAAAATGTGAATATTAATAAGAAAAAAACAAAAACAACTGAAAATGCTACGCAATTGTTTAAATCAAGAGCTGTACTGTCCCAAGCGAAAAGTACCACAATTTTTCGCGTTTTTTAATCCATAGGCGATTACCAAGCTAGAATCAAATTTGTGTTAGTATAACCTAAAGTACTATAGCCTTGGGCCAGTTGCGAGTGATTTTTCTAATACAATTGCATTTGCACTGACCAGTGGGCGAGTTAACCTCTCCATAAATAAATAGAGCTGAAATTGATGATTTTAAGATATATTAAATTCATATACACCTTAAAATATACACCTTAGGTGAAAATCCGTTGAAAAAATGCGCCGCAGGCGAAGAGGACATTATTTACAACAACCTGCGGCCGAACTAGAGCATCATTTGAATTATTAATAAACGATTTTTTTTGTTTAATAAATTAGAACACTAAATTAATTTTAAGTTGGGGGCAATTTGCTGGGGAAAGGGCACCTGGTTTAGAAAATATGGTAATTAAAGATATTTTTGTGGGTTTTTATACCCGTATGGTGAAACCAAAGGGTATATTAACTTTGCCTTACCGTTTGTAACGCCAAGATCCCGTCATCGCACAAAAAAATGAATTACACCTGTGTGTTTAGAATGATAAAAATAATTAATTTCTGCATGTCCGTCCGTCTGTCCGTCTGTCCGTCTGTCTGTCCGTCTGTCCGTCTGTCCGTCTGTCCGTCTGTCCGTCTGTCCGTCTGTCCGTCCGTCCGTCTGTGGCGCGGATTGCGGGCGCACGGATTGAGCTAGAGACTTGAAATTTTGAGCAGATCCGTTTTTCGTAAAATGCGAGGCTAAGTTCGTTAATGGGCAAAAATGGACCATACGAACGAAAACGTTTTTTGCGAATATCTCAAAAACGGTACATGTTATGAAAAAAGTCCAAGAACAAAAGTTATTTAGAATATGATTCTACATAAAACTCCCATACATCAGAATCCGATTGGAACAAGTTTTAAAGAAATCTTATTGGAAAATTTGAATTCAAATGAAATTTTGATACGCCGTTCAATTAAATCACCATACGGGTTTTCAATAATTACCAGATTGGCAATTATAGCTTTTGTTATGTTTACAGATCGGTTTTTACATTTTTGTTAATTTCACACAATAGTGAATAGGCAACAACGAAAGATACATTTTGTGGTATTTCTCCAATTTAATTTAAAAATTCCATCGTTACTGTCTAAAGTATAAATACATATATCGATAAATGAAAAATATTTCTTTGAATAAACTTCATTCTGTGAAACTTTGTTATATTTTTAATAATTTAGAAAGTAGAAACGTCTAAATTTTCTGACAAACACAAGAAACAGAAACGTAATTGACTTTTATTGAAAATGACAAAGAAAATTTGATTGACCATTTCTAGTCACACCAGCACAAATATTTTCCCACGCTATATTGAAAGATGAATGTAATTTCATATCGAATTTATGAATTCAAAATATTTTCGAAATTGTTTCTAAATTGTTTTTTTTTTTTTCAAAATAGTATTGAATAATTCAATTCAATTAAATCTTCATAAGTGATTGAGAGAGGTCCAGCCTGATTTATCAAAGATCCGAGAAATTAATTATTAATCATTTGAAGCAAATTTCAAAGTAATGTTTATTCGCAGTTATTCTCCAGTATTTGTAATTTTCTCTTTTATTCCATTCAGTTAGGAAAGGCAGAAAACATCAATTAACAAATATTCAAAATTTATATTTAATTTTGCATTTGCTAGAAAAGTTTCAATGCCAACCAAATACATATTTGAAATTATAGATATTAGTCTTGGATGTGAGATTTTACATTAGAGATTTATTTGGTCATTATAGCATTGCGTAGAAGAAGGTATTCTGATTGCAAAGATATCCATTTTTGGGCATGTGAGTTAAAAATTGTGAAGGTACAGTGAAAAAATTTGAATCCTGACAAGGAAAATGCATGAGTTCTGACACTTCTTTCCCGCCTTTAATTCGTGCCCGTTGCCTCCGGCAATATTAGCAAAATTTTACTACAATCGGTTAATTCATTTTCAACTTTAAGAAGTAGTTACATAGTAAGTCCACAATCGCGGATATTGGCTAAGATTATTTAATGCTTTTTTATACCCGTATGGTGAAACCAAAGGGTATATTAACTTTGCCTTACCGTTTGTAACGCCAAGATCCCGTCATCACACACAAAAATGAATTACACCAGTGTGTTTAGAATGATAAAAAAAGTTGAATTTTGCATGTCCGTCCGTCTGTCTGTCCGTCTGTCCGTCTGTCCGTCTGTCTGTCCGTCTGTCCGTCTGTCCGTCTGTCCGTCTGTCTGTCTGTGGCGCGGATTGCGGGCGCACGGATTGAGCTAGAGACTTGAAATTTTGCGCAGATTCGTTTTTCGTAAAATGCGAGGCTAAGTTCGTTAATGGGCAAAAATGGACCATTAGGGGGGGGGGGGGGGTGGGGGGGGGGGGGGGGGTACCCCCCATACGAACGAAAACTTTTTTTCTGAATATCTCAAAAACGGTGAATTTTATCAAAAAAGTCCAAGAACAAAAGTTATTTAGGATATGATTCTACATAAAAGTCCCATACATCAAAATCCGATTGGAATAAATTTTAAAAAATCTTATTGGAAAGTCTGACTTCAAAGTGGAATTTTGATACAACTGTTCGCTGTTCACTTAAATCACCATACGGGTTTTCAATAATTGCCAGATTGGCAATTATAGCTTTTGTTATGTTTTTATTTTTCTCTAATCTCTACTACCTAAGATACCAAAGAAAAACATAACAAAAGCTATAATTGCCAATCTGGCAATCATTGGAGACCCGTATGGTGATATTCGTATCAAAATTCGAACAGTTGTATCAAAATTCCACTTTGAAGTCAAACTTTCCAATAAGATTTTTTTAAATTTATTCCAATCGGATTTTGATGTATGGAAGTTTTATGTAGAATCATATCCTAAATAACTTTTCTTCTTGGACTTTTTTGATAAGATGCACCGTTTTTGAGATATTCACAAAAAACGATTTCGTTCGTATGGGGGGTGCCCCCCCTAATGGTCCATTTTTGCCCATTAACGAACTTAGCCTCGCATTTTACCAAAAACAAATCTACGCAAAATTTCAAGTCTCTAGCTCAATCCGTGCGCCCGCAATCCGCGCCACAGACAGACAGACGGACGGACGGACGGACGGACGGACGGACGGACGGACGGACGGACGGACGGACGGACAGACGGACGGACATGCAAAAATTAAATATTTTTATCATTCTAAACACACTGGTGTAATTCATTTTTTTGTGCAATGACGGGATCTTGGCGTTACAAACGGTAAGGCAAAGTTAATATACCCTTTGGTTTCACCATACGGGTATAAAAACAAAGCCAGTACGACTTTGTGCAAATTCTATGTTTCTTATTGAATTTAATTCAATAATCAGAAAAGAAAAAAGTAGATATAACAAGAAAATCATGTGTTAGTCAATGTCTCTGAAAATCGATTGTTGGTATTTTAGAAAAGTTTTTGTATGATTCAAAACTGTTAAAATACTTCAACAGAACATACACCACTCAACGGAATATACACAAAAGTTAGATACAAAGTTTATAAATTAATGTGAAAATGCTTATTGATTTGGATTATGGGGGAAAGCTTAAAAACTTTTCCATAGATGAATAATTAAAAATGAATCAGTCTTTACACGGCAAAAAATCTTGGAGTGAATTCCAATCAAAACTGGATTACGCTGGACCTATATGTAATCCAATGGAAAATTCTAATCCAATAATATGGATTGGAAATTTTTATAAATTTATTTTTGGTTTAATTCAGTATTAAAGTCTAAAATTTTGATTAAATTGTAGACATTAATGTTAAAAGTACTTAAGTTCGATACATAATAAAAAACTTTTCAAATATGACTGCAAAAAAGGCTAAAATATTTTCAAAAATTCGCATGTATTAAATTCCAATCTAAAATATGTATTAAGATTTCGTCAATATAATTTTTGGATTGAAAAATACTCCAGGATTTTTTGCCGTGTAGAATTAGCTAAAATTTGCTTGGGCCTCCTCTTTAATCAGTGGTGGGAAGCTAATTCCGGAATAATAATGCAAAAAGGGTTTTAAAGGCTTATTAATGGCGCGCTTAGTTTGCGGTTCCGATGAATAAGACCCATATCATTTATTTAAACGTAATTAAGGATAACAATACTAAACTAAACTTTCCCATATCTTCACCGTATTTACCTATAAAGTTTTTACACTTTGAATTACATCTCGAAAACTAAAACTGAAACTTAGACACATCCAAACGACGTGATTTTTTTATCTTTATTTTTCATTTTATGGGACGCTTCACGCCTTAGATAAATAGTGCTCATTTAATTTTCCCTGAAAATTGTTTACCAAATAGGATGCCATCCATTGCCTATCCTTTGCTATTATATCCTTGGCACATGTGTATGGCTTGGGTAAAATAGACACATTATTATGTACCTATGTGTAGTAATTTACGCATGAGACTTGAATACATTTACATATGGATTTGAGTGTAGTAGAGATAAAAGGATGAACGTTAAACGGGTGGGATGAATATTTTTCGTAATTGGATAATCATTAGAATTAGCAATGCCTAAACTATAATTATTCTCAGATAAGTTAGAGCAATGTGATGGTAATTACTATTCCCTGTACAATGTTAAAATATTCATATCTAAATTCACATATCTTAAATTTAGATACTGAAGCCCATGAAAATTGAACACAGTCGTGTGTTTATGCTATTAATCTCTCCATAAAATAATTTTGCTTTGTTTGGGATACTGAATTTAACATCATCAGACTAATAAACTTACATATTGCACATATGATTTTGCCGTCCTCCAATTTTATAGCCATGTATAAATTTCCTGAATCCATTACAAAAATTAATTTATACCGGCGCGGCGACTATTAGTTTGTTTTGCTATGCATTTAAAGAAAATTACGATGCTAAGGTTTATGTTCATTCAATATTAGGTCAGTACTTTTCATTAATTACATTTCGAAGAGTAACAAAGTTTTGGAGTCATTAACAATAACTGAGACAGATATAAATCTTATGCGCCTTCGTTTTCGATCATCTTGTGGTGTAAGGAAAAGAATTGTTTTTTTCTTGAAATATGTATGGATTTGTCTTTCAAATTTTGCATCATAATTTAAGAAAACCTCAAATGGGTAAGAAAGGTTAAAGGAGGGGGGTGGAGTGAGGGAGAGAGGTTGAAACATTTTTATTGTGTGCATAAAACAACATCTGTAACATTTCTGATAGTATATACTATGATATAAAAGAATTTTACTGCTAATGCATTTCTAAAAGAATTTTAATTTGGGTCATTTAAAAAAATAACCTGCGGCGCATTTTTGCCATTGAATATTACAATAACAACCAAATTATTCACTACAGTCAAATAAGATCATTTGTGACTCTAAATTTGGAGCCATGGTCTCCCTAAACAAAAGATGGCTTAAAAGAAAGTTTTATATGAGGTACCAGTTTTTCCAAAAGTTAATAGAAAACTACGATTTTAGTAAAACTGATTTACAAAAAACTGCAAGTCGCTAGCTCAATGCGTTCTTGAGTTATTTAAGATATATAAAACGAATAGACCGACAGACAAATGTACGGACATCCTCATAATTTTGCCTGAAACGGATTTCGTAGAAAGCTTCTATCTGCCTCCGTTCTCGAGACGGTCTCCGTCATGACTGTAAAAAGGTGTTGTTACGAAGATTTTTTTATAATTTCTTCAGTGAATCATTTTCATATTTCTTTTTGTTCCTTATTTTTCCAAAATATCTAGTGTACAACCGGTTTAAATAATCAAGATTTATTTTTAAAAAAATACTGACTTACATCAATGTATATAGTACTCAAAAACATTACTTTTCAAATAATAATGATATTATTTTCCGAGATTTTTATGTCTAAATTGATTGCTTCTCGCGAAAATACAGCACAGCCTAAGTGCTTTTCAATAATAATCATATTTATGCATATTTTTAGTCAAAAAAAGTCAAATTTCATTTCATAATTTCTTCCACGTGAAAGTTAAATTGTAAGTTAGTCCATCAGTTAAGGGAAAAATACAGCCTGCCATTTATTTAAATGTCCAACAATTTTCTTGACAGGGGTCTTAACGAATTATTCATACCTTGAATGATTTGTTATTCATAAATGTGTACCTTTATAAAGGGCTACCTACTACTACGGGTTTTGCTGGTTATATTTTACCCTTACTGGATATTTTTAATAAAGTAATTAATCATACTCAATTGTACAAGTGCGTATGTAAATGAGTGTAATGCAAATGATTTCTTTAATTTTTTTCTTGTTACTTTGATTTATTTCAGTAAAGATTAACTTATTGAAACAATATGGAATATTAAGCGTTATTGATCAAATAATTTCACTTGAAATATTTCATTTTTGTGCTAATCAGATTCTAATAATAGTCAATTAATGTGGCACGTTTTTAGTTAGATTTGCTATATTTTCTAGAAAAATAAAAAAGCAAATTTCCTGATTATTTTAGTATTGAAATAAAACATTTTTCTTAAAAAATTTCAACTTCGAAATTTGGTTTAAAAGCCGTCCATAAAATATGTCAGAGCTTTAAGGCCGCCCTCCATTACCATGATCGGCAACTGCAAAAAAATAGAGACACATTTATGTGAAGATACGTTGACGAGAAAGGGAGATAAGAATCAAGGAGCCGCTCCATTACCATGACTTTTTACCATGACAAAAAAAATGAGACACATTTATGTGAAGATGCCTTGGCGAGAAAGGGAGATAAGAATCAACTGCAAAAATTTGTCGGCAAATGCAAAAATAATTTCCCCTCATTTTTTATGGCGATTTTATGGCGATTTCTACTACAATCACACATTGTCCCTGTAAGTGAATAGTAAGCACGGACAAATTCAAACTGTTATTATAGCGTGATGTCATTTTAAAAGCTTTTTCTCCTCCGCATGCATAGTCAAAAGCTTTGTTACCATGCCAATTTGAATATTATATTCATAGCATAAGGTTTGATATGATTGCTATAAAATTGTAAAACTGGAAGGGATAGCGTTTAACTTGTATTTAGTCATTCCTTTTTAGATCTACATAAGTCTATCTTGCTCTAGTTTTCTGCATTTTTTTGTCATGGTAAAAAGTCATGGCAATGGAGCGGCTCCTTTAACTGCAAAAAAATGCAGAAAACTAGAGCAAGATAGACTTATGTAGATCTAAAAAGGAATGACTAAATACAAGTTAAACGCTATCCCTTCCAGTTTTACAATTTTATAGCAATCATATCAAACCTTATGCTATGAATATAATATTCAAATTGGCATGGTAACAAAGCTTTTGACTATGCATGCGAAGGAGAAAAAGCTTTTAAAATGACATCACGCTATAATAACAGTTTGAATGTGTCCGTGCTTACTATTCACTTACAGGGACAATGTGTGGTTGTAGTAGAAATCGCCATAAAATCGCCATAAAAAATGAGGGGAAATTATTTTTGCATTTGCCGACAAATTTTTGCAGTTGATTCTTATCTCCCTTTCTCGCCAAGGCATCTTCACATAAATGTGTCTCTATTTTTTTGTCGTGGTAAAAAGTCATGGTAATGGAGCGGCTCCTTAAAGAAGTCATGGTAATGGAGGAAAGCCTTTATGTGGCGGGAGGGAGTCTGAGCTAGTGTTTCGGTTCTACTCCATACAAACTCCATACAAAAAATCGCGAAAAAAGTATGATGAAGGTAGCAAGAAGTGATTTGAAAATCCTAAAATTGGCATATGGGAAGTCTCTAAGAAGTATGTATCTTGAGTATTTTAAAAATCGATCCTATTGGAAATAAAAATTGCGTCGGGTATAACAATTGTTTCATCGCTTCTTTATAATGATTTTTTATCCACTTTTATACCAACTTCAAGGCACCCAAAATTCCTAATTATGCAAAAGAAGTAAAAACATAATACCAGTCTACAAATAAGGGTAACTTTTATCTTCGCTTCAAATTTTTTCACTAATTTTTTCCCCTGCCGTACATTTCAACGTCCATTTGGGCGATGAAAATTTGATTTCAGATGTTTTACCCTAATCATTATTACAATTTGATACAACATTCTTCTCAACGCGAAGAAAATCGCGGTTTCTAATATTAATTTTCATGCACCTGCTTCATATTAATGCCGGCTCTTAAAACTTGTCCACGGTCATTTTACTTCTAAGTAAGCGATTCGCTATAAATATTTTAATTCTGTTGGTAATAAATCATTTTTCCATCCGGACAACCGAGCGTACACGATGCTTAATAAAGAGCTTATTTTCATTGTCACAAGGTAAAAACAATTTATAGGTGTCTAGGATTAAAAATATTCCCGCAGTGTTTCGAGCTTTCATATAAATTCATCTACTTATATTCATATCATAGGTAACGATGGCTCAGATAGCCATAGTTAGATTTCTGTGGGGATTTCCCTCTGGTCACTTAAAACGTAAAATGTAAAGAGAAGAGCAAAGAAAAATTATTGAGCACATAAATCTCTTCAATTTCTACGTTGTTATGTTCTATTTTTTTTTTTTTGTTTTTGTTCCTATTTTTTTCATAATGTCAAGTTTTTTTTCGCTATGAGTTTCCCCAAGCTTCATAAATTCTAAAGCAGTCATAGGAAAAATATTGCATAGACCAGGTAAATTCATAGTGCAAAACGATATGTTTTAATTGTTTTTGTTTTCAGACTGCTACTCAATATGCAAATCGAAACCCGTCAAACCTTTTTCCTACCTATTTACTCGCATGAATTTCAAAAAAAGATTGGAACCGTCCTTTTGAAATATGAAGGTTGTATGGTCGAAGAACAAAAACAAAAGCATCAATAAAAGCAAAACTTGTGTAGAAAAAAAAAAACAATAAAAATCCGAACAACGAAAACGTTTAGGAAAACTGAAACGGAATTTGTAAAGTGTTGAACTCGGAAAAAATTTGCATATGTTAACACGAAATACTCACACCTTTGTTCGGTAGACAACCAAAGTTCATGTTAGAATTAATGTGTAGCAGCACCTCGCTATATAATGTACCTTTTTTTACCCCTTTCACAGAATGATACTTTATAAATCATTTTCGTAAATGCGAGAAGGAGGTCTCAGACATCTATACCTTATTTAGCCATCAAATTAGGAGTGGAAATGTTAAAGAACCTATCATCAACCCGAATTAACTGCTGAAATGGAATAAATAGCATACTGTGTTACATGAAAAATGGAAAAAGATTTCGCAAACACTATTCTGTGGAAATTACGTAATATACTTAGGCTATGGCTGATAATTACGAGAAACGCTATTTGCATTTTCCCAGATTTTACGTGCATATGAAGATGTAACACACCATGTTCAAGGCTTTGTTTTCCAGAAATGTAGATTCTTAATTATACGTTTTGTATTAGAGAAAAATCAATAGTATAGAAAAATGGGTTAAGTATCACGTAAAGCAATATATCAGATTTTTCTTAAACCATATACTTCACCAGTGTGTTTAGAGTGATGAAAACTTGTATAGAAAATTTGTTCCCGTTTAGGCCCCGATCTTTATATGAATTTTTCCACGAATTTTATTCAGAATTTATTTCTCGAATTTTATTCGCGAAAGTTCACAAAATTTGAATTTATCCTGGGAATTTTTTTTTTAGAAAAACTCAAGTTGCATTTGAATAAAGTTCAAGGATTCGGAAAAAAATTCTGATATTCCAGAACAAAATTGCGGAATAAAATCGTCAAATTGTCAAAGTTTGTTTAAATGAATGGCTTTTTGTATAAGTATTTCCGAAGAAATTCAAAAATACCACCAAGATTTCACTTTTGAATTTATTCAATTTAGTTTTTTCCGTAGTTGTCAACTTGTGACAATATAAAAATACTTCCACACGTCGGATCATCCCGTTTTTTTTTGTTCTCCATAGACATACGACATATATTTGATAAAAAAAAACTGTAGGTGCCTTTCGCCTAGATCTTCTTGATTAACATTTTCCGATAAAAGTAATTTGGTTTTTTTTAAACTATGATCGAAAGATTATTAATGAAGATACTTAGAATATACTTTTATACTTTTTATTATGAACATACTTAGATTTACTATATAGTAAAATTTCAGAAAAATCGGCCACACGGTTTGTCCAAAAATATTTTTTTTTTGAAAATATTTTTTTTTGTTTTCCAAAGGTACGAATTTTTGGGAACTTAGGTTTCATTATGATAACAGGGTGGGCCAGAATAGACGCAGGGGTTTGAAGTCTTTATAACTTTTTTTTATTTTTATTTTTTTAATTTTGTTTCAGCATTTTGTTAAGAAGACTTGGGCAATTTAAAATGGACCTGTACACAATAGAACAACGAACCGGTGGGCGGTGGGCTCAATGGCTCTTTTACGGGACATGTTTGGCGGACGCATTATTTCGAAAAGAAGCGATTTCAATTGGCCTCCGCGTTCACCTGATCTAACGACTCCAGATTGTTTCCTTTGGGGATATTTGAAAGAAAAGGTGTACGTCAACAAGCCAACAACCATCAGCCAATTGAAAACCAACATTCGCAGTGAAATCGAGGCCATAACACGAAAGGTTATGGAAAATGTCTTGGAAAGAGCACGGATTTGCGAAGCAGAAAATGGCCACCACTTGCGGGATATAATTTTCCATGTTTAGACCAAAAATATTCCCCATCAATCAACTACATGTATTTGAAAAAAAAAATTATAGGTTTCGCTAAAATAAAAAATTTATAAAGAATTCAAACCCCCGCGTCTATTCTGGCCCACCCTGTACTTGCTGCTATAACCTTTCTTTTTAAATTCTAACTCACGGACTAAAAAAATATTGCAAAAATATTTGGCACAGATATACCATAGACACGGTTCTTAGACGTAACAAATCGCAGTTGATTTATGCTTGCAGTATTTTAAAAAAGAATATTCTTGCAGTATTCTTAAAAACCGATATCTAGGAGAATTCTTAAATTGCGCTTACCCGTCTTTGTGCGGATCTGAAAGCTAGTTATTTAATATTCCTTGAATATGACCATAACTAAAGCCCGCCGTACACTTGAGCCAAGCCAGCTGAACTATATGCCTGTTTAGACGCTGACGTTTAGCGCTTCATCTTTTCCTCACTTTGGTACGTTACGAAACATACCACGTGGAGCTCTAAACAGGCACATAGCTGAGCTGGCTTAGCTCAAGTGTGCGGCGGACCTTAGGCCGGTAAAAAGACGAACAACCAACAAAAAAATTCTAGATTTTCAATTTGCTCGCTAAACTAATCAATTTTTCCAATAAGTAAAACAAAATCAATCATTTATAGAGTAAATTTTATCATTTAATTTAATCCTTTCTTACAAGAAAATAACTTTTAAGTTATTTTTATTGATCTTTTGAATTCATAAGCATGGAAGCAAATACCTAATTTCCTTTTATTTTTTTTAACGATGTGACACCCAAACCATACTTTCTAGTCAGGTATAGGTAGGCACTTCTCTGCCATTTTAGCCTTAAGCATATACAAAAAGAAAATCACCCTACGTCAATTGACGTTCTTGTAACCATCATCTAACATCCTACCCTTATCCCCACCACTCATTCAACTTACATCGATTCTGTTGAAAATTTCAGTTGAATCACATTCGAATCACGTTTCGTTCAGAACAACAGGGTAAGGAAGATTTGTCAATTTGCGTACCTTCCTGATTTGAAATTCAATTTTCGTGTCTAACAAAAAGGTTTTATCAGGTCTCCATCGATTCCTTTTCACCTTGCCATCCAATGCTTAAGAATGAACTTTCAAGTGTATTTTTTTTTAAGGCGAAAAAAAGAAGCCTTTTTCTATACTCGATGATATCAAACTAAAAATAAAACGTGTATACAGAAAGTCAATAGCCAATTTAAGCACAACTCCTCTAAAGTGAATCAACACTATTCGAATTGAAAAGTTTTTTTTTTCTTTTTGTAGTTCAACCGAGTTCTCTGCTATGTTAGTAAACTCTATATCTTATTGGAAAATGGTAGAAAGTCCTCTCTTTGTTTATAATTGTTTTTCTTGCAATGAAATTAAAATTAGGCTAAATTCTGTAAAGTTCCATAACTAATAGCAAATTTAGTGTATTAAAAAAATCCCAAGATATTGTAAAAACATAAGAAAAGCTATAATTGCCAATCTGGCAATTATTGAAAACCCGTATGGTGATATTCGTATCAAAATTCGAACAGTTGTACCAAAATTCCACTTTGAGTTAAACTTTCCAAAAATATTTTTTAAAATTTATTCCAATCGGATTTTGGTGTATGAGAGTTTTATGTAGTATCATATCCTAAATAACTTTTGTTCTTGCACTTTTTTGATAAGATGCACCGCACCGTTTTTGAGATATTCGCAAAAATCGTTTTCGTTCGTATGGGGGGTACCATTTTTGCCCATTAACGAACTTAGCCTCGCATTTTACGAAAAACGAATCTGCCCAAAATTTCAAGTCTCTAGCTCAATCCGTGCGCCCGCAATCTGCGCCACAGACGGACAGACAGATGGACAGACAGACAGACAGACAGACAGACAGACATGCAAAATTCATTTTTTTTTATCATTCTAAACACACTGGTGCTATTAATTTTTGTTTGTGATAACGGGATCTTGGCGTTATAAACGGTAAGGCAAAGTTAATATATCCTTTGGTTTCACCATACGGGTATAAACACATTACAATTTACTATAATTGCTTGGTCCTCGAAAAATACACAATACAATGTAGTATTGTATCCGGAATCATATTTTTGCCTTTGTATTTTTTCGATAGTTTTCCAGGAAATCATTACAAGTTCTTCAATTTTTTGGAGAGAGGAAAGGGGAAGAAAATATATTCAAATTTGGATGTATGAAATACTTTTTGTCATCATTAAACGAGAGGTGGCAGTCAGCGTATAAAATGAAGAAAGCTTCAGATATTCCACATGTAATTCTGCCGAACACAAGTATCTGTACGGCGCGGCCCGGCGCCAGATTTAAAATAAAATTCTAACGAAATATTTTTTAAGAATAGAAACATATTGTTTAAACATCGAATTTAATTTGAATCTTTATTTTAAAATCTCTCTCTTTATCATTGCTATCAAATACGTTTGCAGATGAGAAAAAAGAACACATGGAATAAAACATTGATATGGAATTTAATAGTACATGTAACAATTTTTTCTTCCTTTTTTTGATTTAACACGATTTTTCATCGAAATATAGAAAGCGAAAGGTTAAGACTCTTGCTCGGATAATACTATTTTATTGATATTGACATATTCTGTTGCTGCTGTTCGATATCGTATCGTAATACAATATTTAAATAACATTGAAAATGGTTCTCTTTGTCTGCTTTTGCATAAATATCTTCTAAAGTTCAATCGATGCTCCGAATTGAAGGGATGTTATCAAACAACTTTTAAGTCGACTAATCCTGTTTTGCTTTTTTCAGTGGAAAAAGGAGCAAAATTAAATCTTGGCTTGCATGAGTTGTACTCTGGGAAACCAACAGCCTATATTTTGTATTTTCATGCACATGAGAGGGAGCAACAAAAAAAAATGTACATGAGTTACATGTATTGGTGGCGGTTGAACATTATTCGATGTGCCTATCCAAAAATTAAATTGAAAAAAGAAAAAAAAGCTTTCACGTGTAAAGGGAGTTCGTTTTTCGTTTTTTTTTGTGTAGTATCAGTAACGGGATAAGATTTGAGTGTGCATGGCAGATTTTCCCATTTACATTGAATTGAGACTCATTTCTTTTTTCATCGCCTGTTTTTTTCTTGTGCTTTTTACGGGATTTTTTACTATGTTTTGTTGTTGTTGTTGTTGTTGTTGTTGTTGTTAAAGCAGAGTACATCTGTGTTCGTAAGCTGAGCGCATTAATAAGGACGTTATGCGGCTTAAGGGATTTATGTCACTGAGGCGAAAATATCTTCATTGTAAATAGAAAATGGAGTTTCAAAATGTGATTACATAGCGCAGATATTATCAAAAAATAGCACCTTTGTAACAAACAGGCCAAACAGTTATACTGAAAAGGTCCAAAAGGCCCTATTATCAAGCAGCATTTGGATATAATTTGATGTTATTTTGAGATAATATCACCTCTTAATAATATAATATTGTTTTTAAATTTTTTTATTCCATATTTCTTAAAGTATATAAAATTTCTTAAAGATTAAAAAATATATATTACCAGAAAGATGATTCCGGTTCTTATTTTCTTCTAAAAGTTTGTTTGTTTTATTTTTCTTGAAAAAATATCTGATGTGAAGAGCACAAAATTTTCTCATACAAAGATTTTTTTTACGAAATAATAAATATATCGATCGTAAAAGCTATCGTTTTTCTGTAAAAAACAAAAATGAAGAGAATTTTAATATCTTTAGATCTTCCACTAACGGTTTTGTTCAAAAACCGTTAGTTTGTAAGCAATTCGAAAATTTTTAATGAAAATATCTCAATAACGGTATAAGATAGCGGATAACAGTAAAAGAAAACATAACAAAAACTATAATTGCCAATCTGACAATTATTGAAAACCCGTATGGTGATATTCGTATCAAAATTCGAACAGTTGTACCAAAATTCCACTTCCAATAAGATTTTTTAAAATTTATTCCAATTGGATTTTGGTGTATGGGAGTTTTATGTAGAATCATATTCTAAATAACTTTTGTTCTTGAACTTTTTCGATAAAATGCACCGTTTTTGAGATATTCGCAAAAAACTTTTTCGTTCGTATGGGGGGTACTCCCCCTAATGGTCCATTTTTACCCATGAACGAACTTAGCCTCGCATTTTATGAAAAACGAATCTGCGCAAAATTTCAAGTCTCTAGCTCAATCCGTACGCTCGCAATCCGCGCCACAGACGGACAGACAGACGGACGGACATGCAAAATTCAACTTTTTTTATCATTCTAAACACACTGGTGTAATTCATTTTTGTGTGTGATGACGGGATCTTGGCGTTACAAACGGTAGAGCAAAGTTAATATACCCTTTGGTTTCACCATACGGGTATAAAAATTGTGGGAAATGGTCTTCTCTCAAAATTGAACCACCGACAACTCGTTTATCAACTCGTCGAAAGAATCGCAAAAAAATGATTTTGTTGGTATATCTGGATAACGGCTTGAGATATGCAGGTCTAATAAAAGACAAAAGTCTAGAAAATTTCATTGTCTCAAAATTTTGTCATACATATGACTACAAAAAACCCGTAGTTTAAGAGTAAATCGCAAAAAAGAAATTCGGATTTTTGAAAAATTACAATTTTGGTTACTTCCGGATTGTCCCATTCCAGGACCAAACATTCCTGTAAAATTTCATGGCTCTATATGTAGCTTCAGTAGTTTTTGAGACATTTTGTGCACAGACTAACAGACAGAAAGACTGATACAAAAATGTTCCAATCGATTCTCGAGTGCTTGGGAGATGTTATTTAGGCAAAATTAAGAGGTCGCAAATTTCATGAACACAATACTCTGTTATACTTGGTATAAGAAAGTAAATATTTGAAATTATGATATCTGATTTAAATCGATAAAAATTACATAAAGACTCAACCATTGAAAACGAATTCACTGTGATTTATGGAAGGGTTCCCATAAGACAAATTTTAATTGGAAAACACATTCGAAACATACGCTCGTTGAAAGAAAATTTTTTGTCATGACAATTTTTAATGTTGACCTACATATGTCTGTATACTACGATCTTGTAGCCGAAGGAGTAATTTCGTTTCAGATGAACAAATGAATCACAAATATCCAAAAGTCTCGTTAGATTAATTTTCTCATGGTATCCCCTTGAGATATTTGGGTCCATCAAAACAGAACTAAGTCAATTCAAAGATACTTCATTTCAGTATCTCGTTTTGATATTCAAGATATGAATATTTTCCATGTTTATCCAATGGCATGCAAAGATATGATCATAATCTTTGGACAATATTTAGAGAATATTCAAACATTTTGCATCTGCTACAAAACATAGGAAAAGCTATGGGAGCACAAACTGATGGAAGGTTGATGGAAGGTTGGATTTTGATGTATGGCAGAGTTATCTAAAATCATATTCCAAATACATTTCGGCTTTATAAATTTTTCAATATGACTTACCGTTACCGTTTTCGAGAAAATCACAAAAACCTTTGAAGGAGATTTCATTGGAATGCGAGTGGGAGAAGGAACTAATTTATTGTTGCACGCAAGGTAAAGCTGTCTCAATGAACAAAATAAAGGATAAAATAATCATTGGAGTAAAGATTATTTTATCCTCTTTAACCCATTACCGTCCAGCGTCGTTGCCATATGGCGAATTTACATAAACTCTTTACACTAATATATTCTTTTTTGAATTCAAGGTTTTCACGACTATTACAATCCGCTCTGGCCAAGAAGCCACATTTATTATATTTTATTTTGGCTTTTTGGACAAAATTTTAGTCTTCTGTTAAAAAATTCATTGCAAGCAGTATACTAAATCTAGTACACTTTTCTACGTGCCGGACCCTACATTCTGGTATGCGGCATTTTGTAGCGCAATCGCCAGAATGCGCCACAGGCAAAAAAAAAAATACAAAAAAATCCTTCACAAGCGAAATATTTTTTAGTTACTGATTCTAATTTTCAGAAACTATTTTACAGTACAATCAGGCAAGGTATAATTTTTTGATGCGAGAAAGAATATTTTCTCGACCAGAAGAATCAAAAAGTTATGGCAACAAACTCTCAATTTTAAAATGACTTGCCCTTTAGAAAATTTAAAGAGATTATTTGAAATCCACATTAGTTACAGGATAACATCTACATATGTACAAGTCTAGTGCTGAAAGTCTAAGTGATAGTATTTCAAAAGTCTTGTTAACATGTTAACATTTGTCTGGTCTGATATCAGCAGCATTTTGTATACATGGAAATCCCATAAATTTAAATTGTCTCGTATGTTGATGTAAACGAAAATACTTTTATACTTTTATATGCTACATGGATTTATCAAATAGAGGAACCAGGACATATATTTTAATTTAATTCCTTAAGGCAAGGCAAATGTGATAGGAAAAATGCAAACACAAGCCAATGTTAACTTTAAGGATGAAATGACGTAAGCTTCTTAGTTGCACATAGAAACCAACCAAATAAAAAAAAATCCCACCAAAAAAGTATAGACATTGAACTCTGAAATGGTGAATTTCAAAGGAAGAATTCAAAAGAAAATAAACAGAACAGGATGAACGTAAAGCAGAGTAAGAATAAGAAAAATAGAACGACATTTTAAAGTGGTATGCGGGGGAAATCAGGAAACTGAAAAGAATAGAAAAACCAGTAGACAAGGCGAATAGGCTTCCTTTTAAAGCTCGCTCACTTAGGTATTTTCCATTCTATTCCATGCTGTCTTATTCTATGGTAAATTTTTGTAACATGTTGGAACGTGCTCGCCGGAAAGGATGTAAGTTTTCTTATGTTCAGTTCAAAGTGCCTCTTAAAAACGTTTTAAAGGTTCGACGAGAAACATATGTATGTAAACGTGTAAAAAAACGGATCAGAAAAAATCCAACAAAGAAGAAAAAAAAAACATGATAAATTTTCAGAGAATTACGTTCCCGAGCATCGTACTTTTTACGGATAAACAGGATGTCTGTAACAATGGAATATGCTGCAGTCAACATACTGTGAAAAGCACTAACTAAGGAAAAAGGATCTAGTAAAGAGTTGAGGTTTTTATACCACACTGACAAGAAGTTGAAGTCTCGATTTTTAGTTTGATTTAAATACACCAATTGAAAATTTGAGTTTAGAAAGCTTTCATCCAATGTGCACAGGTTTTATTTAATGCCTTTTTTTCTAGGTCATAACTTTTTATTCTGGATAATTTATTTGAGGTTTTCGAATTAAGAAGGTGTGATATGAACTTATGAGCAAAACCTTAATTTATTCAAAATTTGTTTATCTAAGCTAAAAAGAAAATGAAAATGAAAATGCTTTTTGGGGCTGTTCATAAAGTACGTCCCACATTTAGGGAGGAGGCAAATATCTTTGATATTGCGGTATAAACTGCCGTATAGAAAATAAAAAAACAAGAAGGACATGTGGGAGGGCGTTTCGAAATGGCTAAAATGAGCGTGACGTATTTTAGGGACAACTCATAACTTTACATCAAGCATCAAAAGGTTCCGTTGTAACACTAGAATTTTTACCCTACTTTTTGATAAAACAAAACCATAAATCGTCTTGTTATGTAATTCAATATTTGCAAACGCGGTTCGAATTTGTGAATATTAACCTGAATTTAACAAAAGTGGCGGGGGCTTTGAGGTAACTCTAGTGGCAACCGTGTCGACTCTGCTCCCATTACATGCTTCTTCAAAGTGAAACCGACATTTAGGTTCCACAGCTAATCACTGTATCGACCCGACAACCGTTAAATGCCACTCTATGAGTGTGTTTACATTGGGATTCACTTTGAGGCGGCACGTCTTTCCTCATTTTTCTGCCGTGTGCACACGGTTCGCTTCATCTGAATTCACTAAACCAGTTTCATAAATAAAACTAAAGACACAGGTTTCAACGACCAGCCTCAAAAACCGGTTTGCGACCGATAATTTTAAGTGAATCTAAACTTCGTTCGCTCCTTTTGGTTTCCCTCCCCACTGCGTCCCTCACCCTCACTTGGACGGAGCGAAAGACGTGCCGCCTCAAAATGAATCCCAATGTAAACACAGTCTATTGGAGCAGAATTTTCATGAAGCGAATATTGACACAAAGACGACCCGTCGATCACCTATTTCCCCATTAAAGCAATTGTGGCTTTGCAGATAATTAATCAGTGTGTCGTTCTCGTCACTTCTTACGCTTCTTTTATGCGGATGTGAATTATAGGTCTAAATCTTTAGTCCCGATTGCGTAAATTGCTGCATTTTTAAGTCGCAAAGAAAAAATCTCATGCTTGTCGATACTATTTGGGAAATCTTCCATCCAGAACCGAGAAGAAAAGGACGACCGGGAGTGGAACGGAAACGCGTCAATGTCGTACCCATTAAAAAGGGGAAAGATACGGCCTAAATGAAAGAGGATCCTATACACAAAATGGATAAGGATCCGACGCTGATAGACAGAAGAGGAAATGAAGAAGAACAACAAATGTTGCAATAAAATGTCCCAGTCTCGGGACAGTGACAAAATTGTATGTTTGTATAAAGAACAGGTAAGAAAATGTACTAATTTAATTTTAATGTTGGATAAGGATATGTAAAATACGGTACACTCGCGATTATGGGCATGAAATTTTAAGCTCTTCGTATAAGAGAGTATCATAAAAAATGATTTGTATTTAAATTAAACTTCATTTTTGGTATTACAATAAACAATATTGAAAAATGGTGAAATTGATTTCCCATCAACAATAATTTCATCACGTATCTCGTATAAAACGTAACCAATTTATTTTATCTTAGCAAAAATAATTTGTTTTATTTATCGCAACGGAGGCTGTTGAACGAGTTTCTATATTTCCACTTATACTATCCTGGAGATCTCGAAAAATTAATCTTCTATATTGGAAAATATCATGAGATAAAAGATACACATCAAAATATACACAATCTACTGGTTACGTGAAAATTTTTGGTATAGATATTCACCACTTGTAAATCAAATTGGTTGCATGCAAAAAACAATCTCATACTGTGTAAGACCACCCACTTCTCGTCCACAACAAAGAAAAAACAAACGCTAAGAAACTCTCCCAGTATTCCGATTTTCGTACTCAGTGGGTGGCCCATTTCAAAGCCTGATTTTCGTTTATTTCTCTGCAGGCACAAATTCTTTTATTTCCGTCCTTTTGCTGTGGCCAGGCTTATCAGATCTCGTTAAAAACTTTCCAACACACTCAATTATCCAAGGGTGAAAGAAAACCAATTCACTCATTTCTTTATATATTTTTTTTCTCATTTATACACATAATTTCCAGGGACATCAGAAAAATTAAAGAAAAGGAAAATTATAACGTATTTATCCAAAGAAATTTTAAGAACGATAGACAACTTCCCAAAAATATCGAGGGTAAATATTTGTGAAATTCAGAAAAAAAAGTATTTGAAGTGTGCGACTTTTCGATTTTTTCATTAAAAGTTCAAAACAAGAATTGACGGCAGCTCAGTTTGTCACAAGAGAAGAAAAAAAAATATGAAGAAAAATCTTTAATTAATGGAAAATCGTTTCTTCTACAGCAGGACACATTCACACTTACCCATAAACATTTTCCATAATTTTTGCAAGAAAAGTCTTACCAAAGAAAAAACATAACGAAAGCTATAATTGCCAATCTGGCAATCATTGGAGACCCGTATGGTGATATTCGTATCAAAATTCGAACAGTTGTACCAAAATTCCACTTTGAAGTCAAACTTGCCAATAACAATTTTTAAAATTTATTCCAATCGGATTTTGATGTATGGGAGTTTTATGTAGAATCATATCCTAAATAACTTTTGTTCTTGGACTTTTTTGATAAGATGCACCGTTTTTGAGATATTCACAAAAACCGTTTTCGTTCGTATGGGGGGTACCCCCCCTAATGTTCCATTTTTGCCCATTAACGAACTTAGCCTCGCATTTTACGAAAAACGGATCTGCGCAAAATTTCAAGTCTCTAGCTCAATCCGTGCGCCCGCAATCCGCGCCACAGACAGACAGACGGACAGACGGACAGACGGACGGACGGACAGACGGACGGACAGACGGACGGACATGGAAAATTCAATTTTTTTTATCATTCTAAACACACTGGTGTAATTCATTTTTGTATGTGATGACGGGATCTTGGCGTTACAAACGGTAAGGCAAAGTTAATATACCCTTTGGTTTCACCATACGGGTATAAAAAATCTTTCATTGAACTTTCTAAATACGTATTTTGACGTGTCTCATGCTTATGGCTGCATTAACGACTATATAAAATCTAATAATAACTTTTGTATTTAATAAGACGTTTATCGAATTTCCCCAAGAAAAGTTTAAATAACAAAAAAAATACCGCTGGGATTTGTGTCTAAGTTTTGAGATATTCTTTATAAATTTTTAATTATACTTGATCACTAAAGACATCTTTGATATTGCCTTATTGACAAAACAATTTTACCGCCGAACGGTTTTTCGTAAAATGTTTTCCACGCCGCTTTTTACTTTCCTCTTCTATAGTAGGATAGTATTGTCTTCATGGAGGAGACTGATTTGAGAACGTGGGCAGATAGAAAATATCTGATCAGTACGAAATCCGTTTCAGACAAAATTATGATGATGTCCGTGCATTTGTCTCTTTCGTATCTTAAATAACTCGAGAACGCGTTGACTTAGCGACTTGAAATTTTTTGTAAATATGTTTTACAAAAATTTTTGTGTTCTATATTTGGAAAAGTAATTTTAGCTATACCAGGTACATCCAATACCATTTTTTTTTTTTTTTGAAAAAAGACAGTTTTTAGAAAAAAATCGAAACCTATGCGCTTTTGTGAAAAAATGACTATAATAAAATTTAAATTATATAAATTTTTCTACATTTTTTTGCTTTTACAGTTTTTTTGTATCTCTAACGGTTCTCAAGATATTTGAAAAAAAAATCTCTAAAATTTGTTGTAATGGTGGCCAATGGTGGCAACTTACGAAAAAAGTTTCAAGCTTCTATCTCTATCACTTTTAGTCCTCTTATCCCTCTATGGTTTTTATAGAAAATAAAATTTTTTACAATAAAATTTTCTACACGGTTCTCAACATATTTCAAAAAAAATATGTTTTTTAAAAATTTTTCGGGGAGTTGTTCATTCGTTTGTGACACTATACGAAAAATCCCGAAAAAGTTTAAGAAGGTGGATAGGGGCTCAAAAAATCCCAAAATTAGCGTAGGTTATTTTATAGACACCCTCATTTTCACCTTCCTAAAATCGCTTTTTCTATTTTCTTTGCAGATCTCCATTTTAAATAATTTTTTTTTTTTGAATTTTGAAACGCATTTTAAAGGTAGTATAAAATCAAAAACTAACTAAACATAGCTTATAATTCATGCATTAAGAAGAAAAATTAAAATATTGCCTTATAAAAATCATACATTAAACGCAATTTTCATTTCAAGAAATTAATTTTGACTTTGGTAGATTTAGACTTTTATTGGCGCCATTTAACGACTTCAAAAACACGGTTAATGTTTCAAAGTGAACTCTACCTGGATTACCTGGCTAAATTAAACTTCAATTAAAAACAAAACGCAAATTCTAGTGCTGTTATTTATTTACTTTATGACAGCTATAACCTGCAAAGCGAAAACACTTTAACCATAGAGGACTTTATTTTAGTTAAAATTGGCTATTCATTTTACATGTTACCTATAATATGTATTTGCATTTGCGCTATGGTTTGTATTATATGTTTGTATATCTTTATAAAAATTACACATATACTAAATGATATATAAATGTAAAGGATAAAGGCTTGATTCGTTATGCGAATAAAGACTTGGTATATATGGTGGTTGTCACAAAGCTTTTTGGCTGAAAATGTGAGGCCGCAAAGAGCACAAAACCATCCTAAATGGAATTAATTCGCCTGGTTTAACTTATTTCAAACGAGTGATTTATGCAGTCGTACTACAACGTCATCTATATCGAAAATATAGCCTGAAATATATGTATTTATACTCTGAAGTACAAGTACTCATATATATTATATTTTTTTGCAACATCGTATTCAATTATTAGCGAGGAGTCTTCTTTTATAATATTAAAAAGAACGTGGAATATTAAAATAGAGACAAAAAAAACTCCTTTTAAGAGTATAATTTCGTTTTCGCGGATTGAGGATCTCAAATGGCATTGATTTTATACACTCAAAAAAATAATAATAAAAACCTCGTTCCTGCTTTGTTGAATGTTAACAAACTTGTTTGTTCTTTTAATAGAAGTATAACATTTTTCTGTCATTTTGACAAACTAGTCATTGTTAATTTTACAATTGTTTTATTGATTTAACAAAACATCACAATTTTTTGTTGAACAAAGATTTCCCTCCAAATATATTTGTTTCAATTGACAATTTTATTGTCATTTTTAAAAATTGGCTAATTAAACAATGATTTTATCCATATGACCATATTTTTCATTTTCCGAGGAATAAATTTCCCTTTGTTAATTTCACAAAATTATTTTGTTGGCTGATATAGAATAAAAATTTTGTTAATTTAACAATGATTTTATCCATATGACCAATTTTTTTTCTAAGTGTATTTTACTCATAAATATATAAATCCATATATACGTACGCAGATGTAGATTTGTGTTTTCACGTTTGTATAATTTAAATCCCACTAATTCGTCATATAATCAACGATAAAAAATAAAAGCTTTTAAAAAGACATTTGCTTATGAGTCACTGAATATCAAACGACACAACCTCCATAAAATTTTTCTCATACTGATTAAACGTCGATGGCATTTATTTCATGACGAACATAGAATCTGCATTCATAGTTCTATTATTAACTTCTATCAACACATTCTAATTGCCCTTTGGCAACCAAAGTCAAAGTTTTGCTATGATAAATTCACAAAAGCATTTTTCACTTTTCCAATGTATTTTTGTTTTTTCCATCTAGGCGAAAATAGCATTTACAAAATATCATCCTGCTTCTTTATTATTTCGATTTTGTTACCATTCTTATATTAAAAGCACTATTAAAGGACTATTAAAGGAATAATAAACTATTAAAGGAAAGGTGTGACAAAAATTTGGGAAATCGATTTCCACCTGTAAACCCCAGTCGATTTTGATGCGGTTTCTTGCATTGTCCCATAGAACCACATTGACAACGGTTTGGAAAAATTTTAATTGGAGCTATACAATCCAATTGGATTTATAAAAATTGTTTCCCATTTGATTTTTAAAGGAAAGTTGTGTAAAATTATATTCTAAAATTTTTTTGTATAAATTTTTGGAAAAAATGAAACATTTTCGATAAAACTAAAAAAAATAAATTCTTTTTGTATCGAAGAGGAAAGTAGGCGTGGTTAAATTTTTTCTCACTTTCCGACGGGGTTTAACTGCTGATAAAAACTTGTTCTATGCCAAATTTCAATTTTCTAACACATTGTGTTCTCGAATTTGTAAATGGTTTTGCATAAAAAATCTCAACATTATCCTTATGGTGAGTAATATTTAGACATTTATACAAGTAAAATGTGTTTAGAATATCAATTTACATAACTTATCTATACATAAAAATCCAATTGGACCACTTCTTTCCACTCACCAATAGAAATAGATTTTTTTTTCTATTTTCTCGAAAACGGTGCACTATCCAAAAATTTATGAAGATGAAATGTTTTTAGAATTTGATTTTACATAACCTTTCCATATATCAAAATCCAATCGGACCAACACTTCCCACCTATCCCATATAAATTAGTTTCTTTGACCACCCATTATAGAGCATTTGACGATTGGCTTCGGGCAATTGCAGCTTAAATTTGGTTTTTATCTTAACTAATTTTGATCGTTGGCAAAAAAAAATGTTTCTCCAAAAATATTGGAATTTTCAATCAAAGTAAGATTCCTGAATTTCGTATGCACAGCGAAATATATTCGACTCAACATGCATAACATGAAAGAATGTTTCCTTGTACATAAGTGTATCTAGGTGTAAAGAAATCAGAACCGTTAAGCATCCTGGAATGACTTATTAAGACGTACAGAACGTAAGAAAGGCTACCTATCTTATATCCTGTGCGATATTTGTTACTTGAGAAAGAAGCGAATTAAGCGCACGAATGAACTGTCAATGACGGTATCGTGGAAAATTTCAGCTTAAACTCTATTTGCATAACAGCGAATTGGGGATGGCTCTATTGAAACATTTCCCCTCAGTCAATACTCATCGTAATTTGATTTCAATCACTGATAACAGCGAGTTCTACATGAGTTGAGTGCCTGTGGCGCCATAATGGAAAATCGATTTGTGTTAAGGTTAATTCCATGTAGTACCACGGATCGTAGGCATCTAACCTACCCCCAAACTCTCATTGCACTTCATCTATTCATATCGATGTATCCTTCGCGTTCGATACTATGTCTATCCTGATCCTGTGCCTTCTATTCCCGCCGGTTTCCGGGTTATACTTTGAATAAATTCCAGCTAAAATCAGATTAGCGCACTTTAGATTGAAAGGTAATATAGAAGGATTGCTTCTCAATCAAACATTAACTCTGTACATGAGCATAGGGATGATAATAATAACGCCAACTTTACCAACTCTTTCAGCAAGCAATTTATTCTGTTGTTTCAGATATCCGACTAAAAGTAATGGAAACATTTATAAAATGAAAAAGAAAAAATCCTTTCAACAAACATGTTCGATTCTCTTTAATTAACCTTTGGAAATGTCTATCGCGAAAATTGGTATTTTTAATTGAGGTATTTTAGAATGGCAATGGGGTTTTCACATTTCCATAGTAATCATGGAATTTAGAGTTTAATTTAGTTTAGTAAAATGCTATCTAAAATTTGCTACGAATTTTTATCTCTCTTTTATTTCTGATACACAGCGCCCAAAAAAATATTTTTTTATTTTTTTATTTTTTTTAATCATTTTGTATTTTATTAGTATGACTAAAAGTCCAAAATAATGTCAGTCTTTCGCCACGCTTTTATATACTTCTATTCTTCGAATATATACACTCGCTTTTAAAATATCCTTATGGACTTCTTGATTCTAGAATCACATTTAGCGAACCCAAAACCCCCAAATGAGATATTTTTCGAAAAAATTAGGGGGGAAAGGGTAATCACATTACCCTTATAGACTTCTTAACGCCGGAATAGGATTCAGGAACCCAAACACCCCAAAATGAGATTTTTTTTTCCGGAAAATTTAAGGAAAAAAATAATTACGTAATCCTTACAGACCTTCCCCTTATCCTTACAAGGATGAGGTATGAATGCAAAATTTTAAGTCAATTGGATGAGTGGAAGTGGGTCAAAATTAGATTGCAAGATTTGACCCTAACAAACTAGCATGTGAAACTAAACTAAAGCTTTAATACAATTTTTTTTAATCACAAAAAAAATATCAGCAATCAAGAATTTGAAAAATTCTCAGTAAAAAATTTAGGCTTTTCAGAATTTGCCTCAACAAAATTTTTTCTCGAGATTTTTTCGTATGATAGTCCCTTTTTACCCTTCCGATTTTTTCTTGAATTTCTTCGCGAATTTTATTTAGAATTTATTCCACAAATTGTGCAACTTGAATTTCATATCATAGAATAATATTCATGGAATAAAGTTTGAGATGTACATAACTAAATGGCGCCGTATTATCGCCGAGCAGATCCTCTCCATTTCTGCTTCTAAACCTTATATTTTATTGGCGCTAATTATAAGAAAAATAGCAAAAATTCCAATATTAAACTATTAAAAATTAAATAGCTGTTTTCGAAATAGGGCAGAAAATAAAACTAAAAAGCTGCTTTAAAATCCAATATGACTTTGAATCAAATATTTCTAACTAATAAAAAAGAATTCGAATATTGCCAATTATTCCGCTCAAGTGAGCCACCCATATCCACACAAATCAAGCGCGAATATCAAAATAAAAAAAATCCTCTGTCCATTGGGTCATTTCACGATTTTATTTATTTTCTGTGCTTTTTGTTGGGAAAAAAATCTGTCTGTTGAGTCAAATGAAATATTGATCGTTAAACTTATGCATGATGAAATCTTTAATTTTGACTTTAATATCATTTTATTTAGCTTTAGATATTTAGCTTTGGACAATATGGGCAATTTTCACATTTGATGGGACTATGATAACTATCATGGAAACTAGTTTATTTTCATTCAAAATAGGACTTTATTTGTGTTGAAACGTTAAATTTTAAAAAATTTAATCCTTAACACGTTGACTGCCAGACCAATTTTGCAAAAATGTAAGGGAGATGCCAATACATGTAGACGTATGTAGAATGTACGTATATATGAATGTATGCATGTAGATTGTAGACCCAGCTATCGAAAATGATAGCCTTGGCCGCTCATGAATCATAGTGCCAATTTTCACTGGCTATCAAAAATGATAGCCATGGCTCACTGGCTATCAAAAATGATAGCCATGGCAGTCAATGTGTTAATAAAATTTTTTATAATAAAGCAGAGCTGACAGACAAAATATGTTAATTTTTTTCAGAGCAACCTAATCGTTAATTGAATTTCAGTAAAATTTTGGTGAAAAAAACTTGAAAAACCATTCTTCAAAATAATGATTTAAATTACACTTAAGAAGCTGTTCTTAAGGGGTTATGTCTACCTGCAAGGCTTGAAAAGATCTGGCAATGCTAAAACGTCAGTCAAGGTTTACATTTTTATCATGGTGAAGTTCACGAACGAGCAACGTTTGGAAATTATTAAAACTGGCTACCGAAATTCAGAGTCGGTGGTCGCAATCATGTAATCTCGAGAAATGGTCCGGTCGAATGGCCAACTCGCTCATGCGATTTAACGCCGTTGGATTTCTTTTTATGGGGTTATGTTAAGTCTTTGGTTTATGCCAACAAGCCAACAACGTTAAAGGAGCTCAGGAACAATATCGAACGCGAAATTGACAACGTCCCGGCCGATATGTGTGGAAGAGTGGTGGAAAATTGGCTCCAAAGAATCAATCAGTGCAATGCTCGCGGTGGCCATATGAACGACATCGAATTTTATACTTAAATGTAACATGTCCACTACACCTGGAATAAATTTCAGCCCGATATCTCAATTATTCTGTGTTTTATTTAAATACAAAATTGTTATGTCCTTGTTGAAAGACCCGATATAAATTTGATGTAAAAGGTCTTGAAACGATACTTTTTAAAAATAAAAGCAATCCCCTCTCACCTAAAAATCTGACGTTAATGAATATAGCCCCTAAAGTCTTAAAATGTTAAACTGATTTATCAATCTAATGTAATACAGATCTCGTTAATCCCATTCATTCAAATAACACTGAAATCCGATTATTGCAGATTCTTGGCATCATATTCAATTTTAATTTAATTAGATAAATCGTAAATTCGTTTAATTACCATTTACCGCCTTAATATCTCAATGCATTTAGAATCTTTAAGGCTTATGAAATCTGATTTTCTATTACGAGTGTAGCATGTAATTTTCACTCAAGTTTTAATTACCACTTGCGTATATGATTACGATATACCTACAATATTTAGTAATTAAATTTGAGCTACTAACTGTGTTTATAACTTCTCAGTTTGCGTTATCCTTGCGGAAAGACCGATAAAGAAAAAGAAGACTAATCAATATTGATCTGCTAACACTCATAAAATTGTGTGAAAATTGCGGATGCAGTAAAATTGAGTAATTTTTAAAAACTGTTCTGAATATTGCGCGTCTCTAGTGATGAATAACGGCTAGTTTCCTTAGCTCAGGTTTGCAAAATCCAGAAATATACCGAGCTATATCACAATGGGCCTGAAGGCCTATAGACTGTGTCTACACCTGAGCACGCACGATCTTCTCATACTAACCTAACCTACCTACATCTGCTAACTCTAAAAAAGGATTGAGAATGTGCTATTTTGAACGCAGTTTTTTTTTTGTTATTTCCAACCCATGTTTTAAAGAAAATGGGATGTTATTTAAAATAAAAACATAAGGAAAACTACAATTGCCACGGGCCAATAATCAAATACTATTGTATTTGACAGACAAATGTTTTATTTGAAAAAATCCCATCTTTATGAAGGAGGGAAGGAGTAGTAAGATTGAATTTTGATGTATGGAAGAGTTATGTGAAATCATATTATAAACACATTTAGCGCGAATAAATTTTTTGATGCAGCTAAACGTTTTTGAGAAAACTGCAAGTTCAATCTTTGCTCGTCTCTTGCTTAATCTTTTCGAAAGTTATGGTGTTCAAGGAATGACGGACGAATTTTAGTAGTAGAATTTTAAAAGTAGAATTTTAATAGTAGATTTTAATATTGCTACCAATCACAAATGTAGTTTCGACTCTAACAAACCATAAGTTATTTTAGTCTCTGATTAAGTTGTTAATAGTGAATTAATGACAGCTCATTGGTAAGAACCATTAAAGTCTACTACTCATTTTCGATTCGACTTTATAAATGTTCATCGGTAAGATCCATAGAGTATAATAAAATTAAGTTAACACACGCTCAAGACAAAACTAAAGAAATTATACAAATCTAAAAAATCATATATGTAGTTAACCCAGTACATTTAGGTCAGAAGCTCTTTTCTTACCGTTTGAAGAAATAGGAGTGTATAAGAATAGTTAAAAGTATATTATTTCTAACAGCAATTATACGAAATGCTTATAGAAACAAGCGAGAAATAAAATCCCTATTAAATCTCTATCTTCAGACGATCTTATGAACTATCCTACCTATGTTGACACGTACGATCCATTCATATTAATCAATCGAAACCTTATTACTTACCTTAACTGCTTTACACACGCATGCCATAAAATTTCTATCAATTCGATTAACGTTCGATATTGCTGCATAAAAGAGTTTCTACAATTTATTATGAAGTCTCATATAGATACCTTATTTTTGTTTCTCTCTTTGCCAGTAGTAAAGACAAAGAATATAAAAAAAGGACATCGGGTTCATGTATATGTCGTTATTTTCTCGAAAAGCATTTAAGGGGGAATAACAACGACACAAGTGTAAGGGAGTAAATATTTGGCATTTTTTTCTCCTATTTCGTTTGAATGGGTCCATTAATGTCAAAACTTTCTTAATGTATGAAAAAGAAGAATTCCGCATGATGGCACATTATTCGTTGTTAGGTATGTACTCGTAGTCTCTTAGTATTCCGGTTGTGCTTTTGGTTCAGATTCAGATATCGACCGGTGACAATGAACACAATAATTAGCTCATTAAAAGGACAAAGGGAGATAACACAGAATTATGAAGCCTACCCTTCGAATATATTTTGCTTTTATCTTACGATTGTTCCAGTCATAAGTTATGGACGTGTGCTTCGATATAGACACAAGCCAAGTACGTATTTGTCCTTGGGCCGATGACTGGTCATATCGAAATTTTCTCTTCATCTAACAAATTTTCTATATATTTTTTCTAATGGACAAATACAGCCAAATATATCTATATATTTTTATTTAAGAGCTTTAATTGAGTACATGTTAGTAGAAAAACAAACACAGCTTTACACATGCAGAAAATTTTGGTATTATTTTCTAATAATAGTGAGATCAAATCTTACGTAAAAATTTGGGGTGTATTTTATTTAAATTCAGAAAAAAAAATTAAAGAATTAAGTCAGACAGAAATTTGAAATTCCACACGGATCTGTTGTTTAAGAAAAGTTAAATTTTATTTTAAAACGGGAAAAATTTAAATCACTCAAATAGAAGTCTTTTATGAGATTTTCCCGATAACGGTTCTTATTTTATTTAAAACTAGCTTGCATACCCGTCCTTGCCGGGTTAAGTTTTTTCAATTTTTTTTTATTGTCTATGTTGGAGCTAAACTTCAGGCCAATCGGCTCTGTAGTTTCCCCGCGAAAGGGTAACATAGAGGAAGAGCTAAGTTTCGAGGTCACTTTACCCCCTCCCCTTACTCCCCCACCTCTCGGGCTACTTTTTAGTGGGTCTATGTTGGGGCTGGACCCCCGACGAACATCTATGCCAAATTTCAGGCCAATCGGTTTAGTAGTTTCCCCGCGAAAGAGTAACATAGCGGAAAAACTAAGTTTCGAAATCACTTTAGCCCCTGCCCTTACTCCCCCCCACCCCTCGCGCTACTTTTCCGTATGCCTATGTTGGAATCAGAACTACCACAGACAATCATGCCAAATTTCAAGTCAATCCGGTTCAGCCGTTTTTGCGTGAAAGAGGAACAGACAGACAGACACCAACTCATTTTTATATATTAGTATGATATGATTGTCAAGACAGAAAGTTTTTAGGATATGGTGTTACATAACTCCTCCATACATCGCGAAATCCTGTTATCCTAATGCTTATAATTACCCGAATTGTTCAGAATCGCGTTTCCAAGGGTTTTTGGTACAATAATGGCTTAAAAACATAAGAACTAAGAAAAGCTACAATTGTCAGGGACCAATCGTCAAATACTCTATATGAGGACCGACAAAATGTTTGAAAAAAAAACTACTTATCTATGGGAGAGGGGTGAAGGAGAGGTCCCACTGGATTTTGACATATGGAAAGGTTATGCAAATGATATTCTAAGCAAATCTCGTCTTTAGAAGTTTTTTAGAAAACCATACAAAATTATTTCATTTGTCTGGGAGAGGGGAGAAGCAATTGTCAAAATTTTAAACACATTATAATTTCTTCGAAAACTCGAACCGTTTTCGAGAAAAGTGCAAAAAACGGTTTCGTTTGTAGGGGGGATGAGAGAAGTGGTCCGAATGTGATTTGTATTAGAGTTTACAGACGATATTCATCATTCAATGGAAAAGGCAAAAATCGTTAACCAAAAAGTGTTCTTTTACTCGTGCAATTTGTGGTCAAATATTTTTTTTTTTGTTTTTTACCGTGGATGCTCTATGCATTCACCTTTCCGAAAATGTATGGATGCCTGCGAGATATTTCAATAAAAAATTTGAAGAAAGAAAATTAGCCACAAATGTGGCTGGTTGCTTGAAACAGAAATTGTTCCTCGTAACTTTTGCTATTCGAAAGTTGGAATAACGTGGAATAACACTAAACATACCATAAGCGGTCTTTTGACCGTTTAAAGACTTTTGCATTTAAAAAGCGCATATAATCGTTTTTGCGCACTTGACTTCATGATTTTTTCTTTTTATTATATATACACTTAATATTCTATCATTATTTTTAATTTTTATTTTGTTTACTTTGAATAATACTTGTCATATACCGTTATCTACCACAGCCGTTCATTTGACCGCCCATGGTAAAAATAAGTATGTATTAAGTGCTGGTATGTTTAGTGTTAATAACGTCGCGCGAGCTTACTGTCGCAAACTTGTTTTCTTTGATTCATGCTTGTGGGATTAATCCCTTATCGTATCCAAATAACCTAAGCGGTATATCAGGAAAGAGGTTGGATAGGTTTTAGTGAGCAAAAAATTCTTTTAGGAATTACCTACCTCTTTAGTAGTGAAATCCAAATATAAATCGTTTCAGCGATTCAAAAGATATCACAAGAGGGGTAAGAAAAAGCCGGAATTTTTAAAACTACATGGTCTAAGTTACTTTCCATGGTTGTCTGAAAAGAATTTCATCGAAATCGGTTTAGAACTTTTGAGAAAATTCGTCACTAAAAAAACGATTTTGTTTAATAATATAAATATGATTAGGAAGTTCACTGTGAATTTGAAGCAGAATGAAAAACTGCTTTCTAATCTGTTTTATATAAAATTCAAAAGCATTGCAGTAAGTACTAGTAACATAAATAGTAAGATTCCATAGTCATGCACAGATAGAAATGTCGAATTTGATCACATATTTCAGCAAAATGTAGTCTCATTAATTTGAATAAATCTGATATCCTAATGCTTATAATTACCCGATTATTGGTGTATTTATATAGACAGAATAAATGGCTACATAATTCTTAACTGTTTATATATTTATAACTTGAAAAACATAATTTTATGTGTAAAATTGATTTGTATATACACAGCAATCGTGTTTGTATGTAAAACCTACATATAATGCGTGCACCTTCATTGATTTACCTACCATCAGAATGCTCACCTTTTCACTTCTAGCCTTACAACTTCGTGTTATCCTGAGAAGTAATTTTTTAAATTTAATCAAACGCCCGAATATGATGATGAGATCATCCCACAGGTCACAAAAGGCAGAAAAAAAGCTCAAAAAGTACGAAAGTGTATTCGAGTATAATTTGTAAGCACAGTCACGTTCGTTGCTGTAATAAAAAATATTCTCGGAAAGTTTAAGTCACGTAAATCAAATCAAAATCCGATGTTTATACAATTTTAGGCTGGACTTGGATTCTCGTACACAAAAAGGCGACATAAATTTTACAGACAGCAGCAGCAACTGTTGTTTGAATAAAAATTAACTACTTCCCTTTAGACACACGCAGAATTTCTTAAATTGCACAAAAAATTAGAAAATACATATTTTATGAATACTCTTTCATCTGTTTCTATTGTACAAAAAAAAATCGTGACATAAATTTGAGGAAAAATTGAGCTTTCGCTTTCAATATTAATTTTGATTCGTCCAAAGGAAATTTTAGATTAAATGATTTTTCGTATTCAATATGTATATAAAAACGAAAGCGCTTTTGCAAATAAGCAAATAAATTGCACGATTTTTTTTTATTTTCAGAAAAACGCAGACTCTTTTCGTAATAAATTCTAGTTATGTTTGCAGATTTAAATTTTTTCTTATAACATTGTTTTAGACCAAAAAGCGACTAATGCAAGTATCTTAGAGCAAATATTGGCTTTCTGAAAATTTCGTTTTAAATTGTTTGTTTTTGGCAAATGATGCATTCAACATATTCTATTGTTAGTTGGCCAAAACAACTTAAGATATATGGAGTAAAATCAATTTTTGGACGGAATTCGGGTCAATTGATAAATTAAATATGTCACTTTATTGAATTGGAAACTATGACTTGACGCATTAAAGTTGTTTTCCACAAAATCAATTTCTTTATTGCCCATATAGACTAGTACCTACTAATTGAGCTATAGTGGAAATACTTTATCAAGAAAACTTCTATGTAAGGTATGCTTTCAATAAGAAAACAACATAATATGCAATGTTTTTATTTTTATTCCAATTTTATTTGTATGAAAATTTCAAATTAAAGAACTTTGCAAAAATGGTTTTGTTTGTATGAGAAGAACGAATAGGTAAGTGGCCCAAAAGAAGTCGATTAGTCACTTTATGAATTGTAATAGCTTTTTACCTCCAAAGATTTTGAGCAAAAGTGCATTAGAATTAGAATAGTTTATTACAATAGTGCAAACAGTTATACCGATTGTATGAAATTTCCGAATTTTAATCTCCATTACCCTTAATTTAACTCTAATAAAATTTTTGGTATAAGACTCTAACCAGTATCTCCCACTAAAGATGATACACTTCTGGTGGCTACACAAAAATGCTAATAATGGAAGTCAACTTCCGTAAAATTCGGGCAAACCGATTTTAAGTTTTATTGTGATAAACGAAACAGTTCTTATAACATTGCCAAAAGCGTTAAAAAAATATGCAAAAAAAATCAGAAATAGCCGTTAAAAACGGATACATGTTATTACTCTTTTTAATAAGGGTTGCGTTCCGGATTCCCTCTCACAGATCCGCTTTCTTCCAGAGGGCGGAAGTTATCCTTACGGGCTGACCTCTTGAATGATGAAAACCGAATTTGAATCCCTTGAGCGGTACAATAAAAATTAAGAGCTGGGGTATGGAAGAAGGAAAAATTCGAAAAAATAGTAAAGCCTATAACCACTTCAATGATACTTTGAACCTAACTGTTTCATTCAAATCGGTTCAGTAGTTTTAGAGAAATCTGGTGACAAAAGAAACTGACTTTATAATATTAATATGATATGTTGTGATATGATTAACATCTAAACCACAATTATTTTATTGAGACAATATATGGTAAAATTTACGAAATCGATTTTCTAATATATTACCTGTTTATATTCCAATTTAATTAATCACCTGCCAATAAATTAAAACAGTTGTGCTTTTCCACTGAAACAAAAACTCTAATCAATCATCAAATAAGATAGAAAGCATACAGAAGAATAATCATTATGATAATTTTTTTATACTGTAAAATAATTAAAACCAAAATAGTTATAAAATCAACAATTAGGCATTTGCCAGTCTATGGATATGAAATTATTAATTAGAATCCACATGAGATACGAGTAATTAAATTTGTTTGAAACTTTCGGTCAATTGAATATTGAAAATGAATTTGACAACGAATCAAATGTAAATAGATATCGCCTGATAAATGGATATCGATTGGAAGTAAATTTTAGCTCAAATATGTGTTCTGCAATTAGGGATCTATTGTGATATGGTGGCTTGATGTTAGCACTTTCCGCCATAGATCACCACAGCATATATGGGATCTATGAATAATTTTTCGTTTAATTTACATACATTCTTTCAGATTTTAAAGCAAATATTTATATTTTGTGTGGTTCGTTTTATATACAAAATATTTGATCGGGTCACCACAAAAATTTATATTACGAGCTAAATTGGAATTATGTGAAATAAATAGAATTTTTAAGAATGACCTGGCTCTGCTGTTAAAGGGTTTTAATACCATAAAGATGTCAGCCCATGCATTCGAAGATTGCTCGATCTAACTTTTAAATCGAATAGAAAATTTTGATAATTTTGTTCTAAGACGGCACAGCACTATTCAGGCACTTTTCGATTTCATCAGTGATTCGAATTCACCATTAATAGTAACATTTTTCATTTTGTAGTTAAATTGACTAACTTTCAATTGAAATTAACTATTTAGTAATTCAAATTAACTATTTTAGTGATAGTCCTGATTACCCATTATAAAGTAGTTACATTTACTTTTTTTTCGCTGCATGAAAGAAGGAGAAATTTTGCACCACACATTCCAACAATGCAGGTCAAACATTGTCACAACACAATACTTTATTTTACGAGACACGTATAGAAATGTAAAAAAATATTCATCTTGTATTCTCTAACGAAGGCGATAAGCATAAAGTTGATTTATTTCATTGTCAACTCACTCGTTGTCGAAATTAAGTTATCAGGTTTTTTCGCCCGAAAAAACCCCATTCTATTTAGACCAAGAACGTGATAAATTCTTACGCAGTTTTTAGTACTAATGCTACATTTACACGAATGACAAATTTGTCATTTTTTTCTTGTCATTATGTTAATTCCCGTGTAAATGGCATAATTTTTGTAATTTTTTCTGTCAGAAAATGTCAATCTCTCATAAAAGAATGAACTTGTCCATTCTTTTATGCCAGATTGTCATTCGTACAAACGCAATATTAGTTATGACAAAAGTTGAATACTAAAGTTGTCATAACTAATATTGCGTTTGCACGAATGACAATCTGGCATAAAAGAATGGACAAGTTCATTCTTTTATGAGAGATTGACATTTTCTGACAGAAAAAATTACAAAAATTATGCCATTTACACGGGAATTAACATAATGACAAGAAAAAAATGACAAATTTGTCATTCGTGTAAATGTAGCATAAATGAATTCGATCATTCCATTCAGTTATTGACCAAATTTAACCGCGAACGGAACTCACGAGGAAACAAATGTTAAAATTTATGTTCGAATAAAATGTGATACAAATTATGGAAAGTTATGAAGAGACTGTCATATATGTGAAATACGTGCATAATTTAACTCATTATCGATTGGATTATAATTCAATGCTCGCAACTCTATTAGAATATAGTAAATCTAATTGACAACTCAGACACGTTGCTTCGTACATAAAATTTGTTCGTTTAGATTGTAAAATGATTCTGCAGCTAGATTCTGACGAACATTGCGAAAATTCATTTTTCATAATGAAAATTCAATACCGAATGATATTTGCGCCAGTGCAGAAAACAGTCCCACCATAATATGACATACCAGTGTATAGCATCAGATTTAAAGTGATATCAGTTTTCATCGTTTTATTTATCTTGAGAAATATATCAGTTTTGTAATTATGTTTCGTTTGGTCTTATCAGAAGATTAAATTTGCTCGGAAGTTAATTAAGAAAATAGAGAAAAAATTCTTACCTATATAGTGAAAAGAAATATATTTTTAAAATGAAGAAACGATACAAAAAAATTATATTTTCATTTACATTGACAACGTTTGCTTTTATCTTTTGGTGTAATTATTTCGTTCTTGTAGCGGAAAAACATAGACCAATTAAACAGGTAATGCACGTGTTGGGAACTAGTTTTATTTTAATGAACGCTAATTATGTTAGTATTTGTAAGTGTACTAGTATACCATTGACCATAGTAAAATATAAATAGACTAATTTCATTGACCTATAGTGTAGGATACATTCTCATACAGCTATTTTTGAAGCTGATTTTGTTTTTTAAATTTTTTACCTTTTTTGTTGCTTGTAAAACTTAGTATACAAATAATGTAGTACTTACCAAACCTGTCTTTAATCACGAAAAAATCGTTTTTACGTAATACCTATATTATGTTTGATCTGAATTTCCCATTTTTCTTCTTTCCCCCTCCACTGCTATCTTCTGAACCAATGATCAGATTTTTATACGCTTTTTACTATAATATAAGTTGTGTCAAGGCCAATATTTGTCCCCACTAAAAGTTAATGCGCCTCCTCTTTTTAAGTTCTCCCGTCCTCCCTAACGCCGAAAAACGAGGAAAAAAAGAAAAATTGGTCTCTAGATTTTAATAGTAACAAAATACCCACAAACCTGATTTTTTTATAAAAACATTTTCTAATAATTTAAATGTTTTTCAGTTGCCAAATATTAGCCACTACTTGGAAAATGATTTTTTATTGCAAAAATATATTCAAAACAATGGAAGCAATAAAAGCAAGGAAACTCAATTCTCAGATCATTTCTTTGCGATGGAGAAAAGTGATAAAATTGGTTATTATCGCAATATTATTGATACTCGACATCCCAAGTAAGAGTTTTAAGCCACAAAGTGGTAATGTAAGTAAATAAAATTTCATTGTAAAATATTAATGTAAATTTACATTTCAGTTGTAAAAGGATCAATTATGACTTTGATGATGACTTAACTGTTTCTGTGATAATAAGTTTTTATAATGAAGCTCGTTCGACTTTACTCAGAACGATTATATCAATTTTAAATCGGACACCGCCTCAACATTTACAAGAAATTATATTAGTCGATGATTGTAGTGATAATGGTAAATGCAATTTTAAATTATTGATATTAAGTCAGTTGTTTTAGGGGCTGTCCATAAATGAAAAACTGAAAATCTGTGGCGAGGGGAGGATGCAAAAAATCCAAGAAAAGTGCAGCGAAGGGGGAGGGGATACGAGAATCCTAAAAATACCATGACGCTTTTTACGGACAGCCTCTTAAAAAAATTAAAGAACCTTTTATCCGAAATATACTACTTCGATTATGTTTTTAATAGGGTTAATTGCGTTACTTTTTAAATTAGGCGGTTACTAATGACGAACTCGAGTAGCAGATTCAGAGCAAGCTCTGTCGCGGAGTGGAGCAAAGTTATAGGTACTATTAAAGATCTGGGACACCTCTATTTGGAAGCCGAGCAGTTCTTAAGAAACACTAATTTTGGGCTTTTTACCTTAACTATGTAGACACTGCCAGAAGACATTTGAGACCAAATGGAATTCTTCTTCACTAGATGAAGATAAATTCAACAAATGTAATGCAAAATGATTATTCGATTTTGGATTCCACAAGATTTTGTTACCCTTAACCTCGAATCTGACTACATTCGACATATCGCTAGAGTCTGACCGAAGGTCAGTTTTTGGCCTAATCCGAAGCCGAATTTTGGCCTTTTTCTCAACCTTCTGCCGAAGTCGAAGGTTTGCATAAAAGCTGACATGAATATTTACCGTGAGGGAAAAGCAATTGCGGTTCTATTAAAATAATTTTTTTGTCGTTAAAATAAGTAAAACATACTCTATCTATATGATGACAGACAAAATGTTTATTAAAAATCCATTTGTGTATAAGTGGGGGAAAGAAGTGGTCCCATTGGATTTTGGTGTATGGATGAGTTATGTAAAATCCTATTCTAAACATATTTTACTTTTATAAATTTTTCAATATGACTCACCGTTTTCGAGAAAATTGCAAAAAACTGTTTTGTTTGTATAGTGGAGGGGGAAGGAATGGTCCAATTTTACGTAATACGTAACTCTTTTTTTAGCGATACAAAAATCCCAATCGAATACAAGTTCTTGGAGAGAGCCACTTTGGACAAAAAAAAAACATTCCAGTCGAATACGCCATAATTCTAAGGGACCGGCGATTTTATACTAAAGAATTCCAGTAGATGCCTTATGCGAAACAATTTTCTGGAATTTTGTGTCACCGAACAAAATTTGCAGAACAAAGTATCGGAAGTAAACGGGCTCCATGCAAATACTCATTAATTCCAAAGAATTTTTTGTACTTACTCATCGTTTTAGAAAAGTTCACAACGAAAAATTTAAAAACATTTAAAAAAACATCCTGGTTGGTTATCAGTAGAAAAGTAAATACGAATTTCGTATGATTAATTTTATGCGATTTAAAAAAAACCCTAGTAATATCATTACTTATAGAAGATTTACACTGGGGAACAACATTTTTGTTGCTTTTATACAAGTCTTATCTAATTCGGGTGTGCCGATTTCAAATCTGAATTTATTTTTCTCTATTAGAAAAGTGGTGTCCGCTAGTAGCCACTAGAGTAAATTTTGAAAACGGTGGCTACATTCTGATAAAGTGACCACTAGTGAAACGCTATAGTAGTACAATTAAACAGCAACAACTAAGCTAGCATAAGTCGTTAGTCAAGATTTTTGCCCTTATGACAGCATATAATTTCAAAAGGCTTGAAGAAAAATATTTGATGAGAAATATTTGAAATCAGCGACAAGAAAATATCTTCGATCAGTTGAAAAATCTCATGCAACAGCACTCAGAAAAATGTCCAGGTCAACTTTTTATCAGGTTAACTCTGACCTTACAGAGGTGTCTGTAAGCCAGCTAGCGGTCAGAGTTAACCTATCTAAGGTCAACTCGTGCAGCTCCCAATGCCTTACTTCACCTGCTGGTGGCTTAATTTCAGAATTTCTCCGACCACAGGTCAACTCAGTTTTACTTGCCCACATGCAGGCGAACGCGCGCCTGCCCGAGGCCAATTACGCCGTATGTAGGTCGTCGAGTTAGCCCCCATTTTTCTGAGTGAGAAAATGAAAAGAAAAATGTTCCCCAGTGTTATTTATAAATTTAAAAAATTCCAGTAAAATATGAAAAAAGATTTTAGTTAATCGTATTTGTTCATATTTCAGATATTTTTTCTCTATGATGAATTTATATTAATTGAAATTCCATCAGAGTCTTTCGAGGATTGAATGATTTTGGCTATTGATGAAAATTTTAGTTTTTCATAGTATTCTTGATATTTATTATTTTTTGATAATGAAAATTCCAAATACCTCACAACGTCAATGAAGGGAGCTCTACTATAAAAAGAAAAATCATGTTCTGTCAGATATTTTTTGTGATTAAATTTAACACAGAATTGACTCTCAGCACAATTTAAGCAAAAATTATTGTTCCTAAAAATAGAGAAAAAAAAATGTATGATTTATCTGATGCGATTGATTTTATATTCCAGAATTTGATGGTAAGGCCTTGAATTTTCTGCCATTTATTAAATTACATCGTAATGAAAATCGCGAAGGATTGATTCGTTCCCGTAATAAAGGAGCACAAATATCCTCTGGCCAATTTATAATATTCATCGACAGTCACTGTGAGGTAAACATTGGTTGGTTAGAACCGCTCCTGGATCGATTGTACATAAATCCTAAGGCGGCCGTTAGCCCAATTTTGGATAGTATTGATGCAAGGACTTTCCGATACAAGGCCAGCTCTACATATTTGAGAGGTGGTTTTGATTGGAATTTACGTTTTAAGTGGATACCAATGTCGGAGCAGGAACGTGAAAGCCGAAATTCCGAAATGGAACCATTTATGTAGAGTATTTTTATGTGCTACTTTCAATAATTTTTTGATTTTAAATTTTATATGTTTTTTTATACTATTTTTTTATGACAAAATTAAAAGTGATTATATATTTTTAATGAATGATTAAAACGTGCTTTTAAATTATTTCAGAAGTCCAACATTTTCCGGTGGGGTTTTCATAATATCTCGCAGTTGGTTCTTTCAACTAGGCGGATTTGATACATATTTAGAGGTATGTCAAATACTGAAATTAAGCTAAATGGATTTTATTTTTAAATTTGATCTTCCATAGACATTTGGTGGGGAATCGCTAGAAATGTCGTTGAAAGTATGGCTTTGCGGTGGCCAAATAGAAGTGATTCCATGTAGCCGAGTTGGCCATGTATTCCGCAAACGACATCCCTATAATTTTCCACTTGGTCGATATTATACACATTTAAGGTATCTACATTTTAATTGTGCACAAATTACCTTCCACTTTTCAAAATTGATTGAAATTTCGGTACAAAAGGAATTCTAAAAGGATCGCAGACACATGGTTGGAAGAGTACAGTCACTTCTTTTATCAATCAAAACCGTGGATTCGCACAATTAACGTTCCTGCTAATGAGAAAGCGCTCCACCTCAAGGAGGAACACCAGTGCAAGAAATTCTCTTGGTACATGCAAAACGTCTTCACCGAATTAAGGTGCGGAAAAGAAAGAATTTTAATTGCGATTTAAAATTTTGATAATTAATTTTTGAGTTTCAGACTGCCGAATGAGGAGGACAACGCTTTTGGTCAAATTAAAATCGGATTAAAGTGTTTAACGGCAGACAATGGTGGACGCGAGCAAAAAGTCCTGTTGAATGATTGCAATGACGACAAAAACAGTCGTTGGGCGCTAAAATCCAAAACAAAAACACTTAGCACGGAATCCGGCGCCTGTCTGAATGCAAGAAAAAGGGCCGTTGTCCTGGAATACTGCAAGGATAACGACAGCCAGAAATGGGATCGGAAAGGCGGCCAGTTAATTCATGAAGCCAGTCGCTTATGTTTAGACAACATAATTGGCAACAGTGTTGTGATGACAGAATGCCGGCGGGGAGCACCGTCCCAGCTATTTAGCTTTTCTGTTGAATTTCAACATATGCGTTAAATAAAGGTTTACTCCAATTGCAATCAGTGATATTAGGTTAAGGACAACATGAAAATCTATTTTTACTACATTCAGAGTTTGTGATTAAAAGATTTCTTTTTTTTAAATAAAACACCTTGCGTTTTTATAAATATTTCTGATTGCATGGGTTGATAGGAATCGGCTGATAGAATTCACATGCATGGAGAAGTTATTTCAATCACGCAAACTGCAAACATTTTTTTGTTTTATAACCTTTTTCGGACCACTTCATTTCCAAGAACATCAAAAAAATATAATATTTCATTGGTTCCCTAACTTTTCTCTCGTGACAGATTTTTTTTTCAATTTTAAGCTATCAAAAGATTAGGAACTTTCTCCTTTAAATATGATTGATAGATTATAAGTTTAATGCCTTAAGTAAAATGGACCGTAGGCGAAATTCTTGAAAAAGAACACAATACAACGTAATTACTTTCCTCTGCAGGAATTTACTGCGTTTTTCTTTTAACGATTTTTACCCATCTTTAACACGTTGATTGCCAGACCGATTTTGCAAAAATGTACGGGAGATGCCAATACGTGTAGACGTATGTAAAATGTACGTATGTATGAATGTATGTATGTACGCATGTAGATTGTAGACCCAGCTATCGAAAATGATAGCCTTGGCCGCTCATGAATCATAGTGCCAATTTTCACTGGCTATCAAAAATGATAGCCATGGCAGTCAATGTGTTAACAGTTTTCGAGATATTTGAGTCAATATTGTTTTTTACATGCTTTACCAAAACTTAATATTGCAAAGGAAAATTTTGTGTTGGTCACAACCTATGTTTTTTAAGAAAAGGTAATATGACGTAGGTAAAAATCGATTATCGATTTTTTAAATTAATATTAAAACCTTAAAAAGGTAGCTAGGATCCACCATAAAAAGGGAGCCAGCCGTTGGCTCTACAGGCATCGTTTTTCGCAATAAGAAAAATGTAAAATTGTACTAAAAAAACACAAAATTTCTGTTTTCAATCAACAGCCACAAAATATAAAAAAAAATGAAAATATTCTAAAACAAATTCAGACATTTTTTAACAACAAAAGTAAATATTTTCATATAGAAATATCTGATATTTGTGTCTATTGGGTTCAAAACGAGTCTACTCCATTTTTGAAAAAAATGAGATTACGATTGATTTTGTTTCCTACTGTTGGTTCCCACAACTTACTTAATCATGCGTTATGATCAAAACTGTTTTACACCGTTAAAAATCGGTTTGAAAATGCGGTTTAGTTTCAAAATGGTTCTATTCCTTACGTATGTAAGAATCAAAGCGAGCCTATTCCATTGAGTATCAAAGTGGTGCTATTCCCATTGCAACTAATAACCAAGGCAGAAAATATAATCAAAGTGAGTATTCTTGCATGAAATTATTTTAGCGCGTAAAGGTGAAAATTAAGAGTTTTGTTTTTAGGGAATGCAATACCGGAGGTAATCTCTACACCGGTAGTTCGGTATTGTAAAATGATAATACCGGGATCCCGGTATTGCTTTCACTATTTGTTTTATTATCATTATTTGTCATCATAGTTAGGGTGAAAACATAACAAAAGCTATAATTGCCAATCTGGCAATTATTGAAAACCCGTATGGTGATATTCGTATCATAATTTGAGCAGTTGTACCAAAATTTCTCTTTGAAGTCAAACTTTCCAATTAGATTTTTTAAAATTTATTCCAATCGGATTTTGATGTATGGAAGTTTTATGTAGAATCATATCCTAAATAACTTTTGTTCTTGCACTTATTTGATAAGATGCACCGTTTTTGAGATATTCACAAAAAAAGTTTTCGTTCGTATGGGGGGTACCCCCCCTAATGGTCCATTTTTGCCCATTAACGAACTCAGCCTCGCATTTTACAAAAAACGGACCTGTGCAAAATTTCAAGTCTCTAGCTCAATCCGTGCGCCCGCAGTCCGCGCCACAGACAGACGGACAGACAGACGGACAGACAGACGGACGGACATGCAAAATTGAATTTTTTTTATCATTCTAAACACACTAGTGTAATTCATTTTTGTGTGTGATGACGGGATATTGGCGTTACAAACGGTAAAGCAAAGTTAATATACCCTTTGGTGTCACCATACGGGTATAAAAAACATTACTTGTTAAGAAGTTTACTGTCTAATAAATGAATAACAATAATATGAAGAAAGGGAAAACATTTTTTACTTGAATTTAATTGACTTGAATTTATTTGTTATGTTCAAAAGCCATCTATTCCACGCTCATTATTTTCAAAGCGGTTCTATTCCAAGGGGTTAGCGTCAAAGTGGTTCTATTCCAAATTAAATATTGAAATTTTGGAAAACCTAGGTGCTTCTGATTTATGACACTTATAATATTAGCTTTTATGATGTTGCACTTTAATTTGAAGATACAGAGATTTCGGTTGGTTGGTGCATACATTAACTATAGCTTTTTCTGCATTATCTCGAAATCGCTTATAGTGGAGTAGACTCGTTTTGAACCTAATAGACACATTTAGAATCGATATCCAACAAAAAGAAATTACATTGTCAAATATAGCGCCCACAATTTTAATAACTAAAAGCAGGCCATAAAATTTAATTCAACAGCTTTAAAATATTATTTTACCAGTTTTATGCTATACAAAAAAATCATTTTCCCATAAATTTCCAAGGATTCACTTCATCAAGCAATTTCTTTCCATTTGTTTTCACTGACAATGTCCAATTGGTAAACAATAGAATGGCAGTTTTATTTACCAGATACAATATGGAATACAAAATGAAGCACAGTAGAAACTAGGCGCACATCCATATTCATCATGCAGTATAAAAAGCAGAAACCCGAAAAATATTCAATAAATTTCCTATTGACTTTTCAGTTACCTATTTTCCAATCTCAATTTTCAATTTAGTTTGAATAAACTTTCAGCATTGACTGAATCTCCCATACCGCAAAAGGGTTTTATTTGCATGAGACAAAGTCATCACCAAGGGATGTTTGCTTATGTGTCACCACAACAAGCAACTGTCAATGGTCCTGATTTAAAACAAATTTTTATAAAAAATCTTTTTAATAGCTAAACCTAAAAAAAGGGAAAAAAAAATAAATAATTGAAAATTGTATACCTTCAAGGTAGTTATTAAAATATCACAAAGGTTTATAAAATTTAATTTTTTACCTGAATTTTCTACCATCATTAAAAAACAGCTCGTTGATTAAAAGATTTTTTTTACTTGTTAAAATTGATCACTGCAAGTTAAAAAAAACAACTCATAAATATAATTAAATATTAAAATGTAATTTCAACAAAAAAAATTTTCATCATTTGTTTTATTTTAAGGTTTTTCCTTTGTATGTCATTTTTTTTAAAGGAAAAAGAACTTATGCATGAAAAAGAACTAATTTAAATAAAACTTTTTGGTTTTAAGGAATTGGACGCTTTCTATTTGACATTATTATTCAAATGTAGTTCCACTATAAAGACACGAACCCAAGGAAAAAAGTTGACATTTTTTTTATAACAATATAGTGAATGAAATACAAAATCTGTGGGAGTGCTTTTATTGTAAACAAAACATTTTTTTTTGAAACAAACAAAAGTTTTTCCCAATTTTTTCGAAAGCGGTGTGTCGTATTGAAAAATTTATGTAAATAAAAGGTATTGAGAATATACACATATTTTACATAACTCATCTATATATAAAAATCCAATCGGACCACTGCTTTCCTCCTCTTCCATACAAATGGAATACTTTTTTCCTGTTTTCTCTAAAACTGTGCGTCATATCGAAAAATTTATCACGATGAGATGTGTTTAGAATATGATTTTGCATAACTGTTCCATACATCAAAATCCAATCGTATCAATCCTTCTCTCCTCTCCCATATAAATGGATTTTTTCATGAAAAAATTGTCTGCCCCCATAGAATATTTGACGATTGGCCATTGGCCATTGTAGCTTTTCCTTTGTTTTTTTAAACACATTTTCTAATGAATTTATACAGAAATAATTTATTAGGCAAATTCATCATTTTTTTCCAATTGATCACTATCAAATAAAAGTTAATCTATGTTAATCAATTACTGTGGAAGAATGCTCTATGATTATATAAACGACAAAATACTTTCAATTTTCCACGTAGATATTTATGGAAAAATCTTCAAAAATAGTCACCGAAAATTACACATCTTTCCTGTTGTCCAAATGACGCCGACCACCGCGCCGCGCCGCCATAAAGAAGCAATAGTTTATGTTAATAAGTAACGGAACGTAGCCCAATGCAAACAAACCAAACAAATTGGGTGGAGGAAATTATTTACACTCGGGGAAAATTACTTATTGGTTTTGCCTATGGAAATTAGTTCACTTGTACAAGTATAGTTTGGCGACCTATACGTATATACACATTGTTGGCAAAGGCAAAGTGAATAATGTGGAGCCGAGAAGAAGCAGGTGACGGAGGATCAAAACGACCATAAAGTAAAAGTGTCTGTATAGCGAACGATATTGGCCAGCCAAACTAATCAGGTGTATTACAACAATAGTCTATCTGGCTGTGTATATTTGCAATGCGATAATCCAATGATCTAAAGTCCACACAGAAACGAACTTAACTCCTTCATGGTTACGCCATTTCGAGCTCAGTTCAATTCGGACGACAGCAACAGTTGGGCAGGTGCCATGGTCGAGAAAAGGTGTTAAAATATCCGATCCGTCGAACTCGGTATCACTTGCTAACGGATTTTCAATTTTTCGGAGTCAAAATACAAATTCGCAAAGTATAAAAAATCGTGATTTTCCGCGGTTACAATTTGATATGAGTTAAAAAGGACTCTCGCGAACGGCAATATGGACGAATTTTCATTCGCGATCGAATCCTGGGTCTCAACCGAATCGACGTTCCTTAATGAATCGCTTTTAGTGAATGAATCCTTTGTCAATGGAACGGGCAACGAGAAAAACCCTCAGGAGGAGATCTTCCGGGCAGCGGCGGTAATAGTTCCCGTATTGTTTGGATTAATAGCGATCACAGGACTCTTTGGCAACAGTTTGGTGATCTTGGTGGTTCTGCCAAATCCGCAGATGCGATCGACAACGAATCTTCTAATTGTCAACTTAGCCATTGCTGATCTACTGTTTATCATTTGCTGTATTCCGTTTACAGCAGCGGATTATATGTTCGTTATATGGCCATTTGGCGAAGTATGGTGTCAAATAGTTCAATATCTAATTGTGGTTACTGCACACGTTAGCATTTATACATTGGTGCTGATGTCACTTGATCGATATTTGGCCGTCGTTCATCCAATCAAAAGTCGATCTATACGAACTGAATACTATATGAAAATTATTATTTTAATCATGTGGATTACAATAATTACGTTTTCCCTTCCAGTACCGTTTCTACATGGAATTAATGTAAGACATTTCGTCATATTTTTTTTAATACTGTAGTTATCTGTAAAACGTTTCTAAAATTGTTTAAATCAGTCGAAAACTTAGATCCGATCAATTTTATGCATTTCACCCCTGCGGGATCCATTTTCAAAATTCCGACATATTAAAATGCTAAAAAAATTAAACAAAAATTAAAAATGCTTTTAAAGTGGGATTATATATAGAACGCGGAGGGCAAAATGACAACAAGGGGAATTTTAATGAAATAAAAATATGTCGTTTTTTTGCCGATTGAACCACTCACACAACAGTACTTACATTAATTTTAATTAAAGTATTGCAATTTTTTTTTGTTTTAAATTTACCGCGAAATATTCATAAAATCCTATTATTTAAAATCAGCACACCGAGTAAATATTTTAACAATAAAAGAATTCTTTAAAACATCTTGAAAAAACTTTTAGGTAAAATTCATTAAAACAACCAGCCACAAATGAAAACTTTCATTGATTAAACTGAATTAAAACTTTAATATTTTGGAAAACTAGTGAAGTTGGGGCTTCTCTCTTTAAAAAAAAACTCATTTTTAATAGTTTCTCTATCTTTCTGTTTTCATAAAAAAGATAATTTCATAAAATCTTCACCGGGTTTTCTTTCGATTAAAGTTTTTCTAGCTAACAATCGCGACACTTCTGAAAATCAATACTTCAATAGTTTGATACATAAAAAACAATATACTAAATTTAATATACAGTGGAGTCGTCTTAAGAGAAATATACCTTAAAAGAACTTCCCGCTTAAAAGCACAATTTCTTGTGGCAATATTTAGGTCCCTCGGAATCAAAAACACCGCTTAAAAGAACGACCCGCTTAAGAGTACAAATTTTGCTTACAATTTCCATGTTCTTTTAAACGGACTCCACTGTACTCAATATATCAAAAAGGTTAAATAAAATCGACCTGACAGATTTATTTCAACATGATTGACACATAAGAGCACCAAAAACGGAATTAATAAAAAAACACCCTATCGCATTTTCTTCTTAACCTATTTTTCGCTTTTCCAGGCCATTAATGGAAGCAATAATCTTTAAATAAGCACCTGATAGGCTTATTAGTATAAAATTTTCCGCTTACATTAGATAATATGTAGTGTTTGTATTTTGTAACAATTTAACAGTCATATGGAAATTATCTTATCGCAAAATGTAGTCGGAAAAAATAATAATTTCTACTCATTCGTAGGTGAATATTCATTCACATATTATTGAGAGCGATTTTTCGAAGCTGAATTTACATCAGGTTTATTATCTGCTAATACAAAAATAATCTTTTAATTCATTTATTTACAAAACAAAACGTTTTTAGAATGAATTATTAGAAAAAAAGTCAATTTTTCATCGTTAACATTGGAAAAATATAGTAAACTGGCTTCCAAGCCTATTCTTAAAGTTTTTTGTATAAGTTTTTGCATACATTTCAAATCTCTGCGCCCCTGAACCTTAATTTTACCTAAAGGCTAACCTCTAATGATGAAGCCCGAATCCAATTCCTGTCAGAACTGCAAGAGATACCAGGTTAGAGATTTACATACAGTAGGCTTATATTAGCGGGCGATATTTTTTTTTAGGGTATACCTTTCTGCAATCGATTGGGCAGCTTTTGCGTGATGCCGGAACAAACATGCAGAAAAAAAAGCATAAATTTTGAAAATGGTTCTTTTGCTTTATCACGATCAAATAAGTCTTCTGAGAAAATTCAAAATTAAAAAATGATAATATCCTCCCAGTTTTATTATATGTATATTGAAGACTTTTTTTCACCTTCCAGAGATTCACATATTATGGTGTCGATTACCATCAGTGCCAACTTGTGATTCGAAAGGCTAGTTCAATTATGGCCTATCAAATCACTTTCTTTTTAACATCATACATTCTACCATTAATAACAATAAGTAGTCTTTATTTACGGATGATCATCCGATTGTGGCGAACTGTAGTTGGATCAAAAATGTCAGCTGAATCCCATAGAGGACGAAAAAGGATTACGCGTCTAGTTGTCGTCGTTGTATTTGCTTTTGCTTCATTATGGTTCCCCATTCAGGTAAGACTAGTTTTTATTAACCTACATTTTCCTTTTTTAATAGACAATAAATGAATCCCCCATCTTTTAGATTCTCCTTTTAAAAAAACTATATTTAACCCGTTCGGTACATGTTTTTTTCTATGGGGGTTAAAGATTCTCTCTATACAAATTAATGATGTTTAAGTTATTAATATTCGTTTAAAACAAAAAAAAAATTTAAATTTTTATTAAAAAAAAATTAAAAATTTTTATTTTTTACAAATACGTTCACTGTAGTCCAGCTTTTTACTCAAAAAATCAAAATTGGGTCACAAATGCACTTAAAGGTGCACTGAATGAGAATAGAGTGTTGAAAATAAATAAATAATAAGACAATTCAAATTTTTTAGCATAATGCCATATGGCATCAAAATACCGAATGGGTTAAAGAAGGGGAGGGGAGAATGTAACTATTCAACATAGGGTAAAGTCGGGTGATATGGCACTTTAGGTGATATGGCACCCTTTCAAATTCTCCCATTGGCAACACTAGAATCAAAATCATTCTCCAAGAACTTAGTTCAGTTTCTCCAATAAGGCCGAAGTGTGAAGACCGCGAAACAAAAGCTCTTTTCATTTTGTTTTTGTGTGACAGAACAGGAAAAAAAAGTTGAAATTTTAGACGAACTACTTTTTGTTGTTTTTTGAGTGGCTGAATTTTGGTAAGTACAGTTGGAGCAAGTTTACCGTTCACAAACCAAAACAAGCAGAATCTGATGTGTTTTCGTTTGTGTGTATGAAACAGACTTGATTGAGCGCGAGTTTTCAGTAAAATATGAAAATCATTGGCGATGTGTGAAAGGAGAAATGGCACCTTTTTTCTGAGGTGATATGGAACGGGTGCCATTTCCCCCCCATCATTCCTGATTTCATATTTTTGTCCGAAATATATCGGTAGACATATATGGGGCTAGCAAATACCTTCTAATAATAACTTTTGGTTAACAGAAATGCCTACAATTTATAAGAAAAAAGTCAGTGCTCATCGGGCTTCATGGACTGAAGCTCAACTTGTAGCAGCAATTGCTGCTATTAATGAGAAGGTTTTATCGGTGAAAGGAGCCGCAAAACATTATAAGATACCTTTCACTACTCTCAGAAGGCGACTTAGAGCTGGAGATACCAAAAAGCCCTCCTTGGGAGCTCCTTCTTGTTTGGGTGAAGAAAATGAGCAGAAAATATCGGTCCATATTAAAAAACTTCAAGCACACGGTTTTGCACCAACTAGAAAGGAAGTGTGCCAGATGGCTTATGGATTAGCAGAAAAGTGTGGAATAAATCACAAATTCAGCCATCATAAAAAGGCGGCTGGAACCGCCTGGCTTACTCTTTTTTTGAAGCGTCAGTCAGACTTGGCTGTAAGAAAAGCAGGAGTATCACAGGCTCGTGCACAAGGGATGGTAAAAACAGAAGTGTCCAATTACTTCGAATTGTTAAGTAGAACCTTGGCTGAAAATGACTTAATTGACAAACCTGCACATATTTTCAATATGGATGAAACTGGATGTCAGCTTAATAATCGACCTGAATTAGTCATAGCCGAAAAAGGATCGCGGAATGTGGCTGCAATAACTTCAGCAGAAAAAGGTGAGACTGTAACGGTCATTGCTTGTTGTAATGCTGAGGGAAATTTTCTTCCACCAGCATGTGTATTTAAAGGTTAGCTAAAAAGCGTTATTTTATCTTATATTAGTTTTGATGTTTTTCGTTTTTTTTAAGGAAAAATTAAAAAGCCTGAATTCGAAGATGGAATGCCCCCAGGTTCAGTCGTATATATGGGAGATAAATCTGCATATGTTAATAGTGAACTATTTTTTAAGTGGTTAAAATACCACTTTGTTCCAAGAAAGCCGCAGGGGAAAGTAATTCTTATACTAGATGGTCGCTCTTCTCATTGCTCTAACGTCGAAATGTTGGAGTACGCGGTTGAACATGAAATAACACTTTTGTGTTTGCCACCACACACTACACAATTTCTCCAACCACTAGACAGATCTTTCTTCAAACCTTTCAAAAGTTTCTTTTACGCAGCATGCAACTTATATATCAAAAATAACCCATCCAGAAAAATATCTCGCTTGAAATTTGGTCAACTTTTATCTCAGGCATGGACAAAGTCAGCCACTTCTAGCAATGGAATTTCTGGATTTAAAGCAACAGGGATTTTTCCTTTTTACCCTGATGTTATTCCAGAATACGCTTTTCTTGAAGCTAATTCATCAGTTTGCGAAGAAAATCACTGTACAGGCACTTTGGAAATACCTGTTCTAATGGAAGCTCAAACTGCGCCACCCGAGGAAACCACCAAACAGGTAGTCTCAGATTTTCCATATCATTTTCAGTTACCCTCCTAACATAAAAAACTTCAAGATAAACATTCAAGAGACACCTGGAATAAGTGATGTGCTACCAGGAAATATGTTAGATATAATTTCTCCTGTACCTTCAACCTCAAGAGATAATAAGCCAAACCCGAGGAAACAAAAGCCTCGAATCCTTACTTCTTCAGACAACGTAGTTAATAAAAAAAATAAGTCCATGAAGCGGGAAAAAAAATTGTAAGAGGACGGTAGTTCCTAAAAAGAAAACTACAAAAAAACGAGCGATGGTAAACACCTCAGACGAATCTGATGGTTTTGAAAATTTTGGGGAAAACGTTTGCACTGGATGTGGTGAAGACTATGCTGAGACCACTAGACCCGACGAGTGGGTTAAATGCATTGTTTGCCATTTGTGGTCCATGACTCATGCACATCATTTGTCAACACTTGCAACTCGTGTGGCAAAAAGAACCTAAAAAACAAGTAGGGTGCCATATCGCCTAGGGTAGGGTGCCGTATCCCCTGCTCTTTTGGGGGATATGGGTTTTTCAATGAATTTATGTTTTGTTAATTTTTTTATGTTTTTAATAGTGAAATCCTATTTATTTTTTATTTTTATTTTACTTGTTGATTTTAAGAATAAAAACGTTTTTGTTTGAATCAAAAATCTCTTTTACTTTTTGGGTTATGCCGATTTAAAAAAAAGGGTGCCATATCACCCGACTTTACCCTATAGATACGATAATTCAGCGGCCTTCCCTCACATCCCACTTCCACTATCACACTTCCTTCTCTCGCTCCCTAAATATTATTTTTTGAAAGGAAAATCTAAGAAATCTACACACCAGAAATATTTATTTTATTTGCTCCCAAATTGTACAAAGTTAGAGCGCTTCCTTCTCAAATTTATCAAAAATTATCTGCTAGCTACGAGAAGCAAATACTCTAGACATCCAGAGCCCCCAGTGGATACAAAAATTTCATTTAACACTTATGCCGTCGAGCACGTTTTTGTTGCAACGAATAAAATAAATCATAATTCGCCCGTACACTGTATTTTTTTTTAAATTCACAAAGTGGTAGATTGACATTGAGAATGTAGTACGGACTTTCAAACTAGTATAGTAATACAACCAGGCTTAAAATTCTACACCGAATATGTGAAAAATAAAAATATTAACAGCTGTTAATCCTGCCCATCAATGTAGTTAAATATTGCTGCCCACGTGAAGGTTAAGTGTTATTGCTTGCATCCCTTCTAAATAAAACTAATAAAATGTTGTATTTACGAAACAACAGCCGAATCAGAAATAAGGGGGAAATAACAACGTAACTATTCAGAAGTGCTTTGAACTTTTCATGTACTTTAGTATTTAATTATATGTACATGTAAACCTAGTAATTAGTTTATAATTTACTCTTGTGTGTATTACAACAAAATGTTATGTGGTATTATGGTCACTATATGAAAATTGTACGAAAATTACTCTAGAATTCATTATTCAGTCTACATAGTAAAGTTTGGACATCAAATTAAATCTGAATGAAGTAATAGGTACAAGTTTTCTTGTAACTTGTTAATGTTCAAAGTTTTACTCAAGTGTCCTGATATTAGGAGAATATTGAAATAGACCAGAAGAATGCATCAAATTAGCTGGAATCTGAGAAATTTGATAGCAAAATCGTTTTAAAGTGATATAAATATATTATTACATAATTGGGTATTTCAATAGTTGATACTTTTAAAATTAAAAATTGTTTTCAGAAATTATTTTAATAATTCGAAATCTTCTCGATAATTTCTGAAAAAAAAAAAATTAAATAATTGAAAGTTTTCGATCCTTTCACATCAATTTTCAGATACTGGAACTCCATATACCTAAAATATCTAGATTATATGTCAGTCAATCCATTTTCAAATATGCCAAATGAAAATCGACATTTTCTTTTGAAATAAATTCGTGAATAACAAATTTATAAAATGGACGAAAATAAATATCTTAACCCTTTCGTCGAATTTGTGTAATATATACCAATTTTCCGTTAATTTTTGTGTACTTTTACATTTAAGTTGTTATGTTTTGTAGGTATTTAAAAAGTTCTATGTTCTTTAGCGAAATATTGCACTAGTAGTGACCTACGAAACAGAAAAAAGTCTACCCCAGTAATTTCGGTGCAACTGAAAAAAACAATTTTTTTTTTTGAAAATTCTAGTTTTTACTTTAAAAAATGTTCTTTCTGCAATCGCTTAAAAGATCGTACGAAAGGGTTAAAAGCTGTCAGAATTTCTTATATCTCATAAAACAGTTTATATCCAAGTGAAAAATTAATATCTTAAATTTTGTTTCGTTTCCTCATCACACCACACTATAAAAATATTTTAGAAAGATTTTTAAATTTAAAATGTATTTTCATAATATTAAAGTACCCACTCTAAAAGGATCAGCCCCCAGGACGACTGTATGTCGTAGCGTTTTGAACCGACGCGACGTAGTGGAAAAAGCGTTTCATTTAGTACCGAGATAACGTCTGGCAGACGGAAATTGTCTACTAAAATGACAAAAACGGAAAATTCATAGTGATTTGTTAATTGTGGCATAATCTTTCTGCATTTTTTCGATAATTTTTTACATTTTAACAAAAAAAAATTAATAGTATTAAGTGAAAATTAACATTTATTCTTGGTATCTTGAAATAAAATTTCTAAACCTGCCAAAAAAACCGTTGATTTTCCTTAACACGTTGGCTAGCAGCCAAAAAACCGCTTACTCCGCTAGTATACACTGGGAAAAAACGCAAAAATCATTTCTGTACTTTGTGAGTCACCAGTGAACACAAGATCAATACAGACAAAAACGAACGAATCGAATAAATTATAACGGACAAAAAAAAACCCCTTTGTACCGCACGAGCAACTGCACTCAACCATGGAACTTGAGAAACTGACGGTAATGACAATAGTGTGTGTACACCGGTGACTCACATGGTAGCCAACGTGTTAAAACGTCAATAAAAACGACACGTTATTTTTTGCACAGCCTCCCTCCCTTCCCACAATCACCAACAAATTATGCATTTTCGCGACTTTTAGTAAAAGCCTCTAAACATGTCATGGATTTCCTGGAACAATAGGCGTTCCAGGAAATCCATTCAAAAATACTTTATAAAATTTTTTTTTCTTGTAGATTGTCCTTCTATTGAAAGGATTAAGTTGTTACAATACAAAAATCGATGGACTGCTGATTCTACAAATCTTTTCACACATTGCAGCGTATACGAGTTCCTGTATAAATCCACTTCTGTACGCCTTTTTGTCTGAGAATTTTCGGAAAGCATTTCGTAAGGTAAGAACAACACAAAATTCCTATTCAATTTTTTTCTAAAATTTTTTATAACTTCTTTGTTTTTCTTATTTTGTTTAAACTGAATCATGGTGATCAAGTTATGTAAACACATCGATACAAACCTCCTTATATTATCGAATAAAAACATAACTGCTATTTACTAACATAAACAAGTCTAAGTTTATGGCCGCTTAATTGAATCTCTGGATTCGAAAGGCCATGTAATTGGATTCCTTACAACTTTCTGTTTATTTGATTTTCTATTTGCGTTCCTCGTAAAATACCTCACTGAATGGGCACCAAAGCGTTTTGGGGGATTCCAAAATAGAGATGCTACAAAAACGAAAAATACACAAGCCAATCATATAATAAGAATAACAACATAGTGTTTCGTGCACAGAAGGATAGGAGCTATGTCGGAATAATGACATTGAACATTGAATAGAGAAGATCCGGAATATAGGGACAACGAGATCGAAATAAAAACAATTATGGATCCAATGTTCGGGTTAACACTTCCAGAATGTGCTTAAATTTTCTACCGTCAGTCGTCCCCGAATTTCGATCGAAATGGTTACCCATCATCATCACCATCGGTATATTTATACAAATAGTGCTATAGCATGACAAAAATTTCTTCCTGGAGAGATACATTTTCTATGTTCTCCATTTATGTTTATTTTGTTGTCATAATGTTTCCTTTACTGGAATTGATTGGCAATTGAAGTAAAATATTCAATATTTGTAATGTGTTAAATATTCCCATCCAAACAAAGGCGAATTCGATGATTTATTAAGTGTTTGTCAGCTTTTATCGCATTTAATGTCATGGACATTAAATGTGAAATGCGTACTTTCGGAAAACGATTCCAAATTAAGGAAAATTGAAAATTTTCATGATTTTTTTAGAGCAGAATAGCCAAGAAAAATGAAAATGTATTACAAATAATTTGTAATTTTATTCGTTTTATACTATAATAATTTTATTCATTTAATACTAGCGGCTGTCAAACATTTTTGCATTTTCGAACCCCCACTTCCGTCACTCGTCACGCTTTACTACATTTTTTTGTATGCGATTTAATACCTCCGACGTTACACTGGCGCAGACCCTGCTATCCCTAAATATTTTACGTATTTTATGAACAGTCACTAAGTGTTTTCTATATCTAAGAAAACCACCATATCAGTTGGTCGCCACGGCCATTAATGCATCTCCTATAAACCTTTTTCGTAAATAACACATACCTGGGCACCAATCATGTATTCCGACGCATCTCTGTCATTCGACTTCGACGCAGCTTTTAACTCTTGACTTCGCCATATCTGCAGTTTGAAATTTCTCGGAATCGTCACTATGAATCCAAACGTGATTCTGACTGTCACTCCAGGAAATTTGAAGCTGATGATATGATGAAGTCAAGAGTTAAAAGCTGCGTCGAAGTCGAATGACAGAGACGCGTCGGAATACATGATTGCTGCCCTGTCCATGAACTGCGATTTCCTACAATTTTTTTGGTAAAGGAATAACTAATGGCACATAATTCGTAATGATATTTTCATCCACCCCTTGGTTTAGAAATTACTAAATACAAATATTTAAACTGTTATTTTGTTCTTTTATTTTTCAGGCTATTCATTGTTTGCAAAAATCAAATAATAACATTAGTTATTCGGCGCAATTGCAAACACGGACGTCACAAGTACAAAACTCAACCGCAATTTAATATAAATTCGTATAACCTCAATAAAAGTATTAATAATAAAATAATAAAAGAAAGATATCGAAAATATAGTCATTTTATTGAAACATTATTTTAATGAATGAAAAAATAATAACGTATTTATATTATTACTGATGACAAAGTCTATATAAACAATAAAAATATATTAATTTGTTTATATTTTCAATATATTTAATTACTACTTATTATAAATTTATGAAACTATTTAAATTTCTAATGACCATATTTATATTATATATTTAGAAAAATACGATATTTACGATTATAAGCAGTATTTTGTAAATAGCTTTTTAGTTTATTATTATCTGTACAGAAAACAACAAATTTGACACAATCTTTAGAGCCCCCGGATTGTATCAATATTTGTTATATTGGTTTTGTGATATTGAGTTCTATTGTAATAAATAAATTCTGTATTTATATCGTTTTTTTTTATTACTTTCATTAATAGACCGGTTTATTATTTTTACGACAGAAGGTGAATCAATTATATCGGAAGTTTAATCAAGGACTCGGCTATCATCAGATATGATTGAATATTGCATCACACATTGCGAATATCTTTTATTACTCCATGACGGAAAAATCTAATAATGTTGAATTTAATTCGATAACTTTGTATCCTATAATTGATATAAAACAATTTCCGGAAAATTTCTATTGTTTCGAGGTAAATATGCGTCACGTTATGATGAAAAAAAAATAGACGTTTCAAAAAATTTGTATGGTATCTTTTTGCATAAACAAATTTCAAAAATAAAATAAAAAACATAAGAAAAGCTACAATTGCCAGGTGTTAATCGTCAAATACTCTGTATGAGGATAAACAAAATTTCTATTTCAAAAAATCAATTTTTGATGCAGTGGTTCGATTAGATTTTGATGTACGGTACGGTTATGTAAAATCATATTCGTCTTCACAAATTTTTCGATATGATGCACCGTTTTCGAGAATTCATTCATTTGTATGGCGGAGGGCGAAAAAGTGGTTCAACAGGATTTTGATGTAAGCATGAGTTAGGTCAAATCCAATTCTAAACACACTTTACTTTTATAAATTTTTCCAATACTAACCGTTTTCGAGAAAATTATTTCGTTTTTCGAAAAATTAACCGTTTTCGAGAAAATGGTCGGATTTTTTCCGTTCAAGAACCTAGCCTTGCTATTTACCAGAAACACGGACACGAATAGACACATGGACGCACATGCAAATTGCAAAAGAAAAAGTTTCAAACAACCTGGTTTAGTTAATTCTCATATAGAGCACAAACGTGGCTGTATATAGATACTTTTGCCAGAGACCCAATACTCTAATACATTTATTTTCCATTCGGTGGGTCACAAACCCCAAGCGTTTTTATGGTAGTCATGATGTGCGCTGGGAAATTTTCTTTATAAAATCAATTTTTTTTATGAAAATCTGGTGGATTCCTCAACTTCAATAATTTTTCAACAAAACTAGATTTTTATTTTTCATGGAACAAAGAAAATTTTTAAAAATGTTGCCTGCGGCGCATGACTGCTTTCAAAATGACTGCTTTTGGCAGTATAGGTATAACACATATATATATACCGGAAATGAAGGAGGGGGGAGGTAACTAAATACAATTATTAATAAACGCATTTATATGTTGTACAAAAAGTCACAAAATTCTAACAAATTGTGTCATTATATACATAATTGTTTTTCTGATTGAAATTAAAAAGCAGTCAAAATGACTTGCTTGGGCAATCTAGTGTTAAAGCGTATGTCGATTATAAAAAAATCTTTTTTTTTTGCTGATACTCGAGGCAAAAAACAAATGTTCTTGTTTAAATGTGTACCTACTGAACCGATTTTGTCAGATCATTTCATTCGAAAACAATTTTTAGAAGACAACCAAATATGACAAATAATGTGAATATGACCAATAATTGCATAAATAAAGTACAACGTCTTCGAATTTCCTCGAACATAACCAGTTTTTTGCAAAATATCTTAATAATTACAGACTTATCGAATTCTAAATACACTATTTTTCCACAAATACTTATTCTCAATTTTCTACCATGCATAATGGAAAGTTCCAATTATCTCATATCATTAAACGGAAAATTTAAAAATCAGCATTTTACCAATAAACGTTTCAGTGTAAACTTCAAAAAGCGAAGGTGGACTTTAATAATAATCTCAATCTCGTATTAAATTAAAAGTGAACCATCTGTAACTCGTCTTCAAATTTAATTAAATCAATTACGAACATGAGTTGCTCACAGATCTATTTTTACCTATCAATATTAGATAAACAATAAACAGCTTATTTTTTTTTGCCCGCATGCATTTACGTAAAATGTAAAAAAAAATCCTATTTCTTATTTTTAGACCCCAATAATCTCAATGAAATCATTCGGCGAAATTTCAATCAAAATTTTTGCTGATGCCTCTAAATGATACACTTTAGACGTTTGGATTTTTTAAATGAGTAAATCAGTCGGAAATCAAGGAATTAATTTCATTTGCTGAAATAAGAATTGAAAATATTGATTCTATGAAACGTTGCTACGGCATATTTAAGCTTTATTTTATTTGGGAACTTAATTTACTTTTTATATTCGTTCTTAATATAAAATCGATGGTATTACGTCATTCAAATATTGTATCAATTCATGAAATTCCAAAAACTTAATTTTTTTTAAATGGAGTCTCATTGTAATTACGGGTTTTACTGTGGTGTAAAGTTACTTCTGAAATGTTCAAAGAATAAAAAGTATCTTCCGACAGTTGCAATTTAGGCAAATATTTAAAGACCAATTTTATGAAAACAATCAAAATGTTTAAGACAACATTTCAAGTATCAAACTTTATGTATAAAAGTTTTGTTTGCCGATTAAATTCGTGGAAAATTCATCAAGAATTGCGATTAACTAGTGGATTTATTATACAACGAAATTTTTCCTCTTATATGCAAATGACATTATTCAGCTGATCATAAAATGCTTGATTATGTCAATACACAAGTTTTTTATTTCATTTTTTTTTTCTTCAAATTCCTGACTAACTGACTTTTGAGAAAACTTTCTCTTTACTTCTGTGGTGCATTTTACTCAGGCAAAATATTTACTTGACACCATAAAAAGTTTCAATAAAACTTTCCTTGGCTGGTGGTCATAAAAGTTTTCAAGTGAGTAAACAACAATTTTCCGAAATCCTTTCGGACTTTTTTTTCTTCTTTACGACAATATTTATTATAACTGTGCACAAGTATGATTAAAAACATTATTTCTTCTCAAAAAATGGGAAAAAAAATTTAAGTCCTAAAAGTTATAATAAAGCTTTTTTTTTGAAGATTTTATTTCCCCGCCCATCTATTTTCCAAAGCATATTGAATGGCTATAAATACTAAACATATATCAAATTTGGTCACTTAGCATTATTGGAAAATTTCCGAGTTTTCATTCATTCGCAAGGCAATCACATCATACCCCTATGTTGGCGTCGCCAAATAGTTTCTTTTGCTTGGTCATTTTATTGATTATATTTTTGTATAGTCTCAAGTTTCAATGACTTTTGCCGGCTTTTTTACGGATTCATTGGGCCATCAAGGATGTCGTACACGCAAACCTTTTGAAAAGCCGGAAACAACTTTCAAAACTTGGAAAATCAATTCTCGATTCAGCTTTATTCATCACACACAAAACATCTCATGGCATCACATCGAATCACATCACAGCCAACTTTAAGACATTCCCATACGTGACTCGAAATTTGTTCAATGTAATATACACCAAAATTTTGATTTTATCCCAGATAAATGGAAGCAGGTGCCGTTCCTTCAATCTACTTAGTTATATCAAATGTTGGGAACATATAGCTATGTTTTTCGGAATTGTTCGTTGTAACAATTTTCACTATGTTGAACTGAAAATTGATACAATGAAATCTGAAAATCTTTTGTTACTACCATTGCACAAAAGAGCTAACTTTGTTTTTGCCATACAAAAATACATATACTACGTGGCCGTATGTTCGGGGGAATAATAATGATTTGGTTCTCGTCTCTTTTACTTTTCACACTCATATTGACAAATAAATATATTCGCATACAAATCGTATAATAGGACGAACAATAAGATATTCAATTTTCGATTGTAACTTGAAACTCGATACTAAACTTTTGTAGTAAGATAACTTACATTTTGCGTCATATAGATTCATGTTATAATAATTATAGTGATTAATGTGGAACGACCTGCGGCAAAAGTTTATCCAACAACTACATAACTTATTATAGAACTTTAATAGTTTCACAAACTAAAACTAAATCTTAAAACTATTTTGATTTTACATTGAAAATCTGCGTTTTAGTAAAGATATTTTCAAATTTCATGAAAGTTCGTCAAAGGTCCTAGATGTATGGTTTCAATATCAGTAACAATGTATAACGATGTTACTATAAAGGGCATGTGTGGCTAACTCTTTTACCAATCGTACATTTTAAGAATTTTCGGTTGAGATCGCCACTTAAAACTGTAAATTTGTACATATTTTACTCTAAACCAACCTTTTAGCCACATTGGGAGGAGACGAGTTATATTGGGCCACAAATACAATATACTAACCATAAAGATAGCTGATTAGTAAGAAACGTAGAATATATACATACTTAGTTAACAATTTTAAGTAATTTAAACTTCATTAATTTATAATGTTTGTAAATATATCAGTTTATGTTGGGCCACAGGTTCTGGGCCGCATGCGACCCGCGGGTTGGAGAACCCTGCTCAAAACGATATTTCGGAAAGGGGCTATGATATCTATGATCACTTGAAATAAATTGAAAAATAAAACTGAGTTTTTATATAAAAAAATATCTTAAAAGATACTTAAAAATGTCTTTCGGTATGTAAAATATCTTAAACTAGCTTGCATACCCGTCGTTGCCGGGTTAAGTTTTTTCAATTTTTGTTTATGGTCTATGTTGGAGCTAAACTTTAGGCCAATCGGTCCAGTAGTTTCCCCGCGAAAGGGTAACATAGAGGAAGAGCTAAGTTTCGAGATTACTTTACCCCCTCCCCTTACTCCACCCACCCCTAACGCTACTATTTCGTATGCCTATGTTGGAACCAGAACTACCACAGACACTCATGTCAAATTTCAAGTCAATCGGTTCAGCCGTTTTTGCGTGAAAGAGGAACAGACAAACAGACAGACACCAACTCATTTTTATATATTAGTATGATAATGATAAGCTAAAAATATGAGTTTCTTGGCGAAAGCTGTACTTTGAATGACACCGAAAAAAACACCGTATTTTTTCTTATATGGGAGGTAATAGCTAACGTAAATGTTGATAGAAAACTACGATTTTTGAAAAACTTTATTCACAAAAAATTTCAAGTCACTAGCTCAACGCCTTCTTGAGTTATTTAAGATACGTAAAACGGATATACCGACAGACAGATGCACCGACATCCTCATAATTTAGCCTGATACGGATTTCGCACTCGGTCAAAAACTCAATTCTTATGGTATATTTTTTAATACTAATTGGTCTTTCTTCGTTAGAGTAGAGAAAAAGTTGCGCCGGTATAAAAAATATATAATCAAACACGATTGAGGCTCTCACGGTTGAAAATTATAAATGTTTATAAATTTTCGGTTTGACCGCGTAAAATGTTTTTAAGATAAAAAAATGAACAAAATTTTTTTTAATGTTCACAAAAGACATTTTCGTGATGCCCATTGTCACTTGTAGACTGTAGTCATCCCTAACACCTTGGTGTAGTTTATTTTTGTATCCGATGCGTTACAAATTGTATACTAAATCTAATATAATCCTATGTGATATATCATATAGTATAAAAATGAAATTAAAAAAAATGTTTGGTAATTATTTTTTCTAAGATAAGGTGATTAAAAAATCTATTTGCAAACACAAATATTTATAGATAAACACATCGAACTGCATCTATTTGGTCTTCTAAGCTATGAAATCTCAAATAAATTTCTAAGGTATACAGTTGTAAGATTATTTTCCCTCATATTTTAATGCTCAACTGTGAAAAACATTTACTACCAATAAAAATACCGAAAAACATTTTTTTCTTATTTCTCCATGAGCAAATGTTGATATAATTACAAGAACCTGAAAAAAATATTCTATTCTACTTTAAGAATAAAATAAATTAATATATGTATATATAAGAATGCTGAAAAACCGGACTGGAGTTTTTTTTTGTTTTAGTTATTTTTTTTTTGTTTTTCTTTAACTCTGCTTTAAAAAATTATGAAAAATCCGTAATTTGTGTAAACCTTTAGTGATTACAAAAACAAAAATCATACGCTTCCTATCAAATTATAAAAATTGTACGAATCCATTAAATTTGTAAGTATTTTCAGTTTTTTTTTGTCCATCAATACATTAAAACCATAAATGACCGTAGATATTCTTCCATTAGAGTTCTTATTCACAAAGTAAACGAAAAACGCGCGTATAGAGGAAAAAATGGGGGAAATAATACGAAAATGCCCCATTCTTGAAGAGGTTTTTGCGTTAAGCCGCTTAAACTTCTCTTGACAAAAAGAAATTCCACTTTGATAAATGAATTTGTTGACCTGTCGCTCCCCTCTGTAAACTTGACCCCAGCAAACAATTCCCTCTTCAACATTATGTCGTCGGTTCGGGAAAAGTGAAAAGAAACTCTTTAGCACGTATCCTCTTACATGATGGCATTTTTACAAATTTAGATCGAAACAGCGAAACAAAAATAAATCTCTAGAATGGGAGTTCCGGGAAATCCTGGACATCCATCTGGAAACCAAGTTTAAATACGACTAACCAAAACGTTAAGAAGGCTACTTTGCTATCATTTACAACTTATCGCACGAGTAACCCCCATTTAGAATAATTTTCTCCTTCACGGATGAACATTTTCTCCAAGTGCTTTCGAAAATTCCTTTTGCGCAAAATCCACAACGGTTGGTTCATTTTCCGAATTTCGATGTGGGGGTATTGCAATTACGGGGGTTTCAATGTATGAATTGGCGACCGTCTGGGGATTTGTTATCAAGTGCAAATACACTCAGGGGTAAGTTTTGCCAGCAACAGCCGGTTAAGCAAGACCAAGTCCAAAAATGAGAAATTTTGTGTCGGCTGACGTATGTTCCAGCCCCGCTTAGCCCTAACTTTGTCCTAAATCTCAAGTTCTATTCTCCCGAACACCACAAGCCTTGAGACCAAGTTAAATCTTTGCTGGCTTCCTTCGTGCAGTTTCGATTTGCCATCAGTTCCACCACAAACACCCAACACACTGTGGTGGTTCCAGTATTAAGGGATGAAAATTGAAAGCCATCGACCGTGGGGGTGTAATGCAAGCGCGTGAGGGTGTTGCTCGTAAATAGGTCGAATCGGTTGGGTGTTATGTCTGGAATTTTGACACCAATGTTTAATGATTTTTATATTTATTCAGACAAAAAAGAATCTGTATTCGCAGCAATAAATCATTTCACGTTTACCATAAAATGAAAACTATTGTGGCGCAAATAACTTCTGTTGACGTTCCAAAAATCCTTCACTACAGCATACAGAGAATGGGATTACATGAAAATTGCGTGATCCGAAAATAAGCGTTGCCATAGACTAATTAGTTTAAAACTTTGATGGAAAAGTCCGTTATTTCGATTATTGATTAATTTTTAGTGTTGTATTCTTGTGAAAAGCGAACTATAAGTGTCGGAATCATTTAGCAATAATTCAGGTAATGTGACTCTAAAATCTAGAAATGTTATAAAATGTTAAGCGAGTTAACATGATAATTATGGGTTTGAACATGAAAGGGTCCAAAAATTAATTTACTTTTGTTGTTCAATAAATTGCACTTCAATAATCTTTTTAAATTTTTTTACAACAACTGTACATAATATTGGAAAAAAAATCTTAAAGAAATTTCTTCATTTTAGAATTTAAGTGTAAAATTATCTTTTGAGACGGAAAACAGTAAAAATACTAAAGAGATCAAATCTTGAAAGTTACCATACGTTTAAAAATATTTTTAAAATAAAAAAAAAAACATTTCTTTATATAGAAATTAATTTCTTGAATTCAGAATTATTTCCTCATATTATGAGAATTAAATTCTTAGCTAAAAGAAATTAATTCTCAATTTAAGAAAAGAGTTCTTCATTCAAGAAATTAAGTTCTAGATATAAGAAATGATTTTCTTAATTTAAAAAATATTTCCAAATTTGATTTCAATATCCTGAAATTCAGGTAAAATTTTCCTTGGTCGAAAATCATTTCATTTTCGAGATTCTAGAAAATTATTCTCACTGTGAGTTGTCTGTTAGTGATGCTGCTCTAAACTCGAGAGCGACAGAACCGACGTAGACTAAACTTTGAAGTTTTCCCTTTTTTCCTCTTCCCCCCTCGTCCGAACCATTAACAAAATTTTAATGTGGTGTTCACTATTAAACCAGTCGCCAGTAAAACGACAAAAGTCTACCATTTATACTATTAAACACATTTTCTGCTACCTTCATAGCTTGTAAAAGGACTTTAAACAGATAAAAATTTTATAAAATTTATTGTCAGAGATAAAACATATTAGATTAGATAAAATACAATTTATTTAATTAACACTTTGTTATAAATATATATATACTTTCGTTTATGTTATAGTTGTCATATGTTTCGATAAGATTATACAATAAAATGTTTATAAACAACTAAGCATCTCTTTAAAAATATGTCTTTCATTATCGGTGAATACCTCTTTGAAACGTTTCTTTTGATCGGAATTCAATTTCATATAAAAATCCTGGGCAGATGTGATAAACAAGGAAACTTCTGCGTCGTTCAACAATTTGAATTCATTTAGCACAAAGGGGAATAGTTTAATTAAATGTAAATTTATAGATGCCGAAAGGAATATCACCGTAAGCGACCAGACACTCTTCTCAGTGGTTAATGCCAAAAAGTTTGGTAGCGAGCATATCAGCCAATCCTGTAGCATTTGCAGAAATGATGAATCGATAGCAGAGCGAAAGACCTGCAATAAAATTTACAAAAAATTTCGATTTTTTCTAGCATAAGCAAAAAAAAAAAAAAAAAAACAGGTAAGAGTAAACGGAAAAAAATAAATTTCAAGTTTAGCTTAAATTGCATAAAGGCAAAAAAAATCAGAAGGATGATATATGAGATTGGATACCAGAACGATAGATAGTTGAAATAAAAGGAAAAGATTTACAGATAAAAGGATTGAGTTAAGGGACAGGACAAGATGTCATCATGCATATAATCCCCGGGTGATCCATAAGGAAGAATAGATTCATTCCACTCATAGATCTAACCGGTAAACTATGACTACGTACATCTTGAGATGAATGTTTCTTCGGGGTTATTCAAACATGCAGGGCAAAGGAAAAAACCGAAAACGATTGAGAAAAAGAGTTATGAAAAATTCCACAAGAGAACATACCTGGTAGACAATCCGAGCAATAACTTCACAGTGGGGCTGATTTATTGTCAAGAATTCTTTTATGACTTTCGTAAGGATTTCATTTGGCGGCACGAGGTCACGAATAATTTGGCACAAGACTTCGCCATAAATTTTTGCAGCACTCGACGTCGATGATTTAATGCGCTGTAGCAGGACATCTACTTTCTCTGTTTGCTGAACTATAATTTCCGGGTCGTCTTGAACTATGCCATTCGAATGTTCAGTATTTTCCAGCTGCTTCGATGATCCTGTAGAGGATTATTAAAAGATACATACTTATAAGTATTGGAATACACAGAAAACTGGAATCAAAAATCAGGAGATGAGACCGAACCGAAAACTAAAAACCTAGAACCGAAATATATATCCAATCGTATCGAATGAAATAAAATAGATACTCTTCAGATGATGGTATGATTTTTTTTTAATATAACGATATATTATTTGGATATATTGGATGTGGTTTCGATCAAATATTTACTGGTATTGAGTGTTGGTCGAAACGATTCTGTGGTATTCAACTAAAGCGCCAATAAATAATGGATCTGTTTAAGGATTTAAATGTTTAGGGATTGGATCAATGGGATATCTGGCAAGGGATTTGACCAACTTGCCGCAAATATTTATCATTCTGTGTATAAAGGCTGTCGGAAGTTTTACTTGCCAGAAAGTTTACGGAAGGTAAAGATGAAGGGGGCGGCAAAAAGGAAAACTTTCGTGCAACAATCGATTCGATCCGTATTCCTGAGTTCTTTCACGCCAAAAAATAGAAAAGGAAACTTTTCCTCTTTTGTCTTATTCCAAATATCCGCTACCCTCTTCGCAACACAGATATATATATTAGATATTCACAAAAAATGTTAATTAGAAAGTTTCTCTTCGTGTAAACGAATTTTTGTTGTGAATTTTGCGGTTCTGTTATACTTTAGGAATCGATAAATTAATAAATAAGAAAAGAAGACAGGAAGAAACGATATCAATTTGGGGCATTTCTTCTTTTAAATCGACCATTTTTGTTTTTCAAAAATTTAATTAAGAGATGAATTGGTAAGATTTATGATGACAAATAGGAAGCACAAACGGAAATATTCAAAATTAAAATGAAATACTGGAATACGCATCACTATTTGGTAATGAAATGGATGTAGAAACGTTTGAGCGTACAAATTCAGAAAACTTTGGTTTTAATGCACACATTCTTTCCTTATACACTGTTTATCCACACGATTTTTATCATTAAGGATTTTTTTTTTCTTAAATATTGTTTTAAGCTATATATCTGAAAACCAAACATTTAAATGTGAAAAGTCAAGAAAAACTTGAATATTTTCTTGATTAATCGCTGATTCAAGGAATTCTATTCGACATATTCAGAATATCAAACAGTTATGAGGTTTACACGAGGGGTTTTAATGCAACGTAAATCCCACAATATTATTGTACATGTCACAATTCAATTTTTATTTCGAATTTAATCTATAAATTATAATTTATAACGAATAAAATTTTAATAACACTTGGGCGATCAAACATTCGATTCGAGCTAATCCAATTTTGAATATTAATATCAATTTTATTTTTAGAATACACACTAAAAATATCGAATCGACGAATATATCAGTATCGAAATAACTATCGTATTTGCCATAAATTGGGATTTATATTTTTATCGTGAAATTACTGGGTTTTAAACAGTATTTGTCTATTAAAATTCAAATTAATTTTACCATAATATACAACTTAATGGAAGTATTTTTCGGTTTAATGATTCAATAAATGATAAATATTTACAGGTAGGTACTATATATGATTAAAATAAATGAAATATTTTACCAACCCATATAGACACAGGACAAAAGCAATTTCAGTGCTGGCAGCGAATACCTTTCATTTTCCAGTTTAACAAGTTCCAGTGCCAGCTTTTCAATTTTATCACAAATCAACTTTGGAACATGATTCGACACTAAAATTCTCTCCAAACCCTAAAATATTAAAACAAACAAATGATGGAATAATACGAAATTGTCGAACAATGAAATAGTCAATCAGAAATAATGTAGACAATCATGTAGTATTCATGATATAATCTAAATATTTTACACGTACAAAATGGTTTAAATTATACATACATAAACAACACATAAGTAGATGTCCTCATTTGTCGTCCTCTTGAGCAAATTATTGGCCGAAATAATGGTGTTCGATAATAAATTGCACTCTGGAACAAATTTTGTGGTCATTTCAATCAGACTAAAATTCAATGTCCAAACTAGCTTCGTATGAACATCGCTGAACATTGCCAAGCTGTATTGAAAATAAACCGACAATAAGGAGATATTATAAACTGTGAATTATTATTTATCTCTATCACGCTAACTAGGATATATAGATCGTAGTTGGAATTCTATTTACAATCATTTTATTTGTTTTCACGTAAGGTTTACTACTTCAATATACCTACTAACGTATAGATAGATTTTTCGCAAAATATCGAATTGCGAATATACAAACCTCTCCTCAATTATCCCATGTCGAGTAATATAACCGCAAATTAGATCCCGCACTAGGCACAATTCTTCACTTAATTTACCCATTGCGGTGTTAGTTTTTGAACAGCACTCGAGCAGACATAAAAGGCCATGAAGTGTGGCGTTCCTAATGAAAATATGGGAGCTCTTAAGATAGACCGAGATAATTGAACCCAGATGAGATAGCTCATTATACGATGGAATCAAAATTGCTTGTGTACGACACAATAAATAGATGATGTACTTGAAATTAAAGAAGAAATCATTATATCTTTAATTAATTTTGCAGAAATTTTATCGCGAAAAATTTATAGAATTGTTTCTACAATTTGTAGAGATATACGTATACTGAGAAAGTGGCACAGATTTTTAATTACTATGTTTTTGAAAACCAATACTTTTTACAAGGATTTTTTTACATAAATCCGGGATCACACAGGCGGCATAGACCACCGCCTAAAGTGGCATTTGTAGCCGAATCAAAAGTCAATAAAGAGAAAAAGTTCACAAAACACAAAGAGTAACTTTAAATTGTGAACCTAGATTTAAAAAAAGAAAATAATATTTCACCTGAGGCGCATTTTTTACGTAATAACTACATGCCGCGCATTTCTACCTATCACTTTTCCTTGTAGAACATGTTTAGCTGTGGAAAATTGTGACCTAAAATTTTATTTGCCTTAAAAATGATTTCTAATTCAATAATTCAATTTCGATCGTGAAAGCCGCGAATATCAGTCTAAAAAATAACTAGAATCAGCCATACATAAATGCCTTTTTTTATCATTTAACACGATTTCTACGATTGTATCGAAAAAGCATGGCGAAAAGGAGGGGGGAGGGGCTCAAAAATGAACAGGTTCCAATGAATTCTATTTCTTACTGTTTTTAAAATTCGACAAGAACGAAAAAAAAATCTTTGATAAAGTATTGATTTTCACAGAAAGATTTCAACATCTGTGTCACTATAAAATAGGCAATTAAAAGTTTCACTTGGGTACATACCTGATGAGATATTGTGTCATCCATCGGAATTGTCTCTTGATACTTTAACATAGTATTCTTAATCCATCTAATGTGGTTTTGATTATCACAAATTTCACAGAACTTGGTAAGATTTGGAAGAACTAAGACATGATTTTGCTAAAACGAAATAGACAAATCCCAATTAACGACAGTACAAAAAGGAGATCCGGAAAATTGTAGAGGATGAGGAAAAGTTTTTTTTTCTTTTCCTTTTTCTTTCCTTCATCCAATTAACGTCATGATGATTAAGATTTTATCATGGTCAATCTACCTCAATTAGTTGAGTAAAAACATCAAATATCAGTTGGCAGCTACTTTTTAGATCGATGCCAGACATCTCGGAAAACGAACGCGAATTCTTAATGGGAGCATCCTCTTTAATGTCCCCATCGGCCGGAATACCCTCAATTTGCCGCCACACATAGTTTAGCTCATATTGATTGGTCAAAAAGTAATTGGTTCCGATTATGTCGTCGTGATAGTTGAGCGATAGATTTCGTTCGAGATTCGGTTGGTAAAATATATTTGCGCCAGGAATAAATGATTGGACATTTTGGAGTTTTTTCGTGCTATTTTTCGTATGTAGAAAACCGAGAATGAAAAAATAAAAACAAAATTGTTGAAAGATGAAAAAATAACAATAATAATAATTACTCGAATTTCAATATTACGTTTTATGTGGTTTAAAAATTTATCATCTGAATTAATATGCAATATGTAATTATTCTTTGCCACCAAGTCAGGCGAAATGAATTTATTTTATCATTTGTTAATTGCAGATTGAATGTGGGCGACCTTTTTTCATTGTAATCAAGTATTTAAAAAGTCATCCTCCATTCCTATGGTTAGCAAATTTAATCAGCGAAAATATTTTATTTTTCATCAATTATTTTTAATTGTAATTGAACTCGCGATATTCCGCCTTATTCTTGAATCCGACGTTGCGTTAATTTGTTCGATCGACAGACATTTGAATGATAGCTCTACACTCTCACGGAAGATAGACGAATCACTGTTTCGGGTGCCAGGATGGTCGCTGTTTTGTAGAGAGAACTATGGTTTTTCCATTTATTCGACTTAAACCTTAGGTTTACGGTATTATAATTTTTTTATATAGTTCCAGCCAGAGCTTAGGGGAAGACCCTTTAATGCCGAAGCGCAACTCATGATGGTAAATAGGGGTATTCATACAATCTTGTAAAAATCTCGTAAACAGCATAAGCCGCTGTTAGAATATGCATAGAAAATCTTTTACGCAACCTTCTTAAGTTTACGTGACAAATTTGGTGAGCAAACAACCTCGTAAACAGATGCAAATCTCAAAGACGGAAATTTAGAGAAATTATGATATTTAGCTGCAATTTGTCCCCATTTGCTAATTTCATTTTTCACCGATTCTCGGGACTTTCAACTTTTAATTTTATGACAGAAGACAGTCGTACAGCTGATGGATTTAAATTATTTGGGACTACCCGGAATTGGAACTCAATAATTCGCAATTGAAACACCTAAAAACAATCAGCTAGTCTTTGATACACATAACGTTTTACTTAGGATTCGACAATAAAGGTTGTGTGTCAAATCGAGTGGACCGCGTCGTAACTTCGGATTTGAGAATAAGGGTGATTCTTTACTTAGCTTGGCCTAGGATTTTTGTCTCAAACAGACATGTTATCGATTCAAGTAAAATACAATTCAATTAGTATTTTTCATAAAAAATAGAAAATAAATCTCGTTTTTGCGACCAAGAGTTTCTCAAGGTCGAAAATAAAAAATAAACATATAAAAATATCGTTTCGTATTTATCCTACCTTATATTATCACAGTAAATTCGATTCCATCGGGGAAAATGTATAAATGATGATCTTGGACTGCCCACAACAGGGAATGTTTTACAGGACATCAAAAGCTCTAAAATAGCCTCTAGGCATATATTTTTTATTTGAAATTGTTCTTGATGGTCGACCATATTTTCATCATATGTTTTATTGATTAGCAACAGGAATGTCATAAAATACTCTTCGAATTGTTGCCTTGTCGAAAATCCAAAAATCGATAGACTGTAAATGACCACAAAAACGATTTAGTAATGGAATAAAACACACAAAACAAACATAAGCTAAACAACAACAAACTAAAAAAAAACAGTTTCCAGTTTAAGAGGAAATCACTGAGTTCATTCGACTGTGTGTGTGTAAAAAAGGAAAACCGACATCATACTCACCGTTTAATGAACTTTTGTAAAATTTCAGCATCACTGAGGTGTTCAACTGGAATCGATGGTAATCTGCAGCTGGAATGTGGTTTTCGTTCGTAGTCAAAACTTTCGAATAATTCAAATGGAGTTACAGCCAATGAATAAAAATGGTTTGTTCGAAATAATGATATCGAAATGGATTTTAGTTTTTCCTGTAATAAAATTACCAAAAAAAAAATGTGAATCAAACTTTTAAATAGCATTAAATAATTTAGCAAAAACTCTTCATACATTGATATGAGGTGAGGTATCACAGCCACCTGATGAACTGCTGCTGTCAACAACAAAACTCTTCGCTTCAACTAATTTCGCTATGAAGATTGCCTTCTGTTCAAATCCCATTTGAATTTTACAATCTGTAACATTTTCTCTTGTTTCCGTCTCCGTCTCCGTCTCCGTCTCATCCCGCTGCGGTACATTTAGATTTCGAATTTGATTTTGTATCTGATTTAGATGTATTTTACATCTTTCAAATAAGGTTGTGTTACGTACTGATTTGATCATGCCTCGGTATACCATGTCTAAAATTGTGTTAAGTTCTCGTAGATACTTATCCGGTTGGTTAAGCTCCGACCATATGTGCTTCTGTTTGAGTATTTCATCTATACACATGTAATGAACATCTGTTTCTAAGGATTCTTTTGATTTGAGCAAAATGGTGACGCGTTCACTACATATCGCTGCAAATTGAATCAACGATTCACACAGTGACAGGGAATTAAGTAAATTCTCTTTGATGAATCGCTCACTGAATTTTTCCTCAATGTAAATTAAGCAAGCCGATTCCACATGATTAATACTTCTCATTAATATCGTAATTGCTTTGGCTAAATTTAAAAAGTCCTTATCAAAACTTTCTATATCTTTGGTTAAGTGCATAACATGCTTCGCCTTTGACAATTCTAAAAATCCTATCACAGTCTTTTGTAGCACCTGCAGTGCGACTTTAAACAGCGGATGTACTTTCATATAATTAATATGCGGATTAAAGTGAATGCAATTGAATTGGAAATTCTGAATCATGATTTTACAGCATTGATCAATACAATTTGCTAAAAAATACGTTCCATCAAAGGATTCCGATGCGAATATCAAACGAATCTTTGATTCGGATTTAAATTCCAACAAGATCTTAACCACATTTTCACCATCGCTCTGTGGAATCTTTGATAGTTTTAACGTCTGAAATATTTAAAATATATTATACGCCCTTTCAAAATGATTCCAACTAAAATTTACTTCTTGAATTAGCCATTCTTCGTCAACCGGTTGATGTCGGTGGTTCATCGAGACTTTGAAAAACTCCTCACTATCATCATCGATAGCATCGGAACCGAATTGTTTTAGCAAACTATTTATATATTTCACCAGGTCATCGGATTTTCTATTTGTTTAAAACTCAATTCATAAAAGATTTTAATTATTTGAGAAAAAAAAACAAAACTCACAGAATTGTTACTGCTCTCTTCAAATAATTGTCTCTGACGTCCTTCAACTGTTGCAGAATGGAATCGCTGCCTCCAAGGCTAAACGATAAACTTTTTTTCAACTGCTCAAGTTCCCTCTTGATAATATGCTGAACCTTCTTCTGAAGAAACTTTCCCGAATTCTTATTAACGAGAATTGTTAAAAGGATTTTCAATTTTAGATCGAAGGATAAAGTATCCAACTCTTCCAGGAATTCAACAACATTTGCAATTTCCAACTGTAAGAAGTAAATAAAAGGAAATAAAAATCGCTGGAAAAAACAATAATTGTTTTATAGACAACTCGCTTCAAAGTTGTTAAATAAAAACATCCAAGTGGGCAGAAACAATTTTTCTGTAGGATTTTCATCATCAACGAAAATTTGACTTAGGCCCGCGGTACACTTAAGCTAAGTTAGCTCAGCTATGTGCCTGTTTAGAGGTTAACGTGGCGTGTTTCGTCACATATCAAAGTAAGGATAATATGAACCGCTAAACGTCCACGTCTAAACAGGCACATAGCTGAGCTAACTTAGCTCAAGTGTACGGCGGGTGTTAAGACGAGAAAAAATTCAACGCTCAGTTTATGGAGGTTAACGTTCGGTTTAACGCATCGAACCAATCATCGGGCAAAAGAATTAACTACACTAGGATGTTTGAGATGACAAAATATTTAGACGTCCGCTTATCCGTGCGTTCATCATCGAACACCATAACTCTCGAAGGAATTAACGTTGAGATTTGAAATTTTGCGCAAATTAGTTTCTTGTAAAAATTTACCCTAAGTTCTTGAGTCCAAAATTCGGCCTCGCATTTCTCCCTGCCACATTTTCGAGAAAATGGAAAAAACACTGCAATACATAAATGCCGACATACATTTGTCATCCCGTCGTACATTCCATATTTTATTTAACTAAAAAAACATTCTTTGATTAAAAAAGTTACTCACCTTTGATGCATTGGAGCTCCGCTCTAGTACGGCATTCAATATAATTTTCGTAAACTTCACATCTCTCACTAGAAAGTAAACTGATAACAGTCCACGTCGATGTCGGATGAGTGATATAATTACTCGATTTGTTGATAACATTAAAACTTCATCTATGGTCCACTCATTGGAATCATTCTATATGCCAATTTAAAAATCAACATATTTATTAATTATGAAAGTCATTAGAGAAATGTTTCAACTTACAAAATGATTACATAAAATAATGATTGAATTTTGAATAAAATTCTCCTTCTCTAATATTCTAATGTGGTCAAGTAGATGCAATTTATCAAAATTCAGTTTGCAAATTAATTTTAAAACATCCATATAAAGGCACTCATCATTAAACGTAACTGGAAAATATGTTGCATAAAAATCATCATCCAACATTCTACATCGTAGTGCATTTTTCAGTCCATCGAAATGTTGAAGAGATTTCATTGTACTTAGAAATTTCGTTATTAAAATCCTAAACTCAGCATTGTACGAGTAAGCTTTCATTACGATGAAACTGCATTTTAACTTTTCATATAAAACTTTTGCGAAATAATTTATTTCATTGGCGGCACTTAAGTCACATTCGGCATTTTTGAAATACAGCTTTATGTGATTTGTTAAATAAATCTCTTCAGCAATAAAAATTACATTCTCTAATATAATTATAATTTGTGACAGGTCATTAAAATTATTCACATCCTAGAAAAAAAAATAAAAATTCAATTAAATAAAAATGTATAACCACAGAATAGCTTTTTTGTATTATGAAATAATGAAAAAGAATAATTTTGTGAACAGCTGGATTATAAACTATGAACTTTTTCCAAATATATATTCAAACAAAAAACAGGTAGAATTTTCGTTACAGTCCCATTGCCGTGAATCTACACAATCACATTGTCAAAGTAAATTTAATCTGCATTTTCAAATATACTTTTTGTCTTAACCTGTCCTAAGCAAATATTTATGTTTCAGATGCGATAAAAATAGAATTGGGGTGAAAAAATATCAATTTTTCTTTTCGTTTACTTTTTAACACAATTTTCAATAGGAAAGGCAAAACCAAAGGCACAAAGCCTTTAGCAAGAGGAGATGAAAAAATATCCTTAAAAAATATATTGTGGTTTAATTTCTTTTGTGATTTTTGAAGGAAAAATATAACTAGACATTGCCGAAATCCTGGACGTTTTAATGCACAAGAAATTTTTTTTAAAATGTATTTTTCGTGACTTTGTTTCGCGACTTGTCTTTTCTCGTGTTTTGTACCAAAAATCTCAATTTTCTAGCGGGGTCCAGAAGGAAGGGGGATTCATAAAAAATATTCTATCCTATTTTTCTAAATAAAAATTCGTGTACAAAATTTAATTGAAATCGGTTGAACTGTTTTCGCTGACGAAATAAACATAACAAAAGCTATAATTGCCAATCTGGCAATCATTGGAGACCCGTATGGTGATACGGGTCACAGACAGACGGACAGACGGACAGACAGACGGACAGACGGACGGACATGCAGAAATTAATTATTTTTATCATTCTAAACACACTGGTGTAATTCATTTTTTTGTGTGATGACGGGATCTTGGCGTTCCAAACGGTAAGGCAAAGTTAATATACCCTTTGGTTTCACCATACGGGTATAAAAACTTTGATAATAAGCTAAAAAAAAGTAATTAAAAATATTCTTTTCAACTGCAGTAAGTAGGTACAATAAAATCCAAGAAAAATCTAAATTAAAAAATTAACCCTCTTGATATTTTGATTATGATACGAAAACTTTTTCTCAAATAAAAAGAGTATTTTTTGGTAGCTAGTGATTTTACCAAATCCGCTTAGAAGCCATGAAAACACATCATATACTGACTTAAACTGAAATAAAAAGAGACTATCATCCCGTATGCGATTATTAATAATGAATGCCGGATACAAGTTTACATAAACCCTTGGACAATGGGATAGGAAATAAAAGTTAAGAAAATAAAGGATAAAATAAACGAAAGTTAGATAGAATTCAAAAGCACAGAAATATAATAGAAAAAAAAATAAATAAATAAATCACAACTTACCTTTTTCAAAAACAATGAAAGGAAGGTTTGATATCGTGCACTTTCCAGCAAATAATTTTTGTCGCTATTTTTGAAAAGGGACTCGAGCACAAAAAAGCTTTTACAATTTACCACTTCGATTTTCCCATCATCAAGGGCTTTCGTTACAATTGAAAGAACTTCGCCCTCCTGAGTTTCAACTGGAATTGCCCTAGTTTTCTCCCACAACAACAGAATGGACAAAATTTTCTGGCATTCCAAACTACTGATGAATTTCTCTACCATTCCTAGTATCACCTCTTTTTGTGTGCTCAACTCTTTGGCATTCAGGGAACTGCTACCATTATTACTGAAATCTATTCTAGTGCCACTGCCACCACCACCACTACTGCCCCAACCTATCACACCAACGCCTTTACTTGCAGTTCCAGTGGTCGTTGCTGAGTTTATGGAATTCATAGAGGCGGAGTTGGGGTTGATCATGCCGCCATTGTTTCTGGTATTGTGGAAAAATATTTCAAAAGCAAGTTCCCTTAACGCCAAAACGCTGCATTCTTTGATATTGTTGTTCGCTAACAAACCATTTGTCATGCTGATTATTTTCGGGATGGAAATCAAGTTTTTGTCAGATTGTTTCGTCAGGAGGAACAAAAACCTCAAAATAGATGGCATAATAAGCGTTGAATTCCTGAAAATTCAAACAAAATATTTTAACCAGTTGCAAAAATTTGAGGTAATTGAGAGATATTTCGTAAATTGGGTAATTATCAAACGGCTTAATGTTCAAACAAGAATAGAAAAGAAAACTCCAACTTCAAAAATGTATTGTGAATCAGTTTTATTAAATTTAAAAAAAAATATTTCTTCAATATAGTCTAGTGGCTCCCAAACTTTTTATTAGTTGACGATCGCTTAAAACTTCACGTGATTTTATTAAATTTGTATGCGTAATATGGTATTAGTACTAAAACGAGAAGAGTGTACTGTAGGAGAAATATTTCCTTATATTGAAATGGGTGCGGCACGAAACAGATTTTGCTATTAGTACAAAAAATGATTATAAAATTCGTAACAAAAAGAAAAAAAGACGCTGTGGGCGACATCAATACAGAAATATGTTAAAATATAAGGAACATGTTAAAATTACTTAACAAATTGAAAGGGAGCCACGCAATCGATTCGTATAAAAGCCTGTTCTGCGCAAAAGAATGATTTAATTATGTAAAAAAAGTATTGTTTGTTGTTGTTGTAATTATAATCAATTGACAAAGTAACTCCACCCGTTGTTAGACAATTTTTATATCAAAATTTTCATCTCTAAAATTTAAAAATGTGCGTGAAAAATGATTTTCGATGAATTCACCAAATCCTTAAAATTACATTGTAACTAGTAACTACAATGCATTCTTAATAGCCACTCACCTCGCAATTCCGGTCTCAATCAATTCAAGATTCTTCATAACTTGTTCAAAAATAACATTTTGTGAATCAAGAATGCTGTAGGTGACATTGAATTCGAGTAGCTGTGAAAGCAAGTCAAGTATGGGCGCTTGAACCGTTGCATTTGATTTCATAAAAAGCTGCAACATGAAAAGATTTCATTATTTCGAGTAACAAACTTCCTTTAATAAAAAAAATCGAAAAAAAAGAAGAAAAAATTGAAAAAGTATAAAAAAAAATTGTTTAAAATTATATAATAATATTATTAGTAAAGTAGAATGGGTAGTCACCGTTAAACAATAAATAACCAAAGGTTCAAACAATTTAATGTACTTGGCACACTCCTCCTCACTTTGAGACTTGCCAAGTGGAAAATTCATGGCGCTGGCAAACAATTTTCCTAAATTGCGGCTGTCGCTGGCATTGTTATGTTTCTCATGGTGCTCCTGCTTTTCGTTATGGGAATGGTGTTTGAACTCATACTGATGCTGGTCTTCCGCCACTTTATCCTCATTCTTTGTTATCATAATCTCATCGCCAACAGTGTAGTAGTTTTTGTGGTGGTTTCTCGCAGCAAAATATAATTTTATAAAATTTTCATAATCATGTTTTCTATTCGCATAATTCCTGCCAAATAGGAACTTTAATAATTGCCTTAAACATTTTATACTATCAGATGGTGCATAATTCACTAATATCGTTAGATATTGCAAAGTCTCTTCAATTATCTTCACCGTGTCGCTTGTCTGAGCACACAACTTAAACTCCAGTAAAACCGAGAGACTTCTCAATGTTGTCGTAAGGAGTGTCATAAATTTACTACCAGAGCTTTCGTTAATCGTTATCTGCAAAGAATGGAAAGAAAATGAGAAGAAAAAAATTAAACAGCAAATTGAAATTCACTTTAAAAATTCTATGTGGGAAAAATTTCGCACAAGCAAAATGAAAAAAAAAGTTATATATTTTACGCTCTAATTCCCAACTGAAATTATCAAATTGTATCTCAGATTAAATATAATACTTGAAATTTGAGAAGCTGTCCGATACATTGTTCATGTAGGAAAATACATAATCTCAGTAAGTGACATTTTAACAGAATATCTATTTGTTTTTTTTTTTTGGTTCTACCAGATGTTTTTGAATTTTTGATTTGTTTAAAAAAGTTTTAAATATTTTTGACAATTCAGGACAACATAACTGAAAATAAATTGAGAAAATCTATCTTCTGGTGAGATTGTTTTATTATTTTTAATAAGCTGATTTCAGATTCCGGAAGTCCTTACACACCAAGACGGATTTTTGCTTTGGTTAGCCAATTGTCTCTTATAGCATGTTGTTAAATCAGGAAGTGAATTGGCTTTTTTCGGTTGATGATGCCTCGTTTCCACAGACAAAAACTTAATGAAGATTTGCCCTCGACGTAATATTCTGCAAGTTAAAACTTAATAATTGCTACAATTGTCGATTGGAGGCTTGACGATTGCCTCCATATATGAGAAGAGGTAGAATTTCCTATTTGTAAGGGAGGTAATTTGATCGAATTTTGGTATATGGAAGAGTTATCATATTCTAAACACATTTTGTCTTAAAAACTCTTCGACAATAAACACCGTTTTCGATCAAATCGTAAAAAAAACTAATTCATCATTTGTATGGGGCAGAGACGAAATAATGATCCGATTTTGACCGTTTAAGAACTCTTTTGTCTTGCTTTTTACAAGAAACGCAGTAATCGTTTTGCAATTTATCGCTCACAGACGGACGGGCAGGTAGAAATCAAAATGTTTTGCCATACCAAACATCCCAGTGTAGTTGATTTTCATGTTCGACAGTGTGTGCGATGCTTTAAAACGGTATAATAAGATTTTAAAAAAAATTGTGGCTTTTTAAAACAAAGCACTGGAAAATATAATTATATATTTTTTTAAGTTTAATTCATTAATTATATTTTAACCCCCCTTAAAAACCCCCTTGTTTATGCAGAACAAAAATTTTCTTTGAAATTGCTGAAAAACACAACCATTCCTTACTCACCTTATACGTTTCATAGGATGCCTTTAAAATTCGATACAATTTAATGTAAAAGTAATCATATCCAAAATATCCAATAGCATTAATAATTGCCAATTCCTTCGCATTTATAAATATGTCACTTTTCTGGGGCTTTGGTATTATTAACAGTTTGTGATTTGTAAACAAATGATTGTATACATTCAAAATTTTCATAGTATGCCTCAGCAACATATCGGCAACTGAGGTATTTATTTTTCCACACAAATTGTTTGCTGAAAATATCAAAATGTTATTACGCTCATATATCGAATATTTTTCTATATATAAAATCATTTCATGCAATTTTCTACACTTGACTAATTTATATTGTCGATTTTGATTGTTTTTTTTTATTATTTCAATTTCAAATTTACCTGAAAACAAGCATGTGGTTATTTCCAACAAGTCATTTTGTCCATTGATATCTATCGCCATAGAATAATTTTCATACGTGAATTTCGCACAAATATCAAGCAAATTAAACTCTCCCCAAACGTTGTAGTAGTCGATTGGATTATATGCCAGTAATAGCGCTTTTATGGCGGATATTATTCCACACTGGAATGAAAATATTTGTAGTAATTTTCCCAACAAGTGTTAATAATATAAATTTTCACCACTAAAAATATTTTGTTCGTTTATTACGAATCTTAATCGGTTATCATAAATGCAAGTATTTTTACTTTTTATTTGTTTTTTTTTTCAATACCGTTTTTGGTCAAATAGTGATGTTTTATGTCTTTTATCGAAGTCAGATATCAAGGTTTTGTTTCTTTTTCAAAAATATCTGATGCATGGGCAAAATTTAAAAGACAATAAATTCAAAAAATAAATAAAAATCAAAAAAAGGCTAAAATAAAATAAAATATGAAATATAAAATAAAGTAATTTTTAGGAAAAAAGCGTCATGTATCAATATCGGGAATAATATTTGGGGCGTTGTATATCCAATCGTCGTATATCGAAGCGTCATAAATCGACGGTCGACTCTATGAACAACAAATTGGTGATAGTGAAATGTTGTAAGGGGCTGCCCATAAAATATGTCACGCTAATTTTTTGTTACGCTTTTTCGCGATTTTTCGTATAGAATTTAGTACATATCTCCGTCACACTACATAAAAATTCCATCCCTCACCACCTAAGTCGCTTAAATGCGTGACATATTTTATGCACAGCCACTAATATTTGTTTCATATAAATATGTTGATGAAAAAACAATATTTGTTGATGAAAAGCGAACACACAAAATAAAATATCTAACTTTCATAAAATTTAAAAAAATATTCATGAATATTTCAATTTTTTTTATTAGAAATACAAATAAAAATCCTCACCTGAAGATTTCTATCATCCAATTCGAGTAGCATATTCGTAACAAAATAGAGAACTCGGGATAGCAACTTCTCGGCAGCAGCAGCATCTGGCACAGTAACTGGCCGTTCTTGAACTTTATTACATAAGAGTGTCGAAATTGGCATCTTACAGAATATTCTATTGTGAAAGAACTCCTCCAGCAATGATACGTTCACAAGAAACTTAGACGATGGGGTGAATGTAATTTTCCCTCTAGCGACATCACTTCTATTCGCGATGTACCGACAAATGCACTCAACGACGTGATCCCGAACACGGAAATCGTTGTCTCCAAGAAGTCGAAAAAGTTGCCACAGGAATATATTCTGATAAAGTTTACAAAGTATTTAAATGATGTAAAAAAGTATTTCACAAGCAGCACAGTAAAATCCAACAGTCCCTTCATTCATTCAATCGTTGAGTTTTATCATCACATCGCTATGATCTGATGGCGGTGCGATGAGATGAGACAGGATGAATGAATGAGAGACGGTTTCAGGATAGTGAAAAGTGCAAAAAAAAAAACAGTCCAAAAACTTGCACCAACAAAAAGACAAAACTCTAAAGATAGGGTCATCATCGATTTCTCATAAAAAATCCACAACGTTTTTGTTGAAACATTTATTGGTTTTTTTTGTTCAATGATTCGATTTGTGGTTGACTAAGTTTGAACAACTTGACTTAGTTACAAACTAACGGTACTCACCTCATAGGTGTTGGATATATCATCACCATAATATTGTAGAACACTTTCAAAGTCTAAATTGGATACAACATCAGCATATTTATTTTGCACCAGCCAATATTTGTTGTCAAAGCATAGCCGAAGTTGATTCAAGAGGACTCTAGGAGAAATAATAACCTTTTCCGTATACGTTTTTTGTATTTTCCGTTGTTGAGTGGCATCTTGTGTGAATTTTCCAATTTCCTTGTTATTTTCCCCTTTTGGCTGCGATCCCATCATCACTGGCTCAATAGACTGGCCGTCATCCGTATTACCATCGCATTGGTTCTTAACATTTTCGTTCTCATCGTCATCATCATCATCATCAACTTCCTTTTGTTTGTTCAGCACATTGAAGTGGTTAGACATCAAAAGGGAAAAAGTCTTATCAAAAGAGGTCAAAGCGTGTATGACCACCGTATGAATTTCATCTCGCAGACCCTACAGGGTTAAATCGAAAACGGAAAAGTATCGTTGTAAAAAAACACATTCAACTTTGGTCAAAAAAAAACATATTTTTATATTATATTCGCTACGTGTGTGTACGCTTATGTTTTAAAGGAGATACTCAATATTAAATTACGTTCATTCGTTATAATGAAATCAACTATATTTCTACCCATATGAAATTTAATAAAAGTTTTCAGTTTTTTTTGTCATTTACGAAAAAAAAACGTACCACCAAACGTATCCAACGACATTCACTAAAAACATATTTTCATTTCTCAGAAAATATTGGCAAGAAGCAATTTTCCCCGGAGGAATAAATGATTGGATTTGTTACCTTCGGATATTTTCCAGAAAACAACAAACCTGTATCTAAAAAAGTTATCAAAAATTTCAAGTCATCTGTTATCCACACTGACATCTGAATCGTACAAATTTATATCAAGGTGTTTCCAACTTTTTGACAAGACAAAAATCTTCTCTTCTAGTGGACAGGTCTCTTTCCCTTTCTGTCGATATAACTTGTTGCGTCCCTTAAACTACAAACATCACACCAAAATGATAAGAAATATGTTTCATTGTGAGATCCCCAAACCAAAACATACCACATGATGTTGCCTCGATACACGTCCTGATTATCAGTAATTTATCAGATAAATGACATAGATTACTTGCAAACAAGAGGACATAATGAAATTTATTAACGCTTTGTAATCGAAATCGGTCGTTTTTGATAAATTCAAGCATGAATAGACGGTTGTTATATACAAAAATCATGTCATTCTTGCTCCATTACTAACACAAATATTTACTTCTATTCATTTAACAGCAATAACTTTAATATTATTGCTTTAAGTGAAAATTTTCGTCTAATCAATACAATTAAAGCACTTAAATGAAAACATATTATATTAGTAATAATGATAATTAAGTGAAGGGCATTAAGACAGATAATAATTGGAGATAATTTTAACACAAGGAAGAAAAAATAACAAAAGCCCTTGCCATATGTTTCGGTTGCTATTAACTTCAATGATAACAAATATTGTCAATTTATTATTTCGAATTTCGTACGGAATTCCCCCTTTTATTGACCTTTTCCAGTTTTTTTTCCTTATATGACACGGGAATTGAATCTTTCTTTAAATGTTTTTCATGTTTTAATGATGCCTTTTTATGAACTCGATCTTTGCAATTTACGTAATAATAGGATATATAAAATATGTCACACACGAGGACCGAGAGCAGGCGGGAATGCCAAATAAGCCAACAAATGGCGTAATGTTTGTTATGGACAACTCTTAATTACAACAAAAATTTTGATATTGATGAAAACATTTACAAAAATTACAAAAAAGAATTTTAATTTTAATAAAAATTTGTTTAAGAAAATTTTTATTTAAGTAAGAAAACCGAATCGCATTTCGATTTAACGGTTAAAAATTTGACAGACGAGGAGTCCTGAAAGTGTGTGGAAGAAAAGGGTATGAACTATCCGGCAAATAGTGGCATAACTAGAAGGTACAAGAACTGGGAAATAAAGCCGGGTACTCGAAGTTTAGGCGCACTAAAAGTTAGTCCTAGATTTTTTCTTCATGTAGACAAGATTCAAAACTAAATCTTGTCTGCAGCCGAAACTACGCTAAAAGTTTGCAGAGGAAATTTTGAATCCTAGATTTTTTAACTTTTGTTTTATTAAGAAACATTTATTCCAAACAGAAAAAACCACCCCGCGTGTAAATTTTTCATAAAAGACATACACCATAGTCGAAATTATTTGAAGAAATGCACCGCAGATGAAGATTTTGGCATTTCCAAACCCAATATAATATACTTTTAAGTTCACTTGCAAGAGAGTAATTCCATGTCTCGTCTTTTTGACATCTTGGTTTTATACAACGAACTTTTATATTAAGTGGAAACTAAAACCACAAAAATATGTTTCTTTTTCATCGTTTTTAAAAACTGAATAATTTCAAATATTATTCTAAGTCATAAAAATGCTTGCAACAAACAAGTCAATTCCATTAAGCAATAAAGATTTCGTCCCAAAAAATATTCCGTTGATTAAAAATAACATAAACGAAAGCGATAATTTTCCAACTATGCAAATGGTTTTAATTCGAAACGACAAATCGATTTTTTAATATAACATAAAACTGATTAAAACTGTTAACTGAAAAAAAAATCATACTACGACCGACAGTGCTATCGAAAAAAAATGTTTCTGCGTACATAAACAATATCAATTTTGAGAAGCAATCGAAATATTGAAAATTTAAATCATATTTCCATGTAAGAGAGAAAAATATCGGAAAAAAATGTTTATACATACCTTCACTAGAAATTGCAGCAGCCTATTTATGTCCAATGACCCATGGTTGCCGATATCATTCTGAATTCCGCTGATGAAATTCCCAATAATTATTTGTACATCACCACGTAGAATTGGATCGGAATGATTGTGGAATAGCAAAATATCATAGACGAATTGTTTTTGTAACGATGAAAATTTTTGGTGAATATTCCCGCGGAACGATGTTGAGCCTCCAGTCAAATCAATTTTTTCCATCAATCCTCCGTCAGGGGGGAATTGGGCAGTAGCACCAGCTAATGGCTCATGACGAAACGCTTCGTCACCAGCGATTCTAGCAGTTCCGCAAGAAGGTGAATATTTGCTCACGCCCAGAATCCCACGGGATGGTGATTTCGCCACCCTAATGGCTTTAGCAGGGGATTTTGACTTTGTTTGCTCTAGACTTGATTTCGATTCAATTATTTCAGATTTCGATAAAAATTGTTCGAGCTGCTGATTGAGTTGGGATTTTTTCACTTTATCCTGTCGACGGTCCATGTTGTCGCCGGTGTTTTTCGGTAATAGTGTCCCACTGCCTTTTAAATGCGTAACGAGGGTAACATGATCAGCACTTTTACTTAATGGTGTCGCTACTACTGTTGCGACATCGTCAAAATATTTTGTAGTGCTTTCACCAAAGTGATCATCTTTAATTTCGAGTAAATTTTCCTCAAAGCATGCAGCTGGAATCTGTGCTAAATGGAAATTTTCTTCTTGTTGAATGTATTTAGCATAGTCATCTCCCTCGCCCATGTCAAAGTCATTACAAATTTCATTACTGCTGTTGTCGTTGTTAGCAGATTCGTTGTCGGCATTAGGGTCGTTGATGTTGTTATCCTTGTTAGTGTTCTTCCTTCTCGTCTTGTTATTGTTGTTCGAATTTGTGTTCGTTTTCTTATCCACACCATCATCGGAGGGATATGGTTGATTGGGGGTGTTATTTGTGTTGTTTCCAGTGTTGTTGGTGGTGCTGTTGCTGCTACTGCATCCACTTGTATTGTTACTATCAATGCTATTGTTGTTGTCATTATTATTATCCTCAGATAACATGGACGACAAATCCAGTCGAGCCTTGGCACATAACTCAGATTTATCGATTTCGATGGGCAGGCCAAGAATCTCCGGTTTAATTTTAACACAACTAGCTAGCACGTTCAGCGATAAATTTTTTATGGAAACACGAACGACTGTGTCGGAGAAGAGCCCATTGGGTGTACCGCTCAGTAGAAATTTTGATACTATCAGACGTACTGTATAATAGATGATATTTTGCTCATCAATAGATCCAATATCAATTCCAATGCCTGAATTATTTCTATCGTTATCGTCGTCATCATCACTAGATATAGTTGATGTACCTCGTCGTGTCCTCTTATTATGATTTCTAGCTGGTGTTGCTGGTCCTGCTGTAGACGACTTATCGTCATCCGCAAAAATCCTCTCGTTCTTAGCAAAAGTGTTGTCCTTTAGGATCAGTGAAGCATCAGCATCATATTCCGACTTGGACATAGAATTATTATCAAACATGTGCATAGTTTTCGTAATGCGACCATGGTTACTATCACGACGATGACGACTGGGATTGGTCTTACTAAAAGATTGCATAGAAGATGCTAGTGAATCATCCATATAATCGTCATCATCATCATCGTCACCCATCGACATAGACATTGACTCGTTGCAAGGCTTGAATAATGTTACTGTTGGTGATTCCATTGCCATTGCAGACACTCGACTACTGGTATCTAGTTGTCGTTGTTGTTGGGTTTTTGTTGTATCTATTCTCGGTTCCGTATCTTTTTCATTCTCATAATCATTGCTATGGACCAACACTAAATCTTGTTCATTTCTCATAAGATCCTGTGTGCTACTTTGAAACGAAACGTGACTACCCAGAGATATATGACTATTTATAGACTCAAGGGAAATTGTGTCGTCCTCAAGAGTTAGTGCGCTACCAGCCACATTTGATATTGTTGGATGGCATAAACTTGATACTCCAGACCCTAATGCCACCGCTGTTGAGACTGATGTTGCTGTTGTAGCTCCACTTGCAGATCGCAATTCCGAATCAGTTCCAGCAGCAGCAGCATATCCCAGTCCTGTATCCATTCCTGTTTCTGGTTCAATTCCTATCCCTAATACTGATTGCGATGCTGTTGTCGATGCTGATGCTGTTGTTATTCCTTTCGGTGGCACTTTTTCATTTGAATGTTTTGTTTTTGTCTTTGGTGTACTTGTCGTCGAGGAGTCTGTTGTGGTTGCTGATAACTTTGTTGATGGTCGAAATAGTTTCGTCATGGTTTCTGTGATTCAAGAGACAAGGGTTGAAGTTAAGCATTTTATTTCTTGTAACAAAGTGGAAAAGACAAATGGATTACGTGATATTTTCTTGTGGCTACTCCATCCATACCACTATATACATAATTTATACACATAGCTATACTAATCGTATGTTTAAATAATGGCAACTTAATGGAAATACTTGTTTCAATTCCATGCGAATTCTGTGATATATGAGTCGAGAGGAAGAAAATAACAATACAAATACAAAAAAAAATTATGGGATGCATTTTGGAGTGTATGGATTTCTACCTAATTGGAAGTTCAACTTCGCTACATATCAGATTTAAAATCTAAACAAACTTCGTTTCACAGTTTAGACAGACAAAGTTAGTTAGTAAATATCCTTGGTTTATCAAAGTGCGGTTAGTGTTTGTAATAATATTTACCAATGGTAAAATATCACATGTTTTGCTATTCAAACCATACTTATATCTGTATGGTATAGTGAAATTTTCGCAGTATTTTGTTCATTGTGGAAAACCAAAAAAAAATTGTGTAGGAATGAAAATATAAATCCATACCAATAGATGAAATTCATAAAAAAAATAATCATATTTCATACACTGAGAGAAATGTGTCTGATACTACACAAAATCATTTAAAAATCACAAAACAGAAAGTTTCGAACGGATATTCAGCACTTTTAAATTCACACGATTCAATGTTACAATAATATGAGAATTAATGTGGGAAAAATCATATCAAAATATTTTATCGGTAAAAAAATACGACACACTAATTACCGCCGTTTCGAACCCACCTCATTGTGGTTTTTAACGAATTTTTGTATGGAGTTTAATACCACCATCACTCTACCACAAATCGTTCCCCCCGTGAAAGTCAGTTTTTTGTGACAAAACTTCTGAAAAACTACTCAACTGATTCCAATTAAATTTTCTCTCTATCTCTTATCATCTCTTCTGTTATCTCTTAAACCGCTAAAAGGATTTTGATGCTGCGTAACTATAGGTTATTCGGGAATGACAATAGTCGACTACAGTAGTTGACTATTTCGAGCATAGTCAGAAATAGTAAATGGTAGTTAACATACACACATAGACAGTGAGTGAATCATGTTTGTAACATAAAGGAGCCGCTCCATTACCATGACTTTTTACCATGACAAAAAAAATGAGACACATTTATGTGAAGATGCCTTGGCGAGAAAGGGAGATAAGAATCAACTGCAAAAATTTGTCGGCAAATGCAAAAATAATTTCCCCTCTTTTGTTATGGCGATTTTATGGCGATTTCTACTACAACCACACCTTGTCCCTGTAAGTGAATAGCAAGCACGGGCACATTCAAACTGTTAGTATAGCGTGATGTCATTTTAAAAGCTTTTTCTCCTTCGCATGCATAGTCAAAAGCTTTGTTACCATGCCAATTTGAACATTATATTCATAGCATAAGGTTTGATATGATTGCTATAAAATTGTAAAACTGGAAGGGATAGCGTTTAACTTGTATTCAGTTATTCCTATTTAGATCTACATAAGTCTATCTTGCTCTAGTTTCCTGCATTTTTTTGTCATGGTAAAAAGTCATGGTAATTAAAGGGCTCGCTCCATTACCATGACTTTTTACCATGACAAAAAAATGCAGGAAACTAGAGCAAGATAGACTTATGTAGATCTAAATAGGAATAACTGAATACAAGTTAAACGCTATCCCTTCCAGTTTTACAATTTTATAGCAATCATATCAAACCTTATGCTATGAATATAATGTTCAAATTGGCATGGTAACAAAGCTTTTGACTATGCATGCGAAGGAGAAAAAGCTTTTAAAATGACATCACGCTATACTAACAGTTTGAATGTGCCCGTGCTTGCTATTCACTTACAGGGACAAGGTGTGGTTGTAGTAGAAATCGCCATAAAATCGCCATAACAAAAGAGGGGAAATTATTTTTGCATTTGCCGACAAATTTTTGCAGTTGATTCTTATCTCCCTTTCTCGCCAAGGCATCTTCACATAAATGTGTCTCATTTTTTTTGTCATGGTAAAAAGTCATGGTAATGGAGCGGCTCCTTAAAATGTCAAAATTTGATTCAAAGTTCAGTTTTTAGAAACAAACATAACAAAAGCTATAATTGCCAATCTGGCAATCATTGGAGACCCGTATGGTGATATTCGTATCAAAATTCGAACAGTTGTACCAAAATTCTACTTTGAAGTCAAACTTTCCAATAAGATTTTTTTTAAATAAAAAAAAAAAGAGTTTTTTGTCCATTCTTTAGTATGTGTGTAAGCTGACGAACGACAAACGACTACGACTTTGACTACGATCGTTCGGAAAAACGTGACTATAGTTAACTATGGCAAGCTATGACAGATTGGCGTCACTAGCTATCGCTAACTAGGACTACGACTACCAATATCAATATTTCCAACATGGCATTTTTAAAAAAACGCTAGACAATAATTTGAAAATCGGTAAGCATGTTTGTGGTCGATTTAACACGAACAAAGTGGCAAAACAAATGAACTCTAATTTTAATAATTTCAATTTATTTGACTAGTACAGCCACATAACAACTATTTGATATTATTTAATTATTAACGACTTATAATGAGTATTAATTGTGGTTAAATTGAAAATTATGCATTTCGTTTAATGAAATTGTTTACATGCAACTAATTATCATTAGACATGTTTAAATTACGTGGTCATCTACTGTACCGACTCGAATAATGTGAAATTTGCAAGTGACAGAAATAATCATTATGCATCCTACTCAAATCAAATATGTACAAATATCAAATTTATTTGAAGCTGCCTAATTGAATTTCGTTGACACCACACAGAAATACATAATTTAACTGTCCACATGTAATTGATATTTTCGAAATAAATTACATTTCAACGTATTTTATGGGCACTCTTAGTATGAACAAAATTGAGAATTCAAATTACTAACAGTGCCTAATGAGAATATCTAAAAAGTTGACTCCAAACGAAAGGGTTTTAAATTTAGAAAGCAAATTTAATTTATTTGTGGAAAGTTTTAACTAAAAAAAAACACAAATTGAAACAAACAATTACTCCAGTCTGGAGCAAGTCCTAATTGCGTAAAAGCAGTGAAACAAGGTCGATTTTCAAATTAAAATACAAACAGATCTCTCTTCCTTTTATTATTATGAAGGTGACCCGTTTTTGAAACTTTACCATGATAGGAAACGACAGACTTTCCGTCTGGGTGAAATTAAAAAAAAAAACACTGAATTTAATTAGTCATACAGATATCACAATCTGACCTTTTTCTCGGTATCGTGCACCCTCCGAGTGCTACACCAAAATAGAATAAAATCGCAGGAAACAAACCAGCTGAACGAACAGACAATTCATGTTGAAATAATCAAAAAGTTGTCTTCAAGGTTTTTGTGTCCGTTTACCTGAAGGCAAGATATGACATTATTCTGTCGCTTTGTGACACATATTTCTCTTCTTTTGCTATTGAATATAAATATTAATAAAACAAGAAAAAAATCGAGTCGAATAAAAATAAAATAAAGTCGAGCTGCGGGATATTTTCGTGCAAGAGTATAATCAGGTCAAAGATCTCAAATATGAAATGACGTTGAAAAGAAGTGCTAAAGACAACACAATGGTCCGTAAAAACGTAAAACTGTGAACAAAATAGCCAAAAATGTAAAAATCTGCATTATGGCAAATTGCTTCGAAAAAAACGAAAAATAAATTCAAGGAGTAGTAATAATTCAATTGCCTGTAGGACATTGAAACGTAAAAGCGGACAGTAAAAAAGTACATAGAATAATATTAAAGATGGAACGATGGGACAGACGAAAAAAATTGAAGTGAAAATACCAACCAACGACAAACTGAAAACATGGCAAAAATATTCTTTCATGATGGACGATTTCATTTGCATATCATTCCATGAATGAAAAGGCACAGAATTTACCCAGAAAAGCTAACAAATTGAAGAAAACAGAAATGTCATGTTATTGGTTTATGCAAAATTCAGATCAACCACTTATGAAGCAACTTATGAATTTCATGATAAATGCGAATTCTAAGCAACATTAATGAATAAATCAAAAATTCAAGTGAATAGTATTTCGTTTGTTTTTTTGTTGGTGAAAGAAAATGACAAAAATTCAACCACGTTTTTAGAAATCGAGAAAATAAAACTTACTGAATATCGAATAAAGCAGAAATAAATTTTTTCGTGAATTGATTTGCACAACTTCAGCTTGCAGATAATTGCATTTTGAGTTAAATTTCTACGAATATTAAGCGACAAAACATCCTTGTTGTTATTTAAGGATTTGCAGTCTATTTAACATCCACGATTTGGTCAAGTACTTGATTTAAAATTACAATTCTACGAGGAATGGCTGTTTATTAATGTAATTTCTAAGGAACCACAAAATTTATAAGGCGTTCATGAAAGTTGCAAAATAAATTGGGTCTTCTAGGGATGCAAAACTAGAAGACATTGTTCTAGACAAATTTGTTCGAAAGTTGTTTTAGCCACAAACGCAGATTTAAAAAATGGAACTTTTTCACACTCACACATAATTCATTTTTACCTTCCTCTGCTATAGAGAGAAAGTATTATATTCATGGCGGAGATCGACTCGAGAACGGGGGCAGATAGAAACTTTCTGATCAGTACGCAATCTGTTTCAGGCAAAATTTTGTGGATGTCTGTTAAGAGAATGTTCCTATAAACCAAATTTAAAGGAAATAAAATTTTCCACATTTTTTGTTTCAACGGTTTTTACGTATCTCTAACGGTTCTCAACCTATTTAAAGAAAAGGTTTTTTTGGAAAATGCATCGTAAACTATGCATTTGAAATAAAGAATGTTTCTATGACCATAGTTTCCGTGAAAAAATTTCAAAGCCAAACGATTCACATCCGCTTAACAAAAAAAAATCGCTGAAATATGTATATGTATTTTGTTATTTTAATACAATTACAAGATTTAATATTAATTCATTTGAAAGGTAATTAATTTAATTACATTTTACTCGTAAAATCATAAAAACCTCTGAAACAACTAGAAAAAAAATCAGAATTACGTAAATTTTAACCAAATGTCTTATGCTAAACCAAAGTTATTTGCTCTGATAAAAACTATTTACAATCGAATAGAAAATCACCACGAATCCATTTATCTGTAACTCTACATAGTTTTAATGTAAAAAAATAAAAGCATTCAGAATAATTATACAGTGGGGATTATTCTCAAATATTTCGAGAAAAAATAAACTATCACGACATTACGTCAAGTCATGGTTTTCAAACAACAATTCAACTGAGAAAACGTTTAAAATCGAATAGGAAAATCGAATGACAACACAACTTATACCCTCACCTGTATTTGGATGCGATAGAAGACTATTGAAAAACGATCCAATCGAATCGGTTGACTTTTGGCTTTTCAACGACACTGTTTCGATCCGTCTGTGATCCTTTAGATCCTGTTCATCACTCTCGAATTGACGTGCACCGATCGTTATTTCGGATTCAAAGTCAATACTATTGAACGATTCATTATCGATATCGCTGAGATTTTGGGATTTATCGTCGGTTCGTTCAACAGCTAAGTGGACATCATCCTTTTGCGGTTCATTTATTTCAATAGTCAGAATATTATCATCCAATTGTTCAATGTATTCACCATGAAGCGATTTCTTATTTATTTTGTGTGCTACATCCATATCGAATATGAAGTCATCGCTGTCTATCTTACTTTTACCATCCACCGACGAAGTGAACGACAGTTCATTGAATTTGTTGAAATCTTCCGATTCGCTGACTTTAGCTCTTGTTCGAGAATCTTCAACCGTGGAGCGCCCTGATTTGAATGCATCTTTAATAGTTTCCGTAGTTGATTTTCCTGACGAACGTTGTTTATTTAATACTCCATCCACGCCCACTCCACGACTACTACCGCCAGTTGCGCCAATAACTTCATCCTGATGGGTTTCTTTGCCATCCTTCTTACTAACAGTAGCAGTTTCTTCCTTCAATTCTAACTGTGGTCCTGATGCAAGGCACGTTATTCGAGGATTTTTCAATTGAAATATTTGATTTTTTAATGATTTCCTCTTTTTTAAGATTTCATTGTGCTGTAGACGATGGCTGGTAAGGATCTCTTCCAGGTCTCGATTCCGTCGACTTAGAATTGAATTGATAACCTCAAGGGAAGCATTTATAATGGAATGGTTCGGATTGTTAAGCAAATACAAACACAAATCGTAAATTTCGACTATTTGTTTACAGTCGCAAATATTTTCCTCGGCTATGACAAGGGGTAAAAATAGACGAAGGAAACCCAAAACACCAAGAATTGTGTTTGATTGTTGATCGCTTGACAGATATTCTGAAAATTTTCAACAGTTAGGAAACAAAAATATTCTTATATTTCATATAAATGATTTACATAAATATGCATAGCATATTATAATAAATAGCCGGATAAAATTTATTTATTCAGGAGTTTATTTTTTATTTTTTGCTTTGTATTCTCGTATATGTACGAGTATAGTGTAAGGATTTACTAACCTAAGACTTTGGTTAGACTATGCTTAGCCATAATCCGTTTATTCCTGGAATACTCAAGCAATGTTATACAATTTTGTGCTGAACATCGTCTTTTAACCGTACAATCAGATTTAATGTCCGCCAAAAATACCTTGAGTCAGGATAAATTTTCTTATCAAATCAATATTTTTTTTTTCAATCTTCTGCAAATCTTATTATATTTATCCCAAATGGGAATGATTTCTTTCATTTATTGTATTATATTTAGTTACTGGTTTTTATTCGATGTTGTGCAATTCAAGTTTTTTATGTCCAGAAAAATTAATGCCTGCATTATAAATTTATGGATCACAAATTATGGAATAAATCTATGGGGAAAAAAACTTTTGAAAATTTTAATACAAAAAAAAATATTTTTTTATTTGTCTGAAATTATTACATTTTTACTATTGCAAAACGGTATTTGTTTTTATAAAAAAAAAACGTGAAAGTTTCGTGAAAGGCGAGAAAGATTTTTGCAGTATGAACACAACACTTTTTTTTTTAAATGCCATAATTGCAATTTTTTATTTAAAAACCAAATCTAAAAATATACAAAAATACATTTACACAAAACAAAAAATTTGAAAACTCGACAACGATTTGAAGGATAAAATTGAAATTTGAAAAATTAATCGGCCCACAACAAGCTTTTTTTACCCCTTCCCTTCATCCTCCATACAAATAGAAAAGCTTTTCGTATTTTTTCTGCAAAACGGTGATTTGTTTTAAAAAAAAACTGTTTAGGTTTAGAATGAGATTCTACATAACTCGGTCATACATCAAAACTTAATCTGACCATTCTTCCTCCCCTCTCTATTTAAAATCTTTTTACGATTTTCTCTTATTTTTGCCAAAATCCATAGTTTTATGGAAGGTGTCCTGGGGACGTGGTGTCCCAGGGACGTGGTGTCCCGGGAACTTTTTTTTGAAAATTCGTATTTTGAAAACGATTTCTCGCACAAACAAAAAAAAACTATCAAAATCGGTTAAGGTTTATGGTCCAATTTATAATATCTCATTTAAAACCATTTGGCGGCTTGTCGCAGATTTTCAAATACACACTAACACAGGTTTTCGGTTTATGCATTTTCGAACTGGGTAAATATTATTAAACTTTCTGCTTGTAATTTTAACCCCTTGGAAATATATCGCTCATTTGCGAAAATAGTGTCATAACTAAAAATGCTCATTTTGCTCGTATGATGCAGAATGGCTCATTTTCACTTATTCTTTCATCTGACAATTGTCTTACCGGGCCTCCACACTTACGGTTTTTTATCTCAATAAATATCTCATCAGAATAAGATTTTTGCAACAGCTGGACAGAAAATTTCATGTAATTCGTGTGTCTCCTAAAAACCACGGTTTTTGACTTATGCCACTTTTGTCGCATATCAGCGATATAAACCGTTGTGTTCAAAATTTCGTCCTTATTCGTACTGAAATGAATGAGAAAATAATATTTTACAATTTCAGTGACAAACAAAGATGTTTAAAATACGAATTTTCAAAGAACCCTCATTGATTGATAATAACGTATTTTAGAAAAAAATACTTTTTTACCCACTTGTTGTATTTATTCAAATATGCCTTTTTAACTCTATTAGAATTTCGTGCCAGAAACAGGCTCCTAATAGGGTTTGCCTGACTTGTTGGGGAGAATTTGGATGTGAAAACATCCACAAAAATAATATAACATTATTCTTTTAAAGACCTATAAGCCAAGAAATTCCAATAGAATTCAATGCAGAAGGTCACGTAAAAACCATTAATCAAAAATGATTTAATAATTAAACACAAAATACCTTTTTAACTTTTATCAAAATTCTTTAAGTTGCTATGCCTTTATTGAAAATTCGAAATCTTTTTCGACTGTGCTTTCAAATGGATTAACATTCGTTTTGTTTTGCTTCGCCTTTATCAGTCGTGAAGTTTTCCTGTTGAGCTATAATAGGTTTACTGCAACTGAGTGACGAAGCCCTCCTACGAAGCCCTCTTAAGAAGCCTCACTCCCCTGAGGACGAAAAAAAACATTACCTACACAGTAACAATACAGCGCCACAGTTGCCCTAGACCTATTGCAGGATAACAGAAAAAACTTCGGGACTAGTAAAGACAAACCAAAACAAATGTTAATTCCTTCCTGTTTTTTTTTCTGCTTTTCTGTCTAAAAATGTTTCAAACAGCATGATTAAGATATAGTCGTGATAAATTTAACGATTCTAATGTTTTAAACGTCGAATTGCACAACATATTATACAAACCGCTTTGCGTCTCTTAAATTCAAACACTTACCTCCAACAATTTATAGGTTTCATTATCATTGAGACAAATTTGCAAATACTTGCTAAAACTTTTTATAAATTCCGAAAGTGTCTCCAGCAGCAGAGTTTCCTTCCGACTAGCGATTATTTCCAGACAAGGAAGCAACTTCAGTGCATACCATTTAACGTTCTTCTCTTTAATGCGAGGACAGTAATAGGCGAATATGTTTAGACATATTCTAAGAGATCTACAAGTACAAGGAAATGTTTTAAAAATAAAGTTTTTAAAAAGAGTAACATTTTTTACTTTTGATTTCCATTCTTCTTGATTTCGTTGAAAATGTCCGGCATAACCCTATTGAATTTATCAGTTTCCAGATACCGAATTATTTTATTCAGATTTTCTTCCGCATTCATTCGAGTTACAGAATCCAAGTCCTCGCAAAACAACAACAACACACTAATTGCACTGCTGATATGTTTTGCGAAATTTGTATTCGATCGCATCGACGGAGAAAGAATACAGTCTGAGATTTGATGGAAGTGATTGAGCTTTTCCTTTTGGCTGAAATAATAAAACGTCATGAGATGCATTAGTCAGGGAAATGCCTTCATCTTGTTTGCTGTGGGAGGACTTTCTCTGAATTGCAAAACAATTACACACCTTAACTCCGTTGTCCGCAACAACTCCACCGCCTTCGTAAAATTACTCGCCGCAAATTTGTCCATTGTGATAAAGAGTTCTTTTTGGCGAAAGCCACGGGAAAATCACTGAGAATTTTATTTTTCGGCCCACAAATTGTTCACTTCCTTCTGTTTTCACTTTGAACGTCAATTCACTTGAGTTCTTATTTGACGACAAAGGGCATATTTTCGTAAGCCGAGAACGGTACTATGAAATGTCAATCACAAAAGCTATCAGAATGTCAGAGGTTTTGAGAAACGAACACTGCTGGCGCTGAGAATAAATTTGTTGACGTGGCGCTACGCGTTGTCAAAAAGGGAACTTTTCGGAGTACGTAGAACGTGTTTTGCGATTTGGTCGCTCAAAAATCATTTTTCCACGGTCTCCAATATTAAAATTGAAAATGCAGACTGAAAAATAAAATCTGTGAAAAGTGAAAAACAAAAAGTACTTGGTACAGGCGTCATTTTTGATCTGCAGAGTCCAAATTCAAACAACCAAGTATTTTTTATCTCAATTTTCTTATATAAATTTTTGTGGTTTTTAAAATTTTTCCCGCGTTTCCGTTTGGGATAAATGTTTTTTTGTGTTGTAAGAACGCATGCTTGACTTAAATTGGAATATACAAACTTTTTCGTAGACCATAAATTTCACGGTAATATGCTTTTTGTCTCTTCTGAAAATTTTTAAAAAGTGGAGATGACCGGTTTTTGTACTGAGGTCTTCAATTTTATTTTTATGAAGATTTGCTGAACAAAAAATAACCCGAGAGGAATACTTTTAACTTTTTTAATCATAACTCCGAAAATCTTCACAAAAATTGTTAAGTGTTTGAATTTTTATGAAAATTTTCGGAAGTATGATTAAAAAAGTTAAGACTTTTCTTCTCTAGTTAAAAATAATTTATAATCTTAGTTTTAGTTTTGAATAATATTTATTTTGGGCCAATCTGATACAAAAGGTAAGACGGCTGAAACGGAATTATAACGAAATTACAAATTTTTACTACAAAATTTCTACAAAACTATTCTTTTGGTCATATTGGTTTTAATGTGAATTGGTTAAAGTTGGTTCAATACTTTTTTTTATTAGATTTTTGTATTATAGTTTTTGTTTTTATTTTGTATTTGTTGACATTTTTGTTCGTTTTCGTTTTCATTATTTTGCGAAAATTATATTCAAACAGTATACTTGGGCAATAAACTTCTATTCTATATTCAAACAGCGAAATTCTAGACATTTAGCATAGGCTTGGCACATCTACAGTAGAGGGACTTAATAAATACAGTGTGGTCACGATGAAACCGATTTAAATATAAGGCATTATTTAAAAAAAAACTGAAAAAAAATTGAATTTTTCAACAAAATTTTAGAAATTTAACGGATTTCCAATGGCCACACTATAGTATTATGCGTGTTTTCGTTTTTAACTTACGGAACCAATTATCGCAGTACAGTAGAACAGTGAAAAAAGTGTTCGACTGAAATTGAATCAACCACAAAAATAATCGAATTCCTAGAACTTGAGGAGCATTTCAGAATGGAAAGAATAACTTTTAATCAAGTGTACAATTTGCATGAAAATATCATTTTTAGCATTTTTCTAAATCTTTACCACCTTTTATGCCTCGCATTAACTCATAAATAATTGTGTCTCCCTTCCTTGCCCGCGCATAACGATTCGGTCAAACTTTTTAAAACATCGAAATTTTTAATGGTTCTACATAAAATGCACCACGCTAGTTTTCACCTTTTCAAACAGCCTCCTGCTCCTCGTAATGGTTTTATAAGATTTTTGTATGGGATTTTAAACCGCTTAACCCCCCCCCCCCCTCTCTCTCTTAAAAAATATGACATATTTTCTGAACAGTCTCTAAAAAAAGCAAAAATATTAAAAAGTCGATTGATTGCACTATTTTGTTAGGAAGTAATAAAACAAATGATTTTTAAAAACCTACCACATAGTTTTTATTATCATAAAATTATTTACATATACAAAAACTCATTCAAAAAATGCATAAACACAAAAAATAATCAAATAAAATACATCAAATCACAAACACATATCGGACACACATTACAATAAAAGAATAAAAATATAATATGTAAAGAGTAAAAATATAATATTTTATAGTATTTCTAACAATAATATTGTTGTGTTTTATTATTTCGTTTTAGCTTAAATATATAAAATGAAGTAAAGTACATAATAACCGCTTTAATGGCTATTCGTTTAGCAAAAACATTTCTCATCATTTTTGTTAAAGATATTTTAAAAAGAATTACATTCAGAAAATAATAAAAACAACTTAAAGAATCACAGTCCACACACAAAAAAAAATCTTGAACAAAAATTTCGAAAAAAAAAGTCAAAACATAACAAATAGAAATAATAAAGATTGGAATACATATGTATTTACAGAAAAATTAAAAATTCGATATATTAACGGGGTAAAAACGTTTTTTTAATGATAGAAATTCAAATTAAAGGATGAAAAAAAAGTTGTATAGCGAATTATTGAGCCGCATTTGAACACAAAATCACCATGAGAGCTATTTTTTGTTTGATTTTCATTTTTTTTTATAATAAAGAACTTATTAAAAATAATTAAAAAAATATTGTTTACAATTTGTTTAGACCTAAAGAAATTATAATTTATCTAGCCAGTACTATTTATTAGATATATCTATCCTCGCTTAGACCTAAGGACAACCATCGTTATTATTAAGAAGAGAAAAATCCAAACTAAAGTCGCTATGAATCCATAATACACATCAGCCTCGAATATTTGCCATCCTCTGGTCAAAATTGACCTTAAAGATGTCGTAGCTAATGTCAATGGCAGCAGAAGTGAAATATATCTGCAATTAAATTAAATTTTAAAATTTTAAATAACTTTCGATTTCAAACATTTTAAAATTTACCTTAAAACAAGTGGCATGCCCTCGACTGGCCAAATAACACCCGACAAAAGGAGTGTGGGGTAAAAGGATCCTAGGGCAAGTTGAATTGCATTTCTTTCCAGTTCACATACCGCTGAAATCACAAATCCGAAGCACATTCCACACATTCCTTGCAGCAGGGTCAGAATTACCACCCATACAATTTCACCATTATTTGTGACGCCAAACACAATCAACATGAATACCAAAACCAGGGCTGTTTGCCCGCACATAACGATGAACTGCGTAACTACGTGAGAGAAAAGAATTTCACCGGGTGATACTCCAGCCACCCATGATCGGTCCAAGAGACCCTGAAATTGGTTAAAGGAATAATTAATTATTATTTTTTTTGAATATTAAATGATTTTTTTAAATATTTTTTAAGGTTTCACGGTTTTAACATAAGAAAACTTTTACCTGTCCATAAAATATATCCCATATTAAGGGTGCAGAAAGTTATAGGCCGTTTTTGCGAAAAAGCATGACAGCGGGAGGGGAGGGGGTTTGAAAACGTGAAAATCGCCGTGACCTATTTTATAGACAGTCCGTTATTTCCGTCATTTTAGCTACGATTATTTTGATTTACTATAATTGTGATATTTTCATTAAAAAGTAAAAAACAGATTTTTTGAGAATTTCTTGTAAACTAACAGTATTTGAAAAAAAAGAAACAATTGAAGGAAGAATTAAAGATATTAAAATTCTCTATATTTTTGGTTTGTAAAGAATAAATCCATATTTTTTACCATTATTGAGATACTTCAGTAAAAAAATAATATTTTTATGTAAACTAATGTTTAATTCGTGGGATTATAAATTGCACAGGAGCGTAGATTTTGTATAAGAAAGTCATGTGCTATTCACATCAGATATTTTTAAAGATGTTTTAACAAAAATCTTTTCAAATTGTAATCTAAAAACATAAGAAAAATTACAATTGCCAGGGCCAATCGTTAAATACTCTATATGAGAACGAGATAAAAGTTTTATTTAAAATGTGTCTTTTGTATGGGACAGGGAAGAAGGAGTGGTCCAATTGGGTTTAGATGTATGGAACGGTTATTTAATATCATGTTCTAAACACATTTTGTCTGATTAATTTTTACGATATAACCAAACGTTTTCGAAAAAATTGCAAAAGAAATTGCGTTATAACGTTATAGAAATTAAATTCCGTTACATTAACGAAAAACCTAACGAAAACCGAAAAAAATGATTTCGTTTTTTCGTTATTTATTTATTTTTGATTATTTTATTTTTTGTTGCTTTTTTTGTGAAAATTTCATCAAGTACCTCTTGCATAAAATATCATTAAAAAATATTGGTAGAACGAACAAACAATCGCGTATGCGGAAATCAAAATATTTAGTCTTACTAAACAAACTGATGTAATTCATTTTTGTGTCCGACGATTGTCTCGATGCGTTGCAAACGTTATACTAAATCCAATATACTCTTATATGATTCTCATACAGAGAATAAAAATAAAACTCACCTCCGTTCTTTCAATAATTAATGCGGATGACGTTAACGCAACAGCTAAGAAGAAAACGATCCTAAAAGAAAAATTTCACAATTTTAATAATGTCTAGTTTTTACTGGAATAAATTTGAAATTGCAAAAATTAAACTGTGATTTAAATATCTCAAAAATATTTACGTAAGAATAACACCAGGTGCAACGAAATCGGTGAATGATGGATTATTAGTTCCGTAAATTGGTTCCTTGAACTGAATGGGAACATCGCCTAGACGCGGATTGTAATTACAATCCTTTAGTAGATCCTGTGCAAAGTCCCGATACGCAAACTGCATATCTCTATTCAACATAAGTCCGATCTGCTGATTAGACATGTCGAGCCATACACGAATTTCCGATTGGTCCAGCGTTTCATCTTCCGCATCACGACCTAAAACGAAGAAAAACGTTTTTTTTTAATTGAATAATTTATTGCTAATTACACATGAGTGTTAGATTTTAATGCAATCGATTAGAATTCTTTTCGGGTAATTTGACATCACTGACTCCGATCTATGAAATCAAGGTCTTAGTTGTTGAATTACAAAATTTAAAATATTTAAATCAATTTATGAGCCACCCTTTATATCCCAAAAACTCCAGCTGACTAAGACAGACCACTGTCTGTAACCCAAAAATAAACTCTTATAACGAGTGCACAAAAAAGCCTGTTTTTGTCGGTCTGTGTTATTAATAATTTTTTTAAAATTCAAATTTTAAAGCAAAATACATTTAAATAAAAAACCTAAACTCACCTAAAAGCATGCGTGCCACAAATGCGTCTGTATAATTTTCGGATATGAAAACGGCCCCCCAGGAGTCGCCTTTTTTCACAGAATTTATCGCATCGTCTATGTCGTCATAATAACTCAACTCTATGCTTTTATTTAGATATTGTAGATATCGACACGACAACATTTGGAAAGTGCAGCCCTCAACGGTTCGACACACCTGAATTTTTTTTTTTAAATAATGTTTTTATTAGCTTTTATGTGAAATTTCTTAAAATAGGCAAACATAACTTTAGTTTACAAAAAACCTTACTATTAAGGCCCAACCAGATAGGATCTGTTCCGTTCCCGCAATCAACAGATTGGAGCAGATTGGAACGGATTCTATCTGGAAGGACCTTTAAAAATGTTTCCGGAAAATTGTCACAGTTTTTTTTTAAACTAAACCTTAAAAGTCACTATACATTAGTTAAAAATGCTTACCGTTTCATTCTTTTCACCATTGACAACAGCCAAATGCAGTCCGGTGGGATCTCGACCAATTGCTAAACAGAATAAAATTACTTGCATGACTGGCAACGCAAAAATAAACAGCATCACGCCAACATTACGCCACATCCGAAGGAAATTCTTTACGAGTAAAGCTCTAAGTTTACCTTTTGATGTTATCTTTAGTCATACAGAAAAAAATATTTCATTACTTCGTGGAAACTTGAATATATTTGTAAAATTGAATAACAAAATAACGAAATTTCTTACATTGCATAAATTCGAACAGTCTCCAAATTCCTCACATTCGATTTGTTTCGTTTCTGAAGATGCGTTTGTTGGTTCTAAATTAATCTAAAAATAAAATTATTTAAAATTAGTTTTAAATTTTCTTTATAGTAAAATAAACACAAACCCCATAGGCAGATCCATTTGAGTCACTGATTAGAATTTCTTTACTTTGATGGAAATTCAGACCAACGACGCCACTCTCTTGGCTGACATAGACGGGTTTATCTTTCTTATTGCCAAATGCCAACGTTGTTAACGAGATATTGTTACTAAAATTAAATCAAATAAAATTTTTATTAATAAAGTTGAAACATTTTGAGGGTATTTTTTAAGCTGACCTGATATTAAGTGGTCCTCCTTCCTTGGCCGATCCCTCTTTTCGGGAGAGTTTCAGGAACACCTCTTCGAGACTTTGACATCTGTACATGGAAAGTAAGACGTTGGGAGATTCTTCGGCAAGTAAACGACCAGACCGCATAAGACCAATCTAAAAGAAAAAATATTATTTTTATATTAAAAATTGTTAAAAACGCTATTTTAAAAAGGGTTTTTGATATTTTTTTTTGCAGTTTGAGAGTTTTAACCTGATTTCAAACTATTTGTGAATAAATACGAGTATATTATTCGTTAAGAAATATTAAGTTTTTTTTAAAAAGCATGGAAATTCTGTTGTTCAATTTTTGAAAAGGATATTTTTTACGAAATTTAATATTACAGGGAAAGTTTAGTCTTGATCACAACTGATATTTTTTAAGTAGGTTACCGTGTGAGCTTGTCTGGCTTCTTCGATGTAATGTGTAGTGATGATGACAGTTTTTTGTCCAGCTTTGGTAATTTGTATCAGATGCTTCCATATACTTTGTCTCAGTAACGGATCAACACCAACCGTTGGCTCATCCAAAATTAATAATTCCGGATCATGCATCAGCGCAACAGCAAATGAAACACGCCTTTGTTGGCCACCACTAAAATTTTTAAATTAAAATATTAAAAAAGAATTCACTAAATTTATTCATAAACTAATAGAATCACCAATAACACAAAAAGGCACAAAATGGACGCTGCGATCATAAGGTAAGGGAATTGTTGTGGTTTTAAGACGCGACGCCCATATTATGACCTCTTGAGATACTTGGGGTGTGCAAAACTTCCAATGTTTTAAAGCATTGGACCCAATCTATATTTCTATACCGCAATATTTTTAAAAAGCTTTTAACGCCGTCAATTAATTTTTTAAACTTTTAAAAGGGAATTATTTCCTTAATGATATCAACGATTTTTTCAAATTCAAAAATATTTTTGTGAAAAAAAAGAATGAAATAAAATAAAAGATATTCTCCATGCTGGATTTTTTTTAGGTAAAGCATTAAAAAAATACTTTTCATGCAAAATGATACATCCTAAAAACATTCTTTATATGATTTTTTTCGCATATTTGAGAAACATTTGTTATGTTCCGATAAAAAAAAAGTCTATTTTTAAAAGAACTCACCTTAAATTCTTAACTAGCCTATTTTGTGATGGAAGATCAAGGAAATTCAACAGAAACTGTAATCTTTCAATAATTTCTTCTGTTTTCATTCCAAAAATCCATCCGAAATACATCATAGTTTCCTTAATCGAGAACTCGCCATACAAAGCAATTTCCTGTGGCATGTAACCGACACGTTTTCCGGGTACTCCGGATCCTTTTGTTCCTGGCTTTCCACCAAGGACCCATATATCACCAGAGTCCATAGAACGGCGTCCCACTATACAGGATAGCAGGGTCGTTTTGCCGCATCCAGAAGCACCCAAGAGTCCATATCTAAAGAAAAATACAAAAACAATGTTAGCAATATTTATATAGTGTCAACACATGTAGTTATGCCAAAGATATGCTAAACAAAGCATATAAACTCGTTCATCTTCTCCTACTTTTTTTTTGTGAAGTCAGTGATGTGCTAATCAAATTATACAATTTTGTAAACGAAATCGAGTGAAAACGTCAAGAAATGCGCGAATAGCGTTCGCTTAGCATTGACCTGGATTTTAGAGGCGAATCGGCTTTCGTATATACAACAAGTTGATCACGGATCACATATTCATAAATGGTTAAATGGATATGCTACATAATAAACGAAAGATTTCAATTCAGAGCGTCTATCTGTTGCTACCTAAATTCAACACTCGGTAAATTTTGATTATGAAAAAAGCGCAGTCATCAACATTTTATGTTGCGGGGCACAAGTTTTCCAGGTAATCTTTGTACCTGACTATCATGTGGGCAGAGCTATACACATATGTTCGGATGAGTAAAGATATGTTAATGAATTACTATAAGCGAGTCGATTTCAAGATTTTTAATTTTTAATATTCATTCGGTTGAATGGCAGCCCAAAAACCCACTGATTTCGTCGATATTTCTACATATTTCTTGAGGAAATCCCCAAGACGAATGACCTTGTCGGCTCTTATATACTTCGTTCAGAATTGCATTAACAGCAAAATGATTCATTTATGTTTAAATAATTGCCATCAAAATATATTTATTCATGCGCCTATAGAAAGAACAAAAAATCATCATAATAATAACATTCAGTTCATTACTTTCCAATGTCGTCGGTTGTATACTGTATAAGCGATTTTCGGTTAACTACCATGACGTCAATTAATAAACAATTATTATTTTAAATAAAACTTGAAATTCGATGACTTATGCAGTCTCTGAGGATTTCCGACATTATGCGCCGAGGTGGACATGGCAAGTATCATATCAGGAAGAAAATTTATTTTTTTCTTCAATAAGTTTTTATTATTAATTTGCTTAAGGCTTCAATAGTCAACTTTGCTCAAATTAAAGATCCAAAGGGCCAAAATTCATAAATAAAACTGGTTTCGGGTATTTGGAAAGACGTAGTTTAATTTCGGATCACATTTCTCAAATTTTAAATTCTTTGCCGATATTTTTTTTCTAATATATATGAGAATCATTGGTAATTTTTTTGTTATGTATCGAGCCAATCATTCTGTGCAAAAAAAACCACACCAGGGTATTTGGGATGACAAAAGATTTTGATTTCCGCATGTCCGTCCGTCTGTCTGCCTGTCTGTCTGTCTGTCTGTCTGTCTGTCTGTCTGTCTGTCTGTCTGTCTGTCTGTCTGTCTATCTGTCTGTCTGTCTGTCCGTCTGTCTGTCTCTCTGTCTGTCTGCCTGTCTGTCTGTCTGTCCGTATATCTGCTCGTCCGTGAATACCATAGCTTTCGAAAGTATTGAACATCGTGTCGTAAAAATTCATAGAGACGAAATGTAATATGATTTTACAAAACCGTTCTATACATCAAAATCCAATCGTACCAATCCTTCCCTCCTCTTCATGCAAATGGATTGTTTACATAAAACCATAAAATAAATGGTTCTCAATAAAAAGTTAACTCGAACCTACTTTCGTCGAAGCAGGATGTTTAAAGAGTTCATTATGATTTGTAGTCAAAAAAAAATATTGTAAAAAAATTACACGTGATGAATCTTTATTCACCAGAATTTTTACAAATCCACATATGAACAATGTTTGCTTTGAATACTTGGACGCTAACGATATTTACTCAATTTATTTACATTATGGAAACACCATATCCCAAGGAAATATTTTGTTGACAAATCGCGAGCTCCTAAGTATGGTACTTAGTAGGAAACTAGCAAAAAAGTCATTTAAAATGAGCAAACACTATGGAAGTGAATTAATCATTTCATGAATGCTGTAACGAGAATTTATTTTGATTTTATTCTTCTTTAGAACATCTTTGTTAGAATTTGAAAAGTCTTAAAATACTGATTGAAAGCATTATGGAGAAGAACCTGATTTTAGTTTTTTTTTAAATCTTGGTGACATTGAATGAATATTTTAAGTGAATTTCATTATTATTTAACGATTGCAAAATTTTTTTTTTTTGCTAATATTTTTTCTGTGTCTAAATGATTAAAAAGGCCTTGACAGAAATATTAGGTATACTTAATGTAAATGCGTTAATATTTTATAGAATTTTATTTCACGGCAGAAACTGCCATTTTTGAAAATAATTAAGCATCATTTAATTAGGTTTAATAAAAAATGTAGATAGTTTTCTATGTACCAATGGTAATTACATTAAGACGACATTCAATAAGATGTTTTATATTTTTATACTCTACATGAGAATCACATAGAAGTTTATTAGATTTACTATACTGTTTGCAATGCATCGAACCGATCGTCAGACACGAAAATGAATTACACCAGGGTGTTGGGGATGACAAAAGATTTTGATTTTCGCATGTCTGTCCGTCTGTCTGTCCGTCCGTGAACACCATAACTTCCGAAAGGGTAGGGACCTGAAATTTTCTATAGTTGCATTTCTCGTAAATGGCAAGGCTAAGTTCATGAACCGGCAAAATCAGATCAATCCGTCCCCTCTCCCCCCAGACAAACGAAACTGTTTTTTGCACTTTTCTCGAAAACAGTTAGTCTCATCGAAAAAATTGTAGAGACAAAATGTGTTTAGAATAAGATTTTACATAACTTTTCCATGCATCAAAGCTCAATTGGGCCACCCTTCATCCTCTCTGTTAGACCTGTCTTACACGTTCAACATTTTTGCTTCAATATATAGAAGGGTATTCAAAATCCCATGATTCGCTTCAATATTTTTGCTTCAATATAATCCTTACACGATCAATATATTGAAGACAATGAAAATATAGACACAAACAGACTTTTTTTTATAAAAATTATCTGTCCTCATATAGAGTATTTGATGATTAGCCCCTGGAAATTGCAGCTTTTTTTATATTTTCAATTTTTAGTTGCTTCGATGACATTTACATTTATATGTTGATACTAGATTCAAGTTCAACAGGAAATTAACAAAAAAGTCATTAAAAAATGTCATCCTTATTTTGGTATAAACACTTTAATGATTATTTAATGCTTAATTTAAGTCATTAAAACTTTTTAATATAAAATAACAAACTAATTACTTTTACTTTTCAGCCAATTGCATAATATTTTTTAGTGATTCACATGTAAAATTAAAAAAATCTTGTACTGGAACATTTCAAGAATATCATGAAAATACTTTTGAAAAATTATGAAGTTTAGAATTGGATTGAAAAATTTTAGAAGCTGAGTGGTAAATTTTTATTTTCAACTTTACAAGCACATGACAAAAATCATTGCTGGCAAAAGAAAGTTAATAACTATTTTTCGTCCCCTAGAAATTTGGTTTTGCCAGAGAAATTTGTTTAGTCATGAATTCCAAATCATAGCAATATTGTTTCGAATCAAACTTTCGATATGAGTTCTAATAATTTTTTTATACTGTGTATGAGAATCATATAGAAGTATATTAGATTTAGTAATTTTGGTAATCAAAGTGGAAGAAAATTCTACTTCGACAAATCTAAGCTGGTAGAGGAAAAATTTATTCAACAAATGGAATCATTTTGCTCGGTGCAAAAAAATATGTAAGTATGTTATAATTTTTTATAAGTTTCATAATAGTATATGCAACTGTCCACAATATCTCAATTCAATTCTATTATAATTAACAATTTACCAAGATGCAAATCATTATGAATGGATAGATTGCCTCCGGCTGCAAAATCTTTAATTCTAAGGGGATCTTTTTTAATTCCATATCCATGTTTGGACATTCCGTTGCTATATCGAGATATCATTATATAAGAAATATGTCTAGTAATTTTGTTTTGAAAATCTTTTCACATACGAAACACTTTTAATTTATTCATAACATGAGGTGACTACGTCATTTTTCAAGTGCGGTCTGCTTATTAAACTAATTAAGCTTTTGAAAATGCGCGCTGAAATTGCGTCAAACACTTGCACTGCTGTAGACAAAAACACTTCGTATTGTCAGTTAAATTCACACAGGCATGTAAAAGGAATGACAAGAAAAGATTTACAAGTGGACATTAACAAATTTACTTTATTTTTTACTTTTTTATACGTAACATACATAGAGTATTGTATTCACGAAAAATTTCCTTCTCTTAATTTTGTCTAAATAACCTTTCCCGAACACTTCTGAGTGAATTGGAGCATTATTAAAAAATGTCTTTCTGTCCGTCAGTCTGTTAGTCTGTTAGTCTGTTAGTCTATTAGTCTGTTAGTCTGTTAGTCTGTTAGTCTGTTAGTCTGTTAATCCGTTAGTCTGTTAGTCTGTTAATCCGTTAGTCTGTTAGTCTGTTAGTCTGTTAGTCTGTTAGTCTGTTAGTCTGTTAGTCTGTTAGTCTGTTAGTCTGTTAGTCTATTAGTCTGTTAGTCTGTTAGTCTGTTAGTCTGTTAGTCTGTTAGTCTGTTAGTCTATTAGTCTGTTAGTCTGTTAGTCTGTTAGTCTGTTAGTCTGTTAATCCGTTAGTCTGTTAGTCTGTTAATCCGTTAGTCTGTTAGTCTGTTAGTCTGTTAGTCTGTTAGTCTATTAGTCTGTTAGTCTGTTAGTCTGTTAGTCTGTTAGTCTGTTAGTCTGTTAGTCTATTAGTCTGTTAGTCTGTTAGTCTGTTAGTCTGTTAGTCTGTTAATCCGTTAGTCTGTTAGTCTGTTAATCCGTTAGTCTGTTAGTCTGTTAGTCTGTTAGTCTGTTAGTCTGTTAGTCTGTTAGTCTGTTAGTCTGTTAGTCTGTTAGTCTGTTAGTCTGTTAGTCTGTTAGTCTGTTAGTCTGTTAGTCTGTTAGTCTGTTAATCCGTTAGTCTGTTAGTCTGTTAGTCTGTTAGTCTGTTAGTCTGTTAGTCTGTTAGTCTGTTAGTCTGTTAGTCTGTTAGTCTATTAGTCTGTTAGTCTGTTAGTCTGTTAGTCTGTTAGTCTGTTAGTCTATTAGTCTGTTAGTCTGTTAGTCTGTTAGTCTGTTAGTCTGTTAATCCGTTAGTCTGTTAGTCTGTTAATCCGTTAGTCTGTTAGTCTGTTAGTCTGTTAGTCTGTTAGTCTGTTAGTCTGTTAGTCTGTTAGTCTGTTAGTCTGTTAGTCTGTTAGTCTGTTAGTCTGTTAGTCTGTTAGTCTGTTAGTCTGTTAGTCTATTAGTCTGTTAGTCTGTTAGTATGTTAGTCTGTTAGTCTGTTAGTCTGTTAGTCTGTTAGTCTGTCAATCTATGAATGTACAAAATTTCTCAAAAACTAATAAACGTACAGCCATGAAAATTTTGCAGACGTGCTTAGTCCTGGAAATGACGGCTAAAATGATGGCTTTTTAAAAATCGCAATTTCTTTTTTTGATATTTACTGCAAAACTTCGCGTTTTCCAGTAGTTTTGTGTAAGAAGTTGAAGACAGCAAACTTTTCTACGCTTTTGTCTTCCACTAGAACTCGATGTCTCAAACAGGCATCGAGATTAAACGTTATTTAAAAAAAAAGTTTCTGCAATTTTCTGGAAAACTAACGGATTTAAGGTGGTTTGGAGTGTGAGATGAATCGAAGAGATTAATATTTGCCACTGTTTTCCGCTATCTTTGACCGTTATTGAGATATTTTCATTAAAGGGTAAAAAAGGAAAAATTAAAGATATTAAAATTCTCTACATTTTTTCCTTTCACCGTCAATCGATATATTTTACCGATATCGAGATATTTCAGATTTCGGAAAATAAAAATTCATATTTTAAATAAACTACTGTTATTTATTCGTCAGGTTATAGTGTAAATTGTGCAGAAACGTAAATTTTTTTATAAAAAAGTCATGTGCTGTTCACGTCAAATATTTTGCTTTATAAGACCAACTTCTTGTTATTTGCAATGAAAATTAAATCATCTTGAAATGTCACATTGATCATTAACAAAATTATAGATTGTGTTCATACTATTTGTTCGGGTTTGTAATTATTAGATGTACATATTCTCAAATAAATTATGATTAATGTGGTTTTAAAGAAATATGACAAGTCGAAATATTTTATTTATTGCCTAAGAATACAATAATTAATAATGGAGATGTTTTTGAATCGCATAGAAATTTTTCAAGCATTTCTGGGTTTAGTTTTTCAAATCTTTGGGAATTTATGTGAAATAACGTACAGCTTCAAGGCTAGTAACTTAAAATATGGCTAAAATATCTCCACATATTTATTTTCATAAGATAAACAAAATATGGAAAATATTTGAATTGATAAATAGAATTATTTAGCACAAATAAGAATATAACTTTGCTGAAACTGTTTTAATAAATCTGCTCTCTTTTAAAACCTCGGGTATTGAAAATTCCTGATAAAAATGACATTTTTTTTGTGAATTTTTAAGAAGTTAGAAAGTGAAATGGCGCTGTCCAAAAAATGCGTCACGCAAGTTGTTGGATATCTTTCTCTCCTTGGGTACATCATAATTAGTTCTTATGCCGCAAACTGTTCTTGTGTCGCAATCTATTCTTAAGCCGTAATTCGTTCTGACGCCACTATTAATACCTAAGTGCAATTTAGTTCTTATGCTGCGTTTACACACATGACAAATTTGTCATTTTTTTTTGTCATAAATTGTCATCATCGTGTAAATAGTACCTCATAATGCCGATACCCCTCTTAATATGCGTGTCGTCTTTTAAAAACCGACTTTTACCTAATTTTTGTGTTATACCTTAAACTATTTGATTCGACCTCTTATAAGATTTCAATATATTTTTCTTTAAAAACCAATTTCTTGTAAAATAAAACTTACATCGTTCCTTTGGCAACAGTCATATTTAAGCTATTAAGAACTTGATTCGCTTTCTTTTTGTCTCCGTATTTTTTGAAGGCATGCCGTACGGATACAGCTGCCTGTTGTCGGTTCCAAAGTGTTCCGCCATCATCCGTCGGTGTCACATTCGGTTCACTACTCCTAAAACAGAAAAATAATTCGATTAGTAAAACTACATTGGAGAAATATTAAAATCATTATGGAAATTCAAAAACATATTTTATAAAAAAAATGGGACAAAATTCAATATAAATTTCCTAACCTAAAGACATAAATTGTTGATAACAATTAAGTTATAGCACCAAGAAAATGATGTAACAACTTTTAGCAAAAAAAAACCAAACGTTTAACGTCCATAAAAGCGAAATTAGCAAAAATTTCTTTCTGACTCATTTTGGCATGGTGAAGTCCACGTTTCCTATTCCAGCAAATATAGTTTTGTATCTGACAAAAGATGATTTTTTTGTTACTTGACATAGCGTTAACCCCATTGATGACACTTTTGAGCCAAGTGTGTGGCAATAGTTAATCAATTTGCACTGCGCTGTCTTTTGTTACATAAAAACCAGTCTCAGAGTATTGCAATATACGTCGCAGGTTGACAAAATAAAATATGCAGCCAAATGCGATGCGGAAAGAGTTTAAGATTTGATCTCGATACAGGTGGCTAATTTATAATCAAGAGAATTGTTTGTAAAAAAAAGATTATAATTTAAATTCATTGACCTATTTCACACAATTTTTTAACCTGAGAAATATCATAGTCATATCTCTGTGGTTTTTTCAATCTGAAATTTCCAGCCATAAAAAAGTCAATGTGAGAACTAAGGCAGTGTGTTTTTAACTTATCACTATATTAAATAACAATATTGGCTGATGTATTGCAAAGGTAGGTAATAATTTTATTTAGATGTCAAAATGTCAGTTGCACCATAATAGAATTTCTGTGGTTTGCGGTGACTTTTCACGATCTTTACTCCCGCTTAATTGACGCTATTAAAATATAGTGGCAGTAAAGAGATTTTTAGTCGCAGTAGACGGAAGGAGATTTTTTTCTGAAAACAATTTGTGTACATTAAATTACATATATTCGGTATAGGGGTATTTAATTAAAATATAAATTTGTGACGTGACACAAAAGATAAAAAAAAACAATTAACCACAATATTTTGTAAAATTTAAGATCATATTTTATGATTAAGAAATTTTTAAGCTTCTAGCTCAATACGTTCGCGCGTTATTGTACAAACGAAACTTTAAACTATTAGTGTAATTCGTCCGTCCGTCTGTCCCTGAACACCTCAACTTTCAAAAGAATTGAGCTAGGGCTTGAAATTTATTAGAGATGTTTTTCTCGTAACTATAAAAGCTAGGTTCTTGAGCCATTTCTCAAATAATGAAAAAAAAAAACAAAAACAAAACATATTTCAATCATTCAAAATTTTGACAAAGTTATACACAGGAAAATATACGAATAGGTAATGTATCTGAAAAATGTTTTAATGGCTTTATTTTATGGCCAATATCTCGGAAAACTAAGATCACTAAAAGATCATTTGTACTAAACTTCAAGCGCATAACAATACCTTACCCAGAATTGAATTAATTTGAATACTATTTTGAGCTAGTCGATAGTAATACAAATTTTATTAATTATAATAAAAGTAATGGGTGAAAAAAATCTCACATTCGTGTTGCCATGTGAATTGACTCATCGTTAGGCAATGATTGCGACATTGAAAGTTCGTCGCTTTGTCAAGCATTGAAGTCTTTTGTTTACATGCGAATGTGCGAAGAAAAATTTGTCGCATCGCAGAACAATTGATGGATTCAAGTTTTTAGTTTCAAAATATGGACAAAATACCTTGGGAAAAATTTAATTGTATCTAAGATTTTTTGAGACTTGAAGGAGATCTCATTGTTATTGCATTACCTTTAATGGTAAAATTTATTCAAATGAATTAGAGAAAGCTCACAGATATTATCACTGTTTGAGTTTTGTTTTGAATGCAATTAATAATGAGAAATATGAAATTACTGTGAAACGGTTTGCAGAAAATACGGTTGTGAATTTTATCGATTAGAATTTGTTGCGAATATTCTGGTACAAAAATTTAATTCATATTTTTTTTCTGTCAATTTATAAAAAAAAATATTCAAAGTATGTACTTATAAATACACAAAAAAATTCCACCTTGTGGAAAGGTCTAAAGGTATCGAATTTTTTATACTACTAGTATGCATTCAAAAGTGAAAGGATTATCTTAATCTTTCAACCCTTTGCTTTAATTTTAATTTTGGGAGCGTTTTATGTTTTTTTTATGTTTATCAATTTACCGCATTGTAATAAGTCAAGAAGACCAAACCCAAAGACCCTTGAAACCCAAAAGGGCGGCGCAAAAATCTTCAATTAAGCCTGAATATTAAATATCAAGTTGGAAGACAATTTTGTATCTTACGTAATCTTTTCTGGAATAAAGCGAGTAAATGTTTCGACCTTGATACAATTTTTTTATGTTTTCTGAAAAATTAAAGTTCAATAACATGTAAACGCCCTAATTTTTCAATTTCTTTTAATGCTAAGCTGAATTAAAGTCAATTGGGATCCTTGTACTATAAAAAGTGAAAGTAATTAATTTCGATTTTTATCAGGTGTGGAAGATTATGAAGACATTGATATTAAGAGGTATAATTATCAGCATTAATTTTCTTAAAATTCTTCAATGATTTTAAACGACACATTTTTATGTACGCGCCTTAAATTTTTGAAAAACTAAAACACAAGAAATTTAATCAAATTACAATTCTTTTAAATCTGTATAACTCGGGCTTATAATAAAGTCCTACCCTTAAAAGATATTTTTCTCGACTATTTCTGAAGATTAATTATTCATGGTCAAAAATTGATATTAACGGGGGAAAAAATTCAAACCCTGATTAAATGAAATTTTAGCAAATATGAATTTCCTAACATTTGGTTATTTTATTTTATTTTTCCATGTGCGAGTATTTGCGAAGGGAAATTCAATTCGTACTTTGCACAACATTTACGCAGAAAATCAAACAAGCCGAACATCATGCACTTGAGTTGCGTTAAAGTCTGAGTACCTACTCAGGGGTATTATGATTATGAATTAAGTATATTGAGTTGAGCATAAGAGCACCTTGCGGTAAGCGCATAATTGCTTGTCGTAAGTTAAAAAATGACTTAGCCGCCTCAGTCTTGTTGGTATAAATGACAGAAAGGCTTAACACCGTCAAATGAACTTTCACTTTTCGCATCAATTTCATAACTTGCAAAAAGAAAAGATTAAGAAAATCAAAGAAAAATAAGTCTATATAAGTCGGAAGATAGCGATCGATATCGGTTCGAGACTAAAACTTATGACATAGCCGCGGAACTAACTGGTTTATCTTAATTCATTTTTGAATTGTGTGCAGAAAAAACACATACCAGAAAGTGAATCGAGAAATCCATCATCATATCATTTGGAATGTGCTTTAATGCGATAATTTATTTGCAGATAAATCGATTTTGTATACCATGTCCGTTTTAGGTCTATTGTATTTATCCAATTTGTGATGAGTATTTTAATGCGATTTTTTTTTAAATTGTCATAAATCTTGGAATGCATGCATAATTAAAATAAAAATATTGTTCCGGTACTATGATATTTTTGATAGGGTTTTTAGATGATTTTTATTGGATTTAAATTTTAATTTTGTGGCGATCTGGTTGCCAAAAGCATTTGAGGCAACACCTGCTGAAAAGCTTTTAAAAAATCTCCCGAATAAATCCATAATTAAATAAATCATAGGCCAATTAATCGAAATATTTGCCGGAAAGTAATTTATTTATTTATTTTGTTAGTTAATCTTATACAATCAGTCACATTTAGGATGTTTTCATAGACTGTTTGTGGTCTAAGAGCCAGTGCTCTTGTTCAGGCGCAGCTTAGCTGGTTCTCCCAAATTCATGGAGTCCCAATGCAATGCAGTTTTGCAAAATATGTTAAACTTAAATTATTTACACCCCATAAGGCCCATAAAGATTGAAGCTGTAGTTAGCTAACTTTAAAATTTTGGGACTTGAAAATTTTAGGGACTTAAAATATTTAAGTTGAACATAAGTTACTAAAACCTCGTCTCGATTAAACATAAATTGCAATTTTTTCCTGCCATAGAAATACTTCGTGTAGGCAGCATTTGACAGATTTTTATTTTATATATTGGGCAAAAAAGCTTGAAAAAATAAATGCAACTCGAAACCGGACGCTCTTTTCCCAGTAAATTTTCCAGACGCTGTTTTCTCACTAAATTTTGCAGCAAAATTTACTATACTTCATCGTGGTAGGTTTTTCACTGGGCTCCCAGTAAAATCTGGTTTCGAGTGTGTATTTTTCATGGCAGGCGAAGAAAAAAATTCAAATTTACGTCTAATCGAGAAGAGGTTTAAGTAACATTCGTTAAAACGGTTCTAGTAATCGAACTTTGACTTCACTCAATCGAACTTCGACTTCATTCAATCGAACTTTGACTTCAAATTCGTTTCGAATTTTTAATATTTTTCATCTAATTTTTTTCAATTTGACTCAATTTCCTTGTTTTGTAAAAACTAAAAAAGAATTGCAATCAAGAGTGTTGCTTGTGGTGGCGAACATAGTGAGGAAAAAATGAGTTCAAACAGTCAAGTTAAGCGGAAAATGCAACCAAAGCTCCAGATATGCCTCCATTGCCAAATTCAAGTACAAATTCAAGTACAATTGGAAATAATCATCTGTAGACAACCACCAGTTTTATTAATAATTTAGTAATAAATTTACAATTCAAACTATAAACTGTTGTAATACCAACATCAAAACTAAATTTTTTTATTTCCACCGATTTTTCATGATTAAAATGACTTACGTGATAAGCATTTCCCTGGAAAGAAATTAAGCCGCTAAGGATGTCTGTAAGGTAATCCGTTTTTATCCTGTTATTTAGTATCACACTAAAAAAATTAACAAAAACCAATTTTTAAATATCAATTTAATGAATTTATCAGTAACACTTTAACTTTAATTATTATTTTCACATACACACGAGAAAAACTGGAATTTTCTTTAATAAATTTTCTTGCTGATTTCCACAAAGAACATTTTTTTACACTTATTTGAATTTTTCATAAATTTATAGTGTGTTAAAATTATGCAATTATACAGTTATAGCCAATTTTGTTTTTGTTTTATGATATTAAAAATTTAAGAACTACTAAAATCTTGTATGTAACTGGTTTTACTCAAAGTAAACTATCGGTCAGTGCGTTTAATTTAATAGCGACGTAAATTCAGTTATGCTGCGTTGCAAACTGTAATGGCCATGTAATGTTCCACTAATTCTATGTTGTTTGCAATTGTGTTTGTATAAATTTTCTAACTAACATGTTGCTTAATTTATTTATCAAAATTGGTTTCCGAGGTACACCAAACCAAGTAACATGCTTCCAAATGTGGTTGGTTATCCATGAAAATGTTACAGACTGAATATGACGAAACTTTTGCCGGGGATTATCAAATAATTGCATTAAGGTGGCATTAGAAGAAACCTGCATTTCATAGGTAAGCACATTTGTCTTATTAAAGGCAATTTGTTTTCTAATGTCCAAACCATATTTATAAGATTTAGTTGCAAAATATACTGACGTGAATTCAATGAAATGAATTTTTTTACACAATAAATCTAGCTCGGTAGTTTTTCATCACGGAAATCAAAATCTCCCAAGAAAATATTGACTTGATCGTTTTCCGTTCAACAACAAAAGACATTCATAAGATTAGAAATAAAACCACATTGAAAATCCGCGTCTACTATAACTTTTAACAATAACAATGGAGACTTGTGTGCAACGGTTGCATTCAGAGTGGCGGCAAGGTAAACGAAATTGCTCAATATTTCGCGCTTTTTACCGCTGTTGTCTGATTACCTGATTTTTGAGCGCCTAGCCGAGATGACTGGACTTCAGGTCGATGATGATGGTGGCGGCTTGAAAAAAAAATATTTCTTACATCGTCACAATTTCGATTTGTAGCGTTCCAAAGTTTACCGATTACTCTTAAATTACTTTCGTTTTCCTTTAAAAATTGAATAGTGAAAAAATTACAGTGGATTACAAAATTGCATTGATTGGTGTTTCTGTCGCTGCATGAGTGTGAACTGAATGTTTTTTTTTGTTAACGTTTCACCTTAATTTGTATGTTTTCAAGGAAAACTAGTCGTCTCAACGTTATAATGATGAACGGAATATTATTTTAGGTTCAAACGATCGTAACGGTCATGATTCATCTGAAAATCAGATCAATAGTTCAGTTCATGGTCTAATGTTTAATTAATTCAAAATGAAAATCAGACATTTTACGACTATTTGAAGTATTTCACTTCCTAGTGAAATGCGTTTACTTTATGTATTCTTAAAAAGATTCTAGAAAAAGGAAAAAAACAAATTTTTAGAATGTGAATAAAAATAGAAAATCCTTTAGCATCTAGTACACCGAATGATAGATATTTAGGATCCATATGAGAATATTTGAATTGCTAGCTTGGCACTCTCCCCGAAAGTAGGCGAATCACAGTCTCAGATGCCAGGAAATGTTGTTTTTTTTGTCAATTAAATTAATTTTTTTGCCTTTATCCTCGCCTTCATGTTGGGAAAGGGGGTTACTAAAAAAAGCCAATTTTAAAATTATAAAAAACATTTCCCTAAATATTTCGATTAGGACCATAAACCAGTGTAAAGAGAGCAGAAAGGAAAATAGTGTACAATTTTGACTATATATGTCTTTCGTAATACTATGTATCCAATCCAATACCGAAAACCCCATCAAAAATCACAAACTGGGTTCAGATATAGCAGAACAGGGGGTCAGATGGCGGGAAGGTGGTGAATTTTTATTTGGGTCATATGCTCTCCAAAGAGTCCTCTATCCAACGGATAGCTGGTGAGCAGGCCACCCCTGCAGCAAACATAGCTAAAACTCCAACGCAATTCGGTTCAATGTTCTCCATTGAGGGGTTCACAAGTTACAGGGGAACATTCTTCTTTGTTAGCGAAATCGCATAACTAAAAATTTTGCTTAGCAGAACGAAAAAAACATCCGTACTGCATAAAGAGAAATAATTGGACAAAATTCTAATAATACATGTGGGTTTTTAAAAAAATTATTCCATTAAAATAGAAAAGCTAACCTAAAATTTTGGCTCCCCTTTTCTGAGAGACATTGCAAAAATCCCAATGTGTCATATTAAAATTTGAATATGAATCCGTCCGATTCGATGGTAAAATTACAACTCTTTAAATCCGTGTCTTGTTCAAAAAAAAGTCGGCTTGAAAAGTGTGCCATACGAATTTTCTTTACATACCTTTATATACTCTTAGTCAATAAATTTGATTACCATTTATAAACAAAATCGATTTGAAAATATTTTGAGACAATAATCAAAAAGAAACATAATTAATCTACACCTCACAGCCATCTAACACAATAACCCGAAAATTCGAAATAGGCCTTAAACTATCCTCCCACAATTCTATGCATCTCATATACCTACTTCCGATTCAAAGTCTGAATAGCCGAACAAACCATATGAAAAAAATCTAGGTTAGGTTATTATGCCAACTTCCAAAATTATGCAACTTTCAATTTCAAGTGTAAAAGGAAAATTCCACTTTTGTCTACGATAAAACATTCACATAAGAAACCTTTACAGAAAAACGTTTGAAAATTGCTGGAATTATCTGAATTTAGGGCGTATAAAAAATCTCCCAAGACATACGGTTTTTAGGTGAGAGACTCAAAAAAAAAACCACACAAAGAAATGAAGATTCAAAGAAATGAAATTAAATAGCAATTTATAGAGTTACGGCTACCAAATTTATAAATCGTATAACTAGTCATTTTGTAATGGATTTGGGATGTAGGACAGATGTAACAAATTATATAAATCCCAAAACAAAATGTGCCGATGGTAAAATGCGTTTAACAATGGATGCGCATATTGTAAATTCGAAAAATTAGCTATAGAAGCCACAATAGTTTAAATGCTTAAAATCAAATTAATTTCGTATGTAAATTAAAAATATTGCCCAATACAAGAAATACTTTTCTGTTTATGATTTTAATTACTGAATAATATGTTTAATTCCGACAGCCACTGTAAAGGAAAACTTTGTTACAAAACGGCCTTCACTCCAAAATATCATAAGTGTTTCAACAGAAAATGTAATACAGTTTTTGTTTAATAAAAAAAAAACTACCAAAGTTTAATACAATCGAAATAATGCATGTGTATTTGTTGATATGATCGAGAAATGCATACATGAAAAACACAATCTTGATGTTAAGGAGCGCGTTTACATAAAACCCAATTCACTTACGCTTTTAACGTCTTACTATATAGCATACCTGACCAGCGTTTTTATTGCACAATCTCTTGGCCATTTCAGTTTCTTGAACCGAAACCACATCTAGCGCAAGGCGGTTAAAAAACGCAGCAATCATTTCAGTTCTCCACTTTGGATCTTAAGATAATTTTTACCATTTTCAATCATCTGCTACTAGTAATACTTATGGGCATTTGCTTTGGTAGGAAAAAAAACTGCATCAAAATTGAGGAAGATGAAATTTTTTCATGCTATTTTTTATACGGGTAAAATTGAGTAGGTGATTGAAATAATTGTTTTTCACATAACTGACTGCACAAAACTGCCTTCAAAAACTAGAGTTAAAACAATTTTTGGAAATCATAAATTTCTGCTGAAAATAGAAATCGAATATTCCCTATATTGACGTTATAAATACAAGTGGGCAAGTGTGATTTCTTGGTGACAACCTTCAGGGCATATTGTCGAAGGTTAACCAGATTTTTTCGTCTCACACCGAATTGTGTACGATATTGCCAGATTTCATGTCATGGGAATTGTGCCTTTAGCCGTAAACTTGAAATTTATAAAAGTAAATGTCATTTACTATTAAGATATCATTTTTTTGTTTGTTCATGCTGAAGTGTATCGCACTTTTATGAAATTTCGTGAACAAAAACGTACTTTATATCGTCACATCACAGCTACAAGTTCAAAACAATGACATTTAGGCATTTGATGCGAGTCAGTAAATCACACATCCCGGAAAAGATACTCAACATTACATTAAAGCATAATTTAAGATAATAGTAATGACATCTTTGCTTCTATTTATCTTTTTTTCTTGAAGGAAATGAATATGTCGTTTGGGTTAGATTCAATTGTCATATACGAACATTACATTGACCTCTAACCAGTCTGTAATAATTTCAAGAGTAACATTTTTTGTACTCGTAAAAACTATTAGCCTTTTTTATATGTCGGTACAATACAAAAAATCGTTATTTTTTTTTGTTTTAAGAAAATGTTGAAAATTGTCGGTTAGACATTTTTTCTGATCAATGCCTAATCAAATTACCAGACAGGAAAGTCCGTGACCTGTACGAAGAAACCGATTTTAGAAATGTTTAATTTAAACGAATTTTCTTTTGGTCTTAAGTTTTGATACCGCTTCATCAGAAGCTCCAAATGGTTCGAGTTATAGTGAAATGAATCATTAAGATTCGCGTGTTATCACAATGGGTCATTTCTGGCCTAAGTGTGCCTTTTTGGCAATCACTCCAACCTAACCTAACTTAAGTTTTGATATCAAAACAGAAATAATCTTTTCACAAAAAAAATCGCAACTTCGTGTATAGAGTTTCGTATCGCCGTCATGCGGTGTATAGAGTTTCGTATCGCCGTCCCTCTCCTCTGTTTCCCCTAAAAGTGTAACAACCCCTAAGTCACAAACCACACGCAGAGAAAAAAATGGGGAATCGTGACAATTACTAAAATAATTAATTTCAATTAAAAAAATAGTCAATTTGCCAACAAAATAGTAAATTCTACTACTAAGTTGTTTTTATTATAAAAAATATCCGGTTTGACTATTTTTGTAATTGAGCTTAACTGTTTTGGTAATAGTCACGATTCCCCATTATAAAATAGTTCGATTCACTATTTTATTTTTTCTCTGTGTAGAGTTATGAGAAATTTAGGTTAAATAAAAAATTATTTAAATTTCCGCAATACATATAAGGTGGTATTCAGTACCACATAAATATATATTATTTTCACCTTCCAAACTTGAAAGCATTTTTGATGCATTTGATTTATTCTTAAATTGCACTTCAATCATCTATCCTTCTTAGGCTTCGTTTGCACTGAATAGAAATTGCAGAAATATTCCAATTGGCGTATCATTTCGCAAGTAAACCACTAAAACATAAAATACTTAAATTCGAAAAATTTATGTTTTTTGTTGCAAAAACTTCTTTGGAGCGAATTTGTGGAGTTTCTACTTGCAAAATGACCAGCCGGAAGCAAAACTTCTGCGAGTTTTTGTCTGTAGAAACGATGTGTTGGTATGTATTGTAATAAAATAAATATCTTATTTTTTTTTACAGTTTTCGCGGAAGGAAAAAAGAGTTTATATTCTAAACACTACAAGTGGGATACTTTTTTCATGTTTTCTCGAAAAATGTGTATCGTATCGAAAAACTTATAGAGATGAATGGTGTTTAGAATATGATTTTACATAACCGTCCCATATATCAAAATCCAATCGAACCACTTGTTTCCTATACAAATTTATTTAAATAAACATTTTGTCTGTCATTTGACGAAGGGCTCTTGGCAATTGTAGCTTTTCTTATGTTTAATACTAGAATTTGGACCCGGCTTCGCCCGACTAAAAGCGTGAACAGAAAAAAAACTAAGGAAAACTAAATTCAGTTTGTTGAAAATTAGGTAACCTGCATGCTGTTCGTTAGTTTTTTCTCTTCGGAAAATGATTAACAAACTAACAAAAAATTCCAGCACTTGCATTCGGTATTACTTTACCCCCCTCCGCTTACTCCACCACCTCACGGGCTACTTTTTAATGGGTCTATGTTGGGGCTGGACCCCCGACGAACAGCTATGCCAAATTTCAGGGCAATCGGTTCAGTAGTTTCCCCGCGAAAGAGTAACATAGCGCAAAAACTAAGTTTCGAAATCACATTACCCCCTCCCCTTATTCCCCCCACCCCTCGCGCTACTTTTCCGTATGCCTATGTTGGAACCAGAACTACCACAGACACTCATGCTAAATTTCAAGTCAATCGGTTCAGCCGTTTTTGCGTGCAAAAGGAACAGACAGACAGACAGACAGACGGACAGACAGACAGACAGACACCAACTCATTTTTATATATTAGTATGATTGAATAAGCGGTTTGCTAAATTAGTAAAATAAAAAGACAATTTTCTGAACAAAATATAGTTAAAAAAAACTTTATCAAATTAAGTATTTTGCACAAATCCTAATCCATAGACGAAATTGATATAAATTTAAACACAATTAGAGCATAAAATTACTACTAACAATATTTATAGTAAATTGTAAAGAAAAATTTCGCCGGTATTTTGTACCTATACATTCTTTCATGGGTTTGTTTTTTCTTGAAAAGTTATACAACTATTACCGTCTGAAGCACAAAAAATCAAATAACTTTCATTACGAACATTGATGAACAGCATAAATTTCAATCAAATTGTCTTAATTCGAAATGTTTGAATTGAATGTAAGCCCATATATAAACCCGTAGTGAATTATCAGTGAGCATCTATGAAGATATTTAACTGGAGGCTATGAAATTCATCAAAGAGATTCGGTTTTTTGTGCAAGATACATATTTGGCAATCAAGTACAACATTAAGTTAATCCCGCACGCATGCTAAAAGTTAATGTGTCATCCAAAAACTTCCGAAAGTAAAATCAACCGCGCAAGAAGTCTTCATAGAAAAAACTTCTCATTCGCGGGTACATTTACCGGAACGTCTTCAGGTTTCAACGCTTTCGATTTCATTTCGTTCAAAGTCTTGTAACAAAAGACGAAGGAGGAAAACTTTAAGAAGAAAAAAATTGTAATCAAAATAATAATTTTATTTATTTTTTTGTTCCCTATAAGCTTGGCAATTGTATGTTGGCAGTTGAACGTTGGGTTGGGATTGAATCGTGCAAGACTTGAGCTGAGCCAGGCAATGCAACAAGGTCGTATAGAGTATGTTGTTTATGTTGGATATATGCTGTATGTAAGTGAAACAAATGCACATATGTTTGTATGTACGTACGATATCTATAAGTACGGTAGCATAAAATGAATGTTGCTTAAGTAATCCAATGCTCTGCGAATGGAATTTCGTATTGCATAATTATGACTAAATAGACAGTCTTTGAGTTTTATACATATATGTATATATTTTTTACTTGATTTTTCCTCATGCTACGCCAAAACAGATATGATTTGATTGTGTACTACTGGCCACTATATGTTGATTTTGATTTTTCTATGTTCCTCATATAATGGGTGTTGAGTTGATTCAGAAATGTGCAATCCTCAATGAATTTGCATAAAACTAAAATTGTTTTGTTTCTCGTGAAGATTATTATATCACATCGTACAACATTATTTAGATTGTATGAATATCCATACGGAAATATTTAAATGCAGTTAAATATTCTTCATTAACATGAAATACAGTTTTTTATAAGCCATATGCATTGTTTATATAAAATAACAGAATTTGTAGTAACTGATGAAATCATGAGGATTGTAAAATAAGCCAAAATTTCGAAATATCCGAAATTCTTCCCTCTACTAACATTTTTGGTATATGGCACGTATTTGCCACTCTAAACAAGTCCTATTTTAGTGATAGATACGTGCCATATATATGAAAAATGCTAGTAGATTTTAATATTGATGTTTTTTTTTGCAATGTCAAGAAATATCGAAACTAATAAAACTTTTAAAAGTAAAGTTTTCCTACTTTGAAACAAAAATGTTTTTACTAAAAACCCAGGGATCGTAAAAAGCTTTTAGACATCTAGTTTTTATATAAAACTTTTAAATGTGTGTCTAAATCAACAAAAAATCAAACAACATCCAAATTAACGTCAAAAAAATGTCTGGTTCATTTAACAGTTTCTTTTAATTTAGAGAGAGCTTCTCAAGGCATATTTCCGTCTGTAAACTCATTAACTATTATAAAATTTGTTAAATTAAACATTCAGATTACAAACGAAAATTTGTTGAGAAAAAATCTGACAACTTTATGCACAATCGATGTGTATGTGATAAAAATTTAGAAGGTCAATATCTTTTTTGTTTTGAACAAATCGGAGGTTTTTAGGTTGAGACCTTAAGCGAGCTGCAATGCAGTAACAATTTTTTCCAACAAATAAGAACTTAAGAAAAGTGAATCATGTTAATGTTTCCTAAATTTTTTTTTTAGTTTTTCTTAAGTAAATTCTTCATATTTTTTATTGTAAAATGATTGAAATCATCTGACTAATTGAACATCACAGTCAACAATTATCCTGGGTCTCGACTTGACATTAATTTCGCTATGGGTCATTAAAATAACGAATGATAACAGCTTCTTCCAATTTTGTCCACGAGACATCAAAAATGTCCTGAAAATGGTTTCTTTGACGGACATTTTAGTGGTAAAATCAAGACGACTATTTTTATTTTTAAAATTTGACTAAACGATTTTTAATAAATTGTTGAATTTTCATACATTTTTTAAGTGAAAAATCCTTTGTTTTTAGTTTCCTTTTCGCTTTGTGAATTTGCAATAACAGAATTATTCTACCACTTTGCAATCGCACAATCTTGCAACAAATTTTATAATACGAATGCACTTTTTATAACAATTTTAGTGGAACATTACAAGCACTTTTTTCACTATAATCCATTGAAATTGGCAAATGTGCACTTTGTGGAAATTGAGATCCTTTCTGATGATTATATCCTTAAAGACCGACGAATGCTTTTCAGCTTCTTTCTCGTGTGTATTTGAAATTCTTCTCATAAAACCATTTTAATCACTTACACTGTAATGGATCGTTTTCAATTAATGACTTTAATGATTAATTTGTGATTTACAAAATAATTTGCAATTTTTACTTGTTAAGCACTAATTGAAGCACAAAAAAACAATGATGAATAGATAGAAATTTGAAATTAAAAATAATCCGCGATTATCTTCGATACTATGTGATGGTAGATTCGCGTTCACGAGAGATGGTCAGTAAACTTCTTTGGCGTTTTGTGGTACGTTAGAGCGCGTTCAATTTTATTCGATTAATCGAAAACGAAAGTAAGACAGCTTTTGGCCCTGGGCTCGAATCGAGTCAAATCGAAAAACTCCAACTTTGGCTGCGAAGCAGGCGAACCGATTACAGCAGAAATACAGCAAAAAAAAAGTGAAAACGCGCAAGAAATGCACGAGAACGAGTACAAGTAAGACTAGTTTAAAATATATATTTTTTCTTAAATATATATATCTATATTATCGATATACAGATATATACTTCGATTGTTTTTTTTTAACTAGTTAATTTTTTTTATCATTCGAATGTGAAAAATATAACAGAAAAAAATGATTGATTAAAATTGTTAAGTGCCTGCTTGGACATCCTTAGCGTATAAATGTCCAAGATAAACTAACCGAAGTGAATAAACGTTTATCGGTAAGAGGTGGTGGCCAAAAACTGACTATAATGCTTGGTGTTATTCCCCAGTCTCCTCTAAATACGACATCAAATGACCAGGTAGGCTCAGGTTCGCTATTTCTGATCACAGGTAAGTAGTAAAGGTATAGTCAAATATCTGAGAAAAATACTCGTACACTGAGAAAATTTACTTAAGGGAACGTTGAATTCGATAAAGTTCCCAGTAGCTACTAGTATAGAGACACATTGCACATTCACTAATGAATATTACACTAATTACAACAACAAAATACAACAATGATAGTTAATATTAACAGTAACGACAATAAAACTAACGTCTTACCACTGAACGAGCAAATCAAGAAATCACTCTCAATCTTAAGCTCAGCACAAAGCTTAGCTGTTGCTAAAGAAACTTTACTTTTGATTTTTTCATCATACAAAGTTTATGGTTTACAACTTTTAACATAAATTCATGTGATTGTGGTCGTGGTATTGGTGGTGGTTGGGGGTTTTTTACCAACTTCAGGTGGTTTTTTAAGAAGAGGGGCTGATTTTCTGAGTGCAGCTCAGTAACAATGATCACGTCTGATACGCACATATAATCTACATGTGAATAGCGAATTTATAAAAGTGTCTCGGCGATTAAATAATTGTCAGATAGTTCATGATCGCAAAAATTTTTCAATCGGAAATCATATGAAATACACGTGTATTTTAGATATTTACTCGCGAAAAATCGTATTAATATTGATCAACACTTAAACACACTATCTGGCGGGTATTTAATTATCGTTGCACGAGTATATTTGGTGCACCGATAAAATAATATTTAGCTTTTATTTTATTAAGTACAGAAAAACTCGTTATTTTAATTATATGCTAACAGCTGTTATTATAGATCACTTGTTACCTTCGTTCAAAGTGATTTCATGTGAATTTTATATCTAGAAAAGTTCGAATTTAAAGGTTTTTTACCTTCAATGTAATTGCTAAGTAATAGCCACTTTTCTTTTCTTTTTTTTAATATTCATTTCATTTTGCCACGTTTTATAACCATCATGATTTTAAGAAAATTCTAGTACTTAGAAATTTATGGAAACTCCAATCGTGGAAAAAAAAACAAATAAAGAAATTTATTGCAAATGTTATATTTTTGTTAATTTTACGTGTTAAACAAAAACAAAATGTTTCCACCTTCTTTGTTTCGGCTTTTAAAATTTTTCCACCCGATCACAGTTTTACTTACCAAACAATGGATGAAATGCAACATTTGTAAGGTTTTCACGTTGTTACCCACCAACAGCAGAGGTCGTGATAGCAGTCTAGACCGATGATTTTGTTACGACCAAGTGGCAGTTATCACTACACATTTCGTTAAGCAAATTAAGTAGGCTTGAATGACAGCATGCAACACTCGGGAAATCGAATCACCAATCTCCGGATTTCTGACCAAGTATTTTACCACCTGGCCCACACTGCCACGTCCATAAAATTAATAACGCTAATTTGTGGATTTTCAGATCCCCTCTCTCCCCTCGTTGCCTTTTTCCGAGATTTTTCGTACTGCACTGTTTTACAATAATTCCTAATTGAAAATTATATCCTAAAACTGAATGCTTTAGTTTTAGGATATAATTTTCAATCACTTGAAATCCGAAAGTCAAAATTTTTAAAATAAAACAAACATCTAAATTTTAAATGATAAATTAGTAAAAACTGGTTAACGCCTCGGTTCGTGGAAGCCTCGGTTTGTGAACGTTCTTGAGAAACGGAAACGATCTGAACCTAACTTTTGAGCCGCACTGTACTTGTTTATAGTAAATTACAGAGGAAATTTTCCTGCTCAATAGAATTTTTTTACCAGGTTTTTACGTGAGTCTAAAAAAATTAAATACTGCAGGAGTTTGAACGTATATTACGAAAAAATTGCTGGCTCGAGTAAATTGAAGTTGTAAACCAGACTTAAGTGTTAACAATTGATGTAATTAGCTTAATACAACACAAGGATTACAAGATCAATTCATGAAAGTTATTAATTTTTTTACATAATTGATTAAGCATTTCTAGTCAATTTATATAAAGGTATTTTTGCATTTGAAAATCTTTACGATAAGAAAAGTAATAGCGACACTTCCGATCAATTAAAATTCACCTTCAATTACATATTTTCGGCCTTTTTCGGGAAATTGATAAATACCTTCAAGTTGATTTTTCTTGTTTTTAAGGTTTTCATCTTTTAAATTTAACATAATTGTTGTTGAACATTAAATTTAAGTGGATATTTTTATCTTGTTGAGTTCTTAGAAATGTCATTAAAATGATCTTTGCGACCCTATGACTATCACCAAATTGCATAAACGACTCTAATGTTAAGGTAAATAATAATTAGTGTTCAAGTCTCAATGTTTAATGTCAAATGATCTTTGGTGATGATGAAAAGATTAACAGAATAAAATCGACGTAAATTTAAAAGTAACAATTCACCCTGACCCTTGATGTCATGATCATCGTCTAAGCGACACTACAAAAATATAATTAAATGTAAAACTCTAACCGACGAATATATATCCATACGTAAATGGTACATTAGTAGTTTAGTAATTATTTAGTCATATAATGGACTATGATCATAATTGCGTAAATCAGAAACAAGATTAAATTTTCATACGATACTTAAAGTAGTTGTGGCAAAGTCCAAATGATTTTTATGCATATTAAGCGAATGTTGTAAAGTATGTGGGAATAATTTTTGCTACAGGCTAAAAATTTGTTATTTTTGAACATAAAAATATTTTAAATCTTGTTTTGTAAAGTGTGAAAATAATTTTCCAATTTCAAACTATGCAATGTTCGACGTCAAAGCCTGCAAATGACGGAGTTTTTTTTATAAATTTTTAATATTGATTTTTTAACGATCAAAATATATGTGGAAAAACCGGTCATTACGACATTGCGAGATCCAGATAGTTTAATCGATAGAAAATCCCTTTATAGGCTCTTACCGGGACCTGAAAATCTGGTTTGTGTCCAAAGTCTTATTTTTAGAAGAAAAAAATCTCTGAAATTTAATAAAATTAACTTTTTAAATAATATTGTTTTGTGACCTTTTTATTGAAATTTGCATTGTATTTGGGATATCTCAAGAACGGCAGAAGATACGCTTCCGTCAAAATGAATAGTCTTTTTTTAATTTTAGATACAAACAACGGAGCATTTAAATTATTTAACTTTGCTTAGTAATAATTAGAAATAAAAATACTTTTCAAAATTTAATCTAATCCTTAGTAACTCAAGAGGCCGCAGAGTGGTCATTGTGGACACAAAGTCTCAATATTGGTGAGAGTTCAAGGCCACTTTGAGACCTCTTACGTTATTTAGGAAAAACAGTTCAAAAAATTTTAAGAAAAGACATCAATTCGAAACGTATTATCAAGTCCGTCCTTGAAAAATTACACAGGCTAACTCTCAATTTGTTGTACTCGGTCTTAGAAGATTTTTTAGGCAATTTGGAGTCGCCTAATTCAAATCAGCAGTAGTTTGGCAAACAGATTGTCGAATTTTGAAAGCTTTAATATAAAAATCACCTTATGAACCAAACGTTAGAGCTGGTCCAACCAAACCATTGCCAGATTCTAAATCAGCGATCCCAAACTACCCAAAAAGATTCTAATATCGCCTGCATATAAAAAGTCCGGTTTTGTCGGCCGGCATTTATTTATAAAATTGAAACTCTCATTAAAAACACATTTTAAAGTACAAAAAATGCGGTAAAAATTGGGGGATTTAAATTTTAACCGCAAAATTTGGTTTAAATATATGTATTTATAAATAATATTAATTAAATTCCAATAATTTATATGGGAATGACTATTTGACGATAAACTACTGGACTGACGAACGTAACGAAACAAACCAAGACAAGACCAATGAAATATAAAAATTGTAAAATAGTTAGTTTGTGAAAATTATTAAAGACGGAAAGACATAAAGAAGTTTAAATAAAAATAAACGGTTTAAAAGATCATGTGATGGTTTTATTTAATTCATAAAACCCATCCCACATTTATTTTAGTAAAGCGGCATATTTTGTCAAATAATTTTATTTGATGTTTTAATTAATATTAAAACGTTGCTAATTTCTTTTAAATACTTCCTGGTTAACTTTATTTCGTCAGTAAATATTTTCAATTCAAATTAGCGATCATTTTAACGGTCCTCTTTTAAATCTTCTAGGGTTATGTAAACAAGAACTCAGTAGAACTTCTTTAAATTTTCATGGCGTCTCTAAATTTCACTGGAAACATTTTATTTGCTATTTCACAAGAATTCAAAGATCAATGAGCTTTTTACTGAGGAAATAATAAAAATTACAGCAATTGACATCAAGAAAAAACGTCAAAAATGTGCTAATAGCAAAAAGAACCTCACACGAGGTTAAGTTCATTCCATTGATGGCCATAATCGATACTTTTCATCGTTATTAGTGACATACTCATCTACACGGAGAAAAAAATTATGATTCCCCCAATCATAAAATGCAGCCAGCATAATTATGTTTGGGGGATTCTTATTACAATTATGTTTGGCTGAAATTTCCCCTAGAGGAAATTTTTGCCATTACAATTATGTTTGCCGACACTGTGGTTCCAACCACATTATGCTTAAAACTGACAGGAGAAATCATGATATTTTCATTACAATATGTTTGGTTGTACAACAATGTTTTCAAATTCACCAACCATATTATGTTTGGGGCAACCAAAATATGTTTGGATTCCCAAATTTTTTTGCCGTTTGTCCAATCATAATATATTTGGGGCGAACATAATATGGTTGGTTTATAAATACAATTATGATGAATATAAGCAAATATTGCTTATATCAATCATAATTATAATTCGTGCAAAACAATTTTATAATATAACTGGATGTTTTCACATCCGTAAAACTCCATCCATTGACTTTTGGTCAAGCATGTTTTGAAGCCTTTTTCTAACAGGACTTGATATTTTTCAGCTTGACTTGAGTATTTATACGACCATGCTACAAATCTCATGCGAATTATACGCGAAGAGAAGAATTTGAACATAATATGTTTAATTTTAAACAGATATGATCAGAGGCATCATATTTTTAATTCGGCCGCTTCAAGATTTCCCCACTTATTGTGTTCGTCAATCATAATTATGTTAAGACGCGGAATTTACAACAATATGTTGACATGCAAACATATTTTTAATTCTCCCAATCAAAATGTGTTTAGATATTATTGTCCTCCCAATTACATTATAATTTTCCAAAATTTCCCTCGTCGGGGAACATAATTATGATTGGAAAACTAAACATAATACTAATTGGAAGTCATCGTCTGATAACATTTTGATTCGTCTGATTATATTTTGATTCCCCCAATAATTCTTATAGTACTCCCAATGATATTCAACCATAATTTTTTTCTCCGTGTATTTATTTAAGTAACTAATAGATTTATGCACGTGTAAGCGACAAACGATGATTCCATTAGCAATTTTTTCCGAATTCATCCTTCAATTCATTCAATATGATTACTCGTAATGACTACTAGTTTTGTACCTATAAAATAGTAATGGCTTTTATTTGCAATCCGATTGCGCAAATAATTTATAATATGAATTGTGGGAATTCGAAATTTGAATTATTTTAAAAAAACCACATTGCCAGCTACTCTGAAACCTACCATACACCGATATAAAACCCTCCCGAGATCCGTATTTATTTCTTCGAATATTTGTGGTGGAATTTTTTTATTTTCAGAGAAAAACTATTTTCCATACAACGATCCACGTCATCACGTCGCGTCGATGCGAAAATTTCATCGAAACATGAGGACCTTCGGCCAAATCGTAGATTTTCCTTCTCAGATTAAATGCTACCTCACCAAAGTTTTATGGACAAAGTGATTTTAGATAAACATGCGATGTCAATCAAATAAATCAAGTAGAAAAAATAATGAAAAAAAATTATGATTATTAACATTAAAATGTGATTGCAAATACTTTAATGAATACGAAATCACTGTTTACAACAATATCAAGTGTCATTGAGTGCGGTCTCGATCGTCTGTGTTATGATCGTATGGCAGGCAAAACGATTATTGTCTTAGAGAGACCTCTACTATGTAGATTAAAATGGGCAACGGTGGGTTAAGGTCACTATAAGTTTACTCGTATTTTAATTTCACTCAAATTGTACTTAATGGTGTAATTTTGGGACCTTTTAGGATTAAATCAACATCATTGGCCTTTCATAAACTCTTATCCACAGATTCGCATGATTTAATTTTTCAAGGATTTAAACCCACAACTTTGAAGTCTAAGTGATTTATAGTCCAGTATGAATTATCTGGAAATTTTGGAACTTCCATTTAATACTAAAGTAACGTCAAGAGCTTTTTCGGACACAATTTGAATTTTAATTCGTTTCCCTGACTTTTCAAACTCAAGTTCTAATTCTAATCACGATTTGTTCGATGGTGACTCAAAATTCGTACTGCAACCACTGGAAAATCCCACAATTTTACCAAAATATTTTATTGGAATCTTATCACTTTATATTCTAATCATTCAGGCTTTTTTAGGATTTATTGATAACTGGAAAAGCTTTCTGGGTGATTTACGGTGATTTTAATGTGAAGTTTCAAATTTCTATAAACCCCCTAATCGAAAACTCTCTTTAAGAAACAAAAGGGGTTGTCCATAAAAAAGTCACATTAATTTAAGGTTTGTCGAATCTGCCCTCCCCCTTCACCCTAACATTTTCTCACGATTTTCATTTAGTATCACCGCGACAATATCGCAGACCCCCTCATCCGCCTATAAAGTGTGTCATGTTTTATGGACAGCCTAATATTGTGTTATAGAAAATGAAAAACATTTTCTTTTATTTTCCAAAGATAGCAATTTCAAGAATTCGCCAGGCAAGAATTTTAAGTCCACTTCAAATTTAAAAAAAAAACTCCAATTTTGATCACATTCGATTTTTATACCCGTATGGTGAAACCAAAGGGTATATTAACTTTGCTTTACCGTTTGTAACGCCAAGATCCCGTCATCACACACAAAAATGAATTACACCAGTGTGTTTAGAATGATAAAAAAAATTGAATTTTGCATGTCCGTCCGTCTGCCCGTCTGTCTGTCCGTCTGTCTGTCTGTCTGTCTGTCTGTCTGTCCGTCTGTCCGTCTGTCTGTCTGTCTGTGGCGCGGATTGCGGGCGCACGGATTGAGCTAGAGACTTGAAAGTTTGCACAGATCCGTTTTTCGTAAAATGCGAGGCTAAGTTCGTTAATGGGCAAAAACGGACCATTAGGGCGGGTACCCCCCATACGAACGAAAACGTTTTTTGCGAATATCTCAAAAACGGTGCATCTTATCAAAAAAGTCTAAGAATTAAAGTTATTTAGAATATGATTCTACATAAAACTCCCATACATCAAAATCCGATTGGAATAAATTTTAAAAAATCTTATTGGAAAGTTTGACTCCAAAGTGGAATTTTGGTATAACTGTTCGAATTTTGATACGAATATCACCATACGGGTCTCCAGTGATTGCCAGATTGGCAATTATAGCTTTTGTTATGTTTTTCAATAAGTTTTTCACTTGATAATGCAGTAAAACGTAAAAGTTTTGCAATTTCTCCGATTCGAAATATTTTTACACAAATTTAGTGTAGAATTCAGTTGCAGTTTGGTTGGCTGGCAATTAAAAATCAATCAAATTCAGGTGATTTCTCGACTGTCCGGCCATCTAGTTAAACAACGAGGGCAATTAACAAGTATATAATAATAAATCGTTAATAGGTAAAAACTAGTTGGCCTTAGGGTATTTTCCAGTCGTTTATACATAGTTTGAAATCTTAATTGACGATCAAAGTATTTAATGAAAGAAAAATACTCTGATTGGATAATGAAAATATTTGTTTATTGCAGTTCTTGTTTCGTAAATCTTAAGTTATTTTAGTTGCATTTTTTACATAATTCCTTCCTTAAATATTTTCGCAATGAAAAGTTTAATTCGAGTATCATTGGAAATGGCCTTTCATAAAAATTTGTTGCGATTTTTTTAAATATTTGAATGCGATTAAGTAAAAAAAATTACCTTAATCAAAATTCAATAGCAGCAATTTTAATATTTATCTTTATTGCTTGATTTTTCTAAATGTTTTACAACAGTATGTTTTACAATAGAACTTTTAAAATTGTTTAACTGTGAGTGAAATATAACATGCAGACATCAAGGCGAAACCTTACAAATGCTGCAATGTACCTAAAATTTCATTTAGAAAATCGTAAAACTTCAGGCGATATTTTCATTTGGTAAGTTTTCTGAGATTGGTTTTATGTAGTAGAAAATTTATCCCAATATAAAATGAGTTTGCAAAAAAAACAATGTCTATAATTTGGTTGACTATTCGTAAAATATTAAAAGCGTTATCTAATAAAAATACCATAGAGATTCGCCGCGAGAGACCCGGGTTTAGGCATGTTGTCTCGACGTCTCGTAATCTAAATATTTGACCCGGATTATTCCATTTAGTCTTGAAACCGAAAATTTTCGACCAAGGAGCAATTTTCCATGTGTTTCGACCTCTATGGTATTTTTATTTTTAAAAAAAATCCCCTGCGGCGAATTGTCTGGCAAAATTTTTATAACGTATATTTTTCCCTAGATATTTAGCTTGCAGCTAATCTTTTGCTGTGTTTCAAAAAAAAAATCCCACAAAAAACAGAAAAATTCACTTCTTTTGGAACAGAAAAAATCAATGTATATTTTATTAAGACTTCGTCAATATAATTTTTGGATTGAAAAATACTCCAAACTTATTTGCTATAAACTCTTGAAAATGACTTGTTTACGGAAACAATTTCAACTTCCCATTCTTACCAGCTCGCAGTAGAATTTCAACATAAATTGTCCACAATTTAAGTATCACAGTGAAACCTTGTTAATAAAACATAAAATTATATGAAACTTTTTAGCACCTGCTCCATTGACGAATTGAACAACACCTCTATTTCAGTGACACGATCAATGTCAAAGTAACTTAAATTTCATTTCTTTAACGCTCAATTCTTTCACCTTCAATCAACGCAATTCACATGAATTTCAACTAAACGCAGATGCAATCCAAAAAAAAATATATGTCTAAAAATTCAAACGATAACGCTTTTAACATTTTTGTGAGATAAAATGGTTGAGTGTTTTATCTCTCAGCATCAGCATTAAGACGGTAAACATCTTTCACTCAATCAGTAAGTGGACATTTTCATATTTTACCTGAGGATTGCGTAGGATTTTAGGACGGCCGATTTCTCCCAGGCTCCCACCGAAAAGAAAAGCGACATTAAAAATGTTGGGCGCTAATTACAATTTCCGGATATGCAAGCAGAAGCTAAGTACTTAATGTACTTACATCATAACCCCATGACATAATCTAGATGTGTCCAGTTTTAGATTTTTAACTAATAATAAACTAAAATGTTTGAAAAACATCTTTGGTAACACTTTAATTGGTTCCACATAATACAAGTTACTCTTATATGCTGTGTAATTGCCTAAAAATTTCTTAAAACGAATCAATCTGCTGACTAAATTTGCATAAAGATAATTCGCCGTCTCATCATCTGGCCATCGTTTAACTGATCTAATCAACGATCCATGAATACTAGAGGTGTATAATTAGCCAAACAATGTCCACATTCAAATCTAATTGATCATCTGCCCGAAGAAAGTAAACTTTGCGGTTCACGGTTTCATAACGAATCGGTCAATCATGATGACTTTTTGAATCTTTTACAGCACTGTTGTCCATAGATGAAATACTCGTAATAACCCACAATGGAAGAAAAATCGGGAATATTTTCTAAGACACGATTTGCAAATAATATGACCACTTGCTACAGGTTGTTCATTTTTCTTCTCCAGCCTCCCCTCCCGTGATAATCATTCTACGAAAATATGCTTTAATATTTTCTTATTCAATTGTGAAAATATCGTTAAAAATTTTAATTGTAAAAATGTTTAAATAACCGCGATGTCATAGGATTCGCTATTCGTAACTGATTCGTAACTCTTGAATGGTTTCCGGTGGAACCACGGCTACAGACAGACCACAGCACCAACCAACCTTCTATTTTTACTGTTCAATGAGGTGTTAAAGTAGCACAAATCCTATTAAATAATTTCGTCTGTCAAATTACCATCAACCGAAGCAAGGTTTAGGTGGCAAATGTATTAATTTTTGAATATTTCGCGACGACTTGTTGAAAATTTTTATCATAGTCATGGTTGATTCATTTGTCCTAATGCAAATACGAGTAGTAAAATGATTTAGCAGAAATCAAGAACGGGTTTTTTTTTCACTTTTGGTTTCTTGGTTTTTTGGTTTTGGGCTGTGGTACATTTTCCGTGCAAAAATCACTTTCTCCTTCTTTGCAATCGGCTCTCGGGTAGTATAGTATTTGAGTTTCAGGTGAGGTGTACCGAAAAACCAGAAAATATGTCGAACCAATACAGAACTATTCATCGTAATGTACACAACGCATTTTCATCGTCAATATTGAATCTGCATCGTGCAATTCCCAGCTTTAAGGCAACATTTTAAAAGTGGAAAATGTAAGAAATAACGCAGGAATTGCGTAATTCACATTTTCGCAATTCGAATAACTTCGTCGAGGCACTAAAAACTCACCTGAATGAGTAGCATACATTCACATCAATTTGTTTGCAGCTCTGGTATAGGGAATTTATTTAACACTTTACAGGGAAACATATTTTTTGCCAAAACATTTACACATAGCATGATTGTAAAATTTACTTTTTTATACGAAATGAAACGAGAGAGTATTGCCAATTGAAAATTACTTTAGCTAGCAAGAAAATAGTTAAGTCATTTTGAAGATCTGAGCAGGATTCCGCAAGCTAAGCTTCAAATCCGCTCGAAATTTGGTATGTGCTCTGATAATTTACGTACGAATTTTCGGATGCATTTTAAAACAAGCTTGTGAAATCTGGCCTTTATGGAACTCAACGCATTACCAGTTGACGGGTTTGAGAACCTCACAAATCTTGTCATCCTCTCCATAGTATGAAACTTATATAAAATTGTAGGTGCGGCGGAGGAGAAGAAAAGTGTTTTGAAATTGGGATTGGGGGAAGCTTAATCGGAGAATACAAATCCATTCGAAGGGCAATAAAATACATCTCGCCTTGGAAAAGAGTGACAACTCCTTCATCAATCAACAAAAAAATTTAAATTTTGGAGAAATTTAAAGTTTGTAATTGAGTGTTTTACTACCGACCGGTTTTAAATACCTGATCTATGAGGGATATTTTTTTAAATTTTTCAGTCTTGGGTTTAAAAAGGTATTTAGGGATTTTGTTTTTCAAAAAAGATGGAGCTGTGTATAAAATACGATACCAGAATTTTCGCAGTTTCTAAACTCTCTTCCCCTCTCCCTCGTCACGCTTTTTGAGATTTTTGTACAGGAGTTAATACCACCGTCATACGAATTTTACGAACAGCCCCTAAAATGAGACCCTCATATTTCCGTTATTCAAAAATATATTGTTTTTTGGGGGTATAGTGATAAAATAATTGACATTTTTTATTTTTTTCTTCTTTGATTTTTCTAAGTCGGTAAAGCAATTAAGACAGGTTCAATTCCGGCTGTTTTTAGCAAAAATATGCAATGTTTTTTTTTCATTTTTTAATAAAAAGGATAGTATATCAAAAAAAACGCCCTACTACTTAAAGGTCATGAAAATCTCTTTTAAAAAATCAAAATAAAGCCCTACTTAAAGGTCATGAAAATCGGGTAAATTTATTATTTATACATAAGAAATTCCTAACATGACCAAATCAGATTATAAATTGCGAAAAACTGGAAAGGGTAGTTATACAAAAAAACAAAAAAAAAACTTGCAATAATATTGGAAAAACACGATGCAAAAATCAGCCACTTTACTTTAAAAAGACCTTTCAAACTTTTTAAATACAGTACAGACTGCGCGTATTGGAAAAATCAATAAAAACCAGCGGATGGCTCCGACACGGTCTACACTGAATTTCGGAAGTGGCACACGGCAAGGTAAGTATAAGAAAATTTGCAGATTCCAACCTACGATTAATCTACGAATTTTGTTTACCGACAAATGGGAAAAAGGTGTGGTGCACCCAAAAATTGCGTAATCGATTCACACAATTTTTATCAGCAGGTCAGACCCTCCTCTTATACTCATTCAGATAAACCATCAAAACCAGGCAAAAATTGGGTAAAATCAAAGTTGAATCTAAGTGAGTTCAGGTGAAATAATCATTGGTAACGTGAAACAATTTGGGTCACTATGGAAATGCAATTCTGGACAACAGGTAAAATAACTCATGGTTTGTTATTCCGAATCGATGCACTGTTGATCTTTTCCAGCTGCAATTCGTATCTGATCAGCATTTTGGACTTTTCGCGTCTTTTAAGATAAAGTTTAAGAAATGACATCAAAAGTGACTTTCACCAATGATGCAATCGATTACGACGAAACTATTAACACAGGTTGGTTATGTTTTGATCTCCACTAGACGTTTCAGTTACGTTTTATAGCGTTTACATTGGCTAGTAGCACATGTGAATGTACTTGTAGTTGGCTGGTGTAGCTTTTTTAGCCTCACACGATTTACACAATTTCTTCAGTTTCACATGAGATTGACTGCAATCGAACACCTTTGCGAATAAGATGTAAACATACCGATTTATTCGTTGATATACCAAAATAATTCAAAGCCACACTATTTTACAATCCTTATACTATTAGTATAGGTACTGGAATACCTCCTTAAGCACGATTTTTTTGTCTTTATTGATTGAGTATTGACATAATATACCAAAACTGTATTCGATATGTTTATTAAGTATAGTTTCCTTATGTACGAGTATCTTATATCGATAATCTTTTCAAGCTCCAGTTAGCAAGGTCCAGTTAAATAACATCAATCGGGTGACTATAATGAAAAGGGGGTCTTTTTCAAATGAGTTTTTTTTACGACAGTAGTGATTTTTTATGTTGTGTGAGGAGATTTTACGGTTCAGCAGCGAATTGGTTAAAACACGTGCAGGCACCAGTAAATATTTTAATCTGGGTCACAGATTAGGTTTTCGGTGGCCAAATGCACCTGTTATGCTATCCAATATGTGTATTAATCATATCTATCTAATACATTGACCAGGCTGACAGTCAGACATTTGAAATTTTTTGGGAACGCACTTGGCGCGATGTTGATAGTCAGCTCAGATTTGAAAAGCTATAAGACGCAATCGAATCGGCTAATATGGAATTCCGTTCGAGTTTTTAATCAAAAATCTTATAGATATATAGGTTATTATGTAATTTATAGGAAGCAATATTACAGATGAAAAGTACGGGCTCGTAGTTTACAACAATTTGAAAATAGCCTGTCATATTTAATATTGGAATAAGCGGTAAGAAATGAGGTGAAAATGTCTCACTTAAGGAATTGAAAATATATTTTATTTTATTGTCCATGAATATCAAAAATATGATTTAGATTAATTTGCACTTAACATTATCTGACTATAAACTAATTGTAATTTCAAAATATTTTACAAATATGCCAATTGATTATTCCCGCGATGTTGATTTTTTTAAGCTTGAAAGTATCAACACAAAAGTTCGAAAATAAATACCATAAAATTTTTGTGATCGCAAAAAAAAAAATCAGTTGTGGTCAACACAAAGCTTTCTTCTACAAAATCTACGACCCTGCGCAATTTACGCTAGAGCCCTGTCGCGTTGTCAACCTAAGACGACCTCCCAATAAATTCTTGGTTTATTCAAAAATATCAAAAACGTACAAAATTTGTGATAACTTGAGAACGGTAAAAGATATCAATTTACGGTAAATGGCAAAAATGTAGAAAATGTTAACGTCTTTAATTATTCTTTTAACTGATTTGTCGAAAAACCGTTAGTTTGCAAGTAATTTGCAAAAATATATTTTTTTATATTTTAAAATAAATATCTCAATAACGGTAAAAGATAACGGATTGTGCAGAATGCCATTCTCATTAATTCACTTCATACATTCAGTCAGCAAAAACCCGTTAGTTTTCGAGATAATCGCAAAAAACTGTTTTTTTGGAAATAACGTGTAGCATCCGCCTGCAACAGAAAATTGTTAATCAGAGGAAAAATATAGTTTCAAAAGAGGCACTTATCTGAAAAATTGTTCCTTTTGTCCGCCATGGGTCCGTCTGTCCAAAATTTCCGATCTCCTAGATCCGGGTCCGTCTAGCCGCCTTGATATCGTCGCGGAGAGAGTCCCATTTACCCCGAAGGAAAAGGTACCGAAAGAAAAATACAGAAAACCAACTGCCATAAAAATCATCATAAAAGAGACAAGTGAGAGTTTGTTTACCGTCTTGAATCATGCTGTAAGGACTTTCCTCGGCTGATCCGGACGATTCTTCGTCGATAAGGCATACCCCGTGGACGAAAGGTGCCTTTCGTGTTATATAATCCTGGGAAAATAGAAAGAATGTAGTAAAATCGTATTAACTAAAACATAAACAAAATCTTACCTGATCAGTTTCCCTTCAGATCACTTTGACAACCGCGATGTTACCAGATACGCTCAAACATCCCGAAGGGATCAAATAGCTTACAAATTTATCGTCAGATGTCACTCGGGGCGTTGCAAATTTATTTGAGAATTTATTCGAATTCAAAGAAATTTTCGGGAAAATCTAAACTCAGTTGCAGTTTAGTTTCCCTTCAGGCAACTTTAAAAGAAAGTTTTAATTTTCTTTAAAAAAGGTTTACAACCTTCGTTCCGTGGAAGGAACTCCAGTGTAGTGTGGTGGAAAAACTAGGGAAAAGTAGGTTTCTCAGTTAAATACTAGTGAAGTGAAAACTAATGTTTTAATTTTCCCAGCTGAGCGATATTTTTTTGCCTGGAGGGACCCCGTCGAACGCAAGGAAAATCGTCACGATAAGGAAAGAACCCTAAATATCTAAACATAGCGCAAGTACCGCCTAATTGTTTTAAATATATTTATTTTTACTGCGATTTAAAAATTTAAACGCCATAAGACGGCTAAAGTTCAGGGCAAATTTTAGCCAAGAATCATATGCTCAGTTTTCCCTAATAGTTTTTTTGGCTATTGCCTAAAATTCAAAAATTATTTTGGCATTGGTGCATTTTCTTGGGCAGCAAAGTGATTTTCGTATCATCGTTTTTTTTCTGGAAAGTCAAAGAAAATCCGAGTAACTTTTCCATAGAAGCTGAATTTCGCGCCCAAAAGTGGAACCAGTTGAAACGGTCGTACAAGAAGCGGTTCCCTTTGATAGCGCTTTGGATTGTTGGAATAATAAAAGGGCAACTCAACGGCAACGAGATCGTCATCACCTTTTGAATTTTATTTTTTTTGTTTCTTCGAACTTTTTGATTAACGTTTTTTTTTTGGTTTTATTCAATTTAAATTTAATTCAATTTAAATAACACAAAATCAAATTCCGCCTAGATTGTAAATTAAATGTGCAATCTTTACCACCCATTTTCAATAGTTTAGTTTGCGCGTTCATTTCTTTTTTGTAGGCTTAATTTCCATACATAATTTCTCTGGGCCCAAAGATCTTATTTGTCAAATCCGACGATCCTTGAAAACCAACCATTATTTTAGTCGCCTGTGTGGTACAGATTTGTTTTTTTTTTGTTAAGCGTTGCTTAATTTATTTATTTATATTTTTGGTTTGCTTTTAATTTATTATTTTATTTATACCTAAATGTGTAAATTCATCTTTTCATTTTCGCATGAAATTATGTTTTATTTTTCTAGCTTCACACAATATATATAATTAACAACATCATTGGTTAGAACTATTTATAATTATATTTAATGATTTTTTTTTAAATTAAAATAACATGATCATTTTTGAAATCGTGATTTAAATATGTTCATGTTTGTGTGAGTTTTTTTGATTTAGGGCAGGTGTGAAACCTGAAGACGACGGAAGAATAAGGTAAGCCGTAACCGCTCCGCCTCGTCCTGCGATTGTTAGAAGATTTCCTTACCCTTTCCCCCTCCCTAGTAAAGTTTGCAAGAAGATGAGATATAGTCCTGTGTTGGCACGAAATTATTTGTAACACGAGTGGTGGTTGAGAGCTGGCAAGAACCCCTCCCCATCCGGCGAGCTAAGCCCTATAATGTCCAGCGTGCCACCCTGCCTCCCTCTCAGCCACATCCCCATCGAACGTAAATAGTGAATATCTCGTCACTCTGGATGTTACAAACGGTTTATCTCGATAACAGGTTGAGATATCGAGTTATAGTTAAAGACAAAAGTGTGGGAAATTTTATTTTCTCCAAGTTTTGTCATACTTAAGGCCACTAAAAAACGCGTAGTTTGGGAGTAAATCGAGAAAAACGAAATTGCGATTTTTGAAAAACCGCCATTTTGGATACTTCCGGTTAACGGATTTCCACCAAAAGTTGATAGGATCGTCCCATTTCAGGACCCAACATGCCTATAAAATTTCATGGCGCTAGCTCTATTACACGGTAAAAACTGGAGTCTAATTTTAAGACTTTTTTTCCTACATATAGGTCAACACCTTTTTGAGCCTAAAAATCAAACTTTAAAAGTTTGAAATTATTTTCCTTTTAAATAGTATTATCCGGTCTAAATTTAAGGTATTAAAATTTAAATTTTAGTCTAAAAAATCTAAAAATTAGTTCCAAATTTCTAAAAATTCTCAAATTAAAACCTTACGGTTTAAGTTTAAGATGCCTGAGTCTTAAATTTAGACTGGAATGGTTAAAAAATAGTCATAAACTTCTAAAATTCGTGAATTATCCGGGTAAATAAGACTATCCGGTCTAAATTTAAGACTTAAAAGTTTTAATTTCAAACTGAAATTACTAAAAAGTAGTTACAATTTTCTAAAACTGACTCAAATTTAGGTTTCGAAGTTTAAATTCCAAACCATGTTTATGCCAGGAGCTTAGGCAAATTGCCTCTAATGCCGAAGTGTTTAGGGTCCATAGCAGAAAACTTCCAAATTCAAATTCAAGCCGAATTATTTTTGCCCTGAGTGGGATTTGAACCACTGCTCTTTGGATCACAAGGCAAGCACTTAGCTAACTGAGCCATCCACGCCCGCGAATTAAATTTTTAATTTTAGATTAATATGTATAGAAAATATACTCAGACTTCTAAAATAAACCAATTCCAGACTTTACTTTCTAAATTTTAGAATAATGAGCAGGGCCCGGATATTTAAGGCAAAAAGGCATTTTGCCTATTTTGCTTTTTTCGTTCATTTTTGTATAATAACTGCCTTTTAGGCATTTTTGCTTATTTTCCCACTTTTTCGACCATTTAGCCTTTTTTTAATGCCTTTTTTAATAATTCCGATCTTAAAAAGATTTATAAATTCCTTTTAGGGTAATTTAAGTACCCATAAAAATTATCATTATTTTTTTTTTTGATTTGGCAATGCCTATATTTATGACAGTTGCGCCAATGTACGATCAGTTTAGTTTTGATAGTAAATTGAAATCTTAGAAATGCCAAAAATCACACGAGAAAACCGCCTTATACTCGTGAACCTTGTAAATACATTTGGTAAAGACTGTTTCTCGACAGACGGGAGTTTGCTTTTCTGCAAAATGTGCGAAAAAGTAGTGAATCATTCAAAAAAGTATTTTGTGACACAACACATAAAAATTGCCATACACAAGAATTTATTGCAGAAAGCAAGTTCAAAAAAGTCGGGTTATTCAAAAATGCAATCAGCAGAAGAAGCGACTCATAATTTTTTAGAGATTTATGTATGGCATTTGTTAAAGCAAATATTCCACTTTGGAAATTGAATAATTATATTTTGAAAGAGTTTTTTTCAAAAATATTGCCATGAAAAAATTCCAGATGAATCAACGTTACGAAAGAATTGGAAACCTGCTATTTAGAAACAATTTCGGGGATTAGAAAAGAACTTTTAGGTAAGTTTTATTAGTTCACTTAATTATTTCTTGCAATCAGTATTAGATCCGTATTACCTATTATGATTCTTAATGCACCTAAAGTAACGTCACTATAACAAGTTGTAGGTAAAAAGTAGCGAACACTTATATTACTTAAATGAAGTGAGGGTCTTTATACGGCTATTAGCTTTTTATATATTTTTTCAAATTTATTTATATGAATTTAATTTATCTGAAATTTTTTGCAAGCGTTCTGCGTTCAATTTTGTGATACATGATATGTCATATTCGTGCAATGAAAATGCCTTTTGTTTAAATAAATGCCTTTTTTTTGAAAAATTAATGCTTATTCAGTCTTTTATACTGCCTTTTTGCCTGCCTTTTTTCCCATTTTATAAGTGCCTTAAATCCGGGCCCTAATAATGAGTTTTAATTATAGGCTGAAATGATTAAAAAGTAGTCACAATTTTCTAAAACTGAATAAATTGTAGACTTTGAAGTTTTGTTTTTAGACCGAAAAGTCGAATTCGAGTTTCGCGACTTTTCTAAAATTGACCGACCGACTGATGAATTTGAAAAAGAAAAATAAACTGAAAAGACTAAATATTAGACTAAAAGTTTAATTCAATTTTATCCGAATTGAAGTAAAACTTACAAGGTTTAGTTCTCAAACTTATAGGTCTAATATTTCGATTAAAAGTTTAGAAATAAGGCGGAGAGGTTTAAAACAAATTTTTAAGAAAGAAAAAGTTTACTTTTTAAACTATAGTCTTAAAAATAAACCAAAACTCACTAAATATTAAACTTTTCGACTAAAATATATTCTAAACTTTCAAAAAGTTTTAAAAATAGAGAAAATAGTTTAAAATTCCACTAAACTTTCAAAAGTTTAAAAAATAGAAGGAAAAAGTCTTAAAATTAGACTCCAGTTTTTACCGTGTAGTTTTGGAGAAATCTTGTACACAGACTGACAGACTGACAGACAGACTGACAGACAGACTGACAGACAGACTGACAGACAGACTGACAGACAGACTGACAGACAGACTGACAGACAGACTGACAGACAGACTGACAGACAGACTGACAGACTGACAGACAGACTGACAGACAGACTGACAGACAGAAAGACATTTTTTTAATATGATTCCAATCGACTCAGGAGTGATCGGGAAATGTTTTTTAGGCAAAATTAAGAGGTCGAAATTTTTCATGAATACAATACTTTATTATACTCCGTAGAAGAAAGTAAAAACGATGGAGAGCTTTCCATAAAATTGTGATGCACATAAAGCTGTTAGAAGGTAGGGTGACAAAGACCAAAAGCCGGGGTTAAAAATTTGGTCTAAAAGTAAACAAAAGAGAGAAAAAAGTCTGCAATGCGATTGTCTAGAGAAATAATACAATAGGGGTATTCACATTTGCTATTAAATTAGCTGTTACCATCCTAAAATAGTATTTTTTGTTAAATTTTTGCTCTAAACCGTAAACTCACTTTTGTGCGACTGTAGTAAAATTGTTTAAAGACACTAACGGCCAATTTATTCACTAGGAGTTAAATCGCCTTAACTCCCTTAACTCACCTTTAACATGGAAAATAAGGTTAGCTAACTCCCTTAACTCACTAACTCGGCTTAACTCCTAGTGAATAAATCAGGGCTAAGCAGTATATATTCTAATCACTTGAACACAATTTTTCAACATTTTTTGTATAAATAAAATCACTTTTTTAAAAAAAGTGATTTAAGCTAAGCTCACAGGTATATTTTTGGTGATTAGGTATATTTTGCTAATGTTTCCGTGTATTTTGTTGGTGTTTACAAAACTTTAACAAATAGTGCTATTTTAAGACGATAACACCTATTTTAATAGCAAATGTGAATACCCCTAATGTTAAAGAAAGGTAGTATTACGACTCAAAAATAAGATGGTATGTTTGGACAAACTCGAAAAGGAAAATAACAAAAAGAATTATTCAAATTTTATTATTAAAATTTCAAGGTATTATTATTGTCAAGGGCTGTTAAGATCTGATACTTTAATCGGTGAATTTTATTCTGTTACAAAAAATTAATGTAGCACAAAAAAACATTTAAAAAAATCGGAAATTTTTTTTCGAAGAGAATGATTTTTCCGAATTCTGAGAACTTTTGCTAAGTTTTGCTAAGAAAACGTTTGCTCATTTTGGGATATATGAATAAATTTTAAGAGAGAAAGTCTAGCGATCCCGTATAAAAGCACTCGAAAATCTGTACAAAACAAGCGAGTATTCCGATGATTTGGCTAATTTTCGAATGAGCTTTTAAATGTACATAATTATCGCTTATACGGTTGAACAAAGGTTTTGGAGTACCCTAATTATGATATTAGGACCAACAATTTACGCTCTATGGAAAGAAATCATACAAAGGTTTTATGATAAATCACATACAAATCGTTCAAGATTTCTTTTTAACAAATCGTTCAAGATTACTTTTTAAAATTTCAAAAAAAAGAGTCTTTGAATTTTCGCCTGGAAAATGTTAATGTCCAGCTACACTCAGAAAAATAATAAAGCTGATCCGAGTCAACTTTTTGACAAGCCAACTTTGGCCTGTAGGAGACAGATGGGCTTATCTATTACATGACATTGCATCCTCGATATACCTATCTCAGGTCAACCCGTGCTGCTCCTTACGCTCTACTTGTACTTTACACAGCCTTTACACGCGTCTGTAGAGCTGACACAGTCACTGACACAGTCTCGTGTAAATGCTTACTGGCACTGACAAGTCTGTACTGACGGGATATTTTTGTAGTCAGTACAGACATGCCAGTAATTTGACATTTCAGACTTCTAAGATGGCGGAAAATGAAGAATTTGAGGTAAATCTATTAAATTATTATGAATTCACTGTTTTTAATTCTTTTTTTTACTTTTAGAACTCTCAGAATGGCGAAAGAAGACTAACTAGGAACGAGATAATTAAAATAATGAAGCATAAGAGCAAAATTCATGCCTCTGGAATACGAGGGACTGTAGCTGTGTTACAAACGAAGTCATTTTGAAAATGAACTGACTGCCAGTTCGCTAAATGCCTTCTAATTCATTGTCAGTAATTTGATCTTTGAAGTCTGTGCTACTGACAGACTTTACAGTCGCTTGTAAAGGCCGGGTTACTTGCTACAGGTTTAATTTTTTAATTTCTCCCGCAACAAGTTGACACATTTTTACTTTTCCGAACGCAACTGAACTCGCACCGAGCAAAGGCTAAATTTTCCTGCGGGGAGGCAATTACACGCAAATCGACGACTTTTATTACATTTTCCGGAGTATACTATAGAAAGAGGTCGAAAAGGTGAAAATTCGCGTGACATATTTTCAAATATTTTTTGGTCGACTTTTGTAAACACTAATATATTTTATAAAAAAATTATAAAGGTCAAAATAAAGAACGTAGGATTTGCCGTCATTGTTCCCGAATCTTTTTCGAGAAAGTCAAGAAAAACAAAAACGAAATAAATAGTTTGCGACGAACTCTAATCACGGCATAAAAACGTTAAATCGAACCGGATTTTCAAGAATGCAGCACTTGTTCTTAAAAAAAAGATTCTCTGTCAAAAGGTTTAACAAAAACTTGCAATTTATCAAATCCTGTAAAAAAGTAATCTGATAAATTATGCAAAAAAGTGCACTCAGAAAAATGGAGGCTAACTCGACGACCTACATACGGCGTAATTGGCCTCGGGCAGGCGCGCGTTCGCCTGCATGTGGGCAAGTAAAACTGAGTTGACCTGTGGTCGGAGAAATTCTGAAATTAAGCCACCAGCAGGTAAAGTAGGACATTGGGAGCTGCACGAGTTGACCTTAGATAGGTTAACTCTGACCGCTAGCTGGCTTACAGACACCTCTGTAAGGTCAGAGTTAACCTGACAAAAAGTTGTCCTGAACATTTTTCTGAGTGTGTGTTTTTTCGAATGAACTTTGCTATATAGTTGTTGTACGTTAAAGGATATACATATATTCTTAATTTAAAACCGTGACTTGGAGAAAAAATTTGAGATAAAGAGAATCCCAGGTTTCAGTTTAATTACTTTAATTTAGTATTTTTATTTAATTTATTTTAAAATCATCCAATGGGTTTAAATGTCCCTTGCGTCAGAACTTAAAGCTATTAAAAAATATATTTTTTATGTTTATTGTTTGTGTATTTTAGAAGCCATTAATTTGTTTTCATGGGATGATTAAACTTTAATAGTTACTTTATTTGCGTTGTTACTTTATTTGTGCATAAAATAACATTTTTGAATACTGAAATTTCGTCACCATTTATTTATAAATATTTCAAATTTCTGAGCTGTTTCCTGTAGAAAATCACAAGTTTAGTCTCGGATCGAGAACCATACCAAGAATTCAGTATTTATTTATTTTTTTTTATTATTGTACCTAATTAACGCCTTAATGGAAATTTAAAATTCAATAAAAGGTTAGAAGACTTTAAATTTTAAGTAAAACATCATGAAATCTTAATTTGTTTTTATAAAGGTCAAAATAGAATCATTTAAAGCAGTTACAATCCAATTCTCAACGAATCTCTGTATGCCGATTTTTTTACAATCGGTTAATTGCATGTTTAAATATCTGATAATAATTTAAAATTGTCAAATGATTACAAATTTGAGAACCTTTCAATCGAATCTCCTATTTTAACAACTTTGGATCAGACAAGGTAAACTTCAAGCCTCGGTGGTCTTCAGTGAAATGTTAAATCAAAATAATCCTCATTTTTGAAAGCAAAATCACGTCTCACCTTGTCCAAGATATTTTATACGAAGGAAGCGAACAATTTCGATTCGAAATATATGATTTCACGTTTATTAATTTTGCTAGATCACGCTTGTGATGGTGTCTTTTTCTGTGAAAAAAATTTTTCATTAGAATTTTCACCAAGCAATGGGTATCTATTAATTAGCCTTGCAAATTGTCGTTTTGCGTAAGATCTAAATACTATTCTTGCAATTACTTCCATGAGTTATTCAATAAATCGTAAATTAGATACTTAATTTCGAAATAAAGTTTTAATGCAATGCACGTTTTTTTTTCTTTGAGCACGGGCAAGTTTTTTGTTAATTTCTATAACTTCTAGAAAAATTACTTGAATTTTAATAGTACCAAAGTTGAACTTTGATTTATTTTAAGTACATGCGCGTCACAAAGATGTCTATGGTTTTTGAACTTTTCGTCAGAGTTATTGCCACCGGCGAAGTTTTAGGTGTACTTAAAAAAGTTTTTTTTTAAGTAATTGTCATATTTATGGGTATTTCAATTAAAATCCACACGTCAATCGGTCGACTTTTTTCAAAACTAGGAAAAAATACGTTCTGGTTTACTTTTATTAGTGGCTGCTGACTGTGGTAATTAGCGAAGGTAATTATATGCGTAAATATAAATTTTTTTGAAAAAATGTAATAAAATACAATTGTAAATGTTTCGAATGTCAACATGTGCCGCATAAAAAATAAAAAGTCGTTCAACGAGTTGGACAACGAATATGAGGTCATTTCCGCTGTATACTGTATAAACTAGTAAAACTACCCTTGATCTAACTCCCACGAAGAAATGCATAGCAAACACATTTCGTTAAAAAATATATTTCTTTAAAACTCATTTTTCTCTAAAAAAAATTGTTTGGAAACCAAAATCTCCAAAATCGCCACTAGCCGGATGTGAATTTTAGACGAGTACAACAAATTCGAACCTGTGGCTTGAGAACATGATCAAAATTTTCTTTCATGCTCTTGTATATTCACTTTTATAAGGTAATTTACTCGACATTGAGGCTGGGTTCTGGAATAAAGACACTAACCTGGGGCATCATTTTTTTTCAGACTCGCTTAACACTAGATTGCCCAAGCAAGTCATTTTGACTGCTTTTTAATTTCAATCAGAAAAACAATTATGTATATAATGACACAATTTGTTAGAATTTTGTGACTTTTTGTACAACATATAAATGCGTTTATTAATAATTGTAGTTACAATTCTGTAGTATGTGGAATCTCTCGATAAATTTAGACAAGTCCAAGATCATGGTGTTCAGAAAAGGGGGGAAGCTAGCTAAAGATGATAGATGGTTTTTCGGGGACCGACCACTAGAAGTTGTATCTGAATACAAATATTTGGGTGTGACGTTTACCACAGGTCTCTCAATGACGAAACATCTTAAAAATCGTCTATCTTTAGGTAAATTTGCCATAAATTCTACGTGGAAAGCGTTTATCAGGGAAAGAAATATTCCCGCTTCGGCGAAATTTAAATTCTTTGAGAGTGTTGTGAGAAGTGTAGTCTGCTACGCTTGTGAGACTTGGGGCTATAGTCAATACGAAGAAGCTGAGAAAATTCTGCGCTTCTTCCTTAAAAAACTTTTTTTGCTACCATCATATACCCCGAATTACATGTTACATCTTGAAACCGGAACATGCACAATCTTTCAATACACATTCCAGCTTCATGTAAAATATGTGGTGAAGGCAATAAGCGTGTATGGTGAAAAACGGCTACCACATAGAATAGCGCTTCATATTATTGGCTCACAAGAGTGTTGGTTTAAAGAATGGCTAACGCTAGCAGATACATGTTCCTACCCCCGTGAAAAATTGTCAGATCCAAGTAATCTGGAAAAAGAAGGTTTAGCTATATTTTTAAGGCAACTAGACGAACAAACGTGGAAAAATCATGTATCACGAGCGCAGACATCTGAGAGTCGAGATTTATATAAAAGTCTTAGGTTCGACATAGGCTCGAATGGGTATTTCACTGACGACAATGGAGTCGAAAAAATTTCATTGATCTTCAAAACTAGAGGAGAATTGTTAAGACTTAATTATATGCCACACATAATACCCGGATCGGATGCGAGCTGTTTGTGCTCGATGTGTAACATGGTCGAGGTAGAAAATGTATTCCATTTCGCTGCAGTATGTCCCGTACTAAAAGAACTGCGAATGCACTTTTTTGGAAAAACTGCTCTAACGAAATCAGAATTGTTTGAATTCCTGAACGGGAAGGATTGGTCTACGTTGGCACAATTTGTTAAAAAAGCTCTGGACTATAGGTACAGAATAATTAATGAAGAGTTTTAAAAAATAATAAAAAAAAAAAAAAAAAAAAAAGTAGATGATAGTTTTGTTTTCCTGGACACGTTAAGGTTATTTTTCTTTGTCATACTTCTTTTTTTTCTTTTTTATCCATATATAAATGATTTTTAAAATTTGCTATTATTTTAAACTTGTTGCTAATAGATTTGAATTTTTTACTTCAATTAAACTTGTTATTTGCAATAGGAGAAACAGAAAGAAATTCTATCTCCAATTTTTACAGTAGACGTGTTAAATATCCTTATATGAATTGCGAAATAAAATTATTATTATTATTATTTATTATTATTATTATAATTGTAGTTACCTCCCCCCTCCTTCATTTCCGGTATATATATATATGTGTTATACCTATATTGCCAAAAGCAGTCATTTTGACTGCTTGACTTCCTTGGGCAATCTAGTGTTAAAGAAACATTTTGAGACATCTGGAAGTTTACTGTGTCAAATTCAAACCTCACGAAAACAAAGCATGAAAATCCACTTCTCTGGCAACTGTTAGGTTCATTTGAGGGTATACTTGACCTTGGAATTCAACAACTTTCGACTGCGGCGCATTTTTTTAGATAATTTCTGCATAAAGCCAATTTTTTAAAATAAAATTTTGTGTGAGTTGCATTTTTTTAATAATTTTTGTCTATAGTGCATTTAAAAAAATATCTGCGACATAATTTTTGTTGTGTACCGATGATACCCTTTTTATCTAGATAATAACAATTAGAGTTTGGGAATTTCCCAAATTCTCATTGTTTTTTTCAGCCTCTCGAGAAATCGTCAGTTTTGCCCATTTCCAAGAATTTACGGGAATTTTGGAAAAAAAATCTTTGAATTAGAAAAACACTTTTATTTTTGAAAACTAAATTAACACTAAGAAGTCTGAAATTTTGTACACCCCTAGACGTCTTAAGGGATCAAATTCATCTTCTTCTTTAATTTTTTGTAGATTTCAGTCAAATATTATGCGTTATAACAATAAATATACAAATAAAATAATTTAGTCAAATATTTAAAAAAAATTAATATTTTAAGACTTTATTAACACGTTGACTGCCAGACCAATTTTGCAAAAATGTAAGGGAGATACATGTAGACGTATGTAGAATGTACGTATGTATGAATGTATTTATGTATGCATGTAGATTGTAGACCCAGCTATCGAAAATGATAGCCTTGGCTCACTGGCTATCAAAAATGATAGCCATGGCAGTCAATGTGTTAAGTAACCACGTTATCTTTACAGGACCTTCTGTTATCCTTACCGACTTCTTAACTTCGGAATCGGATTCAGCGACCCCAAAAACCCCTAAATGAGATTTTTTTTTTCGGAAAATTCAGAATTTTTTTCAATGCAATCTGCGTTTTTGCAGGAATGTCACATTTTTCACAAAAAAACAATAAATTTTAATAAAAATACCTTGCAAAGAGCATGATTGTAATATCAATACATTTTGTTTCAACAATTTTAATTTCAGGTAAAATTCAAATTCCAGAAAACGAAAAATTTCCTTAAAAGTAACAATATTAACCATAAAATTCACCGTTCTATGAATATTTAAAAAGCCTTCAAATTACTAAATAACATACTGTCGAGTGCATGATTTATTGAAACCTGAAACAGAACAGAAACAATTCTATGAAATATTCTAAAAACAATATTTGTTGCTTTCCGAAATAATCGATTAAAGTGAAACATATGCAAATCGTTGTTTATCTTAAACATTGATATTATTCATGGTAAGATTGTATTTGATTAGCCATCGGACATATTAATTTCACACTCAGTAAACAATCGTCGTCAAACCTATTATCATCAATAAATTCCGCACACGGTTATGTTTTACGACAAATTTTGCAATGAAAAATTATCTATAATTTTGATTTTATCTAAAATACTGTTATATAAGATAAAAATGGGCGCCCACAGGAAAATATTAACGAAATAAACGTTGGTGTATTATTAGGTGCACAGACAGGCACGAAATGACTATTGGCCTTTAACCTAAATTGTGCCCAAATAGACCCTAATTATTACAGCATCGATCCAGCATTTTGTACAAATGAAACTCAGTTGTGAGCAAGAAAAAAAGCGTAAGTATTTTTGTAACATTTTGTTACACAGTTCAACATACCAAAACTTGCTATGCTGCAGCAATAACATAAACCAAAAAAAAAACACAAAAACATGTTCAATTGCAATATATCCACCACTTAAATAGGTGTATGTCATCAGCTACAACAGCTCATCGCATGATACTTCTTTACGACTATAATCCCATTATTAACGTTAAAATAACCTTGCAATGCTGTTTGCTGGTGCGACTTGGACGCGGTTTTACGTTTGTAATCAACCGAAATAAAATGGTGCAATTAGACATTATATAATGCAGAAACATTAAACAAAAACTTAAGACAGTCCAAACATAGTTCCAAGTCGACTGCATGCCTAAATCGTATTAACTCAAGTGGTAGCTAAATGGTGGAAATTTTGAAATCATCCAAAAAAATGTGCAAGCACGAAATCATCGTTCATCATATGCAATTTGGCCGTGAAAATCACATCGCACGCAAGTTGAATAATAATCTTCTCGGGTATACTCTCTCGCTTCTTATATCTTTGCAATGATTTACCTTTAAGCGAATATTATAATAATAATAATAAGAAGTCACAAGTCGTCACACAAATGTCGTGGTTGGCATGTCGGCGACGATTAACTTTTGGTACAAAGCAAGAAAAAAAAAATGAAGCAAGAAAACCACAGAAAGAGTACAACTTGAACAATGAGCAAATGGCTATAAATCAGCCAATACACTTTGATACACAATGATATTATACTTTTAACATTGAAAAATTACGACTTGTTACAAATCATGGGAACTATTTTATTCACTTTTGTAACTAATTTGAATCTATGTACGTTTCACCATGTTTCATGGAAATTTCTTCTGATCGTCGAAATGGTGACTAAAATAAAGTGAATGTAGTCTAAGTTAGTAAAATTGACTTGAAGAGTAAGATTGTTTTAATTTTAAAACACAAGATTTTGAATTGTCCATTATGGATATTAAATTAGAGAAATGTTTTATATGGACAAAACAATTTTATAATATCACTAAATCTATGGAAGCAGTTAAGAACAGGCAAGATTTAACCATAATCAAAATCGTCAAAAGTGTCTAATGATGATTTTTTGTAAAAAAATCTATACATCTTCAATACTGAAAAAAATATATTCTTTATTTAAATAATAGTTTTATTAACTAGGAACCAAATTTTACAAAAAAAAAGACTCATCCGTTGACAATTCATGTGCAAAGATTTAAATTTTACGATTTTGTGTAAATGCCAGGTCAAAATTTTTCCAAAAAAAGTTCAAAGAAGCATCTGTATTTATACTTTTCAGCAAAATTCTAGTGTCCATAGATTATTATTAATGAATTTTCGTTAACGCTTTACTTGAGGTGACCAGATTTCGGAAGAAAGTCAGAACGCAGAACGCAGGCAACTTGCTTTATTCGTCTATTCAAGAATCGATTGTTTTGATCATTCTATACCAACCGCACTTTCTTTTACTATCAATCATCTCGAAAATTTCTCAAATTTCCATCGTGGAAGAATAACTGCTATAAGGAAGTGATTTTTTTAGTAGAATAATAAAGAAAAAAATGCGTTTTAGGCAAAATGTTTGTGAACAAATGTGTCATTGTGCCATAGGCAAAAGTTCTCACATGTGTATTTAGAGTCAAAAAACCTACCCTAAATTGACCCTAGGCGAAAGTCAACCCCCAAAAAACTTCAAATCGATCCTAGACTTTGAATGGGGTTGTCGTGGGTTCTGCAAATGGTTTACTTTTCTGAAACGCCTTTAGGGGTTGTCGTGGGTTCTGCAAATGGTTTACTTTTCTGAAACGCCTTTAGGGGTTGTCGTGGGTTCTGCAAATGGTTTACTTTTCTCAAACGCCTTTAGGGGTTGTCGTGGGTTCTGCAAATGGTTTACTTTTCTGAAACGCCTTTAGGGGTTGTCGTGGGTTCTGCAAATGGTTTACTTTTCTCAAACGCCTTTAGGGGTTGTCGTGGGTTCTGCAAATGGTTTACTTTTCTGAAACGCCTTTAGGGGTTGTCGCGGGTTCTCCAAATGGTTTACTTTTCTGAAACGCCTTTAGACATTTAAAGTTGATTGCAGAATATTTTACAATCAATACGGAATATTTTACAATCAGCGAAACGGTTGCGAATGTGAAACAAATACTAAAATTCGGAATTACCTCCCGTAACGCGGGACGTTTGGTCACCGTAGATATATTCCCACATTTATTAAAAAATATTCTATGAAAAAAATACAGTAATCCCTCGAACTGCGCGGTTTCGGACTGCGCGGTTTCGCAACTGCGCGGTTAAGTTTTTAATACCAAAATTTCGAACTGTGCGGTAAAAATTTCGCAGCTGCGCGGTTTTTTAAATAATTTCCGTCTAAAAAAACATGTTCTGAACATATATTTTGGTGAATCCCCGTCAAGAAGGAATCAGCTGGTAATTTGGTATCTTCGTACATATTTGGTAATTTCGTGCTTATATTAGTGTTTATATTTAGTGGAAATTGTGACATTAGGTAAGACAATTGGTGGGGACGAATTTGAAGACTTAGAGTCAGAAGATATCATGGAAGTCCTTGCAAGCAATGAAGAACATATGACTGCTGACGATATTTTGACACAGTTCGGCGATAATTATAGCGACGAAAAGGGATGAAAGTGAAGTTATAGAGATTATAAGAAAGAAAAACCTTTCGCACGAAAAACTGACAATTTTTTTAATGCTTGGTAGTCAACTTTAATAAGAAGCTCTTAATATGGACCCTGATATGGAGCGTGCCTTAAAATTTCGGTTAAATTTGACAGCCGCTTTAGCCCCATACGCAGAAATGCATAATGAAAAACAAAAATCGGGTAATCAATCACTAATTTTTCAAAAAGATTAGTAATATGTACATATCATATCTTTGTATTACTTTAAATATGTCGTTAAATAAAAACTTTTCTATTTTTTTTTGAATTTTTCTAATATCTGGGACCTAACCCCAATATTTCATACAAAGTAGGGTTCACAGTGCGCGGTTTCGCAGTGCGCGCTCTTTTTGTGGAACGTATCTACCGCGCAGTTCGAGGGATTACTGTATTTATTTATTAAAAATATTCATTTATTAAAAATATTCTATTATTTTGAATATTACGTCCGGAAAAAACTGAACGAAACGTACAAATTTTGCAACACAAATTGACTCGTCTGGACTTTGCACAGGGTTCAAAATTCCAAACGATAAAATTTGCTAAAAATATTTTGTCTGCTAGATGTCGCCAGAGTCCCTTGAATGTGCGACACCTATTGGGCGGTAGCTGAACGAGAAATATTGCTAGCCGAGTTCTGAACCAAAGTATCATCGTGGAAAAGTTCCCTTTTAGGCCACGCGCGGCGCCACAAATTGCAATACGAAATCTACTTCCGGAACATTTCTTTCATGAAAAGAATTTAATTCTTAGCTAATTAATTAGTCGGAATTGGACTAAATTATTGAATTTCAATCAACTTGGTTTTCCGTTTTTTTAAGAATTTCTTTTATTTACATTTTTTAAGCCTTCATCCATAAAACAGTACTTAAATTAGTCGATTAAAAATTTTTTCGTTCAAATCTGTGATAACGACTGAAATTTTTTGGAAATTCCAACATATTATATAGTCAATCTATTTTATTACAATTCCAAATTTGAAAATTTGATTTTTTGAACTTTTTTTGTGACCAGTAAATTCAACAACGGTTGAACGGAAATAAATCAGTGTTTTCGAACACTGCTGATATTCAATTGGGAACATGTTGCGATCAAACGCACAATTTTCGTTAAGCTCGCGAAAAAAAATGTGAACAAAAATTAATTTCTAGATGTAAAAAGGCTTCAAAACTTTAAAAAAAAAGCTTTTATTTCTTGGCTTTGTTTCAAAAATAAAAGCGAAGTAAAAACGTTGGCTATTATTTTTATTAAAATACGTTTTAATCTTGCTTTTATCGATAAATACAGATTGTTTTTGTTCTCCTTTTTAGTGCAGTTTAATAAAAAAAAAGATTAATAACCACTTTGTGCAATTGTAGGTCTTATGTTAATTTTTTACTTTTTTTTAAAGCAATTATTTAGCGGTTTTATCACAGATAAGAAAAACAAACATTTTAAGAATTTCTTCACTACCTTTATAGTGTGAACAATGTCGAACACGTTCATATTTACATTCTCCAAAATGAGGATAAATTTATTTTTATAAACAAAGGTGTTTATATAAGAAAACCACATTGAATTAATACACGAAAAAATCGTGGAAACGAAATATTGAAACACTGCTCGACAGCCACCCTGAACGCAGTATTTACACTGAATGTAAATTATGTCAGTTAATTTATTATTGAGTATTTCAGTATCAACAATTGACTTTTTGTAAAATATATAAACAAAACATGATTATTGTTTGTCATCTTAATCTACGGCAATAAAAGTTCTGGAATATAAACCACTTTTTGGACACACATCTTACTTTTTTTGCTATTTGAAGTCCCAGACAATAAATTGTGATATATTTTTTATAAAAAAATTACTCAAATTAAAATGTTTTCACGAAATTTTTGCAAACAGCTTCCGCATCAAAAGGAAAGTGCAAAAAAATATTTTGTTTATAAAATTCGTTACGGAACCCCTAGCCATGTGTAAAAATAATTTAGAACTCATGTTTTCCCATTAAATTATCACGAATTGAAAGATCGCATATGAAAAATCGTAGAGTTATGAAATTCAATATTTCAGCAGCCAAAGTGCTAAATGCCAAGCAAAACTTGGCGGGGAAATTTCATCAAGCAAACATTTGTAATTGTAGATGTAGATAGGGGCAATATATGAAATTATATTCGTATCTAAAGCGTGATTTGCATCAACAATGGACAAAAACAAAATCAGAAACATAAACGCATCGAAACTTACGTGATTGGAATCCAATTTCAAATCTATATAGAAAAAGCGGAATAAATTTCTATTTCCTAGTTTAGTTCTTTTTTGCAAAATTAAAGGTTAAATTTTTTCGATTTAGAACATCAAATACGTCGTAATTTCATCTGTTGTTTTTTTCTCGCTTTTTCTGTGACAAAAATAGACCATAATTACTGCCGACAGATTGGAATGTTACTTCATATGACTAACTTATCATCGGAATCTAGTTTCATGTCAAACTGGCATAACTTTTTCTCAATTTTCGCTCTAGACATAACGTGCTTAAATTTCCATATCACATTATATTCATAATAAAAACCCACTCAATTTAAACGTGATTTACTTTGCCAGATTAAAAGATAAATCCACTGTGCTTTTAAAATATTTTTTACCGGCTTCATTTGAAATGTAAACAATTTATGGCATCACGCGCGATCATATTGTTCAAAGGGTGAAAAAAGATTTCTACGGAATTCCCATAATAAAACGGAAGTGCGTAAATTGTGTTTATTTTCGTTAACCGTCGAGAAAATTTATCTCAAATCTAATAATTATGAATCCGATGATAATCACTAATCATACTAAAATTCATTATAAATTTAATTGGCAATAATAACCATAAGATTAATTGGCAATAATAACCATAACAATGTTTTTTAAATTGCTATAATGGAAAATTCATCAGGCAAAGGTATTAATTTGAATGGAATTCATGAAGGTTAATCGCAACAATGTCGATAAATAAATGAAAATATAGAAAAATTCTTTATAGTGGGAAGGAATACTGGATTTTTTTTAAGCAGAAAAATGTTCTCATTGCAATTTGTCAGCTTCTGGAAATTTATGTCATTATACTTGGCATCGGACGTGTTAAAATTTATAATGTGTAAATTATGATTTTTTTTGTAGATATTTATAGATATTTATAAAGATTTGTCATGAATTTGAACTAAAACATAAGAAAAGCTACAATTGCCAGGGGTCAATCGTCAAATACTCTACATGATGACAGACAAAATTTTTATTTAAAAAAAATTAATTTGTATTGGAGAGGGGGAAAGGAGTAGTCCGGTTGGATTTTGATATTCGAAACAGACTTTACCTTTATAATTTTTTCAATACGACTCACCGTTTTCGAGAAAATAGAAAAAAGCATTCAATTTGTATGGGGCAGAGGTGAGGGAGTGGTCCGATTGAATTTTAATGTATCAATAAGTTACTTAAAATCATGTTCTAAACACATTTCGTCTTTATAAATTTTTCGATACGATGCACAGTTTTCTAGAAAACAGGAAAAAATGTATTACATTTGTATGGGAGAGGGTTCGATTGGATTTTGATGTATGGACGAGGTTTTCAATATGGCTCACCGTTTCGAGAAAATTGCAAAAAACTTTTTCGTTTGTATAGGGGGGGGGGGAGGAATAGTTCAATTTTATTCAAGAACTTAACCTAGCCATTTACGAGAAACATAACTATACAAAATTTCAAGTCTCTAGCTCAATCCTTTCGAAAGTTATGGTGTGACAGACAGACGGACGGACAGACAGACCGAGAGAGAGATAGACAGACCGAGAGAGAGATAGACAGACCGACAGAGAGATAGACAGACCGACAGAGAGATAGACAGACCGACAGAGAGATAGACAGACCGACAGAGAGATAGACAGACCGACAGAGAGATAGACAGACCGACAGAGAGATAAACAGACCGACAGAGAGATAGACAGACCGACAGAGAGATAGACAGACCGACAGAGAGATAGACAGACCGACAGAGAGATAGACAGAGAGACAGACGGGCGGACATACGTCACATTTCTGTGACCGATGATTGGTTCGAAGCGTTAAAATATATACGATATATCATATAGAGTATAAAAATTGTTTTTAAATCAGTAAAAGACATTCGATAAAGAATAGAACCAAATTTACTCTCAAACTGGTTTTTGGACAGAAAATACTTTTAGCTTCTAAATAAAATATCAGTTATTTAAGGCAACAAAGTATATAAAATATAAGCAATTTCCATAATTTTTCTCCCAACAGAAAAAAAATCGAATTAACTTTTTTTAGGACTAAAAGATTTTTGGAAATTGGTTTTCTTTATTTTGAATAAATTTTCATAACTCTTTAATTAGCACCCTCGCAAATTTATTGTTAAATACGGATGCGGTTTAGTCAATACCGATTTTTTTTAAACTCCTCCAAAAGTCAATTAATTAAACAAAGAGCTGGGCTATTAAATCTTAAACGCATCATATAATTAGAATTCGTTGTCTAATTGGTAAATTTTGGCATTGAATTTTTTTTTTCCAAACAAAGCTAAATAGGACTTCGTACCACTTCAGACTATCGGTTAATAGTCATAAAAAATATTTACTATTTGATTATCTGATTGGCGAAGTCACTTCGCAAATATTTAAATGATTTAAACATCTTTAATGTTTTTAAACATCTTTAATGTAAGGCGGCAACTTGCGAATCCGAAAGTTCTTATAGGAAATACTAAAATAATGCAATCATCGAATTAGTATTATTAAAAATCAAGATAATAAACGTTTTAACTTTTGGTGCCGAATAGAATATTATTAGTTCTTTAAAAACAAATCTCATGGCAATAATGATTTTTTTTATATAATGGCTTTTTAAACGGTTTTAGGCCCGATTTTTCTCTTAGTGCCGTTTGCACCAAAAAAACTTAGCAACTTATGCACGACTTAAAAAATTTAAGTCGAAGAATTTCTACGGTTTAAGTAGGCTAACCACAACTTAATTTTTTAAGAATAATACGCGCAAACGGGCCTTAATCTTTCAAAAAAAGCAAGTGTTTTAATCAAGAAATAATATTCCAGTTTTAGAAAAACTTATCTCGCACCAGAGGTTTTCTTATATTTTGCAATTTTTGCCGAAACTTCTCTTCTAGGACTTAGTTCGTAACTACTTATACTTACGAGTATGTGCGTTAATATACCGCGCATTGTGTCATTTTTAAGGACATCCAAACAAATCTCGACGTTTTTCATTCTACAAAACGTTTTTAATTCTACAAAACCATTAGTTTTTTAACAATTCACAAAAATCCCTTTTTTTAATTTTAAAGAAAATATCTCAATAACGGTAAAAGGTAGCGGATAACAGTGATAGACAAAATTTCGACGTTTTTCATTTTACAAAACGTTTTTCATTCTACAAAACGTTTTTCATTCTACAAAACGTTTTTCATTCTACAAAACGTTTTTCATTCTACAAAACGTTTTTCATTCTGCTAACAATGAAAATATCTCAATAACGGTAAAAGGTAACGGATAACAGCAATAAACAAAATCATGGAAAATTTTATTCTCTTCAATTTATCTTATTCAATAAACCACCGAAAACTCGTTAGTTATCGAAAGAATTGCAAAAAACCGATTTTTTGAAATAACGACATATCTCGATACGGGTTTGAAATATCGAGTTCTAGTAAAATACAAAAGTACAGCAAATTTCACTGTCTTCGACTCTTGTCATAAACAAGACTACTGAAAAACGCATAGTTTCGGAATAACCAGCAAAGAACGAAATTGCGATTTTGGTTACTTCCGGTTAAAGGATTTCGTGCAATTTCAGAGCCAAAATCACCATACGGGTATAAAAAACACCTGTAAAATTTTATGGCCTAGCTGTATTTGTTTTTAAGAAATCTTGTACACAGACGGACAGTTCTGTGATTTTTATGATGTAAACAATATTTTATTATAAAGGGCCTTTCAATAAGGACATAACAATTTTGTATTTTAATAAAAACGCACCCTAAAACTTTTTTTATGATCTGGCAATGCTAAAACGTCAGTCAAGGTTTACATTTTTATCATGGTGAAGTTCACGAACGAGCAATGCCACACAGCTGGTCAAACAATTGACCTATTGGAGGAGAAGTTCGATAATCGTGTAATCTCGAAAAATGGTCCGGTCGAATGGCCACCTCGCTCATGCGATTTCACGCCGTTGGATTTCTTTTTATGGGGTTATGTTAAGTCGTTGGTTTATGCCAACAAGCCAACAGCGTTAGAGGAGCTCAGGAACAATATCGAACGCGAAATTGCCAACCTTCCGGCCGATATGTGTGCAAAAATTTTGAGAATATAATTCAACTTAACTTTTCCATACATCGAAACCCAGTAGTTTAATCAACCTAGATTTACCACCATGCTCCAAATTATTAGAATCACGCCAAAAAAAATCAGACCATAATTTAGTACACGGTTAAAAATTTAAGGATTTATATGGACAATTTTAGGTTTATCAAGATCTTTTACACCAAATTTGCATCAACTCGCCTATTTTTATCGACATTTGATACAACTTGTAAAAATTTAATAAATGTTTGTTATAAATTTAATAAAAAAAAATTGATGTTATTTTACACTATTGATATTGATAAAAACATGCGAGTTGATATAAATTTGGTGAAAAAGATTTTGATAAACAAAATTTTATTCATATAAATCTTCAAATTTTTTATCGTGTACTAAAACCTGCCGAATTCCAAAGATATTGCTAGATTTTTCATACAATTTGCTGTTTACTCGGCCTATTTGTTTAGTGGAAAACTTTTTCTGGTTTTTTCAAAGAATTTTTTCTAGTGAACAATAAAAAAGTAAAGACGTTTCTGAGACTATAATTTATTTCCTTATTTTGATAGACTTATACTATCTTTTTATTATTATTAAAAAGTAAACAAAACGTGTTTTTAACAAGCAAAACACGCAGCCATTAATTATATTTATAAAACTGCCCTTCACTGAAGTTATTATTCAACCAAATAACCAACCAGCATTTTAGCAAAATTATGGCAAATTTGGAAATGGATAAAAAAAAAAACATGTGTGTGCAGTGCACACGCGGTAGAAGTGAAACCTTAGGAAAACTAAACAGCGAGAGAATGAGACGAATGCGGTATCAGGGGTGGGATAGTTATAGCGTTTATTTATTATAATATTGGTACCAGGTTCAAAAGTAATATTATATTTTTATTGAAAATCTAATACCGGATTCGTGATCAGCGACCCCAAAAACCCTAAAATGCAAATTTTTCCGGGGAAAATGGGAAAAAGGATATTTTCATTATCCTTACAGGATCTTCCGTTTCGAATTTTGAAAATCTAATACCGGATTCGTGATCAGCGACCCCAAAAACCCTAAAATGCAAATTTTTCCGGGGAAAAATGGGAAAAATGATATTTATCCTTACAGGACCTTTCGTTTCGAATTTTGAAAATCTAATACCGGATTCGTGATCAGCGACCCCAAAAACCCCGTAGTGCCAATTTTTCCGGAGAAAAATGGGAAAAAGGATATTTTCATTATCCTTACAGGACCTTCCGTTTCGAATTTTGAAAATCTAATATCGGATTCGTGATCAGTGACCCCAAAAACCCTATAGTGCAAATTTTTCCGGGGAAAAATGGGAAAAAGGATATTTTCATTACCCTTACAGGACCTTCTGTTTCGAATTTTGAAAATCTAATATCGGATTCATGATCAGTGACCCCAAAAACCCTATAGTGCAAATTTTTCCGGGGAAAAATGGGAAAAAGGATATTTTCATTATCCTTACAGGACCTTCCGTTTCGAATTTTGAAAATCTAATATCGGATTCGTGATCAGTGACCCCAAAAACCCTATAGTGCAAATTTTTCCGGGGAAAAATGGGAAAAAGGATATTTTCATTACCCTTACAGGACCTTCCGTTTCGAATTTTGAAAATCTAATATCGGATTCATGATCAGTGACCCCAAAAACCCTATAGTGCAAATTTTTCCGGGGAAAAATGGGAAAAAGGATATTTTCATTATCCTTACAGGACCTTCCGTTTCGAATTTTGAAAATCTAATACCGGATTCGTGATCAGCGACCCCAAAAACTCTAAAATGCAAATTTTTCCGGGGAAAAATGGGAAAAAGGATATTTTCATTATCCTTACAGGACCTTCCGTTTCGAATTTTGAAAATCTACATAGCTAAAAACCTGCTCCTGGCAACACAGATTATTTTGCAAAAAACCGCATAAAAATCGGTCCAGTAGTTTTTGAGTTTTGTAATCTCAGGCAGGCAGACAAACAATAAAACATCCATTTTTATTTATATACGAGTACATATGTATATATTGCAATTTATGACGAAACATAATTTATCGCCTCCTCTCTCCACTTCCTCCCTCCTAACACTTCTCCCTTCTCCCCTTTCCCTTCCCGTACCCCGCCCTCTTCCCCTACCCCTTCCCGCTTCCCATCAATCTTGTTTACGATAAATTGACTGGCACCCATCTGTATTCTATCTCATTTTCTCGTAGGCTAAAATATCCTATCTCTTTTTACTGTCGTTTCATCGAGTTTGAAATCACTCACAACGCCGCTAAAGAAGTTTTCACTTCAAAAATTAAAGTTCAAGACTAAATTCTGTCCATTGGTCGACGTTAAACACATTAAATTACTAATGTTTCATCACATTACTGGCCACATAAAAATCGTGGCGTTGATCTGCCGGTATTTTACGTAATTCTTCACACCACAAAGGAGGGATCGGAGCCCAAGTGAAATTTTTGCTTTCTCTTTCAATCGTCGTATGAGGAAACTATAAGAAATTATTATACAAAATCGAGCAAAATACTAATTTGCATTTTCGAATCAGCAGAAGCGATCTACTGGAATATATCACGATCAAAATAATATATGGTTGTCAAGATAGACAAGGTTAACTCATCTAATGCTTGGATTTTACCAAATCATTTGAATATACCGCCATATTTAAAACAGATATATGTATAAAATATAGATTTTATTGGAACTGGTCATATAACAACGCAAAAAATTATGCTATACAGAAACGCGGTTTGATTGAGACTTTTACAGAAACGCTAAAAGTTTTATTTAAATTAGCAACTATAGGCGAGAAACTCGTTTCTTGGGTAGTCACCAAAACCAGCCAAGAAGTCAAGAATTCGCTATATCTATTTTCAGGACAAGATTAAAAATCTTGAATGGAATTTTATTTTTCTACTTACTCTGCATCATCATTGTCCATCCAACTAAACATTTTTCGTATTTTGCTTGGTCCCGGCTTGTCTGGTGTTTTGTTTTTGGCGCCGATTTTTTTCTCCGAGCGATTCGCGTTGTAATCCGCATCATAGTCTTGTGAAATATCCACATTTGCCATTGCGAAATCTACAAAAATTACTAAACTTTTTACACTATAGACTAGAGCCGAGCACCTCGTCAGATATTATGGCACTACAATGGCGTAAATGAATTTTTACCACAAATACTTTTATTTTAAATCATCTACAAAATCACTAAATATTCAGAATTTTGGAATTTCTCACTTAAATTTCACAACACAAAATATTTTATCCAAAAACCCAGGATAGTTCCGCAATGTTTCAAATCGAATGAACTCACTTTCAAACCACGTTTCGGTTAGTGTTAACGGCCGACCGAAGGTGAACAGGACACTCAGCGGAATCGTATGAAATCATTACCTGTGCTTAGGTTTTAGGTATTAACGTGCAACAGGTATGGAAAACCTTCTTCTTCTATGGACAGGTGATTAATTTAAATGAAATACACTAAAAACACACCTGAAACGACGACTATTCCAACTGTGGTGCTTCTATGGCGGCCGATTCGATTGCGAATGGGGAATCAAGCTCGACTCAACTATTCGCTGACTGCGACTGCGGTCGTAATATTAAATGAAAATGATAATAAAAAAAACTTAATAATGGTACATTCATTCATTCAGTTTGAATCATGTTTCCTGAGCTGCTGTTGTTGTTATTTACACGGAAAAACACTGCAAGACCTATCATAACAAAAGCTGCTTGACGAGTACTCGTACCTTTCGGATTCCTCACTTCTTAACATTAAACAAATATTCAGCAAATAGTGGAGATATTTTCACACAAATGTAAACAACTTAGTTTTTTTTAAAAAATGGTAATTTTGATCTTCAGACCGCTGAATTGAAATGATCAGAATACAGAATTGACATTTAACTGACAATTCTAGCAATAAATTTTAAAAAATGTTGTCAACTGGATACTAAATGATCGATAACTTGATTTGATGGGGTTTTTTAACAATAAAAAAGTGTGCTGATGTTGAGAATAAAAATTATCATATGAAGTATTTTTTTTTTCAAATTGATTACTTTGAAGACAATGCTGCAATTTTATGGTTGGTAATTCGCAAAACTGTTCTACCTTCAACTTCTTTAACAGCAACCTCTGACTATAAATAGCCTTCTCCTAAGTTTTTTTTTTTTGAAAATAAATAAAATTACTTCGAAGATAATTTTGTGTGATTTCTTCGAATTTAATTAAATAATTTCTATCGCTTGGAGATTTTTTGTGAATTTTCGTAAATCCCTTGAACGGAAAAAACCGAAATACGAGTGCAAGCAAAAAATATCTTTATTTTCCATCGGAAATTGCTTGAAAACCATTTTTTTAGTGTTGATAATTAAAACTTCGATAATTGTGCAAAGAAAATTGTAAAAAAACGCTTCAAAATCGTATTTTTACAAGGTAGCTTTACTAGCATTTTTGGTGTGTGGTACGTATCTGCCACCATATTATATACTCTTTTAATAGCAGATATGTAATATACACTAAAAAAATCTAGTAAGAAAAAAATGCTAAGATTTCTATTTTGTTCATTTGAGAGTTTAATCTCAAATCGGATTCGTCCTCAAGTTGTCCTTATCTAAAAACAGATACATTTATGTATGTATCATTTTTTTTATCTTTATTAAAAATGCATTATAAGCTAACGCTAAAGATCCACCTTTCAATTTTTTGAATAACCTCTGATTTTTTAATTCAAAAACCATCACAAAAATTTATACAACTACACGGTAAGAAATTTAAGGATTTATATGAATCAATTTTTGTTTATCAAAATCTTTTACACCAAATTTATATCAAGTTGCATGTTTGTATGAATATTTGGTGTAAAATGTCAAAACAACACCAAAAAACTTTATCAAATTTACAATAAACATTTATCGAATTTTTACATTTCATAACCAAAGTCGATAAAAACATTCGAGTTGATACAAATTTTGTATAAAAGATCCAAAAAAAAATATAAACCCTTAAATTTTTTTCCATGTAAACTTGAAAAATCAACAACCTTTGTCCTTGAACCATCAAATGTTAGGTCTGGATTTTTTATATCAACAACCAAACCTGATTTCATAATTGAGGTGTTAAAAGTTAGAGTGGACCAAGCCATATAATCGAGTTTTTGAAGCTTTTCTACTTTTGTACTATTATTGACTGTAAATTTTTGGAAAAAAAATGTCTGTGGACTTTATTACTCAATGTTGAAATGTTCTTTTGTGCATCCAAACATTTTTATCTAGAAACTCACTCGCAATAGTGATTCAAACACAAAAAAATTCACGATTTCGACATGTGGGTTGGGCCACTCTAGCACTCAACGCCTCAATTAAAAAGTGATAAACAAACTTCCACTAATCAGATTTTACAATGGTTCGATGATAGAGTAACCGCAATATTAAATTTCATCGCGAAAAATAGGGACGAAGCAGGACGAGGAGTCTTAAAATCCGAAAATCCCGTATTTTATCGACAGTATTGTGGAACCGCAATTTTCGCATTCAAGAAAAAACCCCAGAAGTTTAATTTTTAATTCTTTCAAGCACAAAATTAGAGGTTCTATTTTTAGCCCAAAAATATTAAGTTTAGTGGTTTAATTAGTGCCTTTTAAAATAGTGATTCTCCTCTATTAAAATGTCAGGCTTTTCATTGAGAAATTGGAAACACAAAAAATCAGAGGATAAAATTTTGTCTTTGGAATTTCATTTTTCCAAAAAAATCAGGGCACCAATCATGTATTCCGACGCGCCTCTGTCTTTCGCCTTCGACACAGCTTTTAACTCTTGACTTCGCCATATCAGCAGCTTCAAATTTCCTGAAGTGACAGCCAGAATCACGTTTCGATTCATAGTGACGATTCCGCGAAATTTCAAGCTGCAAATATGGCGAAGTCAAGAGTTAAAAGCGGCGTCGAAGTCGAAAGACAGAGACGCGTCGGAATACATGATTGGTGCCCTGGTTATCGAAAGAAGTTTTAATCAAAGCTGTAATTTTTTGGGACCCCATGTTTTTTTTTCGCAGGGGCAGAATCAAAATATTCAAAAAAAAAACCACCCCAAAAACGGCATTCGATTTTATTTCTATCGTCAATCTGCCAATCGAAATCTCAAAATTTTGATTCGAACGTTTTATTAAATTGAAATTGTTAGTCCAAATCAACCACACTAATTAAATTACATGGTTTTAGCTTTAGTTTCGCATTCAGCAAATCGTTTCGATCGCCCAACGTAGAAAGTGTCGTTAGAGTAAATAAAAAGACGTCGTCATGCAAGATCAATTCATTTTCTTTTTGTTGTCTTTGAAATTTTTTTTTCAAGACTATAGTCGATGACCAACCATTCCCTTAACCGGACCACATTCGAATTTCCGTATAACCAAAACGACAAATCTCAGGTGTTTAACTCTTCTAGTCCAAGCTTAGCGAATACTAGCACGAAAAGTTACCTTACCTGTGGCTGATTTAGCACTTTCCGCATGGAAAAGGTTGGTATTTCAGCCAATAACATTAGGCTAAACAATAAGCAACGTTCGCGGTAGATTGCTAACGCGTTTACACGGAACGTGTAGTTGTCGTGGATTGTTAGTGAATTTTATAGGCTTTTGTTCAACAAAGAAGTAAATCGATTCGACCTTCAGGTTTTTTCTTAACATGTTTCAGTCGAGAAACTTAACTAATGTTCACACCAACGGAAAAATACGACCTTAACCTCATCGTTGTCGAAATCAACAAAAGAACGTCGAAAATTATATGTCGAAAATTGTCAAGAGTGGGAGCTAACTTATAGTGGAAATGTGGTTTTTCGCGAAAAGCTCAAAGCCGGTTCCATAGTAACATTTTTTCTATGCATTTCCGTTAAAGGAAAGTAAAATCAACTAAAAGGTACAAAAAACCTGCCCGTCGCGTCGTCTGAAAATGTTGCTTCTGTGGCATCAGTCGATGCATTATTCCGCACCTGGTAAACATTAAGATATATTATAGGCTAGTAAGATAGATAGACTTCAGGTAGATTCATATGTCAACGAAAAGGAAAGTTGAATGTAAATACAAGAAAAAAGCGACATGTTAAAACATTAACTCTCGTTTTCACTGTCGATCAATGATCGAGATTCGTAATGCTCATCATATACATATGAGATAAGTTTCCCTATGTATAATAAAATAAAAATTGTCATAAAATTTCTTTACCAAAATTATTACCACATATTTTGCATCTGAATAGCGTCTCGGTGGCTACGATGTTATGCAATCATTTTTGAATTCAATTAAATGAAAAATTAACAAATTCATTGAGGTTAAATAAAAATAACTTAAACAAATTTATTTGCTTTGATTCGCATTGCACAAGTTTTCAGCACAAGAAGTGGAAAAGCCACAGAAAATAGTGTTTCCTATTTTGTCACTTTTTAATGTTGCAATTCGATGCTGGCCGTTTTGCTTGATATCATTTAATGGCCTATTAGTTTGTTTTTTGTGTTTGTTTGAAAAGATGCAAAAATCATGGCAATATATTTGGAGCTTTTATATGGGTCATTTCAATCGCCTGATTAATTTAAAGGTATGGTTATTTTTCGCTTTCTGGGTACTTTTGTTGATGGTTTTTTTGAATTTTCTTTTTGTGAATTTTTACCAAAATATTACAAATTAAAATGAGATTCAAGAGACTGTCCACAAAATACCTCAATTAAAATCCATTCAAAAATCTAGGAGACAGCAGGGAAAAGGGTAATTTTTAATTGCAGATGTTTGTCTGCGAAATCCTCTTTTTGACACAGAAAACTGCATCCAAATCGATCTAAAAATATGAAAATTATCAGAGAAGGAGTATCCAAGGCGAAGGAGGGAGGAATAGTTCCAGGCATAGAAAAAACCACCTCAGTAGTTAAAATATTTCTTTACCGCATACTGTATAAAATATATTTATTTATCGAAAATCCAAATTAAATCTATTATTTTTATGTAGTCATTGGCATTTTGAATCCTGAACCCAATGTCTTGGTACCAACCAAAGGAGCCGAATAACTTTGCATTTGATAAATGATTTCGCGTTCTTCCAATAATTTTTGCTTTTGCTTCTTTTCTCGTAGTAGATCCTTTTTAGCGCTAGTCAAATTCGATCGAAGCTCTTCCACCATGCAGTCCTTGGCCTTTTCATCCACTTCTTTGGCATTGATTTCCGCCATCAAGGCTTTCATCTTTTTACTTTGAGTCGATAATGCGTACTTTTTATTAGACGACAGAAATTAATAATATGTTTTTTAAGAAAACCAAAGAAAATTACCTGTGTTTCATTTAATCTTTCTTTGACTTTATAACTTGGTAATTTCAACATGAATTGCTTTAACGATGAATACATTTTTTGAGCTTCTTGTAGAGCCTGTTCTCTTTCAGTGGCTGTTACTGTTTGATTTAGAAGTCGTCTAGAATGTAAAAATTATCCATTGTTTAAAAAGGTAAAATAGTAAAACAATTTACTTTTGAAGACTTTGAGTTTTTGTAATAAGTTCCATTCTTTCAGGATCCTTTCCGCTGAGTGATCGCCATCTAAAAATTTAATAAAAACCCTCATTACTTCAAAATATTACAAAAATAATTCTAAATTCTAAATCAGGTACGATTATGGCAAAAAAGCCTTGATAAAAGCTTTCAGAATTTTCAAAAGCTTTCAGAATTTTCAAAAGCTTTCAGAATTTTCAAAAGCTTCAAAAACTTTTGAATATACTTGAAATCAACGAAATACCACCTGTGAACATTCATCGGTGTTAACATTTCCTCCTCCAGAGCCTTCGCCTTAACACGCTCCTGATTTAAAACTCTATGCAATTGAAGGACCTCCTGTCGCATATCAGCTGTATTGGCTAATCCTTTGGAAAGGACATCTCTTTGGGATTTCAAGTTATTTACTTCGATTTTCAACAGCCGAATATCATCCAAACGTTTTTCATACTGAATTTCACTTTTATCTAAAGATTGTTGAGTCATTTGCAGCTTTTCATTTAGAGTTGCAAACTCTTCGTTTTTCTTAACTAATTGAGCAGTTGTAGTTTCCTTCTCGTGGATTACTTCATCAAAAGTACGTTTTAATTTACTTAATTGTTTCTCTTCGTCCTAAAAAACCAAACAATGAGCTTTCAATTTGATTGATATTTGAAAAAATTATGATATTTTATTAAAATATACAGTGGAACCTCGAATTGTAAATCTCATCTATTCCTGAATGACATTCACAAACCGTAACGTTCATAAACCGAAACTTTCACAAACTAAGGTGTACATGAATCGAAGTTTCACAGTATTAAAAGTTTTTAGCTCACCGCCAATGATTTATACAGACGATCATTTTCCATTCTTTTCTCCTTTAATTCGGACCGAGTGGATTGTAAAAGCACTTCCATGTTTCGAATTTCAATTTTAAGCAATTGACGATCTTTTTCAAGTTTCTCAGAATGTTTTTGTGCTTTTGATATTTCTAAGTCTCTAGCAGCAAGACCGTGTTTCATTTGTTCAATTTCTTTGTGAAATTCCTGATGAATAGCAAAAAAAAAATTTAAAAAAATCAAAAAATGCAGTGAAACGCCGATTATAACGATAAAATATTTCGGTTGATTGAATATCGTTATATCCGGGTCTTTACCAGTATTTTAATAACTTTAAAAAACTTTTAAAAAATACCGCTGAGGCCTCCTTAAGTTCGTTTCGTTCCTCTAAAATAGCTTCCAAATTCCGTTTCATGGTTGCCCTTTCAATTCGCGCGCTCTCATATAGAGTCTGGGTATGAGACAGTTTTGCTTGAATATCCTGGACAGTTCCCTTTAATTCCGTGATATATTTATCCTTAAGATGAATTTCATCTATAAAATATATTAACGGCTATTAGTTGATATTTGAAATATTTTTTGGAATTTATTTTTCAACCTTGTAAAGCATCTGCGCGATCTCCTATAAGTTGTGACTCCTCAGCATTTCGATCACGTTCCCCTTCAATCTTCGTTATAATTGCCTTTTGTTTCATTTCAGTCTGCCCATGTAACTTTAATTCATTCTTTAAAGTTTTGATTTCTTGATGAGCAACCGATATTGCTGCGTTATGATCGGCAATTTGCCGATTAGTTCGGACCAATTCCTTTCGGAGCATGTCTCTTTCGCGAATTGCGGATTCCACCTGGGATGTGAGTTTTTCAATTGTTCTTTTTCCAGTCTCCAGATTTTTCTCGTGAATAGTTTCTTGATTTCTTAAATTAAAAATTATTACTTAAAAACTTTCACTTGCGGCGTATTTTTTGGAAAATTCGCTATGAGCAGCACCTCACCTAATTTTAACAATTTCTTGATCAACTGCAAACTTTGCCTGTTCAACGACCTGTAATTTTTTTACGACAGCATCTTTAGACTTCCATAGCTTATTATTGTCCTGTTTTAATTTTGCATTTTCATCTTCTTTGAGCTAGAATATCATAAAAAAATTGTTTTATCGAAAAAATAAGAACAAAATAACGTTTTCACCTTTAGTAAATTTGACTTTTGATTTAGTTCATTTTGTACTTTATCTTTGGCCTGTGAAACTTGATCTAAGTCCGCCACTGCTCTTAGTAATTTGTTAGTTACTATATTATATTGAGTGTTGACCCGTTCTAAACTTGATTTGGCGGCCAAAATTTGAAGATTTTGTTGAACAGTGTTTTTCACGTGCATTTCAGACTGAAAAAAAATAGTTTTTGTAAAATTAAAAATTAGGGGACTGTCCATAAAAAACGTCACCCATTTAGGGCGAGATTTGGAGTCTGTAGTATTGTGACGAATTATCCGACAATGGCCGGGCCAGTCCCGGATTTAAAAATGTTGTCCCGGAAACTAAGCTTTTGTCCCAGATTTTTTAATTTACTGTTACAATTTATCAAACGATAGAAAAAACGATAAATTAAAATGTAAAAATTGATCTACTTCGACTGTGAATTTCATTTTTTTTTTTGCCTGCGGTTTATATTTTAAACGATTTTCCATAAATAGCGTATGTATCTCAAAGAATGTGGCCTGCGGCACATTTTCTTTCATCGGTATTGTTACAATTTCCGTTGCAATTATTTATGGGACGTAAAGAACGCAAAAAATTTGTGTTTAATCTTCGCTTAGGACTGTATACCTCTGGATTCAAATCATTCATCGTATTATGTTTTAAACTGTTTACCTGCGGCGTACATTTCTTAAATGTTTTCTCTTGGTTTACGTTCAAATCAATTTTTATTTCAATAAATTTTTTTTTGTTTCGTTGTTCTGGTTCAGCCCTCCTCCTATTATCATCCACCTCTCCCCGCCCATCTTGTCCACAATTGACCCGAAATAAATACAGTAACCCTGCGTCAGTATCAACTCCCATACAAAAATTTGTGAAAACCGGAGAACTTTAACAATTTCACGAAAGAGAGTTCGAAATCGCGAAAATTATCGTGACGCAATTCCTGATCAGCCCTTAAGTAATAATGTTAAAAAAAGACAATGTATGATTTTGAAAGTTTCACCTGTAATTTCAAAGCTTTTATTTCTTCAATTGTGGAATTTCGTTCCGTTGTAATTTCAAAAAGTTGTGATTTCGTTTGATCTAAAAGTCTCCGTTCTTTGAAAGCCTCACTTGACGTTTCCTTAAAATAAACAATTATATTAAATTCTTCTGATCTAGAAATAATTTATATAAGGCAAACTCACATCTAAAATTTTATAAAGTTCTTTATTTTTCTGTTCAACCTCAGAACGTTTTCTCTCAACTTCTTCAGCGTAGATTTTTTGAATCGCAATGCGCCGGTTTAGTTCTTCGACTTCAGCAGCCAAGCGATCGCGTTCTTTCAAAATACCTTCTTTATGTTTTGAACCAAGACTAAAACAAATTAAACACAAATTTCATAAATTTTACTTCTGTAAATTTTGTTTATATTTATTAAGGTCAAGAATTTATCATTATATCAAACTTTTAACACTTTGGAAAAACAAAAAAAAAATTGAAGAAAAAAATTCCAAAATTTCCACAACTATTTTTTTTTTATCAAAAATTCAAAATAAATGCTTTACTAACTCCTCTACGAGTTCCTTCTTTTCGGTAAGTTTTACAACTTCATCTTGAAGTCGCTCCATTTTTTTGTGAACAGCATTTAATTGATCAAAAGCAGCCTGTTCTCTCTCCTGAGCAGCATCCGTTTGCTTCCAAGAGTTTTCTAAGAAAAATGAAACATTTTTAACGTAAGAAAAAGCAGCAATTTCATTAATTGCCCACCGATACTAATTTTAAGCCCTTCAATTGTATCCTGATCGAGTTGAGATGCTTTTATCGCTTCTAGCAATTTTTCCTTGGTCGAAGCAATTTCCTCTTTATTTTCCTCAATCATAGTTTTTTGACCAGCGACTTTTGACCGAAGTTTCTGGCAAACAATCAGGATTTTCTGAAATTCTGTTGCAAGGACGGTTTCCTTGTTCGACTGAAGGTTTTTTATCACCTACAGAAACGAGGGTATTTGAATTTTAGTTCGAAAATTGATAAATCTTAATTCAAATTGTTTTACTAAATTTCCATTTTGCGTCAATTGAGTAAAAAACTCATCATCCATAATTTTCGGCACCAATGCCTCCTCCTCTTGCCCAGAATCGCTGTCTTGGGAGTCGTCACCGCCTTCTTCCGGATTCATTTTATTAGATTTGTGATAATTCTACTGAATACCGAAACTCGCTTCAAAGTTATATGAAAGATATCTGAGGAAAATTTAATACTTTAAATAGTCTACACAAAATACAATATTAAAAATAAAAAAGACCCCGGCAACATAAAACTTTGGGATATGAAAAAATGACACCGACTAAAAACAATACTTCGATTGAGTTATTTGACTACTTGATTAAGGGTTGCCTTCACATGGCAGCAAGCAATTTTCATTGATAAAACATTCCTCTGTTGGTGAATGATGGAATGAGTCTAAATACCAAACAACGATGGTTGTATAGTCATGCGTTAAATATTTGGAGATTTGTTTTTCATATGTTAAAATTAAATTAATATTTTTAAAGTTTTGTTAAAGTATTTTTTAAATGCCTTTTTAAAAATTTAACGACAGTTAAAAGAGTTGATCACTAGCAACAAAAATGTATTAGGAAAAATACCTGTATGAAAAGCACAAGACTTTCTTAGGTTAAACTTTATTCAGAAATTATTCAGAGAATTTATATCGCAGAATAAATTCACTTAGGCACCGTTTATATCTGACACTTTATTCCGCGAATTTTATCCTTCAATACTAAATTTATGTTGCCCAACTGTTTGCACTGCGAAACAAAATTCAGAAATTTATTCCTGAAAGACGCCCGAATTCGAATTTTTTCATATAAAACCGTCCTACTAAATCCAAATTTTGATAACCTTTGAAAAGTGAGTTTATTCTGCAATAGATGAATAAAACGCGCGGAGTAAAATCTGAATGAAGTTCAAGTAGAAAGCGCAGGTCTAAACGGGCCCTTAGCAAAAGTTCTCAACATTTGAATTTATTCTGGCGATTTTGTATGAAAAAATTCCAGTTCCAGCATATTTCAGGAATAAATTTCAGTATTTTTTCATAAGGTATACAAAGTAATGTAACCGTCTAAACGGCCCCTGGGGACTATGGCATACCAAGTACGTTACGTTGCTACAGTGCCCGATTTTTAAAGGCAACCTAACAAAATTAGACATCTTTCTTTTTGCAAGAGGTTTATATTATCACACCCAAACAAAATAACAAATAAATGCTGTGAGCCTTTTGAAGAAGGTGAAACGTCCATATTAGTTTGGCTGGCTTTAAAAATCGCACAATGCGATAATCCAATACATTTGGTATGCCGTAGCTGTTACTAACCGAAAATCGAAAAAAATGGACGTGGTTTATATCTTGAATACGATTTGACAGATAGATTTCTAGTGTAAGAGCAATATCTCTCACTAAAATACTATCTAACACTAAAATAAATCAGCAACAGTGTGAGACAGACATTCAGGTATGGGTTTAAATTGTCGATTCTTGAGACTATGAGAACAGCAAACTCCACATGAAGTGACGTGACAATCGTCTGTCGATCAAAGTGACACGCCAATGGGAATGTGGCTGTAAATTTCAGGATTAAAATTTTTGGCGTCGTAAGTCAGAACCAGAAACAAATATCGAGCAGCGCCTATGCTCCGTATCGAGGGTAATAATAAGACCCATTATTGCTAATATGTAAACCATCTTGTAATTAAAATAAAAGAACTGTCAAACCTATCCACACGATCAACTAAAAAAGCGTTGACTGTCATCAACATGTTCTAAGGTTCTCCCGTATCTACACCGTATTAAATTTTCTAGAAACAATCAGAAACACATTGGAAAATTGGTCGTCACTTGTTAACGGTAGAATGAGAGATTTTGTTTAGGGTTAACGCGTTTTCACTATTCCGGTTGCGCCTGTAGACTGTGCATTACGAACGAAATGAAACACTACAATAAATTATTGGATAATTAAACATATATTTTTCTCGTCTAAACCATTATAAACAAAATCACATAAAAAATTCAACAATCTGTGTTAAAATGCAGTCAAAATTATATCTAGATTTCCCTTACAAAAAAGCTTACTTCAAAGAACAAAAAAAAATTAGGAGAAACTCTTTTTTGTGTATAAACATAAAAATTATTTTAATTTTTCCTGCTTCTTTTTATAAACTCTTCATTTAATATAGATTTTTTTTTTTCGTTTACATAATAGATTTTCATTTTTATTGTTTGATTATAGTAAATTTGTTAAATCATATAATTTGAAACAAAGCATATAAAAAATTTTCTATAAAATAGACTGGTCAAAATATTTATGTAAATATATAATATATATGTAATTTTATTAACTGTCACTAAGAGAAAAGAAATGCACGCACATGGCGGTTACTTTCAAAATATAGCTCTTGGTTTTCTCATATTTTTTTAAACTTCATTTTTAATTTTTTTTTTCTAATTTTTTTTTAATAAAGTTAATTATTGATTTAATTATCTACAAACCTCGATTTCTATGTTTTCAAATTCCTTATATAAAAAATTGTTTAACATAAAATATGGATCGTACTATTTACAACAATCAAATAAACAGAAAGGATGAATTCGTATTGAGAACGTAATCATTTCGGCAAATTGAGACAATTAAAGTTTTTCGTATGCATTGTTTTTTGCAGTTTGGAATTTTTTATTCATTTTAATTGTTTCCTATAGAATAAACTGTACGTCATTAAGGTAAAATAAAATTCTTATCCCGATTATACGAGATATTGTCATTTAATATAATTTAGCTATTGTTTGAGAAAACTTTAATCGTGTCAATAAATGAATTTCATAACATACCGATATAAAGCTAAGGAATAATTACAGAAATATTTTTTTGTTTTTTTTTACATATTACAGAGATGTAGGTGAGGCAATAAGTCTCACGTTGCCACTTCACGAGTGTAACAGTCGCGACATACACGGACCGCTTTCGTTAGGCCAAATTTGGGAAGTGGTGCCGAGGAATTGGAGCAACCGCCACAGAAAACTCCTCCACAATTTCGGCAGTGGTGCCGTCGTCGGAATGCGGTAAAGGGAATAGTACAGGCCATGCATCGTGGCGCCTCCTCATCGGGTATCCAAGTCGGAGGCGATTGTCTAGGCGACCTTTGTTGTGCATTGGCGGCAGTGTTTGTTACTATCGATGTATTATTACTATTGTTATTTTCATTAATATGATTCTGACTTTGATTATTGTTATTATTATTATTGTTGTTGTTATTATTGACGTTTCCGGTATGCTGTTGTTGATGATAATACGTTGCACTCGAGCCAGCTGTTGTCCGACCACCTACTGGTGAATTGCTCGCCGATGAATTGGCGGGACTGTTGCTACCTGAATTACTGCCCTGCGATGAGCGCCGATCCTGCAGCGAATACGCCCGCTGATTGATGTGAGTGGGTCGTGTGGGTGGTTCGTTGCCGTGCTCCTCGCCCAGGCTACGGCTTCGCGATATGTTGCTTCGAACTGATATCACATCGTTTTCCAGGCTACCGCCACGCTGGATAACGGATCGTTCAACGAATACGTCGTTCTCCAGTTCGGGATTTACCTCCTCCGCTGAGTATATACTTTGATTTGAGCCACCATTCTGTTGGATAACGTCGTTCTCGCTAGCACGAAACTCGAACAAATCAGTGGCGTCCTTTGTCTTTTCGGGGATTTTGATCTCCTCTTGCGGTGGACTAGTATTCATAAGGAACACACTTCTCAGAATTTGGCGCAAATCTGATGCGAAATTCGTCTGTAATTGATCTGCAACTCCAGCGATGCAAACAAATAATCGATGCAAGAGATTTTCCGTACTCCTAAAATCAAAAATATGAGATGAAACATTAGTCAATCTGGTGTTTGTAAAAGTATTTCATAACATAAATAATATTTGTATTTAAATAATAAAAACAAAAATTTTCACATACAGGAGTCCATCGATTTGTAACATTTTTCGTCCAGCAAAATTTGTTCATGTTGAGCTGTTTGTCAAAACGTCGTAGCAAAATTAGGAACTTCCATTTCAATATTTTCAAAAAAAAAGTAATATTTTTTAAATAAAATACGCACTAAATCTCAAAAAAAGACAGAAACTTGAGACACAAACTTTTTTTTTAACTTTCAGACATTTTTTGTTGGCAGATTTTTTTTCCGAATTTTTGTTCCATGCCAGATTGCTTTTTTTAAAAGAGCTGTTAATAAAAAATGTCGCCCTAATTTTACCCTTTTCAGGTCCCCTCCTGTACGCTTTTTTCAATTTTTAGTGGTGACGTCATAATAGTGCAGACTACCTTCGAAAAAATTTGACGTACCTATTTTACGAACTAATTTTTGTCCGTTTTTTTTCAAATTTGTAGAACATTTTTGAAGTTTTTAAAAACTGATTGTTGTGGAAACCAGATTTTTTTCTAAACCCTGCAACTGTACATAAAATGAGTGACGCAAATATTTGGTTTTTCGGGCTCTCCTCCCCTCTCGTCCGACTTTTTTGTGTGATTTGTACCGCCCACACAACCGCAGAGACTCCCCTACAAAAGGGTGACGTATTTTATGGACGCCTTTAAACGGTTCTTATATTGGTATCTCATACTTTTTTCTAATTGGTATTTTAAATCGAAAACCTACTTGAATTTAATTCTGCCAGCAGCTCTCAATGCCAATTTCACTTCATGTGGATCACCGTCTGACAGCGAAGATGACGTATCTCCGCTCGAGGTATCCAAACTATGCTGTTTGACACGCTTCTTGGAATGATGTCTATGATGACGATGAGAACTTCGGCTAGAACGTCTCGAATTATTCTCTGTCTTATTATGACTCGTCCCTGGGAAATCACTTGCAGTCGATTTTATAGATTTTGTTGCTTTTATTGTCTGCTGTTCACTTTCTTCAGACGAATCTGATGTATCCATACGGCTACATCCTGGTTTTGTGCTACTTTTGCCGTTAATGCTGTTCACGTTGTTATTGCTGTTGCTAATGACGCCACTACTACTGCCAGTATTATTACTGTAAACTGATTTCAGTACCCAACTGCCAGGTTGTTTCTGTGAACTGCCATCATTCTTGCCAATTTCTGAGGCATTCTCTGAGTCCGGTGTACGATCAGAATTTGTATTTTCCGTACTAACTCCCGAATCGGTATTATTCACATTACTATTGTTATTGTTGTTTCGTGTTTCATCGCCATTAAACTCAAACTCATCATCACTTATAAAATTATCAGTCAATGGAGCCTCGGTCGGCTGCAGCAAATTACCAAAATTCGTGTTCGGTATTAGGAAACCCGATGCACAATCGGCCGTTACAAGATTTTCTTTCAGCTCCTTGTTATCATCATCTGTCCATTCAGATGAAACGTCTGATATTGATGAGGAAGAAACAACCAAACTACTATCGACAGTTGAATAAACGCCATTATTGTATACGTCACGATTCGTAAGGTTACTCGTCGTAGTAGTAGTATTACTATCAACAAAATTACTAACTAAATCTTCATCACTATTCGATTTATCATCGGGTACTTCATCACAGTTGGCTTTATTTGATTTCAAGTGAATCTCTTCGTTTGTGCAGAGAAGCTTCTCCAATTGAAATAATTCGTTCTTGTTTAATGTCCGCAACAGATCACGAATTTTTATCAATATTGTTCGAAATGGTCTAAACATCTCCGATAATTGATCAGCTGGCATGTCCATATTTAATGGTCCTTTCGGAAAAACCACTAGACCACTGATTATCGCTAGACGTGGAATTGAAAACATTAATGCCGGATCAAATGAATCGACCTGTTCCTGTTCCAATAGACCGATTTTGAGGGCACGATGAAGACTCTCCGAGAATAGAACGCATATTAATTCCTGCATTTCGTATTCATGTTTCGATTTTACTTGAACCATCGCGCTAACATAACGTAATTCAAATTCAGCAAATAGACGATCGAAGATTTTTAAACTTTCATAGAGTTGTTCAGTGGCCGCATCGTTGATATCAAGTCTTAACGTTTGACTATTTGGAATATTATTACGAAGGCACTGATCTCTTAGCAAGTTCCGTACATTATCTAAACTCTTCGTTACAGCTTTGGCTAGCGGGCGCATCGCTGTACTCTCCATTTCACGATTCATTATGGAGGAGCCAGCCGCTAGGCATTCAGCTCCAAACCATAGCTGCCCGGCCAGGTTCTCCTGTAGAACCTCTTCGGGGAATTTGGCACGGAAGGCGCGTGGTGAACGATCGTCTCCCAGCAGCTCATCCATTATTTGATTTGTTATTGATAGGACTTTATCCTGAAAATGGAATTTTACGTTACTATTCAATGAATATTTTCAAATATTTTATAGTATTTTACCTGTCCTTGACGTAGGCGACTCACTAAACGTGAACATCTGTCAGGTTCAGCTCTCCCATCAAAACTGTCCAATTCACTTGCGACTGCAGTCAAAGCTCTATCAGCATGATAGAAACGAGCCAAAAGTGATTTATCATCAGCCTAAAATTAAATGAGAAAAATCAGTCAAAATAATTTTTTTTTGCAAAATCTCTAAAATAGACAATTTTTTGAAAAAGAAAAAAAAAACCTTCAACAACCCTGCCAAAAGCATGACACCCAATTATCCTGAGAACTTCCAAATAAGGATCTCAGATGTACTATCAGAATTTCACAAATTTTTAAGACGCTGTATATAAAAAATGTCACGCAAATTTCAGCTTTTTCAAATCCTTCTATCCCCCTCACCGCACCACTTCTTAAAAGAGCTCTAAAAACATGTTAAAAATTGAATGGAAAACACAATATCATAACGAATGGTATGAGTTTTTAAGCTAATATACAATTTACAATAATTTTTCCTCTTAATAAACCCAAGAGCCAGACTTTGTTTGTAAACAATGATTAAATTTAATCAAATTCTATTCCCAGTACTTTAAAAATATCAGCGGATTGGAACGTGATCCATGTAAAAAATCCCCAAATGCGCTTTTTATATTTTTATCAGTAAAATTTGATATAATATATAAAAATATATTTTCTGTTTGTTTTGTACCTCAAGTGTAAATTGCTTGAAATTGAAGATAAGATAGCTTAGAAATGTTTAAGATTAAATAAATTATATTCTCGTTGTTGTTGATGTGCGAATTAAGTATCGGTTTTCCCTGTGAATATGAGTAGAAAAAAAGCGTCAAAAGTCTTCTACCAAAAACTGAACCCCTCTAAAAAAATAATTGACCGAACCGAACCAAAACAAAAGATAACTTCGTGCAGGAATCAAAAACCTCTCAACCATTGAAATCTTATTAAACCAAAATCGAAACCAAATTTTGGGAAATGAAACCAAAACATATTTTTCCAAGAACCGTCAAAGTAATGGAGATTTATGGACAACATCTTAACACTTTTAACCCTAGGACGTGCAACTGGGCCTGAGCAGGCCCAGTAGGACCACTTGGCGCCTCCGAAGTGTTGCACATCCTAGGGTTAAGTACCACCAACTATCAATCCTTACATTTTTATACCAGTATGGGGAAACCAAAGGGTATATTAAATTTGCCTTACCGTTTGTAACGCCAAGGTCCCGTTATCACACACAAAAATGAATTACACCAGTGTGTTTAGAATGATAAAAACAATTAATTTTTGCATGTCCGTCTGTCTGTCCGTCTGTGGCGCGGATTGCGGGCGCACAGATTGAGCTAAAGACTTGAAATTTTAAGTTCGTTAATAAGCGAAAATGGACCATTAGGGAGGGTACCCCCTATACGAACGAAAACGTTTTTTACGAATCTCTCAAAAACGGTACATCTTATCAAAAAAGTGCAAGAACAAAAGTTATTTAGGATATGAGTCTACATAAAACTCCCATACATCAAAATCCGATTGGAATAAATTTTAGAAAATCTTATTGAAAAGTTTGACTTCAAAATGGAATTTTGATACAACTGTTCGCCGTTCACTTAAACCACCATACGGGTTTTCAATAATGGCCAGATTGGCAATTATAGCTTTGTTATGTTTTCATATAAAACCGTCGAAATAAATTCAAATTTTGACAACTTTTGCTAAATAAATTTATTCTGTGATAGATAAGTAAAATCTAAGAAAAAATCGCAAGTGTAAACGGGGTCTTATACTGTGAATTTGACTTATTTCGCCAATTTCGAGATATTTATTATCCCAAGTAGCAGAAGCGGTGGAAAAGTGGGCAACGCGTATTTAACTGGAGTCAACTTTTTGACTTTTTAATTCGCGGCGGGCGTGGTACTGAAAATCCCCTTCTAAATGGCCCAGGACTAGAATTCTCATGCGGTCCCTGGGCCGTTTAGAAGGGGATTTTCAGGTGTGAAATATGAAGAAATGCCACAAAATCAATACAGTTTTACCACAGATTTCGTGTAATGGTCGAAAATACCCCAAAAATGAGAAATTTTTCAACAAAGTAACATTTTATGCCTTTCCCAAAAACTCTACTAATGTGCTATTGATTAAAACCCATTTTTTTTAGCATGATTGCGTTTCAAATAATATGGAAAATGTAGAGAATTGTGATAAAAAACTGGAGAACAAATGTTATTTGGGATGGTTTAAGAAAAGTTCTCGTTTTTTACGTCAATAGAGTTTTTGTCGTTGAACATTTTTACGATCGATAATTTAGACGTGATTTTATCATATCATATATTAGTCACACGAGTTTACCAAAATTTTGTTTTTAAGATTGTTAAAATTTCTGTAGCAAAATTAAATCAACCACTCCTCTTTTTTGACAGTCGAGACTTTAAATAAATTAGTTGAGGATAAATTTTGTTCAAAATCAAAATTCTTGCTTGACTTTTGCACTATTCATCACGAAATATAATTAATTTCCTCATACTCGAAAACTTATCGGGGAGTTTAACTTTTATTCACACGGTCGTCTCGAAATTGTCAAAGGAAGAAAATTTCTGACTTTCATAGTAGTTTCCTCACGCTTTCTTGATTATTTTCAGCAAAATTTTGTGCACACAAAAATGAAATGATTAATTTCTACTTTTTTTTCGATTCTCTCAAGCAAGAAAAGAGAAAAATTATAAAACAATAATTTCGAATTAAATGATTTCCGTAAATCATCAACGAGTAGATAAATACTAAACTCATATTAGTCGGAAGTGTGTATCATGATTTCTATGTATTTTATTTTCTCATATAATTCAATTTCACAACAACAACAACAACACAACAGCAAATAAAAGATAAATATAGATAGGCAAGACCATTGTTAGCGAATCTGTTTTAAAGGTTATATTCATGTACAAACACAACATTCTACATTGATAAAAGTTTTTTCCATTCCATTTTTTTTTTACAATTTTTCTCACATTTTTGCTTTTTTCGTCATATATGTATGAATTTTATTTAAAAAAAACGGCCAAATGCGAACAGTGACTGTTGTGTTGATATATGAAATATTGACATAAGTTTGTTCAACTCATTTATGTGTAGCAGGCTATCGAAAGGAAAATATTATCTTATTAATTAGCTGGAATGATCTAACACGCAATAATTAAATTTATTTTGCCAAAGCTCTCTTGTCGATAGACATTTCAAGCGCTAACTAAAACTTTTGACAAGTTCTTGATATGATATTCCATTATTGTGTATCATCGCATATGCAAACTTCAATTAATTTCGTTTATTCACACTTTTTTTCATTTTTTTTTTGCTACAAAAAAGGTGGATATGTAGAAAAGATTTCGGATATGGTGATATGTCATGACGTGTAATATATTTGCTTAATTATAATAAACCACGGGGGAAATTTTGATTTTAACGTATATTTTATGTCATGTTGGAAAATCATTCAGATCAATGTTGTTTTTTTTTTTTAATTCTGTTCTTAATGTCTTTTGGGACAGTGTTGACATCATGGAAGTAATTAAGTACAGCATGGAAGTCAATAAAAAAAAATAGGTATTTAGGGCTACAAATAGACGCATGACATTGAATCATTCATTTATGTCGACACCATTTTATATTAAGGGCACGTGGGCTGGACTTAGAGATAGATAAATATTTACAAATAATTCAAGTAAACAAATAAGATATTTATTGAAAATAAATAGAAGATCAGAAAAGAATTTTAAACAATAACAACAAGCTCTAAAATGTCGTCTTTGATATTTATAAGACATAGATTGAAGGAAGAAATAAATAAAATTATTGCTAAAGATTACTTAAAAAACAAAAATATTTTTTTCATTAAATATACATAATGGGTGGTTATCAAAGAATCAAAAATATCTACGCCGTGATTGACTCTCATTAAAAAGGGCGGTGAGGGCGCGATTTTTTTTCAATTTTCAAGCCCACAAAAAAATTGTTTGCATGGAAATTTAAAAAAAATTTGCGCCCGCACTGCCCTATTTAATGAGAGTCAATCACGACGCAGATATTTTTGGTTCTTTATGTATTAAAAAAAAATTATCGCCTCAACCAAAATGTTTTTTAAAAAAAACTAGCGGACCCTTCATTGCCAGCTTAAAGTTTTTTGTATAAATTTTAGAATGCCAAAAAACCATAAATAACTTAAAAACTTTTGGGAAAAAACGTTATCCTTACAGAAGCTTCCGTTTGGAATTTTGAAATTGCAACACCAGATTCGTGATAAGCAACCCCGAAAACCTCCTAAAGCCAGTTTTTGCAAGAAAAATTGGAAAAAGGACATTTGTGTTATCCTTACAGGACCTTCCGTTTCGAATTTTGAAATTCCAACACCAGAGCCGCGTTCAGCGACCCCGAAAAGCCCATACTGACAATTTTTCCGGGAAAAAATGGGAAAAAAGATATTTTCGTTATCCTTACAGGATTCCTTCCTCAAAGGATAACGAAAATATCCTTTTTCCCATTTTTTCCCGGAAAAATTGGCATTATGGGGCTTCGGGATCGCTGAACGCGGCTCTATTTCGAATTTTGAAAATCTAACATAGCTAAAAATTTGCTCCTGGCAACGCAGATCATTTTGCAAAAAACCGCTTAAAAATCGGTCCAGTAGTTTTTGAATTTTGTAATCACAAACAGACAGACAAACAAACAGACAGACAGACAGACAGACAGAGAAACAAACATCCATTTTTATATATTAAGATTTATTGTACAATAGAAAATTTCATAGCAAAATGCAACGCACGCAAATTTTGTTTAAGAAAAATGTCCTGCAAGCAAATTCTTTTTTTTTTTTTTTTTGAAAAATTGCAACGCAGCCGAAGGGTTGAAATTTTGATCATGTTTAACCACTTTCTTGCCACTATCCGAAATCTACGTAAATTTTTGATAATCCATTTGGAGCGACCAACAAAGTTTTGTTAATAAACATAAAATTTATAAATGTTCCAGCAAAAAAGCACAAATGGCAAGAAATAGGGGTGATATAAAAAAAAAGGATCATTTTGAAGAATTACATATTTGAACTTTATGTGTGCATTTAAAAATCACATCCGGTGATTTTGGTGCCGCCCCTTCATGGTTGCATCCGGAGTTGTTGCTCCTCCCGCGCCTACGCCTTCTCAACACGTCTTTGTGTTTGCATATTTTTTTAGCCGCCGAAATTCAAAATTATTGGTTTTGCTTTTTAAATTGTGTCAGAAATTATTTCGACAGATATGAAAGAACCTCATCCCAAGAAATAAATTAAAACTCACAAAAATTGTGTAGAATGTCCCAAATTCCGGAATATGGAACTCGACCCAAAAAAAAACTTAAAATCGTGTAAATTGTGTAAATTGTCCCACATTCCGAACAATAAAAATTTAACACATTTCAAAATTTGAGTATTTTTTGGACAAAAACCAATCAAAATCCGTTATATGAATGTTAGATAAAAATTCGTAGATTTTTTCATCGATTCCCAAAATCATTAAGTAAATATTTGAGATACTTGAATATCACAAGTAGATCATTTTACAACGTGTTCAAAAAGTCCCATTTATTGCTGCGCCATAAATGAGTAATTGAGGCCGTCAATTATTTGCTAAAACTAAAGTTCAAATTGGTGAGTTGTTAGACTGATAAGACCCAAAAAAAAAAGAATCCGATATGAAGTTGAAAAATTGACGTCACAACTTTCTAATATGTCATTTGGGTATTATAGGGTATTAAGTGTCAGACGATTATCTAACAAAAAAAAATTATTTAAAAAAATGGTCATAAATATAAAACATTTACGGTTCGTCACTATGTAAATAATTCTGTAGTGATAGTCATTATTTGGTTTATCTTAAATTCATTTAATGTCGCTTTTCTTAATAACATTTCCAATAATGTGTGATAAGTTTTTAGGGGAAAAACTAGAATTCCCAATTTTTTATAGTCGCTATCAAGATAATTTTCAAATTTACAACAGTAATAATTTCAAGTTCATAAATTAGTTATCGAGTAGATTTCGTCGGTAAGGTCATGAGGGTAACCATACATGATAGATAAGAATATCATGTTTTTTTTAGTGAAAAAGTTGGAGACTGTGATTTAAATAAAATGTTTTTGATTTTTGCAAAATATTTTGTATTTTTTTAGAATGCTCAAAAGAGCTTTTTGGTTGATCGTCTGGATTTTGTGGAGATTTTGTTATAAAAATTGATATTTAGAGGAATGTAGACGCCTAGTACGACTTTTACAAAGAGAAATTTTCTACGCTAAGGAGTAAGGAATGGGAAAAATTGCACGTCCTCCCTTTTGTGAAACCCCCTCACCTGTTAACTTCTGAACCGTTAAACCGATTGGAATACGGTTTTCTAAGTTTGATGCAGGACCTCTTGGACACGTTTATGTAATTAAAAAATAACCATCCCCTTGCCAACTATTTTTTAAACCTCTAGATAGATTTTCATTGACTTTTCACCATTAGACAACAGATCTTATCTAAAAAGAATTCCCTCTTTAACGAAAATCTATTCATTTCGTTATCTTGGATCTTAATTCGATTTTTATTAGTAAATATGATAATTTTAGCTCGAAGACGAAAGTTTGAGATTCAGTAGAATCCCGATAATTCGTACCCCGATAATTCGTATATCCCGCTAATTCGTATGAATTTGCTGGTCCCTTGAAATACGAATTATCGGGATTCTACTGTATTAAACTTGCAGAGAAATGTGAAAAACTGTATTGAACAGATCGATTTCATGCGAAACAATTTTCTATGGCTTTTTTTATTGGAGTCGAATAAAATCTGAAAAAAAAAACATTTTTTAATCCCCAGTCCATTAATATTTTAATGCGTCTAGATTTTTGTTCAAAAAGAATTTCACAGACATTAAATAACATTGCACACATTATGGGAAAATTAAAAGCAACAAGAATTCCATTTAGCAAATTGTATTTTCCCCGAAAATTGGGTAATACTAATGGTCGAAATAGACAGTAATCTGTATCGATTTTCCAGAATGACTCAATGACTAATTTCTCCTTTCGATACGTCGCCATAACACTTGATTTTTTTTCGTAAGTGTACAAAAATTATGTTGTATGATGATTAGTAAGAAACTGCTCGGCTAGATAATGAAAAATTAAAATTGGATTACTGAAAGTCTATGATTTTATTGTTTAGCAAATCTTCTTTTAACTGTGATAAGATAATGAATTTCTAGCTAGCAGGCAGCAAGCAAGTAAGTATGAAAAGATGACACACTGTTTTATTTACAGGTCAAATTCTGTATGTAGTTATCGATTAAGAAAAACCAGTTCTAGGTTATGGAAAATTTTTGAATTTCTTTACAATTACATAAAAATTGCCTTTGCTATCAAATCTTTAATGTCTGAATTGTATTCTATCAGTGCAGTAAGTGTCGATTGATTTGTTGTTATCACTTGTTGCATATTGCGGCAAAATTAATCAATATTTATTTAAGGCACATTTCAAAATCAATTCATTGTTATATTTTATGAGAATTGGAGATATAATATTTACCATAATTCATACTAAATGAGTTAGTGTCTGTCTGTCCCTCTTTCACGTGAGAACCGATTGACCTAAAATTTCGTTGAAGGCATGGTTCCAATATAGGTTTACTAGCTTGTATACCCGTCGGTGCCGGGTTAAGTTTTTTGTATAAGTTTTAGAAAACGAAGAAAACCGGAAACAACTTAAAAACTTTTAAGAAAAATCTGATCCTTGCAGGACTCTCCGTTGCGAATTAGTCTAACACCAGATTACTGATATGCGACCCCGAACACCCCCTAATGCCATTTTTCCCCGGGAAAAGCGGGAAATGATATTTACGTTATTCTTGGAGGACCTTCTAATTCAAATCTTGAATTTTTAACACTGGGTTCGTGATCAGCGACCCCGAAAACCCCCGAGTGAAAATTTTCAGCCTCCTATTGAGCAGAATTCATGGCGAAAAACACGCTTTAAAAACACCCAAATCCCCTTTACCCCCTTAGCGGTAAAATTTCGGAAAATCCCGCCTTAGTGAGCGCATACGTGATGGTTGGGACATACTGTGAAAGTTTCAAGTTTTTAGCTTCAGGGGTTTGGGCTGGGTGTTGATGAGTCAGTCAGTCAGTCATTCAGTCAGTCAATCAGTCAGTCAATCAGTCAGTCTATCAGTCAGTCAATCAGTCAGTCAGGTTAAAAGATTTTATATATAGATTTAAACCTAGCGTAGGAGGTTGGAGGAGTAAGGGAATGGTAAAATGGCTCTGAAGCGAAAACTGCCGAACCGATTGGCCTGAAATTTCGTACAGATGTACGTCGGATCACACCTCCTTTCTAAGCAATCTGATTTGTATCGAACTGAATTTGGTTTTTCTAGGTTTTGTCCTACTCAGACTTTTAGCCGGGCGAACCCGGGTCAGAAATTTAGTTGCAAATAACAAAAAAAAAGAACTTTTTTATCCACAAAATTTAAAAAAAATGGATGCTGTTGGATAGAATTTAAACCTTTTAATTAGGTACATTTTATTTCGAGGGGCACCAGTCTAACGTAACGAATGAAAATTGCAAAATATGTCTAAGCAATTAAAAAATCGTTTTCTCTAATAAATAAATTGTTTGCCTTAGAAATAATTCAATTTGCTTAATAAAAAATATCTACCCACACACCTCAATTAAAATGCAATAATTTTTCATAAAATTTTATCAAATTGCACATTAATTTAAGGTCACAACAGTTTTCCATTTCCCTTACATTACTTGTTATCATATACGAATAAACAACCTTCATACATGAGAAATCTAACAAAATTACATCCACTTAGCATATTAGATTCATTCTTAGGTGAAATTCGATGAGGTTTATTCTGAAAAAAGCCCCGAAATTAAAACATGAAAGATGCGTCAAAAATTTGACTGTTGTCACTCAAACTCAATTGAATGTTTTGCGCAGTTACCATTGCCAAACACCTTCAATCGTATAAATTTATATGATCGTACAAATTACAATCATATAAATGTATGTACGAAAATTTGATGGGGAAAAATTGGGATTTTATTTTTAGACAGAAATTAGCGAGCTTTTGACCTTTTCCAAGTGGTAGCCAAAGTTCACTTTTCCATCTTATTATGAATTTTGTAATTAACATAAAAAAGGCAAAATTTGATTCAGAAACTGAATTTTATTCACTTTTATTTCTAATTTCCAACGCAAATATGAAAAAAAAACCCTCGGTTAAATTGTGGGGAATTTTCAGTTGATTCATAGAAGTTTAATTAGAGCTGTGTTACTTTTCAATTCGGGTAACACCAAATTACGTTCAAATGAAATCAAAGTTTACACGTCAAGGTCTCTAAATGGGTTTCGATCAATTTCAGATCAGATATGTGTAGCCGTAACTAGAAATGATCGGTTTTTATTAATAATTATCTACAATTACGATCAACTTCATCATATCGATATGAGTTCGTTTTTGACCTTTCATGTTTACTTCTAAAATTATCAACCTGTCCCTGTTTTTCTATTTTATAACGCTATCAATATTATAAATTAGGTGCGATCACGCTAAATAAAATTGTAAATTTAGAGGGTAATATTGTCATTTTCGAATTAACTTCCTTGTTTAATTTTCTAAGTTTACGATTGAGATAAAAATAAAATGAGAACGACGCTGGTTGGTTATCTCCGCCAATTAGAAATTTAAGATTAAATATCAAGTTTATAATTGAGTTATTTGCCCATTTATCACAAATTAAACGATGACAAACAAATCTTGCACACATTTAATTCTGAAACGTATTAAATTTGAAAATCATTAGACGATTTTTTTTATCAAAAACTCAACATAATTATCGATGGAATTTCAAAACTGTTACAATGATAAACTAGTAAAACAAAATTTCATTCCATGTCAATGGTATAAAACTATAATAAAATAAAATGAATCCAGCACGACTTATCTTATGTTTATATAAGCAAACGGGCTTTCATTTATTTAACTATGAAAGACAAAAGAAAATGCAACACACAAAATGCAAACAGTGGCAAATGATAAAAAAAAGATTTTCCTTCCATTTAATGAACAATTCCGAGTAATGCTGCTAAATCATATTCACGGAACATTGAGCACAGTAAAAGATTCAAATCGAATAACTTTTCCGTATTGTTGATGTAATTTATAAGAAAACGCGTTTCATGCGTTTCAGGTGTTTGGTAAAATTATTTTGTTTGTTTCACGAATAGTAAGAAATGTCACGAACAATTGTTATGGGGATAAACGATACGTTAGAAAGTATCTGAAATAGAAATTAAAAATATGGAGCAAGATTTCAGTTTGATAAAATATTGTGGTAAAAAAAAGTAATAATAGATTTTATTCAGATATTTTCTAACTGTCCATAAATTACGCGGTTAAGAAGGGTTCGCCAGCAGAATAAACGCCACACAAAAAGAAATGCCACACAAGAATTTACAAAAGGCAAAAATTCGCATCCCTTTTGGCGAATGCAGACGAATCAATCTTTGGCAAGCGATTCAGCAGTTCTTGACTGCCGAGTACCCCCCCCCCCCCCCCCCCCCCCCCCTCCGCCCCAACACACACACACAATGGTGCGTTTTTGCCCATTAACGAACTTAGCCTTACATTTTACGAAAAACGAATCTGCGTAAAATTTCAAGTCTCTAGCTCAATCCGTGCGCGCGCAATCCGCACCACAGACGGACGGATAGATATACAGACAGACAGACGCACGGACAGAGGGACGGACGGACGGACGGACGGACATGCTAAATTCAACTTTTTTATCATTCTAAACACACTGGTGTAATTCATTTTTGTGGGTGATGACGGAATCTTGGGGTTACAAACGGTTAGGCAAATTTAATATACCCTTTGGTTTCACCATACGGGTATAAAAATTTAAAACCAAGAGTACAATCACCACAACTTTAATACTGTATATATTTTTTTAGCAAATATAAGCCTTTAACAAATAATTTTTAGTATTTCTTGATGAATGTTTTGCATTGTCTTAAAATTTCTTAAAGAAAATATGATATGCCCAAATAAAAACAATATTCTATGAAAAAATGTATGCTGAAAGGAAAGTAAAGTAATCCCCATTAAAACTTTGGTGACATAAAAAAGTTAATATTGTTACGGACGACATAATCTTATTGTATAATCAAAAACATCTTGCAAAATCTCTCTAATATCTTAGAAACAAACAACAAGAACATGCAGCGAACAAATCTCTTCTTGTAAAAAGAAATCCAAAACAAAATGAAGGAGTTTTGTACCGTAACATTACTGGAAATGGTTTTAGCAGCAAAAAAAAAATAACTTCGCGAAGAAATTTCACAAAAAAAAAATTGCACAGCTGAATCACACGTAAACAAACATTGCATGAATGATATCATAGTGGTGACTACTGACTGAGAATCATAAGGAAAACAATTTTCTTTTGCTGAAAAAAATCTACTTAAATATGTACACATCATACCCGTATATCAGACGTGACTTTTCTTAGCGCTATTTCTACGCATGAAACTAACAAATATAGAAGAAGAAGAAAAAATCTGAATAGATGTATTATAAAAACAAGCTTAAAAGACTGTTCATTTTTTTACAGCTCGCATACTCGTAGATGCCGTAAACTTGCCCAATAGAGAGGTGAGAAATATAAATTCAAGGTTTCATATGTGAGACATCGTAACCGTAAGTTTACCTGGCGGAACAGGTTGCTTTCACATCGACAGGCACCGTATATGCCAACATCGCTACATAAGTCGGTTTCGTCGTATTTTTCATATTTTTGTGCTCTTTTTCTCCATTTTTCTTGAATAAAAGTCAACAGAAATAGCGTTTTGCGTTGTTGGTTGTAAAATTTCCTTAAAGAATTATCAACTGATCGAGATTATTGGCACAACAATGGCCAACGACCCACACGTAGCACCGACCACGGATTCGATGGTCGATATTTTAAGACTTTGTTAAGCTTAAAAAAAAAACTTTACTTTGGAAATTTGGAATTTTCAACTAAATATGGGGGAGTTATGCCAAGCCCAAAATCTTAAATATTCACTGAAATTTTTAGAAGAAAATTTATGGTGTCAAAATTATGACCAATTTTTGATTACCCGTTTTTCCCCCCTGTAAAGAATTTTGGAGCCATGTCAGGTAAATCCAAAAGCTTTTTATAGAATCAAATGCGCACTTTTTATTATTGTTGTATTGATAAATACCTGTTGACAATGAAAATTAATTAAACGCATTAGCATGTTTGTTATATACGCAAGCGATTTGTAAGTGTCGAGTAATTGATGTGCACAATGAGATTCATTTTAAACGCAAAATTTAAAATGCAAACCAAGTCTTATGAAATTCATATTTACGGAATCACTGAATTTAATTTCTTAACGTAAATTGTACAAATAGGAAAATTTATAGCTTCGTTGCGCAATATTATAACACGATATTTAATCAATAGAAAATGTTGTTGCAATTTTTCGATCGACTTGTAATTAAAAAAATGGAAATTTTAGATTTTGGTTTGCAAAACTTTTCCAGAAATTGAAAACACATAAATTTTTAATGGTTTAAATATTGTAGCACAACAGGCCGTTTTACATGAAAAATTGTGTTTTTTACGACATCCCCAAAGTCAATTTAGACTTAATTGCATATACACAGGGCTTAAATTCGCAAAGGAAAATCATACCGCGAAATTCAAAGTGCCTAAAGCCCCGTTTCTACTTGGGTTTTTTTTGAATTTCCCTTGGAAATTTATTCAGAATTTGTTCTGCGATTTTTTGCGACTACCGTTATTTTTCCAAAAAATAAATTACGATTGGCGTAAAATTCATTTGCAAAAAATTTTAAGTCGCTAGGTCAACCCATTCTCGAGTTATTTAAGATACGTGCGCAACGAACGGACAGACCGATGCGATACGACTGACGCGAACGTTCACACCAATCAGTTGGCCATCCGTTTTAAAAAAAAACTGATTTGCCCACGAATTTTTTCGTAGTTGCCCATCAGTTGTCTGATTTTACGTTCACACCAATCAGTTTCCCATCAGTTTCCCAAAAACTGATGGAAAACTGATAGATGTGTAGCCTACTTTAGGGTCTAACTCGACCAATTTATTCAAACTTCTAGCTCAGAGGCTGTCCATAAAATACGTCACGAAAATTTTTGTCTTTTCAAATTTGCCTCTGCCTCGGCTATTGTTAAGATTTTTAGCGATTTTTATACCCGTATGGTGAAACCAAAGGGTATATTAACTTTGCCTTACCGTTTGTAACGCCAAGATCCCGTCATCGCACAAAAAAATGAATTACACCAGTGTGTTTAGAATGATAAAAATATTTAATTTCTGCATGTCCGTCCGTCTGTCTGTCCGTCTGTCTGTCTGTCTGTCCGTCTGTCTGTCCGTCTGTCTGTCCGTCTGTCTGTCCGTCTGTCTGTCTGTCCGTCTGTCTGTCTGTCCGTCTGTCTGTCTGTGGCGCGGATTGCGGGCGCACGGATTGAGCTAGAGACTTGAAATTTTGCGCAGATCCGTTTTTCGTAAAATTCGAGGCTAAGTTCGTTAATGGGTAAAAATGGACCATTAGGGGGCGGGGGCGGGGGTACCCCCCATACGAACGAAATCGTTTTTTGTAAATATCTCAAAAACGGTGCATCTCATCAAAAAAGTGCAAGAACAAAAGTTATTTAGGATATGATTCTACATAAAACCCCCATACATCAAAATCCGATTGGAATAAATTTTAAAAAATCTTTTTGGAAAGTTTGACTTCAAAGTGGAATTTTGGTATAACTGTTCGAATTTTGATACGAATATCACCATACGGGTCTCCAATGATTGCGAGATTGGCAATTATAGCTTTTGTTATGTTTTGTATGGCATTTAAAACCGCCGTCGTACTACCGCAGACCCCTACCTAAATGTGTAACGTATTTTATGCACAACCCTCATGTATTTTTGAGTGAAGAGACTTAGAGGGCGGATGAAAAATTCACCACAAATTATGTGTTTGCATTTTCACCACACCGTTTGTGGATATAAAGTTTGTTATTAGCTTGAAATTGCGCTATTTGTTATCAAGTTCAAAGAAATTTGTGATTTACTGTACCCACATGTTGGTAGTTGTGAAATGAAATTCTAAAGTAATATTGAAGTGTCAACAACATCAGAAAATCCTTTTGCGGGGGCAGTCATTTAGTATGCCCTGAAAGGTTTGGATTTTTTTAAATGTTAATGACCAAAAAGGTTTTCCCACGTAAATGTAAATGTCGAGTCAATATACTTCCTGTAAATGTCAATTCCATTGACTACAAGTCAATTAGCAATCAATTTACAAAAAAGTTTCTTTGGGATCAATTAAATAAAATTGAATTTTTCATTTTTTTATTCTAATAGCCAGTCAATAAAATACTTTTAAAGGCCAAAGGTAAAAAAATATTACAGATGTACGCAGCACAGACTGAAATTGCTAGACCAAAACCCTATTTGCCAATGGAAAAAGAAAAATGTCCACTCGTCTGGCTCCTTTAACGCTTCTCTAATTCTGTGTTGTACAACATAAATTCGAATACAATCGATTTCACTTCAGTTAGCAACATTTTAGCAGTGACCTGTTTCCACAGATCACAGTCGAATGCTTCGAATTGCTTTGACTTACTTCGCAACTTGAGAAAAATGTCTTCAATCAAAAGATTTACTGTAAAATCAATTAAAATACTAATTTAATTGTGCCAATGCAATGAAAGTAATAAAATCTGGTAAATTAATAGGACAATTCAATTCAATAAAAAACTATATTACTGACTGCAACATATATGCAAAAATAAATAAATAAACGAAAAGAATTAAAGCAGCATTAAACAAATGAAAACATATCGAATTGTCGATGATGATTCAATAGAAATTTAATCGATGGATTGCTATAACTTTTGCCAATCGATATCATCAAACATGTGGTAGGGAAAGTAAAAATCTTGACATTGAGAAATATTATTAAGAAAGGAAAAAAAATATCAAAATAATAAAACAAAAGTGAAATATCGTCAGATAGACTGATGTACTGGGCGACCAATCAAATCAATCGTCCGAAACCATTTCATAAATCAATGATTCACGATTGTTGTCATTTAGAACGTGAGCTCACACTAATATCGGGGATTTCGCTAAACACTTTCATGCGTTGAACAGTGGTTAAGAAAAGTGGAGAGACGATAAATCTGAAGACAATTTCAAGAAGTTTTCAATGCAGGTGAAAAGAGACTCACTAAAGGTTTAGCTAAAAAAAAACTTGAGAAATTCCACAAAATTTCCAGGGGGCTATCATGAAATACCCCACTTGATGAGTCACAAGATTAAATTCAAAACAGGTAGAATTTTTCTGATAGTAGTTATACCGATAAGTTATTAAATAAAAAAATACTTTTTTAAATATAATATAGCGTCTGCAAATGCTCTGAAAAACTCAACCGAAAATTGCAACTGTTTTATGGGGAATGTGGGAAGAGTTTCTCATCTTTAACTTTCAATTCGCTTTGCCAGTTGTTCTTCGCGAGATTGTAACATTTGTAAGGTTTCCAATATACCAACAGTAGAGCGGGAAAACTGCTTGAACGATTCGTAATTTCCCGCTCTCTCTCGGTGCTACAACCGGTTTCCGCTCTTGACCTGCCGTAATGTCTCTCGCACGTGAGGTCCCGGTCTCGTGCCGATGTCCTCCAGTTTTGCATCCCAATTCTATTCACGTCCTGGTCGATGCCGTTTTGCCATCTGAGGTTGGGTTTTCCTCGTCGCCTCGCTGTTAATAATCTACCGCAGAAGACTTTCCGAGCCGGGTCACTTTCAATCGTTCAAGTGACATGACCAGCCCACCGCAGTATGTTGAGTCTTATGCGGCGGTCACAAGACGCTGTTTTACCAGCGCTAGTGACTGTTGGCTGTTAGCAGCCGTTTCAGCGGCACCGTGTGAACCCTAGTGCGTTGCTACATACTACCAGCAGCAGCGTAATGATTTTAGTAGCGCTAGTGAAGTAGAGACCATTCTACTTTGCGAGCGCTACTAGGGATCACGTGACTCTGTCACATGGTTTCTGAACTGTCAAAAGTGATTTGTGAACACTCGCCAGCGTCTGATAAGTGGAAAAGTTTGTTTATTGTAAGTTGTTATTTTACGTTTATTTATTTAAATTTGTTTGTTACGTTTATTATTAAAAAAATCTCCCAGATTCAAATGTCAAACCACTGTTTTGCTACTTGCCAGCGCTACTAAAGTATAAATCGTGTGAACCCTCTCAGTACGCTGGCTGCTGTTGCTACTTGCCAGCGCCACTAACCAACAGCAGCCAGCGGCTGGCAGAACAGCGTCGTGTGACCGCGGCATTATTAGCTTGACTACGGGATTCGTAATTTACGTAAATTCATAAGCACAATTGACAATAATTGAGTAGCGACAAATACTGCTTGGTGCTACCGACTCCATTGGTCTAGACTGCTATTGCGATGTCTGCCTTTGACGGGTTGCAATAACATACAAGTCTAGCAATGGATTGCAAACCTTACAAATACCACAGTCTCATCCATGAACCGCAATCCTTATAAATGTTTTAAGCTTCAGAACCTTACAAATATTGAATTTTCAAACATGGTTCCCAATTCAAATAAGACTCTAGGTGCGACAGCTAGGAAGATTTTTATCATAAAATTTCATGAAGACTCAAACTCACCCTGTGACACCAAGGACTTTAGCCAAATGTAATTTTAACGTCAGTTCTAAAGTACCGAATACGCGATGAAAGTCCTTTTTGAGACAATTTCAACATTTCCCTGAAAATCCATTTTTTTGTTGTCCAAAATCAATACCATACAATTTCCTTTATTTTTCATCATCGTGGGTATAAAAATCAAATTTTATCGAGTTGTAAATACTAATTGTAAAGATAACAAAACGTGAGCTACAATTCGTTGTAAAATCCCCGTTCTTTGTTCGATAATTTTTATGTTTTTTTTTATTTAATTTTTTTTTTCTACTGAAAGAGATTTCAAGAGAATGCCATCAAAAAAAAATTGTCATCATGTCATGGGGTAAACGTCGTAGATTCGTTACAAGTCAATTATACCAACTTTTATGATTGCGTGAATAATATTTCGAAATTTTTTCGGTTTACGACTATCCACCATGCAAAATTCATTTCTAATTTGTCTAATTCGGTGTTTCTGGAACGTTTCACATTTGTGGCTAAAAGCGATAAGTCAGCATCAGTTTGTTTTATTGAAATGGGGTAATTAGATACTTCCCTTAATTCATGTTAAACGATTCCTGAGTCAGATATTTGATATAAAAATTATGCTCTGATTCACTGTTGTTTTGATTTGATGCAGCGGATTCTGAATTAAGGAAACATGTTTTACTTGAATAATCATAACTAAAATTTTTATGTTCGATGAGATTGCGATTCCCGTTCCTTAACAATTTTATGCATAAGTTATTTATAAACATGGAGTGATAAGAAGTTTTTTTTTCGATAAACATCAAATAAAAAATATGTTGCCAGGGCCAAAATGTTTGATGACTGAAAATATTATAATAGCCGAAATATTTATGAAAAAAAACTTAGAATTCATTCACTTAAATTCACGTGCTACTCGCCAAAAAATATAATTCCACACAAATATTGACAGAACCAACAACTTTAAAAACAAACTAAACATCGATTTATTTGAACTAATCGGAAATTGATTGAAGTGAATAAATTTTTCTCAAATATGCCGCTAACGCTTGATAATATCTTTTAATTAATTCGTTGTATCCAAATCAAACAAAGGTAGGAGAATTATCTGGAAAATAAACACACCTACCAAGTTTACCATCGATATTTCATAATAAATTTGTGTATTTACACTTGAAATGCAAACCCAATAAGAAAGATTAAAGTTTTCGGATGATTTTCAATGCAGAAATTTAAAGATACAAATTTCGGGAATTAAATTTGATGTTTGAGGCTGTTTGTAGACAAGAACGGTGGGACTGATAGGCCTGAAATTTTGAGTGTGTACTTTGATGGTGCGGTTGTAACATAGGCTCTATAAAATATGTCAGAAATAAGAATAATCAAAGACTCGTATTAACACCGATGACACTAAGATGCAAAAATTAATAAATATTTCCCAACTTATTCCTCCATGGTATATTTTTCCAAGACCCTCTCGCAGCACGTGCGCACGACTTCTACCTTGAGCCACCCCGTTTTCGTACAGTAAAGTTTAGAAATTCCTTCATTCCGCAAACAACAAGACTTTGGAATGATTTACCATCCAATGTGTTGCCCCGGACTATAACCTGCAGAAGTTCAAGGAGAACATAAACCGACATCTCCTTTCGTTCTTCCGACCATCCTGAGCTGTGCTTCGGCATTAAAAGGTCTTCCCCTAAGCTCTGGCTTACTATAAAAAATTTAAAAAAATGTCCTCAAAATGTTTTTGTTTCGATTGGGCTTTTTTTTAGATATTAGTCCACATAAGTTCAAATGGTCTGGAAATTCAGATTTTATCATTTCAATTTCAGACCATTTGAAACGTCCGTCAAGTTAGCACTACAACTTTTGAATTTAGAAAAACTTTTATTGGATTAATTGTCGTGAAATAGAGGATCAGAAATTTGAGATTAGAACGTCGGATTCGTGATGAGAGGTTCCTAAAATCCCATAATGTAAGTTTTCCCGAAAAAAAGGGAAAAAGGATATTCGCGTTATCCCTACAGGAAGCTGGATTCAAAAAGTCTGTCTGAAATTAACCTTTTTATGGACACCCCCTGGATCAAATTTTTCTTAAAGTCCTGTGATTTTGTTTTTCATTGTAGATTAAGCTGGATAAACCGGACCAATTTCCCGGTCCAATTAAATTCCAGCTTATGCAGATTTCACTGTATAAAAACCAGATTCAAGCTAAAGTTTTGCCCGCTGTGGATTTTAATGCATGAGAAAATAGAAAAAAATCCAACAGCCCTTATTTTGTTATCCCAAATTACCCAGAAATCAGTGATAAACCCGATTTTTATTTTGAAAAATTCAAACAAAATAAAAATTCTGTGAAGAATCTTGTTTACAAAATCCCAAATCTGATTACAAACAAATAATGAAAAATTGTTAACTAAAGAATTTCAATGAATATGACAAAATTGTTTATGCACATAAATATTGAGGTTATTAACACAACAAATTCATATTTACAAAAATAGATCAAGACTTTCAGAAAAAATCGTCTCAATTTTCAGGAAAATAAACTTTAATAATGATTCATTCATTTTAAGTGAAGCATTTCTCCATTGAAAACAATTCGAGTTTGACTTTTCCAAGGCTTTTAGCGTATAAAAGACTCCCACCCAACGAGCATTATCTATGCTACAATATTGTATGCTAAATATTAATTATGCGATATTTTAGTCGGAGTGGTGAAAAATGAAGATAAAAAACAATCATTTTACCTAACAACGGATAAGATTTCAGTTGGATTTCTTTGGGTGTTGCTTACAAAAGTGAATGAAAAAACTTAATTACTCGCAGAAGACGCGCAATACAGTTTCATTTTGTTTTTACTATAAAATTAAATTAACGAACATTTTTTTGAAGAAAATGAAAATAATTTTGATTAACTTTTTCCACGTTTTGTTGGAGCAGTTTTTTTTTTTTTTTTTTTTTTTTTTTTTTTTTTGAAACAATAAAAGTCAACTTTCATCTTATCTTCCATTCATCTTATCTCAATATTGAAACATATTTGAATAGCAAAATTATTATACTAACATTTATTTGTTGTTATTTTGTGATAAGCGAATGAAATAAAACCAAATTGAGTCTGTAATAAATTTTACACTTGTTTCAGGTTTAATCTATGTGATTATTTTGCTATCATCAAACCGCTTTTAGTCGTCAAATATGTATGAAAGAAAAAAAAAAGTGAAAAAGAGATGAAAAAAAATTGATAACAAATTCTTGATTACGACAAATTCGGCCACGAAAAACTAAACTTGAATGCCATTAATTGCTATAATTTAGTTTACTTTCAAGTTTTAATACTATTGAAAAATTGATAAAACCGACGAGTTTTTTTTAAAATATTATTTGATATTCATGGCTTTCGTTCACGACTTGAACCCATGTGTTAATACTAGCCAGTTTAATTTTTTTTTTGCTCACTCGTTTATTATTCTTGAGAAATTTTATTACTTAGAAAAGAATCAAATTGAGTTAGAATTTAAAACAGACTTTGTTTACATTTGATACTATGTGGCGGATAGACATTCAATTTCCAAGGTCAGCCTAATGTTATTTTAATACCTTTTTTTGCAGATTTGGGTTCGAAGAGGTTTCGAGAGATGAGAGTTTTTCAACGCAAAAAGTTTGCTGGTAGAAAATCAATCTAGTTAAGCATCTTAAAAGAAATTTTTATAGTAAGGTAAAGGGCTATATTATTGACCTAGGCGGTAATATTGACATATTTTCATTTTTTAGCTTTAATAAGGCCAACTATATGTGTATCAATATTTTAAAACACTGAAATTCTACAACCCACTCTTGATAGTTAATTCCCAATTTTTTATTGCGATACGATATAATCCTCTCACGAAAAATTAGTTTGCCATGACAGCTGGCAAGAAAAGACGATAAAGCGAGAAATTTCTTAACAAGTAAGCCTAAATAATAGAAAAACTAAAAGTTGCGGTATTTTCGTATATTTTACTTTTTTTCCTAATTTTCTTTTTGTGAGTTGTTCTTTAATTATTAAATTTTAATTTTGTTGTTATAAAATTGTGAGTTTTAATGTGGAATAATATAAAAAATATATAAAATGTGTGGTCAATAATAGATACAATGAATATTTGTGATGTTTCTTTTATTGACTTATAGGTCAATATTGCATTTTTTACGTATTTAAAGCTAAGTTAGTTTTTGGCTGTAACAAAAAGTCTAAAAGTTTTCCACTGTCATTTAACATTAAATCTCCTTCCCATCTATATAGTAGTCGAATTCTGACCTATCAATTTTTTAATAATTTAATCTTAAATAATATTTCAAGTTTGGGGTCAATAAAGGATACATGAGTAGGTCAATAATAAATAAACCTCTAGGTCAATAAAAAAAACATGCACATGAAACATTTCATACTATTTTTTATAATATTTTGTTTCCACTTCAACTAAAATAAATTAATTTCTAGTAAATTTAAATGATTATTGAAACAGAACATAATTCTGACTTGATATTTTACAATTAAAATCGACTAGTTTTTTTCTTTCAAATTATAAGTCAATATAATACCCACTTCGGTCAAAAAAAGAAACATTTAATTTTTTTACAACACCAAACGACTTCTATATACCAACGATGAGCTGGAGGCCGCTCTAAAAGCCGTAGAAGAAGGCATGTAAATTTATAGGGCGACAAAGGTCGTCAAAATAGGGATGTCAAAAAAAAATCGGTTACCCGGTGTTTTTGCTTCGGTTAACCGGTTTTTTTTTCGGTGTTTTTTTGCACGATTATACCCGGTGTTTTTTTTAAAGCCAAAAACCGTTCAAAAAAACCGATCATTTTTTTTTGTACGGAAAAATATTTTTAAACCAATTTTCGTGCAACTGATTTGTTAGAAATACTTCTTTTTAGGCACTCTAAACCAAATACAATACTATATTGTGCCATTTATGGCCTCTTAATGGATTATATGGCACTTCACGTCTTTTGTTTGTATTATAGTGTATTTGTTGCGTCTAAGACCTAACATACCAAATTTGAACAAAACGATTTTTCGGTTTTTTAATTATCGGTTTTTTGGACCCGGTTAAACCGGCTCGGTTTAAACCGAAGTTTTAAAAACCGGTTTGACCGAAAACCGGTGTTTTTGAAAAATTTGACACCCCTACTTCAAAATACCTAAAACATCGTTACTATATAAACACAAGGGTAAATTTCCAGTACATTCTGACATAGGCCATCCTACGATCCTTAAACCTGAGGAAGAGCAAAAAATTGTGGACTGGGCCAAATACGTGCGGCACTCAGAGAAAAAAAATAGTAAATCTAACTACTTTGTAATGGGAAATCGGGACTATTACTAAAATAGTTAATTCTAATTACAAAATAATTAATTTCAATTGAAAAAATAGTCAATTTAACTATAAAATAGAAAATTTTACTACTACCCAAATAGCATTTTAGGCAGCAAATATGATGTTTATCCCCATAGTTCGTCACCATGCAGATCACGGCGATAAGCAATTTATGTAGAAAACACGTCCTTAGTCGTGCGTATGAGACGCGCAACGACACACATAGTGGGGAACACTTTTCTGCGGTTTGCTACGTCGCAATTATAACGACAGGGACGTAATTAGTTGCCTCATGCGCGAGCGTCATCTGACGGCATTATATCACACAATTACACAAATCATCGAGCGGGTTTTCTTTCTCCCTCGAATGCTTGCTAGTAAACAGAGATGAACAAATAAAAACGTAAGCAGAAGACGAACGAGAAAAATCTAATGTCGACAAATTAATGGAAACTTTTGTGGAGTGTTATTTTATAATGGACTTTTCTTCCGGTTGCATGTCGTGATTTTAATTGCCATTAAAATTTTTCGACAATATTGGATCTGAAATTTAAACAGATTTTAATGGGCCATCGAATTATTTTGTTTTTAATCAAAAATTTCTTTAATTTTATTTTATCGGTAAAATTTTTTTTTCTTTTGCAATGAAATTTTGATGCCAATAAAATTATGCTGTTTCAAAAATGTATGCTATCCACTTTTTATGCAATATCCTTCAGTCATTCGCCTGAAATAAGAAATTTAATTCTCGAAACGAAATCGTTTCCATCAAATGTCAGTGAGAAATATGGCGGCTGAAGGCATCAATTTTTTTTTGGTGTTTCTCAGACGGGGAGCTTTAATGAAACTTTAGTGGTAGCAGTTTCGTCACTTTTTCCATCACACGCTTCTTTAAAATTAAACTGACGTTCAGGCTCCACAGCCAATCACTATTTCGGCCCGAAAACCATCAAATGCTGCTCTATCGCCGCAGGATTTTCATGAAGCGAATGTTGCTCCAAAGATCGTGCTCGTCACTTCTTTCGCTTCTTTTACGCGGATGTGAATTATAGGTGTAAATTTTTAATACCGATTGTGTAAATTTCTACTCTTTCAAGTCGCAAAGAACAAATCTCATGTTCCCGTACTTTTCGATGCTGTTTGGGTAAGTAGTTAAATTTCATATAAAAATTGTCATTTTTGACTATTTTTCTAATTGAAAATAACTATTTTAGTAATAGTCACGATTTCCCATTATAAAATAGTAAAATTTATTGTCTTTTCTCTGCGTGTGGGGTCCAAATACGTTGGGTCAATAATAGAAGCGCTGACAGTCAATATTAGGACGAATTTTTTCTTGTTAGGTCAATAATAAATACATTCGAGACTATTATTTAAAAATTAACTAAACTAAAGTTAAAAAGTAATTTTTGAAACAATCAAATTACCTTTCCTATATTTAATTGTCCAATGTTCACACTATAACCATTGTTGAAAACTTTCACATGAAACTTAGTATCAATTTTTAACGTCAAACTCAAAATTGTGATTGATAGGTCAATATAATAGCCCTTTACCTTATTCAATGTTTTTATGGGTATTTTTTTTGGTTCCTTTGGAGAGATAAGAATAACAATAATTCAATCTTTAGAAATATTGGCTTCAAAATAAGATCTTATAAAGGGGTTTCTGGAAGTGACCTTGCAATAATTTTAAAACGTTTTGTCTAAAAAAAACTTGGCTTTTTTACTTTAAGATCGGATTTTAGGGGTTGTCCATAAAAAATGGATGTAGGGAGGGAAAAAAAGGGGGGGGGGGGTGTTGCGATAGTACGACAGCGATAGTAAATTTCACATTAAAAATGACAAAGTTTGAAGGGGTCTGAAAAAAAAACATAATGCATTTTATGGACAGAGGGCTTAAAAAAAATTTTTTAGGGCCCAGAATTTAACTGAAATCCGATTATTTACAACATTAAACTATAGTTTGGATTGAAATAACTTTCTTTTAATCCCGATGCGTTTTCAGCGTACGGGCTCCTTTTGTAAGCATTCCAAGAAGTATTGTAAAAGTATTGAAAAGTATTGTAAACCGTAAGGTGACCACCCGTGGACACCTTACTTGTTTCATTTCCAGATATGGTGACCACCAGTGGGAACCTTTTACATATATTTAGCTTTGAGAAATATTAACTTTAGTCCCAGGATGTAGACCTATTTTACTTACAATTGGTAGTACTTGCAAAAAATCAATAAAAATAAATTTAAAAAAATGTTGGTCCCAGAATGTCACCCAAGGAATACCCGCTCGTAAGCACGCGGTCTACTGTGTAATTCAAAGAATTACCACCGGTGGGCACGTGGCGCTCACCGTATTAACGAAGTTATAAACAAAAGTTTCATTTTTGCACTCACTATAAGAGCAAGTTAAAAAATATGAAAATGGTACAAATTTTTATATGGGTTGGACCACTATTGCTTGCACATTCTTTTACTTTGGCTATTTGAGGCATTGAGAGCAAGTGTTCCAACCCATATTTTTTTTAGAACAACTATTAAAATTAATTTTTTGCAATAGAGGCACAGCTCATTTTTTTCAGTTTCGAGATATAAGCGATTAAAAATCATGCCTTTTTTCAATTTGGTAGAAAAGCGACGAAAGTTTAATAGCACTATCGTCATCTTTCGGAATTGATAAGGGATACCGAACTGCCAATTTTACAAAATTGTGGAGCGTTGAATTTTAATCATAATTTGCATTTTTTTGAGTTGTGCCACTATTGCAGCCGGTGAGCGATATGATTCCCCCAAATACGAACTTTTTACACAAAAAACCGTGGTCCCAGCTCGCCGATAATCCCTACAACATTTTCAAATCTATTTATCTCGAAGCCGTTTTTCCATTTCGTTCTCAACGCCTTCATTATAAAAAAAAAACTTTTTAGATTTCGTCGGTTAGATGGTTTTTCATACTTGTAGCGTGGCTTTTCATACCTTAGTACAGAATCCTAAAAATATATTTTTTGTAAATTTCAGGATGAAAATCATTTAAATTGATAATATTTTAAATAATCTAATGGCAGGCTTCACAAAACTTTAGTGGCCACTAAATCGAGTTAGTGGGCTCTATATCCTTGAAATTCGTCTGCTAAATCAATTTAGCGGTTGCTAAAAATTCCATGAAACTCGCTATTAGGAACCTATTTAGGTGCTCTTCGTAAAATACGTGACTTTAATAATTATAGGCTTTTCCTCCACCCTAAATAAAAGATTGACATATTTTATGTACAGCCCGTTAAAAAAAACATTCTTTTTTAAAAAATGAGAGTGAAACATCATGTCCGCTTTTTTATGTGATAAATATTTCTTTAATCATCTTTCTTAAAGGTGGTTTTTAACACTCAAGGGATTCCAAATGAAAATTACGATTAAATTTTATTATTATTTAGAAACATTTTCCTATTAATATTCTTCGAAAATCATCATTACTTCCTAGTTAAGTAATTTTATTACATCTCTTCCAACATTAGCAAATCTCCTTACACTAAATACTGTGATGTTCTCGTAAATTTCTGATTTCCCACTGGAAAACCCCCCAAAATACCCATTATGAACTTAATTTCCGCCAGATCTAAAAACATATAGCCACATCCCAAGGTCCTTGAATTAAAAAACTTTTACCGCACAAACTTTTTCCAATAAATGTAATGTTTGTGATTAAATCCGATGCTCAATTGTTGTTTTACTTATGAATTTCTTTTGTTTATGTTTTTCATTTGTAAACAATCCACCCTACAATCAATTCGACATTATTTTTCGATTGCTTATGAAAAAATGTTTAACTCCAACTGAAGTACAGGAATGTGCAACCTTCAGGGTGTGTGATTTTTTTTTTCAAATTATGTAAGATTGATTGGAAAAACTGAAAATAACATGGAAAAACTATCATGTGACGGCGATGTGGTGAAGTTGTATGGAATGTTAAAAATGTTAAATGATTATTAGACAGAGTAGTAATAATTTATTGAGTATAATCAGAGACAGGTAGAAATTTATATGCTTGTGGGGTGGGAGAATGTGAAGTCCACAGTCATTTATGATTGTGAAAACAAATTAAAATTGAACTATGTAATTGTTTTTCTGGTTTCTATTCCAGGAAAACAGATTCTGGTTCTCTCAGGTGAGTCAACCGGTTTATCCCGAGTGTTACCGATTTACAAAGTTTATATACCGATTAAAATTCCGTTTTTTGTTCTATTTTTGGAATTTTGTATGCAGAAAAAGCCGCCAACACACATCGAATTATTAAAATTGATCATGAATTAAACTTAACTGAATGGAACCAAACTGGAGGCTATCTCTCAAAGCAATGTCCGCGAAAAACTGAATTGCACAGAGACAAAAACCGAAGCGGAAACAATTTTTTCAAGTAGTTACATTTGTGCCATCAATGCAAATTCGATTGGGGAGATAGACGTACGACGACGAACGGATAAATGGATGGATGGATTGCTGGTGGAGCCTTCGTCGCCACGTCCACAACGAAATGCAAATAGTAACCAACCACGTGCGTCACAATTTTCAACATTCGACGTCATCAAGTGGTATTTAAATGCGCCTGCACCTTGAATTTTAGTGTCGTGTGGCGACCGACGACGATATTTCAACATAACAATTTCCAACATCAATTGTTTCGGTCGTGGCCTAATGATAAAAATTAAATTGATAATGATTTCTTACACACGAACGAACGTTGCTTCGGACGGAGGCGTTTTTTGGGCAATTTCTTGGGAATTTCTTAATATACCTTTCGACGTAGTAGACAACACCAAATCACACAACATAAAATTCGATGTGTGGTTGATTTGGTTTCGCAAAATCAAATCTACAAATTGGAAACTACTCTGCCACAATGACGATTGTTTTGTCTCCGTGTTTGTTGACTAGTTTTTGTTATGATTCTTCCATTTTGGGTCTCACTGTGAAGTCCAACAATAATAACAGCGAAACGCAATTGTGGTGGTAGCTTACGAAGCATGCATTCAAGCAGGTAAACCGAATCTGTGTAGTGTATAGACCACAAAATCAGTGGACGAATCTGCAAAATCCACTGGCAAGCAAGCTGGCTAAGGTGGAGACGGCGGGAGGAAGTTGTTGTACCCAAAGTGAGAGCAGCATCAGCCATGGAGACGGAAATAAAAACAAATAAATTGTGTGGCACTGTCAAATGAAACGCAAAGTGGTGTCGCAAACAAAGTCCCCAACGTTTTTTTTGTATATATCTAAATGTGATGTGAAGAATAATAAAAAAATTGAAAAAAAATAATACAAAATGCTCTTTTTCTGCTGCCCAGCTCGATATCCGATGCTTTTACAGATCTCCGCCTCATCTTACTCGCACGAATGGGGCTGCGGGGATTCTGAATTAAATTTCGCATCTTTTATTGTGCAGATTTGTTGGCTGTTGCTGGCGGTGCTTTCGCTGACTAAAATCAAACTTTTATAATTTGTTATTTTGGGTGTTTCTTTATTATCACGACGATCTTTCGTGAGTCAATTCTGCTTGATTTCGCGACAAGACGACGGACAGGACAGAGAACGATGTGTTTGCCATGTTGGGGCCTGGCCTGGTAGTTGTGATAGAGGTCACAGAAATCGCGGGCCACGATTTCCATATTTTAATTAGCACGAGGCACAACAACATTGCTTTTCGAACTGCGACTGCCCAGTGACTTCCCTACCTCGGCCTCTCCGTCATCTTCCCTCGCCCCGTTACTCGGTGTGCGCCTCATGCAATCCGAAATGGCCAGAAGCGCTGGCTGGCCTGTCATTTGGCGCCCCACAAAAATAAACCCAACAGCAAAACAAATTAGACCTTTCCCAGCGATTTTCCAAGGAAATCCGTCTCGTTGTTTGGGCAATTGCGTATCAAATTTTGAGTAGATCTCGTTTTTGTGCAGATTTCTTATCAGTGTTCCGAATACGCAAAGTCGCCATGGAAAAAAGAAAACACAAAGCAGCAGCGAACAGAACAGCAATGGAGGCGGACGACTTTGTATTTTGCGAAATGAGGAAATCGGACTGAATTTTCCCCGGAATCCACACGATTTGACTACGAAACTGTTGGGAAAACTGTTTGTTGGTGAAATTCGATAGGGAAAAATCACAAACTATGGGAAACAGTCGCTCCGACGAGTGGAGCAATGAAGACGGAAAAAATAGAGAAAATCCATCAACAAAACAGCAAAGCAGTAAAATTTATAAATGCCAGCAGCCAGCGATGATGATGATGATATCAAATCAACCTAGATTTACCTTTGGCTTGTTCAGCCACTTTCTGAAGAATGTATCCATTTTGTATCTGTTGATTAGCTCCAACTCCACTTCGGCTATTTCCCTGGTTTCAAAAAGTCTCACTATTCACACATCACTAAATTCTTGACTCTTTTGCACTTTCTGGAAAGCACTTTCTGCACCGCAACACACTGAATAATCGCGATTTACTTCCGAAATCTTTTCTTTTCTAGCACGGAGACAGATTTGCCAAGTTTTTTCTAATTCAGCAGTAGCCAACTTGCCAGTTTGACAGATTTTTTTCAACTGAAGTATCCGTTTGCACGCTTCAAAGATGATAAAATAATACAAGGTATCGCTGCTTCCTTCTGCCATGTTGGAAAATTCTGATGTCACTCTCCACAAAACGAGTTTGACATTTCTTCGCGTATTGTTGTTATTATTTTATTTTTCGATTGTTTAACTTCAGCTAAAACTGTTTGACTTCCACTAAAGTACAAAAATGAGCAATCTTCAGATTTATGATTATTTCAAAATGTTTAAGAGGTTGTTCTACTCAATTTGTGATTATTTCAATATTATTTTAGTGGTTCATTTATGATTTAAACGGAAATAAACAATTAGGCTAAGCCCCTCCAACTAGTACAGGAAATACATCATGAAATTTGGAAGATTTTGTGTAAGAAATTTTTAAAAATATGAATCAACGAACGTAAATACTGATAAAATAGATCAAAATTGTTCAAAAAACAAAAAAAAGTCTAAAAACGAAAATTCGAGAAATCAGGATCCAATATAATTAAGTTATTTTTTATTGACAGACTTTGAAATTTGTAAAACTTGAAGCAGAATCGGGTGGAGCAATTAAGGAAGACATTGGAGAAGCAATAATTGATTTTCAATCACATTTTTTCGAATTTCTCGTTTTCTTCGCCGAATTCAAAAAAAAATAATTTTTCAAATTCACTCACTGGCGGCGCCACCGAAACCTAGTAAATGTCTAAATGCTTAGAACATTCAAAACCTAGTAAATGTTTATCCAAAGTAAATCTAAACATGTAGTAGGTTTTGGGAATGGTGAAACGAGATTTTATTCAGCGCGGTTTAAAAAAAAGCGGGAAGCGACAAATCACGTTTTTAGACAAATTTCAATTCAATCCAAGTTCAATTCGAAAACAAAATTTTGGTTAAAGGGTTTATATATATAATGTTTAGTCAACAATGTAAATATTTATATCAAATCCAATATTTAAATTTTAAGCAACAAAACATTGTTTTGTAAATTCTTTAGAGCTAGCTACGGTTATATTAAATTGCAAAAATAGTTCTTTAACAACAAAAACGTTATATTTTTATGTATTTAGTTAAAAAATATGACAATTTCAAAAAAAATCCCCAAAACTAAACCATTTGCGTTCGATTCTACTGAAAAATTACGTAATATTCGAATTTTAAACACATTTTTCATAACTTTTTCGATGTGACAAACTGGTATATGTGTTTAAATTTCATCTGTGATTAATTCCAATGTCATATTATACATCTAGTTCTATAAAAATCTATCATAGTTTGTCATAAGTTATTAAGATAGCTATAGTTTGGACTATAACGAAATAACGAAAAATTAACGAAAAATTGAACTGAATTGGATTTCAATATGACACAGTGTATCAAATATCACACGAAATCTCATTTGAATGTAAGGGAAATTAAGTGTATGTCCTATGCGGTTGTCCATAAAATACGTCACTATAATTTTAGCATGTTAGAACCCTTCCCCTTCCACTTCCCCATCCCTGCATCATACACCACCAAAGATTATATAAGTAAAGATAAGAAACAACAGAATTTTTTATAAAACTGTTAAAATATATGGAAAATACTGTTGAGTTATGAATCCCAATCAAGTAACGCTTGCAATTTAAATATTTTTATTGATTTTTTGGCAGTTTTGAGTCAAAATATGAAGGAAAATTATCGTTTTGCAAGGCATACTAAAGATTGCTTTTCCACTGTCGGATTTTTTTGGGACCCCAACATTTGTTCTAGGATTCTTATCTTTATTTAACAAATATTTGGTACCATTGTCATACTACGACTGTCAAGCCACTTAAAATATAACGTATCCTTACTATATTTTTAGCATATTTCAACCTGCTATATTATTCACTTAATTTCAAAGTTTCATCAAAATCCGTCCTACCATTTTCGAGTTTTATTGTGACAATAACAACAAGCCAAAATTTGGATTTGGATGCTAATCGTATTATAACAAGAAAAAACATAAACAAAACCTAAAATAGATATTTTTTAGTAAAACATTTTTATGCAATTACTAAAGTTTCTTTTACAAATTTAGAAAAAAAAATCAAAAAATCGATTTAAAATTAAGTTCACCGAAAAAATTACCCGAAATAGAAGTATAGTCAGATTTTCATTTCCCGTTTAAATCCCAAAAAAAACCACAGAAGTTCCAACTTAACATTTTTGATCCCTTAGAGCAGCTTCTTTACTTTCCTGTGAAAACTTTTGATTGAATTTCCATCGAATTTAATAACGAAATTCACTCAAAATCATGACCTATAATTCAACATGTCAGACCATTCTAAAATTTCCGCCAAAAACCCTTCGATCCTTTCCCTTCACTCGTACTGTTTAGTATATAATTCCATAAGACAATGTTGGCCAATTGTAAAAGCAATTTGCAATTATTGCTCTTTAGAAAATTAGCCTCGCCGCCTCATAAAACGATTTAATAACTGAGTGAAAGTTTTGGGTTCACTTGTAAGGAGCCAAAACCGATATTTAAATCCCATTCACTACCGTCTCTAATCCTTCGCGAGAAAAAAAGGACGTCAGTTACTTCAGTTTTTACTCTTGATTCTACCATGCTACCCCCTTTTCGTGCGAGGATTTGTTTATTATCGCAATCAACCCTTCTTTCTAGGTGGTTATTTTAATCAGTAAATGTATTTAGATAAAATCCTTTCAGTGGGTAGATAAATGCCCCTCGCACAATAAAAGAACTAAAGCTCATATGAGATGCGTGTGTTTGTGTGGGGGATATGTGGACCACTTCTTATCGAAAAAAAAAATCTGTTGCTGGAAGCAATTTCCACATGCGCTTTCTGTAAACCCTTTGGCTACCACAAGTGTTTCACTATTGCTATATAAAGGTTAAATCTTGATCTAGCAGTTCAGACATTCAATAAACTCCTGATTCTGTGGATCTATCGTGATTTGAATAAGTTTTTTGTGCACTTAAGTGTTGAAAAGTTAATTTCTAGAATTAATTTTGTGGTTGTAAAAAACATTTCCGGTTAGTGAATATACATTGAAAAGAATGTTTACTGAGATGTTTTTCTTATTAAAAAATTTGTATTTAATCAACAATCTTCACACATATGTGGTCTTGGAATTGAGCTATTTGCTTTGGAACTGAAAATTGCGTCAAAATTTTGAATTTTCATAAATCTGCTTGTTTAAAATTACGAATTAAACATGTTGTAAAGTGTAGAGTATAAAAAACTCTGAGTTTAAAAAGAATTTATGGATTATTTGCATTTTTAAATGATTTTTTTTTTTTTGGAACGAAGACTACTTTGCCCATAAGTTTTAGAGAGGCTTCAGTAAAAAAAGCTTTTAAAATTGAATTTAACGCGTACAAGTGACAATAAATTTAAAAATTGAACCTGGATAAGTGCAATCTACGGACCGTTCCACGGATCCCACTTAAAGAGGTTTCCCACTTACCCTATTTTCCCACTTTTGTTCAAGAACGCTCGGACCGAACAATCCATCTCAGTTTTAGAGGTTTTCCACTTACGCGTTTATCCAGGTTCGACTGTACAACATTTTACACATCAAATTGAGTAATTTCAAAATCGCCTACAAAAGTTTTGAGTCTTTTTTTCTAAAAGTGATAAATTTGATGTTATATGAATTTTTTTCGAATTCTTTATTTATCCAATATCTGAATATCAATAAAAAATTTCGTACTTTTTCTGTAAGTTATAAAACTTTTAGATTTGTTGAAATAATAATAAAAAAAATTGTCTCAAAAAGAATTACAGTGGGCAATTACAGCTCTTAAATTTAGGAAAAATGTATTTACGTTTAAACGTGATAAAAAGATAGTTAAAAATCAATTTTTCACATTATAAATCCAATAATTTTTTTATTATTTTCGATCATAATCAGATTTAGACCAAAGGACTTTTCCTAAATAACTTGACCGAATATCTTTTAATACTTAGTGATTTTTTTTACTCCTTATTTTTTATTTTTATTAATTTTATTTATTTTTATTAATCTATTTTTGAGAAACAACATAAATTCAAATTTCCTACCGTACATTTTCCGAATTACTTGACTTCTCATAGAACCCTGTCAAGAGTTCTAGCCTCGAAACTGAAGATGGCGCGATTTGGCTAAAACAAAGATCGTGGCGCCGCGGCTAAAAAAGGAACTTTTCCGCGTACGTAGGACGTGGCGCCGCGCGCGGCCGAAAAGGGAACTTTTCCATGTACAAAGAGCATGGCGGGAACTTGAAATCAAATATTTAAATTAGTATTAAATAATTTAAACTCACTTCCTGTGTTGCAAGGGGGCGATTATCAAATACACTATGAAAAATTCAGACTGATTTCAGATTAAAAAAAACAATTATTTTTTTCCTTTGCAGAAAATGAAGGGTTTTTTCGTCATAGCGGTTTTAGTTTTGGCAGTTGCAGTTTGCTGTTTAGGACAAACTTTTCAGTATTCTCGTGGTTGGACTAATGGCAAACGTTCTGATTCGCATCATGCAGAGGATTCGTCCGTACTTCCAGAATTAATCGAGACAGACGTCGAAAAGAAATTGGAGAGGTATGAAAAGAAATGCGCTTTTTTGCATTAGTTAATTTAAAGAAAACTATTTTCCTATTGCAGATGCTTATTGAGTTTACGGCGAATCGTTCAGTCACAGGGAATTAATTCCAGAAGTTTTATTAACAATCGACCCCATATATTAAAATCAGATTCAGCCGACGATTTAGTTATATTTTCAGAAAATCCGGACAGATTTCGACAACAAACTTCTATTATTTAGAATATTGAATATGTTTGGAATTATATAAAAAGTAACCATTAAATGTTTGATTAAAATTAAATTAAAATAAATTTTAGAGCAGGCAATTTTAAATTTAAATATTTTCTTTAAACTTTTTGAAAAGTTCGAACTTTATCGAATCTTTGATATCAAAATATTTTGTGCTCTATTGACCTAAGAAGCTGTAAAAGTGGACGCTGCGACCACAAAATCATGAAATTTGCGGAAAATTAAGACAGAACGTTCAATTTACGACCGTTGGTGACTTATTTACTTCTCTTAGGCGCCGTTTCCACCTGACAATTTATTCCGCGAATTTTATTCTTCGACACTAAATTTATACTGCACAACCGTTTACGGCATAAAATTCATAAAATTCAGAAAATTTTTCTGAAAAACGCATAAATTTTTCTATAACGACTCACCGTTTTCGAGAAAATTAGAAACAACGTTTTCGTTTTTATGGGTGAGGGGGTAGGAATGGTCGAGTTTTGGACGTTTAAGAACTTAGCGTTGCAATTTACGAGAAGCGAGGCTGCACAAAATTTCAAGTTTCAAGCTCAATTCTTTCGAAAGTTATGGTGTTGACGGGCAGATGGACAGACGGACGGACATGCGGAAATCAAAATATGTTGTCATTTTTTCATTTTTAATGCGAGTGAATGCCAATTTTTAATCGATTTCTTTCATATAAACCATTGCAACAGAACAAAAACAAAGCAAAAAAAAAATCCCCCTACACCTACAATGAACAAAGATTAGCCCTGTTAAGGACTCTTGTCATGCAATCAACTCCCATCTAGCAAACAAACAACGGATCAAACAGCTAAAACAAGCGATCAACAACCCCTTTCGGAAAAAGCAAATCAATTGACGAGTGATTTGAAACAGGATACTCGTGTGGCCAGAGAACACCCTCTCAATTAGTTCCCCCGTTGCGCTTTTCGGTAGTGCGACATTTAGGGCAACCAACAAACGTTTAGGGAGGACACTCTTTGTCTGAGTGAGTGCAGAAAAACACAATCACCTCGAAAAACAACAACGAAAGGAGCAAATAGTGAGAAAAGGACATGAGCTGATTTCAATCCCTAATTCCTATGGGACTGTATGCATCCCTTGCATGCGCACTAGCCAAGGGTCGAAATGAAGTCGTCTTCCCGCAAGCGTTCCCGTAAAAACGTATTCTCGATGCTGTAAAGTACCGAACAATAAATACGCTTCGGTTTTTCAGGAATTTTCACTCTTGTAATAAATAAATTAAGTTCTGTTTTAGTATCCCAAGAAAGACCAGCACCAATTCAAACTGGGATTCAGGATAAATTGTTATTTTAAGGAGTGTTTTTTTTTCTTTCCAATTCTTATACACAGACACGACGACACCACTTAATAGCTTGACGCAGGAGAACAATCAAAGTGAATGAAACAAAACTGTTTAAGGTTTTGAAATCTATTCCGTTTTCGGTTTTTCCCTCGTCCACCCCAAATAACAAATCGGACTGGGGGTGGTGGAAGACCATCCGAAAAAAATCGTTTCATTTAAACTCGAGATAAAAAAAAAATACCATCAACATGGGCTAACAATTGAATTTTATTTTCTTCGAAGAGATCTGCTTTCCCGAATGGCTGGAAACCATGAATTATTCAGGAACGACCGAAGAAAGGAATTTAATTTTTTTTACCTTTTTCTGTTAAAAAGGTAACGTTTCTGATGGACCTGGCGGGAATCCATTTCATCCGTTTTAACAATTTGCACTCCTTAAACGACCAAAATGAAATCCAAATCACGTCTAAATTCAGGCGATTTGAAAATTGTGCGTGTATCTTGTCGGAATTCATTTTGCTGGCCAAACATGTTGAATAATCATCATCAAAATGGATTAATTTTTCTCAAACTAAAACGGCCGAACTGGGAAAAAACAACATTAAAATTCAAAACATGAACAATTTACCTCATCCGTTTGCCAATCAAAATTAAACGTGATATCGTTTTTGAAAATCTTTGGCGAATAAAATTTTCCGATGGAACGGAAATACATACTTGTATCTAAAGTTCAAAATTGATGACCGGTTCAGATAAATTTTTAATGTTTTTTTAAAAATTTAATTGTGTTAAAATTGAGTGCGAAATCAAATCGTTCGATTTGAAATAGGGTGCATTTTAAAACCAGTAGGTACAAAGAACCCTTAAAAAGTTCACCGTCATTTATTGTTTGGCCATTTTTATGTTCTTCGTTAATATTTAAAGGTTTTTGGATGATGGTACTGGGGTTGGAAGGTCGTTCACCTTGATTTGGGAAAATACATTTAGTGTTAAATTGATTTGTAATGTTTTTATATCGAATCGAGAATGTTTAAATTATTGAAAAGTTGGAGACTTTTAGAATGAAAATGTCTGTTTTGATGCCCTATTTGTTATTAGGGGATAAATTAATGCCCATTTTGTTAATAAGGAATCGAGGAAAATTAATTTTAGAGTGGGGTTTTTGTTGTGCAGGTATTTTAAGGGTTTATCAATTTCAATGTAATTGGCAATAGTTATAAAATAAAACAGGGCACCAATCATGTATTCCGACGCGTCTCTGTCTTTCGACTTCGACGCAGCTTTTAACTCTTGACTTCGCCATATCAGCAGCTTCAAATTTCCTGGAGTGACAGTCAGAATCACGTTTCGATTTATAGTGAGGATTCCGCGAAATTTCAAGCTGTAGATATGGCGAAGTCAAGAGTTAAAAGCTGCGTCGAAGTCGAAAGACAGAGACGCGTCGGAATACATGATTGGTGCCCAGGGTTGTTTTTTTTCAGTTTTACTATCACTTTTAGTTTACCGTTGAGGTATTTTTAAGGGATGGTTTTTTTTTAATCTGATGCAAACTCTGGGAATTGCTCCCCAAGCATCAAATTTTAAAAAATTCTCCCTCAAAAATCTCTAAAGTAAGAAAAAGTACCGCTATTAAATCCTTAAAATTTGAGGGGGGGGGGGGGGGGGGTAATAAAAAAATGATATTTTTTAGTCCTTGAAATTTTGACTTCGAGAACTAATTAGAGACATAAAATTCAGCACAGACCTGGCGTTTAAAAAAAATCAAATTCCATTTAAAATCAGAAAAATCTAACGATATATTTTCGCCTTCCACAATACATACATACAAACTCACAGGATTTTCGCCATTTTTCGAAAACGGTTTAAAAAAAAGTAAAACAAAATGTTATGCTTTTACATATGCTTTTACATAATTTTTCCTTACATCAAACTCCAATTGACGCCAGCTTTTATGAATCCGATTGGATAACATTATTCCAATTATGTTTTTTTAAAAATCGCATTTAGAGTTCTGTAATAGGTTTCAGGTCTAAAAAAAAGGCGGGTCCAAATCACTCAAAGATTTCTGGTAAAATCCGATTTAATATTTTTGCAAGTTTTTCAAAATTATGGAATCAAGAAAACTGAATAGGCAGTATCTATTTGAAAAAAAAAAACGAATTAAATGATTATCTGATGTAAGACAACAATCAGATTAAATCTTAAATGCAATTTTTCCCACTTGTTATTCTTGCGTGAAAATCATGTTCAAAGTGAACGACATTTTCAATTGACTTGTAATGCTATTCTCATGTTCATCCCTTCTCAATAATGCAATTTAATGTTAATCACCGAATGAGGGCTGGATGCTTGCATGAAATCATATCACTTCTGTTTACCATCTCACCCCCTAGACGAGCGGAAAATGTTTTTACGACTTTATGCTCACAAGTGAAACATTTACAAAAGGGATGATGGGAGACTTACAGTTTTTTTGCGCTTCCTTTTGATAATATTTTTAAGGGTTTCGTACATCCTCAATCTCATAAATGATGGGAACAAGTGGAAGAAAGCCTTGAATGTTGGTGTAACATAATAACATAATAATAATGCGTTTCTATTTTATCAAAATTTGATCGATTTGATCTTGTAAAGGACTACAAGAGGCTCAATGGACCGAGGGCTAGTAACAGATAATTTTCAATGTACCCAAATTGAAAACTGACCCTTAAAAAAAAAGACGTACTGGACTGCTGGTTGGACCATTCATTCATTCACTGACCGCCTAATCGATTCTTTTTGCCGTAATTTTATTTGACACGATAATTTCCGAAAAGTCCTAAAAAGGATCACGAGAACTTGTCGGTAAAATAGATACACAAGAACTTGGGTTTGAAAATACTTTTCGATGGTGTCCAGTCGAAGCTGGAGGGGGATGAAATCGCAAAGACTATAAATAAGATATAAGAAGATTGGTAAGCCAATTGCCTGTCCACATCTCTGTCCGATAATCAATCAAACTGCCCACTTGATAGGACTTCGTGTTGGGCGATTAGGGGTGGGTTTCTTTCCGGCACTTCCGATCCATTTCTCTCAAAAAACTTCTTCCCTTTTCGGTACGTTTTCTTATTGGTTGAAATTGGTTCTGGACCTACAGTGAAGATTTCCTTATCACAGGAACATGTGTTTGGTGTTTAACAGGTAATCTGTTTTGGATAAGCGACATGATTGTTAGTAAATTTTCCATTAATTTATTGGTAAATCAAATTATAGATTTATACAAATATCCCACCCGAAGGAAAATAATTAATTTTATATTAACAAGGACAGTCATTTGTATGAAGTTGGTTTAAATATAGTATTTAATTGGTTGTAGAAGTTAGAAGCTTTTAAAGCAAAATAAAAATAGTATCAAAAAATCTTCTTTATGGCTGCTCTACACTCTTCCCAAATGCAGGCGAATAGCAGTCTGGGCTGCCGTGTTGAGCATTGTTTTGTGAATTCAATCCATTTATCCGCCTTAAACAACTGGTTTTCGACATAAAATATACAAAATACAGTAAGGACGCCTGTATTTTGAATATTTTATATCGTAAACCAGATGTTTAGGTCATCTCGATACGAGGCTTTTCGATATAAAACACAATATCCTGAAATTTCATACACCCAAAAACATCATAATTCGAAGGATGACTGTGTAAAGTGTTTAGAATATTGTTTCAGAGATAAGTAATTTCAGAGATAAGTATTATGTAATATCCACATTTTTCAAAAACTGTAAGACAACTTCCGTGCCTGTGGTTTGCCTACATTCGAAGAAAATGTGAAGCAGGTATTACAGTCTTTATAAATTTATAATTGTCAACCGAAAATATGAAGAAAAACCCTTTTTTCCAGACGAAATAAAAAAAATATGGAGTTTGCAGCCAAACTACTTTCTAAATTACAAAGACTCACTGTCGAAAAACGGAACCTATCACACTGAAACGGAGTTTGACGGAGCTCATGACCTTTCTGAGAAAATTGACCAATTTCCCATTTTTAGGTGATAAACCAACTTATTAGATGAGTTAAAAAAACAAATAAATTTCACCTCACCAATGTTTTTTTTTACAAACAGCATTTGAAATGGTAACAAAGATAAGAATCCTAGAACAAATATTATGGTCCCATAAAAAACCGACAGCGGAAATGGAATCTTTAGTATGACTTGCATAAAAAAACTGCCAAAAAACAAATAAAAATATTTAAATTTCATGTGTTACTTCATTGAGTGCAGTTTGCACCAACAAAACTTAGCAACTTATGTACAACTTAAAAAATTTAAGTCGAGGAATTTCTACGGTTTAAGTAGGCTAACCACAACTTAATTTTTTAAGAATAATACGCGCAAACGGGCCTAAGATTCATAACTTTACAGTATTTTCCACACATTTTTAAAGTTCTAGGAAAAGTTCTATTGTTTCTTATCTTTAGTTAACTAATCTTTGGTAATAGTGGCGTAAAAGTTCTTGAAGCCGAATAAGACCATATTTTTCCATCTTATGCAGGCAAAAAGTGTTTAAAATTCGATTTTACATAACTTTTCCATACATCCAAATTCAACGAACCATTTTCCCCCTTTTCCCATAGAAATTAAAACAAAAATTCTGTCGAAATTCGGTTCCAAGTTTTTTGAATTTCGCCAAAATTTTGCCATAAAAAATCCAAAGTTTCCAACCCTTTATGACGACCTCTGCTGATGAGTCGTAAACCTTACAAATGTCACAATCTCATCAATAATCAGCAATGTAAGGAAAACTGAAGGTACGGCAACGGAGAAGCATTATTTTCAGAATGTCCAGTCAACAATGTGATGCCAAAATGGAAAAGAATATTTGCCTTTAAATTCCGAAAAAACGATAATTCGTTTTTAACAATCTTAACTATTGAAAAATTACATCGAAGCATATGTCTCCTAAATCTATCTATCACTTTCACTGAACAAACTTGATCGACCCATCAAATTCGAATGATATTCAGATAATTGAATGAGGAAGTGCCCAATTATCGAGGACGCCCATGATGTCTTGATGTCCAGGCTTTTTTTTCGAACCCCAGATCAATTTCCTATCGAATTTAGGTGGCGACACAGCAATCATTAAAGACAAATAGCGGCCTAATAAAAGGATCGGTTAATATAATGCCACTTAAAGTCTAATGATATCCAACGCTGAGTCATTCATTTATCCTTCAGTGCCACAGTAGAGGAGGTAGAGACCTTAAATTTTTTTTAAAAAAACCCAATTGGAAACAGAGAAACAAATATAAAATGATAAGTTTTGAGTGTGGTCCGATTACACCATTAAAAAAAGGACCTTAGGGAAGGACAAAACAGAAATTCGCCCCTCAAAATGATAGGAAAACGTCCGGTCATTAGTAATTTTTGATTACGCCAAGATCCACAAGCAGCAAAAAAAAAACAATTGAATAAAAGCAAATTGGTCTCTTTGTCACAAAAAAGTTAAGAAGGCCTTTGCGCGACGATACCTGGAAAAACAAACAAATGAGAAGAAATAGGTGCGTCCCTCTAATCAGCCGCTGTCCGCCAAGATCAGTGCGAAGGGATATGAACATTATCGGTTGTTCTCATATGTTATGTTGATTGTTAACTAAATGCAGTTTTCAGGTGGCCTCCAATCCAATTCAAAATGCATCAGTATCTTATATGATGACGTCAATATCGGCAATTGAGCAACCTTTAGATACCTAATACCTATCTTGCTATCAAAATCGTAAGAAACACTCAAAAGGGCCGAGACGGAACAACATAATTTACTTTTAGGTCATTTCGATTCAGTAGCAAGCACCTATTTAGTCATTCGTCTTTTTTATGATTCAAATAATTTTTCTTTTTTTGTCATTTTTTGTCATTTGGGGATTTCTTTTATATCGTGGATGCAATTTTCTTTCAAGTTTTCGTGTCTTCAAATGATTATCCGAGTGACACCACCATTCACCTTTAGAACATTCGCTTGTAAACCTGCTTCCGGATATTATTGAGAAAAATTAACGTTGTCGCATGTTGAGGATTTAATTCAACAAACTGTTTCGTTGGAAATTTATTTAGAAAAAAAAAGTTTTAATTGAAATAACGTCGGAGATAATTTAATGAGGTACCGGTACTTTTAATAGGTGATATCTCTATTATATTCCTTTGTATATATTTATATAAATTTAATCGCATCTTAAGCCTGCCTTACACGGTCAATATTTTTGCTTCAATATATTGAAGCAGCGCTCACACGGTTCAATATTTTTAATATTTTATTATACTTACGATCTGGGCACCAATCATGTATTCCGACGCGTCTCTGTCTTTCGACTTCGACGCCACTTTTAACTCTTGACTTCGCCATATCTGCAGCTTCAAGTTTCCTGGAGCGACAGTCAGAATCACGTTTCGATTCATAGTGACGATTCCGCGAAATTTCAAGCTGGAGATATGGCGAAGTCAAGAGTTAAAAGCTGCGTCGAAGTCGAAAGGCAGAGACGCGTGGGAATACATGATTGCTGCCCTGGATTTGAATGACAACGGTATGTTTTCTTCAAGTAATGCTGTGTCTGCGAGCATACAAATTGCATAAAAAAATTACTGATGTGAACAGCACATCACTTTCTTATACAAAACTACGCCCGACGCGATTTACGCCCTACGCCACGAATATAATATTAGTTTATATAAAAAGAAAAATCTGAAGTATTTCGATAACGGTAAAATGTAGCGAATAATTGCAACTGGAGAATTTATACGAATTATCCGGTTGTTTGCGAGTAATTGTCAAAAACGGATGCGAATCGCCTGAGCTTCACAAGCGAATTGACTTTCTTTTATTTCATTCGTTCAGAAGATTCGTTTTAGCTTCTTTTTTGTATTTTTTTTTTATTTACTGGGTAGCCTAAAGTCAGTCCAACAGAGATACAACAAACTTTTACATCCTATATTTAACCTCTATTATGGGTTTTCACTTCCTAAAAACGACGTTTTAGAACAGATTTTTCTACGTAGCAGCACCTACAGTTTTACGTGGTTGACGAACCATTGATTGGATTATAACATTTGTAAGGTATTAAAACCCTTCAACAGCAGCGAATATAATAACAAACTAAATCGATTACCTTTATGTGCAGGACAAACAAATTCTGCACTTTCAAGTCATTCAATAATTTGCAGTTGTGTGACTGACGAGCAATAACGTTTTTTATAGTTTTTCTTTTCATATGTGGAATGGAATTCTAAAACATGAAACTTTGACAAATTTCCTTTAAATTCAATATTCAAATCAAATACACAATATCAAATCCATAAACTTTTATCAAATTGAATTTGCAGAATCATACAACAGCAATAATTTGATAATAGAGCAAAGTGTCAAATCATTGCAAAATTTCTAAAAAATAATTGAATTGAGTGATAAAAAGCAATTTTCCAAAAAGGTATCGCTTTCAACTTTTGGTGCACTTTACGATTAGTCCACATGCAATTTCGGTGCCACTGCAATATTGAAATGCAGCGGGCTTTTTGAAAATTTCCATTTATCTGAAATGAACTTTGATACTCCTGTGGTCCTCCTGTGATCCGATGATCCTATATGATCCTGCAATATTCATCACTTTTATGAGATTGCAATTGCACACGTGCATCCCATCGTTTTCCACGGCACGGACGGTGCATCAAACACCGTCGTAATTGTATTTTAATACAATTATAATCCATACGTTCCATTTGAACTTAGTCCATGAACGATTACATCTGAATTTGATATTTATGTATCAGGGAACATCAGAAGCGCCTCACATCCACTACCCACTCGATTCGCCTTTGTTCCCGAAATCCCAAAACGGTGGATTCCCTATCCCAAAGGACCGATTATCTTGTTATGAATTCAAATTTCGAGAAGGATCTGGTCAGGGATAAGTGAACGATATGCGTTATGCTGTTGTAGAACCTGCAAATCTAATGAGATAAGGGGTGGTGGTGGTATTTGTTTTTAGGGCGCGCTATTCAATGCGTGAGAGGGTTTCCGTGTAATTTTCGAAGAAAACACAGGAACTACTCACATTTTAGCCAACCCTTCGGAACAATGCTGGTGATTAATGTGAAGGGCGTTTTTATTTAATTTGCTCAATGTTTTGCGTCAAGTGGATTGAATGAATTGGCCTTTTTCAAGTTTTTTTTTCATTCTTATTGCTTGTATGATTTTTTCATTTCCCACCATCTAACATTTTATTCTTTCACTTTTTGTCTTTGAAAGTTCTGATTGCTATTTCTATTCTACACTCTACACTTTTTTTTATTAATTTAATTAGATTTTACTATACGTATCTTTTTTTTGAAACAACTGCTCCATGCGTTAACGATGTAAGCATCAGCTGTGAAGAAAACGAAGCATTTATTAAAATTACATTAACACCTTTATTGTACCCGAGATGATAATATTTGATGAATAAGGAACCCTTTTACAACAAACGCTTTTCAGTGAATACAAACAATTATCTTATGTAAACATACAAGTTTTGAGAGGAAGATACCTACTCAGAAGGATCTTTGGGCCCATACATGAAAGGGAGGCGGGGGGGGGGGGGGGATTCCGGAGACTCTACAATGACGAGGTTTATGAGAGACATTATCACGTGCCCATAGTCAAGTTCATAAGACTCAACAGACTCTCAACGACTCTTTTGCTCTCAACGCCTCATTGGTTTATGCCATTTTCCTTATGAGTAAAGAACAATAAAAACTTTTGAAATTGTCCATCAAACTTTTAATTTTCAAAACCTTCAAACTCTTGTCAACAGATTTCGGTGGGCTGGTCGAGTCAATCGAATGAGTGAAAGTGACCCGGCTCGGAAAGTCTTCTGCGGTAAGTTATTAACCACAAGGCGACGAGGAAAACCCAAGCTTAGATGGCAAGACGGCGTTGACCAGGACGTGAAGAGAATTGGGATGCAAAACTGAAGGAAATCGGCACGTGACCGGGACCTCTATCGAGAGACATTGCGGCAGGCCAAGTCCGGAAACTGGTTGTAGTGCCGAGAGAGAGAGAGAGAGAGAGAGAGAGAGGAGAGAGAGAGGAGAGAGAGAGGAGAGAGAGAGAGAGAGAGAGAGAGAGGGACATCCAAGTAAAAAAGGCTAATATTGCAGGACAAAATTTTATTTGCAAAAAATCCATTTGTATAGGAGGAAAGAAGTGGTCCGATTGGATTTTGATGTATGGAAGAGTTATGTAAAATCATATTCTAAACAGATTTTTAGCTTTATAAATTTTTCAATACGACTCACGGTTTTTGAAAAAATGGAAAAAAAAGTATTCAATTTGTATGATTGACTCGTTTTGTAATTAGAGCTTTTAAATTGATGGCCGGAACTTTTTACAGTAGGAATTGTGCATAAAATACGCGGTATCAAAGCCTATATATAAAACCTATATAAAATGTACCGAAAAAACGCGACAAGGGAAGGGGGGCGTATTATATGTATACTTGGCTTTTGAAACGGACTGCAACAAAAACCTTCTTAAGAACCCAAACAGCATCGAAAAGTACGGGAACATGAGATTTGTTCTTTGCGACTTGAAAGAGTAGAAATTTACACAATCGGGATTAAAAATTTACACTTATAATTCACATCCGCGTAAAAGAAGCGAAAGAAGTGACGAGCACGATCTTTGGGGCAACATTCGCTTCATGAAAATCCTGCGGCGATAGAGCAGCATTTGATGGTTTTCGGGCCGAAATAGTGATTGGCTGTGGAGCCTGAACGTCAGTTTAATTTTGAAGAAGCGTGTGATGGAAAAAGTGACGAAACTGCTACCACTAAAGTTTCATTAAAGCTCCCCGTCTGAGAAACACCAAAAAAAATTGATGCCTTCAGCCGCCATATTTCTCACTGACATTTGATGGAAACGATTTCGTTTCGAGAATTAAATTTCTTATTTCAGGCGAATGACTGAAGGATATTGCATAAAAAGTGGATAGCATACATTTTTGAAACAGCATAATTTTATTGGCATCAAAATTTCATTGCAAAAGAAAAAAAAATTTTACCGATAAAATAAAATTAAAAAAATTTTTGATTAAAAACAAAATAATTCGATGGCCCATTAAAATCTGTTTAAATTTCAGATCCAATATTGTCGAAAAATTTTAATGGCAATTAAAATCACGACATGCAACCGGAAGAAAAGTCCATTATAAAATAACACTCCACAAAAGTTTCCATTAATTTGTCGCCATTAGATTTTTCTCGTTCGTCTTCTGCTTACGTTTTTATTTGTTCATCTCTGTTTACTAGCAAGCATTCGAGGGAGAAAGAAAACCCGCTCGATGATTTGTGTAATTGTGTGATATAATGCCGTCAGATGACGCTCGCGCATGAGGCAACTAATTACGTCCCTGTCGTTATAATTGCGACGTAGCAAACCGCAGAAAAGTGTTCCCCACTATGTGTGTCGTTGCGCGTCTCATACGCACAACTAGATACGTATTTGCGACATAAATTGCTTATCGCCGTGATCTGCATGGTGACGAACTATGGGGATAAACATCATATTTGCTGCCTAAAATGCTATTTGGGAAATGCTTACATCTAGTAAAAGTACCAGTAAGTATTATTACAATCACTTGATGCCACAATTGTAATCAATTTTGAAGCTCAAAGCTGTAAAAAAAATGTATTGTAATATTTATCTGTCGAAAAAATATGTTCAATAAATAATTAAATAGTATTGCTTAAAGTAATTTATTGCATGTGATTTTCTTTTTATATTTAATTACAATACAAGATGTGTAAATCTAAAGTACGATTGATAATAATAACACTATGCAACTAATAGAATTAAAATAAATTTTTAATAAAAATTACTAGAAAGTAATCCTACTATAAGTATATTTCACAGTTTGATCAGATTTATCTCTTTTTTTTTTTCTTCTATATAGTATCTATTCACCGTATTCGATGTTAAAGTGTAGTCTATTTTATTCTAGTTATGTATATATGTATATATTTATATCTAATATGTTCACCGTTCGTATGCATTCTAAACAAATTTACATTGAAATTTAATATCCATATCGACAACTTTACCCAAGATAATATAAAAATCGCAACATAAAACACAGTAAAAAAAATACCAAAAAATATGTAATTTTATCAAATTAGAATCGATTTAGTTACCAAATAATCAAATATTTACACCAACAATTAGGAGAAAAGTCTAAAATTGAGTGATTCAGTTAGAGTTTCCATGAAAAGTTTGAATATTTTTGAAATGGTTATCTGCTTGTCACATTAATGTTCAAATTAGTTAGTAAACTGTAAATAAATTGTAAATGTGTAAGAAAAAGGAGGTTAATTTTACTTTAATCATCAATATTAATTGGTTTATAATTTTTTTAAATATTTAACCCGTTTAATCTGTTTTTCTTTACCGTTAGCTGGAGAATACAGGGTACATAAATAAGCCAAACAATAATGTAGAGCAAATAGAAAAGAAACAGCACGAAATACCCGACACAGACCCGTCTAAGTGCCGCGATGTCATGAAAAATTATGACAAACAGATAACGGCTCGTCACACGAGCGCCAACGAGTGTTACACGATATTACTTTAAATATATAAATTTAAAGATTTGGCCAAAACTATCCGATAAAGGAAATATCACTATTTTTTTAAATGAATCGGTGGTGCATTTGGAAACCCTAAAAGAATTACCCGTATATTTTTTTTCTTGCAAAAGTGTCAAAATCTTACAAAAAAGCAAACATAAAAAACTACGCGCAAATTAAAAAATAAACATAAAACATATTTTAAAACATTGATTGGTACAATACTAAAAATGTATGCATTCTAAAACGAGTCGATTCTTAAAAACAATTCACTTAAAAACAGATTCACAATTTATTATTTACAAAGGATTTGTCAAAAATTAGGGTTTCTTTAAGTATCACATGAATTTAGTTAAAGATTGATTTTGTTTTAATTTATTTCTTTCTTAATTATGATATTATTAGCAACCGGCGGCATGTTGTTCAGCCCAGGGTTGAAGGCCATGTAATGCGGCTAAAGGCGCTCCATTCGCCGATGGCGGAACAGCGGAAAGTGGAGCCTGCGGCGGGGCGAATCCTTTACTTAGGGCTTCAGCTTGAAGGGATAACATTAATCTATTTGCTGCTTGCCGCTCTGCTTCTCGTTCCTCAGCTGTTTGCCGTCTGAAAAAAGTATTTTTTATGGTTTTAAAATTTTTCTTTTTTTTATGGTTTTAAAATTTTTCTTGTTTAACGTCTAAGAAATCTTAGAATGCGAAAATCAAAACAACCAGAGTAAGCAATTTTAACAAAAATCTAATAATTGTTAAAATATGATAAAATATTGATAAATTTCAGTATTCTATCACAAAATCCATTAAGGATTTTTCCGTACTAACAAAATATACCTAATTTCGTACATAATGAATAAATAAATAAAATGTAGATATTAAATATCATTACGATATGCAGAGCTTTCATTAAGTATAGCAAAACATAATTAATAATAAGCCATATGTGCGCTATCATCGCTTTTATGATCCCCATATTAACAAGACAAAGTGGTTTTATCTGATGACAAGCTCATGTTATAATTTCAATACTCATCCACCTGAAAATCCCGAAGGTAATTACGCCCAACCGCCCAATAGTATAACCACTTGTATATCATAAACAAACAACTAAATATCCTAGAACCTCGTTTATAATAAAGTAGTTATCTATACTACTTATAATTTCATATATATTTAATGGAAATGTTTGTTGGAGTTGATAAACAGGAATCGGAAAATGGGATTATTCCTGTGGGCTGAACGGGTGAACATTGGCGCAATCGTAGTTGCATTTTCAGGCGGTTACATACATATGTCAGTGAAAAAGGACTTTAATGGCGTTTAAATAATACTTTTTAGCCGACGGAATATGGAACTGCAAATATGTGGGGGTAAACAATATGGATTTTAAACAATATTTCTGTTTTATTGCATGGAAATTGCAGAATATTAAGCAGGAAAAACACATGCTGGCTTTTGAATGTTTTCCTGCTGTTGGAAAATGGCGTTGGAATATTTTATTAGTGAAAATATGAAATGAGAATATAAATTTTTAATATGGGAAATTGCAATTTTCAGTCGTCGAGTTTTAATTTGAATTGAGGTAATTTTAGAGAAATTCATGTTTTTGCGCCGGCTTTAAACTATTTGGTGTGTATTTTTACCGAAAATATCTATCACGATTTTTCTTAATAAATACGATTTGTGATCGTATATTTAATACATTCCAGCGGAATTGGGCTTCTTAAATTATTTGCTTCATATCAAGATTCTTTTTCGCAACCGCATCCACAGTTTTAGGTGGATTGTTAACTATCGGTGAAAGTTAAACATTTGTAAGGTGCTGTTACCTATCAACAACAGCAGAGATCTTGATGACAATACTCTAACCACTTGTTCTCAATGTGTGCGTATTTTTAGGGAGATAGCGTTGCGCCCCACGAAATCTTTTTATACAGTCAACTTTTTACGAAATTAGAAAAAACGGACTTCCTAAAAAAACTAATGAAATGCAGGATTTTTAATATCACAGGACAATTTCACAGTAAAAGCATTTTTTTAATTTAAGAGCATTCCTGCAAAATTTAGTTTTAAACCAAAAGCAGACATTTTTAAATTTTTAGGTTTAAATTTTCCACTAAGTTGGTTGAAAAAGGCCCATTTAAACTCTAAAAAGTTAAAAATAAACTCAACCTAAAAGTTTAAAATCACCGAAAATTCGTCTTTTAAACCTTGTAGGTTGAAAATTTTTCAACTAATTAGTTTAAAAATCGTTTTAAACCCAAAATAGTTGAGTGAAATTTAAAAATTCGACCCAAATTTTCCACAGTGTATAAATTTTGATAAAGGAGGTCGTGAGATACAGAAGGTTGCGAACTACTATTCCAGACCAATGACGTCTTTACTGGTACGTAGTCAAAGGAATCATCCAGGAATTTTTTTATACTCTGTTAATTCAAATTCGTTACACCAAGAAACTTACAAGAGAATTCATAAAAATACAAGCTAAAATGTTTTCTTAAGAATAGCTTGATTTTTATTTCTTAAAAAATCGAATAAAATCCCTCATTTTCGGGGGTTTGTGTCAGAAAAAGTATTTGTTATTTTTTTTTTCTTTAAAGTACCAAAATCTAGTAATCAAGATTTAAATATTTATGAAAAACTCCCATTGCCAGATTGGAAATTATATCAAATTAATTTAACTGTAGACCGTAAAAACGGTATAATTGTAAAAATAATAAATTAGAGTAATAAATATTAAGAAATAATTCATTTTGGGATGATAAATTTATCAGCCAAGAAAACGTTGTGTAATTTTCCAAGTGAACATAAGAAATAAAATGAAAAGCTTCTCACATAAAAAGTAATTAAAATGAAACCATCTAATCCTGGTGTCTATAATTAATCAAAGTTAATTAACAGGAGCCGCAAATTTTGCAATGCCTCAACCAATTATCTTAGCGATTTATATAAAAACAACCAACACTACACCCATACAAACAAACAAAGATATGTAAGGAAAAATTAGGGCCAGACTTAACTGTGTTTTATGTTTCAATGAAAATGTAAATGTGATGGCTGTAATAGTTTACCGTGTGGTAGTGTGAATCGGGGGTGGTTTTCTATTGATAAATGTTTGGTGGTGGGCATACGAAATGAAGAAAATTTCCCACAGACTGACTCTGCTTCAGTTTGTTTTCGGTTTAATTGGGAGTTAAACTTCTGTCTGTCTGTCTGCAGGTCTTCTCTGTAGCGATGTGTGTGGAAAATTTGTTGTATGAAAAAGTGGGAAAGCTCATGAAACTCAACCGAGTGAAAAGATAAATTACCAGCATAAAAATTAAAACAGAATAAATTATAATCGCGTAACCCCAGTATTTTGTTTACGTCGTCGTTTTTCGAACGGACCGAAATCACCCATTCGTTTTTCTCTACATACTCGGTACATATATTTATGGATGGGTATTTTGGTTTTCCAAATTTTCATCTGATGGGTGGATTCTTCATTCGAACCAGTGTACAAATATTCATTTAACTCGATTTTACCTTGTTTTTACAACAAATCCCATAAATTTCACTCTTTGTTCAGAATTTTTTTTTGATTAATGTTTACGAATTTGTTGAAATGAAATTGAATTTCCAATTCACACCGATTTGTTTTTGTTGTGAATTTGTTGCGAATACTCGGGCCATATGTCATCATTATTCATTCGCTCGGAAAATTTGTACTTTTTCATTGTGTGAGCATAAATAAAAGTTATACCACCTAATATCATTCATAAAAAAAATAACAAACAAAAAACAAAGAGTGTGCTTTGAAACCCGGAAAATTGAAAAGACCAACAGAGGTGAGAGTCACATATATGGCAAATTGCTAACCATATAGAAAACAAAATCAGTTTTGCATAATAAATTTGGTCTATTTATCAGCTTTTTACACAACATTATTTTCCCATGAAGTCAAAATCTTGTATGAACAATTGAAAATATTTGAACTCATTATTATCGTCATTTTCACGGTAATAGGGTTTTTTTTTAATAGTTATTTGTGATAGTCGAAAATTGCGATATCTTTCTAACTATTTAATAATCCAATTTCATTGTTCAGTTTTTAAGTAGCTGCGATTAGAAAGCTAACACTTGATAAATAAAATCATCTGGTTAGCAATAAAATAACGAAATTTTGTGGAAAGTTACGGTTTTTACACTCTATATATTATATCATAAATGACAATATTAGAGTCGAACCAATCATTGAACACAAAAATGAACTACGCCAGGGTGTTTGGGATGACAAAAGATTTTGATTTCGTCTGTCCGTTCGTCTGTCTGTCCGTGAACAACATAACTTTCGAAAGGGTTGAGCTAGAGACTTGAAATTTTGTATAGATGCGTTTCTCGTAAATGCTAAGGCTAAGTTTTTGAACGTTCTTGAGCTAAGTTCTTGAACGAACAAAATCAGACCATAACTCTCACCTCCCCCATACAACCGAACATTTTTTCTTTTACAATTTTCTCGATAACGGTAAGTCGTATTAAAAAAAAATGAAGATAAAATGTATTTAGAATATGATTTTGCATAACTCTTCCATACATCAAAATCCATTTTATCCACTGCTTCTCTCTTCCTCATACAAATGAATTATTTTTTCCTGTTTTCTCGAAATCAGTGCATCGTATCGGATATTTTACAAAGACGAAATATGTTTATAATATTATTTTATTTTGTGTTTAACCATTAAACCATTTCTGATTCATGGTTTATACTCGACCTTTTAGCATTGAATCCTATTAAAATTTCTCGGCTTATACGGTCTGCAAAAACAAAAATAATACAACAAAATTATTATATTATTTTTGCGGATGTTTTCACATCTAAATTTCTCCCCAACAGGTCGGGCATGTCTGCCCTGAAAACCCAGTTTTACTCCACCAAAATCCTGTAAGCCTGCGTGGAAGCTGGTAAAGCAGGCTCTGATGACGATGAGCCAGCTTCCATACCAGAAATAGGCTCCTAATGGGTTTTCAGGGCAGACATGCCCGACCTGTTGGGGAGAAATTTAGATGTGAAAACATCCGCAAAAATAATATAATAATTTTGTTGTACTATTTTTGTTTTTGCAGACCGTATAAGCCGAGAAATTCTAATAATATTATTTTATATAACCATTGCATACATCAAAAGCCAAGCGGACCAATCCTTGCCATTTCTTTCATACGAATGGATTTTTTTTTATAAAAATTTTGTTTGCCCTAATATGACGATTACCCCTGGTAGCTTTTCTTATTTTTTTAAATTTATAGTAGTTTTGTCTACATAGAATGTTATATTGAGGTGTCTTAAATCGAGGGATGAGTGTGTTTTAGTATGAAACAATTTTTACCGATATTTAGAAAACGGAATAGACCATATACAAAACTTGTTAAAAATGTTTTTACCATCCAAAACCACCAAACAAAATCAAAAGATGAACATTAATTTTATAAATAGAATGCTTCCAAAATGCCTATCCTTAATCAATATTAAAATGATATTGAAGTCAAAAAACCGTATCGACCGAAAAACGATAAATCGAGTTATCGTCGCTCTTAAGATAATGCTTTCGCCATTTTTCTAATTTGACTGCGAGCTTAATTTGAATGCCTTTTTATATTAACAGCAATTCATCCCCCTGAAAAATTCATAAAAAAAAATTGGTAACATTTGTATTTGTGCAGTGCTTGTTTTATTTGGCTCCCCAATCATTTTTCGTCCCTTGTTGGGTAATTTGACAGCATAAACGTTTTCTGTTAGTCAGGAAAAACACGGAAGTCTTAAAAGGGGGCGAGAACACAGCATAGGGGCCTCGCCATATTTAAATCAATAGCGTAACTGGAGGGTGTGGGAGCACAGAAAAAAAGCATATGGCCAAGAAATTTAGGGTGGCTTGCTATGTGAAGCATAAACCCCGCCATCTTACTGGAAATCAACGAAGGGACATTATAATCGACTCGTTTTATTTTAATACAAAGATTGTGCAAATGTATACTTACACATTTTTGAACTCATACCGGCGGCGGCGGCTCTTCCGCTAGTGAAAGGGGATGAAATGGTGTTTTTCGAACATGGGGGGTGGATAACCTTTTTTCACCCACACACTGCCATGGAAAATAGACTTTTCAGATGGTAAAACAAATACACGAGAATGAAAATAACAAACAGGTAGTAAGACAACATAACAGAGCAGGTCGCTGGATGAAGCGCGTACTAAAAAATTTATATGGTTTTTATTTTGAACCCCTTAATTCTAAGATGAGAGCAGAGTTTTAGCATATTTTGACAAATTTTGGGAACCGGGCGGAACATATACTCGTGCTCTACTCTACAGCATAATTCTTTAGTATAACAACACAAAGAAAATACCTACCGACTTTTATCGCAGCAGCACAGAAAGAAAATAGAAAAAAACAAGGATCTGTTCTGTGGCTTGACATCCTTTTAGCAACCTCCACTTTGCTCACATTATACGCCACTGAATTTTTTATGATTTTAAACACAAAGTACTTTTTGGTGGTACGAGTCCTTAAAGGACTTTCATGCTTCTCTTTTAAAACGAAAAATCGAGAAAAAGACGACCAAAAAATTGATGCGAAAAAAGTTTAAATTTGGAATATGAATAAGGGAGCGTTTGTTTTAAGGTTATACTTAGCAAAGTGTCAACACGATAATGTTATTTCTTTTTTGGTTTCAATAAAGTTGCTTTTATATTTTTGGCGATAAATTTTAGAATTAAACTTTTGGATGAACTGAGGAGATATTTTTGTACATAGTTTTCAAAAGTAGACATTCAAGATATTCTAATAGTTTTATTAAGAACTTCTGTAATTTTCTTTGGAAAAAATCAGTTTGAACTGGGCATAGTTTGAACTGGGCGCAAAATTAGTTATTCTAAATTGGTTGCAGAAAACTGCGTACAAACTAATTATTTTTCTAGATTTCTAGAAAACCTGGCGATGATTTCTAATAGAAGTTTCAATTTATCACGTATCTGCCACTAAAACACATACACTTCTAGTGGCAGAGACGTGCCATAGACGAAAAACGATAGAAGGATCAAGCACAAATGCCAGGCCTCGAAAAAAAATCCTGAATAAAGAAACCCTAAAAATTAAAACCCTTGTGGCTGTCCATGAACCAAGTTACTTATTTAGTGGTAAGAAGAGTATCAGCTGTAGTGCGACGACGGTCTTAAATCCCACAAAAAGTTATAAGGCCCTATCACAGAATCCGATACGAATGGTTCGGATCGTAAACTCAATGTTGTTGTTGGTATAAAACACTAACAACAACATTGAGTTTACGATCCGAATCATTCGTATCGGATTCTGTGATAGGGCCTATAGAAAAATGACCTGCGTTTGGGAAGTAGGGGGAAATCGGAAATTTCAGAGCCATTATTTTGCAGACCGAAAATTTTGGGGCGATTTCTTGAAGGTGAAAATTTAATGGCCTTTTTCACAGACTATAGTTTTTCTGCTTTCTCAGATATGTAAAACTTCTATACGAATATGATACATGAAAAAGTTATGCAAAATAGGGTCTAAAATACTTCTTTTCTTAAGAATTTTTCATTTGTATAGGGAACGGAAAAGGTGCCGGGAACTAACCGTTTGTCACGGAATTATGCAATCCAGTGTTGTAATTTTGTAACCCAAATCTCAAAACGGAACTCAAATCTCAAAAATGTTCTCGCACTTTTCTCAGAAATACTACTTTTTTCTTTGAAAAAAATCGGATGCGGGGCATTTCAATAAAAAAATTTCAGTAGTGGGATTATTTGTTTCTAGAAATTTTGCCTGCGGCGTAATTTTTGTAGTATTTTGAAAATATAAAACACCCAAAAAACATTTTTGCATAATCACAAACAAAAATTGAATCAAAAATTTTCACGATTAATATCCAAGAATTAAAATGTTCGTCCATTTTCCCACTCTCTTGTCCTTCCCGCTCTGCACCGGTAATACCGCCCGGGTTTTCAAGAAAAACATAACAAAAGCTATAATTGCCAATCTGGCAATCATTGGAGACCCGTATGGTAATATTCGTATCAAAATTCGAACAGTTATACCAAAATTCCACTTTGAAGTCAAACTTTCCAATAAGATTTTTTAAAATTTATTCCAATCGGATTTTGATGTATGGGAGTTTTATGTGGAATCATATCAAAAATAACTTTTGTTCTTAGACTTTTTTGATAAGATGCACCGTTCTTGAGATATTCACAAAAAACTTTTTCGTTCGTATGGGGGGTACCCCCTAATGGTCAATTTTTGCCCATTAACGAACTTAGCCTCGCATTTTATGAAAAACGGGTCTGTGCAAAATTTCAAGTCTCTAGCTCAATCCGTGCGCCCGCAATCCGCGCCACAGACAGACGGACGGACAGACGGACGGACAGACGGACGGACAGACGGACGGACGGACAGACGGACGGACAGACGGACGGACAGACGGACGGACAGACGGACGGACGGACAGACGGACGGACATGCAAAATTCAACTTTTTTCATCATTCTAAACACACTGGTGTAATTCATTTTTTTGTGCGATGACGGGATCTTGGCGTTACAAACGGTAAGGCAAAGTTAATATACCCTTTGGTTTCACCATACGGGTATAAAAATACGAAATATGAGGCAAAATTTTTAACTGACCGAAAAAAAGGGAATTTCTAGTATTAAATTTAAATACCGTTATTTGTATTCAGTTTTTAATTAAAAGTTTTTCTGTAATAGAAAAAAATGAATAACGGAGGCAAAATAAGAGAGAAAAATTTATTTAGAGATGTGAAAATGGTTTTCACCTCAAGATACTTTGGTATGAACAAGTAGACATCTTTACCAAATCAACTCACGTCCACTTCAATAACACATAAAACACCAGATTGCAATTTAAAATCTGTGGTTCGTTTCTGGTTACATCCCTGTTCCTCCCATATACCATCCGTCTACATTGTCGGAGACTGTCGTTTAGTCCTGCAATTAGCAAAACTCTAATTGACATTACTAGCAACATGCAAAACATGTTGCAAGCGACATGAAACTATTGGAAATTCCAACGGACATCACCATTGAATGGAATTTATTTTTCCACACAGATGACGACTTCGCTTCTGTAGAAAAATCACAAACATGAAAATGAAAAAAAGCACTTGATCTTGTCCCAAATCGAATTAAATATCGGGAAGCAGTAATCCGCTACAAAAAACAAAAAATGGAAAGAACCCCGAAAAATTGAATGAATTTCAAAATACAAAACTCTGATAAAAAACATAATTTACACAAGATAAAAAACGACGTCGAGGGCTGTCCCAAATGAAATAGAAGTGAAAATTAATTAGGAAAGCTTTCTCGCCACGTCCAATCTAATTTTCGGTTTCAGGGAAAACTGGCAAAGGAAATTCTCTACTCAAAGACGGAGAGGTGTCGGTCGGCGGCACGGGTAAAGAATGAGATTCTGAAGCTTAAGAAGGCAGAAAAGCGGCCACAGAATTTAAGGGATTTAAATCTAAGAAGGATCGAATCCCTTGAGGATTTCGGATGGAGATTTTCCAGCCCCAAAACAAGAACTCCATCAGAAGGGCGGCAGGCAACCACTTGGAAGAAAATGTTTTCATAATATACTTGAAGCTATTACGAAAATAGCCGGAATTAGTTTTGTAGGTCGGCGGGCAGTTGAGGGTGGCTATGAGCTTTTATGTATTAAGAGATAATTACAATGTCGCTTAAGGGAGGTTTTAATTACTTTTTTATGGGCAAGTCTTTTAGGGGATGTCCTAATTGTCATCAAAAATGACTTGATTTTCGCTCAATTCGCCCCAAAACGACTGCGATGGCATTCTTTTAAGTATTTAACATTTTCTCACCCCAGGCCAGGATAAGGGTGGGTATTTCTCCGTGCTGTGCGTTGGCTTTATTTATTTGAGCTTTTAATTTTATTTGTTCTCATTTGTCAGTTTAAGATCCCTTTTTGGATAACATATCCTGTATTCTCTGTCTCTTGGCATTTACTTAAGAAATGAATGGGCCCAAGATGAATTGGGAACCAGGAAATGAAACGTAGCCATTTTTTTTTGTTTTCATTGCGTGATTGTTGTGTGTGGGGGTGAGTTTCATTTAGAATATCTTGCTGTGTCTATATTTGGCCCATTTTATTTCCACAGTTGATTCAATTACAAATCTTCTTAGAAAAAGAATAACGATTTTTCCCTGGCATTTAATATGGATGGGGGAAATATCTACAGTTCCGTAAAGGTGTAACATACAGGTATGCCTGCATAAGGAAAACCCGAAAAATTTCAGGCAATATCAATGTATATAAAAATCTGGATGCGGAGAAATGGGGAGAATTTCCCTCCGTATGTTTTAGCTTTTGTTATTCTGTTCAGTCTGTTCAGTGACATTTGAGTTTTCCTTTTTATTTCACTTCTGAATTAACGTAAAACGTGATCTACTTGTGAGAGATGACAGTCAAGTAAAATTACTGACGGATATCATTTGAACGACACTCAATTTGTGGCCAATCAATTATTCAAATGCCATGGAACCTGGATTCCGTATACGACAAATTCGGCAATTCAACAAATTCGCAATGTATGACGTGTACCTGGGACGAGTGGGCGGTAAAGGTAATTTGATTTTGGATCTTGTTTTCTTTATTATCGGTAACATTTTCTATTTGGAAACTGAAAATGGGAAATTGTAGCTAATTGAACGGATATCTTGTTTTATTTTCAAATCTACGAAAACGTGAGACTATTTTATTCATTAGAACACATTAAAGTAGATGGGAAGATAAAAATAAATAAATGTGGGTAATAATTTGGGATACAAGGAATTATTTTGATATTATTAAATAAATTTCATGCTGATTGTATCGAAAGAAAAAACACATCTGAGTTGTGCTAAAATTTTAATAGTGATTTTTTCGTTGCTGCCGCACCTATGCAATTGCAGATGGATTGCGAGCTAGACCTTTCATACCGGTTTGGCCGCGACAGTCCCAGAATCAGGCCAGAATGCCGTCCAGTCCAGAATGCCGTCCCACAGTCCAGAATGCCGTCCCAGCGAATGCCGTCCCAGCGTCCCGGAAAACAAAATTTTTGTCCCGAATATTTCAATTAAGTGTTAAAACAGTGTTATAATAACGATTTTCCACAAATATCGTATGTATTTCAAAAAATTTCGCCTGCTGCGCTTTTGCCTTCATTAAAAAAAACTTTTATTTTATCACAAATCTTGGTCGTATTAAGGATAAAAAAATGTCATTAGGTCATTAGGTTTGGAGTTCCACAATTTGAAACCCAACAAGGGCCAACGTTTTTTTCTTAAAAAATTTTTTTTAGTGAATTCTATGTTTTTAACAGGAGTGGTATTCCGTAACTTGATTCAAGCGTTTGTTTCGAGTTAGAAGAAAAAGTGGTATTTGCTATCTCGGTTTCTCTCTATCATTTATTTCGGTGAAAACAGAGACAGCAAATACTTCTTGTTCTTCTAACTCGAAACAAACGCTTGAAACAAGTTACGGAGTATCACTCCAGTATTTCTAAAACTTGCGCAAAAAAAAAAACTTTAACCCGGCAACGATTGATATGCAAGCTAGTCTGTCATAAATATCGAAGGCCATTTTCGATTTTCATTCAACAAAAGTGGTTTTTATCTACTAAATAATTAAAAGATTCACTACGAAAATGAAGTTCTAAATTATTAAATATTAGTTATTCTAACCACATGTTGCGAAAACGATTTCCATTAGCAATTGACCACATCAAAAACCAGCCAGATAAATGCTCTTAAAGTAATTTATTTAATGACAAATGGCAGAAAACAGAATTTCTGGAAAGTTTTCTAAAGAAAAAACAATAATCTCGACAGCAAAATATCAACAACAATAACAACAATATGTAATAATAGCATTAAAAGTGTTCAGCCATGTATTTATGATTGTGTCCTTTTATATGATTATTACAAAACCGTAATTGCATTTGGAAATTATATTTCATTACTTTACAAATACAAAAGCAAATATTGTTCAACACATTCGAACAGCTACGGGTACGTAGTTTAGGATAAAAACACAGGAATATCAATAATGCTTATGTTTATGCATGACATTGTAGTGCATTCAGTCGGCCATATATTTTGGACACTTGAGGGACGACATCATAATTTTCTGTAATCACATAAAACATGATAGGCTATTAAGAGCTTCTAACATACTCCCATACATAATAATGGTTTGTTTTCACCATACTCAGTGGAATACCCGTACACTCATTCGTTCTAGCAACATTTGTGTTATGCTTCTATAGTACTAACCGGTAGTCAACCAACCATATCCAGCGAATGGGCGCATTAAATTATCGTTTATATTATGTATGGCGTTTAGAGCCAAAAAGTTGGTGTAGGGCCGAAGCACTGCACCCTGCGTTAACTTCTAACTGCCTGCGGCATTTTATATGATTAGAGTTATGATTATTTAAGCATATAAATTTTTACCACAATGGTTGGCTTTCACTGTTAAATAGGTATACAAAATATTGCACAAAAAGTATTTTGAGTGAAAAATGTCCTAAAGAAATATCTAATGTGAACGACATATGACTTTTATCTGCAATATTTAAAGTTTCGGAAAAAATATATTAAAATAGTATCTACTGTTAAAAATACATAAAACCCGTTAAAGTGGAAATGTGGGAAATTTTATTTTCTTTAACTTTGATTATCTGCATATTTTTTTTTCTCAAAAATATATAGTTTTAGGAGAATTTTGAAAAAACTAGTTGTTCAAAAAGAAAAAAATGTATGGTAGGTACCCAATATTATTAAAGTTGTTTTTCCAAAATTTTGGTAGAAAACTACAATTTTGGTAAGACTGATCCATGAAAAATTATAAATCACAATCTCAACGCGATCTCGAGTTATTTTTTTTTATAATTCCAGCCAGAGCTTGGGGGAAGAGCCTTTAATCCCGAAGCACAGCTCAGGATGGTTATTTAAGGTGAGTACATCAGACAAATCGACAGACAGACCGAAAACTAGATGTATCTTTTTTTCCTGAAACTGATGTCGTATTGATCAGAAAGTTTCTAAGTCGGTCACCGTTATCTGCTACGCAGAGGAAAGTAGTTAAAAAAGAATTGCCAAAAAATTTCCATTTTTAGAAACAGTATTTCTGATACAAAAACAGGCGCAATCTCAGTTCTATATGTCAGCCATATCAACGAATTCCTAGGGTAAAACCATATTTTATTACAATAAACGGAAAAGTTGGTTTCCAAAATGCTAGCTTTTTCAATATAAATTCTGTTTCAATATAATTCGCATATCCAAAAATGTCGTATGGTTAATAATTAAAACTTGGTTTAAGTGAAGCAAGAAAGTCAGTAATGTCGATGACATCATTTGGCTTAATCTTTATTTTTATTTATAACCTGCCCCAAGAGTGCAAAAACTTGATTTCAACGAAATAATGTACGCGATAGGTTTTTTTTTAGTTTACGACAATTAAGATTGAAACTGAAACTTAAAAGATAAGTTTTGAAATTTAAAAAAAACGTATTTTAAAAATTTCTTATAGACTCACCTCCATTTTGTTCTTCTATTCTGAAACCATGTCTTCACTTGAGCATCCGTCATTTTAAGTCCTCTCGCCAATGCTGCCCGTTCCGCTGACGCCAGATATTTTTGTTTATGAAAACGTTTTTCTAACTCAGCTACCTGGATCCTTGTAAACGATGTCCTTGGCTTTTTTCGTTTCGGTGGCGTTCTATTTTGATACGGGTGACCAATCCGTCGGGCAATTGGAAAAGCCGCTAATTATGTTTGTCGAATTCAAGCAAAAGTAACACGTCAGCAAATGGCAGATTGGAAAAACATGTAAAAGAAACAAAGAAAATCATAATAAAGTAAAATTTCAATTTAGTTATCGAAGTAATTTAATTGTGAACATGAGCATGAGTCTTAGGGTGGTAATAATCATAATTATATTTACAAATGGGTAGCCATTAAACCGAAAAGTCACCAACCAATGCAGGTGGAGTCGTTTCATTTGGCTTTAGAGTAGGGGAATGAGGGATGAACTGGAAGTTATTGAAACTTTGGTAGCAATGGATGGCAATGGCGATTATTGTGATCGTATCACACGATTTCTTTGCTGCTCCAAGAATATGTAATTGGAGTCGTTCGTTTATGCCAGTCGAATCAATTAAATTGAAACAATATAATCCTTGGAACTAAAGCGGCGGCGGCGTTGGTTAATTCTTTGCTTCGACATAGCAATAATAACAACCCTATATATTTTGTGGAAATCCTATATAATACCTGGTTGTTAGCGCAGGCAAAGTTTCCATCAGGCAATAGGTATATTTAATTCCTATACCATTCGCTGACTGCCTTTTACAACTTTATGTAGTGCGAACGTAATGACAGGTTGTAAGATTTGATTGGATTTATGTTTTTGCATAATTTCAACTTTAGTGGATATTTCACGCAAGGTTCCACAATCCGCACACTAAAAGCAATTGTAGTTAATAATTTCTGGTTAAATATGGCGGGTATTATTTCTATTCATTGATTGAGCAATCGTTTTGATAGACCGGGCATTTACATATTATGAGTTTATTCAATTGGGCACAGTCATGAACTGACAATTTATTGTTGCAAATCGTATATAATTAGTTGTTAACTTAATCGAAAATAATTCCAATTATTTCTCATTATTTTATTCGGATAATTTATTTTAATGTAAAATCACAAGGTAAATTTTATTGTTTCATTTCAAGTGAAATTCATAATGATGGGGGCTTTTTGATTATGATTTTGCAAATTCAGGTAAGTATCGAGCGAATAAAATCTAGCAATCCTTACTAGAACCTTTTGTATATAGCACTTATCTGCCAGTATCAAAAATGTTAGTAACGAATACTCTGAGGTAGGGTGACCATAAATCCCGGAATCAGGCATGTGGTAACGATGTCCCGGAAACTGAACTTAGGTCTCGAATTATAGCCTACTTAAACCGTAGAAATTTTGGGACTAAAATAATTTAAGTAATAAAGGGTCTTTCAATAAGGACATAACAATTTTGTATTTTTATAAAAACCCATCCTAAAACTTTTTTTATGATCTGGCAATGCTAAAACGTCAGTCAAGGTTTACATTTTTATCATGGTGAAGTTCACGAACGAGCAACGTTTGGAAATTATTAAAACTTACTACCGAAATTCTGAGTCGGTGGTCGCAATCGTGTAATCTGGAGAAATGGTCCGGTCGAATGGCCACTTCTCTCATGCGATTTAACGCCGTTGGATTTCTTTTTATGGGGTTATGTTAAATCGTTGGTTTATGCCAACAAGCCAACAACGTTAGAGGAGCTCAGGAACAATATCGAACGCGAAATTGCCAACGTTCCGGCCGATATGTGTGGAAGAGTGGTGGAAAATTGGCTCCAAAGAATCAATCTCCAAACGTGCTCGCGGAGGCCATATGAACGACATCGAATTTCATACTTAACACGTTGGCTACCATGTGAGTCACCGGTGTACACACACTATTGTCATTACCGTCAGTTTCTCAAGTTCCATGGTTGAGTGCAGTCGCTCGTGCGGTACAAATGGGGTTGAGTGCATGGAGTTCGTTTTTGTCTGTATTGATCTTGTGTTCACTGGTGACTCACAAAGTGCAGAAATGATTTTTGCGTTTTTTCCCAGCGGAGTAAGCGTTTTTTTGGCTGGTAGCCAACGTGTTAAATGTAACCTGGAATAAATTTTAGCCCGATATCTCTATTATTCTGTGTTTTATTTAAATACAAAATTGTTATGTCCTTATTGAAAGACCCGATAAATAAGTTACGAAGTTTCTTTCATGCAAACTGCACTTAGGGTCCTAATTTATTAAAAACTAGAAAAACGTTCAACAAACATGCAAAAAATACATCACTTTGGCCGGAGATTGCTACAAATTATATTTTTTCCCTCTGCTGGTCATATTCCCAGGTATAAAAAAATAGTATTGTTTGTTATATGAAAAACTTCGAGTTCGGACGTATTTCAGGAATAAATTTCTGAATTTTGTGTCGTAGTGTAAACGTTTGTGCAACATGAATTTAGTGTCGAAGAATAAAATTAGCGGAATACAGTGTCAAGTGTAAACGGTGCCTCAGTTCTATTTTTTTTTTGTTTTTTTTTAACGCGAAAATTAATATGTACCTACTTTTTATAACCATATATTTCTTTTTCAAAATCGAAAAGAAATAGAAGCATATTTTGATCCGCTCTCACTAAACAAATCTATTTACAATACAATTACGGGGCTCTATTAAATTTCAGGTGCCAAAAACTTTCTGAATGGCGCTTAACATTCAATGAATATTTAATGAAATTGTTTCCAGCATATGAGCAGATGAGCGCATATCATATTAAAAAATCTAAATTCGTTTCTTTTTATAGTTATTTTAAATTCTTCACCTTTGTCCAATTGAGCATCAGTTAAATGACATAACGATGACTCAGAATCACCTTAGAAGCACTTCTAAAGCGTGAACGTCGGAATATTGAAGACAACAACAGAGACAGAAAAAAAATCTGTTTCACCTGATAACGTTGAACATCTAAGCTCACAAATGCCAAACCTTTTAAAATACTTGAAATGTTTTAGATAAGCCAAGAAACCGGAAATTCAAAAAAGATGACTAGACATTGAGATACAAATATAGAAAGAAAAACCTATAGGATCTTTTTGGTCTGACTCCTTATCATGTCACTATCCTAACAACCTCAAATTGTTAGTTTATTGGCGCCCACTAATAACATGCCGTTTATTTAAATTTTTTTGTATCTTAACGTACTTAAAAAAATATATTTGGAACAAAATACAAAAAAAAAATGCCTGAGGAAAATCAAAACTAATTGTTTGTTGATTGTAAAAATCCAACAATATTTCAATAAAACTGCAGAAATCAATCGAAATGACATTAAAGGTGAAAACAAATAGAGGATGAGAATTTAAAATGATATTTGTGAAAATATTTAACCGTCACATCATCATAATTATAATTATAAGCCGAGAATGGATCACAACAAACAAAAGCGATAAAAAGCCAAAGATGATTATGCCTCAAGACTTAATTCGATTTCACGATCATTAATTTTTTCTTTTTATTTTCTTCAATTATAAAGTTTTTTTTTTCGCTTTTGACTTAAGCGGATTTACCTGTAAATCTGTCTATATATTAAAAGGAGAATAAGAAGCAACTCTATATCTTGCAATCCACACTGAGATTATTTTAAAACACTCCACCAGCATGTTGAAAAAGAGCCAGTTTCGAATTATAGTTGAATTATTATTAATTTATCGCTGTCTTATTTCTTCGAAGAGATTTCTTTAAAACGCTTGAATTAAATTGTTTTACGGCTGCTAATAAGGCATCGAGGATACCATTAAGCTATAGTTTCCCCGACGTTCTTATGACGAAAATGAAAATTAGGAATGGTTCTTAGCTCCCGGTCTTCATCACAATTACCTTGGAATTGTTTTATTTCGATTTTTTGTGATTTTTTATTTGGTGCGTTTGTTTGGTGGCTTGAAATCAACTTGAAAAAACTTAATAAAATGAGGTAATAGTTTAGAAATATTCTGGGCAATATTACAATGAGTTTTGGAATTAATTATGATTTTTTAGTAAGAGAGTATGGAGACAAAATCAGGGTCTGCCAAAGAAAATACATGAAGAGCTGGCCATTCGAAGCTGGCTATTCGAATACCCCATAAGACTACATTCAGGGTTAAGAATTTCTAAGATTTTTAAAAACTAATAAAAAACCAGAAAAAAAGTTTCAAATTATTCAAAATTATCTCACGGTTACTCTTCGATATTGACTGCTAATGTCATAAATCCCATTACATTAGAACGTAAATATTTTCTCGGTTTCACTTCAACCAAATACCAATAATAAATCCATGTGTAACGAATATTTCAAAATATGTTTCATGATTTTATGATCGTTTCTAATACAGAACACGAGTTATATTTATAGCCGCCAATTTTGCCATCTTTTTCACTCTAAAGTACACATCTTCAAACATTTATGGCCAAAATATCGAACAGCATTGGAAAAGAAGTGGAAAAAACCGCAGCATATCATTTCATATTCCGTTTTCAATTTGTCTAAATCAACCAAAGCTTTAGACATAAAAGTTTAAAGGATATTTTTTTTTCGCAGAGACAGCTTCACCTTATAATTGAGCCCTTTAACCCCTATGAATGTTAAACTTCAACCCCATTGGAACTCGCTATCACATTCACCTGTGTAGCTGTTCGGTCGGTGATATCCAATTTAGAGCAAAAAGGGGTTCGCAGTTTTTTTACGAGCAGATTCACCACCCTTTACCGACACTACGCGGTTATATTTTTGCATATGATGGCATCTGTGTTGGGGCTTCTAGCTATTGCCGATCCCTTTTTTACATCTAGGTATTTTTTATTTTAGAAAATTTTGAGCGAAATAAGCTCCCCAATGGAATCCCCAACTTTCCTAGTGAAACGTTTATCGTAAATTTTTATCGCCAATGTCTTCCATAAATATTATTGAAATTGATATCGTATGGGAGATGGTGATCATCCTGTAATATTCAAATATTGATTTTTGATTTTTTTTCCCCGTTTTTTTCTGTATTACGTATGCACAATAAATCGCTGATATATGGTATTGGTTTTTAAGATGCGGTAAAAGTTCCAAGCAGACGTTATTTGGAAACCTTTGGCCATGATTTTATATTCATGATGCCTAATGGTTTATAGTTTACAGTTTAAGAAAACTATAGATTTTAATTTGATTTCTCTTTAGATTTTTTTCATAATTCGAATATTTTGACAAAAGTTTGAACGAAAACTGTTCGTCGCATCGAAAAATTTATTAACCCTGTTACGCACGTTGTTTTTGAAAAAATGGCAAACGCCATTTTTTTTTATCTAGTAAAACTTCTTACGTAATTTGGTTAAGCAAAATATCATTGATTTTAAAAGAAAATTCTCAAGGAAACAGAAAAATGTTGGTATGGGTATGGGGTGATAGTGGGAATGATGTAAAGTAAACGCTTCCAAACATATCAAACGGTTTATCATTCAGTTGGACATGTATTTCCCGTCGCTAAACACAAAGTGGTTAAAACAAGGAATTTTTAGAATTAAATTTGACGTAACTTTTCCATACATCAAATTTCAGGTGGAGTTGGATTATGCAAAAAAAAGTTGAGAACAATAAAATGTGTCACAGCCATAGATATACTAGATCGCTCGATTTGCTGTCTCAAATGGTCCCATTTCAATACAGTTCAGTGAATCAAAACGAGTCAAGTAAGAGCAAGATAACCGTATGAAAATAAATATAGTCCTCTCGTTTAAACCGTGAGCTGTCAAAGGAAAATAGACTTTCGGAATGGTGTTGGCGCCTAAAGTTATTTGTTTGCGCCTAAAGTTAGTCTCAAACTTGTGAAATTTGAATTTCGCGGCAAACTAAATTTGAATCTCGCGACCTTATACAGTTCAGTGGATGCGTTCAAGTACGATAAAGAGGGAACTACTTTTGGGACCATTTTTACGATAAAGAGGGAACTACTTTTGGGACCAACAGTTGTTCTATGTTATATAGTTCTGTGGTCACAGCACATTAAAAAAAATTTAAAAAAAAAGGATTTTTAAGGAATTTTTGCATTGCATCCCATGAAAAATAACTATTGACCTCTGATTTTTTCAAAGCTTTTATTTAGCTCTTTGTCAGGGTCAAATCTTGTAAGCAAATTTTGACACTCTTCCACATATCTGATTGACTTGAAATTTCGCACACACACGTGACTCAGATAAATATTTATATACGCATACATCAAAAAATAAAATGGCGGCTGTGGAGTTACTTCGTGTGGGGTCTTAAGGGCTTGAAAAAACAATCATAAATTCGTTTTTGAAAATAAAAAAAAACTTTTATTAAAAAAATACGCTAAAAAGGAAAAAAAATCAAATTTTTAATCGTTGTAGGGGAAAGTTGTTCAAGTCCGGGTTGTGGGCAATTCGGTCAAGTCTACCCACTGCCAATTGTATTGGTATTAGCTATCTTACTGCAGTTAAGGTGCCGCTCCACATGAGAGTAAATACCGGCCAGAACCTCTCGAGAGCAGCTACTCGCAAATGGACACGTCTCTGAGAGTCGCTCGCAGAAACTCGCAAAAACTCGCGAGCTAGTTTCTGCGAGCTGTCAAAAGTGATTCTACTCTCTAGTCGACACGCACCCATTGAGCTCTCGGGGAGTTGCTCGCCAGATACGAACAGCGTTTGAATTTCGCTAGTAGCTCTGGAGAACTCGCCAAACCAAGATGTCAAAAAAATCAAGATATTGGTCTTGAAAAGAGAAAAATCACCCAAATAAACTCTCAAATGGACAACCTCCTGCGAGTAACTCTCGAGAGTTTTTGAGAGTTACTCGCGGATTTACTCTCATGTGGAGCGGCACCTTTACGTATAATAAGCTGGCTCTCGCGTGAAAGAACAGTTCTATGCTGAATAGTTGTTTTTGAGGCGGCCCGGTCTAATATTGTTATTGGCATTTGATGAGGTTTTTTGGAAATTCCGTAGGGTGAGTATATAGCTGCATACATAATGGCACTAGACATTCATTGGGCGCGTTTAGACCGATTCTAAATTGGCAGTTTTTTCAATGTAACGCCGGTATAAAGGCGTTCTATTTTAGCAATTCCTGCCAGCTTAGCTGAGGTATTTTGGCACTGTTAACTCTTGGCGCTGCCATATAATTGCAAAATTAACTTATTTGCAACTTAAATCTTTTCATTAAACGTACCCTTTGGCCCTGTGGGTTTTATTTTTGTTTTTCTCTGGGTTTTATGCTAGAGATTGCAAAAATTGTATATAATTGCAAAAAATTGACAGTCCACGCAATATACACTTCTAGTTTAGCACCGCCAGATTGGCGTTGCCAAGTTAGCTCGGTCTAAATGCGCCCATTGTATAGTGAAATAAAAATATTTGCTATACGAAAGCAGAGATAGTCAAACAGTTGCCGTTCTTTCTAAATGTCTCTCCGAGGTAAAACCGTAAGTGTATTTGGCTAGCTACCCAGTTTTATCTCACTTTCCCATATACAAAATTAAAGCATAATAAAAAAAAATTGATAAATATATCAAAAAAATATAAATCTCGCTTTTATTTCTGATACACAATGCCCAAAAATTTAATTTTTTATTTTTAGTGCAATTTTTAACAAAGTTTTTTTTTAAATTTTTCCATTCTAAAACTTCGATTTTTCATCACCGCAGCAAAGCATTTACATATAATTACCTCTAAACGAAAAAATTAATTTTACATAACAAAGGCAAAATTTTACCAGCTAACTGGAATTACAATGGAAGAATGCTTTTAATGTTCAAATAAATAATTCCCAAAGTCGCCATTTTATCACGGGATTTTAATCTTCATAACGAAGGGTAAAGTAAGCTAGCAACTGAAGCATTTACTGTTTTAATTATTCTTTGATCAAAAAATTTTAACGATCATCTAATTAACTTCTAGAAACATTATTAATCATTATACGTTTATGATATTTTGCCATTGTAATGGTAAATGGGGATAAAGTATTTTCAGTGTATATAAACGAAATACGTAAATCGCGTGTTTAACCTCAACAACGCCTATCTATGGAATAATATCTATTTAATGTGCTCTGTTTTTAAGATACTCCTACAAATACGAATGTGTATTTATTTAACGTTCACCGTATTACCATATTTGTTATTATTGCTTTAATTCTACTACTTTCCGTTGATATATTTATAGCAATTTCCTGTCTTATCTCTGGGTCGTTTAGAATAATTTCGTATATTCGTTTTCGATTCCATAATGAGTGTTTAGTTTACTAAACAAATATCCAATCGAGTTCTATAAGTAAGAATCATCAAATTGAGTCATTTTTTGCGTTACATAAATGTTATGTAAGCCGCGTATCCCCATAATAATAAGGTAAACATTAATTATATTTTAATGTTTACTTTATTATTGTTATGGGGATACGCTTTAAAACGGAATTTCTATGCTATAATTATCATCCGGGTAATAGCGATTTGGTGTATTTTTGGTTATTAAACCAGGCCCTAATAATTATGTAAATTATTTTGAACTGATGAAAACACAATAAAAATCTTGAGGGATTATTAAAAATTGTATACTAACTTGGATTAAGATCAGGGTGACCATAATTATTTTGTGTTAATCCGGGATAATATGATGAGGGAGGGGAGAAGTTGCGAAGAAGGATGACTGAAACGGAACAACAAATTTTATGTACAAAAATTTTAGAATGTGTAGAAACTGTACTTAATTTATGGTTTAAGCAATAAGAATTAATAAATATGCGCCGCAAGTGAAAGTTTCAAGCGAAGAGTACCCCAATTTTTATGCTTTTAACGTTCTGTAAATAATTTAAAACGAAATTGTGAAAATGCCAACAAAGAAAAAAGCGCCGGAGGCAAAAGTATTTGCGCCTTACGTAAAATTCATTAAAAAGTGAGGCGCATGCGAAATAGCTTAATTTCCAGCAGTCCCCAGTAGGAGGCGAGCATGTTTTGCATATTTAGTGATGCTTTTTCTCAGTTTAATAATTTAATGATAAAATGAATTTAAAAAAAAATCGGTTTTTGGGACGCCATGAAAAAATGCAAGAATACGTATGGTCACCATAATTAGGATCCAGAATTTAATGATGTTTTTTTATACCCGTATGGTGAAACCAAAGGGTATATTAACTTTGCTTTACCGTTTGTAACGCCAAGATCCCGTCATCACACACAAAAATGAATTACACCAGTGTGTTTAGAATGATAAAAATAATTGAATTTTGCATGTCCGTCCGTCTGTCTGTCCGTCTGTCTGTCCGTCTGTCCGTCTGTCCGTCTGTGGCGCGGATTGGGAGGGCACGGATTGAGCTAGAGACTTGAAATTTTGCGCAGATTCGTTTTTCGTAAAATGCGAGGCTAAGTTCGTTAACGGGCAAGAATGGACCATTAGGGGGGGTACCCCCATACGAACGAAAACGGTTTTTGTGAATATCTCAAAAACGGTGCATCTTATCAAAAAAGTGCAAGAACAAAAGTTATTTAGGATATGATTCTACATAAAACTCCCATACATCAAAATCCGATTGGAATAAATTTTAAAAAATCTTATTGGAAAGTTTGACTTCAAAGTGGAATTTTGGTACAACTGTTCGAATTTTGATACGAGTATCACCATACAGGTCTCCAATGATTGCCAGATTGGCAATTATGGCTTTTGTTATGTTTTAAATTGGATTTTTGTGAACAAACTTTTTCTTCTGGAAGATAAAATTGGTGAAACAAAAATTTTTTCATTTCAACAGAACTTTTTTTTGCTTGATTTTTGCAAATCTTGAACAAGAATGCATCAAAAGAATAGTCACACCGTGAAACAAAGGTTGTACTACGTAACAACAGACATTCATTTTCGCGAGAATTTAAAAGAATGTTTTTAATTTCTTTTTCAACAAATTTTTCAAAATTTCCACACCAATTGGTTTTTTTTTAACTTTACATAAAAACGCAAAAAACTCGTTTGGAAATTTGAAAGATGTGTTATCGACCGCCCAATGAGTAATTAATTCTTTGCAGAAATTAAAAAGTCGTGTTAACCACCTAATTAAAATGCTCAATGTGTCGTCAGGTGGAAGTTGCTAAATGAAAACCGAAAGGTAAAAAAAAATAAAATTTAAAAGAGGACAGAATCCCGATGAGATGAAGGTCCGTTGATCATCGTAACAACATAAGACACTTATTCCGATTGACTATGTACAAGTGGTTCCACGGAGTTGAGGCCTCAACACGAAAAGCTCAAAATGTAAACAAATTAGTGAGACTTTAGCTTCCAGGAGGCGCTCCATCATTCTCACCTCACACTGGGCCACTTTGTATCGAACACGTTTTTATACTTTGGATTTAACATTAAGGTGATTAACAAGCCGGCATTTTTATCTGCTTTTGGTCGTCTTTCGTTGGCGGTACCCCTTTCCCCCTAATGGAGGCTGCATCAGGTTAGGAGACAATTCTCAGATTCCCTGAACATATCTGACAAAACTGCCTTGAATTCCGTGCAATCGGTTTGGATCTCTTAAGATGCAGCTCAGGTTGCCACAATGCCCCTCAGCTACACGTAATCTCAGGTAACCATCATCAGTGAGCGCCAACATGGATCCACATTGGGGTTTATTTCCCTTCTGTGGCAATTCTGAATATTAAGCTGGTGGTGTCCGGCCACTATGACGATGGTGTCGCCTCTTTTGGGCTCCGGGGATATCCAAATGATATCCCTTGCATTCTTTTTTGATTATCTACCTGGGTTTCCTCCATTTTTTTTGTTTGTGTGTGCGTTTTTTTTGTTGTGGCATGTCTGATGCTAATCAAAATGAAATTGGTATCAGTTAAAGGTTGTAAAGCGCTGAAAACGGTAGCCGATTGGGATGTGTTTTCTTTGCCGGCTCATCATACGGACACGAAAAGTGACCAGAAAATGAATTAACCGCCGCCGGACAAGAATAACTTTAAATATTCATTGGTATGTATTATAAAAAAAATTTGAACCGATCTTCTTTGGTGATATTTCCGTTTTCAATAGTGCCAAATTTTCTATTTATTGATCTTTGCACGTGGATAAAGTTGGTTCAAGAGCTAATTTAAAAAAAAAAAAAATTAAAAATTTAGAGAAGGAAATGTAAATTGTTGTATAACTGGAATAATTTGAGCTATGTCCTCCTTTAGACTTTTTTTTTAAAAGGGATAGTCTTATATAATCTTTGACTTGCTTCATTTCTTCGACTTGCTTCCTCCTATGTCTTTCAAAAAAAACTGGTCACCTCTCGTTAATCTTTGTAGAACCAAAATTGTTCATTTTTCACTTTAATAATATAACAAAATGCAAATTCCTTCATTTTTTACTTTAATAATATAACAAATCAGTAACACTGCATAGCCTTGAAATACTCAAATTTAGATTTTTTTATACTCTTTTTCTACGATGGACTAACAGTTTAGGCTTTATTGGACTCAATAAAGTGCGTAGTTGAGGACTATGATGAGTCAAGGATAATTAACATTAACTCACGATTTAACCCTTTCCTTAAAGAACGATGCACGGTTTTGCACCCCTAAACTAACTTTTGAACCCGTATGGTTTTAACTTTGGTACAGGGCTTTTTGGAAAGGGCACAGTCTCTAGTTTCATCCATATATGGCGTCAAGAGCCACCGAATTGCAGGGGGATGGTGAGGGGTTAACGAACTTTCTCCATGATTTCTGTGAAAAATCACAAGAAAGTTCATTAACCCCTCATCATCCCCCTGCAATCCCGTGGCTCTTGACGCCTTATATGGATGAAACTAGAGACTGTGCCCATTCAAAAAGTCCTGTACCAAAGTGAAAACTACACGGGTTCAAAAGTTAACCCAGGGGCACGAAAACGCTATTTATTGCATGGTTCTTTGTGTATTACACGCATTTGAGGAAAATGTCTATACTTCTCAATACAAGGTAAAACATTGTTTTTTTTTTGTGAAATAATAATTTTTCTACATAAATTTTTGGAAGAAAATAAATTCTCATGAGTATCTATAGTGTAAAGCGTACACAATTTATCCAGGGTAGTGCACAAAAACCTAGATAACTTCTAAGTTTCGTTGCACTGGACAATGTAAGGAGAACCCGCGATAAAAGCTGGAATTTTAGGATATGAATTGGTTTGTTACATTTGTGAGGTTTTGATATCAACAGTAGCAGCTGGAACAACAGTAACAGTGTATACAAGTTAAAATCGCACCAAGGATTTAACCACCAATCCATAAGGATAAAAAAACACTCAAAAAAATTAGATAATAAAAAAAATCAGTACAAGGGCATATAAATTAATTTTGATAATCAAAATCAATTTACTCAAATTGAATGCACTTAAAAAAAATTCTACGTTTCTAAATTTTTAAAGCAAAGATAATTTTTAGTAAAAGTAATTTACGAAATGAGCATACATGACATTGTTTTTACAAAATATTTTGTGTTCACAAAAAATGTTGTTTTTAAAAGTTTTTGAATTTCAACACGCCGATATGGCAAATGTTAAACAAGTGGAACGAAATTTTTATTATTTTTTACGGTCATTTCCGTTTATCTGAATCAAGTAATAGTTTTTTAATGCACACGATGATTACATTAACTGTTAATAGCGAGTAATAAAACATACTATTCGTAGATAGAAGCAATTTCATCCCACTCCACTAGATGATAATAATTTAACAATCGAAATGTTGAATAAGGAAAGAAAAAAAAACACATGAAACTAAAACAAAACGCGGCGAATGACTATGAAGCGAAAAAGTAATTAACTTTGGCCATTTATCCAAATTGGTTGGAAAATTAAGGAAAATCTCAGAAAATTCGCATCTAAATCTATTTTTCAAATCCCTTAATCACGACATTTTACGTATATGAAGCCAGGCTAAGTGCACACGACAATATAACAACATAATTGCGAATTTACATATGGCGGACGAAAACAGTGATGGGAGTAGAAAATAAAAATGATGATAATAGATAATAATAGATAAATAGTGCTTTGCCACAATTTTAGGTAAACATAATTTCAACTCTTTCAATTATGAGTCTTTGTCTAAAAAAGTACTAAAATTAACAAACTTTTGAAGATACAGAAGTATAATGAAATTTTAATTGAGTGTCGGATGGGTCTGTAGCGAATCACATGACAGACGAATGTCAATGGCCGCATATTCCGATGAGTTTTACAGTTCAGCATACAAACTCCAATTAAGTCATAAAAAACTTATAACAAATGAAATCTCATAAACCAATTGGGCGTTTGCGCTGTTGATTGTTTGCTGGGATTGGAAATCGTATTCAAATAATGTTACCCAGACAGTATTTTTTTTTTGTAAACAGATTTCCACATGAAAATGTGACAATGACAAGGAGAAAGGACATCGGAAATTTTAAAGACGAAATTTTTCTCTTCCTTTGATTTTTCTTCAAACTAGTGGCTGCACTTCTACCCGTTTCTTATGTGAAAATCTCTGCAAAGATTTAGGATATATAAGGATTACGGTGGGCCGCGGCGGGGGGGGGGGGGGGGGGGTATATTTAAAGAGAGTGGACGTTTCCGTCAGGACACCCTATCTAGTGGTGAAAACCCAATAAAAATCTCTGCAGTGGTTCAAGAAAATAACAAAATGACACTTGGAATATCAGGGGCTCTGTTAATTTTAGAAATTACTTTAATTTACTCGCCCAAAATCAACTCTTCTCATCATTTCGAAGTTTGCCAAATGGAAGATGAAAATTTGTCCAATAGAAGTTCTATAGAAAATAGTAGGGTAGAACGGGCCCATTTGTCACAGAATTTAAAAAAAATCAAAAAAAAAATCGTCACATCTTTAACTCACCTGCTAATCGATCTTTGACTGCTTGATGGGCCAATGCTGCATGATGAAGGGGAGGTAAAGCCCAGGCTAAAGGTGATCTTTGCGGTGGCACCCTCAGTACATGGCCAGGTGGATAAAGTGGATATGTGTATAATGCTGCTGCCGGTGAATATAAAGATGCTCCTAAACTCGTACTTACTTTAAGGTCATTATGATCTACTAAATCCTTATCAGAATTTTTATTATTATTTTCGAAGGGCTTTGATAGCAGCCTTGATATACTAAATGGTAAATTCTCACTAGACGATCGCGTCTGATCCGATTGTATTGATTCACTGCAAAGTAAAAACAAAAAAAAAACATCAACGAAAGAAGTTAATATTTTTTTATGAGTGTTACGATTTGTTTAATGTGGGTAATTTACATCAACGGCAATAAAAATAAAACTGCGAGAGATTGAATTAAGAGAAAAATATTAAAATGTTTTAGGTACGGTACAGGTTTTAAAGTTGGACTATTTTCCATCTATACTTATCGAATTAATTTATTGCTGGCTCGCGATTTGAGTGGTTTGAATGGGGAAATTATTCGCGCGACTCTTAGCAAACATTTCCCTCATACGTTTTTAGTGTTTAAAGTGCATTTTAAAACGGCATGAATGACTAGTTTTTTTTTGGCCTGAAATCGAACATTCAGATTAAATTGAATATCGACTAGTTTCAGGGAATCAAACTAGAAGAAATACTACATATTAAGAGACATTCGAGATATATCTTCCACTTGATCTCGATGATGTGGCGTCAGTCTTATGGGTATCTTTTGACTTAAACTCATTTACTTAATTGGTATTCATGTTTAGTGGGAAATAATGTCTGACAATTAAAAGTTGTTTTTTGTGCAGATTGTAAACATATTACGAGGTGTTTATTGAACACCATTAAAAATGTAAATGGGGATACTTGGTTTAAAGTATTTCGTAAATGTATCTTTTTTTCCAAGTGTATCTTTTTTTCAAATCTATAACCCGGTGCAATAAAAATGATCTCGTTGATCGTGTTGTCTAGGGGTACATTTTATTTTTTGACAACCACTTAATAAACTTTATTTGTCAATTAATAGCGAAAACTTGTTTATTATACAAAACTTTTTACACTTTGGCGTATATTTAGAAACAAAAATCATTTTATTACTCAATAAAGTATTTCTGAAAATGCGCCTGTTTTGGTTAATGTTCAGACAGTTTTAAAGTTGACTACTTTTAAGCGTTGATTTTAAATTAAAACATTTTTTATATTTTAATGATAATGTTTTTCCAATTACTACAAGTAGGGTAAAGCGGGTCCATTAGCCACCCCTTATTATACCCGTATGGTGAAACCAAAGGGTATATTAACTTTGCCTTACCGTTTGTAACGCCAAGATCCCGTCATCGCACAAAAAAATGAATTACACCAGTGTGTTTAGAATGATAAAAAAAATTGAATTTAGCATGTCCGTCCGTCTGTCTGTCCGTCCGTCTGTCTGTCCGTCCGTCTGTCCGTCTGTCTGTGGCGCGGATTGCGGGCGCACGGATTGAGCTAGAGACTTGAAATTTTGCACAGATTCGTTTTTCGTAAAATGCGAGGCTAAGTTCGTTAATGGGCAAAAATGGACCATTAGGGGGGGTACCCCCCATACGAACGAAAACTTTTTTTGCGAATATCTCAAAAACGGTGCATCTTATCAAAAAAGTCCAAGAACAAAAGTTATTTAGGATATGATTCTACATAAAACTCCCATACATCAAAATCCGATTGGAATAAATTTTAAAAAATCTTATTGGAAAGTTTGACTTCAAAGTGGAATTGTGGTACAACTGTTCGAATTTTGATACGAATATCACCATACGGGTCTCCAATGATTGCCAGATTGGCAATTATAGCTTTTGTTATGTTTTTTACCTAAACTTGCAGTCGGAAAAATTCGTTACAAAGTTTGACAGTCGTTACAAAGTTTAACAGTTGTGCGCAAACTCTTGCCGGGTGTAACTGAGTTATAAGAACTACGTTTTTGGCAAAACTCATGCATAAAAACTTTCAAGTTGCTAGCTCAACGCGCTCTCAACTTACTTGAAATACGTAAAACGGACAAAACGAGAGACAAATGCACGAACATCCACATAATTTTGCACTTGGTCAGTTAAAGGCCAAAGTAAAATTCCATTAAAACCATTAATTAAAAACATAACAAAAGCTATAATTGCCAATCTGGCAATCATTGGAGACCCGTATGGTGATATTCGTATCAAAATTCGAACAGTTGTAGCAAAATTCCACTTTGAAGTCAAATTTTCCAATAAGATTTTTTTAAAACTTGTTCCAATCGAATTTTGATGTATGGGAGTTTTATGTAGAATCATATCCTAAATAACTTTTGTTCTTGCACTTTTTTGATAAGATGCACCGTTTTTGAGATATTCACAAAAACCGTTTTCGTTCGTATGGGGGGTACCCCCCCTAATGGTCCATTTTTGCCAATTAACGAACTTAGCCTCGCATTTTACGAAAAACGGATCTGCGCAAAATTTCAAGTCTCTAGCTCAATCCGTGCGCCCGCAATCCGCGCCACAGCAGACGGACAGACAGACAGACAGACGGACAGACAGACAGACAGACGGACGGACATGCAGAAATTAATTATTTTTATCATTCTAAACACACTGGTGTAATTCATTTTTATGTGTTATGACGGGATCTTGGCGTTACAAACGGTATGGCAAAGTTAATATACCCTTTGGTTTCACCATACGGGTATAAAAAATATATACCCATATAAGGAAACTAAAAACACCATATTGCGGGCAACTAATCAAAGTTAATTTAAAGAAACTTCAAGACCAAAATATATTGCAACAAATTTTTTAGAATGACTTAGACAAAAAAATGGTCATTGAGTCCCAGTCTACCCTACAATTAAATTGTTTTCAACAAACACAAATTCTCGTAAAAAACTCCAAAAATATCTCATATATGTAGTTGACAAAATTAAAAAAAAAATCACCACAAATTACAAAATTAATTAGGAATTAATAACCGCATAAGGTGATGAAATTCAGGTTATTTGGACCGAAACATTAATCAAATTTTGCATCTATGTAGTTTATCTATGTCTTATTGTATAACTAGCAGTTGTTTGAATCATTAAAATGGAAGACCTTAAACCGCAAACTCATTTTATATTAATTTAAGGTTAAACCGAACCTAAAACGAAAGGTGACCTAATAAATTTTATGGTTTATTATTTCGTATTTAAAATTCAGTGAAAATATCGATTTTACTTGATGGTGTACTTCCGGCAATTTAATATAAATCGTTATAAAATTTAAAGCGATCTTATCATCACTAAATTACCTAGAATTCGAAATGTTTTTCAAAGGTAATTAAATTAATAACAATTTAAAATAATTTAAATGGTATCATTTTGATACTAAATTATTTGTTTCTTAATATTTTTGTTTTTCAAAATTGGAAGTTTTTAAAATGAAAATTACGAAGCCATTTAAGTGTTTTTAATGTTTTTGACCTTTAAACATTTAATACATATCGTTGCCCGAGAATTCAACGTTGAGAAGACGTTTAGAACAACATACCACAATTAAATTCTCCGAATATTCGTTGCAACTCTACTTGACACCTAAGAGTTTTCGCCTGCGGCGTATTTGTTTTGAGATTTTCTATTTCCAGCCCACTCACAAAATTTTTCGCGTGCATTTTAAAAAAAAAATCTCTGTGACATATCTTTTGTTGCAAACAGAACTCCAAAGAAAAATGGGAGCCTTCCCAATTCTTTCAAAAATTCTAAATACGGGAAAAAAAGAAAAAGGACGCCAGATAGGTACAGAACTTGTCCCTAGGGCCCCTTTGCATTCGCGCGGTCCAGTAAGAAAATGACTTGATTTTGTATTCAGGACTTTTAGATTTTGGATTATTTTCCCCGAACTTTCTCTAAATTAGAAGATTTCCGGCAGATTTTTTGGATGTGTATCTCCTAGCACACCTGTTTCTAGAGCAGCGTATTTCTAGGTCGGCATTTTTGCCAATTGGAATTTTGCGGCATACAACCGAGATGTAAAAAAAATATTGTGTGAAAGAAATGTCTAAAACTTTATTACGCTAATTTTATTCTGCGATACTGAATTCACGTTTTACAACCCTTTACATTATTGTGTCGTATTCTGAAATATATTCCTGAAAGACGACGGAACTGGATTTTTTTTTTCAAATCGCCGGATTATTTTAAAATTTTGACAACTTTTGCTAACTAACTTTATTCTGCGATAGGTGAATAAAGTTTCTCGAATAAATTCTGAATAAAATTTGAACTGTGGGGCGTTAAATTTAACAGAGTATTTGACCACTTAATGTCAAAAATTTCGTCTGCGGCGCATTTGTCTTTTTTTTAAGTAGAACATGTTATGTTTATAATTAGTTTTTATGTCGCCTACACAAAGAAAGTAGCAAAGAAAGTGTTATATAGGGAAACGCAGGACAAAACGGACATATTGTGTATGTTAACTAATTTTTCGGAGGTATGGGCTTTACAAAACTCGAAAGAAAGCATTTTTACAGTTCAAACTTTTTAATATAGCCCTATTAAGATGTTTTATGTCGGTTTTACGCTTCTTGCGGAAAAGATATTACATTATGGGTTGAATACATTAAAAAAGTCGTTCGAAATAATATTTCGGCGGTGGATGGAGTAAGGCTGGCCCTTTATTCCCGGCTCATTTTGCCCTGTTGTAACGGTAATGGCAAATTACAAAAAAACATACTAATAATGGGAATTACAAAAATCTATCAAATCAACAAATTAGTTTGAGGACCACGTATTTTTGACCCAAAGGGGTTTTGGGAGAAATACAGTGATTTCGCTTTTCTTTTGACACACAAAAAAACTAAGGTACCTATTGCTTCAAGCAAAAGAAAAAAAAGTTTTTCTTGCCTTGCTCCTTCGGATGTCCCCCTGCCTCTTCCGACCAACAAAAACCTTGTCCAGGACACTCGAAGGCAACCCATAAGACACAATATCGGTTTAAAAGGCGATGAAAAAGAAGAGGGCCGTTTTTCCAGGAGTGCCCGCTGTTTCCCGTGTTCCCCTACTTTTTTCAAATATCGAAAAATTCAAAGCTTTTTTCGGGGAACAGTTTTTTATTTTGTTTGAATAAAAACTTTTCAGCAGATCGATTTTCGTCGGCCCCCAAAACCCTTCTCGATTTCTATGTTAAACCGGAATTCAATTATACTAAATTTAAATGTATCTTATGCTACTATATCCCCTTGAAGTATATGTTTCTCGCATTCAGGTTCAATTTTCTTCTCCGCTTGAGCACCTGGGCTTTAGATAAATTACAAAATATGGATAGGGTTACAATATTGGCAGGACATTGCAATTCATCAACGGCAGAGGCCATGGTATCAGTTTCATATATTACAAAGCGTTAGGTATTACTACTAATTCCAGTGCTTTCCCACTAAGCGACGCCATCACTCTCTAATGTACTAACCATTCAAACAGTTTTTTCGTCCTTTTTCTACAAAATAAATTTCCAATAACAAAAACAAACTGTAAAAATTATTACCCTAAAGCTGTTTCTGACTCATCATAGCAACTGCCCCCATCTAAATCAATATCGGATCCAGATCCGCAGGACATTCGAGAGTCCGAGTCGACATCCACATTAATCTCCTGTTCAACATCCTGATCATCATCTTCGTGACCAGACATTTTGGTGACCGTAATTATGACCGACGATAAAATTCGAAGTGAAATCAATAAATCACCACTAGGTTCTTACTGGGAAGGTAGTAGGATAAAAATCGATTGCTGACAGATTTAATCACTTTATTGGTCAGCAATCAACAGGAACGACAACACTGCACTGAATTCATAATTTTACTTCGTGTAAATATTTTTGAATTTAAAATTTTAATTAAATAAATTCCTTAATTCAACATAATCACCGAACACACACACAACACAAGTTTTCAGTAAGTGAATTGTAGGTCTATTTTAAGAAATTAATTAATTCAACAAAAATTGTTAACATCGAGTGTTAAAAAAATCACTCCTAGGCCCCTACCACACTGAACGCTATTTCGATATAAATCTAGCGACACCCTTTTTTAGGTTAGGTCCAAATCGAGTAACACTAAGCTTCACAACAAAATATCGGAAATGTCTTAATTAAACTGCTACTGTTATCTAAGATGTCAGAGAGCTGTCACCACAGTCTCCGCGTCCGCTAGCAAACGAATTGAGCTACAAAACCGAAATCGCTTGTCGGTCTATCGAACGACCATTTAGCACATATTCAAATTGCATTCAATTAAAACTGGCGCAAAATCTGTCAGCCGAACATAGGTAAATGTTTCGATTTTTACATGGAATGCTTCTCGTCCAAATGGAGTGTTTTTTTAACGGTCGAGTAAACGGTTCTCCTCGTCTCGAGTTTAAACGTTAACTGAACTGAAACCGGTGAAGGATACTGGTTTGCTTGAGATGGTGTGTTGTTTTTCCGAAGCTCCGCCCCGACAGTGTGCATTGGTGCGTTATCTAATTTATGCTTCTATCGGAGAGATGGTTTCGACGAATATAAATGGACGACAGAACACGTTTGTATGCGCCAAGTGTGCCAAGTTGGGCGTAACTTGCCGTGCTGTGATTGGCTGTCGAGCGAACAGCACTCATATTAAAAACAGTGTCAATTACTGGTGTTTTTCCAGCGATATAGATTGGAAAAGGGGGCAGGGATGGGGGTCTGATCCTATTTATTTTGATTTGGCAAAAACAATTTAGTTTTAGAGTAAACGACCAAACGGATTTGTTCAATGTTTAATTTTGACTAAGCGAACTTTTGTTTGCCTTGTTACAGGCAAAACCAGAAAAACTGCTATTTACGCTCCGTCCCGCTACGCCCTAGACTTTTAGTACTTTTCGAAGGTGGAAATTTGGGGGGTGTTTTCGGGCTCTCATTGCTGGAAAAAGGTCTCTGATTGCAGTGCTATAGGATTAGGGTTGAGTTTGGATTGGGTTTGATGGGGGAGTGTGGGGCTAGTCGGGCCTGTATGTAATTCACGCGAATTATTTTTGTCCCTTTTTATATGGCCGTTTGTCGGGTGTTTTGTTGGTGGATCATTGGCAAGTTTTGTGAGCTTTTTGTATGTTAATCTGAGTAAATACTCTTTCATCTCTTTCGCATTCCCATCGAATTGTTTTTATACCAATGTTATAGCCATTTACCGTGTTGTGTTATATGATATTTTTCGTGGTCTTTTTGCAGTTAGTTTATATTACTTTGTGATGTTACCTGGCTGAGGTTTTTTTCATTCTTGTCTCCGAATGAAGGGCGGGGTAGAGAGTTTTATTTTTAGATTTGCAATCTAGAATGGTTTTCACAACGAGATACTAATATGGATACAGTCCTGAATGAATTGGAATGGATGGGGCATTGGGTTGATCTCCATTTTATTCTACTATACATATTGTGGAGCTGTTATGGGGAATGGCGATTTCCTCTGGAGTTTGGTGTAATGTCTTCGAATGGTTTGGTTGAATATAAAAATTAATAATTCCCGGGGATGAGAGCAGATCAAGTTTTTATTGTACTCAACTGGTTTTTACTTAATTTTTTTATTTATTTACTTTTTCATCAACATTTTTTCATCATGTTGGCGGTTCATTTTTTCTGGAATTTTATTTTTTCCCATTGTCGATTGCTGTAGAGTTTTAAGTTGCTTTTGGCATTTCCCAGGTGAATGGAGGGAGCGAGTTCTTTGCGCCGGTTGAGATGAATTTGAGCTTTTATGAATTTTCATTTCGACGTAATAAGATTTGATTCATTGCGATTTTAATTTAGGATGAATGGTTTCGTGTATTTTACACAGAAAAAGAAATATGGAGGGTAAGTGTCTAAATAAAGTTATAGAAAAACAAAATAAAAGCAAAAGATGGTCGCGAAAGAAAAGAAAACCCGAAGGACGGATATTTACAAGAGTTCTATGTGTTTGAGCTGAAGGTAAAATGGAATTAGATTTAAGGAAAAATAATTTTGAATATTGAGATTGTCTCGAAGTTTTTTTTTTCATTTATGAAAATGATTTTGATAGATATTTTTGCTGATGACTTTAGACTCACCAAATTTATGAATGATTGAAATTAATATAAAAGTTGGCTAATAATGTTTTTAATTTATCATACACTCTATAATTTTTTAATAATTTTGTTTATGTTGTTTTATAGAACCGGAAACAATGCTAAAAATATTTTGCAACTCAACAATAAGTCACATGTTATTTTTAATTCGAAAAATGTACATTTTTACTTCACCGTCTTGGGAATATGGGGTATCTAAACGCACTTTAATGCACATAATGATTCATGATTTTAAAGCTAGAGAAATAAACGGACATCTTGAGATAAAAATCAAATCATTCTAGGAGGAGAGGAGGAGAGGAGGAGAGGAGGAGAGGAGGAGAGGAGGAGAGGAGGAGAGGAGGAGAGGAGGAGAGGAGGAGAGGAGGAGAGGAGAAGAGGAGGAGAGGAGGAGAGGAGGAGAGGAGGAGAGGAGAGGAGGAGAGGAGGAGAGGAGGAGAGGAGGAGAGGAGGAGAGGAGGAGAGGAGGAGAGGAGGAGAGGAGGAGAGGAGGAGAGGAGGAGAGGAGGAGAGGAGGAGAGGAGGAGAGGAGGAGAGGAGGAGAGGAGGAGAGGAGGAGAGGAGGAGAGGAGGAGAGGAGGAGAGGAGGAGAGGAGGAGAGGAGGAGAGGAGGAGAGGAGGAGAGGAGGAGAGGAGGAGATGAGGAGAGGAGGAAAGAAGGAGAGGAGTAGAAGGGGAAGATGGCGATTTTGTGATGATAGTATTTAATATCACAGAAAAAATAGGAAAAAGCAAGGAAGTGCATGTCCTGAAAGACGACAATTAGTGCCACGTACGTAATGAACAGCTTCCAAAAGTAAAAATTATTATTTGACATTGATTTGGTTTCAAACGTGAAATTTTTTATTTGATAATATTATTTACATTTGTTTAATTTTAATTTAAGGCGCCAGATTGAACGTATTTAAAAGTCCATTTGTCAGTGCGGTTAATATTTATTTGCTTAGATCGAACATAATGCTACATTTACACGAATGACAAATTTGTCATTTTTTTCTTGTCATTATGTTAATTCCCGTGTAAATGGCATAATTTTTGTAATTTTTTCTGTCAGAAAATGTCAATCTCTCATAAAAGAATGAACTTGTCCATTCTTTTATGCCAGATTGTCATTCGTGCAAACGCAATATTAGTTATGACAACTTTAGTATTCAACTTTTGTCATAACTAATATTGCGTTTGCACGAATGACAATCTGGCATAAAAGAATGGACAAGTTCATCCTTTTATGAGAGATTGACATTTTCTGACAGAAAAAATTACAAAAATTATGCCATTTACACGGGAATTAACATAATGACAAGAAAAAAATGACAAATTTGTCATTCGTGTAAATGTAGCATAAGGTGTTGTTATTATGACAATGAAGAGACTACAATTTTCGCCAATTAAATGTATCCAAAAAAATCGCCGTCCGACACTAATGACAGGACAAAGATTGAGAAAAAAGGGCAGACAAAATAGCAAAACAGGTGACTCCTACCTGAATATCGGCCATAAACCGATTTGTGATCATTGACGCCGGTCATAATCGCAAAATATCCAGCGGTTTCACTGTTAACCACAAACTTCCTTTCAATAATTCCACTAAAACTAAAAATTGATTGTTTCTTTTAGTTCAGTCCACTTCTTTATCAAGTGTTTTTCATAAGAAAATCTAATGAAAAAAAATATATATTTCCAATTTTTCACCTCTACATCATCTCTACCTGTTTCCATACCTATGCTGAATCCGGATGGCCGAAATGACAGACAAGACAAACATTTGTAATGATTATAATTGGTCTTGTGCGGCGCTATAAATTCTGGTCCAGCAGATCCGTTGTGTTTGGCAACGAGATGCGTTTTTAAACCATTTAACTGTTTCCTTTGGCGGTAGTTAACTTCTCGACTGTTTCCGATTGTCCAATTCAAACATAACAAATTGAGGTCTCATCCCGGAATATTAATGGTACCAAAGATTACAAGTGATTAGGAAGATACACTCTTAACATAGTCTTGTATTTAGAATAGTAGAATGAATAACAGGTGAGATTCAGGTCTTTCGATGCCTTATTATAATTTTTTCTAATGCTTTTTTGCATTTTTTTTTACGGATATACCTAAGTTATAATAAGATGGATAGGTAAAATGTTAACTGTGATGGTTTGCAGTTCCGGGCATAAAATAATTACTGAGAAACATAAAATAACCGTAATTGTAAAATGAATGAAAGCATGATTTTTATTCGCTCGATTGTCTATTTTTTATTATTTTCCTCCGGAAAATTCAATTGTGGCAATTGTGAGTTGTTTTCTTGAGCTCGTTTTTAGATTTGAAGCAATTATTTAAATGGCAATTAGCAATGAAATTTTATTGTTTTGATATTGAAGCTTTTTATAGTCTTCTTCAAATTTTTCCTGGTCCTACTCACTATTTATTTTGCATTTGAAATTTGATTGGGGTGAAATTGGATTTTTTAACAGTTGGGATTAAATATTTTACAGTTTTAATGAGCCACATTCTGTCCGAAATTTGTTATTATTTTATGTTATTTTATGCGTACATACATCGATTGGCATGTATTGGTATTTCCTTTAAATATTTGCAAAATTAGTTCGGCAGTCAACGTGTTAAGAAGATTAAAAAAAACTTTAAGATATCACGGTAGAGTAGAACACGCTTAAATGCACATCGAATTTCGCAGAATTTTATGTGCATTTATCCGTGTTTTGCATTTATACGTAGCACGGAAGCACGGATAAATGCACATTAATGTGCAATTATGCGAGTAAAAGATAAACATGCAACTTTAATATTCCTGTAATAAACATTTAAATTCAACAAGGCTACACAAAAACAAAGAACCTAATTAAGAATTCATTTTATCAAATAAAAATAACAATAATCACTTTTTTTTGTGTAATTACATTTCATTTTTGCACATGTGCATTTAAGCGTGTAAAATTTCATATAATTTAAACTTTTGCGGATGTGAAAATGGTTTCATTTAAGCAAGTATTGCAATTAAGCGTGTTTCATTTATCCGTGTATATTTATATGAAAAATTCTTAAAAATCCTCCATGCACAAATTTTGCGTGCAATTACACGAGTTTTGCATTTACGCGTGTTGCATTTAAGCGCATTCTACTGTATTCGAATATGTAGGTTTGACTTAGGACTGTCCAAAAAAAAAGTCACGCTAATTTTCGGTCTTTCGAAATACCCCTCTTCCGTCGTCGCGATTTTTCGTGATATTTTGAGTTTAATACAAGGACAATTTCTTGTCGAAACCACTTACAGTTGCGCTTTTAATCCAATCCTTTGTGGATAAGAAATTCTTGTTATAGAAAACATCAGCCTCATTGACCTTCATTTTTTTCAAATATTCTCGAATTCCCAAATACGCAGAGCAATATTAAATTTTATATATAAAATTTTTATATTTTTTTAGAGGAAATCTAGAAATACTAAAAATTTTAAAACAGAATGTTTTTCCTCAATTATTTCCGTCAATAAATTTTGAAATGTGATTCTCAGATTATAGAATTTCAAATTGATTTAAGTATATAATAGAATTCTACTTTAGTAATTTTGTACTAGTATGTAAGTCTATTAAGAAAAATGATTCTCCTACAAAATGGTTGTCATTAATAATTCAAAATGGCCGACAAAACAAATGACGACTACACAAATTGACCATTGCTACTTCGTTTGAAAATCTACAAGATCTCTCGATGATACAGGAGAAAAGAGCAAAATCCTCAGTACAAAATAAGAAATACAAGCCATAAGTAAATAGAACAACAATAATATCAAGTGAACAATTTGCCAATTCTTCGTGCATTTTGCTTTTATGTTGTGCTTTGTTCCGGTGAAATCTCGTTGAAAGAGTTTTTTATGATTGCGACGATACGTCGATGAGGGTTGAGATGGAAAATATCTGAAATGGGATAATTTTGTTGAAATTTGTAAAATTTCTTCTATGACCGTTATTTGATTTACTTAACATAGTGGACTTATGCTGGGTCATTGCCTCCTACAACACAAGGCCGCAAGATCTCAAAGAACTTTATTCTGACGTCACATCAGTGGTAAAGCTTTTTTCGATGTTGCTATGCAATTCAAATGGGGACAAACGAAAATTCGATTTTATTGGCTCATATCTCGGAAACTATTAATGCGACAACAAATTGAATTACGCACTATTATACTCAATGTAATTATCTGTCGTTGGGTTCATGTCCCAATCATGTCGAATATATATCAATTAAATTATTTGCGAAAACCCAAATCGATATGATTTTAGATGGAGAGTAGGAGTGGAGAGCGACGTGAAGAGAAAACGAAAAATCACACCTTTGTTAAGATTTTGTTCGATAACTTTTTTTCTGTTGGCCTTTGGTAACTAAGACATATGACTGAAAGCAAGAATATCGAATATTCTATAGGAAAGTGAAAACAGTTTTTCCGGCAAAGGAACAGTTTCCGAGATATAAGCCGATAAAGTCGAATTTTCGTTTGTCCCCATTTGAATTGCATAGCAACATCGAAAAGAGCTTTACCACTGATGTGACGTCATTTTTAGATCTTGAGGCCTTGTGTTATAGGAGGCAATGGCTGGGTCCTCGCTGCAGACTTTACAAAAAACTGACAACAATCGGTGGTGAAAATTTCTTTTAAAAATTGAGATAAAATGCCTAACGAAAGACTTCTCTAAAAGATTTAATAAAAAAAAACAAATTTCCGACAAAAAAAAATTGCCTTTCGAAAATCGTCTTTAAAATTTGGAATAGATTTTCAACAACCAGAAATGTTTTTGGAAAAATAAAAAATTATTTGACTGTAAGCGAACTTAAATAAAACAACAAATCCTTAATCACAAAATACAAAAGAGTGCTGATCGATAAAGCTTTATCATTTCAGAGTTGCCAATACAAAACTTTTTGAAAATTTTTTTTTTGCTGCGTTTGAAGCGTATTTTTCCAAAATCAGAAAACAAATTTTTCAGCATGAAAACCGTCACTTAAGGCGCTGTTTAAATATGAAACTTTATTTCGCGAATTTTATTCTACGATACTAAATTCATGTGGCACAACCGTTTACACAACGACACAAAATTCAGGAATTTATTCCGGACAGACGACGACAGTATAGCTTCAAATTTTGATAACTTTTGTTAAGTTAATTTATTCTGCGAAAGATGAATAAAACTCGCGGAATAAATTGTAAATAAAATTGAGACTTTTGACAACAAATCTGTAAAAAAAACACTTGGAAAAAAAAATTTTTGTTGTCCTGTAATTTTCTAAAACTACATATTTGATTTTCCAATTCATTCGCAATTTACCGATTACTACAGCAAATCGTAAAAGTCTTTCTTGTTATCTTCTTAAAGCAATTGATACTTGGTATGCATGTGAGATGGACTCGTTATTAATTCAGTGGTAGAGCATTGTTCACGTTCTGTTTTATTGTTCTTAGCAGCAGCTATCTACCTTTCAAACAGGTACATACGATACACATTTATGCTGCCATAGCATAAAATTGCTATACTTGCGATCTGTAGAAATGCCAACATTGAACCATTCATATAAGAAATCGCAACATACTTGCAACTGGAAGTGGACAGAATTCACCCCTTCTCATCCTCTACTATAGGATTGCTTTTCGCTCACCTGTCTTTGATTTTATACGCTGCAGCATCCTCTGTATTTCCCCGATCTAGCCCACACTTCTTGCAAGTTAAGCGAAATTGTGGTAAAGATGCTCGTTTCAATTCTAAAGAGCGCTAAGAGTGAAATTGTATTAGTGTCGGGTTTTTTCAGCGCTTGACCGGCTCTTTGCTATTATTTTATGTCATTTCAAGCGTGTGAATGGAATCCGAAATGTAAAATAATTTAATATTTAAGTGGGAAATGGGAATTTACCGGCATATCGAGACTCATCGAAATATTGCCATTGGAATTTAATGTGATTCAATCTGATATGTAATAAATTATGATTAATAATTCACCAATGGTTCGATGTTTTACAACTAATCGACTTGCCGAGTAGGTTATGAGTTTTCACCTGGTTTTACCTTGATCCCATCGATATATTCCATATATTCCAGCTTTGTAACTTTTGTTTTTCCTGATCCCATTTTCCCTTTTTGTACCAATACAAATTTGTTCGACCTGTGGGAAAACCTATTCAATTTTGTTACATTGTTACGGAAAAATCCAATCACTTCGGTTATGCACTGATGCTAATATAAATGAAATTTTCAAAATTGTACTTAACTGAATGTTTCATTAATGGCGTTTTGGGCTTCTTTTTAAAAGCAAATCCGAGGAAAATTACTTTTGTTACGTGATCTGGAAATGTGGCGTTTATTGCTTGATCTTTTTCTACGATAAGATGCAGCCGTGTATCTTAAATTGCGAAATGTTACACCATATAGGAAAATCTATTTCCCTTAATTGATTTTCAGACAATCATTAATACGCCATTATTTAAATATTTTCGCATTATCTGTTTTTTTTTAAATTATCATTATGACGATGTTATTTAGCGTAATATTGCGAAAAGAATTTTTGATTGAAAAACAAATATCAGTTAATTTAAAATTGGCCTAAATTTTTAAATTGTCGGCAATTCTGCGTATTTTTGTACTCTCTATGATATATCATATAGAAGTATATTAGATTTAGGATACCGTTTGTAACGCGGACACAATCATCGGACACAAAAATGAACTTCACCAGGGTGTTAGGGGTGACAAAAGATTTTGACTTCCGCATGTTCGTCCGTTTGTCCTTCCGTCTGTCCTTCCGCCCGTACGTCCTTCTGTCTGTCTGTTTGTCTATTCGCGAACACCATAACTTTCCAAAGGATTGAGCTAGGTTCTTGAACGGGCCTTCCCCTCTCCCCTCTCCCCTATACAAATAAAACAGATTTTCGGGATTTTCTCGAAAACGGTGAGTTATATTGAAAAATTTATTAAGGTAAAATGTATTTAGAATAGGATTTTACATAACTCATACATACATCAAAATTCAATCGCACCACTCCTTTTCCCCTCTCCTATACAAAAGGGTTTTTTTTAGAATAAACATTTAGTCTATCATCATATAGAGTATTTGACGATTGGCCTCCGGCAATTGTAGCTTTTCTTATGTTTTTAAATAGAGTTTTCCAATGGGTATTCAAATGTCGTATCTGGCTTGCTATCACGATAAACCAGTTTAAAGGTATATTCTACGAAATATTTTGTAGTTGTTTATTTATACTTTCACACATTTAGAACGACAGCAGCCCAGATACATTCCGTGAATTCCCTTAATACTTTTTGAAAATTTTCAGCAGGCACAAAATAGATATTAATGTGAAATTCTTGGTATTTGTGCTTATAAATCACAGTTTAAATCAAGCGTGTTTTCTGGAAATGGAGTTTTTTTTTATAGAAAAAGCTGTACATTTTAAGATTTGGAAATAGCTGTTTGCTTCTTGCACCCAAGAAGGGCATCAGTGGTTTCCAAAATTCATTAATTGATACAAAATACAGGCCAAACATATGTTAGGAATCCACAATTTAGCTTGGCTTCGTATCTGTTGGTCTGTCTGGGTCAAATCGTGCAATCTAATTTTGCTCCACTTCCTCTAATGCGATTGACTTTTTAAATGATAATAATTTTTTTTTGTATTATATTGATTGAAAAACTACAATTTTTACACCTATTTCAAACCAGTATTTGATTTCAAAGTGTCTTATAACTATGGTGCAATACATGATCATTTGTTTATTTACTTTGAATATCTCCAATTTGAAAAACTACCATAAAAATGATGTAAATGAACTGAACTAAATCTTACATGTTTTATGAAACAATTCACCATTTTCAATTTAGATACAGTATATACGTTCGCATTATACGGTAAAAAAATATAATTCAATATTAACAAACACAAATGTAACAAATCTAATACGTTTGAAATCTTAATAATAGATAAACGCTAAATCATTTCAATGCTATGATAATCCTACGATTTTTATTTTGAAATATATCTCATCAACAGGCAACAACTTAGCATTAAGGCCAATAATATAAACACGTATAAAAAGCCATTTTACAATATTCACATGGAAATATCGCATTATAGCATTCATTTTAGTTTTAGATATTAAACGGAAAACGAAGTTTAAAACTATACAAGTCTAAATAATAGTGCTATAGCGAGTGAAAAAAAAATAATTTCATAAATTTGCGTTTCAAATTTGTATCATCATAAATCCATGATACGTGATCCAATAATCGAGCATAATTTGTTCTGTATTCGCTGGCGATCTTTAATGCTATTTGAGTGCTTTTTATGCGATGGTGATGTTTTGATGTTTCTACGTTTGCCATTTACCACAAATTGAAAAGCGCAAAATTACCGAGCAAAATACCATTTCATGTTTGATTGAATTTCGTTCCTCTTAAAAGGATATTATTTAGATGGCAATCTCGATTGATGGGAAATTACGATATATATTTTTCTACTCTAAAAGTCTCCAGACGATATACCAATGAAAATGGTGATGATTTCCAATTATGCCAGAGTTTTAAAGTTTTATATCACGAAAGATCAGCAACGTTTTCACGTTTTAACTTTGCCAATAAACCGTTTTTGACTTGAATTTTGTTCCATGATTGAGTTGGACTCGTCAATTTAAAAATACACCATTTTTATCCAAACAGCCATTACTATTAAGTATTTTGTCTTCCATTTTAGAGGTTATTGTGATTATATTCGGTTAAATGGAACGTTTATTTCTTAAAAAGGTCAACATTTTCCATCGGCAGTCTTTTGATTTTTATTATTTAAAATATCAACTGATATCCGTTGTGTTTTCCATTATGAAATTGTTTCTTTAAAGAATTTGTGGTTTTTGATCATACATCTTTCATCTTTCGGTTGAATTTTGACACATAAATTTCTAATGACGGGTTTCACAAAATGTTTAACAGAAACTAAATCGAGCTAGTGAGCTGATTTAACCTTCTTCCGTCCCTCGGGTCTAATTTGACCCAAACAGAAATTAGTTTGCTTGTACCTTTAAAAATATTTATATTACGAACCTGAAATTTTTTGACTTTGCCTTATTTATTGTAAACTAGCAGTATGCAAAAAGTTGGCAACTTCCGATTAACCGTTACAGTGCTACAAAAATAGTCACACTAAAGACCTTCGGGTCTAAAATGACCCAAGGCAGTTAATCGTATAAAAAATGTTTAATTTACTCATATTATATTATAGTCGTTAGTGTTTGTAAACTATATCTAGAATACGGATCTAAAATCTTTGACCGAACGGGGTGAGTTCTCGGGTATAAGAAACCGATTTTTTTGGATGTCAATTGGGAAAAACTCAACTGCCATATTTCTCAATTTTTGTATGAAGTTTTTTGGCCGCTATTTTCGGGGAGAGTTCATTAGAACAATATATAAGTCTTTTGGGTTATACATATGTTGTTGTATGTTGTTCGAAAAACATAAAAAAAACTCGTTTTTTGATTTTTGTATACACTAAACCTTTATGGGTCAAAATAGACCCGAGGAACTTTAGTGTGATTTTTTTTGAGGGACGGATGAAGGTTAAAGCAAAAAAAAAAATTTCGCTAACTCGATGTAGTGGCCGCAAACCATAAAATTTTTTTTAAGTAATTTTAGAAATACTATTCGCTAAAGATCTGCAAGCTCATCCTGAGCTGTGCTTCGGCATTAAAGGGTTTTCCCCTAAGCTCTGACTGGAGCGATAAAAAAAAACTTTTTCCAACCTGTGGGTTACAGGATGTTACCTTCCAAAATATGTATAAGTTAACAACATGGTTCCCATCAATAATGCTGAAGCAACATTTCCCACGAACCAACCTCACGATGCACCCAAGTGGGTGTCAAATTAAAGTCGTCTGGACAGGTGGGTCACCTGAAACTTCCGATCACGTTGCACCGTGAAACATGGCCAACAAGTAATTGTTTTACGTTAGAATAAGTTCAGTTCAATGTAAGACATCAAAGTGAAAAGATCTAAAATAATAAATAATAAAAAATAAAATTTGTTTTTTTTCTAATATTAATAAATAAATCTTTTAACTTATATCTTTTCAATTTTTTTCGTCAACTTTTATCATACTATTTGTATGAGAAGAAGGAGCCTAAAATTTTTGCCAGAAAGGGCAAATATTTATCTAATAAGGATTGAGCTCTTCCTGGCCTGCATCAAACCATAGAAAATATACTACAAAAATAGGTTAACAAGATGGGCTACTGGAAAGCTAGCCGAGGGGGCAAAATGAATGAAATTATATTCCATAACTAATCGGAAAATGTACTCTTTTTAATTAACCAACAAATTTTGAAAAAATGTTGAAATGTATATTTTATAGTAATTTTAAAAAGAAAGAAAAGCCAATAAGCCACCCATATGAATAACGTTCAGCAAGTTTTTTATTTTATTCACAAAAATTATGTTCTAATCATTTAATTGTTTCGCATTTTTTTATCCGATTTCGAAATTTTTTTTAACACGAAACTTTTTTTTCAAATTTCAAACTAATGTAGTAAGAATTTCTGCTAATTTTGACGATTCGCAAAAAAAACAATTATTATATTTTAATATTACTTTACTCTTAATTTGCTACACATATTTCCATCTTAAAATGTCGCTTCCCAACATAACAAATTACCTTAAAATATCTATATTTTCTCTTTTATTATTTCCAAACACAAATCCTTATCTTGTTTTAAATTAAAACCGCAATTTTCGTATTTAAATTTAGCTGAAATCCATTAAAACTTAATCGATAGATATATGTCAATAGAAAATCGTTTAAATTAGACAACGAAATATTTTCATTTCGAACGTATAAATAAGTGAAAGTTTTCTAAACACAGTCATCAAAAAACGTTCATTTCGTATCATATCAAATTAATATTGATCATTAATCGACATCACGATTCAAAGACAATCATTAAGTTAAATTGAGTTTTATTCATTTGGTTTTATTTCATTTCATTTGATTTGAATTCTATTTTTCTCGTTGTTTTTTTTGTGTCTTTTTTGGCCTTTTGTTCTGAGCATTCAACATCAATTAGTCATTCGATGGAGCTACATAAATAATGTCGGTCTTGTCATCAACAACGATCTCTTCAATTTTCAACTCGAATATAACAGAATTCCACATTGGATTTGTTGATTGATAGGTAAAAAGTTTTAATGCATTTGTTACCCATCATCCCTAGCCCTATTACCTAAGTTGACACGCGTTATTTTCGTTAAGATTAACCCCTTATCTTTTTTTGGATTCGTTACTATCCTAATTAGTTTAGCCCCGGTCCATTCACCTACCCGAAATAATTCAGTTTGATTTTAGTTAATTTAATTATTAACACCACACAAGACTACGTATAAAATAATTGTGAGTGGGTAGAAAGCATTTCCTAAATAGTTTTCCTACGAATTAAACTCCAAATATATTTACGAGTCAATTCTGTCTTCCACTTCATTTGTACGGGGTTTCTGTATGGTTCGCATTAAGGACGGTTACATCGGTGTACATGAGTAGCACATGTATCTTCAAATAGGCCTAAAATATATGCGATAATATCCCGACGACATTACTAAACCACTTAATTGAGTCATGCGACGTAAGTCAATTAACAGGCTCCAATAAAACTTACCTGACGACGATGACGATGGATTTCCCTGCTTTTTTCTGTCCCTTCTTATCTGAAAAGGTATACGCAGTCCAAGGCGTATGCCTTATGTGTAGGTGGTATTCAGGTTTCCACCCGCAATCAAAGAGTGTTTTCTTTGAGTTCTTGGGGAGGCTTGCTCACTGGTTTATTGTCAAATGCAAATGATAGTCAAGAAAATGCGTTTTTATTCACAAGAAGTGGAAGCGGTGGAAACTTTGGGAATGGAATTGCCATAAAGTGCAAGTTAAGAGTTATAAAATGTATAACAGATCTAAAAAAATTAAAAACTTAAGAAAAGCTACACGGTAAAAAATCTTGGAGTAAATTCCAATCAAAACTGGATTACGGTGGACCTATATGTAATCCAAGGGAAAATTCTAATCCAATAAAATGGATTAGAAATTTTTACAAATTTTTTTTGGTTTAATTCAGTATTAAAGTCTAAAATTTTGATTAAATTGTAGACATTAATGTTAAAAGTATTTAAGTTCAATACATAATAAAAAACTGTTCAAATATGACTGCAAAAAAGGCTAAAATATTTTCAAAAATTCGCATATATTAAATTCCAATTCAAAATATGTATTAAGATTTCGTCAATATAATTTTTGGATTGAAAAATACTCCAGGATTTTTTGCCGTGTACAATTGCCAGGGGCCAATCATCAAATACTCCATTTGACAGACAAAATGATTATTTGAGGCGTTAAAAGCTAGAGTGGACCAACCCACATAATCGAGTTTTTGAAGCTTTTTCACTTTTGTACTATTATTTACTGTAAATTTTTGGAAAAAAAAAGTTGTGTGGACTTTATTACTCAATGTTGAAATGTTCTTTTGTGCATCCAAACATTTTTATCTAGAAACTCACTCGCAATAGTGATTCAAACAAAAAAAAAATCACGATTTCGACATGTGGGTTGGTCCACTCTAGCTTTTAACGCCTCATTTAAACTTAACAAAAGCTATAATTTCCAATTTCCAATTTGGAAATTATAGAAAACCCGTATGTTGATATGGCATTGTTCGAAGTTTAAGTGAACGGCGAACAGTTGTGTAAAAATTCCACTTTGAAGTCAAACTTTCCAATAAGATTTTTTAAAATTTATTCCAATCGGATTTTGATGTATGGGAATTTTATGTAGAATCATATCCTAAATAACTTTTGTTCTTGGACTTTTTTGATAAGATGCACCGTTTTTGAGATATTCACAAAAAACGTTTTCGTTCCTATGGGGGGTACCCCCCCTAATGGTCCATTTTTGCCCATTAACGAAGTTAGCCTTGCATTTTACGAAAAACAAATCTGCGTAAAATTTCAAGTCTCTAGTTCAATCGTGCGCCCGCAATCCGCGCCACAGACGGACAGACAGACGGACGGACAGCCGGACAGACGGACAGACAGACGGACAGACAGACGGACAGATAGACGGACAGACAGACGGACAGTCAGACGGACAGACAGACGGACAGACAGACGGACAGACAGACGGACAGACGGACAGACGGACGGACAGACGGACAGACGGACGGACAGACGGACGGACATGCAAATATCAATTTTTTTAATCATTTTAAACTCACTGGTGTAATTCATTTTTGGGTGTGAAGACGGGATCTTGGCGTTACAAACGGTAAGGCAAATTTAATATACCCTTTGGTTTCACCATACGGGTATAAAAATAGATCAAATACTTATTATGTGCGGAAAACCAGCATAAAAGAAAATATTTTTGGCGGTCCATTTATTTCCCCTATTGCCGACCCCTGATATAGAGTACAAAACAATTTTTTTAGATCTGTTATACGAAATTCCCTGAAAATTTAAGAATGTTTTGTATTTATTCGCTAACTGTCCAATGCACGAATTTTCTGAATGTAATTCGAGTAAAAATGTAAGACTGTAGGCAATTTAAACTTAACAGAATCAAAAAAAAAAGCTGCAGGCAATACGTACTATTTTACCAAAAACCATTGAAAAACGTATTTTAAATCTGTCTGCCTAATGTTTAGGCCCTGAAAATTAGATTACAAGATTTGACCCTAACAAACTAACATGTGAAACTAAATATAAGCTTTTAAAAACGGTTTGAACTTCACTTTAGCTGTAATTTTTTTAATTAAGTAAGACAGTTTTGTGAGATTTTTTGAATGATCGATCCTTTTCATAAACACTGAAAAAATTCTTACAGATGTTTACTGAACCAGGAAAAAATCGTGACCATGTACTTAACGAGATAAAATTGATCGAGTGAATGCTCACATTTTTATTTCAACGTGTGATAATTGAAATTTCCATTTGTTAGCAACATAGCTAATAAAAAAAACTTTTGATAATTTTTTATTATTGTATTTAGTTTATTTCACACACATATTTTTTCAGAATTTTTGGAACGAAACTCGAAATCTAAATTAAAGAAACTAAGAAATTTATATTAAAATTATATTATAAAGGGTTATATAGGATTTTGCATGTTTGCAATCCTGAAAAACAGTAAATGATTACTTATTTAGAAAAAAATCTATATCGATATCAAATCAATTAACCACAGGAGAAACGATTTTTGGAATTCAAAAGGAATTTCCGAGTAAAAAATTTGTAAATTCAGTAGCCAAATTGATAAAAGCCTTTTAACGTCGCATTAGAACCAAATACTTTCAAAACTCGTTTCTCCTGTGGTCAAAGAACAATTTATTAGAAAAAATTGGTTCTCCGATAGTATTTTGCCCTGGGGTCAATCCACTCACATGTCATTTAATTTCATTGGAAATCGAAAGCCTGTATTACAAACTGAAACAAGAAAAGAAAATCAAAAACAAAAACATAAAAAAAAATCACTGCAAACAAACAAATTGGTCTTAACGCTTTTATTGCTCACATTTTTCAATGTAGAATTAGCTGAACTGATAAATCACAGACAAAGACTGTCTGGCTGGACTCCTCAATACCAAAAAGGAGACATTAATAAAAATTAAGTGACACCTTATCGACAGATTTTAAAATTTCTTTAGATTTTTTTCCAGTCGATTTGTTTATGAGATGTGAGAGGAGGCCCGCGTGCCTTTCTTCATGTTTGTGTGCTGCTTTATTCTGCAAGAATTCTGACGTCGCCGTCGTCGTGTGGGATTTCTTACTCAAATCCGTCGCCTTTTACCGCACCCCTCCGTCTCCAAAGTTTTAAATCCTAAAAGCATTAATACACTCAGTTTACCTGCAGAATTCTGTCCACGTAGCCCCACACTCCCCTTTTGGTTCCTTCGTTGCTATGGGGGAGCATTTCTTGAATACTTTGGATTGCTTGGGTTGTGTGTTGAATGTCGTCTGTTCGGTCGTCAATGGATGAACCTTAATCTTGATTGACGCTCATTAACATTTTAAAAGATGTGTTTATATCTTAAAAGCTTTTTAGTTATATTATTGCTTATGTTTTACAAAATGTCTACACATAGAGAAACACCGTAAAAACGCCATAAAACTTCGCGTCTTTTAGTGTTTTTTGCACGTTTTGATTTTTGGCTTCGACCGAGGGGCTCCGGAGCCTTTCTGCTGAAAGGATGTTTTTTTTCACAATTTTGTTGTGTCCACTTAGTCGCTATAGACAGACGATTTCAATATGTGATCTTGTGGGAAGTTTCTGTAATAATCAATCAAATTTAAGTAAAACTGTAGTTACACAAGTGATTGGATCGACCACTACTTCATCATTATTTCACACCAGAAGAATAGTTTTTTGCGGTTTTCTCGAAAACGGTACGTTAGTAATCGATTTTCATGAATTTTGATGAATTTTGATGATTCAATATCCTGAGGCCGAGATTTTATGTTTTAAAGTATAATTTTGTATATGAAAATCGTAAATACAATCCAGCATTTGTAAATTACGCTTAATGAGAATTAGCCATTTCTTTCTTCTGACCTGTTTTCTCTCCTCTTTTCAAAATTTAGAGCTTTTAAAGCATTGACGATCTCCTTTTCCGCCTATGGTCCATAGGTTATATAGTTTTGTTAAAACTTCTTAAGAAAAATACGCCGCGAGTGAATTTTTTTTTTGAATATTACGAAATATGTTAAAGTTCTTTGAAAAAAATGCGCCGCAGGCAAAATTTTCTTCGCTCAAACCAGGGATGGACAACGCAATGAAATAACAAAATGATTTTTCTGCTTTTTTTCAAAATTTCGTTATAACGTTAAAGATAATTAATTCCGTTACAAACACGAAAAACGTACCAAAATGCAAATGCATTTTTTCGTTATTTATTTTATTTTTGCTTTATTTTATTTTCTACTAGGGGCTGCGCCCCGAACTGCTTCGCGGTTCACCCCCACACGATACGCGGCCTCCACACTCGCGTTTAATTTATCCTCCCCTTACTCCCCTACCTCTCGGGTTACTTTTTAATGGGTCTATGTTGGATCTGTACCCCCGGCGAACATCTATGCCAAATTTCAAGTCAATCGGTTCAACCGTTTTTGCGTGAAAGAGGAACAAACAGACAGACAGACAGACAGACAGACAGGATATTTTTTTTATGAAATTTTCCAAAAAATGTTCATCAAGTATAACCCCACAGAGCTGTCATGTGCATAAACTATCATTAAAAATAGTGGGCTAATATCTTTAATCATATTTGGGTTCTAAATCGGTTTTGGCCACATTCACCCTATTTCTAGAGATTGTTAGGTTTTATGATTATGCAATTTATTTTTATGGAAACTGACTGAATTAATTTGTGATAAGACGAACATACGCACACACACACACACATGTTGCGAAAACATCGATCTGAGTCAATAGGGTATATGTCCCGGGGATGTGGTATGTCCCGGTATGATTTCCGGTTTGAAAAGATTTTAATACCTTTCTTTCTACTATGTAAGAAATGGTAACCAAACGAAAAATATTCCAGTTATTACCGAATTTTTGGCGTTTACATGGCAACCCCGTAAACCAATTTTTCGACCCCCCCACTCCCTCCTGGGGAGTTTTTGTTAATTACAATGAATTATTGCAAAACGTATACGGTATGCGAATTTTAAGGGCAAATATTGCGTTTACATTTCGTTCAGCGAAATTTGAGAAATCATCGCCATGACCTGGAAATAAAAACAGTTTTTCCTTCGTCAAAAATAAAACTTTGGTTGCCTCCTTTCAAAATTACTTAAACAGTTTGTATTGTAACAATTTGAATGAGTTTAAATACTATAATAAAGGAGATTTGGGCATATAATACTTGTCAAAACATTAATTAAGTGTTTACCTTTTTTAAACAATATCTCCAGAAAGTCTTTCACTTCTAATTAATTGTCAACTTTAGTTTCATTTTTTCTGCGAATTTTGTTTCAGTTTTTCCCGATTAAATTCCACTAATGGCCATTAAGCTGTCAACATGTCTTAAACTGTTCTCAAGAGAACTGATTGATTAATGATAGAAACCGAGCATTATAGTTAAGTAAATCCTTGAACTACTTCATATGCAAATCACAAAACTAATAGCATCAAATTGTGAAGTGATTTTCTACCAAAGTGGGCAACCAGAAGACGACAAAAAAAAAACACAGAGAGAACCGAACCAGAAAAAAGAATTAAGAAATGCCTGGAATATTTTTCGCAATCGTATCAGCTTGGTTACCATTTAAATGCCATTAATGAACGCTTTAAAAAACAAATTCGCGCATAATCAACAAATTAATTAATTCGAGTCAAATCTTTTATTCGAGTTAATTAAACATTAGTTATCGCGCTCCCTCCTGTCCTCAGGAATTTTAACGAGTTTATGGGCGGAGGGAAGAATCAACCATTTCCATGCAAAATTATTTCTATGGCTGTAAATGGATTTTCTGGCTATTAGTTGATATTTTTCTTCATAGAGCGAAAAAAAATAGATGATGACCAAGGATGGAAATGATGATGAAGAAATGAAATAAATCTTAAGACGCGCTTCGATTAAGGGAAAATTGCTATGCGCCAAACAAGACGAAGAATGTCAATCCAATCAATGAGTGACCACCAAGGAATTTTAAAAGCGCTTTTGTAACGTCTTTAAGACTATTCATCGAAGTTCGTCCATCGATCCGAGTGTGTGTGGCAATTGAAAAATTAAATGAAACGTCGGAAAATACGAATGTGAAATCATACAATGGTGAAGTAGTTTCAAATAACGTGGAAAAGATAAAAAAAAATATATCGCTTAAGAATTTTAAACAAATTGAATTTAAATGCGCGCTCACACACATGAATTCTGACGCTTTTCTTGAGTTTTTAGTCTGAAATGCTTCACTGGGGACCATAGGAGGACCAGACCGTAAGTAATTGCATTCCCTGATAAGATTTGGTCGGAAAGCACTCAAGAAACTTTAGTTGAGGAATTAAGGGATAAAGAAATTCACTGTGAAAAACGACAATCGAACAAGAATAATCAAATTGTGCAGCACCAGGTATGAAAATCGCATATGTATTTAGTCAATTTTTGGAAAACGAAAGGGCAAAGTATTAAAAAATAAGATTTTTCGTTAATCTTTATGTGAGTTCAAGTTCTAATTTTTATTTCTTTAATAGAAATAAGCAGAATTTGCATCCTCTTGATAGGAGAATGCGGGGCAAAACGGGAACCTCATAATTTGAATAAAAGCGTAGAAAAACGCTCCGAAAATTTTTTTTCATTCCGGAAAAAACATAAGCAAAAATATCACTAATTTAGTCACAATAACGGTTAAAAAAAAGTCTGTGTGAAATTAACATGCTCGAAAATCCTAGGGCAAAACCGCCCCTTGACTGGGCAAATCAAATACTCTATATGATGACACACATATTTTTTTTTAAATTCATTTGTTTAGGAGAGGGAGAAAAGAGTGGTGCGATTAGATTTTCATGTATGGAGACGTTGTGCAAAATCATATTCTGAGCACATTTCATCTTTATAAATTTTTCAATACGATGCACAGTTTTTGAGAAAACAGGAAAAAAGTATTCCATTTGTATGGGAGATAGGGAAGCAGTGGTCCGATTCGGTATGGATGTATGGATGAGTTATGTAAAATCCTGTTCTAAACACATTTTGCCTTTATAAATTTTTCAATATGACTCACCGTTTTCGAGAAAATTGCAAAAAATTGAGGCCCTATCGGCGAACACGATACGATTGGATCGAGTAGTAAACTCCATGTTGTTGTTCGTGTAAAACACTAACAACAACATTGAATTTACGATTCGAATCAATCGTATCGTGTTCGCCGATAGGGCTCCTGTTTCATTTCTATGGGGGAGGGGGGAAGAAATTGTCCGTTCAAAAACTTAGCCTAGCCATTAACGAGAAACGTAACTGTACAAAATTTCAAGTCTCTATCTAAATCCTTTCGAAAGTTATGGTGTTCGTGGACAAACAGGCGGACAAACAGGCACACAGACGGACACACAGACAGACGGACATGCGGAAATCTAAATATTTTGTCACCCTAACCAGGAAAATAACGAATAAACAAATCTATTAAATCTTACTTGAGACATATGAAAAAACGTTTTTCGTCCTTTGCTTCCTTCGAAACGTCCTTCGCTCCGCAGTCTTTTTTACACTATCGGTTGACCAGCTGGAGAAAAAGGGGTGGACCGTTTTGCCCCGCGTTTCCCTAATTATGTCGCCGGTTTCACAATTTTCAGTTCAAGGAAACGCAATCCCAATTCTCTGGAAAAAATTATTCTTTTGGGCAAATTTCGAGGACAAAAAAATTATATTTAGATTCCTTTTTTCATTTTGTTTGTTGTGTTTTTAAATAAAAAAAATGTACTTAAATTCACCCAACACGAAAAAACGAAAAAGATTTTTTTCTGTTAATTAGTAAAATTGCCAATAAAAATTAAGATTTAAAAGCTAACAAAAACATATTTAACTGATGTAATTTAAGACATTAACCCCTAATTTATTCACTAGGAGTTAAGCCGAGTTAGTGAGTTAAGGGAGTTAGCTAACGTTATTTTCCATGTTAAAGGTGAGTTAAGGGAGTTAAGGCGATTTAACTCCTAGTGAATAAATTGGCCGTAAAAGAATTTTAGCCTGGCTGGCGATTAAATCATTATCGGGTCGTGATTTTTAATTACTATCAGCCATAAAACATTCGGCAATTAACCCACAGTGGCCCATAATTCACTTTGAGGCCTTAATGCAATTCATAAATTACCCATTTTGGCGAATCGAGTATCCGCAAAGAAATTGAAGAAACATTAATTACCGCGATAAAACCCCCAACTTCACACTAGTAAAGTAAATGAAAGTGAGTTAAAACCTTTAAGCGATCTCTCGTCCACTTTAGAAACACCCACGTCCGCATTCGGTCGGATTCAACGGCTATCTCTCACCTGTGTAATCTCACCTGGATTGGCCTGGCGCTCCACAGACTTTTTAACTGATCTACTCGAATAGTTGAGCAGAAGTAGTTTTAATTCCATAGGTCTCCTACTATAACTTTTATTTCTTATTCCAATTTGTTTCATGAGTTTTTAGTTCGCGATTAGAGTGGAAACTAGTCGCGCTAAACGAGCAAAATTACACTTAAAGACATTATAAAACATGATGAGGTTGAAGGAAGGAGATCACTTGGATCTTTTTATGGTTTGAAGGTACTATTTTAATTCTCGCATTTCAACGATAAATTTGATACACAATAGCGAAAAGCATTCGTTTTGTGTCCAATTTAATGGACGATTTGTGTTGTTTGTTATCGAATAGTATAATTCTTTAACTTAAAGAATGTTCTTTTGATTGTTTCGTTGGAGATCTACTATTTGTTGTGCCGGATTTACAAAATTGATTTCTTCTTATAGCTTTTGAAAAATCAATTTATTTTGCAAATAATTCCCTAGTCAAAACATTTTTCATCAAAATTTTTTTTTTTAAATTGTTGGTTAAAAACCTTTCGTTTTTGTAAAAAAAAAATGTTATGGACTTTGTAATTTATTCGATGCAATAACTAAAATTACCAAAAACCTAAATATAACGAATTTCTACTTTCTTATTCGTAGGATAATCAAGTATTGTATTCATTAAAAAGTTGACCTCTTAATTTTGCCTAAAAAAAACTTTTCCCGAACACTCCCGAGTCAAAAATGTCAGTCTGTGTTAAAGATTTTTTAAAAACTACTGGATTTAAATTTTACTGGGGTGTTTGGTAGTGGAATTGGACGATCCTATCAAGTGTTAGAGGATATTCGTTGACCGGAAGTAAGCAAAATGGTTGCTTTTAAAAAATCGCAATTTCATTTTTTGATATTTAGTTTGAAAGTGTGCGAAGTTGAAGACAATAAAATTTTCTACACTACTAGTCTTTTAGTAGAACTCAATATATCAAGTCGTTATTGATATATACCGTTATTTAAAAAAACAGTTTTTGGTATTCGAAAAATACCGTGTTTCTGGTAGTTCAATTTTCTAACGCGGAAACTCCTGGCGGCGCTAGTTTCTGGCAAACCCTCTTTTTTTAGGTAACATTTTACTTGTTTAACGAATGAGCCATGAAACCAATTTTTAAATAAAAATTCTGTCATCCACGCGTTTTTACTATGAGTGTACTCTAGAGGTAAGCTTTGCACTCTTGGATTTTTCGCTTTTCCTATCATAAGGAGTTTTAGTCGATGCTGGCCTGTAGCATTCGCGCAAACTAGAAGAGTAACTCTTTCTTTGCCTATTTTACGTCCTGGTGCAGATTTTTCAGTACGTAATGCCAAAGTTTTTTCTGGTAATTTTCGCCAGAAAAGAGCTGTTTCATCAGCGTTATAGATTTGGGCTAATTGCAAGTTCAGTTCTCTTATTTTTTCTTTAAATTTAATCTGAAACGGCTTCACAGAATTGAAATCGCTACTTAATTTTTCACCAGCAATCTGCAACGTTTTGATTCCATAACGAGATCTAAAGTTATAAATCCATCCTTTACTGGCGTAAAAACTTTTTGTTTGACCGTATATCAGATGAAAATATGATTTTTGGTGAGACTTTTCAAAACTGCCGCCTTAGCCCAGACACACACCTGTAGGATGTCCACAGAAAAGTTCCCTTTTTAGCCACGGCGCCACGTACTCACCTCGGTTTGAGTCTTTGCCAAAGCATCAAGAAGCTTTCTAGTTCAGACACACACCGAAATCAATCATCCAATTTTCACATACACAAACCAAAGTTTAGTACGGGCGCATTTAGTCGTTTTCACTTAAAACTTGACGAAACTTTTCGCGGAAAATTTAAATTGGATGATTCAAATTTTTATAGTTCGAATGCTTTTTTGTAGATATCAAATGTATTAAAAACCAGCCTTTGACCAAGTTTTTTCAACTGTACTCTGTGTTCCATTTTCATATTTAGATTAGTTAATTTTTCTAATCATGAATGGACACAGTATGTTTGTTTATATATAACAAGGTGACCATATTTCTTTGGTTTATTTTTTTGGGCCCGAATACAGATGGCGAAAACGTTTTTTTTTTCGTATAAAATTTCGTATAAAAAAACAAACATATATTAGGATGAAAACCATCAAAATAAATTCGGAAAAAATTAAAAAAAAATAAACTCACGCAACTATTTAAGCAAATTACGCAACTATTTAAATCAAAAGCTTCACCGTTTCCAGCGAAGAGTAAATCCATTTCTTATAGTTTATCACGTTCCATAAATAATTTAACTCAAATTGCACACTCGAAGGAAAATGCGCCGCAGACGAAATATTAAAATCTATATCATTCTCTAGCCGAAGTTTATTATGTTATGCGTATTTAGTATCGGTTTTTTCATGTTTTTTACACTCCCAGTTTTCAAAATTCTGAATAAAACAATTTGGTTTCGGCTAACTTAACCTCCCAAAAAGAATTTGATGCAGTATTTGTAATAAGAATGTTGTAAACATTCACGAGGGGAAGGTTTTGCCGAAAAAGAAGAAAATTTAATAAGTTCAGAGATTGATAATATTTTATACCACTATTTCTCTGTAGTATTTTTCTATTGCAAAGTAAATGTTTTTATTTTGAATCTTCTATACACTTCTATACACTTTTTAGAAACTGTTCCTTGTTCTTGATGTCGCTTTTTTTAAATTCACCCCATATGATGTTGATACATCTTTTCTACTTCAAATGTTTAAGAGATAAATTCACCTACAGAATGCCTGCTTGGCTATTAGCATATATGATCGCTGCATGCATATCTAATCTAATTGAAGAGTTTACAAACAATTAGAGACAATTACCTCGCTCCACGGCACTTGTGCTAATTTCAGAGTAAATTGCCAGCATCCTAAATCTCCTTGTATTTTATTTAGTGTAATTAGTGTCAACTAATGATGTGAGATAAATCTTCGTATTTTGAGGACTGTTGCGATGCCATATTTTTGACCTATTTTTAGATGAAATGCCTTAATCGACCGAAACAATGTTGCGATTTGTTTGAAATGTTGATAGTGCTTAGAATCAAATATTCTACGAATTTATGCAAATTTACGTGAGCATAGTAAATTGGCCATTACGTTTTTTCAAAACAAAAAAAATTGAAACTGAAAACAAATTGAAAGTCTAAAGCGGAAAAATGCTTTATTTTCCACGATTTTAGACTATCAAAAAATAAAAGTTTTACAGTGAGGTATTGGTTTCACAGGACATGAAGCAAGATTTCTTAGAAGCGTGGAAGCCTCAAAAATGTTTCCCGATAGAATTCTAAACTTTTATAATGATTCACGCCCGCTCGAATTTTTTGCTCGAGTGTACATCCTGCAAACAACAGAACTTTAGAACGACTTACCACCGACTGTGTTTCGTTGCAATTGCGAATTTATTTTGATGATTTTCATCCTAATATATGTTTGTTTTTTTATACGAAATTTTCTATCCTCTACGGCATTAAATTGTATTTTCCTAACCTTCGACTTTTATTCATTCTTTTTTGTCTGAAAATTCGGGAAATATCGTAGCCTTGGTATGAAACGTAGTTCGTTCTTATTGTTCCATTAAAGGCAAATGTCTCCTCAAAAAGCTTCAATAAAATACATTGTAAAAAAACTTTCTAGATAATTTTAGATTGTGAAAATTAGCGAATGAATGACGATTTTGTTTGGATAATCGAAAATCCTAATTAAATCATAACTTCCGATAACCAGTTGTTACTAAATCCTTAGATCGACCCCACGAGTTGAAAAGATTGAATTTTTCGCAATTATCATCAATGATTGTGATCACCGATCCATCCAGCCATAGAACCTCATCCACATTCATATTTTTCACCGCGAAACGGAGGCGCAATCTTTATCAACTTCCCCAGCCTGAAAACTGAAAACGAACTCCTCAAATGCCATTTAGAATGAATCTAAAAGTGAGCAAATCAGATAAATTGGTTTGACGATCTTTGCCACATGTATTTTAATTAGAAGCACTTTGGATCTCTTTAATTAGTCTGAAAGCATCGGGCCGAATCCTCAAACATCGCTTCGCTCCTTAAACCAAAATTTTTCATTTCTTTAGCTGGCACTGGCAAATATCACCAAGAAAATGTACAAGTGTATCTTGTATCTGTTGTATCACTTAAATAGCGCAAATTAGAGAATATATGGCTGATGGTAGTAATTTCCATTTTTCCTCTTTAACGGGCGATTTAGATAAGAGATTTTGGCAGAGACTCATCGAGCCAACGATAGTCTTCACGTTAGCAAATTCGGATTCAAATCAAGATGAAGATGAATTCAACATTAGTTCAATCTATTTACCAATTTCACCTCCATCATTATTTAAAACACAACTGGGATACATTTTGTATAATTCCGTGGTTTCGTCATCTAAAATCGTAGAAAATATTTCTTCACACTTTGAACATAAATCTTGAATTTATTGTAATGCGAAATGCAGCGAGGTATAAATTTTGAATAAAATTTTCGTCGTTTAAATAAAGGTGAATTCTAGATAATATTTGTGTTTTTGTATTTGTCTGCCATTAGTTTTATTTAATTGCCAACAATGACTAAGTTAATTAGGGAATTTGCCAAATGGACATGCCATGTGCAGACAGCGACAACAATTATTCACAATTTGATGGATGTCTGACTTCTCGTATAGATTATATAAGAATTGGAATGGAAAATATTAAGATTTAGTCTAGTCGTTGGCCTATTAAATTTTGGCAATTTATCGCATAATTTTGGATATGAATTTGTGAGCCAATATTTTGTTACTACTTAAAATATGGAGTAAGGAAACTTGTAATAAAATTATAATAAATAAGAAACAATAAATTTCAAGTTAACAGAAATAAACTAAATTGAAAAAATGCTAAAATATTTTAAAGTATAAAAAAACACAAGTAGAATTTCTACAAAGCGATACTTTTACGACGCGATATTTCTACAGCGCGATTTCACTACGACGTAATTCCAGAATTTTCCTGTGACGTGATCTCCTGTAACGCGATTTTTGCCACAAAAGCGTTTTCTGGTCATTTTTATTCCTTAAATCAGCCAATCTTATACCTCCTATCTTCCCAAATCTTATTTTTAAATATTTTATTAGAAACCTCATAAATTAGTTACTGAGATTTTACTGGAAAAACAGTAAATTGTAGTCGGTTGACAGCACTGTAGTAATGTTAATCAGGCAAGACTGACAAGTAGAGTTAAGATGGCGAACGAATAAAGACACAAGTTTATTATTCCGTGTTTCAATCAAGGATATAAGAAAACAGCCCTAAAAAATATTCTTTATTTTTTACTGTTTTCCCAGTAAAGTTTACTGAGCGACGGTCATATTTACTGAAAACCCTGTAATTTTTTACTGAAGAATTACTGATTTCGTTCCAGTATTTTATATTATTCCCGTTTTCCAAAAATGTCTACCTTTGGTATTGAAACCAAATAAACAATCGCTAACCGCTACTAGAGAGCCTATAAAATGGCCGCCAAGCTGAAAAAAGAGTGCGAAAAACTTGAAAAATTTGATTCGTTGTTACAAATAATTGCCAAAATAACTGAATTCGATTTATATAAGTAAAAAGCTGTTGTTTGAGGTATCAAAAAAAATATTGGAAAGCTGTAGTTGTTTTAATAAATTGAAAAAATGTTTACCGACTGTTCTGATCTGTTGAAAGAAACTGTTCTGACTGTCCTAATAGACTGTTCTAATCGGAGTTAATAGACTGTCCTACTCAGCAGTTATACCAATGAAACAATAAATTGATAAACAACCAGTAATAGGGACCTAATTGGAAAAATTCAAAAATAAATCAAAGGTTTAAAATATTGGCAGTTCCGTTGCTTCAAAGTTTAATTTCAGTAAAAAAATTAACAAAATAGTATATCGAAAGCGAGGGACAATATTCCAATCGATGCACTGAAATAAATGCGATTTTATAGTTTTAAAATGGTCTTAGAATTCTAACCTAAAAATAATTTATTAGACAACCAGTAATATTTCTTATTTGGTATTGAACGATTTGCATCTACAATAGATTTTTAACTAATTACCGGATATTATTTCAGTTAGCAATCAATTAGCAAATCTTGTAATCTTTTTGTTTGAAAATTAACTCTTTTTTTGTTGGTTCGACGAACGCAACAAAGTTTAATTTCCGTACAAGGTGAGCGAGAAAAAATGCCATACAAAAATGTTTCAATTAAACTATGCCCACTGTAATATTACACGAAACCACAAACACGGTTACAGGGGAAATCCAATTACTCATCAGACAATGCGAAAAATTATTGGCAAACATGTTTAAAAGATGTGAAATATAACACAGCCAAACATAACACAATTATTCTGTTTGCTACTATATTTGATTCAGGGGTATTTTCATTATCACCTCAGCCTCACCCTTTTCTCAAATACAAACTTCAACGAAAGCAACATGGCCGCCATATCAAATGAATAAACTCTCGGCTCAATTCGACGAGCACAAATAAGAATTTATTGAGCCACATAAAACGCAACGATAAGAAACAAATAAACGAATTAAATTGACATCTATTCTGTTCTAACGAATTGCACTCACCAAGCAATTGCTATCCTGCTCTAATTGTAATAAAAACTCAAACCAAAATGCGACCACAATGGACTTGACAGTTGACACCGAATCGCTATGGTTGCCGTCGTCCCATTGCCTACAGTTGACGGTTGGCTGGTTCACAAAATTCAAAAAAAAAAATACTCCGAATAAGTCTGAAAGGAGACGTGCGCAATTCAATGAAATGACACCGAGCTGTAATTTTACATGATAAGTTGAACTGTCTGTGTGTTTGCGTTATGTCAAACTGTATGCTTCAATGCAATTACAATAGATTGAAAAAAAAACAACTCTTTTTAGTAAAAAAAAATCCACTGTAATAGCAAAAAACGAAGCAATATACTAATGAACCATCATTTGATGTCATTCACCATAATTGGAGGCCATTTTGATTGAACTATTTATGCTCGCGACTTATCGACGTTTCCAATCAACTGAACGTTGTTTATTGGGATTGGCACTACTTTTTTTCTGCTTGGCGATCAGCTTTTAAGGTTAGATTGTCAATCATTTTAATACTTTGTCTCTTAAACGTTATTTTCCCGTACCTGCAGGCTCCCCTCAATATACAAAAGTGTTACTTTGACGAATAGCCATCGAGGCGAGAACATATTGACTTTAACCGCAAAATCATAACTCATGATGTTTATGGCTACGATATGAGCATATGCTGATTATTATTATACAGGCCCTGAGTTGGCATTGCCTGACTTTTATTCCATCTGATTAATGGGCAAATTAGACCGCATTCGGTCTGAAAACTGTTAAAAATTCAACTGATAGCCATTATTATAATTGTTCGAGACTCGTTGGTTGCATATTTAAGCGAACAAATCGCATGAATGCCAAAAAGCGCTAATGAAACTCCTGCAGACGAGACGTAAATATGTATTGGTCGCGTTGCGGTTAGTTTAAAGATCTTTTGCATTCATTGATTTATAATTAGAAAAATATTTAACGAGATTGAAGATGATTTGTACATTCTTGGCTTTTTCATAGTTAGCAATCGGAGCAAAGTTGAGCGTATGAATATCTAAGAGTAATTTTGTCCCCAAAAGTGAAAAATCAATAATTTAATAATTTTTAGTAATTTTTAGTAGATTAAAAGATTAAAAGTTTATTAATTATTTTGTGTCCACATGTGTTTCTTAGAAATGTTTTTCTAAAATGATCAAAACGTTTACATAAACACAACAAAAGCTATAATTGCCAATCTGGCAATCATTGGAGACCCGTATGGTGATATTCGTATCAAAATTCGAACAGTTGTACCAAAATTCCACTTTGAAGTCAAACTTTCCAATAAGATTTTTTAAAATTTTTTCCAATCGGATTTTGATGTATGGGAGTTTTATGTAGAATCATATCCTAAATAACTTTTGTTCTTGCACTTTTTTGATAAGATGCACTGTTTTTGAGATATTCACAAAAACCGTTTTCGTTCGTATGGGGGGTACCCCCCCTAATGGTCCATTTTTGCCCATTAACGAACTTAGCCTCGCATTTTACGAAAAACGGATCTGCGCAAAATTTCAAGTCTCTAGCTCAATCCGTACGCCCACAATCCGCGCCACAGACAGACAGACGGACAGACAGACGGACAGACAGACGGACAGACAGACGGACAGGCAGACGGACAGACAGACGGACAGACAGACCGACAGACAGACGGACAGACGGACAGACGGACAGACGGACAGACGGACAGACGGACAGACGGACAGACGGACAGACGGACAGACAGACGGACAGACATACGGACAGACAGACGGACAGACAGACGGACAGACAGACGGACGGACATGCAGAAATTAATTATTTTTATTCATTCTAAACACACTGGTGTAATTCATTTTTGTGAGTGATGACGGGATCTTGGCGTTACAAACGGTAAGGCAAAGTTAATATACCCTTTGGTTTCACCATACGGGTATAAAAACTTCCAACATTGAAAAAATTCTGTATTTCTGAGCTGAAATTATGGTTAGTAACACTGGTACAACTTAAAATATTTGCTTTTTTGTTTATGGCACAAAAAGAAATGAAAACTTTTATAAAATAGTCGTAAAATTATTCCTAAATTGAAAAACATTAAAAAAACAAGAGCAGAGATTTTGTTTTCCCAGTTTTTTTAGTTCAAATACAACCTTTTACACAACAAATTGACTATTTTTCGAATCAAATTGACAATTTTCCAATAATTTTGATAAATCATCACTTTGAAAATCAAATTCGGCTTTTTACAAATTCTATTTCGGTTTTACACCAATCAAATTATTTTACAGATCAAATTCGCATAAAAAAAATCTCAATATGTTTGCTTTTATTAACACTAAATTTGATTCTTCATATGTTCCTCGAGTTTTGATGCACAGGATTGACGAAGCTAACTGTTTTAAGTTTCGGAAAATCAAAAGCGCATAAGTTCCGAAAACGCATAAGTTCCGAAAAGCGCATAAGTTCCGAAAAGCGCATAAGTTCCGAAAAGCGCATAAGTTCCGAAAAGCGCATAAGTTCCGAAAAGCGCATAAGTTCCGAAAAGCGCATAAGTTCCGAAAAGCGACTAAGTTCCGAAAAGCGCATAAGTACCGAAAAGCGCATAAATTCGGAGAAATTTTCAAAAAACGGTATTTTTTCAAAAAAAAAAAAAAAAAAAAAATATGTGGGACATGCCCGTTATAGCTACCGTTACTGTTCCTAAAGTTGATAGAAAACTACAAATTTTGGTAAAGCTTATTTACAAAAAATTTCAAGTCGCTAGCTCAACGCCTTTTCGAGTTATTTTAGATACGTACAACGAAGAAACCGAAATACATTCGTCAATCATTCGTCAATACATTCGTCAATAGCTTTTGTCCAGTTACGAAGGTGGCGTGGAAAGTTCCATGACTAAAAGAAAACTACGTGAACTATGACGTTTTTCCTATCCTTTCCAGGTTCTTTCTTCTGAAAAATGACCCAGAATTTCAGCAAATTGGTCGTGTAGTTTTCGAGTTTTCGACCAAGCGTTTGAAAGTCAGGCTTGTTATTCTTCATCAAAATATTTAACATCATTTTAAAAATTCTAAAAAATTTCTTAACTTCAAAAATTTACTATAGCTAAATTCCAGAAAAAATTTTACTACAAACTTTGAAATTAGCGAAAATTTGATCCTAAAAAAACTGAAAAGAATATATTAAAATGAAATATTTTCAATATTAAGAAAAAATAATAAATTCCTGACAATTTGTCTGTTGGAATTAAACTTTTATATATTTTTGGGAGATAATGAATTTCTTCCATCATTTTTAAAATAATACAAATTCGTATATCATTTAATTACAATCATCAACAATCAAAGCAGAAACTCCATGCCGGGAAATGTAAATAAAACCGCCGCCATAGTAAATATAAAACCGTTTTAATTTATCGCAAGAAGTTAAAATATATTTTTTTTATTTAAAGTATGCAAAATGAAAATGACCTTGCCAGATACAATAAAATAAATCGCCTAATAAATATTATAATTTCGCCAGAACAAAAAAATTGAGACTAAAGGTAAATTAATGGATTAATTTAGTTAAGCTTGTGATTTTCAGAATATGTAATAACAAAACTAACAAAGTGAAACAGCCCACATTACACCGCACACCGCTCGCACAATGAACGACACTAATGAAATCAGATGAAACAAACTCCAATCCAAAATCATAAAAAAAACTGATGTAAATAATTTAGCATTTATACTGCTGTTCTTTCTTACTAAAAATGATTGTTATTTTGACTAAAAGATTTCAATAAATATCTAAATAAGTAATTTATTTCGTTATAATTTTAGGTATACAACTATTAATGAAGTAAAATTTCATTTCATCATCAAAAATTTGATTTTGGCATTGAATTATTTTGATAATCACAAATCGATTAGAGTCGACCCTGTACCTTTGCTATCGTCCATAATCTAGATGTGAAATAAAATCGACTTCAATTACAATTATTACGTTGTTTCGTAACCAATTCGTTTAATATGATTTCATAAATACTGACAATTACTGTAACCGCTACCAAATCAACCTCATCTACTCAACTTGACTAACTCTATTTGTTATTATATTATACCTTCATTGATTTGAATATGGAACATTAAACATTATGACGACGAAAAACGACAATAGAGACGAGGTGAAATTCAAACATTTACTTTTGGGCCTAACCAACAGCGAGCGTCATAATTTTGAAAAACATAAACATCAATCACGATAAATGAACAATGTCCAATTGGTCATTAGCTTATTCCCGTTCCAGTTCCCCAATCCCAGTATCGTTCCCACATTTTGTCGATTAATGCGATATAGTTGATGGCTTCAGAAGGGGATGAAGGAAGTTAGTTGGAACTTATCATGGATGACTGCCCAAAATCAAGCCATAATGCCACAATAATTACACTACGAGAAATATATTCCCCCGTTTACCATTTACTAAAATATTAAAAATGACATTCAACTGTAGGGCAGGACACTCAATGACATGATGGCGTATTAAGCTGATGGCCGGTCAATTTATTTCAAACGAAACTCCATTTCATATGTGATCAATTCTAATGCTAGCATAATTTTAACGACAGATTAATTTTTTACTAATCTTGAATTTATCCAATATGGTGATTGCTTTAATTTAGGATATTGTTTGTAAGTCTTAATTTTTCGCGAAAAAATATTTTAGGAGAAAATCTGAAACAAGCACTTTGAAAAACGAAAAATCAAAAAGTTTGAATCACGAACCAGAAAATGTTTTTTTTGTTTTTTGAGCGTGTATCTACTGGGCGATTTTTTTTATTATCGAACCAATCTATGGGTCTCAGGCGCCATTTACACTTGACACTTTATTCCACAAATTTTATTCTTCGACACTAAATTCATGATGCACCAGCGTTTACACAACGCCACAAAATTCAGAAATTTAGTCCTGAAAGACGCCCGAACTCGATTTTTTTTATTTAAAACCGTCCGAATAAATTGAAAAACTTTTGCTCAGTGATTTTATTCTGTGACAGATGAATAAAATTCTAAATAAAATTCGCGGAGAAGTTCAAGAAAAAATCGCAAGTGTAAACGAGGCCTTAGATTTGCCTGAAATTTTGCATGAAGGTAGGGTTTGGAGTTTTATTAACAAAAATGAAATCAAAAAATCTTGTACATCAGTAGCCTTACACCGTGTCTTCACTTGGGATTTTTCATCGCAGAGATTTTTGATTGACCAATCAGAGCTTGAGTTGATGACGATATCGCCGTCAACTAGGGATCTGATTGGTCAATCATAAAATCTCTGCGATGAAAAATCCCAGGTGAAGACACGGTGTTAATATCGATGTAGATTTCACAAGTTGTTTTAAAAAAATCATGTGATTAGGAAAAGAGAAAAATAATGATCCGATTGAATTTTGATGTGTGGCAGAGTTATGTAAAATAATACTCAAAATATTTTTGTCTTTCCAGTTTTTTCTATCTGATGGACTCTTTTCAAGAAAATCTCAAAAAACACCAACTCAGTTTTTCTATATTAAGGTTTGGGGGGAAAATCTGAACGACTCAATAAGCATTTCTGTGTTGATACACTGAGAGAAATTCTACAAACCTTAGTCATTTACTGAAACACAGTAAATTTCACTACAAATACTGTAATTTTTTCTGTGGAATTACTGTTTTCGTCCCAGTATTTTATATTAAATTCGGTCGTATTTTTCCCCTCGAAGAGTACCATTTACAGTAATCCCCCGCTTTACGGACGGGATGCGTTCTACGGAAACTGTCCGTATATCGAAAATCCGTAAAACGAAACCTATTTTCGTATGAGATTGTACTGGGAATAAATAGATGTGTTCCAATCAATAGAAATGTCCGTAAAAAGAAACCTATTTTAGTATAAGATCGTATTAAAAATAGATCGATGCGTACCAAAAAAATCCGTAATACGAAACAGATTAGTATAATATATTAAAATAATTATTTAACCACTAGAATAATGAGAAAACTATATAATTATAGAAAAAAAATATTTATACTACTTGAAATGGAGCATAAATCAATTGAATATGTTAAAACCAACAAAATATTATGGGACAAATCATGCCGCGGACAAAAAAACGTAGCTGTTTCTACGTAGGTTTCTGCTAGTTTCGTCAGAATTCAAATTTCATTGTGGGACAGAAAGCAGATTCTGCTTCTGCTGCTGCTTCTGCTTCTGCCTCTGCTGCTGCCTCTGCCCAATTGGAGTTCTCGCTTAAGAATAGCAAATAGATTTTTTAAAAATACACCGCACTGCAGTTTTTTATTGCCTTTTTTTAATTCTCTTTTGTGTATACACAAAATGTGTCAGAAATTTCGGAGAAATTAAGTATGTACATTTACAATAAATACAGCATAATTATGGAGGACTTTTTCTTGATTTTTTTCTGTGATTCAAAAAAAAATTTTTTTTTGTCCGTAATAGCGAATTTTTTTATCCGTATAGCGAATTTGTTCCTATATTAGTCATGTCCGTAACTTCGAATTTCCGTAAAACGAGCGTCCGTATAGCGGGGGATTACTGTACTGCAAAATGTTTTTCTGAATTTATAAAGCTCTTTATCTAACTTTAAAAAATGCAATTATAGGGGCCTTCTACAAAATGATTTATCGCCTATATTTAAACAACTTCACTGACAGCCCTTATTTCGAAAACATCATCGATTTTCAGTAATAAAAATGTTATTTTGCTAAATATTTCGCCATTAACTGAAACGTGAGCTTTACAGTCAAGTGTTTTGTTTTTCTGCTTCCAAAGTCACCTCGTAGAGATTATTTTTACAACATAAGCATAGGGCGGCTCTATGGGCCGCAGTTTACGGCCACCTGATTTACATATTTGATGATCTTGTAAGTAGGTGCTAAGAGAAAATAGTTACCGCTCATGTAATTACTAATTTCATGTTCTTGAATACATTAACGTCAGCTCTATGAAATAAATGAGCATCGCGTCGTCGTACACCGGTTAATAAGAAGTCACGCTGCTGCGATGCGGTGCAACGTCTTTACACTTTGAATACATTAAAATTAAACAGCAAAAACTTGAAAAAAATAAACGAAATTAAAATCAAGTTAACCATCAGTGAACTGGTTAAATCGGGAGTAAAAAGTGCAAACATCGCATCATTCTGAAAACGGTCTAGTGACAATAATTTCGAGAGAAGATTTTAAACGATGTCAATTTCCCATCAACGTTACGGAAATAAAAGCAAACGCAACGAGTTAAGAAGCGGCGCGAAGGGGACTTAAAAAATAAATGTTAATGAATGAAATTAAGATTTTGATGTCTTCCAATTCACTTTGAGGCTACCTTCTTTTAATCTTTTATCTGATTTCCAGTTCTTAACATACGACGAACATCAGAATGTTATTTTAAATATGAGCAAAAGGATGAAAATGTTACACCACAAACATAACAAATTAATTGCAAATTAACTTTAGGATTTATACTTAATTAGCGCAACATTAAAACGTCACAAATAATCTTTGCGCGCACACTGACGATCAACAACCAATGTTGACATTTTATTCCAATTATGTATTTCGGGAATGAAAAAAAAAAATCGGGATGATGAAATTTACAATCAGGAAATATACATGAGTTTTTAGAATTTAACAAAAAAAGATTTGCTTGATTCTATTGAAATAATTTTTAAGTTTTGCAATTTTTGAAAAGAGGACAAAGAGGACCAACTCTGTGGTCACAATGAAAAACCTCTTAGCACGTTGGCTACCATGTGAGTCACCGGTGTACACACACTATTGTCATTACCGTTAGTTTCTCAAGTTCCATGGTTGAGTGCAGTCGCTCGTGCGGTACAAAGGGGTTTTTTTGTGGAGCATATTTCATGTGAAAAATTTGTTGTGGTAAGTTTTTTCCGTTATATTTTATTCGATTCGTTCGTTTTTGTCTGTATTGATCTTGTATTCACTGGTGACTCATATTGTACAGAAATGATTTTTGCGTTTTTTCCCAGTGTATACTAGCGTAGTAAGCGTTTTTTTGGCTGGTAGCCAACGTGTTAAGTCGAGTTATGTACTTTTAAAGGTTGGTGAATATTTGAATTCTCCATATCCAGTTCTATATTATGTCAAAGTTTGGTTTTCATGCTGTACCCCGCTGAGAAATGGCAGACCAAAAACGACATAACCTAAGTCAGTTTTGCTTTACTATGGTTTTGGAAAAACTTATTAAATAATATGGAAGAAACGCCTAAGTATTTTGTTTTATGAGAATCTTAAAATCCTTTAACCAAATTGGATTTTAAGATTCTTTTGAGTTAATAGTAGTCTTTAATGTGTTTACTTCAAACTGGAAAACATTTTTCGTTTAAAAGAATAACCAATTTTTTCCAGAAATTGAACAAAATTTTAAACCCAGATTACTCAAAACACGCTTTTTCGACTTAAGCAGTTTTTTCTTGTGACCACAGAATTTATCAAACAAGAGGACAAATTACAAATTTTTGAAAAAAAGGAAAAAAATTAAAGGAAAATATTGACCGCCGGACATGTCCTCTCTCCAAAAAGAAGAAGTCTGGGAACCTTATGTTTAACGCAAGGCAACATATTTTTTCATGTTGTTAACAAAACTTTTATTACCTCCCCCGCCACAGCTTCTAACCCTCTCGTGAGAAAAATCTTTGAGTTTTTGCTAAAAAGGTAAAAAGCTTTTTGCGAAGGCATGAGAATCTAAATTTGCTTAAATACATCTTAGAATAACGCAATGCAGAATTTTTTGGTGAGCTAAACTATTTTTGGGAATAAATATTTTAAATATTTTCGATCGTTTCGAAATTACTTTTTCGTTTACCATTCATTTTTTTAAACGCATTTTTTTACAATTTTGAAAATCAAACACAAATCACCGTTATAAATATTATCCCCATTATTTGCAGTTTTCTCACAAAATTCCAACTTACTACACTTTAGTATTTCTTATGCACTCACTGAAACTGCATTGCATTAATCGTTTGTATCTTTTGAGAAATCTTGAAGATCGTCCTGTTTTTGCTCCCATTCTCTTCTTACAAGATTTGAAATTTCTTTCGCACAGTCGGGTTTTCGCTGATTCTTGATCTCCCATAATCATTTTTGTGGTGTGAGTGCCTAACTTTGACGGCTCGCGTTATCTTTACGTTATTTTTCTTTGGTTTTTTAAAATTCTTTAGTATTTTTTTTTGTTTCGTTTTAAAATAAAACACGTTTTTCGCAAGGCTCCGATCTAAATTAAAGCCGACACACTCCGACAGTCATTTGTCAGTCGTAGTCATCCGTCACTAAGGGGCAAAAAGTTCACTTACCCTTTTTGCTGTGATTCTTTTTACAAAATTTTAAGACGTTTGATGATATTTGGTGGTTGGTTTTTTTTTGCGAAACTTGCAGCTGGTGTTAGATATGTGGGAATGTTCTTTTTAAATATTTTTTCACATTTTTTCAAAAACTATTTTTTAATGTAATTTTAAACCAGAAGACATTTCTTGAGATAAACCAAATAACTTGACATTCTAAACGAAGTGTTCAAACGATTAAAACTTTGAATTAGAAAACAAAAAAAAATTTTTGTAGTTAAAGTTGAATTATATATAAAATTCACCTGCTCTTTAGATTTAATGTACAATATAAACATATATGTTACCTTTCCGTTTTATGCTCCTCCATGAAAACTTTCCTATTACTATCCATATATGAAACACCATCCTTCTGTTAGTAATTTGAAATGTATTTGAGGTTCTTTCTTTGATTATATGGTGTATCTAAGATATTTATTCACTGAACTAAACACACTGATCGACTATGATAGCGGTCGAAAGGTGTAAAATAATTAGAGGCCTACTTGATTTCCTTAATGGAGGGTCGTCCATCAGTTTTCTAAATCTAAATGGATTAATTTCAAATTGGACTAATCATTCTCGTATATTTCCTTTGAATTATGATAGCTTCGGACATAAATGACAGGTGCTTGATAGGTGCATCAATTATAACTTTTTGAAGGCTTTTGTATTTTATTTTCTAAAAGGGGTAGAATTCCATAATGTATAATCTTCAAAAAAAAAAGTTTTTTCGTCTATACTTTTATATTTCTCAAATTGGAAATAATTTTTATAATTAATATCTTAAAATATCAGAATTTTTACAAAACGTAACTATATGATAGAGATAGTTTCAGTTTGAAATAAAAATGTTTTGATGAAAAGGAATTTTGCAAATTAATTTAAATGTCACTGAAAAATTAATTAAACTTTGATACTCGTAATATCACCGTTTTCCTCTAGTAATTTTACTGCAATGTTACTAATGTTTCTAGACCACACGCATTCATATTTCATAGATTTTTACGGGAAATTAATTTTGTGGCAATTGCTAAATGATGAATTATGCAAATATGCAATATTTCAAATCCATTTCAATGCACACGTTTAATTGGGAATTTAATATAAGAAAAACTGAAAATTATTTTCTGTTTTTTTTTAGGTTTTATATATTTTATTCATTCATTTTTTAGTGACTTTTTGACTTCTGAATACGTGAAAAATGATTTTTTTTTAAATAGCCCCATTTTCATAATTTTTGGGAAGTGAATTTGCTGAGGGCGGCTTAAAATATGTCAGACATTAAGTAGCGATAGTGTGATGGCAATATTTAATATCATGCAAAAAAAGATCGGAAAAAGCGCGACGAAGGGGGAAAACTCGAAAGATACAGCAACAACACTCAGAAAAATGTCCAGGTCAACTTTTTGTCAGGTTAACTCTGACCTTACAGAGTAATCTGTAAGCCAGCTAGCGGTCAGAGTTAACCTATCTAAGGTCAACTCGTGCAGCTCCCAATGCCCGACTTCACCTGCTGGTGGCTTAATTTCAGAATTTCTCCGACCACAGGTCAACTCAGTTTTACTTGCCCACATGCAGGCGAACGCGCGCCTGCCCGAGGCCAATTACGCCGTATGTAGGTCGTCGAGTTAAGGTGGGTTTAGAAACACGAGCATTTTCATTTTTACTGGCAAAGTGAGTGAAAGGCCAGATTTCTTATGACTTTTTCACCAAGTGGGAAAGGGACGGGAAACCACTCAGTAAAAATTTTACTGGAAATTTTGCTTGCATGTAGTGGTTTTACTATCCATAATTTTCGTCGACGATAGGAAAGTTATGGCAGTAAACAACAACAAACACATTGGACTTCCCCGCCCTGCCAGCAAAATGTTACCCCTGAATTATGGGGAATTATGGCAGCCAGCAAAAGTAAGGTTAAGTTCGATGTTTATTTGAAAGCTACGCATTTTAAATGGAAACGGGAGGTAATAATAATTATGTAATTAATTATAACATCACGCAAAATGATTTTGTTAGGTGAAATTGAAGTGATAACAAACGTATTGCTGCGAGAAGGTGATGTGCAGTGACAGTTCGCCATAAAGTGGAAGGGAAAGTACGTGTGAGACACTGATGTGATCGACTTTTTGCTCACGTAAATTTGAATTTCGCTATCCCGCTCACTTTGCCAGTAAAAATGAAAATGCTCGTGTTTCTAAACCCACCTTTAGCCTCCATTTTTCTGAGTGGAGTTTTAGAAATAGCCCCACCAAACTTTTATAAATCTGAAATTTTCCAACAATTTTTTGGAATTTTTTGATATTTATTGACTTTAGAATGTTGCTCGAAAATAGGAATGAGATTTTCGAAGTCGTTATTAGTCTGATCTGCCAGTAGGAGGAACAGATACCTCGATTTCACTTATTAAGACAAATATTTGGCTGGATATGTTCGCACCAGTCGACGTAATAGCGATTTAGACACGTTTTCATAGTGTTTCCAAAATAATTTTGTAAAAAAAAATTTAAAAAAAGCTTTTATTGAGAAAAAATGCACTAAAAAGGGGAAAAAAATTTTTATACACAGAAATAAAAGCGAGATCAATATTTATTGTGTTTTATTTTTTATATGCTTTATCTTACTTTTATTTCTGATACCAGCATCCAAAAAAATATTTTTTCCTTTTTCGTGTCATCGGACTTACGTATGTGTGCAAAATTTCCAGTCAATCGGATGAGTGAAGGTGGGTCAAAATTAGTTTGCAAGATTTGACCCTGACAGACAAGCAGAGAGATACGAAAGTAAGCTAAATTAAAGCTTTTAAAAACGCCCTTTTTTTGATGAAAAAAAAATATAAATACATGAATGGCCAGTATTGATGTTTTCTTGGATGTTTTCATGGATATTTTCATGGATGTTTCGGTTTCAAAGAATCAGAAATTAGGTCGAAAGTCTGATTTGTTGCCGAAATAGGCCGACACCAAAACCGAAAAATAGCAAATAGAAGAATATGCGAGAAAAGTTTAATTTGTATCCTCTGTTGCTTTATAGAAACAAAAAACAACAATATTTCGAAACCCAGAAAAAATTGAGCTAAAAGATTTTTTTAAGTATCAATTTTAATTTATGAAAATTTTACAATATAAAAATTTCATTAATCGCAAAAATGGAGTCACATAAATTTAAAGTCTAAAATTTGGGTTGTGAAATTTTTTGTACAAATTAGTTGAACATTCACTAACCACGCAAAGCATAACTAACGCATATGTGGGGGATCTTTAAAAACTATCGGAGGCCAAACCGTGAATAAAACACAGTAGACCCTTTTTATATTGTTTTCATCGGAAAATAATGAAATAGTTATTTTGGTTAATTTTGAACAGCGAGGCTAATAACCTTATAATTAGACGACAAACACCTCACACACATTTCTCAATCGGCCTCCAATCATGTTGCTGTAAGCATCATAATACGATCGTTGATGACCGGAACTGACGTAGCCAACAACATTGGATGAGGATGAGTTTGTATAGTATTCCCACAATATCTACCTGTCCACATCCCACACCATCCATCGCCAATCTACTCAAGAAATAACGCAAACGGTTTATCTATCAGCACATACTTTCAGTCTGATAGGCTGAGATCGCCAACAGCAAAACCAAAGAAAAAAAACCGATTTACACGTTACAAGACGCACATTATCTGAAATACGTACCCGTACTCAAGGTAGAGGCATCTATCGATCTACCTGTGTATTTTACCTATATAAGAGCATATCTATCAAAATCTATGTAATTTGAGTAGAGTTAGAGTTTTTGAAACACGATTAGGTGAATTATTCACGGTTAGGATCGCCACTAACGTGTTTGGTAGATCGATGATCGGGCCTGGACCATCGATGATGGTGGTCCGATAGCGGGAAAACAAAACAACGAAAAACACAACAATTTTTTTCACTTCATGTTTGCCAATGAAGATTTTCATTAAAGGTGAATCGAGAAAGGTATTTTGTACGTGGATGTGACGGTGTGAGTCTTTGCAGAGGCTGCAAAAGGGAAGTCTCTGACAAATGATCACTACATGATGGTTTCTTGATTTTTTCGCTGAATGAAATGACTCCTCCTATTCTGTCCCGAATTCAAGTCTGATCATCATCGGTAGTTGAGCTGTTGATCGAAATGAAGTGATTTTCTGATCGTATTTTACACGAAAATCGAGTAAATAACCGAGTTGGGACAGGTAGGCAATTTGAAGCGTTCACTCGCTGCCGACTGACCGGAGGTGATCAAATCTTTATCGTTTGCGATCAATTTGAAGGTATACGCACGCACCTCCACATCACACTTTACGCACACATTCGGGCACATGTGTGGGGTCCAAAAACGTAGAACGATAGGCAGATATCTATAGGAGACTGCATTAACACGTATTCGATCGATGGTCCCCATTAGCCGCCGCCAGCCATCGCCCATTATTGCCCATGAGCCTAGCTACCTACTCGTTGTGCGGCAACTAATCATTCGCGTCGATCGGTTTTGTACCTTAATTATGTAATTTTGTAAGACACGATTTTTTGGTGTTTACCGTAAATAAGAAAATTAGGCTGTGCTGCAAGATTCTTGTCGAGCTGCGAGACACTTGAACCGATTGATCTCAAGTGAGATTTGTTTGGAATGCGATGTTTGTGTGTGGTAGGTACACGCGTTTGTTGCGAGCCACTTGGTTTTCGATGGTCTGTAATCAGGTGAGAGGAGAGTATCCTACTTTTATTTTATATTAATTACCGACTCGCCGGAGATATTGAATTTTTTTCACAATTTCCTTTGAATTAAGTAATCACTGGCAGTAAATAATGGGCACAGTTTGATTTTAATATTAATTTAGGTACTGTGCGAAAGAAATATAATTTTATAAGCTCGAAATTGAGATTGTGGAATTTTCAATTAAGCCCAGAAATTAAGGTGTTCCTAATCTCTTAACGTCAATTGCATGATTTATCGGGAAATTTTATAGCGTCACGCTATAGTCAATTTTGCTGAATTTTGTTTCGATAATGACACCACTAAATTATTCTTTTCAATTTTTAGGTCAAAATAATCGCCGAAAAATTACACGATGTGGATATACTTTTTTTTATAATTTTATATTTTAGGTTAATTGCCATTTTAAACAAACAGATTTTATACTTATACTAATAATTTGAATGGAAATTTGGTTTCCAAAATAAAATCAACCTTTAATTCCGAAAAAAAATATATTTTCAAAATAACTTTACATTTTTCATCAATTTAAAAAAAAGGTTTTCACATTTTTCATCAATTTAAAATTACAAAATAACGCCAAAATGCATATGTTAAATAATATAAAAGTACGGTTTTCTCTTTCTTTCTTTTTTTGTTAATATAGAAGATCTAAAACCAAAACTTTTAACTTTTAACCTCTATTAACACGTTGACTGCCGAACCAATTTTGCAAATATTTAAACGAAATGCCAATACATGTAGAATATATGTATGTATGTATGAATGTATGTCACTTTTCACTGATATATCACTGATCAACTGATCAAATCACTAGTCGAAGGAAATCTTTAGAAACCAAAAATTATTACGCAGGTCGACACTCTTTCTGGTGGACACGACATAAGAAAATTTTCTGGGTAATTTGAGATCGCTGAATCCGAATCTGGTAGAATTTTGGCTGTATCAGCTCTAGTTTTTCAAATATGATGGGTGATTCATAAATTGGTTTAAATATTTATAATTTGGAAATCAACAATTCTTTTTTCCTTCATATTTCAAAAAGAAGAGCTAAACTACGGCCAGATTCGGATTCAGCGACTAATTAATTAGAAAAAATTCTTATATCGTGTGCACCAGAGTGAATGTCGGCCTGTTTAATCAGTTTTGGTGAAAAAAGGATCCCCTTATCGGTCGATCGAAAACAAGTTGCATGAAGCAACCCCTGGCTATCGAAAATAACCGGGGCCCCTCATAAAACTTGTGCCATTTTTCATTGGCTATCAAAAATGATAGCCATGGCAGTGAATGTGTTAAAGTAAAAATTGGCAAAACATAAAAATTTTAAACTGAGTTTCTATCAATTTTTTTAATATCCTTACAACTTTTATTTGGGGTATTTTCTTCGAGTTTTTGTCTTTCATTTATAGTTCTAATTCGTCTATACTTCAATATGCGGGGGTTCGCTATTACGGCTGTCTTAAATTGTGTTCCTGCTTCGATATACGCTGCACGTTGATTCGATATACGGCCAGAAATTGGAGAATTCCACACTTCACTACACTGCACTGAATTAAATACAATAACAAAACATCGAAAAGCCAAGTAATTTGATTTCGGGAATAAAATGGGAATTGTGCGTAAGTGTTTTACTTGAATTAAAAGCATAAAAAATAAAATAAAATAAATATTTATCTCGGTTTTTATTTCTGATACACAGCTTCTATTTTTTTTCCTTTTAAGTACTTTTTTAAAAAATAAAAGCTTTTTTTGTTTGCATCTCTGGTAAAGTTTTTTTTTTTTGTGAACTGGGATTTGAATTGAATATGTTTTGTTATATTAAAAACTAGCTTGCATACCCGTCGTTGCCGGATTAAGTTTTTTGTATAAGTTTTAGAATACGAAGAAAACCGGAAACAACTTAAAAACTTTTGAGAAAAATCTTATCCTTGCAGGACTCTCCGTTGCGAATTAGTCTAACACCAGATTCGTGTTCAGCGACCCCGAAAACCCCCGAATGCCATTTTTCCTCGGAAAAAATGGGAACAAGGATATTTGCGTTACCCTTACAGGACCTTCCGTTTCTAATTTTGAAAATCTAACACCGGATTTGGGATCAGCGACCCGGATAACTCCCTAGTGAAATTTTTCAGCCTCCTATTGAGCAGAATTCATGGCGAAAATCACGGTTTAAAAACACCCAAACCCCCTTTACCCCTCGTTTGCCCCCTTAGCGGTAAAATTTCGAAAAACCCCACCTTAGTGAGCGCCTACGTGATGGTTGGGATATACTGTGAAAGTTTCAAGCTTCAGGGGTTTGGGCTGGACGTTGATGAGTCAGTCAGTCAGGTTAAACGATTTTATATATATAGATTAAACTTTATTTTTCAAAGAAAAAAATGACAATAAAGAATTGGTTTTTCTTAAAAAAATTTTGTTTTAGTCGGTCTCAATCTTGTGTCAATTGTATGGATTTTTGTGATTGTCAAATATGGATTTCCGATATACGGCCTTATTTTCGGGACGTACCTTGGCCGTGTGTCGAGGTATAGATATATTTAAGCAGATTATTCGATATGTAGAAATTTTTTAAACTTTTTACTCATTTTGAATATATTCTAATACTCCGACGTCTAGGATTAAAATGTTTTTTTATTATTATTATTTTTTAACAAAAGATTATCCAATTTCTAACACTTTTTTTTTAAATTTGCTTACATTTTATTTTATTACAATTTTATGACTTTTTATACAAAGCGCATTTATCGTAAATTCATAAGCAAAACTACATATTATATATTTTTGTGAAAAATGTGTGTCCAAAATGAAAATTGCAAGTAATAACTGAAAATAAATTCATTTGCGAAACACATTATTACAATGAAAATTTCAGGATTGGAAAAGTCAAACCAAATATAAATCATTCCGACGATTAGTGTCAGTCAGGTTCAATGGCTTTTGATGATTTTGTTAGCATCTTAAAGGCCATTCTTGTTGACTACTGGATGCCAGCACAAACATCTTTGGTGGGCAAGAATTAAGATCTTCTCGAGATTCCTTTCTAAAGTTTTTTTCCTCATCACTTCCATTGTTGGTGTTGTTCGGCCTTTGTCCGATCTGGTCAAAATTGACACGTGAATGTTAAACTGGAAGATTCTTTAGTCCAAAAAAAATACCTTCATCGATTTGTGCTGTAGGTTATATTGCTTCAAGGTGTACATTTACTAACAATCCAATGGATTCAAACCTATATCTGTCTGTAGTCACAAAAGCACTCTCTATGACTCCGTTATTATTTTGTCATCCGTATCTGTACCAAACACCTCTGGCAATTTCGATTTCAATTTGAATCTGAGTTCCAAAGATGAAAGTGGGAATCAAGGAAGTCCCTAAAAATATGTTCAACTTCAACATAATTCATCTCTCGATGTCTGGATATCAATCACAATTAACTATACAAAGTACTCCATTTAGGTTAATCATTTTCTCATAAACATAATCGAGCGTGTTTTTTTTCGGTTTTTGGATTGACTTACAACTCCGACCAATTCGGCTAATTGAAAATGGGTCTATCATTTACAATCTATTAGGTACAATCTATCTACATATTCAGAATAGTACGCCAGAGTTTCGTTTCGGAACAAATTTCGTTTCAAGAATTTGTCACGCCTTTCATGACAAAAATATTTTTTCAGAATCCCTCGAATCGATGATCCCTCAGGCACTCTCGTAGATCTAAAAGAAACGAAAGTGGTTATGTTTTCAGGGTTTTATGTGCGTTTCTCTGGCCCAAAATTAGTCCGGAATTGGGAATATCGTCTACTTGAAGATCGTCTTTGTAGGGTTTTTTTTCAACTACAGTCAGACACAGTTCAGGGTTCTGGTTCGTCAGATTCGGTTCGGAAACAATGCCTCCAGGTTTTTGGCATGACATGGTTTCAATGATCGAGGGATTTGTCCATTGAGTGAGTTGTTGTCATTGTCGACAGCAATCAAGAGCTGATTGTTAAATTTGACTAGAAGAAGGCAATTTCCAAAACATCCAATGCCAATCTAATACCTAGTAAGAAAAAAAAACGAAATTCTGTGACTTTGATATTTACGATTTAGGTTCAACGAAATTACGATGATGGCATCCATCTGTCGTGTGTCTAATTTGAAATAATGGCTTTTGATCGATTTACTTTACATTGTTGAACATCTTTTAACTAAAAGATTTTTAATAGCGGTTGTATATCTATATGCGTATTTCGCAATTGATCGATATTAAATTGTGTTAAATACTTTTAGAATTTTAGGAAGACACTTCATTAGGATGCTCATATTAGCTACATATTTTGATTTTGAAATTTCTTTAACAGAATGTTAGATACGAATTGTGGCCAAAATCTTTTTAAAGAGATTTTTCATAAAAATCATACCTATATCTTATTATGACGTGAAAACTTTTGTTTTTAAAACGTATTTATTTTTTAACGAAAGTTGTTATGCTTCATTGTCACGAATTTTCACGAATTTTGTTACTATAAATAGAAAAAAATAACATTTTTTCAAATATCTGGAGAACCGTTAGGGATTCGTAAATACCGTTAAACGAAAAAATGCAGGAAATTATATTTTATTTGAATTTGATAAAAGCATTTTTTCTCAAAAGCGCATAATTTCCGAGAAAATTTTAAAAAAAACTTTTTTTTTTAAATTGTATGGAGGGTACCCATTATAGCTAACGTTACTTTTTCAAAAGCTGATAAAAAACAACGATTTTGGGAAAACGTCCCAGATTACATTGGTCAGTCCAAAACATGCTGTCCCGTTAAACCGGAAATTAAATTTTTCCCCAAATTTCCCAATTTTGTACAGTAATCCCCCCAACTGCGCGGTAGATACGTTCAAAAAAAAAGAGGGCGCAAACCGAAACCGCGCAATGTGAACCCTACTTTGTATGAAATTTTGGGGTTAGGAACATGTTTTTTAAACGAAAATTATTCCTTTAAATTTTGTTCGAAATTTTGGTATTAAAAACTTAACCGCGCAGTTGCGAAACTGCGCAGTTAGAGACCGCGCAGTTGGAGGGATTACTCACTAATGGTCGTTCGCAACAACTAAACTTACCAATTTAAGATTAACTTAGGGATGGCTTAATTTTTTAAGAATAAGTGACCCAACCCGTCCTAAATATGCAAAAGCGGTTTTTCCAATTTTTCCGAATTTAATTTCACGATTTCCGTTCTAGCAAATATTTTATTTATATTTTATTTTATTTATATATATATATATATATGATATATCAGGAGCAGTGTTGGGGTTATCTAGATAATAATTATCTAGATAATCATCTAGATAAAAAAAAATGTTATCTTTATCTTATCTAGATAACACCCCAAAAAAGTTATCTTTATCTTATCTAGATAAAGGAAAATCCCATTTATCTAGAGATAATCGTTACCACCGAAAATCAAAAAATTAAATCTGAAAAAATGCTGAAACGAAATTGTTTTCTGCATACTTTTGAAAACCTAAAAACTTTTTTTAGGAACAGTTTTATACTTGGCAACAATTTTTGTTTACGGACAAGGAAGCGAAGTGTCACTCTTTCCCTCGCCTCTCTTCTCTTGTCCATAAAAAAAAAGTTCTGCCAGTAACTGTTGCCAAGTGTAAACCGGGCTATGAACGAAATAAAAAATCATAACGTTATAAATTTCCTTACGTAGCAAAATTAAACTTATATTTCGTGACGTTATTTCATTTTGTATCGATAAAAAACTTAATTTCGTTATTTCGTTACGTTACGATAACGTTTCTTATCCGTTTTCTTTTATTATTATTTCGTTTCTTATTATATTTAAATTGGAAATCAAGAAAAGCAAAAAATTTTGTGCTATTTTTTTTAGTACGTAATTTTGAATTTTGTGCAATGTCAAAATAAATATTTATCTAAAAATTATCTAGATAATTTGGCTTTTTATCTTATCTTATCTATTATCTTTCATATTTTTATTATCTATTATCTTATCTAGATAAACATTACGAGCATTTATCTTTATCTTTATCTAGATAAAAAAATAATTATCTGGCCCCAACACTGATCAGGAGTATATTAGATTTAGTATTTCGTTTGAAACGCATTAAATCAATCGTCGGACACAAAAAAGAACTACATCAGGGTGTTTGGGATGGCAAAAAATTTTTATTTTTGAATGTTCATCCATCTGTCCGTCTGTCCATCCGTGATCACCATGACTTTCGAAAAATTGAGCTAGAGACTTGAAATTTTGTATAGTTGCATTTCTCGTAAATTGTAAGACTAACTTCTTAAACAGGCAAAATCGAACCATTACTTTTTTTCCTTCCCCATACAAACGAAACAGTTTTTCACAATTTTCTCGAAAACAGTGAGTCGTATTGAAAAATTTATAAAAGTAAAATGTGTTTTGAATCTGACTTTTCAATACATCAAAATCCAGTGGGACCAATCCTTCCCCTCTCTTTCTCTCGTACAAATTGATTTTTTTCATGAAACATTTTTCTGCCCTCATATTTAATGATTGGCCCCTGGCCATTGCAGCTTTTCTCATGTTTTTAATATAAAATTTTGTCGTTCCATTTCAGCCATCATTCCTCAGCCATTTTTTGGATGATTTAAAAAAACAACTTTCCCTCTACCATCAACCTGTGGGTCAAGTGAAAACTCCCAACGAAAAAATCTGGGGGTGGCCGAAGCAAACAAGAAAAATCAAAATCTGCGTAAGATTTTACCTTTTCCCTATAGGAAACAATTAAAATAACCAAACAAAGTAATAAATCATGAGTGAAAATGCTCAAACGCAAACCTCTCGGAATTAACCTTTGCCATGAAGACATAAAAATTGTTAGTTTATGATATAGAGGCTCAATGTAAACCGTCACAGGGTTACAAATTTGTATTCATCCATCAAGTGCGCTCAGGGAAAAAAAAACCCTGTACTTACTGTTTATTGCAAAGAAACCAAATTATGAAATGTATTCATGGCACTAATACCAATTACTAGTAAATACACTCAATTTTGTACGAATACGACTACAATCTAAGATTCGATGGAGCAATGAATTCAACAATATCATCAATCATATTGCAACAATAGGTATGCGTATTCATTCTCCAGTCATTAATTGAAACCATTAGACCTGACGAACTCAAATGCTTCTGAAAAGGCCATAACTTGTATACATATTTGTATACAAATCCATAAAAAGTACATAAGAGACCACCAGCCCACATTATGTTAACCTATCCTAAAACATCAATCGAGCATAAAACTTCCAAATTGCTAGAAACTAATTAAGTTGTAACACAACGAATTTTACTCATTGGCTGTGGGTCGGCTGGAGAGAGATTATTAAACCGAGGCTAGTTGGGCTCATTGGGCTGCCTGGGTTGGTTTTCTAATGGTTGGTTATTCGATTTTAGGCCTACACGATTAAATTATCTTATATTTGAAAGATTACAAATCATTCTTAGCAAATGTTTCTCTCCATTGCGTTGTAACGTACATTCTCCAGCTGCGATCCCCTTCTTCAAGCTTCCTCAATTTATAAACGCCAAACAACGCGTCGCGTTACCACCATTTTTTTTTATTCATTTATTCGACAACCAACCCCCAACGTATCACGCGTGGTTAGGGGTCGAAGTGTTCAAATTATGAAAACGATTAGACCAGGAAATCGAACTCATCCGAATCGAATCCTTTATTATGTTTCAACCCCTTATCGATTACGGTGGAAACCTGGAAACTATTAAACTCAATTCTAGAAACTATCATCCCAGAAACCACGAAAACTGAGAAATTAGTGATTTTCATGTAGACGTCGAAATCATCCCTGATGCGGCTGGTTGTGTGGGCTCTACCGTTGAGTCCTTAATTTTTTTTCCTACCCCGATTCCGAAAACCATGGCTTCCATGTCATATGGTGGCAGTAATTATCTAGTGTGATTTAGATGTTAGCCGCACCGTTATGTTGTTGTGCCACAAACAAACTGCTTTTTTTATGTTTTTTTTCTGTAACGAAGGGAAATTGTGGGAAATTGGGTGTGCACTATTGAGCCTAAAAAAGCTGTTTTGTTGTTTCGTTGCCGTTTATTTGATACCCGTTCATCAGAACACATACGGAGACACGTTTTTCTACGGTTTATAGCTTATAACTTAATGATGATAAAGAAAACAAACTTTAGTGGGTATACAAGTATCGCTATAAAGTCGTTAATATTAATAAACATATTTTCTGTAATCATGGTCGGTTGTCTGATGTTGTTCGCTTGAATGACTCCATAATGATAGAATTGTATACGTGGATAGATGACAGGATGTGGCATAATCGTATATAATAAGTTCGATTTTTCGGTAAAGAAATCATTGACGTTATGCCCATATGGTCACCATTACTGATGAGGTTAAAGAAATATTGCGTATAATTCTGATGGATATGCGTGGCAAAGGAAATCATTATGGATCAGTGGAAAATGGGCACGACAGATAATTTTTTTTACTTCGCAAAATGACATTATTCGAAAAACAATATTTCCCTAATTAAGGTAAATTTATTCTTAAATTGTTTTATTTTTTCCGTAACTATGTTAATAATAAGCGAAATTTTAAATTACCAAATGTGGCCAATTATGTAAAATTATGCATTAACTGTAGGGTGACCATACGATTAGCCAGGCATTTCCGGATTTAGGCATGTTATCTCGACATTCCGGAAACTAAACTGTTGTCCCGGATTATCAAATTTAATAATAATAATAGCATGGTAATAATAATAATATTCTGTATTAACATACTAAAGGCAAATTACTTTATAAAATGGCACATATACATTTTATAAATAGATAAATATACAAGGACGAGTAAATTATCAATATATTGGTAAAAATCATTAAACACTAAAAAAAATCCATCATTAAACATACAAAATATACTCTGCTGTAAATTTATACTATTTTCCCGAAACGTATTTCTTCCACCTGGGACCTGGGACGCATGCATCTTAAAAATTGTCGCCTACGAAGCATTTTTGCTCCATTGCTAATTTTACAATTTCTGTTTAACAAAAACCCACTGCGGCGCACAATTTTTAAATTGTTTTCTCCCGGATTTAATTTCTTGTGATTTTTTTTTGATTTTTTTAATATAAAATTTGTGGATAGTTAAGTTAGGAATCTCCCCTTCCTTCCACACTCATCTAGTTATCGATTGACACAAAGTAAATATGGTTACCCTATATTAGAGTATTTTTTTTTCAACTTGCCAACTAACCATTTTTTTTAATTTATAAAAATGTTTTGCTGTATACACAAAATTGTTGACTTAACTTTCGAAAAATGTTTGAAAAACAGAAAAAAATAAGAAAAGCAATTATTTGATTGACAGTGACTTTTTCCAGATAATTATAAATATATTAAAAATTCTCTGTGCATTTGTCTGTGTCAATTTTTTTTCTGTAAGTAATCATCCAACAAATATATTTTACAATATTAATGAGAAATTTACTTAAGTAGGTAATCATTTTGTCACAGAAATAAAAAGTAAAGATATCCCAAACAGCATCGAAAAGTACGGGAACATGAGATTTGTTCTTTGCGACTTGAAAGAGTAGAAATTTACACAATCGGGATTAAAAATTTACACCTATAATTCACATCCGCGTAAAAGAAGCGAAAGAAGTGACGAGCACGATCTTTGGGGCAACATTCGCTTCATGAAAATCCTGCGGCGATAGAGCAGCATTTGATGGTTTTCGGGCCGAAATAGTGATTGGCTGTGGAGCCTGAACGTCAGTTTAATTTTGAAGAAGCGTGTGATGGAAAAAGTGACGAAACTGCTACCACTAAAGTTTCATTAAAGCTCCCCGTCTGAGAAACACCAAAAAAAATTGATGCCTTCAGCCGCCATATTTCTCACTGACATTTGATGGAAACGATTTCGTTTCGAGAATTAAATTTCTTATTTCAGGCGATTGACTGAAGGATATTGCATAAAAAGTGGATAGCAGACATTTTTGAAACAGCATAATTTTATTGGCATCAAAATTTCATTGCAAAAGAAAAAAAAATTTTACCGATAAAATAAAATTAAAAAAATTTTTGATTAAAAACAAAATAATTCGATGGCCCATTAAAATCTGTTTAAATTTCAGATCCAATATTGTCGAAAAATTTTAATGGCAATTAAAATCACGACATGCAACCGGAAGAAAAGTCCATTATAAAATAACACTCCACAAAAGTTTCCATTAATTTGTCGCCATTAGATTTTTCTCGTTCGTCTTCTGCTTACGTTTTTATTTGTTCATCTCTGTTTACTAGCAAGCATTCGAGGGAGAAAGAAAACCCGCTCGATGATTTGTGTAATTGTGTGATATAATGCCGTCAGATGACGCTCGCGCATGTGGCAACTAATTACGTCCCTGTCGTTATAATTGCGACGTAGCAAACCGCAGAAAAGTGTTCCCCACTATGTGTGTCGTTGCGCGTCTCATACGCACAACTAGATACGTATTTGCGACATAAATTGCTTATCGCCGTGATCTGCATGGTGACGAACTATGGGGATAAACATCATATTTGCTGCCTAAAATGCTATTTGGGTAATCTTATTTGTCTGAACAAATCCTCATTTACCGCCATCGAAGTATATTCACAATAAATCACTTTAATGAAAATCAATTAAAAAACTTGATTAATTTCCCCAACTTTACTCGTAAGTTGATTTATTTGGATCTCAGCATTGACTGGACAAATAAATAAAAGAAGTTTAGAAAGCCAAACGCTTAAATCAACTGATGCGGAATTCCACCTGAATCTAAGGTAAGATTTTAATTTGACCAATGGCGTTCTTAGTGGCCGGACATTGGCTGCATTTGGATGCATTTTATGCTGACCTGAAGAATGTTTACGCCTCGTTGAGGTTAAAAACGAAGCAATGGAGTCCAAGAAGTGGAAATGCACAAAGAAACCAACGAATTTGTGGAATAACATAACAGAAAATATTTTGTTTTTCCTTTTTTTTATGTTTCCATAATGTTTTGTCTGATTGGCTGGTCAGTTTAGTGGTTTAACATTGAATGAGGTGCATTTATAATTAATTTATGTCAATAAATTTTAAAAAGGTTTAACAAAAAATGCAAAAAATTGACTAGCAAAGTTTTTAATTTGAAGCGTGATTAGACATCTGTAAAAAAATATTTCACAATGAGTCCTAGAAATAGTTTAAAATTTTCTAAAACAAATAACATCTTTAATAGTGATTATTAAATCTATTTTAACTTCAAATGGTGCACACACAATTTTAATTAAAAAAAGTAATATTTCGAAAAAAATTTTCCTGGTTAGGGGCTGTCAAAAAAATACTTCACCCTTTTAGGAAGGGGTTGTGTGACGGCATTACTAAACTCCACACAAAAGTCTGACAAAGCGAGCCTAAAAAATATATTTTATGCACAGTGCCTTTCTTTTTAAAAAGTTTACAGACTTCCGTCAGGCGCAGCATAACCAGCTTTCGAACTCGGATTTACGTATGAATATTGCACTGGCCGATACAAATGCTACTGGAATTTTGAACCAAAAAACACACTTCTGTATGATAGAGTTGTCAAACAACCTATAAAAATCAACCAATAAAAGTAAGCAGTGCCCAGGAAAAGGGGCACCCTGTGTAAAACCTATGCAACAATGGCGCCCTCTCCCTTTCTAAACATATATTAATAAATTTATTAATAAATTATAAAATTTTCGTGTTTTTCGAAATTCAGATAGACCGCTCAGAGCGAAGAAAGTTTGTCTCCATTTTTGTTTGTGACTATTTAGATAAAAAAGGATATCTTCAGTATGCATCAAAAATTCCGCCCCAGTCATATTTTGAAAAAAAAAATGCATAAGGCAGAAATTACTTTTAAAAAATGGCGCCGCAGGCTAAGGTAAAATACATGCTAAAAAAGAAGCGTATCTCCATAGTTCTTTGTAAAGATCGAATCTGACCAAATGTCTAAAAATGTCGCCCCAGAAAAATAACGTAGAAAAAAAACTTTATAATTATTTTCTTTCCAAAACTATTTTAAATCTAATTAAAATTAATATTAAATCTGGATTTTTTACTAAAATAAAAATCTGAACTCAAATAGTTATTTTTTTTTGTTTTTCTAAGTTCTCAATAGGGTCTCATAGTTATTATAAAATCTTGTTATGAAGAAATTTTGCACTGTCAGCCGGTCAATAAAAAAAAATATCTACCCTATAGTTTACTTAATTTTTCTAAGCAATTGAAACTGGAAGTGCTGCAAGAATGATTTTCCTGATTTTGATTTACATTCTTCATAATTCCAGTGACTTTAATTCCATAAAATTTTAATGGTAACATAAAAGGAGCAATTTGTTAAAGAATAAGTTGAAGAATTTTATTCGTCTGTGGATTTAACCTCACCATATAATGTGAATTTCCATAGAAATTTCAGCCAAAAGTATACCAGAATTTTTTCCAACGATAATTTCCAGGCCGTTAATCACACTTTTCTCTGTAATTTGGTAATTAATTACAATGACTATTTAATGTTGAATGGAATTAAATTCTTTTTTCTTACGTTTGTTTTTCTTCAGGTGAAGTTTTTCTTTAGCCCTGCATAGCATGGACTTCTTGTACTCTGCCTGGAAATTACTTTAATGCTGGTGCCTAATTTGAATTTTTCCATTCGATAGAGTTAGCTGTGGCTGCTGAAACAGAAGTAGAAATGAAGTTTTGTTATAATATAGTACGATGTGGTGGCGGATGGGTGGGGTATTATGCTGTTGACCTGCTAACTTATGTTGGTTGGTATCGAGTTAGCTTCCTGGATTATGTTTCGTTTTTGCGTGACGATGGCGGTTACATTTGAATCGCTAAGGCGGTTGTTCGATAGAAACACTCGTATATTCACGAGTAGAATACGATAGGAAAGAAAATATGTGTGACTTGTGCAAAGAAGGAGTTAAATCCAACAACCATACAAGAAGACACAAGGGTAAGGGGATATTTCTGACGTCTTTTTACTTTTTGACTAAAAGCTATAATTCTGCGTGATTTATAGCAAAATGGCTTTAACGATCCGTAAGTTGACGTGATTTAGGCGTTTATTAGATGGCATTTTGTTGGCTGCCACCGCTACCTGGCTCCTCGGCGAACTCATTACGAATTTGTAATAGCTTAATATCTCTGATAAGGGGAATCGATGAACATTTATTAACATAATTTCTAATGAAGCACTGGATCTTGACATGAAAAGCTTTTATTTTGATGTTAATTAGTTAAATTATGAAACTTTCTCGCTATTAATTAATACGAATAATTGGTAGTTTTTAGAACCGGGGGATATTATTGATCTAACTTTTTGAGCTGCAATAAATCTTAGACACATCAAAATATAGGCGCGGAAAATGCATGTAAACGAAATTCTAAGAATTTTTTCATCCGTTTTTTTTTTCATGAGCCTTTTGGACTATATATGAAAAAATATCAAAACGAGACATTAATTTAAACCTCTAGTACACAAATTTACTTTTTAGAGGAAAGAGTTGTATCTGATATTTTTTTTATACAAACTCAGGTATTTTATCGTCTGCGTTGTCTTCGTCGTTTGCCCATTTCGTTAGATGCATAAAATGCTTAGTCGGTTTGAGCCAGTGTTGTTCCTCTACACGTAGACTTTAATTGTCTACACTTCAGTGTAGACAATAGCGTAGACAATAGACTTCGGGTAGACAATGTAGACATTGGCGTAGACAATGTCGACTTTGCGTAGACAATGTAGACTTTCTCATATCTGTCAAAACAAAGTCATTAGTGAGTCATGTATCTAATACTATACTATATAGGAAATGGCCAATTACAAGAAATAGCGAGGCGCTGGTGTCCCTATAGAGTTAAATTTAGAAGAAAACTCGCTAACTGGGCTCCTCAGCGACACCAGCGCCTTTTTCGCTTGTATGGGAATCAATCTAACCTCATTTCCTATCGTTTTATGCAGTGAGTACGTGACCACAGTGAAATCGTGTTTTTTTTGAAATATGGCAGGAAAATACTGCCGAAAGCCGACTAAGAGGGCACATATAAAAGAACAAATATAAAACCAAATTTCTAAACAATTGTAAATTATTTTTTAGAGATGTTTGTAAGAAACTCAGCTATCCTTTATTTTATCAATTGTCTACATTGTCTACGCGTAGAGAATAGACCATTGTCTACAATAATAGTCTACGCGTAGACAATGGTGTAGTCTACATCACGTAGACTACGCGGCACAACACTGGTTTGAGCTTTCTCTTTAATTTTACCGACCCTGAAATTTTTTTTTACTTTGGAATCTTGTACTCTGACACCAGGATACTCACCAATTGATAGGATCTTTCCATTCCAGAACCAAACATGTCTGAAAAAATTGATTATTTGAACCACTTTTGAACAGATTTTTACTTTCTTCTACGGAGTATAATAAAGTATTGTATTCATGAAAAATTTCGACCTCTTAATTTTGCCTAAAAAACATTTCCCGATCACTCCTGAGTCGATTACCCCTAATTTATTCACTAGGAGTTAAGCCGAGTTAGTGAGTTAAGGGAGTTAGCTAACCTTATTTTCCATGTTAAAGGTGAGTTAAGGGAGTTAAGGCGATTTAACTCCTAGTGAATAAATTGGCCGTTAGAGTCATATTTAAAAAATGTCTTTCTGTCTGTCAGTCTGTCAGTCTGTGTACAAGATTTCTCAAAAACTAATAGAGCTAGCGCCATGGAATTTTATAGGCATGTTGGGTCCTGAAATGGGACGATCCTATCAACTTTTGGTGGAAATCCGTTAACCGGAAGTATCCAAAATGGCGGTTTTCAAAAATCGCAATTTCGTTTTTCTCGATTTACTCCCAAACTACGCGTTTTTTAGTGGCCTTAAGTATGACAAAACTTGGAGAAAATAAAATTTCCCACACTTTTGTCTTTAACTATAACTCGATATCTCCACCTTTTATCGAGATAAACCGTTATTTCCAACAAAAAACAGTTTTTTGCGATTATCTCGAAAACTAACGGGTTTTTGCTGACTAAATGTATGAAGTGAATTAATGAGAATGACATTCTGCACAATTTTGTCTTTTACCGTTATCCGTTATCTTTTACCGTTATTGAGATATTTTCATTAATATGTAAAAAATCATATTTTTGCGAATAATTTGCAAACTAACGGTTTTTCGACAAATCAGTTAAAAGAATAATTAAAGATGTTAACATTTTCTACATTTTTGCCATTTACCGTAAATTGATATCTTTTACAGTTCTCAAGTTATCTCAAATTTTGTACGTTTTTGATATTTTTGAATAAACCAAGAATTTATTGGGAGGTCGTCTTAGGTTGACAACGCGACAGGGCTCTAGCGTAAATTGCGCAGGGTCGTAGATTTTGTAGAAGAAAGTTTTGTGTTGACCACAACTGATATTTTTTCTTTGGAGTTACCTGAAGAGTAAAATCTACATAAATTTAACAAATACTATTTCAAAGTTGAAATAAGAAATACATAAATAACAAACATAATCTAGTTGACGTGGCGGGATGTCATCCACATGGTCTTCAAACTAGTGATCTGGTCTGTCTGACAGCTACCTTAACGTTAAAAATGGTAAACTGCTTTTTTCTATTGCCAAAATTACAAAACCAAAAGACTTTAAAATTATGGGAATTTTCACAAATCCCATTCTAATTTATAATTAAATTAACTCAATATCAGAATATTTCTCGCATTACAATCAATTTTCTTTAGATATTAATCTTATTAAAATATGATATATTTTTATATCAATATTTTCTACCATAATTACTTTTATAATTAAGAGTCGGTTAACATATACTTAAAATTTAATCCTTATTAAGATGAGTATCTAAGACAGGAACACATATTTGCTGTGAAACTCATATCCTCTATGAATATGTTTTGACATCATTATAAAAATTAAGCCAATAAAACATGATAACGACTAAAAACCATATTAAGCAAATTGGGAATTGAGAACTTTTTCACATTCATAAATTGCAAAATTTTCTTTTTTAATACAAATGAAATATGAACATTCCCGAGAGAAAAACAATACCTTATTCTTAATTAATGTCTATCATGCACGTATGTTAAACTTCATATCGAATGTCGACGCTCTCGCGGAATAATTGAATAAAATATTAAACGAACTCAACCCCTAAATGTAAGAAAGAAAGGTGAACAAACATAGACAACACTGTTTCGATAAGGAAAATACGAACAAAGTTTTACCTTTTGTTGCAAATAACGTGTAGAAGCATCTATTGAATAATTTGCTACCGCTATAGCTGTAATAGAATATCTTTTCACTCAACCAAAAAATAAATCGACAATTTTCTGGCCATTAATTTTGAATGTCACATAAAATCTTGTTGAGGCATTAAAAAGGCATTTGGTGCTTCCCTTTTGGGAATAAGGTTTTATACGCACTCGTAGATGCCCATTCCTGCCCTCATCATTCTACCGTTTTTGGTTTAGTTGAGCGAATGAATGATCAACACAAACAAACGAATTCTAATCCCCCATTCACCGCCAAATGCTATAAAAACCATGAAAATCACACAAATGTTATTGAAGGATATCCACATGATACATACGTATGTATATCTATGACACCGTGTAGACAAAAGGCAAGGGTGTTATTTTATTTTCATCAACCTTATCTCCTTTTTGGATAAAATGTTGCAAACACAAACCCGATTATGTGTACTTGCACGGGTAAACAATAAAAAGTGTTGTATTTTATGCTGATATGCCTCTTGCTCCTTGTACCTACACAAACAATCGTACAAGTCTCATAGCATGGATAAATGATCTGACAATTATCGAAGGGTAATAAAATTATCCCTTACCAAAGGGATAGATGCTCTCATCCAAATTGAGGGGGACCTCTTGGTCGAAAGCCGTAAAGTTGAATAGAATACGACGATCCCCAACAACCACATGCTGTTGACAAATTTGGGGGTGGTTTATTGGCTGCGAAAGGAAATCCGTGATTTATGCGGATGCTGTTATATTTCATTAGGTCATCGACACTATGCCTCTTCACTCAATCTTAATATTGGTTGTCATTAGAAGACCTCAGACTCATATAAGCCTCATCATTGTAGGGCTTGAGACAAAAACTTATGCCGTTTTTATGCTATGGGTTCTAAATGAACTTTTAATTGGGTTTGTCCAGAAAGTTGTTTCTCAATTAAGTGATAAGGAACCTCCACACGTTTAATGTTACTTGACAAGTATTATTGATGAAAATTTTCGTCAAGTAACATTGATGGAAATTGCCTGCAAACGTAACATTGAAGAGCATCCAAACGATCAATGTCACTTGAAACATGAGTAATTTAAGTAAAATTGTCAAGTAACATTGAACGTGTGGAAGTGTCTAAAAAGTTTCAGCATTTTGGCTTGCTTAAAAATTAATTTTGTTTAAATAAAAAACGGAGGGGAAAATAATAAATTTGCACCGCAGGCGAAATTTTCTTTTTGTCTAGAATGTGAGCAAAGCTTCAAATCGATATCAGTCCCAAGCGAGAAGTAACTCCATTTTTTATGCTTTATTAAGATCCATAATAAATACAACTGAACTTGTACAAAAGATAAATGTGTCTCAGGCAAAAACTGTTGAGATATGTGCACTCTATGTATGAATTTGTTGTTGATGAAATGAGCCGCAAGTGGAAAAACTGTAACCGCTAGCCCAAGCATAGTCTGTTTTGTACATTTTTTAATCATTCTTGCAGTGCTTAATAAATTTGAAAATCCGGAACAAAAGTTTGGTTTCAGGGATGCCGGGAAAACCAGGATGAACGCAGAATTGTCCCACATAATATTAGACATATGGTCACTCCAACAGTAAGAGGTGCTTGTACAGATTGGGAGACGTACAAGATTTTGAAAAAGGAAATTCAAATTCTCTGAATTAGTTTTTTTTTAAAAAGACGAGGAAAATCTAACATCTAATTCGTTAAAAAAATCCTTCTGTATTTCCTTTGTTGCATTACTTTCCGACCACCCTAACATACCACTCTTAATTGCTTTTAAACGGAAGGACATACTGAAGTTTATTAGATTTTCGTTTTACATTGATGTGTGGCTCGGCTCATATTATCTATGTTTGGATGGCACATAACAACGTAACGTGTCCCTTAGGAGAAATTAATAAATCCATTTGATTGATGTTGCGTAGTAACATTTAAAACGAAGTGACTTATTGGATGGCAATTATCAGTGTTGATGAAGTTTATCGCCATCGAATGACCAGTTACGAACTTTTTTTTTCATTCCCACTATTATAAGTTTATTGAGGCGATTATTATTATGGTTTTTGTTTGGTTGGTAAGCTCTTTTTAATGGGATCCCATCCAGTCACCTAGAATTAAGGACATCAAGATAATGGCGCTGAATCGAAATCAATTCATTATTTGTGAGAGTAATGGATTATAATCGATAAATCTATTTGGTATATTATTGAAAATTGCTTATTTTTTAACAATTAGTCTTTTTTATTTTGTGAACTATAAAGGTGACATTCATTTGACATTTTACTTATATTCAATGCCAAGTAATTATTTTAAAATTTTCGAAAATAAATTCGAAAAACAAAAATGTATCGATTGAAGCTTAACTTCTTTAGGCCCCGTTCACACCTGCGATTTTTTCTTGAATTTTTCGCGAATTTTATTCAGAATTAATTCCGCGAATTTTGTTTATCTATTGCAAAATAAATTCAATTAACAAAAATTCTTAAAATTTGAATTTATTTCGGTGATTTTGTATGAAAAAATGCGTCTTTCTAATGTAAACAGTTGTGAATTTAGTGTCGCAGAATAAAATTCGCGGAATATAGTGTCACATATAAACGGTGCCTTAGCTTTTTTACTTGAAATTTTCACGCGCCACATTATTGCATTTTAAGGTTATGCTTGATTGTTTTTGTTTCCATTTGCCTAATTAGCTTTAAATTGGCTGGCAAGCTCTTTTTATTTGTTTAAAAAACGTTTGATGAGAAATGATGCGTCCCTATTTTAATAAAGATCTCTTCACTGAACAGTTTTTGTGATTTTAATTTTATTTTTTAAACAACGATTTTTGGTAAAAGTCGGTTTTTTATTTTCTAAATAGAACTCTTCATTTTTATCAACATTAAATAATTGCCATATGCACTGCTATTTAGAAATTTTGTGTTGATGACCTCCTTGGCGCTTCTTGAAGCTTTTTTTACGAAAATCCTCAAATTTTCTTCTTGAAAATTTTTTGTAAGTAGTTTTATACTTCCGTTACATTACCACTTGCCCGTTCGTCCCTGAACTATATAACTTTCGAAAGATTTAAGCTAGAGACTTCAAACTTTATATAGCTAAGTTTTTCGTAAAAAGTGCTGGCAAATTTGACCAAAATTCATAAAATCAGCCAAGTTTAGTATTCATTGAAACCACATCCCCCTTGGAAAGAGATTTTAATTCAATTACGGTATAACATTTTATCAAATTAATTTATTTAAATTCATGTCCTGGTTACGGATCTCAAGTTATTCGGAGAATTCCCTACCGTGTGGTTTCACGGTTCCTCCACGCATGAATGTGTAATGAGTCCGTGTCAATTTTGGGACAAAATCTATAAAATAATTGCTAAAGTCAACATGAATGCTTTTAAATCTAATATTTTTAAAACATATGCACTGCTATTTAGAAATTTCCATGGAATGCCGGGTTTGAACAAAGGGAAATTCCCATAAGTCGGCTCAACTTGAAAGCTCTTATTATGTGCATTTTGTTTGGCTTAGCAATCATGCGCGAAACTAGTTAGACATCACGCGATGCCGAAGAATTTGAAGAACGCTCAAAGTCAACACTGCACAAACCATCATCTCAACACTCACCATTATTCGACAGAAGATGGTAATTTCCGTAAACAGGCATCCTATTTGTAAGCGACTGACTGACGACGAGCGATGCCAAATATCAGAAAATCGGTTTTGAAGTTTAGCCGTCCGTTGCCCAGTTTGACAGTCAAATCGCGGATGTGGGGAAGGGGTAAACCAGGATGGATGCAGAAAAATAATGGCATCGGGCGGCATCAGCTCGTAATCAACACTTCGCTCATTGACGCTAATTAAAATCACCTTAAGGTGTTTTTTGTTTCATCCAAGCCACTTGCCAATGAGTTTGAAACAAACACAGGTACGCCAAGTACTACAGTAGGTTCGGCCACGTTTAGGTAGTGCAATCAGATCCGCCATACCTGCGAGAGGAGTATTGGTACTTCAATATATTTTGTATTAAATCTTGGCCCAATGTACTCACTCGGAAGGTGTCTGGATGGGTAGGTAATTCTAAGGGACTCTGGGTGGCTTAAATTGAGTTAGCTGGACCCGGCGGAGACTGCAATAAATATCGAATCTGAGTCGAATGAAGTCGCGATGTCGGCAAACATCAAAGAGATTCATCTTGAAGGAATCTTTTTCGGTTTCCTCAATTCTTTCGTGGTGTTTTTCTGGCAAAAGGTTGGCGAGGCTGTGGCGAGGCCGGAGAAGAAGTCATTTATGAAAAGCAGTCACATTTTGATAATCGCATTTCGCTGCTGCCGCCTTAAAGACAATGAACGCGGGAATGAATTGGTTATATCCGTTCGTGTAGTTACATTTGTATGATCATTTTGTGTATTAGCAATGCACAACCCGCAATTAAACTTTCGATATGCTATGAAGTTATGATTTTTTTTAAATGGCAACTAAAACTTGATAAAAACCCTCAAAAAACCGAAAAGAATAAATTTCTGGCAGATGGTTTGCAAATTTTCACCAAAAAAATATGAAATTTTCTATATAAAGAGCTTTTATTTATTTTCGGTACATCCTTAAACAAAAAATTGTCCATTAAATCATCGGAAATCGTTGATTTATTTAATTTTGATTTTGGAAATTTGCATAATGGATTAATATTTAATGACCCACAATATTTTACTAATTATGCGGGTTATATTCGGATTAGTTCCGAGGTGAGTTTAAATGTTGTGGGTGGCGGTGATCGTTTCCTAAGATAATCTCGTAATAGTAATGTAATAAACCAAGAAAACTAAAATATTAAAAAAAGATTTACAAAACAAAAGAAAATAATTGTTAGTAGGAGAACCCGCTGTTGTGCTCTGTTATAACTACCTACATACAAAAGAAAAAGGATTTAAACAATAATTTAAAAAAAACATTTTTTTTGAGCTTCTAACTTTTCTCAACATATGCGACATTTTCTAATAGTTCTATAAGTAGAAACTGGCTCTCAAATATTCATCTTTGATGAATTTCATGAAAATCAGTCTTGTTAACATAAATTTTTTAACCCGTATAAGCGTTTTTGGTTTATCTGCCACTAAATAAGATACACTTCAAGTGGCAAATTGGTGTCGTACACCAGAAATTCTCTTGATCTCCTCTGTCACTTTTCTTACATTTTCACAGCACTATATTGAAATTGACTCGAGTATTCATTCCAAATTTCAAGCCAATCGGTTCATTTGTTTAAGTTTTTTCAAACAAAAAATTGAAGTTTTCTGCAAAAAAATGTTTTTTTTAAATCCTTAAAAAATTGGGTGTTTTTCAAAATATGAAAGACTTTTCTTCAAACGTTAAACAATTTTTACTTTCTTAAATAATGGAACAAAGTATTTTTATATATAAAATATTTAAAAGTAGAATCACGTTTCCCTGTCATTAATTCCACTTCTATGAACTTCAGATTAAATAATTCCTCCGTAGTAATTCCTATTTTACTGACACGGTAGTTAATTCTGATCTCATAAATTTTAATGCGCAAGTGCAATATTAAAACGCATTCAAATGACAATAATTGCATTTTCCACGGACACTTGTTCCAAAAGGTTTTATTTATATGAAAGAATATAATGCAGTCTTTCTGACTTCTGATCATACAACTACTAACCAAATTTAACACCAACACAGACAAATTTATGATGTTTTAGAAATTTTCTGGTACATATCGTATGCGGTGTGAATCCGCATTTTATGTTTTGGTTTAAATACTTCTCGTCCCACTTGCATTAAACCCAACTGTGGAACTTTGTTGGAGTCCTGTTGTTGGTACTATGGAACTTTGGCGCATTTCCCCATTAAGCATTTCCACCGTTTTCCGACTCGGAGTTTTCATTACTTTCCATCATACTTGAATCGACCCCGTCCTGTGTGTGGTGGCTAAATAAACGACGATTTTAGATACCATCCTGGGTTTTGGTCGACTAAACTTTTATTTGTGGTAGTAAATTCCTGATATGAGCCGTTTTAGGTCGCTATCAAAACTGTTCCATTAAGTGGTATCGCAGCAGCATCAGAAATTGGTGTGAGTTTCCCCGTGTAATAAAAAAGGACAATCACAATAAAGTGGAAGCATGTAAGGAGACAAGGAAGGAATTTGTCAATTTATCAAGAGTGAATTTTCCAAGTGAGTAGTCGCCTTTCCAATTTATCAATCTTTTACTTTTATTACACCAAGAAGCTGTTACTAAGCTATTACAGGGCTGACTGTTGACTACCACCTACCCCTCCATTTATGCTCATTCAACAACAATTTCATGAGATTCTTTTTTTTTTGTTATTTCGTCTTTCGTTAAATTTGTTACATTTTTATATGGTCATGAAGCAGTTAGTTCACGGGTTTTTGACTGCTGGTAATTGGACATAATTTCAATTTGACGCCAAATTGTCATTGAAGTGATTTTATTTTTGATTTGATATGCTGGCAGAATTTTAATTTTATTTGTGATTTTAACAATGATTTAGCTGAATTAACTGTGATAAGTGACTTTTCAAAAACATTTAACCATAAAAAAATCCCATGTTTTAAAAAAAACACATTCATTTTGTAGAACCACTCAGCAACTGGAGAGCAAGCAACTGAATGCCGATTTTTACATGCAGTGGAATTTGAGTTTATAAACAATCCATTTTAATATCCTATCCATGAACCAAAAAAATTTTTTTTTAGAAAATTAATGGCGACAATAACTGAAAAACTCAATCAAACTATAAATATGCGTCAAATTCAATGGCGACAGAAGAATTAAATCAGATCATGAATATGCCTGTTCACAAACCAAAATTCTGGTCATAAACCGAAATATTGTACAGAATACAAAGTATTTGTGCAGCTAAAAAGAAGTTTTTGAACTATTCAGTCTAGATATTTTTCTAGACTTCAAAAACTGCTCAAGTTTATAAACAACGTTTCGGTCTATGAACGGGATTTAGCTCCTGACTCCTTTGAATTTTAATCAATTTGGATTAAACCTAAAAGAAATCTATAAATCAAGTCGTTCATAAACCGAGGTTTTTGTACCACATGAAATTTGAACCATTTTTAATATCCTTGTAGTAAAAATGTCCATTCATCGGCACGATTACTGACGACAAAATATATTTAGGCAATTAAAACTGGTCAACTATTGCCTTCTCAGAAGAATTCTCTTGAGACACTTCAAAAGAGTGAGATGGGGTTCATAAGTGCACGAATAGAATTTTCTCAAAAACGACAAATTTTACTAAATAATTTGATGAGTATTTTACTACAATTTCAAAAAATATTTCCATACATCAATTTTATATCGAGAAAACTAAAAAAACCCCTCTCTAGCAATTATTCGAAAAACGAGTTTTTTGTTAAATTTTTAAACCGGGCGACGAGTAATATTCCACAATTTTTTTTTTAGAATTCTTATTATTGTAATTTAGTTAATTATTTCTAGCTTCAAAATTATTTTTTAATGAAATCACTCTGAATAATTGGACAATTTCTCCTTCATTTTAATTTAGAACAGAATTCCGTATCGAATTAATAAAGTAAATTATAATTCGTATAAAACTCATGCTTGAGACTTTTGCTGGAAGTTATAGAAGCGTATGAGAAAACTCCTAATAAATAACAAACGAAGTATTTCATGTCAAAGTGTAATAAGCAATGGTATCAAAAAATACATGAAAATGTATCAGAAAGTATCTTAATACTTATATCCAACTACCAGATACGATTAAATGTTATTAAGAAACAATGAAACTGTTGAAATTTTCAAATTAATGTAAATTACGTTTAGAAACGGAAATCCAACATGTCGAAGACGACATCATCATTTCCCCAGGAAAACTTCGTCTTCCAGGTCTCGTGTTGAAATCAATGCAGATACCTTTGATATCTGCCTACCTGTCTTAACGCCAAACCATCGCCAGACAACATAAAAATCGACATTGAATTAACTTGGATTTACTTACAAAATGTAGAAACAAATAGAGAAACGTTAGTTGGATCCGAAGTGAAACTGAAATTGCCAACGATAAAGTTCTAATTAGCCTCTAATCAAAGAGCTTTTCGATAACAACCTGGCATTACCGTGAAATACAATTAGCCCAGCCAGGTATAAGAAGCGATGCCCAGGTATAAAAAAGAATGGTTGGCGTTGGGGTTGGCTCCATCGTTATTGCATCTATCTCTGTCCCTAAATGTTTCTTATTCCCTTTTACAGCACTGCACGGATATCTATAATAGTGGAGATATTCGAATCCGAAGGTAGTTTGAGGTAGAGCTGAAGTTTTGTTACTTTTGGATTTTTTGTTTGGCTGGATGGGCAGACTTCAGACTTCTTTGCTTTTGACCAATTTCTGGGCAATGGAGGGATAATGACGCCCAAACAAGACTGGAACTGGATTGGTTTCTACAGAAATTGGGAGAGGGAAGTCGTGCGCACTAAGTACACGCCTAAGTGGAGTCACTCAACGAATTTCATCGTCCGCGTCTCACCTTTCCTGTGATGATTCATTTATAGTCTGGAATTCTCTGGAAGAACAGTCCTAGTTGCATCGAAAAGCTATAGTTGCATCGAAATGCATATCGTTGGTGGAAGTTTCAAGGGAAGAGCGCTTTTGCTCTGTAACTTTAATTGGAGATAGCTTGTGAAATGGCTGACCAAAATGTTGTGGTTTTACCAGAGTATGGCAAATCCTTTGTCCTTTAGAAAAACCGATTCCTTTACAATGTTGTAAAATTCATTTCACCTAACATTTTTCTCTGCCTTAATTACACTTTTAATTTTTTTTTAATTTACTAAGAATACCATCAAGATTTTAAATGCCTAATTTTCTATTTGTTTGTGAAAAGAATTTTCCCATAGCTATTCTTATAAAAATAATAATTCGACATCAAAAAGAACTAAACAAAATATTATGATTTCCGCCTATCCGTTTGTTTGTATATTCGTGAACACCGCAACTTTCGAAAGGATTAGGGTTTTCGGCTTAACTCATACTAATATCATACTAAAATATAAAAATGAGTTGGTGTCTGTCTGTCTGTTCCTCTTTCACGCAAAAATGGCTGAACCGATTGACTTGAAATTTGGCATGAGTGTCTGTCATAGTTCTGGTTCCAACATAGGCATACGATAAAGTAGCGCGAGGGGTGGGGGAGTAAGGGGAGGGGGTAAAGTGATTTCGAAACTTAGTTTTTGCGCTATGTTACTCTTTCGCGGGGAAACTACTGAACCGATTGGCCTGAAATTGGGCATAGATGTTCGTCGGGGATCCAGCCCCAACATAGATCCATTAAAAAGTTTTTAAGTTCTTTCCGGCTTTCTTCGTATTCTAAAACTTAGACAAAAAACTTAACCCGCCAACGACGGGTATGCAAGCTAGTTTTTTTATAAAAATCTCGCTGTGGCTTAAAATCCTAAAAAAAAAATCCACGGATATCGCAGATCTACTCGGAAGCTCAAAATGGTTCAAGTTATGGGAAAAATATCCTAAAGATCCACATGGTATCACAATGGGAGAATTTTGGCCTAAGTGGGGCAACCTTGGAAGCCACTGCAACCCAACCTAACTTAATCTCCCTGCGGCTAAAAAATCTTTGCAGATCATGTGTCGTTTAAAGTTTAAAGGGATTATCAAAAGTTTTTTTGGGAGTGGCATTGAAAAGCTTTCCTTGATTTATTTTTTTTTGTAATATTTATTTAAAAAATTGGTTCCTCCTTAAACAAAAAAAATGCACCGAACTATGAACATATGCAATGAATCGTTTCATTTGCATCATATTTGTTTGATTAATTTATGCATGAATAAGTAATAATGTTCCATTTAATGGCACACAATAAAATATTTTTTTTAAAAATTTGTTCAAATTGTGACACATGCTCAATCAAGACCGCAATCAACCAATTAGCATAGAAATGAAATCCCGGGCATCGAAAATTATCTAAATTACATGAACAGATAAGGTGATAATTGTTAGACTTGTTCCAAAAAGCATATCTATTAGTATTGCTCTTTAAGGCTATTTTTACAACGTTTTCAATTTATGCAAATTGCTTTTCACTTTAAATTTTCGGTAGCAATATGAATTATTTTATTTAGCACCTCTTGTTTTATTTTACTACTTAAAGCCATCAACACAATAACTGATTATTCGAGTAGATCCGGTTGAAGTGCGACAAAACTTTAAATGTTACTGTCTACCACCACACCTGGTCATTTATCTAAAGATTATTCTAAAGAAACAATTTTTATAGCCTCATGGTTTAATTAAAAGAATACAAAGCAGCTTTTTATAAAATAAATATTTTAGGTAATTTTTTAAATTTATTGAACCATTCCAAAAATACAACAAGTTTTGCTTTGGATATGCGAAAAGACTTAAAAAACAAGTTTCAGTTTTTTTCATTGTTATTAACAACATAAATTTATGAACAAAACAAATTAGTTATGCTTCTGGTTTGTTTCAAAACATCGTAAATAGGTTTTCCTAATTGCCTCCTAAGAAATAAAAATTAGAAACTTTTTATTGAGTTTTTTTATTAAAACATGTTACAAACAGTTAAAATATTGACAAGATATTACTTTTTTTGAAACTATTGATTAAAGAAAAATGTATTACACTAGTAAATTAATAATTTAATTACATTCTCTATTATCTAGTCGTAGTGATAGTAGTTTTAGCCTTGTGTACCGAACACCTTATTCTGTTGCACCTACATTTAATAGGTATTTTCTATTTTCATTGCCATTTCCAACGTCTTATACTATCAGCTATAAATAAACAACGAATAATGTGCCCTTAGACAATTTCTTATTAGTTTGCTAGATAACTTCACTCCGAGGTGCAATTAATATTTTTAAATTAAGTGAGCGAGCAATTGCACAATCCCATTAAGCAATTTCTTCAATAAACATAAATTTAATTATATTTATTTAAGTTAATGGCGACAAGATATTAAATTTAGATTTACGATGATCTATTCGGCAACGTAATTGAAACTTAATTTGTTTGTTGAGTGGTGGTAAACCACAATCTTTTCTGTGACACCGAAAATAATGGTGATTGTGAATTGTAGAAAAAAGCTTTATATATATAAATTTGGTTGTACTTTAATTGGATTAATTTCTGTATTTTTAGATTTTACCCGTGGTTAGAATAAAATGTTCAAAAATAGTTATTGGGGAAAAAATTGCAGATTATGTTAGGCAATTATTGTGTATATGGGGTTTCTGAAAGCAATTTATGAGTACCTCAATTATCAGAAAAATATAATAAAACATTTCCATCAAATCATATTTTTGGCAAAAAAAAACATATTCTTGACTATTTGAACCAGGATTACACTGCTAATTTCATGTTAATTAATATAGTTAAGGTAGAAAAGAAGTTCTGAATATTTTCATGGTTTTCTAACCACTTTGTAACGAAATTAACCTTCAATAGGATAGACTTGCAGTTGAAAGTCACAAAAACTTAATATTTTTATATTCATTTTTTCCCAAAAGCACATAGGTTTCGAGAAATTTTCAAAAACCTGTATTTTTACCGTTATCGCTAACGGTATTTTTCCAAAATTCGATAGAAAACTACGATTTTCGTAAAACTTATTTACAAAAAAATTTCAAGTCACTAGCTCATCGCGTTTTCGAAGTATTTAAGGTACACGCTAAAAAATAAAGTCTAATTTTTAGACTTTTTTCCTACATATAGGTCAACACCTTTTTGAGCCTAAAAACCAAACTTAAAAGTTTGAAATTATTTTCAAATTTTAAATAGTATTATCCGGTCTAAATTTAAGGTATTAAAATTTAAATTTTAGTCTAAAATAGTTTAAAAATTAGTTCCAAATTTCTAAAAATTCTCAAATTAAAACCTTACGGTTTAAGTTTAAGATGTCTGAGTCTTAAATTTAGACTGGAATGCTTAAAAAATATTCATAAACTTCTAAAGTTTTAAATATAGAGAAAATAGTTTAAAATTCCACTAAACTTTCAAAAGTTTAAAAAATAGAGGAGAAAAGTTATAAAAAAATTAGACTCCAGTTTTTACCAGACATATCAACAGACCGATAGACAAATGCACGGATATCCTCATAATTTAATTGATTTCCTGAAACGGATTTCGTGCCGATCAGAAAGTTTCTAATTGTTCCTTTGATTTTTTTTTTTAAAAAACCACTAATTTTTTAAAATTTTTAAATTTTTTACAATTAAAAAAAGGATTAAAGATCAAATAATTTGCCAGTATTTGGCCTAATCTTTTTTTCGATCACTTGAGTAGTTTTCGAGAAAATTGAGCAAAACATAAACAAAATGAAGAATTTTCGACAGCTACAAAAAGTTACTTTCTGATTTTTTTAAAAAGTAGCCGGAAATTATTCAAAAAGAGAAATATTAAAATTCTCGAGGTTGAGAAATTCAAATAAGTAAAAAATTTGAACAAAAATTTCAATCCATTTTTTAACAGCCGTTTTTACCTTCATATTCTTATAAATTTTGAGAAATATTACCTTTTTCTTTCCAATAATTAAGATAAATGGTCGATTCTTGCTGAAGTAACCAAAAACTCAAATCTTCTTAGATCTTCTTAGATATTTTTTTTAAAAGCCTTCTTCAAATTAAGTAATTAGTTTTGTATTTATGTTATGCAAATAAGATACAATAAATTAATTTATTAAAGTAACACCTTTAACCCTTTTGCGAGGCGAATTTCAAAATTAATGGTATTAAGATAATTGGTGTGAAGCTCCAACATTAATAGAATCCATTTTGAACGCAAGAACTAAAAAAAAGTTCAAATTCAATTCATTAGCTTTTTTCCAAAATTCAAAGAAAAATCCCATTTTCATAAATTTTCACGAGTTACATTCCTCTAATAATACATTTCAGTGTTAATATTTTGTTGTACAAAATAGAATATTAGTAAGGCTTTAATTAGCTAACATTTTAGTTAGCCATTACCCTTTTATTGCGTGAATATATTTATGTGGATCTACTTGGATATACAAGTATGTAGAATGAGAGTACAGAAAATCGACTGGTTGAATATAGAGGCTGTGAAACTGAAAAACAGGTAAATCCAATGGTATGCTCATGATTAAGTGAGAAATTATGTTGATGAGCATAATTGCGTCAAAACTTCCATTGTATGTCGGCTTGAGTGATGTGGCTGCCACTTTTCTACGCTTTTTACATCTCTTCATGCTAGCAATAAAACAAAAATGAATACACCATCATGGTCTGATGATTAATTCCGTTTCTCACCACTTACTTGAAGAATGTCACTCGGAGTGACTACCAATACCTCTTTGAAACCAAGTCATCAGAGTCATTGCATATTTTAAGTGGCTACATCTTTAGCAGAGACATAGAAAAAAGGAAGAAAATGTACCAATTTTAATATTCATACACCCAGGAAAATAATAAAGCTGATCCAAGTAAATTTTTTGACTAGTCAACATTGGCCTGTAGCAGGCAGACAGACTTATTCATTACATAACATTACATCCGCGAAATGCCTATCTCAGGTCTACTCGTGCAGCTCCTTACGCCCTACTTTACTTGCTGCAGTTTTAATTTTTGAATTTCTCCCACCACAGGTTGACACATTTTTACTTTTCTTAACACCAAGCCAGTTATGCCGTATGCAATTCGACGACTTTTAGTCAATTTTTCAGCGTGTAGCAAAGAAAAAAAGTGATCAAGCTACCAGATACACCTGCTTTATTAAAATTGTTAATATATTTTAAATGTAGAAGTGCTTCTGTTAACCAATCGGTTTATCCATAGATAATGAGATGCTTAGTATTTGTTTTTGTCAATTCCACTGATATATTCACCACTAAATGTCCATGAAGTGCAACAAATTGATTGTACTTGTAAGTATTGTTAAATCCATTCACATTTGAAAAACTTTTTCCACAGTTTTCTTTAAGAGAAAAACTCTAAATTATAATAAAAAGTTGTTTATTAGTGACTGGTTTTATTCACAAAATTCAACGTACACAAATTCATATGGAAATAAATCGTATCGTGTCTAGTCTGTTTGAATTTTTCCGATCGTTATTGATGTTTCAAATCATAAAAAATTATTTTAATAGGAAAATAAACACTCAATAGATTTATGACCACTCGACTATTGGAATACCTACTCGAATAGTAGTAAAAGTCAGTTTTAATAAAGAAACCACATGATCGCGTGAAAATTCCCATCAGTATCAAGTTTGAACCTTTGATTTACATTGCGCGTTGAATTTGAATTTGTTTTAAAGATGTTTAGATATTATTCTACACTAGCATCTGTCTATCGTGCTGTTATGCTGTGTGTTATGTTAAGATATACTTTCTATCCGCGGCGCGCTTAAAACACGTTCAAACTGCGTTCTTTTCACTGATTTCTCAATCATAATTTTGAAGAAATCTCATAAAAATTCTTTCAAAAACCGTTGACGTTTATGACTGTTTAATTCCTATCAATAATATTCTATGATGGATCAACAGAAAGTGTTTGTTTACAATCGAACTATCATTAATAGTTTAATAATCGATCCCACGGGAGTTGGGTTCAATGATCAGTTTTGTTGTCAACAAACTCGTCGACAGAAATTTGTATTACAATATTTAAAAGCGATTTTAATGTTAATAATATTGGATTATCTAAAAATAAATCTGTAATTAAATTAATAACTTGAGAGATTCCTAAAATTTCGAAACATTTTTTTGGATTTATTTTCTTACTATTTATTTTTTGAAGTTTAAGTAAAATTAAGGATTTTTTTGTAAGACACTGTCCACAAAATATATTATCACACTTTCAGTGAGGATGAGGATCTGCGTTAGTGTGACAGATATATTTAATTCCCCACAAAAAATCGCGGAAAACCCAGGGGGTATAAAAGGGTTAAATTTCGTTTGACGTATTTTTTTGAGAGCCGCCCCTAAAGAGCTAAACCGATCGCCCTTAATAAGACACGAACATTTTTTCAAACACTTAAAAATAAACTTGCCCTAAAAACTTTTAAAAGAACATTTAAAAAATATAAAACATTATTTGGAATCCAATGTTTGTATGTGTGTGTGGCAAAGGATTGTCCTATAGCAGAAGCCCTTAGTAACTTAAAATGCCATTTAATGCGAAAAAAGTAAAAAAAAACTGCGATTTATTCAGTGGTGTTAAATAATCTTATAACCTACAGAGTCCACTAAAAAGCACTCTTAATGAACAAAGTTGGATTCTCGTTAAAGCCTAATATCATCTTTTGCTAAAGATGAGAATCTTTTAATCGCATCAAAAAGTGTGAGAACACCTGACGTGCCCTCTAATTAAGTTGCGCCGCCATTCCATCCCATATCCAGCTCACCTCCCGCAAGTTAACTCAATTCAACTCACCTGAACGGAACTGATCGGATGCTGGCTGCTGTCCCTAGGGCTGCAAAGGCTTCATCATCAATTCAGTTGGCATCAGTTCGGATCCCATTGCGATTGTAAAAAGTAAAAAGTCTTAGGAAATGATGCCAAATCTTAAATTTCTCCAATTTTTTTTTACAATCATTTTGGCCGCTCGTAGTCAATGAATCAATTGTAAATTTCACAAACGCAGCTCAGGAAAAAAAACGGATTCGAACATTTAAAGGTAAGTATAGAAAAATTGAAGAAACGCGAATATATAGTTAATGATCTCCATCTCGGGCGATCTATTTGATAGATTCGCTCTCAGCCCCTCACTTGTCTACCTTATATTGAGTGTAGGTACCTCAACATACGTTTTAAACATTGGTACCTAAAACCGTGCTAGTCGTACAACTGGTGCAAGTTTCACGAGTAGCATGTGGCTATCAATTCATCTGGACGCTTTTTGTATCTTGGATAAAATAGCCGCCAGTCAGCGTTGTACGCGAGTATAGTATAGGGAAGTTGTAGATTCGAATTGAGATTTTATCATTAGTGTAGTTCAAGTTATGGAGATTGCCGTCTAAAATTCTAGAGATCTAAAAACTCCTCGAGTCATCGATTTTTGCTAAGATGGCACACCATGGAAACTGAACTGAAACCCTTTGGATGAATGTTTGGCGGTGGGTTGATTTGGTGGGGTTCAGGTACGATCCACTAATTTGGCCTCCCATATTGAGGGAGATAGAGTTATTACAAGCCCCCACAGATCTCCACTTTATTTTATTGGCGGCACCTTTGAGCATGTTCCAATTAGCTTTGCCGACACCTCGATGCTGGGATGATATTTTCTGTGGACCACAGGGAACGGATGTTGGCCAAAGATAAATCGAAGATTGTTCAAAATTCATTGTGTTCGATGTTCGATTGGTTATACGTGAAAATCCAGTGAGGAAGTTAAATGCAACTAATCGACTAAAGGAGTAATCGAAGGCTTCATTGGGACACAGAAAAAAAACTCACAATAGACACCAATAATAACCCATTATGTTACATTTTATACTAAATTAATGCGATTAGCTTGATTAGACGGAAATTAATTAATATGTGACTTATTTTTAGAATGTCTTCGGTAAAAATTAAAATTTAGCAGAAATTCATTCGATTGAAGAATTTTTTCTCCATTTTTTAGAAATTTCTTAATGATATTTGGGAGTTTTCCAAAAATTCGGTGGGAGAGTGGAAAATTACATACAGGGTTTGCGAAAAAATAAATCTCGGCAGTGTTTTCCCTCCCTCAAAATGAATTGTTCCAAACTTCAGGTGAATCAGTTTAGTGGTTTTTTTATTCGAGGTTTGAGAAAGCAAATGTATGATTTGATTTTTATCAGTTATCTTAATAATGCTCGATTTAATACTTTTAATTATTTTTTTTTTAAATTTATATGCGAAAATGTCCTTTGAAATCGTTCCCTGGATTACATATAGGTCCACCGTAATCCAATTTTGATTGGAATTCACTCCAAAATTTATGGTTATGAATATTATGATAAAAAAATGAATCCTTTTTAAGAAAATCGCAAAAAATCTTTTCCATTTATATGGGAGAGGGAGTGAGAAGTTGTCAGATTGAATTTTGATGTAATTTTGTATAAGACCGTATGTTAGAATTTTACAAAATCGAATTAATTGCCATATTTTACGGAACACCGCAGACAAAAAAATTGTATATCCATGCAGGCCAGTACCGCTCACAAAAAAGATACAAACTTTTCTAAAATTGTCAAAAATTAATTATAGAAAATAAATAATTTTTGCACCTCGAGTCGACGTGTTTAAAATGTATTGTAAGTCTGAACCAAACTGCGTTCGGTTTAAAACAAAAACTTTTAATTTTTTTCGAAAAAATTTACAAATATATGAAAATCCTTCTCAAACAATTTAAAATGCAATTTTTATATAGCCAATATTCTACTCTATTTAGAAGAATCGATTATATATAGTACTTGGCGGGCATGACTTGATATCCTTAACGAATTTTTGCGCGATGCAAAAATACAATCACCGCAGAACCACCCAAGTGTCGGAGCCCTTTGATGTTATTGTTCCGAGAGCGTGAAAGGAAAAAGCCAAGAGTTCGGAAGAAATCAAAGCCACCAAAACTCAGAACGAATCATTAGTGAAGGCGCATAAAACTTAAAAACTGATGCATGAACTCCAATATTAATCTATGAGATCGCGTCGTATATTATCTAAACAGGAATCTCACTTATGTGTGCAAGTAATGAGAAAATCAACAGAAATGCAACACTCTGTGATTGCAATAAGGTGCAGTAATTTATATGCGATTATGTCGTGAATATTACCGCTCGTATGTTATGCAAATTGGCCTATTGTTGAGCCACACCTACTCTACCCAATTTAGACAACTGGTTTGTCATTTTCTAAATCGTCATTTTGGCAGGCGACAGATCCTTTTAAGCAGTCAAAGCCATCATCCGATCAATATGTCAAGTTAAATTTACAAATTAGTGAGCTCGGATTCATTCGAAAAACCGAAATGCCTTCAAGATTGCAGTAATTGTCTTACGTTCGTAGCGAAGCCCAGATTTACAGGTGAAAACAAATCCAAGACATGGAACGAAACGAACGAAAACTGGGCTGTCATTTATCCGGACGGGCCTCAATTTCATTCATTCATTGAGAATTCCTTCACACTAATGGGTATATCATCTTAATTTGAGGTTATTCCATCTACTTAGGCGGTCTCTCGTTAGGCTTTCGCACGGCCAGATTTAGGTTTGATTTTGGTATCCGTCAAGTCCAGGTTCAGGCCGGCAATTCTGTCCATCGAGTGTGGCGGCGCATTTCATCAAAATGTATGATTTGACACTTTTATTTACCCATGGGCAATATTTCCAATGTCCAGCCGCCCTATTCCCCTAGTGCCGGAAAAAGAATCCTATCCTATTAGACAGAAAGCAGCCCGAGGGGACCGATTTTGGTTCCTCATGTACCCATCACCGGTTGATCATAGCCAGATGAGTGCTGATGTTGGTATTTTGTGGAGATCCCGAATGATCACTGATCATTAGGGCCCGGATTTAAGGCACTTATAAAATGGGAAAAAAGGCAGGCAAAAAGGCAGTATAAAAGACTGAATAAGCATTAATTTTTCAAAAAAAAAGGCATTTATTTAAACAAAAGGCATTTTCATTGCACGAATATGACATATCATGTATCACAAAATTGAACGCAGAACGCTTGCAAAAAATTTCAGATAAATTAAATTCATATAAATAAATTTAAAAAAATGTATAAAAAGCTAATAGCCGTATAAAGAGCCTCACTTCATTTAAGTAATATAAGTGTTCGCTGCTTTTTACCTACAACTTGTTATAGTGACGTTACTTTAGGTGCATTAAGAATCATAATAGGTAATACGGATCTAATACTGATTGCAAGAAATAATTAAGTGAACTAATAAAACTTACCTAAAAGTTCTTTTCTAATCCCCGAAATTGTTTCATGGCAATATTTTTGAAAAAAACTCTTTCAAAATATAATTATTCAATTTCCAAAGTGGAATATTTGCTTTAACAAATGCCATACATAAATCTCTAAAAAATTATGAGTCGCTTCTTCTGCTGATTGCATTTTTGAATAACCCGACTTTTTTTGAACTTGCTTTCTGCAATAAATTCTTGTGTATGGCAATTTTTATGTGTTGTGTCACAAAATACTTTTTTGAATGATTCACTACTTTTTCGCACATTTTGCAGAAAAGCAAACTCCCGTCTGTCGAGAAACAGTCTTTACCAAATGTATTTACAAGGTTCACGAGTATAAGGCGGTTTTCTCGTGTGATTTTTGGCATTTCTAAGATTTCAATTTACTACCAAAACTAAACTGATCGTACATTGGCACAACTGTCATAAATATAGGCATTGCCAAATCAAAAAAAAATAATGATAATTTTTATGGGTACTTAAATTACCCTAAAAGGAATTTATAAATCTTTTTAAGATCGGAATTATTAAAAAAGGCATTAAAAAAAGGCTAAATGGTCGAAAAAGTGGGAAAATAAGCAAAAATGCCTAAAAGGCAGTTATTATACAAAAATGAACGAAAAAAGCAAAATAGGCAAAATGCCTTTTTGCCTTAAATATCCGGGCCCTGCTGATCATACATTTATATGGCGACGAGGCGATCATGTTGCGTGTGAGAATATAATGTTCCGTTTGTAATTACACCCTAAGTGGCTCGGATTTGCTTTGTTGAATCTCATTTATGATCAACTTCGTCTTTCAATAGCAAAAACTTTGTCTATGGTTGGTACTGAATTGATCATGATATTACTGTAAATTAGTTGAGAACAATTGCTTCATTGTCCGCGAAAAAAATATCAATTCCCACTTTTTTCCAGGTCGATTCGCCGATCTTAAGTCACCGGTTGATTGAACATGAAATTAGTGAGAATTTTCCTACTGTCTGTATCTACAGCTCTGTCAACTGTATGGTATGGCTTCTTAGCAGCTTTTTTGATCAAATTTATGCGGAAATGCCTTTAATCAATGTAATTGCAGTCAATAAAGTGACTAATCTATTAACCAAGGAGGAATTTCAGATTATTTAGGCTATCAAGTGTGAAAATCTTTGATCCCCGAGTTTGGAATTACGAAAAACAAACCGTTTCGATTATGACAGCTTCATGAAAATCTTTCCACTTAAATAAATTTTTCAGCTTTTTTTCCACTTGGAACCCATTTTGAATAGTATTTAGTTAAAGTTGATTGTTTTTTACGATGATTTTGTCACCTGAGATTTTTGTGTAGCGAATCAATTTAGTTATTTGATTTAGTTTATTTTTATGAAACTGAGATACTTTTGTAACACTTTTTGTGGAACTTTTGTAAATGTTAACAATCATCAAAGTAATATTGAACTGAAAGTTAAGTTGGTATTTTTATCAACTGAAACATCACAGAATTATGGTGCAGGGCTGAAAGGGCGGGGGTGTGGTAGTGTGACGGTGGTATTAAAAAAAGAGCGCCGAGGGAGGAAGCGGTTTTCAAAAAATCTAAAATTATTGTGACGTATTTTAGGGGCCCCATAGACACTACGACCCGGATTAACCGGGACAGTTTCTGGTTTAGCCATGTTATTAATCTAAGCATTTATCCTATCATTAAATATGAAAGAGTTAACTTCGTCTGTGGACCGGGGGCTTGGTATAAATTATATTTCTTCACCTGCGTTGCATTTCGTCAACGAATCATAGGACGCATGTATATTAAGCGTTTTCGCCTGCGGCGCATTTCTCAACTGAAATTGTATTTTTACAATTTCAGTTGCATTTGTACCAAAAATAAAATTTAATTTGAACGAAAACCAAGGAAAACCAATGAAAAAATGTGCGCCGCACTAGAAAAACGGAGAATCATTCTTTTCGATTCGTACATACTTAACTAACCAAAAGCCAAAAATATATATTTCATACATTATTGGTATCTCACACTAATAAATCCCAATAAATTTGGAAACGCGTTAAAAATGCAACAAAAATACACAAAATCCATTTCTTTTCAAAGAAAACTCCTAGCATCGGAAAAAAAATTAAGGAACACCCTCAACGATACCAATTAGGATCAATTGGCCAATTTGTTTAGTGTTGCTAAAACATCGAATGCATTTTTAGATCCTTAATGGCTGAAATGTTGTCTATCATAAAAGCCTTTCCGACCTGATGGGAACTGCGTAAGAACGATGGCATCCCAAAAAAAAAGAGGGAACGGGAATCCCTTTTAGTTTTTGAGTTTCTGCTACCTTGCCGCATATTAATTTTAGTGCTTTGTATGTCCATCGAAGCAGTAAACTTCAAAAGGTGCTAACTAATTAGTATGTCCGAAGGTTATTACGTCGGACCAAGCCTATAAATTAAGTCGAGAATTCTGGCAGCAGGTAGAATATCCCATTCGTCTAAGATGGATAAATATTTGATAATTTCCCGCAGATAACGAGATTAAAGTGTGGATTTTGGCACGATAAGGGATCAAAGTTATGTTAAAAGTGGTTATTATAATCACATCCCAACGAAATAAACTTATATGCGAGTGGAAGCCATTTGTCTTAATATTATACACAAACTAAAAGATAAAATGAAATACAATTTTTCGGTGAATCATTCGAGAAGCCAAATATATGGCATAAATATTGAATCTCTCTTTAAGATCCGAAAAGGACTAATTATGAATGTTCCCTTGGAATCGATTAGAGCGCTGCAATCAACTGTTGTGGGACGTTTTTGAGCTATTTTTAGGATATACCTGGACAAATTAATACAATTCTAATTCGAATACAATCAAAGTAGTTGATCTCCGACTTCTATACACCTCATCACTTTGGGGTATAAATAGTCAGGATAATGTACAAAAGATGCCGACATTTCCCACGCAGAGATCATTTTTTTGATCACCCAAAGCGACAACGAGTTTTCCTTCTATTTTCGTGTGGATGCTTTGTTGGTTAGTCTAAGACATTGGAATATGTTCGCTAAAAGGATCTTTTGTACCGAAATCAAAGACATACCGTCCTCGCTCCTATGCGGGTTTTATTTTTAGACTAATTGACGCCTTTTTATTACATAGTGTATGATTGGGGATTGTATTTTACCTTTTGGCAACTAGTTGGTAGTAAGATGTTGGTTAATATGATAAAAATTCGGTTTCCTTTAATAAATATTTATCCTTTTTAGGGTTGAATAAGTTTTTTGTTAATATAATTTTGTGTGTCAATGAACCGCAATAAAAATTCCACCGGAATTAACTAAATTTTTTTGGAAAAATAAACAGATATTTACCACGAGTTGTCCTTTTTATTTCTAACGCTTTAAAAACTCCAAATAAACAATCACCCTGGTAGAAAATTTCCTCGTTCCTTCGTCATTCTAAACTGTAGTTACTTCTGTCAAAATTTTGATTCAAAATCGATGTTTAAATTGCGAAAAAAAGAAAATCATGACCAAACAAACCCTAAGATTGAAACCAATAATTCGTGATGTTGATAAAAAAAATCAACATAATTGGTCTAGACTGCTAACACGACCGCTGCTGTTGCAACGAAAAACCTTACGAATGTTGCAATTCTTTTATAGGTCGCCAAACATATTAAAATTGTAAAAAATGTACGGCTAGGCGGTAATTTTCACACATGTTAAATTTCTCGACAAATGCAACTTCAGGACATAAAGATTGTATGGCTTAGTAGGTTGTTTGTAGGGCCTTTCGAAAATCTTTTAGTTACAGGAATTTATTCCCTTTCATCAATGTTTTTATAAGGTTTTAAGTGGGCTTTATTTCTCGAGAAATTTAATTTCACATGTTAAAAAGATTTCTAGGAAAACTGGCGTATTTTTGGAAATCAAAAATCGGTAACTATGGATCAAAGTGTGAGATGCTGTATGTTATCAGATAATTTTCTGATGAGATTTTCATTTATTATTTTAAAAATATACTTAACTGCCCTGAAAAGTCCTTTCAAGGTCAAAAAATACAGATAGTCTTTAACGCATTCGTAGAAATATTTTTCATCGTTCTTTAATTTTATAATCTTTGTCTACATAAAGATAATAATTTAATTTTAAGAATCTTCGGTTTAATTAAAATCCCAGGTTGACTAATTAAGTCAAATTTTATGTTGGATCTGTTTGAAAATATATTTTAGTAGTTAACCACAGGTTTTTATGTTTTACGAGCTTCTGTCCTTAAAAAGTCCCATATTTGGGTTCACGAAAGGTGATCGCCGAAGTTTATTTAATGCCCTTAATCAACTATCATTTAAGATTAAATGCAAAGAACCGACCGGTTGAAGCTAATCAAATTTGGATATAATTTATTGGTAATACCAACAAAATAACATACGGCTTCCATTATTTTAAACCTTTTTCCGACCTACAGCAAAGTTAATTCTGAGTTATCGACGAAATTCACACCAGGTAACCTTGGAATTGTTTTAAACACATACACATAAAAATCCAACTAAACTAAAACGAATGTGGAACGCCTGCTATGCCACCGCAATCGGCGACGGATGAAAATAATGCAGGACCTGATTTAAGGAAACGATCCAAATCTTTGTTTTTTTTTTCTCTCTCACATTTTCAAACCCTTCAGAATGCTTAATTTACCTAGGCTAGGAAAGCAACCGCAAGAAACCAAATCTAAATTTCCGAATCTGAAATAAACTCATCCAATACGAAAAATGCCTCGAAATCCAACACTGATCCTCAGCATTTCTCTCCGATCGCTTCTTTCAACTTTCTTAGGAGTCGATTCAGGTATACAACTTCAGGTTTCGATCTTCGACATCTTTTTAGGTTCCAGAGATTGTCGAGTTGGCAGACCCGATTACTTGGAGGGTAATATTTCAATTACGAAACAAAGTCGGGATGACTTAACAGGTTCTTAGTGTGTTTTCGATTAGTTCGATACTCGGCGCGATCTCTTTGGCGGGTCCAGCGATTTCTTGATATTTTCGATCTTTGATCGGATATCACATTAGGCTGGGCATTCACTATTACGATTGGATTACGAATGAAAGACACTACAAAAAAAAACACACAGAGCCAAACACACACCAGAAAAAAACTATCTTTTGTGTACTAGGAATAGGAAATCAGAGAAAAGACGACGAATAATCGCCTTTTAATCCGAGAAGGTGTTTAGAAGCGCCGCTGGAATTGTGTTTATCTATCACATTCATTGTGCGATCGCTTAATAGCTATTAATGTTGCCGACATAGTCACAATGGAAGCTGAAACGACAAATTACCATTGTGTCGGGTCATGTTTTACGAAACCGACAAAGGTGTTAATGCCAACAGGATCATTTCGGTTAAGGTAAGAGTATAAAAAAAATTTGAAACAATTTTGCGCAATCCAAGCAACTATTTTGGGTTTCGAACCAGGATAATCTTGTTTTGTTACAATTTACGAATTATTAACAGAGGTTAATCTAGCGGAAATAACAAAAAGGATTATAGAAGAATTTTTAATTTCTTATGATATAAAACTCTTTTGCAGTCATGCGACTGTAATCTTGAAAATAATAAAAATATACTCGTCAAGAATATATTTAATATTTAATTTGATCCAAACACTGTAGTTCAATATATTAACTGAATTAGTTTAAAAAGTATTATATTTTTTCAAATATTTCAGTTTGCCAATTTGTATTTTAAGGTGCCGCTTCACATGAGAGTAAATGCCGGCGAGAACCTCTCGATAGCAGCTACTCGCAAATGGACACGTCTCTGAGAGTCGCTCGCAGAAACTCGCAAAAACTCGCGAGCTAGTTTCTGCGAGCTAATTTCTGCGAGCTAGTTTCTGCGAGCTAGTTTCTGCGAGCTAGTTTCTACGAGCTAGTTTCTGCGAGCTGTCAAAACAGATTCTACTCTCTAGTCGACAGGCCTCCACTGAACTCTCGGAGAGTAGCTCGCCAGATACGAACAGCGTTTGAATTTCGCTAGTAGCTCTCGAGAACGCTAGAAGCGCTAGAAGCCCGATTTCGCTAGTACCGATAGAAAAATCACCGAAATTAACTCTCAAATGAACAACCTCCTGCGATAGATTATCTTTCTAGAGTTTTTGAGAGTTGCTCGCGTATTTACTCTCATGTGGAGCGGCACCTTAAGTGTACGAAAATGTTTTGAATTGAAAAAAGGCCAAAAAATAAAAATTTTTCGAAGTCCTAATGTTATAAAATGAATTAAATGCAAAAATTGATATATTTATGAGCATGACCGCGCATTTGTCTGTCGGTCTGTCCGTTCTACATATTTTAAATAACGCGAGAACGCGTTGGGCTACCGACTTGAAGTTTTTCGTAAATGAGTAGTTTTCTATCACCTTTTGGAAAAGTAACGTTAGCTATAACGTGAACCTCTTATATAAGTTTTTTGAAAAAAAATATGATTTTTTGAAAATTTCTCAAAAACTGTGTTTTTGGTAAGAATAATATACAAGAATTTAAAGGATATAAAATCTACATTTTTTGCTTTTTACGCATTCCTAAAGGCTCTTCAACATATTTTACAAAAATCGAGTTTTTTTTTAATTTCTCTGAAACTATGCGCTTTTGAGAAAAAATGCATATAACCAAATTCAAAGAAAATTAAATTTCCTAATTTTTTTCCATTAACGATTTTTACGTATCTTTGAAGTTTCTCGAAATATTTAAAAAAATATAATTTTTTACATATTTTTTCCGAAGAGCAAAGTTTTGTGTTGGTCACAACTGAAATTGTTTAAATCAATTTATTCCTCGATTGATTTAATTATTTTTAATGAATTCAGTACCATATTTTTAAATTGTTTGATCATTTCCAAGCCCAGCTAAGACATTTAATTAATACGAAACCTAAACTAATAACACCTTGACAGAAATTTCGAACATGATTCGTGTCCAGGAAGAGTATGGAAAAAAATTTAAATCAATTTGAACGCAACTCTTAAAAAATAATTATGTAAAACATAAAACCTAGAAATTACTTAAATAGCTTAAGTTCTCACTATTAAACTAATGAATGTCTTGGTGATAACAACGTGTGAACCACAATATTCTTTTGTAACATGCGAATAAGTGGATGATGGTCTTAACTAAGCCGAAGCTAAGCTAATCTTATAGATAGGTAATTATATATGCGAGCAAGATTATCCATTAAATAGCATTAATTTACCTTTGCGATGACCCCCCGTCCCTTTTGCTCAAACCTCTGAAAGGCCTTAGTAAATTGATTTAACATATTCAATCAATCATGTGACTATTTCCAGGATAAATTACTCGGTGCCTCTTTAGACTCTACTATTTGCATGCGATGATCTAAAGACTCGATTGAATTCTTCCGGAAGAAAATGATTGGTCCGAAGGTGTCTTGAATGTGTGAATAGTTATGCTGCATTGATAAAAGCTAAGAGATTTGCAAGTTAAGCGAAATGCAAAATGCATCATGAAAGCGAAAATTCCAGAGTTATGCGATGGATGTCCATTTACATGCATATATAGAGGTAGATGTCGATATGCAGTATATAAGTTCCACAATAACATAACATCACACGAGTCAACGACGATAAAGATGAAGTGGAAGAACAATGATTTTTAAGGCCCATGCAGGCTCCGACATAATTACCACACTAACAACGCGGTGGTTTCCTTTGATCTTTCGCCGACATCACCTCAACACATCGATTTTTAATGTTAAGCTGACGGTAATAGGTTTTAAGTATGTAATGAGATAAATCGAGACAGAAATAGCCGACGTCAAGAGATGAAACAAGCTGGGTATCCCAAGACTGAAGTCGAATTCGAATTGGAAGTCCACTCTGTGGCACTGGCCGATGGGCGCTTCAAGAAGAAATTATGCTGCGATTTCGGTGCGGTGGTTGATTGTACACACGAGGATGGATGGACCATTCAAGAAGTTGTACAAGAAGACAATTAAAGGTGAGCGTTGGACAGAGACGGAGCGAGTACTTGGGGTAATTATGATTAGACGAAGCTTAACTCGTATGATTATAAAACTCAGAATTGAGAAACGATCAAACGATCTTCATGGATTCAGTGCGCGCACTTGACCCTTTCCTATCCGATCCAGCCCTGGACAATTCCTCTTTTTTTCGCAAGTACCTTCCTGCAAAGTCCCCTGCGTTGATCGGGACGGTGTGCTATTTTAATACCCGGCCTGTCATGTCTTATAAGAGATATTAGCGCTTGGCTTTTAGGACCATAACCTATTAGGGGAAAATGGCATGTGGCATCAATTGGACACCGATTCAAAAGTACCTCGCCATTAGTTACATGGTTTCGACGACGCCAAAGAAAATCACCCAACAATACAAGCGGGCGGTTTTATGGGTGCGTTCATAAATCAAAGGCAGCAGAAAATGATTAGTGCGAGATATATTGAAGCTGTGGCCAAAAACCAAAAGCTTTGTTAAACCGGAGATCATTAGGAAAATTAATTTTGCCGGTAGCCATAGTCCAAATGATCTCAATAAATCTGATAAAATGACACCACATCCGTGTTGGACAAAAAAAATATTTAACGATTTCAAAAGAAAATGGAAGATTTGCAGGTGGGTAGCAGTTGTGTTTGAAAGGAGTAACTTTTTTTTGTTGTTCTCTAAAATTAAAAGATTTTTCAACGTTTTCTAGAAAAAAAAATTCAACGAAATGCGGTTTCAGAAATCTAAATTATATTAATATTAAAATTTGAGTTGAGAGTAAAAAGTTAGTCAATTTTTTCGTCATTCGCAAATTACCTAATCGAAATTAATAAAGTTTATAAAAGAAAAAAAAGTCAAGTAAGGTCCTTGCATATCAACCTTACTTAGGGGCGCTCGAATCGACCCTAAAAGAATTTTTTGTCGAATATTTGATAATTTTTATCCACCTAATGTCCCTATTTGACATATACTTTATTTAAAAATATTAAGAAAAAAAATATTCCGTGCGGAATTGATCCCAGCTTAATGCTACATTTACACGAATGACAAATTTGTCATTTTTTTCTTGTCATTATGTTAATTCCCGTGTAAATGGCATAATTTTTGTAATTTTTTCTCTCAGAAAATGTCAATCTCTCATAAAAGAATGAACTTGTCCATTCTTTTATGCCAGATTGTCATTCGTGCAAACGCAATATTAGTTATGACAACTTTAGTATTCAACTTTTGTCATAACTAATATTGCGTTTGTACGAATGACAATCTGGCATAAAAGAATGGACAAGTTCATTCTTTTATGAGAGATTGACATTTTCTGATAGAAAAAATTACAAAAAATATGCCATTTACACGGGAATTAACATAATGACAAGAAAAAAATGACAAATTTGTCATTCGTGTAAATGTAGCATAACCCCTTAACCGTCTGAACCACTCGAGCGCTGCATAATTTCGCTTTGGTATTGATAATTTACTATATTTCTGGATAACTATGATTCTAGACAGTGTTGATAATGTACTGCATTTCTAATAATATTTTGTAAAAGGCATGCAAATAAAAACAAAATACAAAAAATCGAAGTCAAAAAATGCAAAAAAAATTAACTCCCCAGTTGGAATTCGAACTCTGTTACTGATAGTCAAAAATATTGAAAATCTCCCACCCCCATTACCATTGATGCATTTGTGAAATCGCTATTGACAGTGAAGATTTACTAAATTTGTAAAGAAAATATATTATGTTATTTGAATTTTCCTCGACCATATGAATTTTTTAATATTATCTAATAATTTCCGGGTTTTTTTTTGGTCATATTGGAATATTTTTGCTCCTATCGAAACCATTTTTATTCAAGTTCCTGAGGTTTCTTGGCCACAATTGAATAATACACTGAAATTAAAATTTAATGAAATCAATGAGGAATCGGAAAAGATTATTTGAAAGGATATTTCGTCGAAAAAATTAAGAGCATCATGCATCACAAAAATTATGTCCAAAAAATGGATAAGTCGATTTTTAGGAAAGTAAAAAACATTTTATTTTATTAACCGGCAACACTTCAGGTAAACCTCAACTCGATTAAACATAAATTGCGATTTTTTTCATGGCCTGCCGTTAAAATGTCCGGTGGAGACAGTATTCGCCAGAATTTTCTTGATATTTTGGGCAAAAATGCTCTGCAAATATCATTTAAAATCGCGGGCCATGAATAATATACAGTAGACTCGCGATTATATGAACATCCTATTATATGAACACCTGTATTAAATGCATAGAGAATATTTGAGATTAACTACTCTGTTATATGAGCAGCTTAAAATTTCATGTTCATATAATCGCGATTGTACTGTATAGCAATTAATATTTAGTCGATACCTAAAATTAGATTAAAATAATAATGGGCCAGTAATCTAGGCATGTGTGATTTTTAACTAAAAAGATTTTTTAGCACATCTAATATGGTAAAAGTTTAATTGATTTGATAACACATTTCAATAATAACAAAAAAAAATACGACTTAATTCTTCTTAAATTGTTTCACCCTCTTAAAACCTCCATAATATTCTCAAATGTGTCAAATATCCCATCGCACTTTACAAGAAAATTATGAAATATGCCACCGTCATCTAATAAATTAAGAATGTTTCCCTTTTATATTCGGGAAAAACTCGTTTTCCTCATTAAACAGATCGCATTTTTTTCGCTCTTGCCCCAAAGGCTCAGTAATTATCCCCAACAATAGTCGCAAGTAGGAGCAGTTAAAGCTCCAATTTATGCCTTTTTGTTAAGGAATATTAAATAGCAAAAAGGATTAGTCAGACGGAGCCACCGTAGGCCCGACCACGGAAGGGTGAAAAAAGAATTATATACCTGAATCGTAATTTGAAGCGATCATGAATTAGAGGAGTTGGGGTCACTCATTAGCGTAGATGAAAAGTGCGCATGGAAATCCAAAACAAAAATTCACCTCTCCACATCACACAGCATTAAAATAAAAAGAAAATCTAGAGGGATCACCATTTGAGTTTTTTATACGAATTCAAATCTTCATAAAATTTAAAGATTTTAAAAATAGCTAAACTGAAGTTGAATAAAAGGACTTTTACTCACCATGCGTTTCCACTAACAAACTATTACTTTTTTTTAAATCCAAAAAAAAATTGTTGTTAACATCTTTTTCAAAAACTTCTGATTTATGATATTTTGGAGGAACTAAAAATGATGACTATAAAACCATCCGCAATTTTTAAATATACAAAAAAGAACTTTCTGAAATATATTTGGAAATCACTCGGCATATCAAATCTACAAATTTTAATAAATACAGTACAATTTTAAACTTCGTATAGGAAAGCAAAAATATAAACAGTGACTGCTAATAAACAAGAAATACCAAACAACAAATCTCATCATCATAGGAGTGAAAGAGACGACTTTAGCCGCATTAATTTTCCACACTATCAATTAGTCGTCTTTTCGCTTTGCTTTGATGCTTCGCTCAGTTCACACCTCCAAATCCCCAACAACAAAAACACATCGCAACTGCTTTCCTACCCTCGCGTAGAGTCGTTAAGTTAGTCCAAAAAACTGCTTTCGTTAAGAAAATCCTCACACAAAATCCACTTTAGCCGACATCTTGCGTTCATTTTGTTCGTTGGGTTTTTTCACCAGTGCGCAACCAACCAGAAACTCAATTGTGGCAAGCACTCTGATTGGTTGGTAGCTCCCCGAACGCCTTTTTGGGGGCGGTGCTTCCTGTCAGCGAACCGGATTATCCACATTTGAATTACCCGCCGTTCGAAAGTAACAGTTGCCGCTCGTTAACGGAAGACACTAGTAGGAGGCTCGTTATTGTTCCAGAGTGTCGCAAGCCACCGTTGCGTGATTTTTTAGCCGCCAAGTCGTCAGTGCGATTTATTGACGCGACGCGATTCTATTATTCCCGAAAAGATTAAACAAGCTGTGGATTTTTTTTTTAATTTTTTTGGAAAAGTTTTCCCCGACTGGATTTGTTTCGAAATAGGATTTTTATTCTAGTACAGTGAGTTCGTAGTGCAGTTTAGTGATAGAATTTTTTAAGAACAAGTGATTTCTCATCGCTAAAATAAATCGGATAATTTTTCCAGGATATCGGAAATCCAATCAGGATATAGAAACAAGTATTGGGAGTGATTTTTATTAATTTAAGTGTTTGATGCCAAGATGATAAAATATGTTGATCGTGTCCAAGTGTGATTAATTTTGTTTCCGACTGTTAGCGAATTTAATTCGCGACTAAAAATTTGGATAAAAGTCAATTGTGAAATTGAAAAAATTTTGACAATAAATCTGATTCAGAAAATGCTGTGTGCTAGTCCGCCACCAGCAAGTCCGGCTGGGTCCGAAATTTCTGTTGGAGCACCAAGTCCTCCCCCTGCGGAACGTAAAGGAGAACGTAACGGAGAAGACTACTTTAGGCCGTTGAAAAGACTGAAAATGATTGAGAACCGGGAACGATCCGTTAGCCCCCAAAAGTCCAGTACCATCGAAGGCGTTAAAAGTTTCTCGATAGCGGATATCCTTGGACATGAGTCGAACCTGCGAAATGAACAGCAACAACAGGCCCTTCAACACAATAACCACCTGCATCTACAGCCGACAAAAATAGTCCGACCCTGGGATCATTTGCGAGGCCCCGTGCCCGTTCGACCTTTCCTGCCACCGGCCCTGCTGCACTATGAGCACAGATTAGCGCTAGATTATCAGAGGCAGCTGCAGGAGCACTTAAACGCCCAGGCCCAGCTTCTGAGACATATGAGTATGGAGATTATCCCTTCGGAAAGCGGCTCGGAGCGTTCTAGTTCTGCGGCCAGTGATTGCTGTTCCCCGGAAATCGGAAGTCGACTGTCGTCCGATCATCATTTACACCATCACAGTTCACACCAAAGGCATTCGCCGCATGAGCGGGGAAGCGGGAACGGAGGCGGCCAAAGTAGTAGCAATAGTAGTAGCACTAGTGGTCAAAAGACGAAACCCAATGGTACACCACTCGATGCTTTGTTCCAGATGACAACGAAGAACTTCGATGAATCACAAGGTGAAGATAGTTCAGGTATTTATGTTTGTATGTGTTTATCTGGCATTGCCCTATCCGAGACGTTTGTCCTTGACGATCTAAGGGATGGTGATTTCTAGAAAATTATTCCAAAACTTGATTTCTTTGAACTCATATAATTTAGTATACAAATTGTCACGAGATTCTTTATTATTTTCCTAGAGTGGTTAACTAAAACTGGCATAACCAGTCAGTATTTATTTGGTATTTTAAATTTTATTACTGCACATTTCTGCTGTAAAAGTCTCGACTCAGGTTTTAAAATATTTCATTACTCTTTTATAATTGACATTTTTAGAAATTTTATAAAAATAGGGAATAAGTGGATAAGAGAAAAAAATGTCGATGCTATGAGCCAGTTAAAAAATTCAAAACATTTTTCAATACTGTGAGGTATAACAAATATATTTTAAGTCTTCTTAATCCCGGACATAAAATTTATAAATACGGTATTTACTTAGGGAAGTAGAAAAGCTTTCGGCCCAATAAAAAGAAATATTTTTGAAATACCACTTAATTGTGTAATTTGTAAAACAAAAACGAGTTTTAAGATATCTAAATACGTGTTATTCGGCCGAGAAACGTGTTATTCGGACGAGAAACGTGTTATTCGGACGAGAAACGTATGTTATTCGGACGAGAATCGTTCTTTTTGTCTTGATTTCAAAACTAGCTCTAGCTGTGTGGTGGACCCGTTGCATACCTGGGGTAGAAGAGAAATTAAAGCTGTATGAAAGTATGAAACTGCCTTCCTCACCCTAATGGAGTTTAGACCTTACATGGGATGAAAAAGCTTTGAACCCAAATTAAATTATGCTTTTAAACCTAATTTTTCGTGAAAATTTCCATGGTGTTAACCATTGTTTTCCATTGTATTCCATTGTATTCCATTGTACTCCATTATATCCCATTGTATTGTATTAAATGTATTAACCAAAGATTTTACAATTTTAAACACCTTAGGACAATTTTATAATAAAATGTAATTTAATTTCAAAAATTTGAACACGCAAGAATCATTCTAAAGTACTTAAAATTGTAACACCTGCCCTCAAATTTCCTTTTTGACAAACCTAATTCTTAACTTTTACTATTGTTGGTCCGTATTTTTATTGGTTGTAAACAATCTATTGCATCACTTTAAAGACATTTTTCTGTGATTAGTCAAATAATGGCGTTTTTTATTTAATTATTGCAACGCTTAATTTGCAGCTCAAATAATATTAACAAAATTTAGATTAGATATTTCCTAACCTATCTGGCAAATTCAACTAACAAACAAACAAAACACGCACGAAATTTTTTTTTTTTAATTCTGTCAATTAGCACTGATGAAATATGATCATTTCGATTCCTCGAAAATAAATACCTCGTTGTGACCAGTTTAAAGAAATTACGACCAGTTTAAAGAAATCGAGGTGATTATGAATAGTTCATGACGATTATTGCACAAATTTAATTTGAACTTAATTAAGTACAAGGAAACTCTTTTAATCAGCGAAATCAAAAGACAAATATCGTAAAAAAAACATTTTTGAAGAGACAAATGTTTAGCGATATTATTAATTCTTATTTGATTTTTCCACAATATTTTTTTCGAGATGATATTTAATTTACTAATGATTGACGCAAGCAAACAACAATCGAAATCGTTTTATATTAATTATCATTTGCACTAGTTTGTGCCGGTCAATGCCAATGAAATATATCAATATTTAGCATATTTGTCTCATTTTTTAGTATTAATGATAATATGATTAATGGTTTGAATTGAAAATAACAAAAAAAAATACCTAATTGTGTTAAATTACGACAAGCAAATTTTTTGAAGAAACAACTTACAATTTATCATATTCTATTCTGGAGGTTAAAATAGTCATTTTATTGAGAGTAAAATTTTTATAGGAAAAGATGGGTACTTTAAAATACGAGACATTTTCTACAGCTGAAACTTTCCGGAAAATACAAACCAGGATACTTTTGCTGTTAGGCTGTTCTATCAAGAATGAATTGGCTAAAAGAATTTATTATTCGAGATTTTATTTGGCGAAAAATTTAAGTTGCACGACACAAACCCACCCTACCCTATAATTTAAATATTTCATTTCTAAAAGTTATTTCTTGCATTGGTAATTTCACAATTTTCCTACATAGTACCTAAGTTTAGAAAACTTCTAAAATTTAGAGGTTGAACCATACCAAAAAATGTTTTATTTGAACCGTACCAAAAAGTGTTCGAAATTAGTTACTGATTGTTGCTGACGATATCATCGATCTAGACTACTATTACGACCTGTGCTACTGATGAGTTCCAGCGAAAAACAATACAAATGTTAGAACCTCAATTGTGAGGTGCTGTTTTGGGTGTTCCAATAAAGGAATAGATAGTTTTTCAAATTCAAGGTTTCAAACTCAATTGAAAATTTCTAATTTTCCTTGCGATTGTTTTCGCTACCCGAAACCATTTTTTTTTTCAATCCAGTCAGATCTGAATAAATATCTAACTAGCAATATCCTATTAGAATTTCTCGGCTTATAAGGTGTGCAAAAACAACAAAATTATATTATTTTTGCGGATGTTTTCATATCCAAATTTCCCCCCAACAGGTCGGACATGTCTGCCCTGAAAACCCATCAGGAACCTGTTTCTGGTATGGAAAGCTGGCTCACCGTCATCAGAGCCTGCTTTGCCAGCTTCCACGCAGGCTTACAGGATTTTGGTGGAGTAAAACTCGATTTGAGTATTTATACTCCGATGCCACAAACTTTGTGCGAATTCTAAGGTTTAAGGCAACCTTAGCGTGGTATTACACACAGCAACTTTCGGGCTTATTTAAGCCGGCAACTTTTGGGCTTAATAAGCCAATGTGCTTACACTTGTGGCTTAAATAAGCCAATCCTGTTTGCATATGCTACACAAGTTTACATGGGTGTGTGTGGACTCAAACCATTGAAATTGCTGCTGCTCATATACTTCCCACGATCTTTACCTGCTGACGGTCAGAACGAAAATGATTTCTGCCTACTACTTTTCCGAAACCGGTTCACACGGTTTGCATGTATGCAGATTGTCGATAAGCCATGATTTCGAGTGGCAACTTTTCCCTCCTCAGTCGTTTCTCCCAAAAATCGGCTTAAGTAAGCCCGAAAGTTGCCGTTTGTAATACCGCGCTTATAATTCTAGCAATATGAATAAGTAGTAACTGCAAAAAAGATACTATCTCAGAGGAATATTTAAAGGAGCAGTAAAAAAATACTGTTACATTTTAGTGATGCTCCAGGTACTAGCGGGGGAAGTTCAAGGTACAAGCTGAGGTTCCACCTTGGACCTCCCTCTTTTTAACTTTTTTCTACAATATTTTCTCGAAAACGGTGCACAGTATCGAAAAATTTATTAAGACGAAATGTGTTTAGAACATGATTTTCCATAACCGTTCTATACATCAAAATCCAATCGGACCAATCCTTCCCCGCTTTCCCATACAAATGGATTTTTTTCATAAAAATTTCATCTGCCCTCATATAGAGTATTTGACGGTTGGCTCCTGGCAATTGGAGCTTTTCGTATGTTGTTCATTTAATTATGCAAAGATTTTTTGATATCGATCGAAAAATAAATGTCAAAAAAAGGTGTGGCTTTACAATCTCATACCCTTTTTGACGCATTGGCTTTCTTAGGACTATGGCATATCAAATGCGCTGCAGTGTTGTATTCCACAATTTATAAAACAAATTAAAAAGTTTTTCTTTCTACACGGTAAAAAATCTTGGAGTAAATTCCAATCAAACCTGGATTACGCTGGACTTATATGTAATCATAGGGAAAATCATAGGGAAAATTTTTATAAATTTATTTTTGGTTTGATTCAGTATTAAAGTCTAAAATTTTGATTAAATTGTAGACATTAATGTTAAAACTATTTAAGTTCAATACATAATAAAAAACTGTTCAAATATGACTGCAAAAAAGGCTAAAATATTTTCAAAAATTCGCATGTATTAAATTCCAATCCAAAATATGTATCAAGATTTCGTGAATATAATTTTTGGATTGAAAAATACTCCAGGATTTTTTCCGTGTACAAAAGTTCTTATTTGCACAACGAAAAAAAAACAAAACTAATTTTGTGGAACTAAAAACATCTAAATTTGTTTGGTTGCCTTTAAAAATTGCATTATGCGACAACGCAACGCATTCGATGGGTCCCGTGGGTCCTACACTAAAATTGGTGGCCTCAACATGTATTTTTTACAAATTTTCACCTGGAATTTTTGCATGCATTAACTTTCTTTAATTGGTTTGCATTTGCAGCACCACGCCACAATTTTAAATTGGAATTTAAAAATATAATTTTCGATTTTAACAAACAATATGTTCGTGTAAAATATACTTTTTCCATGAAACAAACAATTTTTTTTACGGCAAAACTTTCGACTTATGTATACATACTTACTGTGCTTGACTGTTTCGTTTACTATTTAAAATATTTGGATGATGTTATCATAAGTTTATGATGTCGTGACATCCTCTAAATAGATCGTGTTGACGTTCTGCATGCGACACGTATGTCCAATTAGAAAGGTGCAAATTGTCTTGTTTTTTTTTACTTGTATTCATTATTATCTATATTTATTCATCAACAACAATGTACAGTTTGAAAAGTTCAATTTACAAGGAAAATATGAAATCATTTTAAAAAAAATTTAAAAGCAAAACGCTAAAGAAACAAAGACTCTATTAAACAATTTAGAGAAAACCACAATAAAAATTATTTTCCAAGTAATTTTCTATGTTTAAAACCAAATTGCTGTTCAAAACCCCTCTCGTGATCCATCAATTAGGCGACTTTGACGGCTCACTTTAAGACAAGTCTCCAGAATGTTTCTAATTGTTTGTACTTAATTGGTTGTGGCTCAGGTAACTAAATCGAAGCGCTAATTTCCGGCTTGATGAGGAAATAGTCCGCTTCATCAATCCGCCTGGACAACGATACAAAAATTAGATTTAATTTACATCAGTATATTTTTTGAATCATTGATCGTACTAACCGATTTATTTCATAACCAAAATTTTTATTTCACGACGGATTGATTTGATTTGAGACGTTTTGCTTTGAAAACAGCAATTCGTATTAAAAAAAATTAAGATTTTTTTACTGCATCGAAAGTGTTTTTAGTTGCTGATCGGTCAACAAGTGAAACTGTAATGCATGATCGATTAATGAAGTTAATTTTTTTCATCTCTAACTACCTTTATGGGGTTTTTTTGTCCGCATTTTCCTAAGCATGATTGTTCATGGCGAACCGTAATCAGCGAATTCAATTATGAATAAGTCGGTTTCTTGAGCCAGTGATCTGGTTTTTGCACAATTTACCAATAATAAAAATTGAGGAACAAATAAAAAACGAATTGGTAATAGCTGCATAATGATAACGAGAGTCATTGTTTATTGCCGTGTTTTATATGGAGTAAGATATAGATACGGATAGCTAGTATAATTTTATTTCACTTTAGTGCGATATTTTTCATTTTTCTTCCTTCTATCGAGATGACTTCCGCCTGTCTATTGAAAAAAAAACCTATCTTAAAATGAATATTTCCGTTTTTTATAAACGTTTTTTTTTCTTCCATAACCCCATTCGCCATGAAAAATGCAATTATTCGCAGTATCATTGATTTCGTGTGGAAACTTTTATCTAAACTATCATTCCATATTTGTGGTTATTTGAAATGTTTCATCAATCTGACAACACTCTTCTGGAAATGGTTTTGATTTTCAATTTACTCGAATTGCACGAAAAATATTATTTTATTTTTCCAATTTGTGACCGGCAGTATAAACCAGAAATCAATTTTTCCGTGTGGAAAATCGTCATCAAGGCTTCACTTTGTAATCATGCAAAATGCTTCCACCATCAAATTGTGCAATTTTGTCAGTTAAGAAGTCATCGTGTCAATTGAATTTCTACCAATCAATAAAACGTTGCTGCATTTCGTTGGCTCATCACTGGTTTGACTTGAATTCAATCAACTGGATGTAAAAACGTGTCACTTTAACCTCTTGCTGCAAATTGTATTCAAAAAGGGCCACAAGCACCAAAAATGTTCAATCAAATTTACTCAAATTTCGCGAAATTTAATTTAGCTTCTGTTCATTTTTCGGCTTTGATTCTTTCCGATTTTGGCAGTAAACTTTGCAGTTGTTGACGTGAAATAAATTGTATGCGGTTGAAATATGTGAAATGAATATAATTTTCGATTTGAACAAAAAAAAACACGAATAATGAAATAAAACTGAAAGAAAATGATCGAGAAAACATTTTGGAGAAAACCTCCTCTCAAACCCACAAAACACTTTTTCTGGTTAGCATTTACGGGTCAGATTTTCATTTCCACCAAAAAATTCGATTAAGTATGCATACATCTGAAGCCGATTTGCTCTAGACTTGCCCTGGAAGATTTAATTTTTTAAAGATTACTTTTCTTCTTGAATCTTGAAGAAGCGGCGAAAATGATTCCATCTGAGACGATATGAGCGGAACACATTGAATAACATGCTGTTGCATATTTTGGTGTTTATCGTTAATGCTGCTTGTCCAGAACATCATAGGATTGTTAATCGAGTAGCAAATCACTGAAATTAGATTGGAGAGCATTCATTCAGTAAAGCACGTCAATTTTTTTTTACATTCGCGTCTCTTTGAATTTTTTATCCGCTTGAATCGTTCTTATGCTTTATGCATTTCTTATGATGGTGTTGGCTTAGGCAGACAATAACGCAAATAATATGATTACCGCTAATCATTTCTTTAGTACGTGACATTGCTTCCGTATGGCAATCGAAATGCCACAAAAATGTATGCCATTTTTCCAATTATTAAGATCAGTATAGAAATTGGCATCCGAAGAGGCTTTTTAGCCATGCTAAGCGATCACCAGCATAACATTTTGTGTTTTATGCGAGTGCGGCTATTTAATGTGATCAATTCAGCGGAAAGTGGAAGAATCTGTTCCAGAAGTAGAAACGCATCTCTGGTTATCGATCATTGCGCCTTTGGTTTGATGGTTTTCCGCTTTCATTGCAAGCTGATTCTGATTGATCTTGCAAACGGATCATCAAATCATAATGAAGATCGAGCGGAATCGAGTTCAATTTATGACTGTTGTGAGAAAGATTCGTTATTGGCCAAGCTTTAACTTCAGCTTCGGTTTAATCTTTAGTAGAAATGCATCTTTTATGATATTTTTACAACAAATTAAAGTTCAATGACGTGCTAGATATGAAAATAGTTAGATTCGCTACGCAAAAGGTTATAAATATTTGTGGTCTAACATTTGTTGGTTAAGCCAGAAGTGGGATATTGAAAGTCTTGAAAATTTTTATTGAAAAATTGCCGAAAAAAATTATGGAAACAGAGTTTTTTTTGTCTACATGGAAGACGGTGTTTTCTCAGGAATTTTTGATACCATTACCCCCGGAACATCTGCTGGTTGCAAAACAAAATGCATCTCTAATCAATCAAAAATGTTCACTCTTTTGCCAAAAATTTATTTCTAGTACCACCAAAGAATAACCTTGATGGGACTTTCGATTTTTGAACTCTAACCTATTAGCCTTTTCAAATTGATTTAAGTGTTAAAATCATTCGGTTCTAAATAGCGTAATAAATTCTAAATTAACAACGTCTAAAAACCTCGAAACGAATTTCTTGTTTAAAGCTTCCATTTAATGGCGACTTATATATGAATGGAAATTGCAAAATCAGTCTTATTTATTCATTAAAGTGGGTATTTCTATTCATCAGAGTTAGTTCAGTCCAGCCAGACTAATTATTTATTTATATTTATGTTTTGTTGATTTTTTATGGTAACAATAAAAAGCGAAATGAAACCCACACCCCGGTGTATGTGTGAAATTTTGAATTCCGAAAAGAAGTTTTATTCAACACTAAACACCTTTTTTTTTTGTTAATTCTATTTATTTTTCATCGTGTAACCTCCATTCTGACATCATCCCGCACAATTACCCCAGTTAAAGTGTCTATTCATGTTTTCATTACAAATTGTAGTAAAGCTGGAACAACCGAAGAACGCATACAAACTTTTGTTATGATCATCAGCTAACAGTCAACATAAAAAAAGTTAATTTCCTTCTAAATTTGACTGAGTTTAGCTACAAAACTCCATGATCCCAAAACCAACCTCAGCCTGAAGCGTACATTAAACGACAAAAAGTCAGAAACAGACTGACAGACAGGCCAAAAACTATGCTTAATCGATTTGTCACACACGATTAGAAGGTATTATATTATCGTTTGTGAATGTGCGCCTCCATCTCTCAAAGGGTGGCATTTCACGTGAAAAATTCATTCCTACGAGATTTTGAAGTTGAAATCGTTGAGGAAAAAAACAACAAGAACAACAAAAAAATTATGTCTTTAGCTATTAAGATCTAAAAAACACACGGAATTCATACCTAATGCTTAAAAGATACTAACCGAGACATGTGTCGTGACACGATCATAACTGGCCTCAACTCCAGAGGTGATCTTTCCATGACACTTACTGCCAGCCACATTTAGCCAGCATTTTTGAAATTTACGAACGAAATCCAGAATTCTGTCCAGGTATTTTGCTTCGCTTTTGGTTTTCCTAGTCACACAATAATACCAGAGAATCGCCTTCAATTGACACAGAGGGAATTTCTGAGGTGTTCAGCCGGTGATAAATTTCGCACATGAGGAAACAGCGAATTTGTTCCACATAATCAAGAGATTTTTAGGTAGGTGTTGGCCACAATGAACTTTTCAAACCGAAGAAATCAAACAATTTTGTTCGATCCTCGTTATCGACATATGAGCGGTATTCTTGTAAAAAAATGGATCTGTATCGAGACAATAGACACCCTACGACTATTTGCCACTGACAAAAAGATTTCAAAGTAACCGACAAATCTAGGAAGGTGCCGCTGCGCTCAGGAAGGTGAAACAAGTGCTAGGTTCAGGTGCTGCCTGCGCCTTGCCATAAGAACATTGAATCAAACAAAATATGGTTAAAGGTTACGATCTTTGAAATTATCATTTTACCGAGCACCACAATAGAGGAGTGTGACGGGAGAAGATCCTGATGGACCACATCAAAAGAATAAAACATGCCGCTCAGAGGCGATCGTTAATTTTACCTGATTGACTTAATCATGTTCCGGTCAACTGTTAGAATGCCCCCCCTTCCGTGGGATCGATCGCTATTGTCGGCCACATACTTACATGTAATCTCATGTGTTGTTAAGATAGTTTCAATACAAGTTACTTTTCTTCACACCTGATGCGAGATGATCATTGTGTCGAGTCCGGTTAATCTTGTGTATGGCAACATCAGTGAGGCCGGCCTCACAAAGTCGTCCTCTTAATGAACTATAAACGTGTTCCATCTTTTATCTTAACGAGTAGCGAATAAAGTCAGTATCTAGCTATTCATTGAACACGTTTGCGTACGTAATCGCTTTGATGAATGAATAGAATTTCTGATCTACTCTAATTATGTGCTGGAGATAGGAAATTAACGTAACTCCAGGATCGTACTTAATGTGATTTTGGTCTGGAACTTGGTGGAGTCTAGACACTGGCTTCTTGGAAGAAAATTTTCTCGATTTTTTTTAGTTACATGTGTTTTAGTTTGATAACTATACGCATCGGAATGTGTGTTACAATGGGATATTTTAGGCAATGAAAATTTTTAATTTTAGGTGGAGAAATTATCGACATTGAGTGAGAAATTAAATTGCAAAGCGATCTAAAATAAATTCATAAAATTCGGGTATTTTAATAACAGCTTGCAGGATTTATTTAAGTCCAAATTCAAATTTTTAGACATCAAATTCTAAATAATGCAGATGACATCGCTCTTTTCACACATCAAATCAAATTGACTTTTAGCAAATCAAATTCATCTAAAAAACAACAAAAGCTAGACTTGCCAGGAAGCAATCGTCAAATACTCCATATGGTGGCAGACAAAATTTTTATGAAAACAACACATTTGTATGGGAGAGGGAGAAAGGATTGATCCGATTGGGTTTGGATATTATGTAAAATCATATTCTAAACACATTTCGTCTTTATAAATTTTTCGATACTGGTAAAATGGTAAAAAACTGTTTCGTGCGCATGGGGGAGGGAGAAGGAATGGTCAAATTTTACCCGTTTATGATCTTAGCCTTGTCATTTACGAGAAACGCAACTATACAAAGTTTCAACTCTCTAGCTCAATCCTTTCGAAAGGTATAGTGTGGACATACAGACAGACGGACGGACAGACAGACAGATAGACAGACAGACGGATATGCGAAAATCAAAATCTTTTGTCATCCTAAACTCCCTGGTGTAGTTTATCTTTGTGTGACAGCTGTTTGAAATTTCGTTTGAGTGTAATGTTATATGTTGTTTTTACTAAAGAAAAATATCAGAACTTTTTCTCTCAACCGTTCATTTCGGAGCTAAAATTTGCAAAATTGATATTTCTTCTGCCAGACAAATTAAAGGTAATCATACTCACAAAATCACCTTTTGAGAACAAAATTTCTGCAAATCTTTTCAGTCAAAACGAAGCATTAGAATTCAGAAACCACATAAGTATATGTTTTTATTTTTTTGGTCAAATTAATCATTAATTAGAAGGCATTAGAATTCAGAAACCGCATAAGTATGTTTTATTTTTTTTTGTCAAATTAATCTCAACGAAAATTTCACCAGAAATAAAATTTTTAAGAAACTTCCAAAAAACCAGATTATTTCCAATTTTTTTTTGTCTAAAAAATAGCGCAAAAAAACTTTTGAAATTAATTTTGTTTACGTAGTTCTGAATATCAAAGTAATCAAAAACATTTTCAAACCTTTAAACTAAAACGACACTAAGGTATTGCAGTTTTTGATAAAAATTCTGTGACTCGACGGTTTCTCCTGCAAAAATTCCATTAACTTCGATTGCATTTAAAACGACGACCAAAAATGCAAAAATCCATCAATCTTTAGCGCAAAATTCAACAGTCAACGATTTAATTATAGTGCCAGAATTGAAACCGAAAACATCAATTTCCCATTTCATATGCAACTCATACCAGTCCTTTATTCCCATCAGAATTACTTTCATTGTTGATCAAGACGCTGGTCATCGGCGATCTGGATCCTCCTTACAAAATCCTAAGAAAAGTAAAAAAAAAGTCTCCTTAAGATGAGTTAAATCGTAAAATGCTTAATCAGCGCACCCAATTATCGGACTATACAAACATTCTGAATCATTTTCACTTCGCTGAACTGAAACTGATCAAGGTGATTCATTGATAATGATTAGGCGCGATCAGTAAAGCCGCGACCTTTGAAAATATTCTAAAGTCTGCTGTTAACAAGAGAACCTGGCCAGAAAATAAGGTGTTATTCTCGGTACAATCAAAACACAGCAGCGAAACTACAAAAAACCCGTCAACAAGAATCAAAACGAGGAAAAAATAAATAAATAAGAAAAATTGTTCTTATGTAGAAATCCCATCACATCATCAAGTAGCGTAATCCTTTTTAGACGACCATACAAAAGCCTAATGGCAAAATAATTACCTAACTTCCCACAATCAATCAAAGGAGAAAAAACATTCTCTATGGTGGCAGATTAACGTAAAAAAAACAGCCAGTCGTTGAATAAAAAAAAACCGCCATACCTGAACCTATAGCGACACAATTAGCCACAATATGCCTAGCAAGGTGGTAAATTTACCATCATTTTATTTTATGTTTTCTTATCGCTCGTTCAGTGCCTATTGCTTGTGTTTTAGCATAGCCTTAAATACCCACTTATTACTAATCTAACTAAATACTATAAAGCACTATATAACTAGCCAGCTATTCAGCTTCTAATGACATCGTGGAAATTGTGACCTTGTCACGATCATTGGACAAATATTAGAAATCAACTTTTGAAAAATTACCCTACTCAGCGTCACGATGGGGGCTAATGAGGCAAACTTTAGTCACTCAAGTCGACTCGGCTCGATTCTGATATCGAAGTGACCCGCGATACTAATGATAATGTTAATCGATCCAACTTAAGCCGAAGTGTGGGGCTTGAGAGGTGCCTGTGGCTGGGAAAAGTCGGTGCTCATTAGCATGATCCCACATTTCAGCACAATTAGAAAAATTGTAATCCCCGCATTTGAAAATTAGAAGCTTCTGATATTAGAAACTGGTATACCGTTTCACCTGAATTTAAAACCTTTTGGCGGTATGCGGCTTCTAACAAGTGATCGGGGATTACCTGTCGCTTAGCTTTTCGTGGTGATCAATTTGACCGCCGCGCCGTATTTTCCACGGATAAAAGGCTTTGGCGTTAAGTCTTAAGTCGGTACAGTGGGGTACAAATTTTGTGGAAAAAAAATTGTAATGTTGAAATTTTATCAAAATGTAGTTTAATAAAGAACAATTTTTAAATTTATGAATCCAAGAGATTCAAAAGGACATTCTAAAGTAAGATTTGAACAGTTTTTTTTTTTACGAAAATGTAGTGAAAAAAACAAATAAAATTAAGCTTGAGAAAATTTCAGGTAATTTTTATTCCGAGTCCATTTATGTCCAAATTTCTCAGTTAAATATTTCGGCAGTTTTCCGAGTCTTTTTCCGCCAAATTATTTTTAGATGTACTTGTACCAAGGTGTTCCTGAAAAAAAAACTCAAAAAACACCCAAATTACAAAATCAACTTTTTGTAAACTACAAAATTTGCCAACATGCCGAAAGCGTCTTAAGAAGGTCCGTTTGCGTACATTATTCTTAAAAAATTAAGTAGTGCTTCGCCTACTTAAACCATATAGAAATTTTGGGACTTAAATAATTTAAGTTAGATATAAGTTGCCAAGTTTCGTTGGTGCAAACGGTTTTTGGGGATCGATTACATTTTACACTTAGTTACGCGAATTTTATTTTTCGACACTATACATGTCGCGCAACTATTTATACTACGACATAAAAATCAGAAATTTATTCGCCGGAAAATGTCGAAAAGCTCGAGTTTTTTCATATAAAACCGTCCGAATAAATTCAACTTTTGCTAAGTGAATTAATTCAGCGATAGATGAATAAAATTCGCGGAACTAATTCTGAATAAAATTCGCTAAGAAGTTTAAGAAAAAATCGCATGTGTAAATGGAGCCTTAGTCACAATAAAATTTCAATATATTCAAAAGCAGTATTAAAAAACATTTACAGTTTAAGCGCTTAGAATTTCTTTTACCATAATTTTTTTATACATCACAATTCAATTTTGCTACACAGTGATTTTTTTAAATGTAAAATATGCCTTTGTGTTGTAATTTTTTGCTACTGTGAGACAGCCTACGTTATGCTGGTTTTACTATTTTCGGATCCCTGATTAAGATTTTTTACAATTTTTTGTACTTGCAAACCGCCCCTCCCCCTAAATGTGTGGCGCATTTTATGGACAGTTTCATTCTAATTTATTTTTTGTCTTCTTGTAAAAAACCAATCAAATTTTTTGGCTGACTGTTAATAATCTTTTGGCCAAAGTCACAGTGGCAACAAAAGTAAAAATCAATAATTTAAATCTGTTCAGAATAGGTTCAGTGTCCAAACCGTTCAAGAATTAAATTTATCAAATCCACTTAGAGGCATATGAAGTGCGGAGGCCTCTCTTTTATAACCAGAAATTTGGATCGGTTGCGGCTTCCCCTAAAAGATTGGCCAAAGTGTGGTGGAGCACGAGGTAATTACTAATGTTTATGTATATTCGTATGTATAATAGGCTCTCTCGTATGGTTTTAAAGTAAAGTCAGTATTCCATCTCAGATCAGACAACGGCGTTCCACTCAATTTAATTTTTTAGCCTCCTGATATTTTATTTGTCTTAAGCCGCATTTTCAGTTGGGTTCTCAGCCCCATATTCACTTTGTGTGTAAGTGTTTTGCCTTTTTCAGTACCACAGCAGCAACACCATAATCTTGAGGATTCTGTTTTTGGAGTAACAAGTTCTGCTTGCTTTCTGGTGTCTTACGCTCTTTCTTGCTGGTCATTCCCATTAATAAAATCTCAGTGCTTGAACGAATGTTTTGGATGTTGTGCCGTGTATAGCATGATTTTGTTGGTGTGGTCCGCTTCTAAGCGTTCAAAGACGGACCGCTGCCTTAGGTGTCGGCCGAGCTAATTGGAAGATGCTCAAAGGTGCCGCCAACAAATTAAGAGTGGGGTACAAATCTTGTAATAACTCTATCATCAATATGGGAGGCCGAAAAATATCACATACGAAGATGTACAGAATCAAAACGTATCTGAGCACTTCACATACACAATCTACCATATGCTGATTCCCTATGCTAATGCAGAAGGGCAGCGAGTGCAGCCAGAGGGGTGACTAGGAGCACGAACCGAATGTTTCCATATTTCAAATCGGTGCACTTTACTTGTTCAACACGCATTCCAGACGCAAAAGCAACGCCGCACTTCGATATTTTGATTTATTGGTCATTCCTGTACCTGTATTTCATTTTACCTGTCGAATCTCACACGTCCGTAGCTCTACAGCAGCAGCTTTTGACTCATTCCAATATGTTGCGATACAAAATGTTCTCCAACATTTTTCTTTTATTGCTTGCCGGTGTTACTGTAGATTTTAATGGCGATGCTATTGGAAAGGTCACACTTTTTTGCTTCTGGTGCGCTTTTCGTACCTGCAAATCATTCATGTGTAAAATCTGGGCTGAATGCCGAACCACTGCCACTGAAATGTTGCATAATCGCATAGATTCCCGATCATAGATACGATTTCGCATAAAGTTACACTTTGCAGTTATTAGGCAATTTTCAAACTCGTATTTATGTAGAAAAAGTTTTACAAAAACTCCAAATTGGCGTATTTAAGTAAATGAGTATAAAATTGATTCACTTTTACGAACCAATTTAAATTGTTTCTCACAAAAACCGAATCTTAATTATTTAATTTGACATAATTGGTTTGCACAAAAACCAACAAATTTAAATTGATTTAGTTTTGCTACAAAAAAAAAGATTTGATTGGATAACTTTACTGATCGTACGCGCTTCGAACTCTAGTGGTTGCAATTGAAAGTATTTTTTGAAGAAATTGGTAATTGAATTGATTGACTTTTACACACGCAGTTACATTTTGTTATTGCGCAGAATTTGTGGAGTGAAATAATATTTTCTTCGCATATAAAAAATAAAGATTTTAATACTTTATAAAAAAAAGATTTTCTTAATTAAATCCAAATGAACTACGCACCAATAACAATAAACGACACCATATACAAAGAACTGCACTCAGCACGGCTTAAGCCGCGGAGAGGGCTTACACCACTATTAGTAGAGAACCTGCACAACAGATTATTCGCAAAATGTTTTCAATGTCGAAAAAGCGATTGCACCAGGTCCCATCTTCGGAAAATTTTCTTAACCTTTAGACTGCCAGAGTGGCCCCAATAACGCACTAACACAATTCCAAATACATAACAAATATTCAAAATAAAAACCTATGATTTTAATCGAAAAATTCCGATAGCCTAAACATTAAGGTCCTCGTAATATATAGTTTGGATATCCTTTTTTAAAATTTTACTCGAAAATGATCATTAAAGACTCTTGAGCCCAATTCAGACTAACGACTGCGATTACGGTTGCGATTACGATTAAAGCTTCTCGACCAAAGAGATCAAAGCTTTCAACGATAGGAAAATGAAAGCTTTGATCTCATCGTAATCGCAATCGTTAGTCTAAATTGGGTTTTAGGGCATGTGCAAAACGGTCTAATGTGATACTAATTTTAGTATGTTCGCATTTAACAAATTTTCAATGTTGCTAATTCTTCTTCTTTCCATGCTAATTACTTTCCTCTGCTATAGAGGGAAAGTATTGTATTCAGGACGGAGACCGACTCGAGAACGGTGGCAGATAGAAATTTACGTCTGTGTGTCAGTTTTACCTTAAATAACTCGAGAACGAGTTGAGCTAGCAACTTGAGATGTTCTGTAAATGAGTTTTACTGAGCTTTATGAGTCTTAAGAGTTTTTTTGAGAATTTGTTAGAAATTATACGATTTTAAAAAAAATTAATAGCACAAAATTCCAATTACTGAAAACTTGCCAATAAAAACTGGAAGAAAGAGCTTGCAATTAGTCCGTTTCGTACATGTCCTTAGAGGCCAAATTTAATCCCAAAATTTTTAAATTTTTACTCAAAAGTTCAGAAAGGACAACGCAATTTTCTCAAAAGTAAATAAAAAAGTTATTTCTGAATTTTTCCCAAGTTTCTAAATTTTTTTTACGAATTTCTGAAACAAAACACTTTAACCCAGCAACGACAGGTACATATACTGGTATTAAATATATTCACGTAAATTTTATTTTCAAAATAAACAATGGGTTATGAAAACAATTATGAGACTCAAATTTTTATCAAGATTCAAATTACGCGCTCTGCAATACATTTTATGTCGATTTCCAGAATGAACATATTGAATTTTTCGAAGAAAACCAATTTAGTTCCATTGACCCTCATCGTTAATAAATCTATTAATAAATTTTTTATGACTTAAAGCAGAACTAAACAGCCAACATTAAAGTTAGAATAATGTCGACATGACAAATACAAAATGCGACAGTGAACGAGGTTCCCTAAGTACTGGTGTCACGATCAAGAATCTAAAACAAGTGTCCATGACCAATCAAATTACATCTATTAGTTTTCCTCCCCTTGCGGAAAAAGAATTTCGGACATGGAAAGAGTGCTTCTATTACTCCTGCTTATTCATCAGTGCTGTGCACATCAACGAACATATTTCTAAAATTAAAATAAGTACACGGAGGGCAATTATAGTACTTTGACATTATGTACAAGAGGAAGAATTTTTCTAGGTACAAAAAAAAATAAAATATGCACGTTCCTCGTTACATGAATTTCTTGAGTGTTTCCTATGCGGCCTCAAAGGATTAAACCTCAAATATACACTGCGTAACGAGGCTGATAGAACAAGTCTCGTTCTCGATAACATCGATTATTAATTAATGCCACTCGCATGAAGGTTTAACGTGAGTAGGCAAATCGGGAACGCTATCAGCAATGATCAAAGAACTAATAGATAAATCTCGAACCCAGTTTCTCGTGCACTCGCGGTAGGCAAAAGAGCAACACTATAGAAAACGAAGAGTTTCGGAAATCACATGAAATAGTAATCCCTTTTACTCCTTTACATCTAAATGAATTTCACGAATGAGACAAAAACACTATCGTTTTCGAAGATTCGTGCAGGGTCGATCAAAATCAATTTCACTTGATACCAAAAACCAAAAATACCCACCAGAATCCATTGATAACCCTGCACAAGAGTTCTGTCAAATGACACACATACCACGAAATCGCGCCAGCGTAATGTTTACATTTTCGTATAACATTGGAACGGCGCTGCATTGAGATTTTTTTAACGCTGTTTTTATTATAATATAATGCACTAAAATGCCCTGAAAAGAGTTTTTGATCAGTTTTGTTACGGAATGTTCCACAGATTTAACTAAAACCCCGGAAACAACATTTTTTAGGCTCCCATCGTCGTTGGAAAGATAGCATTTTGTTTTTGCCTCTTAAATACTCGCCTCAAACGAATGTCAGGACTACAAAAAACACTTTTATAGCACTGCTCTAAACACTTTTCATAGCACATAAAATACCTTCGAGAATCAAATTTTGTAGCATTAATAAACACGATATTTAAACAAATTTTACTTTTTGGCATTTTTCTCTTTTTAGAATTGCCAGCACTTCTAAAATGTGCGATTGACCCTCTTTTTGATTTTAACTAGAGAACCTTTATAATCGTCAACTCTTTAAAAATAAATTTGAATTATTTTAATTTTTTTTCATGTTTTTAAATAATATCACGCATATTGTGTGGTTTAATAGTCTTTTATAATGTTGTGTGAATTGTATAAAAATTAAAATCGTCGAAAAATCAAAATTATTTATGCAATGCGATGGGAAATACCATATCATGTAGGTACTCTACTATATTGAAATCTAAACAATGCTTAACTTCTGAATATTGAGATGTGGCAACTCCCCCACATTGTATACACTAAACATTTCGTGTACCGACGAAGGCAATGAGACAGACCTATATGTCACTGGGTGGACTCTTCATTGCTTCGAAATTTTATCAACCGTGATTTATCTATAGTTCTCTCATCATTGCTATCAGGCAATGCGGCAGTCCGAATCCCAATCCAGCAAAAAGGAGCGATTGGCAGGACGATAAATACCCACCACGTTGCTAAACGACATCCTGCTGGGCAGGCGGCTATCGTCTTTCCTTTAGAAATGATTTATGTCCAGTCCAGTAGGAACTATTCCGACTATCAAGTAGACATGGCGTTTTTTTTTCATAACCTGAAAATACGTATGAACTTAACACTCGCCATGGACTTGGCTTCCTCGGCTTCTCATACAAAACCCAATAAAAGCAATAAATTCCCAAGGAATTTCAATGTGGCTCAATTTTACATCGGTTTAGTGGAAGTCTAATGCCCAATTATGTCCTAAATAAATATTTACCAAAGCAATAGACACATTTAGTTCAAATTTTATGACTTGAGGCACTTGTGTGAAATAAAACGAAGCCTAACCTTAACCGGTGTAAGTATAAAAACGTCATGTTCGTCTATTTGGTTATAGAACTAAATACAAATGCTGTCAATTTGGGGAAAAAAAGTACAACCGAATAAATATTGAAGTCTTGATAATGTTGATCAGCTTCTGGTCTTTCGGTTTGAGTTTTGTCTTGTTTTCAATTCGGATTCTATTTTATAAAATAATTAGACGTTCATGGGAGGCAGCCATTCTCGTTGCTATTCGGCGGTGAGACTTCTTTTAGTCTGATAACATGAAGTGGGTGGATGATGCCATAATTGGTTTGCTTAACTCATTTACATAGTTTTGAATCCTTTCACGTTGATGACTTCTTCAAGAGCCCTGTCGATCAATATATGAAGAGAAAAAAAATATTTTATTTGAAAATGCCGACGGCTAATGGAGAAAGAGATTTTCATTTAGATTTTTGGCATTAAATTTTCTTATTAATTTTCACCATTATTTGACTAAGCGGTTCTGCTGTTGTTTTTAGGTTTTTTAAAGATCCGGGTGGTCGTTTCTTGACTGTATATTTTTTTTTGCATAAATGACCACTCACTATAACTGTACGCACTTGGTTGATACTAACAGGTCGGAAGGAATGCAAAACCTTACAAATGTTGCACCCCAATTATTGCGAAATTATGAATGTATCAACGAAGATAAAAATCCGTATAAAACCTGCATTTGAGGAACTATCGGGAGCTGTTCAAAAAAATACGTCACTATATTTTCGCCTATTTGGAACTCTCGACACATATGTTTGCGAGGTTTCTTATATGGGGGTTAATACTGCTATAAAACTACCCCCTCCCCCCTCTCTCACCATTCGCAAAAGAATATGGCTCAGTAAACGTAAATTGTTTATAAATCCCACCTGAAACTCAATTGAAAATTATATCATACTACTATATAAAAATGAGTTAGTGTCTGTCTGTCTGTCTGTCTGTTCCTCTTTCACGCAAAAACGGCTGAACCGATTGACTTGAAATTTGGCATGAGTGTCTGTGGTAGTTCTGGTTCCAACATAGGCATACGGAAAAGTAGCGCGAGGGGTGGGGCGAGTAAGGGGAGGGGGTAAAGTGATTTCGAAACTTAGTTTTTGCGCTATGTTACTCTTTCGCGGGGAAACTACTGAGCCGATTGGCCTGAAGTTTAGCTCCAACATAGACCATCAATAGAACCCGGCAACGACGGGTATGCAAGCTAGTTACGAATAAAAAAGTATCATTTATTCTACCAAACCTTCTGGTGTAAATTTGTTTTTTGCTGTTTGCGCGCCTATTAAAATATTTTTAAATAAAACAAAAAAGAAAGTTTGATATAATTAAAAAATACATACATTGGAGGTCATAAATTACCCCCATGAAACATATTTGGCCCTTTTATTTATTTCAAAAATTTTACTGCGGCCATTATTCACGTGGTTCTAAACAAATAGACCACCATATATCAACACGAACTCATTCTTATGCCCACGAAAACCAACACAGAGTTTCCGCATCACGTTTTAATTTACTACCAGCGGACTTATGTACGGACTTATGTATGTTACAAATTACACAACAACATTAGCGCTGTGTAAAACTGCTAGAATTCAAAATGGAAAAAAATGAGATTAAAAATTACTGTATGCAGGCAACATAAAATGGGAAACGACTGAAAACATAAAAAATGTCCCTAAAGGAAAACAAAACAAATGGACCCTAAATGATATGTGTGTTCACATAAATGACAAAACAGAGGGCCACAGGAATATCAAACATGATGAAAAGGTAACACCTTTAAGATATATTTTCGTGTGCGGTCAACAACAATGTGACACAAAACATCATCGGATCGGTGAATATAGGGTGCTGTAGGTAAATATTGCCAGCCTATAGTATAACACAAAGTGAAGAAGAAGAAAAAAACATTCAGAAAACGTGACCGGTAGTGAATTCGACACCTCCCCTTGATTATAATTTTTGGTTTGCTTGTTGATCACACCTTCCCTTCAAATTCAATTTTCATCAAATTTGACAAAGGTGAAGTTGCGAATGGGTAACACAAGCTTAGGTTTGACGAATTTAATAGGATTTCAATTGGTGTTAGATGCGAAATTTTACACACTTTGGGTATTCAAATTGACGATCTTCTGAGGCAGATGGCACACTGTCGTCGAGTAGTGATTTTGATTTAAGTTAAAATGCAAAAAGTTTACTACAGATTTTTTTTAAGTATTTTTTGTGAAAAATGGTTATTTTAAACGTTTTGAAAAACACTGTGGTGTAATGGTTTTTACTTTTTTACTAGGATTAAAGCTCAAACAGGCGAACAATGCACTTCGGGCCTTCAATCTCCTTCGTGAATTATATAACCCCAACAAAAAAAAACCCAGCTTTCACAACTAAAAAAGAAAGGATCCAATTTTTTTTGCAAATGTACACACAAAAAAATAGAGAATTTAATGATTTTATATGTTGGAATCGGAACTAAAATTAAATAGTCGATTTTACAAATCAACTATTTTTATAATAAATTTTACTATTTAAATGTTACATTGCCTATTTGGTTCACTATTTTTTGATAAACGCCCGTTTTGTGCGTACTGGGGGTTGATTCGCGTTCTATGAATACTGAAATGAAAAAGTTTTCCCATGAAAAGTGTGCGCTTCCGATTCGATTTTAGTGTAAAAATTCTAAACACTATCAAAATAGTCTCATTTTATTTCAATCTTTTTACGGTGCTAGTAGGTTGTGAAAAGTTTTGTAAAATATTTCTGAATTTTCATTTATTCATAGCACGCAAATCGACCCGCTGTTCGTAAAACATTAGGTTGTGCTTAGCCATATAAGTTCTGTGGCATGAAAAAATTTAAATTGAACATAAGTTGTTAGCTAAGTTTCGTTGGTGCAAACGACAGTTAATCCACTATTTTTTTTCTTTGAAATGAACTATTTTAGTTGTAGTCTTGATTCCAATTGATTAAATAATTAAAAAGACAATTTTCCTCTACGTGTATTTTTAATCTTGTCCAAATTTTAAATAAAAAGGTTTTCACTTATCATTCTGGTGTGACACATCCCTTAAGCTCGAAATCCTAAAAAAACAATCAAATGGGATTGTCTCAAAGCACAGTTTGCTCATATTGTAATCCAGTGGATCGTGTAATGAAAGTAGCCAAAATCCAAGTTGTTATTAGATCACCACACCTCTGATAGCCTCAAACCGTTGAAATCCCCTCTAGCTATTATTGCTGGTTGAACGCGGTTGGTTCAATTACAGCTGCCATATTCGTATGTAATAAGCGTACTTAGCATGCGCATTAAATTTCCATTAAACAAAATCCAGACCCCTTTCATCACCTCCAGCTTACCGCATTGTTCCTTTGTACATTTATTTTATTATTCTTCAACATGAAATTTCAACGAAGAAAATGTTTCTTGTACTGTATTAGTCGTGTTTCACACGTTTTCACTGGGTTTTGTGCACATGTGACATCACAAAAATGTCATCCTCTCCTCCAGTTTTTGGGTGGCTCTTTTTTTCAACCTCTGGATGAAGTCTACCCATATTTTAACTTTTATTGACTTGTCTACTGTGACATGTTTTGGTGCCATATTTATGTCAACGTGATATTCTAATTTAAACATAAGGTGTCCCGAGGGAACTTCTTTCGCTCACCGTTTCTCTGTTTTGCCTTTCGGATTTCATTAGTTCAGGAATGACTAAATGGGAAGTTCTTGAGTTACTCGATTCATTTGTCAACAAAACGATTTGTTCGGAAGAAGTGTGAGATTTTTTGACTGCTACGAAAAATTAAGGAAGTCTTCTTTAATTTTGTTAAAAAAATACAAGTTTTGTACTGAGTTGTTAATTGAGTCGATTCATTCGAACCTTTAAATTAATTTGACGTTTTAGAATTAACAAAAATATGAAATCTCAGAAATTTAAAAAAATTCAGTTTTTCTTTTGGAAATTACTGAGGTATTTTTTCCTCTATTAGCATTTTCAGTGTACTATACATGTCTACCACTATACCCACGCCTATAGTGACGCATATGTGCATTACCACAAAAATGCTAGTAGGGTTCTTTTACCACCATGCGCTTATTAAGACAGTAGCTGGAAGCAGTAACTGGAATCACATTTATCATTTTATGTATAGAAAAACTTTTTTTCAAGCTTACAATGGTAAAACTTTTGATTTTTGGAAATCAAGAATTATCTTTTAAGCTTAAAAAACTGGTTTATTAAAAGTCAATTAAATTTTTAAAATTTTTTAAAACCACATGGGAAATTTATGGATTCAAAATTGTAATTAAAAAATAATTTTCATTCATTTGCGTTCCATTTGTATTTTTTTCGTGTGTTCATATAAAAAAATTGAAATATATTTTCGAATCATCAGTAATACTAATTTATACAGCGATATCCGACTGAAATAAAAATAGAAAATAAATGCCAACTTTCAAGGGTAGATAATAAATAAACAATTACAAGCTCTGATGAATATAAATATTTGTTAGACTCCAGAGACTGTGAAACTCCCCTTGATGTGGCCTGATTACAACCGATTCCTTTCAACCATAGTTTAATACGTGGTAGAATAATGTTCGACCACTTTATAAATAGAAAAACTTCTAATGGGGATAAATTGTCTGACAATTACAGTATCAACGCAATAAACGTCGCTTCTGTTTTTTTTTCTCCTGAGCAAACCAACATTGCAAAAGACCAGAACAAAATCAGCGTAACAAATCCGCCCTTATTGGCTTTTGCTCAATCCCTACCAACCCAAATAACAAACTATACTTTTTCCTGAATCTCGAATCCTGGCCCCTCTGTTCTTAGTGATTTATATCGAAAATAAATTTTCCCACTAGGTGACAAGATAAATCACTGGAGATCGACTTTATTCCATCTTAATCTGTTTTTTGCACTTGTTTTGCTGTGTGTGTATGCGAGTAAGCGATTGGCTTTGTAATGATTTTCCCGGTAATCTTTTCAAAAGAAAACTTTCATCCTCTGTGAAATCGTAGATGCCAGGCGTCGTTTTCCCGCGTTCTCCATTACGCATCCCTTAGCATTTAAGAAACTCGCATGAATAATAGGTCCAGAAATGTCTTAAGTTGAATGATTGTGACGTCGTCGGTATGTTTTGTATAGCCTTCTGTGTCAAACAAATATGTTTATAATTGTCAACTAATTAACTATTTTAATGGTAGAGCTCTTAGAGCCATAATATTTCTTTCGGGAGTTCATTAGATACGCAACGAATAACTCGCGTCCGTCACATATGTAACACAAGAAATTAGTCTGCTGACATCTGACAAGTGGGAGACGTCTACTCATGAAAATATAGGCAGTCAGAGTATAAAAAGAAAATTTATATGAAATGAGGGGAAATTACTTGGGTTGAATAGAAAATGATGTCGGATTTCTGCGACCGATTTTATAATTGTTTGTGTCTTTGGAATTTTTAAACGTGGACAACTAATAAAAATGATTTTTAAGATCAGAAATTTTTGCCATAAAAACAATCTTGTAAAACTTTGAAAATTCTTAAAAAAAAATAATAATTAGATATTATTGTTATTAAAGTCTTCTAAAGAAATTAATCTAGTAACCCAAAAGGGCGCAAAAAGAACACGACGACCATAAAGTCAAAGATTTTGTGAAATTTTTTAACCCAACATCCACACTGTGTCCCAAGTAATAGGCAGAGAAACTGTTTTTAAATGAGATTTGAAAAATATGTAAAAGATAATATTTTTTTCAAATATCTCGGGGGCCGTTAAAAAATACGTAAAAACCCTTGAAAGAAAAAAATTCCTTCCAATTCGGTTATATTCATTTTTTTCATTAAAGCGCATAGTTTATGAAAGTTTTTCAAAAAACTGTATTTTTTTTTTAAATTCGGAGGTACCCGTTATAGCTAACGCTACTGTTCCAAAAGACAGAAAACTACGATTTTCGCAAAACTCATTCACAAAAAATTACAAGTCGCTACCTCAACGCGTTCTCGAGTAATTTAAGATGCGTAAACTGGACAGACCGACAGTGAGATGCACGGACATCCGCATAATTTTGCCTTAATCGAAAGAGGAGGGGGCAGTGGAGGGTTTAAAAAGCTTGAAATTGGTGGGATGTATTTTATGAACTGCGCCTGACGAAAAACTAGATAAAAATCGTGACGTGTTTAATTCTTTACCAAATTTTCAAAAAAAAAATTATCGAAGAAAATCAATATTGAAAATGGTGACCAAAATTTCACTGCAAAAAATGTCTCCATTTTTTTTTTAAATTTCTGCATGAAGAAGTCTTAAATGTTTTCCGCTATATTTTTCAAACAAAATTATTTGTTTTTTCGAAATTATTTCCCAGTCAACCATAATTTAAATAAATACACCCCAATCTACTAACATTGTATAATTTTGTTAATTTGACTTTTGACTGAAAGATATTTCAATTTGTGGACTGTAGTTCCACCATCCCATACCACCGTCCAATATTCCTCCGGACCAGCACTTTTACAAACATCACCAGAATTCCGTTCAACCATAAATAAAAAATGGAGGAAAACAAGAAACTTCTCAAGTCTGAACTAAGTAGATGTACGCAAGTGCTAGAAACTTAATTATTCCATTGTGGATTGGCTTTCAACGGTTCGTGAATTTTCCAGATTGTGTCATAAATAGAATTTTCCCGTTCAAGAGACCTATAAATACATGTACAAAAGGCTTTACATTTCCGAAGTAGTAAAAACATTATGGTCGACTATTTCAAAAAATTGAAAGGCAAAAAAGAAAACCTGCTACTAATGAAAAATGGAGAGAATTTCAAGGGAATTATTAACCAGTTTCGTATACAGCATCACATCACAGACAAAACATTTAAAGTCGAGAAGCAATATCATTAACAAAACGATTTTCTCCTGTCAACGACAATTCGTTCCGAGTCTGGGAAATCTCGTTTCATTTTCTTATCCTTATTTTATCAGAACATAATGCAACATAATGGGATTACATCAGGAGGTTGACTTATTTACGATCTTGATCCCCTTATCTACCAAGGAATTTTGTCAATTTATTACAAGGACATTTTCCAAATCACTGATCACCTTTTCAATTTATTTTCCACACAACGGAAAATTGCATGAAGTTGCCCCTCTCTCGGCGGAGAAAACCTCAGTTTTATCCCTCAGTGAGTGCCATGTTGTCGTCTGAAAGCCAAACCCCAAAGCCTTCCAAAAAAAAGGAATGCAAAGGGAAAATCACAAAAGTATACGCGGGTTTGGGGATGAAGAATGTTAAAGAGAGCTCAGCTAGAAGCAGTGTTGGGAGTCACATTAACATTTGAAGTCGAAGGGAAAAACAAATTGCTTGCAAGGGGGATATCTTTTCACTTTTGAAACCCGCAGCAACCAACCTCTTATGTTAAGCGTTTCTTGTCATTTAAATTGAAGGAAGTAATAAATGGTAAGCGACACTTCCCGGACACCGAAACACCAGACGACATTTTCAGGAGGAGGGTTTTAACTTCAAACGTCTAATGGCAGTTTATGTCGCTCGTACTCCAAACCAAATTGAAATTTTCATCTGCTTATGTCCCTCGTTCAGAAATGTATATAAGAGGTTCTCATATATACATACAATAGTTTGTGTGTATATTAAAATGTAGTTTTGCCTAGAAAATGGAAGTAAAACCTTTTTAGTACTTGAATATACAAATTTTCCAGATATTATTGTTGTATTACGTATTCTGAGAAGTAGAAAATCCGAGAAAATGGTGGACAGACAACCAAGTACCATTTCTAATTTGTTGATTCTACTTTGATGCAATTTTTTATTGATTTCATTAATTTTATTTTTGTTACTTATCATCTCTATAAAAAAATGTACAGGAAAACACGATTAAAATGAAAAGCGCTTTCTGGAAATGAAATCTAGTTGCAGAAAGTCATTTTATAGTCACTGTTCACTGATGCAAAATGCAAACTTTTGTTTTACGGTTGATTAATTTAATAGAAAATGCATCTAAATAAATTTTGCAAAATCACGAATTATTTATTGCGATTAATTAAACAAATATTTTTTCTAGAAAAAGTCGACGTTTTCCAAATTTTTCATGCAATTCAATGACAATAGAGAAAATTATGAAAGTCTAATTCAATTACATGTAAAGATTGTCGTTCAATTTTAGAATATGCTTCTGACTTGCTTTTTGTATTTCAATATTTTCAGAGAAAAATGAATGCATTCTGCAATTTTTAAACAACAAAATTTCGTGTTTTTTTTTGCTAAAAATAAACAAAATAAAAATATAATTCAATTTTTAAAAAAAAAAGCAAAAATTAGTTCTAAAATATTTGTCATGGCTTTACTATCTTAAACACGAATAAAAATTTAAGAATTCACAAATTTTTTGATGAATAAAATTCGCGGAACACATTCTGAATAAAATTCGTAAAGAAGTTCAATAAAAAATCGCATATGTAAACGGGGCCTAACACATAATGGATGCCTCTGAATCTCATTTAATTTTAAATGTAGTTTGCCTTAAAAATTTCTGTTAATTTTTTTTGAAACATTGCAATTGTTGCCTACTTGACTACCTTTTTTGTATTTTTTGACTGCACGCTAATGTTTCACGATTAGTTTCGGGGCAGGTGATGTTATTCATAAACATCGACTTGAGTCCATTCCGAAAGCCGTGACTAAATTCTTTTTAAGGGGGGCAGTAGACATCACTTTCGATAATTTCTTAGTTCATTAATTTAAAAATAACCAAAAGAATGGAAAAACAGACATACTTAAGGCTAATCATTGAATTAAAAACATCTAAAAGGTGCATTAAATATCGTGTCATCATCGTAATCATCATTATTTCAACCACGTGGTGGTATTTCAGAATAAATTAATATCAAAATGTTAGATACATATACAACAGAAATTAAATTAATCTTGTAAAAGTAGTTTTATAACAAATTAGATTGAATAGTTGTCGTTATTTAACCGGTTCGTTCATTCGCTGATCGATTAAGGATGATGATGACGACGATGAGTCATGGAAAACATGAGAAAATTGAAAATTATTTAAGGAATTGGGAAAATGTGTCTAAAATGAGTGAGCGTGTGCTTTGAACAAATGAACTCAAATATTGGTTTCGCTCGGTTAAATCGATTCGTCGCGTTCACCTGAGTTGGCTTTGTTTTCTTTTACTAAAGTCAGAAGAGCCGCCATCAAGGTGCGAGATCTCAAATAGTGCAGACTGTAGTTTTTTTTCCCAAAACGATGGCTGTTTGAGACTATTTGGTTATAGGTTAAGACTTTAAACATTTGTGGAACCTGTGTTGACAGCTAATGATATTACACCTATAACTATTTTAATGCAATGTGAAATGTGACACATGACTATATAGACGAGGAAAATATAGAAGAATTTCCCTTTATCCTAGCAACTGTATTTTTATGCACCGTGTCTAACTCTATTATTCCATTTGCAATTTTCACACACATTTCAAGATATGTTGATCGTCTTGCTGACTTCTGACGAAAGAAGGTTTTGTCAACTTGCGACAGGAAATTGAACCTACAGACCGCGACTAAAAAACATAACCGCAACGTTTCACGTTTGAAAATGTTAAGCGATCCACTTGTGCAATTTTAAACGTCGGTAATTTTCGCAGAGATCTCATTATTAGGTTCTTGGTATAAAGGGCTATTTCGATTTGTTTTAGTTGCCCATTTTGCCCATCATTTTATTCCTCAACAAGAAATTCTTTGTTTGTAACCAGACCAGGCCACCTAAAGAAAGAAACTCTGCATATAGACTGGTTCATATAGCAAAACCAAGTCGATATTAGGGGCTGTAACTCGGTAAATGGGAATTTCCTCTGTACTGAATTAACCACTAACTGTGGCGGATTTCATGGTCATCTGAGGTGAATCCATGAAAAACTTCACCTTGCATCCGCCACGTATTCTTCCAATGTTGCACTTTTTAACAGCACCGCACCGCATCGGATCTGTGGAAATTATGAAAACAGATATAGCTTTCTACAAACAATAAAACTCATTCAATCTTTTCCTCATTCTTGCAATCAGCTACTAGGCTTGATATCAAATATCGTAGATTTATTTTTCAGGCCATCATTTCAGAAGTCATTTATGTTTTTATTGCACTGATTTTCGCATTGAAGAGTCACATTTTATCCGATATTGCAACTTGTAAGTTGTTGCACAGAGTCATTTAATTAATTTCGAATTAATTCCTCTGTTTGTGGTTTCGGGCAGGTGATGGAAGCAAAGCACAGCACCATGCGACCATAATCATCTTGGCTTAGGATTAAAAACTCATATAAATAATTGCGATAATTCTTTCTACTACAACTTACAATTTCATCTTGGATAAATGATTTGCCGCACAATCTCAAAGCAATAGAAAATTTTATAGCATGGTAAAAATGATTTGTTTAATGGCCGACGAGTTTCTATTTCAAACTATCCATGAAATTGTAGCCATTTTCGTTTTACAATTCGTATTACATTTAATCGTTATTCTCATTTATTAACATCAACAAATATCAATGAATTTTATAGCAAAATGAAGGTTTGATTCACTTGATTCATTAAAGTGAAGTACTTTAGAATTATCTGATAACGAAATATTTTTTTTCTCTCGCACAAGATGTTCTTTTCTCATTTCGAATTATCAGAAATTTTAAAATGCTTAGCACTTTGAAGCACGTCGTGCTATTTTTTTAGCTGCCCCTTGTCATGTTAAACTCTTACTGACACTTCACGGCGGCGGTTGTAGGGGGGATAAAAATTTAGTGCACAAAAAATTTCAATAAAGCAATATCTATTTAAAATTGAAAACTGAATTAAAATTAATTTATTGGTTCAGAAAAAAGCGGGTAAGGGGATTAAAAAAAATGGGGAAGGACTTTGAAACAGACTCCATATTACTGACAGAAAAACTTATGGTAAATTTTGGCTTAAAACAGTACTTGCTCGTGTGTGGCCACACAGAAACGCATTGAAAAATTTATTGAATTCTGACAACACCACTTTATTAAAAAAAAACGTTTTCAGTGTGTGCTTTTATTTTACATATGACTAACATCGTTTGAAAACCAATTCGGACCGACTTTTATTGCCATTTGGAAAACTAATCAACAGATTTTTCCTGAGACGGTAATGTACATTTGAAAGGTGCCATTTTTCACAAAACTGTTTGAAGCGATACTCTAAATGGGTCATTATAATATTTCAAACAAATTGGATAAAAGCGGACCAAAGATTTTACAGCCTAATACTCGATAATGGCATATTTACAACATACTAATAGCATGATCAGCTCCCACTCACGACGACGAATAGCAAACAAGAACAATAAATTACGCAAATGAGTTTTACCGAGTTATTATATAGGAATTTCTCACTCCTTAAAGTATTTCTCTATTTCTACCTGAAAAAGAAACAAAAACTAAAACAGAAAATGTAAAATCGGTTGGTTGTGAGCAATGTAAAAGATCAAAGTGTAACCTATAAATATTCATAGGTAAATCGTATGCAACATCACACCATGATTATATTTTGTTACACCAATAACAAGATTTCCAAGGTATATTTTTCTCTGACTTCAACTCGAAAGTATTAGCAAACTATCTCTCCATCTAAACTTTCCTCCATCAGTAATAATTCCTGATGAGATTTTAGATACAATGTTACGAATCACATTACATTCAATCCAATTATTAGCAATAATTTCTGCAATTTACGATGCCTAACAATGCTTCGTTGATAAAATCACGAAGTGATATGTGAGTTGATGGAAGCGAATTGATTCAGGGAAGGTGTTGTGCGGAGCATAAAAGAAAAACTTTTGGAAAATTTTCTTACAATATGGAAGACAGAAGTGTTCACGTCACCCCTATTTAAAAACCTAAAGACTTCATTCGGAAAAGTCAACCTACAATCCAAAACTCAGAAGAGAAGTCTCGCGAACAGAGAAAAAAAAAACGTTAAATACCGACTGTGAAAATAGGGAAACTCATTATTGTCGCATTTGCGCACGCAACTTTCATAAATCGCATACATAATGTGCGGTAATTAATTAATAATTTAATTAATACAAATTTGTAGATCGCACGAAACATCATTTCACCTCGTTGTGACCACGTTCTTTCATCGAGGATGGTTAGGTTTTAGTAACAAGATGTAAGGTGATGTCCAGTTCACGTTCCCGAGCCACTATATAAGATACAAGATACTCACCGGCAAATATAGTAATGATAATAGTTTCCATGTCATAAAGAAGGCCAAATTCATATTTTATTCACGTGTGTATCAAATTATTTTCTCGAATAAAACAAAATATTGTATTATGAAAAAAAAAATACGAATCATTTCTGAAATATGAATTCTTGGATAGAAGGGGTGAATCTCCTCTGGATTTTCGCTGTTTATTGGCGTTTGCATGTCAAAATCTAATTTTACTGTAGAACGAATTGGAACAAGAAGTCACAAAAACTGGAAAAACTTTTTAATTCATTCGTTTGTTGATTTGTTTCTGAAATCGTGTTTCTCTGAGTTGCTCGCTGGTGTTTGGATAAATTTGCTTAAAGTTTTTATCATTCCAGGGAATTCATAACTAATTCGAATGGCACCTATGGACATATGTAGAAACACCTACCTACACGTATGTGTAACGCGATTTTCTGATGAAATTGATGCTCATTCTGCTCACCTTTTTGCGGTTGACGACGAGGTGACGCTTCACGTGTTTGTCTGTTCGTTACTTTAGTCGGAAATTGTTAATTAGTGCATGCGTACAGGGTTTTCTTGAACACGATCCATAAGTACAAACATAAGTGATGATTTGTTACGCTTTGCTCTGTTCTTATTCGCGATAATAATGCTCGAGTTATGTCATGTTGATGGCTAACCCGAATTAGAATGAGTAATACTAGGTGGACATGTATTATTTAAATTATTTCCACTATAATTAGAGTTAGGAGAAGTAATTATTGGACTTTTTGCAAATTTTTATATTCAGCTTTAAAGAGATGTCAGTAATTTTTAAGATTGATATTGCTAAAAGTACACGATAATAAGAATTAATTTTTAAGAAATAATTTGGTCTACGTAGGGTTGTCCATAAAAAACGTCATACAAATTTTCGTCTTTTCAGACGAAAATCGGGAATAAAAAATCGGTTTATTGATTCAAAAGTTATAAGAAGAATAGGTTTGAAGTAAGCGGAGAAGACCAATTTTGTACACTAAAGGCCCAACTACGATCGACATAGCAGCTACATATGCGCATATGTCATTTCCAGAATAAGAAAGTCAATGTTATTACCCACAATAGACATGTGTCCAAGTGTTGCCACTTTCAAACCTTCGTTAAACTTTCGTTAAGCATGAATAATTCGATACAAATGGAACTGGGATATGTAAATAGTGAACATAACCTAAAATTATAGTGTGAATTTAATAATATTGGTGCCATATTAATTTCCACTTGAGGTAAAATGAAGATTAGCTTTTATGTTGACAGCTATGTATGTCAACATTCGTTGGGAATTTGACATTAACATATGCGCTCCTATATCGATCGTAGTTGGGCCTTAATACCTTTCTCCCGTAATATGCATAAAATGACAAAAAGATTATGGAAATCGGTTTAATATGTCAACCACAATGAAGGCGGCAAGCGGCAGCGGCGACGGCGGGCGGCATGGCGCCGCCACACATACCGCCGAACCAGCTACAATGATAGCGGCAGCGGCACCATGATAGCGGCATGCCTCTGACAAAATTGAAACATCAAAACTTATTTAATTCGTCCGCTACTTCACTCCATTTATTTTCCTTGATTTTATATCCTTATATTGAGGATGGGCCAAATCGTAGAGCATTGGATTTCCTTTCACGAACTCGATTAATTTTTTCTCCGTTGTCGGCATCTTGGGAAATCAAAACGTCAAAAAAACTGCATAGAATGTGGCGCCGAATGTGGTGGTTGTCACTAAACAACGAAGAAAAATCGTCATAGAATGTGGCGCCGAATGTGGTGGTTTTCAGAAAACATTTTGAGCGGCGGCGGCAAGTTTGACTTTGATTCAAACTCGGCGGCGACGGAAAAAGTGCGCTGCCGTTGCCGCTGTATTGTAGCAGCTCTAGTTGCGCTACGTAAGTGCAAAAAAAATGCCGCCCGCCGCTTGCCGCCCCAATTGTGGTTGAACCAAGGGTTTAAACCTATTTACACTTTTTCCCCTAAAATACTATAAACCAAAATTTTAAAATCACAAACAACTATTTCAATTTTTTTTTTGTTTTTTTTTCGTCAAACCATAAATTTATGTAGGACACACTTTAATTAACTTTCATAAATTACTGAAACAAATTACTTTTCTGTAAAATCTATTAAAATATAACTGTTCATCTGATTAATAAATATAATTGAGTTAAAATCTTCCAATTGCTGTAAATGTTTTTCCCACTTTTCTTATTTACTCGAATCAATTTAATACTTATTTTTAAAAAAAAATATTTATTAGATGCGGTTCTGATTTTCATGTCTTGTAATTTAATAGAGAAGCAAACGATACTCGTGCACAATGATTAACATTTAATTAAATCGCAACTTGCTACCATATTTAAGAATTAATGAAGTCAGTTATTATGCGTCTACGGATGGATCAAAGAAAATTCCGTGTCAACAGACTTACTGTCATTATCCCATACTTTATAAAATTGATGCACGCAATAATTTTCCGCAAAGTCGCACATGAAAAACTGCGCCAAAGTTGCGCTCTCGTTTTTTAAACACGAAAGGATCTTAAAGAGTTGAAAAAATTCCTTACGGATTAAAGAATAATTTCATTAGAGGGTTTAGCGTTCTGACATTTTCGACAATAATCCGTAAATTAGTTGACATTTGTGGGGCTATGTGGATCGTAAATTTCATTTCATCCGAGTACGATTACAAGTTACAAATTCCGTGCCAACGCCTAACTCCTAACGCTTAAACGGAAGCTATCAACAGCTTTTGCGAATGAGGTCTTCTTGCAGTTTCGTTGGCTATTTGGCATCAACCTAAAGCTAATAAAATGCTAAACACATGCATTTACCTCTCATACTCATATCGTATCATTAACAAACTTAATACCAAGATATCCACCACCCCAACTCCACCCCTTTGACTTTTTACAATCACTATGAAATATAGCTAAATACCTGAATATCACCTGCATATTAAACTAGGAATCAATTTTAAACATTCAACTCTGTGTGAGTCTATGTCAGGAGTTTTTACCGGAGTTTTGAATTGGAATCAGAATCAGAGTCGATTGGAGTTGGAGTTAGAAGTTGGCAGTTTGAAAGTTGGAAGTCGGAGTCAGTCAATCATTTACCTGGGAAATTGATGGTTTGATTATTCAAATTAGTGCTGTTGGCTGTACGTCCAATTCAGCAGCTTATAGTTGGTAGTTAACCGTTTTTACCTTCTGATGCTTTAACTGACGTTAACGCTGTCACTGCGATGCCGTTTGTTTGTAAAGTTATTAATAAAATCATAAACTTAGTAATTTATTTGTTATTATTGTCTGTTTTTTTTTTTACACGCAGCTATAGGATACCTTTGCCATGTTTATTCAGAACTTCTATCCAACCGTGAGTGAGTTGAGGTGACTCCATTACGTGTGGGCAACAGAAATATATGACTATGAATTTTATTTTCGTGCCTATATTGGTATTCGCGCTGGATGAATGCTTTCGAATAAAAGTTGGCTTAGTGGTTGATAACAATAGGCTTTGGTCAATAAAAAACTTTTAAATTAATTTTTACCTTTTGTCCCGTAAATTTATCACTTTGTAAATGAAATATAATATAACGCCATTGATTGTTTGCATAATTAATTGGATCCACAATTTACTCAAAGCAGTGACTAACTCATTTTGTACTCGTATATCTCATTTTTTGTGTCTTTAGTAATTTTCAGGTAATTTACGTAAATATTTATGATTCTGAGGAAAAAGTTTCTCATATAATTTTTATGGCATATTTAACATTGGGGAAATAGTTAAAAAATGTGTTGAACTAAAAATTTTACGAGCATTTATTAGAATTAATGAGTTTTAGAATGTATTTTCTCATTGAACTTGAACCACTTTCTACAATACAGTTTAAAATTCTACTTTGTCTAATTTAACATGAATAAAACAGACTTTTTACAGTATAAAATTGTTAGGAAGGTCGAATGTATGAAAGTACCTACCGGAGCCCTATCGCCGAACACGATACCTCAACTTAAAATATTCAAGTCCCAGAATTTCCACGGTTTCAGTAGGTTAAGAACTACTTATATTTTTTTTAAGAATAGTACGCGCAAACGGGTCTAAAGCCCAATTCAGACTAACGATCGCGATTACGATTAAGATTGCGATTACAATTGCGATTGCGATTACGATTGCGGTTGCGATTGCGATTGCGATTACGATTGCGATTACGATTACGATTGCGATTGCGATTGCGATTATGATTCCGATTACGATTGTGATTACTACTGAAGCTTCTTGACAAATGGGAATAAGAAAGCTTTGATCTCATTGGTGGAGAAAGCTGAATCGTAATCGTAATCGTAAACGAAATCGCAATCGTTAGTCTGAATTGGGCATAAAACATGTAAAAACCGTAATTGTTTTTAAGTGCAATTTCTAGAATTTGTGTAATATATCACACAAAAATTTTCCGTTCTTGTATATAAACCGAAGAAACACTTAAAAAAAATTTCCATGCAGTAGTTCAAAAAATCGCACGGAATGGTTAAAAAGCAATTATTTCACATATTTTTTGCGACGACTAAATTCCTCCCAATTCGATTTGCCACAAAAAAAGTTGATTTTTTTCACTTGCAAAACTTTTTTTTTTAATTTTCCAACAAGATTAAATAATAAATATTTTTGGTCAGTTCTAAAAGCAAAATTACTGTTGATAAATTTTTATTATATATTGTTGATGAATTTTTATTAAAAATATAATTCGTTAAGCCGCATCTGATGAGGGCCGTGTACGACTAGCTATCAGAAACAGGTAAAAGCTCCGGATGTCGCGAAAATTATATTAAAAAAATCATATGCCATTTTTTTTTTCTTAAAATATGATTATTTTAAATCATATTACAAGATTAAAAATATATCTAAGTATTTTATTTACATAAATCTTAACTTGCACAAATTTAATGACCAACCATATCCAATGTAGATCAAAACATTTTTTTTATTTTGTGTTTAGTAATTATGTAACCGATTCACGATACTATTAAAGTTTACTTTTTCAATAAGCTTACTCACAACGTTAGCAAACTTGCCTTTTGTGATTTGAACGAATTTTATGTATTTTTTGTGGTGTATGCTTATTTTATACCCGCGTATAACCATTTCGTATCAAAACATTGTTCAAGTTCCATTTGTCCGGTCATAACATAAAGATATAATAATAAAATGTTGGTCGTTTTGGTCGTTTGTCTAACATTCATAATACATAATAAAAAACATAAGAAATACTAATTAGGCTGGCATATATTCACGCCATATTGTCGGCACACAGTGATTAGAAGTAAGTCGCGCAATCATAACTAATTAATCATCGTTGTAAATGGGTTGGCGAGGCAGGACCCCAAATGACCTTTTTAGAAAATTAATAAACACACTGGAAAATTGTAGGTACGTACGAGTATAGCGAATGTTTGGTGAATGGGTAAAGAAACGATTGCGTGTAGGAAACGCATTGAGAAACCAGTACCAGTGATTAATTGAGAATTTTGCCTATCATTCGTGCAAGTAATGCTGCAACTATAAAACTGAAAATATCCAAGAAATGGAAACTATTAACAACAAGCCATAAAAGAGGTCCAAATGTCGATTTGAATTTGCCAAAGGCCAATCCAAATAAAAATTTTATTCGAAACGTATTCAGTCAGTCGTGTGCTCATTTATAACCTAAAAAAGATACAAATATCTTTAATACCGCGGTATGAATCTGATCAGTTGATTTCGTTTTATCCTGAACGATTAGCATTTAGTATAAAATTCTTATAATTGTCATACCTAGTTAAGTCAGTGTGTTTATTCCAAATCGATATTAACTTTACGCCCATGACTCGCTTTAAGGCTCCATATTTGAATTGGACGCCGATTTCCATTTAACCTTTTCTCATTATCGAACCAAATCGATAATAACCTAGAACTATAGCTAACAAGACAGACTGACGGTTTTATTTATAATTGACCAGGTTTTTTTTTTCTTTCATTTTGTCTAAACACAACAACAACAAAAAAAACTTCTGTCATATTAGACCAAAATTAAGTTGATAAATTGCGGTCCTAAAGAGTCAGTAAAGAGAAAGTTAGTCCATGATAAGGATAAGTGGTTGCATCCTTTTTATCCTTCTTATCATATGTCGCCGTCGGTATTTTTGAAAATGTCCTTTCTTTTGGTAAAAGCCCATAAACGTATTCTTAAATAGCAATTAGCCTCAGTATATTGCGTTGTGTAAACAACTTCGAAGTCGGTGTTGTGTGCCTTAGGGCGAAACCGGCAAATGCTAGAAAAAAGTGAAGTGGGAGTTGTATTTTGGTAACACATGTCACATTAGACAGCTATTTAGTTTAATTAATTACACTACCGAAATTCTCTTGCCATCAATTTACTTGAAGAGCTCATGTTTTGTTTTTTATTCCCATGACTTATGAAAAAAGTTGGCTGTATAATTTATGTAAAAAATTCGTTTCGAGAGAAGCAAATAGTATTCAAAATATTGACCAGTAAACCCTAAGTTTCGAGATATTCAATTTATGTACCTTCATCTGTACTTTGAAAAATTTCAATCTTTTATGTATTTAAAATTGTTGACTTAACATTCAGAGGCTTTTAGAAATTTTTGAGTTATTAAAAAGAAAACATTAGTCTTTAAAAAAAATTAAACTCAATATAGCTTAGAAATCTTCTAAATATGAACAAGTAATTGCAATGAGGCAGAAGTAAAATATCCATCTTGAAATTTTCAAATAGAACTCTTATACAAAGTTCATTTGGAATAACGTAGAAAATGCTGTTGAGGGCACCCCATAGAATACGTCACAAACTTAGGGGGGAGGAAGATATGCGATAAAATCATAAGGGTACTAAATTTCGTCAAGAAAAATAGAAAATCACGATAATAGTGATGATAGTGGAAAAAGGTGCAATTTGGCAAATACTGAAATTAGTATGTTGTATTTTATACACAGCCCCTTGAGATTTCAGTACAATCGGAGTTTTATTTATGCAGGAGATGTATTACATCGTAATTTCAAAGCTTTGTTTTTATCATTCTTTCGGCACCCTTTTCAAAATTTAAACGTTTGGTGTTTACAAAAAGCAGGACAGACGTGCGTAAATTCCATTTCTTCTGAAAAGTTTTCATTTTTTCTGAAATCATTGATTTACGCATATCTGGTAAGATTATCTTTTTGTTTCACATTTGGTTCTATTTTACAGACAGTACTTTTTTAAAAAATAAAGAAAGATTTTTTGTTCCCCTTGCACACGAAATGGCTTGGCCGATTGGACTAAAATTTGGGGAATATATGACCCAAAAATCTTGTTTTAACAAAAGAGGCACATACGGATGTTGTAACGGAAGGGGGTGTTATTCACCCCTATTGCGAATGTCGTGTCGTTTTCGACAAGAGTCGTTTCACGTGTTCTTGTTAGTGTTTATACCCGTATGGTGAAACCAAAGGGTATATTAACTTTGCCTTACCGTTTGTAACGTCAAGATACCGTCATCACACACAAAAATGAATTACACCAGTGTGTTTAGAATGATAAAAATAATTAATTTCTGCATGTCCGTCCGTCTGTCTGTCTGTCCGTCTGTCTGTCCGTCTGTCTGTCCGTCTGTCTGTCTGTCTGTGGCGCGGATTGCGGGCGCACGGATTGAGCTACAGACTTGAAATTTTGCGCAGATCCGTTTTTCGTAAAATGCGAGGTGATATTCGTATCAAAATGTTCGAATTTTGATACGAATATCACCATACGGGTCTCCAATGATTGCCAGATTGGCAATTATAGCTTTTGTTATGTTTTTCTAGCAACAACAACACGTAAAACGACTCTTGTCAAAAACGACACGACAATCGGAATATGGGTGATTGTTCCGAAACAATGTCCCTAAGCTTTATTCTGTTCAGACTTATCGTCGATCGGAACCACGTCTCACTACTACATAGTAGAGTACCAAAATAAATTTAAAATTAGTAGATAAATATTTATAAAAGATTCGACTATTTATTAATATTAATTAAAAATAATTAGAATAACAAAGTTGGACGATTAAAGATAACTCGTTCTTGTTAAAAATTAAAAAATTATGCACTTTTGATGAGATTTTTGTGAAATATCACATAAATTCTAATAATTGTTTTATTATGCTGTCATAATATTAAACATGAGAATCCCATTAATTCTATTTAAATTTCATTCTAATTACTAAGCAAATCCGGGGGCCGATTACAAATCATTTAGAAAATCGTAATCTCTTTCAAATTTTTAGTGGCTTAACATTTAATCAAGTTAATTTGTTACAAAATTTGCAATCATCTAATTATAAAATTATACTAAATGTCATGAATTTCATACATAAATACTGATATAGGCGATTATTCACTTTAAATGGAAACCTTATCTTATCAAATGGTTTAACCTCAAAGTTTAGATCCATTTGTAATGTAAATAACCATTAATTAAAAAATTAACAAGCCATATATTATTATGTTTCATGTTTATATTATGTTGAACGGTCTTAAGCCCTCACTAAGCCCCATCGAAAAGCAGACAATAAATATTTTAACCGAACATATTACGGATTAGAAACAAAAAAAAAACCAAACACCAACTATAGAACCGAGTAAATTATGTGAATAATTATCTGCGTGGCTATGATTAAATATTTAATACTGAAAATGCAAAAACGTGTTCTATCGAGCTATTTAGTTGAAAATTTAAGTTAATTTGAAATGCTTTTGCCACCGCTATGTCATTTGTATAATTTAGCATTTTAACTATTTTGGTTTTTTTTTCTGTCTCTTTCTTTTCTATATGGAATTTTGGAGATGGACTGTGGGGAGAGAAAAGTGCACTTGAAAAGACCATGCCGAAAGGTCTAAAAATGCCGAAAATGCTGTCTGAATCTATGAAACATCCAAATATTCTTACACTAATGTACAACTTTATCATTCGAAGACATCACCACTTTGCCATCTTCGATCTAAAAGCACCGCGTGGCCTTTACCATGCCATGCCAGGCATCTCCCATTTGCCATCGTTTACCACCTGCCATATTTTATATAAATGAATTTGGTATAAATTTACTAATATTCACCACCATCTTCGCTGATCGTTTTCGATATCGTCTCGAGATTCATTAATATGAAAATTGGTGGCAGAATAAATTTGTGAAACATACGACCGATTTGTGATGAATCGTTATGGACCTATGAATCTAGATTTGATTTCATTATTCTCATTTGTTTTTTATTAATTATGCGGTGCCTTTAAAGACAAATTTTTTTTCTACATAATCTTGTTTTGATTTTCATTAATAACTCTTTTTTGTTGGGACCTTTTAGTTTATGATTTTTTTCGTGTTTATCGTAGTTTTTTTTTGTCTATGGTTTTTACGGAACATCTGCATAAAGTTTTGCATAAGCACACTTTAAATTGGACTCAAGCGTGGGTGGAGTTAATTTTCGGGAGCGTTTCTCCAATATTGAAATATTTTTATCTAATTAATGCCACTGATTGATGCTATCAGTTGTTGGTTTTCTTTCTATCAATAATTTGACATTTTTTCTTCTTAAATATTGATTATTCAGATTTTATGTGGGATTCGATAACTGTTTGCTGAGTCATCGGTATCGTGATTGAAAATTGATTGGAAATTCAGGTGAGCTCGTAACTCGGGTGCAAAAAACTAAAAGGTTAACAATAATTTTTTGAGGGATAGTTCGGAGCAATACAAAAGTGAGAGGAAACTAAAGAATTTTTATGAATTAAAACTCACTGAAATCTTGGTAAAAAAAATATCCTCATTAAAAACTAAATTCAAGCAAATGATCCGGGTTAAATATTTGCTCCTTCTTCTGGGCTTCTTATCTTAAGGACATTACTCAAAATTTCAGCTCAATCAGTCAACTAGTTTCTGGCTAATTCAATTTTTGGCTTGCTACATTTTTTTAAAAGCTAAAGGCCTGTGTCCACATGGAAGTTTATTTGCAGAAGTCGCTTCCAGAAGAGATTTCTGGTGTCACAACTTCTGGAAGTTCACTTGCAGTTAGTGTTTCCACGGGAAAAATTCCAGAAGTCTGTGCTAGAAGCGACTTCTGCAAATAAACTTCCATGTGGACACAAGCCTTAAAACGGTCGCATCCCGACAGTATAACTTAGTTAGCCTCGAACTATTCGAAAACTCGATATTTTTTTAAAACTCTGCTTGAATTATACTTTCTCACTAAAAAGAACTCCAATTATCGCCAAATATTCGAAAACTCAATTTTTTACGTCACTCATTTAGGGGGCAGGTGAGAGGTTTCAAGTATTGTACCATGCCAAAAACTGTAAGGAACTTGACAAGGGAGGAAAGAAGAGGGGACTCGAAAAATCTAAAATTAGCTAGACTTTCTTTTTTGATACCACGGTTTCCATTTTTTAATTCAAATTTTTGGATGAAGGCGATTTTAACCCACTGGTAATGAGTATATCCTAACTGTGGCAAACAATATAAAATTCAATACTATTATATTGTTGAAGAGGATTTTAATTTTTTAATATGATATCAGATCAGTTACCAGAAAGCATGAATACCCCTAATAATTTTTAACCAAGTCGTGTATTTTGAGTGAAAACATCCAGCTCTAACTACTTCAAAAGAAGGCAAATTTATCTTAAGAATTTCTTATTAAAATACAAGAGTAAAATGCAGATTTCTCACAGTACGTCCCTAATAAGACACTAAAAATGCTATCGAGCATGTGAAAGCCCTCTTCTTTGAATGACAAAATGGCCGTCATCAAATAACCACAAAATTAACACCGCTGCCTGCAATCAACCTCAAACATATGTGACCCTCTGGTATATAGAAGAACCTTGTGGTACTTCAGTTTGACAATTTCGTTCGTTGTTATGTACACAGACGAGAAAATTGGGTTTAGTAATCTCATTGTCGGCAATATACCAATGCCAACACATCCATAGCTAGTTCTAGTGCCCATTATTACACAACATCGTCATAATCATCGTCACATAATCAGTTTCTCTTGTCTCCCGATTCTAGGGTTCCTCTTTTTTTCATCCTGATATTATTGTTTCTTTTAAATGCGGAACGCACGAAGGGCTCAAATTCAATTCAATGTTCCAGCATTTTGTGGTATGGTCCTTTCTTAATAGAAACGTTTATGGGCTGGCATATTAAAGATATGCTGCTATCAACTCACATATTAAATACATATACTCATAATAATAATGTTAATATTATCGAAACAATACAGTTGTCAGGCATATGGTACATTCGTTTTCTCAGGCTATTACTTAAATAACTGACACCAATTTTTATAAATTATGATGGGTTACCATTAGGCACTGACAGCTTCACGCTACAACTTTCTTAATAAAAAAGCAAAAGCAATATCATAACGATTCTTAGAGAATATAAAAAAATTATACTTAATATTGTTATCATTATGGTTTTGGTATTCAAGTTTGTAAAATTGATGAATATAGAAAGAGTCTCAACGAACTCATTAATTCTCAATTTACTTCTTATGATTCTGTAGTGTCTATGTGTGTGGTATTTGATTATAGAGTTTTTAATAATGTTTTTTTTTGTGTTTTTTGTTCGAATCTGTCGAAAAAGTACGGCATCATCGCTGATCATTGGGGTGAAGGTTTAATTAACGAGACTATCCATCCTCGTTGAGCATAACCAAGCCTTTAGGTGATGGTATATCGCACATTGACCAACATCGTCACTTACATATGTTTGTTGTTAGATCAAATATAATTTCATTTAACGACCAACTTGATTAAATTTAATTATGGTTGTTTACATATTTAAAATTTCAAGATGCTGAATAATTACATGTTGATTAAAGTTGTCAACAATATAGAAAATTACTGGGCTTTAAAATTTTATTAGATTTGAAAAAAATATGCTGAATAGTGCGAGATGTACATATTTGTAGTAATATAAAAATTAATTAGTTAAATACTGATTTTTAGCTTTTTTTTCATAATTCAGAGAAAATTTCAGCTGCCGATTGCATTTAAATTCTATTGAGCAAAGGCTCATAAAAAAATGTCGCACTTTTAGGGAAAAAGTCCTTTAATAGTACCACGGCCATACTAGATTCCATAAAAAACTGTGAAAAAGTATACCGAATATACCAATGGGGAATTCATGCCAAAAAATATGAAATTTTCCAAAAAAGTTAGGAATAATATCCCATTTTTTGGGAATCATTGCAGAATTGTCCACTATCTTGTATATTCCTATTTGGATTTCTCTACAAGTAGGATAAACGCAGCAAAAAAAACACATAATTTGTGATAAATTTCCCTCTCCCCTCTAACTTCCACGAACATAGGAGCCGAAGTTTTTGGAAGGGTAAGCCTGGGGACCATTTTAATAGGACCATTTTAATGGGACCATTTTTTCTCCCCTCCTTCATACAAATAAAACGGTCTTTGGTTTCTAAAAACCACTGCTTTGTATCGAGAAGATTTTAAAGATCAAAAAGGTCCATACTTTGGAGTCCAATTGCAAATCCTAAAAATGATTTGATTCGAAAGACCAATTGTTTTTTGTAATAAAAATCATAAATGCAAAAAATCTCGCTCAAAGTTAACAAACTCAATACATAGGCAACATTTATGCGAAAATATATAAAGTCCCAAGTAGAAGGTCTTGAGAAAGGAAAATGGAATACATAGTTTCGAAGAAAAGCCCTTTTCCATAAAACCATCGGACAGTTGTATTGAGGGTTTTTCTCTAACTCGAACATCTTTCGACTCTAACCACTCGACTCAAATTGAAGCCTATTCGAAATCACCCTATTTTTATTGTCACATGGCTGTCCATGAACCGATTTTTTAATTAAATAGAACCATTGGTGTCAAAATTTGGGATTTTTTGGGCTCAAAGAGTTGAGACGTTTAAAACCCGAGGTTACACCGTACATTTTTTAAAAATTGTTATGCTATCGTAAAACAAAATAAATTATAAGTGTTTTATAGTTTAACCCAGCGTTACTCAACCTTTCAGTATTCGCGGCCCAATTTTCAATCAAAATTGTCGTCGCGCCCCCCCTGCATACAATAAAATGTATACAATAATAACGTAATGTTTAAACACAAATTACTAAGAAAACAGTAATTTATTGACATTTGGCAACACCGATCCTCAGCGTTGACAAAACAAGAATCCGGTGCCTTTTTATTGCTCTTGCGTCATTTTTGCGGTTTCGCGAGAAGTTGTTTTAACCCTGAAATCACAATGAACGCGAAACCGACGCGAAACTGGCACAGAAACTGTCACTTCAAAGTTTGGTTCCCACAAATTGTTTGAAGTGAGCACAGTGAACGTATAGGACGCTGCTACAACGTAACCGCAACGCAAAAGTTTGCAAACTTCTAACTTTGCCGCAGAATTCTGCGCTGACAGTTCATAAAGTGAGGTTGGAAAAATGTCGTTCGAGGAAAAATTGATAGCCTTAGTGCAAATAACAAAGATAAAGACCAACAAAGCAAATTATCGCTTCAAAATTATCCATTTTTGTAATTTTTCCAAGTTTATACCACTTTATATTATGTCACTTGTACTACTTCACGAGCTGCCATTGTGCTCTGCCGCTAGAATTTTGCACTGCGTGACAGTTCAGAGCGTTGTAGTTGCGTTGGTTTCGCGCTGGTTTCGCGTTCATTGTGCTCCAAGCGTAAGTTAATAAGTTAATTATTAAATATTATGTCGAAATGTATTTTGTTTTGTATGTGGGTATGTACTTTCCTTTCAGTCAATTAATAAACTTTTTTAAATATTTTGTCTTGGATATGCTCGCGCCCCCCATTAAATGTACTCGCGCCCCCCTAGGGGGGCGCGCCCCACAGGTTGAGAATCGCTGGTTTAACCCATGTAAGCCGGAAAGCTGTCTAAACCGAACAAATTCCCTGGTTCCGTGCGAATCCGGTTTTACTGTATTAGATTAAAAATTTTTTTCATCTTTAATAAAGCTTAACCTAAAACAGTCCCATATAACAGCACCCACCCTTAAAAAAATAATATTCCCCATCTTGCGTTCTTTCTGAAGGTTATTCTATCCTTCAATCTTCATAGAGGGCTCTGTACAAACTAAAAACAACAAAACGAAAGGATTTTTTTAATCCAAGCTATAATTAATAGAGGTATTTTTAAATTGGAAATTAAACCATGCTTAATGGCCTCCCATAGATCAATCCTCGCAGCGACACACGAACGACTAATGGACTGCCTGCTTTAATCATCTGATTTTGAAATCCCTTTTTGGATGAATGCATTCTTATCACCTTACCTGACATTTACCATACCACCCAGATGAAGAACTCATTGCTGGAGGACAATAAATCGCACGCTCGCATATTTGGTCAGTAGCCATGACCAAGTAATCAAAGACGTAAGAAGATGAATTTACGTGTATGAAGTTATCTTCCCACCTTTGATGATCTTCCTTTCTAGTATCTTTGAAATCACGAGAGGATTCAGATTGAAGTTATACTTGAACATAGATTTCTTCTTCAAGGGATCTTCATCGTGAAAAGCCTTTTCCAAAACCTTAATGCACGTCTCTCAAACGAGCTTCTTTTGCAATTTCAAAGAAAACTTTGTTATGCTATCAAGACGCAAAAGTGGAGAGCGCCATCTCTTTATAGTTTATACCTTGGAGGCGTGGTCAGTATTTTGTATGAATCGATCAAAGGATGCCGGCGTCTTTGATCTTGAGCCGCCAGTTACCTCTTTATGCCCCACGTACGAGGCAAGGTGGAAAACAGAAAAATATCTTGAATAGTAGAATAAGAAGAGCTAAAAACTTTCAACTGGAAGAACTGCAGAACCCCCAAAAGAACCAGCCAGCGTCCAAACAACACTGACTGAACGAATGACGATTAAGCGTACAAAAAAGTACTTCGTCACGTCTGATGAAGGGCTTTCGAGGCCCTACCTCAGCAGAAGAATCGTTTTTTGGACCGATTTGCCATTTGGTATAGTCGATTTCTTGTCAGATTTCATATGTGATTTCGCCGTTCTAAAATTTGATTTAAATGATCAGCGTGGCACGACGCAACTCAATTGCTCGATCAGTCTTACTTTTTGTGATTTTTTTTTTCGTTTATTAGATGAAAATTTATATGATTGACCATCACCATTACGTTGATTGATTCAAAGGTGGTCGAAAGATGCCGTTTTATCGTGTTTTAGATAGATTACGGCCACTGTATCCGAAATGGCCAATTATCTGCATTTATATTCGTATTAGGGACTTGTAATTACTTTTTTCGGTAAAAGTTTTTTTTAAAAACACTAAAAAAAATTAATTCCTGTTGTTTTATTTAATTACTTGGCAAACTGATGAAATAAATTATTTTAGTTGGTGACGGAATCGGAAAAAATAATTTCTGGGCACGACGATTACGACTATTTTAAAATATTTATTATTGACATTATTTTCGAATAAAAAATATGTTTTTGTTTGACCCATACGTAATTTAAACACGTTTACTTTCGGCCATTTAATTTGTTTTTAAATGTTGTACAAAGCTATCAGACTATTTCAATGTTTTCGTTTAGTAAATAAAGTCATTATTAAATATTCGGTTAATAGCGTGTGACGGTAACATTTGAAAATGATTAAATTTGTACTTTTTAATTAAAACTTCAAGTTGTCGTGTTTTTTTTTTTTAATTTCAGTTTTACCAAAATCAGTTTCCAAGTAAGATTTTTCACATTTTTTTATTTATTTTTTGGTTAATGGCATCTTTTACAAAAAGAAAACAACTTTAAAATGTTTTTAATTACAGGTTCTAATAAAAACCTTAAATTCTATAAATTTGTGAAATTTTAAAAAATAATTATATTCCAAAACACGGTTAAAAATATGTAAAAATGATGTTCTTAAAATTTTGGGGTTACTTTGTCTATAACTATTTAAAGGATGCAATTATTTTTACAGATTTTGAAATTTTAAATAGCTGAATCTTTTTCTTTTAGAAATAGTTATGTTTTACCTTTACAAACAGCTGCATAACTGGTAGAACGGGCAGGGACAAAACCACGTAATACGGGAAAACCCTAAAATTCGTTTTCCTGAAACTTTAACTGGATCTTTTAATTTTCAGTCCCAGAAAGAAGATAAACCAAGAGTTATGATTAGATGTGGCTCTAAAAAAGCTTTCACATGGTCCCAAAAGTATTAGTTATGTCCAGGGCCCGGATATTTAAGGCAAAAAGGCATTTTGCCTATTTTGCTTTTTTCGTTCATTTTTGTATAATAACTGCCTTTTAGGCATTTTTGCTTATTTTCCCACTTTTTCGACCATTTAGCCTTTTTTTAATGCCTTTTTTAATAATTCCGATCTTAAAAAGATTTATAAATTCCTTTTAGGGTAATTTAAGTACCCATAAAAATTATCATTATTTTTTTTTTGATTTGGCAATGCCTATATTTATGACAGTTGCGCCAATGTACGATCAGTTTAGTTTTGGTAGTAAATTGAAATCTTAGAAATGCCAAAAATCACACGAGAAAACCGCCTTATACTCGTGAACCTTGTAAATACATTTGGTAAAGACTGTTTCTCGACAGACGGGAGTTTGCTTTTCTGCAAAATGTGCGAAAAAGTAGTGAATCATTCAAAAAAGTATTTTGTGACACAACACATAAAAATTGCCATACACAAGAATTTATTGCAGAAAGCAAGTTCAAAAAAAGTCGGGTTATTCAAAAATGCAATCAGCAGAAGAAGCGACTCATAATTTTTTAGAGATTTATGTATGGCATTTGTTAAAGCAAATATTCCACTTTGGAAATTGAATAATTATATTTTGAAAGAGTTTTTTTCAAAAATATTGCCATGAAAAAATTCCAGATGAATCAACGTTACGAAAAAATTGGAAACCTGCTATTTAGAAACAATTTCGGGGATTAGAAAAGAACTTTTAGGTAAGTTTTATTAGTTCACTTAATTATTTCTTGCAATCAGTATTAGATCCGTATTACCTATTATGATTCTTAATGCACCTAAAGTAACGTCACTATAACAAGTTGTAGGTAAAAAGCAGCGAACACTTATATTACTTAAATGAAGTGAGGCTCTTTATACGGCTATTAGCTTTTTATATATTTTTTTAAATTTATTTATATGAATTTAATTTATCTGAAATTTTTTGCAAGCGTTCTGCGTTCAATTTTGTGATACATGATATGTCATATTCGTGCAATGAAAATGCCTTTTGTTTAAATAAATGCCTTTTTTTTGAAAAATTAATGCTTATTCAGTCTTTTATACTGCCTTTTTGCCTGCCTTTTTTCCCATTTTATAAGTGCCTTAAATCCGGGCCCTAGTTATGTCACTGTTTAAAAGCCAGTTTTTAGGTTACAAAAGCTGGATGACCAGGACTTCACTCAGAAAAATGTCAGGTCAACTTTTTGTCAGGTTATCTCTGACCTCTAGCTGGCTGACAGAGGTTTCCACTACATGACATTACATCCTCGAAATGCCTATCTAAGGTCAACTCGTGCAGCTCCCAATGCCCTACTTCACCTGCTCGTGGCTTAATTTCAGAAATTCTCCAGCCACAGGTCAACACAAGTTTTACTTTCCCTCATGCAGGTGAACGCGCACCTCGCATAGGCTAAATTTTCCTGCCCGACGCCAATTACGCCGTATTTAGGTCGTCGATTTAGCCTCCATTTTTCTGAGTGTTCCATGGCTTCTTTTACAAAATATTTCAGCTCAACCATTTCTGTGCCTTCAAAGCAGAAAGAGGGTGGGGGCTCAGATTTAAGAGCCTCAGAAAAACGGTCATTTTTTAAAAAGTCTTCAAATGTTCAATCTCTGTAAAAACGGATTTTAATTTTTCTGTCTACTCCGATTTTTTTCGTGAGGTTCCGAAATTTTGTAGTTCGACCCCTGCTCGAAAACCAAAAATTTTTTAATAACGATGTGCTCAAAATAAATTAAAAAACTTTAAATTTTCTACAACTCGTGCATGTACTCTTTCTCAAACCGTTTTCAATAAAATCGATGAAAATAATTTGCCAAATATTTAAATTCAAGTAAATGTCAATATTTCGGTGAATTTTATCGTTGTAAAAATATATCGTTAAAAATATCCTCAAGCTATGATCGTATTTCTCAACCAAAAATATTTAATATGACTCTCATTGGAAAAACGCTATAGGTAATTAGTGCCGATGCTTAGCAAACACCTGATTATAATCCATTATGCTTCGATCAATTCGTATTAATGTGCATTGTGCATTATCATGCAATCAAAAAGGTGAATGAAGCTTGAAACCACACAAGAAAACTGCTTTACAACAAATTATAAGAATATAAACCGACCGTCGGCAGAGGTGCGCGGAAAACGGTGGTGAATTCCACCTTGTTGTCGTATGATTTCTTCGGTTTTGGTTAAATAGGTATTACAATATAACAAAAATAAAGTGAATTTGCCTGATGTACTCGAACTTAATTTCCATCAGGCATCAGACGTCGGTGTTTTATACATTGTTGTCATCGAACCTGAAAAAAGAACCTTAATCGCCCACAGCTAATCCGATGCGACTACGACGAGGTCAGCGACGGCGGTTTGTAATGTAAGAAATCCAAAGGAGCCTACCGCCAGTGAAATTGAATTTTTAAAGTGCAAAAAAAACTTTACAGAACGTTCATTTGAAGGTTATTCGTTAACATTCAGGATAAAAATGTGACTGACTGTTCCGAACCACGTTGATTTTATGTGGGCACACTTTGATTGGGGTATATTCCGCGAGTTGTACACCTGGGGATGATGAAGGAAACCACTTCGAATGAAACCACAAAAATCAATTTCACATCGGTTTGAAAAACGATTTTGCGATGCTTTAAATTTAACCGAAATTCGAATATTTTCATTCGAATCCACACAGAAAGCGAAAAACAGTGAATTTTTTTTACATCTGTCGGTATTGCGTTTGTCATGCGTTTCTTTAAGAGGACTAGAAAAAAACTCTCAAATTCCAAATCTCGAAAACATCAATGAAAATTTAAAAACCACTGAGAACTACTAAAATTTCGCAATAAAATTAATTTTCGGCTTGTTTTGTTTGAAATCTGACACTGCAACATCGAAATGAACAGCGGAAGAAACCAGTTAAATTAATTGATTCGGTCTGCCCTTTATGGTGTTCCTAATTTGAAAATCTCATAATTTTCGCACACTAAAACCTCCACTCATATTTTCCGCAGTCTGCAAACTTTTTGGTTTTTTCATAAACATTGAATAAATCATATTTTGATTAGTCCCAATGGCAATTGACCGTGATTCCACTGAGGATTTCACCTAAATTTACTTAGATTTTTATTTATGTTTGATTTGAATACAGTGTTGCATAATTGATAATAATAAAGGTCGATTGGAACTCTTAAATGTGTAAATGTTTGTTTTGTATGTAGAATTTAATGAAAATAATTTATATTTTTTTAAAAATTGCTGCGAAGTTATTCTTTTATATTTGACGGTACCGTCTTTTTTACTTTAAACTAAAATTTTAGAATGTTAAAAAGTATATTTAAAACACTGACTTTACAGCAGGTTTAAATACCTGAGATTTTTATAAGAAGAAAAAAAAATCAACAGTAAAAAAATCGATGAAGAAAAAGCCCACATTGAAAAAATGGAAACTTGCGGGGCAGAGCGTCGTAACAGGGTCGTAAATACGGGGATTGGAAGTTAAGGCAGAGAACAAATAATCTAGAAAATAAACTCTTAGAACAAATTTTTAGAGAAAATTTTTCCACTGTGAGATGAAGCCAGAGGATCCGATGTAACACGGAAAAAATTATCCATTCGATTCCTCCATCTCATTGAATAGATACGACGAAAATGATTAGAAAATGTTCTCTCTGCTTCGTGCTCCCTAGTCTAAAAGTAATTAACTTTTAGGCCGTAGCTAGTGAATGAAATTTGTCAAAAATTTGTTCGGCAGAGTTTTTTCTATATATTCCTTATTCTATGGTTAAGGTGCCGCTCCACATGAGAGTAAATGCCGGCCAGTACCTCTCGATAGCAGCTAGTCGCAAATAGACACCTCTCTGAGAGTCGCTCGCAGAAACTCGAAAAAACTCGCGAGCTAGTTTCTGCGAGCTGTCAAAAGTGATTCTACTCTCTAGTCGACACGCACCCACTGAACTCTCAGGGAGTTGCTCTCCAGATACGAACAGCGTTTGAATTTCGCTAGTAGCTCTCGAGAACTCGCCAAAGCAAGATGTCAAAAAATCAAGATCTTTGTCTTGAAACGAGAAAAATCGCCGAAATTAACTCTCAAATGGACAACCCCCTGCGAGTAACTCTCGAGAGTTTTTAAGAGTTACTCGCGTATTTACTCTCATGTGGAGCGGCAGCTTAACTCGAGATATTGAGATTTTAGGGCCCCTGAAGATATGTTCACTAAAAAGATCTTCCAATTTTTTTGGTCTCCTAAAAAATGTCTTTAACTTTTGATAGACGGAACAAGTCTTTACCAAGGATTGAGACCCCAAAATTTTGAAATCATGCCACCTTGAGGTAAATTAGGATTTTCCATTTCACTGAGATTTTCTTATTGTTTTCCAGATTCTGCCCTTCTCCGTGTGGATTTTTCCAATACCCAGAACTTTTTGTACCAAAAATGTTTTTTGCGTTGTTTTGATCAAATTTTCAAAACTTTTTAATTTTTATAAACAACAATTGAATACAATCAACGAAATTTCATTGCTTCCTGTTTACAGTAATTTTTTAATTTTCTCTAGCAATTAGTAAAACTAATTGATCAAGTATGACTAATAACGTGATTGAGATAATGAAAAAACCAATCTTTTATATTGTTCCCCAAAAAAAATTACAGAAAAAAAACTTTTTCTAATATGAAAGGAAATTTTTTTTTTCCTTTTTTATCTCATAAAGTTGTGAATCTTAGCACTCTATTGCTAATCACCTGATCACATGGAAATAATTTCTTTAAATTCGAAATGAACCAGCACAACAAATTAAAAATGAAAAAAAAAAACATTTCTTAGCAAATTACACTATAATAGCTTCTTGTATCATTTAAGCTTTAGCCTCTAAAGTCACTTCCACACATGACGCCGTGTCGATATTAGATGTGCAACATTTTTGAAAGTAGCCTTTTAGAGATCGTTTACTAAAAGAAAATACTCTCAAATGATTCGAAATTAATAAACTACCATAAAAATACAACGTCTATCGTCTACCAACCTGTAACCGACCATATTTAGTCGAATATCCGTGAACAGCAATCATAAATGTGAATTTACCGAAATGCATTTGGCACTTTTATTTCATTCTTTTGGGGCTGAACGGTGGAATGATTTCCAACTTGTCTCAGTTCCCCTTCGATATATGATACGCTAATAAAATATCTTTAGATTGCTTGCTGTTAAGAAAACTTGTTGCTAAAACAACACCAAATAACATTAGATTCAGATATAACTAAGAGAAGAGAAATCATAATACTGAATATTCTGCTTATAAAATAAAAACCAAGACAGGATTGGTTTTTTTCACAAAAAAATATATTTTTATTGTTGTTTTTTGTGATGACGATATTTTGTTATATTAATTTTTCTGTGGTTTTCTTTTGTATCATTCCAGTGGTAAGAACCCGAAATAACACGATTTTCGGGATGTTTGGGTTGAATCTTCTCGGTTGCGTTCCAGAAGCTAAAATCACATTTGATTATGATTGCTTTGATCCCGATCAAAGGAATGTAATACTTGAACTTCAATGGTCTTAAAACTAAGCGACACCACATCGAGGGTTTTTCCGATTATATTGGATTTTTTTTTAGCTCGCGCGGGATTTTTTTATCTTACACATCATTTTTTTGGCTTATACATATTTCAGGAAAATTTCTAATGTATATTTTTGAGTAGAGTTTTTGAATGTGGTGTAAAAATGAAAAAAAAAAAACAATTTAGAAAAACCTTCGGCTGATCCAATCAGGTGCTAGTTTCTGTAGTAAAAAAAAACGAAATTTGTAAGGGCTATAAACTACGTCATGCTAAATTTAGTCTCTTGGAGCCACCCTCCCCCCTTCCTCCCACAAACCGCCCATTCTCCTCAACACACTACATATTTCCTTGTTTTGTATGTCATTTAATACATCCTTCAGAGATCCCTCCTCGCCGTAAATCTGTCACGTCTTTTGTGGCCTTTAACAATTTTTTTGTGCTTTTTAAAAGTATACTGTATTTCCAGTTAATCTGTTTGTCCATCTTTCATAAAAAAAAACAACTTTTGACAGGGGTGAGAGAAACTATAATGAACACCAAATTCCAAATAGAAAAACTACTTAAAATCTGACTGTGGGTCGAATTTTTAGTCAATGCTTCAAGTTTTAAGCAAAAGTAAAAGCATTTACTTAAAGCAAAAGTGTAATCTAAGAGTATTCGCTTTAAAAATTATGAAATAAAAAAATCCTAATGCTCGGAAGTCTTTGGTGAAAAACTTGAGAAGATGCTAAAATGATACTACATACTATTGTAGTATTTACTTTTAGGTAGCAGCTAGCCTGAAATTAGCGTAATTCGAGAAGTCTGTTAGGTATACATTGTTCAAATTTTCATAAATAATTATTCGTGAGACTAAAACATAACAAAAGCTATAATTGCCAATCTGGCAATCATTGGAGACCCGTATGGTGATATTCCTATCAAAATTCGAACAGTTGTACCAAAACTCCACTTTGAAGTCAAACTTTCCAATAAGATTTTTTTAAATTGATTCCAATCGGATTTTGATGTATGGGAGTTTTATGTAGAATCATATCCTAAATAACTTTTGTTCTTGCACTTTTTTGATAAGATGCACCGTTTTGAGATATAATGGTCCATTTTTGCCCATTAACGAACTTAACCTCGCATTTTACGAAAAACAGATCTGCGCAAAATTTCAAGTCTCTAGCTCAATCCGTGCGCTCGCAATCCGCGCCACAGACAGACGGACAGACAGACAGACGAACGGACATGCAAAAATCAATTTTTTTAGTCATTCTAAACTCACTGGTGTAATTCATTTTTGTGTGCGATGACGGGATCTTGGCGTTACAAACGGTAAGGCAAAGTTAATATACCTTTTGGTTTCACCATACGGGTATAAAAAGCCAGTAAACTAAACGTTGTTTGTGATTGTGATTTTTCTCTCTAATGTATGTTTTTTCAAACAATTTTCGTGTTTTAGAGGTTTTTGAAAATGTTAGGAATCTTATTATTTTGCTATTTCCTTCTAAAAAAAACAGCCACATGAGAGACAATTGATAGAAATTGCGAATAATTTTTCTGTCATAAATACCGCTATTCCTTGTACCATTATGTTTAGAAAAATTAGGCGTTTTCAAGAAAAATTGTGTTTGTTGTTTAATTTATATATAACCAAAATTTCGTCAAATACCACCGATTGACGGGAATTGGAGTTCCCGCATTAGCCTCAGAAACCTCAAAACAAAAATATCTTTGATTGGACAGGAGACCTAAAGACGACTTTAGGTGAAGCACAAAACAAAAAAAAATCTTCACCGATTCTTTTTTTTTTGTGCAATAAAAAAACAATTTCGAAGTCTTTAGAGACTAAAGAGCGCCGAAATGTGATTAGAAAGAGCTTCTATCAAAGGCGGTAGCGCATTTTTGTGATCGAGAGTTAATTAGATGTAAATTTGGTGATCCTCGTCGGACCCTTTGGTCATAGCATCAATTTTTTTCATTTGTTTTTATTTCTCATGTTTTGGTTAGATATGTAGATAAATATCTGTATAAGTAGATATCGGATTGGATCGGGTCTCTTCTTTATCATTCACACTTGATTCACCTTTGCTTCTTGCATGATAACCCGTGAAATGCACTCAAAATCGGGATTCTGTGATTCTGGCTTCTGGGCAGCCGTTGGTTGGGACCCAAGTTTCATTGTTCGGGAAAATTCTCATATAGATATGGATGAAAAGATGCTTCCTTCAATCATGTTTGGTGGGTTAATTGGCGAGAAAACCTCGGTGGTGGGCAAACAAACATCCAACTTGGATATTCACATGTGTATAACTTTGTTGAACAACAGCCAGTGAGTATCTTCTACTCGTATCTGATGGTAATTGAGTCTTAAATTCTTTTAAGGCCTTCGCTATCCAGATTTGAATATCAGGTAAAAATCAGGCAATCGAATATTCATTCCCAAATCGAAGAAGGAGGCGATCGAAACATTTTTGGAGAAAATCGAATCGGTGTCTTGGTGGTGGCTGTCGATACGGTTATTGTGGCGGTCGGAATTTTTGATTATTTCATAAGGAATTTTTATTTTCGGATGGGTCTTCGGATTAAGATAAAAAGTGAATTTATCGTATCAGAGGTAATTTGTTTGATGTGAGGCTAGATTAGATTTTGATAAGACATATACGATCACATTTGATGGCGGCCAATTAACGGCTGTCAAAAGATAATTGGGATAAGGCCGCTATCAATCGTTCGGAACCAACGGATTGATTTCTGTGTGGATATTTTGGATATTAGTTAAGTGCAAGATCAAATTCGATGATCTAATCTATGATTTCGAAAGCTTCTTGTCTTTATCTTTGATATGTTGGCCATTGAGTTATTGTAATTGTGGTGGTGGTGGTAGTAGTAGTAGAGTCTGTGATGTGGTGAGAAGCAATTTTACATAATTTTACTTAACGAGATTTAAACGAAAAAGGAATTTTTCATTAATATTTAACATATCATTAGAGTTTTAATTGATGAATGCAGATCAGATTATTTAACTATTCCAAACGGATGTTAATTAAGGTTTTTTTTTCAATTCGTGTCTTTTAATAAAATGATAAAAACGAGCATTTCTCGAAATTATTAGGACATAAATTATGCAAATTAATAAATGATATCAATTTTCAATTGAAGATTTTATTAACATACTATAATTATAGACAAAGCTGGAGATCTGTGTGGGAGACATTAGATAAAATATGTTAAAAATAAGGTGACCATACGTCCTGGAATAGCCGGGCCAGTCCCGGATGTAGGCATGTTGTCTCTGCGCGACGTCCCACAAACCAAACTTTTATCCCGGAATTATTCAGTTTAGTGTTGTTAGTTCTTAATCACCTTAAAAATTTGACCTCGAAACTCGAAAACTATCGCCTAAATCGCAGTTTCTTCAGAAATTAATGGCCATAATGTATTTTCTTTAAAAAATCGCCTGCGGCGCATAATTTTTATCAGTGGGAAGTTTTGCGTGCAGCGGCGCATTTTTTTTTTTAGTTTTTGATTTGTAGACATGAAACACCTATAAAACTTTTTATCTTTGTAGCAACCAGTTATAAGGGCCTAAGTAGATTTTCAGATCAAGCCAAAAAGACCTGAATTTATTTTACAAGACAGAGCCATTTGCCTAAAGGTGCCGCTTCACATGAAAGTAAATGCCGGCGAGAACCTCTCGATAGCAGCTACTCACAAATGGACACGTCTCTGAGAGTCGCTCGCAGAAACTCGCAAAAATTCGCGAGCTAGTTTGTGCGAGCTGTCAAAAGTGATTCTACTCTCTAGTGGACACGCCTCCACTGAACTCTCGGAGAGTAACTCTCCAGATACGAACGGCGTTTGAATTTTGCGAGTCGCTCTCGAGAACTCGCCAAATCAAGATGTCAAAAAATTCAAGATATTGGTCAAGATATTGAAAAATCGCCGAAATTTACTCTCAAATGGACAACCTCCTGCGAGTAACTCTCGAGAGTTTTTGAGAGTTTCTTGCGGATTTACTCTCATGTGGAGCGGCACCTTTAAAACAGACTTAGGTATTTACTACTTATTATTTACTACCTATTGATCTTTCCTCTGATTGGACTTTCGAAATTTTCACGATTAATTTCAAAACATTGAAAATTTTCCTACATCTATCTTCACACGATATTCACACGATATGGTCACCCTACTAAAAGTAACCTCAATTTGTTTTGCATAATTTTAAAAAATTAATAACTTAATTTTCCGCACGGTAGAAATTAAGTTTATTCAAGAACACAAAAAAAATCGTCATTCAAGCTGGTGTGTCGTTGGTATAGTGGAAAATTTAAACTAAAATAACTAGAATATTTTATGCTGTTGATTCAAGACATTACGGGCTTTTCGTTTTTGCATTTCATTCCCGGAAGTTTTCACCATACTCTCGTATTGAAAATCTGTCTCTATAAAAATGAGAAAATGTTTTTTTTTAAATTTTATATTACACTAGCAGACCCTACGTTGCCAGCTTAAACTTTTTTGTATAAATTTTAAAATGCCAAAAAACCATAAATAACAATAAAACTTTTTGAAAAAAATGTTATCCTTACAGGACCTTCCGTTTCTAATTTTGAAATTCCAACACCAGATTCGTGATCAGCGACCCCGGAAACCCCTTAATGCCAATTTTTTCGAGGAAAATTGGAAAAAAGACATTTGCGTTATCCTTACAGGACCTTCCGTTTCGAATTTTGAAATTCCAACATCCAACTCGTGACCAGCAACCACGAAAACCCCCTAAAGCCAGTTTTTCGAAGACAAAATTAGAAAAAGGACATTTGCGTTATCCTTACAGGACCTTCCGTTTCGAATTTTGAAATTCCAACACCGGATTCGTGATCAGCGACCCCGGAAACCCCTTAATGCCAATTTTTCGAGGAAAATTGGAAAAAGGACATTTGCGTTATCCTTACAGGACCTTCCGCTTCGAATTTTAAAAATCTAACATAGCTAAAAACCTGCTCCTGGCAACGCATATCATTTTGCAAAAAACTGCGTAAAAATCAGTTTTGTAATCTCAAACAAACAAACAGACCAACAAACACCCATTTTTATATATTAAGATTAAAAAATAGTTGTGTTTTTTAGAGCGGTTTGCACCAAAGAAACTTAGCAACTTATGTCGAACTTAAATTTGTTAAGTGCCAAAATTTCTATGGTTTCAGAAAGCTAAGCATAACTTAAATAGTTATGACTTGTATCAGCAAACGGGCCTTAATGAAATACCTTCAATCTCTTGCGATTTCTTATACTTTATTATTTGTTGTTTCAATGTTCCACAGCTCGACTAGTGACAAAAATTCTAATTTTCATTTTTTTTTACATATTTTTTAGATCAATCACACCTGAATTTATTCGCATCGCGACCACAGCCAAAGAAAAAGCGAAAATCCCGAACAGCATTTACTAATCACCAAATATTTGAATTAGAAAAACGTTTCCTGTATCAGAAGTACCTCTCACCTGCGGATCGAGATGAAATCGCTGCCGCCCTAGGTTTATCAAATGCTCAGGTAAATAAAACCAATTCCGCCATCATCTTACCCCAAATGCAACGAAACTTCAATGGAAATACAATTAAGCATAATATTTTAATGGTATATTTTTTTTGTTGTGATTCCTTTCAGGTGATCACATGGTTCCAGAATAGGCGTGCAAAATTGAAGCGAGACATGGAGGAGCTGAAAAAGGACGTTGAAAGTGTTAAGGCATTGTCAGCACATAAAAGTTTCTTAGAAAATGTTAATGATTTGAGTATTTTAAAGAAGAAGCCCATCCACGAGACGGAGGCCACCACACCCCAGAAATGAGTTCGACGTTTTGATGTCTTTGTGTTGAGAACATCAAAGGCACCATAACGAAACCACAACTTTATGTACATCAAGATCACCGCAACGCAACGCAAGGATAAAATTCATCCGCATCCCCAAAATACCAGCAGGCAGTTCAACGGAAGAAGACGAGGAAAAGCACCTGATAAAGATGGAATCGCATTTCAAATGCAATTAGAATTGCATGAATTATGTATTCAAAAAAAATTAATGTTGTACTTAAAGTTCTTTAATTAAAAAATTTACAAAATATTGTTTCATAGGACATTTTGCAATAGGTTCTCAAAACAAAAAAAAAACTTCGAAGCATAAAGAATTCGTTACTTTAGAAAAACAGCTAAAATATCGATTTAGTTCTTTTCTAAAATATTCCTAATGTTTGTTTTTCTGTTTAATTCTCTGATGAAATATTGATTTTGTCTTTTTTTTTAATTTTTATTAATATTTCTGTATTATATGTGTAAATACGATGAGCCTAGTGTTTAGTGATGTACAATTTAGCGTTTATGAATACTTTGTAAATAATTTATTTGTTTATATGTATGTGTAGTAGAAATAATATAACGTTCAATACTTAATTAAATTAAATTAATATCCCTGGGAATTGCGACGAACGAAAATCCAACAACATGAGACATTTTTTTTTTTAAATTACACCACATTGCAAACTTCTGTACGAATAGAAGGCAATTACAGTTTTTTTTTTGTTCAGCGCCATCGTAAAAGTGACAAAAACTAATAACTTAAAATATTAGTTTCTGTTCTCTCCGTGGTTTTTTGCAAATTAGCTAAATGTGTTCTTTTTTATTAACTATTTTTAATTTTATTAAAATTCGTATTCCCTTTTTATTCGTGTGGGATTGAAATTAAAGAGACACGATTTTTGAGTATTTTTTTTTTGTTAAAATAATTTATCATCCATTAAATTAGTTATTTATTTTATACACTTTTCATTAAATTAAATTTTGTGGGGTAAAAAAGTTTTTCTACGTTCTGTTTAAAATGAAAAATCTGACCTAAAACATTTAATTCGAAAAAAAGTATATTTTTAAACAATGTTGAAGTTCTCGGATTTTTTTTAAAATGAGGTAAATAAATTAAGGTGATTAAATTGGTGTTCCTAAAATTTTATTACACTATTTTGAATGCAAGAGCTATACCCGTAAGCGAACAGATTTTAATTGAATTTTTTAATTGTTGAATGAGATTTTTAATAAACAAAAAAATTACTTTTATTTGAAATGATTTTAATATGAATTATAAACAAACAAGAGAATTACATGCTGATGTTTCAATTTATTCGATATAATTGTTTCTTGGTATTTGGTTTAATTTATTAAGAAAGTAGTCTGGAAGTTCGAACTTTTGGAAGTAAATTCGTCTAGAACTTCGTACTAGACCTTAAATTAAAAATCTACAAAAATAATCTGATTTGGGAAGACTTAAGCCTAAACTACAATTACCCGTGCGTGCGTGCGGCATTATTTACTTCTGGCATCTAGTAGTTGTCACCGCGTCTAAAAGTAAAGACTGAGCCTAATCTACGCGGCACGGATGCGGCAACGCGTCTGAGCAACGCGCAATTATAGGCCCTATCACAGAATCCGATACGAATGGTTCGGATCGTAAACTCAATGTTGTTGTTGGTATAAAACACTAACAACAACATTGAGTTTACGATCCGAACCATTCGTTTCGGATTCTGTGATAGGGCCTTATACATTTACTCATATAAATGCGAAGTTTTTACTTTCACCGCGTGGGTGCCGCACGCACGCACGCGTAATTGTGGTTTAGGCTTTATGGGGAATTCGAATCACAAATTTAGAGCAGGCTCTAGTCTGGAGTAGAATATTGAGTCGAAGATTGAGACGAAGATTGAGTCGAAGATTGAGTCGCAGATTGCCTACAATACAATTTTATTAGAAAAAATTGACAAAATTTTCTATTCGATTTAAAATCTAGATCGAGCAATTTTCGAGGAAAAAGAGCAGCCTACCACAACCACATTCTCGCCAATATTCGCCGAGTGCATCAATTGTTACTGAAAAATGGATGCTGCTACTTTAGAGATTGCTTCCAGAACACAAAAAATTCCAAAAAACCGATATTTTCGCGTTGGACCATCGCGCAATACAATTAGGTGTTTTTGCCAGGATATCAAATACGAAACTGATCTCATTTAGCAAGAAAGTACAAGGAAGATAGCAGTTGGTACCACCATTTAACTCAAGCCTTGTACTACATTTACACGAATGACAAATTTGTCATTTTTTTCTTGTCATTATGTTAATTCCCGTGTAAATGGCATAATTTTTGTAATTTTTTTCTGTCAGAAAATGTCAATCTCTCATAAAAGAATGAACTTGTCCATTCTTTTATGCCAGATTGTCGTTCGTACAAACGCAATATTAGTTATGACAACATTCAACTTTTGTCATAACTAATATTGCGTTTGTACGAATGACAATCTCGCATAAAAGAATGGACAAGTTCATTCTTTTATGAGAGATTGACATTTTCTGACAGAAAAAATTACAAAAATTATGCCATTTACACGGGAATTAACATAATGACAAGAAAAAAATGACAAATTTGTCATTCGTGTAAATGTAGCATTAGGGTAACGATATTTATTTTGGTCATTCCGAGACAAGATGAGCATGGCGAGGAGGTGTTGGGGGATGATAAAATAGAATGTCGACAAAACAATAAATTTTATATAGAAAACTTGATTTTGATGAAAAATAACAAATCAATGTGCGCCGCAGGTGAATTCAATATTTATACAGTCCCAAGCGACAATGATCTCAATTTCTCAATGAAACATGTTTCATAAATAAATGCAAGTAAAATTGTAGAAACACCAAAAACCATAACGAAACCATAACGAAACCATAACGAAACCACAACTTTATGTACATCAAGATCACCGCAACGCAAGGATAAAATACATCCGCATCCCCAAAATACAGTCCCAAGCGACAATGGTCTCAATTTCTCAATGAGATCAATGTTTCATAAATAAATGCAAGTAAAATTGTAGAAATACCAAAAAGAGGAATGCGCCGCGGGCAAAAATTTTTAAAAAGCATGTAACCTTTGTAGAAAATTGATAAAAAAAATGCGCCGCAGACGAAGAAAATGTATTTTGCAGTAACCCCCAGCCGACATCACAATGGGCCTGCGGGTCTGCGGACCTCCGAATGTGGCACTTTGCCTGCGTCTGGGCGCGCGCGGTCTTCTTAACCTAACCCCCAGCCGAAGTAGAAAATGTTTTGCATATTTAGAGTTTTTTCTAGCGTATGATCAATTATAATACGAAATTGAAAATCCGGGAATGTCTCGACCATTTCGGGACGATGGTCACCCTACTCAAGCCGAACATAGCAAAACGTAGGCAAATCACAGCAGATATCGGCGGTCGCACTATCTTGATTCACGCGCATTCTGCAAAAGTATGGAGCCGGGATAAAAATTAAAAACAAAAAATAATTTCTCCAAACAAAATGTTAAAAGGACGGTTTCATTTGAATCTACCACACATTTACTGATTTTTCGATGTCCAATCAAGTTTTTTAGCGATTTCCTAAAATATTCTTCGTTCTAAATAAATTTCAGAAAAAAAGAAAAATTATCTTGATTTGTTGTAAACATTGACGTTCATGCAATTCCCAGTTAAAAACCTATAATTCTAAGATCTCAAACCATACATGTCTAATGCCCAGTTAAAATCGTACTTACATTATTTCAATTAGTCCTAATATTGCAGGAGAACACGTCTTTAATAGAAATTATTGAATCACAAAAAATATCTTAATTTATATTTTACTAAAAAATATATTAATTTAAAGAATTAACTCAAATTTAAAATAATATTGCCTTAACTTGAATCATGTGAAAAAAATCAACTTACATGTGTATTGACTGGAATTAAGAAAATTTAAAAATTAGAGGCACAGAAGCTCACATGTGATTTTGTTTTATAAAAAAAAATTAAATATAATTTAAATTCAATGTTTTAAAAGCCATGATGTTTTATAAAAAATACTGAAATTCAAATTGTTTTTAAAAAAAATAACCAATGTGTTAATTTTATAATTGCAAAACAAAATAATATTCACCTAATTTGTTAAGAAATTTTGTGGGATAAATTCGTTTGTTCGGTTTTTATTTGGGGATTGATTGATTTTGATTGTGTTGAGTATTATGTGTAAAAATATAAATATTGGCAATATAGATGGAAAACTTTAAATATAAATTGAAGTTTTTAGACATAATCAAATGCAAACAGAAAAATCGGATATTTGAAAAAGGAATGAAAAAAAGAAAACTAAACTGTGTATTAAATTATTTAAGAAATTGTACATTACTTGTATAATGTGAGACGTAATTTGAACTAATTATCTTAAATTTATAAAATTTAAAAGAAAATAAAACAAAATGAGTAAAAATAATTAATTTCGAAAGATTTTGTGTTTCACTTTTTTAACTGGTTTTTAGCTGTTCCATAGTCCCAGTTTCAGCACATAATATTTGTTCTTGGTTATTCTATTAAAATAGCGAGAAACCATCACAAAAGACGGAAAACAGCGTTTTCTACGTGATTTTCGAAATTCTTATAAAAATTGCGAAAATCATTAACAAAAACTCTCCGCGTGGAATATGACCAGTAAATTAAATGTATTTTTTTTTTGACAAAATGGACTCAAAGTAAGGAACTATGAAAATAAATTTATAGGGTCTCCAATGCTAGTTAGGACTAGTTAGTAATATTACCTAGCATACAAAAAATGCCAAAAAAAACAAGACAGAGGAAAGAGCGGATCGAAACGGCGGTGATTAGCGCGACATATTCAATGAACAACTGCTAAATTATAATTCTCGTGAATCTTTTCCTCTTTTATCCGAATTTGGTTCCATTTGAATAAAATTCATGCTTCAAAATGAAAAAAATTGTACCTAAAACATTATTTTCACAGTATTTGAAAACAAACGAGACGTCTATTTTTATTTACCAAAAAACCGAAAAAACCTGAAAAAAGTTGGAGTAGCCATTTAACAGCTTCACAATTGGTTAGATTCAAGTTCATAAAGGTATAATATTTTATAAATTATTTTACTTGAGTTTTACTGCTTTTCGACTAGTTTTAGCATTAAGATTAATATTATCAATTGAGGCGTTAAAAGCTAGAGTGGACCAACCCACATAATCGAGTTTTTGAAGCTTTTTCACTTTTGTACTATTATTTACTGTAAATTTTTGGAGAAAAAATGTGTGTGGACTTTATTACTCAATGTTGAAATGTTCTTTTGTGCATCCAAACATTTTTATCTAGAAACTCAGTCGCAATATTGATTCAAACACAAAAAAATTCACGATTTCGACATGTGGGTTGGTCTACTCTAGCTTTCAACGCCTCAATTTAAAAAATTTAAATGCTGCAAATTGCGGATCAGACAACTTTTTTCTTCTTGTTGTTGGTTTCGCACGATGGCAGGTTTTGAAGGAGTTCATGGACATTGATTTTTAAATTTCCCGCTAAAAGTGCCTGGACTAAAGCGCGAAAGAGACAAAGAACGTGGCGCCGCACGTGGCCAAAAAAACAAGCTCTAAATATTTAGTTGTTAAAATAGTTCCTCTCACAACCTTCCTTGTGGATTGAACTTTCACTGGTGTTCGCCAACAGGAGCGCTAGTAGAAAATTTTGATTTTTTCGAACTTTTTTCTTTTAACGCATTTTTCAATTTCAAATGCAATTAAAATAACTTTTTGGAGTTTTCACAGATTTTTTGGCGAACACTAAATAAGATAACGAACGAATTTCAACCAAAAAGACCCTCCTAACTGGATTTAGTGGCCGCTAAAAATGTTTTATTGCTTTTTAAAAGAAAAACCATACTTTAAAATCCAATCGGAATTCATTCCTTCCTCCCTTATACAAATTAATTTATTTTAATATTCGAAATTCGGTCTGTCCTCATTAAAGTATTTAACGTTTGTCCCCTTGTAGGCAATTGCAGTTTTCTTATGTTTGCTTGCGAAATTACTCGCTAAACGCAAAACTTATTAATGAATTAATTTACTTTATTTGTCATGGCACAAAAAAGGACTAAGCCTTATATACTCGTAAATCTATAAAGTATGCTAGATTTTTCAGTGAAAACGATTTTTTCAGTATCAACAATTGATTAATTCATAAAAAAAAACCTTTTTAATGTATTTTCCCAAAAAATCTCATTTGTATATTCAAATTCAGTTCAAGTAGTGTTAAATAAAGTGTAATCGATCCTTCATCACTCTATCCTCATAATTAACATGAAGCACATCCACTCCCTAGAAGAAGTGAAATGTTAACGACTTGGGCGAAACATCGAAGACTGTGCCGCCAATAAAAATTCTATTTAAAAACGCATCGAATGGACATGAATTTCTTTTTTTTTTAAGGTACAAGAAGGCGCATAGAACACCGCGCGACAGGAGTTAAGGGGGTTGTAATTACATTTCGAACTCTATTAAAGCGCAATGCAGTGGCTTCCTCTGGTTATAAAATGATGTAAACTAAACTCAGCCAGTTCTACAATAAACAAACAAAAGGCCTAACGAAAACTTAAAATCTGGTAAATTGACGGTTCAAGTTGAAAGATGTTATTTTGATGATCCATCTCCAAACAAGTACAGAACTCAAAATAATAAACCAAGTAGAAATTTGACTGCAAATTGTCGCCTCGAAAATAGTCGTGAATTTCACATTTTTTTTTAAATGTCGAAAGCTTTTATCACCACAAAATGTTATTCAGAATAAATATGGATTGTGGTTAATAAAACAATATTTTCGGGAGATTTTAAATTAGCAAATCTTTAAATCTAGTATAATTGCAAGATGTTCAATCAATGAAACTTTCAACAAAATCATTTCAATTGAACACTTCAACAAATATTTGATGGCGTCATAAATCACGTCATAACTGGAAAATCATAAATTTGTGTAAATATTTACAGCTAATGGATAAATAGCTTGCATAGTTTTATGAGTATCAATTTAATTGAAATATAATTTGCGAGCAACAATCATAATTGAATCAAATGTTTACATTCGAAATTAACGCACGGCACAATGTAAAGAAAGTGCAATGTTTTAGGACCAGATTTAGAAAAGTTTACATAAGAATTTTCTATTCCCTCACTGTTTTGAATTCTAAAATGATAATGAATCGGAAATATGATTTTCATTGCACTCAAATTGTTTTCAGAGTTTTAGAGATTCTTATTGCCAGCATTTATAGGACGTCTATTTTAATCGATGCACTTCCAATTTTCACTTGTAATTAGTGTAAAAATAAAAGACAGACCAAGTTTAGTTATTTTTAGTCCTGGATATTAAATTTAAAGATCAGTAATATACGAAATTCATCTAATAGTTTATTAATAAAATTGTCCAATCGAAATTTCTTAGAGATTGTAATTAAAATTTTGAGAAAAATGTGTTATTTGACGAAAATATAGTCATGTATTTAGAGAGCACTTTACATTTCAAAAGTTTACCTTGATCTAAATTTACATGCACCTGAGCAAAACATATATTCGACTGGCCCTTATTTTGGAACCACCGTTTTCTTCAGGGGAAGCATAAGTCTTAACGACACTGTTTTTCATTTTTACAATACTTTCCACTGCTATAGAGGGAAAGTATTGTATTCATGATGGAGACCGACTCGAGACCGGGGGCAGATAAAAACTTCCTGATCAGTACGAAATCCGGCTCAGGCAAAATTATGAGGATATCCTGTCCGTGTATCTGTCTTTAGAAAATTTCTTTGTGTTTAACACTTGTGTTAGAAAATTTCTCGAAAACTATGCGCTTTTGTGAAAAAAAGAATATGACCAATTTCAAAGAAAATAAAATTTCCTGAATTTTTCCCTTATCGGGTTTTTGGAATATTTAACGGTTCTCGAGATATTTGAAAAAATATTATTTTTTACATATTTTTCTATTATTTTTTACTCTAAATATTACAGAGGAAAGTTTTGTGTTGATCACAACTAATATTTGTTATTTTACAAGTAGGTATTTTTAATACCAAGACCATAAAGAAGCTTGGGAGCACACGTCTCTGAGAGTCGCTCGCAAAAACTCGCGAGCTAGTTTCTGCGAGCTGTCAAAAGCGATTCTACTCTCTAGTCGACAGGCCTCCACTGAACTCTCGGAGAGTAGCTCGCCAGATACGAACAGCGTTTGAATTTCGCTAGTAGCTCTCGAGCACCCTAGAAACTAGAAGCTCGATTTCGCTAGTAGCGATAGAAAAATCGCCGAAATTAACTCCCAAATGGACAACCTCCTGCGAGTAACTCTCGAGAGTTTTTGAGAGTTACTCGCGTATTTACTTTCATGTCGAGCGGCACCTTAATGTACATTTATGTATTCTATTAAATAAATAAAAAAATACCTATACCTAAACCCTGTAGTGGAAAGACTTTCTTTTTCTAAAAAAAATCGTTTTTAAATTTGGGTCTTAAAAACGAATCTAATGTTATTATTTTGATCTAAGCTCGTCCCATCCGGCATATCCACAATAGATAAGCGATTTGAGTGAAATTTTAGACAAAAATTCCTTTAGCGGTGCTACGAATGGTAGAGTGTGAAATTTTTAGAGAAGGGTGAGTTTTTTATACCCGTATGGTAAAAAAAATTGAATTTTGCATGTCCCTCGGTCTGTCCGTCCGTCCGTCCGTCTGTCCGTCTGTCCGTCTGTCCGTCTGTCCGTCTGTCCGTCTGTCCGTCTGTGGCGCGGATTGCGGGCGCACGGATTGAGCTACAGACTTGAAATTTTGCGCAGATTGGTTTTTCGTGAAATGCAAGGCTAAGTTCGATAATGGGAAAAATGGATCATTAGGGGGTACCCCTCATACGAACGAAAATGTTTTTTGTGAATATCTCAAAAACGGTGCATCTTATCAAAAAAGTGCGAGAACAAAAGTTATTTAGGATATGATTCTACATCAAACTACATACATCAAAATCCGATTGGAATAAATTTTAAAAAATCTTATTGAAAAGTTTGACTTCAAAGTGGAATTATGATACAACTGTTGACCGTTCACTTAAACTTCGAAAAATGCCATATCACCATACGGGTTTTCAATAATTGCCAGATTGGCAATTATAGCTTTTGTTATGTTTATTAACTGAAAGCGGTCGATAAGATCACTTTTCCAATTAAGAAAACTAAATCTTAATTGTTTGACCGATAAAAGTTCTCGAGTGAGTGGATAGTTAGAAGCATGAAGAGGCGGGGAGGGGGGTATTGGGTTTGTTCTGCTAAATTTTATGTGATTCTACCAGGGTAAAAAATTGGATTTCTTTATGATGGCACAATTTTCGTGCTAAAATAAAAATAAAAATAAAAATAAAAATAGGCTTTTTTTCAAATTTTCAAATATGTCAACGAAAATTCAAAATAAGTAATATTTTAAAAAAATTTAGCGACTTTTAGATAATGCTGTTCCCAAGTAACCAAATAGGGCGTAAAGTGGTCGTCGCGACCATAAAGATTCGATGTTAAAGTCGCCACGACCACTTTACGTCCTATTTGGTTACTTGGGTTGCAATTAAAATATTTTCCATTCTATTTGAGGATCTTCAAATTGTCACAAAAATATTTTTAGATCTTGTTACTAAAAATTCAAAGCATTTCCGATCATATTAAATCAAATTATCATTTAAAAACCAATTTCTTAATCAAATTCATGAATTTCTATGTATTTCAAAATGTATAGTTTTATTACATCAACATTAACGATTTGATCCGATACCACAAATCTTCAAACTATTAATTTTTCTCGTATCAATCTGGTGGCTGAGGGTTTATCCTCAACAAGATGCTAAGCAGGAATTGATCAACGTAAACAATTCTTATTACGAAAAAAATACCAACATGTGCACGCGTTTGCAGCATTCAAGGATTAAAGCCCAATTGCTGTGATCGTCAACAACATTGAATTTCTTGAAATTTTTCCCAACAAAATTTTCCCTGCTTTTTTATTTTTATTTTTTTCCGCGGTTTTTTGTCTCTAAAGGCAATTCGGTTTTGATCTGATCGTTTTCCACTGTAAATATTTGATGTGTTTTTGCCTAAACAAAGTGTGGCAATCGAAAGGCGTATTTTTTCAAGATGTGTGGCACGTTCTTGTTCTTGTGCCGAAATCCAATGATTTTTTTCCAAACCGATTTTTATTTTGTTTTTGTAATTTTAAATGTTCTGGTTCACTTTTCCCTACTTTTCATGTGAGTTTTTCTCAGTAAATTTTAAAGCGACGCTTTTCATCGCTGTGGTTGATGGACTTTGACTAAAGGAGAGGAAGCAAGTGTTGGTCTTGCTGTCAAAATAAATTCGCCTGTTTATATAAAGTCGTTGTAAAAAGAGAAAACCTAATTAGCAAAATTCGATTTTTTTTTTCATTTCCCAATTTTTCTTCAATTTTTTCCGAATTTTTTATAGACTTAACTCTTGTTGTGTTTGTTGTTAGCAAAAACGGAACCAAGGATTTTTAAATGTCTAACTGCGAATTTTGTTTGGACGAATTGAATTATTTGGGACAAAGTTTCTTAATTCGTTCCCAATTCTAAATATTTACGTCATTGAAGATTTTAAGAAGACTAGTTAAATGGTATCAAAAGTCAATTTTTTTGAGAATTTCTGACCAAGAAAATATAGATTGAGCTCAAAACCGATTTTGTGTTGAAAATTGTATTTAGAAATCTCAAAAATACCAGAACCGAAAGCCCTACAGAAACATTCTGTAGAAATCGAAGGTATAAATACTTATAAAAAATTGTAATAAATTTCCTCCATAGATAAGGTGACCATACGTCTTCAATTTAGTATTGCGGAACAGTCGCGGATTTAGTATTGTTTTACCGGGTTGTTAGTAGGGCTGACCGGGGCTAGTTGGCTTCAGGGATAAGTAGACTTCTTGCGAATAACTCAACCACGGTTGAGAATAAACCTGCGTGAATTGGACTGTTTATTCAGTCGACTGACAGCTTTGAGTGAACCAACGTGGTTAGACCACAGTGCTCTTGGAACGAACTGTGAGGGGGAAAAACGAAATTTCAAGCGTGTGAGGATTTTTTTTTCTTGTTAATTAAATTGTTTTGTAGCTTACACTTTCATTGTATTGAACTCGTCAGTGATTTCAAGTGAAAATTTATGTATGAGTTAACAAGTTAGTGAAGCATTTTCTGATCGATGCTTTTTCATTTTTTTTTCACGAGTGTGTTAAAAATAAAATGGCGGCTTGGGGCTAGTTGACTCACAGTATACTGGGGTTAAATGACTCGATATGAATTACCTATATTTTTTTGTTAATTAATTATATTTTTTTAAATTAGATGAAATTTACACCCCGATTGCGAGTGTCGTGTCGTTTTCGACAAGAGTCGTTTTACGTGTTGTTGTTAGTGTTTTTCTACCAACAACAACACGTAAAACGACTCTTGTCGAAAACGACACGACACTCGCAATCGGGGTGTTAATTTATGTTAATCTGAAATGTTATTAATTTTTTAAAGAATACATTTTTTCAGAATTATTACAGTTTTTTAATATGTTCCAACACATTTTCCCAAAAAAAGTATAGAGTCAAATAACCCCGTTCACAGAGTCAACAAACCCCAGACACGGGGTTAGTCGACTCATCGAACAACTTTTTTTAAAATGAAAAAAAATATTTGAAACACTTATAATTAGTCAAAATAAAAGATTGACTAAGAAACACAATTGAATAAACCAACCAAAAACGTCTTTACTGCACCTGAAATAATTACAGGAAAACCTCTATAAAGTAGATTATAAAAAGTGGGTCTACTAGCCCCGGTCTACCCTACTTTTCTACCAACAACAACATGTAAAACGACTCCTGTCGGGAACGAAACGACCATCAAAATCGGTGTGTATATCGCACTCTGTTTAAAAAAATTGCCTGCGACGCATATTTTTTAATTGCTTTTCCCGCAATCAGGTTTATGATTCTCGTTATCATACTAATATATAAAAATGAGTTGGTGTCTGTCTGTCTGTCTGTCTGTCTGTTCCTCTTTCACGCAAAAACGGCTGAACCGATTGACTTGAAATTTGGCTTGAGTGTCTGTGGTAGTTCTGGAAAAATAGCGCGAGGGGTGGGGGAGTTAGGGGAGGGGGTAAAGTGATTTCGAAACTTAGTTTTTGCGCTATGTTACTCTTTCGCGGGGAAACTACTGAACCGATTGGCCTGAAATTTGGCATAAATATTCATCGGGGGTCCAGCTCCAACATAGATCCATTAAAAAGTTTTTAAGTTCTTTCCGGTTTTCTTCGTATTCTAAAACTTACACGAAAAACTTAGACGAAAAACTTAGACGAAAAACTTAACCCGGCAACGACGGGTATGCAAGCTAGTAAGAAATATACGCAGCGTTTTTATTTGAAATTATTGTTGTTTCGTTTTAGTCATCCTTCCTCTGTCCCCTCCTCCTCCCCCTCCCTTCCACTCCAACTAGTCATCTTGTCCCAGATTAATATTACATAAATATATAATTAAACTTCAGGAATCTTTGTTCAATTTGTACTATAAAAATATGGTCGATCTAGCCATTCCTATTTAAAATTTAGAAAAGGTATGTTCTAAAATTTCTTCATACCGACCCCCCCCCCCCCCACCATTCCTTCCACCCTCCCTTCCCCTGCCTCCTGTCTCAAAAAATGTGACATATAACCAGACCCCTTTCCTATGTTATGTTCAAAACGGCTCAAAAAACGTTTAATAATTTCTTAAAGACTTTTTCTTTTAATTTGTTGATAATCAAATAAAATATTTTTCAAAATTTTTAATTTTTAACCAGTCTACCCACGAAAAGTATGTAATTTTATCGCTCGTTACAAGAAATTCACATTAAAGAGAGAAAAAATTAAACTTCAGGAATCTTTGTTCAACTTTTACTATAAATCAGATACTTTTTCCACAAAGAAGAAGGATTTGAGGATTTTTTTGCGACACCATTAGTCCCCATCTATGGTAAAACGTACACGTTTAACTTATTCTGAAAGCTATTATCCTGTTAGAATGCTCTCCGCACGTTCTTGATTGGTCTTCTTAAGAAATCGTCCGTTTCTAGTCTAGATATTTCGTGTAATCTTTTCTCGTTTTCCGTGCGGTGGTTATCCATTTTACCATAAAGAAAGAAGTCACAAAATAGCAAATTGGCTCTTTTCCTTTACTTCAAGAAAAAGTGTAATTGAATGGCCACTAAATTGCGATAGTTGTTGAGAGTAGAGTTGGAAAATGGGAGATCTTTTCAAAGGAGGAAAAAGATTTTGAGAGACTAATATCATCTCTTTAATATCGTTTTTTATAAGGGGCTGTTTTTTCGAAAAAAAAATTGCACAAAAAAAACATAACTTCAAAATCTTCGTTATGCCTTCAAGATCTTCAGTTTCGAGTTTTAAAATCTTAACATCAGGTTCGACGCTGTTGACCCCCCAATGCCAGTTCTTCCAAGGAAAAAATGGGAAAAATGATATTTGCGTTATTCCTAGATGATCTTCCGTTTCAAATTTTCGAGCACCTATGAGGTAAGTTAAATCTGTGTGCAAAATTTCATGGTAATCGGTTTATTGGTTCGGGAGATACTGTGATGAGTGAGTGAGTGGTGCCTGGATTTTGTATATATAGATTTAAATGTTTAAGACTAGGGCGCCAAATTTTTTTGATTGTTAAAAATTTGATTGTTAACAGAATTCATTTTTCTTTATTTTTCCGAATTCGCTGAAGTTTAACACTTTAACACTTCAGCGAATTCGGAAAAATAAAGAAAAATGAATTCTGTTAACAATCAAATTTTTAACAATTTGAGCTAAAATAAACATATGCAGAATTTTTGTAATTGAAGTCAGAAATTTTAAAAATCTAAATGTCCTGCAAGATTGTCTAACGATCTCAATTTAAAAAACCTCTTCGTCGCCTGGTATGAAGAAGAAAAAATATCTTCTTGCTTTTCCCGAAAACCTGCTTACCAATATCCTTTGAAAAACGTATTAAAAACACGAACAATTTCTCTTCAATTCAATAAGAAACGACCTATAGTTGCGGAACCCTCCAATTTTTATCCAATTTCGAGTTTCCGTAATTTTTCAATAGAAATTTCCAAGAAGGAAAAAAAAAGCTGAATGGGCGTGAGGTAATTTTCATCATTTGACATCGCCAAAGACTCTCCTTAAGGTGTTCTTATTGAGTTCTCCACTATAATTTTTTTACCCTTAGTCCTTTTTGCCATCATCAGCTATTCAAAGAAATTCTCGGTTATATCTCAATACCAGAGAGACTGTTTGGGAGCAAGGAGGTATCCCCGATTCTTAAAAAAAGTTATTTTATCAACTCAAGACGTTTTTATGCCACCATTGAATTTCGCTAGAATAATCAGCCTCCCACTTTTACTCTCGATAATTTCATTCGACTGCAATTTTTTTTCTTGTGTTATTTTTCATTCTTTTAAAAAAAAAAAAAGAATATGAAAATGTTCGCACTCGCATTTTGGAACTGGAACTCTATAATAAACGTTCATCGGACGAAATTAGAAATTTATAAGAACCTGTGGCTAGGGAAAAACTCAATTAAAACGTTTTAATGGTTAATTAACGAGACCGAGTAATTTGTAGTTGGCCGCTGCCTTTTAGTAAGAAGATGCTAAAAGAAAACTCCTACGACATCCGGCGGCGTTGGAAGATTCTTGGTTTTTTTTCGTTTTCGGTCAATAAACACTGAACCAAGAAAGATATGGCTAAATTATTGCCATTATTTTTCACTTTTTTCATCGCAATGATGAATAAGTAGAGCAATTATATCCTGAGGGAATTTTCTATTCAAGGACTTGTATCACTTTATCCTTTCATAAATGGGAAATTCAGTCGCGCTGTGGGAGAGTTTTCCGACAGGGGAGGAAGGAGACTACCAAAGAAAGTTAAAAAAAGGGTAATCGAAATTGTTAGACTTGCCCAATTCGACTGGTTTGACTAAAGGTAATTGAGGATTATCCATAATTTCGAATAATTGTCGTATTGTTCACTCATTGCTTTATATTGTTTGAAAGGACAATAAAATTGAAAAGCGAAGGTCTTCGGTCTTTGTATTTGGCCTCTGGTCCTTGTTCTTTTGGTCCTTGGTGTTTCTGGTCAGGCAAAGGGCGAAGGACTATCGGATGGAAACGTGCATGGGCGGTAAGATGTGTGGTTAGTCAAACGGAAATCGGATAAAGGATAATAATGGCACTAAGGAAAGTATCTCTACAGGATATTCGTGTATATAGTAGAAAGTTACTCTGGCATCCCATCGCCCTTTATTTTCATTTCAACGTGAGTTCATTCGTATATGACTATCAAAATAGTATGACGAGAATATGTTTTTCCGAGTCAGTGAATTACAAGAGAGACTTGTTAGAGTTTACGGCCTACAGGCATATAAAGTACTTTGCATAAACTCATACTTTAGATTAAGTATGCGGATCTTTTGTTGCGAATGACACACTTCGCTTAAGTAGCTTAACGCCATCATTTCTGACAAATTATTCATACAATTCAGAACCTGATTTTTACACCAAATTTTTTTTTTTTTTGTGGATTTTTTCAATCTTTTGAAGGCGCTTTATATTTTCTTGATATTTTGTATTAAGGGTCCTTTAAATACCTCACTCTTTTAGGGGGAAGGAGGATCTGCAGTAGTGTGACAGCATTGTTAGGCTCCAAACAAGAAAATATGAAAAAGTGTCATGAAAGGAGGAGGCGAAAAGCTTAAAATCAGAGGAAAAATTTATTAAAAATTAAAATTCTTTTTAATTTTTAATAAGTTTTTCAAACCAGTTTTTTTTAATAAACAATTTCTTTCAACTGAGATACTGTTATTGGCTTTTAAATTTAAAAAACGATATTTTAGAGTAATTGAAAACAATTCAGAAAATGTTTCCTCCATTTTTAAAAACTTTTGTTTTAAATTTACACGCATTTTTTGAATTTTTTGAACATATCGTTTCCGAAAAATGGATAATTTGAGATTTATGACAAAATTCTGATCTCTTTAATGTAAATAATTTCTGTAAGTTTCATTTATTAATTCCACAAATTTAATGAAAAAATAACAATGCCCTCGATTTCAGTAAATTCTTGGACAGCGGCATGAAATATGACCAATTATAAAATTGGTTAAAAAAAACTCCTGCTTGAAAAACACCCCCTACTAGCATTTGTAGTATATGCGAAGTATCTGCCACTAAAAATATACCTCTTTTAGTAACAGAAACGTGCCATGCACCACCAAAAGTGCTAGTCGAGTTAAGGAAGCCCTCCATTACCATGACTTTTCCCAACTGCAAAAAAATAGAGACACATTTATGTGAAGATACCTTGGCGAGAAAGGGAGATAAGAATCAACTGCAAAAATTTGTCGGCAACTGCAAAAATTATTTCCCCGCTTTTTTTATGACGATTTTATGGTTACAGTTGACGGACTTCAACATTTTTATACCGATTTCTACTACAATCACACATTGTCCCTGTAAGTGAATAGTAAGCACAGACGCATACAAAGTGCTATTATAGCGTAGCTGTCATTTTTCATGTAGTTCAACCACAGAGCTTCTATAGAACAGAGGTTAAAATTGACACTGAGCGACAAAAACATGGCGTGAAATATGGGACTTTATCATTAGCACAAGCAGAAAAAAGCTTTCGAAAAGCTTTCGAGCTAATGATAAAATCCCATATTTCACGCCATATTTTTGTCGCTCAGTGTGATTTTAACCTCTGTTCTATAGAAGCTCTGTGGTTCAACCACACACATACAGCTGTATAGCTTTATTTCTATGCTAATTTGAACCTTATATTCATAGCATAAGGTTTGATATGATTGCTATAAAATTGTTAAACTGGAAGGAAAAGCGTTTATACTTGTATTCAGTCATTCCTCTTTAGATCTATATAAGTCTATCTTGCTCTAGTTTTTTGCATTTTTTTGCAGTTACAGAAGTCATGGTAATGGAGATCCTCCTTAATATTTTGACAAATGCGGGCGTGCCGCGATTTACAAAGTTTCCAACACCGATATGTGTTGCCCACTTTGTTTTGTTTCCAGTCTTGATAAGCAAAGACAAACATTTGATAACCGATTTTTCTTAATTAATTAAAAAAAGGTTTTTTTAATAAGGACGCTAGGGGCATTGACGTTTGGACCGTAATTTTTAATAGGTTTTAGCGAAATTTAATATGTTTTGGTGAAGGTATTAAAAAAATTGCTTCAATTTCGTGAAAATTTAATTTAAAAAAAAAACTGACGATTTGATCTATATTTGTACCTGTTACTAAAGCATTTTTAGAATTTTTTGACTAATCGTTTCCAAAAAAAATTGAAAATTAGAAAATTATGACAAAATGTTGATCTCTGAACGTAAATAATCTCTGAAAGTTCCATTTAGTAATTCCAACGTTAGTGGTTGTTAATGGTTTAACCGTACAGGAGTTCGCTAGGACGAGACGGAGAATCTTGAGTTAACTTATGATCTAAAACCCTCTCCTTGATGGCAGTGAGCTTCCTTGAAAATTTTATCCAAATAGATTCAGTGGTTCTTTAGTTTTAAGCGAACAAACAGACACACAAATAAAAAAGCCTATTATATAATAGATTTTCACCTCTATTTTTTCCACAATAATATTGCATACATAAAGAATGACAAAGGAAATTCCAAACCCCGATATATGATCCAAAACTACACAAATCTGTCGGACCAAAAACGTCGAAAACCAAGGGACGCCTGTACAAGGAATTTTTTACTACTTTACTGCATCAGAACTGTTTGTTCCAGTTTAAACATTCGGTTTAGCAAAAATTTAATATGTTTAGGTAAAGTTATTAAATTTAAAATTACTTCGATTTAGTAAAGATTTAATGTGTTCCAATGAAATCTAAGCGTTTTACCGAATTTCCTGTTGTAGGAATCAAGAAAATAATAACAAATTAGGAGAGAAGTCGTTCTTCAGACAAGTGAGTGTTTATCTTAAACGTCTAACCGCTGATGCACTCGCACTCAAATTTCCGTCGTCGTTTTAAAAGATATTTGAGGACTCATACTCGCTGCGTAAAATCTTTAAACTGACTTTAGGTGCACACTAGTAGCTCATTAATAGATTTTAACTTAATTTCGAACAAAAATGTTTAGAATATAAAACGGCAAAGTGAACTTAAGATAGGAAACCGATCTGGCAAACATGTGCTCAACAGACAATTCAGATCCTCGGTTCGCGATCACCTCAGTGTAATAAAAATTAAGAAAAATAACCGAGTATAAAATACACGCCAAAAGACTAAGTCTGATGCCTTCTAATTATTATCTTATAAACAAGAATGGTAGTGTTGTCTGGCCAATAGTTGATTGTGTTGAATTTTGAAAATCACGAGTACAATATTTAGAATTGCCGCCACCTCTATAAAATGATGGTGAATTCACGATCAACCAACGTCTTATGTCGAGTATAGATAAAATCACTTTGGCATTGTTCTAAGAATTGTTTACGTAGTCAGCAATGATGTCGGCAAGTTTTTTTCATCCTTCTTTTAGATCTTCAATCTTTAATGAAATTTTTATTTAAAATTCGGCTTGTTTACGTGGTCGGTTCGATTTACACTTGAAAATCGATCAATTTGAAAACGGACAGTGTTAGTGAATGAAGCCATCCGTCAATATTAGATTAAGGGCCAAAAAATGCCCTATACTCGTACAAAAAAAAATTACTTGGAAAATACATGAAAATTTATCCACAAATGCATATTGTAGAGTCCCAATATCTAAAATCCCCACTTTTCAGGAATGGATTCGATTTGATTCAATTTATTTTCGTTTATTCATTCATCATAAATTTTCTAGACTGTTCATGTGAGTATTAAACGACGTTGATGATCGTTGATCGACAATGAAAATTTGACCAATGGTTTATTTATTTAGAAATGGTCATTGATTTGTTTTTTTGAGAATGTTTCACTTGTTATTCTTGGTGTAATGAAAACTCATCACGATTATGTCTAACATGGTTAGGAAAAACAACTAAATTAGAAGGACAATCTGGTTTTGCGAAACTACTCGTATTTTGAATTGAAGATTTTTTTTTATGGAAAAAAATAATTATTGGTAAATATAACTAATTTTAAAACATTAGTAATATTAGCATTTCATTGTAACTGGTCTTTTCAAAAATTTTGTTTAAGTTTTGGTTCCTGAAATTTCACTGGTTCTTGTTTATAAAAAATTTCAAAAAATTGGTTCGGGTTTTGGTCCTTGAAATTCCAAAATATTGGTAAAATTTGGTTTTGGTTCACTGAAATTTTAATAGTTATTTGGGGTTCTCACACTAAACTGGCAGAAGACATGTGGAATGGTACTAGAATAACATAAAAAAAAAACTCTGCACTCTAAATTTAGTTAGAAACATAAAATAATAAGGACTTTTCGATCCTATCGGGTCTTTCAACAAGGACATAACAATTTTGTATTTAAATAAAACACAGAATAATTGAGATATCGGGCTGACATTTAATCCAGGTGTAGTGGACATGTTACATTTAAGTATGAAATTCGATGTCGTTCATATGGCCACCGCGAGCACGTTTGCTGATTGATTCTTTGGAGCCAATTTTCCACCACTCTTCCACACATATCGGCCGGAACGTTGGCAATTTCGCGTTCGATATTGTTCCTGAGCTCCTCTAACGTTGTTGGCTTGTTGGCATAAACCAACGACTTAACATAACCCCATAAAAAGAAATCCAACGGCGTTAAATCGCATGAGCGAGGTGGCCATTCGACCGAACCATTTCTCGAGATTACACGATTACCGAACTTCTCCTTCAATAGATCAATTGTTTGACCAGCTGTGTGGCATTGCTCGTTCGTGAACTTCACCATGATAAAAATGTAAACCTTGACTGACGTTTTAGCATTGCCAGATCATAAAAAAAGTTTTAGGGTGCGTTTTTATTAAAATACAAAATTGTTATGTCCTTGTTGAAAGACCCTTTATAAAATGAAATTTGAACCGAACGGAACTAGTAAAAAAGATTTCTGGTGTTTGGCATTTGTTCTTAAAACTGGTTTGGTGTTGGTTCAGTTCGGACATCTTTTTCAAAGTGGCCCGGTTTGATGATGGTTTGATTGTAGGAGGGGGCTAACAAAGGAACCCCGCGCACGTATGCCTCAAGTTGGGCCCATTGTACACCTCCGACGTCCCTCGCTGGAGCAGATTGAGCTCAAGTACGGTTGTTTAGCCATCCCGCCAGTGCTATGTATTTCCGAATCGGCTCCCAGTTCCTCTAAAAAGGGATAGCCGAAGCATTTGACGCGAGTATGGGTTAACGCTGGACAGTGACACAAATAATGCTCCACCGTTTCCTGCTCTTCCCCGCAACCCCTCCATTGTGGATTATCCACCAGTCTCATCTTGAAGGCGTGATCCTTCAGGAGGGAGTGCCCAGTTAGAATTCAAGTCGTTAGACGAAGGGGATTTCGTTCCAGATTTAAAAGGCTGTTAGTAAGGTTTGCATTTAAGCCACCCCATAATTCCTTTGTTGTAGTGCCGATGTGGCACGGTTTTAGTTCATTCAAATTTCAATGGTTCTGTGGTTTTCGGTCCGGTTCAAAAACCCGGTTTGCATCTCTACCTATCACACACAAAAAATACTAGTGGGGCTTCCAGAATACTTGCCTATAACAGGCAATTTTTCAAATTTTGATCTGATTTTTTGCAGGGGAATTCTTGAAGGTTATAAGAAATTCCAAAAAAATTGCTTCCACCCTGAGGTTGTCTGTTATGGAAATCACAAAAATTCCTTCACATAATTTTCTTCAAATTGATCCAGAAATATAACCAGATTTAAAGAAAACGCGAAAAAAATAATTCAAAGTTTTTCCGATTAAATGTGAACAGCGACACCTCACAAAAACACTTGTTCTGCAGAACAATTTCATGTAATTTGATCGTTTAAAACAACGACTGGAAGTCTAACAAACTAATAGAAAATAATGTAAACAATGAATTTCTATATAACTGATCTGTAATTTGATATTTCTTGTATACCAAACAGCCAACAACTCAAGATGAGTTTAATTGCTTCACCCTTTTCCGAATAAGTGTTGCTGCTACTGCCAGACAGCAAATTTTTTTCTCAACAAAAATGTTAATTCTTGTGATCGATTCGGCTCATAGGAAAATAAACATAAAATTTTTTAAGAGTGCTACCGAAGATATGTCTAACTAAGTGAATCCATCAGTTCATTATGTTTTTTTTTCAATAGGTGCTGGTACTGAAAGGGCAAAGATCTTAACACGAAATCATCCGAAAATCACCACATCTGTTGCAAGGAAGTCTCAAATTGAATGAAAGACGTGTTCTGTTCCCAATGACACAAAACAAACAAATTAATAACTTTAGAATAGTGGCATAAAGAGCATTCTTCTAAAAATTTTAAAAAACTTAAACTTTTGGCACCGGAATTGTTGGCTTTAAATTAGATGGATTTGTTTTTACACATGGCTGCGGAGAAGATTTTTTCTCAATTTTCATAGTGAGTAAAAATATAACAAATGCAAATTTTAAAGAAATTCACTTCCTACAAATTGAGTTCTCAGTGCTGCAAATTGGCAGGAAACACATTTCAAAAATACACTTATTATTTTTGTAAAAATCAATTTCTCATTTACTAATAATATCGTTTTTTTGGGTTAAGAAAATTCGCATGATTTTGTTTTTCCTACAAAAATTTGTTTTGATAATACAGAAGTGATTTTAGAAGAAAAAAATGTTTAAAACTCTAATTCTAGATAATTTTTATTTGTGTAAAACATGCATTTAAAAAGCCATTAACTTGTTTGACATTTCACAAAATTATCTTAAATTTTATTTAAAGTTCAACCCACAGAAACATAAACAAATGTCAAAAAGTACACAATTTTTACTGCACTTTGTATTTGTCACAGCTACTTAAGAATATCTCAAGAGTATAACATTCAAAATTAATGAATTTAAATATCCCTCGAATAGATTTCTTGAATTTAAAAAAAAGTCTAATTACACTAGCTAAAAGTTGTTATAAAATGTATTCAAAAATTCAAAATCTTAAGTAAACAGATAACAATTTAGATTCTCAAACAGTAGTTCATATTGTGTAGTGATGGAGTGAAAGTAGAAACATATAATCGTATATTAATTTCAAGTATTCGGTTCACTAACCACTCATAATCATTTGTATAGTGTTAAATGATATAAAACACTGAATGTTTCTTAATGGCGCTTAGATTTGTCCTTTAACGAAAATTTCACTTCAACTCTTCTTAAGAAGTTTTGCTCTTGAAAGGTCGATGTAAGGAAATTAATGTTGGATCGACTTAAATTTTGTTGGAGATAAATATTTCACCCTTATGGCTCAAAATGTTAGAGGATTTTATTAATACTTGAAAACATTTAAAAACGAATCAAGGACAATTATCGCTGTTAAATGAATCTAATTTTTTTTTGATATTTTTTAGAGATGTGAAAAAATATAAAGAAACCGTTCATATATACTACCAAAATTTTATCACATTTAGCAACAATTTGAAAAAGAAAATGATTTAAAATCTGAAATTAATTAAAATATTTTTTTAAACTGTCAGAAGCCCTCCCCCTTGCCCTATATTTGTAAATGATGACCACAGATGGCGAGAAATCCCGTATGCGAAGAGAAGGACGCGAAAAGAATTGAGATTCAAAATTGGAGGACACCCAGGAGGCCAAAAGGATCAGGACTTCGCAGCAGGCCAAGATTGGAAACCGATTGTTGTGCCAAAGAAGCAGCCACAAAAAATATTAAGACATTTACTAAAAAAAACCATTTCATACACCTCCTCTCCTACTCCTCTCCTACTCCTCTCCTACTCCTCTCCTACTCCTCTCCTACTCCTCTCCTACTCCTCTCCTACTCCTCTCCTACTCCTCTCCTACTCCTCTCCTACTCCTCTCCTCCTTCTCTCCTCCCCCGCATCAAACCTTCCATGACCAACTTTTTCGCGATTTTTTGTATGAATTTCAGTACCGCCGTCACACTACCGCACATCTCCCTCCTCCCTAAAAGTGTAACGTACTTTTGGAGCACCTCCCAGAATTAATAAATTTTTCATAGAAAAAATGCTCTTTCTTAAATATCCTGGAGCCTCCATATGACTTTATATAGAGGTTTTCGTATAAGAAAATTTTAATGTCCAATTTTAATGTGGAAAATACAAAAAAAAAGAATGTTTGAAATATCTAACGGATCTCTGAAATGTCTTCATTTAAAAACTTTAAAAGCTCACCAACACACCCACATTTGGAAGCCAAAAACAATTGAAAACCTTTTCGTTATTTTGGGATTTCATTCAAAAATTTATTTTCAATTTTCTTTTTCTCATATCAGAAGCTTTTATCTCGGAGATTCCTTCGTAAGCAAATCGAAATCATTTTCGTTTTGTTTGGTTTTAGTAATCCATCAGTTGTGTAATTTAAAAGCAATTTAATTAATTAACAAGATTTTTAATTAGCACTGCGAATCTGATTAGTACACTGTTTGCCAACAACTGAATACCAAAACATTAAATCAAAAATCATTTGTATGATTTATGCACGAACAAACATCAGACTCGCAGACACGGTTTTGAATATTTTGACTTTTCAATAAATTTTTCGTAGCATAATTCGATCATATTTAAATGATTTATGTGAAAAACGTATAATCGCTTCCAAGTGGATTGATCTAATTACTTCATTTTGCTAAAAATAATTTTTAGTTCTTTGCAACTCTTAATACGAAATATTCGAAGAGGATTCGTAATTTATGTATAATGCCATACTTCAAAACTCCAAGTTACGTAAACTATGAACTCTTCTTTAGTACTCAAGAAGCGAATTTTCATTTTGAGTACTTGAGATTATCGAAAATATTTTCAGAAAATTCATTCCAATGCGATTTGACTTACTATACACTAATGGCTTGTTCATAATGCTAAAAGATAAATAAATATATTTAAAGTACTATGATTTTAAAATAAATAAACAATACATGAAAATTGTCATTTACATATGTTTAGAATATGATGTGAAATTATGTCCACAACATAGCTCTATTATAAGCAATGTCCAAGAGGTCCAGGCAGATTTGGATTTGTTTTTTTTTTTTTTTTATTAGATTTGAAACAGTTAAGTAGGCAACATAGGAAGCGGCACCCGGGGGGTCAAAATTATGCTGATGATTTGACCATCCTTTTCCACTTCATGTTGACATTGTTATTTTATAGTCGTCGCGACATAAATGTTTGGGTGCCAGAGCCACCAGCCACCAACCACTTCAAATATAGCTACTAATGAGTGTAAACAGGGATCTTTAAGTGGCGCGCCAAAATAATGGCCAAACTCTTGTCAAAACAAAAGGAAAATGATTTTCTTCGTCTAAATTTTTTGCCTTGCATTTTCTTTATATAGCAATTCAAGTATTCCATTATTTCCCCGTACTATACTATCTTAATATTTTGTAAATTATAGAAATTTGAAGTGCATACAAACAGATTTTTGATGGTCTAGGCCTGACATTCGCCATCAGTTCATTCGGACCACACAAAATTGCGCAATTTCTTTACAATAGTCAATTACGAGTCTAGAATGATTGCATGATGCCACTTAAGATGCTTAAGAATATGATCGGAGGCAGACTTTGATGGGATTTTGAACAAACTGACCTACATCCCAAAGTACTTACCAATAGACATTAGTAATAATCCACAATTTCGTTAGGGACGCGATTATTAGCATTGTATGGAATCATATTAATGTTCTGCGTTCAATATTGAAATATCGATTGTTTGAAATTATTTTCGCCCAAAAGAGCAAACAAACATTTCAAGTGCCGACCATCATCTGCCACTGAAGAGCACTTATAATTTAGTATTTAATCGAGGGGCTATTGCGGATCAACCCCAGAAAAAAATACCAAAGATTTTTATTGATTTTCGCTATCGCAATCGTTTGCCCACTCAGAACTAGCCCCCGTTTATAACAATTTTTATTTGCAGTTCTTAGATTTAATGGCGCATAAAAACTGTTTAAATTCTGCTCTTTTATCTTTCAAAACTTTAAAATAACCTCGAATCGAAGCGATCGGAAATACGTCATACTTTATTTGATTGGGATAAAAACGTGTAAAATACACCTAATAAATTCAGGTGTAGGAGCAATTTCCATGGAAAAGTAATTCACTTTGAAGTTTTCGCATAACTCTTTGTACAAGGCCAAAAATTTGAGGGATTATCGGAAAATTGAAGTGTTTTTTTGCAAACATGAAAGACAATGTCGGAATTATTTTGGTACTAACATGTTTTCATTCAATAATAGATAATAGACATCTTGGATTTTTTTTTTCATTTAAGAAATGAGTGGAATTTACTAGCTACGAAAATTTCGGACTTCTGTGGTAGGTACACTGAGAGAAATGTAAAGTCAACATTACATTTTTGTTGGTTTGATCTGATATTCTGTAAATTTCTTGTCATTTTTACATAAAAAATGTTGATTTATATCTTATCAAAAGAAATAAGATATAAATTAAACGTTTACACTGCGACACAATATTCAGAAATTTATTCCTCTAAGGCCTATGTTACACACGGCAACTTTAAGCGGCGACTTTTCTTAAGTATAGGCGAGAGAAGTGGGGGAAGCGGTGGCCCCTCACTTTTCTCGCCTATACTTAAGAAAAGTCGCCGCTTAAAGTTGCCGTGTGTAACATAGGCCTAAGACGCCGCAACTCGAGTTTTTTCATATAAAACTTTCATATAAAACCGACGAAATTAATTCAAATTTTGGACAACTTTTGCTAAGTGAATTTATTCTGTGATAGATGAATAAAATCCGCTGAGAAAATTGAAACGAAAAAATTGCAAGTGTAAACGAGGCTTAACTTGTCCCAAATTTCTAAGGCGATATACTTTGAGTCTGTAAACAAATTTCTTCTGGAAACTACATCTAAGTGGAGAATTTAGAATTATCTTCCCCATTGGTACCTGGTAAATGGATTGCCTGCCAAAATTTGTAAGGTATTGCAACTCGTCAACAGCAACAGCCAGTCTAAATTGATGGCGCTGTAAGCACCAAGAAGTAGTTACCACAGCAGTTTTCGATTAGGAAAATTAAGTCCGCTTAAATTGGCATCGTGTGACAGGTCAGAATTTAAACATGTGAAAAGTCATTTGTATTGAAAAAAATCCATTTGTATAGAAGAGTGTGAAAGAGGTGGTCCGATTATACTTTGATGTGTGGAGCGGTTATGTAAAATCATATTCTAAACATATTTCGTCTTTACAAATTTTTCGATAAGATGCACAGTTTTCGAGAAAACAGGAAAAAAGTAGGAGAGGAGAGAAGCAGTAGTCCCATTGGATTTTAATGTATGGATGAATTATGTAAAATCCTATTCTAAATACATCTTACCTTTATAGATTTTTCAATATGATTAATCGTTTTCGTTGAAAAAAACTGTTTCGTTTGTATGGGAGTGGGGGGAAGGAATGGTCCAACTTTTCCCCGTTCAAGAACTTAGCCGAACCATTTATGAGAAACGGAACTATTGAAATTTTCAAGACTCCAGCTCAATCTTTTCACGGACGGATCAAAATCTTTCATCATTTCAATATCCAGCCTTAACCCGTACTCGCGTCAAATACTTCGGCCATCCTTTTCTAGAGGAACTTCATGAGGAGGAACTCAGGGCTGGGCGCCGATTCGGAAATATGGAGTTTCTTGTTAAACCTCCCTCCTAAACTATTCAACCAACGAATTATACTCATTCTCGCATATCAAGGGCCAAACCAAACAAATTTCAATCTGCAATCACACCCGACCCCAAAATCGATCCCAAAAATGTCAAATCAACCCCTGGTGATCGATAGGGACCAATTTGGCGACCCCTATTATAAACAGTTAAACCATTAGCTTCACAAAACTTCTATATCTGCTCTCATCATACATAATTTCACTGTAAATTTTAAAAAAAATGAGAAGAGTTGTACAGCCGAACCTCGATAACTCAAACCTAAAAGATACTGAAAAACTTCAAGTTCTTGGAAACGAAGCTATCGTAGCGCGTCTGTACTTTACTGCGTTTGAGAACAAGTATAATGTTTTCAAGATTTTATTTAATTTCACTTGTTTGAACTCCATTCATTTGTGGATAAAACTTAACTTAATTATCCTTCCAATTTCCTCCATAATAAATTCAACTCATTTTTAGTGCAGAAACAATTTTTATTATAATTAGACAAAATTTAACATGAATTTTACGTATGGTTGGTATACAGATACATGAATACAATTCAATTTTTCATGTTTGAAATATTTACCTAAGAATTCACTATCACAAAAAGTGTGTTGCAACCACTTAAGACTTAATCAAAAAACTGGTGATCTTAAAAACTATGAATTTTTCTCATTTCTTTAGAGCGCACTTTAAAATTAAATCAAATCAGTTTTGTACAATTTTCTCGAAATTTTCTGAAATTCACATGGCAATTAGGACGCCCACCAATTAATTAAATTCAGTCAATTTCCACGTTCTCACAGTCATCCAACATCTCACAATCGATTACACTACGACGTTCACCGGAGCCATCGACGGGTTTTTCATGGGACGGATTTTCCCTGATTGTCCTGGCGTAGCGGTTCACATCCGCCGACACCTCCGGTTTCGTGAAGTTCAAAGGACTTTTCAGGTGTGATAGAAAACCTTGCGAGATTACCTTTTGGTCTGCAGGTAAATGTGTAGGCGGTGGTATCGCTGTGGGAACTTTCGCAGGATAAAAGTAGGGAAACGGCATTTGAGGAAGTGGAACTCCATAAGCCATTTGAATCTGTGAATTTAAAAAAATAAAATTCCCGTTAAATTTTTCACGGAATTTCTGATTTTAGAACCAAATATTTAACACAAATAAATATTTTTTCTTTAATTTTGTGACGAATGTATGCACGGAGAGAAATAATAGGACATATTCCTACAAATAATTGTAATACAGGAGACAGTTGGGTTTTTTGTACCGATTCCCTAAAAATGAGGAATATAATCCCAAAATTTTTGGAGAATTTCCTATTTTTTGGGTATGATTTCCCCCTTTAATTTGGTAGGCATTACAAAAAATCTCGCTGTCTCCTAATTTTTATAGGAATCACTTCTATCTATGTGATATTTTCCTACCTGATGCCTGTAAATATTAATCAAGGCAGGATCAATTGCGGCCCCATAATGTCCTTGGGCAAACATATGCCCGTAGTGACCATCCTCACGTACAAGGACCTGCACTGGAACTCTTTTTGTTGCATTCAAAACAGCAGCCTCATGTTGCTGAATTTGCTTCCTCTTCGTCTTATAACGGCGATTCTGGAACCAAATTTTCACCTGTGTCTCCGTTAATCGAAGGTTCTTAGCAAGTTCCGATCTCTCTGGCCCCGAAAGGTAACGTTGCTGGGCGAATCGCCGTTCCAATTCAAATACCTGAGCATGACTAAATGCGGCACGTGACCTCTTTTTTCGATTGTTAGTTATGCTGTCATCAATATTCGGTTGTCCCTGAGAATATCCTGGAGGCGGGGAATCACAATCTGCACAAAAGGAAAGCGTTTCAATCAAATGACAATAGACCGAAAGAGTGTTGGTAAAAGGGATTTTCGTGAAAGGTGTCTTCCGGTGCCAGCTACGCTGGAAAACTATTTAAAACCTTTTAAGGAAAATTACTAACGAAGAAGCTAATTTTCGGTATGAGCTCGACACACGTTCCACCGCCACACGTAGAAAATTTCAGGCACCACACTTACCTGAGTCATTGCTAGCACATCGTCGCATGTCAATGGGGCAATCAGGAGTGTACGCCATGTGATGTCCTTCGTTCGCGAGAAATAGTTTTACACGAGATCTGGGATCATAGCCATCAGATCGGACCATATGTCCTGCAGGATCCTTATTTAAATCGTAGAAACGATCGTCAGAATGTTTTCGCTCCCTCAGCCTCAAATCTTGTCTCGAATTCCTTGAATTACTTCCAGGATATATTCCTTGATTATGCTTGTCGTAAAAATCCTTATTTTCCGGCTCCGATTTAGTTTCACAGCAAGGACTCCCTCGTCTGTGCTCGTACTGTCTCGTAATCCTTAACTCGTCAGGTGGAATAGAATCCATTGAAGATTCCAACGACTTCCTTCGTAAAGGATCGTAAGGTGGTCGAGGAGTTATCGTCGTATTATTCCTTGTTAAAATATCGTTAATGGAAAATGGTGTCGATAAATTTTTATTGCTCAACGTAACAACACCCCCGTTTTCCATTCCGTACCGCGAATATTTCGAAAAAAAAATTTCCAATTCAACTTTTCCCGAGTGGAAAATCTTGTCGACTAGTCTTAACTGATTCCGTCGATCGACTGACAAGAGATGCTAATCGAATCAATTTCCACAAGTGTTACTCCTTAGTCGTTCACCGAGTTTTTCTTTTATCCCGGAAAAGCGACCAAAGTATACGCACACAAACTCATTTAACAGTTTTTCATTCTCAAGTGCTAACCAAACACACTATGAAAATAGAGCTTCCGTCTTTCCCCCCGCAGTGGGTGATCGGCAGACGAATAAAAAGGAAAACTTGTGTATGTGTGTGTTTAAAAAGAAAACTGTATAAAAAGCAGCACCATGAAGTTCCACTCGAATTATTCCGAAGAGGTCGTTTAGAATCATTTATTTTCTGGGGTTGGCTTCTTGCACGTTCCTTGAACTTCTCCGGAATCATTTTCTTGCGCACACACTGAAAATTTTCCCATCCTTCCCCTGTATTTCCTCTTTATTCTGCATAGCATGGCGAAGTATTCCCATAGCATTCATATAAGAAAGTGTTACAGAATAGCACGCTTGGAATACGTAAGAGCGCTCGTATTCGTATCTTAGACGGCCAGAAGTGTTCTTATTGGCTGAGGTTAACCCTCTTGGAGTTTTGATTGGAAGACCGTGGATGTAAACAAGTCACCGATTTGCCTCTTCTGATACTCTTTCCATTTGATTTATTGCCTCGGAAGAATTCTGCTTTAATGTGTGGTTTTTCTGCTTGTATTTTATGCGCAAATTCTATTTCAATGAAAATTTGAACGTTCGATACGTTGGAACTAATTTTTTTGTGGACTTTTGGTTTTCTTTCCATCATTAAGAATAATACAATGGAAGATTTAATTTTAATAAAAATTGTTGGTTTATTGTTGAAATTTATTATAACATAAGATTGATTTTTGTGAAAACTCGATAATAGCCTCAATATTTTTAACATGTAACATATTTTGATAGATATAAAGTACATATAATATTATGTTATTGTACTTAGATACCAATTCCTGAATGTAAACAAATCACTTGCTTAAATTACTAAATAATTTAGAAACATGAAACAGTTTACAGTATGCTCCTCAGCTCTAGAGTTTTAGCTTAATGCATGCCTCTTTCCGTAGATTAATATTGCCGATAAATTTTGATGGTGATTTTGATAGAAATTTTGATCATTTAAATTAGAGTGTATTTTTTATGAAATAGAATAAAGAATTGAAATTTAAAGTCGAAGAATTATCATACTAATATATCAAAATGAGTTGGTGTCTGTCTGTCTGTCTGTCTGTCTGTCTGTCTGTCTGTCTGTCTGACTGTCTGACTGTTCCTCTTTCACGCAAAAACGGCTGAACCGATTGACTTGAAATTTGGCATGAGTATCTGTGGTAGTTCTGGCATAGAATAAGGAATCATAGAAAAAACTGTGCCGAACAAATTTTCGACAAATTTCCCCGTCGAATGGGGGGGGGGAAGGTCCCTATCATTTACTAGCTACGGCCTAAAAGTTAAATACTTTTAGACTAGGGAGCACGAAGCAGAGAGAATCATTTTCGTCGTATCTATTTTTTCGTCGAGATGGAGGAATCGAATGGATAATTTTTTTGCGTGTTACATCGGATCCTCTTGCTTCATCTCACAGTGGAAAAATTTTCTCTAAAAATTTGTTCTAAGAGTTTATTCTCTAGATTCTTTGTTCTCTGGTTCTGGTTCCAACATAGGCATACGGAAAAGTAGTGCGGGAGGGGAGTAAAGTGATCTCGAAATTTAGCTCTTCCTCTATGTTACCCTTTCGTGGGGAAACTATCGAGCCGATTGCCCTGAAGTTTAGCTCCAACATAGGCCATAAAAAAAATTGAAAAACTTAGCCCGGCAACGACGGGTATGCAAGTTAGAAGATAATAAAAAAAACATTAAATTAAGCTACTATCAGGGTATTCACAGTCCTCTTTTAAATTGCGAGTAATTTTACCGCTCGGTAATTCAGTCAAATTTAACAGATTTTTACCGAGACGGTAACTTGGTTCATGTAAAAATGAATTACCGGATTCGGTAATTGTAGACATGCCTTGAGTCGTGTTTTCCGGCCCGGTTATTCGGTATCAAGAATCAACCGCGAGTGGCGCTAGTAATGTTTTTAGTTGTCAAACTTTCTTGCTGGTTTTTTTGTTAATCTCATCGGACTGCAAATTTTTTCAATTTTGATAGCCGTTGCCTCAATAGAAATTCTAAAGAATACATCAAACATGGATTTAAAGGTATGTGACATATTTTACAATCAAATTCGCAGTTCATGATTTGGTCACGTATCCAATAAAAGCGCCGTTCTCAAATCTGTGCTGTGGGATGTTCACAGCAGAATATTTTCAGTCTTTTAATCTTACCGAAAATACCGAATACCCAAAATTAAAAGAGGACTGTGAATACCCTGTATGAAAAACTTTGGCTTACACGTCATCTGGAATATTTTTCGATACGTTCTTGGAACGTTCAACATTGAATTCATGAATCAAAAAAATTTTCAAATTCCCCATTGTTTTATTCAAAAATTAATTTCATTATATGATACCAGCTTGCATACTGGTCGTTGCTGGATTAAAGTTTTTTTGTATAAGATTTAGAATACGAAAAAAACCCGGAAAGAAATTAAAAACTTTTGAGAAAAATCTTATCCTTGCAAGACTTTCCGTTTTGAATTAGTCTAACACCAGATTCGTGATCAGTGATCCCGAAAACCCTCAAATATCAATTTTTCCTAGAGAATATGGTAAAAATTATATTTGGTTATCCTTACAGGACCTTTTGTTAGGATTTTTGAAACTGTAACACCGGATTTGTGATCAGCGACCCCGAAAACCCCCTAATGCAATTTTCTCCCGGTAAAAAAGGAAAAGGATATGCAGGAGCTTCTAATTCAAGTTTTGAATTTTTAACACCGGAATGAACAAGATTCATGGCGAACATCAAGATTTTAAAACAACCAAACCCTCTTTACCCCCTTATTCTACTAATCAGTAATAAAATTTAGTAATTAGTGGTTAAATTGACAATTCTTGTAATTGAAATTAACTATTTTAATCATAGTCCCGATTTCCCTGTGTGTACTGGAGTAACGGCTTAATAGAAAATTCACTTTTTTTACAGAAAATTGCTTACAAGTTTTTGACAGTCATAATTTTTAAGTAAAATGAAAAATGTCTTACCAATGGATCAAATATAACCACAAATAAGGGCAAAAAAAATTAAAATACATCATATATACATCATATAAAAACACATCATATAAAATACGTCGTAATAAAAAAAATTATCAAAAAATCTTTTATTCAATTCAAACATACCTTCCGCTTTTTAGAACGAACGCTTTTTGGAGTACTATATAATAATTTCGGTCACAAAAAACTGAAATTTAATTAAAAATTACGTCTATATCTTAGCCTTGATAAAAATTCAATAAAATATGTCTTTCCGACTTCAAATTATCAAACTTTTTGAAATTTGTATAAAAAAGATAATGAGATCGATAAGTAAAGAAAACTCAATCACGTTAAAAAAGTAAACAAAAAAATATTCATCTTGGAAATAAGTGTCCCATTCCTTCTGCTTAATTGATTTTTTATATTCAGGGGGATATTAAAGGATATCAAATTCCCTTTCGTAAACAGATAAATCGTACACTTGTTCGTTTAAGTAAAGCCCTTCAACAATTTGATTGAACTGTTTGTCTTGGGTTCAAATCACTATAAGAACATAATTCATATTTAAACGCCTAATGAATTTAATTTAGGTAAAAAAAATATTTACATACTATTAGATATACAAATAATACAAACAAAACTTGAAAAAAATTGAATGATTTTGAGAAATTTCGCTGATTTTCGTCCAAAATTTCTTTGAAATTAAAATAACCCATAAAAATAGTATGATCTCTAAATTAATAATTGTAGTGAAGAATTTATTACAAAAACAAAAACCAACCATCTAATTTTCAATAAATTCTTCAATACTATTATTTATTTAGTGGCGAAGAGTATTTCTGCGAAAAATGCTTTTCAAAGCTTAAAGCTCTTCACAGACATTGCTAGCGCCATCTAACAGTCAAATTTGATGAAATCCTAAGTCTAAAACTATCCCAAGAAGCAATGTTTTTCAAGCAGTCAAACATTTCCAACATGAACTCTGACGCAAGAATTCTTTGATTTTAGATCATTTTCATCTCAAAGTCATTTGTTCCAGGATGCTTTTCGGGATATACTGGAAACATTTTCAAATTCAAATTTTTACAATTTATGAGATTAAACTTTCTCAATATATTTTTCAGAATTTATACTATTTGTAAAAACTGCGGCTCCGGCATTTAAGTACAGTGATTTAAATTTGTACGTTTTACGCTAATTTATTTGACCGCGGTTAAAAATGCTTGAAGTTGGCAACAAAATTGAGGTAAAAAAAATTCTTTCGTACATTTTACACAGAAATTACAAAATGATTTTTTTTACTAAATATATAATATATTTTTTTAAAGGCTAAAATACGCCTTAAAGCGACACATAATTTTTTTTTAAATCCTGGAGGCTAAATTTAAAAAGAATAGCAAAATTATCTTATCAACGTTGAAAAATAGAAACCTATCCGAAATTCGAATATGAATTGAGTCGCAATCGTAGTATTTTTAAGGCTTTTATTTATGTAGTGTTATTCATATTTCTGCATTTTAAAAAATAACATCAAAACATAAATAAACACTTCCTACCAAAATTGTAAATATCAAAGAAGTGAATTTTTATCGTTGTCAGATTTTTAATTTTTGATTAGCAGTTAATTTCCAGACTTTAATAAAAAACACATTCGAAATATTTCAAATTGGTTTTATTTCACAATAAAATAAAACGGAGATTAACAATTTATTTTATACATGAATAGCAATTTTTTCTTGACCTGCCATTAAACTGATAGTTGTAGGCATATTTTTCAGGACATTTTTGCTCAACATTTTTGTTTGGGAAAAGATTTTTTTTCGCGCTCGATTTACGCGATTTCAATGTGTTTAAGGATCCGCTAAGATCTACAATACCTACGAAGATTCTGCGGCTGCAAATTGTTGATAAAAAACGGACTTCAGCTAATTTCTATTAGTTATTAACGGAGTCCCCTTTTCGCAAACTTGAAAGACGGTTATTTAGTTCAAGCTAAAAAACGTTGAATGATTAAAAACTGATCTTTTGAATAACAGACAAGAAAAAAAATTCCACCAAATTCTTTCGAAGCATTTTATTTCCTTCAATTATGTTTGTTTAGGAGGGGGTCATATTAATTTAGGGAAAATTATTTGACTCTAATTGAGTCAATATTAGACGCACTTGAAATCATCTCGGTTTTTCCTCATTCAATAATAAATAGACCAATTGTTGCATTTCTGTCTCAAGTGTTTTCTAACTTTCGAAATTATTATAAATTTCTCTAAAGGGACCTAAATTTCTGCCCTAGTAATATTTTCGTCATTTTATTGTTATGAGACATTTTATCTTCAATATTTTAGAGCAACAAAAATAAATTCCGTCCACATCTGATACTTTTTCTGATAGTAGAGACGATTTTGATTTCGAAACAGTGAAACGAGCCGACATTGACGTCTGTTTATGACATTTTGATGGCTCCATTGACAGAGAAAAAGACATTGCCATCGATAGTCCTTGACAGCAGGCAGTCAATTTAATATACTGTAAAAAAAAATTCAGAAAAGATACAGAACTGTACTAAAAAGCACTTGAGTACAACATCTGTTTGCCATAACATAACATTCCAAAACGCACAAATCTTGGGTCATTTTCTGGTTATGTAACAAAAATTTTGCGGATAAAAAGAGACCATATCTGAATGCTAAATGCGGTCATTTTTATTATTTCACAAAAATCGAATAATTTTGAATTTTCATTTTCAGATCACACCCATGAGGTCTGGCGTCTATGTCTAGACACCTTGTCATTTCCAGAGTCGGTGTCCTGTCCGATGTCGCAATCGATTTCTTTGGCACTTTGCAAACAAACATCAGCAACATGTAATATGAAACTTAAAAATTAACATTTAGCATTTTGCTAGGGGTTGCCCCGGAATGAAATTCAAGGTCTATCGGATTGAAAAGGCGTTTTGTTTTGAAACGAAAACCTTGTATGGGTAAATATACACTCGCAAAGGCATACATTGAGACTTGAAATATTTGTATAACTGAGCATTTTTCATTTTTTTTTTGTCCTGGCGTTTTAGTTTCAGCGTTGATTGATTGGCACATAAATTAAAAATTTTCCTTTTGCCGGATGACCCTTTCAGAAACTGATCCAGCAGCATCATTTACTGTGACAACGGAAATCTATGTTTGTTTATTTGTTTGTTTATTAATTCAATAAACCGATAGTGAAAACAAATCCTCTAACGTTTATAATTTATGCATTATAAATTAAACATATATTTTTTACTTTAATAAATCGGAAAATTTTATCTTCATTCAAAAATCTTCAATCAAAAATATTCAATCAAAAATCCTCAATCCAATGAATATTTTTATATGAAAATATGAAAACGTCTTGACAATGTAAAATTAATGACCTAAAAATAAAACAACTAATTTTTCAACTAAAATTATTTTATTGGTGACCAAACATCTTGTATGAAACACATTTTCAAAATTGAGAAAAAAATGTTCGGCATCTTAAATTTCCTTGAAAGTTAGCTTTTACATTTATTGTTTGTACATACACTCAGAAAAATGAAGCAAAGGGGTTGACTTGCGTACGGCGTAGTTGGCTTCCTGCAGGAAAATTAAACCTATGCCAGGCGCGTGTTTACCTCCGATAGAAAAATTAAAAATGTGTCAACCTGTGGCGGGAAAATTCGAAAATTTGGTCAGCAGCAACTAAAGTAAAGTAGATTCCATTTTGACGAGATGAAATTCCCTTCTCAAAAGGAAATAGATTCCATCTCGTTTAATTAGTTAGTCAATTTCATTATTTAGTAGCGGAAATCGGCAATATAATTAAAATAGTTCATTTCAGCTATGAAAAAGCAAAACAAAATTGTCAATTTCATAACAAAACATTTAGAATTAACTATTTTTACTATCATTAATCGTCAAATTGCCTAATATGTTTATTATGTTGTAGTTGAAATTAATTACAGTAGACTTGCGATTATACGAAACAAGTATTCTATTACACAAGTATGCTGTATTAAATGAATAGAAAATATTGAAGAATAAATACTCTGTTATGCGAATAGCTTAAAATTTCATGTTCATATAATCGCGAGTGTAGTGTATTTTGATTTAGTTCTCGCTTTCCGCTATAAAATAATCAAATTGACAATTTTTTTCTCTAAGTGTAAAGGTGCCGCTCCACATGAGAGTAAATGCCGGCGAGAACCTCTCGATAGCAGCTACTCGCTAATGGACACGTCTCTGAGAGTCGCTCGCAGAAACTCACAAACACTCGCGAGCTTCTGCGGGCTGTCAAAGGTGATTCTACCATAGAATAAGGAATATATAGAAAAAACTCTGCCGAACAAATTTTTGACAAATTTCCCCTTCGAAGGGGGGAAAAATGTCCCTATCATTCACTAGCTACGGCCTAAAAGTTAATTACTTTTAGACTAGGGAGCACGAAGCAGAGAGAACATTTTCTAATCATTTTCGTCGTATCTATTCAATGAGATGGAGGAATCGAATGGATAATTTTTTCCGTGTTACATCGGATCCTCTTGCTTCATCTCACAGTGGAAAAATTTTCTCTAAAAATTTGTTCTAAGAGTTTATTCTCTAGATTATTTGTTCTCTGATTCTACTCTCTAGTCGACACGCACCCACTGAACTCTCGGGGAGTTGCTCGCCAGATACGAACGGCATTTGAATTTCGCTAGTAGCTCTCGAGAACTCGCCAAAGCAAGATGTCAAAAAAAGCAAGATATTCTTGAAAAGAGAAAAATCGCCGAAATTAACTCTCAAATGAACAACCTCCTGCGAGTAACTCTCGAGAGTTTTTGAGAGTTACTCGCGTATTTACTCTCACCTTAACCGAAAAAGTATGTCACAAAATATTTTTTTTTATTAATTCTCTATCGAATATTAAAACGCATACAAAACGCGACTAAACAGTTTTATTTGCGTACCTAAATACCTTGCAGTATATTTTAGTGATCAGATCAGTTTTGGTGCAAGTTTTCTACCCCATTTCGTTTGGAAGTTTTACGTTCTTAATAGAGAAAATGTGGGAAACGTTGGATGTTCTTTCATTTTTTTCAATTATCTTCAATTTTCTTCGATTTTCTTCCATGTTCTTCCATTTTCTTCAATTTTTTCCAAATTTACTTGTCAAAATGAAATCTATGCAGTAGAAGATTAAATTTGCACACAAATATTTAAAATCAAAACAAATGGGTTATGATGATTAATAACTCTAATTTGTCACGAAGCTCGGGAGATAACAAACTGAAGGCCGAATTGTCAGAAAGAAACTTCTCTGAAATATCTAAGTACAAAAAACTGCACCCTAAACTGTTAACAGGCTCAAAACTCATCCCTCAGTGGTAACAAACGAGACGACAGGAGGCAGAGGGCGGGCGAAAAAAGGGTGTTTTTAATTTGGAAATCACTCCCACACGTCTGTGAAATACTATATGAATTGTCGCGCCTATTTTTAATTTCGGATTTGTTTAATTTTTAATTGAAAAACCCGAATTTTCGCACACTTTGAAACTGTAATAATATTATTTTTTGAAATTTTAAAAATTATATAAAAAACACTACAATAGTATTAATTAGTGAAAAACAGCCTGTATTCTCTGGCCAACTCTGTAATTCGACCAATTTCACAACGCTAAACCTGATTCTGCAGTAATGTTCAACAAAAAAAAACAACATAATTCTGCCAAAAAAAATTGTTATGATTTTTTCCGCTTTTTAAAAAAAAATAAGAATATCAATAATCTCAGTAAGATATATTCCAAAAATAAAAGCACAAAAAAAAATCATTAAATTTTCTCTCAGACAACTTCGTCATCAATTTGTAACTTCTTTCATTGGGAAAAAATATTTGAAATAAAAAATCAAATACATTACTCAGGGCGGAAACCCTTTACTGACCGATCTGATCTCAGATTTACATTATAATTGCTTGGGTTAAGTAAATTTACTTTTAAATTGAAAAGACAGGAGAAAAAAAAGTTGAACATCTCTTTTAAAGTGGTTTCATTTCGATGTCAAATTTGTCCTTTCCATAAATTTCTCCGCATGTGAACATGAAAACCGTACAACAAACAAATTGTTGTCAAAAAGATTTTTTCCTGATGTTTTCTGCTTTTAATTTTTTTCATATGTGTTCCAGTTAAGATATTCTGTTGCTAGAGAAATGAAATTAATTTTTGCTGTTTCGGGCGCAGACCTTTTTCTATACAAGGCAACGCTAGTAGACATTTAAATAGGCGCCACCGCCTTAGGAGTCTGATATATGATGATGTCGAATATGTCGGGTCGAGGCTCTGCTCCGGCATCGATTCTAACATACGACTACCAAACATACATTTATACAAATATAATGTATGATGCGAAAGTCTTATGGAATTTAAATTTATGAACAACTGAAAACTATTTTCAGTTAAGTTGCGAATCGATCAAATATTTTTTTGAAAAAATAAGCAACAAAATTTGAAATATGTTTTTCCGATTAAGGCGGATGAGTTTGGTCATTTATTTGTCATAATGGAATTCTTTGGAAGATCTACGCGCGTCAAAAGTCAAAACGCTAAAAAAATTGGAGCCAAATATTTGACAGCTTAATCAAGTTTTCCCACATTCTCAAAATGCACTATGATCTCCTCATACGAAAGCCATATGCCACTTGTTATCTCGTAGTAAATTGAAATTGCTGCCGGATAAAAGGTGGGCGATGTTCGTTGTATGAACGGTTTCTCTTTTTATGGTAACATAAAATGACGTAAGCGATTTTAATTAATATCAAAATTCATCGAATTTATTACGAAAATAATCGAACAATAAAATTTCTTCGGTAACGGTTTTTTTTTAAAAAAGATCAAGTATGAGAAATTAAATTATGATCTTACAAAAAATTAAAATTAATTTACCGGAAACAAAATTGTGATAATTTCGAAAAGATAACGTTTAAAACAATTTCCGAACGAAATGTGAAACATAAAATACAGAACATAACAGTAATAAATATAAAAAAGCTACAATTGCCAGGGCCAAATATCAGATATATTGAAAAATTATCATTTAGAAAAATCAATTTGTATGCACTCACAAAAATGTCCAGATCAACTTTTTGTCAGGTTAACTCTTACAGAGGTGTCTGTAAGCCAGCTAGCGGTCAGAGTTAACCTATCTAAGGTCAACTCGTGCAGCTCCCAATGCCCTACTTCACCTGCTGGTGGCTTAATTTCAGAATTTCTCCGACCACAGGTCAACTCAGTTTTACTTGCCCACATGCAGGCGAACGCGCGCCTGCCCGAGGCCAATTACGCCGTATGTATAGGTCGTTGAGTTAGCCTCCATTTTTCTGAGTGTGGGACAGGAGGAATGAGTGGCCGAATTGAATGTTGATGTATGAAGCGATTATGTAAAATTCTATTCTAAACAGCTTAACAAATTTTCCAATACGACTTACCGTTCTCCAGAAAACGGAAAAAAAGTTTCGTTTGTATGGGGGAGGGTGAAGGACTTGTCTAAGAACTTCGCCTAGCTAATTACAATAAGCGCAACCACACAAAATTCCAAGTCTCTAGATCAAATCTTTCGAAAGTTATGGTATCCACGGACAACCGGACAGACACGGGCGGGCAAATCATAATCTTCTGCCATCCCAAACACCCTGGTGTAGTTAATTTTTGTGCCCGACGATTGGTTAGATGCGTATTTACCTAATCTTTGCTTTCACTCTCCAAAAGCGCCATAAAAATTCTAGAATTTTACCAATTACAGTAACATTTTAGAGCTATATTAGATGAATATTAACATAATATCTGTAAACTACAGTTAGAATCACTTGAACATACTAAAAGGTAGTTTACTCCCCCATGAAAAATGAAATTTACTTTTAATAACAAGAAATTTTGGAACACCTGCTTCTGTCTTGTCAAAAAAAATAGTTACGTTAAGATCTCTTCCTTGCTTACACTCAGAAAAATAGAGTAAAACCCGTCGACTTGCTTACGGCGTAATTGGCTTCCTGCAGGAAAATTTTGCCTTTGGCTAGGCGCGCATTTACCGGCGTAAGGAAAAGTATAAATGGGTCCACCTGTGGCAGAAGAAATTCAAAAATGATGCACGCAACAAGTAAATTAGGTCCTGAACGGGTTGAGCTGAGATAGGTATTTCGAGTATATAATGTCATGTAATAGATAAGTTTATTTGCCTGCTACAGGTCAGAGTTGACTTGTCAAAAAGTTGACTTGTCAAAAAGTTGACTTGGATCATCTTTATTATTTTTCTAAGTAACACCTCCATCTAAAGTTGGATTTAAATAAACACCTTAGCTGCATTTTCTTTTAATTTTTTTTTTTCATTTTTAATTAACGTCAATGTTTATCAGTTCAAATTTTTAACGAAAATTAAACCAATGAATGGTGAAAAGACTTTCAAGAAGTCTATAAAATTATGGAAAATATGAATTAAAACATCCGTAATCTTACAAAAAATTCGCATTTAATTTTTTTCCATTTTTTCCAATAAAATCTACTATTTATTTTAATTTTTTAGACTATTGTCAAATAATTCCATTACAACGATATCTCTAAATTCACCCACAAAATTGTTATAGTCGCTCATAATTTTGTTAGTCCTATTACAAATATAGAAAAAAAAATTTGTTTTTCAAATCACCATTATTTTAGTTTTATTAAGTAAAAATTATCATAAATCAAACTCTTCTAAATAATCAAGCAAAAAAATCAAAATGTTTTCCCATTTAGCTCTAAAACATCAACATTAAAAGGACAGTGATTCTAAAAATAGATAAACGATTTTCAAATTTTCAGATATGCCAAACATTTTAAAATTCGTAAACAGATAGTGAAAAAAATCAATTGAAATCACATGAATTTCGGTCGCGTGGGTAAAAGAATTCAGAATTCAAAAAAAAATCAAAAAGCAAAACTAACGAAATAAGCAAAAATTTGTAACTTCTTCGCAAGCTTGAAAAAAAAGTATAAAGAATAGCGGAACACCATTAAAGCTTTATGCATGCCTAATTTCCCATGCCATGTGATTTCTGTCATTTTCTTTTTTCAATTTTCACACACAAGCTCCAAATCGTTCCCCACCGCAATCATCAATCTGTTGAATTAAATTCAAACGAGACCGAAAGAGAAACAACGAGGAAAAATTTACTATGGCGGTTCACAGCGTTTTCTGATTGGCTGTGAAGTTCCATTTTTGAATGAAGGAGGGATTTCCCTAGAAAACCATTTTTCATATTCTAATCTAGCAATTAGTCTGTATGTCGGTCGCATAAGGCACAAATTGTTTGACAAATTGCTGCATTTTCCTGAACAAAAAACTGAAATTTCAAAATTTGTATTGGGAAATTATCCTTGAATCGACCGTAAAGATTTGAAAACTTTGCGTCAGTCAGTTTTCCACTTGCTTCGATCACTTGAAGATGAACGGATCGAATTGTTTGTGAATTGCGGTTGCCGAAGATGAAAACGATTTTTGTGACTAATTGCGAGTAAAATTTAAAATCCGCAATAAACATTGAAATTAAAGTGGTTCAAGTGATTGTTATTAAACTTTGCGAAACTTTGAATTTTGTTTTGATTTTGTGTTAATGATACACTTTTGATTATTTTACTGTTTGGTGTTTATGAGTATGTTGCAACAAGGATACTACGATATCGAGAGTCCTGGCAGTTGTTCAGTGTCGGGCACGGAGTCCTGTAATACAACACCATTCTCAGTAAAGGATATTTTGAATATTGTCGACCAGGGCGATCCTTATTTAGGCTGCCATATGGAAAGGTCAGTTTTGAATTTCGCTTAAGATTTCACACTATTGAGAAAAAAGAATTCAAGGAAAAGGGAAGTGTGGTTTAAACAATGGAATTTTTATTTAAAGACCAAATGCTTTTTTTTCTTTAAATTCGGAGCATTATTCTTTTATTGTTTTGTATAAACACATGTGCCGAAATTTGAATAAATCTGAAGTTTTCTGGTTGTAGTTATGAAGCGTATGTAATTTTGATATTTTCACTTCAATTCCAACGGAAGCTCTACTGAAAACTAAAAAACAAGGTATATTTTAAAAAGAATTTGTCTGTGAGCGTTGTTTTGAAAATTTAAAGAGAAAAGTATTTTATCTGAAATTCTGGCTTACCACTAAAAGTTTTACTTTCGTTTAGAGAAACTAATAGTCATTAAAAGATTTAATATTTCAATAATTTAAAAAAGGACTGTAAAAAAATCAAAAAAACAAATTTTAAGAGCTACTGTTCATGTTTTCACCAAATTTCTTCAAACTTTGTATATTTGTCTGTTGTTCTCAAGGAATTTTTATTATTTTACTGAAAATTCTCAAGGAATTAATATTATTTTATATAAAACAAACAGATATTCCCGACCTTCAAGAATTGGAGTCGGATATTCTAAAATTTCAGTAGTCGGAGTTAGAATCGGAGTTGAGACTGCCCGGTTTTTGAGAATTATTAAATAAACATTTCCTATTCTTTACTTAATAAAGTTTTTAATCAAAACAAAATAAAATCATTATAAAATATGAAAATAAAAAATCATAAGTTTAAATTTGGTACAAAGCAACCGACTTTTAGCTAATAACTTTTTATCTTTATGTTTTTTGATGATTATATTTTGTTTTAATTAAAGGTATATTTCAAATAGAAAAATTTAATTATTCCGCAGTTATTATTGCACCTTTGTGCGTATTCGAAATTTTTTCAACGGAAACAAATTGCCTGATCTCATTTCATTCCTACAGGAAATTTCAATATATTTATAGACAAGTAAGAGGCGAATAAAAATTATGAATCCTTGAATTACAAGCAAGTTTTTTTTAATGGAAAGAAAACTAGCGACGGTATATTTTTCGAGTTTTCTATACCAAACCGCGGGCCACATTTAAAAAAAAAAAAATACAGTAACAGTTCCTTAATATTAGCACTGAAATTTAACTTGAAAATGTAAATACTATCAAATCATAACAGAAACTAATGCTTATGGTATGCTTATGGTTTGCTTATGGTTCGCTTATGGTTTGCTTGTTGTTTGCTTATGGCGCCGCAGGCGAATTTTTTTGGAAAATATACCTTGGACGCAAAGATTTTTGAAAATGAGCTACATATAAAACTCCGCCCTTTTTCTGCTTGTACGCTGTACTCTATTCAGGGGCGTTCAGAAGATTTTTTTAAAATTTGGGGCAACTTCTCTACAAATGCTAAAAAGATCTAGCCCAGTTATCCATGGTATTTTTATACCCGTATGGTGAAACCAAAGGGTATATTAGATTTGCCTTACCGTTTGTAACGCCAAGATCCCGTTATCACACACAAAAATGAATTACACCAGTGTGTTTAGAATGATAAAAAAAATTGAATTTTACATGTCCGTCCGTCTGTCTGTCTATGGCGCGGGTTACAGGCGCACGGATTGAGCTAGAGACTTGAAATTTTGCACAGATCCATTTTTCGTAAAATGCGAGGCTAAGTTCGTTAATGGGCAAAAATGGACCATTAGGGGGGGTACCCCCCATAGGAATGAAAATGTTTTTCGCGAATATCTCAAAAACGGTGCATCCTATCAAAAAAGTGCAAGAAGTTATTTGAAATATGATTCTACATAAAACTCCCATACATCAAAATCCGATTGGAACAAGTTTTAAAAAAACCTTTTTGGAAAACTTGAATTAAAATGAAATTTTGATACGCCGTTCAATTAAATCACCATACGGGTTTTCAATAATTGCCAGATTGGCAATTATAGCTTTTGTTATGTTTAAGTTCAACACACGATGTTGACACGGGCAGTGGGGCCAAAATTTTGAAAAACTGGTGTACGCGCGAAAAAAAACCAAAAATTTTTCATCCACATTTGCTTAAGATGCGAAATCTTAATGTAAGCGAATTATTAATAAGCGAATTACAATAAAATCACCGCTGCTTCCCATTTTCATCAAATTTCGTATTCATTCAACAAACCATCCAGATTTTCATTTTGCTGGGACATCTGTTGAATCTTTTTCAGCTATTCTTTGCTTCATTTCTTTTTTTTGAGAAATTTTGATTCTCAATTGGGTTTTTTTCAGAAATTTTGATTTGACATACGGCAAAAGGTAAAAATGTCTTTATCTTCCATTTAATTAATTATTTGCTCAATTTGCTTAAATCGTGTTTTTTTTTAATATGTTAAGTTGAGCCCCCAAAACCACCACCCCCTCTCCCCTTATCTACGCCCCTGGTTGCGATAATTAACGGCAAAGTTTGTTTTTTAATTTAGCGCCACTGCAGTGCAAAGGAAATACAATAATCCTTCTCTGGCTGTATTTTCGTGCAATTTTCATGCCAATTGCGCTTTCTCCGTCGTACTGATATATCTGTTTTTTTTCATCACTTTCACAATTATCAGACCATTTGAACTTTTGTGTGATAATACCTTTAGGCGAAAAAAATCATCTTTTATACAAAGTGCGGTCAAAACAACGTCAAAGTACGGCCAAGATACTGTCAATGTTTCGTTGTCTGGAAATTAATTTTTACTTTTATAATTTTCCAAGTTAAGTGATTTTTTTGTGTATTAATAAATCTTTTTAACAAAAGCCAAACGCAGTTTTTATACCCGCATCGTGAAACCAAAGGGTATATTAGATTTGCCTTACCGTTTCTAACGCCAAGATCCCGTCATCACACAAAAAAATTAATTACACCAGTGTGTTTAGAATGATAAAAATATTTAATTTCTGCATGTCCGTCCGTCCATCCGTCTGTCTGTCCGTCTGTCTGTGGCGCGGATTGCGGGCGCACGGATTGAGCTAGAGACTTGAAAGTTTGCACAGATCCGTTTTTCGTAAAATGCGAGGCTAAGTTCGTTAATGGGCAAAAATGAACCATTAGGGGGGGTACCCCCCATACGAACGAAATCGTTTTTTGTGAATATCTCAAAAACGGTGCATCTTATCAAAAAAATCCAAAAACAAAAGTTATTTAGGATATGATTCTAAATAAAACTCCCATACATCCGATTGGAATAAATTTAAAAAAATCTTATCGGAAAGTTTGACTTCAAAGTGGAATTTTGGTACAACTGTTCACCGTTCACTTAAACTTCGAACAATATCATATCACCATACGGGTTTTCAATAATTGCCAGATTGGCAGTTATGGCTTTTGTTATGTTTAATCATTAAAATTAAAAACGCGCTTGAAAAGATATAAAATTCCGAATATTACTAGTAAATTAAATTAAATTTAAAAAGTCTACAATGTTATTTCATTTATTCCAGTATTCCGCAACCAGGAAATACATACATCGATTTCGATGGTTATACAGGACCAGTAACACCAGTTCCCCACGGTTATATCCCTCAGCCGCACTCGTATAGCTACGAATACCATTCCAACTATCACGGCCATACACAGTATTCCCAAGAATATCACCATTACGTTCCGCATCACGCATTCTACAACAACAACAATCACATATCAATACCTGTCGAGAATGAATTTCAGGTGAAAGAGGAGCCGCCCTTCAACTCACCATCATCTTCTGTTGGCATGAGTAGTCAAACGGACACCAGTACGGATATCGCGGTCACATGCTCAGACAATGAAAAACGGAACATAGCCAGTATTCAACCGATATTTGGAATTCAACATCCAATTCCAGCCACATCCGAACATGTCCGAGATTTGGAGACAATCTGTCAGATTCCGCGATCCAAGGACGAAAGCGTTCAAAGTAAGAAACATCTTTTATTTATTTCAATTAACAAAAATTATTCATTTCCAGAAGATAGCAACCACATAGTCACGTCCTCCAAAGCTGAATTGCGGAAAAATGGAAAGCTGCGATCCAAACGAAAGCCAAGAGTCCTTTTTTCGCAGGCTCAGGTACTCGAATTGGAGCGTCGTTTCAGACAACAGCGGTATCTTTCAGCACCGGAACGGGAAGTGATGGCGCAATCGTTGAACTTATCAGCTACGCAAGTCAAAATTTGGTTTCAAAACAGGCGATATAAATCGAAGCGCTTGCAAATTGAAGGAACAACCACCAAGGACTCTTGCAGGATTTCAAATAAATCTGACTTGAAACGTTGTGAAAAGCAACTCGCACCTCCACAGGCGCAATTCATTCTGGAAAGACCTTCGGATTTAAGTTCGTATCCTTCGAGTCTTCAGGTTTCGTCAGCCCCACCACCACCACCACCACCTCCACCTTATCCCAGCTACAGCTTGCAATTCGATCAATACCAACCACATCCAAATTTATATGCCAATACCTATGATACGAAACCATTTTGGTAGCCAAGTGCAATGTCCGTTTTTTTTAATTTTAAGCACAACTTTTTGTAAATAACTTATGCTACATTTACACGAATGACAAATTTGTCATTTTTTTCTTGTCATTATGTTAATTCCCGTGTAAATGGCATAATTTTTGTAATTTTTTCTGTCAGAAAATGTCAATCTCTCATAAAAGAATGAACTTGTCCATTCTTTTATGCCAGATTGTCATTCGTGCAAACGCAATATTAGTTATGACAACTTTAGTATTCAACTTTTGTCATAACTAATATTGCGTTTGTACGAATGACAATCTGGCATAAAAGAATGGACAAGTTCATTATTTTATGAGAGATTGACATTTTCTGACAGAAAAAATTACAAAAATTATGCCATTTACACGGGAATTAACATAATGACAAGAAAAAAATGACAAATTTGTCATTCGTGTAAATGTAGCATTAAACTTTTGTTTTTAGCTATAAACATTTGTAAATAGAATTGTACCAAAGCAGTATTCTCAAGTACTTGTCCAAAAATGATTAATTCACTAGAAATAAAGACAAATTAATAAAAAAAAACCTCGTCAAAACGAAATTGAGATGAAACATGAAATTTTATTTATAAATCAATGGCGATGGTGATAGCGATTGCATTAATTGCAAGTGAATCGTGACCAAATGCACCACCAAATTGATATCCAGCATCCGTCGGATGTTTTGTGATTTTAGATACATTTTACTCAGTCCTCATACCGCAAAGAGTTCAGCTGAAAGTAGAAAACATAAAGAAGAAAGTATTAATTTTTAGATTTATGCTTTTTTTACTGATTGTCTCGGAATATCATCTCATCTCATAGACCAAAAGGGCATCTGTTTAACGTTGTGAGTCAAAGATACATTCGTCGTCGTCTTAAGAAAAAAAGCCACCGTTGTATCGAACTCTAGACGAGAGAGCACAGAGGGGAGTGGAGAAACGATACGATAACCCATCAGAACTATATTTATGGATATGAGTAATTAATAGACCTTAATTGTTAAACTGTTCAGAGATATGTAAATGGATTCATGCCCACGCTCGGGAACATATTCACACGAACACGTGGCCATTCAAATCGATCTAAATTCTGGTCTAAATACTACACGAATATTTCGATTGGATGCCTTTGCAGAGTAACACGAGAAATTTGTTATTTTGCTTCTGGGATATTGACAGCCAACCACATCGTCTTGTCTTGGGGTTGCTGTGTAATCGAAACTTTTAACCTCTTTATGTGTTCGTTTTTGACTTGGAAATGTTTGTTTATGGGATTTAAATTTGATGCACTTTCGTTATGAGATGACTTCATCATGAAAAAAAAATGCTCATAAATGGATTCATTGTTTGATCTATTTTAAGAATATTTGCCTGCGTTCGATTTGAGCAAGGATCATGTTTACAAGAGTGGAATGTAATCTTTGACATCCTCGGTGCTTAATGGGTTATTAAGGATTAAATTCGTTCCGGGTATAAATTTCCGTCCAAGGGAAATGTTGAATATTTAATTAATTTCCTGTATTATTTTTGTGTTGAGTAATTAAAATCAATTTGAGCACAAAATTAAAACAAATTACGAAAAAAAATATAGAGCTCGTAATTTTTTGTATTCCGTTTCACGTGAGGGACTTTTATGTAATTTTTGCGGAACGGAAACGAAAAAATTAAAGTAACATTACGTCTTGCATCCGCGAAATAGAAAATTTACTTCAAAATCCCATTTAAGTTATCTTTTTTATTTTTAAAAAGACCCTAAGTTATAAAAAATGATTCTAAACTTGAAAATTTAGTACACTTGAAAATTTCTGCCTTAACTTTTCCTAAAAACCAACAGCTTTTTTATTTAGTTTTTTTTTTAAATATTTTTTGAAACTAGCCAATTTATATTTGTCACACTTCTGAAGACTAAAACTATTAAATACGCCACGCTAATTTTCAGGTTCCATTAAATACGCCACGCTAATTTTCAGGTTTCTTAATCTCGCTATCGGCTTTCTTAATCCGGCACGCTTTTTGGGTATTTTTTAGATTGGTTCTTTTACCACCGTACCAGAGACTCCAATTTTTTTTACCACCGTCACATCAAAGTGTGTGACCATCGGAAGACCGTTATCGAAATAAGACGGTTGAAAATTTTTCAAACAGTATTTTTTTCAAAATTTTGTTGAAAAAATAAACTTTGTTTCAAGATTTTTTAAATAACTTATTATATTTAAAACTTATAAAGTCTTTGATCCAGGAAAACTGTTATTAAATTAATCGATTAAAACTTTTTCGCTAAAATCTGTGATAATGACCGAAAAATTTAAGAACTTTAACGGACAATTTGAAAATTTCAACAGACGTCAATTTCAGAATGACCACACTCTAGTTTTATATAGTCACTCTATTTCAAATCAGTTCAAATATTCGCGCCACTCAAATATTCAAATTTTATTATATTCAAGTGTGGTTGATCCAGCGCTGTTATATTTTAATGGAATTCCACTTATTTCGTCTACAATTTATTTGACTGTTGTTTTGAAATCGGTGTACTTTTTGAAATAACGTTGAATTAAAAACATTAAAAACGCAGAGTAAAGAACTCCAAAAACTGTCACACACAGAACAAATTTAACTAGGCAACAGAAATGTGAAATTTTCTATTAATGCCATATAAGTTTTCAATTACATTCACATTTTTGTTTTTAGAAAAATTGCAATTTCAAAAATCATCGCGATTTTGAATTGAACGAAGAAAAAAATCAAACAAAAATGTCAACGAAAGCTTTTCAAAACACGCAAAACCTCGCAAATGTTTGTAGTCAATTTTGAAACATTTGTTTTGCAGTGTGGACAACTTTTGAAGGCTTTGGAAATGGATTATGTCAAAGCTAGAAATTTCACATATCAACAACTAGATGTCGGCACAATCGTTTTTGAAATTTTCAAAAAAATTGGAAGTTTTTAGAATAAGAAACGTAATAAATAACAAGTATTGAAATAATAAATATTTCGAAACTAAATGAGACATGAATTTGTGAAAAAAAAAATCAAAAAGTAATTGCGGCAACCAAAAACAACACATTAAGAAAAATTCAATTCAAATCAAAACTCAAAAAAATTCTCTTGTTGCAAAATAGTAATTTTATAGTAAAATTTTAATGAAGTAAGGAATAAATAAGATAGAAAGATCATACAGTATTTATAACGTGTTCAAATTGAAACAAATTTGGGTTTCAAAATGACGATAAACAAAGCAAAAGTGTTTTAAAAAGTTCAAAAAAAACCTACCATAAAATTGCCTCGTCTGGCTTCTGAAAACTTGCGTCATTTATGAATTTTAAAGTGATTTTAAAATAGTTAAAATCTTTGATAAATATATTTAAACTTCATTACAAACAACCTTGTCCAAAATCCGGTAGCAGCAATCTCAACAATCAATTTTCAGATTATCCAAATTCCAACACGATTACTACTAGTCGGTTATATTTTTAAACGATAAACAACTGATAAGAAGTTAGAAATTTTTCAAAAATTATTAATTTTCATAAAAAGGATTAACATTAAATATACCGAGATCTAAGGCTTTCACTTTTTATGTGTGGGATTAAGTCAATCGATTATCATTCAATAAAATTCGTTAATTAGTTAATTTTTTTAGTAAGACAGGCGAAACAAAGTAAGGCCTCGAGCCAAAATTTGTTATTTCTTAATCCTTATTAATTTTTTACGAAATAAAAATGTTTTTTTAGAATAAAATATAATTAAACCCTATTAGTCATAGATTTATTTTGTTTAAATCACATCCATCACTACAAAATGATTGGGACATTCAAATTTCTTTGTAGAGTTATGAGTTTGTAAATTTAAATCATTAAATCATGTGGAAAAACAACTTCTGATGATGTATTCAAGTTTCATCAAGGTATTCGCACGTTTTTCTTGAAATCTTTGGCGGTGACTTGGCAATTTGATAATCGAAATTTTACAAAGAAATTATCATATCGATTGTCATAATATCAAAGAAATTAACACATGGATCAATAAGTCCCGAGACTAACCCAGAGATGACGCTCGTAGTAAACCAGTAACCACGTCTTTCTAGAGCACTAACCTTTGCTTGAAACGTGTCAAAATTTTAAGTCGATCGGACCAGAAACAGCTGAGTTATCGAGGTTGGAGTAAAGTCGTTTTGTAGTTTGTTTAAAAAATGGAAAAAACCGAGTTTCGTGTTCTGATAAAACATTGTTTTTTAATGGGTAAAAACACCGTGCAAGCGAAACAATGGATTGAAAAATGTTACCCGGACTCTTGTCCATCAAAAGCAACGATTTGTCGGTGGTTTGCCGAGTTTAAACGTGGTCGTACCGACACAAATGACGCGGAACGCTCGGGTAGACCTGTGGAAGCCGTTACACCGGAAAATGTGAGTGAAGTGACAAAAATTATAATGAAAGATCGTAAAGTGAAGCTCCGTGAGATTGCTGAGATAACACAGATATCATATGGAAGTGCATTTACTATCCTTCATGAAAAATTGAGCATGAAAAAGGTTTTTTCCAAGTGGGTGCCGCGATTGCTTTCGATGAAACAAAAACAGCAACGAGTCGATGATTCAGAAAGCTGTTTATCGCTATTTACTCGCAATAAAAAAGATTTCTTGCGTCGTTACGTGACCATGGACGAAACATGGATACATCACTACACTCCAGAGTCGAAGCGGCAGTCATCTGAGTGGCGCACAGCTGGCGAAAGCCGTCCGAAGCGTCCGAAAACGCAGCAGTCAGCTGGCAAAGTCATGGCGTCAGTTTTTTGGGATACGCATGGCGTGACGATTGTATCACCCTAAAAGGTGATTATATTGATGAATAAAAAAAAATTTTGCAAAAAAAATGTTGTTTTCATTGTTAGTCTCGGGACTTATTGATCCATGTGTTAGTTTAGGCCGAAATTTTTTCAATTCGATTTGACAAAAATTATTACAATTAACTACTAATAACTGTTTTGAAAATATAATCGTGAAATCATTGCAGAAATTGAATTTTTCTCTATCAATTTGAATGCTGCAGGCTAGATAGGTCCAAAAATGGGGTTCAGCTCCACGGAATTTCTTAAATCTTTCACTTGTGAGGACCAGCAGATTTTGTTGATTTTGTAGCCCTACGGGTACACAGGTAAAATTACCTGTCTTCGTGTACCAACATAATTCGAAGGTTTTTGTAAATGTTCTTGTTCCGGGCACATGGCAGGCATGGCAGGCATGACAGCGTAGCGGCTGGCGCACAAATTAAAGAAATATGAAATTAATTCGGAATTATTGTTCGACTATTTACATCAATTACGTTGATGGCGCGATAAGCGTCGATCAAACGATTTATTGTGATCATTTTGGCCGCACAATCAGATCGTTGATCACGGTTTCGAGGTGCAGGAATTGTGCTGCGTCACTTAATTACAAATTGTTCTCCGGTGAGGTCTCGGCCGCTGATGGGAAATCAAAAACGGACCTCAACATTTTGACGGCCAGGCCGAAGAGGTTAAGGCTGGGCTTTTCTTGTATCCTCGGACTAATTGCGCGCGCCTGTGTGGCTTCGTGATGAATTGGCTGAATCTGCCGAGTTACATACAAACAGCGTTCACCAAAGGAGGAATTCAATTTCTGAAGGTTCCAGCAATGTTTCTCCAACTTATGTTGGTATGTTTTCTAAAACAAACGCGAGCTTTCGTTGATGCAATCGTTTTGGAAAGAATTTGATTCGTAATTTTGACAAATTGGCTGGAGATTTTTATTAATGATCTCAAGCTGAGTAAAAGACGAAACATTGGTACAACGAATTTTACCAAATACAGAACAAAATTTGTTCCTAAATGACATGAAGTAATTGAATTCAAGAGCATGTTCTATTTAGATTATAAAAAAATCACTACAAGTTTTTTTTTTTAAAGCGTTTTCTATCAAGAAAAAATCTACAATTAGAATTACTTCCAGTGGCCTATTTCACCAATTTACAAATTTGTATTTACAAGTGTTTTTCAAGTGATTTTTAACAAATTTTGTAAATTATTGGGCTATTTTGCTTCAGTACAAATTTGTAATTGTAATTTGTAGTTTGGTGAAATAGGCCCCAGTTAATTTTTTCTCAAAAATTGTTTCTAGCTTTTTCGAAACAAATCATTTCGCATATTGGTGTTTTTTTTTCGAATTTTCAGCCATGCAGTGAGAGAAAGAAAGTTTACTTGAGTGAAGGCAATTTTATGACAAGTAAACTATTAATCCACTTAAACCACAATATTTGGCCCTTATAGCCACACTTCATCTTCATAAATGTAAAAAAAAACCGAAACATTTCCAAGGTTCTTACTTAAATTTTTAGTTTCGGTACTATTGCCAAATTAATCTCGGTTATATTGCCAAATTAATCTATTTGAGCCTAACGTTTTTTTTTCTGAAAGACTAATCATTTTTACTTTTTTATATACGACCGGTTTAATTCGAATTATAAAAGAGTTTTGTAATCATAAAAAATTTCGACTTTTTTTAATTTTACCTAAAAAACATTTCTCGAGCACTCCCGATTAAATTGGAGTCATATTATAGAGATGTGGTTCTGTCAGTCTATTAGTCTGTGTGCAACATTTCTCAAAAACTATTTGAGCTACGAAATTTTACAGCATGTTTGGTCCTAAAAAGCGAATATACTTTTCATGGAAATCCGTTAACCGGCAATGAACAAAATGGCGGCTTGTTTGTAGTCGAAATTTCATTTTTTGACATTTTCTTGAAAACTACGCTTTTTTCGTAAATCATACATTTGTCTTTTGCTAGAGCTCGGTATCTCCAACCGTTATCAAAATATGCAGCTATCAAGATATACCGTTATCAAAATATGCCGTTATCAAGATATACCGTTATTTCAAAAAAAATCAGTTCTGTTGTGATTATTATAAAAACCAATTGTTTTTCTATGGTTCAATATATGAGATAAATTGAAGAAAATAGCATTTGCCACAATTTCGTTATTTACCATTATTCGCTACCTTTATTCTTTCTCAAGATATTTTTATTAAAACATAAATATTTAGATTTTTGAGAACCGATTGCAAACTAACGGTTTTTCGGCAAAAAAAAACAGTGAAAAGAAAAATTAAAAATTTTAAAATTCTCTTTATTTTTCCGCTATATTTTATTTATATATTTTATTTTCCTGTCATGTGGAATATGCATGGTCAACAGCGATCAACTTTAGTTAGGAGAGGAGAAGTTTGGGTGGCAGAAGGAAAGTTTGGCCCTTCTAAATAAATTAAGATCGGATTTTTTTTTCTCAGTGTAGATTTTAGTGGTCAATTTTGTAATTTGGTAAATGTACAATATTTGATTTTCGATCTTGAATCTTTTTAATTTTTAAGATGAGGTAATGTCAAAAAATTCTTCACAATTTTTCAAAAGATCTTTAATTTTTTTTTTTTTTTTGAAGAAGATGATCGCCTTTATCCATTTTAGGATTTTTGAACATCAAGATTTTTGAATTGGGTCTGGTGCTGCCATTTTATTTTAAAAAAAACACAAATTTTTTTTTTTAATTTTGGAATTGAAACTCTTATGCAGCTCCCCGACGGAACATTATTCAAGTCATGTACCGATGAACTTTATTCATATTCAGAGTGCCACATACAATAATATGCCATTCCCTGGAAAACTGTTTCATAATTAATTCAAAAAGCTGAAACCCTGTCATCCCTGAACGTCGACGAAAAAACGAACGGCGATAATGATCCATATTATTTCTATGGGATTGCATGGAACGGCGCAATCTACTTGTATAAATCTGTGGATTTGAGTCTTGGATTTGAGAGGCCATATGCACTATAGTCTTAAAATGCTATATTGACTTTAGTGAACAAAATATATCGTGATCAAAAAAAGTCGATAACGGGTGAAGGGGTGGGAGAGCTGCCAATACTTGACCAGATCCTCATGCAACCTATGGGAAAAACCGCATTAAAATCGGTTATGTAGTTTTCGAATTAAGGTATCTCCAAAATTAAGGCATTTTCAAAGGTTTTGATAGAAATAGGTGCGAATAAAATGAATAAAATCTAGCAAATACTTTTACTACCAGATTAACACATCTAACCCGGCCCTTACACGCGTCTGTAGAGCTGACACAATCGCTGACACAGTCTCGTGTAAATGCACCGACTGCCAGTTCGCTAAATGTGTTTTAATTCGTTGTCAGTAATTTGACATTTGAAGTCTGTGCTACTGACAGACTTTACAGTCGCGTGTAAAGGCCGGGTTAGTACTAACGTCCATATAAATTGTATCCTAAAACGAGTTTAATTCCTAGTAAAAGCTTTTACTACAATAAATTTTATTTACAAGGCCCAAAATGCTGGTAGCTCTGTGGATTCGAAAAATGTTTTTCTAAACTTTTAAGGACATTGCAGGCAACTTTTTTTTCTTGCAAATTTTTTAGTTAAATTATCTACAAATAAAAAATTTTTGTTAAGAAAATTTAAAAAAAAGCAGTGAAAATAGCCTTTATGGTCTGTTTTACCAAAAAATGCTCAAACTTATGTAACAGATCTTAGACACTAAATTCATCTTAAGCGGCGTCCAAACGCGCGGTTTTTTGCTCCGTTTTACCAGCGCAAACCGAGTCTGCGCGGGCATGTCATAGCGTCTGGACGATACACAGTTAGTTCGAGCGGATCAAAAGTTCGGCCTGTTCGAGTTCAGGTTGTGTCTGAAAATAACTGTGGCACGCGAAGGCAAATCGTAGCATGTGGACGAAAATTCAGTCAGTTTTTGTGTCACTTTGAACATTAAATCAACATGAGAGATTTGCGGCTTTATTCAAAAGAGTTTTTGGAAGAATTCCTAAATTTATATAAAGAGTTTCCGTGCTTGTGGAAAATAAAATGTAAGGACTATAGTGATCGCAATTTGAAAAACAATGCATATGAAGTGCTTATTAATAAATTAAAAGAAATTGATAAAAGTGCCAATCGCGAAACGGTTGTAAAAAAAATTAATAACCTTCGAAGCTGCTACAGGAAAGAATTGAAAAAAATTAACGCTTCCATTCGTTCCGGTGTTGGGGAAGATGAAGTACACCTCTGGTATTTCTCCTTGCTCGATTTCCTAAAAGATCAAGAGACACCGCGTCCAGCAAAGTCAAATATGGATACATCCGAGGAAAGTCAGGTAAAAAAACAATGTGTTTATGCACGAAGTTTCAAACAAAACTGCGATAAAATATAAAAAAAAACGGAACCGTGTGGACGCGAAGGTTACTCAGTTTTTTTTACATAGATAACCGTGCAAAATAAGTCGTAGCAAAAAAACCGCGCGTTTGGACGCCGCTTTACACAACCGTTTACACAAAATTCAGTAATTTTGTTCCTGAAAGACGCCGGAATTCGAGTTTCTTCATATAAAACCGGCTGAATAAATTTAAATTTTGACAACTTTTGCTAAGTGAATTTTTTCAGCGGTAGATGAATAAAATTCGCGCAATAAATTCTGAATGAAATTCGTCGATAAATTCAAGAAAAAATCGCACGTGCAAACGGGTCCTAAGAGCCGAACTAATCATATATAATTTACTAACCTTACGTAAATAATCAGGTTAGTTAAGACATTATTAACTGAAATTATAAATCAACACTTATAGGCGAGAACCAATAGAAATTAGAGTCAATTTTTAATAGCACCATATTTTCAGCTTGCGCCAACTTCATAAATAAAGTTGTGAACAATCAAAATGGCTTTTCCATCCAGACTCAGATCGCAGTCGCAAAAGAATCCACCTGAAGCAGGTAACGCCATAAAGAAATCAATTTAATTTGAAAGGTTCGAAGTAAGATCTTTTCGCTAAAGTTGAAGTTAAAGTGAGCATAAAGATATTTCATAAAGTCAATAAATGTTGAAAATGAAATACTCCCGGCCAACAACCAGCAAACAAACAGCGCAGAAAAATTTGCGCCCGATCAATAATTTATGGCAGTCGCAATGGATCGTTTGATCATTTCGCGGGCCCCAATTGAATGAACGATCGCAATCAAATGATCTCCTGTTGAATGCCGCCACAATAGTGCAAAAATGCAATTTACCTGACCTGAGAGACCGAATCGACATTCAGCCGGATTTTCTATCTGTTTTGTCATTTTCCTATTTATCTCTCAGATTTTCATCGATATTTTTCAATTTTTCCAGTTTTCCACATCGCTAGGTCCATATTCAAAATCTCCGTACAATCGGCTAAGAAAACAAATTTATATTTATCATTAAATTGAGAGACGGGACTAAGACAAAGCTATAGAATAAGACAACCAAAAAAAATACAAATGGTGAATATAATGTTATTAATAAATTTTGACGGCTTTCCCGTTGTGATATTTTGATGTTGTGGTGGTTTAGTGGTCGGCATAAGAGAAAGCCACAATATTTGAAAACCCAACATTATGTTTTATCCTACATAGGTATGGATATAGCATATCGAAGCTCAACATTGAATCGTTTTGAATGAAGACATAATGGTTTAACACTCACTTGTAATCATTTCAGCAATTCCAAATGGTCATATCGGCTGAACTATGGAATATTATTGTCTTCGGCATTCAGCATTCAATATTTTCATCGTTCAACAACAAAGATATCAATAAATAATTCGTTTATAATATGCAAACGTTAAATAATTTTATGGCGATCGTTTTATGTTAACATCCGAGTGAAACAGATTGAAATATCCTAGTCGTTCGGCGATCGTTCTGCAAACAAATCCAAAGATCAATGGAAAAATGATTAAAACAAGAGTCAATCTGAGAGTTTCTCAACAGATAAACATAATATCATTGGTTATAATACAATCGCCAACATAAGAAAATACGATCGAGTGTAAGATCGTGAACATGAAAAGCGATCGAAATCGTTGGGGCGCACATTGATAATCTGCTTGATCAGGCATGCGTAGATCCCTTAATAAAGTTGTAATAATATCATGTTGATCTTGTACAATTTTGTACTAATATTCCAACCCACTCTTTTGACGTTCATATGGTTTTAAATGTTGTGGAAATAATTTTTGAATTGTTCAAATTTACATAATAACGGATGAAACACGGAAAATTGGTGCTATCTTTGAATTCTACGTGTTTAAAAGTTTGGTAACAAAAACATCTTGAAAAAAATACGAAAAAACTGGCATGAAAACCTTTTCAAAAAAATTAAGGAGAAAATTTTAGAAATACATCTCGACAATATTGAGAAAAAACCAGATGCCAGTAAAATACCAACATTTTCGAACTTCATTCACCTCGTCTCCCCGCCCGCACTTTTCCACTATTTTTGGTCTGAGATTTAGCACAGCTGTCACACTTTTGCAGGTCCCCTCCCCACTAAATATGTAAAAAAAATTGTTGAGAGGATATTTTTATACCCGTATGGTGAAACCAAAGGGTATATTAAATTTGCCTTACCGTTTGTAACGCCAAAATCCCGTCATCACACATAAAAATGAATTACACCAGTGTGTTTAGAATGATAAAAATAATTAATTTTTGCATGTCCGTCCGTCCGTCTGCCTGTCCGTCCGTCTGCCTGTCCGTCCGTCTGTCTGTCCGTCCGTCTGTCTGTCCGTCTGTGGCGCGGATTGCGGGCGCACGCATTGAGCTAGAGACTTGAAATTTTACGCAGATTCGTTTTTCGTAAAATACAAGGTTAAGTTCGTTAATGGGCAAAAATGGACCGAAACGGAAAGTCCTGTAAAGATAACGAAAATATCCTTTTCCCATTTTGCCTCGCAAAAACTAATATTAGGAGTTTTTTGGGTTCGCTGATCTCGAATCTGGTGTTAGAATTTCAATATTAGAAATGTAAGGCCTGAAGGCAATCCGATTTTTAAAATAATAAAGTACACACTGCTTTACAAATTCACATTATAAAGAAAATAATGCCGTAAAATTAGAACCATTAAATTAGAACCAGAAATTTAAACACTTTTATTGTTCCAATTTTTTTTTTTGTCGGAGTCGAGAGTTTTTATAACGACTTTTCTACCAACAACAACATGAACTTTTCTAACAACCTCAACATTTAAAATGACTATCGTTGAAAATGACTATCGTTGAAAACGACTATCGTCGAAAACGACTATCGTCGAAAACGACACGAAAATCGGAATACGGGTGAATAAATACAAGGAAGCCAAAATCCTATTAAACATTGCTCCGAAGGATTTAAAAACCCCCTTCTGAAAAAAGTACCATTAAAAGTCAGTACAAATGATGTGCCAATCATTTTCTAAGAATCCTTAAATGGCAAGTGAATTTCAGTAATAATTTAAAACGACAGTTTTTCAAGAAAAAATTAAAATGGAACGTGCAGAACGTATGTTGCCAGTAAATAAAAAATGCACTCCATGTTAACATTAAAAAATGTTCATCTTCAGACAAAATTAATGATTTTTCTGCTCGAATTGACTTTTACTATTTGTTTCTGGCAAGTTTGTAGCTAATCAAAATGATATTAGTTAATGGTACGGACAGTATTCGAATTCCACACTATAAAAATATTGTTTTTTTTACAGAAAACCTTTTATGAGTAGGACATTTTAGGCAAATAGTTAGAGGCTCAAGAATTAATTTCTGGATTCCACCGGCAGGAAATTTAAATATTGTAAACTTTTAGATAATTATAGTGAAACAAAATTGTAGGATAGGATATTATAACTTAGTCTCCCACTTATGGTCGTTTGCACCAAAGAAACTTAACAATGAAAGCCAAAATTAAATTATTTAAGTCCCAGAATGTCTATGATTTAAAAAGGCTAAGCACAAGTTAATTTTTTAAGAATAGTTGGCGCAAACGGGCCATAAAAATAAAAAAATTTTAACAAAAATTAAAATACCTCGTACTAATTTTTGTCTTATTGCCTCCCACCTCTCCTCCCCTCTCCAACCCTTCCATCCCTTCCAACCCTCCCATCCCTTCCAACCCTCCCATCCCTTCCAACCCTCCCATCCCTTCCAACGCTCTCTTATAGACATACTTCCATTGATTATGTGTATGGAATTTAAAATAACCGTCGATTCTAACCCAGATTTCCTCCGTCACAAATGTGCGACTTTTTTGTGGGCGATAAAAATTTACCACATTTTTGAAATGGAGAATTAGAAAATTTTGATTTTAATTAAAATACGGAAAAAATCAAATTGGTACATTTTAAAAATCCCAATTGAAACGGTTTTACTGTGCGGTTAATCAACTGCTCACGGTTAAAGTGATACGATCGTACGTGTGTTCGTCACGATGGGTGGGTCACAAAAAAAATACTGTACGTAAAGGGAAAAAAACCCTCCCGAATGAGAGAAATGTTACTGATATTTCAATTAATATCGTACACCTTCTTGTAGCAGCACCAAAATGGGCAGCAAAAACATTAATCGACCGATCGAATAAAAACGATATTGCCAGGTTCAGGTTGTTTGTCAAAATCGATACGATCGAGGAGCGTTAGATGAAAAAGTTACACGTTGTCAGGTCGAAATACATTAATTACAGTTGACGATTTAGCTGGAAAATCCGAGTATTGACAGTGAAACTGAAAAAAAGAACATTCGATGGCTCGTATCGAAAAAGCTGTGCTGGAAGGTAACAAGTAAATTATGAAAATACTAAATCACACGAAATATAATCTGTCATGCAGCACAAATAAGTTATGATTATGATCTTGTGTCTACAGAAATTGGTAATAAACTACATGGCATAATATTTTGTAGTATTTGTATCACAGATTTTTGTTTTTTTTTTTTTTAACAAAAAAAGGGAAACATAACCGCATCAGTGACGAATTCCATCATTCTTTATACAACTTTGCTATGCAATCGAGGTTCATGGAATCCTTTTTGTTTGACAAATTCATATCTTTGACAACGTAGCAGCACAGCATCAAAATATTATCTACCGATCTTCGAAGATTGCACAATTAATTCTTTTTTGTCTGGAGCGAAGGACTGTGACATGATTTATGGTGTCCTAAATGAGTTGAACGATTTCGAAGACAATCCAAGAAAACTGTAGAGCGGATCCTCCTCATTCTAGATACAAACAGGAAGGGAATATATTTCGAAAATAAGAGTAATATGAATCCATTTACAATCGGCGATTCCAATTTCTGAATCCTTGGAATCCCAGAAATATATTATCCACATATAATTCATTGTTATTTTTTTTTTCATGAGGAGATGTGCCGATTTAATTTTTTCGTTAGCCTTTTACTGCCGATCGAGTATCTACCGTCGAATATCCATAATCGAGATACAGATACCGAGTCAACTCGTTAAAAACAATCTCCTCATCTTTTTCGTGATCTTTCCGTTGGCTCTGTGTCCCCAAATTGACAACAGGAATGAAATATGACGGTTAATTTGTATCGAATCATTTTTTTCGATACATAACTTGATGGCCTCTTGAATTTTTTTAATGATTTCCTTTAGATACACACATCGGTACATTCGAATTCTGGATAAGGGGAAAAAATGGATATCTATTTGGGACTCAAGACCTGGATCTGTATTTCTTTTTTCATGTTTTTATTAAGTTTTTCTTTACCGTCAGCCCTGCTGCTGGCTGCCAACATTTTTTTCTTATCTATCGACAAAAAGATCTGATTCTCAAAACGATTGTTTTTTGGCTGATGATCACTTGCTCATGTCGAAGATATTTGAAATTCCAATCGATGTCCTTTTTTGTCGAATTCAACATCTCAAACTGAAACTAACGATCAGATGTGTCTAACCGATCGCGATGATCTTCAAAATTCGATCCTACTACCTCCATATATATTTCTTAGCCAAATTCTTGGGTCATTTGAAATCAATAAAAAAAAATCTTATTGACGAACGCCCAATTGACATCCTTCGTAAAATTCAACGAAACAATTTCTGATGATCTAGGCGCGATCATTAATTTATCATAATTAATTATTGGGGCTACTTGTGTTGTTTTTCATATTGTCATGTGGGCGTCGATTATTTAAGATCGGAGATTTCTTGGAATTAAGGTGTTCGGTTCATTTTAGAGTTTTTTGTGATAATGGCCTCCATAATTGGAGTGTTTTGATCCATTCCAGAATTGAAATTAGCTTTGAAACACATAAATTAGTTGCTTGTTATGAAGAAACTATTTTCATTAAAAATGTCAATCGGAAAATGTGATTAAAAGATAACATGAAAACAGACAGTTATCTTTTGAATATATTTGTAATCAATTTATAATTTTTTATGGTCAACAGGTCGCATTTGTAACAAAAATGGTCTCTTAGAGAAATTTGATTATGAGTTATTTTCATAGATTTTCTGAAATTTCATTCTAATTACGATTACATATTAAAAACATAACAAAAGCTATAATTGCCAATCTGGCAATCATTGGAGACCCGTATGGTGATATTCGTATCAAAACTCGAACAGTTGTACCAAAATTCCACTTTGAAGTCAAACTTTCCAATAAGATTTTTTAAAATTTATTCCAATCGGATTTTGATGTATGGAAGTTTTATGTAGAACTAGCTTGCATACCCGTCGTTGCCGGGTTAAGTTTTTTCAATTTTTTTTATGGTCTATGTTGGAGAAAAATTTCAGGACAATCGGTTCAGTAGTTTCACCGCGAAAGAGTAACGTAGCGCAAAAACTAAGTTTCGCAATCACTTTACCCCCTCCCCTTACTCCCCCCACCTATCGGGCTACCTTTTAATAGGTCTATGTTGGGGCTGCAATACCGACGAACATCTATGCCAAATTTCAGGCCAATCGGTTCAGTAGTTCCCCGCGAAAGAGTAACATAGCGCAAAAACTAAGTTTCGAAATCACTTTACCCCCTCCCCTTACTCCCCCCACCCCTCGCGCTACTTTTCCGTATGCCTGTGTTGGAACCAGAACTACCAAAGACACTCATGCCAAATTTCAAGTCAATCGGTTCAGCCGTTTTCGCGTGAAAGAGGAACAGACAGACAGACAGACACCAACTCATTTTTATATATTAGTATGATCATATCCTAAATAACTTTTGTTCTTAGACTTTTTTGATGAAATGCACCGTTTTTGCGATATTTACAAAAAACGTTTTCGTTCGTATGGGGGGTACCCCCCCTAATGGTCCATTTTTGCTCATGAACGAACTTAGCCTCGCATTTTACGAAAAACGGATCTGCGCAAAATTTCAAGTCTCTAGCTCAATCCGTGCGCCCGCAATCCGCGCCACAGACGGACGGACGAACGGATGGACAGACGGACAGACGGACAGACGGACGGACATGCGAAAATCAATTTTTTTTGTCACACTGGTATAATTCATTTTTTTGTGTGATGACGGGATCTTGGCGTTACAAACGGTAAAGCAAAGTTAATATAACCTTTGGTTTCACCATACGGGTATAAAAAAGAATCACAGAGCAGCTAAATTTTGTACAATAGTTAAAAGATTTCTTTTTTAATTTGACTGTTGAAGTAAAAAAAAACTTTTCCAAAACCAAAAGTTAGATTTTTCTTAAATATTTTACTAAATTTTTTTGAAATATTTTGGCTAAACATTCATTGCTAATCCTCAATCCACTTTTCATTTCCTTAATTAAACATATGTCACTATAAAACTAAATGAAATTAATTAGATTGAATAAAATGATCAGAAATGTTATAAAATTATCTAACTTTTCGCTCCATCATTCGTAGATAAATCGTCACATACCAAAGACTAGTAGCCTGACATTTCCAAGAATCATCATTTTCCGGTTACATTTTAACGAATTCTGAATAAATTTCGATATCTTTTATTTTTCCATTTTATATATATTTTTTCTTCTATCTTTTCGTATCCGATTTTGATCTTTCAACAAATCAGTCCCTCCTTTGTTAGATTAACGAGGCTGTTAATTGGTGCGGCACATAAATATTATCCTTAATTCTCGAATAACAGTTTTATTTGAGTCATTTATCCCCACGGATCACCAGGTAATCGATGGTGGCTTAATTTGGACCTTTCCTTCTCTAACACACATCAACATAGCAGCATCTTGAAGCCTTGTTAAGACTTAACATTCGTTCTTTATTCCTTTTGTGTAGTTTATTTTTTTTTTTTTTGTTTTAGTTTCATTTAGAACAGAACATCTTTCAAGGTAAAAACTTTTTAAATGATTTGGTATCCCGTCGTGGCTCTTATGAGTTAATTTTTCAAAAAAATTTGTCTTTTTCCATAATTAATTGGACTTAATGTTAATAATTTGGCTGGACCCTTATGATGATTTTGTCTATTTTAAAAGTCATTTTAGCCAAGCATCCTTCACCCCCTCGCAATGAACGCCACCTGCCTGGATAATCTACTATTCCAGTCTTGTCGGTGTAAACAACTTACAGCCAAATGGAGCCGACTTAAAGAATTACGGATCACCAATTCTTACCTTTACCATCCTGTATTTGTAGCTATTACTGAATGTATCTTGGCTAAGTGTAGATTTAAAAAAAAAAGCCGGAGTGAACGTTAGTCTCTATGCATCCCCGTTGAGGGGCCGTGACTTATGATCATCGCATTGACTTGATTATTAATTGGACTCATTTGATAAACATGTTGGCGAAAATTAACTTGCGATCAATGAATGAATTAGCCCGCGCGATCACCTGCCACCATACCTGGATTCCGCCTCAGCGATCACTGATCCACGCTAGTTCCAAAAACCGAAACGATCATCGACTGGTCAAACTTCTTATGCTGCTTTTATTTTGAAATATTTTCTCGTTTTTTTTTATGCTTAATTTTACTGATATTATTTTTTTCTGTCGTTTTGTTTTGTTTTTAACTAATTTGGAGGGCCCACGCATCCACAGCGGAACATGTCAGATGATTTTTGACCGCGTACGGCTGTCTTGTTAGACCTCTTTTTTTCAGATTTGGAATTTCTGAATGAATTCTCGTGTGGCCGAAAATTATTGTCTGTAATTTTGAAGTTTTCTTGTTGTAGACAATCTCGTTTTGTTTCTGTTTCTGTTACTGTTTCTGTTTTAGTTTCACATAATTTTTTTATGTTTCGGAAATTTTGTATTATTGTGGCTATTTAGCATATTAATTTATGCTAATTGATTAGAGTCTATGAGTCTATGATTAGACTTCTTACTATCATGGGACATTTGGAGATTTTCGAAACAAGAGACCAATTAATTCTCAGGAAGATTATCTGTTGACAAGGAAGGCTGACAAACAGCCGCTTCGATTGCTGTGAACGACATTCTGTTTACTAAATTTTTTTTCCATATCCATGGATATGTAGCTTAAGTTAGGCTTGAGACTTTTCAAAAGATAATTTTCATGTTTTTTTTTCGCTGATTTTGGTGAATGATAGCTTTACAATCGAATCAAATTGTTTTTTGATTGTTGCCATGAAATTAAAATTTTGTAAATTTAAAGGCATTTTAGCATATGAAAAGGGCACAACTAGTTTAATTTATTGTTACTAATAAATTAGTTACCTAAAAGCATTAAATTACATTTTTTCTAGATTTTGATGACTTTCGAGTTTTGAGGGCGAGGATTTCCAATTAGTCTCACTTAAATGTATTTATTGACCCACTCAACAATTAATAAAAAATATCACAATTGTTTTTATTTTTTTTATTAGACTGCTGTAGACAAAGTATACCAAATAATATTAAAATCCCTCGATCAGAAGTGTTTTTGGGCGGGTAAAATTTCATGATTTTGCATTGTACATCGAAACGTCGTATATCGAGGTCTCGTATTTTTATTGATAATTTTTTGTGTGTACTTTGTGAAAATGATAGAGCTGCAAGTTCTGAATAATGTCTCAGTTTGAAAATTAAAACTTAAGTACAGGCGCGTATCGCATTGGCAAGCATGTAATATGGTTCCGAAGTGGCAATTTGAGTTTTTAAACCAGTAAAAACTAATATTTGAGCATTTATTGAGGTCAAATAAGCGAACAAAATTTTGTTCAAACACGAGACCAAAAATTAAGAGCAAACGAAATTTTTACGAAAAAAAATTCCTTTGTATGGGAAGGAGGAAGGATTGGTCCGATTGGATTTTTATGTATGGAACGATTATGTAAAATCATATTCTAAACACATTTTACCTTTATAAATTTTTCAATACGACTTATCTTTTTCAAGAAAATTGTGAAAAACCGGTTCGGTGTATGGCGGAAGGTAGAAGAAAAGGTCCTATTTTGCCCGTTTTTAGCCTTGCCATTTACAACAAACGCAACTTTACAAAATTACTGTAGCTCAATCCTTTCCGAAGTTATGGTGTTCACGGACAAAGAGAAGGACAGACAGACATGCAGGCAGACAGATGGATTCGAAACGTCATGTTATACAGTGAAAACCATCTGTAATGTAACATTTTCAGATATCGCCTCAACTGCATCTCCATTGTCATTTCGGTTGACACTGACTCCGGCCCCTCCCCCCTCTTCGTCACTTTTATCCCGATTTTTTGAAAAATATTTCAAGTTGCTAGCTCAACACATGCTCGAGTTATTTAAGATACGTAACACGGACTGTCAGGCAGGGACATCCTCAAAATTTTGCCTGAAACGGAAAGTTTCTATCTGCTCCCATTTCCAGTCGATCTCCGTAATGGATACAACACTTTCCTTCTATAGAAAGTAAACAGAACAAAAGCTTAAATTGCCAAACTGGCAATTATTGAAAACCCGTATGGTGATTTAAGTGAACAGCGAACAGTTGTATCAAAATTCAACTTTGAAGTCAAATTTTCCAACAAGATTTTTTAAAATTTATTCCGATCGGATTTTGATGTATAGGAGTTTTATGTAGAATCATATCATAAATAACTTTTGTTCTTGTACTTTTTTGATAAGATGCACCGTTTTTGAGATATTCACATTTTTGCCCATTAACGAACTTAGCTTCGTATTTTACGAAAAACGGATCTGTTCAAAATTTCAAGTCTCTAGCTCAATCCGTGCGCCCGCAATCCGCGCCAAAGACGGACGGACGGACATGCTAAATTCAACTTTTTTTATCATTCTAAACACACTGGTGTAATTCATTTTTTTGTGTGATGACGGGATCTTGGTGTTACAAACGGCAAGGCAAATCTAATATACCCTTTGGTTTCACCATACGGGTATAAAAAGGAATTTAAAAATTTCTTGTTCTTTTATAACCTCTAATTAATTATTGCAAAAGATGAAAGTGACACCCCCAAAATGTATAATATAATCGTATTTTTTTCCTTAATAAATAAAATTAGATAAGGTCATTGGCAAATGATTTCAAAGAAATCTTACAATTTCAAAGAAATTCGATCATACGCCGTTCGGTCAGAAACTTACCTGATATTTTTATATCGAAGAATCGTAGCAATAAAATTGAATGGAACCGATGATTTCTCACACTCAAGATCGATTTGTCTCTTGAGGATGCGTGTTAACAACTCTTGAGTACCTGATACAATGCTCCAGGTATCTTATTGATTTATTACACTTGACCTGATTTCTTTATTTCTAAAATATTCCCAACTGATATGGTTACGTAATAACAAAAAAAAAGTAAATTTTCCAGGCAATTAATACTTGACAAAGGACAAAGATGTTAAAAGTACCGACTTTGGACAGGTAGCAAGTAATCTATGATAGGTTCTTGTATGTTATTGGGCAACTGAAATCGTCTAAATTGATTGTGGATGAGATAAAATCAGTCGAAAATGCACCTGGATCAAGTCGATTAGAGCAAGTCGTTTGTAATAAAATATTTGGGTAAACATTTATTTTGCTATATGATTAATTATAATTTTTTGGACGGAAATTTCATTGTAATTATAACGATTAGAAAAATACTTTTAAAAGCATCTTTGTCTTCAGAGGTTACTGATTTTTCCAGACTACCTAATATTATGTTCTCAAAGGTTTGCTCAAAATCGCAGTTCCTTTTCAAACATATCACCAGAATAACTTTATAGACCTTTCGACTTAAAGTCGATTCGAAAAAAAAACGGTTTCATTCATTGATCGATAGAAGTGGTTGGTACCGACCTTCGATATAATTTAAAATGATAAATTTATGTTTGAAATAAACCAAGTGAATGACTTCAAAAAGGAGCATATTTCGAATTCGTATTCTGAGATGACATAGACTAGTGTCACAAACTGGAACTTATTTCATTTTAGCTAATCCTGATGATGCTGCTGACGCTGTCACTGCTTTTTGCACTCCATCAATGATATCCACAAGTCACAGCAGTGAAAATAGGCATTTTCACAAAAATTCCAGTGGCAGTGACAGCATCGCAGTGGCAAAAGGACAGCAGTTGAAGTCTCATGTCCGACATTTATATCGACATTCGTATGGCAGAATAATGCGATAATATAAAAAAAATACTCTTTCGACCATGATTCGGCGAGCCTAAAAAAATGGATAAAAAATGTCCATCGGAAATTAGATTTATGTCGGTGAATGATGAGAAAAAAGGGGCCGAACGTATAAATTTTTTCACTCGTTTTGATATATTTTTTTGCCGACTGGATTTGATATGCGACACAACATTCACAAGCGACAGAAAATCCAAAAGCACAGTGTGTCCGTAGAAGTGGGGAGGGGATTAAGGAAATGTTTACCCCCTATCAACAATTTTATTCGATGCATGACGACCGCTCTAAAAACTGTGATTTTTATCACAAAAATCATGAAATATAAATTTTTATATTCAAAGGCCTTCATAAATATTTAAAAAATCGCAAAAGGATCAACCGACCAACAGTACAAATTCATTTGAATAGAAACAATTGCACATGTGCGCTCTAAGATGAGAAAATCTAACATCATCTCCTCTCCCCTTTCCAACGAAATAAAATTAATGTACATATTTCCATGGAATTCATTTATGAAACCATTGTGCGATTTTATCTGTAATTCTTCAGGTAATCTAGTAATATTTCTTAAAATACCCACTACCACAAGGAATGCCATAAGACACTTTCGTTAATTTCAAATAATGTTAAATGCTTGGACCTCGAGATTAGATCACAGTCAGTTACTAATTAATTTCTCTGGAATAGTTTTTACCTGTGAATTGTGCAAACACAACATTTACATCAATTAGTGGTCTCTATTTTGTATAAAAGGAGCCGAAACCAAATGATAAGTAAACAGAAATTAACACATGAATCGATTTAATTAGAAGATCCAATGATGGTTTTCGAATGATTTTTAAAAAGTAATTCGAAAATACGTGGGCTGAAAGTGAGGCTCGTTAAAAATTAAATGGTGAAATTTCAGTGGCTACAATTTTTTATGGGTTTCAAAATTTTATTTTCAATCATTTTATTAGCGTTTTATTTTATTCTGAAGGACATTAATGTTAATTATTGAAATTTTTTTTGGAGACAATAGTTAAATTGACAGTGCATTATTAATAATAATTTATTACAACTATAATTCGTTTTTATACCCGTATGGTGAAACCAAAGGGTATATTAACTTTGCTTTACCGTTTGTACCGCCAAGATCCCGTCATCACACACAAAAATGAATTACACCAGTGTGTTTAGAATGATGAAAAAAGTTGAATTTTCGTAGCATGTCCGTCCGTCTGTCCGTCTGTCCGTCTGTCCGTCCGTCCGTCCGTCTGTCTGTCCGTCTGTGGCGCGGATTGCGGGCGCATGGATTGAGCTACAGACTTGAAATTTTGCACAGATCCGTTTTTTGTAAAATGCGAGGCTAAGTTCGTTAATGGGCAAAAATGGACCCATACGAACGAAAACTTTTTTTCTGAATATCTCAAAAACGGCGAATTTTATCAAAAAAGTCCAAGAACAAAAGTTATTTAGGATATGATTCTACATAAAACTTCCATACATCAAAATCCGATTAGAATAAATTTTTAAAAATCTTATTGGAAAGTTTGACTTCAAAGTGGAATTTTGGTACAACTGTTCGAATTTTGATACGAATATCACCATACGGGTCTCCAATGATTGCCAGATTGGCAATTATAGCTTTTGTTATGTTTTAATGTTCTGAATGTATGCTCCTATCTTCAATGGAAGACTTTTTCGACAAAGAAGACTCGAAAAAGCTGAGGACGCTTTCCATTCTAAACACAGATTTCGAGCATGCCCCTATTCTGGAGTCGAAGAGTGCCTACTTTATTCAATACAATTTTGTTAGAAATCTGTCAAAATTTTCTATTCGATTCAAAATTTAGATAAGCATTTTTTAAGCAAGTCATCATTTTTGACTTTTACTGTTAGGAATTAACATATTAGAGAAAAAAATCCATGTTGAAAAGAGTTTCAAAAATTTGGAATCTTACTTGTAGTTATTCGAAAATCCCAGTTTAAAACAAGTCTGTAATTAATGCCGAAATTTGGAATTTTCATCGAACCAATCATCGGACACAAAAATGAACTACACCAGTGTTAAGGCTCAACTACGATCGACATAGGAGCGCATATGTAGCTGCATATGTCATTTCCAGAATAAGAAAGTCAATGTTATTACCCACAATAGACATGTGTCAAAGTGTTGCCACTTTCAAACCTTCGTTAAACTTTCGTTAAGCATGAATAATTCGATACAAATGGAACTGGCATATGTAAATAGTGAACATAACCTAAAATTTCAGTGTGAATTTAATAATATTGTGGCCATATTAATTTCCACTTGAGGTAAAATGAAGATTAGCTTTTATGTTGACAGCTATGTATGTCAACATTCGTTGGGAATTTGACATTAACATATGCGCTTCTATGTCGATCGTAGTTGGGCCTTTAAGGATGGTAAAAGATTTTAATTTCCGCATGTTCGTCTGTCTGTCCGTTTGTCTGTCAGTCTGTCTATCCATATGTCTGTCCGTCTGTCTGTCCGTCTGTCTGTCGGCATATCTGTCTGTTCGTCCGTCCATGAACACCATAACTTTCGAAAGAATTGAGCTAGAGACTTGAAATTTTGTACAGTTACGTTTCTCGTAAATGGATAGACTAAGTTCTTGAACGGCCAAAATTTGACCATTCATTCCCTCCTCATCCACACAAACGAAACAGTTTTTCGCAATTTTCTCGAAAACGGTGATTCATATTGAAAAATTTATTAAGATAAAATGTGTTTAGAAGAGGATTTTACATAACTTATCCATACATCAATATCCAATCGGACCTCTGTTTCCCCTCTCCCATACAAATTGAGCACTTTTTCCTGTTTTCTCAAAAAACTGTTCACTGTTTCGAAAAATTTACAAAGATGAAATGTGTTTAGAATATGATTTTACAATACTGTTCTATACATCAAAATCCAATCGGCTCACTATCTTCCCCCTCTCCTATACAAATGTTTTTTTAATAAACCCCATACTATCATCATATAGCCACCATATAGAATAAATGACGATTGGCCCCTGGCAATTGTATAGCTTTTCTTATGTCTATCATATGGAGTTTAATTATATAAGAAAGATATGATCTTATCACCAGCACCTTTTTAAATTATACTATTGCTGTTGATTTTTTTTTCGCTATAACTTCTAGAGCAGTATGTATTTCAAAATGTTAAGGATGTGTCAAGAAATAATCAGAGAAAAATGGGGTTTTTAATATTTTTACAAGCATTTGAATTTTAAACTTTATACGTAAAAATCCCTTTCATATCAAGAATAGTGGGTTTTTTTCCTAAAAGCATTTTTAAATTTTAATCCTTTCAGCAGCCTTGCTAACGAATATAAGAAAAAAATCCTATGATATCCTTTTTCTCCTCAAACACACCTGTTGATTACTTGTCTTACCGCATCCACTTGATATATTTACAATTCTTTTAGATTTACCCTGAAATAAAATTTTAAACTTGGTTAACTCAAAACCGAATCGAAAAAAAACGTCCATTAGCGAACGCAAATACATGTGTTAAATCAGTTTCCGTTTTCGGCACTTTTTTGTACCACTTTACTCCTTTCACCAGTTCCAAGACAAACATAAAAAATAGATTATGCTCGTTTAACAAGACACTTGACTTAACCGCACTTGATATATGCGACTTTCCCAACTCCTGATTTCTGATTTTTGAACACTATCGCCAGTAGACCCTTTCGAAAAATCTTCATTTCCTTTCTTCCATATAGTTTGAAAGTTTTCTTCGCTTTTTGTCGTTTTTTTAGTTGCCGACAAGGAGTTTTCAGACCAACCAAATATGCAAAAACTGGCGGCGCCTAAAGGAGATGTTCGGTCGTCCATTAACAAGGGCCCAGGGACCTAAGGCAAATGTGGCGTAAAACAATCGCACAATAAAAAACCAACATTTTTGTTGTTGTTTTCTTAAATAGCTGTCAACCGATTTTCACCATATGTAAACGAATGTCCTGTGATCGGCTTTTCTACCTTAAGGAAACCTACTTAACAAGTTATTAACACATTCTCTTGAGAATTAGAAATGTGTTTGGTTTAGAATGGGGATTTAAGTGTAGTAATTTGAAAGTTATACGGGTGAGTATCGTTTGCGCCAACTGTTCTTTAAAAAAAATAAGTTTCACTTAGCCTCTTGAATTCGTAGAAATTCTAGACCTTAAAAAATTTAAATTAAGCTTAAGTATCGTTGGTACAAACGGCACTAAATGATTTTTGAAAAATTTATTTGAATTCGAATAGTTTTTTTTTCTATTTGATTACCGATCAAATCATCTTGTGATTAATTTTGAATTTAAAAAGATATTTGAAAATATTTTCTTTAACACATTGACTGCCATGGCTATCATTTTCGATAGCTGGGTCTACAATCTACATGCATACATACATACAATCATACATACGTACATTATACATACGTCTACACGTATTGGGATCTCCCTTACATTTTTGCAATATTGGTCTGGCAGTCAACGTGTTAAAAAACGAATTTCGTACATACTTCCCCTTTAACAACAGTAAAGATGAACATTTAAAATAAATAATTATTTGTCAATAATATTATCAACATTTCGGTAAATTTCCAAAACACAAAATCGATAAATAAACGTTTTAGGGATATCCTAAGTGTAAATTGGTAATCTGTTGTTTAAATACGGTCGGCATGTCTGTGGTGGCTAAGAAAGGAAGCCAAGCATTATCTTTGCATTGGCAACCGGCATGTCTTTACCTTCTTTTTTCAAACCTCACCAGGTCAATTTTTTTTTCGTTTGGAGCGAAGGGGGCTCTCATTTCATCGAACGATACTATATTTCACTTGTTAGTCAGCCAAAAAGTTAAAGAAGCAAACAAATAAGAAGTAAAGTAGGTAAAATTTGGAAGGTCTGATTTTAAAAAGAAACGCCGATGTTTGGCCGAGGTGTTTTTCTTTCAATTTGTCGGAATGGTAAATCCAACAAACAAATATCGACAGTGCTTAAAACTGACCAATATGACGATATAATATGAGTGTAGGCACTTGTGTTACTCTTGACTGGACACTCTTTAAAGTTTCTTTTGGCGGCGAAAATGATTTCTTTTGAACGTTTTGCTTTTTAAAAGCTTAGGAAAATAACAAATTTCTGGCTTCGATGATTTTGTTACTTTGGTTAAGTAAATCATTACCAAGTAAGCCTCTCAAGGAGCTCATCTGGGCTTTGGAAACGTGTCTGTAATTTGGCTTTTATGAGCACATCAATTACACAGGCTGTCGGATAATGGTTTGAAGAACTTCAATTTATTTAAAATCTACTAAAATTGTGACATTAGTGACGCGTTTTCCTTGTAAATCACTAGAAAGGATTGCTTTTAAAACAATTTTTAAGTTTATGAAAAATTATAAATACACTAATGACTTGGGTGTGCTAAAACCCGCCAGGGAAGGGAAGGGCAGGAGGGGTGCTCAAAATGTAGACACTTTGAGCCCCCTGTGCAAAAAAGATCAAATTTTCAGTCGTGAAAAACGTAATTGAACAGAAGTTTAAATTTTTAAGAACGTCACAGAAAATCTATTAATCAGGGTTTAAAAAAAGTGGTCGAATTGAATTTTAAAGTTTAATAAAGTCACGAAAAATAGTTAAGCATTTTTAGCCCTTTTTTTGTCTTGATAACTGGTTTGATATAACACACAATTTTCAAGAAAACATCAAAAAACTTGTACATTTGTTTATGGGGAGTAAAAAGAGCATTAAAAAAAACTCGGATCTATTAAGTTTTTTTACCATAAGATTCATAATAGGCATCGGTATTTTAAAAAACCGATGCGATAATCGTAAAAAAGTATTAATTTGTCGGTTAGACTAAATATGAACTTTCAAAATTATGTTGGACTTTCGCTATGAAAAATATATTTTTCTAATAACAGATACACCAATTTTTAAAAAGATATTCACGCGACAAACGAAAAGTTTAACATAAAAAACATAATTCTCAATCTCGTCCAATTCAACTGACCCCAGATGAATATATTTTTGATAAATAGCCATCTTACATACAAAAAGAACTGGAAACCCTTTCAACTTAAACGCCGGAAAATTGTAAAAAATTGAAAAAAAATCTAAAAACATGACCGACACTAGAAACACATGTTTCGCGTTGAACAGTTTCCTGCGATCATGTAAAGTGTTATGTCCCGCAAATATGAAATCGTGATCAGCAAAACTCGTGGTTGGCTAACGTTAGGTTGTCCTTCTTTTTCACATAAAACTTTAAGAAAATTTCCTCGAGTTCTATAGAGTTGGGGACAGGGCAAAGTTACCAACATATTCTGCATTGCATACGCCTATATGGTATCTACCATTCCAACGATCTTTTTTTTATTATTATCGATTATATCTATAGTATACTGTTTGGGTTTATATCTAAGGCCATGTATCTTGTCGTATGGTGTTATAAATTTTAAAACTTGCCGCAGTCCTACGTCTTTATTCTATTCAAAGTAAGACATAGGCATACTCGTAAACCTTAAATCTAACCGAATCGAAGTTAACTTTTGAACGGAATTGCTCCCAGAGTCAAATGTATTGTCCATAGTATCCATTATAGTTCCTCCTTAACTACCTTTTAATTCACTTATAGTTAGTTAGCTTACCGAATCCACTCCGTTCAAAGTGCACCAAAGTGCTGAACAAACGCCAAACGATAATAAATTTGAATAAATGTTTCATTTTTTTTTTATTCTGTGTATTTATTTTATTTATATTTCATGTTAAATGCCCAACGTCCCAAAAGCCGATCCATTTTAGATTTTTATTATGGGGTTTTTAAGATTTGTGATATTACTTTATTTCATAATAACCTCTAGACTCACCTGATCTAGATTTATAAAAATTATTTAATATGAAGTTAGTAGATGATTCGAAGATGTACAAACGAAACCGTTGTTTGCGGCTTTCACGAAAAGAGTGTATCATATCGAAAAATTTATAAAGGAAAAATGTCTTTAGAAAATGATTTTACATAACTCTTCCATATATCAAAATGCAATCGGAACACTTCTTTCCTCCTTAACTTAAAAAAAGTATATCAAAATTCAAAATTTTTATTTAGATTGCCTTCGTATCTGTCTGTCTGTTTGTCTGTGAGGGCCAAATCTTGCACTTCCCCTCATCCGATTGATTTGAAATTTTTCACGCATACGTAGACACTATAATATTTTCACTACTTCGTTCGTGTAAGGAGAACGAAGGTCTTGTAAGGATACCGTGATTATCCTTTTCCTCAAATTTTTCGGATAAAAAATCTCATCTGGGGTTTTTTGGGGTCACTGAATTCGATTCTGGAGTCAAAAAGTCCGAAAATATATATCAGAAAAAAGGATATATATTCGAAAAATATATGTAAGCGTGACGAAAAGCATACGTCGTTTTGGATTTTGAGTCATACTAAATTTTTTCCTTTGTGATACATTTTTTAAAGGAAAGCTTGTTTTAAATTTTTGTTCTTAACTGACCTTCAATACCAACTTTAAAATTTACATTTAATAAAAATCCTTTGTTAAATATTCCATTTAATTCACTTTGATAATGGCCATAATGGACAATTTCCTCCACTTAAATCCTGTGGCAAATGGAAATAATATTTTCTAAACGGAATTGCCGTCGACACATCCGCATTCTTAAAATAATCGCCTTCTAGTGATATCGTAATGCTATGAATTGTTTATAAAAAGGAATTGAAAAAAAAACATTTTCATAAGTCGAAAGGGACGAAAATTCTTCAACCATGTTTGAAATTCTCGAATAATACTTGGCATAAAATTCAAATAAAACCGGCATAGTCTGAAAATATTTTTTTCTTTCTACACAAACACTTAATATTATTGGTTATACAATATATTCAAACACACATACACATTCAAACTTCTCTACTATCTCAATTCCACAAAAGTATATAATCATAAAACTATGCTTGGTTTTTACTATTTTAAAATTATTTATTGCCTGTTAGCTTTTTATCATAATATGAATTCTCGAATCCTCGTACAATGTCACACCAATAGAACGATTTTCTGCTTATGAAATGCGCATATTTTGTGAATATCGTGACAATTCATTTTCGTAGCTGTATTTGTATATTGGATATGCGGAAATTTTATTGGATAAAATGAAAGACATACAAATCTACACACAAGCTTCTTTCATAGGCGATAAAGAATAAACGTTTTTATTAAATTTCTCGTGCCACCAAACAGTTTTTGTTGATATCAAGCAATTTACATTCTCTATTTCTGTATAAATTCAAAGTAATAATATTAAAATGTAATATCAACATAAAAAGTCGAGGATATTTTTTGGTTTGAATATTTATTCAAATTTAGAGTCAACAAATGGTAAAATATTCCATAATCTTTTTGAAAGTTTTTCTTTTTTTCAGCTGTATCCAATTGAACTGTTACAAGATTTTCACTTCAAGAAAATTTAATTTCAAGAGTTTTCAGGTAGTACCTCACAATCTTATGGGGAAAGAAAGTTTGCGATAGTATAAAGGCAGTAAAAAACTTCACACAAAAATCCCGAAAAAGTGTAACGAGATGATGGTAGAAGGGGGTGGGAGGAAGGGGTGTCGAAGGAAGTGCGGTTAGTGGAAGGCGTTGTGAGGGTAGGGGGGAGATAGGAGGGATGTCCGTAGCCTGAAATTATCATAGTGTATTTTATCAAAATTCGATGCGGATGTAAATGCAATCGCGTTTATTTTAAAAATTGTAAAATAGTCGATCACCGAATACTTTTTTAAGGATATTTAGATTAATCAAATTTATTATAACCGACATGCTACACTAAGGGTGCCGACACCCTTAAAAAAATTTTCATAAATTCAAAGACGATTTTTCATAGGATTTACGCAAGAATAACGCCCGTCATACACTTGAGCTAAGCTATGTGAGCAAGGCTTGCTATAGTTACATAGCCTAGCTGGATTAGCTCATCTCGTTGCACACTTGAGCTAAGCTACGCGGCGATATTTTCGGTAAATATATGCATTTTTCCACTTTATCTGCAGCCATTTTTAGATATAAATTATTTAGCGCGATTGAAAATATTCCGCAAAAGAATACAATTTTCACGTTTCCCAGTCCAAATGCAACTACACTTTTGAAAACACCGATTCTACACTGTAAAACGCCGAAAATATGTATATGCGAGTGTCAGCGATGCCAGCGAAGTCGTTCGCGTAGTTGAGGTCTGAACTACGCGAGCGAGCTTAGTCCGCGTCGCCCATGACTACGCAATGTAGTTTCATAGTTTCGCTGAAGTGTGCGGTCACCAATGTAAATGCTAAGGATTTTACTTTCAGCGAGAAACTTAGCTCACGTAATTGAGCTCGCTTAGCTGAAGTGTGCGACGGGGGTAAATATGGTTTAAATTTGTGAAAAAATTTGCCTAAATTTTCATATACTTTTTTAAGGTTTACATAGATATTACGAATTATTTTTCAGAGTGTATGCAATGTGATGGTAAGTATTAGAGTTTTTGAAGCGCGCGCTCCTATTCTGATGTTCTCGTCTTTCAAAAACTTCATTTTAACTTTAACATACTTCAACACTGCAGTGCGCAACTTGACTTAGATTATTAACCATGTGTCACAATCAACGAAAATATATGAAAATCTTCAAGCTTACCAATTTGATCCAAGGAATCTGTTTTACTAAACCCTATTCGCGATTGTGCGTTTAAAATATCTCAACAAAATGGCGACAGAAATAAATGTTAGCCTGTCAGATATCCTGTAAGAATTCAATTATTGGCTGAAAACTGATTCCTTTGCCATAAATATTCGTCACAACTAGTATATGTTTATAGATTTAGTTATTTCAAATTGAATGCTATTGAAAGTACTTCGTTTTAACCTTAACTTTTCAATGATTTTATATTTTATACATAAAACATACATTTTTCCAATTCGAATTACCATTTAAATAACAGGTAACCATCAATTCAATCAAAAATAGTTAAAGGTTGTTGTATTTTTTTATATCGTAGTGCTTTGAATTGCTCATTACATGTAACGAACTCCATTTATAGAAATACTTTGTGAAGAGCAACGATCGGAAGCCGTCTCTTAACAATTCGTTCGTTATAAAGACATCACATGGAATGATAATTTAAGCATCTTCTGGTAACATGTGAATGCGTCAAATGGCCACCTCTGAGAGAAAACTACACGCAAGTTTGTCTCGTCTCTTAAGTGAAAATATTGTAGTATAGTCGACAATTTCGTTTTAGTTCCACACTAGTCACTCTAGTAATATGAAAAGAAACCATTAGTTGCATAGTTTTATAGCGATCTCAAAGTCTAGTTTTCCAGAATCTGTGGTGGTTAGTTAGAGTCCAATGGGTACAAAAGATTGTTTTAAATGTCATTTCTTAGTTACCAATCAGCCGATTTTTATTTTCTTTTATTTTTTGTTTTGTCAATCAATTCAAGTCCAATTGGATTTTGCAACGAATAGAGAAGAACTAACTTAAAATGTAACTCTTCTACGTCTTATTTTAGCCAAGAGTGAGTGATCCTAAAGGAGAAGCTCGCAGTTAAAATGGTCCAGGGAAATTGATGACCGATCATCACGCACCCAACTTGGCAAAAAGGTGGACAATCAAACTGATTTGAATGTTTTGATGACGTTATCTAGCGATATTCAAATTACTGGGATATTCTACATATAGAGATACTTACCTGTTCCACGTGAATAGGTTTTTCGATACTATTCAATTTTTTCCCCTTTCCCTCTGACTAAAACAATGTTTTGATCACTTCAGAATCGACCAACTTCATTTGGCTTCCCTACAACATTCCCTGGATCTTATTGTTGTCAATAGCGATGAATGTTGATCTTTTAAAATCAACTCAGATGGATTTATAAAGTCGTTTCTGATGGATTTTTGCATGTCCAATTTTCTTACTTCCAACTGATACTCGAAAATTGATGTTTTATATACAATTTATGGTCATATGGTAATTTTTTTAAGGAAGAAAAATCAGCCGGTTGGATGAATGATATAAATTTGCCTATGACATGCCTCGAATCAAGTTGTTCCTGTGCGGCAAAAAATTCGTTCTGTCAACACGAACGTCAAACGAAAAATGTCTTAATACTAAACCGCGAATCGTTTTCTAGCTAACGATCTGAAAATACAGGAAATCATTTGTTTCTTTTGAAATTTTCATTAATTTTTAGTTGACTGTGGTAATTTAGTGGACTTAAATATGGGTACCTGACCGTTTTTTTATGTAGTAATCGCCGTATTTAAAAAAATTTTGCCTTTTTTTTAAAAAATTGTTTTTATAAAAATTACGTGCAATACTCAAAATATGAGTCGCTCAGAGCAAGAGGTCTCTAACCATAAAAATTACTTTGAAAATGCTGAAAAAATAGTCTGCGAGCTCGTTACAATTTTTTGAATAAATTGTTTATATTATAAGAAAATATGTAAAAAGAGATGCTTTTTATTGACAATAAAAAAAATCAAAATTTGATCGTTTTCTTTTAAATTGTGGGTTGCACTGCTTTTGTCTCAATGATTTTCAGGATGTTTAAAATACGATTTTGGAAATCGTTCAAAAATACGATATTGGAAATCGTTCAAAAATACGATATTGGAAATCGCTACGATTTTGGAACCCACTGAGTAAACCCGTTTAAAAAACAAATTAGTCATTTTTATATAAAATAAGCCGAATGATTTTCATATGGTCTTAATTTAAAGAAGAAAAAAAATAGGTTTCCCAACTCCCCAAAAATATTAGAAACCAATATGGATATCAATAGGCGATTTCCAATGAACACTCCGGAACGTCCCGGAACATCCAGGGGTAGATCGTCAAAGGAACACGATTTGGCGGTATTTGGTGTACTTCATCACCTGACATAGACATGAATATCTTTAGTAATTTTGGAATTTTTTTTTCCGAGTTTACTCAAAGGCCAATGGAAAACGTCTAACATAAAATTTTGTCAGTTCTGAGTTGGGCTCTTTTTGCATTTAAAAACTTAAAAAAATTAAGCTTTTGTTTGTAAATTTGTTAATAATATCGTAATGCGCTTGAACTTTTTTTCTTACACCAAATAGGAGTATGAAAATCAAAAATCTCAAAATCGCGAATTTGTGGGTTAGACTCTTCTTGCTTTGTGCGCCTCATATGTTAGTCAGAAACATTATGTGGATATCTTTAGATATTTATTTTTAAATGGAAATCCCTTAATCATTTCGATGTCATTTTATCAAAACGATAAAATGACAAACACAAGAAAACGTCGAAATCGCTTAACAGTAGGAAAACACTTTTAATATATAAATACCTTTCAATAAAATTATCTCTCCCAAGGCTACAGTTAGTTTTAGAAATAAGAAATTCTCCGTAATGTTTAATCCTGATGCCTATTTCAAAAAGAAAAATTTAACTAACAATAATAGAAAGATCCATGCTGATTGTGAGATTTCAAAACGTTTCTCAAAAAAATATTCACTTGGTTCGTGCCGTTTCGTAGGCTATTCGAATGCAAATTTCTCGAGAAAAAATCATTGTACACTCATGAAAAGCGCAAAACATTTAATATCCAATCTTGAATAGGGAACTCTATCAATGAGAAAACGAGCTTATCAATCAATCCGCTAAATTGAAAGCTCATTTCTATTCAAAGTGACACTTTTTTCACACACGTACATCCATTTCTAACTGGGGGTGTTATTCAGCTGTGCTGTACATTTGTGATTATTTGGGATGAAATCGTTTTACCTTTTTAGTTGGAAATCAATTTAAATTCAACATATAGCTTTTATAGCGCCCGTTTATAAGCAAAACAGGAGCTATTGGCATTCAAATTGAAACGAAACGATGAACGAACGGATTCATAAACGGAATGAAGGTGGAGCACGATCTCCCGCTATACCCACCCCATTCGAAGATATATGATGAGGGTTGAAAGACGCTAAAAATACAATCCAAGCAGCATACATAGAAGACGCGCGGGGGTATGTTTTTCATACAATCGCAACGATACAACAATTGAAATTGAAAGATGATTTTAGGCCAGGGGATCGAATGCAGAGAAATATTTCTGAAGCGAAAAAATGGCGCTCACAGAACATAAATGGCCAATTTCGTTCGAATGGAAAAACATTTTATTTGCCGCCGATGTGAATTTCTTGGAAAATGTTCATCGTCGTATGCAAATTAAATAGGTCCCATTCTGAACGATTTAATCTCTTACAGCGAGCAACGTACGTACGACGACGAGACGTCTTCACCCTGTGATTTCTTCGTTTTTATCCGTTTTCGAATGTGGCGCCTTTTTATGGGCCCAGCGCCAACTTAGGTAGTCGTACTCAAACGCTTAACAATATTGTAAGAAATATCGAAACAGAGAAAAACCTCTCGAACTCAAGGACTCGCTCTATCAGGTGGTGAACATCATTGGCATGGGGGAAGCGAAACGAGGATTCAAAGTGTTCATTTTGTATAAATTGGAAATTGAAAAATTGAATTTGTGCTTTCCCTCCATAGAAACCCACTCCCTTCATGCCCCCTCCTCCAATACTTGCTAAATTGTGGAGCTCAAATCAAATTGACTTCTTTTCGATTGCCATCAGGGATTCAGAAATTCAAATTCAAAGCTAGCTATGCAAATGGCATGCGAACATTTGTCAGCTGAAAAACACATTGAATTTCGGAATTGGATGCCAGATCCCTAATGTATACGAGAGTAGGTAAAAAAAAGGAATTTTTATTTACTCACCCCCGAGAAATTCAAGATGATTTTCTATTTGGACAACTGATCAATTGATTAAATAGTAGGTAATCAACAAAGAAATAATCCCCTTGTCGACGATAAATTTCAGCTGCCTTTTGTTTAAATATTTGCAGATTAAAAACAAATTTTCAAATAATTTTTGCTAAAAGCCATGTAAATATGATGAAAAGCTAAACGATTTTGAAATTTTGTAGGGAGAAACGTTGCAATTTGAGCAAATTTTGTAGATAAATTATTTGAGGTGGCTTAAAGACTTTTGGTATAGTCGCGGTGGTTTTGGCCTTTCGAAGGTTCTTATTTTGGTGTATACAAAGGACTCTCTAGAAGGAAGGTCCCTCTTACTCATTATTTTTATCTTTCTCTTTCTCTCTCTTTTCCTTTTCCTTTCACTTCGCAATTCCCTAGGCGATCATCAAACATCTTTAAGATGATCGCGGGGTGTGCAACGATTTTTTTTATTAAAATAATTTTTCATACAATTAAAAACGTAGCGGATGTACTAAAAAACAAATAAAGCGTGGATTGTTTAAATCATATTTTTTTTACGCTGATACATCCCACCTGCGGCGCATTTCTGTTAAAGGATTTTAACTTGCGGAGTTTCCTTTTTTCTCATTTTGCCTTTTTTTTAGCCCAAATATCGGGCTCCAAAAAATATTTACAAAAAACCCTTAAAACTTAAAGCTGCGAGAATTAATAACACACTACATGTTTTGCTCTTGATTATCATCATACTAGTTATTATATAAAAATGAGTTGGTGTCTGTCTGTCCCTCTTTCACGCAAGAACGGCTGAACCGATTGACTTGAAATTTGGCATGAGTATGTGTGGTAGTTCTGGTTCCAACATAGGCATACTGAAAAGAACCGTGGTGCGTAGGGGCAGTAAGGGGAGGGGGTAAAGTGATTTCGAAACTTAGTTTTTGCGCTATGTTACTCTTTCGCGGGGAAACTATTGAACCGATTGGCCTGAAATTCGGCATAGATGTTCGTCGGGGGTCCAGCCCCAACATAGACCCATAAAAAAGTAGCCCGAGAGGTGGGGGAGTAAGCGGAGGGGGTAAAGTGATCTCGAAACTTAGCTTTCGCGGGGAAACTACCGAGCCGATTGGCCTGAAGTTTAGCTCCAACATAGACCATCAAAAAAATAAAAATTTGATAAAACTTAACCCGGCAACGACGGGTATGCAAGCTAGTATCAAATATAAACTAAACTGGAAAAATATGGCTTACCCCATTATTTTACTTTTCCGGCCAAATGCAAAAACAGGTATACCCTATTTTTGACAGACCTTTCAAAATATGTAATTAATTTTGAAACGCGACAATTATCGGATCAAATAAGAAATACATTTGGTCTCAACCTCAATATTGGTAATGGAAATCGAATTACTGTTTAAATTTAAAAGGTAAAAAAACTTTAATTAAAATGTTGTGAACAGAGGATAAGACTTTAATAAACCAGTAACCACTTTCCCATACAAAAGGGGTACACAAGATCAAATTAAATAAAAACCCATTCACAAGAACCGAAATTATGGTCCTTGGGATTATCATTAATTTTGACAAACCTTTAAAACCTCTGTTTTTTTTTTTAAAATCATAAAACATTTTAAATTAAAATATCATTTAATCCTATTTCCGTAATGGGAAAAATGTTTGTTGGTAATAAATGATGTTGTTTTTTTTATGATTTGATACCGGAATGGCCACGTGGCCGACCACGGGTCGATCATCAGTCAACATAATAGAAGGAAATTAAGCCTATTTACGCACAATGCAAGAGAAATCAATCCCTTATCCTTCTGCTATTGTTTCTTTGATCCGATTAGGATGTTAGAATGAAGAAATGCTAAGGTGTCGCCCGATAACAACTGAAATGCTGGATGTTTAATGAAAATAGTAACAACTTACATATTACGAATTGCATAATAGCCATGATTATAATCTGCACGTAATAGTAGCACTATTTTAGCTCGTGATGTCCAAAGGATCTTGTACTGCCATGACAAAGTCGAAAATCTTTCAGCAAAATGTAATTCATTTTTCGCTGATATGATTTCTTGTTATCCTTTCTCATGACTTCTTCTTATAAAGCTTGGCAAAAAAAAAACATTCATCATAAATATTATGATGCAATTTCCACCCTATCATGAGATTCATACTTGTAGGATGAAGCAATACACCCAACGTCGTTGATCCCTTCATAAAACCATAAAACCCATGTTCATGAAGTGGAATCACCCGTTCATCCCGTTCACCCCGTTTTTCGTCCAATGTTATAGCATTGCAGCACTTTCCTCTCCAACATGACGATGATATGGGAAAAAATAAATAAATATTATATTGTGGTTTTTAAATGATCCCCGAGGACATGAAAGGACTCTTCCAGCATATTGAAATCGAAACAGGGTCGTTTATTCCTTCCTATTCTCTATATTTTGTATATTTGTGTGAGTTTCAAGCGACGACCATCGTCGGTATCACTGACTTTTAAACTATAACTCGGTTTTAGCATAAACAGCATCCCCCCGGATGAACGCATAAGAAGTGTCAGTGCTCATAAAAAACTACACACATGTAATCTCGGGGTGTAGATTTGTGTTTATGCGAGCGTTTTATTTGCATAGATATTAAAGGACGTTATAGGAACGGGTGTGCCTTTTAATTAAAATTTTATCACTTTTCTCATGTCGAAGGGCCCTTTTATGTCGCTAATTTCAATTTTATTCGCTTTTTATTGATGGGATTCAAAAATATGCGAGGAAAATTCACATATCATAATATAATTTATTCATCAATATGGTGTGAAGCGCTTCTAATAAACTTGTGTTTCAAAATAAAATTTAGATAGCATTATGAAAAATCCATAAATATTAGCGGAAGTTAATTATACGGTTGATATTTAAAAATCATAAATGAGATATTTGGCTTGCGGTTAATAACAAAAAACGAATCAGTGGATATGATATAGCGCTACTCGAGTTAGTTCGAGCGTGTTTTTTAAAAGAACCAATTTACTGGTTTTTTCAAGTTCCTGGAGTCTAAAAACTTCTTATTAAATTTTTCTTTATTAACCCTTTCGCAGCTGCTGGGACACATATGTCCCGGTAAATCACAGAACGCCTATGGGACACATTTTCACGTCGTAAAAGGCTAATGGAACACATACGTCCCACCCCCTTCAGCCCTCGCCTTTGATATTTATTTATGTCCCAAAACCATTAAATTAATGATTTAAATACAACCTGTATTTGAAGAAAATAATTTAAAAATTAAGACCGAAAGCCGCTGTGAAGGGGTTAAATGAGGAAAACGGGTGTAGTTTATTCTATGAAGTAAAACTATAAACCGAAGTGTACTTCTCCATAACAAATAGTGTAATTTTCAACACAACAAATCTCATCCTTACCATTCAAATGTTTCAATTTTTGAGTAATTTTTTTTTTGTTTATTTTCAAATTTATTTTTTACAAGAGTTCAGACTTATAAATTACTCAATTTTCCTCATTTCGTTATTTCATTATATGTTGTAAAATCTGCTGCCTTGGTCAGATGACTCGAACTTCTGAACCTTAATTTTCCACTAGCCTAGATGTTATCCAACTTGAATTAAATCGACTTGACAACTCAAACGTCAATCGTCTTCACCGGTTTTGTGTTGAAAATTCAACAAATAATTTACGAAGAAGATATTTTTCAACACATAAATGCCTATAATTCAACAGTTTTTGATGAAAATTCAATATTTTATGTTTAAAAGTCAACAAATAATTAAACAAATAATTTGAAGCGTGTTGAATATTACGCAAAAGTTGAATTTTTAACATAAGAATGTTTAATTTTCAACAAAAAAATAGTGTTTCGGAAAAAATTCTAAATTTTAATCTTGCTTCAATGAAAATATAAAAACAAAATGTTGCAATTTATAAAAGCGTTGCTTTAAAAGTCACAGAAAAAGAAAAATTTTGGGCAAAATTTGTCATTGCTTATAACCTTTTCTATTGGTGATATTCTGAGAAAACACTTTTTTCCATCAAAGCTAATCAAATAACACAAAAATCAACCGACAAAAGCCAAAATAAACGAATCACCCCAAAGCATCATCATTTTTGCTGTATCTCTACTAAACGACAACTGAAAGCATATTTTTTCTCTTTATTAAATGTAGGAGTGTGGACACACAATAGGATTATGATTGAGTCGTTGTAATAAGGGTATGATATTGCTGCCCGGTAGTTTGCGAATGAACGTAATAGGATACGTCCTAAATAATATAGGAAAACTGAACTAATCGAGCGGATAACAGATTTACCTATACAGAAATGTAATAAGGGGTTATACAGATGTATATATCTATAGTCAACCACCCACCCTTGTTTCCTCGATTTCACTCATTTTCCCTCATCCACATTCTATACCGGACAAGGACAAAATCTGAGAGTCTTAATAAAATGCAGCACCAGCAAAATTCTGGATCTGAGGCCGATTCTGGATGTGGTATATGGGAAAAAAAAGTCAAAAACCGTTTGACGAGTTAATCTGTTCCCATATTGTTATTTCGGAGGGTGAAATGCAATACAGCATCGAATCATAAGCATATTTATGTGTGTATATCTGTCTATTCTATATGATACGTCTGTCGATTATTTTCTTGCCCAGTTTTATATTGGCAAGTGTTGGATTACAACAATAAGAATATAACTTGAACGATATACAAACATTTATACAAAACTAAGGCGGTAAGGGTTATTTGCTTTCATATTTTTTTCTATGATCGAGTGATTTCCAGGCACGTTATGAATTTTAACGTGTTTATGGGGAGGAATAATAACAGACCCTAATAGATAAGAGATGAAGAATGAAAAAAAAAATTAAGATTCATTATTTATAGGGAGGTTGATTCTTTCCCGTTGCGTTGCAGAATTCTACCAGCCAAAAGGATTCAAGTAAACGAAAAGAAGGACGAAAAGGATCGAAAATTAGGAAGGAAAATACATCGAAATCAGATGAATTGATTGTTGTAACTGGTAAATTGTAAAAAAGGGGTTAGATGACAATCTTTTAATGCAGATTTCATTAAGAGGACACTTTGATTGATCACAAATGGTATTTGAAGTTTTTATCAAACTCATTTATTGGAGATCATTACTTGTTAAAATTTACAAATTATAATTACGTTGGACCTTTTCGAATAAATTAGCAAGGAAGTAATTTTTTATTATTCTCATCATTATCCATTTATTATGTTGTTGCTCGAATGAATCGCAATATTAAATTGGGATAAAAAATAATGAGATTTATTTTTGTATACTTAATTAAGTCCGGATTTTGATTCTGTTTTCGATAAATTTTTCATTTTTTGATTGGCAGAATTGGATCAGAAAAGGTGGCCAAAGGATTGGATCTGAAAAGGTGGCAATGACGGTTCATTAAACACAGGCGCGGATCCAGATTTTCATTCAGAGAGGGAGGGCGGAGTAATGGAATCACATCCTCAACTGGATCATATTTCAACCAATTCAAGAAATTTAAAATTTTAATAAGGAACAAAAATTCAAAAAATTTCTGATTTTAACCAGTCATCAGTTAGTTCAAGAACTTAAACACGTATAAAATGAACACCCTTTTTTCGAAAAATTGTTGTAAGATGCGTCCAAAAAATCGTGAAAGATTCAAAGCCGCAGATAATCTAGGTGGTATTTTGATTAAAAAATGAAAGCGGGGAGAAGGCTCAGAAGCCTCTATTTTCATGACATTTTTTGTAGACAGTCCCAAAACTGTAACACAAGCGTGGCCAAGACATCGACAGCGGTAACATTTTAGGTAGCCTGCAGAATAAGTTCAATTGAATTCAAAATACAAATGGCAGAATCATAGCAGTGGCGTGCGGTGGCGAAATCCTAGGGGTACGCATACCATGAAAATACTTCAAATTGATATAGATCCTTTTTATAGTTTTTTTTTTTTTTTTTTTTACAGATTTAGCCAGATCTTAGGGGAAGACCCTTTAATGCCGAAGCACAGCTCGGGATGGTCGGAAGGACAAAAGGAGATGCCGATTTATGTTCTCCTTGAACTTCTGCGGGTTATAGTCCGGGAGAACACATCGGATGGTAAATTGTTCCAAAGTCTTGTTGTTCGCGGAATGAAGGAACCCCTAAACTTTACTGTGCGAAAGCGGGGAGGCTCAAGGAAGAAGTCGTGGGCACGTGCAGCTGCACGAGAGGGTCTAGGGAAAATATACCGTGGAGGAATAAGATGGGAAATTTCGGTGGAACATTTCCCATGGAAATATCTATAGAATATGCTGAGTGCCCCAACAGAGCGACGATGCTCGAGAGACGGTAGTGAATCTGTCAAAGACTTGTCTCCAATCAGTCGGATCGCACGTTTTTGAATTCGGTCCAGCAGTTGCAGGACAGTTTTTGGGGCTCCAGCCCAAATATGCGAATTGTACTCGAGTCTCGGTCGAATGTAGGTTTTGTAAATGTTTAGGACGTCGACTGGTGCGAAATATTTTTAAGTCATTCTAAAAATGTGTTGTACATTTTCAAAGTTAGATAACCGGTATTTTCGTTCTTTTTAAATAAAACGAAATTTAAATAAACTGTATTTTCACTCCTCTTAAATAAATTAAAGTTTATTAAAAACTTAACTAAAAAAATTGCCGGATTTTCCGAAGTTTCTCGTTGTCATGGGAACCTTTCCTCCTTGATTTTTTTTTAAATTTATCAAAAAATGTCTTTGCATTTCAACCTAAAAGTGAAGCGCACAAGACGTTTCTCCTAATAACCAATGGTATTGTTTGGCCACCCCTGTTCGGCCACCCCTGTTTCACAAGTACTACACAACTCACAGAACATAATTGTCGCAATGATGATTCAAACTTAAAAAAAACCTTCCAAATGGCAAAAAAAATCCGAAAAAAAATCATCGACCCAAAGGTGAAACCCATATTAAATTTGTGTGTGGGTTTCCCCTTTGGTTCGATGATTTTTTCAGATTTCGTCGGTTTTTTCTAAAAATATAGCACAAAACCATACCATGTTTCTTTAAAAAATCCCAAATTTTAATTTTTTTAAATAAAGGATATATTTTACAATTCTCTGGAGAAAATTGTTTTTCTTTCTACAAAACTGTTGGAATCGGAGGTAGATATTAATATATGTCGATTTTTTAAAAAAATATAAAATATATAATTTCACAAAAAATATTTAATTATAGCTATAAAATTTCGCATTAAAAAACATTCTTCTACTATAACAGAGTTAAAATATCATCATCTTCTTAGATTTTATCAAAAATAATCTTAATATTATGTTTAGCATTTTGGTTGATCATAAATAACATTTGTAAAGCTCTATGGCAATCGTTTCAAGAGGAAATTCACTTTTTCACCCACTTATTCGCATAAATACTTAAAAAAAGTCATATATATCCCCAATAAAAAATGGTGAATTTGACAATAAAACGTATCCCTCCAGTGGGTGCCATTCCCTTGCATACATAACTAAGTGAACGCTATGCCATTTATTCCGTTGTAAAATTCGAGGGCATGTAAAAAGATATAACAGTGATCCCACCCCTTGTATTAAAAACCAAAAGAAAGAAGCCCACATCCCACAGACGAGAAAAAAACCCCATCACACAACATTAAGAAAAGGCAATTTTATTCTTATTTCGAAGTAAATTTTGCGTTTGGATTTTTCATATCGTCCTTATAGGAGTTAGAAGTTTAGAATGTATCCATAACCATTTCAGAGGGGCTTCTTCCATATTCCAGACAAACTTTCTGATGCTGTGCTATGCGATTCCGAAGGCTTCTGCTGGTATGAAGTCCTCCTGTGGGTGTTGAAAAAATTTCTTTATGGCAGTTTCACCATTCGAAGTGGTTCTCAACACCCTCAATTCACTTCTCTGCCCAATACCCAACCAGTTTTAACATCCCTTACCACAATTTTAGTCCACAAGCCCGGCTCCCATTCTTCGTAAATATATTCAACTCCGACCACTTTGACTTCCATTTAGCCAGGATTGTGTGCCGTAAATGGACGAAATAAGCTTTTATGAGTTGCTTTTTTGCCGGTACTCTGCTCTCACCGTTATTTGCATAATCTTCAAGTGAAATGGCCGTGCTCTAAGTGTTATGGCGAGATATATTCTGTGTGAAATGGCCGTAATAAAAGTTCCAAGGAAATTGAATAATTATGGAAAATAATAGGTGCGAGAAAAGCTACATGAGGGTGCAAAGTCCCAAGGATGTTATTCGTTTATGTGTTTCAAGGTATGCTGCGAAAACTAAGTCCTTTTGAGAAAGATGAATCTTTTTTAACTGGATTTTTGTTTTATTTTGCAGACGATGCGCATAAACTTGGCTTTTGCAACGCATCATATGCACTGCAAGAGTCACAGTTTATAAATCAAAACTCTGAAAAAACCTGCCATAATACCAAAATATATCTCCACAGTAGCTCCATCTATTATTTATATTTCTTCGGAGAAATGATTACCGGGCAATATAACTGAAATAAACGGTATGAAAAAAATCCTGAAAATTGTTATGACTTTTCTTTTATTAGATTTTTCCCGCGACATTCTTAATAGACGTAAAAGTCATAGGAGCTTGGAATGAAGCGCGTTTCTTTCATATGACTTAGGAGTTGATTTTTTTCTTTCTTCGCCGTAGGCAAGGTGACATCGTTTCAATTTATATGAATTATGACAGCAATAAAAAATTTAAATTTATTACAATTTCATTCAGATAAGAATGACTTTGGTAACTGAAAAAAAGTTTTATTTGCTATTCAAGTGTAACCGTGGAAGAATAAGTAAATTTTCTTCAGAATATATTTGACAGTGCGACATTTAATTAAAATCGTTGGAAAAATGGCAAATTAAAAGAATTTTCCGAAATTTATTTTCGCGTTTATATTTGGGATAATTTTATGGAGCATTCCAGGCAATTTCCTATTCAATTTATGCTCAATTTACTGGTTTTTGTGGTTTCGAGAATAAAAATTACTTAAATTAGCTAACGTCAACATTTTTTTCGAATTAAAAATTCTTAATAATATGCTTTTGTAGAAGACTCTGTGAAAAAGTTACTTCTAAAGGGTTTCAATATTTTTTTAAGGGTAGATTAAACATATCCCAAGTAACCAAATAGGGCGTAAAGTGGTCGTGGCGACCATAAAGATTCGATGTTAAAGTCGCCACGACCACTTTACGCCCTATTTGGTTACTTGGGATATGAATTTCTCAACCTCTGGGATTTTAATAATATTTTCATTTTGATAATTTTCATGCTACAAGTCATATTCGAACATTTTAGCTTCTATCGAAACCATTTCTACTCAAAATACAATGAAATTAAATGTAAAAAGTTCCCGTAGTATAGCAAGGGAAACATAATATTCTTTATACCTTTTCTTCTTCAATTTCAGTTCCTTGCCAGGGAAAACATAGACCCAAATTTTAATTCCATCGTTCAAGTAGCTTCCATGTTGGACCTTTTAAAAATCTGTAGGATTTTCCACTTAGAGGATGTGTATAAAATACATAACATCTTGACGAGGCCAAAAATACCAAAGATATACTTTAAACTTAGTATTAGTACGAATATTTCAAGGCAATATGGAACTCCTGTTCCTCTTCGCTTTTCTGAGAAAAAATCATTCTAACAACCTTAGCAAAATAAATATTCCACCGCACCATTGCATCTTATGTAAATTTTCTCATATTCAAATGAATATCAATGATGGGCAAATAACATATTTAATGATTGTTATCCGTTTTAATCGCTAATTTTATCACTTAAAACGCTAAAAGCTATTAATAAACGGCACGCGCACTTCAAATTGCATTTTGCTCCAGGAATTTTTGGTACATGTTTATTTTTCTCACAGAATAAAACACCACATATTCTTCATACGTGCGCAGATTGTTTAAATGTGTAATCACAGTACAGTGGTTGATCTAAAAAAATCCTCCCTTAACCCAATATATTCGACGATTAAGGATCACAAAAAAGGTCCGAGGGTGAAAAGAATTTTTTACTGTCTAAATGGTCGAATTTCATGTGAAAGTCAACATAAGTCCTAATCCGATTAGCGTTTTGCCTTCAAGAACTTCCGATTCCTGGTTGATTGCCGCTTTTCATTTTCTTCCAACATCAGTTGAACCGAAAGGAGCGACGTTCGGTTTGTTTGCACAAATAAAACGTTTGTCAATATTTGGTTGAATCCTGTGCGTTGAACCGAATACGGAAGGGTCCAAGCTTTTGTTAGTTAATTGGTTTTTGGTTGTCGATTTGAGAATAATTAATATTGAAAAAACAAACTCAATATTTTAGGTAATCGTTTGTAAAAAGTTGGAAAATAATTTCTATATGAAAAGCCTTTTGAAGAAATCAGAAAACAGTCCAATTTTATGTTTAGGTTTCGATTAGAGAAATTCAGACTTTTTCCATGGCCTGCAATTAAGATGAAACTTGCTGACATATTTTTTCCAAGCATATATAAAAAAGTTCTGACAAATGATGTCTCCACCATCCAATAAATTGTATTTCATGTCTCCAACAAATCGTATTTCATGTCTAAACAACGCGATTGTGCCTAATCGGAATAAACAAGATTTTGTCATAAGAAATTTAGCATTGTTTATTGAGTTTTGGTATCCGTATATCGAGATCAAAACATTGAGCGTTGTATATTTAAACGTCTTATAATGAGGCGTCTTAAAGCGAAACATTCCCGTATTTCAAATACCGATCATAGGTTCAGACAAACTATGGCTTGAGTCGCCGAGATTATATGTGGCTCCGTTCGAAGCCACCCCAACAGTCTAATGGTTAAATAAAACTCTTAAAAAAATTTCAAAAAATATATTTTGCAACACTTTTTGCAAACTAATGATTTAATTTTATATTCATTTTACAAATTTGAAAAAATTAAGTGTTTCTACTTGGGAAATGACTTGCCAAGATTAAAACTCCTGCGAGTTCCTAAAGCTCTCCTTAGAAAAAGAATTTTTGAAAAATTGGAAAAAAATTTCCACGGATTTCTACGGCAATAACAACTTTTCTGTATTTAAATTGTGCAAACCTCAAGATAAACTCTTAAAATCATTCCGTTTTTTTTAACATTTAAAAATCCTAACCGAATTTGATTTATGTTTCCATTTTCTTGAATATTGTGTGGAAAATCCCTTAACCTGCCACATTTATTACACTCCACCTGTATTCGCAAAGTATAAAAGCCATTAGAAAACGATGTACGAGTATAACATTCTAATCATTTGATTTCACTTTAATCCCCATAAACATTTTATCATAATCAGAAAATTTCAATAAATTCGCTGTGTTACCGATCACATAAAGCATTCAGACAATTTTCACCATTCCATCATAATAAATATATTCAATATAACAACAAGAGCAAACAACAACAACAACAACAACAATTGAGGAAATCCCCGACCGTATTAAGGTCATTATTTTTCAATAAAACTCTGCCGGAAGCCATTAAGATAAATACCCAAATTGAATCGCAGAGTCTTTAAGAATCCGCCTTATCACATTATTATTGCGCATTATCGCAGAACCTACCGAGGCGATAGCATTAAATCAAATAAATCGCATCCCTAATACACGACGAGCAAAATACCGACTTCCATTCTTGGGCGCATTAATACTCAAGCGAGGGCAGATGATTGTGTAACCCCAGAAATGAACCCACTGATAAACGACGATGATCCAATACCATTCTAAGAAATATCCAGGAATCCCGGATCCACCCCAAAAAATACGATTCCCACCACAGACAGTTCCCAGTAAAATACACAATTCACAAGTTGACTTCCTTCTGGTTTCTGGATCTTCTTGTGCTGCAGCATCAATTTCGCAACCCCACGATTATTTTCGCATGTTGATTGAATAGGGGGATGGAGGAATTATTTATCCCACCAGAAGAGAAGGAGATAATCTCATATAAGACAAGCACGAGGAAATTACGCAAGGATCGTTTAGTGTGGCGTTAATTTGCTTTTGAACAAAACAAACCATCTGAGTGGCCTCCACCGACCGGTGATGATGATTTTCTTATTTCAGATAGGGATTCCCATATCTATCCCATTGGGTGGAAAGGAATTTTCCCACTCGGAGGTAATCTTAGCCTTTTTCTGTGCGTATTTTCCACTGAGCCCATTCACATCTCTGTGTAGAAAACCCGAGGCACGCTAGGAACAGCCATTTGTCCAAAATAACGTCCGCAAGCGTTAGCTAGTAATTGCCCTAGCGTGTCCTGTCCGCCGTGTTGCCTTCGACTTAAATTTAACACCTTTGGCTTGGCTTCAATTAAACTTAACACACCATTAACTTCCCTGTGCGTTGCTCTAGTGTTAATTACGTTTTTATGTACATTTCGCATCGTAGTCCTTTTTCGGCACTCTGTTTACGAGGTATGCTATAAATATATTCCAGCCCGAGCTGTATGTCCTTACAGTGAAAGTGAGACAATAAACACCTTTCGTCAATGGTTTTACACGAAACTCCATTCCGCTCTATCATCATATTCCAGCCAAATGTATATTCCCAACATTTTTGTCCACTCATCCCTCTGGCATGCCAAGAATAAAACCCATTACTACCACCTACTCACCTAGAATACTCCCTTTAGAAATTTCAGGAGGATGGTAGAAAAAGTCGTAAACGATTAAATGACGAAGACGAATTTTTACGCGCTCGGATGAAGAATGAAGAATGAATGAAGCTCCTATTGCTATATGAATGAATAAGGGGTGGATGGGATATACGATCTGAGACCCAGATTTAAGCGCAAATGAAGGTAAAACAACAAGAAGCCGTTAAGGGTAATTAAGTGTGTAGAGATTAGCCCCGACACTTTATGAAATCTGCCAGGACTAATCTCAATTGCTCTTTGTTTGTTTCCAGTTTTACTAGCATTGGAGTATGTATGGGGCCCCCTAATGGCATTATTGCAGTTAATTTAAGTACCGAAAAGAAACAATTTTCCCTCAGAAGGATGAACTTGAGCATCGCCCTTTTTGTTACATAGTAAAACAATTCTCTTTGCGTTATTATCACATAACCCAGATTATAACGTAAATGTTATATCGTTTCTTACCTTAATATCATGCCATTTTATGACAATGAATATTTGTTTAATAATTATTTAATAAATATCACATTTTTAATTAAATATTCCTAAAGTAATGAAATCAAAATGATGTAATAAAAGAACATTTTACATTTCTGATATTAATCATTTAATTTTATTTGTTTTAGGCGGAAATATATTGCTGATTATGAAATTATAAAAAAAAAAATCTAAGAACAGGCCGGCCTAGGGGGTTTGTCATATTTTCAAATGGCCCTACGAGGATAGCTTTTTCTCCAGAGATTATCTTCAAAATTTTGAAGACTAAATATATATTTTTTTACAGTTGTGAGAGATAGCAGGAAAGGGGTTGAAACGGGAGGGATGAGAACCAAATAAAATTTTGTACTATATACAGAATTTCTGATTCTTTTGTTGTTACGTTTCAGACCACATTTTATTACTCGTCATTGTGTCCTGGACAATTTAGCACATTTTAGTACGAATTTCTATATAAATTGTGTACTAACTAATTTCTTTATCGGGAGGTTTATAAAGGGCCATAAAAAAACTGGCGACACAAAGTATTTTGCAATTTTGGGAAGACTTTCATCACATATCGTCAGTTTCAAAAATTTTGGTTTCCAAAAAATCGAATTTGAACATTTTAAGTTGGCAATAAAGAAAAAGTTTACGGCGCATGATGACGTCGGAGGACATCGTGGGTGTAAACAAAAAAAAAGAGAAAAGGAAGCTCGTTCTCGTAGTTATAATAACTCAAAACCTCTGAAAAATCACCTATTCGATTTCTGCTGTAAACCGACTATATATCCTTGTTTTAAAATAAGTACCAGGAAGACCGAGCAATGCTCGGCGACCTCAAAATCCTACTTTTGCTGATTTTTGAGGAAAAACTAAATTCACATTATCTTTACAGAGCTTTTCCAGAGTTTTTGAATTCCCGACCTAGAAAGCTAGAACTAAAACTAACGCGCGATAACAAAATTTCATAGAAATCGATTGAGTGGTTATTGAGTAATCGCTGTCACCGATTTTTGAAACGTTGTTTTGAGACACCTGATGAGGGTTATCGAGGGGAGAGAAAAGTCAGGTTAGTGTTGGTAAAATCGAAAGCCCTTAGCCCCCTTAGTAATACTGTAAAGTTTAATTAAGATCGGACCACCCAGTTCGAAGACACCGGGCGAGGGGTATCGAGGGGAATTTTCTCAGAGGTGAGACCTATCTAGATCGATTCCTTGTCCCCGAAAATCCCTAACCACCAAGTTTCGTGAAAATCGTTAGGAGGGTTTTCGAGATCGTTTGTGCAGACAGACAGATATACAGACAGACAGACATTCCTCGTATTATATTATAGGATGAAAAATTAAATATTTTTTACTTCTTAAATGGTCTGCAATGTTAAATGTTTTTACATTCGAAATTTACTTGCTTTTTTACTATGTATCATGAATTTGGAACGATTTACCATCCGATATGTCACCTACCGGACTATAACCTGCAGAAGTTCAAGGAGAACATAAACCGACATCTCCCTTTGTCCTTCTGACCGTCTTGAGCTGTCCTTCGGTATTAAAGGATCTTCCCCTAAGCTCTGGCTGGAATTATAAAAAAAAATCAAGAGCACCTTCTCATCCAGACAATCGGCAATTTAATTCATAATTAAAAATTAATCATTTTTGTCAACACAGTAAATACAATACTATCAAAAATTTCAAATAGAAAGCCACAAAAATCAAATTGCCATTTTGTGCTAAACAAATACCAATCATAAAATTCATTTTGTCAAATAAATATTTCAAATTATGATACAGACGGATTATTAAATTTTTGAATTTGCATTTTAATATTGGAACTTCGGTTGTCAATCAGTGACAAAAGCAAAACATATCAAAAATTGCCTGTTTGCAAAATATTTTGATAATTGAACTGAATCGCATGATCAGAACAATGGAAAACATGAAAATGAAATGCAAAAATGAATTTAATTCGTTATAAACCAAACAACAATCATGAAAACATGACCAACAACAACAACAACAACGACAACAATGATGAAAGGTATAGGAACAGCATAAAAATTGATTTTTGCAAAAAATAACAATCGAACCAACTTTTTGTCATCCGCTTGGAATGAATTTTTGAAACATTTCAATGTTTCGATTGAAAATGTTTAAAACAAACGACATCCAATTATTTTTGTTGAAAAGATTAAATCCTGGCGGACTGCCTCAGACATGTGGTGGTGGTGGTGGTGACGGGAAGGGATGTTTATTGGTACACGGAAATCTCGGATAAAAGCGGGTGAAATGGACGAAATTGGACATTGAAATGATGGCACTATAACTTCCATATCCCGATCGGGTAAACATAAAATCGAAACATAAAAATAATAAAAACATAAATGTCAATTTAGCATACAACCAATCCATTATTGAGCATAATTTATGTTTGTGCGGCGATGAATGTTGCTTGTTGCCAATGCAAATCAAAAAAGAATCAATTTAGGAGGAAGAGTAGTAGATCGGTAAGACGATGGTTAAAACATAACAAAAGCTATAATTGCCAATCTGGCAATCATTGGAGACCCGTATGGTGATATTCGTATCAAAATTCGAACAGTTATACCAAAATTCCACTTTGAAGTCAAACTTTCCAATAAGATTTTTTTAAATTTATTCCAATCGGATTTTTATGTATGGAAGTTTTATATAGAATCATATCCTGAATAACTTTTGTTCTTGGACTTTATTGTTGAGATGCACCGTTTTTGCGATATTTACAAAAAACGTTTTCGTTCGTATGGGGGGTACCCCCCCTAATGGTCCATTTTTGCCCATTAACGAACTTAGCCTCGCATTTTACGAAAAACGGATCTGTGCAAACTTTCAAGTCTCTAGCTCAATCCGTGCGCCCGAAATCCGCGCCACAGACAGACAGACAGACGGACGGACGGACAGACAGACAGACAGACAGACGGACGGACATGCAGAAATTAAATATTTTTATCATTCTAAACACACTGGTGTAATTAATTTTTTTGTGCGATGACGGGATCTTGGCGTTACAAACGGTAAGGCAAAGTTAATATACCCTTTGGTTTCACCATACGGGTATAAAAACGCGGGACACTTTACCGTCGTATGCCTGGAAATAATATCATCCCTATACATAAATGCCATCCGTAGTAGTAGCGACACCCATCCACAAATCGGTCGGTTGAATCGGATGGACGACGGTGTCGCTATTCAAAAAATTTTAATTTAAAATTCTGTCGCAGCGTGTCGCTTGTTTGTTCCAACCAAATGCTAAATTCCCTCAATTTTGTTCACTAACTCCATTGTAAAGGAACCCTGTTCCCATTTTCCTGGATTCAGAGTTGCCTTTTGCCCCGTTTATGCAACCGATTTACATATTGTACCTGTGTCCATGTGGGCGAATCACAAAATCGGGTATCGGTGGCATGGCATAATTTTTCTTTTTATTTCTTAATTTCCCTATGCCATTTTTGAGCGAAACATAAAAACTTATGCGAAAACCGCATAAGCGATTGCATGGAATCACCAGTGCAAAAGGATTGAAGCGGGAGCGAGCAGAGTGACAGTCCTGGCGCAGGTTTATTTAGTCGGCTGTTTGTTGCATGGCACCGCTTCCACTTATTATATTGCGCCATGTTTTACATCTTTGACACTTTAAAACAATAGACATACAATTCACATTCATATATTATGATCATGCTTTCCCGAATTTGATTGTTAAAACTTAATCTGTGTAGAAGGATACAAAATTCCCGTATAATAAATAAAATCGATTGTTTTAAATATTTATCTGATTTCTAAAATCGGGTTTTTTTTAACAAAACATGTATTCATATTTAGTTTATCAATTATGATGAGCCGAAATTCTAGAATTTAATTGAATTGTGGGACCTTACTAGACTTCCTCGATAACTCAATATTCTTGAACTTCCCAATCTGACAGCATCGATAATTCGGAAGTACACCTCAATAAGTCAAAATTTTGCAAAATTCGGAACAAACTTTTGGAACTCGAAAAGTCCAAGTTTCTACCGAGAAACCACAGTAAAACTCGAAGAACTTTGATTAATCTACTAAAAATGAGCTAAAGTTGAATAAATCAGAAATTCGGGAGTAATTAAAGTTCAAGTGAATTTAAACATAATAAGTATGGTAAAACGATCGTGTAAAACTTTAACATGCATCATGAGTCATAATCTACCCCGATAACTCGAAGTTTCGTCTGTCATCATCAATTTCGACTTGTCGAGGCTCTACTGTATGTTTAAAAGGAGAGAGAAATAATTTCTCTTTCTTTTGCGCCTCTTGCTCAGAAGATATGACCCAAAATATTTATTACCTCGAAATTTTAGGTCGAGCTAAAACTTTTGAAAGCGTTAAGGTAAAAGGCAGTACTAAAACGAAGGGAGGGGGGGATATACCCCCTAGGTGGCGTCAAAATCGCCACTAGACTGAAGCAGCGCTTTAGGCGACATTCGAAATTTCGCTTGATTTGACATAGGCGATTAAAAAAAACTTCCCCTGCTGCGCATTTTTTCCATAGTTTCTGCCCATAGTCTTTTTTTTAATAAAAATATTGTCTATGGCGCAAGTTTGGTACATATCGAGCAGCTAAGATACCTCGCAAACAAAAATTGAGGCAAACCTTCTTCTCTCTGATCGGTTTTCAAAATTTCCAAGCACACAAAAATGCGTTTCCATCCCTATTTTCTAAAAAAAGGAGTGGACGTCAAATATGGATTTTGTTCCAGGTGCCGCTTTGCCTTGGCACGGTCCTGATGAGAGGTACCGGCAAGCTTCGTTTAGGCAAAGATTTTTAACGTTATTTATAGATAGTGATCCGATCACACCAGAATTTGAATATAATGGTTTCAGAAGTAAAACAAATTTCGGATGCAAAATAACTCAAAAAACTTAAAAAAAATAGATATAGCTGAGGAACTCAGAAATGTTTTAAAGCAATGTTTGGCCAAAATTTGGCCAAAACTTACTTCGGTTGGGATTCAAACACGGTTCCTGAAATTCAAAAATACACAGAAAAAAATGATGTTGTATTATTTACAAAATAGGTTTTGTTAAGCCTAACAAAAAAAAATTCGTAAATATTACTGAAGTTTTGTATATACTACGAAAAAATTAACGAATATTTTTTGTGTAGTTACTAAAATTTGTTAATATTACGAAGTACATTTTGTCAAATCTGATTTGCATCATGGCGTCATTACGATACACAAGCTTTTCTATTAGTGGTCTCATTAGCCGCTGTAAGCATCCAATTCCCTGCTGTTAATGTTTGGATGCCTGCAGCAGGTAATTAGACTACTAGTAGAACTGCGCCACACTTGTGCATGACGAAAAAATGGCGACGATTTTGTTAGTCGATTCGCCAATTCTAAAAACTCGATTTTAAAGCGATTCCAATAATTTTTCATAAAACTGATGCAAAAAATCAGTTTTTGGAAAGCATTTCTTAGTTTAGACATTAGTTGGAATGCTTTTTTGAAATATTTTTTATGCCCATTTTTTTCAGATTTCGATAATTTTTTCCCATTTTCGAAAAATACTAAACGCGAATAGTATTTTTTCGAGGTAACACAACAACATTCGTCGAGAGAATTCATTCGTTTGAAGTTTTTGTAAGAAAAATAATTCAAAATAAATTATTTTCATTTCGCATCATATTGGCCGTCATAAAACATTTCCTCCATACGAATATTCAATATAGAAACTATCAGAAACAAACAAGCATCTCTTAATTTTTGAAGTCATCACACTAAAACAATTTCCGCTCATTAGTTGCATATATTAAATTCTATGAGCACACACTAAGCAAGAAACAGAAAGAGATTCCATATCAACAAGAGAGATTTGTTTTTGTAATATTTACAAAATATTTGTAATATTTACTAAATATTTGTAATATTAACAAAATTTTTATGAAAACGAAATACAAAAATACAAAAACTTACCAAAATTGACATCGTACCATTAACAAAAATTTTGTCGGCCCATGGGGGACAAATGGTTTCGTTATATTAACAAACGTTTTCGTAATATTTACATACATTTTATTTTCTGTGTACTCACTGCGAAAATGCAGTTAACAGTGAATATCTACTAAATGTTTCAAGGAGATATTTTAGAGACAAAATTGCGGATCAACGTTTTCAAAAAGCAATATTTCATTGGCATTATATAATAAATACATAAGAAAAATTCATCGCGAAAAATCTCAAAATTTGATATTATCTTTATAAAAAACATTGACTAAAACAACATCAAAACTAAATATCCAATTAAAGTTTTGCAAACATTGGAAGCAAAAACAAAAAACACTTCAGGAACTGCGAATCTATCTGAAACAGAGAAAAGAAAATCTTAAATTAAGTTCATTTGAAAGAACACTATAAAAAAATATTTGAAAAAAATTCTCCATGACAAAACAACTGCAAAAGATTATTCCTGTATTATGATTTTGAAACCACAAGTTTCCAACTTTGTGGTTAGATAAAAAACTGTTTTTAACTTTGCGGAAATATGGAAACCACTGATTACTGTTTTCCAACAAAAGAGTCGAGTATAAAAGATTGAAACCCAATAAGAGTTATACCTAAACCAAAAATTTTCAAACAATAAAAAATTAGTTTCCATTTATCTAAAAGTTTGTGCCACGTTTTCTGCTTGTGTGATATCTGAGTCCTTTGAATCACAATAAATAAAATGCATCCCTTCATTTTATGAAAAGGACATGCGAGCGACGTTGTGTCTATGGCACCTAGCGATGGAAAACTGAATTGGGCGCACGCGCCACCTCAATCAACAGCGAAGGATTTTTCCTTATTTCAGTCGCTGTCATATTTTCACCCCAGATTTTCTCCACAAATATCCATTTTGCGGGTTTGGGTAATCTAAAAGAGGGTTTAGCCCACCAGCTTCGGCCCATTCGACAATATCCATCCAAAGGGATGTTTAACGCTGGATACGAATTACTCCATTGCCATCCCTTACAGATTTGCATATGTGGGTGTAAATGTTTGCTGTGACATACAGGCATTTTGAGAGAGATGGTTTTTTTGGCGTTGATGTGACTTACGTGTGTTGGTGTAGTATCGTAATAATGTTCGCTTGAATAACACACAATAGGGCCCAATTTTCTCTTGAGTCTGCACAAAACGGCGACAATCCCTTAATCTCGAAGATCAAATATCCGGCCTATTCCGCAATATCATATGCTTCTAAGTATCTTTTCAACATTTCGTTTGATGGTCGGGGCGACTTCTTATAGTTCAACGCCTAAGTGTTTGAGAGAATGTTGCTTGACTTGATATGAAGTCAAAACGGCTTCTTTTTTATTTATAATAACTGTTCCCTATTATTATTGCCATATTATTCCCATACATATGAGTTATTTCGTGGTCTAAAAAAGGGGTTGAGTTTACGTCACAGGATGTTCAGATATATGAGAAACGATTTCGTATAAAGACGTGAAATGTTAGATAATTTTTCCATCGATAAGTATTACCAGTGGTTTTATTTAGTGATTTCACAAAAACCAAGAAACATTTCTGCTTTTCTCAATTGACTGTTATTTATATCTCCATAAGAAAAATGTTTTAAAAATAAAAAAAAACTCCTTAGAGATTTTTTTAGTCCAAATACCAACTTTTGCACATTAAATTGACTATTTTGCAAACAAATTGAGTTTTCTACAGATCAAATTTAATTGACAAGTCAAATTCATAATTTTACAAATTAAACTATTTCATTGAGCAAAAACTTGGATTATTTATAAAAAAAACAAATTTTGATGAACGGGTTAGAAATGTTATTTAATGATAATGTCTGAGTATTTTTGAATTCTGTAAATCTTCACAAAAATCAAATTTACCACAATACTGTTAAATGAATTTAATTTGTAAAATTATGAATTTAACTTGTAAAAAGTAAAAAGTCAATTTGATCGGCACGTAGTCAATTTGACGTGTAAAAGATAGTCAATTTGTCGTGTAAAACTCGCACAAAAAAAGTTGAATTATATTTATTTTCCCAAGTCTTTTAATTTAAAAACATAACAAAAGCTATAATTGCCAATCTGGCAATCATTGGAGACCCGTATGGTGATTTAAGTGAACGGCAAACAGTTGTATCAAAATTCCACTTTGAAGTCAAACTTTCCAATAAGATTTTTTAAAATTTATTCCAATCGGACTTTGATGTATGGGAGTTTTATGTAGAATCATATCCGAAATAACTTTTGTTCTTGCACTTTTTTGATAAGATGCACCGTTTTTGAGATATTCACAAAAAACGATTTCGTTCGTATGGGGGGTACCCCCCCTAATGGTCCGTTTTTGCCCATTAACGAACTTAGCCTCGCATTTTACGAAAAACGGACCTGTGCGAAATTTCAAGTCTGTAGCTCAATCCGTGCGCCCGCAATCCGCGCCACAGACAGACAGACGGACAGACGGACGGACAGACGGACGGACGGACAGACGGACGGACGGACAGACGGACGGACGGACAGACGGACGGACATGCTAAATTCAACTTTTTTCATCATTCTAAACACACTGGTGTAATTCATTTTTTTTGTGCGATGACGGGATCTTGGCGTTACAAGCGGTAAGGCAAAGTTAATATACCCTTTGGTTTCACCATACGGGTATAATAAAATCACACACGGTGAATCCTTGGAAAAAAAACTTCATAAAAAATGCACCAACAGCCGCCATTTTATTTTTTGCTGTAAGCGTATATAACTATCTATATCGTGTTGTCACCGGAGTTACGTATGTGTGCAATATTTCAAGTCAATGTGGAAATGTGTCAAAATTCGATTACAGGATTTGACCCTCACATCAGATAAGCAGACAATTTTACAAACAGACAAAAAAGCAAGCTAAATAAAAGCTTTTTCGCCAGAAAATCTAGAAATTTTTTAAAATCTACTTCATTGAACATCTCCGTTAATTTTTATATAAAATATAATAATCTCGTGTAGCTTTTTGAAGCGAGAATTATATATAGTTCAAAATTCCCCTTAAAAAACCCTTGGCAACACTGAAATCTATCTTTTTTCTTCCCACATGAATTTTGTTCAACATAGATATCTATACTTTGAAATTATAGATCCTTTTCACGGATGCATATGTATCACAGCAACGATATCTATTCGTTGAGATGACTTTAAAGTTTGCTCGTTTTGTGTGTCGGTTCCTTGTCATAATTTGAGGGAAGTGGGAATGGAGAATGGATAACTCGCTCTGCTATTATGCGAAATGGCTGTGGTTAAAATGACAAAACGGAATATAAACGAACGAACCCTTGTATCAAGGGAAAATAAGGTGACTGGTTGCCTGCTAAACGCTAATATTTACTTCCACTGGGGCTGGTCTCCGGTCTGGGGGTTGTTGGCTGGTATTCGCTGGATCGTTGGTTGGTTGATTGTCATGTAATAATTTTCTTTTCTACGCCTTTTATTATCCTTTCGTTGGTTGAATTTTTCGAGATTTATTGTAATGGAAATTTTTTATGACAGAATTATTTTCTATTTGATTTGATATTGAAAAAGGCATTGTACATTAAATTGAATGAATGATATTAAATTTGTGCATATGACAATAACACTCACTTAAAATGTGATTTCAATTTAGATTTGATTCAATCTGATATTACAAATTACTATGTGCAAAGAGAATTTTTAATTGAAAAATAGAATTTAAAAAAAATTATCAATACTAAAAATTATCCGTAACCGTTTTTCAGGTAAATTTAATATTAGTTAGTCGGGACTGATTCTAATGTTTTGAATTATGATTTTAGGTGTAGCTTTAAGGGTTTTTAAGTAAAGAAAAAATTTGTGAACTCTACCCGCATCTCATAAATTCCATAACATCTTTTGTAACTGTAATCTAACGTAATATTATACAATACCAATTTACACTGAAACCATAAATTTATTCATTTTATTCGTTTCGATTCAATAAAGAATTATTGATCCTTGTTGCAACTTGACATCTCAATCAAACTCAGTGTACGGCCAGAAAATTATTGTTTACAATTTTCATTAAATTACACGTTACCATGAGTTCCTACAAATTGAAACCGTGAAAATCATGAATTATTCTGAATTTTTATTGAAAAAAATAAAATAAAAATAAAATCAAGCAAAACAAAAATCAAATTTATAATCAGATGAAATCTAAAGCGAGAAAATCATCACCAACAGTATTCACTTTGAGATGCCGAAGATGGTCGTTTCAATTTATAATCAATCGAAACATCGTCGAAGGCGCAATTCTTCTCCACTTTAAGTGAAATGGATTAACAATGATGTCACTGTATAACGAGATGTTCAAAAATCCTCTTATTTCTATAAAACGATAGGTAACCTGAATAATTTATACTCCAAGTAACACAAAGTGTAATAATAATAAATACTACTTACATTCACAACAAATGAAAATATCAAAAATTTCACCTATGTGAACTTGGCTTGCGAAGTGCGGAAACTCGAAATAAAATTTACATCAAAAAATTGTACTAAAATTGTACTAAATTGTACTGCATTTTAAAAAAATTGTACTCGAAAGGATTCGACAGAAATTAAAAATTGAAGAAAGACCAGCCGGCAGTGTTTTCGGAAGAAATTTTTTTTGATGCAGAATAATTGTACTAAAATTGTACTAAATTGTACCGCAAAGAAAAAAAATTGTACTCGTTCAGGTTCCTCGGAAATTGAAAAAAATCGAAAAAAACGATTTTTCGCGAGAAATCGGCAGTCTTGTTTCGGAAGGAAAAAATGTTTCTGCAGAATAATTGTACTAAAATTGTACTAAATTGTACCGCAAAGAAAAAAAACTGTACTAGTACAGTACAGTTTTTTTACTTTGTGGTACAATTTAGTACAATTTTAGTACAATTATTCTACGAAAAAAAATTTCTTCCGAAACAAGACTGGCGATTTCTCGCGAAAAATCGTTTTTTTCGATTTTTTTCAATTTCCGAGGAACCTGAACGAGTACAATTTTTTTCCTTTGTGGTACAATTTAGTACAATTTTAGTACAATTATTCTGCATCAAAAAAAATTTCTTCCGAAAACACTGCCGGCTGGTCTTTTTTCAATTTTTAATTTCTGTCGAATCCTTTCGAGTACAATTTTTTTAAAATGCAGTACAATTTAGTACAATTTTTTGATGTAAATTTTATTTCGAGTTTCCGCACTTCGCAAGCCAAGTTCACATAGGTAGAAATTTCTGTATTTTAATAGGTGCCTTTATTGTCTTATAGTCGCAAATAAAACCTATAAAAAAACATAAGAAAAGCTACAATTGTCAATCGTCAAATACTCTTTATGAAGGCAGACAATTTTTTTATGAAAAAAAAATCCGTTTGTAGAGGGGAGATAAATTGATCCGATTGGATTTTGCTGCACAGGTAAATTATGTAAAATTATATTCTAAACAAATTTTGTTTTCATAAATTTTTCACTACGACCCACTGTTTTCGAGAAAATTGTAAAAAAAAAACTGTTTTGTTTGTATGTGGATGGGATAAGGAATGGTCCGACTTCGCCCATTCAAGAGCACAACTATACGATATTTCAAGTCTCTAGCTCAATCCTTTCGAAAGCTATGGTTTTCAATATTGGAAAAAATCGCAGTCACAATGTTTGGAAACGTGGAAAAACGGTGTAAAACGCGATAAAGCGTTTTGATCTGTAAAACAAAGCTTTTCATAGAGTTTTAAAGCTCCTACACAGCAAAAAATTAGATAATTGTATTTTTTTTATTATTACCCACGTGTCAATATCACACCTTTAATCATAGTAGAATTAAACCATGAGAAAAGCTTCAATTGCCAGGGACCAATCGTCAAACTCTATGATAGACAAAATGTTTATTGAAAAAAATCCATTTGTATAGACGAGGGGAAAGGGGTGGTCTCGTTACTAATTTATCAAGCATAAATGTTGCATACATTGATTGCCCCTGGTTATGAACTTTCTTTGAACTTAAAAAATGGTTCGGTTTTTGAGCAATGTTTGGTTTATGAACTACTTTCCGAATTTTATAGTCTGCGCTTTTTCTCTGACATACTTCTTTTAATTTTCCCTGATTTGTCCTTTGAATTTTTTTCCCATATTTTTATTTAAAATGCTTTAAAAACTTCCAACATTTTTTGCTACTTCCTATTACACTATCTCCTACAATTTTTGAATTTGAATTCCTACTTAAAATCAGTAAATGCATTCATAACTATTTTGTCAAAAAAAAAATCAAATGAAAATCACCTCAATTTCAAGTCACAGTGATATCGATTTCCCCAGACGCCATAGTGTTATCAATGCGGAGAAATCAAATAATCGATATTAGAATGAATAGGTGGCAGCAGCCATCATTTAGCTCAATTCTCATCAACACAGCATCCGTTCAATTAAAAATTCGACTACAATTTAATTAAGGGCAATAACCCGTAAAGGTAGACGTGAAAGATCGTTAAATCTGATCTCATTATTTGGCTACCAACAAAAGACTTTATGGGTTAATTACGAGAATTTCCCCCCTGAAAATCATAATCATAATAATAATATGATAACAATAAAATAGGCGCGTTTAAGTTTATTATTGTTCGGTTTTTCGCAAGGTTTGCTTGAGAATAAGAGGCGCTGGGATGGTAAAGGGATGACAAAATTCATTGCTCGGAAAGTTAATTTTGGCCTCCGAATAAGATTTCGGTTGGTTCCACCCACACTCATGCGGGACCCGAATATATGGCGGGTTAAGATCACAAGGGGGAAGTAATTTAAATCTCTTTTTCCGCAATGTTTGCTTTTTGTTCATTTAACCCGGTTTATTGCTCATTTATTGCTCATTGGAATAACTGACACTAGCTCCGACCCCAAGTGAAACAAAAATATATAAATAGCATCTCCCACACTCATTAATGGAAAACTGTAGATGCTAATGAAGTCATGAAACCAGGTAATTGCTTTTCATTCGCTTGTTAAATTGTTTTAATTGTGGACGCCATTTTGAGCAATCATCGACCACCACCCTTCAGCAGAATTTCGTAGTTCCCTCAGCCATTTATTTTCATTCTGTATATCTTTCACCCCCCCCCCCCCTCCCCCTCCTCAATATTCCCTCATTCCCATCATCATCCCCCAATTCTCTCCCTTCCGCTCTACAAAAAACACACAACTATTCGAGGAAAATTTGTTTCGGTGCAATTATTTTCCACGGTTCGACATATTGATATGTGCCTTTTTATCGGATGGGCCAAAGCCAAAGGACACCACCAACACCACGCTGCTCTATTCCCTCAGACATCGTCCAGGACTTCCATATTATGGCCAGGGAGATTAAAGTGGTACCGCGCAAGTCCAGGTCCCCTAACTATCCAATCGTTATTGCTACTAACTCCCCTGGAAACTGGAGTTTTTTGGAAGGGATTCGTCTATTGATTTTCCCTTCCATTACCGGAAAATTCACTTTGCTCATGTCTGCAGAAGACGGTGCCGAAGACGCGACCGATTGCATAGCAAGGCATCATCCGTTACCATTTTTTTATGGTCAGAATTTTGTACATAAGCGTGAAATACAAATGTGTTCCTTGTACGGGTGTTTTCTTGTGTATTTTAATATTGTACATAGGGATCAGCGGGGAATATTGGTAGTTTGCGACGATGACAATTAGAAGTATATTAACCGTAATTAAAAAATTACGTAATTAAGAACGAACGAACGAGCGTTCATGTTGCGGTCTTATAGCAATCTATATCCGTTCAAAGTGTATACCTATCTATACTTCAATGATTTTATATCAACATAATGCTTGTATAGTTGTTTCTATATTCGTTCGTATAGAGAAATTCGCCTCGCAGTGCTGTCTACTAGTGAAAGGATAACACGATAGAGTGGCAATGGTTATTCGAGTACGTGACAACAGGAGAGCAATAAAAGGATTTTTCCTGATACGATGAAATTTTATACCATTCCAGACTTTAAATGTGATTTTTTTCTGTGTGTGTTTGTGTGAATATGTGGTTATCGGACAGGATATAATTCAGTTTTGGTTTTTCGTAACCTGTCATGTGATAAAGACTTGCCAACTAAATACTAGATGTTCGCCATTATTACTTTACAAACATTTAAATATGTCATAGGAATTGGTAATTTTATACACAAAACCTTTACCAATTATTCAATGTGAATTGTGATAGAATATTATAGATTATTTTTTCATCCTTAATTTCATTTCGGATCATTTATAATCAAACTTGTTGTAAACTTTATATGATAAATATACGAAGTGACTGATACAAGAGGAGAAAAGTATGAACATCTAATCTTGAAGATCAACAATTTTTACAAGATTATCCTTAAGACTTCTTTTAGCAGAAAATATTTTAAAAAATTAAAAAAATAATAGATAAATATTGGAAAAAAATGTTTTCCCTAAAATTTTTAATGCCAAAATAAATCGCAATAAAGATATTTTATTCGTTGTGTCTTGGGTATAGAGAAAATTCAACCATTTGACCAAAAGTTAGTTATTTAAGGGAGGATTTGATTTTTTTTTGGCTGAAACAAAATATCTTACATTATATTTATATGCACTAGTCCCATGTTTTTCAAAAGGGATTTGGTCAAACATATAACGAGTAAATTTTCATGAGAAAAATACTATTTTTTTAATGGTTTAAAATTTCATAAAAATATCAAGAATACCTTTCCAATAAGGCGGTATAAATCAGACAATTCTTTAAATTGCAACCTGAAATTTTCCAAGAATGTTCTTAAGAAGTTATACAACAAGATTCATTTTAAAAAATGTCCAAAAGTATGAGTTTCAGAGTGTTAAAAATTTATTTCGAGAAAACAGCCTATGGCAGCGATTCTCAACCAGGGGGGCGCGAGTACATTTAAGGGGGGGCGCGAGCATATCCAAGACAAAATATTTAAAAAAAGTTTATTATTTAACTGAAAGGAAAGTACATACCCACATACAAAACAAAATATATTTCGATATCATATTTAATAATTAACTTATTAACTTACGCTTGGAGCACAATGAACGCGAAACCAGCGCGAAACCAACGCAACTACAACGCTCTGAACGGTCACGCAGTGCAAAATTCTAGCGTCAGAGCACAATGGCAGCTCGTGAAGTAGTACAAGTGACATAATATAAAGTGGTATAAACTTGGGAAAATTACAAAAATGGATAATTTTGAAGCGATTTGCACTAAGGCTATCAATTTTTCCTCGAACGGCATTTTTCCAACCTCAATTTATGAACTGTCAACGCAGAATTCTGCGGCAAAGTTAGAAGTTTGCAAACTTTTGCGTTGCGGTTACGTTGTAGCTGCGTTCTATACGTTCACTGTGCTCACTTCAAACAATTTGTGGGAACCAAACTTTTAAGTGACAGTTTCTGCGCCAGTTTCGCGTTCATTGTGATTTCAGGGTTAAAACAACTTCTCGTGAAACCGCAAAAATGACGCAAGAGCAATAAAAAGGCACCGGAGTCTTGTTTTGGCAACGCTGAGGCTCGGTGTTGCCAAATGTCAATAAATTACTGTTTTCTTGGTAATTTGTGTTTAAAATTAGGGTAGTAGTGTAGGTTTAGCGCCAAAATACTCAAATTACGTTATTATTGTATACATTTTATTGTATGCAGGGAGGGGGGCGCGATGACAATTTTGATTGAAAATTGGGCCGCGAATTCTGAAAGGTTGAGAAACGCTGGCCTATGGACATATTCTGCCGGCCGCCAGAAAAAAAAGAAAGTGTGCTTTCGCAGTTTGGAATATTTCAAATTTTCACTTTTCAAATTCGGAACAAACTTCCGTGATGTTCCTGAATCTTTTTTTTTTTGATGTTTCTTATAATTTTTAAAAGTTTTAAATTTTGAGGATAATTTTCATTTAATTGATTTTTAATTATGTTTTCGAAGCAACTTAAAAATTTCATCTCATTATTTTTCATGTCCGTCTGTCTGTCTGTCCGTCTGTGGCGCGAATTGCGGGCGCACGGATTGAGCTAGAGACTTGAAATTTTACTCAGATTCGTTTTTCGTAAAATGCAAGGCTAAGTGCGTTAATGGGCAAAAATGGACCATTAGGGGGGGTACCCCCATACGAATGAAAACATTTTTTCTGAATATCTCAAAAACGGTGCATCTTATCAAAAAAGTCCAAGAACAAAAGTTATTTAGGATATGATCCTACATAAAACTACCACACATCAAAATCCGATTGGAATAAGTTTTAAAAAATCTTATTGGAAAGTTTGACTTCAAAGTGGAATTTTGATACGAATATCTTTTGGAATATTTCAAATTTTACGGGTTTTCAATAATTGCAAGATAGGCAATTATAGCTTTTGTTATGTTTTATGAAAGTATTTTGAATCATTGTTTTTAAGTTGTCGCCAACAGTCGTAAACAACTACAGTATTGTGTTTTTCTATTTTCATATTAACTGGTAATGTCGCATACTTACCGATAATTAACCATCAAAGAAATCCTAAACAATGAAACTACAAATATAATGAAAAACTTTGTTAAAGCATATCTAAATTAATTTAAATGATCGTGATTTGTTTCAATTGAATGATTTACGATTACCTAATTGCTTATGTTCGATATGACCGTTACACAAATACCTTGATATTAAAGTCAAAGCTAGTTCGATAGAGTTGCTTTCAAAAATTACAAAAATAAATTACTGAACTTAAGTAATTATTCGCTTGTTTGCATTCACTTAAATTGTAATGGTAATTCAAACAAGGTGCCTTTTTATGCCCGTATGGTGAAACCAAAGGGTATATTAAATTTACCTTACCGTTTGTAAGGCCAAGGTCCCGTCATCACACACAAAAATGAATTACACCAGTGTGTTTAGAATGATAAAAATAATTAATTTCTGCATGTCCGTCCGTCTGTCCGTCTGTCTGTCCGTCTGTCCGTCTGTCTGTCCGTCTGTCCGTCTGTCTGTGGCGCGGATTGCGGGCGCACGAATTGAGCTAGAGACTTGAAATTTTACGCAGATTCGTTTTTCGTAAAATGCAAGACTAAGTTCGTTAATGGGCAAAAATGGACCATTAGGGGGGGTACCCCCCATACGAACGAAAACGTTTTTTTGCGAATTACTCCAGAACGGTGCTACTTATCAAAAAAAGTCCAAAAACAAAAGTTATTTAGGATATTATTCTACATAAAACTCCCATACATCAAAATCCGATTGGAATAAATTTTAAAAAATCTTATTGAAAAGTTTGCCTTCAAAGTGAAATTTTGATACAACTGTTCGCCGTCAATCACCATACGGGTTTTCAATAATTGTCAGACTGGCAATTATAGCTTTTGTTATGTTTTATTTTAAATGTATGTCCATTTTTTATAAGAATGAGCAATTCTTGTGTAAACGTTAAATTATTATTTTATTTTATTTTTATCGGAATTGCCATAAATTACCGGTGATTTCTCAAAGATGTAAACCTCAATAAATTAACCACATCTTTCATCTAAATAATTCTGAAAAGGTTAATAAAATTTCTGCTACTGTCCCATTTTAAATTGACTTCCTTATTTATCCTATCCTTTAAAAAATGTTATTATGGTTTCAGACCTCTGAGTTGAGTATTTGGACCCCTAATTAAATTTTGGGAACAGGGAATCCAATAGATTTGGACTGTGTCAGTATCTATAATTTATTGAAGGACTATCCCTCATTATAGACCGGTAAACGTGTGCGGTAGGTTTACAACTACTGGTTCGGCTATCAAAAGGCAGACCCACGATTCATCTGAATATGTTTCATTTTCTTTTCTTTAAATTTAAGCAATAAGGGACGAAAAAAACTTTAAATATACACCAATCTACCGGTTATAGTACCTTGGGATGCAGGTTAACATGATCCCTGAGTGTAGGATTGGAGGCAGTGTATAAAATCGTTGATAAACGACTACCAGATAAGATGTAAATATTTGGAGCTAATTAACTTGTCCGCTCGGTGTTTTGGAATTCAATCATAAATATTTATGACGAAGACCTTTTGTTGGTTTTTAGTTGATCACTACTTCGGATAAGAATCTTCCAGTGGATGGAATTGAAGAACCTGCGGTAACGCCTACAATCATACAACTTAAACATATCATTCCTTCAACACCTAAACGTAGATCTTCTAGGTACCTACAACGAAATAATAAAGTTATTCTTTTATTTACTATTGAATATCATGTGAAAAATTTTACTGCCCTAAAATGACTTTTCGACTGTAAAATGAGTGAAACAAGTCATGTTTAGCCGAGGACTGATGATCTTGGAAATGAGAAGGTTCTGTAATTAATTTGTTGGAACTTTTGTAAATTGCTTTAGTTATGGATCTGCATGCCTAATTAAATTATATGAGACTCATTTCAACAAAAGGAAATATTTTAGGCATCAGGAGCGTAACAAATTTTCTGAAAAGGTGCTTACGATTACCTGAATACACGCAATTTAGGCATTACACGCCGTCAACATTAATTATTTCACATTTTTTCGTCATTTTTTATACATGATATCTTTATTATGACTTAATTGTATCACAATAAAATTTAAATTTATCTTTTTTATTTATCTTATCGACAAAATATTTATAATAAATTATTTAGTTTATAATAAAATTTGAAGAAACCGAAATTTAGGGAGTTCAAAGATTGTGTTTTACATACAGAAAAGTTTTTTATGTAATGTTTTCTAAAGATGCCACGTTTATGTCTTCGGATGAGTGATAGACAATTGTATTTACCATCTAGGAAAAAAATAGAATTTGGCGAAAATTTTTGCATCATATTTTATTGTTGATTTCTAAAGAAAGTTATCGCATTTTGATATACGAACGAATTTTATAGTTTTCCCGGAACTAGATTTATTTTTTTATTTTAGTTTTATTTTAATTTTCCAGGCAATATTACATATTTTCCCTTTTACTGAATTATTTTAATCACTTTGTTTACAATACTCTCGTCAATGTGGTATAAGGACTACTTAACATTAGGCTAGTTACTAATTGACATTAATTGACAACTAGGACAAAACTAGTATAATGTTAGCTGCTCTTTGAACTAGCACCAAGTAAGTAGTAGATATTTCCAAATTTTGTTCTAGTTGCCAGCTCAGGTCGACCAGTAACTAGCTTAATGGATATCATACTAATATATAAAAAATGAGTTGGTGTTTGTCTGTCTGTCTGTCTGTCTGTTCCTCTTTCACACAAAAACGGCTGAACCGATTGATTTGAAATTTGGCATGAGTGTCTGTGGTAGTTCTGGTTCCAACATAGGCATACGGAAAAGTAGCGCGAGGGGTGGGGGGAGTAAGGGGAGGGGGTACAGTGATTTCGAAACTTAGTTTTAGCGCTATGTTACTCTTTCGCGGGGAAACTACTGAACCGATTGGCCTGAAATTTGGCATAGATGTTTGTCGGGGGTCTAGCCCCAACATAGACCCATTAGAAAGTTTTTAAGTTCTTTCCGGTTTTCTTTGCATTCTAAAACTTAGACAAAAACCTTAACCCGGCAACGACGGGTATGCCAGCTAGTTAGTATTATAACTTAGCTGGTCAGCCAAAGACCAACGAATCAAATTAAATTTTTATGTTACAAAATTAATGCAAATCAAATTTGGTCAGAAAATTAGTTTTATGAAAATATTCATACCCATCAAAGTTATTTTTCAATTATTAAAGTTCAAATTTTCACAAACAAATACTCAAATCAAAACAAATTGGCATTTGAAACATCAATTTATAAAATAACGAATTTCAAATTAAGGACGCTTGGAAAGATAATAATTTCATGGCACTCAAACTACAATAGAAATTTATTACAAGAATACTAAAAACATGAGCTGTTGCCATAAATTTCGTTAATAAAAGAGGTATTAAAAAGTTTGTGCCATTTCCGGTGCTAAAAAGATATTGAATTTTTAATCGCGATTCAACGCAATTTGCGGTAAAGAAATTATCATCATATTAAATCAAATCAAAGTTAAATTCATTTATGAAAGAATTAATTAAACCCATTCACAAAATTTAGACTTCTAACGCACGACCCTATAAACAACGTAAATCCACGGGCAGGGGGTATAATTTTGATACTCTGGTTGCTGATGAAGGGAACAGAATCAGAGGAAGAAAATTTCAACGACCAAATGTGCCAAGAAAAGTTTTGGCCATTGAATCTTCCTGAAAGAAGTCTGCCACGTATTTCGTTAATTGTGGAAATGGAATCATTAAATGGCTTTTGCCGCGATAATTAAACAATATATCAGCGAGCACTGAATGGGGCAAAGCACCTCCACCGGAAGATTTATGACCGTTCAGAATAAAGTGTTTCGGTGTTTCATAGAGTTTTTATTGCTTCATAGTCAGGTTGGATTCAACTTGAGCTCGAACTTCAGCAGCACTACATCTTTTGGCCTCTGGACCGTTTTTCTTAGATTTCATTCACATCATTGGAAGTTCATTCATTCATTGAAAAACGTTCCACTACCAGGTACCGGTTCCACAACCTGTTTTCTTTCTATTTTCTCAAAAAAAAATCACAAAAGTTCAGTTTACTTGGCTTGTATACAAAAATGGGTTTTTTTTATTCTTTTAATTTCTTATTTTCAACCGAAAATTTATAACTGGTAGTCACCTTCTAATCACCGCTCACCGGTGAACCATCAAAACCAAATTAAATGCAAATTACGACCTAGACCTGATAAGGTGCGGCTGCCAAAGAAGCATTTAGCCCACACCACATTATTTATTCCTGTATGGTTATCACTAAACGCCAGTAAGAAATAGTTCTTAGAAGAAGAAGAATTTATGGCACCCACAAACTATTTCATGTATCAAACTTAGCATCCAGACGGCAATGGTAAAGATCCCTAAGGTTAGATATCACCTCTGGTCTGGAATACGCCTTGATTCGGCCGAAGAAGGAATCTGAGTGTATTTCTATTTCTGGCATCCTCTCGGCGAGAAACTATAAAGGATTCAACTGTCTTTGGTAGTTGAGATGTAACTAATTCCGCAAAAGTGATTATGTCTACTTTATGGGACTTGAAGATCAAGATGCTCCCGACTCCCAGCATCATTTCAGCATCCGTAGCTTCTGTAAATTCTCTTAATCATTGCATGTTAGTTGAAATGAATTTGATTCAAAGTACATCTGAATCTTCATCTCACAGCTATTGCATCTTTTACAGAAGCGAATTCAGAAAGATCCCTCAATCTTTAAACCCACTTTCACCCCTTCATAACAGAGCCAAAGAAATACACATGTGTGTATCTCTATATGTGATTTGAATGCATTTTGCACATTGCATAAAGTGAATGTAATCAATTTTGATGCTAGATGGTACAACACTGATAAATTAGTGAATTTAAATTGGCCGAAACATAAAATAATTGCGAATGTAATTTGTAATTGGTCTTAATGTTAGGTTTTGATCTCTATGTGCTTTATGTTACTTGCTGTATACGAATTGTAAATGAATGACAAGATTAGGAGGAATTTTGTCGGTTAGTGGCTGTGCCTGGGTGGGTGATGGTGAAATTAAGATAAGTAACGCAATGAAATTAATTGTTCTAAAAATATAAAATAAATAAGTCGTTACTATTTTTAGAAAATCCTCTCTAAATACATTTGAATAATTTAATACAATGTGTTTGTATGTTGCATGCAAAGAATATAATGGAATGCATTCAGTTTATTATGATTTTCTTAGGAAAAATTACTTTATATAATTGGCGTATAAAGTCACAGAAGTTTAAAAAAGTTTACTTTTCAATGAAATTCTCCGAATTTGTCTAAAAAAAATTAATAGGTACATATTTTTAAAAGTATGCCGTCAACAAATTAGGTACACCTACGGCTCTACGTTGCGTGGATTTCAATAAGGCGCGAGTTTAAACATTTGTGAGGCTTTGCAACCCAATATCAGCAATAAATATGATAGCAATATAGACCAAAATTTTAAGACCTACTTATTTACATGACAAAAATTTACATGACAGAAATCTACATTAAATAAAAATTAACAATGTTTAAAAATGTAAATCTTTGGGCTATTTGAAAAAAAAAGTGGAACCATGGAACCATGGACACATATGTGTAAAATGTGTAAAATCACAGAGCACATTCATAAAATGGCGTCAAAATAACCAAATGAAAAATAAATACATATTTCATGACCTTTTCACATATAAATAAATTAATTTTTTGACAAGGTCCAAAAAATCTTTAAAATGTTAACAATCTAAAATTGCAATTGTAAACAGGAACAGGAAAAAAAATATTTTGAGTTTTATTTTTAAAAATCGCCATTGCTTTAAATTTTTTGAATCAAAATCGGATAGAGCTTTAGATTTTTTAACAAAAAATATATAAATCAATTTATGCAAAACCCATATCCAGGTAGATAAACAACTCAATTATGTCGACAAAAGATATAATGAACTTAACAGCTGAAAATGATAAAGTGATTGTAAATGAAATCGATAAACACTATAACAAAAGCAACAAATCTGAAAATCCAATTGAAATTTTGTTATTCTATTATATTTTCACAGCCAAACAAAATGAATATGTCTTAAGAAGAATCCATTTATTATAACATTATAAAAAAATCTTGTAAATCCTTCAGGTATTTTGAATGCAACAAAACAAATCTTATTTACATCCAAGGATTCCAAAAAAAAGGTGAAATGTCAAAAAGTAATCTACTTATCTAGTATGGAAATATTTTGTTACGACCGAGACGGATCAAACCAATAGAGTCAATCCGCTCAGGGATGTCTTAAGCTAGACCTAAGAAAGGACTATCCAAAAAACATTTCACACAAAGTTCAATTGACTTCAACGTGACATGTGTCAATTGGCATTGACGGATTGCATGCGACCAAAGAATATTTCAATAATAGACTATCCCTTGTAAATTCCTTGTACAGATTATCGATTACAATTCCAGGGAAAGATCACCATCCAGTGCCAGTGTGTGAGGCCTTAAAAGGTGCTAAAATTTCAAGTGAAAGGAAAATTGCATTTTGATTGTTTGTTTGGTTTTTCCTTTATTTTCTGTTCCCTCGGAACAAAAATTCCAAACTCCAAAAACGATCCTGTCAAATTTTAATCCGATAATTTTCAAATTACTTTCCAAACGAACATGATCGATTACAGTATTAACTTAGTTGCAATACGAAATCTTTTTCAGACCACATTAATTTTTTACTTGGTTGTTATCGGTTTTTGAAAGCGATTTAAAACTACAAATTTTGTGGTGGTTGTAATTAATTTCGCCGAGTTGTAAGTTAATTGCCAGGAAATTCATTCATAAAACTTTAACTCATTTTTATGTCTTTTCTTGGCTGGGATTTTAATTAGATTTCTGTCATTATGTGATCGTTTTTTCTTCGTTTTAACCAAATTTTTTTTCCTGAAGAATACTCTCAACTGTTTGGCAATGGAATTACTCGCCTATATTTCATTACGTCATCATCATGTCAGTCAAACTGAACAGAAATATTTAAGACAGTTCAGTGAGCAAACTCAGAAATATCTTAATTAGTTCCAAGAAATCTTCGATCTTGCCATACTATCAGCTTTTACGAGTTGTCATTAAAAAATTAATAAAATTATTATATTCGTTATATTAGCGGCTGATTTATATAATTTTATGCGCATACTAAATTAGGTGCACCCGGGAATGTAGAATGGAACAAAATGATTTCCCAAACGCACTTTGCGTGGCCTCAAGTTGCATTTGTCTAAAATCTACCGCAGATGGAAAACCTAAAACCAAACACCGGAGAAGAAAAAAACATTCAAAACGCAAATGAGGTCTTTTGTCTATAGGCGAATGATAGATTTTCCTGGAAAACCTAACAAACGTGTCGAAATAACATAAAACATTTGAGTCGATTGTTTTTTGATCGCGTTGAACGAAGCCACCAGGTAAATATATAAGTTTTCAGAGTTTAATGCGCTCATTAAAAGTGCGAAGCTGATGACAGGTAGCCTAATTAATGAAGTACCATTGGGGTCTTGCATGATCACAAGAAATTTTTTTCTACTTTATTTGATTTTATGGTTGAAATGGAAATTAGATATGGAAGTGAACCGGAAGTTATCATTTCTCTAATTACCTTAATTTGGTAAGTTTTTGCGATTTTTTTAGATGTGATACTTTTTTTAAAACTTGCAATAATTTTTTTTCAATTTTTTTACAATTATAGTAGAATTAGGGCTGCTTTCAACGCAGGTAATCGAAAACTCGGATAATACAAACTATATACCTATTTTTTCTTAACGGCCAAGTCAACAAAGAGCTTACGTTTGGCTTATTTATTCAAATTAAATTTTGATTATATGGACTACTGGGGCCTGAGCCCCGAACCGCTTCGCGGTTCACCCCCCACCCACAGGTCGCCGAATTTAACACTAAAACAGCTAAGTTTCGAAATCACTTTACTCCCTCCCCTTACTCTCCCACCACTCGCACTACTTTTCCGTATGCCTATGTTGGAACCAGAACTACCACAGACACTCATGCCAAATTTCAAGTCAATCGGTTCAGCCGTTTTTGCGTGAAAGAGGAACAGACAGACAGACAGACAGACACCAATTCATTTTTATATATTAATATATTAATATGATTATGTCAATGGCGCGGATAATACAGAACATTGGAGTTGCCAAATTTTTAAAAAATAAATTTGCTCGGTTAATGCGGAACTCGTATATTTAAAACCTGAATAATCGCGATCTACTGTCAATCACTCTCTCTCGCTCTCTCACTCGCTCACTCTCTCTCACTCTTTCTCACTCTCTCTCACTCTCTCACTCTCTCTCACTCCCTCACTCTCTCTCTCTTTCACTCTCTCTCTTTCACTCTCTCTCTCTCTCTTTCACACTCACTCTCTCTCTCACCCTCTCTCACTCTCTCAATTTCTCTCTCACTCTCACTCTCACCCTCTCTCACTCTCTCACTCACTCTCTCTCTCTCTCTTTCACACTCACTCTCTATATCACCCTCTCACTCTCTCAATCTCTCTCTCACTCTCACTCTCACCCTCTCTCACTCTCTCACTCTCTCTCTCTCTCTCTCTCACCCTCTTTCACTCTCTCTCACTCTCCCTTTTTCACTCTCTCTTTCACTCTCTCTCTCACTCCCTCTCTTTCACTCTCTCTCTCTTACTCTCATTCTCTCTATTAGTGTAAACCAAGCCATCGGAGCTACAAACCGAAGATTACATACGTCGAATCTACTTAAAAAAATTGTGTAATCCCTGTAACTTTTGCACGTTTTTTTGACGATCGAAAGTTATGCGCATTTTTTAAGAAACGACAATTTTGATGGCATTTTTTTCAAGAGACCTTTAGGGCTCTCGAAACCCCGAAGCCTCGTTATTCGCCGGTATTGCAGTCCTCAAATTTAAAGAAAATTAAAACTATTCAAAATTATAAATAAAAGCCGTAAATTACAAGTTCATAAATGTTAAAAAAATAATAATCGGTTGAGTCCAATTGGTATCTGCTATTTTCTGCTGCTTTTTCACAAAAAAAAAATTCAAGACTTTACAATAATGTAATCATGTAATTAACTTTTAGGGCGTCCAAATTAGGAAAAAAAACCTCTAATAACGGAAATTAAAATTCTATCGCTAAAAAATCTCATTAATTTTCGATGTTTTATACGTTGCCCGGCACCAGCAAGCCAACAAATCTATTTACAGAATAAATTTAAATAATTGATTATTTTTGAAATGGGACGAAAAAACTTTTTTAATAAAGTCCAAGATTAATTAAAAAATTAAAAACTAATAATAATTAAATTTGCATCTGGAAATTGAACAAAGGGTAAAAATTATTTCAATTCCGACCTGCGAGAGCCGGCGCGGCGCTAATTTACTTTTGAATTTATTTGACTTTGAAAATGAAGTAATTTGTAAATAAATTGGCTAATTAAGTCATGGAACAAATTGAATAATTTTTTTTACTATCAACAAGAAACTCGAAGTGTTTTTCAAACTCCTCACAGCAGATGCAAATGCAAACGGACAGCAAGAACGACAAAAAACGACTCGTCGTCAGTTATAGTCAGGGTTCAAATGTATCGCTGATCAGGTATTAGGAGCCAGAAATCATAAAATTCAATAAAAAATTGATTAAATAAAAGTCTCATGTTCGAGCACATAATAATAAAAATAATAACAATAATTTTATCGATTTTTCCATCAGAACTGGTTTCCGTCCGCAACGTTGGAATCCTTGCCCCAATGAAGTTTTTCTCCTAATGTTTGGTTTTATACTTGAATTTTTTCCTTAAAAATGATTTTTTTATTATTATTTATTTGGTTTGTTTCCCATCTTCTGACCCCCGGGACTTGTTTGGGAAGCAATTAAGCAATATTTCCGCCTAATGGGGTGATATCAAGATCTGATTGTGATTTCATTCGCCACTCATGTTCGACCCAATATGAAGTCATCTGAGCCCCAGTGGGTGGCCACCCCATTGCCCGTCTATACTACGCACAATCATGGACTTTATAGCGTTTCGTTTAGTTTTCGTACTCATCTTTTTCCTTTGCCACTTTTATGGACCGTTGAGTTTATTTCTTGGTAATCGTCTATCCATGTGCCAAGCAAAAGAGCAAAGTTTTTACCTACGTTCGCTTGTTGGCAAAGTTCTGAACCCCCGCTGGGCCTTGACCGATTATCCAACACAAACAACATATTAACTTTCACATAATTATTTTCATATCGGATCTTTGCCGGACAGTCATAAGTTTTGAAACGTGAGGGGGGAAAGAATAAATTGGTTTATCGGGAAAATCAATAAAGGCGATTATTAGTAGTCGGCTAGCGTTTTATGTGTTTATAAGTGTTGCCTGCGAATCGGGAAAATGTCAACTTTATGAATAAATGCTATTAGCATTTATCAAAAAAAAATTGCAATTAACTTTCATCCAATCGTTAGCAGTTGGGCTAAAGCGTGGTTTTTTATTAGCGAAGATACCTTTAATAGAATTTTTTTACAGAAATTTTATGTACAGAAATGATTGAAATGATTTTGATAGAGGGCTGTCTATAAAATACATCACACATCTCAGGGAGGGGGAGTCTACGGTAGTATAAAACCATATGAGTAACAAATGGGGCCAAAAAGGTGCTACCACATCCCCCATTATTGTTTAAAAATTAAAAAAAAACAGTTTCAATAGAATCTCTTAGCTATATCTACTATATTTTTTCGGACAGACATACCGTTGTTAATAAACGAAGATCTGCGCTAAACTTCCAGTCTATAGTTTAATATTTTCAAAAGTTATCGTGATGAAGGAACGTTATCGTGATGAAGGAACGTTATCGTGATGAAGGAACGTTATTTACAGCCAAATTTTAAATTAATTTTAGTAGGCAGTAATATATAAAAACCTATAATCGGCCTATAAAATTTTGCAAATTGCGCTATAAGCAAAAGTTTTAGGAAGAAATATTCCTCAATTGAAAATTTCACTTTGCGCCCCAGGCAAAATTTTATTTAAGAAAATCGCACTAAAGGCAGAAATTCTTCAAGAAACTGCACCACCGCAGGTGAAAATTTTAAGTTTTCAAGATCAAAATACCTTTAAACCGGAAGTCTCACTGTAGCAGAGTCACAAGTTTTAATAACTCGCGTCCAAAATCCTGACAAAGTCTTTCAATTTACCCCTAAAGACGATGTTTCACAGATTTCGTGATAGTTACTCGCATTTAATAAATCTCTACAATAACAAAATATGCCTTAATCCGGAATTGATCCGGCTAATCCGTTTGGTATTATTACCATATATTCTTGTATAATACAAATATTCGTTTGGAAAGAACAAAGATATTAATTAATGTTACGAGGGCTTTAAAAAGTCAAAACCAAGCCAAATATGATTTTCTATGATCCTATTATACTCTTGCGATCTTTTTCTTGAATTTCTGTGCGAATTTTATTCAGAATTTATTCTGCGAATTTCATTCATCTATCACAGAAAAAATTCACTTAGCAAAATTTGTCAAAATTTGAAATGATTCTGTCGGCTTTATATGAAAAACTCGAGTTCCAACGTCTTTCAGGATTAAATTTCTGAATTTTGTGTCGTAGTGTAGACGGGTGTGCAACAAGAATTTAGTGTCGAAGAATCAAATTCGCGGAATAAAGTGTCAGGTGTAAACGATCAATAAGATTTTTATTTTTAACTAGAATTTGGACCCGGCTTCGCCCGGCTAAAAGCGTAAACAGAAAAAAAAACTTAGGAAAACTAAATTCAGTTAGTTAAAAATTAGGTAGCCTGCATGCTGTTCGTTAGTTTTTTCTCTTCGGAAAATGATTAACAAACTAACAAAAAATTCCAGCACTTGCATTCGGTATTACTTTACTCCCCTCCGCTTACTCCCCAACCTCTCGGGCTACTTTTTAAGTATGTTGGTGCTGGACCCCCGACGTTTCCCCGCGAAAGAGTAACATAGAGGGAAAACTAAGTTTCGAAATCACTTTACCCCCTCCCCTTACTCCCACCACCCCTCGCGCTACTTTTCCGTATGCCTATGTTGGAACTACCACAGACACTCATGCCAAATTTCAAGTCAATCGGTTCAGCCGTTTTTGCGTGAAAAAGGAACAGACAGACAGACAGACAGACACCAACTCATTTTTATATATTAGTGTGATTATTACCAAGCCAAATTTATGAACTAAAATGTGATAGGATTTACTTGCCTTAATATTCTCTTCTAATCTAAAATATGTGTACAATTCTCCGAAAATCATCCAAAAATCATATTTACCTATCTTGAAATTTTAAGAAATTCCTGCCACAATAAAGAAGATCCTAACGTAAATCAGAACATCAATTCTTAAACACTCGGCCAATTAAAAAAAAAACCTCAACAAAACAAACTCAAAAATAAATTATTATTTTTTCTTTTGAAAATGAATTCTTATATTCTCTCTGATTTTTAAGTACAAAAAGACTTTGAATAATAAATACTATATTTTTCTCTCAAACTCCATCATTCTAGATACAGAGCAAGATCACAATGGATCTCATATTAATTTTATTATTATTTTTATATCTTTTTTTTTTATATAATTATTTTTTTATGTTTACCTCTTAATCTTAATATCATTCAAATTAACATTTTACATACATCAACTAAAATTAATTTGTATTTTCAATATTTTACAATAATATTAATTAATCACTTTAACATGTATATTTTATTTTATTATTTTAAATTTCTTATGTCATTCTTAGATGAAATTTTATCTATTTACATCGTGTGTAGTTTTTTTCTTTATTTTTTTTTGTCTTTAATTTTTTTTCTTTTGATATATTTTGTTCTTGTTTGATCGACTAATGAATAAATCAAAGGATCTTTTTGGATTGTTTTTTTTTTATAAATTTTTTTAATCTAACTTATAAATATATTTACAGAATAAGAAGATACAATTATAGATATTTACAATTTATTAAGCTAATTCATAAATAAATTTCCAATTGTGTTTATTTTTATTATACAAAAGCATAATTTGAAATCTTAAACAATACGTCTTGATCTTACATGATATTCAGTAATTAGCAGTCGACAGATTTATTTTTTAATTTTTAAAATGTACAAAATATAAAACAATAATATGTTCGATGTTTGTTCTTTGATGTTGTGTTGAAAAATGAGCTTCAGAATCTTTTGATTTTTTTTTTTAATTTTAGATAATTTGACAAAAAGTCAGGAAAATAGTAGGAAAGGAAATTTTAAGGAAGAATTAAAAAAGATTTTCTTGTCGAATCGACGGTACTGTTTTTGAAAACGTACAAAACTACATAAATCATTATTAATGGACATTTTTTGAAACAATTTTTTTTTCTGTTTGTGAACTTCAAAGGTGAAATGCTAATAGCAATATGTGGTAAGATATGAATTTCTGTCAAATCCGATTGTAAAATATCTCTAAATCCCTTTTATTATATTAAGCCGTGTGATTTATGAAGTAGAAAAAAAACGTTTGATAAAAAGAGGAATTTTATGAGCGTTAAATTTATCTAAAAATTTGTGTCTAATATAAAAAGATCAACAATATAAAATTACCGACGGCGAATCGAATTTTCTTCTGGGAAAATCTTCTACTCACACTATTACTAATTTATGCACATGAAAACTTTTTAACTTTAAATGACAAATTCAGACGTTATGAAACCTTCTTGAAAAATGAAGAAATCCCGAAATATCGAAACAAACATCGAGTATTCACAATTGTTTTATATTAACATGTTTTTGGCAGGTTTATTTACAAAAAAATGTGCAATTTTATTAAAAGTAATTTTAATAAAACGACGACTTAATACAAATAAATACAAATACTATCAACAATAATATTACTTTTTCATTATTTTATTTAAAAATCGTTTTATCTTTCGATTTACCCTAAATGCATTAAACTTGGATGAAAATATCCCATATACAGTTGTGCTCCAGGTGCACCACGTCCTAATGCAGCCATTTTGATTTTCTCTAATTCAGCCTCTTGTAATCGTTTCGCTTTTGCTCTCCGATTCTGGAACCAGATTTTCACCTGTGTCTCAGTCAATCGCAACGATGAGGAAAACTCCGCCCGCTCAGCGATACTCAAATATTGTTTTTCCCGGAATTTCTTCTCCAGCGACAGAAGCTGTTGGGTGGTGAACGGCGTCCTTGGCTTTCTGTTCGGTTTGTGTTTTCTTAAATTGCACTTGATACGTGGGGGCTCGTTATTATCTGGAATAGAAGAAAATAACAGACATGTAAAAAATGCTATTTAAACGCTCACGTGAATAGAATGGAAAATCTAGAAAAAAATAAATACAACAAAAAAGATTCGTTTTAAGGTGATAAGACAGCATCATCAAATCGATAGAGAAGAGAGCTACCGTAAAAATCATCATTCTTCAGATAGTGTCAATTATCATAAATGCTAATTAAGATGCGTTAACTTAATTAGTAGCAATAGTGAGAAATATTTCGTTTCATCTTAGCCGATTTATAGTAATAATTCAGTTTTAAAAGGTTTTATCTATAATAAAATTCAATTCTTATCAAAAGCAGACAAATTACAATTTTAAAACGCTAATCGACCATGGACCATTAAAAAAATTAAATTTTCATCCATTCCGGACGATTTGGACCATTTCAAATAGTTTAGATATCTATCTGAACTATACGAGTTCAATTCAATTTATCTAAAACGAAGTGGACGTGTTTAGATATGCTCGTCATATTCATGTAGTTAGATATTTAACAAAAATCCAAACGGAGCAAAAAAAAACATATGGGGGAAAAAAATTCAAGTCCAGCGAAGTCTTTCCAGCGAAGATGAAGGGAGAAAAAATTCAAATGTAAATCTGTTGACTGTTGCCTGGCTTATCATCAAAGTGGACAATTTAGGAGAAAGAACAGCAGAATAGTTTTCAGAACTGGTTAAATTGCCTGCATCACACATTTTACACATTTTAGAATCAAATACAACTATTAGCTGATAGTTAAATATCCCATCAAGCCATTTATTGAAGGTTTACAATGAATGGATATTTTATGAAATTTTGCGAATAATGAAAAAATAATAAAAAATGTCACATAACTTCCGCCTTTGCGATCCCCTCTCCCACACATATTTTTACGCATTTTTTTACCCTGGAAGGTATATTCAGCCCTATTCCCGTAACCGGCGGGACGTGTACGCCGCGGGATTCGGCGTTTCCCGCAGAAAATTTGCATTCTGCTAAACGCAATTGTCCCGGCGTGTGCCGTGGTGCTGAAAACGTTTTACTTTCGGTATTACACTAAACGCACCCGCGAGTGTTTTGACTTTTCCATACATTTATTTCCCGCGAGTAAATCGTTGCGGGACCAATCAATTAAATAGAAAGTTTGAATAAAAATGTGAATTTTATTTATACATTCAATGAATTTTAACTAAATATAAGTTTTGAAGGTCAGGAAAAACTAACTAGACGCAGTACAATCATTTAATTGAACAAATAAAACTTCATGCGTATCAAATCAGCAAAACTGTCAAAATAGTCAGCGCGGGGCTGAATGAAACTGCGTTTCTACGTCTACTAGAATAAGAAAATTTCATTCGATCGAGATAAAACTTCCGGTTACGGGAATAGGGGTGATTATATTTAGTATACCGCTTTTTACGCATTAAACCAACCATCGGACGCCAAAAACCAATTACACCAGGGTATTTGGGATAACAAAAGATTTTGATTTCCGCCTGTCGGTCTATCCGTCTGTGAATACCCTAATTTTCGAATAAGACTAAACTTCTAACAGTGGGACTTCTCGTAAATATCAACGCTCACTTCTTAAACAAGCACCATCGGACTACTCTTTCACTTTTCCCCCATACAAATGAAACAAGTTTTAGTAATTTGGTCAAAAACCGCAATTCGTATCAAAAAATAGATAAAACGTGTTTAGAATATAATTTTACATAACTCTTCCATTCAATAAAGTCAAATCGGACCACTGCTTCTTTCCTCCCCTATAAAAATAAGATATTTTTTAAATCGAAATTCGGTCTATTGAGTATTTAACGATTGCCCCCTGACAATTGTAGTTTTCCCAATGTTTTGGTGTTTTTTTCACTTATTTAATTTTTTGTTTCTTCAATTTTTTCCCAAAATAAAATGTTTTGAAAATATTAGATTTTTTAAGCGTCAATTTTGTTTGCTGTACCGAAAACAGGCGAAAAAAACGTCACACATATAATGTTGAAATTCATTATGCTGCTCGTAAAAGTGCAGAGTGAAATGGAAATAAAAATTTAAATTGAAGAAAATTGATTTGTCAATTTACTCTCATAATTTAAGTGGACCAGTGACGTTTCTTCTAAGGTGCGAGGGTGTTCACTGCACACCCTACTGAAATCCAATATGTATCGGAAATCTATTGTTAATTAATTTCTTTTTTTTGTGCCAATTCTTTCGACAATTTACCAATGGCAATGGTTGCCTAAAGCACCCGCACCCTACATTACCAACCTGTTTCTTTATCTTTCGACCAACCAAGTGTTCTCCACTTTACAGCGAACCAAAGTAAAAATTGCTTGTGGCCTTCTTTCCTACTCGCCCCTTAGCGAAACACACTCGAAACGCAATACCGACTCTTTCGGTCGTTCGACCAACTCGAGTGTTCTCCAATTTACAGCGCACCAAAGCAAAGTAAAAACACATATGACTAAGTAAAAGTCTATAATAAAAAACGTTTCACCGCACACAAAGTTCACAAGAAGTAACCGCACACAACGATGAATTTGGGTGCTCCAGAAAAAGCCGCACGGCGAACCGATGCGATGTTGGTTGCTGCTTGCCGCGATGCTGCGAAACCCGACAATAGAAAACCGACCATTGCATGGCCGTTCGGCTGACGTGCTGATGCGTGTGGGTGTGTGTGCCAAGCAAAACAGCAATATTGCTTGCTCATCAGCTCAGTCGGTTTCTGATTTTACAGGTGTTCAGTTGGCTTTTGTGTATGAGAAATAATTAATTTAATATTATGGCTTGTGAATGCGGATGCGCAATCGAAAAATTGTTTGAGAAACCATTTTCTCTTCGTCTATCACGTCCCGGACGTGATCCTGGATAAAACTAAGAGTAGACGTCTTATCATTTAACAGAAACTTAATATTGAACACCCTACTGAAAGCAGCACGCCACGTCACTGAAGTGGACAATATACGACAGATAGCTGACAAAGTACGCGTGTCTATATTAAAATTGATTTGGCAATTCCGGCGGAAGATCAACTATAAATATATGACACAATTACCGGCATTTTATGCTACACTTTTACGTTCATTAACCACTAAACATATTCTTTTCATAGTATATTCACACTTAACTCGTCTCCTGCTATTCCCTCCATATCAAACAAAGTTGTTTATAATTTGAATTTTAAAGATGGAAATAATTTTTGGGTGTTCATTATACGAATATGCACTTAATGTGTGGATTATTAATGACAATTCATATATTTTTCAGTCATGTTTCACTAAACACACCACATACCACACATAATTCAATCATTCATCTCCTCCCACTCCCAATTTCCCCTATCCGAATATTTCTTCCCCCTTATATATGAACCGCTAATGTTAAATGACTATCACTAAAAAGGCATTTCGTTGGTAGCGTTTTTGTTTTCCGTTTAAGAAATGTTTCTCCTACTAATAGACCATTAGTTGAGCATTTTTGACTTCTATTAAGTAAAATGTCCTCTAAAAATAAATTTTTCTCACTTAATTTCGCTTTTATCTTTAAGATGCAGTTAATATGTCTTCTTGGGCGCTACTGTTGAATGATATGAAATTATGTATGAGGATCGGGGTATGTATGTTTACGTGGAAGTTTTTTAGTTTTACTTTCCACTCTTCTCTGTGATGCCCTTAAGATTATTTGGGATAAATGAATGTTTTCTTCCTGCATTCGGTTAGTCAGCATAAAAATGCTTAGTTTAGGGGTGTTGTTGGCATTCATGAAATTTGTAATAAATCTTATTTGGGAAAGAGAAATTAAATTTATGGGATTTCTTTAAATGTTTGGACGATTTCACTTTAAGGATAACAATTATCATTATTTATGACTTTAAATTGATAAAAACTTGTATACAATCGGAATGATCAAAGTAGCTTTTTAGTTTAAATGGTTTTGAGAATCAGTCAATGATGTTAATTTAGCAAACAAGAGTTGATTTTTTGGGGTATATTTCTTGCAAAGCCGAAATCAGGCATATACTACATTTTTATCCCGGATTATTCAATTTAGGGGCGTGATTTATAGCACAACATGCTCCACTTTGGCCAGGAATTCCTGTAAATCTTTTTTTTTTCGCCTGCGGCGTATTTTTCATCGTATTTGTACCTAGGGCGCATATATCTAAAATATTTTCGCGGCGCATTTTTCCTTATTGATATTTTGGATACGCCCTAAAAATGGAGTTATTTTTGGCTTGGAGCTGTGAAACTCTAGAATTAAATCAATACGCCGCATTCTGTTTAAAAAAATTTGCCTATGGTGCAAATTTTGTAATTTTTTGCCTAGAATTGTTTTATTGACTGTCCTCCGGATCGTGTTTTTAAAAATTTGATTGTAATACCAGTCATTAATTTTTATTACAGTTGTTTGAAATTGGTTGTATGAAGCTTATTTATCATACTAATCATACTCATACTAATACAGGGTGGGCCAGAATAGACGCAGGGGTTTGAAGTCTTTATAACTTTTTTTTATTTTTATTTTTTTAATTTTGTTTCAGCATTTTGTTAAGAAGACTTGGGCAATTTAAAATGGACCTGTACACAATAGAACAACGAACCGGTGGGCGGTGGGCTCAATGGCTCTTTTACGGGACATGTTTGGCGGACGCATTATTTCGAAAAGTTGCGATTTCAATTGGCCTCCGCGTTCACCTGATCTAACGACTCCAGATTGTTTCATTTGGGGATATTTGAAAGAACTACGTCAACAAGCCAACAACTATCAGCCAATTGAAAACCAACATTCGCAGTGAAATCGAGGCCATAACACGAAAGGTTATGGAAAATGTCTTGGAAAGAGCACGGATTTGCGAAGCAGAAAATGGCCACCACTTGCGGGATATAATTTTCCATGTTTAGACCAAAAATATTCCCCATCAATCAACTACATGTATTTGAAAAAAAAATTATAGGTTTCGCTAAAATAAAAAATTTATAAAGAATTCAAACCCCCGCGTCTATTCTGGCCCACCCTGTATATAAAAATTAGTTGGTGTCTGTCTGTCTGTCTGTTCCTCTTTCACGCAAAAACGGCTGAACCGATAGACTTGAAATTTGGCATGAGTGTCTGTGGTAGTTCTGGTTCCAACATAGGCATACGAAAAAGTAGTGCGAGGGGTGGGGGGAGTAAGGGGAGGGGGTAAAGTGATTTCGAAACTTAGTTTTTGCTCTTTCCCGGGGAAACTACTGAACCGATTGGGCTGAAATTTGGCATAGATGTTCGTCAGGGGTCCAGCCCCAACATAGAACCATTAAAAAGTAGCCCGAGAGGTGAGGGAGTAAGGGGAGGGGGTAAAGTGATCTCAAAACTTAGCTCTTCCTCTAAGTTACCCTTTCGCGGGGAAACCGATTGGCCTGAAGTTTAGCTCCAACAAAAGAAAATTGAAAAAACTTAACCCGGCAACGACGGGTATGCAAGCTAGTTTTTTAATAAATTTCTTCAAACCGCCTGCAATTAAAAACTAATTTCAGTAAACCTAAGAAGACAAATATTCAAAGAATTCGCCCTAAAACCAAATTAATGAACATATATTAATTAACTAACAAGAAAATACATTGCAAATAAATTAAATTAAAAAATCTTCCATGATTCTCGCTTGGCACGACTTTTATGTTTTTTGAAAACCTCATTTCCATGAAGAGTGGAATCAATTTTCCCACTTTATCCCATATAAGTCTCATAGTCAAATGTTTCCAGGAAGCATTGTCATATTCCACACAATTGCTTGCGTTCACTTGCATTTTAAATTCCAATTCACGAAGGATGCACATAAGAAACTCTTAAATTGGAGTTCAGTTTCCCCTTTGGTAAATCAGCCGGTCTTCAATACACACTCGCCCAAATGCTCGTTTAAAACTCCACCGATCAAACCGATCATGCTGATAACTTTATGCTTTTTTTCCAATAAACACCTATTTCTTGTCTCCTACTAGGCTCCTTTTCGTTACCCACCATGTAAAAATATCGAAAACCAAAGAAAATTCGAGGTGTAAGACATCGTCGCTACTCGGTAAGGAATTTTTTGTCCATATTTAAATTCCACAACGCTTAGAATTGGAATTTTCTAACTTTTTTTCCCCGATTCCCAATATTTTTCCTCCCATTGAGTAAGTGAAAATCGACAATAAGAAAATTCTCGATGAGCAACAAGTCGTATTACAAATGTGTAAAATACAACAGATATAAATTAGTTATTCTGATCGGGGTGGCAGAGATTCTTGCACCTCTTTCTAAATATCTTAACCTTTTCACACATTCTGCCAATAGGCAAGCACAACGTTTTCTATATGTTTAAGAAGATACATTTTAGTCTTATATGTAGATACCCACAACATTGTCACGTTAATCTGGTTTGGTGTTATTCGCTTGAACTTTAGGTGCCTTAGAAGATGTCACATCGATTGAATTTTTCCCACCTCGACCATATAAGTGATGATAATTGAGAACTAGAAACAAATCGATTGCATGTTTTATTGGATTTTTATATCCCGTCATATACCAATAAAATAATTAATTAGAGTGTGATAAAAACCTATAAAGTAATCGTTTCTGTGCTACATTTGATACGTAATAATAGATATTATAAACAATTCAGCATCTTGGAGTGATTTTTATTGCCGTGAATAGCTGCTGGTGGTAGGTACCTAAATCAGGCAATCGTGTTGAGAATTAGTGTGGGCTGATAATCAATTTAATCTGTTTTTCACCATAGCATTCTAGTTTTTTTTTTACATTTTTCTTATGTACAAATCAAGTGAGAAATTTTATTTATTACGAGTAGGTGTTTTATGTGTCCACGGTTATCTCTCGCCCAGGATCACGATTATGATTGAGCAAAAACCGTTTGGAGGTTTGGCTTAATTTGACTATTATGTGGGTGTCTAATAAGAAACTGATTTAAGTGAAAGGTAATTCTTGATGATGAGGGGTGGCGGCAAACGGCAGACGAATGAAACAAGGGTTTTTTCTAGAGTTTTTTTTTTAATGAGAAACAAATCATATAGCTACTTATATCATAAATCATTCCCAATTTAACAATTTTAATTTTTAAATTTATTTCCAACAGTGACGAACCATATTCGAATTTAATTGCCGAAAGGCAAAAGCACGAAATTTAATTCGTGCTTCATTAAATCATAATTTTTGATTAGTTATGTTCATGAAATTTATGATTCAATTTTATGTTTTGCTTGTGAAGTCTTTGGCGAAAATTTCCACCACAAATGGGTCCATTATTAACATAATTACAGAGGATAAACCAAAATTTATACAACGTTTTCTGATTTCCACATAATTTTCTCATAAATACTTCTTTGAAATTTTAATTTCATGAAATTTATTTTGAAAACCAAGAAATTTTTTGAAAAATATTGAAAAATACTTTAGAAACCCGTTTTTGGCGAGTTTTAATGACACTGCAACATAATCTTTTCTTACAAGTAAAATTGAATTAATTTAACAGTGATTTTATCCATATGATCAACTTTTTCATTTTGCGAGGAATAAATTTCCCTTTGTTAATTTAACAAAATTATTTTGTTGGCTCATATAGGATAAAATTTTTGTTAATTTGACAATGATTTTATCCATATGACCAATTTTTTCTCTGTGTTTTTTTTATAGTTCCAGCCAGAGCTTAGGGGAAGACCCTTTAATGCCGAAGCACAGCTCAGGATGGTCGGAAGGACAAAAAGAGATGCCGGTTTATGTTCTCCTTGAACTTTTGCGGGTTATAGTCCGGGGGAACACATCGGATGGTAAATTGTTCCAAAGTCTAGTTGTTCGCGGAATGAAGGAACCCCTAAACTTTACTGTACGAAAGCGGGGAGGCTCAAGGAAGAAGTCGTGCGCACGTGCAGCTGCACGAGAGGGTCTAGGGAAAATATACCGTGGAGGGATAAGATGGGAAATTTCGGTGGAACATTTCCCATGGAAATATCTATAGAATATGCTGAGTGCCCCAATAGAGCGACGATGCTCGAGAGACGGTAATAAATCTATCAAAGACTTGTCTCCAATCAATCGGATCTCACGTTTTTGAATTCGGACCAGCAGTTGCAGGGCTCCCGCCCAAATGTGCGAATTGTACTCAAGTCTCGGTCGAATGTAGGTATTGTAAATGCTGAGCACGTCGATTGGCGCGAAATATTTTTTGTAGCGTCCTAGAAACCCTAGGCACTGCGACGCTTCCTTTAAGCTTACGAACCATGAATTGGGATTTGGCGACATTTGTGAGGCATTTCTGCTACTCATCGACAGCAAAGCACATTAGACCTGTTTTTTTTTTTGTGAAAACTAAATATTATTTTCTTTTTTTGGAATCAAATTTTTAGCCAAAACAAATACGACTTTACCATATCTTCCTAATAACGCATATCCCATATTCCCTAACGTATTCATTTTCCACACAATTTGAACCTCTTAAACCTTCGGCAAATCTCTCAAATTTACTTAAATTCAATGTGATTACCACATAAAGAGCAATTAGCATGCAAAACCACTAATTTAAAATTTATTGCTGAATTTCTGTCCAAATAACAATGAAAATAAATCACGAGACTTAAAGAAATCTCGTAATTAAGAAGGAATTTACCCATCGTCGAAATGTTGATTTTACCAACTCAAGCAGTACTCCGTGTGAAAATACAAAACCACAGAACTCTACCCTCGAAAAAAAAAACCCTAAATTCGAACTCACCAGCTAATGAAAGACGAGACCAAAAATTTTTCGCGATTGTAAAAGAAATTTTCGATATTCCGGCGAACAAATCTCCATCTGCATATTTTCCATGGGCATTTAAAAAAGGGCAGCTAAAGTGCGAGACAGCTATTAGACATCAAACGGCAGAAGACTTAATTTTGTTGATCGTGTTCGAATGTATTTAGCATAGCGGGAATACCCCAATCGGCTAAGGATTTCCAAGAGATCTGTTTTGCATACCTCTGCCTGCTCTCCCCGAATTTTTTTTTTACCCCGAACGATACTACACAAAAAAATGTATTGACGATATACACGCAGTAGGGTTTGAAGAAAATCCAGCTTACGAGCGGTTGAAGATCGAAAGAGGATCACCTCTCTTTGCACCCTGACTGACTACGAACTTGTAACATTGGGAATTAATCGAAAAGACGGACGCATCGTACACTAACTGCAACTGCCATTTAGCTGATTGCAACTAAATACTCGTATGTGATCGCAAATAAGCGGGAAATGCACTTATTGCACATTCATCCGATCGTGGCGTCGGCACAAGATCGTTTGTTATCAGCTGGGACCTTATTTGCGGAGTTTTCTTCAAGAAAACTGCAACAGTTCGGTGCTGCACCAACGCAATGCAACATAAAGAAATGGATTGCGGAGAAATCCCCTGACAAATGGGTTAGACAGTTTATTTATTGGCTATTTGGTTAATCGCTTGAATTGTCCAAGTTGTTGTCGTTTTAATTGATATCTTTTTTCTTGAGTTACTCTTGACTGACTACGCCGATTTCTACACATTTACAACGTGGTACAAATATAGATACTCATGCCGACGTTTAAAGTTTGTGAAAAGTGTCAGAATTATCACCACCAGCAAACTATTTCGTAGATAATAATCAACGTGTCAATCGACAGTTTTGCAGATAGATTTCGGTTCTGGCGTCGTAAAAGTAAATTACTTAGTTTTTAGTTTGCAGCCACTAAGATAAATTTGATGGTCCTGCCTTCCATTATACAGATCCAGAAAAATCCTACGTTTACGTTTGGCATATCTTAAAATCGCATATTGGAATGAAAAACTCGTACTAATTTTCGTATTTCGTAACTTACTTAAGTGTGCCCGACTGTTGATTGAGACGATTTGTAGTTTCTTAGTTGCGGAATGTCAAATACTTATATTGCGCTGCCGAACAGCTAAATATATTTGATTGTGAACAATTTCAACGATTTAAATGACTATTGAGTGGCACTCATGCTGATGTACATGATTTACTTAATTATTGGCATGAATTAAACCCAATTTGCTTATTTCACTGTCTGACAATTAAAGATCGCATTGAAAGCAATCATTTCGCACATCACGTTTTCAAGTGATTAAGTATAAAATAAATAAAACAACTAAACCGATCTTTTCTTATTGGGATTGTAATGAAACGCTTAAAGCAATTACTTTTAAATATCAATAGGTGACAATTGATTTGTTTATATTAAAGTTACTCAATTAACACTCTTTAATTAGTGAGATTCAAGGTAATTTCTTCAATGAACAAAGCGGATGACGAGTTGTTTTTTATTTTAATAATACGGAAGTTGTTTTTTTGTCGATAATATCAAGAATTTTAAAATAAGGATTTATAATTATGGCTGTAGTTTATGCACGGTTAATACTCACTTAGCCTCTTTCTGTTCACTGATTTTCTAGGGATTGATATCATCTTCATAAACCGAAAGACTGTTCATAAAGCACAGCGTTCCCAAAACGTGTTAAAAAACCTATATTTTTTTCAAATTTTTAGTTAAGAAATTATGTTTTAATATTTGCTCCAAAACCATTTCAGGAATTCTTATATTTTTCTTAAAACTAAAATGTGACATCTTATGGGCGGGGCTAAAGTATTTTGTTTTAGAAATAGACGGAGGGAAATTCAAATAGGAATATACGAGATAGTGGACTCTTTTGCAAGGATTCCCCAAAAATAGGGAATTATACACCATATTTTTGGCATGAATTCCCATTTGTTTGGGAGACATTACCAAAAAAATTCATTGTCTCGTAGATTCCTATTTTTTGTAAGAATCTGTCCTATTATTTCTCACTTCGGGCCGAAATTTGACTGAGGCTTCCTTTACAATTTTTCCTTCCTTTGTTTTAATTGAATTAATTTTCAAAATATTCAATCGTTCGCCAGGAAAAATTCGCCATTAAAAATGAATAGAAAATTCGTTTCGATGGAAGCAAATATCTGGTCTTTCAATAAGGACATAACAATTTTGTATTTAAATAAAACACAGAATAATTGAGATATCGGGCTGAAATTTATTCCAGATGTTACATTTAAGTATGAAATTCGATGTCGTTCATATGGTCACCGCGAGCACGTTTGCGGATTGATTCTTTGGAGCCAATTTTCCACCACTCTTCCACATATCGGCCGGAACGTTGGCAATTTCGCGTTCGATATTGTTACTGAGCTCCTCTAACGTTGTTGGCATAAACCAACGACTTAACATAACCCCATAAAAAGAAATCCAACGGCCTTAAATCGCATGAGCGAGGTGGCCATTCGACCGGACCATTTCTCGAGATTACACGATTGCGACCACGGACTCAGAATTTCGGTAGTAAGTTTTAATAATTTCCAAACGTTGCTCGTTCGTGAACTTCACCATGATAAAAATGTAAACCTTGAATGACGTTTTAGCATTGCCAGACCATAAAAAAAGTTTTAGGTTGCGTTTTTATTAAAATACAAAATTGTTATGTCCTTATTGAAAGACCCTTTATTATTCAAAAATATTGACCAATAAATCTTAAGTTTCGAGATATTCAAATATCAGAGTGCTCATACTGAATATAAATAAAATTCGGGATTTTGTGTCGTAGTGTAAACGGCTGTAAAACGTAAATTTAGTTTCGTAGATTAAAATTCACAGAAAAAAATGTCAGATGTAAACGTGGCTTAAGGATTACTTTGTTTTTGGATTTAAAACCTCGAAATGTAGTACATTCCACCCGCAGCAACTGTGAGAAATTCACGGGAAAAAATGTATATAAGAATTTTGTTATTTGGAAAGTGATTGTAGCCAAAACTGGTTCTTGAGTTTTGATCACAAGCTAAATAAGTCGATATCTTAATGTTAATTACTTAATGAGTTTTAACAGTTTTGTTTTAAAATGAAAGTGTACAAAATAATCTGATCGAAATGATCATTTTATTGTGAGACAAGATTTTTAATTAAGTGCAAAAAGCAATGTACTTTTAGGTGCCTATCAGAGTTTTAATTACTCCCGAAAAATTCCACACAGCCAATTAAAAATGCAAACTTTTTTCTTTTTTGTATGGCTTTATTATTTACTTTCTATAATTAAAATCTTTCAACGATTAAACCTTATCAAAAAATTTTCATTAAGGCAGCAAAATATTTTTTTTTTTTAAATTTTCATTAATTCATATTTTAATGATAATACGTATTGAAAAATATGTATTTTATGATTTTCATGACACCATCATTCTAAACTGGTTGTGTCGTTTTTATAACAGCACTCTGTAAATACAGTTAAAATGTGTGTTTTTTCACACCACATAATCTTAATTACACTATTTCAGATTTACAAAAAAAATATTAATTAAAAAATATGTGCCAAACATATTTAATAACAAACTAAGTGTTTAATTATTAAAGTGACTGAATTTAATCCAAGATTGAGGTGAAGTTTTAATATCAGCATGATTGGAAATTTCACGCAATTAAAATTGGATTGAAAATCAATAACGGTAGGTTATTTAAAAAATCACCAATTTAACACCTGCTCTTGTACCTTGTATAGCAAAATCCAATGGAATTCATTTAAAATTTATGGGAAATATACTATTTTATTTTGCGGATGTGACCAATTAGATATTCAGAATTTTTACATGTTCGTATCTAATGTGAAAATATAAATATAAATAAAACAGATATAAATATTTTCAGACAGACATGCTCTAAGGAAACCCGTTTGGATTCAAGAAAAACCATCAAATGAAAAAAAACAAATCTAAAAAAGATGGCAAAGTTTTTCTTAATTTCGTTCGTTTGGTGGAAGCCAAGTAGTCAACAATTAATTGTGTTGTGCGTTTTAAAGGTCCATTTGAACTTTACTTAATTGATAAGATAAAACACGAAGAGAACGAAAAGAATGAATGGATCTGGACTGAATGAATGGCTGGGCCCATAAGCTGGACAAAGCTTGAAATCTTGTTATGCTACCATCTTGAATAAAACAGACTACATTAAAATATGTGTAGTTATACGATATGGGAGCTAGACATTTGTATGCTCAATGTAAACGGTAGGTAGATACAAAACGCATAGGCGTAATTTGAATATCTGTTATCCACTGGAGTATGTTAAAATCTATAAGAATGCAAGAAAATAGCTACAAAATATTGTGATCTTCTCTTCTCTAGTTTTGTTAAACACCATTTTTATCTATAACAGGCGACAATTTTCTAATGATTTTACACTGTTCAAAAATTGTGAGAAAAAAATATCTTTTTGATTGAAACATTTTTAAATGTTTACAAAAATTAACCAAAAAATTATTGTTTACTAGCTTGCATACCCGTCGTTGCCGGGTTAAGTTTTTTCAATTTTTTTTTATGGTCTATGTTGGAGCTAAACTTCAGGCCAATCGGCTCGGTAGTTTCCCCGCGAAAGTATATCATAGAGGAAGAGCTAAGTTTCGAGATGACTTTACCCCCTCCACTTACTCCCCCCACCACTCGGGCTACTTTTTAATAGGTCTATGTTGGGGCTGGACCCCCAACGAAAATCTATGCCAAATTTCAGGCCAATCAGTTCAGTAGTTTCCCCGCGAAAGAGTAACATAGCGCAAAAACTAAGTTTCGAAATCACTTTACCCCCTCCCCTTACTCCCCTCACCCCTCGCGCTACTTTTCCGTATGCCTATGTTGGAACTACCACAGACACTCATGCCAAATTTCAAGTCAATCGGTTCAGCCGTTTTTGCGTGCAAGAGGAACAGACAGACAGACACCAACTCATTTTTGTATGATTTTTGATTCCACAGCAAAAGCTAGTGATCTGAAGCAAAAAAAGGGTCTTCAGAATTTCGATGCAAAAGCCGCGAAATGACAAACCTTACTTTAATCAAAAAAAATTATAAATGGGGTGTAAAATTCGTCAGAAAAGATTTAATTAAACTCTCAAAATTGCGTTCAGACTTCTAACTTACATAAAAAGTGACTATAAATACTAATTTTTAAAAAATATGCCATACAAAGATAAAAATTTTTTTTACCGTGTATTAAACGAACGTCACAAAACTAATTCAATTAAGGGACCAACAGGTTTTATTCCAATATTTCACTCCTTGTCATTATATGGAATCTGGTTTTCCATAAAACCACAAATTTTAATCTTCTGCTGAATGGTCAAAAGAAATTAAAATATTTGTTTAAAATTTTACTAGGCTTCTGTTATGTTGTCCATACTATAGATAACATTTTCAAATTCCCATAACATTTTTTTAACTCATCCGTGTAAGCCACATATATTCAAAAAGCAATATAAGCGGGCTTCTGTTTTCAATTCGAATAATTTTACTATTTTCTTTATTTTCCGTTCCGTGTTTTCCATTTTCTATTTTATGTTATACTATGTTTTAAGTTGGTGTTGCTTCAACTTCTGGTGAACACTCACAAGAACTAATTAGGTGTTAAGTTGTGGATCCTATCTAATTGTCTAGATCTGTTTCAGTATTCAGTTCTCTTTTTATGAAATTCCCATGCCTACAATTGTGTGGTATATGTATGGCTAATGTTCAAGCATAACCCAATGTCAACCTTATAGTTTCGAATTAATTAACCCTCTCAGACCGTCACCGTCATCAGTGTTCAGACGAGGAGGTCATCATTTGAAACGGATGTCGATTTCAGTTGAACCGCAAAGGAAAAAATAAATTAATTTCGTCGATTTTTCGGGGTTTTTTCATCTATTTCTCATTCTTATCGTATTAACGATCGATTCAAATGATTAAAAAAAGGGTTTTAACATAATGTAATCCCTTCAACTGTCAAATATTGACCATCTGTAGTGTAAGATTTATGCCCAATGAAAATGACCCAATTAACACGAAAGGAAAAATGAAAAATTCAATATAATGTGAAAAGTCTCAATTTGAAGATTTGAAGAATAACCGAATTTGCGACGAAAATATATTTTTCATGTGAAAAACAGTGACGCTCTTTGTATTGTCCTTAAAAATGCAATGCAATGCAGAGCAGGCAACAGCGTTTTTATCGCTCATTAACTCTGCTAGTATGCTGTGCAATGGAAATGTATGTGACTTTGGCTAATTTATTCGCGCCACTCAAAATGCATGTCTGCCGACTGCAGCATACTTTTAATGCATCAACATGCAACTTTTTGGGTTATTTCAATATGCAATATCTACACGTACGAATATAAACAATCTTACCTAAGATTCATGTCTTAATATCTTTAAGACTCTTGTGTTCTTTTTTAACACAAAAAATACGTATGTCACATATGGTGACATGAAAAACAATAAAACAGTCCCATTTTCTGTTTGTTTTGTTGCAATTTCACTAATGGCGCTATTAATTAACGTTTATTCGCTTCAGTATTTTCAATTATAATATTTCATACGAAGTTTTAATTATCGATGAAATTACAATTTGAATTTAAATTGTTCTCTTTCTATCATTCTTTGAATTATTCAACATATTCTTATTGCATAATATAATCAAATGTCATTGGAGGGCAATTTTACTATTTATTTTAATCAAATTAAGTTTTTGGGAAATATGTTTGACGCAATAGACGGCCTATTAATAATTAATTAAATTAAATTAAATTTACAATAGCCAAATAATCATACTAATATATAAAAATGAGTTGGTGTCTGTCTGTCTGTCTATTCCTCTTTCACGCAAAAACGGCTGAACCGATTGACTTGAAATTTGGCATGAGTGTATGTGGTAGCTCTGGTTCCAACATATGCATACGGAAAAGTAGTCCGAGTGGTGGGGGGAGTAAGGGGAGGGGTAAAGTGATTTCGAAACTTAGTTTTCCCATTATGTTACTATTTCGCGGGGAAACTACTGAACCGATTGGCTTGAAATTTGGCATAGATGTTCGTCGGGGGTCCAGCCCCAACATAGACCCATTTAAAATTAGTCCGAGTGGTGGGGGGAGTATGGGGAGGGGGTAAAGTCATCTCGAAACTTAGTTTTCCCATTATGTTACTATTTCGCGGGGAAACTACTGAACCGATTGGCTTGAAATTTGGCATAGATGTTCGTCGGGGGTCCAGCCTTAACATAAACCCATTAAAAAATAGCCCGAGTGGTGGGAAAGTAAGGGAAGGGGGTAAAGAAAATCCGAATCTTTTAAAGAAAAGCACGGACAACTTATTCTGTCTAATTTATTGCCAATTGAATTTTGTTTTCTTAGATTTTGTTCTACTTACGCTACGCTTTTAGCCGGGCGAAGCCGGGTCCAAATTCTAGTTAGAATATATATCAATTGATCTCCATCTTCCTTCTCCCTAAATTGATCTTCTTGAGAATTATTGATCTTCTTGAGAATTTGTTTTAAATCTTCTAAGAATTTGAAAGCTTTTATTAATCAGCCTATCTTTCAAATCCCTCCGAATCTAAACTGCCACGGTATTTAAAATATTAACGCTTAATTGATGAGGTGGGTCCAGTGGACCCACATTGACTTTTCTCTCTTTGCTATTTCTCAGTTTTCAGCACAGTTACTCTGAAATCTTCAGTACCTTCATATAGTATGGTGTTGTATGCTGAGTTAAAAGCACGGATTTGGTATGTGATTAGAATAAGTCCATTGGAAACCACCTCATCATTTACGCATATGATTTTCACCTCATAAGTTAAGGGTTAACCCTTAAAGGTTTGGTGGTACACGCGATGTACCACCTTTTTTGTAACAAATACAAAATTGTACCACCAATTAAACCGTCTTTCATTGCCGTATGATACTTTAAAATGGTACCACTAAAAAAATCAAAAAAAAATTTTTTTTTCGAGTGCCGGAAGGGTGAAAATATTTACTATTTTTCCGTGCCCCTAAGGGTTAAAGGCCAGATTTCTACATGGAAATGGATTTGAGATTCCCATCACAAGAATCTTAAATATTATTAAGGACCTTTGAAATTTTATATTGCAAATAGTCTACAAGATTACGACTGAAAATCGATACCAGTTTTTCAATATTGGTGCAATAAGGTGACTTTCTTTATTTCAACCATGTTAGGTGTAATTTATTTAAGTGTTTTTAAAAGGTTTTATTGCCATAAATAAAACATCAAATATCATGTAACTCATTAAAACTCAATTTATATCGTATGAATACATCCATTTAAGCATAATTAATTAATTACCATAAAAGTGGATGTTATGTACAGTAAATTTTTTAATACCCTCTTATGAAGTAGAGCTAAATGAAATGATATATTGATACTATATTATAGTCTTGCGGTTTGCCTGATGATGTCCTACTTTTTACAATTTTGGCACTAATTAAAATTGTTTCATTTCAAAGCGAGTAATTGCAAAGCTAATTGTCAGCGACACAGAGCTTTAGATAATACGGACTTAGTAAATGTGGGGACATATTGTAGAAAATCTAGATTCAGCACAGCACATATTGGATCAGATACGGATTGAAGTGTATACCCGAGAATCATTGCATAGTATGAGAAAATAGTCTTCGTACCAAGCTAGAGCTAAGAAGTAACAAATTACCAAGTAAAGTCGATCCGATTTGCGACAATTAGTGCAAAAAAAAACGGATCAATTAATAGCGAAAAGCGAGAATCAAAGATAGTAAACCTTGTGCTGATATTGACATGAAATTAAAGATCCAACTTAAGCAGTCTAGACATCAACAGAGTCTCTTTACGAGTTTTGACTTCTGTACTACGCTGTATTGAAAATACAAGAAGCGAAAAAGATTTTCATCTTTCAAGTAGCAAATAAATGACAAACAGCGATAAATTCCCGCTAAAGACCGTAAAATATCTCTATGTATAGTATTTTAGATTTAGATACAAAACCATTGAATTTTCAATATTATAAAACCATAGTCAGTAAATAAAATACTCGTACATATCAAATTGAACTCATCAGCACGGCATCAAAAGTCTCCAAGGAATTTGAACTTGGAAACTTATAAAATTACAGATAAGAACTTGGCAAAAAAAAAAGCCCTCCTCCCCTCACTATAGCTGGAGATTCAAAATGGAAATTTTTTTGGACTATACTGCCTGCTAGCTAGTATGAAACAAGTACGAAGGCACCAAAGTCTCTTAGTTTACGTGCGATTTAATCTATAAATAAAGAATACAAAATTGAATTAATTAATCTCACCAAGAAACATTAATTAGCAGCCGTAATTGGTCGTGCAAAAATCGTTTTTCTGATTGTTTTTTTTTTGTTTTAAAATTTTATATTCGGATTTTTTCGTATTGCATTTTTTGCAATGTTTATTCGTTTTGGAAATGCATACGGTTTCAGTTTTTATGTCACGCATGCTCCTTAGGATGTCATTGTACTAAACCCATGAGGCATGCATAAATGTTGTATTCATTTGAATTTCTGTAAATTTGCATGTGACTTACATTGCAAGCATATTTCTTAATGAATTTTAAGGGAAATTTCATTTCTTAACAGACCAAATTATGTGCTTAGGGTGATTTGGGGTTTAGTATAGAAATTTGCAACCTAAAAATCTCTTTTTGCTTTCTTTCAAGTTTTCTTTACTAGCAATTTTAGTGTAGTTAACGTATCTACCACTATGAGTGTAGGTTACTTTGAGAAAGAAACGTTCCTAACACCAACAATGTTAGCAAGGTTTACTTTTTCAAAAACAATTTGTACCTGGTAAGAATTGGGATTTTTTAACCACTCTGATTCTGATGGACTTGTCACTTGAAGCGAATCACTTTCAAATCGCAACTTGCAATTCCGACGTATTATATCGAAATTGGCATCAGCTCCTTTTAAAACGAATTTTAAACATAACAAAAGCTATAATTGCCAATCTGGCAATCATTGGAGACCCGTATGGTGATATTCGTATCAAAATTCGAACAGTTGTACCAAAATTCCACTTTGAAGTCAAACTTTCCAATAAGATTTTTTAAAATTTATTCCAATCGGATTTTAATGTATGGGAGTTTTATGTAGAATCATATCCTAAATAACTTTTGTTCTTGCACTTTTTTGATAAGATGTACCGTTTTTGAGATATTCAGAAAAACCGTTTTCGTTCGTATGGGGGGTACCCCCCCTAATGGTCCATTTTTGCCCATTAACGAACTTAGTCTCGCATTTTACGAAAAACGAATCTGCGCAAAATTTCAAGTCTCTAGCTCAATCCATGCGCCCGCAATCCGCGCCACAGACAGACAGACAGACGGACAGACAGACAGACAGACAGACAGACAGACGGACAGACAGACGGACAGACGGACGGACATGCAGAAATTAATTATTTTTATCATTCTAAACACACTGGTGTAATTCATTTTTTTGTGTGATGACGGGATCTTGGCGTTACAAACGGTAAGGCAAAGTCAATATACGCTTTGGTTTCACCATACGGGTATAAACAACATGCCACCCCCTCCCCCCTGTCTTATTCCCTACCCTCGTCATGCTTTTTCGCGACTTTCTGTACGACATTTAATACAACTAACGTCCCCACCACTCGCGCCTAAACGTGTGAAGTATGTTATAGATAAGTCCTAAGCACCATTGGCACTAGATCAAACGGAACCGCCAGTACCCTACAAATATTATAAAAGCCACCTCAAACCACATCATAATCAAATTGTGTCCATTTATATATTAAAATATAGAAATCACAGCAAAATATAATCAAATTTACGATAGTTTTTTTTTTGTCAAAATAAACCCGCAACACCCTACAACAATTGTCATAACTCCTAAACATCATTAAAATTGTGAACTCAAATGGGATATGAAAATTATTAATTAATGGTTAATTTGCGTAATTAATCGTCTCAGTTCATTTTCAGACTAATCACTTACGACAACAGAATTTAACAGAACCTGCGATACGAAAAGATTCCCGAAAAGACGAGTAAAAAATGCGATATGCTCAAGTCCGGAATTCTTATGCGAAATACGAATGAGTACGGATACATATGCGCATGTTAAACTACTTGTAAGTGATATTTTCTCTTATGCTCGACCATTCATTCATAATCTCTGTAATAACATATGGATGGGCATAATTTCCTCAAACCAACCAACATACTCTGCCTTGACGTTGGTTTTATTTCTTGATTTTTGCACTTATCCCGGTCTGAGCGCCGCACTTTAAAGTGTTAATGTACCATGAGTTAAATTACGATATCATAATCCGTCCGTTTATTAATTTCTATCTTGTTACATGACCATTCTGACAATGATTTGATTTTAACGATCATCCAAGAAGATTTTCTACATATTTATAGGTTTTTCTTAAAGGCGACTCTGGAAAAGTCATTGATAGACTTTTCTTTATAGAACTACGTTTTTCAGCATAGAGCCAAGTAAATGAATTTCATTTCTAGCGCTAATATATTTACAAAAATAAGTACGGATATCTAACGCCAAGTGGGGTTGGAGAATTTCAAGTGATTTCCTTACGTTTTACGACTTTGCATTGCATAAAAACCACAAATATGAGTCTCTCAATCTACATTACCATCAAGCAAGGGTCCGACGAAGGTGTGCAAAATGCAAATTTTTCACTGTTTTTGTAAAGTGAATTTGTTTCGTTTTTTGTTTCGAGTCAACATTAATACACTGTCGGACAGCTGCACGCACACCATCTGAGAATGTGGGGCTCCAAATGAGATCGTAATGACTAATGTTTGCCAATTATTTGCATAAATTTGCATGTTCTTATGATATTAGCAGCAATTTTATGCTGAACTTATTAATTGTCGGCCGATAATCGAGAAGATATTGGCGGGATTTTGTTTACTTTTGTTCACAGTTTAGCACTTCGGAGGATCGTGCAGCGCTAAAAAGGCGCTTATTCTGTGTTCTTGCCCAGTGTTTAACATGATATCATATTTCTTCTTATTGGCCTGATTTTTTATCAAGAAATAAACAGGCGTAATTTTTCTTAATGCTTGGAGGATTTTCATGCTTTTTACTCGGACATAAAAAAAGAATTTTTCGATTCAAAAAATCGTGAAGAAATGCCGCAGTCCTGAGATTGAATTAGTTATCTAAAAGATAACTAATTATTTTGCCACTTGTCTGAATTTTTACTACTCAAGGAGTAAATTAAAACTGATAAATTTTAAAATCTGTAGAATATTGTATTGAAAATGAACTTACGGCCTAACATTGGTAGTAAAATGTTGAAGATCTTATTTGTTGAAGTATTTCTGGAGCAATTGTTGGCCTCAATCGAATCAGAGGCTCCAGACACCCCTGAGAAAGGAAAAGAAATTGGAAAATGAACATTTTTTTGTGAATAAGATCTTTTAAGGAAATTTTATACATAGTAATTTTATTGAAATTTTTATAGAACCAATTGATAACTTGGAAACCAACTGTTAAAGAGTTTACGGACCCAGAATTTTTAGAGGTGAAAATTTTTATATTTGAAAATAATTTCAGTCGGAATTTTTCTAATAGGCTTTACCTCTCTTAGCCATCGTTTACATCTGACACTTTATTCCGTGAATATTATTCTGTGACACAAAATTCGAGTTGCACAATCAGTTTACCCAAAGAAAAATCCAAATAGGAATATTCGAGACAGTGCACTTTTTTGTAATGATTCTCTAAAAATAGGGAATTTATCCTAGAATTTTGGGAAAATCTTCTATTTTTTGGCATGAGTTCCCCCTTTTATTTGGAATCATTGCCAAAAAATTTCACTGTCTCCCTTTTTTAGGAACCTGACCTCTTATTTCCCTCGGTGTACAGTAGGTACAAAACGATATCCGGAAATTACTCTGGAAGAATGCCGGAACTGAAATTTTTTCATACAAAATAGCCGGAATAAATTCAATTTTTGCTGAATCCATTTATTCTGCAATAGATAAATAAAATTCGTGGAATAAATTCTAAAAGAAAAACGTGGAAAAATTCATGGAAAAATTCATGAAAAAATTCATGGAAAAATTCATGGAAAAATTCATGGAAAAATCGCACTAAATAGTAAAAAAAAAATACTACTAAATAGTAAATTACTATTTCTTAGCAACATCAAACATTTATGTAGATATCAGAGCTTGTTAATATGTCATCACCATGATGACACGTTTATAAGTATTTTGATTTTTTTAAAACAGGCATCATTGTGTATAAAGGCTTCATAATAATGGTTTGCATTTAGAGATTTTTTTTTTAAATTTTTAAGTTAATATTTTCTTATAAAAATTTTGTCGATAATTGTATGGGTTGCAAATGACTTTTTATTTCCGCAAAAGGTAGAAAGTTGAATAACAAAATTTTGAAGCATTAAATATTTACACTTTTCTTAAAAATGAAAAGCAAAAAAGTTGTGTGTAGGCATACAAGGGCGAAATTTACAAAAAAAAAACGTTAAAAAATCAAACAGGGCACCAATCATGTATTCCGACTTCGACTTCGACGCAGCTTTTAACTCTTGACTTCGCCATATATGCAGCTTGAAATTTCGCGGAATCGTCACTATGAATCGAAGCGTGATTCTGACGGTCACTTCAGGAAATTTGAAGCTGCTGATATGGCGAAGTCAAGAGTTAAAAGCTGCGTCGAAGTCGAAAGACAGAGACGCGTCGGAATACATGATTGGTGCCCAGGAGTCAACTGTCGTAAATAAAAATACTTAAAACTTATCCCACACTCTGTCAGATCAAATAACAAATCGATATTAAATCAACCACATTTCATAGAAACACCAGGCAACGATTAACCTAAAACATTCAAACCTAATTAGATCTTTAAAATACCGCAAAATCGATAATGACTACCTTTTAGCGGACCATTTTTTTTATCCAGGGTCAATTTGATAAAAATAAAACAGAAATCAATCTAGATAGGGTCCTGCATCCCTACTTTTATGTCTTTGAAATTTTTTTTACTGAATTCAACCTACATTGCTCTGCCTGAAATTGTTAAACAGACCCTTAAGGATGAGCAACTCTTAATGAGGGGGAATCGTCTAAATTGCCAATAAAAACTATCCAAAAACCATCACGTCGGTATGTATTTGTACATAGGGTAGCAAACTAAGACCCTTCCTATACAAACATCCGCCATCTTTTTTTAATTCAAGTATATGTTTAAGTTTATTACTAGCGACTAAATGATGAATAGAGAATGGTTTCGTTTTATGTTAATTTGTTTAAATTAAACAGTTTTTACACTTGATTACAACATCTTAATTAAATAAAGGCGGAGAGTGTGCTACCACTACTATTTCTAAGAATTGAGAAAATTTATGGTAGCCGTTTTCAAATTAACAGCCGACATCAAACGGTGTAGACACAAGAAGCACTTTGCACCTGTTTGTCATTGAATGTCCTCTTAGAACCTGATGAAATGCTTTGTCAAAGGGATAGCATATCTCGGGTCTACATCTTTTTTTCAGTATCTTTGCCTTTTATATCGAAATGCAATTTAAAAGATATTCCTATAGTTGGGCTCCACTTTGTAATCTGATAGATTGTAACCTTTTACTGTTTGTGATTAGAATGATCAGAATTACATCGTTTTTGGATTTTTTTTAGTGCCAAGTAGTAAAAAAAACTAGAATTGTTGGAATCATTAAATATATACTAGGGTAGAGTGACTAGTTTCGATTATGGCTAAAAAAAACACACGAATTGTGATCAATTTTTGCTCCCGCTCAACAGAAATCATCTCATATTGAATTTCAGTGCAATCGGTGGAGTCGTTTTCGTGTAAGAGCTTGTGAAAATAAATTCAAGCCTTATTTTTAGCTTTTCGTATTAAAATTACATTACAGACCCCCAAAACAGATCACCCAGTGTGGTAAAAAAAATATTTCCAATGAAATTCGTCAAATTTTTTTATCCCTAATTAATTCAAATAGAAATAAATTAGTAATCAGTATGAGAAATGTCACTTCAAGCATGGATCAAATGTATCAAAATTGTTTTTTGTTAGCTCCTAATTACCATCCAAATACATGACAAGCGCTTCCAAGTTTTTTTGAACTCCTCATCCCGAAGAAATCCATTAAATTTGTCAACGCCAATCACCAAAACATCACCAGTCAGAAATGGTAAAAAAAAAATCCGTTCCCATGGACACTTTGGAAGCCTCCTCATCATCGAATGGATCCCAACGAAAACCACAACCACAACAGAAACCACATCGGTTAGGCTGCCTGCCTGACTCCCTAGCCGAGTATCACATATTATTCCCCGTAAGATTTGTAAGATTCATTCCAGAAAACTCCTTTAAGATTGCCGATCTTTGGTTGTTCTTATCTTTCAGTCAATTTTATTACTTTTATAGTTTCGTTGAAATCCACGGTCGTTTGGAATCGAAAATTATTGTCACATGTTTTAGACTCGAGGCCAGCACCTCAATTTCATTTCGTTTCATTCCAGTTCATCCCGGTCTGATTCTTCCGTTTTTCTGGGTTTTTATTGCTATCTCCCCATGCTTCCCGTTTTCTTGTTATCCCTTTTCGTATGGATCGTCGGATGAAAAGTTCCATCAGGCAAAAATGCCATCAAAGTTTTGGCATAAGGCAGCATTTAAAGATTCAAGAAAAACTAACAGAAAAACGTACGCACAAAATAAACAAAGAAATTAAACAAAAAAATCTAAAACAAAGCAAAAAAAATCACAGCAACATCATTGAATTTTTGATATTAGGGAATCCGCGTGTGTAATTAAAGCGACAAATTCGTCATCATGTTGTTATGCGTCTTAAGACATCGCACGTATGACAGCTGGACGAGAACAAAAGAAAAGGGGATAAAAATTATGTTTGAGTGACAAGTCCTAATCGCCTTTAAATCGAGTTTCGTCAGATGATAATGGTGACAAATCCAAAAGGACAAAGCGATCGGAAATCCATTTGTTTCCATTTTCTCGTCTAATGTCATCAGCTTTTAAGAAACTTTCTGTATGGTAGCAGAAACTTGCTTGACTTTGTTTTGCTTTTAAGAAAACATAAAAGGAGCCTTCCTTATCAAAATGCCCCAGCATGCCATGCTACCCAAACATATTGGAGTGTTATGCTAAAACATGGACGTCTTGTTATGGAGAATTCTTGTTCAAACGGAATTCGTATTCGATATGCAAATAGGAGGATTTCCTTAAACAAAAGGCACCGAAATGTGAAACACTGTTTTGTTCAAGGAACTGATTAAAGGATTTCACCATTTGACACTCGACATCGGTCGATTTTGTTTTGTTATACAAAAGATTTATTCCAGACAAATTGAACACTTATAGGATGTACTCCGATTAACATTTTTGGTATTGATTTTTTTAAATTGAATGCTAAATTTTGCGTTAAGAGTTTTCATGAAAGTTGGAAGTGTTTAACACTAAAAATTGCTTGAGCAAAATCAAAAAAATATTTCTTCTTTTGTATTAATTTCCAATTTTTTTCTTTTTCTCTTTCTTTTTTATCTTTTTTTTTCTTTTTTTTCTTTTTTTTAAAGGAGTTTCGAGAAAGCACTTAACGACGAAGAATTGTATTTTAAGACCTCAAAGGGAGTAAACGGAAGGCAAAACATTGAATGTAAGACTGTTTCAAAGTTTAGTCGTTAGCTGAATTAAGTAATTTCTGAACTTTCTCTACGCAAGAAGGTCGAAAGAAAATTTACTCTACTCTACGCAAGAAGGTCGAAAGAAAATGTACCGTAAAGATATACTGAATGTCAGGAAATTTTTTAAGAGAGAAAAGCTTGTCTAGTTTTACAACACTCTACACTCAGAAAAATGGAGGCTAACTCGACGACCTACACACGGCGTAATTGGCCTCGGGCAGGCGCGCGTTCGCCTGCATGTGGGCAAGTAAAACTGAGTTGACCTGTGGTCGGAGAAATTCGGAAATTAAGCCACCAGCAGGTGAAGTAGGGCATTGGGAGCTGCACGAGTTGACCTTAGATAGGTTAACTCTGACCGCTAGCTGGCTTACAGACACCTCTGTAAGGTCAGAGTTAACCTGACAAAAAGTTGACCTGGACATTTTTCTGAGTGAGTTTTACATCACAATTTTTGCAGGATTTTTTTGTGTAGTGTTTAATGCCACAAATCACACTAGCGCCCCCTTCTCCGCCTAAAAGTGTAACAAATTTAATGGACAGCTCCAAAGGCCCATATTGCTATTGAGAAAAAAGACAATAAATTAAAGATTTTCACTCCTCAAAAAATCTCTAGAAAAATCATAGAACATGAATTATCCCACGATAGCAACATTTATTGTTTTAAAAAAAAAAATTAACGATACCTTTTGCCATTTAATTACAAATTCAAAATTTATCAAATCCGGAAATCAACAATAAAATTAAATCGTTTTTTAATATAATAATATTTACTCACTTTATGAGTCAATCAATTTTTTACATAAACATTTTTTTTGTGTGTTTGGTAGCAACACATCAAAGATATCGTTTGATCTTTACCCGAAAGCCGCATTAAAATAATCAAACTATTAAATTTAAAGTAATTCGAAAGCTGGCTGAAAATGATCTCAACAGTTTAAAATGCAAATTTATAGAAAATAATATGATTTGTTTTTCTAAGATTAATTGGTAATTATTAATTATGGCTACTTTAAGAAATATAGTCACAATAAAAATGTTCTTCAAGATAGTGAAACCAAATAAACAGCTGTTTATGAAAAAAAAATCTACTCCCGATTTGCATATTTTTCATAAATATATTTGAAAAATTACTCGATAACAATTCTTCAGTGTCTGGCTTATCTTATTTTCATTTTAATTAAAATCATCAGTAATTAATTCTAAACATGTTCAGAAAAAAATTGTAATTTGAAATCAAAGTAAATACAATAGTAGAGTAATCCAATTAGAATAAATGTCAACTCTTCATTCTTTATGCATTAAAGAAACAAATATTCAACGCAATTTACCTGTCCAAATTACTGAACGATTTAGATTTATTAAAGCACGAGCTTTTTAACATCAAAATAGCAGCCAATTTCATAAGTGACTAATACACACATTTGACGGTTCCCCTTTTCAACATTAAAGGTACCTACACTGACACGCTATTAAAGGTACCTATACTGTAGCATTTATCAGTGTTTATTATTGTCGAATTCAGCAGATATAATAACGAAGGTACCTACTTTTATATAGAATGCGAAGGGTATCTATTTACTGATAATAATACCTTGAATATCCGTAATTGGAATTTTTTTTCTGATTTTTTTTTCATACTTCCTCGCCGACAAAACCACGCGCGCCATTGTGAATGAAGCGAGTCTCACTTATAATTGGCTCAATTTACGCGGCCATTGTTGATGTAACAACATAACAATTGTATTGAATTTATTGTTGTTGTTTTTGGTATGCCGTGTAAATGATGATATTGTGACGATTACAATTTATGCGGAATTTATACAATCGATTAACATTATTATTGTCACCTACATTGAGATGATTACGATCACACTTTTCAGCATAATTGGACTAGGTTTTAAAAAAGATTTTGTTGATAAATAATGTGGAAAAATTATTAGTTGAGGAAACAATAATAATTTTATTTAGGATCAAAATCCAAAGTAAAATGAAAAATTTTAGTGGTCGATATTGTGGTTATTTTAAAAGATTTTTAAATAAATACACTGTAGAAAATTGTAAAATTACATTTCAATTGGTAAAAATACGACAAAAATTCGTAAAAAGTCGCATTTCTGTCGACGTTTATGTAAATTAACCGATTAACGCAGTTGGATACCTACTAGCCTTTTAATGATGAAGTTAGAGGTTCGAATCCTGACCGAAGCAGAAGTTTTTACAACACATATAAACTTAAACACACTAATATATAAAAATGAGTTGGTGTCTGTCTGTCTGTCTGTCTGTTCCTCTTTCACGGAAAAACGGCTGAACCGATTGACTTGAAATTTGGCATGAGTGTCTGTGGTAGTTCTGGTTCCAACATAGGCATATGGAAATAAGCGCGAGGGGTAGGGGGAGTAACGGGAGGGGGTAAAGTGATCTCGAAACTTAGCTCTTCCTATATGTTACCCTTTCGAGGGGAAACTACCGAGCCGATTGGCCTGAAGTTTAACTCCAACATAGACCATAAAAAAAATTTGAAAAAACTTAACCCGGCAACGACGGGTATGCAAGCTAGTACAATATATAAGTAAAAATCGATAATTTTATAACTAAAATCTAAAAGAAAGCGAGAAAAAATATTACTCCTACTGAAAAAGCGAGAAAAAATACTACTCCAAAGCCTCTCAAATGTTTTTTAATTGAAACATTTAACCGGTAACCGTAAATTACACTTCAGTTTGTATATTTACTTCCTTTAATAAAGTAAAGTTAGACAAAAAGTTTTTAGAGTACCCTTTAAGGTCCTAACTTTTTGATCATGTAATTTTAAATTTACCAAATCCACGTAAACTTACTCTAAAAAGTTAAAATTAAACTATTTTTGACGCATGTTGATGATGCGTATTTTTACCCTAAGGATACAAGGAAAACGGTTTCACTGAGTAATACATATAAAAAAGCCATAACATTTTATACAATGTACGCTAAAATTATGATAAAGATATCGGAATTGATTTGTAACCAATTTGATATAAAAGATCTTGATAAACAAAAAATTATTCATATAAATCCATAAATTTTTAACCGTGTAGTATAATAACCAATACTACAGCTGTATTATCCTAGGACATAACTAATACATTGTCAGTTGTTATTTTTACTAGCATCACACCAGTTGGAAATTTCCAACTTTTGTCCTGGATGCTAGCTGCTGAAACTAGCCTTATGTCAACTGGCCAGAAGGATTACAACAATACTATTTATAAATATATTTAGGTTCTACATCCGTTCTACATCAGAGTTGCTCCGTTTCATCAAGTAGGGCCCAATACGTTAAGACAAGATGCCAAAACGTGCTAGTTGAGATAAAATAAATTCCTATTCTGAGCATTTTTGTTAAGTAAACTTTTTTAACGATACAAGCATAAATGTCGCAGAGTAAGTTCTCCGAGAGAAAGAAGAGAAATTTCGGTAATAATCGCAATTGTAAACTGTCCCTTACTACAATGATGAACACAATCTCGTGAAAAAAAATTTTAAAAATTCGTTAAAAAATTCCACTTTTTTTTGAAAAATTTATGGTCTGAGGATTTAAAAAAAAAATATGTAATGAGTTTTTCGCACTTTTAAATAAAATTAAAACAAATTTAAATTCTGAAAACATTAATCAAAGGTTAAATTATGAGGTCTTTTTCCATGACTAGCTTCTACAAAAAAAAATTTTTTAAGATGATAACAATTCATCTATTAAAGTCGTTTACACTAACAAATTCATCCAAAACAATTCAAGAGCCCCAATTTATCAGTTCAAACATGACTTTAAAATTTACAAGAAATCCCGGTAACTGACCCTCGGTAGCCATAAAAATAAAAGCACAATTACGACTCACCTCCACCGACTCCACCGGGTCCGAAACCCTGCCCTGGAAATAGTCCTGGCGGTCCAAAGGGTGGCATTTGTCTGGCAGCCGCTGGCCACGGCACTGCACCCCCGATTCCACCCCAAGCGGCCGCCGCTGCCGCTAATGCACTGAAAGGGGTCGGCCGAATCGGGACATGTCCGGCCAATGCTGATGACGTCAGGATCTGCGATGAGGGTGTTGTTGTCGAAAGATTGCCAGCCGGCGGTGATTTACTATCTAGACCAGGTGTCGATCGCGAATCATTGTTAACATCCTCGATATCGACAATGGAATCCTCCTCCTGATTCGAATCGTAGTCAATTTCCGACTCAGCGGAACTATGCGGTGTATTGCGTTCATTTTTGGTTAGACTATGACTACTTTCCGGATGTGACGATACTGGTGACGAGCTGGGCAGATGATGCGGATGGCTATGATGATGACTACTGTGATGATGATGATTGTTGAGATGATTTGGCAATGTTGGCTGACTATTGCTAGTGCTATGTAAATGGCTATGATTGCTACTATTATTATTACTATTGTTGTTATGTGATGAGAGATTTGTGGGTAGTATAAGTTCAACTGGTTCAGCTGGACTTTTCGGCCTTGTATCAGCTAGCAGTGATGCAACACTGAAATTACTAATTCTGCTGGATTTCTGTTGTGGCGGAACCGTCGGGCTCGTCATTGTCGTTCGTACAGCAGTCACTGTCATTCCTGATGATTTTATCATAAATGTTGTTAATTTACTTAAACCTTTGTCGTTCTATTTAAATTTTTTTGTTAAACAATTTTTTTTTGTTTGATGATTTTTTTCAATCAACTTAAATTTTTATAGTTTTCACCATGTAGGATTTTTGCACATCACTGTCTGTTAATCATTTGTTTGTAGATGCAAAACAAAATTTGCAATAAATAATCAATAATTTTTTTTCCTCCAATATTATCTGAGATTTTCAACACTTAGTTTAATCCATTGCAATTTAGTGATAATAAACACGATAGTTATACCATGTCACTTCAATGCGATTAATTATTCTCATTAATCAGAGGTCAAAAAGCAATATCACACGATGAGAACTCACTAATTTGCTATAAATTGATGATCCTATTTGATATCAAGTACTACAATACTGTTAATCGATATCAGCTAAAACGTGAATTTGACACAATTCTAACCTAGAAACCCTTTCAACACAGTGTGGTTGTTGCGTCTAACAAGAATACAAGAAAACGTCTAATCGAGATCACGACTGGTGTACAACTAACAACTGGTTTCACTCAAATCTCAGCCGTACGCGATATTTCGGTGGGTAGGGCAAGATCACCACCGAAGTCTATCTTTCTGGCTACCAAAACCGGATTCAAGACTTCACCCTAGCGCCAAAGGAGGTGTGGTATCGGCAAGTCTTCGAATTTGCCACAAGTTACCAGATGTACCAGTAGCTCCGCCTTCGACTTCCACACCAGCTCTACCAATGGAAGTCGCCACTATGTACTTTGGTAGCCGGGGAAATCTATATACAACGACGCAGCGAAGATTCCACTATAAAGTAGGGAAAGCGAGCACTTCTGGATGAGTGCGCAAGTACTTCCTCCAAATCCCATCCAGTACACTGGAATGGAATATGGTGACCGAACCAAATTGTACTACACTTTTGTACATAGCGGTGCGGTGCACTGAACATGTGGTCACAAAGTGAAGAAATAAATATATTCGTATACAGAGATTTCTATCCGTCAACTAGCAGCCATCTAGCCACCATCTATTGTGGCGCGATTGGTACTTTTGAGAATGGGGCGGGTGGTTGCCAGCGCTTGTGTGTGGTACCAGCGCGATAGTATGCCAATATGCATACACTGTAGCGGTGTTTTCTTCCGTCATTGTGTTGGAAAAAATTTCGTTGGTGTGTTTTTTGGAATACGATTTTGTGTTATTGGTTTTTCGGGTATATCTCATACAAGAAATTTAATTGCCCGAGCATAATAATAATATGGGGACGTCCTGTCTGGGATGGCTCACTGGCATGCCTTACTGTCTGCATTTTCTCGTATACACAAATACTAGGAAAACATCGCCTCTAAGTCAATAGTGATATCGAGTACTTTCGAGAGAAAATTATGTTGGCAGCATAGACGCATAGTACGAGAAGAGTCGCGTCTTTTGTCAACACATAAGTGCGAAATTATGATTTTCGCCACAATAAAATTTTTCACCCTCAATACACACATTATTCTGCCATCGTGATACAGAACGGTTTCTTCTTTGGCATACTTAATTTTCTTGCATCCCTTTCGTCCTTGCAGGAAGTCAGTATTTCACACCAATAGAGGCTGGAACTAATAAGGGGTAATTTTGCAACTTTACACTATATACGCCTTGTGGCAATGAACAAATCTCAACAATTTTAGGATTTTTGAATGATTTCAACGAAGTGAGGGAATATAGTTATCGATGCAATCATAAGGAAATTATGTTTTCCACTTTTCTTTTTGTTACTTGCCGGTGGGTTTTTTTATGTTTATCTCCTGCTCTTACTTGTTACCCCGTTCTTTTCTTTCTTCCAGATAATTTCATATTTTTAAAGGTTTTTTTTTGGTACGGGTGGAAAACTTCTAGTGGTGTTGCGGGAAAAAAAAGTTTTAAAACATATATTTTTGTACATATTTTATAAACTATCCGTTTTTCCTCGTATTTGAACCAGTATTCTAAAATTGTTCTACCGAATTTTTCTTTAATGGGGTTATTTTTTATACATTGCCACTCTATATCAATAACACAGTAATTTGTGAATATATCATGTTTCCATGGTGTTTGTATGCACTGTACGAGACATCTTTATTTTACTTTCTGTGTTAATGAATTAATTGCAGACAAAATACTCTCCTTTCTCAAATTTTTAGCAATTTTTCTCCTCATTATTCCGCATACAATCAGTATTCACTGAGGCTATTCAACTGACCTAAATTCCAGGCGCGGATTAGACCATCGGGATCCAGGAGTTATTTTTTAATTTGGTTTTTGTCATGCGGATATTTTATACCAAGAAAAAAATCATGTCTTCATTTCTTAGTTTTCGAAAATTATGCGCACTTAAGAAAAAAATCATTTAATAAAAATTAAAGAAAATCAAATTTCCTAATTTTTTTTTCTTTAACACCTCTTCGCGTTCTCGAGATATTTGAAAGAAAAAATATTATTTTTTACTGATATTTTTAAACTATTTGTAGTTATTTTGTGTTTTGAAACTAGTTGTTTAAAACATTTATCCACTTAAACATTAAATGAAAAACTTAAGTTGTCAGTTTAAAAAAACCACTTCAAAGACACGACGATGTTAGCAATAAAATGGTACTTTTAGTAATGTTACAAAATCTTAATCGAAACGCCGATCATATACAACTATAAATCAAACACCAATTATAAGATTTTGAATTCGTTTTTCCAAATTGATGACCAATTAGATCAATTTAATCCAAACTTTATAAAAAAAAATTTAAAAAATTGTCGATCCACAAACTTTAATTAATTATTAATAAATAACTTGAACCAATTATTTTATGGAAAATGGGAAAGAAAACCCTTATTATAAACTAATAATGAATAACACTTACAAAATAAGATTAACTCTTCTAATTTTAGAACCAAAGTTCGACCCTGATGTCAACCGAATGCCCAAGTATTCTTTAACTCCTTCACCGTCGTTTGTCACGTAAATTACCCACACCATTACCGCCAAAACACAACATTTCAACGTACCTATGTATACTGATTCGTATAGCATATAGTGGTTAAATGTAGTATAACAAAATAGAAAATTAAGGATTTGTCTGTTGCGTAATTGTTTTAGCCTTTGTCTTCATTGTTTTCAATTAAGTGACTAAAAAACAACAATTCAAATTATTTACAGCCACACTCACACTCTGGTTTCTTTTTCAGCTTTATACAGAATCGTCTATATGTATTTTACTCATTAAGGATACTGTGGCATTAAGGGTTGTCTGGGCACCTTAATTTCCTCCACCTATTCTATTTCTTTCCCGGATTTGGCACCCCAGCCTCGGTACCATCCGACTATACGCTGAAAATGTTACCCACCATTGTACATATCTATCCCGTGTTGTTGTCGCTATTTAAGGATTATGTAATGAAAAGAAAATTTTTGCTTAATTATTGCTATTTAGTACTTCTTGGTGTTTGTTCACAATAACCTGGGTGGCAAAGTTTTAGTCTAATTAACGTTACCCCCAAAAATAAAGTAAAATAAAATGAAATAATGCCAATTTACAGGATTTCAAGACCGGGAGGGATGAAATGAAAGGAAACTGGAGCAACATTCGAACAATAAAGTCAAAGGAACCTTTTTGTATACAAGGAATATCTGTACATCAAATACCCCCCTTGTGTTCCCCATCAACGACTTTATCATCTCACAATATTAGAATGGGCAAAGACTGTGGGGTATATTTTAACGATTGTAATTAGCTCGATGAAAGGAAATAATTATTCTGTAATGGTTTCATAATTTTTAATTAATCTTTAGACAATTTAATGGGACATTGTTTTAATTAGAAAATTTTGCGTTCGTTTTTCAAACAAAGTTTTAACATCTCCACGTGTCTTTTCCCCTTCGCCGTCCTCACTAATAGCGCCATCGTCAACATTTATCGATTAATATCGTTTGAAATTTTCATAATTACATGCGAAAATTGGATAATTAAAGCATTGTCTTAATTTTGTCGCTTAACGTGAATAATTGATTTAAATTGTTTCGTATAAAATGAATCTTTTCAATTATACCGTAAAAAGTTTGTAAAAAGAAATTTCTTTTGTTTGAAAATTAGGTATTTTTTCAACTAAATAAAATTGTTAACGTTTGACAAGTGATTTTCTATTGATTTTAGTGGTCGGCGGAATTTAATTTTCTTTCCTTAATATTAAAATATTTCACAATTTAAACATAAAAAAGCTACAATTCCCAAGGAGCAATCGTCGAATTCTCTATATGATAATAGTCCGAATTTTAACAGAAAATTTTTCATTTGTATGGGAGACGGTAGTGCGATTGGATTTTTATGTATGTAAGGGTTATGTAAAACCATATTCTAAACACATTTTGTCTTAATAAATTCTTCAATGGGACTCACCGTTTTCGAGAAGATCCCCAAAAACTAATTCATTTGTAACAGGAATTTCATTACAAGAGATTTCGTTATGAAACTGGTCAAAAATTTTGTCACATGCTGTGAATTTAATACGGAAAACTGATATGAAATATTTCATACCAAATCAATGATGTCAAAAATAAAAATCTGCAAATTGATTTGGCATGGACCATTGCTTAGTTTTAATATTTGGTTAACTTAAGGTTAAAAACTAAAATTCATTAAAATGCTTTTTTTCGCAAGTTGCATGCTTCATCGCCAGTTACTTTTTGTGTTCTTCCCAAACATCGATCATTTAAAATGTTGTCTTGTTTCGGCAAGGAACCATGTGTAAATTCCCCAAACTTTAATAAATTTTCATTAATCTTCATCATACGGAGTATATTTGCTTAACTATTGTAGAAAAATTTTCGGATGTGTGAATTATAATGCTAGCAAAATCTTTGTGTAGGAGATTGACCGAGATTTACCAAGAAAGTTTTAGTTATTTACTAGCTTGCATACCCGTCGTTGCCGGGTTAAGTTTTTTCAAATTTTTTTTTTTGATTGTCTATGTTGGAGCTAAACTTCAGGCCAATCGGCTCGGTAGTTTCCCCGCGAAAGAGTAATATAGAGGGAAAACTAAGTTTCGAGATCACTTTACCGCCTCCCCTTACTCCTCCACCTCTCGGGTTACTTTTTAATGGATCTAGGCCAAATTTCGAACATCTATGCCAAATTTCAGGCCAATCGGTTCAGTAGCTTGCCCGCGAAAGAGTAACATAGCCCAAAAACTAAGTTTCGAAATCACTTTACCCCCTCCCCTTACTCACCCCACCCCTCGCGCTACTTTTCCGTATGCCTATGTTGGAACCAGAACTACCACAGACATTCATGCCGAATTTCAAATCAATCTGTTTAGCCGTTTTTGCGTGAAAGAGGAACAGACAGACACCAACTCATTTTTATATATTAGTATGAGTATGATATGATTAGAAATTTGCATGTGTAATATAGCGGATATTTTTCAAAAGGTAAAAAAATATTATGCCGTCACTTCATACTGGATATGAAATTGGCAATAAAATATTTCATAAATGGAGTAAATATTTCATGAATTATTTCATTGCTGTCCGTTGAAAACTCATTACGAATTTTTTCCTAATCATACATTCATTTTTCCTAATCATACATAGAAAATGTCATAGAAATGTGTTATTAAAGATATTTCATTCAAATTCCGGATTCATTGTATCTTTATACCAATTTAAGATTTTCATCATTCTTTTGTAAAAACTTCGAGTTTTTTAGAATTTAATTCTACTCGATTTTTTAAATAAAAAATTTTTCCTATAAAATATATAAAAAATTTTAATAACACATCAGTCAATTAATAACGAAGACTTCTTTGTCATTCAAATGTGGACATTTTTAATATAATTACTTTGAATAAAAAATCTAAGAATTCACAATATTAATAAAGAGATATCAAATTTTAAAAAAAAGCATCCCCCAAACAATCCCAAATTAACCTCAAATTTTCTTTTGTCATTCAAATGCTAAAGATCTCATTAAAAATTATTAAAATGTCAAAAGAAAAACTTTCTTTTGTTATTTTTGACAAGCTTTCATTTTCCCTTTCGTTTGTATAAAAGCAGAAAAAATAATAATAAATAAAATAAAATAGAAAAATGACAACTCACAATATAATTGCGTAAATCCGATTGAAGGATTTTCTTCTTAACTTAACAAAAGAGCCAACGTAGCATATAAATGTTTATTAGGAAAAAAAATCGTTTTATAAGGTTTTTCTTATATTTATAAAAACTCTAGTGAATGATACAAGTTTAATGAATTGTATTTTTTATTTATTTTAAAAAATTTACGTAATGATATTTCATGTATTTTTACGAAAATATTTATATCTCGAATTTGCGAAGAACAAGAAGCAATTGAATGTAAAAAAATGTGTTGATCGAAGATACATATGAGTACCTAAACTAAAACTAGGTATCAACTAGGTATAAAACCGAGTTTGATCCATTACTCTTTAAAACAGATTATTGATTTTTGTAATTGCGGAAGACTTTTTTACTTATTAACGAATATAGCGATAGATTTTTTTGGAAATTTCAAATATTAGTAAAACTTATAATGACAATATATGTAGTGACCGTAAGAAAGGAGCTTTATAGAAAAAAGCCAAAAATATTTTTTTATAAATGTTCAAAGTTTAATAACTAAAGTTAGGCCCCGTTTACACTGACGATTTTTTCTTGAATTTCTTCGCGAATTTTATTCAGAATTTGTTCCGCGAATTTTATTTATCTATTGTAAAATACAAACATTACAAAAGCTATAATTGAAAACCCGTATGGTAATTTAAGTGAACGGCGAACAGTAGTATCAAAATTTCTCTTGGAAGTCAAACTTTTCAAAAAGATTGCACTTTTTTGATAAGATGCACCGTTTTTGAGATATTCGCAAAAAATCGTTTTCGTTCGTATGGGGGGTACGCACTCTAATGGTCCATTTTTGCCCATGAACGAACTTAGCCTCGCATTTTACGAAAAACCGATCTGCGCAAAATTTCAAGTCTGTAGCTCAATACGGACGGATCTGTCCGTGACAGACGGACGGACAGATGGACAGACGGACGGACGGACATGCAAAAATTAATTATTTTTATCATTCTAAACACACTGGTGTAATTCATTTTTGTATGTGATGACGGGATCTTAGCGTTACAAACGGTAAGGCAAAGTTAATATACCCTTTGGTTTCACCATACGGGTATAACCATTTAACAAAAGTTGTCAAAATTAAAATTTATTCAGACGGTTTTCTATTAAAAAATTCGCGCATGGGCGCCTTGCTTGAATAAATCTCTGAATTTTGTGTGGTGTTGTAAACGGTTGTGAAACGTCAAGTTAGTGTCGAAGAATAAAATTCGCAGTTGAAGTGTCAGGTGTAAACGGCGCCTAGGACTGTTACTCCATTGCAATAATTTTACACAGCACTAATTTAGAATTTAAAAAAAAGTCTTCTCTTCCATTACAAAAATTAAATTGTCTTTTTTATGACGCCGATAAAATAAAATATCATATAACAAACTGCATTTAATACAATTGAACTGATTCTTAACTTCCTGTCGAACATTTTGCACAGCTAAATCACAGTGATAAAAATTAATAATCCATTCATCATAAACCCCAAGAAGCGTGTCTAAAACATCATTCCGTGTGGAAATTTAAAACATGTTCAAGTCACAAATTTCTCAATTTCCGGTTAGTAACCCTCAAAAGTCATGTAAACTCCGCACTAAAGTCGGTCGAAATACAAAAACCCGAAAAAACCCTTAAACCTTCAGTTGAAAATGTTAAATGAAGTTTAAATATCAACCGACGTTATTCGAAGTGAGTACAAAACCCTATCCCATAATAACAAGTCATACACGAACGCGCATCTTATTAGCAAATGTAACCAGGATACAATTTTATATTCGTATATATATATACACGTATGAAATCATTGTTTAATTTTTAAGTATGAGCAACCCGTTCAATATGATATCCAAATATAATTGAAAAGTATTCACATCAGATACTTGCTGCACATTTTCTTCCGATAAACCATTCGCAGTAGCAAGCAACGAACAGTACTTATTTATAGTACTTGAATCCTATTATCTATTTCGGAAGAATATAAAAGATATCATTTGTGACTTTGATTTAACCAGTAATAGAGCGAATGTTACAACAAAAACAACTTCAATAATAATAATAATAATCAAAAGGCATCCAATTCAACCCTCATCTAAATTGATGGCAATACAAAAATGTGTTACATACGTGCAAGTTTTCATCCTTCGATATTCTCTCCCGTTCAGCAATGGAAAACAGCTAGAGGGAAGCAAAGAGCCGTGAATAGGGGATGAAATTCATTACCCTCATTGTGCGTATAATCGTTTTGTGTTTAAATAAACTTCCAGGACATTGGCGGTGGAAATGTGCACAAAATGAAACGCCTGCGATACAACAACGAAGGGATGTATAGATATCATCCCTCGGCACCCTCTCTCTGACACTTTATTACAGCACAACACAAACGTGTGTGATTTTGTCTGTCAACATTTGTGTATTGGTGTGAAATCAAAATGAGACCGGGAAAATCTTTAGTCGTATTTGTATACGATTTAATGCAAGTCTAACTAGCTCAGATCATATATCGAATCTAAAAGCGAATAGCAGCCCTTATTCTTATTCAAACCCTAAGGATAACAGGCTATGGGGTGAGTTTTTGTCAGAAATCTGTTAAACTGATAAGGGCTGCTGCCTCCCATTATTTACTGACTCCTCCGTTTAGTCACTTATTCAATTTGCCATTTTTCAAGTTAACGATTTCAATTGGGGTAACAACAGCGTTAGGGTTGTAATTGCTGTAATTCGAGATATTTTTTTGGGGGAAAGACCCTCCCAACCGATTCAATGAAATCTGATCGGAATCAGAATAGGAATAGAAATTTCAAAATATTTTAATTCTAAATTTGCTGAAAATTTCAAAATTCATTTTTCTTACTCCGTTTATTTTCTTGATCTCCGCATAGAGCCGCATAAAGTCCAACTGTTAAAATTTCTTTATTTTCTGAGAGAATCCAAAAAAAAAGTCAACCCTAAATTGGTTCTTTTGCCGCCCAAATACGTGGTCTGATAAATGACTGTCTATAAACATACAGGCGCCCGTCGATTTTCGACGTCTTCATATAATACGTTTCGATATATGGCGCTCAATGTTTTGTTTCCGGTCTTGATAAACGACGACAAACATTTGATATATAATCCTGAGTTTTTCCAAATACAGTTTTTTTTAAGTTTGAACTTTTAATCTTTTTCGGATTTGTAAGAAAATTACAAGACCTCGACGTGTCGATATGCGATGCAATTCGATATTTTGACCAAACCAAAAACGTTATAAATCGAATAACGCCTGTATTTAAAAAAAATCATCGCTCATTTCGAAAAATTCGTCAAATTTGAGATTACATAATATTTTCAGTTGCTGTTTCTTCAAAAAAAAATAATAATAAGATGCCCAAGAGATTTTATGTTATTATTTTTTTTTTGCTTAAAACACATCAATTAAAAATTTTAAAAAAAGTTAGGAAAAGTGATTCAAAAAATTCTCAGCATTGTTTTCGTGGGTGCTAATTTCTTTGAAATAGTTTTTCTAGAAATATAAACAAATATTATCTTAAAAACCACAACTAAAACTTGATTTTTTTTACTCTTTTAGCACTAAAAAACCATATTTCTAAGAAAATTACAAATTGCTATATTGTTTTTGCTAATTACTAGTATTAATTAAACTTAAGTTTATCTGAGAAAAAATTGTAATTAGCGCAACTAAATGCTTCTAATAGGTAAAACTATTATAATTGAGTGAAGCACTTAAAATATGGAGAATTTTTAATTAGCATTTATTAATTGATTAGCTCCATTCAATGATTTTATTTCTTAAAATAGAGAAATGAAATACTAATTGCTAGTATTTTACAATGGATTTTTTTGTTATTGATTACATAACACATTTGAGAAATATTTTAACTAACAATAAAAGGCCTTTTTTAACTGTGTCATATTGTTAGCACCAAAACTTTGCAGTTTTTATACACTATATCATATATTATATAGGAGTATATTAGATTCAGTATACCGTTGGTAACGCATCGAATCATTCGTCTGACACAAAAATGAACTACACCAGGGTGTTAGGGATGACAAAAAATTATCTCTGTCTGTCGGTTATTCTGTCTATCTATCGGTTATTCTGACTGTCAGAAAACACCAGAACTTTTGAAAGGATTGAGCTAGAGACTTAAAATTTTGCAAAATTGCGATTCTCGTAAATGCCTAGACTAAGTTCTTCAACGGGCAAAATTATGGGCATTCCTTCCTCCTCTCCCATGAATATGAAACAGTTTTATGCAATTTTCTCTAAAATTGTGAGTTATATTGAAAAATTTATAAAGGTAAAATGTGTTTAGAATAGAATTTCACATAACTCATCCATACTTAAAAATCCACTTCTTTTCCTGTCTACTATATAAATGAATTTTTTTAAATAAACATTTTGTCTGTCATCATATAGGGTATTTGACGATGGTCCTTGTAGCTTTTCTTACAAAACCAATTGTAGCTTTTCTTATGTTTTTTTCCAAGATCAAAATGGATCATAAAATGCTACTTTTGCATTTTACTACTTTTCCAAATGAATTATAAAATGCTACTTTTGATCATAAAATGCTACGTTTGCTTATATTGGTGGGGGTTTCATTTGATTTTTTTTTATCGATGGAAAAAATTTAAAAAATCACCCGAAAATGAAAATTGTAATCGATTTTCTAACCACATAGTTATATTGTAATCCAATTCGTGTGAAAAGTGATCCATCAAATAAAACGTCGTACCCTAATCAGTGATATCGCCAAAAAACCACAAGATCAGACAAATAATGAAATTGGCAAAATTTTCCCATGGAAACATTTCCATCGACTAACTAAAAGCAGAATTAACCACCCATGGTTGGGTCCAGGGTCTGGCTGGACATATTAAATAGCGTGAATGATCATCTTTTCTCACCACAAACATTTGCCATTTTTAAAATTTCATCAAAAAATCACTTTAATGGGTCGGAAAGAGAAACAGTACGATATAATCAATAAAATCAATAGTTAATTTCAAATTCAAACGGCATATGTGCTGGATTTTTCAATAAATTGAAATTAAGATAGAAATCTTGAGCCATTTTGACTGAATTGGCAAAATTAGTCTGACCATATGCATCAATAGCTCAAACAAAGACCAATATAGAAAAAAAAATCCGTTTATGGTAACGAAGTCGTTATCCTTGCGACCAATGTTTGATATCTTAATCTATCCGTCCATCCCAAAGGATCAATTATACGGGCATGGGACAGTTATGATGCTTATAACCTCGTAGAAAATCAATCCCCTATGTCAACTGACGTTAATGATTGTTTGTTGTTTGCATTTATGCATAAATAAATGTATGACCACCACACAGCACCTTCCCTGGGGGTTTCACCCTCCTGCATAAGAAAAATTTGGGTATTATCAAAATATTCACATGTCGAAGGTATCTAAGCGAACCAAAAGATGTTTTTTTTTTGCTCTCAAAATCTATTGGCAGCGAGAACACCTCGTTAGCAGGGGATTAAATGATTAAAAGTCGGTGATAACGAGGAAATGATGGTTCGGATAAAATTCAACTCTAGTTAAACATAATCTCCGATTTATTCGTGGATATTCTGATTTTTATCTACTTTGTGACAACTACTTATACTCCCGAAATACTCTTTTATATGAGAATTTAAAACGAAACCATTTTACACTGGAAAAAGTGAAATGATTTATTTGTTACTTCGTGAAGAATGAAAATCAGAATACTGGAATTTTTTATACTTCACAATCTTGCTGAAAGTAGGCGAATCACACTCAGTTTTTTTAAATTTAACCCTTTACTGCATGCGGTTTTTATTTAGCTGAAAATTTGATTTCTGAAGGAAAACCAACTTCTAAATTTGAAGTGTTTTAAAAATAAAAAAGATGATTTTATATAGGAAATTGGCCTCAGAAATCAGTGGCGAAGCGTTAAAGGAGACTGTCTACTAGACAGTATAGACAGGACATGGTCAAATAATATTTCTTACACCATAAAAATCACAAATTTATTTCGTAGTAACAATCAATATTACTATTACCACATTTTTTATAGTTTTTGTTCCTTAATGTACTTTTTTGACTAAGTTCTATCTATGCAGTCTACACTCAGAAAAATGTCCAGGTCAACTTTTTGTCAGGTTAACTCTGACCTTACAGAGGTGTCTGTAAGCCAGCTAGCGGTCAGAGTTAACCTATCTAAGGTCAACTCGTGCAGCTCCCAATGCCCTACTTCACCTGCTGGTGGCTTAATTTCAGAATTTCTCCGACCACAGGTCAACTCAGTTTTACTTGCCCGCATGCAGGCGAACGCGCGCCTGCCCGAGGCCAATTACGCCGTGTGTAGGTCGTCGAGTTAGCCTCCATTTTTCTGAGTGTACCCTGACGTTTCGTCATTGTCAAAAATAAAAGCTAGATAAAAGCGTTGAGAGTTTGGCGTGTTAATTTTTATCTTGCTTTTATTTTTGATGCCAAATCCTTGCGTAAAGACCGGAATACACAGGGATTTCGGCTTGTTTTGTAGACGTCCCGGAAACTAAATTTTTGTCCCGGATTTTTCACATTAGTGTAATAATTTTTCAAATATTTAAAAACGATGACTAAATATGCAAAATATACTCTGTTTCGGCTGGAGGTTGCTTAAAATTACATTTTTTTCACCTGCGACACATTTTTTCAACAGTTTCCCACAACAGATGCATTAATCTGAAAAAATTTGATCTGCGGCACATTTCTCTTTATTGCTATTTTTATTTCCTACTTCCGTTACGACTATTTATAAAGCGTACAGAGCGCAAAAATGTAAGTTAATTTTGGCTAACTCTGTTCAATTTTTTTCGCATTCTGTTCAATTTTTTTTTAATTTTCTAAATAAAATTAGTTGCTCATCTTGTTCCGGATCGGCTATAAAATAATTTTTGGCATCCTCCCTTAGAAAAACATCCAGTAGACGCACATGATATGAAATCGTTCGCTATTTTTTATAACTTTTTTAAAAAAGCCTCAAAAATTGTAACATATTTGCGAAATTCTACTCTTATAGCAATTCAATACGCACGCAAGTTATTAAAAAACTTTTCTGTTCATGCCAAAAATAAACCATTTTTTTCAGTGTGCCTAACACAAACACAAAATTTCACAACCCAAAAATTTTAACGATGCGATATGCTCGATTGCCTCAAAGTGTAGTGATTTCGTTGATATTAGAGACGATTTTATGAACATCAGCGAAAAGAGACCATTTTGGGTTAACTTTTGGACCTGGAATGGGGAGCAAGATAACACGGGTAGCTTAAAACTTGTCGATTATGAATATAAATTGGGTGATAGTTCACAAAAAACAATTTAGACGCCAGATTATATCAGAATGATTACCAAAAATCTATACGACGAATGATCCCTGGAACGACCGCTTTTTTTTTTCTTCGTCTCCCTGGATTTTCTTTAAGTTTCCCACACCGTTCCTACCCTTCTTATATTTGCTTTACTCAGAAATTTTATGGGAGTTCGCCGGATATCTTTAAACTTTGCCGCGTGCTTCCAATTAAAATTGTTTGTTCGGATCAATGGTAGAACAAAAGATGTAAAGGCCATGAGGTGATAATCATAAAAAAAAACTTTTATCAACATAAATTTCAACGTAGAAAAAACTTACTTTTAGAGACATTATATTTTATTTCATTCATATCTTTTAATATTCGAAGCTTTTGACCTTTATTTAAATATTAATTAATTGGCAGAATTTGAATGAAGTTCCCTGAAAACATCGAATCTCACATTGGGAATAATTTTACGTCTGTAAATCTGATCGGACTGATAAAAATTCATTTTTTGATAAATTTATTATTCAAAATTTGTTTGTCTTATACGCCCACCCGTGATTTGTTCTATATGAGATTCATTTTTTTATAGTCACGATTTTTTGCAGAACATGAAATCTATAGAACTTGTTTTAATTAGTCAAGCTCGATTAGAATTAAGTAAAAAATGTGAACCCCTCATTAAAGACTTTTTCATGATTACACGAGAGAAACTTGGAAAAAAGAGTTTAATTTGTAGCATGTAATTTTTTACAAGCCTAATTAGTTGAGTATTGAACAGTTAGAGAATTAAAACGAAAAAATTGTATTTTTCCAAGAGCTTTGAAAACTAAAAACAAACAAAAACATAAAAAAACTACAATTGCCAGGGGCCAATCGTCAAATACTCACTGAGGGTATTCACAATCCTCTTTTAATTTTCGGTATTCGGTATTTTCGGTAATATTAAAAGACTGAAAATATTCTGCTGTGAACATCCCACAGCACAGATTTGAGAACAGCGCTTTTATTTGATACGTGACCAAATCATGAACTGCGAATTTAATTGTAAAATATGTCACATACCTTTAAATCTATGTTTGATGTATTCTTTTGAATTTCTATTGTGGCAGCGGCTATCAAAATTGAAAAAATTTGCATCAGTCCGATGAGATTAACAAAACGCCAGCGAGAAAATTTGACAACTAAAAACATTACTAGCGCTACCCGCGGTTGATTCTTAATACCGAATAACCGGGCCGGAAAACACGACTCAAGGCATGTCTACAATTACCGTATCCGGTAATTCATTTTTACATGAACCAAATTACCGTCTCGGTAAAAATCTGTTAAATTTGACTGAATTACCGAGCGGTAAATTTACTCGCAATTTAAAAGAGGACTGTGAATACCCTGTATATGATGACAGACAACATGTTTATTTTAAAAAATCCATTTGTGTAGTCCGATTGAATTTTGGTGGGGAAAAGAAGAGTGTACTAGAAACAATTACACTTAATTATTTAATCCCATTTAATATGGATTTAAATATGCAGCACCTTGAGGCGAAGCTTTGCACTAGAAGGTTAACCCCTTCAGAACAATTGGTAGGTTTAAACAGTGAATTCCGTGTCACTTCATATTAGTGAAATTTCAGGTTTTTGAAAAATTTATTTACGATAAAATTTGTTCTATTCGTATTGACCAGATGTCCTAATCAAATCACACTAAATTCAATTTTATTAAAAATAATAAACCTTACAATTGCTATGCCAACAACTCCTGCCGTCTAAAAATTAAAAACCAAATAAGTATTACTTTCTTACGGAATCCGCTATTTTCAGTTAATTGTTTCGAAGAATATCTGCTATTTGAGAAATTAAGTTAAAGTTGAAGTTTTTTTCTCTACACATAAATCAAGTAGGCAAAAATTAAATAAAACAATTTGATTAGGCAAAAGTTTACTGTTTGCCAAATACCACAAACACCTCAGGTGACTTTCAATTAGAAATCTTTGGTATTTCCCCAAACACCTTCTTTCACTCGTACTATTCGAACGTTTTCCCGCTCCCCCTTCGATTTCCTCCACTATCGTAAGCTCAAATTTAAACTCAGCTGCCAACGAATGACAGCAATTTCATGTCGACAAACAATTAATTTCCCTCTTACTTGAAGTTTAGTTTAAAATAAGAGAATTCTAATCTGTGTACATAATTGAAGAATCTTATTTAAGCAGCATATTTAAGGTAAACGCTGATTCAATTACTTAATTAAACATCAATCGGGCGGCCATCCGATTTCGTCCCGCCAGACCCCCTTAATTTTCAACATAAGCGATCGATCATCGGAATGAAGCAATTACCTGCCGCCAATAAATTTGATCGAAACCATTTCGTTAAGTAAGCAACGAGGTGTCATATAGCAGCACTTCATTGTTTAGACAACGATTCGTATCCTACTCATTACTCATCGTTTACTTATCGTTTACCTTTTACCGTTCACACGCAATCAAATTATAGTGGGAAGCATCATCGACAGTGTTTCGTTCAGGTAAGTGTAGAATCAACAGCAGCCGCAAACCTATCTATTCTCTTGCTTGCTTACCTTTGATTAACTTTAAATCTTAAGGTATATAGCGAAATACGAATATGTGACTATGATGCCGGGATCATTAGCCACCATTTCCACATAACTACGGCAACAGTAACTAACGATAAGTAGTAACTTTAAGCTATGGTATCTCCTACGAGCCACGGATCTTCAACTCACCGATATTTAATCTGTAGGTTTTAAGGTGTTTACTGTCTTCCACTTGGAATCGGAGACATGCGGCAAAGGTGCGCGTTTCAAGTCAACTTAGCGAAAACAATGCTGCAATTCAATCTTGGCCCAGGTATTTGTTATGTCAATTAGCGGATCTAAAATGACTCCTCAATACAAATACAAATTGGTAAACAATCATTGCGCATATCCACTATAAGACCATATGTAAGTAAGGCCAACGTTGACTTCTTAATGTCACTAAGGATTTCACTAAAGTAGATCCAAATTCAGTTACTTCTACTTTTAATGTTTGCCGACCTATAAGCGGCTTCTTCGGTTAAAAATCAACCAGCAGAGTCGATATTTTTCAACTCAGGACAATTACTTCAGTTTTAAGTTAATAAATGAAGAAATACTGCTCGTATTTACTCAAGTGGCTGTTTATCCTTTTTGTTGGTTCTGGTTTTATGCAACTTGAATATGCTAAAAACTAAACTTAGTTTTCAAAATTTTAACTTTTCTGATTACGCAAAGCTGCCAGAAAAGCAGTTTTATATTTAGACGGATTTTTTGCAAAATAATAAAAAGTATAACTAATTTCCGCTTTTCTGAAAATTTTCTTTAAATTTTCGGTAGTAAATTTAACAATGGATTTAAATTATAAATCCAGAAAAAGTTTTCGAAGGGAGGGAGTAGGATTGCCAAAATTTGCAATTATGCCACTAAAACCGCCAAACAAAAGTTAAATTTAATAAACGACAAAATTTAAAAAAGAACATGCAATAAAAATAGCATTTTGATATTAAACCGAAATATTTAATTTTATGAGAACATCTGCCAATTAAGAAAAAAAAGACACATTTCAATGTGACACATAAATCAAACTAACAAACCGAAAAAGGCGATAAAACCGCCAATCAGTCACGCAGAAGTCTATCTTCGAGATTGTCTGTCCCTGCATAAGTAAAAAAAAGCGAAAAATCAGCTTGCATCTGGATGAATTAGAAAACGTTTAAGGATCAATTTCGACCTTAGGCACAATGGAATTGAACACCTTGTTAAATGAACCAAATTTACCTGACTGACTTTTAGATCAATGACAAAGTAAGGTAAGAAAATTTAAGTACTGTGCTACCCTCGATTGGCCCAAGTATATGATGTCCTTTTCAAAAGTCTTTAAAAGTCCTTTAAAAGTCAGCTTGACACTTGAAAATAGATGTTCCGCTGTGTAAGGAGACAATCGGTCCTTGACACGCTATTCTTTCTAAAAAAAAACACGTTTACTATTGCCGGTATACGAATACATGCTGAATTGTTTTGTCCTGCCACTTCATTGAACTATGAATAGTTCTCATCTCAAAGTCATTCCGAGTTATATTAGCTCAGCTCCATAATAGTTTCGAGTTCATAAGAAATCTGGCACGGGTACTCAATTATTTCATTTTCAATTTCGAATTTTACAATTTAAAAAAAAAATAATGTTTAAGATGTTGGTTGGTGGCCAAAGTCGACAATTTCCATTTTCAGAGTACGAAAAGATGTTTTAAAGATTCATTTTCATACCAACTACATTTCTTATGTTAGCATCAGGAGCGTGAATTGTCATTGCGTGATAAAAGAGATTTTCAGCCGTTGAAATATATGTTTTGGTTTATAATCGTTTGAAGTGTGATGCGACACGTTTATGAATAATAAAATTGTTGAAGATGATTCGCATTTCATCCGAGCAACCTCTCAATTATTCACACTTCAACGCAGCAGGTGGCATCAAATAAAAGGTATTTTTTTAGAAGATTTTCATTCTACACCTTCTAAAATTGTAATACTGGAATTTAAAAAAGAATTGAAATGAAAAACATATCTTTTATCATGATACCTACCTTACATAATTTAACCTTTTATGATGGAAATTTGCATGTCTATATCTATAACTAGCTTGCATACCTGTCATTGCCGGGTTAAGTTTTTTCAATTTTTTTTATGGTCTATGTTGGAACTAAACTTCAGGCCAATCGGCTCGGTAGTTTCCCCGCGAAAGGGTAACATAGAGGAAAAGCTAAGTTTCGAGATCACTTCCCCCCCCCCCCCTTATTTTACTCTCCCACCTCTCCGGATACTTTTTAATGGGTCTACGTTGGGGCTGGACCCCCGACGAACATCTATGCCAAATTTCAGGCCAATCGGTTCAGTAGTTCCCCGCGAAAGAGTAACATAGCGCAAAAACTAAGTTTCGAAATCACTTTACCCCCTCCCTTTACTCCCCCACCCTCGCGCTACTTTTCCGTATGCCTATGTTGGAACCAGAACTACCACAGACACTCATGCCAAATTTCAAGTCAATCGGTTCAGCCGTTTTTGCATGAAAGAGGAATAGACAGACAGACACCAACTCATTTTTATATATTAGTATGATATATAAAATCCTTGATGCGTATGTGTGAAGTCGCATTAAAGTCGAACCACTCGACCGATTGATCCTTATTCCGAATATATGTTAGTTAGGTTCCAACAATGGTTCATAGCTAAGTGTGGTCCTGGTATCGGCTCCCCTTTTATCCCCTCGCCTGTTATCTTCTGGACCATGGAAGGGATTTGAATACGGTTTTCAGTGTTGGACAAGTTATCTGTCACCGACCTCTTTTTCTGCCTACTATCTCGTAGATTCCTATTTTGATTTCTCTCCGTGTAGACTTAAAATTTGGCAGCGTTCTACTTTCACAAAAAGGTTGGTTAATTGGAAAAATCGGACTATTAAAATCAACACACTTTGCAAAATAAATGCAAAAACCTCTTAGTGTCCGGCGCTATGGCAATTCACCCTATTCCCTTTCTCCCAGTGCGTCAATAGAATGAAACATCAAATAGAAAATTTATGAAAAAGCGTTTAAAATATAATTCTTGCATGATATTTCTATACATCAAAATAATTTTGAAAAAAAAAATTGTTTGCGATTTTCTCGAAAACGGTTAGAGTTGAAAATATAGAAAAACATTTTGACTTATGTTTTATATGCTCTTCCCTCTTCATCCCCTTCCAATATACATATATCAAAGTTTGACTTATGTTTTATATGCTCTTCCCTCTTCATCCCCTTCCAATATACATATATCAAAGTTTTCATGTGTATCAAATTAAAAAAAAATCAAAACAGTACTTTAAGGTAATCAATATATTTATTAGTCCATTAATGATATAAATTATGTAAAATGCAACTAAAATTCTCGAAATTTTTTAAAACCAAAACAAGTTATTGAGTAAGAATTCTGACTGAAACTAGCAACTGATTGATTCCAAACTATATAAAATCTAATGGGAGCAAAATAAAAAAACACATAAACCGATCTTTACATAATCAGGCCATATTTGTACAAACATCGTCGCAATATTGCAACAGAAACATTGTTTCAAAATGCCATAAGATTCACTCGGAGACACTGTCATAATTTGCTCACCATATCGAACTCTATCGCCACTAAAATAGATGCTGGAATCTTGAATGGATAGCGTGTGTGTGGTCTACGTTTGGTTTGTTAGCATTTCTTTTATGATTTTTCCTTCATTTAATAAAATCTAGCAAGTATAGTCAGAAGAATTACCGACAATTTCGAGTTTGTTTGATTATTTTATGACGCTAATTGTACACCAAATAAGACGCAATGGAACGATATTAATTTCTCTGCTCACAGTCATTTTCCATCAGGTTTTCCTTTTCCATGCCTGTTAATAAAACAGAAGCCAGCATTTTTTTACCATGTTTCCCTGAGTGCATTTGAACCACTACTACTTCTATATAGATTTGCCAATGATGCGTTTATATCCATCTGGACTAACTTGAACTGCAGTGAATCGTCTTCGATGGCTAATGTGCTGAGCAAACACCTTGCTTCCATTACTTTAGGTAGCTTAGATCACCTTAGTAAATATTCAAGAAATAATTGCCTTCGGACTAACTAACTAAGGTGCTGATATTTTAAAAGGATCAAAGGCCCCCTGACGGCTTCTTTCGGACAGATATGGCCATTGTCCGAGTAGCATCTTTAGAAAATTAGAACCTATTTACGTTTTTTTCCGATCGGAGACGTCTGCTAAGGGCGTGACAAACTTCTTAGCGTGACAATATTGTGCAAAAAAGGCTCTTTTATATTTTTAAATTGTTGTAAGCATATTTCATTTTGTTACTTTTTCGTTATTTGATTATGTAGACTTCTTAGCGCCCAAAAACGCCAGCAGTACTTTCAGCTTTTTGGATATCAATAAATTTTTGAAGTAGGTACTTTACAGTCCATCAAGAATGGCGCCAAAATTAAGAATTCGATTTTTCGGCTTTTTCTGCAAAATTGCGCTGTAACGTTATAGAAATTTAATTCCGTTACAGTAACGAAAACCGAAAAATATTTTTTCGCTTTATAATTAAGTAGGTATTGTATTCATGAAAAATTTCGACTTCTTAATTTTGCCTAAAAGACATTTCCCGGGCACTCCTGAGTCGATTGGAGCGTTATTATAAAAATGCCTTTCTTTCTGTCAGTATATGTACACGATTTCTCAAAACCCACTAGAGCTAGAGCTATAAAGTTTTACAGGAAGGTTTGAACGATCCTATCAACTTTTGGTGGAAATCCATTAACCGGAAGTAACCATAAAATGGCAGCTTTTTGAAAAAATTCCAATTTCGTTTTTCGCGAGTTACTCCGAAAGTACCGGGTTTTTAATAGTCTTGTGTTTAAAAAAGTTGAAGACTGTAAAATTTTCCACAATTTGGAATCTTTCAAGAACTTGATATCTCAAACCGGTATCGAGATATACCGGTAATATCTCAAAAAATAACGATTTTGCTGTTTGTATCTATGAAATAAATTAATGAGAATGGTCTCTCTACAATTTTACCTTTTCAAATTAACCGCTATATTTTACCGTTATTGAGATCTTTTCATTCAGGGTATTCACAATCCTCTTTTAAATTGCGGGTAATTTTACCGCTCGGTAATTCAGTCAGGGTATTCACAGTCGTCTTTTAAATTGCGGGTAAATTTACCGCTCGGTAATTCAGTCAAATTTAACAGATTTTTACCGAGACGGTAACTTGGTTCATGTAAAAATGAATTACCGGATTCGGTAATTGTAGACATGCCTTGAGTCGTGTTTTCCGGCCCGGTTATTCGGTATCAAGAATCAACCGCGAGTGGCGCTAGTAATGTTTTTAGTTGTCAAATTTTCTCGCTGGTTTTTTGTTAATCTCATCGGACTGATGCAATTTTTTTCAATTTTGATAGCCGTTGCCACAATAGAAATTCAAAAGAATACTTCAAACATGGATTTAAAGGTATGTGACATATTTTACAATCAAATTCGCAGTTCATGATTTGGTCAGGTATCAAATAAAATCGCTGTTCTCAAATCTGTGCTGTGGGATGTTCACAGCAGAATATTTTCAGTCTTTTAATATTACCGAAAACACCAAATACCGAGGACTGTGAATACCCTGATTAAAAGGTAAAAAAATTGATTTTTGCGAATTGCTTGCAAACTTACAGCTTTTCAAAAAAAAACTGTTAAAGGAAGAATTCAAGATATTAAAATTCTTTACATTTTTTGCTTTTTGCTGTAAATCGATATATTTACCGTTATCGAGATATTTCAGATTTCGTAAAACAAAAATTCAAATTTTTTTATAAACTAATATTTTATTTTTTTCGGGTTATAGTGTAAACTGTACCGGGCGTAGATTTTGTATAAGATAGTCACGTGCTGTTCATATTAGATAGTTTTTAATGGTACTCTTTTACAAGAAAAAGAAATATCTAACTAGCTGTAAAACTGAAACAGAGTGGGGTATTGCTTCTCGTTCATACATCTGGTTAAATTACACGGACTGCCTATAATATTTATGTGGAAGTCTATAAAATCTTACATTTTTGCCACCTCGTTAAAAAGAAAAAATTTCTGGATTCTAAATCGAAGAAATACTTATTTTGCAAAGATTTTTTTTTATTTGTTTCCCTGGATTAACAAAAAAGCCTTTATTTTGGAAATGTTTGTAAATTTCTGTGAATGGAGTTTAATTTTATAAAAGCCCTTTAATAGATATACACCAATAATCCGCATCGGTTTACGCAAATAACTCAACAAAATGTCATAAAAGGCTCGTTTAGCGCAATTAGCCACAATGAATACCCGTCAAATTAATAAGAAAATAAATTACAAATTCTCTCGTATTGTTGACACTCGCCGGCGCATTGAAGACGAAATGAAATTAATTGCAATTTTTAACTGATTGTGATACACCGCCAAATCAAATTCCCTTCTCACTCTTTTTGGAAAATGCCCAGTTAAGGTGGCTCAGGTAATTCTTTCAACCGCTCAGAAGGTAAATTCCTTGATCATTTGCCTCGGTTAGTTGAACGTTCATTGGCATTGCAACAACTAACGCATTGCGGGTTTAAAAAAAAAACATAGGCTGAATGTTAAATATTCGGAGTCCCCGAAAACTCCGAACACCCCTTTCGAAAGCGGAATTAATAAGACGGAACTCGTAATGAATAAAAAATTATAAAGGAATTAAAAGGAAATAAGATAAAATTGTTGGCCTCGCTTGAATCATAAATATCCAGCGGGAGCTTCCATCGTGTGATTTATCTGCGTGGTGTCATATTCTTGGCCCGAACATAATGGCGCTAATTTATTGGATGCCCTTTTAATCGACCATCGGATTAAATGTAATTCTTTCTACCATAATTCCTGCATCTTCTTGTACATATTTTTTCTATATCGAAAAGACTTCTTTGCGCTGTACCGTGCCGTGCCGTATTTAATTTATCGCCACTTTAGGAGCATGGATGCAAACAAGCGATTAACACCTGCGCACAGGGGCTTAGACGACACGCAAGCTAAATTATCTTGCGAAAATTCAAGAAAATCCGTAATTTTCTATATAACAGTTTCCTTTAACTAAATTATACCTTTCCGATGGCGATTATGGAAGGTTGAACCAACACTAAATGATATTAATTACATAAAATTTCAAACGGCGTCAAAAGAAAATCACTCAGGTATCAATTTTTACCTTAGTTTCCTTTTGCGTAGTAAAAAAAAAGTGAAATCGAATGGACAAAGTATTATTAATTGCAATTTGAACAAACCATTTTTAGCTGCATTCAGCTGCATGTTTTTCTCGTAATTTTTGGGTGATTTGTTTTTAAGTATCATTTTTCACATCCCTGATACCAAACAAAGGCAATTCCTGTTAAACTGAAAATAAATTATTGTTGTCCTGGCGCACACCTTTTGAATTTATGATTCTTTCGACCAAAACACTCAAAATTTAACAATGCCGGAACCGAATAACAATTGGTGGCATACCAATAAAATACAAAAATTGTCCAAAATTTGGCACGCTCTGCAAGAATGAACTCCTGCAGATGTAATACAATCCGAAAATACTTTTTAAGTGTTAGGCAATTGCAAGATAATGTCCTTTTTTTAGAAAATGCGAAAAATTTCTTAACAAAACATCGGCAAAAAAATCGGGTCACTTTCAAGTGGTAATAAATTACTCAAGAAACGTAAGAACAATTTGTAAGAATAGTTGTTCATGTGGTTAAAATCTTGACAGAAAAAAACGATAAAAAAAAGAAATCTTTAAAAGGACATTTTTTTAAATTCCTAAATGGTTTGAAAAAGTCAAAAATAACTCAATTTCAAATAATTATAACAAAAAACGATTTAAAAAATTAAAAGTTTTGTACTTATTTACAAGAATTCGAGAACCAATTAGTCTGAAATGAAAAGGGAACATACTTTTGCCTGTCCTTTTGTCTTTTCGTTAATAATTCGATCACTGTCTAACTGATTTCGATAAAACTTTTAAGGCGGGTTTCTCGAAATTTTTAGCGACCGGTTAATCAAAAAGCGGGTAAATTGCAAGCAAAAGGCGGGTTAATTACAAACCTGCTAACCCGATTTAGCTGTGGATAAAAGTTTCATGAAACTGGTCAGAAGAAGGACTTCTTCAGAAACAGAAGGAATGGTTTAATTATACCAGGGGCGTAATTTTAAAAACAACCCCTTTACCCCTCGAAAGAATCTTGCAGGACGCCTATAAGTTAATCCTATTATAAAGTTTTTTTCAACAACCAAAACTTTTTTAGGGGATCCAACTTTTGAAAACCTATTTTTAAGGAATAGTCCTCTCTCTGTCCCCTCTCTGTCCTTTCTCTGTACTCTCTCTACTCTCTCTCCTCTCTCTCTCTCTCTCTCCTCTCTCTCTCTCTCGCTATGTCCTTTCTCTCTCTCTATCTCTCTCTATCTTTGTCCTTTCTCCCTCTCTATCTATATGTCTTTTCTCTCTCTCTATCTCTCTCTCTATGTCCTTTCTCTCTCTCTATCTCTCTCTCTATCTCTCTCTCTATGTCCTTTCTCTCTCTCTCCTCTCTATGTCCTTTCTCTCTCTCTATCTCTCTCTCCTCTCTATGTCCTTTCTCTGCCTCTCTGTCCTGATACAACCTCTTCGGCTCCTTCCGAGGACAAAAAGATTTTTGATTCAGCTTTCATCCCCAGACATCTTTCACACCACGCAAGTGAAAAAGATATTAATATCCTCGAAGAAACAAGTAAGCAACATTTAATCTCAAATGAAACTCTCGTAAATATTTGTTTATCAAAAAAAATAACAACCCTATCGACGTCAATTGAAAATATTCTTCTAACGTCTTTATTTATGTTATGTCTCTAATTAATCAACAATTCTAATCAATAAAAATTCACTTCATCATAACTTCTCTTTACTTTGTTATAAAGAATTTTCAGAAACCAATATTTAATTTGAATTTTTTTCTTATTTGTAATAGATGTTTGTTAAAAACATTTCATCTCTTACATAATCTTTACCCTAGTAACTTATTACGTTCAGCTCTGAAACTAATTACTGATAAGGATTTTGATTTTGATTTGTGTGAAAGAGGTCTATGCTATTTGATAACAAAACACTTAACCTATTGACCATTGAGTATTAACGTTCCCATAAAAATGCTTGACGATATTGCATTAATATACTATAATCGATGTAAGAATTTGAAAAAAATACTCATTGAATTATCCACAAAATCCCTTTGAAGATCATTCAATATGCTGACTATGTGCCAGCATAAATTCTAAAAGCTGTCGCAGAGATCATTATAAATGGCATCATTATCTCAAATAACCATAAAATTAAAAATTATAATGAAACAATAATGTTTCCCAGTTGCCTCAACCTCATCAGGATCAGTTGCAGCATCCACCATATGAAACCGAGAATATATAAAGCGGCGATAATCGCATCTATAGAAATCCGTACACTGGCGCCAGAGGTGTTACATTTCCGTCTGCGAAAGGACGGCCAAATTTCGTTCAGGATCATTTGCGAATGTGGCCATCCGAAGGTCTCTTCACTTCGAAAACTGCCCTCATTCGACACAACCGGACTCAATAATCATCCAACACTTTTTGATGTCTACCGATCTCTCCTGTATTAATAGAAAGCTGCAAACGTTCAAAATTATCGGCACGTTTGTTTTTATAAGAGTTCAGTATACACACTTTAATGATCCTGTCAGGATCGACATGATCTGATGATTTATTTTGCGGTCAAAACATGTGTTTGAAGCAGTGCTATGAAAATGTCCAAAATGCCGAAGTGAAAATTGCCTTAAAAAATACGCATGGTCGTTTTTTTATACCAGGAACTGAGCGTATGATAAAAAGTGTCTAAATCATTAGTTTCGTTATCAAATTTCAACATTAGGCGCAATGAATTTTAAAGAAAACCTAATATATTTTTATCTTCAGGCAGTTTTTCTTCTATATTCTGAATGTCAGGATGTAGGAGTAAACGATTTGTCAAAATACTGGAAGGGAGGAGACCCGGAAAATGTTTTCCTCAAGGGTCGCTCATACATCATTAAATTTCCCATCGTCACGTGTTTTCCGCCACGGCCAAATTCAATTTTACACTGAATTCCGCTTCCAAAGACGCTCAGCATCCTAATTAAGGTAATTAACAAAAATTCGAAATATGAGCAGAGAAATGTGAAATCATTTAATTTTAATGAATTTGACTGAAATTGCTGATGCTTTAAATGTTAGAGATTTTTAATTTTTATTGGAAAAATGTGCTCAAAAATGCAAAGAAATGTGTTTGAGATAAGCATGTGAAAATAATAGCAGTAGATCCCCTTTTGAAATGTTTATAATCTAATGACGTTTTCGACTGGCAGATTCAGGGCAGATTCAGAGCACGCTCTACCCCAGTTTAGAGCAAGGTATTTCGAGCAGATCTCGAGTAGATTTCGAGCACCTCTGCTTGGGAGTCGAGCATTTCTCAAAGAACAAGAAGAAGCATAAAACAAATTAAAATTAATTTTGATATATTCCCCTTAAGTTGACACTGCACTAATATATTTCTGACCAAATGAAATTCTTCTTCACTAGATGAAGAAGAATCCAAGAAATCAAAATCATAAATATCTTCCATTTACGATTCCACACGATTTTGTTAGCCTTAACCTCAAAAGAGCAACTCAAATCTGACTACATTAGGCAGATCACAAAATTGCTCGAAAAATGCTCTTTTAGTGCTCGCATACGGAGTACTTGCGTCACTCGAACACGTAACTCTTTTTCGAGCGATCAAAAAATCTCAGTCGAACACAAGATCTCAGAGTGAGCAAATTTAGAGCAACTTCAGAGCAAAAAGAGCATGCCAGTCGAAAACGCCATAATTAGTTAAATATTTTCAGGAGTAAAAAATAAAATTTTTTTCAAAAAAATGTTTTTATTCTACTTGATTTTTTTTAATTTTCTGAAATTTAGTTGAGTGATTTTTTAATCTTTTGATTTAATTGACCACCATTTCTTGTCGCGAATTTCAGGTTACAAAGCTTTACTGTATTTGAAAAAAATACTTCAACTCAAAAAAATAATTAAAATTGTCCCAAATTTCATCTCCATTTTGAAAAACATTGCGCTTTTTTGTTTACAAGACTCTTTTTATAAACCTTCAATACATATTCGAGGGAAAACCACTAAATTTTGTTAAACCTAATAAAACATGACAAACAATGAAAAATTCTCCTAGTTTTTTATTTACAAAAAGAGTCTTTTTGAACCACAAATACAAATTTGTTGTGAAATTATTTTGCAACCGCACTTCATACAACTCTGACACTTCAATAAACTACTTTAAAAAAATTGTACAAAACTCTAAAAATTCGATTTACAAAATTTTCCAAAAGATGCCGACAGATCGCTTGTGTTATTCATCTTAATTATGTAATAGAGAGCAGTGATGTGGCAACAATTGTGACATAATGATCTTCAAATGTGACACTTTTATATTTAATTTACTTAGCAATGCAACAGTAACTCAAATGATATATGAACAACATTTTATTTTATTCAATTTTTGAAATAAACGTAAAACCCTGAAAAGATCAGAAAAGTTTTAGTAAACTTTATATAAACTCATCTTTGAGAAAAATTCCATTCTTCCTAGTGTTATTTTCAAAAAATAGGCCATTCATTGATAAAAATTGAGTCCTTCGTCCTTTTAATGAATGGACATTGAGTGGACTGTAATTTATTGCTTTTGTAGAAATTCGATGCCCAATCGGTTAGTTTTGTATGTGAGGCGCTAGATTAACTAAAAATCTAACACCGTATAGAAGACTCTGTTTCTTTCCGAAATTTTTCACGTATGAAACATGAAACCGAACAACTTTATGAGATCCTATGAAAAAGAAACCACCGTATAGGAAAACAAACGCATACAATAAGAAAGCGACATATCACCTTTTGCGGATCATTTAATTTCCACCATATTTCGTTCGATCCTTTTTTGTCAATTTCAGCTGAAAACTATCTCAAAGTCAATTTTGCTTTTCGGTCGTTCGTTCGGTTTGTCCTTAATTGCCACAGATACGAGCACATAAAATATTCTTGAATTGATAGAAATCGACCAAAACTCCAATATGACACCATTTTGAATGTAACCAAACGGGGTTAGAGACGAGACGAAGGATGAGATTGTAACCAGTGTCCTTTCTATCTATTCCGTGTCTATTCAATAATATTTGGCCCTTGAACGTATTATGCTTGGATCTCACATACGTGTATTAGGGACACATTATAGTCACATAAGTTTTACGCATCGTTGACCTGAAATTCACTTAATTTCGCTTCTATTGGAGTTATTTATTATCCCATCCCTTTTGTATCCTATGTGCTTTATTCGATGTTTTCGTAAGGGTTTCTTCCTATCCCAAAATTTCAACATACGTACGAGTATTCGTTAGACACACCGAAGAAGTAGGTTCTATTCAGAAAAGTTTCTACTCATAGTGTTATATTAATATAATATTTATAGCATTTAGAGGTATTTAAGGGAACATACTTGCCGATGAATTAAAATCTCCGAGTGATTTATGGATGATGAAGTTTTGATTGTGCGCTTTGTGTTAAATGACTACAAATTCTACTCTTAGGTAGCACAATGAAACTCATATGTGAATAAACACCAATACATATTAAGGTTACTTTTTGTTGATGTAAAATTTCAGTTTATTATAATCATATAAAAACAATTTATGTATTTATTTTTGAATTTTCATTTGATGTATGAAATAGCACTTAAAAATTAATTTATTGCTTTTCAAATTAAGAAACACGTTAAAATAATTTAATTTTTATTATCTACGTTTTTTGCTTGAGAGAATTTTTTAAATAAAACCTTGTTAAATTTTATAGTATTTAAATTAAACATTTGTTACAAAAAAAATACTGTGTTTGAGTTACAATATTTTTTTAAAACTGTTGATATACCTTTTTTTATTTGTTATAGAAAATCTAGGTGTTTGGGGTGCAACGAAATGTCATATAATAGGGCCACATTTTTCTCTCAAACATTATAAAAAATAATATATTGTCGATAAGTCCGACTTAACACACTCGCTGCCGGTCGTATTTTTGTTTGTCGAAAATTAACGGAAACATCTAACGTGTTAAGTCGCTTATTTTCAAAAAGGGTTTATTACTGAAAATCAAGGGTATGTGGGATGACAAAAGATCTTAATTTTCGACTGTACGTCAGTAATTTTGCACAAATCCATTTCTCGAAAAAAGTTAGGATAAGTTTTTCAACAAGCAAAATTCGACAATTCCTTCGCCTCACCCCTACGCAAATCAAATTTTATTTTTGCGATTTTTTCGAAAAATGTGTTTACAATAATGAAGCTTTTATCCGTACTTAAAAGTAATTGGCCCGCGAAAAAAATTGAAGCTACAATAACAAACAATTCGAATGAAGTCACTAAATTAGCAAAACCAGTAATGTAATTCTTTCTTTCTCTCTCAGTTTTTGTTTCGTAATTTTCTCGGAGACAATGAAATTTCCCAGAAAAATTGTCACCACAAAAAATGTTTCTCAAAACCTCTTCCAAATCATTTTTTACTTTCGTCTGAAACTATAGATATGAAAAAGTGCATTACAAAAATGACTTTACTAAAAGAACGATGCACGATTTTGCCCCTAAACTAACTTTGGGATCAGTGAAGTTTTCACTTTGATTGAGGACTTTTTGGAAAGGGCACACTCTCTAATTTTATCCATATATGGCTTCAAGAGTCACCGAATTGCAGGGGGATGGTGAGGGGTTAACGAACTTTCTCGTGATTTTCCACAGAAATCATTGCAGAAATGGAAGTTGTGCCCCTGGGTTAACTTTTGAACCCATGCAGTTTTCACTTTGGTTGAATACTTTTTGAAAAGGGCAAGGTCTCTAGTTTCATCCATATATGGCTTCAAGAGCCACCGAATTGCAGGGTGAAAAATCACGAGAAAGTTCGTTAACCCCTCACCATCCCCCTGCAATCCGGTGGCTCTTGATACCATATATGGATGAAACTAGAGACTGTGCCCTTTCCAAAAAGTCCTCAACCAAAGTGAAAACTACCAAAGTTAACCCACAGGCACGAAAAACGCTTTTTCTTGCATGGTTCTTTAAGGACAAAATTTAAAATACGAGTTTTCATTAAACTATTTCTATTTAAAGCATTTTTTTACATTTTGTTTGAAGAATTCCCGCCTGGGGTTTTGTTTTATGGTTTAAAAAAATATTTAAAAAAAATTTCGTTATTTAAGTGGTACAGCGACTACAGCTTTCCAACTTAACCCAAGTTAGGTTTATGCGCCGTTTTCCACATTTCATTTATAAATTTCACATAAAATTAATGAGCTAACGCAATCCATTATGATATTAAAATTTGCATAGGAAGCATAATCACATAAAATGTACATGAAAAGACTGTATTGAGACCTTCGAAACCAATGAATGCCCATCCCTTCGTCATTGTCACTATTATCTTTAGAAAATTATTGATAAGTAATGAAGTTAACAACACGAGCACTTATGGTATCACATGTCGAGGTCTCCCTTGACGCGCTAGCGCTACTAAATGGCAATCGGAACATATTAAAAGAATATTAGTTCATCGAATGAGCATTAACAATAGACAAGAAGACATTTAGGAGGACGACCATATATCAGGATCAGGACCCGACCCTAATCACTAAACGCGTTTAATTGAATCCCTGATCACAAAAGACGTTAGGTCGATCACAAGATAGGTTAACATACACCCATGCGAATTCTATAACATATATTCGCTATGATTTAGTCCTTCTGTACCATTTATAGGTCGTGCTAAAACTACTTATATTTGTGATTTAGTCATATGTGATATATGAACATGTTCAATTCAGAATCTTCGATTTAAGTGATTGGTTTAGAGATGATGGCTGCCTGATTTACACACTCGATTGAGTCGAGTCGAAGTCTTTTTACTCGAAAATATTTGCACTGAATAGGCGAAAAAAAACTAAAAACATGCTCAGCCCAACTTTCTGTACTTTTATCCACATAAAATTCAATAAATAACTGAGATGTCGGCACTTTGGCAAAAACATGCTGGCCCTTGTGTGTATCCTTTTCACATTCTATTTGACTTAGTTTTTCCTTTTATAGTATTTACCATCCTTACGTTACGGCGATATTTTCAATCTTAATGTTTTGTGGAAATCAGATTAGGGTTCTGAACACTAAACGCAAAGTCATTCGGGCTTCCGACGATTAAATCGTTAGGGAGGATACCATTTTGCTGATAGATGCTAACTGCTCAACTAAATAAAATCACATTTAAAAGACCATCAAATTAAATACAAATATGAAGGGGGAAAGTCAAAGACAGTTCATTTATATACAACATACAATAGTAAAACTTGGTTTTCCAGTTCATATTAAATACTGACACCTGGATCGAAAGATTCTTTTCAGCCACTTTAATAGTCATGAGATTTTGGTGTGTTTTTGAAGAAATCATTTTGAGTGGATGTTTTTTTCAAAATTGAAAAAAAAATTCATATGTCTACCTCATATACTAATTTTTTGCTCTATTATACGTCGAATTGAAAGCTAGAAATCTTTCGAAGTCAAAATTTCGTCTGAGAACAGTTCTACAGCGCAGTGCCTGAGCCGATATCAAAACTTGTCACCTCTAAAGATTTTATCAAAGATTTTTAGTCATTTTATTGATTCGATAACCAATTCTGTTACTACAATACTTCTATGCAAAAAGAGGCCCCTATTTGATATATATTTGATCTTAAAAAAAATAAACATAATAAAAGCTACAATTGCCAGAGGCCAATCGTGAAATATTCTATATAAGGACAGACAAAATTTTTATGAAAAAAAAATCCATTTGTATGGGAGAGGGGGAAGGTGTTGGTCAGATTAGATTTAGATGTTTAGAACGTTTATGTAAAATCATAATCTAATCACATTTCATCTTTATAAATTTTTCGATAAGATGCACCGTTTTCGAGAAAATCGAAAAAATATTCAATCTGTATGGTGGAGAGGGGAAAGAGTGGTCCAACTGGATCTAAAGGTATAAATAAGTTATGTAAAATCATATTCTAAACACATTTTACCTTTATAAATTTTTCAATATGACTCACCGTTTCCGAGAAAATCGTAAAAAACTGTTTCGTTTGTATGGGGGAAGGAGGAAAGGAATGGTCAGAATTTGCCCGTTGAAAAACTTAGCTCTGCTGTTTACGAGAAACGCAACTATAAAAAATTTCAAATCTCTAGTTACTGAATGAAATTTACATTGCAATTACCTTTCTACACTTTTTTGAACACCGATTTTAAAATTTTAATTGAAAATGATGTATTTTTTAAGATCATTCAACTGTTTATCACATAAAAATATTGTACTGGTTCTTAGGAAATTAACTATGAAAGTTTGACCATAAAATTCCTAAACAGTGAATTCGTGTAGGCACAAGCCCCATTAACAAAATTCACATCAAAATTCCTTTTTTTAAATCATTGCCTTGCCCAAAAAATTTATTGTTACATCAAATTCCAGAATTTTTCTCACTCTTTAAAACCCTAACCCATTTGATCCCGATACTCCCCTGTTCGCATCCCTTTATTTGTTTAGTTAGTCATCAGCCGAAAATCAAAAATAATTAATGATCATCCTGAAGAAGCTAAATAAAAATCCCCCAAACACAATTTATGGTTAATTCAAACAATTTGTACAAAGCAGCGATATGGCACTCGACTTAAGTCACTTTACACTTTACAGCCCTTCTTATTGCCTAAATTTTCAATAAAAAAGATTACGATTGAATTTGATCTCCGAAATTTTTAAACATTTCAAATTTTTTTTTGGACCCTTAAAAGTTCCATTCAAAAAATACAAACAGAAATCCCATTAATAAAATGATACTCAAACCTCGGAGATTTTATTTAATTTTTTTATTAGCAGATAAACTTAAATAATTTATAATAATTGTTGTTTGATCCGCGCTGATTGATTTATTGATCCCACCTGAGTGTATTGTGTTCAGCGAGCCGCAAAGGCCCCGACAAAACATATCAAAGGAAACGTCTTAGAAATCAAACTTACGACCATACATATACAAGAATCATTCAATTCGTCCCAAGTAATGATTTATTCGGTGAGAAAAATTGGTGAGTTATTGCCCAGTTCGATTGCGAGGCTGAGGCTGAGTCGGAGTCGACATTTTAGACCGAGAATCAACAAGGAAATTTGAAATATTTGTACATTATTATGTTTGTGTACTCAAAGTACTTAAGTCAAGAACTCTAAATACGATGTGTTTCACACTTTTTGAATTTGAACGACCGAATCGCTACGGCCGCCTTCGAAGTCGACCTTAGATTCTTAAGAAAATATTTTATACGTTCTGCTTGGATGTATTCAAGTAATTTAATTAAAAAGGTATTGATATAGTGTGATTGATAGCCGTTAATAGATTTCAAGGGGTTTTCAACTATATCGAGGTAGACCTTTCGCCCTCACTGCCATCAATATGCCCGATTAAAGCGCAAAGAACGCTTTCTTCAAAAAACTCCTTTGATTGAATGTTTGTAATCAACTTTGAATAGCAAAAAAATGTGGATGAATCATCCAAATTAAGGCCGCAAATTTAGCATCAATTATCCAATTAGGAAGTTTTTTTTATTAAACATCAAAAAAAAAATATGGATAGCCAAGCCATATGTCAAATATTTAATCACGTTAAGAATATCTGAACGAAATGAATAAGAATATAATTTTCATAACACTTGATCGGCTCTTTTGACACCATCCGTGATGCTTTTTGTAGCAATCATTTAATCGCTTAATTTACTTGAGTTGATCAATTTCTATTTGATTTTTTTTTCTGCTTGCTTGCAATTTCTTTGGAATATTTATGAGATTTCATACTTATTACGTATAAAGAAAATCAATCAGCGAAAAATAATTGTAATCAGCAGGTTTTTGCGCGTCTTTTTTGAGTTTGTTGTTGCGAAATATAATTGATGTTTAAAAAAACAGATTTATCATTTCATTACCATTTATTTTGTTTACAATAAAATGAACAGCTCTTGGGAAACGTGTACAGACTAACCTAATTGAGAAAAATGGGGTCTTTCTAAACAGGGAAAAAAATTATCAAAGAAACAAATTGGAGTTGAAAGCTAAATTATTTTCCTTTTTTTTTTAAATAAAAAAAATTGCTTTATTACAATAAATATAAAGTTTAGAGTAATCACAAACCATACAATACAAGGAAAGAGTGGAAAATTCCATCTCTGACATGAGAAACACTTGATTTGTGACAAATTTTGCTCTTTAAAAGCCATTAATAGGGGTTTTTATCAACGGAAAAAGTGGGCCGCACTGAGATTTCGCTGAACTTTTGCATATTAGCTATATATGATAAGAAAAAACAGTATTTTTCATAGAACTTTTAAAATGTATGGAAAATACTGTAGAGTTATGAATCTTATACAAGTAACGCATGCAATTTAAATATTTTTATTGATTTTTTGACAGTTAAGCGTCAAAATATAATAAAGATTCCAATTCCGCTGACGCGGATTTTTTTGGGCTCCAAAATTTGTTCTAGGTTTCTTATCTTTATTTACCTAGTCTTTGATATTAGGTAGAATTTATGGTTACATCCATAAAAATAAAATTTTAAAAAAAATCTAGACGGTAGATTTTCTGAATTTAAATCTGATAGTGGTTAACCTGTGTCAGTTCTACTTTTTGAGATATGACGGACGAATGACAGCAAAATCACGGCCAGATTAGAATTCAAGGATCTCAAATTACCCAGAAAAGGTTTTTATATCTCATGCACCAAAAAAGCCTGGGCTGGAATCATGTATCTCGTCGCGTCTCTGTCTTTCGACTTCGACGCAGCTTTTGACTCTTGACTTCGCAATATCAGCAGCTTCAAATTTCCTGGAGTGACAGTCAGAATCACGATTCATAGTGACGATTCCGCGGAATTTCAAGCTGCAGATATGGCGATGTCAAGAGTCAAAAGCTGCGTCGAAGTCGAAAGACAGAGACGCGTCGAGATACATGATTCTAGCCCTGTTTTTAAAGGGCTGTGTTTTTTATCTGAGGATTCAAACATGGCAGCTCAACAGTTATTTGAATACAGAGTCATTTTTCAAAAGATCAGTGTTTTGAAAAATTCTTTAGGTTAATCTAGTTGTTTTAAATTTTGATTTTCAAATGAAGGTTCGTTAAATAAAAAATGTATTGCAAAAAATTTACCGGAAAATTTAATGAGAACTGTATTTCCTCATAAAAAAAATTTCCACTCGTCCAAGTATTTAAATCACGACACAATAATTTAATAACATCATAGCACAAGATACCCTTCACATGAAAATATATTAAGTAAATTTTCACAGGCGCCCGACGAATAATCAAAATGGAAATTATTTTAAACGATAACTAATCTTTCAACACAAGCTACAACATAATTTATGATTATTAAACAAATCGATTTCAAAAAAATAAGAAGTTAAGTTGTTTCGAAAGGGAAAACGATCAGAAACGAATAAGAAAAAATAGAAAATCTTCATGGTTATCATTAACGAGTTAACTGCAAACAGTACGATCAACAAGCAACACGTTTGCTCAATTTAGCGCCATAAAAAGGGAAATTTTCATCTTGGCCAGCGATGTACCAATTAATTTCCCGCTGAAAACAACCTAATCAACATAATCATAAATATGTACATTTCAACAACAACCAAAGCACAATATATGACTATATAGCGCAATAATAAAGCTCTTTCAGCTCTAATTTCAAATGAATTGTTCAATTATAACACAAACAAGAATTTAATAATAATAATTATGCGAATATTAAATCTGATCGCAACGATCTGAGGCGCTCGAGGGTAAAATGAAAATTCTGATCGCACCTTTATAGGTAAAATTAAGCAATCAATGATCGGATCAATTGAGGTGAGTGCATCTTATAGTAAATTGCCCATCATTATGTCGTTAAGTATTGAATCGTCACAAATTGATCGCTTAATATAATTTCTCAATGATCAACACTTTAGCATAAATTTTTGCCCATTTCGATCATCATTTCGTGAAATGTTTCAGCAAAACGTCATGTGGTTCTTTAATGTAGGGAATAATCTAGACATTAATATCTTAAATGTTGTGCAAAAACTATTAAAAGGATATTGTTTTAATGACAGTTTCTTAAATTAGTTTAACCCTCACTAATGGCCTGAAAAAAAAATCTTAAAGTTTGAATAATTTCGAGAGAAGCAAATATTATTCAAAATATCGACCAATAAATCGAAAGTTACGAGAAAAAAAACAATATACATATTTCGCTAAAATTTTTAGATTATAAAAAGTGGGTCTACGACCCCGGTCTACCCTATTCTATTAAATTACAAAATTATTTATGGAAAAAAGAATTTTTTAAGCTATTTATTAAGACGAAAATAAAACTGGGATAATTCAAAAAAAATGATAAATTTTTATTTATTTTGAGGAATATAAGAAAAAGCTTGATTTTTCAAGAAGACCAAAAACAACACTAGAAGACAATCTCGCTTTCATTTCTGATACACAGTGCTCAAAAAATATTTTTTCTCTTTTTAGTATATTTTTTTAAAAAATAAGCTTTTTTTCTTTATTTTTTTTATTTTTTTTATTTCATCTTTTTTAGTCAATTAATATTTGATTAGTATGACTAAAATCCAAAATGTGATCCTAACAGGACCTCATATTATCCTTGCAGACTTCTTAATGTAATAACTCCGACTCCACATCTCTGATATTGATGGCAAGAAAATGGCAAGAAAATGGCAAGACAATGGCAAGACAATGGCAAGAAAATGGCAAGAAAATGGCAAGAAAATGGCAAGAAAATGGCAAGAAAATGGCAAGACAATGTCAAGAAAATGGCAAGAAAATGGCAAGAAAATGGCAAGACAATGGCAAGACAATGGCAAGAAAATGGTAATGGCAAGAAAATGGCAAGAAAATGGCAAGAAAATGGCAAGAAAATGGCAAGACAATGTCAAGAAAATGGCAAGAAAATGGAAAGAAAATGGCAAGAAAATAGCAAGAAAATGGCAAGAAAATTTTCCTATATGTAGAACTGTAAAAATTTCTACAAAATTACACCTGGCTTTTTTAATCTCATATTTCTTACTAAATCTAAAAGAATGCGAAATATTTTAAATCCCTTATTCTGGACACAGTCAGGAGATTCTCATTATATACAAATTTCTTATAATTTAAAAATATTTTTTTCTGTAGCAAAGCAATAAAATGCTTCCTGAGTCACTAAGATTTGCAATTCACCAGATTCATAAATATTAACCAGTCATTTATTAACAATCGAGAGACCATAATCAGACAAACAAGTTTATTTTGCGATTAAAGAATATCAGAATTTATTGAATAATTTGAAAAAAGTTCAACCATTACATAATTATTCATGTGAAGACATTTAAGTTATTTGTATGCAAATCACGTTCGAACCATGTCAGCATCACTAAATATCCCAGCTATCATCCAGCAAACAAACAATATACTACAATACATAATAAATGGAAGCCCAGGTTTGGAGTCATAATATCTTCCATTCGAAAAATATATGTATAATGATTACTTACCAGATAATTACATACATATGAGAATATAATTATGCATATATGATATGAAATAATGGAACTATCCAGACTCCCAGACCTGGGGAGACCCAATGGACCCGGATGACCCGAATCCTCGCTATACGATCATGTTCACCATCCTCGTCTACAATTGTTTGGTACTTTTTTTGGTAATGATATCTGGTATTAGTGTAATATATGGATTCATCGTTGTACAAACAGCAATAGAATACAATAAATTTTTTTCCCCATTAAACGCTTCCTATATTCGAAATGTCTTAATCATATGGGGACGTGAATTTCTAGTACTGCTACTATTAACATTTTTATATACATTTTCCACCAGTTTTCTGCAGTCAATGGCATTTATGACATCATTTGGAGAACCATTTTATGTCCCAATGGATATTTGTGCATTATTACATACAAGTTGGAATAGGTTTAGTTTGGATCTGGTACCCAACAATACGAGCACAACAATAATAATATTATATCAATATCCTATTCTACACTATGCTCTATGCTGGCTGCAATTTTTATGCCCGATCATAGTCAACGCTGGCCGACGGTTACCTGGTTTCCTTCACTGGTTTCACCTTTTGGTCGATTCTGTTTCAAAGAATGGAAAAATCCATAATATTACTTACTGTACGAATTTAAGTATGTAGTAGATCTACACTCCATGGCGAATATTATTATATTCATATTCGTTCATTCGCCTTTCGTCTAGGCATCGTCTTAAATATGCGGAATCGCATATAACTTCAACATGGAACATGGAATTCAAACTTGCATCGTAATAGTGAAATACTCGAAACACGTATGCGAATAACAAGGTTTGCGTGCTAATAAATAATTTGAATTAGTGTAATTAGCATCACGTTATTGTAACACGGTTTCAGTTTAAATGCCATCATAAAAATGTTTAAATTTCAAATGGTTCACTAATGGGGCAACTTTATTAGTTAAAATTACATAAAGCAAATATAATTTTCACATATTTAAATTCGCTTTTATTACTGCAGTATAACAAGGGTAATGTTTTCGCATTTTTTCGTGTTTCCATTTCAGCAATGTAAAAACTATAGCTTTGTAAGGTTTTTATTGTTCTCACATAATTTATACAATTATAAATGATGATTGTGGCGTTAAAGCAGGAAACTCTATGAATTAAAAATTGAAAAATTAGCGAAAATGAAAAATTAGCGACCTTGTTGACAATTTTTTTAACAGTGTTGACTTTTTTCTGCCTGCAAGTTAGATTAAGGTATTAAAATTTCGTATTAAAATTTCAGTCTATCTTTTTTCTTTATTTCCATCAGGCAATTCGTTTTTGGTCATCATCCCCAGCCTAAACCTCCTCTTTTTGGCCATTTTATCCGACGAAAATTGCTTTTCAGCCAGCGAGTTTTAACATTTTTGAATTGTATGTCAGTCCACATTCTATGAAACCGAAATGTTCAAGTTTTTCCTTGAAATATGTAAGATTCCGATTCGGACTCCGTGAAAAAATTGGGAAAATTATTAAAATTTTTAAATTAAATCAAAATTTCTCCATAGAGCTAGTAGGTGATTTATCATCAAGAAAAAATTTAAAATTTAATTTAAAGAAAAGCGAATAAAGAATAATAACATTTGACAGCTGGTGGCAGACAGGATATGACAAATGGATGAAAATCAAATGAAAACACTTTTTCATGTTTTTCATGGAAGTTAAATTGTCGCCCCTGGCAGAATTTCATAATAATAAATTGGGTGAATACGGTGGCTGCTGCTACCGAAACTTTTAGGTTTCTGCGACGTTTCTGCAACCTTACAGTTACTATTGTAGAACCACTGGTAACAAGATTAAAATCCCTGATCTTGAGACAGATTGAGAACTTCTGCTGAGAGACGGTTGAAGAGAGTAAGACAGTCAGGGTGGGAGAACTGACCTACTTGTGTCAGAGAACAAATAATCTAGAGAATAATTTCTTAGAACAAATTTTTAGAGAAAATTTTTCCACTGTGAGATGAAGCAAGAGGATCCGATGTAACACGGAAAAAATTATCCACTCGATTCCTCCATCTCATTGAATAGATATGACGAAAATGATTATCTCTGCTTCGTGCTCCCTAGTCTAAAAGTAATTAACTTTTAGGCCGTAGCTAGTGAATGATAGGGACATTTTTCCCCCCTTCGAAGGGGAAATTTGTCAAAAATTTGTTCTAAGAAATTATTCTCTAGATTATTTGTTCTCTGCTTGTGTGGAGTAGCGTTAGAATTTGCTGCTACACTATGTGCATAAACCAAACTATGGTTTAAATTCTGAGTTATTTTGAGCTCAGCATACCTAGATTAAAAGTAAAGGGGCTATCCATGCGTCATACTTTTAGGAGAAAATGGGGTCTGCGGTGGTATGAAGACGGTACTAAACTTCATACAAGAAAGTGTGAAAAATCTTGTCGAAGGAGAAGGGATGGAAAAGCTTAATATTAGCGTGAATTATTTTATGGACAAGCCCTAAGTTTATGAAACAATTAACCTGTTCGGTACATGTTTTTTTCTATGGGGGTTAAAAATTCTCTCTACACAAATTAATGATGTTTAAGCTATTAGTATTCATTAAAAACAAACAAAAAAAATTAAAAAATTTTATTTTTTACAAATAACGTCCACTGTAGTCCAGCTTTTTACTCAAAAAATCAAAATTGGGTCACAAATGCACTTAAAGGTGCACTGAATGAGAATAGAGTTTTGAAAATAAATAAATAATAAGTCAATTCAAATTTTTAACTGCGTTGCCATATGGCATCAAAATACCGAATGGGTTAAGCCTTAAAAGATAAAATTAAACTGTAATTTTAAAAATTCATAATTTTTATTGACATGAAGAAATCTAAATATTCAAATTAATGCAAACAAAATACAGTAACAGATAAAAATTGATTAACTCTTCGACATAAAAGGATTCATCATCATCAACAGACAAACATAAATGTCAACATTGACATGGGCATCTTCATCTTTCAACGTAATTCGCTTTGCAAATTTTTTATAGACATCCCAGCGAATTCTTTGCCTTCTAAATAAAACCTTTATAGGGATTTTGCAATAAAATTATTTTTATTGTCTCAATTTTCAACCCAAGTTCCTCCTCCTGTTTTGCATACGTTTATGCACCCCATCGAAATCAGTAAAATTAGTTTCTAGATATCTTTCAGATCTAAGGCGAAATCGCGACGACTTACATCTCAATTATGCAGAGGAAACCCATAAAAATGTAAAACGCGTTAAGAAATAATAAACCGTCGGTTATTACATTAGGATAATCGCTTTAATGGTTTCCATATGCGTTTCAAGTACGATTTCAAGTACACTTTCAAACAACGCTGCCTTTATTACAGTTCAAGTATATGCAAAGAATTGTATAAGAAAACATCACACTGAAAGTGAACAGAAAAAAATACACCCGTCGAACTGTTGAATGATTTGCTCTTTCAGATTTTTATTGAAGTGAAAATTAAAACAAATTAAGAGAATTAATAATCAAAATCAAAACAACATTCCGAACGTTGTGCTACTCCAATAAAAAATATCGGCATTTTTTCTCAATAAAATTTAAGAATGGCAAAAATACTGCTCCGTTGATAAGTAAATGAATCTTTTATGGCTATTAGCTATCAACTCAGGGGTTAATTTTTAATTTGAGTAACAAGTCCTCTAATCCCAATTAACATTTCCCCGATAAGCAATTAACCCAATGCAATCATGTATAATTAATTTAATCTAATTTAAAGCTTTAAACAACAAACTTGTTGTAATCACATCTCAGTTAAAACTTGTGATTTGATTTTGATGAATAGCCAAGAAAAAACAAAACAAAACAATAAAATTTTGTGAAAAAAAAACACACACCCCGATTTAAACATTAATTAATAAAAAAAAATCTTGATCAGTTTCATGAAATTTCTTATGCATCAGCAAATCTTATCAGTAAACCAGAAATGACCCTTGACACAATTATACCCATTTATAAGACACAAAATATTCTCGTATTCATCTGAAGTGTATTTTAAGAAGTAATTGAATGTTATTCAGTGTCGACTTAAAAATATTTTCTCATTATCGCCGCCTTAGCTTAATCAGTTTTCACTCAATTTCATTAATGGGTTTTTTTCTCTATTTTCCTACTATATTTCAGTTGGAATGATTTTTGTTTCAATTTAACAGTGAACAAAATGTAATTCTATGTCAAAAAATTATCTGATTTATGAGATCATTTTTAAAATTTATAAATAGAAATGTTTATTAACTGAATTGAGTTTTGCTCTTTTCGGAAATTAATTTAAATACTGAGCCTATGACGAGTTTTCAATGAAAATGACCAGTAAATTGTATGTTGTACTGATAAACTGAAAAAACTACGAACCAAAAATGGAAATTTATTAATTCTGATAACACTTACATTATTTTCGGGGTCCTGACTTCAATTTTTATGCAATTCGAGCGTGACCGACTTGATGCTGCCCCATGTTTACCCATTTTTTGTGTAATTATCTCAAAAACATCATAAATTTAGATCATTTATAAAAATAAACATGCGGAATAATGAAGCAAGTAAACAAATTTGAAAGTTAATTGGAAAATCAGGGCAAAAAAATGTCAGTTTTGATATTTTTGAATCATTTGACCTTAGATTATGTACCTAAACTTCGGCTGAATCAAGTTATGTGTGTTGTATGGGTATTACTCTCTCGAAAACTTCTGAACCAATTCGCATGAAAGAAACAAATTTGGGATTTGTTGGAAAGTGGGGGGAAAATATTTTCACTTTTGATACTTTCGAACCATTTTCTTTACAGAAAAAAATGGGTAATTAAACATAACAAAAGCTATAATTGCCAATCTGGCAATCATTGGAGACCCGTATGGTGATATTCGTATCAAAATTCGAACAATTGTATGAAAATTCCTCTTTGAAGTAAAACTTTCCAATAAGATTTTCTAAAATTTATTCCAATCGGATTTTGATGTATGGGAGTTTTATGTAGATATGATTCTACTTTTGTTCTTTTGTTCTTGCACTTTTTTGATAAGATACACCGTTTTTGAGATATTTGCAAAAAACGTTTTCGTTCGTATGGGGGCTACCCCCCCTAATGGTCCATTTTTGCCCATTAACGAACTTGGCCTCGCATTTTACGAAAAACGGATCTGTGCAAAATTTCAAGTCTCTAGCTCAATCCGTGCGCCCGCAATCCGCGCCACAGACAGACGGACGGACAGACAGACGGACGGACAGACAGACAGACAGACAGACAGACAGACGGACGGACGGACATGCAGAAATGAATTATTTTTATCATTCTAAACACACTGGTGTAATTCATTTTTGTGTGTGATGACGGGATCTTGGCGTTACAAACGGTAAAGCAAAGTTAATATACCCTTTGATTTCACCATACGGGTATAAAAATGTATGTATGGAGTGCTAGACTGGCAAGCTACCGGGCATAGGCATCCCCTGATGGGCGTTTGCCAATCGAGGCATACGGGCTTTTGTGAAATAATAATTTTGATGTAATGTAATTTTGCTTACAAATACCGCAAGATACAACGCAGAAGAAATTTGGTAAAACTTTTACCATCGCCTTACTTGCGTAAAAATGTTTTCGAAAAAAATATGACTGCGGCGCATTTTTTGCAATATTTCTGTATGCCTTTCTAAAAAAATATTTGCCTGCTTCGAGCGCATTATTTTTTCCCCCCGAAGGAGATCTTTTTCTTTCAACAAATTGAAATTCTCATTATTTCATTCAGAAGAAAAAGAAAGGAACCCCCAATAGTGTAAATCCCCTCCTGAAAGCAGTGAAGAGTAACATACGTCAACTGTCAATATTGTAAGTATAGAAACTTAGAATTCACAAAAAAAATCATTTTTCTCCGGGCCCAATTCAATTCCCAGTACCACCCTGTATGTGTGTTCACTATACCCCCAAAACCGACTCGACCGATTGGTTTGAAAGTTATTATGAATGCACCTTCGATATAGACTCATATCTGATCACACGGGGGAGACATCAGAAAATTAAAGAAATAGACAATAACTTATGAGTAATAGATAAAGATTAAAATATTAATTTACATAAATCGACTTTATGGTTTTTATTAAAAAAAAATTTTAAAGTAATTTGCAAAATTTCTCTCCAATCGAAAGAGGTATAAAAAATTATACCAACTTTTTTCTTCATTGATTCAAATTCAGTGACAGAATTGATGACACTTCCAACACACCTTTACGGATTACACCTTTTCTTTAATTTTATGGTCATAAGACGAGCCGCAATAAAATGAAATCAAGTCCAACAAATCATTAAGAGTGTCATTGATCAAAAAAATGTCTTGCCGGTGTCTGAATAAGAATCTGAATCTTAGTCTAAATCTACAAAAAAGGAGGGAAATATTAAAAAGAAATCTTATATGTGACCGAAAACGGCCTCCAACTTTTCATTATGTTGAGTCGTTCATCGTGCGCGTATTTCGTTTAACACTTGGATTTATTACATCGTCCGGGCACTCATGCAGAGGACGACTTACCATGATCACACAATAGGCACGTAATCAAAAACATTTAACAATATTGCATTGTCAGGTAGTCGGACTTTCAACACTCATAAACTAGGATTAATTTGGTTTTATTGAATCAAAAATCAAAACACATGGTCTTCAAGGTGGTACACATTACATGGACTTTGAGTTATGTGAGATATGAAAATGTTTCAATTATTTTTTAGAAATTTCGGAAGTAAACTAAACGCATTGAAAGTAGAAAATGTTGTGATGCAACATATTGTTTCCATACAACATTATTTTTATCTTTTGCGGGATAAAAATTTTAGCGATTTCCATTTTTTGTACACAGCTAAAAATAAGTACAACATTATTTTTAACTGTCAACTTTTAATGCGGTAAAAACACATCACGAATGTAAATTAACATACCATGTGTAAAATTACAATTCGAAATGTAAAATGAAATTACACATTAGGGCTATTGACTCTTGATCGTAGATAGTAAAATCGTAGATTGTAATGTAACGCTACGATGGAAAAGTACAACGAAGCGTGAGCAGCGCTTTACTAGAGGTTGTGGGTTTTGTCGTAAAATTTTGACTCTTTTATTTATTTTCTTTACCTAAATTGTTTAAAGCATTTTTAAACTCTTAATTTCTACTAAATCATATAAATACTTTAATTTACTTGCTTTTCCAATGTCCATTTTAGAGTTGGCACCAAGTTGACATGTCACAAAACATGCCTTAACCTCACTTTATTAGAAGTACGACTAAAACTACGATTTTACCATACCTTCGGGTGTGGTAGATTGTAGTTTTCGTCGTAAAAAAAATTTGTATGGAGAACTGTCAAAAAACTACGATTTTATTTACGATTCTACGAGTTTACGATCAACTACGATAAAGAGTGAATACCCTTATTATATTGAAGAATCGCAAAAAAGCGTTGTCATAATTTGAGATAATAAAAATTTACATTTCAGTGTTGCAAAATCCCAGTTTTAATTAAAGTAAGATTCACAATTATTTTATAGTTTTACAACATCACTAATGCAGATTTTTCTCGGAAATTAATTTAAATACTGACCCTATGATGAGTTTTCAATGAAAATGACCAGTAAAAAAAGAGAAATAAATAAAATTCTAAACAAAATGCGCGAAAAATTCCAGAAAAAATCAAAAGTGTAAACTTTCCTGAAGTTTCATAAATTTTAAAATCTTAAAATGTTCTACGCTACCACAACACTGTAAAATGTTCTACGCAGAGGAATTTCACTACCTTTTAAATGCACAGCTTACCATGGATTCGATCGTCGGCAATAAATAATAAAGTCATATTAAGATTATGGATGTAAAAAGCGGGAACAGTCGGGAACACGGCCGAAACCATTAAATAATTCTGAAAGGCGGGTGTTAAATTTACATTATAAGAGCTAATGACTTCCATCGTCATTGATACACAAAAAATATTTTATTTTACTTGAAAACTCAAAAGTTTCACGGATCGTCTATAAGTGTTATGGCAAACGAAAGTAAGACGGAGATAGAGAAGAAAATAACGAAATCATATTAATATATGACCTCAGTGATTTACGATAAAATGTGAACTTAAATTTTTCTTAAGATTATGGGATGTCATAAATTTCGATTTTAGATTTAAGAAGCAATTAATTTGATATTATGCGATTTGTTGACCATTTTAAACGAAAAATTGACCATCATGGCAGATGACGGAGAAAACTTGGTTTTTTTATTAATTTTTTTTTCTTCCACATTCTTCATCTATAAGTGATCGTCAATAAATTTCTGATATGAGGAAAATTGAATTAAAAAAAAGGACAAATGTCATTTTATAAGTCGGAAAATTGTAAACAAAGAGAAAATATTATTGGTGTTAATATTTTCGACAGATAATTAAATTTCTTTATTGTGGGCATAATTTTTGTTTTGAGTTGTTTGATAATCGTAATTAAATATCTTTCAGACAATCGTTAAATGGTAAAAAAAACATAAATTTGATTAAAGTTTCAATAAATCCGAAAACCCTCATGTTGGTTTAGATTTTTCTTCTCTAATCCATAAAAATTATGAAATAGTAAAAAATTGGTTTTTTTTTTAAATATCGAGAGTATTTTATGTTAATGTATTTTCATGATTTTTCGTAATATCAACAATAAAATAGGATTATAAAGAAAGAGTCACATTATCACATCATAAAATGATTTAATTTATTTATGTGAGCATAAAAATGTAATCCGTTTTAAATTCGATTTCTAGTTTTTACTCCCTGCTGACGATCTGGGCGTCATGATGTCGACACAACATTATGACGATAATGTCGACACAAAAATTGAAAAATTAAAGATTTTTTTTTCGTTTCAAAGTATTTTACAACGGAATGAACCCATCATACAAGGAATTGTTAATAAAATACGAAGTAGGACCCCCCTCCTCCTAATATTTATCTCTCGCTGCCACTTTCTCTTTTTCCCTCTCTCCCTCTCTCCCTCTCCCCCTCTCTCTCTCTCCCTCTCTCTCTTCTCTCTCTTCTCTCTCTTCTCTCTCTCTCAAACTCCCTTCACCTCTCTCTCACTCCCTCCACCTCTCTCTCTCTCTCTCTTGCGGCTATTGCCGCAAAAATACTGAACCGATGTTAACGAAACCAGCCGCCATTTTGTCTATTCTCGTACTTGCGTGTATTACATTATTACTGGATCACGTAGGTCGGCAGAATTTCAAGTCAATCGATGTGGGCCAAAATTAGATTACAAGATTTGACCCTAACAAACAAACTAACAAATGATGCAAACCAAAAGTTTTCTGAGTGTGCTTTGGTTTTGGTTCAAGGTCGAATTGGATTTCGGGATTTTGGTTTCTAAAATTTCAGAAATTTTGTTCTAGTTTTGGTTCCCCAAAATTTCAATGGTTTTTGCGTTAACCCTTAATTTATGAGGTGAAAATCATATGCGTAAATGATGAGGTGGTTTCCAATGGACTTGTTCTAATCACATACCAAATCCGTGCTTTTAACTCGGCATCAAAGATTAGAGACTTACTAAAGATAAGACACAAACGTGGTTTTCCGTTTGCCGCCTGTAGAAAGAAGTAGTCGACAGCATCATTCCGTAGTCGACAGCATAATTTCTCTCTTTTTATCATTTAGCTCAAATGGACTTGTTGAAAAAAATCATTTTGTAATACTCGCACAGAACAGACCAAAATATTGGACCAACACATACACAAGGGCCGACAGCGGCCTTTCACAATTTCTTCAACTGGCAATGGCGATAGGATTTTTTAGCAAAAAAAACACTTTTATTTCACTTGTTACGTTGCTTAAACAGAAAAAATGCCTGCCAAGGAACATTTTACGGAATGTTCTGCCGACAATACGAAATATCCCGAGAGTTTTGCATTTCTCACACAAAAGCAATTAGTGTCTTTACAAAGCAAATGAAACAGACGACAACGTACTCTTCTTCAAGAAAAAATTTCTCTCGCGTTTCCTAACTATATATCTCTAAACTATGCTCGGCATACAACACCATACTGTATGAAGGTACTGAAGATTTCAGAGTCACTGTGCTGAAAACATGAGAAATAGCAAAGAGAGAAAAGTCAATGTGAGTCCACTGGACCCACCTCATCAATTAAGGGTTAATTAAAAAACCCGGCTTGTATCTCTAGCTTTAATTTAAAATATAAAATAGCAGTAAGAAATTATCAATCAATTTCTTACCTCAATAATTAGTTTACTCCCATCTTTATTAACAGCAAATTTCGCTAAGAGAATGTTATAATAATTTCTCATAACCAATAAAAACATTTTTTTCTCGATTTTTTTACGTGTGCTAGTTAATCATTAACATTATCTGGCAATTTAGAGGAAATATTACCAAAAAATTCGTTTAATATATTATCAACCAGCATCATATCGTTAACTTAGTTGCGTTGATCTTTTCACACTCCATTTGATCCCCAAATTATTATATTAAAAAATGAAATAATGGCTGATAATGTGCTAAAAATATCAGTAAAAGAGAAACGTAGCAAGGATAATGGGTCTACTTAAATACCACGATAAGAATGATGCACATTTTCTTTTTCGTATAATGGTAATGGGGTAATCACCCTATCATCGGCAACAATAATGATTCACCAGAAAAAGGTAAATTTATACTTGAATTTATGGCAAGACGATATATTTTCAAAATGCATGATTCATTACACAAAAAAAAATTAAAAAATTCACCGACAGGACATTTGAAAGTTTCGTTATATGCATTTTTCCAACGTTTTTCAAATAGAAAAATTGAAACAGACACGTCACCAATCATCAGTTTTACACAGAATTAATTTCCTGTTAGTCTAGGCGTCGCAATGGAATTCAATTAAAAATCGTTGCATTTAAAAAAAAGGCGCCATGCCATTTGCATGCTTCATTTTGCATTCAATATAGACTAGAAAATCGAAAAAAAAATCTGTTCAAATTGAAATAACTCGTAGAACGTTGATTTTTCGGATAAAAAATTTCCATTTTTTGTCCATATTTCGTATTGTGAAAATCAAAATGTAGTTTTTCCAAACTGGACACTTCAGAATTGAAAAACAAGACAATTCTACGGAAATTTGAAATCTTCATGGTGGCAAAGGCGTTTTTTTCTAATTATTACTGTTACGCCCTGTAAAGCAAAACAACGGATCCTTAAATTTACAAACCTGTCATACCTGTAATGAGATTATGCTGAGACGACACCTGCAAAAGGGTTTGTTTGCTACACACATGCAGGTAATAAATCCGACTGCATGTGATCCCTTGGAATTGGATTTGCTATGTACTGTTAATCCACTTGTTGTTGAACTTGAGGAATTAGAAATGACTTTGGACAGCAGGAAAATTAAAATCTTATTCCCAGGGGATAATTCTTTTGTTACGAAAACATTTTTAGCTAAGGATTACCAGAGGATTTGACATCAAGCCACGATTTTTTTAAAACGTTATCTCATTAAGATTACGAGCAAGTTGTAAATAGAAAACCTAAGAAATGCTACAACCGCCAGCGGGCGTCACTGAAATATTCTATATGAGAACTTTAAACCGAATTCTGATCGATTTACCCATTTTTATTAATTAGAGGGGAAGAAGTGGTATGATTGTATTTTGATGTATGAAAGAATTGTGTAAAATCTTAGAGACAGCTTAGCCATAGTGCTGCAACGTCCCGAAAACTAATATTTTGTCCCGGATTTTGACTTTATTATTCGTAGTATAATAAAAAATTGTATTCATGAAAAATTTCGACCTCTTAGTTTTGTCAAAAAACATTTCCTGATCATTCCGAGGTACAAAAATATATAAAAGATTTCTGTCTGTCTACACTTTTGTCTTTCACTAAAAATTTATATCTCAAACCGGTGTGGAGATATACCATTATTTAAAAAAAAAACAATTTTTTTGCGATTATCTCGAAAATTGACGCTTTTTCGGTGGTTCAAAAAAATGAGGATTCCTACAATTTCTTTTTGTTTGGCCCGTCGTCGAAAAATTAAGTGGGACATCTCCGCAATACAGGGTTATTAGTCAAAAAGAGTAAAAACGCTAAAAATGTGTAAAATACTTCATCGCGTGCAATATTAATATAAAAATCGCAAAAAAAGCTTACAAAAATTTCCTAATAAAAAGAATTTGAGAATTTCCGGTCTCACTCTTTAATACTGTTCGCCAATACCATAAAAATTTTATAAGTATGGGAAATATAAAAAACAACATTAACTTATTTTAATTTTTTCCCATAGATATCCACACAAATTTGTTAATCTGCAATCGTTCTATTCAAGCCATAAAACTAAATATTTGATCCAGGTATAAATCACAAATCATCATAACTCAAAATTCAAGAATATATTTTACATAGTTTACTCGGTGTGCCGGTCTCAATTTTCTACATTTTTTCTATTTCTACTTAAGAGACTTTAATTCGAATAAGCATTTATGACATATCGTTAAAATTATCGCAGTAATCTGGTTTTAATGCCATTTTCAGACTATGTTTGGGATGACAACACAACATACATATTATATAGAAGACTCCAACATTTACCTACAAATGGTTTTCTATAACAATTGCTAGGGAAATGAATTATGTTCATTTTATGAAAAGCGATAAACGAACTCTCAAAAAAGAAAACTAAATTAGGAGCAACAACCAATTATTCATCTTAATCCTATTATTAATATGGTTAAGTACTAATACCACATTTTAATGGTGATATTCGATTTCTATACAAAATTTTATCTTTGTACAGCGTTTGTAACTAAACGAGAAATCTTAATGGTGGTCTTTAGATTTTTTTTTTTTAAAAATTGTAAAAAAAACTCAAATATTATTATTTAGGCATCAATGAATGGAATCCAATTAATGGACTTTGCTATTAAATTATGCCACAATGTGATAAAAGTTCACTCAAAAAAGTTAATTTTTGCTCTGAACATAAGAGGATAGGTTGAAAAGTTCCTGACCGGACAAAGAAAATCCCATGTGATAAATTTCTTATCGGAGTCTCTTTCGACTTACCACGGAGAAAAGTGGTGTAGGGGAAGGAAGGGAGGGGGGGGGGGGTTGAAAGGGCCCTTGAAAAGTGGTCTAGTGGTCTTAAGTGATCGTAAAAATTTGTTAAGCAGCCATATTGGTGTCCCCCCATGGAAAAGAAATTAGTGACTGTCGATTCGGGCAAAATCCGGGCTTGTCATTTCTCTTACAAAACGTGAGAAAAATTTCAGTCCAATCGGTCGAGTTAGAGTTTTTCAATTGCCATTTGGCAATTTGAAGATGCGAACCAGTTCTCTTAGATATTAATTTATCCAATCCACGTACAAAGAGTTAGGTAAAAATTCAATAAATGCATATTAGAAGCACATTTTCATAGCACCACATTACAGTTTTATCAATCCTCGAATTATGTTTTCATGTGAATTCCTATATCATGTGAGTTGTCAAAGTGAACGAACGCGAACGGCATTAAAAAATTATTGTCGAGCTAGCACTATGAGTGCATAAATCTAGTAACAAAAAGTGCATAAATCTCGCGATATGAGTCCCTAATAATTGTGATAAATTCACATTATAATATCGTTTGAAAAATCGTGCCGTTACTTCACGACAAACGGCCTCTGTATGGTGAATATTTGTTGAAACAATGACCAGCCGAAGGTACACACTCTATGAAAATACATATTATAAATATTAAAATATGAAATGGAGTTGTTTCTTCATCTTTTTGGCAGCCGTATAGATAGAAACCCTCGGCACTTTAACTTATAAAAATAAAACCAATATAAAAAATAAAACAAACAACTACAACTCGTTTTATGTAGAAAATTTATGATTTATCTCACACGCTAACCACTGGCTCTATTGTACCAGAAACGGTTTTATTTTCACCACTAAAATCGTGTTCTAAATATGATCACTTGCTTTTGTTTATAACATAAAATTGATAATTACGACTTATTATTCTGTTAAATGTATAATAAATAATTGCTTTGTTTGAAGGACAAAATAAAAACATTTGCATTGGATGCAATTTTTCAAGTGTAAATTGAAACCATATAGCAGGGCTGTTGTTACTAATGAACTAAGAAACATTTTTAACTTACAGAACAAAAAATAAATAAATAAATAAAAATTGGAGTTTTGTCGGAATTGGAGCAAAAACCTTTTTTTTTACTTTGAAAAGTCTTGCTAAAGTTCAATATTTTTAATTGCAAATCACAGTATTGGCGGCCAGGTTGACCGTTTTTTTTTTGTAGAGAGGTGGGGTGAGAGTTACAGTTTAAACTATAGAAATAACTCTAGACTCAAACATAAAAAAAGATTATTGATGTATGGGTAAGTTATGTAAAATCATATTCTAAACTTTTCAATACGGCTTACCATTTTCGAGAAAATTGTAAAAAAATGTTTCGTTTGTATGGTCTGATTTTGTCCGTTCCAGAACTTGGCCTTGCTATTTACGAGAAACGCAACTATACAAAATTTCAAGTCTCTAGCTCAATTCTTTCGGAAGTTCTGGTGTTCACGAATGGACAGACCGAAAAACAGACAGTCGGACAGACAGAAAGGCAGACTTCCGGACAGATATGTGGAAATCAAAATCTTTTGTCATTCCAAACACCCTGATGTAGATGATTTTTGTGTCCGACGATTGGTTCGATACGTTACAAAGGGTATACCGGCTTAAATTTAAAAATAGCCCAAAAATATCACCCACAACCAGCAGTAAAAACGAAAAATAACGGAGAGCAAGATCAATAATGAATAATAAGAGTTGTAAGAGTGAGAGTTAGAGTGAGAGTTAGACTGAGAGCTATGGAGAAGTAGCGTGAAAGTTAAAGTTTAAACTCTAAACTCAAAAATACCTAGCAATTAAAACTAATTTTGACCTCAAAGTAGTTTTGCTAAATGAATTTATATTGCGAAACAGGCAAAGAAAAAATTAGAGATATTTTGTCAATTTTTAAACTACACCGAAATTCAAAGAATTCTTAGCAAACATTTTCTGCAAAAAATGTAACTCACTGTAATACAGTCTCGGCAATTATTCCTTTCCATTCGAACGGGTAGATAAAAATCGGTTACAGGTTTGTATAGAGAAAAGCAAACAATCAGGCGTAAACCAATAAATAAAAAAAATAAAAAAAGGTCGTAACCTGTTCTGGAAATCATGGGCTTTTGAATAAGATACTGAAAAAAGAAGTGGGAGAAAGAAGGATGGCGAAGACCAAATTAAGACGTTTTGTTGCCAACATTTATTTATGATGTTTTTTAAATTGTTTTTTTTTATTCTTCTTATGTTGCTTTTCTACAACTCGAATTTACCTCAAGTTAGTCACAATATTAGCGATTTATGCTGATATATGAATGCTCGTGTGCTGCGAAATGACTAAACTCACGGTTTATATGTGAAAAGCAGTAAAACCATTTAGTTTAAAGAGTTACTATTGGGATTCATTTAATCCGCTCCAGCATGGAACGTGAACTATCTAGAGAGATTCGAAAAAAATAAAAATGTTGTATAGTAGTTAAACTAAGGAGGATTTGAGGGATAATGTAATATCTTCGAAGGTGTACGAGTATAATGCTCATGGATTATTACCTGTAGAAAAGAGAGAACAATTTATATTGTAGTCTGATGCCCAGCTGATGATGAAAGGAAGTTTGAACAAAAACTGGCTGTTGCGAATAATTACCGCAAACAAAGTGGATTTCTGTTCGTTATGCAGAGGCGTTGGTTTATTCACATGATTAGAAAATGTGGGAACTTTGCCACAAGTAAAATTTATTAAATTCACCTTAGTTAAATTTCCTACACAAATTATGTTCGTGTGTGGCTGGCAAAATCTATACATGATTTTTTTTTATCATCCCAATGAAATTTCGCGCATGCACGAATGTGGCATAAGAAGCGTGGTTTCAGAATATACGTACCACTCTACCTAAATTAGTCCTATGTTGAAGACACAAAATGCACATCATGCATGCTGCACCGAGCATAAAAACTGGAAAAAAAAATCCCAATCCCATGTGATATCTTGGTATAAAGAAAATGAATAAATAATAGAAAGTTAAATCTACTTTAGTTAATGATTTCCAATTTATTTGTAATGCTCGTCTGTCTTTTCGATCGTGCCTGGGATCTTAGTTTCATCATCGTCTCTCAACGCCACGTTTTTTTGTTGTTCTGGAATATTGCAAAATCTTTCCTCCTGATGATGCTCGGATCGGTTACGGAATTATACGAGTCTTGTTTCTACGGAGATAATTGATTTAATTAGCTGTTATGTTTGATTGATTAAAAAATTCGCATAACTAATCATTTAGTATGCAATAAAGATCTTATTTGAGTAGGGAAAATATTCGCCTAAAGATTCTAGAAATCGTGACAGTGCTTTCAAAAACGATGTCGCATTTATAGTAAAGACATGATAATTTTTTAATGCTGTTATGCACAAATAAAAGAAAATTAATCTACAAAAATTCGAAATTTCTTTTTTAAAAATTGGTAAATATAAATATTTACCACATAAGTATATTTAAGGTAAATCTGAAACATCTCTTCTAACATTTTGCGTTTATGGCACGTATTTGCCACTGAAAGTGTGTCTAACTTAGGCCCGTTTGCGCGTATTATTCTTAAAAAATTAAGTTGTGGTTAGCCTACTTAAACCGTAGAAATTCTTCGACTTAAATTTTTTAAGTTGTACATAAGTTACTAAGTTTTGTTGGTGCAAACGGCACTTAGTGACGGGTATGTGTCATACTCCAAAAAATCTAGTAAAACTACAAAATTCGATCTTTCTTTTTAAAAAAAAAAAACCTCAAGAAAATGGTTATTATATTCTCAACAGACATTGCACAGAGATAATACATTTAGTTAATTAATACATTTGGTTAGGGTTGATTTTCCCAAGAACTCAAGAACGATTATTTAAAAAACTTTTAAAAAAACGTTATTTTAAAAAAATATAAGTCGCTAAAATGGAGTTTTTGTAGAATTTCCGAGTTTAGTGCACATTTTTTCTGAAAAAACAATCGGTTGCATATGATTTAAAAAAAAGTTCGTTGAAAAGATATTGTGAGTAAATATACCCTTTCACAAAATAGATTTTCTAAAATGCGAGTTATAAACTTTCTTTTTTAAATTCAAAAAAAATAATTAACGTAAAAATTAGCTTTTGTCGATTTAATACAAATGGTTTCAATTTCCAATTTTCAACTTTCTTTGTTTTGTTAACTTAAAAATATTGTCAGTGACTGTAAATGATCTGCCCACGAGAATCTACACTCCATTCCGATATTTCAATTTGAAATGCAAGCAAAAAACATACAAACGACACAAAAAAACCTTTTTTGCAACAAAAACGAATTTGATTATAATTAGCCCCACCTACCAGTAGGCGTCGCTTTTAATACCTTCACCGTTTATACGGTTTTTGCTGCGGTATTGCAAGGTATCTTTGATGACTTGACTAGCCTTACCTCACGCCTTTCTTCCACCAGTTTGTTGCGCTCTCAATGATATCAACGACACCAACTTCCACATATTCGTTTGATTCCAGGCAAGAGATTAGTAAAAACCCTATTGTGCATACGAAATTCAAAAAAACACGAATCTAGAGAGTCTCCCCAGTCATGAGGAGGAATGAGGCTCCATTGGAACAAAAACTCAATTTGGACACCTCCGAGTGCTAAGTTAGCTAAGCAGGCAGCCATCCATAGAAATCGTTCCGTAGAACAGGTAAATAAGAAGAAAAGGGAATTCAATTTTATTCACCATAGGAGCATTCGCTATGTGTGTATCACAGGTGAGTGTGGAGACTTCCATTGTAAGATTGGAACTGAGACTGGAATTGGATACTTCGGTGTCTTGCAATGGAGTTTTAAGTTAGGTGGGTTTCTATCATTGGATTTTTGTTCTTTCTCTCATTTCGTTGGCTAATTCGTAACCACAAAATTCTGAGATATATACACAACACGCTATATTGCATGCTTTGAGATATGGTCTCTGAAGGAGCCTTAAAATTAGGACATCTCTCACGAACCTGGAGTCAAGTAATAGAACTAGAAAATAAACTCTGGTATTAAAAATACTTCATCAAGAAGCAAATTAATTGAGTGTGCAATTGTCACGATCTCTGGAAGTATTTCTTCGAAAATTCAATGATATTGTATTTCACTTTGCACAACATTACCCTTTTTATACCTGTATGGTGAAACCAAAGGGTATATTAACTTTGCCTTACCGTTTGTAACGCCAAGATCCCGCCATCACACACAAAAATGAATTACACCAGTGTGTTTAGAATGATAAAAATAATTAATTTCTGCATGTCCGTCCGTCTGTCTGTCTGTCCGTCTGTCTGTCCGTCTGTCTGTCTGTCTGTCTGTCTGTGGCGCGGATTGCGGGCGCACGGATTGAGCTAGAGACTTGAAATTTTGAACAGATCCGTTTTTCGTAAAATTCGAGGCCAAGTTCGTTAATGGGCAAAAATGGACCATTAGGGGGGGGGGGGGGGGGGGTACCCCCCATATGAACGAAAACGTGTTTTGCGAATACCTCAAAAACTGTGCATCTTATCAAAAAAGTGCAAGAACAAAAGTTATTTAGGATATAATTCTACATAAAACTCCCATACATCAAACTCCAATTGGAATAAATTTTAAAAAATCTTATTGGAAAGTTTAACTTCAAAGTAGAATTTTGGGTACAACTGTTCAAATTTTGATACGAATATCACCATACGGGTCTCCAATGATTGCCAGATAGGCAATTATAGCTTTTGTTATGTTTCTCTATATTCTTTATTTCTAAGCCTTGGGCACATCCATAAACATATTTAGCAAACAATTTTTTTGACCGTTTTTCATAGACAAATCATATTTTGCATAATTCTTCTCAAAGACTAAGGAACAACAACAAATAAGACAAACCACACGTTTGGGTGACCCTTCCCCCTCCCCTCCCTGGAAGTTGTCTATAAACTTTTGGGAAAGTAACGATGGCCATACCAGGTACCCCCATACAATTTTTCTTTGAAAAAATCCAGTTTTTTGAAAAATTTCGAACCCTTTGCGCTTTTGGGAAAAAATGTGTACAACAAGGGTGTAAAATTTTCTACATTTTCTGCTCTGACGGGTTTTTCGTATCTCTAACTGCTCTCAAGATATTTCAAAAAAATTAGGTTTATTGAAAATTTCTCGCTTTTTTGGAAATTTTTCGAAAAATATGCTCTATTGCATATAACAAGATTCAAAGGAAATAAAACTTCTTGCATTATTTCCTTTAACGGTTTTTACGTATCGTAACGGTTCTCAACATATTTGAAAAATTGTTATTTATTATTATCATATTTTTCCCGAAACTAAATATTGCAGAGGAAAGTTTTGTGTTGATCACAACTGATATTTTTATTTCAGTTCCAAAAGTTATTTTTAAAAAAATGTGATATTTTTAATTTTCATTACTCAAAAACATATTTTTTAAATCGGTGACTTATAAAAAATTGATACACATTTTCACCTATGCTCTCCATCACCCGGAATAAATTATCATGCACATGAAGACCACCTAATTTAATTTATAGTTGAGAGAATTGCACGAGCGTGAATGGGACAGGTAATTTTCACTTGGCGCGCCATTATCGTATTAGTTTTATATTAATTGCTACATGAACGGGTTTATGGGAAAATGTCGTCGAGCATTCGAACTGCACCCGAGCAGTACAGAAACGACGCTGGAAAAAAGTCATCAGCATCTCTCGAAAGTGCATAAATTTATTCAACTCCACACTATCTTTACCTGGAAGGTAGGTTGGAGATACAGCAGCCAAATGGTCGCTGTTTAAATTTGCAATTTTTGTACATACCCTCTCAGTGTGCATTTGCACTTTTACTCAAAGTCACTATGCCTGGATTTCGTTATTTTATCTTCTTATGTTTTTATGCCTCGTCGCCTTTTTCACCTCTCGAAGGTTATAAAGTATACAGAAGTGAGCATAGAAGCTGCATAATGCATGTATACAGTTTATTGGGGGTCTTGTTTGATTTTACTTAAGATGCTTTCATGTAATTAACAAGAGGTGTGCATTTTTGGTCCGTCCGTCCGCATTCATCTGTCCCTTCGTCCGTTGGTTTGCTTTATGTTTATGTTTCATGCAATGTTTGCTATTATGTTTACTTGGAAAAAATGCAATAGGAAAAAAATTCAATTATGTAATTCGTTCTGCTTGACAAATGATAGATACATTTGAACTATGTGTTCACCATGTTTAGTAATTAATAGCTAAAGTTATTGTAAAAATTTTCAAATAGGCAACTGCTATCGTGGAATTTTTAGCCCGATTTGTAAATCTGAAAGTGGAAACTTGCTGCAGCAAAACATTTTTAAATGCCACTATTCTTGTATATCTTGTACAAAAGTTTTTAATTATACTTGCAAAAACATTTAATAATAAAAAGATACAATATATTTTCAAAAAGTTGGATCCAAAAAATCTAGGTAATAAAAGGTATAAAGAAAGAGTTTGAAAGTTGCATAATTCAGTATTAAATATCGTAATACATATTAGACAAAAAACCTGCAATCATGTCATTTTAGAAGTCATTTACACCTGCGATTTTTGCCAGAAATACTGCCACACGCAGAGAAACAAATTGTAAATCTGACTATAGTATTTTATAATGGGAAATTGGGACTACCAGCACCATTCCCGGGGGAAGAAATAGGGAGGCATCCCTTGTGGGTGTAAAAATTGCCACTAGCCGAATGTAAATTATATATGAGGACAAAAAATTCAAACCGGTAATCTGCAACAGGATCAAAATTTTCTTCATAACAGCAAGTATCTGTAATGTTGATAGATAGCACAACCTAGCTGTTAATGGGTATAAAACCTTACAAATGTTGCAATCTCTCCATATCTCATAGAATATTTCACAATATACACCTTTAGTAGAAAATTTATCTAATTAGAAATCAAAAGTTCTCTCATCGTTCTGTCAATTAAAATTTTTCAAACCCTACGAAGCCATCTTCGTTTGATGCCAAACATTAGAAATCTTTGTAAGTAGATATTTCTTTATTGTGTTATTATTGCGAATATTACGAGAACGTCTCCGTAAATTCTTAGAGGCTCATAATTGTGTTCTATTGTTCCGAATGCCATTCAATTATGTTTTGTCATTGGCAATTGCAGTTTGCGGTAACGAAGAAAACATGACAAAGAACGCACAATCTTTATGCAATTTGAAATTGGATCTTTTCTCATATTATAACCATCATGCACAGTCTTAATATTTACTTGAAGAGATGATCTTTTCTTTGCTTCTCGGCCATCTTTTATTGTTTTAACAGCATTTACCACACACACTGGGGTGATAGCCCGAAGGACATTCCGGCTGATACGATGAAACATTTTATGCTAACAATTAAAGATGCCACCAAGTGATAAAATGAAGGCTCATATGGGCATATAACATGTAATGGCCTGCCAGAAGGCTCCAAAGTACAAATCATTGTTTTATTTATTTGCCATTATTATTACTATATTTTATACCTCCTTCATACCACCACCGTCGACGTGATTATTGGTGCCAAAATGGTCATATCTGGAGGAAGCTAATGGCGATGACGACAATATTACAAAAAAAAGCCTAAGGCTGGATAGGTTCGTGTGTGAGAACATCCAGCAAAATAAGCAAAGGTAACAACAAACAATTCAATTGTTCTTTCAAGCTATACCAATAATTGCGATTTGTACATGATAGGACCAGGCAAATAGTAGTAGCCGTTGTGAAAATATCTCATAGTTACCTATAAGTACTTTCAGAGGCACTAAAGAGATTCAAAACGAAATTTAATACCATAATAATCAAAGCGTTTCTATATTATACACTTTTAAAAATTTTGTGTTTGAAAACAAAACTAGACTTTGTGAGCAATTGCTATTTTACAACAGCAATCGAACTATTAACTTTTAACTTCCTCTCATTATCCGACAACGTATCTAAAAATGAACTTTGCAAAGTTATCGGTACTAGCATTTTTAGGGTGTATCTATAATGTAAGCTCCACACTCTCCTCGTATGTAAGCGAATCGCAATCGCGGCTAAAAAACGGCCAAACTTGCAAAAATACAATTTACGACGAGACACATTCGGGAATAGTGTGAAGCTAGGTTAGGTTAGGTTGGTGACTTTCAAGGTTGGCACACTTATGCCAGAATTGTCCCATTGTTATACCACATAAATCTTTGCAATATTTGTCCTATAACTCGAGGAAGCGGAGTAGATCCACGATATCCACGGTCTTCCAAATCGTTTAACAAGGGAACGTTTCTAGTGTCAGATATATGCCGTACTCCAATAGCATTTGTAAGGTTTTCTTCCTACCAATTCTCTGTTGTTAAGTAACAATAAAACCATACAAATGTTAAGACTTTACAAAAATGTAGACAGATTATTTTTTTACCAACCAACCTAAAACTTTTAGCGAGCAAACTAAATGATTTACCCACTAGGCTACCATAAATTTGTTGTCCTTCTAGAATACCTTAGAAAAAAACTTGATTTGCAAACAAAATTCTTGAAATTTCAAGTCATGTTTTTACTGTGTAATAGTTTCAAACTTTTTTTATCTCTATGGTTCCCATCTATCAACATGTTATGTTGTTTCGCTACCCACATGGCTCATCCTACTGCAATGAAAACCTCATATATGGATGAGTAATCGCATATCTGCAGAAAACAGTAATGGTCCTTCCATGGACTTCAATCCAACCATTGTTGCATTTGCCTAGAGTCGATCTGCAAAACTCCAGGCGAAGGCGAAATAAAAATCCCTCGCCAGTTGAACATCATATAAAAGTCGCTTATTATGGTTATTGGATGATATCTCCTCATCTCTGATTATTTTCCATTCGAATAATATTCGAATCTAGGAAGGCGCATAAAGCAAAATTGACATATTTTCTATCATCTCGCTAATTGGTCTAAGACCTCTTAGTACCTGACCATATCTTACAGCTATACCATAACGTAGATGTTGTAGCCTCCTGCCCCCCTTGGATTCTGGGACCTGTGCAAAAAGGATTGGGGAACAATCCCACTTACCTGATCTATTGCTATTCTCCAGCGATACGATAAATGAAGGTATGCATGTCGATCGATTGAATAGCAATGATGCCTTCGGGCAGTTCAATGTCGTCAATGTGGAATTCAAACAAAGTAATTTCTTGTGAGATTTTCTTGTCTTTGAATGGTAAATAGTGAATCGTTTTAGCCAATCAATTGCCTTGGAGACTTACAAGAATAATGAATTGATTTATTGATTATGCACTCTCGTGAGATTTTTTATTTACGAATTGTATGAAAAAGTATCTATTTTATTACGAATTTGCAGAATGAACATGAAAATATAATTAAATTCATTCTAAGAAAATATAGAAATTTTTACTAACATTTTTAAGATCTTTGAACCAAAAAGGAAAAATGATTTAATTGTTGCTTTTAAAAGGAACTGCACTCAGAAAAATGATAAATGTACTGCAGGTCAACTTTTTGTCAGGTTAACTCTGACCTATAGCCGGCTGACAGAGTTAACCTGCTTAAGTTTGACGTAGTTAGATCAAGTTACATGGTTTTAGCCTGTTTCAGGCGTAAGTAAGCCTCAGTCGGGCGAGAATTACAAAACTAGTTTAACTACCAATGGCTAACTAAAACTGATACAGGCTTAATAAACCATTGCCAGGTGTATTAAACCACATTATACAGGAGCCATAGGCTTATAGTACACCTATGAGCGCTGTATGAATGCAGTGTTAAACGCCTGTAGCTCGACAATGCACCTGCAGCAGGTCAAGTAATTCTACCACAGGCCGACAGTCAACCTACGAATGACTAACTTGTCGCGATTAACGCTACTTTAGGCTAACTGTCGCCCAGGGACAGCTTGACGGTAACCTGCCACAAGTTTACGTTACCTAGTGGAGGCTCACAAATCCACCTGTAGCAGGCTAGTAAAACCACCCGTGGTTGACCAGTGACCTGGTGCAGCTTTAAAATAGACCTACCGCAGGTCAAGTCTCCTGAACCAGCCTTATTTTTCTCCTGCTGAAAGTCAATTTTACACCTACCTCAAGCTTACCTTTCCTCCTGCAGCTGTACAGCTGACCTGTAGCAGCCTCACAGTATACCTGCCGCAGGAGATCTACTATCTTCCCCCAGGAAGCTCAAAATACACTTGCAGCAACCAAAGTATTAGCCCCCACGCCATACTTTTTCACTTATTAGAGTCCCATTATTGCGGAATATCATCTTAACCTATTAACGCCGGGGTTGCCATATGGCCACAGCGAGTTTACAATAAAGAACAATTGATGTTTTATTTTAATTACATTTTATTTATTATATATATTCATGTTACAATTAAATGGTATCGTAAAGAAAAATTTTTATTTTAAATTATATGACACTATTCGCATGGTTGACATTAATCGCAAAACAAGGTGTTGTACAGGGACAGATAGATATGTGCCTATTTTCCACTTGATATGCTTTCCACTTGGAATTTCTGGAAGTAGATGAAAAGGTGGATTAAAGGGACTTAATAATTTAAAAATATTGTTTTTAAAAAAACTGCCAAAGACACCTTCAACTAAAATTCCTTGAAAGTCAACCTATCAATGCCGCAACAATTATTTTTATAGATCTCCGTGTATGAACACTAGCTCAGTTAAAATGTTATCGCTATCCAATATTAGGCCAAGTGCGCACCGCTTTAGTAAGGATGCTGCTGAATTGGCAATTTCAATTTTTAAAATACCTTTAACCAATTAATGAGAAAATCACTGAATATTTTTAACACATAAACCAAGCCATTCTTATAAAATAAACAAAAAAAAAAGAAAATTCTGAAAAAATGTATACATAAATCTGTGGTAATAAGTTAAAGTAGCTTAAGTCGATTTTCAGGCAAAGCAAAAATGATCTTTTTGTAAATACAAATTGATATCAGTTTGGTTTTGTCTGAAAATCGGCTAAAAATATTTTAACTTATTATCACAGATATGTCCGGGGTACTCGTTTGAGTACAGCGGGCGTTAATTGGTTAAACTAGTATTTCATCATGCATCATAGTAGATTTAAGTAGAAATAACCAAATGTTAAATTAGTAAGCCGAAATACACTTCGTTACCAGCTCCAATATTAGATTGTACGCGTTTTCAAAACCAAAATTGCAACGTGAGCACCATTCTACATGCGTTGGCAATGATGCGCGCCTAGACTAAGTCTACACAAGGGACAAAAATATTGATTTTTTTTATTTTATTATTTCCGTTTAGTATTACATCTGCAAATCAGGCAAAGCATCAACAGCGCGAAATATCACGTTGAACTCAACTGTTTAAAAGCGAAATAAAGCTATGTGCATTTTACTCGTACGCAATTTACCAAAATAGTTTTTTAACCGAATAAATGATATAACAATTTTCTAAGCGTTATCGGTACAATACTATGAATTTCACGAGTTAAAAACATATTATTGAAAACCCGTATGGTGATTTAAGTGAACGGCGAACAGTTGTATCAAAATTCCACTTTGAAGTCAAACTTTTCAATCAAATTTTTTTAAATTTATTCCAATCGGATTTTGATGTATGGAAGTTTTGTGTAGAATAATATTCTAAATAACTTTTGTTCTTGCGCTTTTTTGATAAGTTTTTGAGATAATCGCAAAAAACGTTTTCATTCGTAAAGGGTTTACCAATTTTGCCCATTAACGAACTTGGACTCACATTTTACGAAAAACGGATCTACGCAAAATTTCAAGGCTCTAGCTCAATCCGTGCGCCCGCAATCCGCGCCACAGACAGACGGACCGATATGCAAAAATTATTTTTTTTATCATTCTAAACACACTGGTGTAATTCATTTTTGTGTGTGATGACGGGTTCTTGGCGTTACAAACGGTAAGGCAAAGTTAATATACCCTTTGGTTTCACCATACGGGTATAAAAAGGGAATGGAAGATGGTCTGTAGTTTTAAATTTTATTGAAACCAGTTTGATTTCAGGTTAATTTGTTAACTGAACCAAAAAACATGCTTATTGAAACGAAAAACTTACCTTTGATTCCAGACGGTTCCTTGATTAACTCGAACTTGCACTTTTCACTCACTAAAAAATGTCCTTTCTGCGTCGATTGCTAACAAGAGAGTGACGGCTATTACGAATTTCCGCAAACGAATGCAACTCACACACGCCATTAAACCTGTCACTCGTGTACAGTTGACCTGAGGCTGGTAAAGTATGGCAATGCAATGCTTAGAAGTGCAACTAACACAGGCCTAATAACCCTGTTCCTGTTTTACTTTTTATAAAATTAACTATTGCCGGATAATAAGCCTGTGTTAGGCAATGCAAAGCTTGGGAGTGCAACTAGCAGAGGCGTAATAAGCCTGTTGCTGTTTAACCTTTTATGATAAGACTGTGTCGGTTTTACTGCTCTTCGAATACAACGCACAGCGGTCAACAAGTTCTCCTATTAGCGGCTTGTTAAGGCTGCAACCGCTTTACTGACGTCACATTGCTTCAGTTCGCCTTGCCCTGGTCTTCAGTTGACCTATGGTTGGCTAAATATTCAAGCTATGAGTGGCTTAATCGTCATTACATGGCATTACATCGTGGAAAAGCCTATCTCAGGTCAACTCGTGCAGCTCCCAACGCTTTACTTCACCTGCAGGTGGTTTAATTTCAGAATTTCTACGGCCACAGGTCAACACAAGTTTTACTTTTCCTGATGCAGGCGGACGCGCGCCACTCATAGGCTAAATTTGCCAGCCCGAGGCTAATTACGCCTTATGCAGGTCGTCGAGTTAGCCTCCATTTTTCTGAGTGTGTAAGAATTAAACATCAATTACAAGAAATATGAAATATCATGGCTTTTTACTTTCCTCTTCTATAGAGGGAAAGTATTGTATTCAGGACAGAGATCGACTCGAGAACGGGAGCAGAAACTTTCTGATCAGTACGAAATCCGTTTCGGGCAAAATTATGAGGATGTCTGTACATCTGTCCTTCGGTCTGTCCATTTTACGTATCTAAAATAACTCGAGAACGCGTTGACCTGGCGACTTGAAATTGTTTTATAAATGAGTTTTACAAAAATTGTGGTTTTCTATCAACTTAAAATTTAAGGAATATGACATTTTCTACATTAACGTTTTTTTCCAGTTTTTTGAAAATCTCTCGAAAACTATGCTTTTTTATCAAAAAATGCATATAAATTTATAAAAAACTAAATTTTCTACATATTTTCCTTAACGGTCAAGATATTGAAAAAAAATTTTTTGTATATTTTTACCAACACTAAATATTGCAGAGGAAAGTACAACACTGATATTTTTATCTCATACTAGCTTGCATACCCGTCGTTTCCGGGTTAAGTTTTTTTCATTTTTTTTTATGGTGTATGTTGGAGCTAAACTTTAGGCCAATTGGCTCGGTAGTTTCACCGCGAAAGAGTAACATAGCGCAAAAACTAAGTTTCGAAATCACTTTACGCCCTTCGTCGTGTGTCCCTCCCCCCTTACTCCCCCACCTCTCAGGCTACTTTTCAATGGGTCTATGTTGGGGCTGGACACCCGACGAACATCTATACCAAATTTCAGGCCAATCGGTTCAGTAGTTTCCCCGCGAAAGAGTAACATAGCGCAAAAACTAAGTTTCGAAATCACTTTACCCCCTCCCCTTACTCCCCCCCACCCCTCGCGCTACTTTTACGTATGCCTATGTTGGCACCAGAACTACCACAGACACTCATGCCAAATTTCAAGTCAATCGGTTCAGCCGTTTTTGCGTGAAAGAGGAACAGACAGACAGACAGACAGACACCAACTCATTTTTATATATTAGTATGATTCATAGTTTCATTTTGCCCATTTATGCATGGAGAGAAAAAATAACGGGAATACAACTAAAATTGTTAATCTCAATTACAAAAATTGTCAAAATCGACTATTTTCATAGTAAAATTAACTACTAAGATAGTATTTTTTTTTTCAAAACCCAGTTTTGTTAAAAGGCTTTTAGTAAGACAAAAATTTCGGTCCCGGCAACAATTATTTCTGCATCTTTTTTTTAATTTTATGAAAACAGCAAAAAAGCGCCAAAATTAGTACAATGCCTGAGATTTATTTGGTCGTATGAACTTTTTTTCGACTTTGACTCCTTTTCCGCATGTGTATGTAAGTCGGCATATACGGAAAACAAGGGCGGATATCTTAATAACTAATAAATGTTTTTAAAACGGATTCATTAATCGATGGAGTATCTCAAAAAAACCTATAAGAAGCCAAACATTTATTTTAGCGGATATATGAAAACAGAAGTGGTATTCCGTAACTTGATTCAAGCGTGTGTTTCGAGTTACAGGAAAAAATGGTATTTGCTATCTCGGTTTCTCTCTGTCATTTATTTCGGTCAAAACAGAGACAGCGAATACTTATTGTTCTTCTAACTCGAAACAAACGCTTGAAACAAGTTACGGAATATCACTCCAGTACTTAAGAAGATTCGTTTTAACAGCAGAAAATATTAAGAAAGTCAATATATTTTTATAATATCCCAAAAAAAATTCATTATGTTAATTATATAACAAAATATTTATATATCTACATTTTTCGTATTGAAAAAAAAAGTTCTGAATGAAACGAAATGTTTATTTTCATTTGATTTTTATTTTTAAAAATCCCTCATTAACATTAGATATTTCATTCAGAAATAGAATCTTTTATTCTCCCGATTAAAATTCAGAAATTAATAAACTGTGACAAAAAATTCGCTTCCGGTACAAAACGAAAAGTAAGGTATAAAAGGGAATTCCACAGAAAACCCAAAGAACACAATCGATAACAAGAATCAAATAAAAGAATTCATTTTGATTAGAAAAAGATCAAGGATGTTCAATTAATGAGGCATTTTTATCTAAAATCTTAATTTTTGGGCTCTTGCCATGTTCTTTTTCAAGGTTTCTCCTCACAACGTCATTAGGCGTTGATCATTTTGAATAAAAATGGCCAGAAAAGACAAAACTTACCACAGCGATAAGACGTATTCGACAGAAGACACGAAAAAAAATTCTTGTTTTAAAATTAGCAAACAGTTTGGAACTGTCAGCTACTGTTTCCACTAATTAATGACCAGTGCCGCATACAAAACGAATGAAAAAAATATTTATTTTATGAATTAAAAGGTAAAATCCAAGAAATAGCATCTTTTCATTATATTAAATGTTTGTCATCGCTAATTTATTTCTTTTTACTTTTATCTTCTGATGCTAGAATGTCTCTAATTTCGTTTAGTTACACATCGGAAATCAAAAATGTTATTGATAATATATTTGTTTTTAATTTTGTGATACGATATCAAACATAATAACTCAATTATATTTATTGATAACACTCGCTGTGATTAATGAATATCAAGTTATCGAAAAGTTTTCAAACTTTTACTCACAAAATGTTTTGAAATTTTCACTAATTTCTCGGAGGTTTTTATTTTCACTAATTTCTTAGGAATCGTGACTATTACTAAAATAGTTAATTTCACACACCCCTTTTTTCTAACGGTTCTGCGCACTTATTTTTTTCTGTAATTTTTTTTAAACTAGCACTTAGTGAAAAAATTGCGACTTGTTGCATCAAAAATTGCGACTTGTTGCATTCTTAAAAATTTTTTTCATTATTTTCTTTTATTTTTTAGGACAGAAATTTTGGGAAATTATTTGTTGTGATGGTGGCAACTTAGAAAAAATTTGAATTTCTATCTCTGAGGCACTTTTTGTTCCCTTAACCCATTTTTCGCCGCTCCTAGACGAGATGAAATTTTTTCTTTTCAGAATTTTCCGACCAGAAGTTTTCCGGAAAATTGTGGTAAAAATTCTTAACGAACGGCGAATAGCCGATACTTAAATATGCTCAATATTTGGTATTTTTTCAGGTAAACATTTTTATTGATAATGAATTAAAAATAAGCTAAGGGCTCGATCCCTTATTCCTCGAAAAAATAAACAAAAACGCGAAAAAAGGTTTTGTGGTAAGAATTCTTACCAATGGCGAGAAACGAGGCCTTTTACGTTTCTGTGAGGGTTTTTATCTGTTTTGTGGCAAAAAATGGGAAAATCTAATCAACAAGTTTTTCGCTTTACTGTCAAATGATCAAATCATACTAATATATAAAAATGAGTTGGTGTCTGTCTGTCTGTCTGTCTGTCCTCTTTCACGCAAAAATGGCTGAACCGATTGACTTGAAATTTGGCATGAGTGTCTGTGGTAGTTCTGGTTCCAACATAGGCATATGGAAAAGTAACGCGAGGAGTAGGGGGAGTAACGGGAGGGAGTAAAGTGATCTCGAAACTTAGCTCTTCCTATATGTTACCCTTTCGCGGGGAAACTACCGAGCCGATTGGCCTGAAGTTTAACTCCAACGTAGACCATAAAAAAAATTTGAAAAAACTTAACCCGGCAACGACGGGTATGCAAGCTAGTCTATATTAGCACTGCAAAAAATGAAAAAGTAATTTTATGATTTTTGATGAATATTTCAAGTTGTGGTAAGAATTCGTACCGGGTGGCCAAAAATGGATTAACCTTCTATGGTCTTTTTGTCTGCAATTTAAAAAAAAAATATCATTAAAATTGATTTAAGAAATTTTTATATGCAGATATTTTTATTATTTCTGAAATATTTTGAGAAGTTTTTTTTATAATTTTTTCACTTTTTCCCATTCACAATTCCTTTTACATCACCTAAAAAGCTCACCCAAAAACCGACTATAATTTTTGTCTGAAGATCAATTTTTGTGCCCGAAAAGACAGAAAGAAAGTCTCATGCTGTGTTTTATGTTGATTGTCCATGTCTACAACAGTCAAAGTCAGAATTGAATCGAAAATGTAATTAGCTTATAATTTTTATTATAAGCGGCTTATTTGTTTATTCGAAATTGAAATTAACCATTTTTAGCGTAATATGCAACACACCCTTAAATGTAAAGAAGTTTGAACGCTTTCAAACAGAAATTATCCCAGAATGGACACAAAATGCCATTTCGATATAAAAAAAGCATTTGAAAATTTATTTAAATTCGTCCACATAAAATGACAGACAAGACGAGACATCAGTATATCCTAACAAGCTTAACAAGCAATTCCAACGAATTGAATAAATTAAGCGATAACCTTTTCAAAATAAAAACAAAAAACTATAAAAAATTCAAATGACATCTTTAATAATTAAAAAATTTAGGCGAGGCACATACTAAAAATTTCGGAAAATCGTCTTTTTCTTCTCGTTACCGAATGCGATACCATCCAGAAGCAATAAAACGACGCCAAAAATTAATAAATGATATTTTTATAGAATATATCGAAATATTTTAAAAATCGTTCGTTGCACAGCATATAATTATTAAATCTTCTCGCGGAGTTTTTTTTTATTCTCTGATTGAAAGCAGCATTTCATTTCATCTTGTTATGTTTCTCAACATTTTGTTGATGTCTTCTGCCTACGCACGGTGCAATTTGAAAAAATTGAGGACCGCAAAACGCCTACAATAAACACAAGCGGTCGATATTAATTGGCATCGATCTTTATGATAATGACATACCTTGTTCTGGTCCTAAAGTATTTAATTATCAAAATTTAAACAGTTTAAAACAACAGCGCGACACAAACAGACGAGGAAAAATACGAAAAAAAGAATAATATAAAAATGCTCAGAAATTATTAACGTGAACATTTTGTTTATTGAAATCGTTATCGATTGGTCCATACCAGATGTGTCACTCTCGTTAGTGATGATGATCAGAAGAAGAAGACGTCCGTTTTATAGCGAACAAATATCCACAATTGGTACCTACAACATTTACCAAAACGACTCCGAAAAACCATAACGTTCAGCTAAAATAAAATTCAAGGAGTAAACAAAAAAAAATCACTATCCAAAATTTATTCATATAACTTTATATACAAAATTGTTATTTTGAGCACATATTTAATTTAATTTGAATATTATGCAAAGATTTTAAAATTTGAATTTGTTTAACAATTTATTTATAAAGTTTGTTTTTTGGCAACAGGCAAAGCATGGAGAATTTTTTTTAACTGCCATCATATTTTCTCAACCGATGCGTCGCGGTTCCATTTTGTTTCGCTTTTTTTATGTTTCGTTCTCGATTTTATGTCATTGGCTCGTTAGGGTATCATTATCGTGGCAAATTGAGACCATTTCGATTAATTACACCAGAAATTAATTAGCAGTGATGAATTTTAGTATGTTTTCTTATAACTAAATAATAAGAACTTCCTACTCCATCTAAAGATCGAAAATTAGATGGAAATTTATAAGGGGGTCAATCGTAGAATATTTTATCGTTAAATTTTATGCTTTGACCATTTATTTATTTGGATTTAATCAACTTACAATGAAATAATTTTCTATGTGGTGCCTTTTTTGATTTCAATATTTTTATTCATTAATTTGATTTTAAGAGAGAAATTTTGATTTTTTTTTGGTTAAAAAAGCTTGCACATAATTTCTCACTTGATTAATATTTTCTTTGATGTTTGGTTTTTAACAGAGATTCAAGCTGGTTTTTCGAACCGATCCAAAAACCACTGAACTAAAACGAAAACCTAAACAAAACCAAATTTTGAAATTTTAGAAACCAAAACCAGAACAAAATTCTGGAATGTTTGGAACAAAACCCAAACCAGAAATCCAAGTCACACTTAAAGCCTAGTACGCAGTTCGAGTAAAATGAAATTTCCTATACAAATTTAACACTGAGCTTAAATTTAACCTCAGAAATTTTACCAAGCGGTACGCAGTTCGCTGGTAAAATGATGTGAAAAACTCATGTTGCAATGTTGCCTACACTAGATGGCGTAGAAAGTCTCCACTTGATTTTACCAGCATTTTAACTGTTCGGTACATTAAATTCGAGGTAAAAATTTGACAGATGAAAATAATAGAGGTTCTGTTTCCAGTTTTCTTAACGAGTGTGGTTTTTTAATTGTGTGTGCCCGGCTGTCAATGTTTTTTCTCCACAAACAGTTTTTACTTCGGTTTTAATGTGCCAATTTGGAGACTGCGTTAAAATTTCATTTTACTCGAACTGCGTACTAGGCTTAAATCAAAACCGAACCAGATTCAGAAAACTTTTGATTTGTATTTTTCGTTTTTAGTACATTTTCTAAAAAATTCAATTAGTTTTTATGTTACAGTCATTGAGAGCGAGTAAAATTAGGCTTGTTTTGGTTAAGATTTGCCCATTGGTTTTCTCGATTTTCTCCAAAACTAATAACTTTTTGACAACACGCAAGCTCCCAAGTAACACAAGAAGTCGTAAAGTAGTTATTGTGCCTTAAATTCGCACTAATTTTTCGACTTTCTAGTTGCGGCGTCTACTTTAGGATCACTTGTGTTACTTGGCTTGTCTTCACTCCTTGCATTGTTTTTGGTACCTTTAACTAGAAAACAAAATCTGATATTGTATTACTGCAAAACCTCTAACTCTAAGACCACTTAACTTATCCAAATAAAATTTTTAAGCAAACTCTGAACACGGCATCTAAAAACTCCCAATGGGGTAGTTTTGGTGTAAACTCTTCCGGCGATTACGGGAGATTTGTTGACAGCCATAATTCCTAAAAGGGATATATTCATAAGAAAGATTTTATAAAAACTTCCTGCCATTTGAACACTTCTATAAAAAAAATACGAAAAAACCCAATAAGAAATGTTCCAAATTGTATAATAATACCCTATTAATGATTTTTTCACTAATTAATCAAATACAACTAACAGGAAAATTGATATAATTCAAAATTTATTCGTATTGTTTTTTTTCTTGATTCTCAATGTTCAAAAACGTATCGAAAATGCCAAAAAAGTCGTCAAACAATTAATCAATTTCGCTCATCATTAAAAATTTCTGAAAAACCTACAAACCGCCATTTTTTCTCCAAGGGACACGAAATTATTAAATAATTGCAATTTTAAAAATAAAAATTGCAGAACATAAATAAAAACTCCGGTTTTTGTATCATCTATATTACGTTATTTAAAAGCAGGAAAAAGCCATCCAATTTTAAATTTATAAAAATAAATCTATTTCGATGAGACCTCGTATCTACAATGACAACAAAGATATTACAAAAAAAAATTGGAGAAAAAAATCCTGTTTAAAATTGAACACGATAAATCTGGCTGTCAACAAATCTCCCGTAATTGCTAAAAGGGAATAACCATCAGGATAAACAAAAAGCGGACAAAGTTTCGCATTTATGTTGCACAAAATACTCATTCGCAAGCAACATCGCCTAACAACAAACGAGACGAAACATTCGCGAAGAACATGGAAGTGGACTATAGCAGTGGACATGGAAGCCATTGAGAACTATTCAAATTCAGACCTAGACCCCCGTCCACACCGGTTCCATGTCCCAATCCAGTTCCTGATTGATTCCTCAACCGACGACAGACGATCGACATTTTTTATGGCTTCTTGAATTGTTGAATTGAAACCATCAGGGTTGCTCCACCTCCTGCCTCCGTTTTGTCGTCCTTCATAAAGCACAGTATCCACAATATAGGGTTGGGATGCTATCCTTCTGGTTGCTCTCCTTCCTCCTTTTTTTCCCCTGGTCGTATTCGTAGATAAATTTAAACATTGACGGCAGCAAAACGTCAATAAAGGATCGAAAGGCAGTCGTCAAGTGAATGACGAACGTAAGAAAAAGCCTTCAGTATATAATTGGAATAATAATTGAAGAGACGCGCAATTTATTCGGAAACAAAAACCCAAAGTGAGGTAAATTGCTCTGGAGGTCGCCCCGACGTTGGCGCGACTTCCCTCCACCGAACACCGATGGATGAGTCGGAAAAAATATATTCAACAATGTCAGTCATCAAAGTTGGATTAATTGGGAGTTTAACTGTAATGCCATTCCGCTTTTTGTCCAATTCTGTCGTCGAAAACGAATCGAAACGTTGCTTGAATGTTTTTTCTTATGGTTTTTAGCTTTGTATTGTGAACAGTGGACAGTGTTGCCGTTTATTCTTATTATTTTAAAAACAAAAGTCCTTGTCGTGGTGAAAAATAAATTTGATTTTCATACTCTAATATTAAATTAAAGGTATATTTTCAAACACACCTCAAATTGAGATGTCCAATGGATTGAAAAACGCAAACAATTAAAATGTAGTCAGAATTTAAAAAAAAAAATATGTTCTTGGGATTTGGAAAGGGGGTCCTGGGACTATATGTCCCATCAGTACTTTTGTGTCGGTATATAATTAAACCAATAGACCTTGCGGTATGAAAAACAAACAAGTCCAATTTATTAAAGAAAATTATAAATTCATTATACATAGAAATACAGAAAGACACCAACAGAGTTTTTCATACATTGTCTGGTTTATTTTCATACCAGGAGTCGCGAAAGGGTTAAGACAAAAATTTAAACAAAAATCGAGCCGTTATAATAAACTTGAAAATTTTTTTAAATTTTCGCCTGCAGTGCAATTTTTCGCAAACAAATTTTTGTAACAGCTAACGCCATTAAAAATTCATTCAAGAAATACTGAAAATTATTAAAAAAAAGTTGTGACAACGTTATCCAAATAACATAAACCCACACGGCAACTCCGAAATTTTACTTAGAACTGTTTTAAGTTATCTTGAAAACTGTAAACTTTTTTGACCTCATGGATAATTGCGTGCAGCAGCATAAAACGGATTCAGGAGTGTTGAGAGAACTTACTGTCGCCACGTCTTGAATTTGTTACACCTGTTACTAAAGAATGTAAACGGCAGCAAAATAAGTTTATTGGCTGTGATGTACGAAAGAAAATCGACCAAATGTAAAATAAGTTACCTTTCGATTAAGTTAGGTCGTCTTTTATCTAAAGAAGTGGCAAATGGTCACAACATGTAATCGAAGGTTTTTATTTCACATCCAGATCAGCCGCATGTAAGTTTAATTGAGGTCTAGTAACGTTGATTGTGCTGGAAATTTGTTTGAAAGCTAGATCTAGTAATACAATGACACTAAAGAAATTAAACTTAAATAACTTAGTGCCGCTTACACGAACGAAACTTATTTACAACTTAAATTATTTAAGTCCCAGAATTTCTATAGTTTAAGTAGGCTAACCGCAATTTTATTTTTTAAGAGTAGTTTGCGCCAACCGGCCTTAGTGCTTAAAAACTTAAATATTTTGACGAAAACACTTTTAATAATAATTTAAAAGTTGCTTGGAAAGTTTTTATGCATACATATATATTTTTGTAAATTTTCAAGGAAATATTTGACACTTATCTATTGTTTATCATCTATTTGAAGTGTGAAAAAGTGTTTCAATATTTTTTTTTGTGGTTTCAATTTTAATTTTAACTAGCTGGCATACCCGTCGTTGCCGGGTTAAGGATGGTCTACGTTGGAGCTAAATTTCAGGCCAATCGGCTCGGTAGTTTCCCCGCAAAAGGGTAACATAGAGGAAGAGCTAAGTTCCGAGATGACTTTACCCCTACCCTTACTCCCCCCCACCTCTCGGGCTACTTTTTAATGGGTCTATGTTGGGGCTGGACTCCCGACGAACATCTATGCCAAATTTCAGGCCAATCGGTTCAGTAGTTTCCCCGCGAAAGAGTAATATAGAGGGAAAAAGTTTGAAGATACCGATTTGGAGGCATTACTTGATGAAGATCCATGCCAGACACAGGAAGAGCGTGCGGAAACATTGGGAGTCGATCAATCAACAGAATAACGGCTGCAATTCATCGACACACACGACAAAGTTATTTTGCAACATGACAACGCACGACCCCATGTTGCAAATGTTGTAAAAAACTACCTGGAGAACCTCAAATGGAAAGTCCTATCCCACTCGCCGTATTCACCAGACATTGCCCCCTCCGATTAGCATTTGTTCCGGTCGATGACACATGGCCTGGCTGAGCAGCGATTTCCTTCTTATGAAGAACCCAAAAAATGGGTCGATGACTGGATTGCCTCAAAAGACCAAGACTTTTTCCAGCGTGGAATCCGCATGCTACCTGAAAGATGGGAGAAGCCGATGGATCTGCCGATGGACAGTATTTTCAATGATCTGAGTCTGATAGTTTTCTCAAAATAAACTGTTGATTTTTATAAAAAAAACGCTCATTTTCAATGCATATTCCCAATATATTAATATGATTTATTTCAAAGCGTCAAAAAATTATTTTTTTCTTTTTTAGTACATTTTTTTCTTTTATAAAAAACTGTGATAAATAAAATGTATTATTATTGTTCAATTTAAAAAAAACAATGTGTACCAAAATAAAAATGTTGTAACGAATCGCAATGATATTTTTTACCGTTACAAAACGAAAAAACCTGACGAAATAAAATTTGAATTTCGTTACATAACGAAATGTATATAACGTTACGATTTTTTTTCGTTTTCTGCATTTGTCCATCAATTAATTCCATATAAAATTGTAGATAACCAAAGAAAAAAAAAAGAATTGATTTTATTTTTACATTTCCTGTATGGGACGAGACTTATACGGTTAGAAAGTCTCACAATTGCCTTAGAGGAATTTGTAAGTAGTTGGTAAGTTTTTTTTTAAAGTCCTATCCACTCGACACCACTAAATGGTCGGTTTACCTTTCTTTCTTTCTTTACCTCAACTGCAGGCAAAGTTACCACTCAAAGTGTCTTCATGTCTCCTTTGGCTAACGAGATATAACTCTATATGTCTATCAATTTAACATCAATATGTCACATAAATTGGAAGAAGTCATTTGGCGATAAGACAATTTGATAAGCTTTTTAATACCACATCACTTACTTGGAACTCGTTGGATGGCAAGAAGTTGGCGACTCCAACTTAGCTAACTTTTGTGCGCAAGTGAAGCTAGAGTGAATCCCCCAAGGTTCCAGATCTTTAACGTTTATTTCACGAGATTGACTGTCGCTGCTGTTATTGTTATTTTTATTGTTATTGCCATTTCGTATTGTTGAATTTCCGATCATATCAGATTGTATATCGAATCGCGTACTCAATGGGCTAACAACCATATCTTATCAACAATTATTGCGCGAAACAAGTGGATATTTGAGGCGAACTTCAAGGAAAAGATGTCCCAAACACCACACATTCATCCATTCAGTAGCAGCTATCCATGTGAGTGAACTAAAAGACTAAAAGATGTAACACGATAAAATTACACTCGATATGTATATGCTTTGATTTCCCATTTTAGTAAATAATTTCCTTTTCCACATGCAAACCTATGATGCGATATGGTGCAAATCCAACTATAGAGAAACTATTATAAAATTGGAAATATACAATTCAAGCGTCATATATGGCATAAGTGGCTCTCCAACAACCAACCATCTATAACTAAAAAGTGAATATAGGAAAAGGTGCCATGCCACTTGTGGCTTTTTCTGTCCTGTCTGCATTTGCTGTCTACACATTCCTCGAATCCATCAATAATTGATTTTCGCTGATCCCTGGCCGAGATATGATTTTCTGCAAATCAACTATTGATTCATGCCAAGAGTTCAATTCTGCCAATAATACAAAATCACTTTACTTGATCAGTAATCAATAAAAGGGCAATCTCGAGGACATGTGTTCCGTCAAATGGAAATTTTACTACTTTAAAAAAAAGTCAACTAATTCAAATTGAAATAAACGGAGTTAAAATTAAATAATAGTATTATCAAAATATGAGATTTAATTACTTAATAAACGATTTTATACTATTGTAAAGATTTAGATAAAAATCTTTAAAAAAATTAAAATTTCGATACAGATTAAATGTGTATGGAAATACATAATACTTACCAAGAAGTCAATCAAAATCGTACATAAAACACAAATCTCTTATTGTTTAACATATTGTAAATTTTTATTCTCGGTAATAAATTCTATGTTGTTTAAAATTTTCTACCATCGAACGTTATTATTGCTTTATGTTGTAACAAACAGTCAAATTTTTGTTGACCAAAAACATAGTTTTGCGACTTCTGTGCTGCTGTAAAAACAAATCGATAAAACAAATTAATTTAACAGATATAAGATTTCTGATGAAGATGTTCTTCTTATACTAGAAAGCTATTGGTCAAAAATAACATTTTTTTTAATATATAATCACTATTTTTTACTACCTAAAATAGTTTAAATGAGAAAAATCAATGTTTTTTTTTTTTCAAGAAATTTACAAGAATTGAACTAAAGCCAACTAGCATTTTATAGTTTTTTAATAGCTCCGAAAATTGTTAGCTTCTTGTTAAGTTATAAAAATCGATTTAAAAATTATATTTTAAAAAAATCAATTGCAATTGCAAGATTGTGTTGCTGTCCGTCTCTTCGTTTATACCTCGACTAGTTTCAGTATCAGTCTTACTCGAGATAAAAAATTTTAGGAGCTATCAATAAAATAAGTCACGCTAATTTTCGGCCATTCGAACCCTCCCTTTTTTTGGCCTTTCGACCTCACGCGCCGCTCCTCCTCACAAAATTGTGACGTATTTTATTGACAGCCCCTTCACAAAAAAAAATCCAAAAGTACCTTAAAGACTTTTGAGAATAAAAATTGTCCTTTCAGGGATTTCCGTTTCAAATTTTCAAATTCGAACACACAATTTTTTTTTTAATTCCTTGAGCTTAGTCTTGAGGAGTTAGTCAATCAGGTTACCCATCTGGATCAAGTTTTCTTGGTAACAAGGGCAAGATTTTGAAGTTCCCAAGCAGCAATTGTGTCAACAGTGACGTTAACGGTTGACAAATCGTCACCTGAGTACTGATTTGTGACATACTCGATTTTTCGTAAAATGACATATGTAAATCCGGCATCGGTATGCGTTCCTCTTCATTCAGAATACGTCGGAATTTTTAAATAAATAGAATATTTTTAACTAATAAAAATAACATTTTATTTAAACTTCCTTTGTCCTGATTTTACTAAAATTGGGTACGCTGCTGATAAAAACTTTTTAGAATTTCCTAAAAAACACAATTTTTCTTAATAACGAAATCGTGTTTTTTATTCCCAAATAGAACATACATTAAATTACGTGTACAAATACAAATCCACCCTATAGTTCTTTAAGAAAAATATATTCTTTTAACAGTCATAATCACAGATCAGAATAAAAAACTTAAATTCCGTTCAAATGTGTCAGACAAAAAACTTAACAAGCGACTGTTAAGCAGAAGAATAAAAATCATCTTCCTGTCCTGTGTCTTTTAACAGTGACCAATTATCCAATATGGTTACGTGAAATTATGACAACTAACCTAAATACCTCATGAAAGATGTAGAAAGTATCAGCAACAACAACAACACCAGCAACATGTGTCAGTTAAACACGAAAATAATTTATCAGAATAATTCTCTGAACTGTCAACCAACTATTTTGCCTTATTAAAATGATCTTAATTTAGGGGTCCCCATCAAATCACCAGACAAAAGACAAGAAATACGTCCAGTAAAAAAACAGCCCCATATTCAAATGAATTTTTACGTATAAGTGGAGACAACTACCGTACAGACCACCTCCTCCTCAATTTTTTTTTCAGCAAATCTAAGACGTTTCTATCTCTCGTCCAATGGCAATCAACTGAGGATCAGTGGACTAAAACAAATACCAGCTGTCATAATTATTAATGGTTGTTGCTATTACCACACATAAAAATAAATATATCAATTAACACACTCTGATTGATTATGTTCTGAGACTTTGAGTATTCTTCGACAATTTCGTCTTTTGAGATCACTCCTTAAACTCGCGTCATGTCGAGATGTGCGATCTTTCCAACGAGATCGTTACACTAAAAGACGTTTGATAAAAAGACGTGAAATGAAACGGAGGACCAACATCGATCATTAAATTTAGTGTTATAAACTTTATTATTAATTAACTTTTACGTATGGCTAGTCTAAGTGATTTGTCACGGCTGAGCGTTTGGTTTGAAAAGGCGCCATTTTTCTTGACTTGAAAAAATTTCAACAAAAATATTTTATTAGGAAATTCAGATTTGATTATATCGATTTTTAATTAGAGCAGTACAAATCAAGATCCACCATGGGGCTCCATGAAAAAATGGAGCATTTTAAAAGTGATAGTTTTCGCAGGAATAAATAATGTAAACAAAACTGGTTCAAAAATCCTAAAAGGACTACATTTGGTCCACTGAAAAACAAGAATAAATAAAGTGCCAGAGATGAATTTTTTTAAGGTGTCGTATGCGAAAATACTTCAAGAAAATGCGCCGCATGCGAAAAATAAATATAATGTTGAGGTCCATTATATTTGATATTTCGTCGGCTGAGAATTTAAATGTCGTATGTAATTTTCGTGGGTTTTGAGTGAATTGTGTTTAAACTATCATAACTCTTTTTCCAGCGGACCGACTTTTTTCAAATTTAAATCGAATACAGAAAATTAAAAATGAATTACACCAAATTTAAAAGCAGCTTTGAAAAACTCAGAAACTGATCCCAATTCAAAACTCGGAACAAACTACATACGACACTTAAGTTCTCAGGCGACGATTTGAGAATTTCCAACAGCGGCACATTTTCTTGAAAAATTAAATTAGCACAAAAAAATCAATCCTCGGTAGTGTAGATATTGGGATAATCCTACACTGAAAGAATTTTGTCATTTCATTATGATATTTTTGACTTATCAATTTGAAAATCTTATCATTTGTAGCATCCACCTGAAAGAGGAATTGGTGTTTTGAGAAATTTTTTTATACAAAAAAGGGGGTGTACTTATCTTGATGGAGTCATCCAGTTGTCTAGTAGGGGTCCGTCTGTCCAGAAAATCCGATCTCCTCGTAGATCCACGTCCGTCTAGCCGTCCGAATCGCGATGGGGAAATGGCCTTAACCCGGCTGTTTTCCATCGATGGGACATACCCCGTGGATGTTTTGATGATGCCCCGGATGAAGTTCTCCGTCCAATTGAACCTAAAATAGGTAATTCATCGGCGTAAGTAGGTGATAAAATTACACTTTCTAATTGGAAAGCTGTGTACCTTTTTCTCTTCGCGGCAGTGCATTGGTGAAGCTGTACGCTGTAGGTGGACCGAAGAATGCCGGTAGGATTTCCCCTGGAAGAAAAAGAAGATTTAGTTAGTCTAGATATATTAAATATATAAAAAAACAAACAATAATTTACTTACCCGATTGTGCGAAGTACAGATCATTTTGACAGCACAACATAAACAAATAGTGTCGTTGTCAGATGCGATCAAATGTCCCGAAGGGATTTAAAAAGTTACAAAATTTATCATCAGGTGTCACTTAGCTCGTTTCAAAGATATTTGCGAATTCATTTGAATTCAAAGAAATTTTAGGGAAAATCGAAACTCAGTTGCAGTTTAGTTTCCCTTCAGGCAACTTTAGGATAAAGTTTTAATTTCTTTGAAAGGGGTTACATCCCTCGTTCCGTGGAAGGAACTTCACTGTAGTGTAGTGTAAAAACTAGGGAAAAAGTAGGTTTTTCAGTTAAATTCAGTGTAGTGAAAACTAATGTTTTAATTTTCCCAGCTGAGCGATTTTTTTTGGCCTGGAGGGACCTCGTCGAACTCAAGGAAAATTGTCGCCGATAACGAAAGAATCCAAAATTTAAACATAGCGCAAGTACTGCCTAATTTTTTTAAATATATTTAATTTTACTGCGATTGAAAATTCAAACGCAATAAGACGGCTAAAGTTCAGGGCTAATTTTAGCCAAGACACATATGCTCAGTTTTTCCCTATTTGTGGTTTTCGATATTGCCTAAAAATCAAAAATTATCCACGAAGTGGAAATTTGTTGTGGCATTTGTGCATTTTCTTGAGCAGCAAAGTGATTTTCACGGCCAGCAGTTTCCTGGAAAACCAAAAAGAAAATTCGAAGAACCATTCAGAAAAAAAGCTGGAGTTTCGCGCCTAAAGTGGAACCAGTTAAAACGGTCCTACAAGAAGCGGTTCCCTTTGCTAGATCGTTGGATTGTTGGGGGTAATAAAAGGGAATTCAACGGCAATTCGTTCGTCATCACCTTTTGAATTTTTTTCGTCGAACTTTCTGATTAACGTTTTTGGTTTTATTCAATTTAAATTCAATTCTATTTCAATTTTACATAATAAAATACCGCCACAATTGTAATTATTTAGAGGTTCAATCTTTACCACAAATAGTTTTTTTTTGCGCGTTTATCTCCTTTTTTTTTAAATTTCCATACATATTTTCTCTGGGCCCAAAGAACTTATTTTCCACTTCGACAATCATAAAAAAACCGACAAATATTTTTATCGCCTGTGTGGTACGGATTTGGTCTTTTTGTTAGGCGTTGTTTAATTTATGTTATTATTTTTATTTATTTATTATATTATTTATAAAAAAAAAATGTGTAAATTGCCCTTTTTATTATCGTATGAATTTTTATTTCATTTTATATAGTTTCGCTCAATACATTTTTAATTATATTTAATGATTTTTTTTTTAAATTAAAATAACATGATCATTTGTAAAATCGTGTTTTAATAATTGCCATGTTTGTGTAGTTTTATTTATTTAGGGCAGGTGTGAAACACGGAGACGACGGAAGACAAAGGTAAGCCGTAACCGCTCCGCCTCGTCCGGCGCTATTAAAGGTTTTCCTTCCCCTTCCCTTCCTTCTTTAGTTTTTATGATTTGAAGATGAGTTTTTGAAGATCGGCACGAATTATTTGTAACGCGAGTGGTGGTTGAGAGCTGGCAAGAACCCCTCCCCATCCGGCGAGCTAAGCCCTATAATGTCCAGCGTGCCACCCTGCCTCCCTCTCAGCCACATCATCATCATCGAACCTAAATAACGAATATCTCGTCACTCTGGCTGTTACAAATTGGCGCCCAACGTATGGCTGTCGTACAGTTTTCCTCCACGGAAAACTTAGGTAGTCTGCCGAGTCCTTAACGGAAAGTGCATCCCCAATCTTTTCTGAAAAGGCTAAGGCTTTTCTCCCCCTTACCCGAAAATTTCCTTTCACAAACTCCTTGAATTATTCCATATAAAATACAATTTTTTTAACTTATGAATTTTTTTCCCAGTCAGTCTGTCAGTTAACGCATAGCCTCATCTTCAATTTTTTTTAACATTTCTTAATAAGTCCAGCTTTGTAGACCTTCGTGAGTCCCGGGGCGTAAAGTTCGTGGAACACAGCGTTACTCGCGTTTGCCACGAAGTGTTCTACACGGCGGATTTATGTGAAATATTCGTATAGCCTGAGAAAACCGAATCTACGAAGTGTCCCAGCTAAAATGGTATTTTGGTTGCGTTTGCCTTCAAAGGATTCAGGGAAAGTCAAATGAAATATAGTAAATTTGTTTGCTTAGCAAAGTCAAACGTCTCCAGATTGATTTATTGAGTAGAGTCCCGGGGTGCAAAGTTCCTGGAACATAGCATTACTCGCGTTTGCCTACATCAATAGTCGATCTGGTTGAAAAGATACTTACCATGGCAACTATGCGAGCTTAGTTTTTTTAATTTTATCTTTATTACCTTTCCCTCTCCCAAACCTTTTAATAATTGCGAATACAGGACGAGACATTTCTTCCGAAGTCTTCGGTTTTGCATTTGCCCTAATGTTATGTATGTGTTATTGAAACGAAACAAAGATTTAGTGGCATTTGAAGTTATTTATTGGCTCTAAATATAAGAGCAATTTGATAAAAGTACAATTTATTATAAATTTTTTTCTTATATACACATTTTTTTTGTTATGGTCCTAAGATTAGAAATAGAATTATTATTAGAAAATAAAATTTTTAACAAGGCAAGATGGCAGAGCAGATTAGTCTAAAGGATCCGTTGATATTACAGCGGCAGAAATTAGAGAATATTCTTTTCCAACTTCTTGAGAAATATCGACAAGATGCTCAATTCGTGGGTTTACTGGTTTACCATTTGACTTCAAAATTCGATTCCTTTTTCATTAAATTCCAGGGAGCAGTAGAAGTATGTGTAAATTTAGTTTTTACTAAATTATATGCTGGGTTTTTCCGACCATCAATGTCTAGGGAAATGGAAAACTTAATATACTCAAATACGATGGCTGTTTTAAACGAGACGTTAAACTCAGCTTTTCCCGAACTCTCGGATCAGATGAAAGTATGGGAACTGGGAAGCTTTCCATTGGACAATATTGCAGATTCACTCTCTCGTGTGGTAAATAAATTTTATGAAATGTTATTTAAATGCCGGAGTAAAAATCTCACCGAAGAAATAGAAAAAGCAACCAAGGTGGTGATAAAATATTCAATTCCAGATAAATCATTCACCAAGTTAGATCATTTTAAAACAAAACCAAACGATGACTTAAGAAATTATGTCCAAAGCAATACTTTGAAAAACAATTTCTTCCGTCACTATAATGATCTAGCAAAGCACAATGTGTCTCAAAAATCAAGTAGTGTGACCCAATGGTGTATACAAGATCTATCGGATATATCCAATTTTTCAAAATCGAAGTCAAAGAAAACACATTCACCAGATTTTACCGATACTGAATTGAAATCTGCGTTAGCAAAATATAAACCAGCTCAGTTTTCTCAAATTAGGGATCAACTTTTAGACAACTTGATCATTGCGATGTATGGGTATGGATCCAAGGATTACACATATTTTAAAAACACGAGGAAATACATTCGTGATTGGTGCCACACCATAACGCTTGAAGTGTTTATCCTTCTGCTAGTAGGAAAACTCTGGTTCTGGCGTTATTTCCGGAGTAAGTACAGACCAACCTGGCCGGACTTGAAATTTTTTTTGTTTTTCAATTCAGAGTTTAAGGCTCGACTCTGAATTTCTATCACGACCTTGCGCAACGTCCGTGGATAATTCTTAGATTAACTTACGTGTTAATATATACCCGATCCACAAAACAAAAAAAAAAAAAGAGAAAAAAAAATCAAACAATTCTATTAAAAGATAAAAATCTTTACATTGCATGCTTTTTCATAAATTTTTTTTATCTTGATAGAATTAGTATTTATTAGTAAGATAGGATTAGTAACTATTTATTAGTAAATTTATTAATTGGCCTATGCCTGGCTAAATCAGACGAGGTGTAAAGTTAAGTGGGTTTTTCCCCACGGGCTTGTTAAAATAGGTTTTAGTTTTTTTGTTAGTGTTTCGTCTGTTCGGTTTCAGACCTTTTCAGTCCGAATTGAATTAAGGGCGAAGCTTAAAGCAAATATGCATGTCGTACTCGAAGAAAAAAAAAAATTTTTATTTCAACCCGGTTTAAGGAGAATCCATCGAAGAAAATTTTGAGCAAAGCGATAAATCAGGAAATCTAAACTCGAAGCTATTTTCTACATTTTTCAGGGACAGAAATTCGAAAGTAGTTGGGACAAACGTGTTTGAAATGGAAGAGTGCAGCGGTAGGAAGGTTGGAGTAAGCCCTAAAAATTTAAAATATAAATCAAACTCTAAACACAATTTAATGTACAACGTTACCAATTTTTATAGAAGCTACCTTCTCCGCGTTCTCACAGTTATAAGTTTCACCCGGCTAGCCAAATAAAGTGGGTTCTTCCCCACGTTTTGTATTCATCAGCCCGAGTGACGTCAATGATTGAAGGCATTTTTATCTATATTTTTTTTTCTGGCGGATGTGTTTCCAAATCCTTCATCTTCGCTTCAGCACGATGAAGACTCTGGTGTTGTAGCATCCACCTGAAAGAGGAATTGGTGTTTTGAGAAATTTTTTTATACAAAAAAGGGGGTGTACTTATCTTGATGGAGTCATCCAGTTGTCTAGTAGGGGTCCGTCTGTCCAGAAAATCCGATCTCCTCGTAGATCCACGTCCGTCTAGCCGTCCGAATCGCGATGGGGAAATGGCCTTAACCCGGCTGTTTTCCATCGATGGGACATACCCCGTGGATGTTTTGATGATGCCCCGGATGAAGTTCTCCGTCCAATTGAACCTAAAATAGGTAATTCATCGGCGTAAGTAGGTGATAAAATTACACTTTCTAATTGGAAAGCTGTGTACCTTTTTCTCTTCGCGGCAGTGCATTGGTGAAGCTGTACGCTGTAGGTGGACCGAAGAATGCCGGTAGGATTTCCCCTGGAAGAAAAAGAAGATTTAGTTAGTCTAGATATATTAAATATATAAAAAAACAAACAATAATTTACTTACCCGATTGTGCGAAGTACAGATCATTTTGACAGCACAACATAAACAAATAGTGTCGTTGTCAGATGCGATCAAATGTCCCGAAGGGATTTAAAAAGTTACAAAATTTATCATCAGGTGTCACTTAGCTCGTTTCAAAGATATTTGCGAATTCATTTGAATTCAAAGAAATTTTAGGGAAAATCGAAACTCAGTTGCAGTTTAGTTTCCCTTCAGGCAACTTTAGGATAAAGTTTTAATTTCTTTGAAAGGGGTTACATCCCTCGTTCCGTGGAAGGAACTTCACTGTAGTGTAGTGTAAAAACTAGGGAAAAAGTAGGTTTTTCAGTTAAATTCAGTGTAGTGAAAACTAATGTTTTAATTTTCCCAGCTGAGCGATTTTTTTTGGCCTGGAGGGACCTCGTCGAACTCAAGGAAAATTGTCGCCGATAACGAAAGAATCCAAAATTTAAACATAGCGCAAGTACTGCCTAATTTTTTTAAATATATTTAATTTTACTGCGATTGAAAATTCAAACGCAATAAGACGGCTAAAGTTCAGGGCTAATTTTAGCCAAGACACATATGCTCAGTTTTTCCCTATTTGTGGTTTTCGATATTGCCTAAAAATCAAAAATTATCCACGAAGTGGAAATTTGTTGTGGCATTTGTGCATTTTCTTGAGCAGCAAAGTGATTTTCACGGCCAGCAGTTTCCTGGAAAACCAAAAAGAAAATTCGAAGAACCATTCAGAAAAAAAGCTGGAGTTTCGCGCCTAAAGTGGAACCAGTTAAAACGGTCCTACAAGAAGCGGTTCCCTTTGCTAGATCGTTGGATTGTTGGGGGTAATAAAAGGGAATTCAACGGCAATTCGTTCGTCATCACCTTTTGAATTTTTTTCGTCGAACTTTCTGATTAACGTTTTTGGTTTTATTCAATTTAAATTCAATTCTATTTCAATTTTACATAATAAAATACCGCCACAATTGTAATTATTTAGAGGTTCAATCTTTACCACAAATAGTTTTTTTTTGCGCGTTTATCTCCTTTTTTTTAAATTTCCATACATATTTTCTCTGGGCCCAAAGAACTTATTTTCCACTTCGACAATCATAAAAAAACCGACAAATATTTTTATCGCCTGTGTGGTACGGATTTGGTCTTTTTGTTAGGCGTTGTTTAATTTATGTTATTATTTTTATTTATTTATTATATTATTTATAAAAAAAAAATGTGTAAATTGCCCTTTTTATTATCGTATGAATTTTTATTTCATTTTATATAGTTTCGCTCAATACATTTTTAATTATATTTAATGATTTTTTTTTTAAATTAAAATAACATGATCATTTGTAAAATCGTGTTTTAATAATTGCCATGTTTGTGTAGTTTTATTTATTTAGGGCAGGTGTGAAACACGGAGACGACGGAAGACAAAGGTAAGCCGTAACCGCTCCGCCTCGTCCGGCGCTATTAAAGGTTTTCCTTCCCCTTCCCTTCCTTCTTTAGTTTTTATGATTTGAAGATGAGTTTTTGAAGATCGGCACGAATTATTTGTAACGCGAGTGGTGGTTGAGAGCTGGCAAGAACCCCTCCCCATCCGGCGAGCTAAGCCCTATAATGTCCAGCGTGCCACCCTGCCTCCCTCTCAGCCACATCATCATCATCGAACCTAAATAACGAATATCTCGTCACTCTGGCTGTTACACATTCTTACGGTTATTTGATGAAAAAAAGTAAAATTGATAGCCAAAATTGTAGCTTTGATATAATTTGTTGTTAAAATAATCTGTGTTTTTCAAAATGATAATAAAAATGTACAACATTTTCTTATCATTTTTTAATTTCAAATTAATATGTGTATTTTCCATCAAATTTAAAATTAAAATAACAAGTTTTCGTGTCCTTTTGACATTAAAATTATGTTTTCTACATGTGATAATATCAACTAGGCATTGTAATTTCCAATATAAAAGTTTAATTTCAAATTGAAAACAAAAAATATAACGTTCAAACATTACATAGTGTTCAAAATGAAAGTAAAACTATCATTCTTATATTAATAATTTCATATTGACGTTGAGTGCTGTTAATTTTAAAAGACAATGAAGAGCTCAATACAGTTATTTCAGAGATCGCTGAGCGTGTGCTTTCATATTGTTGGCTTGATAATTATAGTGAAGAGCTCCGAAATTGAAATAAAATATTTTAAGTGAAAGACTGTAAAGTGTAATTAAAGCAAGCAAATAATAAACTGAGATTGGTGTGAATTCAGGGTTTATCATGAAAGAAAACGATGTGGATATTTCGTTGATCGAAACTGTCCAATGTGGCAATAATGAAACATCATTCAATGAAAATGTTGTGGTAGTTTCCTCCGAAGGACTGAAGGAATTACTTCAGTCCAATGACACAGAAAAAACAAATTTGTGGACCATAATATCAGAACAGGACCTTCCACACATTCTAGACAGACTCATAGGCAAGTTCAATAATTTGGATTACATAAATAATGAAATTATTACAGTAAAGTTTTTCAGTATGTGGCGTAACAAGTGCGAATTTGAAATATTTAGACAGAAAAGACATCGAAGAAATTTTTCCTGGTAAAACCAATATAGGGTTGAGAGCAGAATTTCGCGAGAGATTAGTGCTTTGGAAAATGAAAAATGTGAGTCAATTATTTAAGATTGTAACATTTTTATTTAAATATCTGTGGCGAAAAGCCAAAACATCTAAGTCGATTTTCAGACGAAGGCAATCTGTCTGGAAATGCTTTGACTGCACCTGAAAATCGACTTAAGATGTTTTGGCTTTTGGATACAGATATAATAAAATGCTTCATATTTTTTTTAGTTTCCGGAGGAAAATCCATCGACTCTTAGCGCTGGTAGCTACATAGAGAAATGGGTGGAAAATAACTACCAAGGGACCACTTCATATGAAAAAGCAAAATCAAGCGGTGATTCTTCAAACTACAAAGTAGATTAAAAATTTTTCGCAAATTATATTCTAATGTCAATTTATCTGTAGAATTTACACGAAATTCTTAAAAATACCGGTAAGGGTATACTAAACATCTACAAGGAACGTCAAAGACTAGATGAAGAAGAAAGGGAGATATCAAATTGACCGATAAATGGCATTCGTTTAAAGAACAGCTATGTCGTCATTATATCGTTCATATTAAGGATAAACATTACAAAGCTCTTTTTGATTCTATCGATGAAAACTGTGAAAAAGGTAGTTTTTTGAAAATAATCCTTTTTGTATTCCTAAAACATGTTCATATTTTAGACGCAAGAAATTGTATTCTCGTGAGTTTATTAAACTGTGTTTTGAGACCATCAGCAAGAAATACTATCACGGTGCAAAACAGTAAAGTCTATAGCAAAATTACAATGGAAGATGCTATAAGAAGTTTTATTCTACATGTCAAAAGCATTAATGATTTGCAAAGAATCAGGGAAGTAGCTGTGGTTGAATCTGCTGCGCGGAGATCAACAATTCAACCTCATATAATTGCGGTAGGACCAAATCTCAAAAGTGTAACAGAATTTTATGTGAGTGTAGAAAATGTTTTATACAAAACATCCACATTCTTGGAGGCGTTGGACGTTTGCTTTAAAGTTTTCCATGTTTTCAAACTAAAATACCCAGTTGAATCTCAGTTTGTCTGGCTATGTCTTCAAAAATATATTTATGCATTAGCTGAATTTATTACTTCAATAAAGACACTTTAAATATGTTAAAATGTTTCTAAGGTACTTGTATTTTTGAAGCTCTGCCAGACTTAATAAGACATTTTCGACAAATTCATGCACTGACTAGTTTAAGTAAATACGAATGTAGTCTACCTTTTAGTATTAAATCTTGTTTAAAATTCTCAAAATTTCTTGTAGATTTTAAATGTGGTTTTCCAGAGGATTATCATTTTGATAACATAGTTGTTTTTAATTTAAAAATGGAAAAATACTTAAATTATATAAAATTGAAAAGCCACTTTTGGGCAATGAAGAAGTATTTTTAATAGCCCAGATGTGCAATATTATTTCCTTTTCTGAACATCTACAGTCTTAAGAAGTTGAAGTAGTCACAAAAAAATATGAAATCATAAATATAAATCATGTAATTGGCCTCCCAATTCACATATATTGTACCTGTGATGGTAAAAACTTTTTGAGACTGAAATATTTCTAAGTTAACATGAAAAATGAAATCAATTATTTTAATGTTTAAGAAACATATACAAAAAGTAACGTTTTTAAATTTTTTTTGTTCAATAAAATGAATTAAAAACTCAAAATGTATTTTAATAATCTCATTAATACCCGATTCTCCCATATAATTCCCACGACCTTATTATTGAATACAAAACTTATAGTTTTGATAAGAAAAATGTAGAAGTAACAATAAATTTAATTTCAAACCTATAATAATCAAATTTCAATTTAACAATAAATAGATGAAATTAAACCATATCAAATTGAAGTTAAATAATATTAATTCAAAATGCCAATATCAAAATGACATGGCGAATCATCTCAAAATGAAAATTTTGTTGTTAGCCGGATTTTGTCAACAAAAATTGTAAAATTAACAGTTGTTTTCACGATACAATTCTTTCAGTGTAGAAGCTTGTATTGTATTAATAAAAAAAATTACAAATCCGGAAAGAAAATTCAAAAACGTGGGTAGCAGAAATATTAAAAACCCGTAATTGAATTTAATTTATCAAATGATATTTATTTTTTAAAAATCTCGAGCATTTAATAATATTAATGACTAGTAAAAGTAGCAGCGCAATTACTCATAAATAATTAATCACGCATTTAATGTTAACTGCAAAATTGATTTATTGCGCGTCAATTGACGCTTTCTCCATCGAAATATTTTTTAATTAGCTTTAGAAATCATATAATAAATGCTCGTATGTGTAATAAGCGCAAGGAGTTAAATAACTTACCTACCTTGGTGTTCACCAATCGTGGTTATGGAGCTTATAAAGTAGTTATGGTAGTTACCACGAGATCAAGTCAAATCCTCGCCATCGGTCCTTATCCAATTAAGAATTTCGAATTAAATACCACTCATTTATCGAAATTGAATTATTAATTGAAATATTTTTCAGTCATCACCAAGTCGGTAGCATTTACCTCTGGACTAAGACCAACTTATGTTATGTTCATCAGTTTCCATTCATTCTTGTAGACATTATTCGAATATATTCGACCGCCATGACCAGTTCTGGTTGAGAGGAAGCCAACGAAAGGAATTATGTGGCCATAACCATAGATTTGAGGCTTGTTCAGTGGAATTAAACCTGTAGACGCCATTTAATCAGAAATTAATTGCTCCATCTGTTGACGTAAATGAGAAATTAATTCAATTCGGTGACACGAATTTTACTTTTATACGTACTAATCTTAAGAATCCCGTAGATAAACATATAGATTGGCTCCATGGTAAACTTTGTGATTTGCTGTAGCGTGGATTCTGGGCTTTTTTTAGTCCCGATTACAACATGCGACATTCGACATCCGACTTGTAAGACTACGCCATCGGAGAACAACCGAAAACGCGGCGTAATTTTGTACCTCAAGAAACTTCACCAAGAATACAACATGGAATTACGAACAGCACTTAATTGGAGCAAAATGGATATAAAACAACCGACGGCGGCGGAACTTGATGAAGGCCTGGATCTGGTTACACGAAGAAACCAAAAAGAAATCTTCCTTTAGGTACTTGAATTATAAAAGACAATGTTCTCTGTTAATTTATTGCTTATTTAGTTAACTTATGTAAAGTGAGAAAACTGTTGGTAATTAAATTTTACTCAAAGGTAAATGTATTAATTGGTCAATGAAAATGTAACCACTTTAGTGGCACAGAAAAAAAAACAAAAAAATTGTCTTGAACCGACACTACTGGTTTTGAAATACGGAATTTAAATCTTCATATCGCATATTGGGTGAACCCATAAAAATAGCAACATTAGATTTTTTAAGTGCATTGACATTAAAATCGAAATTTTAATTGATTTGTTTGTTACGGCGAAATTCAAAAACGAGTTGCAATTTGGAACTTACATTAACCACTTCGTGTTCAACGACGTAGACAATCTTCTCGTTGAGAATCTTCTCGTTTTTTCTTGATTAAATAACTTCAGTAGTTGTAGTTATGCAATATGAAAAAAAAACATTTTTGATCGAGTTTTTTTAAAAAGCGAGCATTAATTGTGATTTCCAGAGATGTAAACCAAAACTTGAAAATTTGATTCTTTTTTGGTTTTGGTTACCAAAATTTCAAAAAATTGGTTCTGGTTTTGACTTTGGGTTCTGAAATTTCAAAAATTTGGTTGTGGTTTTGGTTCCTTAAAACTTTAATGGTCCAGTGGTTTTTGCATTTCTTTGTCACACTAGTTAGATTTCTCGGATACAGGGCATGGAAACGGTTTTTTGAGTACTAGATTAACATAGAAAAGTCCTAAACTCTAAATTTTCAATCCTAAAAATCCAAAAGTTAACAAAAAAAAAGTTCTGGCTTATGGTTTGGTTACGAGATTTGTTTTAAAAACTGGTTCACTAAAATTTAAATGGTTCATGTCGGGTTTCACAAAGTTTTTAGCGACTGCTAAATGGATTTAGGGGGCGAATTTTAAGCAAAAAGAGCCTGAAATCAGCAGTAAGTAGTTTTTAGCTCGATTGAAAAAATCGGTTTGCATCTCTGTCCATTTCAGTCTCTATCATCAAATATTGATGGATTATCAAAAATTTCAAAATATCTCCAATCCCGCGGCCCATACAAATACCCTTTTTTTTACTTTAACACGTGCGTGACATCGTGTACCACTTGTGGTACATGTACAGTTTTTTTAAAACCGCGCGAGTAAATAGTGCGGTAGTTTTTTTGTGGAAGTAATATAAAAACACGCACCGTGTACCACCGATGGCGCACAGCCGCCAGAAAACAAATTGCTAGTGTACCACCCGTGGTACACGATGTCCAAATGTAAAAAAAGTTTAAAAAGCAAATGTCACGAACGTGTTAAGATGCTTTCCCTCCATCACTCTAATTTTAAGCTTATTGGGGCCCCTTCCACTCACCCCTTCTTCAAACTTTTTTGCTATTTTTTGTATGAATTCACCTCGATTTTTATTATGTTTTTTAATCAAACTATAAAACATAAACGTTCACAGCCAACAGTACAGTGCCAAAAACCCAAATATCTATACAAACGACGTATACTCGACTAATTATGTAAGATATGCTAATTCATAAGCAAAATTGAAATTCGCGCTGTTTCATATAAATTACACATTGGTACACATTTGTGAGACAGGTCGATAGAATGAGCAGATAATTAAATTAACTTTGAATTTCTTATGTATTTTTTTTCCCAATCGCATTTGATATGTAATGGTATATGGCTATCTGTTAATAGATTTATACACATTTTTCGAGTAAATCTTAATATGGATCTATTCGACTGAAGCATTGAAGCGAACAGCTTTGAGAGCACCTCATAGTTGCTTTGCAGCATAATAAATCACTATATGTCAACGGGTAACATTTATTGACTCATTAGCCACATAAATCTGCACGTAATTCTGTTCATGTGTGTGAATGTTTAATTATAGATGTCACGAAAACAAATAATTAACTCCAATATGAATATCCCCTATAGTTATCCATCTGCATCTATATCTGGATATATGACCATGGACAAGAAACTGCATCTCGTAATGTATATTTTGCAAATTGGCTTTTCAGCTTGTGAAGAGATTCGATTTGCGGTGTGACACCAGCTTTATGCTGATATGTTAAATTAGGATTTATCTTGTTTTATTGCAATAAAATTCATTAATAATTATTTACGCATTATCAGAATCAACGATCTGGATTGCATGTTCATATGCGGATTTATTCCATGCACGTAAAGTTTCCGATTTACTTTGTACTCCTATAAATTCTTAAATTTTATGCTTTTCAAATGTTTCACTCAACGTGCTCTGAGTTTTATTAGAGGAGCGTTGATTTGCCTTCATTTTACACTAATCATACTAAATTGTTTAACTGACCTTTTGCACAATTTTTAATTGCAACCAAACGTGATATAAAAACTTTATTAGTTAAATAAACGATTTAAAGTTAAAAAAATTACAAGCAAATCGTGTGAAAAAGTATCTACAGTAGACTTGCAATTATACGAACATTATATTATATGAACAGCTTTAATGCATAGAAAATATTTAAGATTACTCTGTTAATCTTTTATATGAACGGCTTAAACTATATGAACGTACTGTATTTCTATTATTAAGATTAATTAATGGAATAAAAAAGGTATGTAAAAAAATTAGGGTTGCAACGAATATTCGATTACTAATCGATATTCGGCTTATTTTTAATAGTACCAGGAAGACCCAGCCATGCTGGGCGACCTCAAAACCCTACTTTTGCTGATTTTTGGGGAAAAACTAAATTCACATTATCTTTACAGAGCTTTACCAGAGTTTTTAAATTCCCGGCCTAGAAAGCTAGAACTAAAACTAACGCGCGATAACAAAATTTCATAGAAATCGGTTGAGTGGTTATTGAGTAATCGCTGTCACCGATTTTTGAATCGTTGTTTTGAGACACCAAGTGATGGTTATCGAGGGGAGGGAAAAGTCAGGTTTGTGGTGGAAAAATCGAAAGCCCTCAGCCCCCTTAGTAATACTGTAAAGTTTCATTAAGATCGGATCACCCAATTCGAAGATACCAGGCGAGGGGTATCGAGGGGAATTTTCTCAGAGGTGAGACCTATCTAGATCGATTCCTTGTCCCCGAAAATCCCTAACCACCAAGTTTCGTGAAAATCGTTCGGCGGGTTTTCGAGATCGTTTGTGCAGACAGACAGACAGACAGACATTCCTCGTATTATATTATAGGATTCGGCCAAATACCGAATAGTTCCAAAGATCTTATTCAATGATTATTTTTTTAAAATTAAACATTTTTTATTTACGAAATTAATTTGTAAATTTATAATTTGAAAATGAGGAAAATTTATGAGAATCTTATCAACAATTCCAAACCTTTTTGGGAATCAGTCCAAATATTTTTAGGACAGGTGCCCTTTTTGCAGAAATTTTTCATGTTTTTGATGGGAAACCGCATGGAAAATCTCAAAAATAGTTTCCACTTGTATGGGGGAGGGGGGAAGGGGTGGTTCAATTTTCCCTATTTCCGGAAGAGGTTTATCTTTTGATAAAAGCCTGGCCCATGCCATATTAGGTGAATTAATCTGTATTTTTTTGTTTCTATCCTAAAAAGTTTCAGTTCAATCAGTTTAAATGTTTTCACCCAAAAATTCAGGGTAATCGGTTTACCCGTCTAACAGACAAACACAGAATAATTTTTTATTGTATGACGAGCTCGGAAACATCAACATATTCTTATGTTTTTTTTTAAATGTAGAACTCGCGGAAAAAATAAAATAAAAACCAAGACAACCATTCGAATTATTCGTGATAAAACTTCATGGAACAGCATAATTCAATTCTCCGAATTATGTTGCACGGCATCGTCGCGGCGCATACCTACTACCATAATTTTATCAGCAATAAGACACACGGTCAACACCCTGAATTCTGCCCTGTCGATTGGCATCGAAAAACGTTTTGTTCAGAACTCGATGCCAATTAGAAAAACTTGGAACTAATGAGCTACTGTGCTACAACCTTCTTACATCTCCCTTGATCGCGCCCATTTAATTGGTTTTAATTTCTTCTTCGATGGCCTCATCCGCCACGGCTTCTACTTGTTATTCCCAGTCTGATGTGCTTCATTTTGGCTTCTCAAAGAATGGGACAAGAGGATCGCAAGAGATGCCCCAAGACAACACCATTGAGTGTTCAGGCTTCAGGTTGAAGGCAAAATGAATTATCAGAGACCATCTCTGTTCGACTCCTGCGATGAAGATAGAAGGAATTTTATTAGCCCAAATAAATCTCAGCCGCAGCTTCTGTCTGCCTATCTCTACCTATCCATCGAGCTATTCAATCCAACAATACCTGCACACCTTCGCCTACCACACTCGCTCGATGAATCCCCAAATTCTCAATGCAAGGTGGATGCAACAAACCACCACTTCTTTCAAGCGGATACCCTCAGCAAGGAAAGCTGACCATAACTTAGTTCCAAGTAGCACTTGGGATACAGCAGCCCAGCCTATCTTTTAATACTTGCCATTGCCATCATCGGTACTTTGGTATACTTTGATTTGGGTCTTGTTTTAATCTTAAGGTGCTAGCGTCGACAACGCGTATCGACAGCGGCTCGTGAGTAACAATTTTTCTTGTCAATTGGGGAAGCCGCGATATCATGTCCCAAGAACCAATAATCCCGTATCGCCTTTTTGCCCTTGGGGTCTTTAATTCGGCTACTGCCAAGAATAAATCTAACGAATTGAAAAAATTTTAATTAGAATTTTTCACATTTTTCAACGTTGTTGCGTTGTCAATAAATTGTTAGAACAACACAATCGAATTAAAACAGATTTTTTTCTTTGACGAGGATATCTTATCATTATAAAAGGGAGAGAATACAGCAATAGTTTTGTATTAAATCGGTAATTAGAAGAATGTTTACAATCCCTTTAAAAAATATACTGTATAACAGAAAAAATGATTGTAGGGAAATAGTTTAAAGGCATTCTTTTCAACCAGGTAAATCTACAGGATTTGTTGAAAGAAATATTTCAATCTGTGGGGTCCTAATAAATATGACAAACAAACTCTAAATTTAAATCTTTCGAAATCAAAAAATCAGCGGCAGAAAATCCTGATTAAAAATTTTATGTTGGGATTTTTTCGTGGCAAATTAAAATCGATAAGGCAACAAATCTATTTTTAAACATTTTTTATGTCTTTTTACAAAGCATAAAAGGATTTTGTTTTAAAAATCAAAGTTTTTTTTAACGACTAGGCGGTTTTTTTAAACGTTAAAAAGAAAGACACAAAGGATCTACTCTTCATTCGTAAAAATTTTTGACTGCGGCGTATTTTATGCCTTTTTCAGACCTAACTATTAGAAGAAAAAAATTAGATGAAAAATAAAGCGTAAACGACGTTCCAATATTCGAGGTTAAATCGCGGAATTTTACCCGCCCAAAAACGTTGTGGATCGAGAGAAACTACTCAAATTTTGCATTCTGGAGCTGTTCACACTATAGAACCTACAATCCAATACAAAATTTATAATAAACCTAATTCTGCTAATTTGTCTTATAATACCTGATAGCGAAATATTTTAACTCAAAGCCTTTTCCACTGATTTCTACAAAAGTGTCAGGAAACAAATTATTCCGTATTGTAAGAAAACTTAATTATGTTGAGAGTGAAAAATGCATCTAAACTTTGGTCCTCTTACATAAGGAGTTACTTTCATAATATCATCACGACTTCAAGATGAATAGATCTTCCTACTTTAGCCGTTGATGGTGATTAGGTATCCATTGGAAGTAAACGAGATTTTAATACACTCGTAATTGTATCTATATGGCTATATATTTTTCGAATTAAATGTTTTTCATATGCTCACGAGTTGCAGTAAGAAAGAAAGACATAACTTCACTTGAGTAAAACAATTTCGGGTACTTCCATTTGAAGATAACGTTAATTATGCGCAATAAATTAAGGCAACAAATTCTTAAGACCTTATTCGCACACAAAATGCTCACAGTCACAGTTGACTACGAGTATGTGACCAACTTAGACCTCTATCTCATTTCACCACGTTAAAAAAAAGAAGTAATACTTATTCCTCATACGTTTTGTTGTACCTACAAGATACAGATAGATATAACCAAATATAAACAAACACAAAAAATGCATCATGCGATATAAAGTAATTGTATACTGGCTGAACATGCAACAAGACTTTTACAGCATAGCGAATGTGGAGTATTTTACATACGAGCGGTCGGCGATATATCGCAAACATAGGTGCACTGCACCACAGCTATACTAACTACCATTCAACCGTATTAAATGAGCATAGAGGTGAGTAAGCTGCTGATAATGTCTATGGATAAAAAAACGATTGGAGTCTGTGCAACAAAAAGCATTAAGCAATTACAAATTAACTTAATTGCGAACATTTTATTCTTTAATGAGAAATATTTTAATTTAAGGAGATCGTGACATTAATTGTTTATCACATTAAAAAGGACTTAAAATTTACTCCGAACTGTTTTTTCCCTTGTATCTATGCTTCATTTAAGATAGAAAAACTGCTTTTTTCCTATCAATTGGACCAACTATACTTGGATTTGTTTTTATATTAACATCTGTGGAACGATCAAGAACGTTACGAATTTGTTGTGGGCACATGTGGTTCATGATGAACTTCAATATACCTTTAAGTCGATACCTTAATTAGGTGATATGTCTCGAAGACATTTTTTTTATTGTTTCTCTCACTTTTTTCTCGTTAAAATGTCTGAAATCGTATAAGAATGAAGTTTTGAGAAGCTTCAGCCAATTATCGTCACTAATTATTTGTGCCGTGATTAAGCAAACATGGGAATATGTGAAAGACACCAGTAATGTAAAGTCAATCTACGAATGTTTTTGTGTAACAGAAACAATACACCTTCTTGGTGATATCCATAAATACTTACTATTCTTATAAAAAAAATAGTAATTAAACATAATTTATTGTTTCGAAGTTTAATAAATCGCCCCAGGACGTCCATCGTGAGTAATTTTCGTTAAAAAACAATATTTCGTGTCGGCAAAAGAAACTTACTTCATGGAAAGATATTCCATTTACAAAATCAAAATATAGATTTTTATACCCGTATGGTGAAACCAACGGGTATATTAAATTTGCCTTACCGTTTGTAACGCCAAGATCCCGTCATCACACACAAAAATGACTTACACCAGTGTGTTTAGAATGATAAAAAAAATTGAATTTTGCATGTTCGTCCGTCCGCCCGTCTGTCTGTCTGTCCGTCCGTCTTTCTGTCCGTCCGTCTGTCTGTGGCGCGGATTGCGGGCGCACGGATTGAGCTAGAGACTTGAAATTTTACGCAGATTCGTTTTTCCTGAAAACCGTTTCAAACGAAGCTCTAAAATAGCTGATTTTATCAAAAAACTAGAATTTGGACCCGGCTTCGCCCGGCTAAAAGCGTGAGTAGAACAAAATCTAAGAAAACAAACTTCAATGGGCAATAAATTAGATAGAATAAGTTGTCCGTGCTTTTCTTTAAAAGATTCGGATTTTCTTTACCCCCTCCCCTGACTCCCTTCTCGCGCTAATTTTTAATGGGTCTATGTTGGGGCTGGACCCCCGACGAACATCTATGCCAAATTTCAGGCTAACCGGTTCAGTAGTTTCCCCGCGAAAGAGTAACATAGCGCAAAAACTAAGTTTCGAAATCACTTTACCCCCTCCCCTTACTCCCCCCCCCCTCCCCGTACTCCCTCCACCCCTCGCGCTACTTTTCCGTATGCTTATGTTGGAACCAGAACTACCACAGACACTCATGCCAAATTTCAAGTCAATCGGTTCAGCAGTTTTTGCGTGAAAGAGGAACAGACAGACAGACAGACAGACAGACAGACACCAACTCATTTTTATATATTAGTATGATGAGTATATACTCGTATGATAAGATATATGATAAGCTCAATTATTTATTTTGAAATTCGTCTTCCTTGGATGCTGTTTTCCGAGAATTTTCTTCCTATATAAATAAATCTTATGAAATTCAATCAACGTTAACATTCTTCATTGAGATAAAGAAAATTGATTGAAATTAATACGATCATCATTAGATACTATTATTATGATTATTAGTTGTCAATTAATTTATTTATACTAATCATGGAAATTTTCCGATTATCCTTTGACGTTTTTGCCCAAGGAAATTGATTATAATTTTGTTTTTGCCTTTGTCATCATGAAATCTATATTCACCTTCCGCTTCTCATGCAATTTCGACGGATTCTCAATAAAATATTACCGATCGATATGTTGTTACATCTTTGTAACTATGAGTTCAATTACCGTAAAAAATCCAATTGATATGGATCTGATGGCCTGGCTCTGACTTTTACTATTGGCCCCCGTTAATCCAATCTGCGGATCGATTTCCCATAAATCAGTAAAAATGACAGACATCGTTAAATATAATTGCATATCATAATTTGCGGCTCAATTAAAACTGACAACATATGGCATCCGATCGGTTTTCGTTTCGTTTAGTAAGGAATTTTCCTCAGCCCAGCCAGATCATTTCGATTAATGTATTATTCGTTCAATAAATGGTTCGAAAATATCTCTCAACCCGTTTCCTTGCCATTTCGCCTTTTCCATATTTTCAAGACGTCGGAAAATACATTTATATTGGATAAAATGAACCCACCACAATTGGAATATAAATATGTTTAGCTCATATAATTGTATTCCACGTACTTTTTTCTATATCTTCAGTAGTGTTTATAATAGAGAAAAGGAGAATGATTTTAACCATTTTACCATGCTTTTATTTTATAGATGGTTCCGCCGATGGTAAAACGATTGGTAATGATTTATCACACGGAAGTGAAATACCAGTTAAAGATATACAAATAACATAGCAGTACGGCACACGTCGAGACAACTTTGTATAAGATTTCATGCAAAGAAAAAAATTACTTAAGCAATAAAATTGATGACACTCAATAAATTAGATTAACTAATTGATTAAGTGTCATCAGTGCGTTATTTGCAAGAAAGGTTCAAGGAAATTTAGGCTTTATTTCCTCTACAAAAGGTTTTTATTTGTAACGCAAAATTCAATATTTATTTAAACCATAAAAAATGAAACAAAACCCTTTTTTAGAGTCGTAAAAACTGAAACTTTCTCTAAAGGTGCCTAAAATTTACGTATTGTATCCAGACTGGTATTTTGTTTATGAAATTCCAATATTTGTTTTGAAAATGTTCAGGTATTTTGGAATATGTTTGCTTCTATCGAAACCATTTCTATTCAAATACCAGGGCACCAATCATGTATTCCGACGCGTCACTGACTTTCGACTTCGACGCAGCATTTAACTCTTGACTGCGCCATATTTGCAGCTTGAAATTTCGCGGAATCGTCACTATGAATCGAAACGTGATTCTGACTGTCACTCCAGGAAATTTGAAGATGCTGATATGGCGAAGTCAAGAGTTAAAAGCTGCGTCGAAGTCGAAAGACAGAGACGCGTCGGAATACATGATTGGTGCCCAGATTTCTGATATCCGCAATTAAATAATAAAATCAAATCAAATTTAATTTAAATGGAAACCAAGAGGAATCGGGAATTTTTTTGAAAGGAAACATCAATTTTTGATCCCGAGAATCACTGGCCGGATCTCATCAGAGTGACGCCCTGATCTATATAAACTGAATATTAATTTTTTTTAGCAATTTTCAATTAAAAAACTGGGTTAAATAAGTGAATTTTCCAAATGTAGAAACCGCTTTCAATGACATATGATCAGTTTTTCGTGGAGCATATTTTGTTATAAAATAACAAGGCTGTTAAAAGGTAACAAGAAACATCCAATTATCGTGATAAAAAGATCCAAAAACTTCACAGAAAAAATTCGAAAAAATAAAAAGAAAACTTTATCCCTCCTGCTAAACTCCAAGAATAAAAAAGATCCCCTTTTTGAATATCTAAAATCCCGAATTCGGTCCTGCATGAAAAACGATGACAATCGATATGTCATTATGGAGATTCATTCCCTCTGGACAATTTATTGTTCCAATTAGCTGCGATAAATTCGAATATATTTTACTCTGACGGCCTTCCGAATGTTTTGAAACCTTTTTTAGGACTTTTCGGAATTGGTTTTTCGGCCGTTAGCTGTTTCTGTTTGTTATAATTTCCCTTCGTATTACTTCTTTTGTATTAATTTCTGTTTTGATACCGTAACCATCTGAAAGACACTGTTTGTGTTCCACGGAATTTTTATTTCAGTGCAATTTGGCTGGATTTCTCCAATCAAGGTGAAGACATTAAATCGCCAATGAACTCTGGATTGTGTGGATAAATCTTTTTGAAATATGGGAAATTTCAGTTGACTACACCAGATCCAATTATTCAAATATTTTTGTGAACTATTTTAGAGGATGTTTTTGAGCCCGGATATCCCTTTTTCGATTTCGCATTAATATCCCCGTTCAAGATTAAACTATTTTGTTTAAGATGTTGTCCATTAAATGCGTCACCCAAATTTTAGGCTTTGCGCCCCTCTTTTGACTCTCGGCGGAATTTTTCTTATGGAGTTTAGTACCGCAGTCGAACTATCGCAGACCCTCCTCGTGCTCCCTAAAAGTGGGACGTATTTTATGGACAATTCCTAAAACCAACCAAATTTAAACTCACATTCTAAAACTTTTAAGATACTTTTAGCAATAAGTTTCTTAAAACTGCTTTCCAGTTTTAATTGCAATACTTTAATTATGGTCGAACATACAAACCTTTTGTTACAAAAAATTCCAAAAACTCCTCGCAAATAAACGCCATCCACATTGTCGAACGTTTCATTTTCCATCGAATTGGTCACAATTCATTCGAAACCTTATCAGATAGAAATTTAACGAAACGAAAAAGCGGATCACATTGCCGCTACCGAAAATTCAAATTTTTACTTCCAACCCAATCTTGTTAAACGATAAGTTAAGACAAGTGAGGCGCGAGGAATCACCACAACTCCTTAAAAACTAAACATCACAAGTCAGCAAATCGGCACCAATAACAACAAAACAATCTACTTTGGGGAAAGATACAATGGACATAACCAGTAGCCGGATAGCTGTTAAGTGGAATCTCTTACCATTTTGTCCATTGCCAACCAATCTCAGGCGATAGACTTGAAATCAGATGGGAAAACCTGGCTGTGTTTCACTATATGTCCACTAACAAAACCACAATCAAAAAGCATCAGGCAGGTACGAGCTAAAGAAAATTAACGTGAAAATAAGATGAAAATAAATAAAAGCAGCACTCGGCAGCCGCGATCTCAGCCTCCGGCGGACATGTACCAAAATAAGAACTTAATCTCGGTAACATCACTCTCTGAGCTTCGGATTCGGGGATTCTCTGAATGTCCACTCTGCATCGAAATTGAACTTCAGATCGAAAAAGAAACGCATCTTCAATTCCTTGGAATTGATCTCGACATATGCTCCTAATGATCTCCAGATTGGGACTTCTGGTTTATAAACGCATGCCCCATGAATTGTTAAGAAATCCAACCTGTCTGCCCGCTGCCCCTAGGGACCATAATACGAGGGCTTTATTCAGTCCTCCATTAACGTCCATATCTTTTGCCGCCCTAATCCTGTTGGACTAAATCCCATGTTGAAACCACTCGATGAATGGTAATATTGTAACCACTTCGGACCAAAAATCCAATGCATTGCTGGCTAAGGAGAATTGAAGCGAAACATAAGAAATTGGTTTGGCTGTTAAACAGATAACATTTGAGGTTAGTTGAATCGTAATAAAGCGTAATTGGCTAAAGACAGATACGAAACGAAAATTAATGGTTTCAATAATCCAACAAATTTGTTACTTTTAACGCTATAAGAGATTACCCGTTCACCTTTTAATAATAATTTAATAAACACTTTATTAACGAAATGCGATACACATACTTTATATGTATGTGCAACAATCATCGAATAATTTATTAAGATATTTAACCCTTTTTTAAAAGAGTCAAAATATCGGAAAAAAATGCAAATTTGTTCAAGTTTTATATCCCTCTCCTCCTATACTATACATTTATAAATGCTGTCTTTTGAATTTACATGTGTGCAATAATTTTTTATCAAATACAGTGACCGGAATTTGTAAAGGTGACACTCAAAAACCGTCTTTTTGACTACAGAGAACCGATCTTCAATCATTGTGCAACGCACCGTTTTCAGGAAATTTATTGTAAGTGTTAAAACATTTTCATTTGGACATTGCTTTTTACGAAAAATGGCTTTTGTACCAAATTTGAAGTCTCTAGCTCAATATCTTCGCTAGCTATCGTACAGCAAGCATACAGAATGACCGTGAGGAGAAAAATTGTGAAAAATTTTGTCCAAAACTCATTACAAACCCCTTTAATTGTCGCGAAAAATGCAAAAAAAACGGAAAAGGGTGAATTCTCGAGAACGGTTTAAGATAGTGTATAAATTCGTTTGGAATATTTTCAATTTTTCACACAAAAAATTATTGAAATCGCTAATATTGCCTTAAATCGCAAAAATGAAAGTCAAAACTACTAAAAATTTGAAATAACCTGCTAGTTCGTTCTAGATTTTCTTAGCGAGGGCGTACACGGAGCAACTTTCGGTCATCAGCATGCCGCAACTTCACCAAATTGTAGGAAAGAAACGAGTGCGGCAAGAGGGGAAAAGTTGCCACTCGAAAAGTGTTCTTCTCGTCTTCTTTTACGCACACAAACACACACATGAGCGATCGCTTGTTGTAAACAAGTTTTTCCTACTAAAAAGTGAAGAAGCGTGTACGTCGGAAAGGCATTTTGAGGACCAAAAGTTGCCGCGACGAGATGAAGCGTGTACGTTAGCACTTGGATATTTCCATCATCCCTGATCTACATCCCCTTCCAACAACGTAAACATTTTCTATCATTTTATACCCTGAATTAACTCATTGCGTACATTTTTTTTCTGTTACAAATTATATGTATCTCATTTAGTGATTCTTAGCTCCCATTTCTCAATTGACTGTCAAGTTTTTTTTACAGATGGCTGTCACCATTTAACCACATCAACATCAGCAGGTAGACGAAAATGTTCGCATTTGATGAGGTAGAAGAAAAACACTCCGAAGACTGAATTGAATCCAATTTCCTGCCAATAACAAGGTATCAAGACGAGATTCCCATGCAAAGGTACATACATTGCTGCCTCAAAACGAGAAATTAATTAAAAGTACTCGATCATTAATAAATTTCTAATTACAAGATAACTCATTCCATAGAAAGTTTATGTAATTCATGCCAGTTCGATACTCGGATTAAATTTCAACGTGGATTTCATATAAGTATTAGCGATGGATGTGTATCTATCAGTGCCAATCTATAATAATAGAAATATAGGTAGCATCAGGCAGGATTTATACTTGTAACATTAGTCAAGTATATTTGGCATGGCAATTTTATCGTCTCTATAGCTGCAGTCAACAAATGGTCATGGATTCTCCCTCCGGACTGGTCTGAGATTAGTTCTTATTATTTATCGATCGAATGTCAAAGACGTGCCAAGTATTTATAATTGGGTCTCGTTATTAGGTATCTTAAGCAATAACTTGTTCCTTCCAATGATACTGACTTGTGCACGATTATGATTCCATGAGACTGTTAGCTGCCTGATGTTGCTCTATTCCTTTGCAGATTAAAATTTCATGCTGTTAATTGGTGTACTGTAATTATGTCCAAAATGTCATAATATCTTAAATTTTTAAAGGGTTTTTGGCATCTTCCGTGGACAAGAGAAGATATTAAAAAAATAAATACGATACTTTATTTTTTTACACTCTATATAATATCTTACATAGGATCATATTAGATTTAGTATTACATTTGTAACTCATCGTACCAATCGTCGGAAACAAAAATGAACTACACCAGGGTGTGTGAAGTCACAAAAGATTTTGATTTCCGCATGTCCGTCTGTCTGTTTGTATGTCTGTCTGTCTGTCCGTCAAGAATTCAGCCTGAGACTTGAAATTTTTTATAGTTACGTTTCTCGTAAATGACAAGGCTAAGTTCTGGAACGGACAAAATCAGACCATACAAGCGAAACAGTTTTTCACAATTTACTCGCAAACGCTGAGTCGTTTTGAAAAATTTATAAAGGTAAAATGTGTTTAGAATATGATTTTAAATAACCGTTCCATACATCAAAATCCTATCGCACCACTCCTCCTCCCTCTCCCATACAATTGGATATTTGGTATTTGATGATTGGCCCCTGGCAATTGTGTATTGATCTCTGTCGGTGACTTGTTGGTGACGATGCAGACAGGGAGAAGAGTTCAAATTTCCCTATATGAAATAGGAAAACATAAAACATTACTTTTCAGATCATAATTTCCAAAGCCCAAAAAATTTAGAAAAAAAAAATCTCGAATTTCTTAAAGGTTAAACGGCCCTTGCCAACCACATTTTCCGTCACAGTTTTTTATAGTTTTTTCCACATTGATTTTATGTTACCTTAAGTAGTTTATGAAGCATATCATAATTTATTTTATTAGTTTAATGAACTCACCATCCATCCAAACTGCTGACGCTAAAAGACCAGTCGCCACAGCCAATAAATAAAATTTGTGATTTGTGAGCATTTGACCATTGTTTAACTTGCATCGATCCCAGTTGATCCAACCTCAGACGCGGTAACTTAATCCCGAATGGCTCTGGGGGTCTTAAAGGAGTCACATTCATCTTAATATGCACCATGAGCATAATAAAAAAAAATATTTTAAATGAGAACTTTTATTACCTGTCAAAGCAATGAATGCATTAGAGACCTTATTTGCCATATTTTATGTTAAATTCACATGACTACCCTCTTAAGATCTCTGAAAGGCACCTCGCTTAATTTACTTATGTTCAGAAATTCATTCTGGCGAATAACTGGCATCAGACAGAAACGGCATTTAACATAACCATAAAACTTTTGATCATGAGACCATATCGAAATTGTGTTCAAATCAAGGTAATATTTATATTTACCGTCATCAGATGTAGTTAATACAATGATCACCTGTGGCAGTTAAAGGTTCTAGAATAAATAATTGTAGCCACAAATTTTCTATTAGTGATTTCTAGTCACTGTATTATTTTAAACATAATTGCATAAGTTAAACAATAGGAGTTTTTTCATGTCGATTGTTTTTCAACTAAAAATTGCCTCTAATTTTCAGAAACAGAATCATATTTTCAAAATAATTTATTATTTGTTTTGTTTTACCTTTTATCAGCCGTGAAGATTTCTCTGTTAACCTCAGTCGTGAAGGTTCGTTTTGCCTTTAATGGAGTTTCTACTTCTTCTAAGTTTCCATAATCTATCCAATAAGTAAAACAATTTCTGTAACAGAGAGCAGGAGAGTGACAACTAATCTGTCTGATGAAGGTTTCGTGTCTCCCCTAAGCTCGAAATAACTCGAGCTATATGGTAATAATAACACAGTGTACTGGACCGATAGCAAGTTATCAGAAAACAAAAACCAAATATTATATTTTTTAAGCACAGTTGAAAACCTTTCGCAATTTTCAAAAATTATAAAACGTTCTAAATAAATTCAAATACGTAAAAATTCTTAAAATGATAAATGTAGGTAAGTATAGATAAGTTATAAGTTATATTTCAATAATAATTCGTGTCACTAATTAATTAACGCATTCCGCAAATAAATTTTAATTTGTAAAACTTTATCGATTGATTTGTCATGTACCATATAACGAATGCCAAATCAACACTTAAATAATTTGTTCAGCTTTATTGACTTTTGCACTCGAATTACTAACTTATAAAATCAGAATTTTTAACAGCATTCTTTTAGCTACAAATTTACAAATTACTGCACGCTTGTTTTAATTATACTGAAGTTTTAATTGACCCCATATTGCCGATTGAAATGTCTGTCATAACTGAATAATGAAAAAATTAATTCAGCCATACAGTATCTATTAGTTCCAGTGACCAATCATAACATGATTAAAATAACCACACTTTCAAAGACAAAAAATTAAAAAAAAAATCTTTCTTTTGTCTACACGGCCGGGAATTCGTTGGAAAAAACAACTACAAACCTTAGTTGATTTTGAGTCAACTTCGTTCGTAGTTAATTCAACTAAGACACATTGTCATTTGTCAAAATCATACAATTTTCATTGTTTAATTCAACTTCTTTGCGTGATTAAATATTTTTTTTTTAAAAAGAAAAATTGTAACTGGAACGAAAAATTTTTGCGGCTTTTTCGCTTTTTATAAAGCTTTTTCACTATTTTATTATTTTCTGCAAATTAAGAGCAGTTTTTGGGTTAATAGACAACGCTCTTTCTGAATTTCTGATCGGTTTTTCTGTAACTCATTCCGTTCCTGAGATAATGAGTACTTTTTACTCATTTGCAAATTAATTCATGTCATATCCAAGAATATTTTGGTTTTTCAATAAGTGCTGAATTGTGCCATATCCAAGAATGTTTTGTTCTGCCTCATACATGACTATAGCAAATCTACAAAAATTAGTCTGAAATAAGTGTAACTGCACAAATCAGCACTCAAGTGGCGACATAATCAATAATTTTAGCAAAATCCAAAATTTAAAAAAACCATCTCGCTTTTAGACAATTTCAGACCATTTTTTATAGCCCTACTTGCCATAATTTCTGTCAAAAGGATGCATACTACAAAAGCCAAAACCATGCTAGTTAAGCAATTTTATTACCTTCGCCATTTGCTGTTGGGAGTCCTTTTTGGTTTAATATATAGATATACCTTTACAAGTGCTACAAACATATCAATAAAACATATTTTTACCCTCGAAATATTTCTGAATGGTCAAGTAACAAGCATATTCAATTAAATTTTCTCTAGTTCTCACAAAATATAAAATTGTTGAGAAAAAAGTGTTTTTTTTTTAATGAAAAAAAAAACTGAATCACAATTCATTCATGAATTGACCATTCGAGAAACTACAAAGAATCTTTTATTCAAAACATGAACATAGAAAATTTCCAGGACATGCATTGTTGTGAAACTCATTCCGTGAAATTTATCGTCTCATATTTAGATAAAGGACTTTAGATAAGTTATTGAGCAATTTTGTGGGATTATTGATGTTACAATAAAATGAATTCAGGTGCATTTCTATCAATACGACAAATTGCATGCTGGAGGTCCCGATTTTTAGGGACATAGACAATACACAATAGATAAAAAGTTGAATTGAGTGTAGCGAAGTGCAATAAAAATTATGTTATTAAAAAAAATTACACAAAAGAATATTTCAATTCAGGTGTTTTATCACAGTTCTACGATTGTACCTATACTGGTTGGATTGCTTGGGATAGTGTGAATGTTTTTAACCATGTTTATAGCAGGAAATCCCCTCCCCTCTAACCCCATCTCTTGATATCTCTTAAACTAGTTAGCTGATTGTCATAAGATTTTTATTATTAAATAGCGGACTTTTAAAGATCACATGAAACAAAAAAATCACCAAAATTGTAGGCTAACTTTCGCCACTTTGACCGCCTCTCTTAATATCTTGCAAATTTTATAAATTAAAATGATTAAGAAAATATTTTTCGAAGAAAAATACCGGCTCACGCATAGTCTAGTCGAGCGATGAAACTGTGATTTCAGCACCTAAAAATTTAAAAAAAAAAAAAGAAAATTTAAAAAATTCTACAAAAATTATCTTTTGTTTATTGAGTATTCTAAAGAAAAAAAATTCCAGCCTTTGTGTCTTCCAATGAGCACTCTTAAAGTTTCCCAGCAGAAAACCCTTTGTGAGCAAATTTATTTAAATGATTTAAATTTCTCCCAAAGTCAGCCATAACCTCAATCCATATGAATCAATTTAAGCCGATAACCAAAAATGTAGAAATTAATGGACACCATTGACCATTTACGGTAGTGCAATTAATTACATCGAAATGTTGACCATCCCTCCTTTTCCGGTGAGTTAGCTTCTTCGAGTGTGTACCAGGTTCTTGTCCTCTTAACTCCAGGTGATTCGTTACGTTGGTGGATTGCCGCTTCGACTAATATAGAAATAATAAGAAAAACTGACTTTAACAATTTTAATTCAATCGCATAATTTGCTGCAGCATTACGACAAACTGCCATTGTGGTGGCTACTTTTGTTTCTGCTCCCCAAGTTTCTTCCTTATGTAATAAGAAGCAAGAAAACAAGACAGCAACAACATCCCGAAACTAATTTGGGATTCTGGTCGAATAACAGCCCTGGAATCCTGTTTTTCCGCAGGAATCCTATAGGATAAATCGAACTAAGTTTGTATAAATGTAGGTCTGCTCCTCTTGTGCTATATTTATCGAATGGTCGAATATCAAACTAAATGGCAATCATTCGATATGTGAAAATAAAACGAATTGGCAATTTTGAAAAGTTTTCTTCTTCATTTCTCGCAACTCAATTGTTTTTTAGTGCGATTGGAATTTTTTTCCGTAATTTGTCATTTGTTTAATTGGACAAAGAAGACTCTCTGTCAAAAATGGCTGCTTTATTGGATGTGGTCTGGTTAGACGTGTTGGCCAGCATGAAGTTTCTTCCCTTCATGATGAGAAAAATTAGTCCTTCATTTCGATGCCACAATTCCAATATAGTGTAGATACTATGTGTATATCTAGAGAAACTTTATGTGGTAGTCCAAACACGATGGATATTTAAGCGAAAAATAAAATGCGGAATTTTAACAAGCTGTTCGTTTTTGTGTTTGGAATTTGAAGATCTCGAAACTTTCTGAATTAAAAAGATCGAAACTCCAAGTTTTTCCAAAGAAACGAACAAAGTTCACATATTTTCAATTCGGATACCATTTTAAAGACGTAATATTACTTCCTTCAGTTCAACCCAGTTTTCAACATCGTTTATTCTTATTGTCTTTTTGAGTGATCGAGAAACAAGTCTTGAAAGCAAATTAATTACATTCTGACTGCTTTGCTCCTTAATTGACTTTTTAATTGCATCCCGTCACGGCATTTCAAATATGGTACAGTTATCGATGTGGTGTGTTGAATTATTAATAAGGAGAAATTTTTATCCATGTGCAATACTTGCCATAAAAATATGCTTACATTGTATGATTTATGATTGTGGACATTTTTCAGAACTTGTATAACACGGCATATTTTTCTTTCAATTTATTTGTATACAAAAAAGCGTCTTTAAACTAAAAAAAAGTTAAAATTCAAAAAAAATCTTGAGTTCCAGGCTTTTGAATTGGTGTGCTAAAAGAAACAAATAGGAAGTTACATTACAATGGAAACATCTGCTTTTTTATAGCCTACATTCCGAAGTGCGATTAAGCCTCCTGAGTGAAAATTTCGTAACAATTTTTAGTTCTTAATGCGCACCTACAATTTTTAATGTATTGTAAACCATCAGTGAATTGCAACATTTTTAAGGTTTTTTTGTTGCAACCGATTGACAACATTATGGCAGTCTTTAACTGATGGTGTCATTAGCATCAAGCAGTATTTTTTACTATTTTTTGGTAGAGGTCTAGAAATACAAAAAAAATGAAATACATAGGCAAGCAATCAGGTCGGTAAAAATTGCAAAAATATAGTAGCAACCTCGCGATACACGCTGTTGCCTATCAGAGTGATTTGGCCATCTGGTACGTCTTTTTAAGTAAAACGGCACGTATGTGCAGTAAAATGTGCAGTAAAATTGAAGTTTGAAAATTTGAGAAATCGCTCTGGTAAACCACAACGTGTATGGTTAGCTTAGATTTGTAAGTTTCGGCTAAAGAATAAACAATTTTTAGACATCTTCTTATCCGTCGGTCGCGTCAGTAATTAGCTGTTCAACGATAGCCTCGTAGCACGCGAAAACTCTGAAAGTAAGCCATTTAGGCCAAAGAAATTTTAATTATTATTCGCCCTATTGCTACAGAATAATAACAGCAAAATAAAAAATATATACATAGTCGTGTGGCGCGTATTCATAGTCGTTTTTTTAACACAGGTTTTGTTAAACATGAGTTTAAGCTCTCAAAAAACCATAGCAAGTTTGTTTAACAAAACCTGTGTTTTGTGCACAAAAACTATGCACGAAAAAAAAATCAAAATAGCAAAAACAAGATGGAAGACTCTAGAAAATGTTTTTCTAAAGGGTCTTTCAATAAGGACATAACAATTTTGTATTTTAATAAAAACGCACCCTAAAACTTTTTTTTTTGATCTGGCAATGCTAAAACGTCAGTCAAGGTTTACATTTTTATCATGGTGAAGTTCACGAACGAGCAATACCACACAGCTGGTCAAACAATTGACCTATTGAAGGAGAAGTTCGATAATCGTGTAATCTCGAGAAATGGTCCGGTCGAATGGCCACCTCGCTCATGCGATTTCACGCCGTTGGATTTATTTTTATGGGGTTATGTTAAGTCGTTGGTTTATGAAACAAGCCAACAACGTTAGAGGAGCTCAGGAACAATATCGAACCCGAAGTTGCCAACGTTCCGGCCGATATGTGTGGAAGAGTGGTGGAAAATTGGCTCCAAAGAATCAATCTGCAAACGTGCTCGCGGTGGCCATATGAACGACATCGAATTTCATACTTAAATGTGACATGTCCACTACACCTGGAATAAATTTCAGCCCGATATCTCAATTATTCTGTGTTTTATTTAAATAGAAAATTGTTATGCCCTTATTGAAAGACCCGATATATTAGCCAAATGACTGTTTAAGAACTCGAAAATGTAGAGCAAAAATATTGAACTTTTTTACCTTAAAATTATCGAGACACCTTAAAGGTTGAAAATTCCTTTGTAATTTACTATCTCTGTCCTACATTAATTGGCGACGTTAAATATAGTCAATTTTTTTTTAATAGTGTATAAACCAATGAATAGACAGAAAAATGATTAATGAGAACATAACGAACTTAACGACATATTATTTCCCTTGAGCTGTTGAATTGAATCGAACCGTGAAAAATGATTTAAACCGATCAATTTTAAAAGTGTGAAAAAGGAAATCTCCAAGTCATGTTTCTCATACATTCACCGAAATAATTCTAATAAATAACGTTTCAGTTGAACTGCAATAATAGAACACAAAAAGTTCCCATTGAATCACAATATTCCTCTTTTATCAATAAAAAAAAGGAATTTCACCTTTATTTACCGTGATCACATACTGTTCTTTTGCAAAGATACCGAAGAAAATTTTTGAATGGAATATGAAAATTTACTATTAAATGTGAAAGAAATCCGTATGACTTTCTTAATTCCATTTCTTTTTTTTTTTGGGTTTAAGAATGAGAAACCCTTTACTGAATGAATACGAGTAGGTACTTGAGGAAAGAAAGATTTTTTTTTATCTTTAATAAAAGATTATTCATGCCAATTTATCAATGAATTCGCACCAACTTATTAATGAAGTTGAGATTTTTATGTTAAAAGTTAATATTTCTCTAATAGCCACTTGAAATTTTCTTTTAATGGATGACCCGGCACGCAGAGACCACCTGGTAATGACTTTCAAAATGTGACAGAATGATTTTTGTGTTATTTTCACACTTAAAAAACTGTAAAGATCATTAAAAAACTGATACAGTTTGCGCTTTTATTACAAGCAAATTAGATGTAAAACTTTTTACAAAAATTTAATATTTTGGTTGAATTTCTTTGTGAAAATCCCAAAAAACTCTTTTCAAGTTCTTTCCAAAAATATTTTTTTCAAAAAATTATCTTTAGAAGTAATCGCATGTCTCAAAATGATATCCATTAAAAGACATTTCCTACAAAGAATGTTAGCATAAATTCACAAATATTCGCAGAATTAAAAATCACCCTTTCAAAATTATGACAAGTTATTTAATTAGAGATGTTCTGCTTTGGAGGTCAAATGTGATTGACACTGTTTAAGTAACAACTTAATCACATGTAATTTCCATCTTAATTTTCAAATAGAATCACTTTTCCATATTAATTTCCAAATTTTATATCCTCGACAGCCCTTTGAGGATGAGGAATGAACAAACTTCCATTAACCACAAAATTTATTGCCACAACAACACGAAACTGATGCATTCATGAGTGCATACTTGAGAATCCATTAAGATCAAAAAAGAAAGTCCATAAATTCAGGTCTTGGCGGAATTGCATCTCAACGCGGGAGGGGAATATGTAATATCGGAGGAGCTGATTTACAAAATACAAGTCGTACTACTAGAGTAGACTTTGTCGTATCAAAAGCAAAAAATATATATATACCAGAACGACCGAGTCTATCTTGGGCTGTCGGAAACACCCCGCACTATTAAAGATGTAAAATTCATAGAATCATCGAGTCCCACCCAGCTGTTAAATAGTGCATCGCGGAATATTAATTGCCTCACTTGTATCTAAGATGGTGAAGATGTTGGAGGTGCCTACTAAGAAATGGCCTTCTTACATTATAAATAAAACTTTCGGATCGAGTGGAAATAGAAGGAAAATGCATTGAGCAGTCAGAACGTGTAGTGTATCTATATAGGATTGTATTATTATTGAATAGAGTAAGGGAAAAGGGTCGCGTTCGCAAAGGGATTCTATATGCAAAGTAGAAAAAAAAGTCCACGAGAAGCGTGCGGCATCTCTGAAGAATTTTGTGTCATTAATTTGACGATGTTGGCTTTTAAGAAGCGTTTAGTTAATTGTCCTGCACTTCTTTAAAAAATTACTCATCAGGCGGAACCAACATTTTTACTTTTATTTTTAAAGGAACCAACCATGCTGCATTAAAATTGGAAACTTTATTTGATTTTGAAGAAATCCAAAATGTATTTTTTACAACGATTTTGTCATGATGGCAACAGTGGAAATTTGATGTACGGAAAGGTTGTGTAAAATCAATTAATCAAAGTTGGTAATCAGTTGGCAATGCTGAATTTCTTTTCGACATTTAACGAGAAGTTATATTGGAATATTTGTTTTAATTTTTGTTTCACTCGAAACAATTCCTATTCAAGTACCAGGCCACAATTGAATGCAAGAAAATTAATGTTAATTGAAACAATGAAGAATTGGAAAAAAATGTTGGGTGGAAGTATCAAGTTTCAGTTCCAAAAAATCAATGTTGGATCATCATCAGACCAACACATTGAATCTCTGTTGGGGAGCTGACCGCAAAGGATGCGGAGACGGAGGATAGTTCAAATTTTTGTACATAAATCAACTTACAAGTTAAATTTTCTCCTCGTGAACCATACTGACAGAATCCATTTTTTAAATTAAACATAATGACTATTAAATGCTAATTCTGAAACATATTTTGGTTCTAGAATTAATTCAAACAAAAAAAATATTAAAAATCCTGTTGGCGTAGGAAAAATTCAATAATTAATTAGAAGTACAGGACTTCGCAATTCGACCAAAAAACTGGGCACCAATCATGTATTCCGACACGTCTCTGTCTTTCGACTTCGACGCAGCTTTTAACTCTTGACTTCGCCATATCTGCAGCTTGAAATTTCGCGGAATCGTCACTATGAATCGAAACGTGATTCTGACTGTCACTCCAAGAAATTTGAAGCTGCTGATATGGCGAAGTCAAGAGTTAAAAGCTGTGTCGAAGTCGAAAGACAGAGACGGGTCGAAATACATGATTGCTGCCCTGTTTTCCTAAAAGAGTCTTTAAGTTGTCAGTCTCCGCAAAATTGTCCTTTATTTTCGGTGTTGAACCAAGATTTACAAACAGTTTGAATTTTTCAAGACTACACAAAAGTTTTTTCTGATAAATGGCCAGAATTTGTAGTCAGGAACTTTCCACAAAATATAATCTTCCGAGAGGTCCTTCAAATAAAGTGACTCGCAATGATCAGACGTTTTGCTCTTTTATTCTGGTCGTCCTACACACACAAAAACTGTTTGTGTCCCCTGAAATTGAAATTAGAAATTCAAAAAATAGTAATAATCTACTTAACAGTGTCGGCAATATCTTCAACTTACAAGATATATGTATTTATATGCGTGCATTATTATTTTGATTGCCGCATTACCAAGTTGAATGTCATAATGAGTAAGTGGCATCTTGAACTGAACACTAGTAGTCAAGTACTTAATCACTTTTAACACATGTCCAACGTGGAAAATTGAAACCCGAAAACATGAATTCGTGTGTTACCCGGGAATCTACATACATTTTCTAATGTAGTCATATTTTTTAGTTTGCAAACCAAGGAAGTAGACAAGGAGCAAAAAACATTTACCTAAGACAGTTGAGATAAGCGTTTGTAAAAATGCTTTATAGACTCATTTTCACAATAAAAAATCCATACCTATTGGAATAAAGATACAAAAGTACATTAAACAGATACTAATTTATCGTTTAATAACCGCTTAATGTGAACTTCCAATTCGTTAACAGCTTCCAAACAAAAAGAGATAAATTCAAGGAGTCAAAACATTCGATGTCCATCAGATTGCAGATCTTCGCTCAAATTACACGTTTAGCTTCAAGGAATAACTCAATTGGAACTTTTAAATTGCTCTAAAGGAGGAGTTTTCACGAATCGTATTTTAAATTAGCCCACAACGAGACGTTTAATATCATTTTAACGAGGATAACTGATTGGAAATTTGTTCTGGAATCGTAAGCGTTCAATTTTAATGACTTCATTTCAGATTTAAAACGAAATCAGCATTCGTTATGGTTAAAATTGGTGATAAATCCTTTAGCCAGGTTTAACATCAACATAAGGAATGAATAAAAAGATTCATTCTTTAACTCCTTCGGCCTGGCTGTAAATCTTTTATGGCTTCGGAGTTAACTCTTAATTAGATTTAAACACTTTTTACAATATCGTAGTTAATAGTATTGAAGGCTTTTTTTGTTTGCTATGGAAAATCTTTACAAGTTTATGAAATAATTAGAATTTGCCGGATTTAAGTATTTTCTATGCATTTGAGAAATTTGAAACAAATTTAAAAAAAAACTCTTTAGAAAATTGTGCTGTGGTGACAAGGACGAGGAAGACAACCCATTTTCTCTGTCACTGGCCAGTTCTAGATAAGCGTAGGAGAACCCGTCTAGGCAATCTCTTCCTAAACGATCTGAAGGACATAAAAACCACGGATTTCGCATTTCTACTCCGGTTCATCAAAAGCTCAAAATAGTTCCTATAAAATGGAGTAAAAGATCGTATGGATCCACGTGGTATCACAATAGGACAATTCCGGTCTAAGTGTGCCAATATTGGTAGCCACTCTAACCTAACCTAACTTAGTACAGTGAGATTTCAGTTTATGAACGTCTCAGATTATGAAAGTCCATAAACCCGGGTTCATTAAAAATACATAAAGCGAATAATTAAACAAAAAAGGTTTTTTTTTTTAAATATCAAAAAATCTAATAGAAGCTTTTAAAAATACAAAAAATTTAAAATAATACTTGTAAAAACAACAGCAATAGAAAAAACCTTCTAAAAATAATAAAGGAAAAAAACACTTTAAAAAACAAGTTTTATAACCTTATACACTTTCAAATGCACTAAAAAGTAAAAAACAAGTTTAAAGTTTCACAAAAAATGTTTTTATAAATTGCATGTTGTTGTGAAAATATAAAGTGTGCTGCGTTGCACAGTATGAAACCGCTATTACAGATTCAAGAGCAAATGCAACGTCACACACTATATTTTCATAGCAACACGCAATTTATAAAAACATTTTTTGTGAAACTACTTGTTTTTTACTTTTTAGTGAATTTTGAAAGTGTATAAGGTTATAAAACTTGTTTTTTAAAGTGTTTTTTTTTTTATTTTATACCTTTCGTCTGGAATTAGCCTACCAAAAACCTCCAGAAAAGATATTTCGCGGGAAATTTGAGCAAAAGGAAACTCACGTTATCTTTGCAGGACATTCCGTTATCATTACAGAATTTTAAATATCAGAGTCGGAGTCAGCGGCCCCAAAAACCCCTAAATGAGTTTTTTCCCCGGAAAATGTGAGTAAAACCGATACTCACGTTATCCTTACAGGACATTCCATTATCCTTACAGAATTTTAAATGTCAGAATCGGATTCAGCGACCCCAAAAACCGCCTAATGCCAGTTTTTCCCGGAAAAAATGGGAAAGGATATTTGCGACATCCTTACCGGACTTTCCGTTTTGAATTTTGAAAATCTAACACTGAATTCATGATCAGCGACCCCAAAAACCCCCTAATGCCACTTTTTCCCGGAAAAAATGGGAAAAGGATATTTCCGTCATCCTTACCGGACTTTCCGCTTCGAGTTTTGAAAATCTAACACCGAATTCGTGATCAGCGACCCCGAAAACCCCCTGATTCCAGTTTTTCCCGGAAAAAATGGGAAAAAGGATATTTGCGTTATCCTTACAGGACCTTTCGTTTTGAATTTTGAAAATCTAACACCGAATTCGTGATCAGCGACCCCGAAAACCCCCTTATTCCATTTGTTCCCAGAAAAAATGGGAAAAAGGATATTTGCGTTATTCTTACAGGGCATTCCATTATCCTTACAAGGATGGAGTAGTAAAAATATTGAACTGTCACCGGAACTACGCAAGGTAACAAAATTTCATCTTCCTAGTTTGCATAGTTTCGGAGATATAAGGGTCCAAAAATTCCAGAGATAGACACATACATAGGTAGCCAGCCAGCCAGTTCGCGACAAATCAACTTCATAGAAAGTGTCATTTAGAGGAAATCTCCCAGTATTATGCCTCTTGGGGAATACGTATCAACAGTAGCAAATCGGAACTGATCCTCTTTAGAAACGCCTCAGGAAAAGGACCTCCTGGTATAGCTAAGGTCTGCTCCAGACTGTCCATAAATCTGGACGGCCAGATTATTCAGTGCAAAGAAAACATAAAATATCTTGGCATCCACTTCAACAATCTAGCCAAATTCAATCTCCATGTAAAACATTCGCTGAATAAAGCAAATAAAGTATATGCATCGCTCTTCCCTCTATTGCATTATAAAAGTAAATTATTTCCGAAAACGAAATTACTTCTATACAAACAAGTAATAAAACCGATTCTCACGTACGGGTTTCCTTGTTGGTCCTGTATTTCTACCACCTGGGCAAAAAAAATAGAGCTTTTCGAACGTAAAATTTTGCGCAACTGTACATCAATGAAATTCAAATCGCTAAACAAGTACTTTTCCAATAGGGAACTCTATGAAAGGGCTAATATGACTCCATTCCTATCTTATTGCATCTCGCTATGGAAAAAACGCTCTGGAAGATTACAGTTTCATGATAACAGCTTAATCAGAGAACTACCTGAGACATATCGAGTTTCGACCCCCCAGTATTATCTTTCACCTTTCGACATACTCGACGAGGATATTCGAACAAACAACATGGACACCATTGGTGGTATAAATTTTTACCTCGGAAGAGATGCAATACATCATAGAGGCTAAAGCTACGGGAGCGAGTTGGCCTTCACTTCCTCAGTCTTAAAGGGTTCTTCTGGTAATTGCCATTTACAACTATTTTGCATTTTTCTTTTCTTGTTATTTATTTATTTGTTGTTCTTTCGTTTTGTTATTTTATGTAAGCATAGTAATACAACACCAGAATTGGCTGTAATCCAACACATTGCAGTTGGCTTTACTAATAGATAACTTACTGTTAACGCATACAATGTCAAATGAATACTAATCTAGTAGAGAAAGATTTCCTTTGTAAAACACAGGCACTGTTTGCCTACGTTGTTAAAAGACTAGCGTAAGATATATTCAAATGTTAATGTATTTTATACTTGGGCAATAAACTTCTATTCTATTCATAGAAAGTGTATAAAAATACCTTTTCATAACACATGCACCGAAAATATGCCTTTCGATGCCTCCGTAGCGGGTCGAAAGTTGCGTTTTCGGCCCTAGGGGCGAAAGTGCGATTAGCAGGCCGAAACTGTGTTTTCGCGACGTTTATGAATGAAACTGAACGAGTGAAGTTAGCTATACGAGCGCAGTGTGATTTACAATAGTTGCGCATTGCCGATTTCCATTTTTTGTTATGTTGATTTTTCATTTCAAAGGAAAGAAATTTAAAAATTAAAATCTGTTTTGACCAACATTTCTGAGTAATAAAACGAATGTATAGAATATAGTTGTTTTGTTTCTTTTAAAAATTCACTTGTGCTGAAATCAGGGGGCTTCGCCCCCCGAACCCCCTGACCGGGGCTCCGCCCCTGGACCCCGCATGTGGGGCTTCTCCCCCCAAACCCCCTTTTGCATTACTCTCCAATACCAAAATCGCGCTTAAATGGCATCTCAAGGCATATTTTCAATGAATTTGTTATGAAAAATTGTATACGCAACTCGGAGTGGAGTCACCGATTTCACTCGTGTGATATCTGCCCTCGCTTCGCTCGTGCAGCTAACTTCACACTCTTGAAATCGTTGACTTTCGCCCCTTGTTGCGTAATATACTATTACACATGCCAGAAAACAAATTAAAATAATTTCTATTTAATTTGGTTCGCTGCACTTCAATTAGTATATTTTTCAAATTCTCAAAAAAACGAACCGGAAATGATAGAATTTATTTCAAATGTCAAGCAAATGGTATTCAAATCAGTATTTAGCAATCATTAGCTTTCGAACTCAAATAACAATTTAACAAAATAATTTAAAACTAAATGGGTTCAATTGGTCCAATGACCCAATCTATTACCAAATCGAATTACCAATAGTTTTCATTCAATTGTTTTCCAACACTTTTCTGTTTATTTTAAACAAAAACTTCGATTTGAATTTCGTCTATACGTTAGAGGCACTGACCTGACGTTTACAATTTATGCAAAACTAAAACCTGCGCTGCTAATTAAATTAAATTCGAATGAATTAACATTGTTCGATTGAGCCTGAAATTTCAAAATGTTATGCGATATCAAAATAAATGAAAATTTGAAATTCCTATTTATGCTGAGTCGTTGCTATTTTCCATGCAAATTGAAATTGTTTAGACACAACTATGCTAACAAATTCAAAATTGTCATATCTCCATAGAACTCATACGACATAAAATGCAATTGTGTTGAATTGTTGCGGAGGATTTAAAGGGAAAATCAAGCCAAAACTCTTTTATACAAGTAGTAAATACAAATGTACATCGAGTAATTCAACACCGTGTTGTCGGCTAGCACAAAAATTCAAAACTGTGAAGAAACGCAGCAATTGAATGAATACAGGATGAAATGCATATAATGGCAATTTGGGGGCAACATAAAGGGCACTTTATGCAAGTGCTGAATTACAATTTCACGGACGTAATTGATGGGCAGGCAGCCGAAGGTTATCTAACTATTTGATCGTTCAATTGCACTTTGGAAACGATTTAGTTTCATTAATTTTATTGACTTTAATTCCCTTCGACCAAATTAAATACAAAAATTAAAAGTGAATTTTTAAAAGTGAACTAATCGAACTTCCTTTATCCGCATTGGAAATTAAGGCAATTGCATTTCCTGTTACAGCAAAGTTTTGCAATTAATGTCATTTAATATATTGAAATTTATTCCCTTTCGCATGACGGCGAAATTGACCATTAGCAGGAATTTATCGAAAGTATTTTGTTTTTAAATTAATCCTTATAGAATGGTGTATAAGCAATTCGCATGGAAAAATATACTATTTGGTCAACAACAAATAATATTTAAAAGAAAACTCAGAATCAGAGGCATTTTTTTGGTAGAAAAAATTAACTACATATCTTATTTTTTTTAGTTGCCAAGTATTATTACTAAATCCAAGATTTACAAACAAAAAACAGCAGAAAAATTTAACTTGAGTATTTTCTTACTTTTTGAATTTCGGTCGTTCAGAGGTTCAATTTTTAGTAGCCCAAAAAAAATATTAGGAAGAAAGATTCCGTTTAGTCCACTGCTTTCACCTACATACAGGAATTCTATACAGAAAAAATTGATGGGAGCGATTCCTTTAAAAATGGGAATATATATGGCAATGTATTCCAAAACTTAAAAAAAAAGTTTAACGATAACTAAAACAACAATGCTGACGTTCAATCCTTTATTTTATCTCCTATTTAGCCTTACTACAATTATCAGATCGCTTTCTCCTGTTGCGTCCGGTTACCTCCGACTCCTAAAAGGGACTGACTTAATCTCTCACTCTCACAACAGTGGCTTCTAGTGATTGTGCGTGACAAACGGAAATATGTACTAAAATAGCTTCCTATTTTTTTGGTACACATTCTCGATTTTTTGGGAATCACTACTATAAAATTCCACTGTGCCCACCGTTGCCAGATCGGGGGTTTTAGCCCCCGTTTTGGGGGTTTTTCGGCTCACGGGGGGTGTTTTGGGGGTGCTTTTTATTTTTTGAAATTCAGGGGTTTTTTCAGGGGGAAATCGTGATAGTTGAAATAAAATTTTTTCTGAATTCTTGTTTGATGTGAAACCTGTGTAAAGAATTTGCTTCACATGTTATAATTTAGCGTCATGACCCTTGTGTGTGCTACATAAAAATCAAATTCGGTTCACGTCGTTGAATATGATATGATTTTCAAATTCTTCTTTAAAGTCAAACTTTGTGCTATTTTTTTGAGAATTTTTGGTTAAAAATGTCCAAATTTATGCCCTAAAAATAAAAAAAGTTGCTGGTTGACTGTTTTATATACGACAATTGCCTAAATTTTGGTTATAACTAATTGTTGCAATACGAATAAAAAAATTGGGTGTTTTTATTCCAAAATAGCCCGTTTCAGGGGGTTTTTCAGGCTACAACGGGGGGACAATTTGCTGGCTGTCTGGCAACTCTGACTGTGCCACACTTTCCCATTTTTATAGAAATTGCTCCCATCCACGTGCGCCCATTCTGTGCACAGTGGACCCTCGGTTCATGATCGCCTCGGTTTGTGAACGTCCTTCAAAAACGAATTAAGTTTTCGAACCGGAGTTTCACTGTAATTTTCTTTACAAAAATTATGGAAAAAAATGTACAAGCTCTGAAAATACAAGTAAATTCCGTTGAATTTCAAAAAATCTAATTTGTTCACAAGTTTTCTCTTGCGAAAGACGATAACAAATAAAAACCGAACAATTAGAAGCAAGCAATTACCATTTATAAGAAAAGAATTTAAATAATTTAAATCTTCAATGCATATCGAATAAATAGAATTTAAAGATGCTCGCTTTTAAAAAAAAACATTACAGCATACTACTCTAGTAGTGATTACAATTGCAAGATCGCTTACTTACTATTCACAACTTCTGCATAATTGCATCGATTCGATTTCCACAGTTGCAATACCAGTTCCAATAGTTTTTCATATAATTCGTAATGCTCTCAACTCGCACGGTTATTGTTATTACCTGTGCTACCTTACCTGACTTTAGGTTTTATTGGCGAACAACAAAAGTCCAATTAACTAGTTACGGCAATGATTTTATTGGAACAAATCAAACAAATATTGCCATCTTAGTTGATATGGACGACACTAACAAAAGGCTAAACATAAGCAACATTAACTATAATATAGATATATAAAATAATGCCTTATTGTGGAAAATACAATACTACCCGTAGATATAGTAAACCATAATGTAATGTTCTTTATTTCTCAACGTGATACGCAATGAAAGTAATGCCTCCGTGAATCTGTTAACCCGTTGATCCGTGCAAAGAGAGATGTATTCATTAAAAAGTAACGATAAACATTTAGTTACTTTTCAGTTTAGGCCTATTACCTCCTGTTTACTTGGTATAGTCAATTCCGGTTAACGCAAAACGAATAGAATGGAGGTATGAGTTTTTTTCTAAATATAGGAAACCAGTTATCACCCCTTTGATCCTTTCATGGGGTAAGATGGAACCAATAATACGTATTCGTTTCATTTCAATTCAATTTCGATTCCATCATCTTGATATGTGTTCAGCGCGCCATTAATTAGTCATTATGCTATTTGTAAGTGAAGACGGGTGCCTTGTATTAACTAGATTCCAGGTAAATTGCTTACTTTAAAAAGTCACAATGTCGAGACTTGCGTTGCACGGAGCTGTACCCCTTTTCGTTCGCCACGCAATTCGTTCTACTGCCAATATATTGTAGATACAAGTATCTACCATACGCATTTGCGATCAGTCCCTTGGGATCTCTAAAACGGCATCAGCCATAGGAATTAATTTCTCAACATTCGTTGATGATAACTGACTATAAATGCAATCCCATCCAATCGTGAAACGTGATAAAAGTCCAACATTGAATGCTGTACAGAATTTATTCTGTCATTTGATTTCTATTTTCTGGCATTTTTCTCATTTTACCTTTCAGAGCTGTGATGGAAGACAGTTATGTTGCAATCAATTTACGGTGTAGAAGCTAATAATTCAATAAAATAGAAAATTATGCTAACATAATGATGGGAAATGATACAATAAATAAATAAATACGGAATAATCAAGTTAACTACTTATGTGGAGTATTGCAGAAGCCACGGGAAAGAACAAAAATCTAATTCCTACTTACAACATTGGCGAAATGACCCCCTCAGAAAGGGTCCTTTTTGACCTCTCGAAATGTATGCAATTTTTCGATTTTTGGCCTTTTTCCATAGAAGAACTCGTCCCATTTCAATGACACCAAAAAGGAAATACTTCTTTCTTGAGTACAAAAAAATCGATAAAATATTTTTTGAGAAAAAGTTCTCCAATTTTCGACCACTACTTTTAACGCCCGACTCCAGTGAAAATTTTTATATAGAAAAAGGATTTGACGATTTGAAACACTATTCAAAATAGAAGTTTACCTTGTTGTTGCTTTTGGGCAGGGAAAGTCGTTTATTAAAGTAAAACACAATATTTCGCCTTTGAATTACTTGCCTACTAATACGGTCATTATTCATAAATATATTAATCTAGTATGTTGTAATTTAGCGTACAAGTGTAATTCTAGAAGACCTATAAGTAGGGATGCAACATCGTTCATAAAACCTCGATATATCGAAAATCGATGTTTTTTTAAAGGCGACATCGATGTCAAAAAAATCGTCCTGAAAACCTCGATACCTCGATGTTTTTCCGATGTTTTGAAAAAGTTAAATTTAATAAATAATTTAGCCACCTGGCGGATGCTCTACTGTGGGTGGAGTACACCCAGGTAGAATTAACACGGTTTTAATTCTTCTTATACGTTGAACCACCAAAAACGCGTTAGTTTTCGAGATATTCGCAAAAAACTAATTTTTTTGAAATACCGGCATATCTTCTAGTAAAAAGACATAATGTAGCAAATTTTATTGTCTCCAAGTTTTGTAATACATAAGACTACTGGCAAATTGTTAGTTTCGGAATAAATCGCAAAAAACGAAATCGTAGTTTTTAAAATGCCGCCGTTTTGGTTACTTCCGGTTAACGGATTTCCACATCAGGATCAAACTTCCCTGTAAAATTTCATGGCTAGCTCTGGTATTTCTTGCGAAATCTTGTAGAAAGATGAAACCGAAAATTGATACAAAAGAAAATTTAAATCTTTGAGTGTCTATATTAAATCTATCTGATAACTAGTCCCTCCAGTCTTAAAATTAGTTTCTCTACTAATTTTATGAAGAGTAATTTTCTAACATCGTGGATAGCAACATCGATACCTCGATATATCGGCCTGTTCAACATCGAGGTTAAAACTCGATATTTTTCAACGATACCTCGATGTTTTGCAAACATCGACGTATCGTTGGCATCCCTACCTATAAGTAGAGCAAGTACCCCCAAAATACTCCTCTCATCTTTTCCCTCCACCGCTTAACATTTTTTTCCAATTTTCTCGAAAATGTCGAGTCGTATTGAAACATCTGTTTTTAGCCTCTCATCCCACCCCTTAGCCCGTTTTCAACGGATTCTTATTCAGTGGCCTTAAAACCCCCCTAACAAATTGCAGGGTCACCTGGATTTTTTTCAGGAAGAAAAACTACAGTTCTCCGGTCGCAGTCGGTCTGAAATTCGAATGTAGAAATTCTCGGGGACGGGGAATCGATATCCGGTATCCTTTTTGAGCTTTCAATATGTACACGAGTGTGTATTGAAAGTAGAGTGACTATATGTAAAACTAGAGGGTGACCTTCGGAAAACCGTTGACTGTTCAAAAAGTTTCGAACCGTCTTATTGCGAAAATTTTGTTAAAAAATCAACTTTGTTTTCAGTTTCTGTAACAAATTTATTCTATTTAAATTTTTTTAAGCCTTTGATCCACGAAAATTGTACTTAAATTAGTCAATTAAAACTGCGCTAATGATAATTTACTTTCGTCAATTTTTTGTGATAAAAACCCTTGTATCTAATTAAATTTCGTTCACTTCTTCGGGCACTTAAAAATAAATTGTTCAGTTTTTAGAGTACCTAGTATTCACTATATCGAGTGTTCATTATAACAATCGTGCACTGTATTAGAAATTGCATGGCAATGTGCTAGCTAGGAAAAATTTCACCACGATATTGAAATAGGAATGTTATTATTTTTCTATTGCTCATTATTTGAGAGACGTCACTATCTATTTGCAGATAAATCCAATGAAGCACCATTTTTATCTCAAAGAAATATCATTACGGAATTTTAATTACATCGAATGCCGTACAAGAATCCAAGTGAAATATAGCGTCATATGTTGGACATATGCACAAATTAAGAGAAGGAAATCAAACAAAAAGCCAGACTTGGTGACAAGTGGCTAATTAGAATAAAAATTAGTATCACCATTTTCGAATCGCTGGGCCAGAGGGGCTGTCGATCAACTGAGTCGATGGACGACAACATCAACTTATCAGCTAAAATACCTGGATATAAACAGTAGCCACATTAGAACGGGTACTCTACTTTGATGCATACCTGAGTTTCAATGCTCTCATATCCGTATTTTGAATTCAATAAACTCGCAAGTGCAAGTTATACCGTTTAGATATAGTAAAATTCACAATTCTTTTTTTAATTGTAGTTATGTAGCCACTGTTTCTATCACTAACATCCCCTTGACCACTCTAGCATTCAGTCTAGCATATTGCTCTATCCTTTTTGATTCCAAGTTATTCCAAAGACGAGTTTTTTTATTTGGTTTTATTGATGAAATACTCGTTGACAGCATCAGTTACTTCCACTGATATGTTGTCTGACGTAACATTTTTCTAAAAACCAATCAAGCTTATTCCCTTATCCTACCCCTCCAACCCAACATCCAGCATCTGTCTGCGGCGGAATCTGTATTTGCAGCATGCATGCCGATATCTATTATAAAAATAAAAACAAATAAATTTATATTGACAGATGTCACTCAATTTGAATATATGCATTTGGATCTATCTATCCGTTGCTGAAGGAAGCATGATCATATTGGCGACAGATAAACAGTCTAGATATACCAGTTGGATACCTTTAAGACCTACAAGACTACGCTTATGGTATGTCTATAAATCTATACAACGACATTTAGATATTTTTCTCTGATTTATAAAGACTTTTATAAATGTAAATCTAATTGTAACCAAGATACCAAAACCAATTCATTTTCAATTAATTTAAATGAAAATATCATACACAAAAGTATAAATTGTTAACAGAAAAACATCTTTCCATGTTTTAAAGATCTATCATGATCATTGTTCCCAATTTTTGAACACCTATAAATAATATTTTTTTTTCTAATTTATAGTTTTTACACCAAAAACGTTGTTCCCATCATTTGAAAAACGCGTTTTTTTTATTATAAAAAAAAGTTTGCAATTTACGGCAAATTTTTTTCCAGCCTCTTTCCGCAAAACATTTTTTTAAGTATGTATTTAACGAATTTCAAAAAATATAACATTAATCGTATTTAAAGTTACAAATTATTTAATACAATATAGAAAACTGAAAAAGTTTTTTGCATATTAAAACAAAAAATATTTAAAGAGTGACTTTTGAGATCTTGCAATAAAAATATGTATACAATCGTACTTTTTGCAAGTTTTCCAAAAATTGTGAGGTTTATCTCCAAACGTTTCCATTAGAAAAAGTTAAACCGTCGAAAAAAGATGATTTAACCATTTTTGAATTTACTGGTAACAAATTTCTACAAAACAGAATTTCTGGATGGAAAAAAGAAATCCCTCGATCGGGCATCACTTCGGGAAATTTTTGCAGCTCAAGGCGTTAGGCGGCATTCAAATTATCAAATTTAATAGTCAAAGTTTCTGTTTGTTGATACAGGAAACTCTCAAGACGTTTCGATATACAACGCTCAGTGTTGTGTTCCCGACCTCGATATACGACCACAAAAATTCAGTTTACAACGCCAAACTTTAAAAACAATTAATTTTCAAAACTTTGAACTTTAACCCCATTATTCAGAATTTACAGCTTTATGGTTTCTGCTATGTACATATATTTTTAAATGTTGTGACATGAGGCCTTTGCCCTCTGCAATGTTACTTTCGAAATCTATTTAAAACTATTTTACTGTGATAAAATCAATTCTTTACATAAAATGTATCAAAAAAGCGAAAAAAAAATATTTTTCGCTTGTGATTCCATCAAAATCTAGGAAGATTTTGATTTATTTTTTACTTTACACTACTATTGAACAAAAAAAAACCATCTGGTTGCTGCAAAGTCCTTTTTTGATACCAATTAAATTTAACAAATAGCTTTGATCGCCTTAATGCCGCCTTAATCAAAACAACCACAAACTGTACTCTGGCAGCACCGATTTTGTGCGACACATTTTTTCATTTTCTATTTTCGACATAATTTTCCAAAATATGTCACAAATATTGTGCCGGTAAAAATAAATAAAAGCACCTCAGAGTTTCACAAACGAAGTCACTGCGATTTCATGGTAAGAGCGACGCAAAACTGCACAAAACCCGGTTGAAAATGATTTTCATTTTGGCGAGCCGTATTCAGGGTTAGATTTTTTAATTGAATTATTTTCAGATAACATATTACGACTAAAATGCTGCCTGTTGGATACAGAGCGTCGCTCTTTCTTAGCAAGTGTATAAAGGAATGCGGTTCGAGGGTTTGTTGCAGCGCTATCCCCTCGCCCACACACAGCTTCATAGCGCTTCCGGCGCCCCTTTTTCTTGACAGGCGACAGCGCTTCGCTTTGAAGAAGGAAGAATTCCAGATAAAGACTGTCAAGCGAGCGGAACTGCTACAAGATGCGTTTGAGAAGAAACGGGAGATGCTGCTCGAGAGGAAGAACGTGCTGGTGCAAGACATCAAGGACAAAAAGACCAAAGTGAAGGAGAAGGTGCTGGAGAAGATGGAAACCATCGAAAGGGAGAACATCTTCACAATTCCAAACATTTTGACTGTCAGCAGAGGTTTAATGTCTCCCTATCTGGGCTACGTGATCGTCCAAGGAGACTACACATTTGCTGTTGGACTGCTTATCGCTGCCGGCATATCCGATATGGTAAAATTTTATCCTTTTAAACGAGATATTCGATTTTAATCCTTTTACTAAAAATCCAGTTGGATGGCCAAATTGCTCGTCGATGGCCAAAGCAAGCCAGCAAATTCGGCTCTTTCTTGGATCCTTTAGCGGATAAGCTGCTAGTCGGTTCCCTAGTCATTTCTCTGGCGTACTGCGACCTTCTGCCTGTTTGGCTATCCGGAATGATATTATTCAGAGATGTGTTTCTCATTGCGGCTGGTTTTGTTATTCGTTATATTAGCCTTCCACCACCAGTAAGAAACTCAATTTCTTACGCAGTCACAATTAAACTTTGATCATTTTAGAAAACTTTTACAAGATATTTTGACGCAACTCATGTGACCGCTCAGCTGGAACCGACGTTTATTAGTAAAGTGAACACTGCCGTTCAATTGGTCACCATTGGACTGAGTTTAGGTGCACCTATTTGGGATTACATCGGTTAGTATGGAAACTAGCTAGGGACTATCTATAAAAAACGTCATGCTAATTTTAAGCTTTGCGGACCCTTCTCTACATCGCAACACTTGCGATTTTTTGTATAATATTTGATATCGCAATCCCAGTGCTTCCTAAAAGGGTGACGTGTTTTATAGACAGCCCGCTGTTTAAATATTTCATTTATTTATTTAAAAAACAATATACAATAAGGCATAATATGGGATATTGTAGCTAATTTAAGGCCCCATTTACACTTGCGATTTTTTCTTGAATTTCTCCGCGAATTTTATTCTACCACATAATGCAAAAAAATAGCATAAATTGTCAAATTTTGAATTTTTTCGGATGGTTTTAAATGAAAAAAATCGAGTTCGGGTATCTTTCAGGAATAAGTTTCTGAATTTTGTGCCGTAGTGTAAATTGCCAAAACCTCGGTTGTAAATAAAAATTAAATGTTGAGTTTATTATAACCTATGATAATAACGAGCCAATTTGTACTATTATGCCCTAATATTTTTAAATTTTCTTTAACAATATCACAATATATTTATATTTATCGTAGATCACCCAGTGCTTAATGGTTTGTGGTATTTGACCGGTGCTACAACAGCCGTTGCCGCCATTAGTTACATAACCAAAAAGGACACATACAAAATATTAAAGAAATCGCGTCACGCCTAGTAAGAATTGTTATATATCATTGTTACTGTGACACTATAATAAAATTGCAATATTTTAGATCTGTAGATGGTATTTTATAAAAAAAAATGATATGTAAAAAAAGTAATTCGGGACTATATCGCCGAATACGATTCGAGTGGTTCGAATCATAATTTTTTTTGAATTGTTGGTATAAAAGACTAACAACAACATTTTTACAATTCGAAACACTTGTATCGTGTCTGGCGATAGGCCCCAGTTTAAAAAACTATCGTGTCCTTATAAAAAAGTTAGAATAAATTGAATAGACATTGTTTTATTTTTTTCTGAATCATCACGAAAGCTCAGTTAATTAAAACATCTACAGGTCGATCATTATATGGTGGATCTCCATTACTGAAGCATTCGACGTGTGCAAAAAATTGCATATAAATAGAAAGAGACAAATCTCTGTAATTGTCAGTGGGAAAGACAGAAGACGAACGCGATGTTTTTATAGGTAGTTTTATAGGATATACGTCATAGGAATTTGAACCTTATTCCATGACCACAACACTCAACTTTCAAACATTAGCTAGACTTCAAAAAAATCTCCCAACCGTGTGACAGTTGACATCGTCTTTAAATATTGTAATAAAATGGATTTGGATAGCAAAAAATTACTAATCGATATAATTTTCGATGAAGATAGCACAAGTGACAGTGACAATGAAGACCGTGTCGTAAAAAAAAGAGAAAGTTCTGGGTTCACGAATTTTACAAGGATCGGGACATAAATGGGGCATTTGTGAGCGTTTTTGGAGCATTACGTTGTATACGCGATCCGAGTTTCTTCTGCAAATATTTGCGAATGACGGCCACGCAATTTGAAGAGCTTCTCCAAATGGTTGGGCCATTAATTGAGAAGCAAGTAGTGATTCGCGAACCACTATGCGTAATTTTACAGCAGTCAAACAAGAAATGTCAAAACACAACTTAAATGTATTGGACCTCACTATTTGTTTACGGAGAATGTGTGAGTTTAATTTTATAGTTGCACACGATCTTTATAGGAAAAGTTAAAGTCGTTCAACTTCATCTACAAACGCGACATCTGGCGACGTGTGCATCCTATAAAAAAACTACAAATGCGACATCTGGCGACGTATTGCATTTTTTTGCACACGTTCTCTTTCTTTTTTACGAAGGCCTTTTTACGTAAGTGTGTCTCTATATTTTTGCACACGTCGAATGCTTCAGTAATGGAGATCCACCATTAGACGCGTCACTTTTCGTGACTCAAATTTTGCTTATTGTATTTGTTGTTTTGTATCAACAACACAGGCAATTTCGAGTCACGAAAAGTGACGCGTCTAAGATAATCGACCTGCTAGTCAATAAATTAGTACGATTTTTACATTAACAAGATAAAGTTGTTTAAAAAATAGCCCTTAAAGGGTCATTGTAAAAAAAATCAAAATCGAAAATGTAATACACATTCAAATTTCTCCCGCTAATCTATATCTAAGCTCTCTAGTTTAAAAAATCATACGGGTTTTTTTTTCTTTTCTTTTGATTTCACAACGTAGTGTATGTGAGGCTTAATTTCACAAAATTTAGTCGCCAAAAGCTGAGGAAGTTGGTAATTAAATCAAACAGAATCAAATGTTAAACAAAATAATCATTTTTGTATCTTATAGAGTGTGATTCAACGTATTGAACCCGAAATTTATCCGACAAAAACCTTCTAGAAAAACAATTGAGAATCGATAAGGTAGTTTTGTGTCAGTAAATTTTAAGGTTAGTTTCCCGCTTGTTATTTAAGTTGTCACAAAAAACTGCGATAAAAAAAATAGCGAGGAAATAATTTAATACTCCTAAGTAATTCAAAATGAGCAGAGAAAATGATACTAACGATGGAGAGATCCTCATGGAGCCACTATCAATTAGGTAAGTCAAAGTTCCCAGCTTAAAACAAAAGAACTAAGAAAATTCCATTTCAGCGATTTGCTGGAAACTGGGGCTTCGTTTCAAATCAACACTGATTTCGACGATAAAATGTTGGAGAATGACGAGTTTTTCGAGGACTTCAACATACAAGGATCCGATGACGAAAACGAAGGCCGAGAAGTAGTCCTATCCCCGTGGGATCGTACATTTGAGGAGCTCCGTACTCACATGGTTCAGATCAATGAACACATGTACAAACGGATTACAAAGGAAGGCGACGCCGACTCTGGGCCTGTGCCAGAAAACGCCAGATGTTTGCTGGACTACAATTCGTACTGGGAAAAAAGTTCAGAGCCCTTCGACTCGACATTCCTTCGTGGTCAGCCGATGACTTTTTACTGCGGAAAAAACCAAGTGGTAGAAGGCTTTGAGCTGGCAGTCAGGTCAATGAAGGCGGGGGAGGAGGCCCAATTTGTAATCTCATATCATTTACTCTTCGGTGAAATGGGCTGCCCGATCAGAATCAAGCCAAAGGCTGACGGCTTGTACATCATTAAGTTAATCAAATTTGAAAATATCGGTAACGAGAATGGCATCGATGAAGTATCGGACCAGGACCGCAACAAGTTCTCGGTCATCTTTGCGAAGGTACAGGATGTCCACCTGAAAGGTGTGGACAATTTTAAGAATGGCAACATTCAAGGGGCGTGTCGTCTTTTCCACAAAGCAGTCAACTCGCTGGAGTTTTGCCGCCTCAGTAATGAAGAAGAGCAGAAAGAACAGCGGAGCTTTCTGATTAAGCTGTACTTAAATCTCGCCGTGTGCTACAATAAGCTCAAGTTATATAAAAAAACTTGTTCCATGTGCAACGAAATTCGAAAGCTGACCGACATCAATTATAACTGCAAGGCGCTTTTCCAAGAAGGCCGAGCTCTCCTCAAGATTGGAGAGTTTGAGAGGGCAACACAGCGATTAAAGCGGGCACAAATCCTCGAACCGACCAATGAAGAAATCTCCAAAGAACTGAGACTTCTCGCTCAAGAATATGAAAATCATAAGATCAACGAGAAGTCCATCTGGCAGAAAGCAATGGGTATGGTATCCGAAAAGGAAAAGAAGCCTGTCGGCGAACATATCGAGCAATTCCGCGTTGAAATCGAAAAGTATCTGGTAGACTTCAAAAATAACGATAATACAAAACAATTGCCATTGCCTGATGGCCTATCCATTGAAGAAGTTGACTGTGTGGAAACATTGACCAAAGAAATCGGCCTTAAATTGCATATTAATGAAATCTGCAACAAAAAGAGCTACATGATTGTTAAAAATGTCGCCAGTTCATAGATTTTTCTTATATTTCTAGTTGTTAAGTTTTATACAATACTATTTTTTATACTTGATCAAATCAAAATCGTTAAAACGTAACATCAAACTCAGTCGGTTCTATTACCACTCAATTGGTATTCTGAAATTTACAACGAGTAATTCTACCCTCAAAACGTTCACCCCGATTGCGAGTGTCGTGTCGTTTTCGACAAGAGTCGTTTCACGTGTTGTTGTTAGTATTTTTCTACCAACAACTACACGTAAAACGACTCTTGTCGAAAACGACACGACACTCGCAATCGGGGTGGTTATTAGATCATACGGAATCGAACAGACGCAGCGGATTCAAAAATACAAATTGAGGGGAAATCGAACAAATTTAACGCTACTTTGGATTCCAGAATAGGCATAAATATAAAACGATTTTGATTTTTTTTGCGCATTTATCCGTGACTTCCCAAAAATGTATTAAGGGGCTGTCTATCAAATACGTAAATTTGAAGTCTATACCGCAGAATTAAATTACAGTACGGTAATTTGAATCAATAGAAACCGAAACTAATTCGAACCGCGGAGATTTTCGAATTACTGGATTCTTTTTTATAGTGCACATTTTGTTTAATAAAACAGTCTTAGTGGCAAAAAAAAATATATTTTCAAGTTAAAATTAAGTAACAATGTTCCTGCATTCAAAAAGTATATATGCCTATATGACAACAATCAATTCTGTACCCCAGAGGAAACTGTCGTAACTGACATTTTGTAAATTACAGGAGAGCCATTTTTAGTTCGGAATTGCAAACTTTTTATTGTGTATGATTTTCGGTAATTATTTGAAACTTTTGTAGTTTATTTTATTTTAGGACATTGTTTAAACAAAATATTAGTTGATATAATATATACGTCCCCACAATGTAGTTACAACAATAACCCCAAAATCGCGGTTTTGGCAGTTACGACAGTTTACCTCTGGGGTACAGAATTATATTTAAAGAAATTTGAAATTTTGACTTTAAAATAATGCCTGTACAGTTACGACAGTACATACCACCACGCAAATTTTGCTGGTAAATGCCTTAGTTATTGTATTCAAGCCATTTCCATGCTCGACAAGAAAAGTTCGAATTACGGAGACCAATATATCAACCACAATTCTAATTATGATTGTTCAAATTAGCGTGATTTTCGAATTATCGAGTCTCTACTGTATTTGTTTTTTCCGTATTACGTAATTACACCCAAAAAATGTTTTTTTTTACAACGAATTCAGTTCTGCTGCTGCCTCTGCTCAATTGGAGTTATCCCTTTAGAAGACATTTCGCGAACTGGCAGTCAATTCATTTTCAAAATGACTTCGTTTATAACACAGCTACAGTCCCTCGTATTCCAGAGGCATGAATTTTGCTCGTATGCTTCATTATTTTAATTATCTTGTTCCTAGTTAGTCTTCTTTCGCCAGTCTGAGAGTTCTAAAAGCTAAAAAATGAATTAAAAAAAGTGGATTCATAATAATTTAATAGATTTACCTCAAATTCTTCATTTTCCGCGATCTTAAAAGTATGAAACGTCAAATTACTGGCATGCCTGTACTGACTACAAAAATGTCCCGTCAGTACAGACTTGTCAGTGCCAGTAAGCATTTACATGAGTCTGTGTCAGCTCTACTGTCGCGTGTAAAGGCCCTATATTCTGTCTTTAGATTTTAGGCGCCTGCCTCGACCCCTTTTCGCGCCTGAGTATTTAGACTGGGACTTTATAAGAAAGAGCTGCTTCACGATCGGAATTGGAAGTTTTAAATTGAGTTTTTGACTCTGGAAATTGCTGATAAAGTTCAATTAAATACAGTGTTTCGTTGTTTGTCCCAGTTCGACATAATTATAAAAACTCTTCACTTATTTCTTTATTACAGTGGAATCCCGATAATTCGTACCCCGATAATTCGTATATCCCGCTAATTCGTATGAATTTGCTGGTCCCTTGAAATACGAATTATTGGGATTCTACTGTATTAACAATTGAAAAGGAATACATGAAAACAACACAATTGAGGATTGTGTTAACCAATCAAAGGCTGATGCCCCACAAAAATGGAATTTCTAATTCTCGTTCGTGTTTTCCTTTCACACTCTTCACTTCGCCTCTCGCTGACAAACTGCTCTGGCAGGGGCCTGGAAAGTCTCAATCTAAACACAAATTGAAAGAAAGTCTGATGGCAAAGAAAATCAAAACACGTTAACAATAAAACAAAGTACAAATATTAATAGCAATACTATTCTGAATGTTTTAAAATTCAAAAAAAAATCTCGAATAAACTTGATTTGACTGTGAACAGATTTATAACAACAATAATAAAAAAAAAACTATTAAAACAAACAAAGTTGTTGCACTTTATTAACAAATCAGCTGCATATTATGTAGCGACGATGTATTTCTCTTGCTTGTACATTTCATAGGCAAACTCTTCGCTATTTCTTGGATTATACTCTAAGCCAATGTAATCGATCTCCAAACTGAAAGCACCTTCGTGACCTCCTCTGGCACCCACCGAGAAGCCAACGTCTGTTATTCGGTCCAGAGGTATGGGGAATTGTCTATCTTGGACCCTACCTTTTGATGCGAGGAAGAACTTGGAGAAGGGGATCTAAAACACGAATGTAAAATAAAAATATCTGAAGTGAATGGCACATGACTTTCTTATACAAAAGACAAATAAAACATTGGTTTATAAATTTTTTTTTTTTTTTTTTGCAAAATGTGAAATTAATTGATAACGGTAAACTACGATTTATGGTGAAAGGCAAAAATATTGAGAATTTTAATATATTCAAAAACCTAGTTTACAATTCGACAAGACGCTTATTTTTTCACCTTTTAATGAAAATATCTTAATAACGGTAAGATGTAGCGAATAAATATTGGAGATTGCTATTCTCATTATTTCTTCTGATACCTACAACCAGCTAAAAACCGTTAGTAATCGTAAAAATCTGTTTTTTTTTTTAAATAACGGTATATCTCAATAACGGCTTGAGATACGGAGTTCTAGCCAAAAAAAAAAGTCTAGGAAATTTCATTGTCTCCAACTTTTATCATTCATAGACTATTGAAAAATGGGTAGTTTCGAAATAAAGCGTGAAAAATGAAATTGTAAAGTGTTTTGCCCAAATTTAATTCAATGTAAGTAAATTTACCTTTGACACCTGCCAATGAGGTCCGCCTCTTGTGTACAAAACGTAGTGATAAATATCGTTCCACATAATATCAAAATACCCTTCCGTATGAAGATTTATCAAGTAGGATCGTCCATCGCCTCGAACTCTTAACACTAGGGTATTATACTGTCGCCAATCGTACGATGTCTCACGTTTAAAAGATTTCTACAATTAATACAGAGGTTTTGCTTATAATTATAAAAACAAATACTTATATTAAGCTCATCTCACTCATCTTCTTCCCGTTTTTAAGCATTACTATTATTAGCAAGTGAATTAAAAATAAATTTACCCTTGCTCTCAGAGTTTTTATATTCGCATAGCCTGATCTTTTGATTCTGCCATCTTTTGGGAGTTCCGATTCGACATATCCCGAGAAAAGTCCATATCCAGAACTGCTTATTTCAAGCGAAGCGACACTTTTGCCCTCATTGTGATCTGAGTCTGTTGTCACTTTCCATTTGTCGGTGTCAGTGCCATTCCTAAACTGCCAAGCAACATCCGTTTCCCCTTGAAAATGAGCGGTTTTCATCTTTATGTCAAATTGCAGGTAATTTCTAACGGTAATTACCTGGCCGAAATACCAAAATTGGATCGCTTTCTAGCCTCTCCTTGACTTCTTCCGTCCACAATTGAATTTCCGACTTCAAAAGTAAAAATACAAATATTAAATTCATTTTTCAGAAATTGTTTTATAACTCACCTTGAGTTCCTTGAGTCCATCAAGGATTAGTTTCTTTTTGGGTATCTTTGGCATGTCACGATTGTAGCCGCCTTTCTTGTCTCGTTCCCAGAAGGTTTCTTTTCGTGCGGTAGTATGAAATCCAGAGATGAGACTCCCGGAATTCTTTTTTTGCGGCTCCACAAAATTTCCGACACATTTCGAGGTTAGGTGTAGACCGATTGGAAAACTATTCACATTTCCACCTAATTGATGCACTAGATAACTACATATTCGCAATTTATTCATAATTACTAGCATTTTTCATCTTTATCTTAATTGGACTTAATTCATTTTTAGAAAAAATTGTCCGAAGAAATGCAAATAGAAAATTTTGACAACTTCTGATTTGCTAGGTTTGGTTTTTACTTGTGTGTTTTACGAAAATAGTTCGTATTTCCACGACAAAATCCATTTCGACTGAAACCTAGAGTGTCTCTATGTTCTGCTGCATGCTTTTCTTTCTTGAAAACTGCGGCAATTTTGAAAATTAAATTTTTTTATGTTTTTAGACTGAGATAAAAAGATTTATTTTTTTAAGTAGCCGAGGACCAATATTTTATTTTCAAACTTTTCATTCAATTGAAATTTTTTTTCGCGATTTTCTGTTAAACTTCCAGGAAAAAATAGAAGGAAATATTACCAATTCCAGAAGATTTACGTTTATAAAATCAGGAAGTAGACCAACTTTCTTTAGACAATAGTACAGTAAGTTAACAGAAACAAAACGAATGATGGTTTTATCTTTCTTATTTTTTTAATGAAAAAATATTAAATTTTCGGTAAAATATATTTATTAAACATTTTAGCACAAGAGCGAATAAAAACCTTCCACAATTTTTAAATGTAATATAAAATACTTGAACAAAATATTCTTATTTCTTTTAATAAAAATTTCACAAAAACGTTGACGATTATCATTTGTTTTTAAACATTAAATGCAAGCCATTTAGCTGGATTGTTAACGGTAATTTTCTCGACTTGTTCGATGGTTAAACCCTTAACATAAAGTCGAGGAAGTACATTGGTATAAATATGAGAATATCCATGACCTCCAAATGATGTCTACAAAAATATTCAAGTTTAAATAGAATTAAAAAATAAATAAAAAATTACAAGTCGGTGTTTCGTGTGAATATCATGAGACATTAAAATTTTGTCTTCCTTTCCTTCCTCAATCAATTTCAACAAATTATTAATCCTTTGTCCATCCGATGGCATATCAACTTCCGGGTTCAGTTGATAATAAGAACATTCAATTCCGAATAAATCATATTGCAAATAAGTGCCCAGTTTTGCAAACTCAAGTAATTCGTCAATATCTTGAATTGTTCCTAAAAAGAGAGATTTAAAAAAAATATATAATAGAGATTTAAAAAAAAGGTATCGTCCTTAGTATAACATTTTTTACTCACTGTCCAGATGAGACATAACACATTTATCTGCCTTTCCACCAGCTTCCAGATACAATCGAATAATCTCGAATGGAGCTTTGGAATATCGTCCCGGATGAAATGAAACGGCGCACCCCAAAACCTCCTGAATTTCACCAGTGGCCAAAATTGCATGCTTTTCAAACTCTAAACGAAAAACATTTTAGTTATTTTTGCAAAAATCAAATACATTTTATTTTTAATTTAAAGCGTTATCTAAAACTTTGAAAATCATTTAAATTAAACATATTAAATATTTATAAAAAGGAAGCTAAAAAAAAATTCGAATCTTATTAACCGGAAGTTAACATTACATTTTCATCAATTACCATGCAAAGGCCAGCCACTTCCTACTTCTCCAATGAAGCCACATTTCACAGTGCGTTTTCCATCGATTTCACATCCAGAGATGATCTCTTTTGAGTACAAATCCGTTAATTTCTCAACACCCAAATTCAAAACATCCTTCGCTTGAACTCCATTGACGTAATGCCCGGTACCAGCGACTATGTGGACTGAAGTACTTTTCGAAATGTCGTAGAGAAATTCTAAGTTCCTTCCTAATCCATGCGAAGTGTTTTCAACAATAGTTCCACCGCCCATTTGCTTAAATAACTCTACATCCTTTTTCACGGCCTCATGGGTATCGATGTCGCCAAATTTTACGTTGTAGTGACTGGAATAGGGATATTGCTTCACAAATCCGACCGTTTCCAATGTTAGCCTTTTATCGAAAAAGGATTTAAGGTCATCGGGTGGTGGAACATAAAATTGTTCAAAGTTTAGCGAGAGGTGTTCGTGGGTTAGCGTCCGACCTAGGAGATTTGGACTAATCGGACCAAGAACTGAAAAAATATGAAAAGGGAAAATAAACAATCAATTTTTCTTCGTTCATAAATCAAAAAACTTTAAAATCCCGACCTCTTATTTGTTGAACCGTTAAATTGATTGGAATCATATAACAAAAAGTTCTATAGACTGCGAAAAGGAAAATATAGATAGCGCAGTAGTATTTGTGAACATGTATCGAAGACAAAAAATGGCGTCAAGAATAGTCGCCATATACTCCACCATAAATATTTAGCTGCCAAGATTTCTTGATATATTGTTTAGCTATTTATTAAATGTTCAATTTAGAATGCTATTCCGATTTTTCAACTGTTCCTCGCAGTCAAATGGCGAGTTTTCATAGAAATAAATACAGAAAATTAGTGAGCTTAGTGACACCAGCGCCATCTTGCCGTCGAACTACACGTTCAGGATTGCTACTGCACTTTGAATATGTACAAACATTGATTATATACACATAGATATGGACTCTTGAACTACATGCTTTCGCACTAGATGTCACTGCGTGTACGATTTCTGAATTTCGTTGATATTTTCTTAGTTAAAAGAGCTTTTAGGCGCTTTCGGGCCAGTGCGAAACGGGCGGCTGAAAGAAAATCTGTACACACACAGGCATAATTAATGCATCGAATTGGTACAGTTTCTGTGATCTCTTTGCTCATGTGTGAGTTTCTATTTCTACATTCTGAAAATATGAAAATTTGTGGTTTTAGAAGAATTTTTAAAAATTCAAATGTTTTGCTTTTAGCAAATGTTTTGGTTTTAGAAAAAATTTTAAAAATTCAAATGCTACAAAAGCCGTACAAAAAATATCATTTTAAATATATTTTTCAAAAGCAGAATCTAGTATCTGTTTTAGATTTAGATATTACAGTCAGGAGTATTTTATTCTTTAATGAGCCTTTTACTTTTCTCGACCTTGGACGATTGACTTTCTCAACGATTTATCCTTCGTTTTGACACTAGTATTAACCCTTTTTATCTTAACACGGAGTAAAATTATTACTATTCGTTTTACGACAAGGGACTTATCGTTGCAGCCTGGCCATTGAGTAATTTTTTCATTAATCAGAGGAAAAATATGAGCGTCCAAAATATTGGTTTTGAATTTTACAACTTCAAATATTTTTTGAAATTCGTCAAATATAATATTTAGCTGATTTTCAAATACTTCGGAAGGAATTGTTAATGGCCCAAACTCAGACAAATTGCTTGTTTTATACGCTTTCAGTTTTATTAAATTATATTTTTCGAGGAAATCAGGATTTTCATTTATCATATGTACTATGCAATTGTGGCATTGTAATTTTAGTTTTAATGAGTGGCAAATATAACCTAAAAAACATAATTTTGAATTTTCTTCAAACTACTGTTCAAATAAAATGTCCAAATTCATATCCCCGCAGTGTTTTAACCAAACGGTTTTTCTATCAAGTACAGTACAATCGCGATTATATGTACTCGCGATTATATGAACCTCGCGGTTATATGACTGCCCAAAAATTTGTATGAAGCCTCAATTATATGATGATTGCGAATCGAAAAAACCTCGATTATGTGATCATCGATATTATTTCGAGTAAATAACTGGATTTTTTTAAAAGGAGGATGCAGTGAACTTTGAGCTTAATGCTTGGACAAATGATATTCCAGATCTTGTTGAAGATTTTAGTGTAGATGAAGACGATTGTCAGCAAAGTGAGGATGACGAAATTTTTACTTTGAAAAAAATTATCACCCAAACTGAGGCTATCAAAGCTCTCAATATTGCATTGGATTGGGCTGTTGAGAACGACGTTGACTCAACAGAGATCGGAACGCTGTAAAGACTTGAAAAAAGGCTGTTTTAACAAATATAAGCAACATTAAACAAAATTTATTAAAATACTTTAACAAAAATTAAATTTTTGTGAGAAGATTAAAAAATACTTAACACTTTAACCTTTGTTTGTATTACACGTAAGGAAACCTGAAAAAAAAATAGAAAATTTGACCCTCGGTTATATGAAAACCTTGATTATATGACCCACCCCAACATTAATTAGATCATATAATCGCGATTGTACTGTATTTTGAAAAATGATAAAAAAAGAACCGGGTTTCCTAACATTCCAGCAATTTTTATATGAACGAACAGCTGATGCCAGCTGTTGAAATAAAAATAAAAATCGTTGTCCAAAAAACGTAGCCGGAGTCAAAAATTTAAACGCAAATCTACAAAATTCTAATAAAAATTTAAAATACAGTAATCCCCCGCTATACGCACGCTCGTTTTACGGACATTCGAAGTTACGGACATGACTAATATAGGAACAAATTCGCTATACGGATAAAAAAATGCGCTATTACGGACAAAAAAAATTTTTTTTTTGAATCACAGAAAAAAATCAAGAAAAAGTCCTCCATAATTATGTTGTATTTATTGTAAATGTACATACCTAATTTCTCCGAAATTTCTGACACATTTTGTGTCACACAAAAGAGAATTAAAAAAAGGCAATAAAAAACTGCAGTGCGGTGTAATTTTAAAAAATCTATTTGCTATTCTTAAGCGAGAACTCCAATTGGGCAGAGGCAGCAGCAGATCAGAATCTGCTTTCTGTCCCACAATGAAATTTGAATTCTGACGAAACTAGCAGAAACCTACGTAGAAACAGCTACGTTTTTTTGTCCGCGGCATGATTTGTCCCATAATATTTTGTTGGTTTTAACATATTCAATTGATTTATGCTCCATTTCAAGTAGTATAAATATTTTTTTTCTATAATTATATAGTTTTCTCATTATTCTAGTGGTTAAATAATTATTTTAATACTAGGGGCTGCGCCCCGAACCGCTTCGCGGTTCATCCCCCCCCCACAGGTCAGCCTTCGGCCTCCCTGTCCACGTCGGCCTTCGGCCTCGGATCATACGCGGCCTACGACCGCGCGTCTAATATCTTTATCAATACTTAGATATTAATAGATAAAAATTTTTTGATGATACCCCAGAAGGAAATGAAGCTTTTAAAAAGTGCTAAACTGGACTGTCGGATGACATATTGATGGTAACCGACAAAAACAACGCATTGACAACATAAACTCTAAAAATTGTACATCTATTAATAAGAATAATGTAAATAATAATTTATTGCAATGCCAAAGTGTGGACAATATTTTTTGTTTCTCCATTTTCGGCATATACAAACAAATCGTTGGGCTTACCAACTCTGGAGCAGGCTACATATAATTGGCCATGAGCGAAACACGAATTTCCCAAATCCAAGCCGCAAACTTGCATCGACTGACCTTGAGATTTGTTGATCGTGATAGCATATGCCAGACGAATTGGAAATTGCAAGCGTTTAAATGCAATTGGACTATCTGTGGGAATCATCGGGAATCATCATACGAACGAAAACATTTTTTGCGAATATCTCAAAAACGGTGCACCTTATCAAAAAAGTTCAAGAACAAAAGTTATTTGAGATATGATTCTACATAAAACTCCCATACATCAAAATCCGATTGGAGTACATTTTCGTTAATATCTCGACCCCAGCGCCACCTATCGGGTTTAAATTTTATCAACATTTTAATCTTTATTTAAGTGTTATATGTTGTGAATTTGCACAAAATCGGTCCATAAATACGAATTTTCGAAATTCGAACTCGACCCCAGCGCCACCTACCGGGGTATTTTACAAACCGATCGGAGCACCACATGAACATATGGTGTGAATATGAGGTGGATAGCTTCAGTGGTTCAGCCGTGATGATCAGACGAACATACGCACCAACGATTTTATATATTAAGATATTATACTAATCTGTTTCGTATTACGGATTTTTTTGGTACGCATCTATCTATTTTTAATACGATCTTATACTAAAATAGGTTTCTTTTTACGGACATTTCTATTGATTGGAACACATCTATTTATTCCCAGTACAATCTCATACTAAAATAGGTTTCGTTTTACGGATTTTCGATATACGGACAGTTTCCGTAGAACGCATCCCGTCCGTAAAGCGGGGGATTACTGTATCTTAATTAAATGTCAAAATCAAAATCGTAATCCAATTAATCAATGACTAAAGTCTAAATTTAAAAAAATCCAACAAATACTTTTTAAAAATTCATCTGAAAAACAAACTATTCCATCAAAGGTTTAAATCAGATGGCATAAATCACGCTCCCTTCGTCCCTGGCCATTCAACTCCCATCGCAAGCGAGTCTGCTGACCTACACCTGCAGAGCTTAAAACTTGTTTACTTGTGTGCGCATTGATGAGAATCCCCTTTGCCTCTTGCAAATGATCTTGTGCATGCTTAGACAAAGCTCTTGATGCTAGCGCCACTGCGGGAACAGTCGAAAAGATTTTTTTAAAATCTTTCCATACTATGTGTATATAATCAATGGTACAAATATAGAAGAATAATGATTAGTTTTCACCTTGGGCCGATGGTGGCGATAGTGATCATTTTTATGTAATATTGTAGCTTTTAGTTTAGATTCAAATTGAGAATTTCCCCACAAATATCCCAGACCAAAAAGCACGCACACATTTAAGAAGCAAAGCGGTGTTGCGTTGATTCTTATGGTGTCATACGAGGAATGAACTGAACACGTACAGCACACAATAATAAACCGCGATCATTGCGATTACAAATTTCCCATTGTGCTTAAAGTTTTAGGGTATTTTAGTTAATACACATACCTAAGCTTTAAGTTTGGGGGATTTTTATTTAATACTTGAACCGCAGACATTATCGCCACCATCGGCCCAAGGTGAAAACTAATCATTATTCTTCTATATTTGTACATATTCAATGGAATCTAATACCATTTCCTATATCGAAGGTTTTGATATATGATTTAAATCTACCCACTGTAACTTTTGAAGCGTTTTTGGTCCGGTTTTTACTATTGGATAGTTCAAATATTAATCACGAAATAATATATATTAAAAAAATTATAAACAACAAAAGTTGCCGGTTTTTTGTTTAATAAAAAAGACATTTATTTTTAACATTGTTTACATATACTAGAATCACATTCATTTCATTGCGTGGTCAATTAAAATTAGGAATTTTTTGAATCATTTAAAAATTCCACTTGCAGATCAATCGAACTCCCAATGCAATTTGGTTGAATTCTCCCATGATCCATATGATAAATTTAACAAATGTTGATACTCGATCAATATAAGCTTTGTTTTAGAATTAGGTACGCGGCATTTTTGCAGAAAAATATTTATTGGTTTCGGTCGATTTGCGATTTTCAAAGCTTCGATCAAGTTCAAAACAAACTGAAAAAAGAATTTAACCGGAAAGCAGTTAGCGAGGTTAATAGATTCTAAATTCTTGGTCCCGACAATATAGGAAATCACAGCTTCCACGCCTAATTGATCACTTTGTGAGCAATCGAGTTTCTTGAGATTTGGAAGTCGAACGGCCAGTTTCGCTAAGAATCCATTGTTGATCATTCCGAAAAGTTTAAGTTCTTCGAGTTCAGTCAAACTTAAAATATGCTCCTTTTGACTCTCATTGAAATCTTTTGTATAAAATGCAAGAATTTTGAGATTTTTGCTTTTATATCTGACGAGTTCGTTGAAAAAGTCTTTTCTTATGTCCACTTCAAACGAAACAAATTCCAAATGCCTAAGATTTGGTAGCTGAACGATGTCATTTAGATCGTCTGTTTTCAATGTATTTGAGATAATTAAAACTTCCAACCAGGTCTGAGTTCTTAGCAACATTTCCAGTGACTGCTTTGTCAGGCCATTACATCCCATTATGTTTAATTCGGCTAATTTACAAGTTTTGCACAGCTCCATAAAATAATTTGACTGAACATTCCAACAATTCCACAGATTAAGGATTTTTAAATTTGCCAGCGAGATCAAATGTTTTCCTGTGATGGAGGTATGTGACAAATCCAAATACTGCAGCTTTTGGCAATTTTTTAGCGTTATACAGTTGCTGTCTTTGAAGTAGCAATGAGATATTGTCAATGAAGTTAAATTCTCGAAAATATTCTTCAATGCTTCGTAACTTCGGGGATACGGATGCAAAACAATTGATTTAAAGTTTAAACAGTCGATGTTAGTGCAGAAAAGCGGCAAGAATTTAATTATTGGGTACATGTCAAAGTCCCGGCCACAACAAGTTATTGCAGTTACAGTTTTCCCGATTTGCTTTAAAAATTCGGATGTCTGCTCAACTGTTAAATCATTCAAGATTTTTGAATCGAGGTATTTATATTTTCGACAGAGTGCAATTTCGGTAATGTCGTGAAACCGTTGACAAACGAGTGAGAAATTTATTTGATTTCGAAGACTCAGAAATGAAAATATGTGCAGGAGGCAATCATCGTTCAGCATTTCAAAAGTATTTTCCGGAAGATCACGTGCGAAGTCTCTTTCACCTTCAGCTGTTTTGTTTACATCGTCTGAGTTCTCCATTTAAAAAAAAACTACGAAAGTGTAAAAGTTCACATGACACATTTGTAAAAAAAAATAGAACATTGAAATAAATACCTTTCTGATGGTATTTCTGAACCCAAAAATGTTGAAATTAAAAGATTTCTATTATTTCACAGAAGTTTGCAATCACCGGCACTCAAAATTTCATTACTTCATTTTGATTCGAATGCTTGCCGGTAGGGAATAGTAACAGAGTGCTATATTAGTACAGTGTTTCGAAAATAAAAATTAAAAAAACCCTAGAGAGCCTGGAATTAGATCATTTTTTTTTTGACAGATTGTAAAAACAATTACAATAAATTTCCACATTTTTCTAACGCCTCATTCATGAATATTGCACTCAAATTATTATTTCACGCTTGTGACCGTGTTTAATGGGGCTATTCACAAATGTAAATATATCTGCAACTGTAACTTTACATGTTCCACATGATTCATACTAATTTTACATTAGATTCCAAATTGGTATTCACAAACTGTAACTGAATAATAGGGATTCCTGACAGTTGCTTCTTCTGAACTGTATAACAAATCGTATAAACATTTCTTTCTAAGTATTTTTATTTAACTTACTCAGAATCTTCTTCCCATCCATTATACAACAATATTAAGTCCGACATATTTCCTTTATTCTTAAAATTTTGCATTTTTCTTAAAAAATGTAACCTTATGGATAAGTTTTCTCTCGGCATAAACTTACAGATGATTTGACAGCTAGTTACAGATACAGAATGTCAAAGTTACAGTTTGTGAATAGCAAAGTGGACTGAAAATGTAAAGTTACAGATACAGAGCAATCTTACATTTTAAGAATAGGCCCATAAATGTCCAATGTTCACATTCTCATTTACAGATTCTCTACATTTGCCTGCTCTATACTTTATGTGCACTCTACTGAAAACAATTTTATTATTTTGCCCTGCCGGCGAACATTTGAATCAGCATGAACAATTGAATTTTTGACTGATAAGAAACTACAGACTTGAGAACGGCAAGTAACATGCTAAAACTTTCTGATTACATTTTTTAAGAAATAATCGGCAAGATAAAGGTATTTGTTACGCAATTTCACTGCATTTTACATAATAAGAGTGAATTAAGTGAATTTTTAGAATTAGCCAGACATCTCGACATGGAGGACCGCGAGAAATTAAGCAAAACATTTGAAGATTCAGGAGATTCCTTGACTGATGTTCCGGAAAACCTCTTTCAAATACTAAACGATGATTGCCTCCTGCACATATTTTCATTCTTGAGCATCCGGGATCAAATAAAATTGCCGCTCGTTTGTCAACGATTCTACGAAATTGCCGAAATTATATTCAGAGCCTTCAAGAAGCTCACTTTCAAAAACCTAGAGGACTTGACACTTCCGCAGACGCTTAGTCTTTTGAAGAAAATTGGAAAAAATATAACCACAGTAAGTTACTGCGATTATGGCCAAGACACCAATTTAATCAATGCGATAATTGAAATTCTACCTCATTCCTGCCCGAACATCGAGTATCTCCATTTAAAATCAATTCTCCACATCAGATTTGAAAATTATGAAGGATTGAAAACGATAGTTAATAATTTGGTTTCTTTAACACTTTTTGGGTGCGGTCTCACTGACGCTGACTGTTCAATACTACACAATTGCGAAAATCTAAAGTATTTGGATGTGTCACGAAATGTAATGATCACTGGCAAGTATTTAGACAGATTACCAAGTCTAAAAACTTTGAAATTTTGGGACTGTAGCAATATTCAGCCAATATATTTTATAGAAATATGTAAAGTTTCCAGGCTAACTGAATTAAACATTATAAATTGCTGCGAGCTCAACAAAGACTCACTGGAGACTTTACTTGGAACTCAAACGGAATTGAAGCTATTAAAGTTCGCAAATTTATTACGGACAGATGACTTAAGCGACATCCTGAAGCTTCCAAGTCTAACGCACTTGGATTTGTTTGCGTATAAAGAAATAAATGAATTTTTATGTGAATTGGTTAAGTATAAAGGCAAAACTCTCAGGGTTTTCTCATTGTATGCAAAAGATATAAATCAGAGCCAAAAAGACCATATTTTAAAGTTGACTGGACTTGAAGAACTTAATCTTGAGGAAATGATTGACAATCGGTTCTTAGCGGAATTAGGTCTACGAATTCCAAATCTAAAGAGACTTGACTGTTCGTTTTGTTACAAATTAAATGATGAAGCTGTGATATCTTACATTGTTAATGCCAAGAAGTTAGAATACATAAACGTGTCGAACAGTATTCGATTGGATTCGCGTTTGGAATTCGCCCTACATTTAATCGAAGCCTTAAAAATTTCGATTCGCCCAAAGCCAGTAAAAGTTTTTCTGGGAAAAACGCGTGTGCCTGATATGGAAACAAAACTTACATTTGCTAAATACCGACACTTAGTGAATTTGTCGTACGAAGCATTTTAAAACATAATAGATTTTATTGCAGAAGAGATTTTTCATTTGAATTTTTAAAATCCCATTTTAATGTGATCATATCAAAAATAGTGGTGATTTTTGTAAATAAAAAACTCCAATTTTGTAATTTGTTTTTCTTACTGTGATCTTTCCCCTTTGAAGTAGCCAAAGCTATCTGGAATGTTGGGAATTTTCGTATCCCAGTTTTTACAAATATTCATAGAGACTGCAATATTTTAAGTTTCGATTTTTAATACAGTGTAACATTGCTGTGCCGGAAAAAATGCCTAGGTTCATGGACAACGTTTCAGCTCCAATGGATCGTAGAGCGAAAAAATAAAAAAAGCAAAAACGAAAAAAAAATCCCAATTAAACTTAGTTTTATGAATACCTAAGTAGAAAGTGAGTAGAAACGTTTCAATTACTGAAACTAAGTTACTCACACGAAAGCAAGCGGCTCATACTACGCCAAATCCTGTGTAGTTTTTTTTATAGTTCCAGCCATAGCTTAGGAAAAGACCCTTTAATGCCGAATCAGGATGGTTGGAAGAACGGAAGGAGCTCAGGATGGTCGTAAGAACGAAAGGAGATGTCGTTTTATGTTCTCCTTGAACTTTTGCGGGTTATAGTCCGGGGGGAACACATCAGATAGTAAATCGTTCCAAAGTCTTGTTGTTCGCGGAATAAAGGAATTCCAAAACTTTACTGTGCGAAAACGAGGAGGCTCAAGGAAGAAGTCGTGGAGCTGCACGAGAGGGTCTAGTGAAATTATACCGTGGAGGAAAAGGTTGGAAAATTTCGGTAGAACATTACCCATGGAAATATCTATAGAATATGCTGAGTATCCCAACAGAGCGACAGTACTTGCTTTCAGGCTACTTGAAAGGAATACATACCGTTTTTATGTATCTGGGGCTTTATCATGTATATCGAATCGAAAATCAAATCGACTCGAACGCCGTACTCGAAAACGAATTGCATTGGTATCATGTAAAACTTTCGTTTCGAGTAAAATGTATTGCCATAAATTAATCGAAAACAATCCCTGATAACCTGAAAGTACTTAAATAAGTAGTGAAATAAGCGGTGTGACTAAGCATTAAAATCGCAGTGAAAAAGGATAGGGCATCGGGAAAATTTTGAGCGGTTGTTCTGATACGCACCAACACATACTTGTGGCCTATCTCATGTTTCAAGGGAGCCAAGACAGTTGTTAGAAAGAGACAAATGTCCGATTTTCACTACTGAATTCAGTAGTGTTTGCAGTAGTATTTTTCACTTCTTATTAGTAGTATTTTCAGTAGTGTTTTCAGTAATGTTTTCAGTACTTAAATAGTTAATATTTTCAGTACCTATATTTTCAGTAAAAAAGCATTTTAATTTGCAAAATATTTTTATTTTAATTTTTTAAAATATATTTTACAATTTTATGGAACCTGTAATGGGATTTCCCTATGCAAATCTGAAGAAGCTTTACGTACGCCGGTTTGGATATAAGACCACCGCAAGCATCTGAAATTAGTTTAAAAAGTAGATTAATATTTGAAAATATGTTATGTTTAAATGTATTACTTCCTGTATTTTATCCTCCGGGTCTGATGGACACTCTGGACTCCTTGGCCAGGCCGGTGACGCACAATCTTCTTAAACTTCGCCGACGAGAATAGAGCCGGCAGACAGAACCTGTGCATCATTTTTTGCTTCTCGTCGCAGCATACTCAGCCTGTTTTATAGTTTTTTTCTTTTATTAACTTCTGTTGAACACTTTTGAACACACTTTTTATACTTCTTGTAACCAGTGTTGGGGTTATCTAGATAATAATTATCTAGATAATCATCTAGATAAAAAAAAATGTTATCTTTATCTTATCTAGATAACACCTCAAAAAAGTTATCTTTATCTTATCTAGATAAAGGAAAATCCCATTTATCTAGAGATAATCGTTACCACCGAAAATCAAAAAATTAAATCTGAAAAAATGCTGAAACGAAATTGTTTTCTGCATACTTTTGAAAACCTAAAAGCTTTTTTTAGGAACAGTTTTATACTTGGCAACAATTTTTGTTTACGGACAAGGAAGCGAAGTGTCACTCTTTCCCTCGCCTCTCTTCTCTTGTCCATAAAAAAAAAATTCTGCCAGTAACTGTTGCCAAGTGCAAACCGGGCTATGAACGAAATAAAAAATCATAACGTTATAAATTTCCTTACGTAGCAAAATTAAACTTATATTTCGTGACGTTATTTCGTTTTGTATCGATAAAAAACTTAATTTCGTTACGTTACGATAACGTTTCTTATCCGTTTTCTTTTATTATTATTTCGTTTCTTATTATATTTAAATTGGAAATCAAGAAAAGCAAAAAATTTTGTGCTATTTTTTTTAGTACGTAATTTTGAATTTTGTGCAATGTCAAAATAAATATTTATCTAAAAATTATCTAGATAATTTGGCTTTTTATCTTATCTTATCTATTATCTTTCATATTTTCATTATCTATTATCTTATCTAGATAAACATTACGAGCATTTATCTTTATCTTTATCTAGATAAAAAAATAATTATCTGGCCCCAACACTGCTTGTAACACGCCATCACATGAATGGTAAACTTGACTTGGATTAGCTAGAAAAGACTTCGAAATTTTGACTACTTAAAGTAGTACTGAAATAAGTGCTGAAAATCAAGGCTGAAAATACATAGAGGGAGATATAAATCTTTGTAGAGTTGGGTTTCATAGTACTTTCTCTTTTTATATAGTTAAACCTAAGTACTTACACCGCGTCTTGACCTGGGATTTTTCATCGCAGAGATTTTTGATTGGCCAATCAGAGCTCGAGTTGACGGAGGGGAAAAATCCCAGAGAGAAATTTCTTGAAATCTTGCAATAGCAAAATTTCTTGGAATTTCACAATTCAAGATGGCGGAATCCAATTTCTCCCGACAAATAATTGCAAAAATAACTAATTTTTACAAAATACGATACAAAAAGCTTTGGAAGAGAATATATAACATTAAGGGGATTTTCTTTTCGTCTGTTCTTCTGTTTCAGCCTTTTCAATTTCACGTATTGCATTAATTGCGAGAGCGGCGACTATGAGTTTTCTTTTCATCGCCATTTGAGTACTAAAATTTCAAGAGATTTTCGGCCCAGCTGTCAAAAAAATCTCATTGCGGTGAGATATTTCTTGGGATGAAAAATTGTTAATCAAGACGCGGTGTTATTTCAGTAGTGTTTTAAGCAGTGAAATTTTACCAATACACATAAAGCAAAAATATAGTATAAAATCAGGAAGAGTATTAGTGAAGTAATTTTCAGTAGTATTTTCATTGCTTTTTTCAGTGCTGAAAATTTTCAGCACTGAAACCAGGGGCTTTATCATGTATCTCGAATCGAAAATCAAATCGACTCGAACGCCGTACTCGAAAACGAATTGCATTGGTATTCATGTAAAACTTTCGTTTCGAGTAAAATGTACTGCCATAAATTAATCGAAAACAAGGAACCTACTGGTAGCTTGATAAATTCGTGCTTATATTTAGCTGTCAATATTAGCTATACGATTTCAAATTGTTTACTAATTTTTCCATTTTTTTGGTTTTCAAGTGTCGGGATATCAGTGATGAAAGTGATGACGGCGTTTCCAGTCCAAGGATTATCAGAAAATATGTACGGGATAAAAGTGATGCGTTAGCGTTGCATCCAAAATGGTATACAAAATGATAAAATGGAGTTATAGGATGTGTTGATGGAACACACATCAACATTATTGGACCAAAGGACAACGAACATTTATATTTAGTATTTAAAATATCCTTAAATGAAATAAAAAAACATTAAAACTACTCATATTTCGTTTTCGAGTTTGAAATCCGACGACTGTAACCTATTCGAGTAAATTTCCGAAAATGAATGACAAATATTTGATCGAAATCGAGTTAGCTGATACCGTTTCAGAATTTTCCGTACATTTCATTTTCGATTCGAGTTCCCTGATAAGGCCCCTGCAAGCTGAAGTTGTGCAAATCAATTCACGAAAAAATTTATGTCTGCTTTATTCGATATTCAGCAAGTTTTTTTTCTCGATTTCTAAAAACGTGGTTGAATTTTTGTCATTTTCTTTCACCAACAAAAAAACAAACGAAATACTATTCACTTGAATTTTTGATTTATTCATTAATGTTGCTTAGAATTCGCATTTATCATGAAATTCATAAGTTGCTTCATAAGTGGTTGATCTGAATTTTGCATAAACCAATAACATGACATTTCTGTTTTCTTCAATTTGTTAGCTTTTCTGGGTAAATTCTGTTGCCTTTTCATTCATGGAATGATATGCAAATGAAATCGTCCATCATGAAAGAATATTTTTGCCATGTTTTCAGTTTGTCGTTGGTTGGTATTTTCACTTCAATTTTTTTCGTCTGTCCCATCGTTCCATCTTTAATATTATTCTATGTACTTTTTTGCTGTCCGCTTTTACGTTTCAATGTCCTACAGGCAATTGAATTATTACTACTCCTTGAATTTATTTTTGGTTTTTTTTTCGAAGCAATTTGCCATAATGCAGATTTTCACATTTTTGGCTATTTTGTTCACAATTTTACGTTTTTACGGACCATTGTGTTGTCTTTAGCACTTCTTTTCAACGTCATTTCATATTTGAGATCTTTGACCTGATTATACTCTTGCATGAAAATATCCCGCAGCTCGACTTTATTTTATTTTTATTCGACTCGATTTTTTTCTTGTTTTATTAATATTTATATTCAATAGCAAAAGAAGAGAAATATGTGTCACAAAGCGACAGAATAATGTCATATCTTGCCTTCAGGTAAACGGACACAAAAACCTTGAAGACAACTTTTTGATTATTTCAACATGAATTGTCTGTTCGTTCAGCTGGTTTGTTTCCTGCGATTTTATTCTATTTTCGTGTAGCACTCGGAGGGTGCACGATACCGAGAAAAAGGTCAGATTGTGATATCTGTATGACTAATTAAATTCAGTGTTTTTTTTTTAATTTCACCCAGACGGAAAGTCTGTCGTTTCCTATCATGGTAAAGTTTCAAAAACGGGTCACCTTCATAATAATAAAAGGAAGAGAGATGTGTTTGTATTTTAATTTGAAAATCGACCTTGTTTCACTGCTTTTACGCAATTAGGACTTGCTCCAGACTGGAGTAATTATTTGTTTCAATTTGTGTTTTTTTTTAGTTAAAACTTTCCACAAATAAATTAAATTTGCTTTCTAAATTTAAAACCCTTTCGTTTCGAGTCAACTTTTTAGATATTCTCATTAGGCACTGTTAGTAATTTGAATTCTCAATTTTGTTCATACTAAGAGTGCCCATAAAATACGCTGAAATGTAATTTATTTCGAAAATATCAATTACATGTGGACAGTTAAATTATGTATTTCTGTGTGGTGTCAACGAAATTCAATTAGGCAGCTTCAAATAAATTTGATATTTGTACATATTTGATTTGAGTAGGATGCATAATGATTATTTCTGTCACTTGCAAATTTCACATTATTCGAGTCGGTACAGTAGATGACCACGTAATTTAAACATGTCTAATGATAATTAGTTGCATGTAAACAATTTCATTAAACGAAATGCATAATTTTCAATTTAACCACAATTAATACTCATTATAAGTCGTTAATAATTAAATAATATCAAATAGTTGTTATGTGGCTGCACTAGTCAAATAAATTGAAATTATTAAAATTAGAGTTCATTTGTTTTGCCACTTTGTTCGTGTTAAATCGATCACAAACATGCTTACCGATTTTCAAATTATTGTCTAGCGTTTTTTAAAAATGCCATGTTGGAAATAATGATATTGATAGTCGTGGTCCTAGTCCGCGATAGCTAGTGACGTCAACGTGTCATAGCTTGCCATAGTTAATTATAGTCACGTTTTTCCGAACGATCGTAGTCAAAGTCGTAGTCGTTTTTCGTTCGTCAGCTCACACACACACTAAAGAATAGACAAAAAAGACACTTTTATTTAAACAAAAAAATAATCTCATGTTTGTTTTGCATTTTTTGTTTCTAAAAACTGAACTCTGAATCAAATTTTGACATTTTATGTTACAAACATGATTCACTCACTGTCTAGGTGTGCATGTTAACTACCATTTACTATTTCTGACTATGCTCGAAATAGTCAACTACTGTAGTCGACTATTGTCATTCCCGAATGACCGATAGTCACCAATAGTCAACTCTAGCTGATTATTTTGCATCCCGAACGCGCCGCAGAATAATTTTTATGCATTTGGCTGAATTAAAATAACTTGACAATTTGTGTGAAAAATTCCATTTTTTTTTTCAAAAAAGGATATTGACACATCAAAAACCACGACCGTATTTGTAAATGTGCGGTGTGTAAATCTGCGCAAATGGCGGATGGTCAAATTTGGTTCGTAAACTAAATCCATTCCTCAAGGGCGTTGACAAACCGAGGGGTCGAGGTTCTGTCGATTCTACTGTATGTTGTGGATATACAGTAGAATCGAGGTTCTCCTGTATATCCACAACATAAACAAATTAATGGGTTTTGCATAAAATTCGTCACGTTTACGAATCCCTCTCACTCCTAGTCACGTTTCCGTATTTTTTTTTGTCTGGGGTCGAATATTACCGTCGCCCTACCGAAACCACATTTTACCAGACAAATACAGGGTGGGCCAGAATAGACGCGGGGGTTTGAATTCTTTATAAATTTTTTATTTTAGCGAAACCTATAATTTTTTTTTCAAATACATGTAGTTGATTGATGGGGAATATTTTTGGTCTAAACATGGAAAATTATATCCCGCAAGTGGTGGCCATTTTCTGCTTCGCAAATCCGTGCTCTTTCCAAGACATTTTCCATAACCTTTCGTGTTATGGCCTCGATTTCACTGCGAATGTTGGTTTTCAATTGGCTGATGGTTGTTGGCTTGTTGACGTAGTTCTTTCAAATATCCCCAAATGAAACAATCTGGAGTCGTTAGATCAGGTGAACGCGGAGGCCAATTGAAATCGCAACTTTTCGAAATAATGCGTCCGCCAAACATGTCCCGTAAAAGAGCCATTGAGCCCACCGCCCACCGGTTCGTTGTTCTATTGTGTACAGGTCCATTTTAAATTGCCCAAGTCTTCTTAACAAAATGCTGAAACAAAATTAAAAAAATAAAAATAAAAAAAAAGTTATAAAGACTTCAAACCCCTGCGTCTATTCTGGCCCACCCTGTATATCCAGGTTTCTAAAAAAATCTTGAAAACCATTTCCACGGGAGGACAAGGAAAAGCATCGTTCGAATTTGGGACTCTTGTTTGTAGATCTCTGGATAAATATTTAAGGAAAACTCATTTTATGTAATATTAACCCGATCGGAGTCCTCCTGGGACCTCGCTATTGTTATCCAGCCTCGTGTCATCAAAATGCAGCATCAAAATCCTTTTAGCGGTTTAAGAGATAATAGAAGAGATGATAAGAGATAGGGAGAAAATTTAATTGAAATCAGTTTTTCAGAAATTTTGTCACAAAAAACCGACTTTCACGGTGGGAAGGGTTTGTGGTAGTGTGATGGTCGTACTAAACTTCATACAACAAATCGTTAAGAACTACAACGAGGTGGGTTCGAAACGGCGCTAATTAGCGTGTCGTATTTTTTTTACAGATAAAATATTATTTGTTTTATGATTTTTCCAACAATTTTCACCCAACATTATTTCTCATATTATTGTAACATTGAATCGTGTGAATTTAAAAGTGCTGAATATCCGTTCGAGACTTTTTGTTTTGTGATTTTTAAATGATTTTGTGTAGTATCAGACAGATTTCTCTCAGTGTATAAAATATGATGATTATTTTTTTTTATAAATTTCATCTATTGGTATGAATTTATGTTTTCATTTCTACACAATTTTTTTTGGTTTGCCACAATGAACAAAATACTGCGAAAATAAACATTACTTCACTATACTGAATTATATCTGTATGGTTTGAATAGCAAAACATGTGATATTTTACCATTGGTAAATATTATTACAAACACTAACCGCACTTTGATAAACCAAGGATATTTACTAACTAACTTTGTCTGTCTAAACTGTAAAACGAAGTTTGTTTAGATTTTAAATCTGATATGTAGCGAAGTTGAACTTCCAATTAGGTAGAAATCCATACACTCCAAAATGCATCCCATAATTTTTTTTTTTTTTTGTATTTGTATTGTTATTTTCTTCCTTTCGACTCATATATCACAGAATTCGCATGGAATTGAAACAAGTATTTCCATTAAGTTGCCATTATTTAAACATACGATTAGTATAGCTATGTGTATAAATTTTATATATAGTGGTATGGATGGAGTAGCCACAAGAAAATATCACGTAATCCATTTGTCTTTTCCACTTTGTTACAAGAAATAAAATGCTTAACTTCAACCCTTGTCTCTTGAATCACAGAAACCATGACGAAACTATTTCGACCATCAACAAAGTTATCAGCAACCACAACAGACTCCTCGACGACAAGTACACCAAAGACAAAAACAAAACATTCAAATGAAAAAGTGCCACCGAAAGGAATAACAACAGCATCAGCATCGACAACAGCATCGCAATCAGTATTAGGGATAGGAATTGGACCAGAAACAGGAATGGATACAGGACTGGGATATGCTGCTGCTGCTGGAACTGATTCGGAATTGCGATCTGCAAGTGGAGCTACAACAGCAACATCAGTCTCAACAGCGGTGGCATTAGGGTCTGGAGTATCAAGTTTATGCCATCCAACAATATCAAATGTGGCTGGTAGCGCACTAACTCTTGAGGACGACACAATTTCCCTTGAGTCTATAAATAGTCATATATCTCTGGGTAGTCACGTTTCGTTTCAAAGTAGCACACAGGATCTTATGAGAAATGAACAAGATTTAGTGTTGGTCCATAGCAATGATTATGAGAATGAAAAAGATACGGAACCGAGAATAGATACAACAAAAACCCAACAACAACGACAACTAGATACCAGTAGTCGAGTGTCTGCAATGGCAATGGAATCACCAACAGTAACATTATTCAAGCCTTGCAACGAGTCAATGTCTATGTCGATGGGCGACGATGATGATGATGACGATTATATGGATGATTCACTAGCATCTTCTATGCAATCTTTTAGTAAGACCAATCCTAGTCGTCATCGTCGTGATAGTAACCATGGTCGCATTACGAAAACTATGCACATGTTTGATAATAATTCTAAGTCCAAGTCGGAATATGATGCTGATGCTTCACTGATCCTAAAGGACAACACTTTTGCTAAGAACGAGAGGATTTTTGCGGATGACGATAAGTCGTCTACAGCAGGACCAGCAACACCAGCTAGAAATCATAATAAGAGGACACGACAAGGTACATCAACTATATCTAGTGATGATGACGACGATAACGATAGAAATAATTCAGGCATTGGAATTGATATTGGATCTATTGATGAGCAAAATATCATCTATTATACAGTACGTCTGATAGTCAGTGTTGCCATTTTGACCGTTTTCCGGTCAGATTTGACCGGATTTTGTCCACTTTGACAGGAGAAAAAATGAAAATCCGGTCGACCGGATTTTTAACCGGAACTGAATGTGTTTTCGACCTTTTTTAACAGTTTTTCAATTGGGAAAGAAATAATATATTATCAACATTATCAATTTTCATAAAAAGAATGTTCACAAATTGAACGCACCCTTTATAATTTATAAGTGGAAATTGGGACTTTTCGGGTTACTGCAATAATTCGGGTACATATATGTAAGTTATAATAATATTTCTGGAGATCTAATGTTTTTTTTTATTTATCATTATTTATAAGAATTTGTTTTAATGTTATTTTTTAAAAAGAATTTGTTTTTGTTATTTTTTGTTAAGTCGATTGTACCTAAATAAAATTATATTTCTCCTTATATATGGTGAAACCAAAGGGTATATTAGATTTGCCTTACCGTTTGTAACGCCAAGATCCCGTCATCACACAAAAAAATGAATTTCACCAGTGTGTGTAGAATGATAAAAATAATTAATTTTTGCACGTCCGTCCGTCTGTGGCGAGAATTGCAGGCGCACGGATTGAGCTAGAGACTTGATATTTTGCGCAGATTCGTTTTTCGTAAAATGCGAGGCTAAGTTCGTTAATAGGCAAAAATGGACAATTAGTGTAAGGGGGGGAGGGGGAACAAAAAGGTTTTTTGCGAATATCTCAAAAACGGTGCATCTTATCAAAGAAGTACAAGAACAAAAGTTATTTAGAATATGATTCTACATAAAACTCCCATACATCAAAATCCGATTGGAATATATTTTACAAAATATTATTGGAAAGTTCGACTTCGCAGTGGAATTTAGCTACAACTGCTCCAATTAAGATACGAATATCACCATACGGGTTTTTAATAATTGCCAGATTGGCAATTATAGCTTTTGTTATGTTTAATTTCTAGGTTATTGTGATCAGAAATGTCGTTTGCGTGGATTTGACCGATTTTTTGGCCGGATCTAACACGCTAAAACTTTTGACCGTTTTTTCTGACAGGATTCAACAGAAAAAAATCCTGTCAAACGGTCAAATTTGACCGGATTCATATTTTTGAGTTGGCAACAGTGCTGATAGTATCAAAATTTCTACTGAGCGGTACACCCAATGGGCTCTTCTCCGACACAGTCGTTCGTGTTTCCATAAAAAATTTATCGCTGAACGTGCTAGCTAGTTGTGTTAAAATTAAACCGGAGATTCTTGGCCTGCCCATCGAAATCGATAAATCTGAGTTATGTGCCAAGGCTCGACTGGATTTGTCGTCCATGTTATCTGAGGATAATAATAATGACAACAACAATAGCATTGATAGTAACAATACAAGTGGATGCAGTAGCAGCAACAGCATCACCAACAACACTGGTAACAACACAAATAACACCCCCAATCAACCATATCCCTCCGATGGTGGTGTGGATAAGAAAACGAACACAAATTCGAACAACAATAACAAGACGAGAAGGAAGAACACTAACAAGGATAACAACATCAACGACCCTAATGCCGACAACGAATCTGCTAACAACGACAACAGCAGTAATGAAATTTGTAATGACTTTGACATGGGCGAGGGAGATGACTATGCTAAATACATTCAACAAGAAGAAAATTTCCATTTAGCACAGATTCCAGCTGCATGCTTTGAGGAAAATTTACTCGAAATTAAAGATGATCACTTTGGTGAAAGCACTACAAAATATTTTGACGATGTCGCAACAGTAGTAGCGACACCATTAAGTAAAAGTGCTGATCATGTTACCCTCGTTACGCATTTAAAAGGCAGTGGGACACTATTACCGAAAAACACCGGCGACAACATGGACCGTCGACAGGATAAAGTGAAAAAATCCCAACTCAATCAGCAGCTCGAACAATTTTTATCGAAATCTGAAATAATTGAATCGAAATCAAGTCTAGAGCAAACAAAGTCAAAATCCCCTGCTAAAGCCATCAGGGTGACGAAATCACCATCCCCTGGGATTCTGGGCGTGAGCAAATATTCACCTTCTTGCGGAACTGCTAGCATCGCTGGTGACGAAGCGTTTCGTCATGAGCCATTAGCTGGTGCTGCTGCCCAATTCCCCCCTGACGAAGGATTGATGGAAAAAATTGATTTGACTGGATCGTTCCGCGGGAATATTCACCAAAAATTTTCATCGTTACAAAAACAATTCGTCTATGATATTTTGCTATTCCACAATCATTCCGATCCAATTCTACGTGGTGATGTACAAATAATTATTGGGAATTTCATCAGCGGAATCCTCAATTCACCACCGCCACATGATATCGGCAACCATGGGTCATTGGACATAAATAGGCTGCTGCAATTTCTAGTGAAGGTACAGTGAGTGTCAAAAGTTAGCATACACCTAGTATAAAAACATAAATTCTGGCCTTAAAATTTTTCTAAAAAATAAGGTAACTAAACATAATTAGGGTTTATATAACTATATTTAATTTTTGCTTTTAATAGTGTTAAAAAACATTGAAGTTTCCAAATAATGTGCAGCAAAAGGAAAAATCGCCTGAAAAATGCAGTCAAAAGTTAGCATACATTTATTTTTTTTTATGTTTGGCAACACCAAATAGTCCCGTTTGGATATGTTGAGGTTGCCTGTTATGAAATTGTAAGTGAGTCAAAGGGAATAGTGAATAGTAGTGCGCAGCAGTTTCTGGATTCACGAAGATTTTTAACATTTTGAAGTCAAAATGGTACGAGGAAAAGATCTTTCCGTAGATTTCCGGAATCTAATTGTGGAATACCGTAACGAAGGCAAGTCTTTAGGGGAAATTGCAAAAATTGTTAAAAAAAGTCGAGCTACGGTTCAAAAAGTAATAAAAAATTATAGTTTGCGCGGTAATACAAAGAATATTAATCGATCCGGTCGTCCTCGCATTCTGCAAGCTATTGAAGTCAGAAAAATAGTAAGACAAGTAAAAAAATTTCCGAAGTGCAGTGCTGTGCGCATAGCGGAAAGTCTTTCTGAAGAACGGGGTAAGACTGTGATTGCATCTACAATTCGTAGAAGGCTCTATGATAATGGATTGTATGGAAGAGTGCCTAGAAAGAAACCTTGCATTTCTGCCGCTAATCGTTTAAAACGTGTCAATTTTGCGAAAAGCCACCTAAAATCAACACAAGCATTTTGGGATAACGTCATATTTAGTGACGAAAGTAAATTCGAGATTTTTGCTGCAAAACAAAAGGGTAAGGTCTAGTGGTCACGAAACAGTGAGCTTCTTCCACAAAACCTCATGTCAACCGTAAAACATGGGGGAGGCTCAGTAATGGTTTGGGGATGCATGTCCAGTGCAGGAACAGGAAACCTGGTTTTTATTGAGTCAACAATGAATAAGTTTGATTACCTTAAGATTTTAAAAGACAATTTAAAGACAAGTGTGCAGAAATTGGGTCTTTCTACTCCTTGGATATTTCAACAAGACAACGACCCGAAACACACATCGAAAATTGTCAAAGAATGGCTATTATACAATGTTCCAAAACAACTGAATTCGCCTCCACAGTCTCCAGACCTTAACCCAATAGAACATTTATGGGAAGTTTTGGACAGAAAAATTAGAAAACGCACTATTACGTCCAAAAATGAGCTGCGGACTGCTTTACAGGAAGAATGGTCGAAAATCTCAAGCGATGTTACCAAAAACCTTGTAAATTCCATTCCAAGAAGATTAAATGCAGTGTTAGAAGCTAAAGGAGGTCCTACAAAATACTAATGGCCTTATTTTTAAGTTTTGGTAAACTTTAAATATACTATATCTGATGTGTATGCTAACTTTTGATTGCATTTTTCAGGCGATTTTTCCTTTTGCTGCACATTGTTTGGAAACTTCAATGTTTTTTAACACTATTAAAAGCAAAAATTAAATATAGTTATATAAACCCTAATTAAGTTTAGTTACCTTATTTTTTAGAAAAATTTTAAGGCCAGAATTTATGTTTTTATAGGTAAGTACTAGGTGTATGCTAACTTTTGACACTCACTGTATGTATAAACATTTTTTTTCTCTCTTACATGGAAATATGATTTAAATTTTCAATATTTCGATTGCTTCTCAAAATTGATATTGTTTATGTACGCAGAAACATTTTTTTTCGATAGCACTGTCGGTCGTAGTATGATTTTTTTTTCAGTTAACAGTTTTAATCAGTTTTATGTTATATTAAAAAATCGATTTGTCGTTTCGAATTAAAACCATTTCCATATTTTTCTTCCTTTCGCCAATTTTGTTTTATTTTCGTATCCATGGAAAACTTAAGTGGCTCACCACTTTTCCTTCATAGTCATAATAATCACCCATTCACAATTTTTCCGAATCCTAACCACATAATATTGTTTTCATATATCGCCTCTAATATGGTTTAGTCGAAATTCATCATTTTTTATCAAAATAACGATAAACTCACCCCCCATACGTTAAAGAGGATACTTGAAAGTCAATCAAAATAAACGCCTTTTTTGACTCCTATATCTTTTCTAGTATTCCAAAGCATCAACTGTCGAGTAGAAGTTTTTTTTTTGCTAGCTTAGCGGACTTTTTCGCATGTTTATATTTGCCGAATGTTAAAACCGAGGTAAAATTTATTATGCCAGTATTCAATGAAAAGAAAAATAAACTTTTATGGCATAAATTCCCTTGATCTTAATTTCCAAAATTTATTCACGCGTTTTCATTTTTCCAGCAAATGGAATACAAACTAACCGCGGACGAGGAGGTAAAACTAATCGATTATATGAAACAAAATTTCGGAAACCTAGGTAGGGCTTGGCGTTTTTATATGGAGGATATTTTCCCCAACAGTAAGTAATAAACATTTTTAAAAATGCACAAAAAAATATAATAAAATTTTTTATTTTTTTTTAGTTTCTCCAAAAACGTTGTCATACACTTGGATCAAATTAAAAAACTCATTCAGGGCCGCATTCAAACGATGTATGGACACGGGGAAAAAACCAACATATAAATACTTTTACCAAATGTTGTTTATTAAGAAGATAAAGTAATAGTATACTACGCAACTCGGAGCGGGTCAAGGATCTCAAGAGTGTGAAGTCAGCTGCACGAGCGAAGCGAGGGCAGATATCACACTCTGGAAATCTTTGACCCGCTCCGAGTTGCGTATAAAATTTTTCATGGTAATTGTTTTTCTTTTCAGCAAACAACAGTTCGAGGCCAAGAGGCGTGCCAAATTTAAAAAAATATATAAAACCTCTCTTCCCCCAGAACCACACTCCCCAGAACCACACTCCCAAGAAACACACTCCCCAGAAACACACTCCCAAGAAACACACTCCCCAGAAACACACTCCCAAGAAACCAAAAATTTTCATCGTTACAAAAACAATTCGTCTATGATATTTTGCTATTCCACAATCATTCCGATCCAATTCTACGTGGTGATGTACAAATAATTATTGGGAATTTCATCAGCGGAATCCTCAATTCACCACCGCCACATGATATCGGCAACCATGGGTCATTGGACATAAATAGGCTGCTGCAATTTCTAGTGAAGGTACAGTGAGTGTCAAAAGTTAGCATACACCTAGTATAAAAACATAAATTCTGGCCTTAAAATTTTTCTAAAAAATAAGGTAACTAAACATAATTAGGGTTTATATAACTATATTTAATTTTTGCTTTTAATAGTGTTAAAAAACATTGAAGTTTCCAAATAATGTGCAGCAAAAGGAAAAATCGCCTGAAAAATGCAGTCAAAAGTTAGCATACATTTATTTTTTTTTATGTTTGGCAACACCAAATAGTCCCGTTTGGATATGTTGAGGTTGCCTGTTATGAAATTGTAAGTGAGTCAAAGGGAATAGTGAATAGTAGTGCGCAGCAGTTTCTGGATTCACGAAGATTTTTAACATTTTGAAGTCAAAATGGTACGAGGAAAAGATCTTTCCGTAGATTTCCGGAATCTAATTGTGGAATACCGTAACGAAGGCAAGTCTTTAGGGGAAATTGCAAAAATTGTTAAAAAAAGTCGAGCTACGGTTCAAAAAGTAATAAAAAATTATAGTTTGCGCGGTAATACAAAGAATATTAATCGATCCGGTCGTCCTCGCATTCTGCAAGCTATTGAAGTCAGAAAAATAGTAAGACAAGTAAAAAAATTTCCGAAGTGCAGTGCTGTGCGCATAGCGGAAAGTCTTTCTGAAGAACGGGGTAAGACTGTGATTGCATCTACAATTCGTAGAAGGCTCTATGATAATGGATTGTATGGAAGAGTGCCTAGAAAGAAACCTTGCATTTCTGCCGCTAATCGTTTAAAACGTGTCAATTTTGCGAAAAGCCACCTAAAATCAACACAAGCATTTTGGGATAACGTCATATTTAGTGACGAAAGTAAATTCGAGATTTTTGCTGCAAAACAAAAGGGTAAGGTCTAGTGGTCACGAAACAGTGAGCTTCTTCCACAAAACCTCATGTCAACCGTAAAACATGGGGGAGGCTCAGTAATGGTTTGGGGATGCATGTCCAGTGCAGGAACAGGAAACCTGGTTTTTATTGAGTCAACAATGAATAAGTTTGATTACCTTAAGATTTTAAAAGACAATTTAAAGACAAGTGTGCAGAAATTGGGTCTTTCTACTCCTTGGATATTTCAACAAGACAACGACCCGAAACACACATCGAAAATTGTCAAAGAATGGCTATTATACAATGTTCCAAAACAACTGAATTCGCCTCCACAGTCTCCAGACCTTAACCCAATAGAACATTTATGGGAAGTTTTGGACAGAAAAATTAGAAAACGCACTATTACGTCCAAAAATGAGCTGCGGACTGCTTTACAGGAAGAATGGTCGAAAATCTCAAGCGATGTTACCAAAAACCTTGTAAATTCCATTCCAAGAAGATTAAATGCAGTGTTAGAAGCTAAAGGAGGTCCTACAAAATACTAATGGCCTTATTTTTAAGTTTTGGTAAACTTTAAATATACTATATCTGATGTGTATGCTAACTTTTGATTGCATTTTTCAGGCGATTTTTCCTTTTGCTGCACATTGTTTGGAAACTTCAATGTTTTTTAACACTATTAAAAGCAAAAATTAAATATAGTTATATAAACCCTAATTAAGTTTAGTTACCTTATTTTTTAGAAAAATTTTAAGGCCAGAATTTATGTTTTTATAGGTAAGTACTAGGTGTATGCTAACTTTTGACACTCACTGTATGTATAAACATTTTTTTTCTCTCTTACATGGAAATATGATTTAAATTTTCAATATTTCGATTGCTTCTCAAAATTGATATTGTTTATGTACGCAGAAACATTTTTTTTCGATAGCACTGTCGGTCGTAGTATGATTTTTTTTTCAGTTAACAGTTTTAATCAGTTTTATGTTATATTAAAAAATCGATTTGTCGTTTCGAATTAAAACCATTTCCATATTTTTCTTCCTTTCGCCAATTTTGTTTTATTTTCGTATCCATGGAAAACTTAAGTGGCTCACCACTTTTCCTTCATAGTCATAATAATCACCCATTCACAATTTTTCCGAATCCTAACCACATAATATTGTTTTCATATATCGCCTCTAATATGGTTTAGTCGAAATTCATCATTTTTTATCAAAATAACGATAAACTCACCCCCCATACGTTAAAGAGGATACTTGAAAGTCAATCAAAATAAACGCCTTTTTTGACTCCTATATCTTTTCTAGTATTCCAAAGCATCAACTGTCGAGTAGAAGTTTTTTTTTTGCTAGCTTAGCGGACTTTTTCGCATGTTTATATTTGCCGAATGTTAAAACCGAGGTAAAATTTATTATGCCAGTATTCAATGAAAAGAAAAATAAACTTTTATGGCATAAATTCCCTTGATCTTAATTTCCAAAATTTATTCACGCGTTTTCATTTTTCCAGCAAATGGAATACAAACTAACCGCGGACGAGGAGGTAAAACTAATCGATTATATGAAACAAAATTTCGGAAACCTAGGTAGGGCTTGGCGTTTTTATATGGAGGATATTTTCCCCAACAGTAAGTAATAAACATTTTTAAAAATGCACAAAAAAATATAATAAAATTTTTTATTTTTTTTTAGTTTCTCCAAAAACGTTGTCATACACTTGGATCAAATTAAAAAACTCATTCAGGGCCGCATTCAAACGATGTATGGACACGGGGAAAAAACCAACATATAAATACTTTTACCAAATGTTGTTTATTAAGAAGATAAAGTAATAGTATACTACGCAACTCGGAGCGGGTCAAGGATCTCAAGAGTGTGAAGTCAGCTGCACGAGCGAAGCGAGGGCAGATATCACACTCTGGAAATCTTTGACCCGCTCCGAGTTGCGTATAAAATTTTTCATGGTAATTGTTTTTCTTTTCAGCAAACAACAGTTCGAGGCCAAGAGGCGTGCCAAATTTAAAAAAATATATAAAACCTCTCTTCCCCCAGAACCACACTCCCCAGAACCACACTCCCAAGAAACACACTCCCCAGAAACACACTCCCAAGAAACACACTCCCCAGAAACACACTCCCAAGAAACACACTCCCAAGAAACACACTCCCAAGAAACACACTCCCAATCTTTCCCCCCCCTAACCAACCCACACTATGGGCCCCCGGCCACCTTATCCAACCCACACTATGGGCCCCCGGCCACCTTATCCAACCCACACTATGGGCCCCCGGCCACCTTATCCAACCCACACTATGGGCCCCCGGCCACTCAATACAGCCCACACTATGGGGGGAGGAACTCCTGAAGATGTTTCAGTACGGCGAGGACTTTTATCGTATCTGCAGAGAGGTATGCATCATGAAAATATTTTTTTAAAAATCTTTCATATAATTATTGAAATATTTTCAGATTTCTACTAAGACAACTTGGGAGTGTGGTTCTTCGGAGTGTGTTTCTTGGAAAGAATGCATCCAAATGTATTACTTTTGGAAGAAATTATATGTCGATTATAAAATAACCCACCTCGAGGATCAAATTCAGTCCAACTCGAAAATCACGATCAGAATGGTAAACATATCGGAGGCAGCTTGCTGCAATTTGCACATAGCAGCTCTCATGGCCGAGTATTTGAAGTTGGACTCTGGTGCTCAGGATTCTCAGTACACCGAGGAGATGTTGGTCGATCAATTGAAGGAGTGCGCCGAATATTTAGATCGAGCGGAGCGATTTGAATGTCTCGGCCAGCTCTATAAGTTAATTATTCCAATATACGAAAAGCGACGCGATTATTTGCTTCTGTCACAGTTTTATGAGCATTTAATGCAGGCCTACAACAAAGTTGTTGATGTCAATCGAAGTGGAAAACGTATGCTGGGTAGATTCTATCGGGTCGTCTTTTATGGTCAGGTAAAGTTCAATTGAAAAAAAAATTTGTGAGATTTTAATTTGCTGAATTTATTTTAGATGTACTTCGAAGATAATAGCGGCATTGAATACATTTACAGAGAACCAAAATTAACTTCACTCAGTATTAAAAGACGCATTCAAGTTTTCTGTGTTTTGTTTAGTGCAGTTCTAGCATTTTTAACATCAGCCGGTGCTAAACCTACGATTACATTTTCCTTATCCCAGTCATTTTCGTCGATTCCATCCTTATCATCATGGACACAACAATTTGTAGAGAAGAGGAACGTCAATCAAATGAAAAGTTACAGGTGAATGAAGTTGTTTTCAAATAGTTTAAAGTTAAAAATATTTTTTCTCGCTTGTTTTTTTCAAGTTATAGGGTATTTTTGGTTACCAATACGTGTTAAAAACTTTAATTTATATTATTTTTAGTTTTTATTTTATTAAGTGAAACACTTAGTTATGTTTTTACACGCTCTAATTTCACAAACATTTTAATTAAATTAGTTCAGTCAAAAAAGCGATTCTGTTATTTCCAGATTTGGAATCAATTACTTTTTTTTAAGAAAATTTAACTGCTTTATTAGTCAATCAAACGTAAGTTCTCTGCATTTTCAAATGCCAAAAATTTACATTATTACTTGTTACAAAAATAAATAAGAATTAATTCTTTAGTAAATTGTAAAAGTTGCTTTCTGGGAAAAGAATTTTATCATATTTTTGTATTGTAATTATCAAATTGTAATAAATGGCAGATACGTAATTGCTAGTTGAATTAATTCATTTTAAATAGAATGTTCAATTTTTTTTACAGTGGAAAACGTATCCGAAATGATACTTTGATTATGATTTACTACCACGATCAAACAATTGCTGTGACAGAGTTGGGACCTGAAAAATTGCTAATTGGCTGCGAATTAATCGAAATTTAGTAAGTTTCTTTTAGATAAATAAAATTTCAGATTCATTAAACTTGTCGTCACACAAAAAATAAATTATAACAGACTGTTGAATTGAAATATCTTTGATGTTCGCTTGTTTTTCCGTTCGTAAACAAGTTGTCTCTGTAAAGATGAATTGAGAATTGATATTGAAAACTTTTGGTATAAAATCCCTGGTTATGTCATTTTATTTTTTTCCTATATTTGATTAATGCAATAAACTCATTTGATAAAATTAAATTTAATCCGATTTCGTCGTAGAAAAAACATAAAATTATACTTCGATTCGAATTTCACGACAAAAACAAAATTCGCGACAAAATATTTGTATTATTGGCATTATTACTTGTTGCTACAAACAAATAAGTTATGTAGCGAGAAAGGTTCTCATTTATAACTCCAATTAATCAAACTTAGGCTTCAATTTGTTTTATTAAGTAAGTCATACAAATGAAGAATAGGTAAATGATTGCGAATGTATATTGCACAAAAGTGGCAAAAAAAATTGTTTATATTAGAATCACGTTTATAAAAATCACGGAACACAAATATAGTATCTTGCTTTTATATGGACAAAAAAAGTCTATTATACAAATAAATATTATCCACTCTACAAACTTGTAGCAGATGAGTATAAAAATTCGAAAATTTGTTGCACTTAAAAATGAATGAAACACACAATTAAATTTATCAAATATGCAATGTAAGTACACAATGGGCGCATTCAGTGAACTGAGCCGCTCTGGAGCCGCTTAGTAGTTGTTAAAAAAGCGCTCAGCTGCGCCGCTCAGCATGCCCTGAACGCACTGCTCAGTACATGCTGATCGCAAACCATCAACTGTCAAAATGTCTAGAGTTTTAATGGAACGAGATGCTTCTACAAATCCTATTACCTCTCCTCCGATCTCCATTAGCAATTTTTCCACACTCTCCGTGGACGATACCATTTTTTTTCAGTCAGATTTGAAATTTTTTTGACGTTTCGCTATGCAGCGCTAATTTTTCCTATTTATTTTTCCTATTTATTTCCACAATTTAAATAATTTAATTTATTCCTCTATCAGCTTTATTTTATAAGGTATCATATTCAGAAATTCAACTTTCATATTGTCAATTCAATTCGTGAGCACATTGATAATGAAACGAAGAATTGTCATTTTTTTTTATCCATTTCACAAAAAAAAATATTTATTTTAATAACTTTAGTCGATTGAATTCTTTACAATTTACCTGAATGGTTGATTAGCAATTGAATTTTCATTCATTCTTTCCCCCAAGAAAGAAATTTTCATTCACTTCCAATGCGATGACGGCCAGTCTATTGAGCCAGCGATGATGGGATCGCAGCCAAAAGGGGAAAATAACAAGGAAATTGGAAAATTCACACAAGATGCCACTCAACAACGGAAAATACAAAAAACGTATACGGAAAAGGTTATTATTTCTCCTAGAGTCCTCTTGAATCAACTTCGGCTATGCTTTGACACAAATATTGGCTGGTGCAAAATAAATATGCTGATGTTGTATCCAATTTAGACTTTGAAAGTGTTCTACAATATTATGGTGATGATATATCCAACACCTATGAGGTGAGTACCGTTAGTTTGTAACTAAGTCAAGTTGTTCAAACTTAGTCAACCACAAATCGAATCATTGAACAAAAAAAAAAACCGATAAATGTTTCAACAAAAACGTTGTGGATTTTTTATGAGAAATCGATGATGACCCTATCTTTAGAGTTTTGTCTTTTTGTTGGTGCAAGTTTTTGGACTGTTTTTTTTGCACTTTTCACTATCCTGAAACCGCAAGTTTTTGGACTGTTTTTTTGCACTTCTCATACATTCATCCTGTCTCATCTCATCGCACCGCCATCAGATCATAGCGATGTGATAAAACTCAACTATTGAATGAATGAAGGGACTGTTGGATTTTACTGTGCTGCTTGTGAAATACTTTTTTACATCATTTAAATACTTTGTAAACTTTATCAGAATATATTCCTGTGGCAACTTTTTCGACTTCTTGGAGACAACGATTTCCGTGTTCGGGATCACGTCGTTGAGTGCATTTGTCGGTACATCGCGAATAGAAGTGATGTCGCTAGAGGGAAAATTACAATCACCCCATCGTCTAAGTTTCTTGTGAACGTATCATTGCTGGAGGAGTTCTTTCACAATAGAATATTCTGTAAGATGCCAATTTCGACACTCTTATGTAATAAAGTTCAAGAACGGCCAGTTACTGTGCCAGATGCTGCTGCTGCCGAGAAGTTGCTATCCCGAGTTCTCTATTTTGTTACGAATATGCTACTCGAATTGGATGATAGAAATCTTCAGGTGAGGATTTTTATTTGTATTTCTAATAAAAAAAATATTGAAATATTCATGAATATTTTTTTTAAATTTTATGAAAGTTAGATATTTTATTTTGTGTGTTCGCTTTTCATCAACAAATATTGTTTTTTCATCAACATATTTATATGAAACAAATATTAGTGGCTGTGCATAAAATATGTCACGCATTTAAGCGACTTAGGTGGTGAGGGATGGAATTTTTATGTAGTGTGACGGAGATATGTACTAAATTCTATACGAAAAATCGCGAAAAAGCGTAACGAAAAATTAGCGTGACATATTTTATGGGCAGCCCCTTACAACATTTTACTATGACCAATTTGTTATTCATAGAGTCGATCGTCGCTTTATGACGCTTCGATATACGACGGTTGGATATACGACGACCCAAATATTATTTCCGATATTGATACACGACGCTTTTTTTCTAAAAATAATTTTATTTTATATTTCATATTTTATTTTATTTTACCTTTTTTTTATTTTTTATTTTTTTTGAATTTATTGTCTTTTAAATTTTGCCCATGCATCAGATATTTTTGAAAAAGAAACAAAACCTTGATATCTGACTTCGATAAAAGACGTAAAATATCACTATTTGACCAAAAACGTCGTAAATCGAGGACGCCGGTATTGAAAAAAAAAACAAATAAAAAGTAAAAATACTTGGATTTATGACAACCGATTAAGATTTGTAATAAATGAACAAAATATTTTTGACAATTATTTTATGAGAGGGACAATTATTGACAATTTATGTACACAAATGAGTACATAATCAAAAAGAGACTTCTAAAAAGATATTTAAATTTTTTAAATTTTGAAATATATTTTGTTGCTATATATTATTATTGAAAAAAGCAACAACATATTTTTTTTGCTATTAGAAATAAATGCCGAGTGAAAGGGTTAAATGGTTGATTAGTCGCTTTCCATAAAAAACGTTACACATTTAGGGGACAAGAGGAATCTGGTATGGAAAAAATCCTGAAAAAGTGTTACAAGTTGGAAGAGTTTTATTTTACTGGAATTTCTTTAATCGGCTTTATAAAAATGTCATTAGTTTTTTGCAATTCCCTGGGAAAAAGCACTTTTTTCAGAAGTATTTTGTATAACTTTTTAGATAATACAATTTTCTATATTTTTGTCTTTTATTAGCGATTATACCGAAAAAAAACAGCTTTTCAATGGTGCTATGTAAAGATAAAATTAGCCTTTTCACTAAATAAAATTTTATAAAAAGGATATTACATATAATACAGAAGAAAAAACTAGGGTTGCTTATAAATTTGTAGACCTACAGGTTTAAAAAAAATGTTATTTGCCTATAGGCACCCCTTCCCTGGAGGCTGCTTGGAGAGGGGTAGTGAGATGAGATTCTGTATGCCCCAACTACAAAATTTAAAAAAAAAAACCTTTTTTCTCTACGGGAAAAAGTTCGGATGCGATGGATTTAAGGAAATGAGAACATCTAGTACTTCTCCTTTTACGTTATTTGATATTTTTATTCATTCTCCACATCGTATTAGAATGTGAAAAAATAACACCCCGATTCTGATGATAGTCGTGTCGTTTTCAACAAAGGTTTTCCGTTTTTTTTTGTTGGTAGAAAATCACATAAAATGACTCTTGTCGAAAACGACACGACTGTCAAAATCGGGCTGTAAAAATAATAAAGCTACAGTTTTGAATCTTTCAGTAAATCGACCGTTACCGTTATCGAGATATACTCAGTATTTTTTAAATATTTTACGTAAACTAATAAATTTTTTAGGAGATATTTGTCGACTGGCAAGTAATGTAATAAATTGTGTAAGTATAAGAAAGTCATATGCTGTTCACACCAGATATTTTTCAAAATGCAATTTTTTGGGATTCTGAACCGTCGATTTGCATGAGAAACCCCGATTCGAAACCCGTAACGAACAGATGAAATTCATAAACCGAAATTCCACTGTTTTTTAAGCAAATTGGCTAGTTTTAGGTGGAAAAGAAAAATACTTCTTAGTTTGTAATTGAAAAACAAAAAGAAAATTCTTTTCCACTTGCAGAACGCACTTAAATACGAGCTTTAACCGACACGTGGTGTTATATATTTTATACACATGAAGTGATTATGCTACACAAGGATTCAAGAAGAAACAAAAATTGGTAAAAAATGTTTTTTATATAAAAGTTTATTGGATTGTATTTCAACATTTTTTAATTACATTAACAAGTATGATAAGGTTATTGCCCTGAGAGTTATCACTCAAGCCGGAATCACATAATTTACAGTAATAATTTGGATAATTTGAAAGCAAGGCTTAGGCGTAGACCATTTCTGCGTATAAATCGTCCGTATCGTCCGATGTACCAAATATTAAATTAACCAAGTGTCGATTCCTATCGAACAAACGCTCTGTTTCAGCATCTAGCGAACGCGAATTTCGTACGAAGATTTTGAGTGGTCTCGGACGGTTTTCATTTTTTAAGGCATCAATTAAATTCAAAGCAAATTCAGGAGTGAATCTTACTTCAACATAGAGCCCTAGGTCTATAAATTCTAATGATTTGTTTTTAACAATATACCGCAGCACAGCGTCATTACTCAATCTAAAACAATTCGGACATCCAAGTTTCTTAATATTTGGTATCCTTATGGCCAATTCAGCCAAGAACACATTATCGATTACTGATTCAAGACAAAGTTCTTCTAGTTCAGTCATATTTAAAAGGAGGCCCTTGTCGTTGTCGGGTAGTTCGTCGATAGCGAGAGCCTTGAGATGTTTGCTTTTGTACTTGACCAACTCTCTGATGAAATCACTTTTTAATGTCGTCGAATAGGAATCCCCGACGCTCAAATCCCTTAAATTGGGCAGCTTAACGACATCCCGGAGATCTTCTGTTGCTAAAGAATTTGAAATAGTTAACTTTTCTAAATCGGTTTGCGTTTCTAGCAAAGTCTCCAAAGACCGCTTGTCGAGTTCATGGCAATGTAAAATGTTTAATTCCGTTAGTTTATTAACTTTGCACAATTCTCTAAAATGTATTGGCTGGAAACCGAGGCAATATCTGATGTTTAAAGTTTTCAATTTTGTTAATGAGTTCAAGTGCTCTCCGGATATATAGTCGTTCAACGACAAATCAAGATGTTGCAGATTTTTACAATTTTTTAATACTGAACACGTAGTATCATTCAAAGAACAAAAAATTAGTGCTAATGAAGTTAAATTCGTAAAAATGTTCACAAATTTTTCATAAGTTTGAAGATCCGAATAATTCGCTGTAAGACATAAACACTTGATATTTGGACATAAACGCGGCAACGACTCTACCTTTTCATCACTGGACTTGCTTTCGTTACGGTTATGACAAATTACAGTTGTTAAATTTTTTCCAATTTTGTTCAAAACATTACAAGCCGATTGAAGTTTTAACTCGTCTAATTCGATCAAATCCAGCTTCTTTAAAGTTCTTAAGGTAAGGTCAGCGACTTCGGAAAATCTCCGGCAAACGAACGATAATTTGCAACGATCTTGGATACTCAAAAATGTAAATATGTGAAAAAGGCAATCATCGTTTATGATTTCAAAAGGATTTTTCACTATATTACTCGGGGAAACCCCTTCATCTTTCTCTATTTCGTTTGAATCTCTCGAATCAAGTTTAAGTTTTTTAGTCTCCATTTATACAAGGTTTGGCTGATCCTAAAATTGTAATTGCTTAACTTTGAAATAAATGTAGATTTTAATTTAATACCTTACTGGCCGTGATAGTTTATCCAAAAATGTTCAAATGATGTTTAAATTATTTCACAACTCTGAAGTTTGCATTTGGTGACTTCATTCTAATTCGAATGTTCGCCGGTAGGAAAAAATAATAGAATATTAAGACGAGTAGAGAGCCTATAATCAAAAGAGGACCAATAATAAACTGGAATACTGAGTAGAATAGTTTAATAACTCCAATTAGAACAGTCCGTTGGGTCATTTATGCTAGGGTAGAATCCCGAAACAATCACCCAAAAAACAATCACTTTCCATGTCGCCTTATATTTTAATGTCGATTAGAGCAGTTCGTAAACTTTTTATTAAAGCAACTACAACTTTTCTAATTTTGTAATACCTCAGTCATGAGTTTTTTTTTACTGATATTAGAGGATTTTAGTTTTTTTGGCAATAATATATGGCAATCAATGACATTTTCAAAGTTTTTCACGCTGGATTTTCAGTTCGACCACTTTCTGGGGCTCTATTACCGAACACGATACGATAGGTTCGAATCGTAAATTCAATGTTGTTGTTGTTGGTATAAATTCAATGTTGTTGTTGGTATAAAACATTGAATTTACGCTTCGATCCAATCGTATCGTGTTCGGTAAAAGCGCCTCTGAATTGCATGCTCGCTAAATATGGGTAAAATCTATATAAAGCAAATAGTGGCCAATTTACACCCATAATAGGATAAATGCACTGTCGACCACAAATTCACGTTAAAAACTGAGGAATTTTATAGGCTTAAAAAAGCTCATAAACCGAATCTTTTATTAACCATAAGTGAACAGATATGAGGTATAAGTTTAATATCAATGGTTTAACTCTTTGTCGACCGACGGTACTTTTAAGTACCACCAACTTTAGATCTTTATATTTTTTGCTGATCCAATAGTATCAATATTCTATATATGTATGTACGTCTATATACTTCTATATACCACAGGCGTAAATACCACCCCTCCTTAAAATTAGTTTATTTTTTTTCAAAATGCTTTTTGGAACCATTTTCAACGAAAAAAAGTCATGGTTATTGATTTATTGTCGTTCACTTCCTAGTCCACAAAGGGTTAACTCGTATTTAACCGGCAATCAAAAAACGATTTGGTTTATGAACAGCCTTCAAGGACCCTTGAGGGCGGTCACTTACATAGTCTTTTAAGATGATCTAAAAAATAATTATCGTTACAAAACATATTAGTATGCATGGTGGTATTTTTGAATATGTGTGATTTTTAACCAGAAATTCTATGGCAAATTTAAACGCATTTTTCCAAAAAAGGGGCAAAAGCACCGAAATGTTTTGTAAAAATAAAAAAGCCGCGTAATAATCTAGAAAAGGTAAATAAACTAGTTTTAATTCGACTACTCTTTGTACTGAAAAAATATCTACAGAACTCGTGACCGAAAGTATTAAAAGTACACCACACCACCACCCATTTTGTATGTGCTTTTCACAAATAGTCTCTTCCATTCTTATTGATTTCTCACCATTTTCACGATCAAAATATCAACAGCACAAAGTCATTTACCGCAAAAACACACAAAAATGTGTTAAATAGTAATGTTGATATATGAAATCAATGCAAAAAGAACTTACCTGTCTGAACGATGCTCATAGCAATAGTTACACTTTCGACAATTATGAAAAGCGAAAAATTCCAACTAGAAAGACTTTCCTCGGCAAAATATTTCAGTAGACTGGATTCAGATTCGCAAGAAAATTTCTGTATCAAATATTGGATCGAATTTTTCTCTTAAATTCACTCCATTTATCAAATAACTGATCAAATATCAAAGTATGTAGATAGAAATATACCACAAGACGGTTGTAAAGACAACAATCTCCACTGGTTTAGCTTAAGAGTGATTCTCTTATCTGGCGAAATTATTCGAAATCTTATCACGGAACGTTGAGTAATTAAAATCATATGATGAGTTAGATTTTTCTTCAAAATAAACAAAAACACACCGATATGAGATAAACGTTCCAAGTGACTTTGTTTACTGCCAGTCTTATCTAAGTTTTTCGGCTTTTTCTCACACTCAGAATTTGAAATCAGTTAAGTTTTTTTATTTTATAAATAAGGTTGATTTAAATATTTAAGCTATATTTTTTATATATTTTTTTGTGTCTGGCGCACCCTCCAAGAATTATACTGGCTAAATCACTCATTCTTAATTTATTTTTCGCCTGAATCTAATCTGCAGAGACTTATTAACAAATGCTTCAAAACGGTTGTGAGATTTGTCAATAAAACCAAGCGATATGAGTCCATACCTTCGCATATTGTCACCTTTCTGGGATGTAAACTATCGAAATTCTTTGAGTTCCGGAATCTTTTCTTTTCGATCAAAATTATTTACCTAAAACTTCCAAGTATTTAAATCATTACATAGTAAATATTTCATAATTCATCCCGTAGAAGACTATTTACGTTAGATTGGGGCTAATGCTACATTTACACGAATGACAAATTTGTCATTTTTTTCTTGTCATTATGTTAATTCCCGTGTAAATGGCATAATTTTTGTAATGTTTTCTGTCAGAAAATGTCAATCTCTCATAAAAGAATGAACTTGTCCATTCTTTTATGCCAGATTGTCATTCGTGCAAACGCAATATTAGTTATGACAACTTTAGTATTCAACTTTTGTCATAACTAATATTGCGTTTGCACGAATGACAATCTGGCATAAAAGAATGGACAAGATCATTCTTTTATGAGAGATTGACATTTTCTGACAGAAAAAAATACAAAAATGATGCCATTTACACGGGAATTAACATAATGACAAGAAAAAAATGACAAATTTGTCATTCGTGTAAATGTAGCATAACACACTATTCTAGACCGTTCTTCTTTGTGAAAAGTGGAATAACATTTAATAACCGACCGTTTCTTTGAACTGGTGAAACCACCAAATTTTTGAGTTTTGAACACAATCATGACTATTCTGGATCCGAAGTTTTAACGTAGAACCAAACTCAGTCGATTCAATTCACTCAATTGGTAACGAGTAATTCTACCCTCAAAACGATCTACCCTCAAAATAGATCGTACGCACTCGAACAGAAGTGCAACGCAGCGGATTCAAGAATACAAATTAAGGAGAAATCGAACAAACTTAACGCTACTTCGGATTCCAGAATAGGCATGATTAGATTTAGTATTCCGTTTGTAATCGATGCATTGTCGAAAACAAAAATGGACACCAAGGTGTTTGAGATGACAATAGAGTCTGCCTGTCTGTCCGTTTGTCTGTATGTCTATCCGTGAACGCCAAAACTTTCGAATCGATTAAGCTAGAAATTTTAAATAGTTGCGTTTCTCGCATAAGGCAAGGCTAATGCTACATTTACACGAATGACAAATTTGTCATTTTTTTCTTGTCATTATGTTAATTCCCGTGTAAATGGCATACTTTTTGTAATTTTTTCTGTCAGAAAATGTCAATCTCTCATAAAAGAATTAACTTGTCCATTCTTTTATGCCAGATTGTCATTCGTGCAAACGCAATATTAGTTATGACAAAAGTTGAATACTAAAGTTGTCATAACTAATATTGCGTTTGCACGAATGACAATCTGGCATAAAAGAATGGACAAGTTCATTCTTTTATGAGAGATTGACATTTTCTGACAGAAAAAATTACAAAAATTATGCCATTTACACGGGAATTAACATAATGACAAGAAAAAAATGACAAATTTGTCATTCGTGTAAATGTAGCATAAGTTCTTGAACAGGGAATATCGGAACATTCCTTACCCCCCTCTCCCAGGCAAATGATTTTTTTTTTCATAAAAATTTTGTTTTTTTTTCTTCATAAAAATTTTCTTTTTTTTTCCATAAAAAAAATATTTTGCCGATTGGCCCCTGGCGATTATATCTTTTTTAATGTTTTAAACTGAAATCGTCTCAATATAAGAAATCGTCTCAATAAATTCATTTAAATCGTTTAAATTAAAATTTTATCGTGGAAAAATATCAACGATTTTATTTTTATCTAAAAACAATTCAGTTCTGATAATTCATTTATTTTGAACGAATTAACGTTACACAAAACCGAAAACAATATTTATTTTCCTTTCAGTGAAAGTTTTTTATTATAATAAAATTATTTGAATGAATTTATATATAAGAGTCATCTGTATTAGTTTCCCCCTCAGCTGATGAACTCATATCAATTTCCTCCGCCATTCTATGCGGAACTTCCCATTTTCCCTCATCTACAACAGATAAATCTTCCGATAATTCCGAAATTTCACTCCCAATTTTATGCTTTTCTTCAACGGGTGGGGGAATTTTCGGTGAAAAGCTACGAGAATGCTTGTGGCCCCATCCAATGTAAATGCTATCCGCAAATTCATTCAACGTAAAGGAAAAAGCTCCTGGCCAAACATTGGATTTGAAAATAACTGCAGTATTGGGGGTTTCCAATTCTGTAGAGGTTCGAACAATCCAAGCTGGTATATCGAAAATGAATTTATCGTTTATAATAGGTGTTAAAAATTTATATTCGTAGTTATTTTCATCCTCACTTTTCCCCTCCTCCTCAATTTCCTCCTCTTCCTCACTGTCCTCTTCGCTTTCCTCACTTTCGCCATCAGTTTTTTCTTGTAACTCGTCCAAATTTAATTGTTTTTTATCAAAATATCGAACCCTTCCTTGGTCCAATATTTCTGGTCTAACATGAACCCAAAACGATGTCTGCTTCAACTCATTCTTCACGAGTGGTTTGTAATTTTGATTTTCAATTAAAATAAAATCGACATTGAAGTTTTTGTTAATTTCCGTATCTTCTTTTTGAATTTGGTCATCGTTTGTTTCATTTTCCGATTTTACTTCATCGCTGTTTGAAAATTTAACTTTGAAATAACGCAAAGGAGCAATGTAAGTTCCTGACGTAATACGTGCAATTAAGGACCTCAAATAGTGCTTTTCCTTTCCTGGGAAAACTGGATACGAATCTATCTCTGCTTCAAGATCTCCTTTGAGATATTTCCTAATTTCCCTGGAAACACAAATTTGTCTGGGCGTAGCCACGGGCAATTCAATCCAATCTCCAGTTAGATCATTGCAGACAAAATAGGATGTCCTATTTAATCCAGTACCGATAATTTCCGCTGGAATCTCTAAATCTGAATCTGTAAGAAATTCAAGTTGCTCTTTTTTAATAGAACCGGGCTCTGGATGCGATTCCAAGTTTTGTTCCCCAATATTCTCAGACACTTCCAATAAATTTTCACTAGTTTCCTTGATTCCAGCTTTCATTTCCAATACAATTTGCTTTTTGCGTTCATACAATTCGTCTTCAGTTAATACGACTTCGACGATGTAATAGTTTTTGCTGAGGCCAAAAATTTTACCCCAAAATCGACAGGAGTTTACGATTGGGTGCAAGTGAAATTTATTCATAGAGCAAGACAGAAGGAAAACTTCTTCCTGAGGTAACCCGAAACCGCAGAGAGACCAATAGTAATTTAAAAATAAAACATCTCTTTTTATTGAAACTAGTTTCTTTGTAACGGTTGAACCTTCTTCAAGCAGGTTGGCCTCCTCCTCATTGAAATGAAAATTCTCGGTCGGCGGTGTAATTGAGACCTATTTCAAATTTTAAAGTTTTTTTTATTAGGTTTTTAAAAGCAAATTTCTGTTAAAATTTTAAGAAATTTTTGGAAAAAAGTTTTTAGATTTAAAAAGAAATTTCATAGAAACGCCCTTTGCATGGTGGAAATTTGCGAAAAACTGCTCTTCGCAACTAAAAACGAAATAAAGCGTCCAACATACCCCGAAAACAGAAAGTATCTTCTTTGCCCTCTCGAGTCCGTGCGGTTCAAGGTAATAATCAGGGAGGGGATCGTGTTGGAAATATTTTTGTTCTCGGATACTGCGACTAAACTCCTCGAAATAATCAACAACATTCGGGGGCCTTTCATCAATAATCCTTTTGATAATGTCACACAAATGGTCATACCTTAAAAAAAAATTTTTAGAAATTTTCTACGAAAAGTTTTGCAGAATTCTTACGCATTATCGCCGCTAAACGTGCTCCCTTCTAGTAAAATAGCTTTAACTGCGTTTAAATTGTGATTAAAAGATCTTGAACTCTCCGATTTAGTTAAGCCCTCGGATTTTGGATGTTCGTTTGGACAATTACACATTATTAATGAAATTTTCTGGCATTTTTTTTATACAGAATTTAAAGTGAAATCACAGCCTTCTTGCCACAATTTTTTTTTATTACCGTAGTTTTTTGGAGTTTGTATCAAAATAGCATAACTTTGTTTAGATAAAAATAGTTTGTGCCCGTTTCGCCGTGCTGTTTTGATACAAGAGACTGTTAGCAATTAGGTCTATTAGGAATTTTGGTACAACTGTTCGAATTTTGATACGAATATCACCATACGGGTCTCCAATGATTGCCAGATTGGCAATTATAGCTTTTGTTATGTTTTTGCTTTTTTTTAATGTTTTGTTGTAATAGTAACTAAATAAATATCTGTTGGTTCGATATTAAAGCCAATATTATGCTTGCTATGTCATTTATCTCCGAAAATCTGATATTGTCGAATAAAATCGATTTAAGGAATATAACGGTAAAACAACAAAAAATGAGTAGACTTTTTTACCTATTACTTTCTTACACGTTTTACCATCAAAACAGGTTAGTTTTGGAATTAAACATAACAAAAGCTATAATTGCCAATCTGGCAATTATTGAAAACCCGTGTGATGATAAAATTACACTTTGAAGTTAAACTTTTCAAAAAGATTTTTTTAAATTTATTCCAATCAGATTTTGATGCATGGGAGTTTTATGTAAAATCATATCCTAAATGATTTTTGTTCTTGAATTTTTTTGATAAGATGCATCGTTTTTGAGATATGCGCAAAAAATGTTTTCTTTCGTTTGGGCCCCCAAAATGACGGGATCTTGGCGTTACAAACGGTAAGGCAATCTTAATATACCCTTTGCTTTCACCGGTATAAAAACGTCTGGACACAAAATTCCCAAAAAAAATGGGATCCACCATTTGCGGGCTATAGGGCGAAACAACAGTTTAACAGCGCGATGAACAATTTTGGTGGGGAGGAAACTTTTTTCTCCCCTGTAAAATTTCACGCCGATACGTGGTATTTTTCTATTTTTTGCTAAAAATCGAAAAAAGGGTGATTTCAACGATCCAAATTACTCCCCTAATCTATAAATTAGCCGCTATAACAAAAATTCATGTCTAATGCAACATATCTGAAAATCATTCAAATCGTAGAAAGACCAACTTTGTTGTTTTGTGGAGGTAAAGGCTAAAAAGCAGCACCAATTTCTGTGGATTAACTGCTACACCGATTAGCGTGGTGTTTCGCACAGATATTTCATCATTTACTGCGTCCATATGAGAAAAAATTGTGCTTTTACACGAGCTTCTGTGTTTGTACGACAGAACTATATAACATAGAACAACTGTCACCATACAGAGCTCTGCCGAAAAATGGTCCCAAAAGAATTTCCCTCTTTATCGTACTTGAACGCATCCACTGAACTGTATAAGGTCGCGAAATTCAAATTTAGTTTGCCGCGAAATTCAAATTTCACAAGTTTGAGACTAACTTTAGGCGCAAGCAAATAATTTTAGGCGCCAACACCATTCCGAAAGTCTATTTTGCTTTGACAGCTCACGGTTTAAACGAGAAGAGTATATTTATTTTCATACGGTTATCTTGCTCTTACTTGACTCGTTTTGATCCACTGAACTGTATTGTAATGGGACCATTTGAGACAGTAAATCGAGCGATCTAGTATATCTATGGTTTGTATGCACATGGATTATAAATCTCCATTCCGATTCTGATAGCGAGTCGTTTTCGACTAGAGTCGGTTTACGTGTTTTTGTTGCTAGAAAAACACTCGCTAGACTGTTTATACAGCATCCTTGAAGTCGCACTACCAAAAATAGTCTTTCTATCTAGTAAAAAATAAATAAAACCACACTTTTAAACTATAAATATATATATTTTTATTCATATTGATTTGATTTATATTTTTGGTATTAAAAATTGTCTTGTAATATTAATAAAATTAACTTTTTACAATTAATTGCTTGACTTCACTTGGTAGTTTTGTTTTACAATATAATAGTTAAATCTTCTTCAATTTTAAAATCTGTTTTATTTATTGTGGAATAAAAAAAATAAAAATATTACTAAAATGAATCGAAACTATTTCGAGATAAGAAATCAAAGACATCAATCACAATTCCCTATCCAAAAATATTCATACTCATTTTATTATATCAATTTGTTCACCTAAAAACTTCATACTTTCAATTACAACCGGGCGCAAGTACTCACATTGCTGAATCTTCGTCGATTTGCTTCACAAAACATTTAAAAACCTGAGCTCTAAAATTTAATTTCAATACGATTTAAATTTCTTTTAGTAATTCCGTTTATTTAAATCATTGAGGACCGCTTTTAAAAAAGTTAAAAAATAAAGAAAAGAAAAAACAAAATCAAAACAAAATGTAAAATTTATTTAATCAAATATTTTTTATGATTTCCATAATTTTAATAAAATGTATATAATAAAAATTAATAAATATACACATGAAATGTTTGATTGTTCACAATATTCTTTTTTTTTTTTGTTATTTTGTAGATTTCTCTATGATTTACAACTTATAAAATAAAAAGAAATAAAATAATTAGAAATTATTATTGAACAAAATTCTTTAAAACATAGGTAGGTGTATTTAAAAAGTAAAATATATTTTACAAAAAATTTCATATTTGTATCTTATCTCGTTCTCCTTATCATTGCGAATAAAAATGTCTTGACAAAATGTGAAATTCCAGTGCAAATAAAAGTCACGATTTTTCACTTACTTTAAAAAGTTTTATATAATCGCTGTTGGATCGGTTCTCGCACAAGTTCTCTGCTTTTATTCATTTTTCAATACGATTTGGTATGATTTTTTTTTTTTTGTTTACTTAATCAACAAATTATTTTGTATCACTCTACAGTTTCACTTTTAATCGTTTTTTTTACCTTATTAAAGTAAACGACGATCCTTGAAATAATTTTTCAACAATATATGAATTAATAATATGACTTTTTAAAGTATTTTTACGCCGTTTTTTGCGACTTGTAGTTTTTATGAATATTTTTTTGTTTGTTTTTCAAATTCCGTGATTATTTTTTGAAATAGGTTTGTTTATTTATTATTTTGTTATATTTAAATTTTTTCACTCTTTAATTTTCTTATCTGTTCAACAATGTGTTTACATTTACAGTTACTGAAATCTTTAAAATCAATTCACATATTGCTTGAATCGAAGCAGCTCTTTCACATCTAGACAAAAGAAATATATGTAAAAATCAGAAAAAATAACATTGCATTAATATCAAAACACAATATTTATTTTGTTCAATTAGCCATCATACAAGAAAATTATGTTACAAAAAAAATTAAATTAAAAATAAAATCACTCAAAAATTTAACTGAAAAAATGTTATGTGAAAAAATCAAATGAAATAAAATGTGCACAAAATCCATGCAAAAAATGTGTAAAATGTGTGTGCTTTCGATAATAAAAAAGTTACATAATTTCTAATTTTAACCATCATCAAATAAAACTTTTTTTAAAAATGCAATCAGGTTTTATTGATAAAAATAATACGCTATTAAAATAACTGCCAAAGAATAATCGGATATAACGACTAAAATCTTTACCAAAACTGTTTCGTTTCTTTCGTTTTTACCTAAATAAGGAACGACGGGAATTTTCATTTAACATCGTTTTGGGCATTGTCGCCGTGGTGAATTTTCCTTGGAAAAGTCGACCAGGAAAACGGATTTATTGAAAATTTCGTATATAATGATGTTCGAAAGATTTTTATATTAATAAAAACATTTAAACGAACCCCATTAAATAATATTACAGGAGTTTTTCGGCCCCGTTGTGAGTTTTATGACCAGGACTGGTATTCCAGACTTGTTTCAAGCGTTTGTTTCGAGTTAGAAGAAAAAGTGATATTCCCTATCTCTGTTTCGCCCTGTTATTTATATTGGCCGAAACAGAGACAGCGAATACTACTTATTCTTCTAACTCGAAACAAACGCTTGAAACAAGTTACGGAATACCACTCCAGTTCTAATTTTAATTTATAGTACAGTCTATATATTTAACCTGTATTCCTACACCCTGTATTTGTTCTTGATTTATTCTTATCTACTTACTTTAACTAATCGTACATGATTTACTTTTGGGAAACTAGAATTTTGCGACAACACGAAATTCACAACCAAAAGTGTAAAAATTATAAAATTTGTTCCTGAACTCTACGTTTCTTTTTTAAGTTTGGAGCAAAGCTATGAAATTTAAAAAAAAATGTGAATAATTTAGGGGCCACATCTATCAGTTTTCCATCAGTCGTAACTGTTACGGTACTCGTCAGTTTTCCATCAGTTTTTCACATCTAGTTAAGCGTTCACATCTATCAGTTGCGACTGACAGTTTTTTGTGAAAAGTTTCTATCGATTTTGATTGCAGATTTTAAAAAATGATAATCGAGACAGAGCGTGTTTATGCATTGTTATTGCATTAAGTTCAAAAAAGAAAATTCGGTTCTGTTCTGATGCGAAACGACTGACGCGACTGACGCGAACTTTCACACCAATCAATTGTGTATCAGTTTGTTAGAAAAACTAATCTGCCCAAGAATTTTTTCGTAGGTACCCATCAGTCCTCTGATTTTACGTTCACATCAATCAGTTTCCTATCAGTTTCCCAAAAACTGATGGAAAACTGATCGATGTGGCCCCTACTTAAGTCAATTTGAACCAATATCAACTACACGTTTGGATTCTTCTTCAATGGCGTTATAGCCCAGAATTGAGTATTAATTACTTCTAATTATAATTCATTACTTTCTAATTATAATTATTTATTTATTACTTCTAATTCATCAATAATTATTGATAAAAATTCGCTACAAGCGAAATGCTTTTTGACTAATAATTATTTTGATCCTTAACTATGAAGAAAAAAAGAGCAAAATTTTGTTTGTTGTCAAAGAAAAATTGCTCGCATTTCAAAATAATTTAAAATTGTTTTTAATTCAAATATTTATTTTTGAAGTGAACTTTAAATTTTTAAAATTTCTTCAAATCAACCTGAAGTTGTGTGTGGTAAAAACAATAATTTTCGCACAATAAAATTTCTTATTTTATTCGAACCGAACCGAAAATCTCGTGTCGCATCTTCAGACTTTGTGGGAATTTTATCTTTCCTAATGCAGAGTTTTTGATTGCTTTCTGAAAACCGAATTTGGCACTGGGAGAAGTTAAATACTTTTCATATTAATCTGAACAGATGAACGTCTAACCACCAAAATCATTTCATTTTGTTTATGGCATTTAGCTTCTGCAAGTTTTAAGAAATCAATATTTGGATTTTTTCGTTTTATATAAGCAATAATTACAAAAATATATATGTATGTCTGTTTTTCCGAGAATCTTTGTCCAAGACATCAAAAAATTCTCACAAATGCTGTCTCCACTGGACATTTTAATGTCTAATGGGGACGAGGTTTAAAAACTAGCAATAAAACACCCTGATTTCCCTAAAGAGAATATTCAAAAATATTCTACAAATACAATAAAAAAAAAGTCCACTAAAAAAATGGCAATCAAACTAATCTACATAAAAACGTTTTACATAAAAATAAATTCAAATGTAAAAATAATAGAACCAAACAAGATAATCTCCTAATGCCGTGTAAAAGCATAAAATAAAACGCATGCATATAAAATAATAAACTGGCAAAAAACTTTAACCCAACTATTTGACAATCTAATAAGGAATCTATCATTTCTTTCCAAATATGTTGATTGACTTACATCTGAATCGTTTTCGTTTGATAGTCGGGCAACAGAAGAAGTTTCGTTTGGCCTAAGGGCAGCACGTTTAGCAACAATTTCAAGCATTTCGTTAAGGATCGCACCCTCGGCGGCAACATCGGCTGAACTCTTATCTAATTCTAAATAAATTTTAAAATACAGAAATATTAGAATTTCGCTACTAATTTACGAATTCCACACTAAATGGTATTTTAAACAATAATAATTTTATGTAATTTAACACGTACTGCTACAGGAGAGTCTCGTATTCAATTCTTCCTTTAATTGAGCGTGTCGGTGTTCCAATTGAAGTTCCTGCTGTCGAATTCCCAATTCCTCATCGCGTTTCCTAAAAATACAACACATTGCATTAGTTTTTGATCAGACCAATGGCCTGGTGGACAATAGATGGTGTTCTGAAGCATTTAACCAAAAGTTTTAGATATATAAATCTTATGGGCATTAACAGAATATTTACAAAAATCCACTAATGGTTAAATGATTCAAAATGCCGGCCCTTAATCCTCTATTTTATTTTTTTAAGCTGAATTTCAAAGTGGGTCAAAATTAGGTGACAAGACTCGAACCTAACTAAGTAACGAATGAAACTATAGAAAAGCTTGCCAAAAAAAACTCACTTGAGTTGCGTAATACTGCGCCAAATTTCCAATAGCTCCTTCAATAGTTTTTCATCACTGGCACCCATGGACGATGTTTCTAAACTGTAACCAAACAAATCCAATTTAATGAAATAAAAAAATGAAAACTTCGAAAAACTCCCTTACGTTTCCATATTTTGCCCTTCACCCCTCAATGCCTTCTCAATTAAAACACCCCTGGCCTCTAATTCCTTCAATTTCACTTCGATCTCCTCCTGTTCTCGTTGAATCTCCTGTGCGATCCTTAATCGCTTAAGCTCAGCCTGTCGTGAAGCCTTCGATAATGCACGCTGCTTCTTCTGTTCGCGGGTCTCGTTAGTGTAGCTCTCATCTAATTTACGGAACAAAGTTTGATAAGCACAAGAAAAAAAAACGTTCAAAACGTTCAATGAATTAAGTCAAAATAGTCCCTACTAGTGTTTTTAGCGTGGGCCACGTATCTGCTACTAGAAGAGTATCTAATATAGTGGCAGACACATGATATACACCAAAAATGCTGGTAGCGATGAGGAATGTCATCTCCAATAATTGCAAATCAGGCAAAAAATCATCATTGGAGAAGCATTGGAAAAATTCACAAATGAAGACAATGGAAAGTGAAATTGTTAATCACAATCAACAGAATAATGAAAAAATTAATAAAATTCAAGACAAATCAAGTGTTAAATAGTTGTTATGAATTAAATATCAAACCAACCATCGGATCTCTGGTAATTAAGTGGCAGTGGTGGAATTGGTGGTGGTGATACTTCATCTGTCGTTTCCTTAAAGAGCTGTGGGCTTGAGGAGTGCGATGATGTCTCATATTTAAGACAATCTTGTGATTTACTTCGTTCATATGACGTCACCATGTCCTCCTTTTCCTTTACGTTTCATTACAAAAATTTCAATTTTTTCCAACGTTTGATTGATTGTTTTTTTTCGATTTCGGTCGGATGTTCCCAACGAAAAGTGTTAGATGATGTATTGTTGTTGTAGTTGTTGTTGTGATGGTGTTGGGCAGTAGGGATTTACGTGCGAAAGGGAAATTTTGCAATGTATTTCAAATTAATTAGCTGTTTTAATGCTTTTTATTCAAATATTTAATTATCTTTTGTTCAAATATTTACTTAAACTTCTATGTACATCAATATTTTTTCATTATATACACAATACATGCATAAGAAACAAAAAAGCCGTAAAAATTTCATAAAAATAAAAAATTGTGACAATAAAAGGATTTTTTTAATGAGAAACGATTCAAAAAAAACGCAACACTAACACCCACTATAAATAACTTGAATCGTTTCGTTAAAATTCGTGTTAAGTTTATTTAAAAGCTAAGAATTGTGCTTTGATATATTTTTTTTTGTTTCTAAGACATTTTGTGACAAAACACATCTCTTAAAAGCTAAATCACCCCTTCATACTGAAATCAAATACAAATTTCCAACTTCCTCATGGCGAAGCAACAATAAAAATTCGCTTAAAACGCTGAGTTGAGCATTAAAAGAATGTTTACAAAAATCCAATGCATTTCCATTTCCTCACCAAATCACATTTTATATCATAAAGCTTTCCAATCTTACCGCCAGTTAATTTTTATTTACACTATTTTACTAAATTATTTTAATTCCTTTTAGATTAAACTTAGATATGTGAAATGCTGGAAGCTATTTAGCTATTTTTATATAAATTGAGAATTAGATCTGTAATTTTAAAGAAAAACATTAAACATGAAAATTAATTATTTGTAATAAAGAGAGCCATTATTTGAATAACTTATCGTTTAATGTTTAGTTTTTATCGTTTTTTTTTTAAACTATAAATCGTGATTGAGTTAAAATCACTGAATGTCGGTTAGCTCTGCCTGCTTGAAATTTGATGATCTGTGATTTGGCGTCATGTTTAAAATAACCAAGAGTTAGTTTTTGGTAATTTTTACAAGCTTTTATTTAGTTTTAATTAAAAGTTATTCACAACAACAATATGAAGTAGTTATTTTTTTTAAAACATATAACTTTAAAAGCAATGCGATAATGAAATGAAATTTTAGCACAACATGTTTGTTAAATTACTTTAATCCAACATTAGTAACAGATTTTATTAGCAAATTTCATTCTCGTTTGTAAAATTGGTGAAATGGAGAAGTCGCCCACGGGTTTGCCAAGTTTTTTGAAAAGAAATGTGTTTTTCAGTCATTAAGGCCAAATGCAATCCTGAAGGCCGAGTAGGCTCGTGAGCGTTAACCGTTATAGGCACAGAAAAAAAGCAAATATTTTATTTATTTATTTTAATTTTTCTAGTGGCGCCATTTTAAAGTTCCATGCGGCAATGGAAGACGATTTAATCGGTGGCGCAATTTTGGTACCAACTGTGCAGTATTTGTTACGAAAAACGTGGTACATCGCGTGTAAGCCAAGCCTTTATGCGTTAAGCGAAGAAATAGCCCGCGACAAAATTTTTAGTACACGAAAAAAAAATTACTCTTTTGTCCCAATTTTTCCCTGGAGTAACCAAAATGCTCGTTCTTAACGCCCTCGCGATCCGCTGGGAGGATTTTGCGTGAAAAAGTCTCTGCTAGGATGTTTTTGCGTAAAAAGTCTTCGTTAAGAGGTTTTCGTAAAAAAGTCTCCCACAAACACAAGTCCAAGTCGGGAGGGGGAGGGCGAAAGAATTCTGAGGCGTCGCTTAAGCCGATATGCTGCAATGGTGCATTTATTATAAAAAAATTTATTCCGGGATGTTTTTTTTTAAATTTTGCCAGCGAAGCCATTATTTTTTTATAAAAAATCCTCAGTTTTTAGTCAGCGTTATTAGATTTTGCCCCAGGCGTCGTTTGGCCTTTGCCCATCCTTGCACAGACATCTCGTCTAGTCATCAAACAAGAGGAAGCGGTCGCTTTTTTGTAATCAAAAATTTACCAATTTCAAGCCAGAATATCGAAGGCTGACAAGAATGGGACATTTACCAAAATAGGAGACCGAAGCAGGAAAACGATCAAGGCGAAGTAATCTTTTTCGCTTTGATAATACACAGCTAAGAACATTTGAAAATTTGCGGTTTGTTTGAATAAATTGTTTTAATTTAATGCTTTTAATGATTTCCACTAACTAAAAAATTATAAAACTTGTAAAAAAAATCTGAAAAACTACCTAAAATGCATTGAATTTCGTGAAAAAACGTAGTTCTAAAACCATAAATTTCTACCCTTCAAACACAACTCACTTCTGTGAGCAAAAACTATTGTGGGTACACCTACGAAAATAATCTACAAGTGCGCCACATTCAGACCCACATCAAAACACCCAACATTGTAAAAAGCCAATTTAAAAAAAAAAATGAAAAACAAATCAATTTTGATTGTGTTCTTGTGTGTGTTTTGTGCTTCTATTTAGATTGCAAATTCAAGCAATTTACAACGAACTTAAAATAAATCGGAAAAAAACCAATAAAGTAGCTATCAACACCGAATAACTAAACAATAACGTAAAACCAAAGAAAAATTGCTATAAAAACTCTATAATAAAAACGAAAAACAAAGTAAAAAATTAATTCCTTACACCAAACCCAAAGTTCCTCACATCAAAGCACGACTGAAAAAGTTGTATTTTTGTTGTGTAAGAAAAAGAAACGAGAACAAAAAAAAGTTAATTACAAAAATTATCCTTCCCCCAAATCTTCAACTTACAAAAATGTTTTTATTTATTTTTAAATAACATAAAATTATTAATTAATACTCCTAATGTTTTTAAAGTACAAAATTTAATATAAATATTGGTAGGTTTTGTTAATTGTTTATCAAATAAATTGAAAAATAATTAATATTACTGACCTTGGACTTCTCTTTCGTTTTGGGTGAGATTCGGAAACGACTAAACACCCCATCCGTTGCTGATTTTTCCTTGGTTGGCGACGGTGAATCTTTTTCGTTCTTCTTCTTGTGAAAGAAATTCGAAACCGTTTGGATTAAACTCTTTCGCCTCTCGGGATCCTTTCGTCGGCGTGTTTTCTGCGCGGATTGCTGGTGGTGCTGTAAATCCTGCTGGTGGTCCTGTGATTCGGTTAGATTCGGATCGGATATAAAATCGGAAACTTTGCTGGATTTCGTGTTGAAGTTCTCATCGGAATTGAGGAGATTTTGCACGGCCGTAATGTCATTGACACTCTTCGACGTCATCATTTTTCGCTCTCGCACTTTCATGTCGTCCGACTGGTTTTTATTGTGACTCGTCGAAGCGGAAGAAGTCGCAATCGCTTCATTCATGTCGAGGTGGTATCGCTTTCGAAGAACTTGCAGTTTTTCTTCTGGACTCAGGCCGAGATCCTGATTTGATTTGAGTCGGGCTCGCGCTCTCGCCTCTGCACGCAATTTATCTGTGTTGGAGGTGAGGAGTTCTTCGGATTTCTTGCCCGATCGCGGCGGTGGAATTGGTGTTGAAAAACTATTTGTCGACTCGAGGGGGCTTTTCTTACACTCCAACGAGTTTTCCCTGCGGTACAAATCCTTGGTGGTATAAACGCAGAACGATTGGGTTTTAGTGATCTTCGGTGTGTGTTCGAACGTCACACTCTCCAAATTATCACTAAGTGGACGATCCTTTGATCGATTCGCCAATGGAGCTGTGAACATCTGTACAACGTCTTTACTGTCCTTTGGGCTCTTCGCTTTTATACCGGATGAAGATTTCTTGCCAACGTCTAATTCATCCCCAACCACCTGCCCCGACTTTGAATTCCGCCTCTCGGATACATGATAGTGCGGACTATTCGAACAGTTATTTGTAGCGGCAACAACTTTCGGCGTTGAAACGAAATTCGAGCCGGGACTAAACAAACTTCGATTGCGACTTCGATTGAGACGTTTTTCAGCGTTCAGCTGTTTCTTACTCTGCAACTTATCCATAACGAGATCATGTATTAAGTCTTTCTGTTTTGTTCGTTCTTTTGTGATTTCCTGAAGTTTCTTGCTAACGGCTGGCACTTCGGACGTATTTTCTTCAGCCTCCACTGACTCTTGCGCTTCTAATTGCTGCTGTTCATCTGCCCCCGTCGCAGTGGCCACCACTGCTATTGCTGCTGCCTTGCTTGGTGGCTCGAAAATACTTAAACTCTTATTTTCTATCACAGAATTTGTGTTTTGTTGCGCCGTCGTTTCGCTTAGATCGCCCTTGGAAGACTTTCGTTTATGCTTGCGGACGTCTATCGAATCCCGTGCGTTGCTAATTTGCGTGATTTTCATTTGCAATTTCCGTACATACTCCTCATAGCTCATTTCGTCCGAGTCCTTACGCTTCAGAATGTCCTCCTGTGACAAACGTTTGCGACTCTCCTCTGTCGACGATTTACGCACTGGAATTTTCGATGCGAACGAATCGCTTATTGTCTTTTCATTTTTATCAGAGCTAGATGGCGTTGTCGCTGAGGCTTCTTTGTTCCTGTGCATTGCAGCCGCTTCTTGCGGACTTGTGACTACCGTTAGCGCCTCACTCTCCTCGGTGGTGGTTGTTGTTGTCGTCGTCGTTCCCGTTCCCTGCGACGAGATCATCAGCAGACTGTCATCGTCAATATCATTCAGGCTGTCCATTTGCACTGGAAACAGTCCAGGATTCTGATTTGCATTTGATTTGGTGGCGAAAAATGGTGGAATCTCATTGACTGGTGTTTTCAGATCGATATCGTTGTTCAGAATGCATGCGCCCTGCTCAATATAGTCAACGCCTAAAATCTCTTTGTTCATCGCCTCTGCCAGTTGCTCCAATTGCGAACTGTACGTCGCACGCAGCGGTTCTGGTGGCTCGTATTTCGCATACCCGCTCGGTTGCATTACCGGTGAATGTGTGTGCTCGATGAACTCAATGTAGCCACGATTCTGAAGCATTGCTTTATTTGTCGCAGAATACGCTTCAGCGCAGCTACCTTCCGATCCGGTGTCCATAAATTCGATTTCCTCAATATCTAAATTTTTGAGGATTCCACACTCTTTTGGTTTTTCAACAGGAGCTACGACTACGGGCTTGGCGACTTTCGGCGAAGCGACTTTCCTCTTCGCCTTCTTATTTCGCTTGATTGTGCCCTTGTTTGAGTTCAAAGCGAATTCAATATCGACGAAATTTTCCGAAACCGCGTCATCTGCCGTCCAATCGCTGAGTTCCGTTTCTGTTAGGACTTGTCCTGTGACTTCCGTTTCGGAATCCGAAACTCCATGGTCAGCTGTCGGAGTTTTGTCTTTGTCACTCGACGAACCGACATCCTTTTTGCCCAAATCCAACTCCAGTTTCTTCGGCTTCAATGACTTTGACTTTGCGTCTTTGTCGAGTATCAAAGGAAGATTCTTCAGAGTTTCAATTTTATTCTCGTTTTTCGTGTCGAATTTTAAATCCGGTTTGCTCGAATTCGACATTAAATCTTCCTTTGTTGTTGGTTCTTCGTCAGCCTTTGGCTCTGCTTTAGATTTAGGAAATGGAGTGGATTCGTTACGAGCCGCAGATGCCAAATCAACTTTTGTTCCCTTCGGAATTTCCATGTGTTTCAAGTCCTCTGGATCTCCCACGTACTTCCCATCGATTATCATCAGACTATCGATCTGCATCAGCGTTCCCGAAGTATCATGAATCTCCAATCTCGGCACAATTGGCTCCATGCCGTTCTGTGTATCCGGACTAGTTGTAGAATCTAATATATAGTGAGGAATATCTTCCAAACTCGATGACGATGAACTCGACAGACTATCAGACTCGACGTCGCTTTTACTTCTCGTGTTATTCCACGGGATATTGGGCACTTTTATGCAAGTATCTTGAATATCGTTCTCCTTCAGCAGAGCTTCTTCATCCTCCGCCTCGCCACCATTCTCGCCATTCGTCTCCAGTGACTTTTTCTCGACTTTCACTTCAGCGGCCTCGGTTATAATATCAGGTATAACCTCTTTGACATCCTTCGACACATCGGGCTTCTCAATACGCACCGACGAGACATTTGAATCGTCGCTTAAGTTCTTCACCTCCTTAACCGGAGTGTCTACTGTTAAATCAATAATAGTATCCTCCAGTTTATCATCAATTTTCAGATTGCTTATGAATTCCTGATTCGTTTTCACCATTGTGGACGGAATCTCGATTTGTGCTATGTCTATAATAATAGGAACTGCCTTTTCCGGGGATATCAAATCAATTGTTTCGATTATTGGTGAGGGTAGTTGCTTCTGTTTCTGTGCCAGTTCCTTGGATTTACTTTCGACTAGTGCCGTGTTTATTGTCTCAGAGAATTCCATCTCCTTGTTCAACTCATTTTGGCCATTTACGAAGACGTTCTCCTTCTCATCGGAATCCTTTGACTCCACTTCGGTGTTCTTCTTTGGCGTCACCTCCCCCACTTTGGTTCGATCGAGGAATTTCTTCATGCTGGGACTGATATCGGAGCCCGGATTAAGCAATTTCTGGCACTCGGAGATGTTTGAATGGAAATTCTTGAATTTTGAGTCCAAAATTGATGTCGAACCGGATTTCATAATACCAATTCCCATTCCTTGTTCCCCCAGCAAATAACGCTTCTTTAACTCTAAACTTTTCTTCGACGCGATGCCTTCTGTGCTGGGGGTTTTATTAAGAAGATAATCTCCTGGTCGTGGATTCTTCAATGGCATTCGATTTGAGGGGAGCAAAGATGGATCGACTTGAACAAGCGGCTTAAATTCGATTTCTGGCTTCATGGCAGTTTGATTTTGATTGTTTGCTGCAGAGGATGTGGTTTTAGCATATGGATTGCTTGTTATCATTCCTTGTTTTATCTATAAAAAAAATTAAATATAAATTTAATGGAAAGCAAAATGATAAAAAAAAATCCCGCAGAAAAAAATTTATCCAAAATCCCACCTGAACTCTTGTTGGTTTCTTTAAATGCGTATCATCGATGAAGATTCGAGGTGCCTCACGAATAATTGGATCATGATCAAACTCCGAATCGGTCGAGATTTCTGTTGCGGAATTTTGTTCAACTTCACCTGGCGATGAAGATTCAGAATCCGATTGAACCTGAAATTAAACAAGCATTAACAAATTATTTAATTTCAACAAAAACCAAGTCATTGTAATAAACAACATCTAAAACACACAAATTGTTAATGAATTTTAGTTGAAGAAATACAAAAAAAATGCACGTAAAATGGGGAGAAACGTTTTTTTAGATGCCGAATATATTTTTTTTTATATTTAGCCATCTGAAAAGTTATCTTTTCACCTTTTTTTAAATTCAGATTTAATAGAAACTCGACGGCGGTTATCTTTTCATTTTTTTACCTTTCTTACATATAAGAAATGTATTAAAATCCATCCAAACCCCGAAATCATAACGGGGCTGCACACGTTGGATGAGTCTGCAATATTGTGTTTCATGGGTAAAAATGTATGTAAGGGAAATCGCAAGATCGACTTCTATTAGTAAACCTTAACCGATTTTGATGCGGGTTTTCCCATTCGAAAGCTGTTATCGTCCCAAATAAACCTATCCTTCACGATAAAATTGCAAAAATGTTTTCTATTTGTATGGGACAGAGGGGAAGTAGTGGTCCAATTGAATTTTGATGTATGTCAGAGTTATGTAGAATCACATTCTAAACACTTTTTGTCTAAACAAATTTTTGTAAAAAAATTAACCGTTTTGGAGAAAATCGCAAAATTGTTATCCATTTGTATGAGAGAGCCAGGGTGGAGTGCACCGAAATAGGCACTTCGGATTTCCGTTTTAATTATGATACCGTATGCTGAATTGAGTTTGACATTTGCCAATGAGGTTTTACTTCGAGGAAATAGCTATAAATTTCGACAAAAAAAATGAAGATGAGTTCTTATTTTCGACGGACAATACGGACAAAGGTATCCCCAAAGAAAGGAGATGGAAATGTCGATTTTTCTTCCACGTATTTTCATTTCTAAATACCAAAGTACAAATTAATTTGTCGCTCGTCTTATTTCCGTATTACTCAACAAGTTTTAAGTTAAATTTTACTTTTTAACATTCAAAATTACGCGCCAATTCAGAGGACGCTTTTGAGTTTCGTTAAGTACGTTCAATATCTAAAAACGAAGTGTCCTAAAACGGTAAAGGATGAGACATCGCATCATGTGTTTTTCTTACAGGTCTGGCAGTGTGTTTTGAGGTGACGTTGAGTCTTGACGTTTTGTCTTAGGCCTCTTAATTTGAAAACTCACGTGAAACGATTAAAGTGTAGCAGCCATTTTAGTTAATTGATGTTGAAATTATCTGATAAGGACGATCAAAGAAAATCTCAAAGAAAAAAAAATTGTTTGGTGAGTAGCAAAGTTATTTTTAGTAAATATCTATTCATTATTATTTTATTCCGATAAAATGTATATTTTGTTTTCCATTTTTTGCAGGCGGGATTCCATTTTTTGCAGACGGGATTCCATTTTTAATTACTGTACGGCGTGAAACGTAAAAAACTAAAAGTTTCAACATTCCTTAATAAAATTTTACAAAAAAAGCTAACATTTATAACTAGCCAGATTTGGACAAAATGGGTAACAGTATAAATAAACTATTTGAACCTACACGAGGTATACAAAGCGATGAAAATGCTTTTGATATGTTAAATGATGATTGCCTGCTGCACATATTTTCATTTTTGAACCTTCAAAAACAAATGAGTTTATCAACTGTTTGTCGGCGATTTCATGATGTCACCACAATTTTATTCCGAGGATATAAAACGTTGGATTTTGCAAGCCTACATGGATTAACAATTGAGCAGAAATGTGGCTTCCTAAAAAACTTTGGAAAAAATTTCAAAACTTTTAATTGCTCGGACTTTGACTTAGTCATGCTTTCCAAAGAAGCCAGTCTTGATATATTGCCGGACTTTTGCCCAAACATCGAGTACCTGAATTTAAGGTCAATTTACTTCAATAAACCTCAAAGTTATGAAAAATGCAGGTCTATTTTTACGGGTTTAACTTCACTGACGATATCTAATTATTACCTGAATGACAATGACTGTTCAACATTAGAGAATTGCCCGAAGCTAGAATACTTGGATGTGTCAGAAAATCGTAGCATTACAGGAAGGTATTTAACCAATCTACCAAACTTAAAAGTTTTGAATATTCGTCGTTGTAATGAATTCCAGGCATACCATTTTATGGAATTATGCCACGTTGCAAAGCTGATTGAACTAAACATCTTAGAATGTAATAAAATCAACAAGGAGTCATTAGAGACTTTAGTAAGGACTCAGCCCCAATTGGAAGTATTGAAAATTTGCAATACATTAGCTACAAACGACCTAAGTGACATCATTCAGCTGCCCAATATTAAACATTTGCAATTGGATTGGTATGGCGAAATAAAAATTGATTTTTTCAGTATACTTGCGGAGCATAAAAGCAGATGCGTTAAGGTATTGAAATTATTCCGACCAAAATTAGATTGGAACAACGAGGAGTATATTTTAAATCTTACTGCTTTAGAAGAACTTACAATCACTGCGATGCGTATGAATCGATTTTTAAGCAAATTGCCCAAACGATGTCCAAATATTAAAAAATTCGATTGTTCATTTAGTTATGAATTAAGCAATCCAGCTGTGATCTGGTATATTGGAATGGCTAAAAATTTAGAATCTATAGATATCTCTTACTGCCCTCAGCTTGAATATAGTTATCAATTTGTTTTGAATTTAATTGAATCTTTGAAAGACGCCAATCGACCAAAACCAATAACAATAATTCTGGGCAAAAGAGTTCTGCCTGAATCTAAAAAGGTTTTTTTAAGTAAGCATCGTCATTTGTTAAAATGTGTTGAATATCACAGTATATGACGCCGAATGACAGAATTCGGCAAAATTAATTTTCCTGATGAATCAAATGTGATTCTATAGCACGTTAAAACTTTAGTAGATTCTTTTCACAATATTTTTTGCTTGTAACTACATTTTTAGAATAAAACATTTTACAATTTTTTTAATTGTTTTTATTTTTGCCATCCATCGCAACTAAAATACCTATCGTGTGTAGATGACAATCCTTGAAAAAATAATTATAAACATTCGATTTAATCTTGCTTTTAACTAGAGATGTTACGAATGTCTGATTTTAAATATTCGCGTCTGCGAATATTCACTAAAATCTTTATGGTCAATCCATTTTGGACCACCGCTAATCCAGCAGCTACTGCTTCTAACCTTTTTTTCTTTCAAACGCTGCTCCTAACCTTTTTTTTCTTTCACGATTCCCTATTTCGAAATTCAGAGTTATAAATTGATCGAATTTAGTTGTAAGATAATAGGATTATTGTAAAACCACTTAAGAAAAATGGGCCGCAGACGAAATTAGCACCCCTTGAGCATGCTCCCGTGGCATCACCATTCACCCTCCCCCTCCCCTCTTTCGCAACAGAGTCAAGTAAAATTTTTATGATTTTTTGTTTTTAATTTTTTCAGTTTTTAATGAGATATTTGTCCCATAGATAATTTATTTTTATTATTTCAAGCTTTGGTTTGGCATTAGAGATAGTAGTTGCCTGAGGTTTTTGATATAAAGGTATTTTTTTGCCTAGTAATAATAAATAATATTCTTATTAATTTTTCACTGAAAACGCAACAAATCCATAATTTTAGTAGAGTTTTAATTGGTTAATAAATTCGGGTACGATCCGAAAAAGGCACACATTGTACAAATCGCATCCGCAGCAATGCAACGTTAATGTAATGAACAAAAAAAAATCGCCAAAAATTAATTCAAATAAAAAATTAATTATTAAAAATTTCGTAGTTTTTGATATTCTAAATTTTATCGCATTCATTTTTTTTACTATTCAAAAATTTTCACAACAAAAATATCAATTGAATTGAATGTATTTTTTTAGTCTTCGATTTTTGTTATTAACAACTTTCATATAATTTATTAATTTTTTTAACTGAAATTGATTTAATGAGCAATGTACCTAGTATCATAATATTTTCGATGTTTTTGTTAAGAAGATGAATTTTGATTTTAACACGTTGACTTCCAGTGCATCATCAGTGCTAAATTTTCGTTTAATTTGCATATTTAAATATTAAAAAATCTAAATTGGCAAGAAAATTGAAAATACCGGGGTTATACTGGTTTCTAGATAACCAAATATAAACAAAAGCAAGAATAATTTCGATTTTATCAAGAAATCCTGTCAGTCAACGTATTTTAAAAGTTCTTTTCTCCCTAATAAAACGAAACTAGATACACATTTTGAAATGCGAAATATAATTAAAAAGAAACAAAACTTTCAATTAGAAATCGATCTAAAATGCCTGTTCAGAGGCCTGGCAAAAACTCACACAAAAACAATAAAATTATAATCGATAGATAGATTTCTTTCTATTTCACTTTGTTGTCAATATTTTACCTTCCATAGATCGTACCCACTTTAATTGCTCATGTTGAAAAGGTTGATAGGAAGTTTTTCTTTGATATTTTTTAACATTTTTAAATTAATTTCTTATATTAAGTGAGGCAGCAGTTAAGATTTTTGTCGAAGAGGAGAAGGACAAAAGATACACGCGTTGAATGTTTGATTTTAAAAAAATATTATCGTAAAAATTATTTAAAATAAATAAATAAAACAGTTTTGAGGTTTATGACGTTTGAACTTTAGAATTTGTAAATTTGTTTCATAATCTTTTTTGTTTAACACTTTCCGCCGCAAATCCTTGATTCTACGACAGTACGCAGGAGTCCTTTGACGATTCCCGTTCCTTGGGTGCCACAGACGGACTTCGTTTAAAGTATTCGACGAAATTGCGTGGTCCCAGGGTACTCGCGACGTTGTAGTTGCGACCACCGGGATTGGAATAATTACTGGAAGTCGTAGGTGGTCGGCTATCGTATGTTCGTGAAGAGGGGAAGTGAGGGCGTTTTTTTATCACTTGATCAGTTCCTGAGGATCTTGTCTGCACTTCAGTATTATCACTTAGCTCATCATCGTCAGTCTGTGATCGTCGTTCCTCATTTTCGATCATTTTCTTGAGATACGGATTGCTTCCGGCCAGTCTTTCGTTCATGAATTCCTGCTTCTTACTGTGCAACATTTTGCTCCTGTCCAGCAGCATTTTCGTCCCAAAGTCCACAGAATCACGATCGAGATGTGAATTTGACTTCCTGCGAATTGATCTGCTGGCTAGCATTTCATAGCTACTCGTAGGTGTGGAAGAACTGTTTCTGGAACCGATCCTGTGAAGTGCCTCTCTCGAACCTCGATTGGAGCCACCAGCCGACGAAGGTCTAGAGATTTTCTGACGCTCTGGACTTGATGAAAGAGACTTTGAGTGCTTCTTTTTGCTTCGTGAAGATTTCGGAGGAGGTTTTGATTTTGCTGGTAGATCCACTGTTGCAGATTTCATATCAGGACCACTTTCTGATGGTTTCTCTTCCACTTTAAGCGACTCTGAAGAATTCATTTCCATGTCCTTGGAATTACGATTACTTCCAGTTCCCTTTCGATCGATACCCAACTTTTCAATGTATTCCATTAGTCCGATTTCACGGTTCTCTGGTACACCTGACTCATAAGTCTCCAATTGGTCATCTGGCAGATTTCCTGCTAGCAAATAAAGCTCCTCTTCTAATTTGGTTGGAAATTTCGTAGACATTTCTTTTATAACTTCCTTGGTTTTTGGGGTCGATGGCTCGACTTTCTGCACAATTTCCTCCACCGAAGGCATATTGACGGGATTCAACTTCGAAAGATTGACCTTTTGACCACGTTTTGGCACTGCTGGTACTTCGGGACTAGCACTGGACGACACACTTTTATTTCTGCGCACTGGCTTTGTTGGGAAGCACTTGGGAGGAGGTGAAAGTTTAACGACTTCTGAACTCTGTACCGATGGATTCTGATTTTCTGGTACTGGTGACAGTTTTGCTGGTTTTAATTTTAAATCCTCTGCGACTGGCGATGGCGATAACTTATCAATCATATGTTCCCCTTTGTTAACATCCTCTTCCACTTTTACTTGGAAATCCTCCGTCATTTTTGGAGGACTTGAAGAGCTTTCTTCTCTCTCTAGTGCGGTAAATTCTTCCAGCCCCAAAGTGAGTTCCTCAAATTTCTCCTCAATACTTTTCGACTTCTCCCTTACACTGGGTTTTCTAGAAATTATGATAATTTCGTCATTGCTGTCTAAATCCAAATCCGCTAAAACATCATCTGACAATTGGTTAAACAATTCGTCGATACTGTCTTCAGTTATTGATTCTCTCGCATGGGATCCACTGTTTCTTTCAATCGGCTTTTCACTGCTACTTTCATGGGAAGTTGTTGAAGATGTGCGACTTTTCTTGCTGCCACTTGAAGATTTTCTTTGCGGTGGAGTTGGACGTTGTTCGCGGTCTAAACTGGCGAGTGTTTCTATATCTTTTGTCTGCGAGCTGGAGTTTTCCATCGAATCAGTGCTTAACTGACTCAAAAGTTTCTGTGTCTGCTTTTCAAGGGAGGATCTCCTAAGAGGAGGTGTAGGTTTCTCCAAAGGTTGCAATTCTGAGGGCTCTATTTTTGTGGGTTCTGAAACTTCTATTTCAGAGGCTTTTAATTCTGAAAGTTCCTTTTGCACTGATTGAAATTCTGACTCCTTTTCTTGTAAAATGTTTCCTTGTTCCATAGATGAAGTTTCCAAAGAGGATTGTTTCTGATTTTCGGAACTTTTGCCATCCGAAATTTCTTCAATTGGATTTTTTGAGTCCTCAATTTCATTAGAAATTTCCATTAAATCCTGTGAAACTACTTTCGGGTCTTCTTTAAATTTCTTCCCGTTTTCAACCTTTGAAGAATCGTCCAAATTTTCCACACTTTTATGATTTTTTTCATCATTTCCATCATTTTTTGAGTCCAAATTTTCAGTCGAATTTTTGTTTCGATTATCGTCAAACATTTCCTTTTTGTGATTCTCGAAGGCACCTGAAATTTCTCCATTTTTCTCAACTTCTTTACCGTTGTCAAAATTTTCTAGAACCAAATTCTCGTTCGATTTTACCACTTGAGAAGTCTTGCTATTTGCGGTTTCAACCAATGCTTGAGACATTTTCTCGGTCCCAATTTCTCCACCCTTCTCCAAATTTTCTGGAGCCAAATTTTTCGTCGAATTTTCATTTGTTGACTCTTCGGAGATTATTTTCGTTTGGATATTTTTAGGACTACTTTCAGCAATCTCTCCTGGATCCTCAGATTTTAACTTGTTTCCAATTTTACCCGGCTTATCGCGTTGTTTAAAATTCTTACCCTTTTTAGGCACTTCGAGTGAATTTCTTGCCTTCTGCGATTTCTTCTGTTTAACTTTTCCAACAGGAGATTCATCAATGACCCTCAAACTAATATCGTCATCGCTAATCTCGTTCATAATTTCATTCAACATATCATCAACTTCCTGGTCATCAACATCGGTGTCCATTTGCAAAGTTTCGGCATTACTTTCATCGGCATTTTCATTAAATTTACTAATTTTTTCAGTTTTTTGCTCAGACTCACTGGTTTTCCCATTTTTAAAGTTATCTGTAGTTAATTTCTGGCACTTTTCAACCTTAAATTCTTCATTTGGTTTTCGCTTAGTACCCTTTTCCATACTTGGCCCTGATACCACCACGTCCTTATTTACTTTATTAGCCGTTCCTTCAAAATAACTCGTCAAATCCCTAAGTTTTACCTGTTGTTCTTCTTTTTGTTTCTTCTCCCAGAACGGCTTCTTGACAGAATTTTTCTGCCGTTTCGCATTGAAAGAATCTCTCTTTCTCTGTAAGAAATTCGTGGCTTCAGTTCTCCACTCCTCCCTCAAATACTCCATTGTTTTCTCCAAATCCGTCATTTTCTCCAATGGTGTCTGTTTTCCCGTTGATTCCTCGATTTTTTCTGCACTTCCATTCTCAGATTTCACCAACGTTTCTTTCTCCGTTAGATTTTCCAGGTTTTCATCGGGTTTCCTCAAATCCGGACCACTCAAGGTCTTCTTTTTGATTTTCGTATCCTCGCATTTCTCGTCATCCCCCAAACTTTTAGTCTTCTGAAGCTTTTTCTTCCGAGGTGACACTACTGGAACTGCTTCGCCTTTCAAAATCTGTTGAATTTTATCAGAAATATCTTCACTTGGGGACTTTTCGTCGTGGAAGAGGTTCTGATATTCCTTGCTTGGTGATCGCATCTCCTGGGCACTTTGCAATAAGTCTTCGAACATTTCCTCGTCCACGTCGAACACATCGACAACTTCTAAGGTTTGTTTCGCCTGCATTGGACTGGATTTGGTATTAGCTTTTGGACTCTTTGGAGCAATCGATTTCCGGGGAGCTTTTTTCGGTACTTTTTTAATCACAACTTTCTTCGTAGTGGGTTTTATATCAACGGCACCATCCAAAAGTTGATTAAAAATGCTAGAATCCTCGTCCTCTTCAATAACGTCCTGAGTTTTCCCTTTCGCTGCCAATGAATTTCGTTTCGCAAGTGGACGACTCAAGGCATTTGGCTTTACAACAGTTAAGTTCTTATGCTGCGGCTTGTTTTCCTGCGGAACACCCATTTTCTGTCTGATCAGCAGAATTGCTTCGTCTTTGGATTTTGGAATCAATTTCTCAGTGCCTTTTCCTCCCTGTTGACTTTCTGATCGCCTACGCATTGCCGGCGATGGTTGCGGGCTCGTTGGCTGTGCAACGCTTCCTTTTCTGGTCAACACGGGACTTCCAAAATATTTCGTCAGATCGACGTCTTTTAGGGTTTTTTGGTTTTTGTTTGTTGGAGCGGCAGCAGCTTTTCCTGATTTCTGATTCGGAAAATATTTTGATATATCCAAGGATGCCTGCTTTGAAATTTTTGGTCCTGTGATTCTGGACTTAATTGAATCCATTGTGTCTGAGAAATTCTGCACGTCGATTTTCTTCAGTGACTCATTTACCTTCCGTTTAACTTTTGGTGAGAATTTACTCTCGACGTCGTATAAAAACTTACCCAAATCCTTTTCCGTTAAGCTATCGTTGACTAGTTTTTCTATTTCCAATTCTTCGGAGTCAATTTCCGTTTTTTGCTTCTTCAGCTTTCGATCCTTTTTGATTTTCTTTCTCTCAATGGGTTTAGGGTCCTCATTTTTGGATTCTTCAGGTTTGATTTCTGCTTGTGTTGTGTCCTGTATAGCGTCAATTTCCATTGGGACGTCTTCCTTTTTATCATCTTCGGTGTTTACGACCTGCATTTCAACATTTTGCGGTGTTTCGACCTCCATTTTGATATCGTCCACTTTTTCTTCAACGAATTTGTCCCCTTCAGGTTTTCCCTGATCGATTTTGTCGGTTTCTAATTTAATATCATCTAATTTGATGTCCGCCATTTTCACATCTTCGTCCTCTTTCTCATCCAATTTTTGATCCTCGGCTTTGATCTCCTCCATGCGATTTTTCTCCAAATCTTTCTTTTCTTCTTCCATTTGCTTCAGATTTTCCTCCGATTTCTTCTCCTCCAAATTCTCTTTAACACCCTCATTACTCTCCGTTTTTTCCTGCCTAATCACTTTACCTAAATCCTCATTAGACTCCCCCTTATTGCCTGGAAACGCAACACTCGTTTTGCCATCATTTGGCAAATACGTCGTACTATTCTCATTTAACCACTTCTCCTTTAGCGATAATTTTTTCATCATGTCATTTTTCAGCATATTTTGCTTCTCTAATATTACAACATCTTTATTTAATTTGATTAAATTGTTCAAATTATATAAATTTTCACTAAGCGCATCAATATCAAGACTAACACGACGACCCGTCTGCGTTTCAATAATTTTAATATCGGTTTTTGTCGGACTTATCACGTTCACATTCAACTGTGCCTCACTATCGACTAATTCATGCAAATTTTTCGCACTAGCCGATTTATTATTATCTTTATTAATTATATTGTTATCATTTTTATCAGTTTTATTGCAATTAAATTCATTATCATTTATATTATTATTGGTATTGATCTGTTGAGTCACATCTTTGGACACAACCTGTGGAATATTGGAAAGGCGAAATAATTGTGATCTCTAGATTTAAAACAAAAAAAAAACATTATCAAAGAGCAAAAAAAGCCCCTAACAAGAAAATTTACTTAACCAGTGGTGCAGGTGGATATAAAAGAGCAATTATATGGCTATATTCTAATAATTTCTAATAAATACTACCGACGAGTTTAAAACTAGTAAATCACGAACATATTTTATTGAAAAAAAAAGTTATTCGCTAAACATTTGTTCGGTAATAATTTTTAGACCAACAGCCGTTTTCGAGAAAATAGCAAAAAATTCGGCTTTGTGTAGTCAAAAAGAGTTTCCTACAACTAATAATTCAAAAATCACAGCCCAAGCAGCATTCATGTAAACTGTGACGTTATCGGTTGACATAATATATCCTCACGAGATATGTTAACCACTAGCGTCACACTGCACATAAATGCTGCTATACAAAGTCTACAAGCGATACAAATTATATTAGCATTTTACTAAGTCCAGGAAAATGTTGCTTTACGGGATATTTTAATGCCACGATATAAAATCTCTTGTCAAAATGGTGCCAAAGAGCTTGTTTTGCAACATAAAGTAAAAATGAAATTTTACTAAGATTTTCCTGTCGATGCAGTCTATTGTCTGTCTATCGTTTATTTTTGGGAAGTTTACTTTCTTACACGTATGCAGTAAAGTAAGTATTTTCATGAGATATTACATTTTTATATCTCTAATTTAACAAATCAAATAAAATGTTATTCATCAACAAATTTCACTAAAAATTATCTACAGACTTATCGCGTAAACGAAGATATACCATAATCCGAATAGTGCCCGTCCAGAAACAGGGCAGCAATCATGTATTCCGACGCGTCTCTGTGTTTCGACTTCGACGCAGCTTTTAACTCTTGACTTCATCATATCAGCAGCTTCAAATTTCCTGGAGTGACAGTCAGAATCATGTTTCGATTCATAGTGACGATTCCGCGAAATTTCAAGCTGCAGATATGACGAAGTCAAGAGTTAAAAGCTGCGTCGAAGTCGAAAAACAGAGACGCGTCGGAATACATGATTGGTGCCCAGGTTATTTTTAGTAAAATATATTCCAACATCTTGTTTTTGTGTGACATATATAATTTATTATTCAAGACTATTATTTTTGTGTGTTTATTTTTTTTAAATGCAGCACATTACGACAGTTCTTACCAAAAACAACATGCAAATTAATTTTATTAAAAGTCAAAAGGATTAAAAAAATTAAGGGATTCGAGTACGAGAAAATTTTCGATTCATCTTTTGCAAAATTTTCTGTTCATAAAAAATTTCCACAAATTCCCAAAGTATTTTTGAATTTTCAGGAAAAATAATAAAGCGTAAAAAATCACATCTGAATCCCGAATTCTAACTATCCACAGTTCTTAAAATCTAAAAGCTGAATCACAGAATTTAAAAAACTTCTGATTATAATTTTTAATAGTGAAAAAAATTGGTTTCTTAAAATATTTTTTATGAAAACTATTATTTACCTCCATTATAACTAAGTTTTACTTTTTTTTTATTAAAAATAGTATCAGTTTATAGCATTCGATGCATCCAACAAGTCTTTAAAATCTTAGAAATCTTGTAGTAAAAGTTGAGTCTATAAAATAAAATCCCACACCATCTAAACTAAATCCAATTAATAGAAAATTATTTTTAAGCGTGTAATTTATAAAAAAAACAGAATTAGATTTGTCATACAATTGCTCTCTTATAGCGTTTTTTGTTGGCCGCAAAAACTCCCATTAACACAAAAGAAAATTTTTTTCGATTCACAAAACAAAAATCAAAAAAAAATTGTTTTTGCAAAATATTGTCAAATTTTCATAGATTTTCTAAAAAAAATCCGTTTTTTTGAATCGAATCAGTGATTTTAGAAAAACCAATCAAACGAAATGACGGACTCACCTCTGTTTCGGTGTCTGTTGGCAAATATGCTGGCGGTGGCATTACTTTAACTTCCTGTCTTCGCATTTCACGAGCCTTCTTAAATTCTTCGCCCTCTGTTTGACTATCGGCATCATCATCTAGAAAAATAAATAAATAAATAACGTGCAAAATATATTTGAAAAAAATTAATGATTCGATGATTATTCAAACGAAAATAGACTCGAAATTTTGTTCAATAAAATCGGACATATTCTAAATACGAGATCGTAAACGTGTGTAATGTATAAGCCCATATGTTCTACTTCAAAGCTACAACTTGATAGTTTCATGTGTGAGATTGCAACATTTGTAAAGTTTTTCTACCTAACAACAGCAAAGACCCTCTTCTCATTTTTTACAACAACACAAAATCGGCCCAAGAAAGCAGAAATTAATTTCTCACCTAGCATTCCGTCGCTAGAATCATAAAAGTCCTCATCGTCGCTATCATCCATATTCGAATATCTCTGCTTGCCAATCCAATCGGTCGCCAATTGCAAAGTTTGGGCACCGATCGGTGATCCGTTTGCCTCCTCAAACATATCCGAATCAGTATCGTCATCAGACGATTCAGAGCTTGAAATGTCCGATTCAGAGTCTTCACTACCAGTAATAAAATTACGATCGGTCCATTCATTCTCATCGATGATATTCTCCAACGAGGGTTCACCATCGGACATCGCATCGGTGTTTTCAAATTCAATACGCTCTGGTGTTTGACCGCGATCCAACAAATCAAACTGTGCGACATTCTCCACCCGACCGCGATTACGTTCTGGTGTTTTCGCATCTTCAGCGGCCGCTGGATTGTTTTCTTCTGTTGGTTTCTGCAAATTAAACCCATTGCAAAATTTTCTAAAGGTACATTAATAGAATTTGTAGTTACCCTATGTCTATTGGATTTCCTTGCAGCCGGCCTAGTGGGTTTCGCTGGCAGTCTGAAGTGCTGTGTGCAGTAGAACCGACCGACAGGATCGTCTCGATCGAACGCATATCCACCCAATCGAAGATTCGTATGGCAGTGGTGACATTTTAGACAGGATCTATGCAGGATGAGGCCTTCTGTGGAAATCTTCTCCATTAAATAAACAGTCTGTTTGCAGAAGTGACATTTCTCCGAAGCTCCTTGTTTCTTGAATAGCAGATTCACTTTGGAGTTCTACAAAAAAAGAAACGTTTGATTAAAACATCTTCACAACAAAAAAACTTCTTGTGGACTTACGGATTTCTGAACGACGTTCTTTTCCTCCGAGGTGTCATCCTTTTTGCCAAACTGACCAGCGATCGATGCAACCTTGTTTTTACCTCTTTCACCAACCTCCAACAGTGCTCCACCTTTGAGCTGCTTATCCAGATTTTTCAAAGTTTGATCGATTTCTTTGAATTTCTCATCTTCCGACTCTTGCCTGGTTGGCTTCGACATTTTGGTCTGTCGCGCCAGGAATTGTTCTTTGCTCCATTTTGGCACTTTCTCCTTACTTTTTCCGATTTCCGTTTTCTTTGATTGTTCGATTTTCTTCTCGATTTGTTTGATATTCCAGTCGGAACTTTCGATCTTTCCAATGGCACGGAGTAAATCTTTTGGCTTCTTATCGAATCCCGCTGCATTTCGTGTTATTTGCTGTTCCATTGAGCGGATGCGATCGTTGAAGTGTCCATCGTTCGATCCTTTTGGCAGCGATGATGGGATTCCACGCTCGCGATCCTAAAATTTGTTACATTGAGAGATTAGTGATATTTTATCGAAAAATTGGATCAGATTTTGTTATTACAAAACTATTTACACACAAAAATGTTAATACGAAGGCATTTTGCAAACGAAAATCAATTATGAATTTCTTTTTCTCATCATTAGACAAGACAGTGTGTATTGGTCGTTGTTGTTTTATCGTAAAGATTTTTTTCTTTGTAAGATTATTCTGAAATTCCCAATTGGTATGAAAAAATTACCATTGGAATGCAGTTATTAAACTAAATATGAGTTAACGAAAGTAATATCTAAACAAAAAAATTGAATTTACGTTGTTATATAAAACAAATATAAAACAACAATAGCAAAATAGAAAGCGTTAATTCAATGTTTTAAAAAATCTTTGTTTTATTAAAAACGATTAATTTTGGCCACATCCAAGAAAATATTTAATTTCATGCTCTGGTCAAAAACTGATTTTAACCTTAAAATTTAATACTATCTGCTTAAAAATGTTATACAGATTTTGTATATTTGCCACAAAATGTTCGCGCTTTTGACAATTTTTTGTTGTAAATTTACAATTTTTTGTTGTTCACGTCGGTAATCAAATTAAAACGGTAAAAGTTAATATAACAGAGAAAAGACACTTTGAAAACTTTTTTTAGTAAAATATCAAATTCTCAAATTTCAAAACGATCGTCACAACAACAAACGCAATTCCTTACAGGATAGAGTAGTTTTCTTTCAAGTTCTTTCACACGATCGTTAAATTCAGGCGCTTGCTGGCGATACATGTAAAGTGAGTAATCCTCAAAAGCACTAGAATTTTCATCACTTTCGCGTAAAATTGTGTTCGCCTGCAACATCTGAAGACTTTTATAGAAATTTTGTGTTTGTTGGAAGCGTTGTAAGCGTCTTTTACTCTGTCTGTCCAATCGATTAGCTTCAATTTCTTTGAGACGCTGCTGACGCTCCTCCTATACCAAAATAACACACAGATTTTGGTAATTCAATACGAATAAAAGTGGAACCATTTGTTAGTATTATGTACCACCAAAAATTATAAATTTTCTTTATTATTTCATGGTTTGAGACCCCATTTAAAACGAATAACTTACAATGATGGCCCTATTTTGTTCTCTGTTTTTGATATCTGAGCATGTGATAATAAGAATACTTATTGCTGCTAGACAATAAATTTGTACTTTTTATGGTATAAATAATATTTTTTGACCACGTCCTGTCTATGCTATCCACTTGACGCATTGTAATTTTTCTTAATCTCCATGGAAATTTTTGCCATCTTACAAATAGAAGATACTTATTGGAATACAGTAATTGCTGAATACACTAGTGTTGTAAGCTTTGACAATTTCGACTCACAGTAATTTTGGTATTTTTTTTTTCGAGTTTATCAAATTTTATTTTAATGCACCGATGATAACAACATATTCGGGTCAGAATAAAAAAAATCATCTGACTTTTATATAATTTTGGTGGCACAATAATTTATAAAAAGAGATGGAAAATCATAAAAATTAGTAAGACTGATTTTGTGAAAATTTTATTAAAAATAGTGTTTAGTATAATTTATGAAAAAATGAGTTTGTTAATAAATCGATAGATCAAAATGAATCCCCCAATAACTGTTAACAAAATTATTAAAAAATGTTTGGTTAAAAAATATCAAAATGAATAGGTAACCGTAATAAAATTCAATGAATCCAAATAACCCCAAAAGAGTTAAGAAAATTATGAAATAGACATCATTCCAATTCTTTTCGTCCATTTCACTCTTCCGTTCATAACAACAACATTGATCCCATTTCAATTTCTCACTTATTTCAATTTTCATTCGTTCATCAAGTTTATTCTTAATTTCATAGAAATCTGATTAGTGTTCCCATATTGATTTCACTAAACACTTACAATGTTTCCACTCTTCTCATGGCTGCGCCGCTTCTTCGCACGCCTTGAGGTGGTCTCCACTTGAACTATTCGAAAAATTAGAATTTTGAATCAATCTCCAAATGCATTGATGAAAATCAAAAATATATTTTATAATACCGGCAGGATGAAAATCTGGACCATATTTTCTTTGCCTTCGGACTTTCTCCTCATCCAATACACTTCGTCGATGGACAACATTTGCCATATCAACGTCCTGCATTGGTGATTTTGATTTCCGACTACTGGTTATTTTTAGGAGTTTCGAGAAGTCTGGCACTTTCGGTCCAGCAGTCTTATCTCTGAATTCCGCAACGTCCTAAACGATGGCAGCAGAACGAAACCGACGCCAAAAACACAACAACAAAAGCAAAAACGAAAAAAAAGGAAAAGAATTGTTTTTTTTAGCGATTTACCTTATTGTTATTGCATGCAAACTTCATTAATACCAATTTTGGATGTTTGACATGTGGCACCTCGCCGCGGAACACCTCACAGATTTGCTCCAAGTAATTGAGCCAAATTTTTGAGTCGATGCCTTCTAAACTCACAGAATCTTTCGCGGACATGACACGAGGCACTCCTAATTCAGTTTCCATTATTTTGAATGCCAGCTCATTGCCTTCTACTGCACTATAGTCCTTAAGGGTATTCAAGTCGACTAGATCTGGACGATATCTACGGGAATAACGAATATAATGAATTCAATTGCACGACACATATAAATTCTCTTCTCACCTATTGATTAATGCGCACAGTACTTTGCCATTAGTAAAACAATCCGACACTTCGCCTAAATTTTGTGTAAATTCATGAGCGTTTAGTTGAGCCTTTATCCATCGAAGAAGTACGGCACTCAATGGCAGTATATCTGCATCAAAAGAAACATGTTTAGAAGGAAAAAATCTAGCAATTAATTAATTGACAGTGATTAAGAGATTTTCAACCTGACTACAAATTTGACTAGATTAACTTGAAATGCCGGAACCAAAAAATAACGTTTTTTTACATTTCGAAAATGTGAGAATGAATCTAAATTAATTGCATTTTTACCTCCAGTACGCCTCTTTCTTCGAATCGGTGTCTCCGGTGTGGGCGCCGCCTGTATTGCATTTGTGTCAATGAACGTCTGCTCCAGCAATAATACATCATCAGTGTCCAAGAGGTGTTTCACTTGCCAAACATTAACCGTTGTTTTGTTCAAATTTGGATATCGTGTTGCTGGATCCACTGTGTAGGCTCCAATATCTCGCTGGAGATTTTCAGGAGTCGTTTGTGCTAATAATCTAGATTTTTTTTTTAAACAAAATAAAACGAATTCAGTTTTTTTTTTCAGTTACGATTTTAGTAGGCAAATGGCCGTTATTAGTCATGTGCGAATAGTAAAAGCCATATTAATGGGCTAGTGCTATTTTTGTCAATTTTAATCGCTTCACCTTAATTCTGATGCGATACACTTTATAATTGGTAATAAAATTAATTGATCCGGTGATCATTTAGATTTTGCGAAAGTTTTCGCGAGGAAATCACTCAATTGAGTTTTTACTGCTATTTCAAATCCTATCGCATATTAAAAATAACGACGAAACGTGACGCATGAAGGAAGATCAGAAATTAATTAATTTTGATACAGTTTTCAACTCGAAACTGCTTACGATTTCAATTTCATAATTTCATCAAAATCAAGTTTTTTACTAGATCAAAGCTCTCATTATCTAAATCATCATTCAATAGACAAAATCTCACCTGTAAATACTTTCTCTCTGAGCCAGCACAGCCAAAATACTGTTCCTTGAGTTCGCCCATAACTTAATAATATATGCGGAATCCATACTCGATAAGAATCCTCTGGCACAGCCAGATCCTGTTGGCCAAAACGGTTCCAGTAGACTATCACCGACCAAACATTGTAAAAGTCTATAATTCTTTCGTACCTGCAACAAAAACACACGAAGGGAAAAAACTTCATTAAAATTCTGCTCAGAACTACTTCCAAGTGAAAAGCAAAGACCAAAAAAAACATAGAAAAAAGAAACCATAAAAGAGTCTCAAATGGAATAAATAGTCAAATATTTTCCGTACAATAACACGACATGATGATTCTGCCGCAAACATCGATGTGAAATCAAACATGGCAACATCTGGCTTGCCATAATGATTAACAGCGAACTCCAAGTTTGGCATTTGATACTTGGTTGAAAATTCGGCCGCTTCCCTCGCATAATCCAAAAGTTTCTCCGTATTGACATTCGCTGGTGCTAAAAGTTCCGCCGGATCGGCAAAATCCTATAAAGTAAAAAAGTTTTACCATTTTTAGAATATTCATTTTCCATCAAAAATCAAAAGATAAACACCACAGTGTGAACAAGTATGAAAAAAGGGAAAAGTTTTTATGCTAGAAATCACTACTCGGTTTGTTATTTGCATCAAATTACAATTTTTGGTATATTTTGAGTATATCGAGATTGACAAAAAAAAAGTATAAAATTACGATTTTGTTCTAAATATTTAACAACATTTCATAAAAAAATTAGAATTTAAAAAAATCATGTTGAATCTTAATTAATTTACCTGCATTATAACACCCTTATCGATTAAACTATGTTTTTTGGCAGTCATCACAAAGTAGTGCGTCTCATCCTTGTAGTAGACGATATTCTCTAAATCTATTCCAGTTTTTTGGTACAATTCCTTAAAGAACGTTTGATTAAAAATAAAGGCAACTCCGCTAATCTCCTCGGCTTTGGCTTCGGCCTCCGTTTTCTTATTAATAAAATTCGCAGTGATGGCGATGGCCAATTTGCCGCGGAACTCCTTTCGCTTGAATCCTTCCAAGGTGTTCCGTTTTCCATCGGCCCCGATCAGCACATCGAATTCATAGTGCGAAACTGCATGATCCTCGGGCGTTATTTGTGCTCGCCACCCGCACCCATCGCTGGGCTCTAGAGTGTTAAGAAACGACACTCCCTCGTGGACCTCAACGCCAAGCAACAACGCGACCTTCAACAAAATGCACTGTAGCTGTCTTATCGATATGTGATCGATGGACCCAGCACAGAATTTGCCGTAAAATTTCTTAGCTCCTAAATTCCTAAGGTCTGTGATTACAAAAGGCCACAAATGTAGAACATTATTGCGTGATATTCGGTCGCGTTTCTCCACGACCACAACCTTGGCGCCCAACAATTGGGCTTCGATCGCTGTTCGAAGGCCACAGGGCCCCGCCCCTATCACTAACACCCGACTACCCGTACACGCGTTTCCCTTGTTGTAGACGCGATGCGATGCCCTGGCGTCGAACTTCTTCCACAGTGCCTGGGCCTTCCAATTACGGATCTTAGCCTTCAGTTTCGGATAGAAGTCGTTCATGGGTGCTGGCCGAAGGCCCAATGTGTCACTCATGTTTCTGTAAAGGCCCAGAACCTGACGCATTGTAGTCGCGACGCAGAAGTGGTCGAACAACTCAGCCGCCAGTGCCGCTGCATCGTTATCGGCCATCAACTGCTGCTGTTGCAGTTGCAGATGTCTGTGGTGGTGCGACGATCTGTTCATTCTGGAAAATTGAAAAAAAAATCATTTCAGTGTAAATCCATAAAAATATTTTCAAAAAACCTTTTGTTTACCAAAAAACACGCACTATTTGACAATCAAATTAAAAATATAATAAAACTTGGTTAAAATTTCCACTAAAGCTGCAATCTTTAAAAACAATCGACCATCAGCGAGATCAACTGATGTCAGTTTAAAAATATCTTGTCAAGGATTTGTAAATTCGGTCAAAACGATGTCGGCATTCTTTAATTGCCAATTAATTGCATTGTGACTTACATTCATGATAAATTTCGCTTATAGTAGGCTCAATTGATTCAGTGCCCAGTCAAATTTCATATCATATAAACGATGAGCTCGAGAATGAGACACTGATAGTCAGATAAATCTACATAAATGTCTCAGTTTTTGTCTTTGCAGATTGATGTTAAGTATTTTCTTAGACAATGAAATTTATTTACTAATTGAGGTGAATATTCTGACAATTATTTCAATTTGAAGATTTATTTAAGAATATGGCTAACTACAGCCTCACAATCTGGCGCTAAAAATGGTTCAAAAGTAGGCCTATTGCGGGATGTATGGCTTGATGCTCAATAGGGATTCTGGAGATAGCACGAGAAAGAGTTCACATGAAGGGGAGAGACGTAATTTTCTTTTTTTTTTTCTTTTTTTTTCTTTTTTTTTCGAAAAATGACTTGGGGGGGAAAGGAAACTTTGGCTTAAAACTTATTTTGTTTTTTTTATTTATTCTTTTTTAAATCTTTTCAAAAGGGAAAAGTTAAATTCAAAACCCCCAATTTGCCTGTCTTTACGGATGAGGCATATTTTTGGACGAAACGGAAAGCCTATTTTAGTAGATTTTTGGTACATTTTGAAAACCCTGTATTTGGAAAAAATTAAAAATGGAAAAATTATTTGAAAAAAAGGGTTCTACAACAAAAACTAAACAAACTTGAATATCCCCATTTTTACACCATCGCATCGCCACAATATTTTGTCAAAGCCTTTTGTTTGTAAAAACTTCACCCTAAATCTCTTTGTTTAAGTAAAGAATATGACAAACAAAAGACCGAATGAAAACCCTTTAAGCATGTCGCTTAAATTCAACCATTAATTTGTCAAGCAAATCCCCAAAAGATTTCAATTTCACGTATATCAATAGAATGTGAATATCTGTCAGCTGAATATTATTATTTTTAGTGCCCACCTACTAAATACGTAAAGAATATTTCATCATATATTATTTTTGACTTAAATTTGGCGTCCACACCATTAGAGGGGAGCACATTTAAATGAGAGATGCTCCCGTTAGAATGAAACGGAAATGAATAAAACACTTTCCATTTGGGATTTGTTGGTGATCCATTTGCCAAAAAAGTGACATCATTTTCGATGCTTGGATTTTGTATGCGAACGAGGAGCGAAAAATGACAACTCTCTAAACAGAAATTTATCATTTAAATACACATCGTAGAAAAGCGATTTTCCAAACAACTGAAGATTTCCAACTGCTGCATTCAGAATAGGGAAATTTGTAGGAAAACGGTCGAACCTCGATTCAAAGCCCGACTAACCGACGTCCATCTACACCGCCATCTCAAGCAATGCGTAGACATGACGGCGACTTCTCTATTAACAAGTTATTGTGGACCTCAAGCGATTTGCTCAAGCTTTTACATAAGCAGACCTTTTCCCTGTCGTACAAGTATTTTCCAGTGAATGATACCAACGCCATAAATTGTTTCGGAAGTTTCAGCTTAGTTTGTCAATGGGAAAGAAAAATCGTTCATGTCATTTGGACATGGGCGGAGCACATCCTAAGAGGATCTTAATTTCAGATTTGATTGCAAATGATAGAAGTCAGAATAGAAGTCGGGTTTTTGTAACAACAGTTGAACAGTGACAGAGTGGGGAAATAAATTATCGTTTTATTAGAACAAAAGAATTGCCAATTCAAAAACTTTAAAAAAAAAGTTAAAAAAAGTTTAAAAATTCACATATGTTTGTAAAAACATTAGAAAAAACCAAGTTGCAAATTCACACCCGAAGACCTCTACCCCTTATACTTTTCAGAAGATTCCAAGAAGTATTTTTGATAAAAAAAAACAATTTTTTTGTTTTTTTAACTGTCAAAAAGAGGTGGATTTTTTTGCATTTCTTTTACAGTGTGTTTAGTGGAATCTCGGTTTATGTACGCCTCGGTTTAAAAACGGTTCGATTTATGCGTTTTTCTCCAAAAAAAAAAGGTCTTGGGTTATGAACACACTTGAGGAACGGATTAAGTTCAAAAACTGATGTTTTGTAAGATTCCTTGATAATTCGAAATTTTTTCT